>CM059501.1:38755000-41255000 GCA_030378355.1 Eleusine indica | reverse complement strand
TAAGGTATATTTTAACTAGAATATGCCTGTAACTATGGATAGAATATCTAAGAAATGCACATATGATTAAATGGATAAAAAGTATTTTAATTCTTTTAGTATACTTGAACACAGGGCCTCCAAAATCGGCAGTATGGCCCTGGCACGAATTCCACCTGGTCCAGGACGTAGGAACGAGACTGCATGTGCTAAAACAACCCAATGGAAAAGGGGCGAAAAAGGTAACTAAAAGGACCGAGTGACTAAGAGGGGGGAGGGGCGAATCGGGAACTCGCTATATGTACCAAATTCGCTAATTAGTCAAAACCGACCACTCAAAACAACTCCTATGCAATTCTAGTGGTGATCACACTAACAAGATAATAAACTATAAAAGGAACAACAAGCTAAGCATACTAGTGGATCACACAAGGCAATACAACTTCTATGCAATCTAGGAATTAAAGAAATGTGGAAGCACACAACTAGCTAGAAAGGAGTCCTACACATGCAAGTCTACTAAACCAAGTACAAGGTAAGCACACAAGCATGAGTAGCACAATACATACTAGGGTGATCAATCAAGCTAAAGCAACTCCTATACATGCTAGTGATCAAGTGAAAGCTAAGCACAACTAGCAAGTAGAGAAGCCTATTCATACATGTCTACAAGGAAATCAACTAGAGCAAGATGAGCACAAAAGCATGAATAGCACGGTATGTAACTACGGGAAGTAAAGGCATCAAAGTAAGGAGTAGAGTCAGAGATAGCTCATGATATTTTTTTCCTAAGGTCTCAGAAGGATGGCGCCTTCAACTACTCCTCGTTGGACCACTCCCGCCGGAGTCCCGACCCCTCCCACCACCAAGTGGAGTTCTCGCACACGAGCCCGGAATCACTCTCGGAGTGAAGACACGGTTGCGTCACCGCTGCCACCAAGGCACAAGCTCGCCTCCCTCGAGAACTTGCCAGACTCCTCGAGCCTACACGGGCACTCACTAGCGATGCTCCTTTCATCGGCGGGCTCAAACCGTGTATAAATGTGTGACGGCCTTCACAACCGATCATGATAGGCTCAATCGCCGACACTGAACTGGTCCAGGTCTCACCATAGACCAAGTGTTACAATGTAGAACACACCCTCAAGGACACTCTAGCCTTAGATGGGCATAGATACTCTTTTTACTCTCACTAGCACTCTCAAAATATCCAATATCCTCTCCTAGTGCTCCTCTCTTTTCCTCTTGGCTCTTACCAAATGCTCCAAGATATTCCACTGGCCAAGAGAGGTCTCCAAGACCCCAGCAACGAAGTTGTATAGGCTTCCAACCTCCAACTAGTCGTTGCTCCAGGAAATCAACTTTCTGGGCCTAGTGATCGTACAGTCCGGTCACTGCCAGACCGGACCATCCGGTCTCCACAGATCGGCTCCTCTAGAGCCATTGCTTTCCTGCCCAGCTGATCTCCTGCACTAACCGGACCGTCTGGTCAGTACACCGGACTGTCCGGTCTCTTCCTTTTCTCTCCATTCCAGAGAGCATCCATTGATGCACCTTCTGTCCTGACTCCCATCCACACAGACCTCCGTGCTGACAGACTCCTCGCAGATTGCTCTCTAATCTCCTAGTGACCGTATAGTCCGGTCTCCACTGACCCCTCTGTCCGATCACTCTGTCCAAAAGCTAAAACTTCTCGTCCTCGCTTGACTTCGTTTCCCGGCTTCTCCGAACAGCTACTTGGCTTCTCCACTGTCACCTAGTGCCTGTGATTTCACTGAGCATCCATACACATCACCGACTAGCATGACCTAAAGAGACATGGCCTAGACCCCCTTGATAGTCCGGTTTTTCCTATGGACTCAAAGCCCTAACAACTAGACAAGTGTTCCAAACACTTCCTCCATAGCTTGTCCTTGGTCTTGATCCATCTCTATCAACCCCTGGACTCCATTAAGCTCATCAAACCTCCATGCTTGTGGTCATTGTCATCAACCGCCAAGGCAACCATCAATGATCATCATAAGGTAGATAAGGTTTCCTACACGCACAACAATCATGTAGACATTAGTCATATTTTATGTTTGTCATTCATCACCAAAACATTCATACCTTGGGGTGACCTCAATGGTCAGGAACCTTACAATCTCCCCCTTTTTGGTGATGGATAACAACCACTACTTATGATGATCCAAAATGAACGAGTCCCAAAGGAACAAGAAGGAAGGGACAAAAGACTCGAACGAAAACAAGAAACCAAGAGAAAAGAAAGGTTTGAAAAATACCTTGGTCCTTACCTAGGAAGTAGTCTCCCCCTCGGAATGTGCTAGGTGTTGAGGGCGAACTACCCAATCATGTATTGCACTAGAAGTTGAGCTTGAGTTGAATTTTGCACCTATCATGGTATCGTGGTAGTTGATCTTGTTGATGTAGACACACACCATGGACGTAGGTGTTCATGTCGGTGTAGATGTTCATTATTGTTCTTTTCCATATTGGTGTAGATGTTCATCTTGATATGATCTTCATATGTACTCCAAGTGAACAAGCACCATTGTCTTGATCATCTTCATATTCTCCACATCCATCTTCTTTTGATCTTCATGTTCTTCTTTGTCACCTCATTTCTTCCCTTCTATCTTCATGTTCTTCTCTCCTTTTTGGTATCCTCAATATTGACTTGGATTTTGGATCTTCATGTTCTTCTCCCCATGTGTTATTGATCTAGACTTGGCTTTTGTATCTTCATGTTCCTTCTCCCTCTTTGTCACCTATCACCAAAAACCAAAGACAAACCACAAGAGACCCAAGGAACAGATAATAAATGGCAAGAGTTAGGGAACTTCCCCTTTCATGGTGCTCCTCCTTGGTCACGATGGTGTTACACCATAGCCCCCCCTACACACATGACTCAACAAAATATTGCCTCAAGAATACAATGGTCAGTTATTAGTGTGTTAGGAATGTATGAGTCACTTGTCTTTAAGCCGCACGAGTAGATTTAACCTCGGAGCTTGTTTGAACATGACTCAATGGGCATGAAGCACAAAGATCACTATGTGATCATCTAGAGGGTCATATACTTACATTGTAAATAAGCAACTCCCCCGAGAAACATGCTTGGAAGCATGTAAGGTATCACGATGCAAAATGCATGAATGCAAAGAGTGCAAATGCAAATGCAACAAGTATACAAATGCATGATGCAATGCTAAAAGAAAGAGAGAGAAAGGCTACAAACCAATGTGCCAACGACGAGTTGTTCCCTTCTCGAGCTTACTCACAATAGACCATTCTTCAAAGCCTTGGGCACACCATGAACCACCATCCCAAGTTGAACCCATGTCCATTGCTATCTCAAGAAGGTCCAAAGTTGACCTACAAGAAGAAGAGAAACAAGCACAAAACAAAGGCACAAATAACAAAACAAACAAACAAAAGTTGTACAAATATACAACAGACAAGATTTAGGGTTACTCATGTCAAGTTTGAAAGGTCCAGAATGTTGAGTTCTCCCCTTAGATTGTTGAAGGTCTTCTCGTCGAGTGCCTTGGTGAAGATATCCGCCAATTGTTCATGAGTCCGCACACTCACCAACTCAATGTCCTTCTTATCAACATGGTCTCGTATCAAATGATGCTTGACTTGAATATGTTTTGCATGACCATGATCTCCAATTGTGAGAGCCATTTTGATTGCTGCTTCACTATCATAATATAATGGCATTTTAGTGAAGTTGAGGCCATAATCCAAGAGAGTTTCCCTCATTTAGAGAAGTTGAGCACAACATTCTCCTGCCACCATATACTATGGTTCAATTGTAGATAGAGCCATCGAGTTTTGCTTATTTGAGCTCCAAGATACAAGAGATCTTCCAAGAAATTGGCATCCTCTTGATGTGCTCTTTCTATTCACTTTTCATCCTGTGAAGTCCGAGTCCGAATACCCAAGTAGCTCAAAGCTTGTTCATCTAGGATACCATAATCTCATGGTAGGTGTGTACTTGAGGTGTCTAAATATCCTCTTCACGGCCTTCGAGTGTGACTCCTTTGGATTTGCTTGATAGCATGCACATAAGCACACACTAAACATGATGTCCGGTCTTGAGGCGGTGAGATAGAGCAAAGACCTAATCATTAATCTATAGAGCTTGGGGTTCATCGGTTTACCCTTTGCATCATCATCTAAGGGTTTGCTTGTCACCATAGGTGTGTGCAAAGGCTTGCAATTCTCCATGTTGAATCTCTTGAGAAGATCCTTAGTATACTTTTCTTGATATATGAAGTTTTTTTCTCTCAATTGTTTGACTTGAAAACCAAGGAACATATGTGTTGGTCGTAATTACGCACCCACTTATATACCGCAAGAGGACGGTGTACAGTTGTAGCTCTTTTTCCCTCAGAGTATTCCAAGGCTATCGAGCCCACAGGGAACGAGCGGAACTAATACTATTAAAGGGTTACTAACAAATTGCAATAAGTTGGTTGGTGTCAATGATAACGGTGAGAAAGTGGAAGGTGAATGTTATTGAAGAGGTAACAGGATGATGAAGGATTCTCTCCTTAGGATTGGTTCACTAGCATGCAACCTTATTCTTATCAACTCGAGTGATGACTCTAATATTCTACAAGACATGGTGGTTTCGTTCACCCCGGCTGTCACTACAGAGGCTATTAGCTCCCCACTGGTTTCCTGCACTATGTAATGGGCAAAAGTGTATTGGCCGATACACTAATGAAAGGGATAGATAGACGTGCAATAAAGTTCATCACATAGATTAAATTCATCGAGAGAGTATCAACAAGCATGAGAGTTACATGACCAGATCCCCGCACCAGAGAAGAGAATATGAGACTACTCACTCATCCTTCCGCTAGACATAGCAGAGGCGTGAGAAATAGCGCTGGAACGCGCCCGAGCTGATCGGCGCAGGCGTTGCGCCAATCGGCGCGACCTCCCCTCTGGTGGATCTCGTCAGTGTTGAGGAACCTCTGCCGCCAATATCCTGGAACCCTAGTTTCAATAACTGATTCTCGCGATCGCCGTCTCTCCTTGGTCATCCTTGGCTCTTGATAATTATCTTCCTTTTATACTCGATGGGATTAGGTCAACTTCCACCGACTCAAACTCATACTGGGCTGGGCCTTCGACTTTCTTGGACGGGATCATGTTTTAGTCATCTTTTCCTCCTGCGCCGATTGGCGCATGGGTCGCGCCGATTGGCGCGGCTCCGCATCTGGCCCATCTTCGTTATTCTTCAGCTCTTTATCCATAATTGCCTTGTTTTACACCTGTTTCCTGCGATTACATCCAAAACAAAACAACTACCAATATATGCAAATATGGGGTTAATTGTAAGTCCAAACCACCAAATTAAGACGCAAAACATCCCTTTTTGGTAGATAAAATGGGCATCTAGAAACCACCAACAGTTCCCCCACACTCAAATCATTGCTAGTCCTCAAGCAATACAAAATCAAATATGTAATAAGAATTTTCGCACCATCTCTCATGCAGTCAATCTCAATCATCATTTTTACTCATTATCCCTCCACAAAGATTTTCTCTCATCTCCTTTTAATCAATCGGCATATCTTACTTGAACTTAATCAAATTACCACAAAAAAATTTTAAAAACAATTTTAGTTCTCCTCAACTCATCTTTTAGCATCAAGCGTCAAGCTTTTAGTCTTCTCTAAGTCTCTCAAGTTTATTTCCTTCCCTATCCTATACTAATCAAGGATTGTATGTGAATCTTGGAAGGCTATATAACTAAATTAAACCATAAGATTAACCATGTCAACAATGTGCTCAATCATGCCTATTAAGAAAGGATTTTCTTAGAAAAGAACTTTTAATGGAGAAGAGGAATGTAGAAGATCTAAAAGAAAATTCAATGAGAACAATTGGCAAAGAATGAGGAATAATCAGAAATCTGCTTCTTTGATGACCTTACTGCTTCTCAAGGAATATTTTTTTTCTTTACCCCTTTTTTATAATAACCTCTTTTTTTTTCTTCGACAGATAGGACAGCAAGCAGGCGGTTGCAGGTTATGATTTTCAACGCTGTAAGGAGAGGCACTATTCAAATTCCTCCGAGCCAATCGGCGCATAGGCTGCACCAATCGACGCAGTGGTGTTCTTCCACCATTGCGACTTCCTCCACTTCCCTCTGCATTACCATTAACTCTTGTTGAAGTTCCTGCTGCCCTGTCATTACTGCATTCTGCAAGTGTTTCCTGATTTTCGAACTTAGGACTACCAAAGCTTCTTCGCATATCAAAACCATCACTAAAATCTCCAGACACACTAGGATCACCGCTTTCCAAAGTTTCCAAATAGTATGACGTATAGTCTAGCAGATCTGCGAACCTCTGGTGTAGTCTTACACTTCCTTGCAGCAGTTTCTTCGTCTTCACTTGACAAAACCGTCAGATCAATAAATTCAACCATCTTCAGATCGTGTCGATCGGCTCCAGTGTCGCGCCGATCGGCTCCAGTGTCGTGCCGATCGGCGCAGCTAGCAGCTTCCTTCATATACTCATCTAACTGCTCTAGATTACGCTCACGGATCACCTTATTCTGCTACCTTCGTAAAATCTCATCATTAATCACCTTAGGTGTCCTTCCTCCAGGAACTACGCGACAGCCATCATCATATATTAAATCTCTAGTTATGAAAGCTGGATCTTCTGCCAATTGAAGTTCAACCTTGCGTTGAAGATCTTTAGCACAAAAGAAACACTTGCAACCCTCAATACAACTATTCCTATGAATCTTATTTTCTTGAAAACTTTCCCAATCGGTAACAACCTTGGGAAATGATTCATCCCTTCTAGCTTGAAGATCTGTCTCCGCATCCTGCTGGTACATAGCTTCTTCGACTTCCTCTCACAGCTTGAGTTCATACTTGGCGGCAATGTCATGTTCACTATAAAGTCGGCACCTATGAATTGTGAGGACGCTCTCTTCATCTAGCTCTTCCTTCTCTTGCTCAGTCAATGATCTTTCAAAAGATAGAGAATCCTCATACGACAAAGGCTTAGCAAGATCAAGAAGACTTTCCATGGTATACCTTTGAGAAACTACTTCACTTTCAATAGGTGCTACAGATTTTCCTTTGCGCACCAATACTCTTTTCATCATCTGCCAAAGTTCATTATCCATCTTCACCTTGTCGGCGTTCCATGCGTCAGGGGGTTGAGGAAATCCGCCGCCGAGCCGATCGGCTCCAGAGTCGCGCCGATCGGCGCCGCCTTGTTTTCTGCCTGATGTGCCACCTTCCATCGCTTCTGCTCTTAGGGTTTGCTCTGGTGATGATATTATACGAGTTGATCCGTGGGTTTGCTGTCCCCTCATATTTATATTCCTTGATTTCCAATTGTACTAGGACTCTTTCTCATATTCATGGAATTTAACGAGTCTTAAAAAGGCAAGGTCCAAAACCGACTCAAAAACAAAAAGGACTCTGCCACGCCAATCGGTACAGGGCTGCGCTGATTGGTGCAGCAATGCGCCGATCGACGCGGTACACTAAATTGCCAAATCAGAAAAAGAAAAACTACGAAAATTAAAATACATACAAGCTTTTGTTTTACGTCGTTAAGCTCGACCACACGGGGTACTAAGCAGTGAAATACACATCAAAAGATTTTAATTCAAATGTGTCGGATTCTAGGTATACCTTTAGATGTTATCCGTTCACCGTGTACTTTTTTCTCTTGCCATCCATTATGATTACCGCTCCCGAAGGTAACACTGTATTCACATGATAAGGTCCCTCCCATTTGCTTCGCAATTTGCCTTTACCAAATAATCTGAATCGCGAGTTAAATAGGAGCACCCGATCTCCTTCCTTGAATTCCTTCTTCAAAAGCTTCTTATAGTACCACTTCTTTGTTTTCTCTTTGTATATGGCTGCATTTTCATATGCACACAATCTCATCTCTTCCAATTCACTTATTTATATCTTATTTTTCATGCCGACGGCATCAAGATCCAAATTCATTTCCTTTATAGCCCAATAAGCCTTATGTTCCAATTCCACCGGTAGGTGACACGATTTCCCATAGACGAATTGATATGGTGTCATACCAATCGGCGTCTTGAATGCCGTCCTATATGCCCATAACACTCCATTAAGCTTCGTGGCCCAATCTTTTCCTTCCTTTGTATCAATCTTTTGTAGAATTCCCTTTAATTGCTTATTTGAAGTTTCTGCTTGTCCATTCGTCTGAGGATGGTAGGCTGTTCCAATTCTATGTTCAACTCCAGATTTGGTTAAAAAACTAGCAAATTCTCCTCCTGTAAAATGGGATCCTCCATCTGTAATTATTATCCTCGGTACTCCGTACCTAGGAAATATCTGCTCCTGAAGTATAGTCCTTGATTCTCTTGTAGTATTAGCCTTGCATGCCATTGCTTCGACCCACTTGGAGACATAATCAACGGTGACCAATATGTACTCGAAACCATGAGAATTCACAAAGGGTCCCATAAAATCCATACGCCAAACATCAAAGATATCGACTTGAAGATTGTACTTAAGAGGCATTGCATTCCTATTGTTAACATTCCCTATTCGTTGGCATTGAGCACATGTTGCAACATACCTTTTTGCATCTTCATGCATAGTAGGCCAGTAGAATCCACTCACTCATACCTTTGCCTGTGTTCTAAAGTACCCATAGTGTCCCCCATAATCCGAAGAATGACATTTTTCTAAAATGCTTGCTCTTTCTTCTCTGGGTACACATCTCTGTACTGCTCCGTCCTCGCAATACCTATACAAGTATGGGTCGGCCCATATAAATTTTCTCATTTCACTTTTAACTCTTTTACTTGTGTTCTTGTTCATCAGATCAGTTTGTCCCTTGAAACCTTTGATAATATCCATCATCCAGTTCTCTCTACGATCAAATGCGGCAAATAACTGCTCTTGTTACATTTCATCTCTTATTGGCTTAGTTGACGGTGCTTCAAGACGAGATAAATGATCTGCTATAGAATTTTCTACTCCTTTCTTATCTCTTATCTCCAAATCAAATTCTTGTAGCATCAATACCTATCGCATTAACCGAGGCTTAGGGTCCTTCTTTGAAACCAAGTATCTTATAGCAACATGATCAGTATGTACAATCACCTTAGAATTTAGAATGTAGGATCTAAACTTCTCAAAAGCAAATATAACAGCTAACATCTCTTTCTCAGTTGTTGTATAATTGATTTGCGCCTCATTCAAAGTTTTGCTAGCATAATAAATAGCATGCACTTTACCTTCCTTCCATTGTCCAACAACAACTCCAACTGCATAGTCGCTTGCATCGCACAAAGTTTCAAAAGGTAAACTCCAATCAGGTGGCTGCATAACGGGTGCAGAGCATAGAGCTTCCTTTAATCTTCTGAAGGCCAAGAGTCTTTCCTCGTCCATAACAAATTCTGTATCTTGCATTAACAATTCTGTCAGGGGTTTGGCATACATCAAATAATCCTTAACAAATCTGCGATAGAAGTTGGCATGTTCAAGAAAACTCCTCAAAGTTGTAAGATCAGTAGGAAGAGGTAATTTCTCAACTGTAGATACCTTTGCCTTATCAACCTCTATCCCTCTTTTAGATATGACATGACCAAGTACTATCCCCACTGTTACCATGAAGTGACACCTTTTCAAAACCTTCTCCAAATTCTCCAAACATCTATCAAAATCAGCACCATGCACGGAGAAGTCATCCAATAATACCTCCATAATATCTTCTATGAATTTAGCGAATATTGCATTCATGCATCCTTGAAATGTTGCAGTCGCTTTGCAAAGACCAAATGGCATCCTTCTATATGCATATGTCCCAAAGGGGCAAGTAAAAGTAGTTTTCTGCTGATCTTCTGGTCATACCGGTATTTGAAAGAAACCACTATATCCATCCAAATAACAAAAGTATGAATTCCTTGCTAATCGTTCAAGCATCTCATCAATGAACGGAAGAGGATAGTGATCTTTCTTCGTCACTTTGTTCGAACTTCTATAATCTATGCACATTCTCCATCTAGTTATAGTCCTTTGAGGGATCAACTCATTGTTCTCGTTAGGCACTACTGTCAACCCTCCTTTCTTGGGTACACAATGCACTGGACTAACCTATTCACTATCAGCAACAGGGTAGATCATACCTGCATTAAGCAGCTTCAAAATCCCCTTTTTAACCACTGGCTTCATTGATTCCTTCAACCTTCGCATCCCTTCAACCACTGGTTTAGTATTCTCCTCCAAGTTAATCTTGTGGGTGCAAAATGCGGGGCTGATTCCCTTGATGTCATCCAATGTGTAATCAATGGCCTTCTTGTACCTTTTGAGCACAACAAGAAGCCTCTCTGTTTCTTCTTTCGTTATGGCGTTGTTCACAATAACTGGATATGTTCTATTCTTTCCTAGATATTCATAGCGTAGCTCCTTCGGAAGTTCCTTCTGTTCCACTTCTGGTGCTTCGTCTGGATCCAGCCCCCCGAGAGGTTCAAAATTAGGATTTTCTTGGTTAAGCCGATCGGCGCGAGGTTCACGTCGATCGGCGCTGGCAGTGTGCTTGAGACGATCGGCGCTGGCAGTATGATTGAGCCGATCGGCGCAAGGGTCGCGCCGATCGGCGCTGGCAGTATACTTGTCTGTTTCACGCATGATGTGGTCCAGTGGGTCTCCCATATCCATCCCTATCCTCTCATCTTCCTCTGGGAAGAATTCCTGATAGTAAGAAGAGTCTTGATGAGATGGATCATTAAATCGAAATTGCACTTCTTCCTCTCCCAGGTGTAGCATGATTTGACCTTTCCCAGCATCCAAAACAGCTTGTACTAATCTTAAGAAAAGCCTTCCCAGAATGATATCTTCAACCCTAGTTTCTTTATTGTCTAGAACGAAGAAATCTACCGGCATTGTTTTCGAGCTGATGTCAATTTCGACATTCTTGATCACTCCCAGTGGCTTGGTTTTTCTACCATCCACCATGATCAGCTCACATTCAGTCCCCATCAGCCGTTGTTGAGTTCCATAAGGCATGCTCATGAATGCATCGTAAGTCATCAAGCTGACACGAGAGCCAAAGTCACACAAGGCTTTCGGAAATTTCTTCCCCGATATCTCACAGGGTATGTAGGGTTCTTCTTTTTCCTCTTCAGTGACACCTACAGCATACACACCACATAATCCTTCATAGGGGGATGGCTCAAAGCAACTATCTAGCAATCTCTTCGCTTCATTTCTTCGAATTGCTCCGAAGTAATCATTGATCTGCTCTCGGACATCAAGATCTGTTCAGCTGGCGACTCTTCCTTCTTCATAATTTCTGGGCATTGCCGATTTGGTTCTAGATATTCTTCCCAATGCTTGTGCAAAGCTTCATTCTCGGCAATTTTGCCTAACAATTCGATCCCTACCTTGGCTGTCAATCTCACAAAAATTCCTCCGGTCGATCCGTCCAAATGCATCCTCGATGCCTTGTTTATGGCCATGTATAAGGTTTGAGCGCACATATTCTCATCAATGCCAAGGTCAGGTCCTTGTTTCAACAATGTTTGAAAACGCGTCCAGGCTTCCGCGAGAGATTCTTCATCTTCTTGTAAGAAGTTCACCACTTCCCTTCTCAACTTCTGCACCTTTGGCAAAGGAAAATAGTGGAGACAAAAATTTCCAACCAACTCACTCCACTTACCTTTTGCTTCTCGAGATGCTGCCTTGTGCCACTCTTTGGCTTTTCCTCCCAAAGAGAATGGGAAAAGCAGCCACCTTTAAAGATCCCGAGGCACTCCTTCATGAAGGAATGTTTGGCAAAGTGCCTCCAAATCTTGTAAGTGAGTATACGGGTTCTCCTCTTTCGCTCCAAAGAATTTGTTTGCTTCAGCCATGCTAATGATAATGGGGTTCAACACATACGAGGAGGCCGTGGCCTTCTCATCTGAGGGTTGAGGCACCAGCACGTTTGGAGATGGTAGAGAAAGTTCCCTGAGCGTCCGAGAAGGTCCTGTCGTACTCATCCTAAAAATTCACACAAAACACAAAAACGAAAACAACTAGAAAAGAGAGGATTAGACGTTAGTAAAATATTAATAGTAAAAGAATTGGCTTGTTCCTCGGCAATGGCACCAGAAAAAGGGCTTGTTGGTCGTATCTACGCACCCACTTATATACCGCAAGAGGATGGTGTACTGTTGTAGCTCCTTTTCCCTCAGAGTATTCCAAGGTTATCGAATCCACAGGGAACGAGTGGAACTAGTACTATTAAAGGGTTCCCTGTGGATTCGATAACATTGGAATACTCTGAGGGAAAAAGAGCTACAACTGTACACCGTCCTCTGCGGTATATAAGTGGGTGCGTAATTACGACCAACAAGCTACTTTTTCTGGCGCCGTTGTCGGGGAACAAGCCGGTTCTTTTACTATTAATATTTTACTAGCGTCTAATCCTCTCTTTTCTAGTTGTTTTCATTTTTGTGTTTTGTGTGAATTTTTAGGATGAGTACGACAGGACCTTCTCGGACGCTTAGGGAACATTCTCTACCATCTCCAGATGTGCTGGTGCCTCAACCCTCAGATGAGAAGGCCACGGCCTCCTCGTATGTGTTGAACCCCATCATCATTAGCATGGCTGAAGCAAACAAGTTCTTTGGAGCGAAAGAGGAGAACCCGTATACTCACTTACAAGATTTGGAGGCACTTTGCCAAACATTCCTTCATGAAGGAGTGCCTCGGGATCTTTAAAGGTGGCTGCTTTTCCCATTCTCTTTGGGAGGAAAAGCCAAAGAGTGGCACAAGGCAGCATCTCGAGAAGCAAAAGGTAAGTGGAGTGAGTTGGTTGGAAATTTTTGTCTCCACTATTTTCCTTTGCCAAAGGTGCAGAAGTTGAGAAGGGAAGTGGTGAACTTCTTACAAGAAGATGAAGAATCTCTCGCGGAAGCCTGGACGCGTTTTCAAACATTGTTGAAACAAGGACCTGACCTTGGCATTGATGAGAATATGTGCGCTCAAACCTTATACATGGCCATAAACAAGGCATCGAGGATGCATTTGGACGGATCGACCGGAGGAATTTTTGTGAGATTGACAGCCAAGGTAGGGATCGAATTGTTAGGCAAAATTGCCGAGAATGAAGCTTTGCACAAGCATTGGGAAGAATATCTAGAACCAAATCGGCAATGCCCAGAAATTATGAAGAAGGAAGAGTCGCCAGCTGAACAGATCTTGATGTCCGAGAGCAGATCAATGATTACTTCGGAGCAATTCGAAGAAATGAAGCGAAGAGATTGCTAGATAGTTGCTTTGAGCCATCCCCCTATGAAGGATTATGTGGTGTGTATGCTGTAGGTGTCACTGAAGAGGAAAAAGAAGAACCCTACATACCCTGTGAGATATCGGGGAAGAAATTTCCGAAAGCCTTGTGTGACTTTGGCTCTCGTGTCAGCTTGATGACTTACGATGCATTCATGAGCATGCCTTATGGAACTCAACAACGGCTGATGGGGACTGAATGTGAGCTGATCATGGTGGATGGTAGAAAAACCAAGCCACTGGGAGTGATCAAGAATGTCGAAATTGACATCAGCTCGAAAACAATGCCGGTAGATTTCTTCGTTCTAGACAATAAAGAAACTAGGGTTGAAGATATCATTCTGGGAAGGCTTTTCTTAAGATTAGTACAAGCTGTTTTGGATGCTGGGAAAGGTCAAATCATGCTACACCTGGGAGAGGAAGAAGTGCAATTTCGATTTAATGATCCATCTCATCAAGACTCTTCTTACTATCAGGAATTCTTCCCAGAGGAAGATGAGAGGATAGGGATGGATATGGGAGACCCACTGGACCACATCATGCGTGAAACAGACAAGTATACTGCCAGCGCCGATCGGCGCGACCCTTGCGCCGATCGGCTCAATCATACTGCCAGCGCCGATCGTCTCAAGCACACTGCCAGCGCCGATCGACGTGAACCTCGCGCCGATCGGCTTAACCAAGAAAATCCTAATTTTGAACCTCTCGCGGGGCTGGATCCAGACGAAGCACCAGAAGTGGAACAGAAGGAACTTCCGAAGGAGCTACGCTATGAATATCTAGGAAAGAATAGAACATATCCAGTTATTGTGAACAACGCCATAACGAAAGAAGAAACAGAGAGGCTTCTTGTTGTGCTCAAAAGGTACAAGAAGGCCATTGATTACACATTGGATGACATCAAGGGAATCAGCCCCGCATTTTGCACCCACAAGATTAACTTGGAGGAGAATACTAAACCAGTGGTTGAAGGGATGCGAAGGTTGAAGGAATCAATGAAGCCAGTGGTTAAAAAGGGGATTTTGAAGCTGCTTAATGCAGGTATGATCTACCCTGTTGCTGATAGTGAATAGGTTAGTCCAGTGCATTGTGTACCCAAGAAAGGAGGGTTGACAGTAGTGCCTAACGAGAACAATGAGTTGATCCCTCAAAGGACTATAACTAGATGGAGAATGTGCATAGATTATAGAAGTTCGAACAAAGTGACGAAGAAAGATCACTATCCTCTTCCGTTCATTGATGAGATGCTTGAACGATTAGCAAGGAATTCATACTTTTGTTATTTGGATGGATATAGTGGTTTCTTTCAAATACCGGTATGACCAGAAGATCAGCAGAAAACTACTTTTACTTGCCCTTTTGGGACATATGCATATAGAAGGATGCCATTTGGTCTTTGCAACGCGCCTGCAACATTTCAAAGATGCATGAATGCAATATTCGCTGAATTCATAGAAGATATTATGGAGGTATTTATGGATGACTTCTCCGTACATGGTGCTGATTTTGATAGCTGTTTGGAGAATTTGGAGAAGGTTTTGAAAAGGTGTGTTGAATGCGACTTAGTTCTTAATTGGGAGAAGTGTCACTTCATGGTAATAGAAGGGATAGTACTTGGTCATGTCAATCTAAAAGAGGGATAGAGGTGGATAAGGCAAAGGTATCTACAATTAAGAAATTACCTCTCCCTACTGATCTTACAACTTTGAGTAGTTTTCTTGGACATGCCAACTTCTATCGCAGATTTGTTAAGGATTATTCGAAGATTGCTAAACTCCTGACAGAATTGTTAAAGCAAGATATAGAATTTGTTATAGATGAGGAAAGACTCTTGGCCTTCAGAAGATTAAAGGAAGCTCTATGCTCTGCACCCGTTATGCAGCCACCTGATTGGAGTCTACCTTTTGATATTATGTGTGATGCAAGTGACTATGCAGTTGGAGCTGTTCTTGGACAACGGAAGGAAGGTAAAGTGCATGCTATTTATTATGCTAGCAAAACTTTGAATGAGGCACAAATCAATTATACAACAACTGAGAAGGAGATGCTAGCTGTTATATTTGCTTTTGAGAAGTTTAGATCCTACATTCTAAATTCTAAGGTGATTGTATATACTGATCATATTGCTATAAGATACTTGGTTTCAAAGAAGGAGTCTAAGCCTCGGTTAATGCGATAGGTATTGATGCTACAAGAATTTGATTTGTAGATAAGAGATAAGAAAGGAGTAGAAAATTCTATAGCAGATCATTTATCTCGTCTTGAATCACCGTCAACTAAGCCAATAAGAGATGAAATGTAACAAGAGCAGTTATTTGCCGCATTTGATCGTAGAGAGAACTGGATGATGGATATTATCAAAGGTTTCAAGGAACAAACTGATCTGATGAACAAGAACACAAGGAAAAGAGTTAAAAGTGAAATGAGAAAATTTATATGGGCCGACCCATACTTGTATAGGTATTGCGAGGACGGAGCAGTACGGAGATGTGTACCCAGAAAAGAAAGAGCAAGCATTTTAGCAAAATGTCATTCTTCGGATTATGGGGGACACTATGGCTACTTTAGAACACAGGCAAAGGTATGGGTGAGTGGATTCTATTGGCCTACTATGCATGAAGATGCAAAAAGGTATGTTGCAACATGTGCTCAATGCCAACGAATAGGGAATGTTAACAGTAGGAATGCAATGCCTCTTAAGTACAATCTTCAAGTCGATATCTTTGGTGTTTGGCGTATGGATTTTATGGGACCCTTTGTGAATTCTCATGGTTTCGAGTACATATTGGTCACCGTTGATTATGTCTCCAAGTGGGTCGAAGCAATGGCATGCAAGGCTAACACTACAAGAGAATCAACGAGTATACTTCAGGAGCAGATATTTCCTAGGTATAGGGTACCGAGGATAATAATTACAGATGGAGGATTCCATTTTACAGGAGGATAATTTGCTAGGTTTTTAACCAAATCTAGAATTGAACATAGAATTGGAACAGCTTGCCACCCCCAGATAAATGGACAAGCAGAAACTTCAAATAAGCAATTAAAGGGAATTCTGCAGAAGATTGTTATAAAGGAAGGAAAAGATTGGGCCACAAAACTTAATGGAGCGTTATGGGCATATAGGGTATGACACCGTATCAATTCGTCTATGGGAAATCGTGTCACCTACCGGTGGAATTGGAACATAAAGCTTATTGGGCTATAAAGGAGATGAATCTGGATCTTGATGCCGTCGGCATGAAAAGGAAGATACAAATAAGTGAATTGAAAGAGATGAGATTGCGTGCATATGAGAATGCAGCTATATACAAAGAGAAAACAAAGAAGTGGTAGGATAAGAAGCTTTTGAAGAAGGAGTTCAAGGAAGGAGATCGGGTGCTCCTATTTCATTCGCGATTCAGATTATTTGGTAAAGGCAAACTACGAAGCAAATGGAAGGGACCTTATCTTGTGAATACGGTGTTACCTTCGGGAGCGGTAATCATAATGGATGGCAAGAGAAACAAGTACACGGTGAATGGGCAACGTCTAAAGGTATACCTAGAACCCGACACATTTGAATTAAAATATTTTGATGTGTATTTCACTACTTAGTACCCCGTGTGGTCGAGCTTAACGACATAAAACAAAATCTTGTATGTATTTTAATTTCCGTAGTTTTTCTTTTTCGACAATTTAGTGTACCGCGCCGACCGGCGTGACGCTTGCGCCGATCGGCGCAGCCCTGCACCGATCGGCGTGGCAGAGTCCTTTTTGTTTTGAGTCGGTTTTGGACCTTGCCTTTTTAAGACTCGTTAAATTCCACGAATAAGAGAAAGAGTCCTAGTCCAATTAGAAATCAAGGGATATAAATATGAGGTGACAGCAAACCCACGGATCAACTTGCATTACATCATCACCAGAACAAACCCTAAGAGCAGAAGCGATGGAAGGCGACGCCGATCGGCACGACCCTTGCGCCGATCGGCGCGACTCTAGAGTCGATCGGCTCAGCGGCGGATTTCCTCAGCCCTCTGCAAATTGGCCCTGGGGAGAAGTCGACGAAGTGTTGACACCAACATGAGATGACCCCGTCGTCTGGTCAGATCTACGGAAGAAATTCATGAAGAAAAGCAAAGCTGACGCGTGGAACGCTGACAAGGTGAAGATGGACAATGAACTTTGGCAGATGATGAAAAGAGTATTGGTGCACAAAGGAAAATCTGTAGCGCCTATTGAAAGTGAAGTAGTTTCTCAAAGGTATACCATGGAAAATCTTCTTGATCTTGCTACGCCCTTGTCGTATGAGGATTTCCTATCTTCCGAAAGATCATTGACTGAGCAAGAGAAGGAAGAGCTAGATGAAGAGAGCGCCCTCACCATTCATAGGTGCCGACTTTATGGTGAACATGACATTGCTACCAAGTATGAACTCAAGCTGCGAGAGAAAGTCGAAGAAGCTATGTACCAGCAGGATGCGGAGACGGATCTTCAAGCTAGAAGGGATGAATCCTTTCCCAAGGTTCTTACCGATTGGGAAAGTTTTCAAAAAAATAAGATTCATAGGAATAGTTGTACTGAGGGTTGCAAGTATTTCTTTTGTGCTAAAGATCTTCAACGCAAGGTGGAACTCCAATTGGCAGAAGATCCAACTTTCATACCTAGAGATTTAATATATGATGATGGCTGTCGCGCAAGGACACCTAAGGAGATTAATGATGATATTTTACGAAGGCAGCAGAATAAGGTGATCCGTGAGCGTAATCTAGAGTAGTTAGATGAGTATATGAAGGAAGCTGCTGGCTGCGCCGATCGGCGTGACACTGGAGCCGATCGGCACGATCTGAATATGGTTGAATTTATTGATCTGACAGCTCTGCCAAGTGAAGACAAAGAAACTGCTGCAAGGAAGTGTAAGATTACACCAGAGGTTCACAAATCCGCTAGATTTTTGGGTAAGCCAATTCAGAATTATTCCGAATGGGATAGTGACTATACGTCATACTATTTGGAAACTTTGGAAAGCGGTGATCCTAGTATGCCTGGAGATTTTAGTGATGATTTTGATAAGCAAGGAAGCTTTGGTAGTCCTAAGTTTAAAAATCGGGAAACACTTGTAGAATGCAGTTATGACAGGGCAGCAGGAACTTCAACAAGAGTTAATGGTAATGCAGAGGGAAGTGGAGGAAGTCGTAATGGTGGAAGAACACCACTGCGCCGATCGGCTCAGCCTGTGCGCCGATCGGCTCGGAGGAGTTTGAACAGTGCCTCTCCTTACAGCGTTGAAAATCATAACCTGCAACCGCCTGCTTGCTGTCCTGTCTGCCGAAGAAACATTGAGAGACTGTAACTAGACAGAGATCGTGCTTATAGGAATCAAAGAGATGTAGACCGAAGAATCCAGGATACAATCGAGATGAACGAAGCGGACTACACTTTTCTCATAAGGAATATAAGACAAATTTTCCGAGTCTTGAACAGGCATGGTCTGCGTGATTAGTATGTTGAGTTTCTTCTCTTGCAATGAGGACATTGCAAATTTTGAGTGTGGGGGAAGGGCTTTGCCATTAGTCATAGCTTTTAAGTGTTTTTGAGTCTAGTTTCTCAGTTTTTAAGTGTTTTTTAATGAGTGTTTATTTAAGTTTATGTGTGTGCTTAAGAGAGTCATGAGTCATGTTGAGAGTTGCTTCTAGGTCTTTTATGTAGTTTGAATTCTTGCATTGTCTTTAATAAAGTTAGTGTCGATTGTCAAATTGAAAGTGCCCCATGCTATTTATCTTGTCTTTCTGATGGTCGATTGGTTGATTACTTGAATTTGTTGGTTACCACTCAACTTTTAAGCTTTATATTTGTAAAAATTTCTTTTGACTCATCATAAGCTAAAGCAAAAGCAAGGTCTAAATATGCCTACATAGCCGAGTGAATGAGAGCAAGCTACACATTTGAACTAAGTGGATTGTAAGTAACTTTGTCAACTTTTTGCTCATGATTTCGACCAAGTTAGGAAAGGATGATCTATTTTGTTTATCTCTGTATTTCTAGCCATTCTTATCCAATAAAATTCCTTGCTATCATGAAAACCATACATCTTTGTTTCTCCCTCATCCTTGATACAACCTATATTCTCAATAAAAGGGAATTCATAAAGTTTTCGCTGCTGATACAAGACAGAAATTGCTGATCATATTAGAGAATATAAAAAAGAGAGGTAAAAGAAAAGAAAGAAAAAAATATAGGTCGCACCGATCGGCGCGACACTTGCGCCGATCGGCGCTGTTGCAAAAAGAAAAAAAAAGAGGTTATTATAAAAAAGGGGTAAGAAAAAAATATATATTCCTTGAGAAGCAGTAAGGTCATCAAAGAAAGCAGATTTCTGATTATTTCTCATTCTTTGCCAATTGTTCTCATTGAATTTTTTTTTAGATCTTCTACATTCCTCTTCTCCATTAAAAGTTCTTTTCCAAGAAAATCCTTTCTTAATAGGCATGATTGAGCACATTGTTGACATGGTTAATCTTATGGTTTAATTCAGTTATATAGCCTTCCAAGATCCACATATAATCCTTGATTAGAATAGGATAGGGAAGGAAATACACTTGAGAGACTTAGAGAAGACCAAAAGCTTGATGTTTGATGCTAAAAGATGAGTTGAGGAGAACTAAAATTGTTTTTAAAAAAGTTTTGTGGTAATTTGATTAAGTTCAAGTAAGATATGCCGATTGGTTAAAAGGAGATGAGAGAAAATCTTTGTGGAGGGATAATGAGTAAAAATAATGATTGAGATTGACTGCATGAGAGATGGTGTGAAAATTCTTATTACATATTTGATTTTGTATTGCTTGAGGACTAGCAATGATTTGAGTGTGGGGGAACTGTTGGTGGTTTCTAGATGCCCATTTTATCTACTAAAAAGGGATGTTTTGCATCTTAATTTGGTGGTTTGGACTAACAATTAACCCCATATTTGCATATATTTGTAGTTGTTCTGTTTTGGATGTAATCGCAGGAAACAGGTGTAAAACAGGGCAATTATGGATAAAGAGCCGAAGAGTAACGAAGATGGGCCAAATTCGGAGCCGCGCCGATCGGCGCAACCCATGCGTCGATCGGCGCAGGAGGATAAGTTGACTAAAACATGATCCGGTCTAGGAAAGACGGAGGCCCAGCCCAGTATGAGTCAGAGTCAGTGGAAGTTGACCTAATCCCGTCGGGTATAAAAGGAAGATAATTATCAAGAACCAAAACGACCAAGGGGGAGACGGCGATCGCGAGAACCAGTTATTAAAACTAGGGTTCCAGGATATTGGCGGCAGAGGTTCCTCAACACTGACGAGATCCACCAGAGGGGAGGTCGCGCCGATCGGCGCAACGCCTGCGCCGATCAGCTCGGGCGCGCTCCAGCGCTATTTCTCACGCCTCTGCTATGTCTAGCGGAAGGATGAGTGAGTAGTCTCATATTCTCTTCTCTGGTGCGGGGATCTGGTCATGTAACTCTCATGCTTGTTGCTACTCTCTCGATGAATTTAATCTATGTGATGAACTTATTGCATATCTATCTATCCTTTTCATTAGTGTATCGGCCAATACACTTTTGCTCATTACATAGTGCAAGAAACCAGTGGAGAGCGAATAGCCTCTGTAGTGACAACCGGGGTGAACGAAATCACCATGTCTTGTAGAATATTAGAGTCATCACTTGAGTTGATAAGAATAAGGTTGCATGCTAGTGAACCAATTCTAAGGAGAGAATCCTTCATTATCATGTTGCCTCTTCAATAACATTCACCTTCCACTTTCTCACCATCATCATTCACACCAACCAACCCATTGCAATTTGTTAGTAACCCTTTAATAGTATTAGTTCTGATCGTTCCCTGTGGATTCGAGAACCTTGGAATACTCTGAGAGAAAAAGAGCTACAACTGTACACCGTCCTCTTGCGGTATATAAGCGGGTGCGTAGATACGACCAACAGGAGGCGAAAGCGCCAGAGCCGTAGTGATGATATTGATCATCTCAAATGATCGTGTGAGCATTGTGGTTGGTGCTCCTCTCACACCAATGCGTGGTCCACCCAAAGTGCTTGGAGTAGAACTTGGAATGACACTTGAGATAGAGCTTGATGAAGCGCCTGATAAAGAGCTTGGTGTAGGTCTTGATCCGAAGGGGTTGTAGAAGCTATTGCAAGGCAATCTTGTGGAGGGATCAAAGAAGTTTGAGCTTGAGGCTACTTTTTTTCCTTTGCTTGAAGATGCTCCATTGTTTGCCTTGAATGTCTTCTTCCCCATCAAGCTTGCGGTGATCTCCTTATCCTTGAAGAGTAGCCCGATCACGTCATCAACAGAAAGATTCTTGTCCATGATGAGATCAAGAGTGATGTAGAGGAGCTTGCTGCTAGGGAGCAAGGTGAGGATCTTCTCGACAATCACTAACTTGCGAAGCTCGAAAGTAGTTGCTCCAATTCTGTCCACAATACCTCGCAAGTGAATAAGAGAGTCAAGTAAGTCCTTATTCTCATTAGCACGAAAAGCAAAGAACTCCTCAACAAGTGTATCACTAGCATGATCAATAAAGGGCTCACAAGCATCATCAATACTAGTCATGCTAGAGGAGCAAGCAAGATCAAGAGACACATCATTATCATTCATCACAATAGGCACACTAGCAAAGCAACCTATCAAATCAACACTAGTAGGATCTAGACACTCACTAGAACTAGGCACATCCACACAGTCATCATCATACACATGATCAGCGGTAAAGGTATTGGCAAAGTTCACAAGTGTGTCCATCAATTCATCCGAAATCATGGCATTAAGTAGCTTTTCAAGTGTTCCTTCCATGAGCCATGACCCGGCCCCAAATAGGATGACATCCCAACTCAATACAGTCACTACTCAAGGCGGTTAAGCCATATGATGAGCACTTGGCTCTGATACCACTTGAAAGGACCGAGTGACCGAGAGGGGGGGGTGAATCGTGAACTTGCTATATGTACCAAATTCGCTAATTACTCAAAACCGACCACTCAAAACAACTCCTATGCAATTCTAGTGGTGATCATACTAACAAGATAATGAACCTATAGAAGGAACAACAACCTAAGCATACTAGTGGATCACACAAGGCAATACAAGTCCTATGCAAGCTACGAATTAAAGAGACGTGGAAGCACACAACTAGCTAGCAAGAAGTCCTACACATGCAAGTCTACTAAATCAAGTACAAGGTAAGCACACAAGCATGAGTAGCACAATACATACTAGGGTGATCAGTCAAGCTAAAGCAACTCCTATACATGCTAGTGATCAAGTGAAAGCTAAGCACAACTAGCAAGTAGAGAAGCCTATTCATGCAAGTCTACAAAGTAATCAACTAGAGCAAGATAAGCACACAAGCATGAATAGCACGGTATGTAACTACGGAAAGTAAAGACATCAAAGTAAGGAGTAGAGTCAAAGATGGCTCATGATATTTTTTCCTGAGGTCTCAGAAGGATGGCGCCTTCCCCTACTCCTCGTTGGACCACTCCCACCGGAGTCCCGGCCCCTCCCGCCACCAAGTGGAGTTCTCACACACGAGCCCGCAATCAATCTTGGAGTGAAGACACGGTTGCATCACCGCTGCCACCAAGGCACAAGCTCGCCTCCCTCGAGAACTTGTTGGACTCCTCGAGCAGACACGGGCGCTCACTAGCGATGCCCCTTTCACCGGCGGGCTCAAACCGTGTACAAATGTGTGATGGCCTTCACATTCCAATCACGAAAGGCTCAATCACCAACACCTAACTGGTCTAGGTCTCACCATAGACCAAAAGTAATAACCTACATCACACCCTCAAGGACACTCTAGCCTTAAATGTGCATAGATACTCTTTCTACTCTCACTAGCACTCTCAAGATATACAATATCCTCTCCTAGTGCTCTTTTCTTTTCCTCTTGGCTCTTACCAAATGCTCCAAGGTATTCCACTGACCAAGAGAGGTCTCCAAGATCCCAGCAACGAAGTTATATAGGCTTCCAACCTCCAACTAGCCGTTGCTCCATGAAATCAGCTTTCTGCGCCTAGTGACCATACAGTCTGGTCACTGCCAGATCGGACCGTCCAGTCTCCATAGATCAGCTCCTCCAGAGTCGTTGGCTTCCTGCCCAACTGATCTCCTGCACTGACCGGACCGTCCGATCAATAGACCATACCGTCCGGTCTCTTCCTTCTCTCTCCATTCCAGAGAGTATCCATTTCTGCACCTTCTGTCCTGACTCCCATCCACATAGACCAAATTGTCCGGTCTATAGACCGGACCGTCGAGTCTCTATGGGTCTTCGTGCTGACAGACTCCTCATAGGCTGCTCTCTGATCTCCTAGTGATTGTACAGTCCGGTCTCCACTGACCCCTCAGTCCGGTCACTCTGTCCAGAAGCTGAAACTTCTCCTCCTCGCTTGACTTCATTTTCCGGCTTCTCCGAACAGGTCCTTGGCTTCTCCACTGTCACCTTGTGCCTGTGATTTCACTGAGCATCCATGCACATCACCGACTAGCATGACCCAAAGAGACATAGTCTAGACCCCCTTGATAGTCTGATTTTTTTCTATGGACTCAAAGCCCTAACAACTAGACAAGTGTTCTAAAAACTTGCTCCATAGCTTGTCCCTAGCCTTGATCCATCTCCATCAACCCTTGGACTCCATCAATCTCATCAAGCCTCCATGCTTGTGGTCATTGTCATCAACCGCCAAGGCAACCATCAATGATCATCATAAGGTGGATAAGATTTCCTACATGCACAACAC
Organism: Eleusine indica; assembly: GCA_030378355.1. Lineage (NCBI taxonomy): Eukaryota > Viridiplantae > Streptophyta > Magnoliopsida > Poales > Poaceae > Eleusine > Eleusine indica. The sequence continues at coordinate 41,230,938 of CM059501.1, read as the reverse complement.
TCATGTAGACATTAGTGACATTTCATGTTTGTCATTCATCACCAAAACATTCATACCTTGGAGTGACCTCAATGGTCATGAACCTTATAGTAGCATACAATTGCTCTGAGTTATGACCAGATCCTTCTGCTTCATAATCTCAGATCCTTCTGCTTCATACTCATCTACACCGAGGCCGCTCAAAGTGAATTTGTAGTGTTTTGTCACGGGAGAATCTCCGTGCTCGGCCATGACCGACCAGGTTTCAGATCACTCCTTTACCCTGTTTCCGACCTCTGTAGAAGATGGAAGCAGAGACCAAGAATTTGGTGAATGAATATCATGATCATGAGTCATCAAAAACTTTCATTACTTCAAGAGAGTTGGTAGCTCAATCTAGAACGCTAGCAGACAAAAGGAAATAGCTAGCATGTAAGAACTGGAAATTGACCTTCATTGATGCTAGCGTTAATTTTTACCAATGCATTTATCTATAGTTCTACAAGCATTAATTTTTAACAATGCATTAATTTTTACCCTATATGTTTCCCACATTTTGGTAGGAACTTTGAGCTTTGGTAGGCGATATATAAGGTTCATGATTGCTTAGTACCTAGGTGTGAAGCAACCTTCTTCATTCTCCTTTTATTGTTATCATTTTGGCTTGCAGAAATTTTTGTGGATACAATTGCACTTCTGGATTTGAATGAGTTGTATCAGTGAATATTGGATTGATGTACGTAACAATAATATTGAATGATATATGCTATTCATTTCGTTGCAATACATTAGACGCAGATTACCACGACTGATATTTCGATGTGATACCCTATATCTATGGTACGTCACCGTGATTCCCTTTGCGCGTATAGCAACCGTAGGTACATCGTCGTGATTCCATTTGAGCATATAGCCTACACATTCGCCGTTCTAATTCCCTTTGAGCATATAGCAACAACACACTCATCATTATGATTGCAGTTTGTCGTATCTACGACATGATCGTCGTCGCTATTCTAGTTGAGCATACAGCAACGACACGTTCGTCGTCATGATTCTAGTTGAGCGTATAGCAACGACACATTCGTCGTTGCAATTGTAGCTGAGCGTATAGCTACGGCATGACCGATGTTGCGATTGCAGTTGAACGTATAGCAACGAGGATCAGATGGTTGTAATTGGCGGTCACAAATCGTGATGAGCACCTGCGTGGCAATTGCGGGTATCGCTATACCTCACGAGCGTTGTAATATTGCATATTTGCAACTTGACTACATTGATGCAACACCCATTATAGCAACGACGCGCGTAGCTGTGAATCCGTTTACTACAACGCAATCGTCGTTGCGATTTGAAGTACATGCGACACCACATATCATTGTAACAAGCCATAGCTACCGCAACGTTACAAAAAGCAATGCAATATGGTATCGTATCGGCTGCAATTGTGACGCCTCCTAATGGACCGAAGTAGTTGCGATAGTTTAATATTGCAACGAAAATACCCCTATTGCAATGTTCGTTGCGTTACGAAAGACCTGAAACCTTGTAGTGAAAGTGATAGGAAAAAACTAATATTTCAAGAGATCCTTTCCTTTGGATCTTGCCAGAATTTTACATAAGGGATGCGAGAAAGGTTCAGGTGCTACCAGTCTCTATGATGTTATCGTGTTACCATTCTAAATATGCATGTTTATAGTTGTTCAAAAATTACAATAAAAATATGGACGCATAGCTAATGCCACCCTCTAACATCATACAGAAACTAAATGCAATGGAAGCATGTACAAGCTGTCACAAAAAAGAGACATTAGCATGTGAACAGTGTAGATTACAACTGTTCATATCAAACCCGCAACCTATTACTATTTAGATGCTGATTTCTCTTTTTTATTTTTTCTTATACAAGTATTATCTACACATAGATCTTTGTATGATTGTATTTGGTTGCATCCTCTATCCATCTATAATTTTGTTGAAAATTTAGATGCATAGTTTAAGGTGCTATCATGTTTGGTAACACGGTAGCACCTAACCGGGCGGTAACACAAGAACCTTTCTCGATGCGGTTACTGCTTTAATGACAACTACTCCACGGATTGAAGCTCTTCTGAAAATTAAAAAAAAGGATAAAAACTATTCATATTACAGTATTATAAATAATTCAAAGAGTTTCTATCAGTCAATATAGCAATTTCAAGTGTTTTAAAGGGACGAGCTTAACATGTCGAGCTACATTGTCTGGTAACAAAATGGGATTGATGTGACTAGCCTCCCGTGTCAAACTAATGCAAGTTGTATGTGCATATCGACTTCAGGTGGACTTGATTAACAATTGAATGATGAGTCATAGGCGAAGCTTGCAAGCAAATGCAGAGGAGCCGATAATGGTAATCAAGATAAAAATACAGAAAAAATACAGAAAAAATCAGTGCGTAAGCTGTTTATATCAACAAATATCAAAATCTAGGGGGGGCCATGGCGCCCTACTGGCCGCAGTGAAGATTTCATCAGTGTGAAGAGTCGCTCACTTGATGTAATAACGTGGCTTTCGCTTCCATGGAGGTCAAAGCTGTGATCTTTTTTTTCCATTCTACAAAAAAAAAACTAATGAGTACCTATCTATCTCTAAGGCACTCCTTGATTTAGGGTCTTAATCATCTATCTTCGGAATACAATTACTGTGCCATCTAAGGAAACGCTCTAGCCATGCATTTCCATCCATGTGAATACACATATATTTTTTGTCTTTATTGTTTCTAAAACACATTACAAACGCAAACACTCACAAACAAATATGAATATTGGCCCTATGAACACACACATGCACAACATATCTCTATGAGAACTTTGAAAAGACTAGATTGGTTGATCTCGAGAGAGACGTTGTCTTCTACTAAACGAATATAATTAGTTATAAATACAAAACTTATGCCAAGTCTGAGACTTGCACCGGCGTGGATTGGTTCTACCACAAATAACCTGTCAGCTAAGGTAAAGCTACCTACGCTCAGTTTGCGTGAATACGCAACTAACTCCGATGTTGCGAAGAGATGAAAATACCCAAATATATACCAGTGATCCATGACTGATTGACTGAGTATTATTTGGTCTACTAATAGCAACTGAACTTATTCTAGGGAAGAGGGATAGTCTTTGCCCGGAATGCATCTGAATCAGACGGCATAAGGCATTATGCCTGAAATGGATTTGATTGCAAGAAGGGGTCATGACTCATGTGCTTCAAACATAGTAGTTCAGGATGTGTGTACTCTGACTCTCTTAGAAGGGTGGGGTCCAGTCTGAGGAAAAAGATCATCCAATCATATTGGAAATGCATTATTTTTTAGAAAATGGAAAACAACGCTTCCGGTGTCCCCACAACACCAAACCTGTTTTTTTTTTATTACGTGGTTTGACCAGTCATCCGACTGGCATATGGAAGCGGTACCGGAAATTAGATGTTCCTTTGTCGTTATTAAATGTTGGGATCCAAACATATGGTGCCAAGGAGCATGAAGCTCATTGTTCATTACTACTAGTACAAGAAGTGTTGAAAACAACTGGAGCATTGCCGTGGCAGGAGTCTCTCATCCTGGTGTTGTTGGGTTTCAGTCGGCTGTATGGCACATGCACAGGAGATTCAGCTCCAGATCAGAGGTACGTTCAACTTCAACCGAGAGCCGCCTCTATGTGTTCTAGCTACTTGTTTGGACAAAAACAAAAGGAAAGAAGCTAATTAAACGTGTGTTGCATTTCGCTAAAGCATCAGGAGGGAGGGCGATCGACCATGAGGGTAGCCGAGAGGATGATGATGAAGCGAAAGGCCGGTGGAGGAGAGGCAGCGTCTGGTGGTGGATAACAGTGGTGGTGGACATGGTGATGCTGATCTGCGGTCAGACCGTGGCCACCCTCCTTGGCCGCCTGTATTACAACTCCGGCGGCAACAGCAAGTGGATGACCACGCTGACCTTCTCCTGCGGCGCGCCGCTGCTGGCGATCCCGCTCTTCCTGATACCGCCGCCCTCGTCGGAGTCCTACCGCCCCGCGGCCTCCAAGATGGTGCCCATCTACGCCGGCCTCGGCGTCCTCATCGCCCTCAACAACCTCATGTACTCATACGGGCTGCAGTACCTGCCCGTCTCCACCTTCTCGCTGCTGGCCGCCACGCAGCTGGCCTTCAACGCCGTGACGTCACGCTTCCTCAATGCGCAGCCGTTCACGCCGCTCATCGCCAACTCGGTGGTCGTGCTAACCTTCTCCGCCGCGCTGCTGGGCGTGGCCGGGTCGTCGGACGACTCCGGCGGGACCACCGCCGCCGGTCACGGGAAGTACGCGGCGGGGTTCGTCCTCACGCTGGCCGCCTCCGCCACCGTCGCGCTCGTGCTCTCCCTCTTCGAGCTCACCTTCGAGAAGGCGATCCGGTCCAGGACGCTGCGGTGGGTGCTGGCGATGCAGCTCCACACGAGCATCGCAGCGTCGACGGTGTGCGTGGTGGGGATGTTCACGTCGGGGGAGTGGCGGATGGTGCCCGCGGAGGCGGCGGCGTTTGAGGGAGGGAGGGCAAGGTACGTGGTGACGGTGGCGGGCATGGGCGTGGCGTGGCAGGCGGCATCGGTGGGCTCGGTGCGGCTCATCTCAAGGGTGTCGGCGCTATTCGCCAACGTGAGCGCCACCGTGGGGCTGCCGCTGGTGCCCGTGTTTGCGGTGGCGCTGTTCGGGGACAGGATGACGGGAATCAAGGTCATCGCCATGCTCATGGCGCTCTGGGGCTTCCTCTCCTATGTGTACCAGCACTACATCGATGGCCGGCGCGGGAAGGTGCCTCCATGTCGCGTCTGCGCTGCGCAGCCGGAAAGCAACAACACGGTCATACCACCGGTACAACCAGTAATTATCAACTAGCAAAATGTCCGTGTGTTATCACGGACTTTTTAAAAACTTAAATATAATATAACTGAAATGAAATGTGTAAACAGTTATCAAATAATTATAGGGTATACATTTAAATATAAATAAGCATTGTTCATATACACGCTATAACTCTTCATATAAACAGAAAAAGCATAGATATGCGCAATATGTAAACAAAGTAAGAGAGATACGTCCTTCATGATTTTATATGGCTCTATATACAATTGGATAAAGTAGATTCACACCAACAGTCAGTTGAACAATTTGTATGAGAGTGATTTTTCAACAAACAGATTGCAATTTTGTATCATATGAGTGGACCAGCATGTGGCAAGTAAATAACAAACAATAGTATTCTTTCATTATTGAATATTATGCATGATATACCGAGTGAATATATGGAAGATTAACTATTAGACTATACACACAAACTCATGCTTAAATAATATGATAAAGCACACCCAAAGAACAATTTTTATTAGGGAACATGCAAAGAATGGCTAACCAATTCATAAAGTTGTTAGTCAACTATAATTTGGTCAGCAGGTGAAATGCTAGCGTGGTTTATCAAGGTTCGCAGAAAACTTTTTACTTCAGAGGTGTCTTGTTTAGTTTCTCCTGCTTCATCAAAATTCGTCGATGCCGAGATAACAGATACATGTTTTCTATGTTTCTATTTAATTCTCTAGATTCTGAAGTTAGTAGGGTTCATGTGTTCGTGGTCTTCTATTTAGGAAGAGAGATAACAGAATCTAGCCAAGGTGTACATAAGCGGAGCCACATGATCAATTAGCATGGGCCATCTCACCTCTTGTCATGGGAATTTTTAATTTACGCTACACAAACAAGTTCCTGATGATTTTTTTTACGCAAATCCAGTTAATGAACTCACCGTGGTTCAAGCAAGAAGCACACCACAGCACAGGCTGGTTTTCACAACGTTCGTCTCCCATGTGCGTGACTCCGTTGGTCCTATTAGGGAAGACGAAAGGAACTCTACACCTGATGAAAGATTGCACGCTTTGATTGTCTAGTTGGAAGCGTCGTTCTCTGTGCCGCAAACGAAGATCAGAATCAGCGTTGTCGAGGCTATCGTAGTGACTCCAACAAAGAAAAGAACAACGTGGGGAAGAACATCGAGGCCCTAGAGCTGAAAACCGAGAACAAGTGTGGCGCGGGTCACGCAACTGAATTAGGCCTTCGCGGGATCAACACCAAATCTATATCGGATGGCTGGTTAGATACGTGCTGGACAACAATTGTTGTATCGGAGCAACATTAAATTTAGATTCGAGATCTGATAGTAGGTTGGATACATGCTGGACAGGAACTGTTGGATCGTCGAAGCAACAACAAATTCAGGCCGGATGACCTACACAAATGTGTGGCCGAATGAACTACACAAACACGTGGACAAAACACGGACAAAACAACGTACAAGAACGACGTGCAATTCTAAGTTTGGGTCTGTATGGAGTGTCCTCACATCGTATTTGTTTTTACCTTATGGAACACCGAGTCAACATCGAGTCACCAAGTCATATTATGAAGAGTCACCATATTTTTTTTCTTATAATGCAACATAACACCTTATGCAATATGGAGTCGTATTTTTTCATCGTGTGCAACACTTGTATGGACGTGTTCACCTCTTTTAACTAAGTGTAGAGATGATAATTAGATACTTGTATGTATAGTTATGTTGTATATCAATTTAACAAAGTATATCTTATTGTGGCAATATGTATTGTAAAAGACGAATATCTTGTCGCAAGCTGATATATATTTGTTCCGTTCCAATGCAACAAAATATGCATCGGATGGCTCCCCGTCCCCAACTCGGCAATTTAGTTATTGTTTCTCTCTCAAATAATATTGAACGGCCAAATAAAGAAGCTGGACGGGATTCCCAAATTAAAAAAAAAAGATGGCCGGCAATGGTGTTGTGCCATCTGGAATCCAATCACAAAGAACCTTATTCAGAGCTCAGAGGTGCTTCTTTGCAGGCCACGACGCCTCCTCGTCAATTCCTACTTCAATCGAGGCAGTCATAGGTGGAGGCGTGGGTGGAGCTGGCTTCCCCAGTCGCAGCCTGCTGTATGAGTTGTTCTATGTCTTCCCCAATCGGCGGTCCACCGGAGCGAATCGACCTCTTCAGCGCTGAGAGCTTCAGAGCATTCGCAAGTATGAACTAGTTATGAGCAAGGCAATGATCACCGGCAGGAGGCAGCCGTGGATTTGAGCGGAGTTGCTCTTGTTTAGACGGTGTCAGAAGAGTCGAACGAAGTCATCATCTATAGAAAAGATGCATTTTTCTCATAATTCCTGTGGACCAATGGAAATCTTGATATTTTTTGTTGTGCTCAGTTAAGAGAAAAACAAAATTCAATCATAATTTGCCATGTCATGTGGGTGTACACATGGGAGGAGGAGACGAGAGGAGAAACAGGTAAAAAGGACGACATTCTGAACATTACAACGGACTTGGGCCCTGAAGAGACCAAATTTAGCAGAAAAGGCTCAGGTGCCGATTGTCACTAGGCTGTGTTGATCGGCATGTAGGTAATTTAGGCTGATCAAGGCTGGCGCGCCTTCCAGTTCTTCTAGGTCCAAAACATGCAATGCAAGTCTATACTTCAAAGAACCTGACAAGGAGACCTACATGAAAGCTACAGAAGACTCGAGAACCAATTTAGAGAAGACATCAAACTGAACATGACCCATGGCCCTTCCCAAGAAACTGATTCTGTCTCATGGTACGAACAAATAAATATTTGAAAACCTTAGGGTTATCAGAAACACCGTCAGAGTAACAACAATTCTCATGAGTTTAGAACCACCCGGGCTTTTCCCCATTCTTCACATCTCTAGTTGCCAGGTTTAGCTTAGCTAACCTAGCCAAGTCGATGATCGAAAGATTGTAAACTTGGAGTTTCAAGAACCGCTGGTCCTTGAGGTGATCCCTCGAGGTAGGCCTACTAGATGGTGATTTATCTTGTACTATTTATATCGAAATATGATTGAATATGTTGATGAATGATTTTGGTTTATTAGTTGATTACCTGGATTTTATAGTTTTGCATATGCTTGTTCCAATGCTTAATAGTGGTGATTAGGATAGTACTCCAGATCTTGTATGTGTCATATTCGCACATTTCTCTACTTATGCATGGTAGTAGATGTATATAGAGTAGAGAGTGGTAGACCAATTAAGACTATAGGTCGTAACAGGGCATATCGGAAAAGCGGTACTCTTCTACCGATCTTCGGTTCCTAGTACCCAAGTAATTCCGTTTATTATGCTATTTAGTTGCACCTTATGGTTATGATCTCAGCTAGCATATATATGGCTAACTTACTAAACAGTTTTCATAAATCTTTCTGTGAATTTAACAATCTTCACTAAAAGGCCGTCGTGTAGATCGGCACAAACCCTCCAGCTCTCCGAAACTAAATGGCTTGGGCCATTTCGTGCTCGAATGATGCCCTGTCGGACAGTCCGTTTGGCAACACTACCTGTTGTCGTGTGGGTGGAAAGGGCATGGAGTATCAAACAATTATAAGCAAATTCTCTAAACTTACTGCTCTTCTTCTTGCTTTTCAAGTGGCAACTTCTATGGGCCGTAATACCATTCAAAGCTTGCTGTTACGTCATCGGTGAAGCATAGTACCATCACACCCACATAGACATGTAAGCCGGGATCAGTAGTTAGTTGTGTTAAGGCTCTAATTCATGAGGTGGAGAAAAATTTTAGTTCATTTTAGGGAATTTTGGCCGATCTATCAATTCACGAAACTCAAAACTTACATCCCTAAACCCACAATATAGTCTTGTCATGTACTTGTATTGGATCTCGGTGACCCAGTATGATTATAACATAGTACATCACAACTTGCTTCTATTTTGTTAAAGATGTGCATCTTCAATTCGCTCATACAAGACTACAAGTATATATAAAACCGCTTTGGCATCCATCTTAGCTCCTGCTCTATCCAACAACCGCTAATACGAATGTTAAAAATTAGGTTCTAAGTTTCAAACAGAGCCAAGCATGGGAGTTTTAAAAATTAGGTGCTACAATACAAGTACATGTCAATCGATCTAAATAAGCCTTGCTAACTTAGGGAGTTGTTAGAGCATCTCCAACTTATAAAAAATACTTCTTAAACCGAGATTTAGAATGTTATTAGAAAAAAAAACACCTTCCAACCTTTATATATGTAAATCAACGCCCTAAACATATGCACTACCAATACCTGACCTTCCGGTTGCTACAATTGGCAACCAGATTGGCACTCCCAATCCGCACAATCGAGTTATTTCCGTGATAAATTCGCCACAAAGCGCCTCTTTTTCACGCCGTCATGGTAGATTTTGACTGCGGAGTACGAGAGTCGCCGCCAAGAGGAATCACAGTTCCGTGCAGCCGCCGTCGCCACGCCTGCCTATGGGATGCGAACCGCCGCCGACGTGTGTTGCCCCTATGGTTTGCCTGACAGGCGCCGTGCGCTGCTGCAGACCTGAGTGGTGGCACCGCCGTGCTTTCGTCCCCGTCTCTTGTCCCTGGCGCTGGCGTGCATTGTTCTTATACCCCACGCCTCTCTCATCAACCCATTTTGCTACAACCCAAGGATTGCCGCTAGTGATGGCGAGAGCTCAAAAAGGCAACAATGGTGTTACAATTGTTTTTAGTTTTCCTCTGCGTGACTTAACAGAGAAGGCAGTATACATTTGGGCCTTTCATGTTAAATTGGTAGGTACACAATCATAGGCTCGCATTGGGCATAGTCTCGTCCTTCGAAGACGCGATGGTAACCTACGAAGGGACTTATAACCTTCGAGCGTCACCACCACCCTGCTTCTGCTTGGGCTAAAAGGCGCGACTCCTCTAGGCCTCCGTTGGGTACCTATACTGTGAAAATCAAGATTGATAAAAAGGAGCTCGAAGGTTGGCTTCAATGTGCGCGGCCAAACTTTGATGGGTCTTAAGGGTGGCTCGCAAGGTGATCCCCCAACATAAAGAATTATATTCTTTGTATAAATGGTTGCGGTGACTTTCTTGTTTGGCGTCTTTTCTTTTTAAGCGGCTTATTTGTCATCAGATTTGAGAGAAACGGATGGTAAATGCTGTTATATATATCAGAGTTACGGGGAGGTCATCCGTTCACTGGATCCAGAGAGAAAAAAAATGCTATCGAATGAAATTTTGCCACCTAGCGGGAGGAGAGAAGCCGCTAGCCCAGACAATCGAATCCGCACCACGAATGTGAGATAGTGAGTTTGTAACCGACCCATGCAGCTTCGTCACAATCGGAAAAGATTAAGGAGATACTAGTATATTGCCCGTGATAACGCTACGGTGATGTTTAGTACTAAACTTCAAAGTATTAAAAGCCAATATTTGTTTGATAATTAAGCATGGAAAGAAATAGATTTAAACACACAAAAAAGTTAGTTAACCTTTATATATCAAAGATGAAATTAAGCATTTCATACACAAGCAAAAAGTAATACATCACTGATGAACAGTAAATGTAATTCATGAACATATTCAAAAGAAATCTAACATGAAGAGACGTGAGAAGCTCCTCAAATCTGTTAGCCATGCTAATGCTACAAATAACATATATTTAAAATATTTTCCTTCATTTCCTTTTTTAATTAATGAACTTGCAGTTGCAGTTTCATCAGTGGGGTGCGTTGTTTGTGAGGGACCGTTATTCTCTTCTTCTTAATAGAAAGATACGCAGCTCTACTGCATATTCGAGAAAAAAAAAACCTTGCAATTGCAGTCATCATACAAACATTAGAAATCACAACGTTGTATAAAAGAAAAACATAAGCAGAAATGAAGCATTGTTTATTACAAACCCGGTCACAATTGAAAGTGTGATAGATGTATATGTATCATGTATGACGTCCATGACAGCTAATCAACTCCTCCAAAACATCCGGATTGATCATACATAATTGTGCAAAACTAAAATTTCCCCATTGTCGTTTCGTAGACCTAAACCAGATGCTCTCAACAATGTTCCAAATTATAAGCAAGCCATGCGGTGTTAGGGATTACTCATGATGATAATGGAAAGACATAATTAAGTAAGGTTCAACATAGGGTACTGAAGGCAGCACAATTATCACCACTGAGACTTATGGTCATTCCTTGCACCCTTCCTAGAGTTGCTGGGTCAGTTGGGCAATTATGCTTCAGCAGAAAAGACTATACAAAGCACAGACTCTTCGAAAAATATCATGAGTAAAAGAAAGTGCACTCCAGTTATTATTCTTATTATATCCCAACTGATTTGCTCTATTTAATTTTAAGAAGCGACTAACTTGATATAGTAAGTCTGCCCAAGTAAATAATTTATAATAATGCTTGACCCTCCATTTAGTTAAAGGGGTCAAAACTGGGGTATGTGATATACTAATATGCAATATTAATCAACATGGAATCCGATTTCCTTAGGTCAAAAGAAGAATGCCTAATATATGCTATGTTACACTTGCTCTTGTACATCAAACAGCTAAAGGCGAGATACTGACATATGTTCATTACAAATTGTTTTGGTGTGATTGAACTGAACATTAGAAGTCGACATGAGATGCCTCTAGACTCATCAGACCTGATACTTAGAGTTAGTGGATCTGTTAGCTAGAATCTGGCTAGGAACATATGCCAAAATGGCCTAAGCCCAAACAATTTTTTTGAAGAAACTATAGATGATGTCTGAAACTGGCTGCAACTATATGTAAAATAACAGGAATTAATAAAGCTCCCATATCATACGCATCTCTATCTCTACCCCTTAAAAGCGTGAGTCAAAATTTTCATAAGCCCACATAGCTAATTACCCTCAATTACCTTTTATAGACACAGTCTAAACTAAGTGCACACCATTAATTACACATAGAAGTATTCCTGTTACAAATCTAATGGACATGAATTGTTCTTAGATGATTACACCGGATCAAACGTCTAGAAACGCTCGGATCTCCCCCCTCCCACCCGCCCACGCACATAACCCACGTACGAGAACCGCCTCCGCGCCCCTGTCCTATGTGCGGTCCTAGGACAGTTTGTGATGATCGTGTTCCTTGGCTCAAGCGGGCGACCAAGGCCGGATTGTCCACGATCGCTTTCGGAGCGCATCGCGGTCGAGGGAGATGACCACGCCATTGCCGAGGACGATATCTTCGATCTGGTTCGTCACGATCATCACCCCTGCGTCAAGACGTCAACCTAGATCGTCGCTTACCCATGAGCCGTGATCACCGTGGCATGTTGTCGGTGCCGACGGATCGCCGCGGCAGACCGTCACTGCCAAGGACGGCCACAGCGCCGTCGCCAAGGGCCACATCTTCGATCTTCTTCAGAGGGCGGCGAGCACGCCAATGTCAAGATCAACATCTCCGCACCGTTCTTCACCTACGTGCTTTTCTCTAAAAATGATTTAGTGGCCGTAGCTGATCTTCTCCTTCTTTCGAACTGTAGGTGTTGGAAACGGGTACTGCAGACGCACCAGAAGTTGGGATTCATCCCAGTTGGAATGAAGGTCACTAGCACCAATAAATTCGTTTAACTCATGCTGCATTACAAATCTAATGCATCCATTCATGGCCCATCCTGCACCCGTGGAAAATCGATCTGATCCAGTCTACGTTGGTGCTACTACTGCATCTATTCATTTTTTGTTTGCAGGGTAGTAGTACCAGTTTTCCAATTCCACCATATGGCTACAGGTAATTAATAACCCGCTCTCCATTTTCATTATTTGTTCCTTTTTTTAATCTTTAGCTCCACGTTTTATAGATGTTTAAAGTTTGGTGTTGAATATGGCTTATAAATTTGAACCTGCTGTTAATATTTTTAGGTTATTTCTTCTAAAATGCTGGAGCAGTGACCGTAACTATTGGAGATGCTTTTATGCTTTTTTTTTATAAACTCTATTCCAAAAAGTAGATTTACTTCTTACGCAAAAAAAAGTAGATTTACTTACAGAGAAAATATCGATTTATTTCCTAGTTTTAGAGGTTTTTATATTTTTAGGAAAAAAATTATTTCCATCTAGTATTTAGATATGGGTTCATGTTCGTAAATGCCATATGGGCCTAGGTGCGTCCGAGTGCAGCCCAAATAAAAACTTTTCCTTCTCAAAAACCCAAAAAAAACTTTTCAATGCAAAACCAACCCAGTTAGGAAAACCGCGGGCGCTTTCGAATTCGCGCTTCCTTTGCCTTCTCTTCTCGGCGACGGCGGTGGCTGCGGGCGGATTTCCAAACTCGAACCGACAAACGAGGTGCGGCGATTCGTTGATAACTTTGCCGTATCTCATCTGCTTTCGTGATTATCGTTGGCGTCTCATTTCCTTCCGCTTCCGCAGCACCAATACCCACTATCTGCTCGACGGAATGTCTCTGAGGCGGCAAAACAAAATGCGCAAGGTAGCGGCTGAGGGAGGTGAGGATCGCATCAGTGGCCTCCACGATGATCTTCTCTTCCGAGTGATCTCCTTTCTGCCGGCACACGAGGCGGTGCGGACGTGCGTGCTCTCTCGCCGCTGGTGAGAGGTGTGGAAGTCCACGTGCATCCTACGCTTCACCAAAGCCGAGACCTGGGGGAGTGCAGCGAGGTTCAACAAGTTTGTCAACGATATGCTGTCGTTCAAGGATTATGTTCCACTGGACGAATTCGTGTTCAAGACCTATTTGTTCTGTCCTCAAAGGGAAATTTATGTCGAACACGCTAACAAAACGTGGTTTTATCTTAAACACATCAAACAAATCAAATTTAGCTGATACATACTATGATTCTAGGAAAAATCATCTGAGATACACTATAACTATTTAACTTTTATTTTTAACTTTTTTATCTTAATATGTAAAATACTTCATAAATTGAAACTTTGCACAAATACAAGTTGTTGAATTCTCTATCATTATAAAATAGAGCTAGATTTTTTGTCGATTATTCGGATGGCTTGCTCGATAAATTAAATATTAAAACAATGAGTACACAATAAAAATAGTTAAAAAAATTCTAGTTTATTTTTTATTGGTAGAGAATACAACCATGTATATTTGTGTCAAGTTTTAAATTCTGACATATTTTATATATTGAGATAAAAAACGGTTGAACATAATACTTAAATGGTCAAAGTGTGTCTCAGATGAATTTTTCTATAATCATAGTGTGTATCAGCAAAATTCAATTTGTTTGATATGTTCTGAATAAAGCCACATTTTGTTAGTGTGTTCTAGACAAATTTCTCGTCCTCAAATGACATCTAATGCCTTTGGGGACATTAAGGAGCCAGTTCGATATGCCAAGACATGGATGCAGTATGCTTTGATGCGTGATGTTCAGATACTTGTTAACGCTACGAGCAGGAGATTTTTGCTAAACACACCTGTCATCTCACAGCACTTGAGGACCCTAGAGCTGAAGACTGTATTGTTGGACGGCAGTTCCACGGACTTCTCAGGGTGCCCAGCATTAGAGGACCTTAAAGTGAGTGATTGCAAAATTTCGTCCCCCAAGATATTTTCCCAGTCACTAAGGCGTCTCTGTATCAATGGGTGTAAGTTTTCTAGTGAGGTATGCACTCAGATTATGACCCCAAATATTTTATCACTTCGACTGGATGTGAATGGTGGCAGTGGCAGGGTTCCGTTATTAAAAAGCATGCCATTGCTGGTTACAGCATACGTCAGACTTGACATTTACAGTCGGGATCGTTGTTGGCATAGCAATTTTGAGCAATGCGGTTCTGATGCATGTGTTGATTGCTACGGTAACCCTTATGGCAGTGATAGTTGTGTGCTTCTTAGAAGTTTGGCCAATGCCAGAGATTTGGAGTTGGCAGCTCAATTACAACCGGTCATGGGGTGGTATGTTTGCTCTTCTATCTTATCTCCTAGTGATTTTTGGCTATTCACAATTGTCTGCAGCATGTTTTCTGCCAACTGCCATTATGTTCATACTGGGCACTGAAACAGAAGTCTCATGATATTATTAGCAATTGTCTTTTATTTATCATTACATTCCAATAAGTGCATCATTGATGCTTAGTGATATTCTGACTCTAGTATTGCAGTGTTTTGTTTTGGGCGTCGTGCTCTTCTGGAAAATAAGAAATAAAAACTTGAAGATTCATACTCTCCCAGATTTCAGTCAACTATATTTATTTTTTTGCGTTACTCAGGACATTTTCAAGAAAGATATGCAACTGTCACCAATATTCAGCAAGTTGAAGACTTTGGTACTCGATTGGTGGGTTGTGGCAAGCAAAGTTCATGCAGTAATTCACTTTCTTCGGAAAGCGCCAGTCCTAGAGAAGATCTCAATTAGACTTTGTGAGGTATATATGTGCTTATAGTGATGGCTGATATCCTTAGAAAGTTATCATGGGATTGATTTATGATATTGCTATCTTCTGTAGGAGCGTGAATATATTACAGAAATAGAAGAAAGTTGCAGAATGTTGGAAGAAAAATTGCTTCCATCAGAGCACCTTAAAATAATTGAAGTCAGTTGCAGCAGTGGCTATGATGGAAGACTTGACAAACTTGTGAAGTTCGTGGATTCATGCAGCACAACAGTTCAAGTGGAGCTCCCAGCGTCAATGCCTGAGGATGCTCCAGTTTCAGAGTCAGAGATGATTCTGCAGAGGCGTGCTCACCACTATGGAGCCAAAGCAGCAGAACATTTTCTTATCAAATGGAGTAGTCAACCACCAGCATCATTGGCAATCTGGGAAAGCGACCCCGGGCCGGCGCATCATATATATCACCCACCTGTTAAGACTACACCGAGACTCAGCAAAAGGATCAGGAAGCCCAACTCGCTCTACCCAGAATCTTTGTGGGTCAAATGAGTGACCTGAGCATCGATAAATAGGCAAGAGCAATGAGAGAAAGGAATGTCGTTTGTAAACATTGAACCCATGACAATTGCTTTCCGTCGCTGCTTTGTGTTCGATTAATTGTTTCTTACCTCTAATAGTGATTAGTAGGTTTTTCTTTCTCCGCTGTTGTTTTGATTCACTATATCTTTGTGTTGCTTCGCGTCGTTGTTGTGGTGTTCATGGTACCACGAGGAATCTATTCTCGCTTGTCCACTGATATTTTTAACAGCACCCAGCAGGAGTCATGGATTCTTGGAAAGGGACATTGTTATTAGAGGTAAGAAATAGGGGGAAGGAACAGGTAATAGGCGCATTTGGAAAAGTCTGTATGTCAATAGGTGCAAATTTTGTATTGAGATATGCACTCAGATTATGGCCCCAAATCATTTAACACTTCGACTGGATGCAGAGAGGCAGGGTTCCGTTACTACAAAGCATGTCATAGCTGGTCACAGCATATGTCAAACTTGACGATCACAGTATGGATCCTTGTTTGCATAGCAACTTTGAGCAATGTGGTTCTAATGAATGTGTTGATTGCTATGGTAACACTTGTGGCTGTGATAGTTCTGTGCTTCTTAGAAGTTTATCCAATGTCACAAAATTGGAGTTGGCAGCTCAATTAAAGTTAGTTCCTCATGGAGTGGTATGTTTGTGCTTGTACCTTATGTCTCAGTATTTTTTATCCATTCACAGTTTTATGAATCATGTTTTTTCCATCATTACATTTATAAGCTGAACACTGAAACAGGATTTTTATGTTTAGTACCACCAATTGTCTTTTATATATTATTACACTCTAAGAAGGGCATTGTTGATGATTTCTGTGATTCTGGGTGTAGTATTGCAACTGTACTGTTTTGAGACTCATGCTGTTTTTTGACATCTTGAAATACTTAAAGATTCATATTCACCTGGATTTCAATCAATGTGTCAAGATAAGGGTGTTTTAGTGTCTGTAAGATAACCTAAAATGTGATAAGTGCATTAAATATCTGTTTGTTCTTAGTCTCTTAATTTTGCTCCAAAGTTCTAGCCTGTTTTTATCCTTCATTCAGGCTATTTTCAAGAAAGCGATGCAATCGTCGCCCACATACAGAAGACTTTGGTACTTGATGGGTGGGTTGTGGCAAGCAAAGTTTATACACTAATTCCCTTTCTCCAACAAGTTCCAGTCCTAGAGAAGATCTCAATTAGACTTTGTGAGGTAAACATGTGCATAATATTAATAATGATGACTGATATCCTTGTAAAGTTATCATGTATCATTGGTTGAACTAAGATACTATTATCTTTTGTAGGAGCGTGAACATATAGCGGAAATAGAAGAAAGTTTCAGACTGTTGGAAGAACGATTGCTTCCATCGGAGCACCTTAAAATAATTGCAGTCAGCTGCAGAAGAGGTCTTGATGGAAGGGTTGATAAGCTTGTGAAGTTTGTGGATACTCACCGCACAACAGCTCGGGCAAGCTGGATTCCCGGCGTCCGTGCCTAATGATGCTCCATTTTCTGAATCAGAGATGATTCTGCAGCGGCATCTACATTCTACCCTACTATGGAACCAAAGCATCAGAGCATTTTATCATCAAAGGGTGTAGCAGAGCGCCAGCATGGATGACAATCTGGCAGAGCGAGCCTGGGCTGTTTTATGATTTATATTGGCCACTTCTTTCGACCTAACCACTGATTACTCTGAAGCGATGTCATCCAACAAAAGGACCAGGAAGCCTAACACGGTTGATTTTGGGTGCAGTTTACAATTTTTAGTCACTTGTAGCGATTAGTAGTTTCTGTTTCTCTACTAAAGTTTTGATTAACTACTTTTGTGATGCTTCTCGTCATTGTTGTGGCATTCGCTGCCGAAGCACCATGAATCCATTCTCGCTTGTCCACTGACGATATCTTTAACAGCACCCAGGAAGCTGATAGCAGAGAAACAGAAACTTGGAAAAAGGATGGTGATTGATGAAGCTTTAATTAGGAAAATACAAATCCATAGGACTTCGTATTCAGCAAGCTTTAATTAGCAAAAATGCATAATACATAAAACATGCAGTATTAACCAAGTATCTGGTACATGGTCAAGATTTTGATTGACCGCAAGAGAGACCAACTTTACAAATAGATAGAGAATGAGTATCCAAGAAATAGAATTGAATTCAATCCTGGAAGGTTCATGCATCGTACGGCAGCTCTGCCTCCATGAACTGCAAGAATCAATACTGGCTGCAACAACCTAACAATGCCTAAGGAGTAAGCAGTGAAAGAATTAGAACGAAATATTTGAAGCGCAGACATGATCAAAGGTCTGTCTCCATTTCAAATATTTTGTTATTGCATATATACAGCTTCGAAAGGCAAAAGGAAAATGGTCAGTAAAGTTTTCCTTGTAGGACAAATATGTATATCAACTCCGAAATGATATGTTTCTGATCTTGCTTTCTTGTGACCCTGCGTAGTATGACAGAAACTACTTCATGACATGAACCACCGTCTTTGTACAGTTGCACCACATTTTGTTGATATTGGGTAACAAGCCTAAAACTTCTCTGAAAGTGATGAACCAATTATTGAGCTAGATAAAGGTTTGCACTTCGATTTCTTTCGAAGATTTCCACATGATGTCAAAACTGTTGAAAGCATAAAGTCGTCAACATCATACCCTTCCTGCTGCATTAGGTACATGTATTTTAAAGCCTCTTCGCTGAGCCCGTTCTGAGCAAAACCTGTAATAATCACTTTCCATGTTACCAAGTTGTGTTCTGGCATGGCATCAAAGACTTGTCGTGCTTCATCAACTTTCCCACACCTCATATACATATCAATCAGTGAGCATCCCACAAAGACATTTGAAAAAGCTTGGGTCTTATTAACAACACCATGAATCCTCCTTCCATCTCGCAGAGCCTCCAATCTGGCACAAGCTTTCAAAGCTGAGGAATAAGTATAAGTATTTGGTGTCACACCATCCCATAACATCTCATCTAACAATTTAAGAGCTTCAACATTATGACCAAGACTGTTGTAGCCTGAAATCATAGCTGTCCAAGCAACAGCATCACGGTCAGGCATTGCTTCTAGAATTCTCGCGGCATAAGTGTGCTGTCCACATTTAGAGTAGAACCAAACAAGAGTACTCCCAATTTGAAGATTATCTTCCAGAGAATTCTTAATTATCTGTGCATGTAGTTCCTTTCCAAGATAAACGGATTGCATTGAACCACAAGCACCAAGGAGACCAACAATAGTCAGATTATTAACAAACACTCTGCGCATCTTCATCTTTCGGAACAACATGATAGCTTTTTCACCATAGCCACTTTGTGCATAGCCAGAGATCATAGAAGTCCATGTAATAGTATTTCTTCTCGGCATCCTGTCAAACACCGCCTGAGCATCAAACACCTCACCGCATCTGGCATACATAGTGACGAGAGCACTCCCAACATGGATATCTTCCTTGTACAGCTTTTTCACCACAGCACCATGTAACTGCTTCCCATATCTTAGAGCCTTTTCTTCAGCACAAGCCTTCAGGGCACTGCACACAGTGAACTCATTGGGGTGAAATCCTTCAGACACCATCGCTGAAAACACCCGCAAAGCCTTGTCGCCATGCCCATGCTGCACATAAACCGTGATCATTGTTGTCCACGAGACAACATCACGAGATACCATCCTATCAAAAGTAGCCGAGGCACTGGTGACATCACCACACTGAGCATAGAAGTGTGCAACAGCGCTGTCCACTATCATATTGCTCCACCCACCTTTCACAATACAACAGTGGACCTGCCGCCCAAGGCTAGCATGGCGTCGCTGCCCGCAAGACTTCAATAGGCAAACAAAAGTCAAGCCATTACCTTGCGCCCCACTGGCCACCATATCCAAGAACAGCCTCCGAACCTCCCCGTGATGGCCCCGTTCCCGATATCCATTCATCATCGCCGTCCATGACACAACACTCCGCTCAGGCATTTCGTCAAACACCTTCCTGGCATCCAAAACTTCATCAAACCTGGAATACGCACTGATCAAATTGTTTGATACGAATATCCCCAGGCTTCCGAGAGACCTCAGGGCGACCGCGTGCACCCCCCGGACGCCAGCCAAGCTCCCGCAAGAACGCAGCCAGGAAGCGAGCGCCTCCGCATCCGGAAGGGACGGCGCCGCCGAGCCTGCCAAATTCCCACCCGGGTCTTCCGCCGCAGAGCAGTAGCCATCAACTTGGTGGGATTGGGAGCGCAGAGATCGGACCTTGGCGTGGAAAAATTGCGCCTTGACGCGCTGCTGCTTGCTCTTCTTGCTCCTCCCCTGCTCGCCGGAGCTGCTGAGCACACAGCTCGGGTGGAGCGGCGGGAGAGGAGAGAAAGCTTGCACTCGAGGCGGAGAAGGAGAGCAGCAGAGTAGCATCTGGATTGCTCCGCCGCTCCGTGTCGCGCCTGGATTCGGGGACGGAGGAGAGCCACCGAAAGAGCAAAGATAAGGCGCCACCAAGTATCGGAGCGTGCTGCACCGAGTAGCGAGTACTGGCGCGGGGACGGGTCGGAGGCGACAGCGGCGGCCGGCGAGGCTGCTGCGGAGGGCAGGCCGAGACGGTTGGCTGATTTTGATTCTGTGCGGGCTGGATTTCGGATTTTTGATGCGAGTGGTTCTCACTTCACAGGTTTAGGATTCAAGCCTCGGCTCCTGTATTGCTAAATTCAACTTGTGGTGTTTTCAAAAAAAAAAATCAACTTGTGGTCCCGCGTGTCAGTGACATCTTAGATGCCGCTGTATGGAAAACAGGGGAGCCTGAGCAGCTAAAGGCACCTGTATTTCTTCACTTTTTTTTGACAAATCTCCAAATAAAATTGATTTTATAAATATTTTTGTGGATATACAACTTCTACATATCCGCACACAGAATTTTTATATGATGTCTTCAAAGCACCTACACATGTGTAAGTTCAAATCGCTATTCATTTTATCTCAAAACTCATCCCACAACAAAATCGACTTCAAAGTTCAACATATTTTTGAAGATAAAAAGTCCCTTTAATATGTTTTTTCACTCAAAATATGATGATTTTGGAACTCAAATTTGGTTGACACATGTGATATAGCCTTGAAAAACTAGTGGGATTTTTTTTAAAAAAAATTATCCATGTAACACTAAAAAATTAAACAACAAAAGTGCGCACTCTCTATTCTAAAAACGTATGTTTGGAGGACCTTCACTGAAATTGGGTCCCTAGAACGGTCCAACAGTGGGCAGTGATGTTGCGATGTCTAGGCCACATTTCCGCCATGTCGTGCAGATCAGCACGACACAACGTGGCCTGAAGTACGAGTGAGCCATGTTGTGCCTGCCCGACATGACTCGAGTCCCAAGACTAGGTCGGACGTACTATGAAAAGTGAGCACAAACTGGAAGGAAAAGGTGAGCTGAGTTTGCTTCATCACAAGCAAAATTGGCAGACTACCTTAACATAGGTTTTGTATTGTGGAAATTCCTATTGGTTTGTGATGATAGTTTGGAAGAACATAATTTTCTCTAGTATCATAGTGAACATGACAACATACCCAAAAATATCAAGGTATCATCTAATTCTTATAAGCTTGAGAACTTGTTTCAAAAAAAAAAACGTATGTTCAAGCTTCAAACTCAATCTGATCATATTACATGCATTTCAGGGAATGTATATAGCTCAGTTGCAGAAGATCTAGAGCAGAAACATTGTCAGATTGGCGATGGGTTTCTTTTTTCCCGCGAGGAGAAAAAAGACCATTTGGAAAATGAACACTTGTCAAAATGGTGATAGGTTTCTTTTTTTCCCGCGAGGAGAAAGACAACCATTTGGAAAATGAACACACTAGAAGGTATTGCCGTGTGGTATTTTCACTTGATGATAAAGATTATTACGATCAAATATACCTGGGAACAGATCAAGAAACAAATATATCGTGTGGCAAATCATAAGAGCAGTAGAACAAGAATTAAGATACTAAAGCAGGTCTAATTACGCGGGAGGCCGTGTACTGCCAAATCTATTCCTATGTTGCATCGAAAAGCATCGTGTATATAGTTAGACAACATCATATGACAGAAACGTCAAGATTTTTTAGGTTGTCCTATTGTTATCAATTGGTCAAGGTGAGAGTAAATCAATGAACAGACCTAGCTTGTTATACTTTACTAAAAGATTTTGAAGGTACTATAGAGAGTAGATACTTCAAATGTACATCATGAATTAGAAATGGTGCGAATTAAATAGAGACAATTGCTCGTTTGACCCTATTTTGAAGTCTAACTACCAATTTGACCATGTTTTTTCAACTTTGCTCATTTGACCCTATTTTTTGATCTTGAATTGCTTAGTTGGCCCTGCACTTTGCTCATTTGACCCTACTTTTTGGATAAACATGGTCAAATAAGCACAGAAGGGTTCAAAAGAAGGGTCAAATGAGCAAACTTGAAAAATAAGGGTCAAATTGGTAGTTAGGCTTCAAAATAGGGTCAAATAAGCAAATGCCCTAATTAAATATGCATAATTCCCATCAGTGATGCTTCTTTTTATTATTGTTCTTGTTCCATTCATCAAATAGAGGCAGTCTATATCTCCACGTGCAAATGCACACCAATACACCATTATCTGATCCATTAGAAATTTTCTTCAATTGTGGTTTTATTTCACAAGTGTTGGAAGATCATAGAAATAGAAGAAGCAGAGGTGCCACTAGTACAACGCATCATCCAGAAGCGCTATTATTTTGTTGCACGCTATTTTTTCTAGTGGAATGCCATAAGTAGACAAAATATCCATAACTTTGTGAGCCCTCTCATCAACTTCTTTACATTTGATTTCAACTATATTCAGATGGCTGCATGCAAGTGATTGTTCCAAAGGTTCATAACTTCTTTCTGTTTCCACTCGATCTTTAGGTACCTATAGAGAACACATAATTTTGAAAGATCAACCAATTGTGACAATTAATTACAAACAAGCTCATCTTAACAAACATATACCTCAGAAACTTGGAGAGTAAGCTTCTGCAGAACTGGTGAGTGTTGGTGTAATATCCCAATATTAACACACACAAAACAATAGTTAATCGAAAGACTCCTGAAGTTGACCAAAATTTGACTTTTCGAACTGCCGCTCGGATGGACGATCGAAGACCGTGGATGCGTAGATCTCATTGAAACGCATCCGTTTGACTACCCATGTGACATCCCCTTCGGGATGACCAGGACCGTGTACAGGAGAACACTCGATGAAGCGAGTTATAACAGCACATATATTCTTACAAGCCCAAATATATTACATCATGGTATAATACAACCAGGTTTTTAAAAGGACAAACAAGAGTTTGCAGCGGAGAAGCATTTATTACAACAAAGTTTTACAAACTCAACAGAAGTTTGATCATTGTTTAAAACCAAGTTTAAAACCACGTCCCAGATATCCGGCCCAGACGTTATCCATGGGCGACCACCATTTCCCTCCCGTGAGACTTCAATCTCACTAACAACCAGAAAAAGAAAGTTGGCTACGTCCTACCACTGAGGTAGTTAGGGTACATCAGCTTACTGGGTCCCACATACCAGCATGTAGACGGTACTGTTCAATACTTGTTCACGGAGCCGTCAACGGTTTGGTCCTAATTTGACACGGACGGGGCTACCACCTTGCAAGACCCAGTCTTTGCCCTTTCCTCTATGGGGCCCGTCCGGTCTCATCATCATCATCAACTTTCATTTAAATTCTCAAGATCTCAAACAACTTAAAGCCTCCATGCTTTAAGATCATCCTATGTAGTGCTACCGACAATCGTACGACATAAGCATAGTGCCTATCGTGCTACCTGTACCTGTATAGGGTAAAAACATCATAGGATACAGTAGTGATGCAGGTGGGTGTCAATCAATTCCTGGAACCTAATGCACAAGCATGACTCGACTCACTGTGATAAAAGAAAGAATTTAAAAACACAGGTGGGATGCACCAGGGCTTGCCTTGGGTTTCGTCCGGGTGCGACGATTCAGGTGCGGGAGCGGCCTCGACAATTTCCACCTCGGATCCATAGTCAGCAGATGGCTCGATGCTCTCGGGTCCTATACGATTGGTCGACACATCGCAAGTTAGTATCAACGATGCATGAATATGACATGCAATGCATTGAAGATAATGATGTGATAGAATATTTAGACTAAGAATTTTAATTACTCTTGTCTGAAGTATTTCCTTCAAAATAAGAGTAATTAAGTCCATTAATGAAAAGGGTTTAACATGCTTTAATTAAAATTATTAACCCTTAATTACCCTATTTAAACATAAAATAAATTCATTAACAAAATAAATACTAACTTAGAAAATAAATTAATTAACAATTAAAAGATAATTCATAAACTTAATTTAATACTTAAAAATCATATAAAATAAATATTAAATTTTATTTCATAAAGTGGTAGAGGAAATTATTTGGAACCTAACAAAATTAATTCCAAGGTTTTAGGAAGTCTAATTTATTTGCTAGGTTTTATTTAAACTCTGGAATTATTTTTAAATGAAAAGCCTGGGAAAAGAATAAACGAAAACTGGTTTTCGGCCTTATGGGCCTCGGGCAGCCTAGCTGCTGCTGGACCCGGTCCAGTAGCACAGCAGCGCGGTGCGGGAGCACGGCCCAGCCACGCGGCGGGCCAGCCGAGGCGGGATGCGGCCTAGCGACGCGAGAACGCGGGTTTTCATGTGCGCGACCGGGGCTCGGCCTCTCGGCCCAATAGCGCAAGCATGGCCCAGTGGCGGAAGCACTCTGCTCGCTCGCGCTTGCGCGCGCATGGCGGCACGAACAGCGGGGCTGCGGCGGCCCGTCCGACCCCCCCCCCTCCACGGCACGGCTCGATTAGCTACAGCAAGAAGGCGGCAGTGCAGAGAGATGGCCGAGGAGAGAGCTACGGCGAGGATTGCTCATCGGAGCAGAGGAGACGGCGAGCGGCGGCGGAATCGGGCTCGACAAAGGCGGCGACGATTAATTATCCATGACGAGGAATAGTCTTGGGCGGCGATGGGGAGTCGTCGGAGTAATCATTGCGACGATTTGGAGTTGCGGGGGAGGCTGGGAGGTGGCTGGCGGCGATGAGCGGGCACGACGGGCGGTGACAGAAGGAAACAGGGGAGAAGAGAGAAACTGAGCGCGAGAGAGGAAAAAGAGCGAGAGAGAAGAAGAAAGAGAGGAGAGGAGTCGGTAAAACTCTCTCCCCGATTGATAGCGGCGATGGCGGGTCCTGCTCGTAGGGTTGCGTGGCGCCTCCGGCGCTCGCGCTCGCGCCAGCGCTGCTCGAGCGCGGGCGGTGCGCGGTGATGAGAGCCGGAGGCTGACGGGTGGGTCTAGCAGGGCCCACCAATAGTAATGGTAAATTTTTTTTTAAACAGAAATGTCACAATCCTCCCCCTTTAAAGGAATCTCGTCTCGAGATTCAAAAATGTACCGCATTAAGTAGTGGCAGCTTGGAGAAACGCTGGATAGTTTGCTTTGAGAAACTCTTCTTGCTCCCATGTAGCTTCCGCTTCTGAGTGATTGCTCCATTGGATTTTGTAAAACTTGGTAGTTTTGTGCTTTGTCACCCGATCCTTTGTATCAATGATTCTGATTGGATACTCGTCGTAAGTTAAATCTGGCTGTAGTTGTTCCACTTCTTTGATGACAACATCTGTCGGTGCCTTCAGACATTTCTTTAGTTGAGAAACATGAAAGACGTTATGAACTCCGGAAAGATGCGTAGGCAATTCCAGCCGATAAGCTACGGGTCCATATTGTTCTTGAATAACAAAAGGTCCGATATATCGTGGTGCCAACTTTCCTTTGATTCCGAATCGTTGAACTCCTTTTGTGGGAGAGATTCGCAAATACACCTGATCTCCAACGTCAAATACTAACTTCCTCTGCCTTTTATTTGTATAGCTAAGTTGTCGAGATTTAGCCCGCTTCAAATTTTGTTGGATCATGCGTACCTGTTCTTCCGCTTCTTGTACTATATCGGGTCTAAAAATTATTCTCTCACCACTTTCAAACCAATTCAATGGTATGCGACAACTTCGTCCATACAAAGCCTGAAATGGTGACATCCCAATACTCTCTTGATAGCTGTTATTGTAAGAGAATTCTGCCAAAGGTAAACATTTTTCCCAATCTTTGCTGTATGTCAACACACAAGCTCGGAGCATATCTTCCAGATACTGATTGATTCATTCCGTTTGCCCATATGTCTGTGGATGATAAGCTGAACTCCGAATTAACTGTGTTCCAAGAGACTTATGTATTTGTTCCCAAAATCTGGATATAAATTGAGCTCCTCTATCCGAGATTATAGTCTTTGGTATTCCATGTAAGCAAAGAATACGAGATATATAAAGCTCGGCATACTTCTCCACAGTATACTGGGTATGTACTGGGATGAAATGAGTAGACTTGGTTAGTCTATCAACAATGACCCAAATGGAGTTGTGCTTTCATGGACTTAGTGGTAGACTGACAATAAAGTCCATACTAATATCTTCCCATTTCCAGGCAGGAATGCTTAAAGGTTGAAGGGGTCCTGCTTGTTTTAAATGATCAGCCTTTACCCGTCGACAAGTATCGCATTTATTGATGTACTTTGCTATTTCTCTTTTCATCCTTATCCACCAAAATCTCTGTTTCAAGTCCTGATACATTTTATTCGTTCTGGGATGAATAGAATATTTGGAAGTATGAGCTTCATCTAAAACTTTCTTATGAAGATTAAAATCCTTAGGAACTACTATTCTATTCTTGAACCAGACAATGCCTTCATCATCTTCTCTGAAGCATGTTATATCTCCAGTCTTTATCCGCTTCCTTATATGCTGTATACCCATATCCTTCTTTTGGGATGTCATAATATCTTCTTGAATTGTGGGAACAAGTGCCAGGTTAGTTAGTACCCCATATGGAATAATACAAAGATCCGGTTCACTCACTCCTCCCTTTATTCCCTTGGTCATTTTCTGAGGGGTGAGATTATAACAATGCACTTGTCGGCTCAAAGAGTCTGCTACAACATTTGCTTTACCTGGATGGTAATGAATCTCAATCTCATAATCTTTAATTAATTCCAACCATCTTCTTTGGCGCATATTAAGGTCCGCTTGGGTAAAAATGTACTTGAGACTTTTATGGTCGGTATAGAGATGCACTAAATTTCCCAAAAGGTAGTGTCGTCAGATCTTTAAGGCTAACACCACTGATGCCAATTCCAGATCATGGGTCGGATAGTGTTCTTCATGTTTTCTAAGTTGCCGTGATGGATATGCAATTACTCATCCTTCTTGCATAAGAACACAACCAAGCCCTGTACCCGAAGCATCACAGTAAACATCAAATGGCTTGGCCAAATCTGGTTGAGCTAACACCGGCGCAGAGGTTAATAATCTTTTTAGAGTTTGAAAAGCTTATTCACACTCTTGGTCCCATTCATATTTCCGGTCTTTCTCCAATAACTTTGTCATCGGCTTAGCAATTTTTGAGAAATTGGGAATAAACCTCCGATAGTAGCCTGCCAATCCTAAGAAGCTTCGAATTTGAGTGACTGATTTTTGTGGTTTCCAATCTAATACTTTCTGAACATTATTTGGATCGACTGCTACACCTTCAGCTGAAATCACATGACCTAGAAATGGTATCTTCTTCAACCAAAATTCACACTTGCTAAACTTGGCATATAATTGGTGATCTCTTAAGCGTTGTAACACAATCCGCAAATGTTGAGCATGTTCTTCCTCCGACTTGGAGTAAATCAGAATATCGTCTATGAAAACTACAACGAACTTGTCCAATTTCGGCATGAATACTGAATTCGTCAAGTACATGAAATGTGCCGGTGCATTAGTCAGGCCAAAAGACATTACCAGATATTCATAGAGTCCATACCTGGTAGAGAAAGCTGTTTTAGGTATGTCTTCGGCTCTAATTCGAATCTGCTGGTATCCCGAACGAAGATCTATTTTGGAGAATACCTTGGCCCCCATCAGTTGATCAAATAGGATATCAATTCGAGGTAGCGGATACTTATTCTTGATAGTAACAACATTTAAAGGCCGATAATCCACACATAACCTTAATGTTTGATCTTTCTTTTTGACAAACAAGGCTGGACAACCCCAGGGTGATGAACTTGGACGTATATATCCTTTATCTAACAGTTCCTGTAATTGCACCTTCAGCTCGACAAGTTCATTGGGAGATATCTGATAAGATCTTCGAGATATAGGTGCTGTCCCAGGTTGTAATTCTATCTTAAATTCTATATCTCGTTTAGGAGGTAATCCTGGTAAATCCTCGGGAAAAAACGTTTGGATACTCTAAGACTACAGGTATCTCTTCCAAACTTTTTCCAATGGCATTATTAACCATTGGCAAGAGGGTTTTGGGAATGGTTAAAGTCAAACAATCTTGACCATGAATAGGAGAATCTAAATATACAGCTCGAGAAGCTATATCTAGGACTGCTCTATGATAATGCATCCATTGCATTCCAAGTATTGCATCTAACCCTTGCCCTTCCAAAATGATCAAGGATGTAGGATAAACTTTACTACCCAGTTTCAGGGGCATATTTGCAGCAATTTGATTGGCAAGTATTTTACCCCTAGGTGTAGAAATAAGATGTGGGCATGATAGTTCAGATGGCATGATATGATGTTGTTGAACGTATGCTTTGCTGATAAAATTATGAGTAGCACCGGAATCAAATAATATCATAGTGGGATGCTTAGTAATAGAAAACATACCCGCAAGAATTTGTCGTCCTTCTGGTACCTCCTCAATTGTGGTGAAATTGGCACGTCCTGTTTTCACCGGAGGATTCTTGGGTCGATTTCTCTGTTGACTTGGTCCTGGTGCTTGTGGACGTGGCGCATTGTTTGTCTTCGGTGGATACGGACAACTCTGAGCAAAATGTCCGGGACGACCACAATTATAACAAGGCAGAGTATTCGGTGGTGGTGCCGGATAAGATCGTCGGGGCTATTGCACAGTGTGTTGTTGATATGGTGGACGAAACTAGTATTGCTGTGGCGGCGGCTGAGGTGCCCGATAGATGTTTGGGCGGGAAGGAGTGGCACGATAGCGCTGACCTGTAGGTGATGTATACACCAGCCTGTATTTAGATGGTCCTCCGCTTCCCTGTCCCATCGATGTTCTTTTCTTGTCTTTAGCAGCCTTATGGATACGAAGAGAATCTTCAAGGATAATGGCATCACTGACAAATTCGTTGAAACAAGCAGTCCGATTCAAAACGATACGAGACTGCAGTTTTGTTATCAATCCTCCTTTGAATCGAGCTTTCTTCTTGCTCTCTGTATCCACATATTCTGGAGCACATTGTGCTAGACGGTTGAACACTTTAGAGTAAGAATGCACCGTCATATCTCCTTGCTTTAATGCCAGAAACTCGTTCCGCTTCTGATCAACAAGGCCTTCTGGGATGTGATGGTCTCAAAATGCTTTAACAAATTTTGCCCAGGTAAATTGATGGTCGGGCGGGTGCATCGCCTTATGATTTGCCCACCAAGCTCCAGCAATTCCTTGTAATTGCTGGGCAGCGAACAAAGTTTTCTGGGGTATCTGTGCAAGTATCAGCTCCAACTTGGACTCAATGGTGCGCAGCCAATGGTCCGCTTCCAGAGGTTCCCCTACATCTAAAAAAGTAGGCGGACGAGTGGCAATGAAGTCTGGATAAGTTGCCTGATTAGCATGATGACCGGGATGATGCTCTGGTGGTGCTGTATTTTGAGCTATCTGCCGAAGCAAGCCTTCTTATGCCACACCAGAATTTAGTATGGCTGTAATGGCTTGTGACAGGGTGGGTGGAGGTGGTGGCACTTCTGCCCCTCCACGCTGAGAATTTCCCGCGCCATCTCCATTTCTTGTGTCAGCCATTCTATTCAAGAAAAACTTTTGCATTAGCATCCACAATACTCATATATAATATAGGAACAATTGATGACACATTTGCATGGCTCAACTTCACATAAAATAATACTTTATTCCAACTTCTTAAAACCATGACATAAAACATGTGTCAACACACAAAGTTCACATCACTCTATTCGTCCTGCCATCTCGAAACTACTACACCTCTATTTCAACCCCTTTTATTCTAGAGTACATGTTGCAACACGACGTTGCTCACTGCTCTACGTGAAACGTGGAAGTTACTTCCTGATCCCTAGAATCTTTCTCTTGAACATTCTCATCCTGGAGTGGCGGAATCTCCGTTGATTCTTTTACCGATTCTATGTCCATTATTTCCTCCGGTTCTTCTTCTGCTTCCTCATTTTGCTACTGCTCAAGTTCCTGATTTATTAAAATATTATGCATCTGAATCAGATCTTCTTCTAACTGTTGGATTGTAACATTTGCCGTTGCAAGTTGCTGATCCATGTTTAACAGCTTCTCATCCTTGTTATTTATTTGAGCCTCTTGAAGGACCAGTATCTCATCCTTTTCTCGAAGTCGGTTTTCCAGCTCTGCTATACGAGCATCCTTTTCTGGACACAAATAACATTGCTGTCCTCCCGCTTCACCGATGCCATTACCACCACTGGCCATCTCTGCGGAGAAATAAAATGACATACATCAATATCAGCTTGTACTCTTACTTTAAACATAATCAACTGTAACATTTTTATAAACATCCATTTTTATTTCTTAGTAACATGTTACATCAGCTCCTACCACTATTAGTACAAACTGCTATAGTGGAGGTGGTTAGGTCTACTATTGATCCACTATACAATTTGACCTGTGTCAGCAAAAATGTGGTGACTATCGCCATCCTACCCAAACACTCATAACTCTAGTATCCTACCCGGCGGCTATACAATCTGACATCCTGTCAGCAAAAATGGTGCTATCCTCCTACTCCTATCATCCTATCTCTACTCTCGCACCATCTACTGTGGTGGTGCGTGACTGTCTGCGTCGGAGGCAAGTGCAGCCTCGGACTCAGCAGGGGGTCCCTGAGAGTCTAAGCCTGACTCAGGAGCTGCCTGTCCCTGCGGTGGCGGTATCTGTTACTGCAACTGTGCAATCTGCACGTGAAGGTCCTGGTGGTGGTCCTCAAGTATCTGTTGTGCCTCCATAACGTTCTGAAGCTGTAGCTGAAGCTGGTCTCTCTGGTCGGCAGAATCGAGCATAATCTCGATCGCCTGGTTACGCGGCTGCGTAACCCCCGTAAGCTGACCCTCCACGTCCGTGATCCTCTCTCTAGTCTCGTCAAGCTCCTCAGCAAGCCCTGCCATGTGCTCCTCTAAGTTCAGTGTCTGCTGGTGGAAACCGTCTCAGTCCTCTGTAATCTCTATAATCTGTCACTCTAACTCTGCAATCCGTGCGCTTGACTCCGTGATCCGTGCGTATGACTCCCGGATCTGACGTCCATCTGCCTCGAACCGCTCTTGAAAGGCAACCTGTTGGTGGTCTCTCTGCTGAGTGACCTCAGCTAGCTGCGCCTCGATATCGTGGAGCTGACGCTCTAGGGCTGCCATATGTGTCCCCTGCACGCCTGGCTCACGAACGCGCCTCTGTCCCCGTGGCATCTGCAGGAAAAAGGTTTAACAAGTTAAACAATTCTTCCCATAGTAAAACAAAGTAACAAAACAGCGAGAGGAAAACTGGCAGTATAAAACAAAGCATAACCCTCAAAACCTCTTTAATTTTAATTATACAAAGTAACATGATGCAAACAATATGCAACTAAAAGTTAATAAGTTAGCAGTTAGAATCACGCTCTAAAACGAATAGCAACATCTACTCGTGTCTTCAAGCGTCTTTCTACCCTGCCGTTCTCACTCGTCGGGTCCTAAGAAGAATTTTCAAAAAGAGTTTTGAAAACGGACTTGAGAATGTTATGTCGTTGCTCCTGTATTGCTCTGATACCAGCTATGACATCCCCTTCGGGATGATCCGGACCGTGTACAGGAGAACACTCGACGAAGCGAGTTACAACAGCACATACATTCTTACAAGCTCAAATATATTACATCATGGTATAATACAACCAAGTTTTTAAAAGGACAAACAAGAGTTTGCAGCGGAGAAGCATTTATTACAACAAAGTTTTACAAACTCAACAGAAGTTTGATCATTGTTCAAAACCAAGTTTAAAACCACGTCTCTCTATATCACTCTCATAGACACGCCTCGGCTTTTATTCTTCCACAGATGGGATGTGTTCCCACTGAGAAAAACTTCCCTCCGGCAATTGCCCTTCCTCTGGCATGCCTTCTGCCCATCCATAGGAGCTTGGCTCGCCACCTAAGTATAAAATAATTTGAACAAATCCTGAGTATATAATATACTCCGCAAGACTGACCTGTCAACATGGCTCGCTAAGGCCGACACCTAGAATGCTTAGGTCTTTGGCTAGTGGGTTGACTCAGACTTGCGAAAAACAGCACTTATTAGTGGATATCTATTTTCAAATTTTAGCTAAAGATTATGTTCATTAATAATAAGGTATGCATCCTGCAACTATTGCAATCAAAATTTATCAAGCCAAACTAAATTTTAAATAATCCTTCTCCTTCTCGTTACTCTCGATTATCTCCGTTCGCGCCAAGCGAACAAGCGGTACTCATTGCTGCGAGGGACAGCAATTCGAATCAATTTCTACCAGCTGGGTAAAACCCGACTACATGACACATACGCACCGTATTGGTCGTATATGACAACTTTTCCCACTAACCTCAACCAGAGGTCGATCCGTTTCCAACTCCCCCGGGAATATGGAGACCCCACTAGATATCCGTCCCAGACGTTATCCATGGTCGACCACTATTTCCCTCCCGTGAGACTTCAATATCACTAACAGCCAGAAAAAGAAAGTTGGCTACGTCCTACCATTGAGGTAGTTAGGGTACATCAGCTTACTGGGTCCCATATACCAGCATGTAGATGGTACTGTTCAATACTTGTTCACGGAGCCGCCAACGGTTTGGTCCTAATTTGACACGAACGGAGCTACCACCTTGCAACACCCAGTCTTTGCCCTTTCCTCTACGGGGCCCGTCCGGTCTCCTCATCATCATCATCAACTTTCATTTAAATTCTCAAGATCTCAAATAACTTAAAGCCTCCATGCTCTAAGATCATCCTATGCAGTGCTACCGACAATCCTACGACATAAGCATAGCACTTATCGTGCTACCTGTACCTGTATAGGGTAAAAACATCATAGGATACGGTAGTGATGCAGGTGGGTGTCAATCAATTCCTGGAACCTAATGCACAAGCATGACTCGACTCACTGTGATAAAAGAAAGAATTTAAAAACATAGGTGGGATGCACCGGGGCTTACCTTGGGTTTCGTCCGGGTGCGACGATTCAGGTGCGGAAGCGGTCTCGACAATTACCACCTCAGGCCCACAGTCAGCAGATGGCTCGACGCTCTCAGGTCCTATACGATTCGTCGACACATCGCAAGTTAGTATCAACGATGCATGAAATATGACATGCAATGCATTGAAGATAATGATGCGATAGAATATTTAGACTAAGAATTTTAATTACTCTTGTCTGAAGTATTTTCTTCAAAATAAGAGTAATTAAGTCCATTAATGAAAAGGGTTTAACATGCTTTAATTCAAATTATTAACCCTTAATTACCCTATTTAAACATAAAATAAATTCATTAACAAAATAAATACTAACTTAGAAAATAAATTAATTAACAATTAAAAGATAATTCATAAACTTAATTTAATACTTAAAAACCATATAAAATAAATATTAAATTTTATTTCGTAAAGTGGTAGAGGAAATTATTTGGAACCTAACAAAATTAATTCCAAGATTTTAGGAAGTCTAATTTATTTGCTAGGTTTTATTTAAACTCTAGAATTATTTTTAAAGGAAAAGCCTGGGAAAAGAATAAACGAAAACTGGTTTTCGGCCTTATAGGCCTCAGGCAGCCCGGCGGGTCCAGTAGCACAGCAGCGCAGTGCGGGAGCACGGCCTAGCCACGCGGCGGGCCAGCCGGGGCGGGACGCGGCCCAGCGATGCGAGCACGCGGGCTTTCGCGTGCGCGACCGCGCCTCGGCCTCTCGGCCCAATAGCGCAAGCGTGGCCTAGTGGCGGAAGCACTCTGCTCGCTCGCGCTTGCGCGCGCATGGCGGCACGGCCGCGGGGCTGCGGCGGCCCGTCCGAACCCCCCCCCCCATCCACGGCACGGCTCGATTAGCTACAACAAGAAGGCGGCAGTGCAGGGAGATGGCCGAGGAGAGAGCTATGGTGAGGATTGCTCACCGGAGCAGAGGAGACGGCGAGCGGAGGCGTAATCGGGCTCGGCAAAGGCGGCGACGATTATTAATCTACGACGAGGAATAGTCTTGGGCGGCGATGGGGAGTCGTCGGAGTAATCGTTGTGACGATTTGGAGTTGCAGGGGAGGCTGGGAGGTGGCTGGCGGCAATGAGCGGGCACGGCGGGCGGTGGCGGAAGGAAACAGGGGAGAAGAGAGAAACTGAGCGCGAGAGAGGAAAAAGAGCGAGAGAGAAGAAGAAAGAGAGGAGAGGAGTCGGTAAAACTCTCTCCCCGATTGACAGCGGCAATGGTGGGTCCCGCTCGTAGGGTTGCGTGGCGCCTCCGGCGCTCGCGCTCGCGCCAACGCTGCTCGGGCGCGTGCGGTGCGCGGTGGTGAGAGCTGGAGGCTGACGGGTGGGTCCAGCAGGGTTCACCAACAGTAATGGTAATTTTTTTTTAAACAGAAATGTCACAACCCATATTTTTAATTTGGATAACGGATCAGATTGGTGCATGTGAAGTTGTTTGAGCAGTTGATTTTAACCTAGTTGTTTTACCTAAGGGGCTCTCCCCGTAGCTTCTTCCTCTCCAAAGCTCCGCCTCCACCCCTGTTCCTATCCACGCCGCCTCCTAGTCAGTTCCTTTTCTTTTTCTTCGATCTGAGCCAATCGCCGATGAAGTTGCTGCTCCGTCCGTAGTAGCAGCCACCAATTGCCTTCACGTGCACCTGTTTCTATTGCTGCTACTGCATCCTGCGTTGGTGGCTTGAGCAGAGCAATCACGAGTAGGTAGGTTCTCCCGCTGCTGCTGCTACCTGTTGCCTGCTATTTTAATGCTTGTGTTCTGCTGCTGCTTCTATTGTGCGTGTGTGGTAGGATGCTTGCAGCGCGTGCATTAATGGGTTTTGCTGTTGAAACAGCTAGCAGGAAGGAAGGAGAATCAGAGAGGAAAACAAGGAATTTTGAGAATTCGTCCAAACATATCTGAAATTGGAGATCTTTGTTCCAGGGGTAACTTCTTTTAGTATCTAATTCCTCACAGATTACCTAGCCATGGCCGGATTCGCCTCTGACATCGAACTTAGGGGTTCTAATTTCTATGCAGTGATCTTGTTTCCTAATCTGGCAGTTCTGGATGCAAAATTAGATGACAAGATTTTTACAAAAGTTGTAGAGCTGCTTTTTATCTTCCTAACAAAACTGGTTTGGCTTGATTCCGACCAGCGGTTTGGGAGTAATCATCGATTTACTGCTGCTGTTACAGATTTTAGATTCTGTCCAGTTATCTATTTATTTAATTTCGGCCTAGTTAGCTAATTTTGTAGTAGAACTCGCCATTATGAAAGTTGTAGGAAATTCTCTATAGATGTCCAGAATGTATTCATGTGCAGCATTTGGTTTGGAAAATTAAAAGTTACAGGCAGAACAGTGAGCAGATCAGAACTTTGGGTGATTTTCAGTTAACCATTGTTTTAGCTTATTTTTGCTTGGACAAGCGAATCATTTCGATATTTAGAGAAATAGGTTGTAAGTGCGGTGAAGTAGCTTCTAAGTGTAGTTTTTACTCTACAGGTTTTGAGAGCTCCGATGTTAAGGGTGTACTGTCAACATCTCGCCGAGGTTAAGGCAAGTGTATGACGAGCTTTGTATAATGATAATGATGTGTGGCTTGGTTGATATAATATCGGTGTTTCTTGCCATGTTCATTCAATATTTGAATTTCCAATTCTTTCAGTGGTTGATATAATATCATGAGTTGTTCTCTGAGATTCAACTTTTCATTTAATTACCATTTAAGTTCCAGATATGCAATTTGCTTCTTATATTCATGTTCCTGTGAGTAAGTGCTGGCCCCATTTGCTCCGCTTTACCGATAAATGCTAAGGATGTTTCAAGTGTTGTCCGTTCCAGACGGAAACTAATTTTCCAAGAGAAATTTCCCTTTGCCTTCTTTCATTATTCCTGTTACAATTGTTCTTCTAGCTCTAATTGTACTTGCTAAGTGTTTTTACTCATCCTTGTATTTATTTGATTTTTAGGTACACGGTGATCAAGCATACATGGGAAGGGAGTAGCCACGTCATTTTGAGCACTCACATGTTTAATTGCTAGACATTCATTCATATTACTAGACTTGAATAATTATATTATTGAGAATTATCATGGAGTCAATTTGGTAACGTTGAGGGTTATTTCTATTAAAATAGTTGATGAGATGATCTGATTGTTGCTTCATATATAGGTTATGTTATTTTTGTGATGTATGAGCCCGCGGATATTAGATAATACAGGGGAAACTCTGTCAAAATTTCTTATTGTTTATTTCCTTAGTAGCATTTTATTATTTTAGTAGTAACCTCTAAGTAAGGTGATGTCTGGGGCGTTACAGTTGGAGGAAGTGAGTGAGTAAATTGAGATCAGAAGTAACCCCTGGACACCATTCACTGAGTAATAACTTCTTCAACTTGCTAAACGAAGGACACAATTTTAAATCCCTGTTGACAATAAACTGGGCAATGCGCTAGGGATCAGGATCAAACAACTAATATATTTGCAATAAAATTTGACCTTCATACAACTGTAGAAAATATAAATGCAAGAGGTCAGAACCCATCAATTTTTCGCAAATGCATCTAATTACAGAAGACTAGGATAAAGCGGCGCGCCCTTGTGCGCCGTTTGTTAAAAATTCAACGTAAATTATTATTTAGCACCAACACATTATACATAGTAATCTATAACAATCTTTAAAAATATAATCTTTTGATGGAAAGGTTATCTAAAATATATTTTGTACATGTAGGAGGCTTCATAGTGTATTGTAGAGGATTGAAAGCAGAGCTGCCCTTTAAAATATAGAGCAGTCAGTTCAAACTATGGAGATTAATGTTTATGCAACATGTAACATGTCTGGGAGATATGTAAAGAGCTACAACGGATAATGTGTAGAAACTATGAAAATGTAAATATCACAATGTGAGCCTGTACATTTAACTCTGTATCTTGTCCTAGAGTCCTCATCATTTAAAGATGTCTGTACATCGAACTCTATATCTTTTCCGTCACATTCTCAAAAGAGCCTAAATTTACATGAAAAAAGAAATTTAGGTCACACAAAACTGAAAAAGAATACATATAAATGTTAATATATCTCATAGGCATGTCTGTGGCTATGCAAACAAAGCATACAAATAATTCATTAGTTCATTGGAGTTGAATAAAATTTATCCAGTTATGCATATAGCACAATCAGCTGGTACAACTTTTGCAGTCTTGAAATTTCTTTTCACATGGCTTTGTGTCCGGTGCACAAATGCACAGTGACAGAATATATGAGAATGAACTGGTTAGTGACATTTCAAAAATAGATTTTTGTTATGTAAATCCATATTTTAGGAAAAATAAAATAAAACCTACTATACGTCACTGTTTTGATTTGCTTGTATCATGGAATAAAGAGTATTGACCAAGAAACCAATGAAGAATTCATTGGTCAGTTAAGCAGAAATACCAAGCACATTGAGAGCCTACTGTTATTAGGAGAGATAAGAATTTGTTTTCAACTATCTAAATTTATTCCTGAAGAAAATCTAATGGATTTCAGCATTAAAAATTTCATATTTTCATTATGGGATGTGAAAAATCTAAACTGTGTTACATAATTGCTAGCTAACAGAAATATCATTAAAAGCCATGCTAACCTTACATGTCCTACAACCCTGAAGCTGAGTCCTTCATCCATGGCAAAAAGGAAAATCAATGTAAATTTATCAGCACATGGCATCATAGGCACCCGTAAAATAAAGGGTTTTGCTTCCCAAAAACAGTAAAATAAATTTACGAAACCAGGCAGTAATATATAACCCTTGCCCAAGCCTCACAATATGTGAAAAAACGTCGGCACTGGGTATGCACAATTTTCAGCTACTCTGAACGAGAGAATTACAGTAGCCACAAAATGCACCACACGTACAGATGGTTGAGCTCCCATATAAAAACTGAATAAGCTATATGGACTAAAGATCAAGCAGCTAATATTATATCTCAAAAAAAATCATAGAAGCATGTTTGCTTTCATTGCTCTATGTAGCAATATTATCTGGTAAAAACAGAGAGGGCACTACAAAGAGTAACACGGTAGTCTGAAACTGCATACCTAGAAATATATGGCACATGAAACAGGCAAGGCGCAAACTGCTCCGCTAGCTCTCATAACACAGGAAGGGCAGAATGAAGAGGTGTTTGAACATGACAGATGGTATTTGACTAAAAAAAAGCACATGCCAAATCTTTGCAATTATTTTGAGTGCTCAAACTGCAGCAACAAAAATTATGTAAGTAAGACATCAAATACAAAGATGGAAAATAATCTAAGCAATTGCTCTTGAAGTGGCACAAATGAAACCAAATGAAGGGCGACAGCTCCATACAGGTTATGTATTTAATTTCTGGTTTCCGCATTATATTCAACAGATAAGAAGAAAATTCTAAACTACCTTTAACTTCATAATGGTTTAAAAACTTCAAACATAAAAATTTCCACATTATCAGGAAATATTCAATTCATTTGCCTCCTATAGGGCATCAACCTCTAGTGTCAATCTAAACAAGAATAATTAAAGTCATTGAAATTAAGCCATGATGAGATTAAAAGGTCAAACTAAAAATTTATTTCTTCTTTTCATATATGGTTAAGCTTAGTATTAAGGTGTTACGACCCAACAAACAATTTAGAATAAACAACATGTGCAATGAAAGTGCCTAATAAAAAACATGATAACTGTAATAACCTTCAAATTCTCTGTTCTAAAAAAAGAACACATTTAAAAGTAAATAGTAAATGAAGATGTCATGGTTCAGCCCTTTCAGCTAGATGCAGAAACTTAAGTGTCTTACCACCCTTTTAGCCCTTTCATTATTCTCTTTGAAAAGCATGCATGTCATCATCTCTGAAGTATGAAAGTAGATCATAGTGATATCGGCTTGCATCTTAAAATCGAATGCTTTGGCAACCTCAACATTGCTGTTTGGAAAGGCAGAGGGACTCCATTGTCATCTGCAAGTAATAAAAAAAATGACAATAGAACAAAAACAGGAGCCCAAAACCAGGGGCTCACACCAGATATCACAACGGGTAAACAAAAGATTCATCACCTCATCAATAGAGTGAAACAAAGGGAGGAGAAATAAAAAGAAACAGGAGACCTAAACAAATCCTCTAGTGGCTTTTTTATGTAAGGCCTCAAGAGCAAACATCTGTTGATCGTCACCTTTGTCAATTCCTTTTTAATCCTTAGAATTTAATTCCATAGTATACAGAAACAGGCACACCAATAGCTTTTTTTTTTTTACAGATTTTAATCTTGCTCATGATAAGGTGATGTGCAGGGAGAAAAATAGTAAATCCAAATGTCTCAGTATCACAATCAATATATAATACTTGATCTATATGATAGAGGCACAAATACATAAAAACTTCCCTTGTAAAAAAAACTTGCCTTGTATATTTTAAATATCAATCTGTGGGATAGACATTACCTTTACTGAAAAAAAAAATGACCCCACAAAACATAGCAGCATGAATCAAGTGATCGACACATCAAACTCATCAATGGAAATACAATATTAGGAGAGATGTGTATTAAATTCATAATATTGATCTCAAAATATAGTATTGTCTCAAGAAACCGGGGACCAAAATGGATATGTAACTGTCTAAGAAGTACTTCATATGAAAGAAAAGAAAACTGTCATTTCTAAGGTAAAACAATCTTACAAACATCAAAGGAGAATAGATGTGCAGATTCTAGAGATGTAAGCTGTACTCATGATGTGTCTTGTATATCTAATTTGTTAATATCCACTGATTTCCTGACAGAAAAAGCAAGTAAACTGTTATGGCATAGCATAACTCTACTTTCCACTCTTCCCATCAACAGCTTCATCTGGGCTGATGTAACAATAACATCTCAAGCTGCCACAAATCAATGTTTATAATCAAATCTGCTTTTCAATGAAAGATTATTCTGTAAATTGTGCCAAGACTATCACAATCTAACTCTGGAAGCTTCCGGACATACTGACCAGATAAGAAGGATATTGGTATAGGAGAAAAATAGACTAAATCAGAACTGCTAATTCACTAACAATCTAGCTCAGTTAATATAATAACAAGGATTCAAACTTTCATTAACCAGATACATAACTGATAAAGGGAGGATACTGAGAACAACAGGGTTACAATTATAAACACAATTTCAATATAATAGAAAAGTATGGGGATTCTTCATCTACCAAGGTTTTCCAAAATGTTCATTGGGGATTCTTTAGTAAGAAACTGCAATCGAAGCCAAGTCTGTTAGAGACAAAGTTTATGTGATCAAAAGCAAAACCTTTAAAGTTTTATGATAAACACAATGGTCATAAGGGAAAATAAAATAAGCAGACAAAGAATAGCAGTTTAGTTGAATGTGTTTTTTTCCTTGGTTGGGCTAGCCTGATTAGTATAGTTTTCTTTTTCTTTCTCTATCTCTCCTGTAAGTTTATGAACCCTACTGTATTTCCCTAAAACAAGGAAGTGCAAGATACTATCAATACAAATAAGACACTGATAGTACCTTTTTGAGTCCAAAGTAACAAATGTAAACAATAAAATGCTTGCAGAGCATGAAAGTGACTGACCAAAAAATGTTAAAAATATTACCTTGACTGCATATATAGCTTTTCAGCGTTCATGTCAAGGTATATAACCATTTCAGTCTTGTTTAGCTTTCAACCTATTTAAAATTAAATAACAGAATTAGTGGTATATCAATATTATTACAAAGAACTATTGTTATATGCACTGAAATAGCATATGTGTTTCAAAATAAAATGATTCTGACCCCACACTAGAAAACGATATGTCGTATAGCCATTCCCCTGCACTGAAAATGTACCTTAAGATCAGAGAAAAATATACATACAAAAAACTACCATCGAGGTTGATGCAGACTACCAGTTATCACCATATTATAGTTTACGCTATAACTTTAAAATATGAGTTCACATAGCCAAATGGTAAAAACTCATATTCCTTTTGCATTTTGTAAGGTGCAGTGTCAGATTGTTTTAGCCAGTTAACTACAAACAATTTTAAAAATAGAGAGGACCTCTAATGGAACACAAATGATTAACTGAATTTACAATAAACAATATGAATAATATAGGGATATACCTAACCATCATTTGCAATTGCAATCTTCTTTGCTGAGCTATCAACATCCTTAAAACTAATAGTTATACTATACCTTGTCATTCCAAATAACTAAAAAAAAGTAGAATGTTTTCTAAGATTGTGGCTTGTATAATTTCTAAGAAAAGCAAATGACGTGATAGCAGCATGCTCTATCATCATATCACTAATATGGCAATGCTAATCTAGTAAGAAATAGATAAAACATGACTACTCATCCCTTCTAACAGGAGGCGCCTTGGTGTTTCCAAAAAAACAAGCAGGAGGCACCTTGGGAATCACTCCGGCAGGAATCTCAAGATGCATACAGAACAAATCAAACGACACATGAGAACCAGGAAGAAAAATGAAGGGAAAGGGAGGAGACAAGCACTGGATCCAGCCCATCAGAGACAACAAAAAACGGAGCAAGACATAGAAGAAGAACTTGGCGTAGCTTTGGAAGGGGCAGGGCTTCACCTGGATGCATGGGGCGTCACTTGCCGCTGCCGTCATGCCGAGAGGGTGGGGCCTGGAGAGCACTGGAGCAGAAGTGGCAACGGAGTCACACCAGATCTTTGGCGCGAGGTCATTGAGGAGGAGTCACCTGCTGGCATGCATGCTGCCTTTGAAGCCGAGGAGCCTCGTCAAGCTTCACCTCCCCATTGAGGTAGATGACCGCTTGAGGGCTTGAAGGGCAGCCCTTGCTCCATGTCTTGGGGGAGGGAGGGATAGCGCGGTAGCACGATAGTTGGGGAGCCGGGGACGGTGCAGGGTTGGGGCACGATGAGATCAAGGTCGTCTCGGTGGGCTGGAACCGAAAGAGGGAAGCAGAAGAGACGAGGCATCTCGGTGCAAGAAGAAGAGCAGCGCCGGCCTCCTCGACCTACCGTCATGAATGCTTCCATCACACGACCATCCAACGAGGGGAAAACACGTGGAGAGACCGTACCGGTTGTTTTTTTTCACCATAATCCTTTTTACCTGGGTTATCGTAGGGAACGACAATCTTCATCAAACGGTAAAAATTCGTCGCTAAGACGTGGAGTGCGTGTATGCACTGGGGCAGCCGGAAGTTTAGAGGGAAATGTCATTTGTCATATCATACCATGTAAACCGAAATTTATAGCTTAATCTAATAACTAATAATAATATTATATTCATGGTTTCAGGTAACTTATTCATGGTTTCAGGTAACTAAAAAAACAAATTAGCCTGCATGAAAAAAAAGTAATCACTACAACAAATATGACATTCTGTGACAATTTTAGGGTGACAATTGATAAAACATCACTAGGTTACTCTGTTTATGACAATCGATTCAATTTAGTGACAAATATTAGATGCGTGTCATAAAAACTACCTAAAAATCATCACAAATTCAACCAAATTCATATAGTGACGGACTTGGGGTGTCATGATTGGATAACTATTTGTGTCACAATATAATGACAATAGGAAATTGTCATAATTTTAGACTTTCGTCACTAACTTTTTAATGTTAAGAGAACTATTGCTTCAATGTAAAAAGGAAAAAGGCCACAACCAGAATGTTGATGTCTACAATTGAAAGCTAAAAGCATAAAAAATAAAACAAAATGCATATATCACTCCTTGCCAAATTTCTATTAATTATAATTTCAAACAAAGTTCTATTAATTATATGCTCAAATCTAAAATTTATAAAAATGTATGCGATTTCTTTGAATGGAAAAAATAAATGAGCGCGGAAAAATATTTGTTAGATGTCAAAATTTTCATGAAATTTGTCATTGAATTTCATGTAAAAATTTAGAAGAATTAAATGAGAGAGCTTTTTTTTTTTGCGAACAGTTTGAAAATATATGAAATCGCCTCTATTAGTTGGTTCAGCCCGTTTAAAAACATAACAAAAGATGAAAACTGACCACTTGACCTGTTTAGCCCAGTCAGCCTATATCCTTCTCTATTTTCTTTAGCAGCCCGCCTAGCCCATGGAAAAACAGCCCGTCTAAATTTCAGAAATTGAAAAAAAAAATGTCAGCCCATGGCAGCATGGGCCTCTGTGACGACGTGCCAAGCCTATTCTGAGCCCAATAAGTTTGTATATAAATTTGTTTAACTTTTTCCGTTTTCGAGTCAAACAAACGTATCCATGGTCTCACAGGAACCGTATTCAGTCAATGTAAAGCGTATATCAATATTTTAAACTGATTTTAAATTGATTGTGCTTTTAGTTTTGCATGGATCAATTCAGTGCCTAATGTAAATTCTGATTTAAACCTTACACTAGGAGCTATTGGAGTTGTGTCTTTGTTCATCACAAGCTACGTTTCGTTTAAAGTGTGCATGCAAGTTAATTAGCTTATCATCTAGTTGTCACAAGCTATGCAGCACCGATACGGATATATGTATCAGTATCGGGCCGATACCGATACGCCGATACGCCATTTTTTTTTAAAAAAAACCCGATACAGATGTTTAACAAAAAATAAAAATAACTCAAAGTTTTAAACTTAACTTAAAGTTCTGCTGAATTAACATAGCACACAAGTATAAATTTCAAGAAATGATA
Source organism: Eleusine indica (assembly GCA_030378355.1). Lineage (NCBI taxonomy): Eukaryota > Viridiplantae > Streptophyta > Magnoliopsida > Poales > Poaceae > Eleusine > Eleusine indica. Next base: position 41,187,064 of record CM059501.1, on the reverse strand, counting down.
AACTAAAGTTTATAAAAAAGATAAAGGGCATAAAGCATGCAACTCCACGTGCAATAGCTCACGATCCTCCACTCATCTAGTTAGGTTGCATTAGCATCATTGTCGTCAACAAGCTCCATGTCAACATCTCCAAAAGACACCGCTTGCAGCTCAGGTTCATTAATAAAGAGATTAGCAACCTCAAGTATGCCTACACCACTGAGAGAGTCAAATGAATCTCTTCCCACATCCCACGTTCTTGTATCCCCTTTCTTGTATCCATCTGTACTTCTAGAGAGAAGTCTCAAATTTGAGTGCACATAAATGAGATGTTCAGCACGCTGTGGAGTTAAAGCATTTCTTTTCATGCTATGGATGAAACTATATGTACTCCAGTTCTTTTCACAACAAGAAGATGAGGCCGGTTGGCTAATCAATCTAATTGCCAAACTCTGTAGCATAGGCACAGACTGTCCATGATTCGACCACCAGATCATTGGATCACAAAGTCATCTATCATGAATTGAATCATGATCATTGAATTCTTCAGAACAAATTGAGAATCTTGCATATTCTTCTTTTACTTTTGTTAATTCTTCTTGTACAGGAAAGAACTTCTTGAAACATTTCATTCTTATTTTTGATACCTCATTGCCCTTGTGAGGAGGGGGGGGGGGGTACACGACCAGAACCTCCATCAATCCAATTTTTGCTATAGTATCTACAAAAGCAAGCCAATATAACATAAGTAAACAATAATAGTAAGACACCAAGTAAGGTGCAAAGACATACTAAGTAAGCATATTTAACCTTGGATTGAGCGAATGCGCCAAACAATGCAGTGAGTTATTTCCTTTTGTCCATCTATTAATCAATATATTGTTAATAACAGAGAACAAATCAGATTCCTCACTGTCTTCTTTACCTTTTCATAGATATATCTCTTTCTTCACATTCTCAATCATTGAATCCCACATCTCAAAAATTAGATGAAGACATGGTCTGTCAGTGTTTGCAGCACGAATCATATTATATATAAGCCCAGTAAATTTCAGAATAAACTCCACATTACCCCACCAAGCTTCACTAAGTATCTTCTCTCTAACATTAGCTGCAACTTGAGCATCATCTTTGTAGTGATTCCATTGCTCACTAATTACCATGCTTTGGAGAGACTTCTTCACATCCACAAAACGCTATAACATACACACCAGTGAGGCAAATCTTGTTTCAGCAATAGCAAGCAACTTCAAAGAGCTGAACTCATTAAAAATTGATAGCCACGTGCCATGATTCATGATGAAGTTCTTGATAATTAGAGCTTCAGCTTTTATATCTTTTATGAACTCAAGTGCATTCCAAACAAAATTGGCTTCCTCGTCATCATTCTTCGGTAGTTTAGGGTTGCAAATATTCTTCAAAGCAAGATTGAGAGTGTGTACAACACAAGGTGTCCAAAATATGTTGTTATATTCAGCTTGTAAAAGCAGACCCGCACCTTTGCAATTAGCAGCATTGTCAGTGATGATTTGTACTACATTGTTACGGCCAACTTCTTCAATAACAAACCTTAACTTTTCAGCAATATACTCTTTTGTCTTCACTGCATCTTCACAATTTTCTGCCTTCAAAAACAATGCTCCATTTCCAAAAACAAAATTAATTAGAGGTCGTCTCTGTGGATCAGACCAGCCATCCGCACATATGGTAACTCCCTTCTCATGCCATGAGCTCTTTGAACTGTCCAAAAACCTTTCAATGCGAGCCCTTTCTTTCTTAAGAAGTGTAGTTCTAAGCTTGTTATACCCTGACATCTTATAGCCTTTTAAGTCATTACTGCAAGCATAGGTAAATGCCTCTTGAAGATACGGGTTTCTTACAAAATTGAAAGCTATCCCTGTAAAATGTGAAATAAAGAAAATAAATTACCAGCAAAATTAATATAGGAAAATTATAGTTGTGTTTAGGTATTGTTGGCTTGTGATCTTGATAATGCAAGGTTCCTACCTCCTGAATAAAATGATCGTGCAATCAAAGAATTCATATGATTGCGCTGGTCCATTTTCTAAGCTTTCTCTAGTTCGGTAGGAGGTCCACTTTGCCTCTTATTGTTGTTGGAAGTAGGCAGTGACATGGGCTTTGCCTTCAATCGATCTAATTCTGCTGCAGCAGCTGCAATTGCTCTCCTCATCTGGCTAAGATCATCCATTGTCACCTTGTGACATATAGTAATTCCCTTGTTAGTTTGTTTAAGCAAATGAGATTCCACCCTAGTGTAGCTAGTGAGCTTCTCAAGAGAACAGAAGCTGCATCTCCATCTGACATTGCCTCCACCTGTTAACGGCTTCTCTATAGTTGTCACAAAATCCCACAGTGGAGCCTTCAGATCAGAGATGGATCGAGCAGCAGCACCTCTACTAGAACCAGCATCTGCCATCTCAATCGCTGAGTACTGAAGCAAGGCGCACAAGACGAAGTGGCCGTCTGGTCGAAACTCCAAAGGGTGTCGTGCGGCACTGCAGCGTCATGGCGTCACCGGTCGTCGACTCGAGGCGGAACGTGGATAGAGCAGAAGTCGGCGTCGGCGAGTCGTCGTCCCTCGTCCGTGTTCGTTCCTGCCCTCGTCGATCGAGTAGAAGGCAGCGACTAAAGATACGACTACAAGTCCCAGGCAATGCATCGTATTCATCTAGGTTACGTGCAACAAAAAACACCATACTTGGGCCAACTGGGCTGCTTTTGTTGTTTGGGTCGTGTTCAATCATGGTCCAGGACGTCTGCAAAGCATATCTGAATTTATTTTTTATCTTTTATTTCGGATACTCGACCGATACATATCAGCGCCGTATCTGTGTCCGCCGGCGTTTCGGACATGGATACGGGACCTCGGCCACGTATTGGTGCTTCGTAGGTCACAAGTGCGATGTGTTCCTTAGTTACCAACAAGTTAACTAATCAAGTTGGCTGATTGTGTGCTCTACCTATAAGATTTACCTTTTGTACTGCTTCTGGTGTTAATAGCATCTCCTATGCATCATTTGTATAAATGTGTGACAAACTTCTATCATGAGTAAAAGAATTTATTGGGACACAATGTGAAAAGTTACTTTCTTTAATACTTTTTGGCGCAAGTGGCGAAGCTTTAAAGATGGATTCTTACTCTCCGAGGAAGAAAAGAAGTAGCTGTTGCGGAACATTGAAAAGAAGCTTCTCAACCCAAGATGAAATATCCAAACAGTTAGCTTGCAAGTTTTCTTTTCTTTTTCTTTTTAATTTTTTCCTTTTTGTTTGGTAGTGGAAACTTATGGAGAAGTTGCAATTTGCAGATGTGTCGATCAGATTGATTTTCATTTCCTGGATGTATTTGTTTTGTGTATTGGGCTCAGTATTGCTGGGCTCTTTTTGTCTACTTGGCTCAAATATTGTTGGGCTTAAAAATGATATGTATCTGGGAATTGTACTGTTGACATAATATATGTAATTTGTATTTATGTGTTGAGTTCAAACAGAATTATTGGCTTAATTAATTTTATTGGACCAAATTAAACGATTAACACGTGACACCATATGGGTCTTACCAACAATGTTAAATGGGCTATCATACGATTTTATGACGTTTTGTGACTGTATAGTGACGAAAAAGAAATGTTATAAATTAATGATAAATGATATATTGTCATAGAAGAATTATGACGAAAACAAACCAAATCGTCACAGAATGGTTTTTATTACGCACATTCAATGACAAAAGATTTTTCGTCACTGAATCTAATATATGACGTATAACTCAGATTTTATGACAGAAATAAACGTTATAGAATGTCAGATTTCTTATAGTCAATGAAGAGGCATAACAAACAAAAACAAAATCAGATACAAAAGGTACACATACCACTCTGAAATGAACTGAGGTTCCAGATCCAATCTCCTGAGGTGCCGCGAGAGGATCGGCACGTCCGGCAGCGGCAGAGGCCGATAGCCCTCCATGTCGTTTTTGTAGAGGCCCGGAGTGGTGCGCAGCGAGAGCGACTGAGCTTTGAGTAGCAGCGCGCGCCGGAACCATAGGGTCACGTGGCTCTCGAAGTCGGGGAAGAGCGGCGTGAAGCTGAAGTCGCTGTCGTCGAGATCGAGATTGAAGGAGTCGAGGCGAGCCTCTGGGTCGCGGAGGAGGAGGAGGTAGTCGACGAAATCAAGGAACCACACGGAATTGGTGCAGTCCTTGTCGCCTGTGACGCGCAGCGCCGGGGCGGATTTCCTAGAGATCGCGCCAGCGGCGAGCGAGCACGGAGGTCCACAGCACCTCGTGCGTGGGAAGGAGAGCACGTGGTGGAGGAGGTCGTCGGGGAGGGCGCTGAGACGGTCAGCACCGCTCGCCATCTTGACGCGTTCCTTTCTTGGTCTCCGTTTTGCACTTTTGCGCCGACGCACCTGATCGAGCAATGGCGGCGGGGATACGAACTGAGCGCAGCAGAAGGGGCCTCCTCCAGGGATCAACGTCGTGGGTTCGTGGCGAAGTGGGCCGCTTTTGGATTGGTACACGCGGATGGTCGAGTTAATTCACAGACTTTCTGGGTGAGATGTTTTTTCTTTAAAAGAAACCTTTTGAGTATGAGTATATAATAAACTTTACATATTTAGAATTTTTTATTTATATTAATGCAAATATATCTCTACTTAATTTATGTGAGGTTGTTATTAGTGCTGGTTTAGTTTGATGTTAGCTTAGTTCACGAGTCTTATTCTTATACTTTTGTACGTCCAAATAGAGTCTTATCCAAAAAACAAAGGGAGTTGCTAATTTTCAGCTGATTGAAAATTTAGACAACTTTCAGTCACTTCTTATAAATTCAATGGTTTATATAAAAAACACTTGTCCTACTCCGGTCACGCCGCCGCCGACGACCCACCTCAGCTCATGACCATACGCTTCGTCGGTTGTCTGCGCTGCTTTGTCTGTCAACGTAATCTCGTGTCACAATCTGTGTGCGAGGCGGCCTCGCGGCTGCACATGTCACCGGTTGGCCGCATGCTTTTGCCAGCATGTCCATGGCGGCACATGTTCTGCTCTGCGCGCAATGGCACATGCTCGTCCCACCAGGGGCGAAGCTGCACCCCATGCTTGGGGGGGGGGGGGGGGGGTTGCTGCAGCACCCCCTTAGCTCAGAAAAATCCAAGTTTTTCATGCATCAGTACATAGAAATCTTGTCAAGTTTCACACCCTAGCATGCTCACTGTATTACAAAAATTAGCTCAGCAGCCTTCCTCATTGCCGAGTATGTAGAGCAGGAAAAAAAACAATTGATTTGGTGTCTGTTTTTTCATGTACCTTCTGCTGATCAGCGGATTGTTAACCAATGCCATCGTCTCTTTTTTCCCTCTCACTCACAGAGCTTCTCCTGTTATTAGCACCCCCTTGCCTCGATTCCTGGCTCCACCACTGCGTCCCACAGCCGCGCACGCTGCTGATGGCCTTTGCGCTTTGCCCACCAATGCCGGTAACTGTTGTGCTTCCGCGTGCAACTCTGCTAGCCTACTCCATGGCCACAAACGTTGTTGGCTTGCGTCGACGTAACCCGTCTGCTATCAAGAGTGAATAAGACAAAAGAATGAAAATAACTTATACTCTCTTTATTCTTAAATTATTGTCTCCGTTTACTTTTTTAACTAACTTTGACCATTCGACTTATTCAAAATATACCATTCGACTTATTCAAAATATTATTTTAAATATATAATATTATAAGTTATGATTCAATTTACTTTGATAATAAAACAAACTATGACAACATATATGATATTACTTCAAATTTTTTGAATAAGACAAATGGTTAAAATTAACGAAAAAAGTACGACAACAATTTAAGAACGGAGGGAGTAAGTGTTTTGTATGAAAAACCCGTAGCAGATCATAAGCACTTTGCTAGTAAAATTACAAGTTACTGGTGGTCTCTACCTCTCATGCTGAGGTGGTGAGGCATTAAGAGTAATATGGTTGGCGCCGCTCACTATTTTGATGCTTTTCTCAGTAAGTGGTGGTCTCTTCCTCTCGTGCTCCGGACCTGAGCAAGGGGATCGACATGGAGAAATGCTTCCACTTTGCAGACGCAGAGGTTCTATGAGCTTAGGAACTTCAAACCCATGCTTCATTGAATTTCGTAGAAAAACACAAACAACTTTGAATCATGATCAAACTAGAGCCAGTATTTCAACTAAAAAAATTTGTATAAAAATAAAGCAAGAAACGGCTTTCGTGCTACTTGCTCATAGAATCGTATGGTGCATGCTTCAGTTGAGAGAGAGAGAGACAGAGAGAGAGAGAGAGAGATCTAAATATGTATCGATCTAGTTGTTGTAAGGGCATGTTTGACATGGCTCCAACTCTGAAAAAATTCATGGAGTTTTTGAAACTGCTCATACCCAAACTTTAGAAATTCGTGAAGCTAAAGCTGTAAATGGTTCAAGAATCTTTGGTAGAATTGTTTTATTATTTTTTCTCGAACACGCAGGAGAGTTGCGTATCATTACATTAATAGAAGAAGAGAGTATAACATACCATGCATCCCATTTTTATTTGATTATATTCGCGCCTTTTAAAATGTCAAAAACTACCCGACCTCTATCTAATAGGTGACTAATCGTCCACATCCTCGACCTGGCCGGTTAGCAAGGCTAAGTCCTTTGCACCGGCCATGTCCCACAAACGGATTTCTTCACCAGCCATGACTAGTGTAATGGAGAGATTCGGGAACTTCCCGTTGAATCATTCTGATGTTTCCAAAGTGTCCAAACGTCTAGGATGATGATGAAATTATTTTTATTTTATGTTTGAAATACAAATATAAAATATTTTAAACTATTTTACAGACTTAACTGCAACATGAATGTCAGAACTAGAGCTAAACATGCCCTAAGATTCCATTGCCTACAAAAATGGGTTGAATAAATGAAAAATCATGTTCGCTCCGTGGTAAGTGTGACACAAACGAAGGATGCCATGTTCTGTGCTCTTCTCCAATTGAATGTACTGAATATATTATTTCGACCTAAATAATAATATTAGAGTTACAGTGTCAAGATTTGGGGCTATTTAGCATATTTTTAATGTGCTTGAGACTCTAACAAGACATTATTTGTGGTTGCATATTTTCTAATGCTTTCGAATAACCAACAGTAATGTACGATCCCAAATAGATTCCTTACGAAGGAAAACTGAATCGTAGCTGCAAACTTGCTCGGTAAGCATCAAAATGATTCAAGACATAGTGGTCCATCCATCAGCAAGTGCCTGTTATTCTCACATCTGCTTTGAGCTGAAACTAGTACCAACGAAACTGAAACCTGCAACGCAGAAATAAGAAGTCATATTGATTCAGAGAGGTCCCTTTTTTTGAGGAAACAATGGAAATTCAGTAGTACATTGGGCATTGCAATTCCCAAAACTAAGGTTTTTAGTTAATAATATCTTCAGGGCTAACACGTCAGTTTCATTGAATATTATAAGGATATTGTAGTGATATGCATCAGTAAATTGCATAAATCCGTGAACTCATTTGAAAGGAAGTGCAAGCCTAAAAGATCCACAGCATTTTATTGCATAAATTCGTGAACTCATTTGAAAGGAAGTGCAAGCCTAAAAGATTCACAGCATTTTGACTATCCATTCCTGAGGTTGAATGACTACAATCGAAGTTGCTCCCTATCTTGTAAATATTCTGTACTTTCGATGCACACACTGTGTCGAGAGATAATCTCAATAGTAGATCTAGATATGCGTATGAGTATGAAAGTTGATGGACACATGACACGGGGTTTATGCATATGAGTAAGAAAATAATTATTGCATAGTTGTGTACACTCAGAAATTTGTTCATATCCTGGATTTGGAGTTTATAAGATAAAAAAGTTTTTTATATTTACTTTAGGCTAAACCCAAAACAAGTGAACCAATGAATTATTTTTAATCACACATAGTTCTAGAGCCATTGATTTCTAGACCTAGATATGAGCAGCTCCAAGAAATCAATTGATTTTTTTGGTGATGTTGTTCGTTCAAATGGGGCCTAAAATGATTGCTTCTATTTTCATGCATTTATGTGGTTTCACAATTTGAATTATTGCTTTCAGAACACATATAAACAAAGCGCTGGAAGATAAGAACGGCATGTGATGTACGAAGAGTAAAATAGAAACATACTCTCTAATGATATATTTTCTTGCGGGATACTGATTTTCTTAAGAGGTACACCGTAGGTGACCAAGGACAACAAAATGTTTTGAACCCTCTCATCAAGGTCATAACATTCCACTTCAACTCTCGTAAGGTGTCCTGATGGAGACAAACCATCCACTAAATTGTAGATACCTTTTGACGAAACCATAACTTTGGGCTTCCCTTGCCAGTGCTAGGAAAATGCCAAACAAGATATATTATTAACATGACTTTGATGAAATATAAAAAATATGCACAGCAAATAAACACCTGAGAAATTTGAAGAGTTAGCACCTCTAGAACTGGAGTGTGTTGGAGAATACAAATCAATGCACAGTGGTCATGGTGCACACACCACTCATTGAGTATTAAAGTCTTTAACTTGCTAAATGTAGGACACCATCTCAAATCCCTTCTCAGAATGAACTAGACAGATTGTACAAGTAATGTCAACGCATGTTTAATGTACGAAATATAACTTGAAATTAAAGCAAGTATTTTTGGCATATGAATTTAAATCATAAAATCACTTAAAAGGACAAATTATTCAGGTCAGTGGCATGTGCCATGTTTCTGCATACATGCTCTGATACCAATCTCTCCCATCACACATCTGGTGGCCCCATCTCCCCTTCACACCCGGGTGGACACCCGTGGCCCGAGAGATCCAATCCGATGGTCTGATATTCGTGTGAGGCCCATGAGATATTCCAGGTTTTCGACCATGACTCTGATACCACTCGTTAGAGTGCGACCCGACTCGTCCCGCACACGAGCCCCTGCTGCTAGCCCAGGTCGACCCAACTGAAGCCCCAACCAAGGTCCTGAGACACCTCAACCCAAAAGACTAGCCTAATAGATGAGGTTCTCTCCACCTTATAAGTTGGGCGCTCCCATCATCAACACTAGATGTGTGATGGGAGAGATTGTTGAGTTTAGTCCCACATCGGATATTGATGATAGGAGCGCCCAACTTATAAGATGGAGGGAACCTCATCTATTAGGCTGGTCTTTTGGGTTGAGGTGTCTCAGGACCTTGGTTGGGGATTCAGTTGGGTCGACCTGGGCTAGCGGCAGGGGCTCGTGTGCGGGACGAGTCGGGTCGCACTCTAACGAGTGGTATCAGAGCCATGGTCAGAAACCTGGAATATCTCATGGGCCTCACACGAATATCAGACCGTCGGATTGGATCTCTCGGGCCACACGGTTATCGGGCTGTCGGAGGGGTGTCCACCCGGGTGTGAAGGGGAGATGGGGCCACCAGATGTGTGATGGGAGAGATTGTTGAGTTTAGTCCCACATCTGATATTGATGATGGGAGCGCCCAACTTATAAGGTGGAGGGAACCTCATCTATTATGCTAGTCTTTTGGGTTGAGGTGTCTCAGTACCTTGGTTGGGGCTTCAGTTGGGTCGACATGGGCAAGCGGCAGGGGCTCGTGTGCGGGACGAGTCGGGTCGCACTCTAACGAGATTGTAAGTTGGGCGCTCCCATCATCAATATCCGATGTGGGACTAAACTCAACAATCTCTCCCATCACACATCCGGTGGCCCCATCTCCCCTTCACACCCGGGTGGACACCCCTCCGACAGCCCGATAACCATGTGGCCCGAGAGATCCAATTCGATGGTCCGATATTCGTGTGAGGCCCATGAGATATTCTAGGTTTCCGACCATGGCTCTAATACCGCTCGTTAGAGTGCGACCCGACTCGTCCCGCACATGAGCCCCTGCCGCTAGCCAAGGTCGACCAACTAAAGCCCCAACCAAGATCCTAAGACACCTCAACCCAAAAGACTAGCGTAATAGATGAGGTTCCCTCCACCTTATAAGATGGGCGCTCCCATCATCAATATCCGATATGGGACTAAACTCAACAATTTCTCCCATCACACATCTAGTGGCCCCATCTCCCCTTCACACCCGGGTGGACACCCCTCCGATAGCCCGATAACCGTGTGGCCCGAGAGATCCAATCCGACGGTCTGATATTCGTGTGAGGCCCATGAGATATTCCAGGTTTCCGACCATGGCTCTGATACCACTCGTTAGAGTGCGACTCGACTCGTCCCGCACACGAGCCCCTGCCGCTAGCCTAGGTCGACCCAACTGAAGCCCCAACCAAGGTCCTGAGACACCTCAACCCAAAAGACTAGCCTAATAGATGAGGTTCCCTCCACCTTATAAGTTGGACGCTCCCATCATCAATATCCGATATGGAACTAAACTCAACAATCTCTCCCATCACACATCTGGTGGCCCCATCTCCCCTTCACACCCGGGTGGACACCCCTCCGACAGCCCGATAACCGTGTGGCCCGAGAGATCCAATCCGACGGTCTGATATTCATGTGAGGCCCATGAGATATTACAGGTTTCCGACCATGGCTCTGATACCACTCGTTAGAGTGCGACCCGACTTGTCCCGCACACGTGCCCCTGCTGCTAGCCTAGGTCGACCCAACTGAAGCCCCAACCAAGATCCTGAGACACCTCAACCCAAAAGACTAGCCTAATAGATGAGGCTCCCTCCACCTTATAAGTTGGACGCTCCCATCATCAACATCCGATGTGGAACTAAACTCAACAATCTCTCCCATCACACGTCTGGTGGCCCCATCTCCCCTTCACACCCGGGTGGACACCCCTCCAACAGCCCGATAACCGTGTGGCCCGAGAGATCCAATCCGACGGTCTGATATTCATGTGAGGCCCATGAGATATTACAGGTTTCTGACCATGGCTCTGATACCACTCGTTAGAGTGCGATCCGACTCGTCCCGCACACGAGCCCCTGCTGCTAGCCTAGGTCGACCCAACTGAAGCCCCAACCAAGATCTTGAGACACCTCAACCCAAAAGACTAGCCTAATAGATGAGGTTCCCTCCACCTTATAAGTTGGACGCTCCCATCATCAATATCCGATGTGGGACTAAACTCAACACATTTGTAGAGTAACCCTATTCATTATTTAATTAAATCATGCATGTTGCTCACTAGTATGCATTGTCAATATATATAACTCTTCAATTCATTATATTAATTCAAAGGGTCGTGCCAATATACATTTTGCAATATAATAGGAACTTTATAGCTAATTGAACTTAATATTGAATATTCAAAGCTCCAATTACCTATTAGCACACATGCGACATATTTGATGTAAACATGCAAATCTTTAGTGATGTGTATGTCACATGTATACTGCTGAAATATAGTAGAAATACATATGAACAAAAGACAAGTGACAGGAAGAGTACCACTTCAGGTTTCGCTAACAGTGCCAAATTGCTAGCAGCTGACAAGCCATCAAGAACCACACATACTGCATTGTCAGCATTAATGGAAGAACAGCGCCAACAAGAAGAATTACTACAATTCCTAGTGTTATTTTCCGGGCAAGAATCATGACAATAATCGCCCAAGCTAATGGTTGCTCTTTCCAACAGTGGCATGTATTCAATCAAAGCAGTTTTACCCCAGTATCTATTTACTTGAAGCGAAACGAGATTCGGGGCAGAAATGTGAGCACGACCGTCGGATACAAACTTGGAATGCTGGATCTTAAGATGTTCTAAGGTTCGGGAAGAGATCTTGCGAGCATAGATGAAACATCCGGTTATCTTCAGATACTTCAATGCCCCACAGCTTGACAAACCAAGAAATTTGCTAGCTAAAACTAGACCAGAAAGCTTCAATTTGGTTAAGTATTGAGAGACAAGGGGCCGATTATCCATCCTTAGCTCTTTGATCATCCCACTAGGTCAAGTGTGGCAACTAAGATACGAAATTATAGCAAGGAGTCAGAAATAAGATACAAAATACGTTTGACAGCTGCTTTAGATTGTGCAAGGTATCTCCTTATGCAAGGTCATGCTTTCCGTGGGCATGATGAATCAGCCGACTCTCTAAATAAAGGAAACTATCAAGAGATGATTGATTGGTATAAAGGCAAGAATGAAGAAGTGAGACAAGCATTTGATGAGTTATGCCCTGCTAATTGCCAAATGCTTGCTCCAAGTATCCAGAAGGATCTTTCATAGTCTTGTGCCGAAGAGATCACTGAAGTTATCATGGAAGAGATTGGAGATGATGGTCTTTTCTCTGTCCTTACTGATGAATCACGTGACATATCAATAAAAGAGCAAATAGCCGTGATTGTGAGGTAAGCTGTTGATTACACATTCTTCTTTTGCATCATTCATTTCAATCCACTACTTTTGGAGTATAAACTAATTAATTTCACTATCCTGCTCTCATAGGTTTGTGAACAATAAAGGGAAGGTAATGGAGAGATTTTTGGGATTACAACATGTCAGGGACACATCGTCTGATTCATTGAAGAGAGCTTTTGTTCAGATGCTTGGTAAGTATAAGTTACCTATTTCTAGGTTAAGAGGGCAGGGATACGATGGTGCATCTAATATGAGAGGGGAATTTAATGGCTTGCAAAGGCAAATTCGTGATGAAAATCCACATGCTTTCTACGTGCATTGTTTTGCACATCAGTTGCAGCTAGTGGTAATGGCAGTAATTGAGTGTTGTGCAGGCATTAAGGACTTCTTTGACCATGTCAACTTGATAGTAACCAGCACCAGTGCATCTTGTAAAAGGAAGGATCTATTGACTGAGAAGCACCATGACAATATTATGAATAGATTGGAAAGTGGAGAAATTTTTTCAGGGAGAGGGAAGCATCAGGACACTAGCTTGGTCAGACCTGGAGACACTAGATGGGGCTCACACTTTACTACACTGCAGCGAATTGAGTTAATGTGGGATGCTGTGCTACCAGTGCTAGTTTATGTTAACCAGGATCAACGTCGTGCGTCTAATGCTGGAGGTTTAGTACACATAATGGAAAGCTTTAACTTTGTGTTCATTTTGAAGATGATGCTTAAATTATTCCGTATAACAAATGAGTTGTCACTTCTCTTGCAAAGGAGAGATCAGAATATAGTTCAAGCCATGTCATTGCTCGTTGATGTGAAGGCACGATTGGTTGATTTGAGGAACAATGGATGGGATCCTTTACTTGCTGAAGTTCAAACATTTTGTAACTCAAAAAATATTGAGATACCAAACATGGATGCACCAAGACCAAGATGGGGTAGATCAAGGCAAGAAAAAGGCACAATGATCACTGAAGGCCACCATTATCGTGTTGATACCTTCTATGCTTCTGTAGATGCTATAAACACAGAGACGAACCATCGTTTTAATGAGGTCTCTTCAGAGTTGCTTGTGTGTTTTTCTTGTCTAGATCCGAAGGATTCTTTCTCCAAGTTCAATGTGGACAAGCTTGCTCGACTTGCAGAGATATATGATGCAGACTTCTCCAATGCTGAACGTGCAACTATAAAGGATCAACTTGAGACATTCATTATGCATGTGAGACGAGTTGATGATTTTACCGAGTGTCATGATCTTGGAAGCCTGGCAGAGAAGATGGTCGCAGCTGAAAAACATGTGGTCTTTCCATTAGTTTACTGCCTAATTGAGTTAGCATTGCTCTTACCAGTGGCAACGACGTCTGTAGAACGAGTCTTTTCAGCTATGAAATTTATCAAGACTGATTCGCGCAATAAGATTGCTGATGAGTGGCTCAATGATTTGATGATATGCTATACCGAGCGTGAAATATTTAAAAGCCTTGATGATGGGAGAATTATGAAGCATTTTCAGGCAATCAAAACTCGAAGAATGAATCTGCCCCAGTCTCCTCGTTGCAACTAGCTTAAGTAGTGTCTTTTAGCAACTATTAAGTAGCATTTTTTTAATGATTTTAGAACTGCAAATACTTTGATCATATTTGTCATATTATCAGTACATTGCTATTGTTATTTTGTGGGTGCCTATATTTTGGATCCATTGTCAATATTAGTAGTGAGAAGTTCGCCACAGCTAGAATTTGATCCTGGATCCGCCACTGATCCAGAGGTTAACATAGCACCGATCAGACCATTCATGACGATCGAACTGGAACAAGCACGCCTCCAGATTAAAGCGGTCACGGAGGAACAGGAGATGGTGCACGAATTTCCGGTGCAACTCAATAGCGCCAGCACCGCTGATGCGCAGAACAGGCATGGACTTCCAGAGGTTGCGCCAGCGCTGAGCAAGCACGCCCGTCCGCACTGCATCTCGAGCTTCTAGGAAGCCAAGAACGGGTTCAGGAGGTCGTCCGGTAGGGTACTGATTATGTCGGTGGCAGGCGACACCAAAAGACACTTGCTCCTGCACAGGGTGCCATTGTGCACCACCGAAGACATCTGTCGCTTGGGCATTCCGTCGAATACGTTGGTTGCAGGTGCCGAATTCAGCCCAAGAAAGGTTAACCTGAGTGACCAACGCCCGCAAGAGAGAATAGGAGAGAGATTCACTGAGCAAAACGCACCAATAAAAACGCTGTCTCGTCGTAAGAACACTCGAACAAGATCAAAGTCCACCAAGGGTGGCGGTGCAGTGGACCAAACATTGACGAACAACGAGCGAGGTGATATGCTAGAACAGCCGTCTGAATCCTGAGATCTTCTTTATTTCTTGATGATGACCAACAGAATCTGGAATTTAACACGGGGATGAAGAAGACTCTGTTTCCAATTCGGAGTTCTGACACGGGAAGGACTCTGTTCTCGTGGTGAACGGGAAAGTTTGGTTGTTTTGGTCCTTGTCCGGCAGGGGATACACAGAGCCTGTTTTGGTCGGGTTGCTTTGGTCTTTGTCTCTCCTGCAGGTAGGGATACAGGGCAGAATGGATGGCACTTGCATATGCGAGGCGAAGCGCCTCTCGCCAACCGTCTTTCACCTCCCGATGCTGACGTCGCTCGCTGGTTGTCCGTGCCGTCGTCCTCGTCATTGGCTCGAGTTTCATCCTCCTCCCACCAAACATAGAAATTAGAGAAAGGCCGGCCAGTGATGAGCGGCACTGTGTGGGCGGGGCGGCAAGGTGGTGGCGCCGCCGGCCGGCGGTGGTGGTTGCCAACGGCGGGCGGGGGCGTCGGGTTGGACGAGTTAGCGCGGCGGCGGTTGGCCAGGCGGGCGGTGAGGTCATCGCCGGACGCGGTGGTGGTGGCTGTCGAGGGCATCAGAGCTGACGAGTTAGTGAAGGGCCGGCTAGGAGGGTGTTAGCACTCCGGTAATCTCCTCTCGTAAATCACTCCAGACTACAGGTTTGAGGTAGTCTAGAAGAGGGATTGGGAGAGAAATTACAGGTTCAGACGAAGAATAGAGGGAGGCTTGAAAAGAAAGTAAGAACAGATTACAACTGACTTCTTCAATAATGGTTACTCTTTTTCTCTTCTGTGCGCTCTATATACCCTGTATGGGTCGACTTTTTACTCTGGCCTAGTTAGCTTAACACTTGGACGCTTCGCGTGGGAGCTCCGCCTCAGGTTCCCGCTAGCCGCCGTTGCTGTATCTAGAACAGTACTGACATTCCCTCCTTGAAAGCCTGCTTGACCCCAAGCAGGAGCGCCCGGGAACCGATCCTTCAGAGCTTCAATATCCTCCCAAGTAGCCCACTCTGGCGCCATATCTGACCACAAGAGCTTAGTTTGAGCCACTGTTGTTCCTCCTGGTGAGATTATCCTTTTCTCCAGGACCTGCATAGGAACTTGTAGCAAAGGGTCAACCATGGGTAGGTCAGAGAATACCGTATGCTTGGCACCCAAAGCCTGTTTCGGCTGGGACACATGAAACACCGGGTGAACACTGCTAGCCTGTGGAAGTTTGAGTTTATAAGCCACATCACCCACTCTCTCAACTATCTCATATGGACCATAAAATTTGAATGAGAGCTTGTGATTTGCACGTGTAGCCACAGAACTCTGGACATAAGGCTGAAGCTTCAAGAGCACTTTATCACCCACATCGAATTGTCGTTCAGACCTCTTCTTATCAGCTTGATGCTTCATCCTTTGTTGAGCCCGAAGCAAGTGTTGTCGAACCAATTTGGTCATGAGTTCTCGTTCCTTCAGCCAAGCATTAAGGTCTGCCACATGAGACATATCAGCTGCTTCCACCCTAAAGTGTCGAGGAGAATGACCATACATCACTTCAAATGGAGAATGATCGAGTACCGAATGAAAGCTTGTATTATACCAGAACTCAGCCATAGACAACCACTCCTTCCATTTCTTGGGACAAGAGTGAACAAAACATCTCAAGAATGTCTCCAAGCATTGATTAACTCGTTCTGTCTGCCCATCCGTTTGAGGGTGATATGCCGAGCTCATGTTAAGAGAGGTGTAGGCAAACTTGAATAAGTACAGCCAAAATGTACTGGTAAAGACTTTATCTCTATCAGAGATAATTGTCTGTGGCATTCCGTGCAATTTATATATATTATTCATAAAGGACCGAGCTACTTTAGCTGCAGTAAATGGATGCTGTAGAGGGATAAAGTGTGCATACTTAGACAGTTTATCAACAATTACCATAATGCAGTTAGCAGTGCCAGATTGGGGTAAGCCTTCAATAAAGTCCATAGAAATGATTTGCCATGCCTGTGTTGGAACCGGGAGAGGTTGTAAAAGTCCTGAGTATCGAGCTCTGTCCGGTTTTGCCTGTTGGCACATACTGCAAGTTCTGACAAAAGCATGAACTGAAGTTTTCATGGCTGGCCAGGCAAGTAACAAGAATTCCAGAGTGACCCCATACAGCACTGTTGTGAAATGCAGCAATGACCTTCTGTTGAAGTTGTTCATTGTTGCCCAACCATATTCTTCCCTTGTAGCGCAGAAGGCCATTTGAGAAGGAGAAGTGTTCCTTAGCTTTAGGTGATACTGACAGTTGAGCCATAAGTTCTTTAGCCTGATTATCATGTTGATATCCTTCCACAATTTGATCCAACCAAGGGGATGTTTCCACAGACAATGAGTCAATTGTGCTTTGGTGTGAGGCCTCCTTGATAGAGCATCTGCTGCATCATTTTCACTTCCTTTCTTGTATGCCAATTTATATTGTAAGCCCACTAATTTGGAATAAACTTTCTGTTGCCACATTGTGTGCAACCTTTGTTCATTGAGTTGAGTGAGGCTCTTATGGTCAGTGTAAATGACAAATTCTCCTAACTGCAGGTATGTTTTCCATTGTGCAACTGCTAGAATAATAGCCATATACTCCTCATAACTGGATAGACCTTGATTCTTGGGGCCCAAAGCCTTGCTCAAAAAGGCAATAGGATGACCCTCTTGAAGAAGTACAGCTCCTACTCCTGTTGCACTGACATCAGTTTGTATTGCAAATGGTTTTGAAAAATCAGGGATGGCCCGAACAGGGGCGGTCATCAGGGCTGTTTTGAGAGCTTGAAATGCTTGTTCCTGCTGAGAAGTCCACACAAAGAGAGTATGCTTCTTTAACAACTTAGTTGTGTTTACTAATGATTCCAAAATGCTTAACAAATCTCCTGTAATATCCAGCAAGTCCAAGGAAGCTTCTGTGTTCTTTGGTATTAGTTGGTGTAGGCCAAGAGCTTATGGCTGCAATCTTGCTGGGATCAGTACTGACACCTTTATCACTATTAACATGGCCCAGATAAGTAATTGATTGCTGAGCAAACTCACATTTGGATAGTTTGACTCTCCACTAATCCTTTGCTAATAGTTGTAAAACAGTTCTGAGATGGAGCAAGTGTTCCTCCAATGACTTGCTATAAATTAAGACTAATGCACAGATTCTAAGCATAGGGGCTAAGGTGTCATTCATAGCTTCCAAAAATGTTGCAGGGGCTCTAGTTAATCCAAAGGCCATGACCTTAAACTCATAATGTCCTCTATGAGTCTGAAAAGCAGTTTTAGGAGCCTCACCCGGGGCCAGAAGAATTTGGTGATAACTGGAAGCTAAATCTAGGCCGCTGAACCATGAAGCCCCAGCTAGTTCATCCAACATTTCATCAAAGATTGGTACAAGAAATGTCC
This sequence comes from Eleusine indica, assembly GCA_030378355.1. Taxonomy (NCBI): domain Eukaryota; kingdom Viridiplantae; phylum Streptophyta; class Magnoliopsida; order Poales; family Poaceae; genus Eleusine; species Eleusine indica. The sequence goes on along the minus strand of CM059501.1, from coordinate 41,168,955 downwards.
ACTTCTGCGTGATAGCATTTAGATACCTATAGTCAACACAGAAATGCCAAGACTGGTCCTTCCTAACCAAGAGGACAGGAGAAGAATATGGGCTGGAACTCTTCTATATAACCCCTTGAGCAAGCATTTTATCAATTTGCTTTTTAATTTCATTTTTAAGAGCGGGTGGATATCAGTATGGACGAACACTGATTGGCTTGGCACCTTCAATCAATGGAATCTGATGATCACAAGCTCTGCTTGGTGGTAAACCTTGCAGTGGGGCAAACACATCCTAAAAATCATGCAAAATCTCTTGTATATAGACAGGCCATTCCTTCGGCTGCAGCTTGACATCATGACTATCCTACACCACACATAACTGGACTACAGTTCCAGTAGGTACCATTGAATCAACCCCATACAACACAGCCATGGATTTGTTATAAGGAATAGATATCCATTTTTGAGACCAATCAACCTGCATGGGACTATATTGCTCCAGCCAATCCATCCCCAAGACCACATCATAGAAAGAGGAATAATCTTGAAATCAGATGTAAAGCAGCAATCCTGAAGTGCCCACTGACCTACCTGAATATGAGAGGAACAGGAAAGCACTACCCCATTAGCCACTTGCACCTTGATCAAAGTATCCATAGCAGAGACTCCTTCCAACTTCTGTGCTACCTGCTCACTCAAGAAAGTATGAGAACTACCAGAGTCTAGCAACATTAAAATGTCGATGCCCTGAATAGACCCTTACAACTTGAATGTTTTAGGTGTTTCTCGGCCAGTGGCAGCTTCAGCCGATAGTGCCATATTTAATTCACCCACTTCATCCACTAGTTGCTCGCATAAAAACGCTTCTTCACACTGCAGCAGTTCCCAAACCTCTTGCATGGCATTGAGCTGGGCTGATGCAGAACATTTGTGCCCATACTTTCATTTCTCTGCACACTTCTCACACAAGCCACACGCACGGCGATAATGGCGCAAGGCTATTAGCTTATCATCAGATGAAGACAGTTGACTGAACTCTCCTTCTTTCTTGTCGGCAGATGTTTGACCATCCAGTGATTTATCCAATCTAGGTGGCGGTGATAGAGGCATGGGATTACGAGGAACAAATTTATTGGTGTTCCCATCATATCTCCAGTACTCCTTCTTTGTGGACTCCAGTGCTTTTTCCAGCATCAAAGCCAAGGAACACGCAGTATCCAAGTTCATGGGACGCTGAATCATAATGGAAGACTTAATATCATGTTTAAGACCATCTACAAATCGCATTGTATAGTACAATGGATCTGTGTGAGACTCATAAGCAGCTAACTGATCAACCAGTTCAGAGAACTTTTTCACATATTCTATCACTGTGCCCGTTTGCCTAATGTGAAACAGTTGACGAATAAGAGAGTCATGCTGATCCCTACCAAACCTATCATGAATCATATTGCAAAAGTGTGACCAACTGGTGTTCTTAATTTTGCGCTCAACTGACTGAAGCCAGCGTGCTGCAACCCCCGTGAAGTACATAGAGGCAACCTTAATCCACAGGAACTCCTCAACCCCATACATGTTGAAGTAATTTTCGCATCTAGTTTTCCACAGTTGAGGATTTTTGCCCTCAAATTGTGGAAACAACATCTTTGGCAGCCTACCCTGACCCCCAAAACTAGTAGATCTCTAGCGAGTGTGCTCAGAATGGTAGTCAAAGTACTGGGGATGGGAATCATGATTCATACCCGTGACTGGGATATGAGTATGGGGAAACGCTGACCCAAACTCATGATCCCAGTGGTGTTTCTCGATGCGGTGCCCCCTAGGGCCGTCGGCGCTTGCTCCGGCAGATGGGCGCGCGGACGTCGACCCAGAGAGGATGCCTGGCAAGTTGCCGGTCTTCTCCAAACTCTCATGCTCGAGGAACTTGTTGATGCACGCGACCTCAAGCTTGACGGACTCGACCTTCTTCTAAACCTCCGGTCGCCACTGCTCGATCTCCGATTGACTCATCTCCGGTGAGATGAGACGGGCTTCAGCCCGCTGCTCCACTGCCGCAAGATGATGCTCGATGTCGGTACAATGCCCCTTGATCCGGTCGCCTAGGCGAATCTCCATCTTCTAGAGTTCCTCCAACATGAGCTTCATGTTGGGATCGATCGATGAGGACGCATTGTCCGGCTTGGTGCGCCGAGAGTAGTGAAGTGGATATGGCTCCATAATCAACCAAGGATTGTATCTCTGATACCAGATGTTAGCACTCCAGTAATCTCCTCTCGTAAATCGCTCCAGAGTATAGGTTTGAGTAGTCTAGAAGAGGGATTGGGAGAGGAATTACAGGTTCAATGAAGAACAGAGGGAGGCTTGAGAAGGAAGTGAGAACAGATTACAACTGACTTCTTCAATAATGGTTACTCCTTTTCCCTTCTGGTGCGCTCTTTATACCCTGTATGGGCCGACTCGACCCCTTGCTTGCTTCCAGCCAACTCCAGCCCAGTTAGCTTAACACTTGGACGCTTCACGCGGGAGCTCCGCCTCAGGTTCCCGCCAGCCGCCGTTGCCGTATCTGGAACAGTACTAACAGAGGGGCAGTGGATGGGCACAGGGCGGCATGACGAAGCGGCAGAGAAGGTAGTGAGGAGGGGAGGTGGGTGCCATTGGCGAGAGGCGACTTCGCCTCGCATTGGCGATTGTGATTCGGCCCTGAGACAAGAAGCTTGTTTTATTGTTTGATTAGAAGAAAATAGTGTACCATGGATTCAAATCTGATGGTTTACAGCCCTTGGACTAAAACATGATTCAAGTAACTAAAAGACATCAACTCCGTTGTACATTTTAGGAGAAGAAGAGTTGGAAACTAGTACCCTGTTAAGCTTGAAGAAAGAAAAAAAAAGTTCTACCCGGGTTTGATTGTCTTCACAGGTAATTATTCTTTCAACGGTACGGTTTAGTCAGTGGCAGCAAGGCATCTAGAGTGACATCAATAATCTCAACATCTACTGGCTAATCTCTACACATTAATAATTTTGGTGTCAGCGCTATCAGTTTGAGTTGCTTTCAGGTTAAGTCCGTTTGGAATTGGACTCCGATTGCGAATCGATAGCTTGGAGTCTCATGTTCTAAAACGTGATTAGTTTTGGTTTATCCCGTGACTCTAAGGTATTTATTGTTCGGAGTCCTATAGTCATTTGTTGTTTGGAGTACCATAGACTCATGTTCTTTCTTTTTTGGCATCATAGTTGCTACAACGAAGCCGACGATCTGCCACTTCATTTCTCTTCACCTGTATTCATTGTGGAGCTCAAAAATATCCTAGACTAGTTTGCTATACATGCGATGTTCTATTTTGATAGTTCCCTACCATTCTTAATTCACTTGTAGCTGTCAACTCGAGCTTTAGTTTCTAGCAATGGCAGACGGCAGCATGGGCATACGAGAAAGACGAAGATGACTGCTGGCCTCATGTAGCTCATTTGCCTTTGTGGGCTGCTTCATGGGCTCTTTTATTTAGGGTCATCAATCGTACGGTTCTGAACACATCATGGTGAGTTGGGCCAGAAGCTCCTGGCCGACATCACACACATCAGTTTTGACCTGTGTTCTGATTTTCTGAATTTTTTATTTTCTGTTTTGACAACCTAAGTTCTAATTTTTCTAGTAGCAGTCAGTCAAGTAATCTAGTATTGTTTTAATTATACTAAATTGCTTGAGTTGAACAAAATTAGTACTATTTTTCTAACTTTACAAGACTATGAAATTTTAGTGGTAAAATTCAATAGCTTCACCTATTTTTGTTTAACAAGATTTCTCCCATTCATGTGAGCCTATAGTATCATGTAAATATTTTTGGCACCCATAACAACGCATGGGCATTTGGCTAGCCTTTTAACCGTTCACAAAGCACAAGATAAGTTGTGCATATTTTGGTGTTCAAAAAGGATGAATACTCGCACTTGCATATGAGCTTAAGGGTTTTGTGTTTGAAACAAATTCTTCCTTTCTTGTTGCGAAACGTTTCCCCGATAAATAACCGTTGAACATTCTTTTTTTTTGGGAGAAAAATAAGCTTGCTGAAATAGGACTACCTTCACAAGTTACTGCGATGTCAATACATGTTAAAGTACATTGAAGAGAGCGAGCACTCCTAATGTACCAAAACAACGGAAGTTCCTGCCAATCATTTACTGGATCTGGAAAAAAAGCTACATACTCGTTAAATCATTTTGTTGTGTTGTGAGCTAATTTTCATTTTTTTATATAAGAACTCCTCACCCCCAGACAGAAGGCCAGGAAGAGCATCATCATAGGATGCAAACTTGCTCCAACCACATATAAATGCTCCTGGAGATAGAAGTCACTTTGTCTTAGTCCTTCATTGAGCTGAAACCTGTACAAACGAAATTGAAACCTGTACAAAAAATGAGAACTAATGAACTCGGTGAAGTCCTTTTTTTTTCTAGTGAACAATTAAAATTTTATTAGTTTATATGAGATTTATCCTACAAATGGGAGTTTATTCAACTGATCAGATTATCACTGGTCAAACATGTGAATGGATTGAATATTATCTATGATATAATTATGAAAGTTGGTAAATTAGAGAATATCTATTCATACAAAAAATGCAAGCATAATAGAATCAAATTCTTTTTTCGTCAATAATTCAGTGCATTCAACTGAAACTAAAGCTGGAAAATTTGATGTATATGTCATTTGAGCAACTATTTTTTATTGCACTCCAAAAAAATGGATGCTTCTAACTCTGCGTTTCATGTATATGGTTTCAGAATTCATTTCCTCAAGAGTTCAGGCAAAGCAAAATTTGAAAAAGGTAATCTAAGAGCAAGAGTAACTTACACCCAGACGATTCGTTTTGTTGCTGGATGCTAATTTTCTCAAGAGGTACACCGTAGGTGATCAAAGGTTTCAGAGTGTTATGGACCCTCTCATCAACATCGTGGCATTCCAGTTTGACATTTTTAAGGTTTTCTGATAGAGATGATTGATTCACTGAATTGTAGATTGCTTTCGAAGGAACTGTACTGTTGGGCTTCCTTTCTAGTAGCTAAAAATATGCAAGGCATTAGATAAATCATTCAAAGATTACAATTTTGGAAAAATATGAAAATTCACATAGAGAAGAAATACCTTAGGTAGTTGAATAGTAAGCTTTTCTAGAGCTGGCGAGTGCTGGAGAATACATATCAGTGCACAGTAACTATCAGCCGCACACCACTCTGTCAGTAATAAAGTCTTTAACTTGCTAAATGCGGGGCACCATCTCAAATCCCTTTTCAGAATAAACTGGACAAATTGTACAACCCATGTCAGGACATGTTTTAATATCTGAATTATGGTCCTATGTGGGCAATACTTTTGAAAAGAATCAAAGTGACATAATAACTTTAAAAGGGACTGAATCTATCAAGTAGATATCTAGTTTAAATTTACATACACGATTCATATATTAGCCATTTTAAGTGAAGTAATGAAAAAGCCACTGAAAATCAAGAAGATATCATGTTTTCATATACATTAATTCAGATTCAGTGGTCGTGGTAATAAAAGAATCACAATTGATCATCTATCTAGACAGCATAAGATCCTAACACTAAGAACTTGAATTTAAATTTTTCAATTCAAATCAAATTCAAACCAAATTGAATGACCTCTGCACTGCAAGTCCCAAATTTTCAATAAAAGTCACCACTGCAAAAATTATATGTTGATGGTCATGGTCAAGTAGAATTTTAGAAATTTTCTCAGATTTTTAATCCTTCAATAAAGGCCTCAAATAAATGCTAGAATGGTTCATAAAATACCTAATCAAATTTTAGTGGGAGTTAGTATTTTTATTAAATTCAGCACATCATGGGGAGCATACCTTATTTTTGGTCTGAATTTAGCAGCCCTCGATTAATTCTAACAAAAATGACAAATGCAGCTGATAGGATTAGAAAAAGAAATAAAAAAGAAAAACTCCCCGCGGACCCCACCTGTCAGCGACTCTGAGGAAACACACCCGACCGCTGCCGTTGCCGCGGATCGACGGCCCCACGCGCACGTTAGGACATCTCCTCTGTCGCCCTGTCCGAACACCCCCCCCATTTACTCCTTTCGCTCTCGCTCTCTCTCTTCTGTTCGTCTCTGCCTCCGCCATCGCCTCTGCCCCGCGTCGCCTGGCCGCCACCGCCCACTGGAGCCCGAGCCAGGCCTCTGGGAGCAATGCCGGGACAACCCGACGACCCTGCACCCATTCCCTCCGCTTCGCTCGGCCGGCATTGGGAGATCGGCCCGGTTCTTCCCCGGCGCCGATAATCGACTCCGAGCTGCTTCTCCGCGCCGCATTCACCCCGAGGTGAGCCAACATCCGATTCCTCGCCCGAGGAGCTCTCCCTCTTAATCGCGCACACGTTTGAACGTTGATTGGATGAATCCTTCCACCGCTTCCCCTAGATTCATAGCTTGAGGCCGCCGCCGACCACCGCAGCCACCACCCCGCCGGTGAGCCCGCATCCCCGACCTCCCTCTGGCAGGGGAAACTCGGTGACGTCCTTCTTCATGCTCTGGTAAAGCTCTCAGGCCAGATCCCGAGCCTTTCCGCCCTCTCCTTTTCGTGCCAGTCGGCGCCAAGCCCTGCCCTGCTTCCGCCACCGTCGCGGGGCCATACCCGGCCATCGCCGGCGGTTCCCGACCGCCTAGAAGGGTGCGCGACGAAGAGTAGGCCGTTTTCCCTCCAAGCCCAGCTCGAGCCAGGGCCCGCAACGGGCTGCGGCGAGCCCCCGTCCAGCGCTGCCATGCTCCGGCGTGCGCGCGGGACTCCGGCGAGCTGGCCAATGGGCCAGCCGGGCGCTGGGCCGTGCCTGCCTGGGCTGAATCTGGCCCAGGAGCACCTCCACCGTGGGCTGCCGGGATTGCGGCCCGCGAAGTAAAAATCAAATTTTCTTATTTAAATCATTTCCAGAAATAGGTTAAACTTGTAAAATGCATAGTAAAATAATTCATAGATTTTTTGAGGCAAGGTAAATTTTGTTAGCCTTGTCTGGACTTGTACTAATAAGGGAAAATACTAAATCACAGTGCATGTTAATGTTACTATTAGGATTTAATTATATGATGAAAACCCTTATAAATTCATAATTAATTGCAGAGAGCTGATAAAATCTTGAAACTTGGTCCCCAAATAGGATTGTCAGCTTTAGCCTCCCTGGAAAAGTGTCATGGGGAAATTCTCTGTATATTAACTGAAATTAATTTAATGCCCTTTTTCCTTATAATAATTAATAGAAATTATTGGCTTGAGGCATGAAAGTGAAACTTGGCAAATAAATCACTCCTGGTATAATCTAACTATAATAAATCACCCCTGCTCATTTGAAGATCAGAACCATGTCAACTTAATAAATTATGCTCCGAGTGCAATTTTACCCGTTAATAAAAATGGTTCCGCTTTAGGGCTAGTTCACGGCTACTTAGTACCTTGCGAGGGTTTTGCTCAACACCCAAAAATACTAATTAATTAGAACCTACTGGTCATGGGCATCACTTGCATAGCTTGACCCCGGCACACACAGACACACCGTACTGTGGTGCGACGTCGTCGCGAGTAAGTACTGGAGTCCATGAAGGAAATACACGAAGTGATAGGAGTTGATTGAAAGCCTAGCGTGCAGTAGGTCCCTTTTTCCCTGATTATTAGCCTCAGGACAGTAGTCGCTCTGCTTAAATTAGGACGACTACTTATCGAGTGGTATGGAGACCACTCATAGATAGGAATTATTATCACTGGGGAACGAGATCAGATGAAGGAAAGGGTGGATGGAATCACAATGAAGACCGGACGGGCAACTAGGTGGAAAGGGAAGGACAGCTGGTCTTCAAGGTGGTAGCCCCGTCCGAGTCCCCCCCTAAGGCTACGCCTCGTGACCGGCCCATGGGATCAAGTTTGAATGTACTCTTTGCATGCTGGAGATATGGGTCCAGTAAACCGACGTAGCTACGACTACCACTTGGTCTGAAGATAGCCTTCTCCCTTCTTTGGTGGAACTGGGGCTGAGAGGAGGGAGCAATCCACCCACGGATGGCGGCACGGGGCGCATCGCGATGGGGGACCCTTCTCGGGGGAGTCTGGACCCGGAAGACCCTGCCGTACCGTGAGCGAAAGGTTGCTCCATGCGGCTTCCCGGAAGCGCGTATGGGTCGTGCAAGTAGGTTTCTCCTGCAGGATGTAAATCGATTCGAGTCGCTGCCCCTCACAGTAACGAGTACCACTTGATCGTTGCTCCGGAACAGTGTCGGAAGCCATTAAGATGATGAGTGGGTATAATAGTGCTGTTTGGAAATTCTTAAGATTGTATTGCAACCATAATTGTTATCGGTTTAGTGCAATCTAAATTTATTATTCCGCATGACAACTTAACCTGATGCTAAAACTTGAAATATAAGGATCCACCCCTAGGCTGACTTTCTGGCAATATAACCCTATCCCTAGCCTTTGCATGTCTAGGTGTCGGCTGTAGTTGGCCATTTTGACGGGTCAGTGTTGTTGAGTAAATTAGTTACTCAGGGCGTAGCTCTATGTGGTTTTCAGATGACCAGGACGGTGAATGCCACTGCGGTGGGAGATTCCATTGGGAGGGCCAGCGCCCCGATTGCTGGAACATCGAGTGGGAGCTATGCACGAACGAAGATGATGAATAGTTCCTTGCTTGCCGGTACGGTGCTTGGGCAAAGTACCTATTATGGCCGCAATGTTCTCTGTGTGTCGCCGTGAAAGGGTGATTATATCTTAGCTATTTTGTCGAACTGGTGAACCAATGATGAACAATTCGCTTCCGCATTTACTTCTGTCGAAAACTCTAGTTTGTAATATAACATCGGATTTATTTAAAACTCTGTTCATCACCTATGCTCTGTTGCAATTATTTTTCTCTGTCATGTGTTGTACTATTAGGCGTCACAGCGCGTGTCGCCACCCGAGGGAGATCCTGGAACGGAGCCGCCTCCGTGATAAGGCGGGTCCGTGACAGCGTGGTATCAGAGCTATCTCGGGAATAGTGCAATAGTTAAAGACATATTTTCGAAAACCCCGTAACGATCATGTGAGGACGTGCCCAATAGGTTATTAATAGTTATGACCGAGGTGGCAAAGCTAACTGTAGGAGGTTGTTTGTTTAAATACTGTATCTACGGTATCGTCAACGCAGGTATGTGTCCCACCCAGTGGACTGTAACATGGGAAGCTAGCACAATGGTGTGAATGCGAGCTGATTGCGTAAAACATCAGTGTCCTGCCCTAGGACAATAATAAGGGACTATTTTCGGCTTGCTTCTTTTGATTTGATGTAATGTTTCTGGAATGAATCTTCTGCAGGTACGCTAACCACGATTCTCGTAAGAAACGGGTCGTATACGACTGACTTGAGAGATCGATTGCCACCGACTATACGTATGGTCCTATTCGTGACCGAATTTTTATTTGGTGAGGACGGGTAGGCCGAAATCATATGCATCAATGAAAACTATTAAAAGGCATCAGGACATCAATAAGAAACTGAAATTTCAGCAGACGGGTCGTTCATATAAAATCGATATCTTTCCACCTCAAGGTCAAAAGCATGCAAACGAATACTTATTAAAATCGAGAATGAACTCTCTGTACGTTCAGTAAAAAGATTTTGGTTTAAAAATTTCCGGACAAAACCATCTTGGCCGTCCGAGTCAGCACGTCCAAATCGGGTTAATATAAATTTCAGATTTTAACCTATTGTGTAAAATCCATAATTCCTTGTTCTGCTCACCCCTAGGGCTATAGTTGCGTTTTCGGGAAGTGGTGAAGGATTCTACCACGTTAGTATCAGGCTAGAGTATGTATATCAATCACTGCATCAAATTGTTTTATTTTGGCCTACACCCTCTGCGTTGGGAACGAGTACCCACTATATGGGGTTTGTGTTTCAGATGGACGAGCACGGGTTTGAGCTGTTCCAGCACGACGGGTGGCGTTATACCACCGGTCTACACCACCATGGCTTTCCCACCCTTCTGTGGGAGATGCTATGCGCCTTGGGCTACGAGGAGCAGCCGTCGTACCGTGGGCGTGAGACCCGCCGCCATGGTGTGCCTTTTGCAGAGGTGCATCTCAGTGTCTCCCCACACCCGCGCAACCCCGACTTGGCGGGTATGGAGAGCACCGTCACGGATGGGAGCCTCAGGGAGGGCGTGGAGAGAGTCGCCCACCGGGCTCTCACTCACTTCTGTGGGCGCAACGTAGCAGCGCCCTCGGGGACTCCGTTCGAGATGATCTCGATTTGGCACCAGGCTGACCCGGTGTGGCAGAGGCGCGTGAGACGCGTCTCTCGTGACGACTACCCGGAGTACCACGCGGGATACCACCGCGTAGCTCACTACTCCGAGTACCTCCTCAACTTGGATGAGGAGTCTAGCAGCCGCAGCAGAGTCTTGCTGGCGGATGCTGAGCAATTATGGCTAGAAAGGAACGACCTGCAGACACAGGTCGATGCACAGCAGAGAGAGATTCAGCGGTTGACTGCTGCTCTTGAGGCGAGTGAGACTCGCGTGTCGGAGGTCACTGAGCAGCGCGACACTCTCACGCAGGAGGTGGATAGACGAGGGTTGATTATGCAGCAGCGGGCAAACCACAACGAGCACCTGCAGCAGCAGCTGGCGAGTGCCCAGCAGGAGATGGACCTTATGGCGGAGGACCTGGAGACCCTGGCTCATGAGAACCAGGACCTCTAGGTTCAGTTGGACGCGGTTGCTGCACCGCCCGCAGCATCCGTGGATGATGAGCCCGAGGATGACGTGGGCGAGGAGTCCCACATAGACTACGAGCCACCCGCTCCGACTGACACAGACCGACCAGGACCCTCTGGCACTGCCGGTGACAGGGCATGGCAGTAGTAGTAGACGCGACTAGGTCGTGCTTTTAGGGCTTGGTAGATGGATAGCTTTTTGGACACTCCACGCGTGGTTGTTGTATTTTGGGGATCACTCGCGTGATTAGCTTTTGCAAACTCTATGGCCACATATTCCGAGTTTATGTAGAGTGGAACTGTTGACTTGTACTCGAACCATGTTAACTTGGAAAATTCCCGCTTAATCAAAATTATGTTGTTTACCAAATTGCTGCCCGCGTGCTGTATTATTTGCTTTGGTAACCTATAATGCTCATGTTGGATAAGAGAATAATTGGACCCTCATTCTTACATTTTAGAATGGTGCGCACCCGCAACACCAATGAGCTGCATGGCGAGCAGCCCGAAGGTTGCAGGGCTAGGGGGACTGACTCCACGCAAGGGACTGCACCACCGCCGCCGCCATCCAACCCCATGCAAATGATGGCGCAGTTTTTCGCCACTATGATGGAGAGCCAGCAGCAACAAGCGGAGTTCATGCGGGAGCTGGCACAACAAAACCTAGCAGCCCGTAATGCTAGGGGCCACAACGACAGAGCACCGCAGAACAGCTCCTACTCCGATTTCCTCGCCACCAGACCGCCCACGTTCAGCTCAACCACCGAGCCCATGGAGGCGGAGAACATCCTTCGCATGCTCGAGTCCAAATTTGGGCTCCTTAACTGCACGTCGGTGCTGAAGACACTGTTCGCCATGCAGCAACTGCATGGTGCGGCTGGGGCATGGTGGGCCAACCATGTCGCCTCTGTGGGAGCAGATCAGCAGATCATGTGGGGCGAATTCAAGGATGCGTTCTGCGCTCACTACATCCCTGCGGGGCTCGTCCGCAGGAAGGCGCGTGAATTCGCCGCTCTAAAGCAGGGCAGTCGCAGTGTCGAGGAATACAGCGAAGAGTTCAACCGGTTGGCGTTGTACACCCCGGAACAAGTGGACACCCCCGCCAAGCGCAAGGACCGTTTCTTGGAGGGGCTAAGTGCTGAGCTACGGGACCGCCTCAACCTTAACATGGGAGGCTCATTCGCTGAGTTTGTCAACAACGCGATAGTCGCGGAAGACGGATATCGCAGGGTGATGGCAGAACGGAAGCGCTCCGCAAGTGATATGGGGCCATCCGGTGGACCCCCATAGAAGTTCCGCATGGTGTACACCACCCCGTCGGGATAGAGGTATCGTTCCGCCCCCGTACCGGCACCTGCTGTGCGCCCGCCTCAGCCAGCACAGCAGCGACCCCCGGTACCGCGCCAGTAGCAGAGTCAAGGTGGATTTCACCCACCCCAGCAGCTGAACGCTCAGGCCGGATCTTTTCCCTGCTACAACTGCGGTCGTCTTAGGCATTTCTCGAGGGAGTGCCCGCACCCCAAGAAGAACTTTAGCCAGAACCCGCCGAGGATTAGCAACAACAACAACAACCGCAACAACCGAGGGCCAGTTCGTGCAGGGTGAGTGAACAACACTACCCTGGAGGAGGTTCCGGAGAACAGCCCCATCCTTGCTGGTATGTTCTCTGTTCGAGACCACCCCGCACTAGTTCTGTTTGACTCAGGAGCATCACATAGCTTTGTTAGTGGGTTCTTCGTTGATAAGTACCGGCTACCTTGCACCCTTATGAGAGCACGATACACCATTAGATCAGCCGGTGGACAAACCCCTGCTCTATATGAAATAGACAAACTCCCAATAACCCTAGGATCGAAAGTCTACCCTACCAAGTGCATGGTCTTAGATGGGTGCAGAATTGACATTATCTTGGGCACACCTTGGATGAGGCAACATAAAGCTATACTGGACATAAATGCCTACACTGTGCACCTAAACTCTCCCACCCATGGTAGCGTAAGTTTCCGAGTACGACCGCCTCAACTGGTCGCGCCAAGCGTTCACCACACCACCGCCAGATAAATAAAAGATATTCCAGTGGTTACGGAATTTCCAGACATATTCCCTGACGATCTCCCAGGACTTCCACCGGATCGGGATGTTGAGTTCAAGATTGAGCTTCAGCCAGGGACGGCACCTATATCCAAAAGGCCGTATAAAATGGCGCCTAGGGAACTAGCTGAGTTGAAGGAGCAACTTAAGGAGCTGCTGGATAAGGGATTCATTCGACCAAGCTCCTCGCCTTGGGGTTGTCCGTCATTATTCGTGAAGAAGAAAGATGAGACCCTGAGGCTGTGTGTAGACTACCGACCCCTCAATGCGGTGACTGTCAAGAACAAATACCCACTGCCCCGTATTGACATCCTCTTCGACCAGTTGATAGGAGCCAAGGTGTTCTCCAAGATTGATCTCTGGTCGGGTTACCATCAAATTAAAATCCGTGCCGAAGACGTTCCTAAAACAGCCTTTTCTACCCGATACGGTCTATATGAGTACTTAGTGATGTCGTTCGGGTTGACAAATGCACCGGCACACTTCATGTATCTTATGAACTCAGTGTTCATGCCTGAGTTGGACAAGTTTGTGGTGGTATTCATTGACGACATCCTAATCTACTCGAAGTCAGAGGAAGAACATGCAGAGCATCTCCGTGTTGTATTACAGAGGTTAAGGGAGCACCAGCTATATGGTAAGTTTAGCAAGTGCAAGTTTTGGTTGAAGCAAGTACCATTTTTAGGCCATGTTGTCTCGAAAGAAAGCATCGCGGTAGATCCCAGCAAGGTAAGAGATGTACTGGACTGGAAGACACCGAAGACCGTATTTCATATACGCAGTTTTCTGGGATTAGCTGGCTACTACCGCCATTTTATTCCTAATTTTTCTAAAATTGCAAAGCCCATGACCGAGTTGCTTAAAAAGGATAAGAAATTCATATGGGATGAAGACTGCGAAGATGCTTTTCAAACCTTGAAGAAGCACCTGACCACGGCCCCAGTATTTGCTCAACCGGACCTGGGAAAGCCGTTCGATGTCTATTGTGACGCTTCAGGTGTTGGATTGGGATGTGTGCTCATGGAAGACGGAAGAGTTATTGCATATGGATGAAGGCAATTGAAGAAGCACGAGCAGAATTACCCCGTGCATGACCTGGAATTAGCAGCAGTGGTACTGGCCTTGAAGATGGGGAGACATTACCTCCTTCGAAATTTGGTTCGCATATACACCGACCACAAAAGCTTGAAGTATATTTTCACTCAAGACCACCTGAACATCAGACAGCGCCGTTGGTTGGAATTGATTAAGGACTACGAGCTGGAAGTCCATTACCACCCGGGAAAAGCGAATGTCGTGGCTGACGCCCTAAGCCGCAAGGCTCACTGCCACCACATCCTAGTCAGCCCACAAGTCCAAGATGGTCATTATGTGCAACTAACACCCCACGGAGCCCTCTACAACTTAGCGTTAATTCCTACCTTACGGGAAGAAATAGTGACAGCCCAGCAAAATGATAGATCCATAACACATCTCAAAAGGAGACTAAAAGAGGGTGATGCTAAGGTACAATGCTTTCGAGAAGACGCAGAAGATGTTTTATGGTTCAAGGATCGACTGGTGGTTCCTAAGGATCTGGAAATCCGCAAGAAAATTTTGGACGAGGCTCACATGGCAAAGTACTCCATGCATCCGGGCAGCAACAAAATGTATCATGAATTAAGATCCAAATATTGGTGGACTCGTATGAAGAGGGAAATAGCACGTTATGTCGCAGAGTGCGATACCTGGCGCCGGGTCAAGGCCGATCATCTGAAGAAGGCAGGACCACTACAACCCTTGAGTGTTCCAGCTTGGAAATGGGAAGATATCAGCATGGATTTCATTGTTGATCTACCGTTGACTTCACATAAATTTGACTCCATATGGGTCATTGTGGACCGATTGACAAAGGCCGCCCACTTTATCCCTGTGTTGACGCGGTTCAAGATGCAAAAATATGCGCAACTATACATTGAGCGAATTCTGTGTTTGGACGGAGTGCCCAAGACTATCATATCCGATCGAGGCTCCCAATTTGTGGGATGCTTTTGGGAGAAGCTACACGAGACACTGGGCACCAGGTTGATTAGAGGTTCCGCGTACCACCCCCAAACAGATGGTCAAACGGAAAGAGTTAACCAAATATTGGAAGACATGTTAAGAGCATATGTATTGA
Source organism: Eleusine indica (assembly GCA_030378355.1). Taxonomy (NCBI): domain Eukaryota; kingdom Viridiplantae; phylum Streptophyta; class Magnoliopsida; order Poales; family Poaceae; genus Eleusine; species Eleusine indica. The sequence continues at coordinate 41,153,952 of CM059501.1, read as the reverse complement.
ATCACAACAAAAAGTGGGATGAGTGCCTACCCTTGGCAGAATTCGCATACAACAATAGTTACCAGGAAAGCATCAAGATGGCACCATTCGAGGCTCTCTATGGGCGCCGCTGTCGCACACCACTGAGTTGGTCAGAATCAAGGGAGAGGATAATATTTGGTCCGGAGTTAGTGCAACAAGCTGAACAGAAGGTGCCCGAAATCCAATTCAACTTATGTGCGGCAAAGTCCAGGCAGAAGAGTTATGCAGATAAAAGGCGCCACCCGTTGGAATTCAGGGTCGGCGATATGGTCTACCTCCGAGTGTCACCCACCAAGGGTGTACAACGGTTTGGAATTCGCGGGAAGTTAGCACCTCGCTATATTGGTCCCTACCCTATCATTGCGAGATGCGTACCCGTGGCCTACCAACTCCAACTGCCAGTGGAACTCGCTGGAGTGCACGACACGTTCCACGTGTCCCAACTCAAGAAGTGTTTAAAGACACCGGTGGACATACCACTGGAGAGCACCCATCAACTACAACCCGATCTGACTTATGTCGAGCATCCGGTGAAAGTGCTAGACGAGAAGGAGCGAGCGACACGTAAGAAGACACTGAAGTTCTATAAAGTCCAATGGAGCAACCATACTGCCAGAGAAGCTACTTGGGAAACTGAAGAGTTCCTGCAAAGCCACTACCCCGAGTTCCTACGCAACCACTTAGGTAAACCGTCAACACCTCCCTTAATCTCGGGACGAGATTTCCTTAAGGGGGGAGGGCTGTGACACTCCTAGTGTCATTAGGGTCCCAAGGACAACACTTAGACAGCATAAGATCCTAACACTAAGAACTTGAATTTAAATTTTTCTATTCAAATCAAATTCAAACCAAATTGAATGACCTCTTCACTGCAAGTCCCAAATTCTCAGTAAAAGTCACCACTGCAAAAATTATATGTTGATGGTCATGGTCAAGTAGAATTTTGGGAATTTTCTCAGATTTTTAATCCTTCAATAAAAGCCTGAAATAAATGCTAGAATGGTTAAAAACCAGCTCTGTTCATAAACTTCCTAATCCAATTTTATTGGGAACTATTGGTAGTTAGTATTTTTATTAAATTCAGCACATCATGGGGAGCATACCTTATTTTTGGTCTGAATTTAGCAGCCCTGGATTAATTCAAAAAAAAATGACAAATACAGTCGGCTGATAGGATTGGAAAAAGAAATAAAAAAGAAAAACTCTCCGCGGACCCCACCTGTTAGCGACTCTGAGGAAACACATCCGACCGCTGCCGCTCCGCCCGACTCGACGCGCGCCGCGTGGTCACCGGCGTACGGCCAACGGCCGTTGCCACGGATCGACGGCCCCACGCGCACGTTCAGACATCTCCTCTGTGGCCCTGTCCGAACCCCCCCCCCCCCCCCCCCCCCATTTACTCCTTGCACTCTCGCTCTCTCTCTTCCGCTCGTCTCTGACCTGCCTCCGCCGTCACCTCTGCCCCACGTCGCATGGCCGCCACCGCCCACCGGAGCCCGAGCCAAGCCTCTGGGAGCAACGCCGGGACAACCCGACGACCCTACACCCATTCCCTCCACTTCGCTCGGCCGGCATTGGGAGATCGGCCCGGTTCTTCCTCGGCGTCGATAATCGACTCCGAGCTGCTTCTCCGCGCCGCATTCACCCCGAGGTGAGCCATCATCCAATTCCACGCCCGAGAAGCTCTCCCTCTTAATCGCGCACACGTTTGAACGTTGATTGGACGAATCCTTCCACCGCTTCCCCTAGATTCATAGCTTGAGGCCGCCGCCGACCACCGCAGCCACCACCCCGCCGGTGAGCCCGCATCCCCGGCCTCCCTCTCGCAGGGGAAACTCGGTGACGTCCTTATCCGTGCTCTGGTGAAGCTCTCAGGCTAGATCCCGAGCCTTTCCGCCCTCCCCTTTTCGTGCTAGCCGGCGCCGAGCCCTGCCCTGATTCCGCCACCGTCGCAGGGCCATACCCGGCCATCGCCGGCGGTTCCCGACTGCCTAGAAGGTTGCGCGACGAAGAGTAGGCCATTTTTCCTCCAAGCCCAGCTCGAGCCAGGGCCCGCAACGGGCTGCGGCGAGCCCCCGGCCAGCGCCGCCGTGCTCCGGCGAGCGCGCGTGGGACTCGGGCGAGCTGGCCAGTGGGCCAGCCGGGCGCTGGGCCGTGCCCGCCTGGGCCGAATCTGGCCCAGGAGCACCTCCCCCACGGGCGAGGCGGCCGTGGGCTGCCGGGATTGCGGCCCGCGAAGTAAAAATCGAATTTTCTTATTTAAATCATTTCTAGAAATAGGTTAAACTTGTAAAATGCATAGTAAAATAATTAATAGGTATTTTGAGGCAAGGTAAATTTTGTTAGCCTTGTCTGGACTTGTACTAATAAGGGAAAATACTAAATCATAGTGCATGTTAATGTTACTCTTAGGATTTAATTATATGATGAAAACCCTTATAAATTCATAATTAATTGCAGAGAGCTGATAAAATCTTGAAACTTGGTCCCCAAATAGGATTGTCAGCTTTAGCCGCCCTGGAAAAGTGTCATGGGGAAATTCTCTGTATATTAACTGAAATTAATTTAATGCCCTTTTTCCTTGTAATAATTAATAGAAATTATTGGCTTGGGGCATGAAAGTGATACGTCGCAAATAAATCGCTCCTGGTATAATCTAACTATAATAAATCACCCCTGCCCATTTGAAGATCAGAACCATGTCAACTTAATAAATTATGCCCCGAGTGCAATTTTACCCGTTAATAAAAATGGTTCCGCTTTAGGGCTATTTCACGGCTACTTAGTACCTTGCGAGGGTTTCGCTCAACACCCAAAAATACTAATTAATTAGTACCTACTGGTCATGGGCATCACTTTGGTGCGACGTCGTCGCGAGTAAGTACTGGAGTCCATGAAGGAAATACACGAAGCGACCTCACCCTGTGCTCCAACTAAATACGCTATATAGCTGCACTAATCAACACACCCCGCCCACCTCCATGAGAAACAGTGTACATTAACGTATTTATTGAGGAAGTGCCATGAATCTTCTCTCATAGCATCATCTTTTGCATCATATGGATCACACCGTGAACCACGTGGAGACGGGACCGGAGCGGGAACCCGAAGGAGCCGGAGGTGCCGTTGCTTAACAAGAGCAGAACCGAGGCAAGCCCCGGTGCATTATTCCCGTTTTAAATTTTTATTCTATCACTAGCTAGGGATGTTAGTTTACCTTTGCATTAAGTGATAGGAGTTGATTGAAACCCTACCGTGCAGTAGGTCCCTTTTTCCCTGATTATTAGCCTCAGGACAGTAGTCGCTCTGCTTGGTCTGAAGATAGCCTTCTCCCTTCTCTGGTGGAACTAGGGCTGAGAGGAGGGAGCAATCCACCCACGGATGGCGGCACGGGGCGCATCGCGATGGGGGACCCTTCTCGGGGGAGTCTGGACCCGGAAGACCCTGCGGTACCATGAGCAAAAGGTTGCTCCATGCGGCTTCCCAGAAGCGCGTATGGGTTGTGCAAGCAGGTTTCTCCTGTAGGATGTAAATCGATTCGAGTCGCTGCCCCTCACAGTAACGGGTACCACTTGATCGCTGCTCCGGAACAGTGTCGGAAGCCATTAAGATGATGAGTGGGTATAATACTGCTGTTTGGAAATTCTTAAGATTGTATTGCAACCATGATTGTTATCGGTTTAGTGCAAACTAAATTTATTATTCCGCATGACAACTTAACCTGATGCTAAAACTTGAAAAATAAGGATCCACCCCTAGGCTGGCTTTCTGGCAATATAACCCTATCCCTAGCCTTTGCATGTCTAGGTGTCGGCTGTAGTTGGCCATTTTGACGGGTCAGTCTTGCTGAGTAAATTAGTTACTCAGGGCGTAGCTCTATGTGGTTTTCAGATGACTAGGACGGTGAATGCCACTGCGGTGGGAGATTCCATTGGGAGGGCCAGCACCCCGATTGCTGGAACATCGAGTGGGAACTATGCACGAACGAAGATGATGAATAGTTCCTTGCTTGCCGGTACGGTGCTTGGGCAAAGTACCTATTACGGCCGGAATGTTCTCTGTGTGTCGCCGTGAGAGGGTGATTGTATCTTAGCTATTTCATCGAACTGGTGAACCAATGATGAACAATTCGCTTCCGCATTTACTTATGTCGAAAACTCTGGTTTGTAATACAACTTCGGATTTACTTAAAACTCTGTTCACCACCTATGCTCTGTTGCAATTATTTTTTTTCTCTGTCATGTGTTGTACTATTGGGCGCCACAGCGCGTGTCGCCACCCGAGGGAGATCCTGGAACGGAGCCGCCTCCGTGGTAAGGCGGGTCCGTGACAGCGTGGTATCAGAGCTATCTCGGGAATAGTGCAATAGTTAAAGACATATTTTCGGAAACCCCATAACGATCATGTGAGGACGTGCCCAATAGGTTATTAATAGTTATGACCCATGTGGGTATGTCTCCCGCCCAGCGGACTGTAACATGGGAAGCTAGCACAATGGTGTGAACGCGGGCTGATTGCGTAAAACATCAGTGTCCTACCCTAGGACAATAATAAGGGATTATTTTTAGCTCGTTTCTTTTGATTTGATGTAATGTTTCTGGAATGAATCTTCTACAGGTACGCTAACCACGATTCTCGTAAGAAACAGGTAGTATCGACTGACTTGAGAGATCAATTGCCACCGACTATACGTATGGTCCTATTCGTGACCGAATTTTTATTTGGTGAGGACGGGTAGGCCGAAATCATATGCATCAATGAAAACTATTAAAAGGCATCAAGACATCAATAAGAAACTGAAATTTCAGCAGACGGGTCGTTCATATAAAAATTGATATCTTTCCACCTGAAGGTCAAAAGCATGCAAACGAATACTTATTGAAATCAAGAATGAACTCTCTGTACGTTCAGTAAAAAGATTTTGGTTTAAAAATTTCTGGACAAAACCATCTTGGCCGTCCGAGTCAGCACGTCGAAATCGGGTTAATATAAATTTCAGATTTTAACCTACTGTGTAAAATCCGTAATTCCTTGTTCCGCTCACCCCTAGGGCTGTAGTTGCGTTTTCGGGAAGTGGTGAAGGATTCTACCACGTTAGTATCAGGCTAGAGTCTGTATATCAATCACTGCATCAATTGTTTTATTTTGGCCTGCACCCTCTGCGTTGGGAACGAATACTCACTATATGGGGTTTGTGTTCCAGATGGACGAGCACGGGTTTGAGCTGTTCCAGCACGGGTGGCGCTATACCACCGGTCTACACCACGGTGGCTTTCCCACCCTTCTGTGGGAGATGCTACGTGCCTTGGGCTACGACGAGCAGCCGTCATACCGTGGGCGTGAGACCCGCCGCCACGGTGTGCCTTTTGCAGAGGTGCATCTCAATGTCTCCCCACACCCGCGCAACCCCGACTTGGCGGGTATGGAGAGCATCGTCACGGCCGGGAGCCTCAGGGAGGGCCTGGAGAGAGTCGCCCACCGGGCTCTCACTCACTTCAATGGGTGCAACGTAGCAGCACTCTCGGGGACTCCGTTCGAGATGATCCCCGTTTGGCACTAGGCTGACCCGGTGTGGCAGAGGCGCGTGAGACGCGTCTCTCGTGACGACTACCTGGAGTACCACGCAGGATACCACCGCGTAGCTCACTACTCTGAGTACCTCCTCAACTTGGATGAGGAGTCTAGCAGCCGGAACAGAGTCTTGCTGGCGGATGTTGAGCAATTATGGCTGGAAAGGAACGACCTGCAGACACAGGTCGATGCACAGCAGAGAGAGATTCAGTGGTTGACTGCTGCTCTTGAGGTGAGTGAGACTCGCGTGTCGGAGGTCACTGAGCAGCGCGACACTCTAGCGCAGGAGGTGGATAGACGAGGGTTGATTATGCAGCAGCGGCAAACCACAACGAGCACCTGTAGCAGCAGCTGGCGAGTGCCCAGCAGGAGATGGACCTTATGGCGGAGGACATGTAGATCCTGGCTCATGAGAACCAGGACCTCCGGGCTCAGTTGGACGCGGTTGCTGCACCACCCGCAGCACCCGTGGAGGAGGAGCCCGAGGAGGACGTGGGCGAGGAGTCCGACGTGGACTACGAGCCACCTGCTCCTACCGACGCGGACCGACCAGGACCCTCTGGCACTGAAGGTGACAGGGCATGGCAGTAGTAGTAGACGCGACTAGGTCGTGCTTGTAGGGCTTGGTAGATGGATAGCTTTTGGGACACTCCACGCGTGGTTGTTGTATTTTGGGGATCACCCGCGTGATTAGCTTTTGCAAACTCGATGGCCAGATATTCCGAGTTTATGTAGAGTGGAACTGTTGACTTGTACTCGAACCATGTTAACTTGGAAAATTCCCGCTTAATCGAAATTATGTTGTTTACCAAATTGCTGCCCGCGTGCTGTATTATTTGCTTTGGTAACCTATAATGCTCATGTTGGATAAGAGACTAATTGGACCCTCATTCTTACATTTCAGAATGGTGCGCACCCGTAACACCAATGAGCTGCATGGCGAGCAGCCCGAAGGTTCCAGGGCTAGGGGGACTGACTCCCCGCAAGGGACTCCACCACCGCCGCCGCCATCCAACCCCATGCAAATGATGGCGTATTTTTTCGCCACTATGATGGAGAGCCAGCAGCAACAGGTGGAGTTCATGCGGGAGCTGGCACAAGAAGCCCGTAATGCTAGGGGCCACAACGACGGAGCACCGCAGAACAGCTCCTACTCCGATTTCCTCGCCACCAGGCCGCCCACGTTCAGCTCAACCACCGAGCCCATGGAGGCGGAGAACTTCCTTCGCATGCTCGAGTCCAAATTTGGGCTCCTTAACTGCATGCCGGTGCAGAAGATACTGTTCGTCGCGCAGCAACTGCATGGTGCGGCTGGGGCATGGTGGGCCAACCGTGTCGCCTCTGTGGGAGCAGATCAGTAGATCACGTGAGGCGAATTCAAGGATGCGTTCCGCACTCACTACATCCCTACGGGGCCCGTCCACAGGAAGGCGCGTGAATTCGCCGCTCTAAAGCAGGGCAATCGCAGTGTCAAGGAATACTGCGAAGAGTTCAATCGGTTGGCGTTGTACGCCCCGAAACAAGTGGACACCCCCGCCAAGCGCAAGGACCATTTCTTGGAGGGGCTAAGTGCTGAGCTACAGGACCGCCTCAACCTTAACATGACAGGCTCATTCGCTGAGTTTGTCAACAACGCGATAGTCACGGAAGACGGATATCGCAGGGTGATGGCAGAACGGAAGCGCTCCGCAAGTGCTATGGGGCCATCCGGTGGACCCCCACAGAACTTCCGCATGGTGTACACCACCCCGTCGGGATAGAGGTACCGTTCCGCCCCCGTACCGGCACCTGCTGTGCGCCCGCCTCAGCCCGCACAGCAGCGACCCCCAGTACCGCGCCAGCAGCAGAGTCAAGGTGGATTTCGCCCACCCCAGCAGCCGAACACTCAGGTCGGATCTTTTCCCTGCTACAACTACAGTCGTCTTGGGCATTTCTCGAGGGAGTTCCCGCACCCCAAGAAGAACACTGGCCAGAACCCGCTGAGGATTAGCAACAACAACAACAACCGCAACAACCGAGGGCCAGTTCGTGCAGGGCGAGTGAACAACACTACCCTGGAGGAGGTTCCGAAGAACAGCCCCATCCTTGCTGGTATGTTGTCTGTTCGAGACCACCCCGCACTAGTTTTGTTTGACTCAGGAGCATCACATAGCTTTGTTAGTGGGTTCTTCGTTGATAAGTACCGGCTGCCTCGCACCCTTATGAGAGCACGATACACCATTAGATCAGCTGGTGGACAAACCCCTGTTCTATATGAGATAGACAAACTCCCAATAACCCTAGGATCGAAAGTCTACCCTACCAAGTGCATGGTCTTAGATGGGTGCAGCATTGACATTATCTTGGGCATGCCTTGGATGAGGCAACATAAAGCTATACTGGACATAGACGCCTACACTGTGCACCTAAACTCTCCCACCCATGGTAGCGTAAGCTTCCGAGTATGACAACCCCAACTGGTCGTGCCAAGCGTTCACCACACCACCGCCAGACAAATAAAAGATGAGACCCTGAGGCTGTGTGTAGACTACCGACCCGTCAATGTGGTGACTGTCAAGAACAAATACCCACTGCCCCGTATTGATATCCTCTTCGACCAGTTGATAGGAGCTAAGGTGTTCTCCAAGATTGATCTCCGGTCAGGTTACCATCAAATTAAAATCCGTGCCGAAGGCGTCCCCAAGACAGCCTTTTCTACCTGATATGGTCTATATGAGTATTTAGTGATGTCGTTCGGATTGACAAATGCACCGGCACACTTCATGTATCTCATGAACTCAGTGTTCATGCCCGAGTTGGACACGTTTATGGTGGTATTCATTGATGACATCCTAGTCTACTCGAAGTCAAAGGAAGAACATGCAGAGCATCTTCGTGTTGTATTACAGAGGTTAAGGGAGCACCAACTATATGCTAAGTTTAGCAAGTGCGAGTTTTGGTTGAAGCAAGTACCATTTTTAGGCCATATTGTCTTGGAAGAAGGCATCGCGGTAGATCCCAGCAAGGTAAGAGATGTACAGAACTGGAAGACCCCGAAGACAGTATTTCATATACGCAGTTTTCTGGGGTTAGCTGGCTACTACCGCCGTTTCATTCCTAATTTCTCCAAAATTGCAAAGCCCATGACCGAGTTGCTAAAGAAGGATATGAAATTCATATGGGATGAAGGCTGCGAAGGTGCTTTTCAAACCTTGAAGAAGCACCTGACCACGGCCCCAGTATTAGCTCAACCGGACCTGGGGAAGCTGTTCGATGTCTATTGTGACGCTTTAGGTATTGGATTGGGATGTGTGCTTATGCAAGACGGTAGAGTTATTGCTTATGGATCAAGGCAATTGAAGAAGCACGAGCAGAATTACCCCGTGCATGACCTGGAAATAGCAGCAGTGGTATTGGCCTTAAAGATGTGGAGACATTACCTCCTTGGGAATTTAGTTCGCATATACACTGACCATAAAAGCTTGAAGTATATTTTCACTCAAGACCACCTGAACATGAGACAACGCCGTTGGTTGGAATTGATTAAGAATTACGAGTTGGAAGTCCATTACCACCCGGGAAAGGCGAAGTCGTGGCTGACGCCCTAAGCCGCAAGGCTTATTGCCACCACATCCTAGTAAGCCCACAAGTCCAAGATGGTCATTATGTTCAAGTAACACCCCACGGAGCCCTCTATAACCTAGCATTAGTTCCCACCTTACGGGAAGAAATAGTGGCAGCCCAGAAAAATGATAGAGGCATAACACATCTCAAAAGGAGACTAAAAGAGGGCGATGTTAAGGTACAATGCTTTCGAGAAGATACAGACGGTGTTTTATGGTTCAAGGATCGACTGGTGGTTCCTAAGGATCTGGAACTCCGCAGGAAAATTCTGGACGAGGCTCACATTACAAAGTACTCCATGCATCCGGGCAGCAACAAAATGTATCATGAATTAAGATCCAAATATTGGTGGACTCGTATGAAGAGGGAAATAGCACATTATGTCGCAGAGTGCGATACCTGCCGCCGGGTCAAGGCCGATCATCTGAAGAAGGCAGGCCTACTACAACCCTTGAGTGTTCCAGCTTGGAAATAGGAAGATATCAGCATGGATTTCATTGTTGGTCTACCGTTGACTTCACATAAATTCGACTCCATATGGGTCATTGTGGACCGATTGACAAAGGTCGCCCACTTTATCCCTGTGTCGACACGGTTCAAGATGCAAAAATATGCGCAACTATACATTGAGCGAATTCTGTGTTTGCTAAGCCATATTAATAAATCATTCCCGGCACGGGGCCAGAAACGGTTCACTAATATGTCCCAGAGTCAAGTAGGTAAAATCCGCAAGCGCACGGAGAATACCGCTGTAGCATTTCACCCGGAAGTATTCAGGGTATCGTATTTGTTTATCCCAAAGGAAGGTTATGATCAAGAAGCGTTACTAACATATAAGATCATGTTAACAATTAGCAAGGATATCTAACCAAGACAGGCGGGTACATGATAATAACTGGGTAGTGTGACACACACAGAAGATTCCTACTAAATAAATAAAGTCTAGTGGAGGAAAGACTAGGCTAAGCTACTCCTACTATACATTTCTATACAGTTGCATAGCCTAAGTAGAATACATACAGACCCACACTCAGGTTCAGCAGTCAATAGTATAGCACTTCAGGCACGGACTTACCCCTGCATCCACAGGCGACTTCCGCCAAGAGCCTACGCACTAGCCTAGCGGGGAGGATTTCAAAGGACGGACAGGGCTGTCACCACCTGCCGCCTACCTCAACGAACCAGTAGACTAACGAATAATTGATGCAAATCAGTCACCCAAGTACCATACTTGCATGACCAAAGAGCACTCTGCCCCTCCGCGATTACTATTAACGAGGCAGAGCTACCGTACGAATACGATCACCAAACCCATGCTATACTTTATCAGCTAAAACTAAGCATAGAGACTATAACATATAAACTAGACTATAGTGACGGTATATAACTAGCATGACAATAGTAGTATAATAAATATAAACTACTATCACACAAGTAGACTATACTATCACATATATGGATCACAATATCAAACAAGAAACTCATGACCCAAGCACAACTATATAGAAAAGATATATATATTGATAAGAGCAAAGTCTTACAAAAGGGAAAAGATACAAGAGCCATACCAATTCCAAGTGAAGACTTGGGACTAGAGAGCTCTAGACTCAGCCTAACTCCACTAAAACTCCAAGAACTACTACTAGCAAGAGAGAAATGCTTCTTGTGGTGTGTGTTGAGTGTGAAGGCACACCCTCCTATTTATAGCCTCAATAGGTCGGCAAGGGGGAGTAACCGCCACGGAAGGCATCTCAAACCGTCATCAGGAGTCACGGAGGAGCCAACACGTGGAAGCCCAGGCGGAGAGGGCGCCCGGCCGGGTCGGCCGACCTGACCAGGTCGGCCGACCTGGGGGTGGCCCCTCCTGGCCTGTGCGTTCTCCAGGTGGCTGTCCTGTGGGCCCTGACGTCGGTTTGCGCGGTATTACAGGGAGTTACGTCGGTTAAGTGCTGAAAATGGGCCCTTCAATCCGTGTGACGTCCATGTGGCACTCTCTGATTGGTCGAAAGTGTGTTTTCTTGCCTTTTGAGGTGTTTCCTTCACATTTCCTCCTGCATGCACAAAGTTCTCCAAGTACAAGTGGAACTATATTATTGTGCTAAAGCATGCATGTATGAAATGCCAAATTCTCCTTTATTTGAGTATAGTTGACGGTTAAAAATGGTACTTAACAGCCGTCAACAAAGCTACACGAGACACTAGGCACCAGGTTGATTAGAGGTTCCGCATACCACCCCCAAACAGATGGTTAAACGGAAAGAGTTAACCAAATATTGGAAGACATGTTAAGACCATATGTATTGAATCACAACAAAAAGTGGGATAAGTGCCTACCCTTGGCAGAATTCGCATACAACAATAGTTACCAGGAAAGCATCAAGATGGCACCATTCGAGGCTCTCTATGGGCACCGCTGTCGCACACCACTGAGTTGGTCGGAATCAGGGGAGAGGATAATATTTGGTCCGGAGCTAGTGCAACAAGCTGAACAGAAGGTGCGCGAAATCCAATCCAACTTACGTGCGGCAAAGTCCAGGCAGAAGAGTTATGCAGATAAAAGGCACCGCCCGTTGGAATTCAGGGTCGGCGATATGGTCTACCTCCGAGTGTCACCCACCAAGGGTGTACAACGGTTTGGAATTCGCGGGAAGTTAGCACCTCGCTATATTGGTCCCTACCTATCATTGCGAGATGCGGACCCGTGGCCTACCAACTCCAACTACCAGTGGAACTCGCTGGAGTGCATGACACGTTCCACGTGTCCCAACTCAAGGAGTGTTTAAAGACACCGGTGGACATACCACTGGAGAGCACCTATCAACTACAACCCGATCTGACTTATGTCGAGCATCCGGTGAAAGTGCTAGACGAGAAGGAGCGAGCGACACGTAAGAAGACACTGAAGTTCTATAAAGTCCAATACAGCAACCATACTGCCAGAGAAGCTACTTGGGAAACTGAAGAGTTCCTGCAAAGCCACTACCCCGAGTTTCTACGCAACCACTTAGGTAAACCGTCAACACCTCCCTTAATCTCGGGACGAGATTTCCTTAAGGGGGGAGGGCTGTGACACTCCTAGTGTCATTAGGGTCCCAAGGACAACACTTAGACAGCATAAGATCCTAACACTAAGAACTTGAATTTAAATTTTTCAATTCAAATCAAATTCAAACCAAATTGAATGACCTCTGCACTGCAAGTCCCAAATTTTCAGTAAAAGTCACCACTGCAAAAATTATATGTTGATGGTCATGGTCAAGTAGAATTTTGGGAATTTTCTCAAATAAATGCTAGAATGGCTAAAAACCAGCTCTGTTCATAAAATTCCTAATCAAATTTTAGTGGGCACTCTTGGTAGTTAGTATTTGGTCTGAATTTAGCAGCCCTGGATTAATTCTAACAAAAATGACAAATGCAGTCGGCTAATAGGATTGGAAAAAGAAATAAAAAAGAAAAACTCCCCGCGGACCCGACCTGTCAGCGACTCTGAGGAAACACACCCGACCGCTGCCGCTCCGCCCGACTCGGCGCGCGCCGCGTGGTCGCCGGCGTACGGCCAATGGCCGTTGCCGTGGATCGACAGCCCCACGCGCACGTTCGGACATCTCCTCTATCGCCCTGTCCGAACACCCCCCCGCCCCCCCGTTTACACCTTTCGCTCTCGCTCTCTCTCTTCCACTCATCTCTGCCTCCGCCGTCGCCTCTGCCCCGCGTCGCCTGGCCGCCACCGCCCACCAGAGCCCGAGCCAGGCCTCTGGGAGCAACACCGGGACAACCCGACGACCCTGCACCCATTCCCTCCGCTTTGCTCGGCCGACACTGAGAGATCGGCCCGGTTCTTCCCCGGCGCCAATAATCGACTCCCAGCTGCTTCTCCGCGCCGCATTCACCCCGAGGTGTGCCAACATCCGATTCCTCGCCCGAGGAGCTCTCCCTCTTAATCGCGCACACGTTTGAACGTTGATTGGACGAATCCTTCCACCGCTTCCCCTAGATTCATAGCTTGAGGCCGCCGTCGACCACCGCAGCCACCACCCCGCCGGTGAGCCCGCATCCCCGGCCTCCCTCTGGCAGGGGAAACTTGGTGACGTCCTTCTTCGTGCTCTGGTGAAGCTCTCAAGCTAGATCCCGAGCCTTTCCGCCCTCCCCTTTTCGTTCTAGCCGGCGCCGAGCCCTGCCCTCCTTCAGCCACCGTCGCGAGGCCATACCCGGCCATCGCTGGCAGTTCCCGACAGCCTAGAAGGGTGCGCGACGAAGAGTAGGCCATTTTCCCTCCAAGACCAGCTCGAGCCAGGGCCCGCAACGGGCTGCGGCGAGCCCCCGGCCAGCGCCGCCGTGCTCTGGCGAGAGCGCGCGAGCGCGCGGGACTCGGGCGAGCTGGCCAGTGGGCCAGCCGGGCGCTGGGCCGTGCCCGCCCAGGCCGAATCTGGCCCAGGAGCACCTCCCCCACGGGCGAGGCAGCCGTGGGCTGCCGGGATTGCGGCCCGCGAAGTAAAAATCAAGTTTTCTTATTTAAATCATTTCCAGAAATAGGTTAAACTTGTAAAATGCATAGTAAAATAATTAATAGGTATTTTGAGGCAAGGTAAATTTTTTTAGCCTTGTCTGGACTTGTACTAATAAAGGAAAATGCTGAATCATAGTGCATGTTAATGTTACTGTTAGGATTTAATTATATGATGAAAACCCTTATAAATTCATAATTAATTGCAAAGAGCTGATAAAATCTTGAAACTTGGTCCCCAAATAGGATTGTCAGCTTTAGCCTCCCTGGGAAAGTGTATGGGCAAATTCTTTGTATATTAACTGAAATTAATTTAATGCCCTTTTTCCTTGTAATAATTAATAGAAATTATTGGCTTGGGGCATGAAAGTGAAACTTGGCAAATAAATCACTCCTGGTATAATCTAACTATAATAAATCACCCCTGCCCATTTGAAGATCAGAACCATGTCAACTTAATAAATTATGCCCCGAGTGCAATTTTACCCGTTAATAAAAATGGTTCCGCTTTAGGGCTAGTTCACGGCTACTTAGTACCTTGCGAGGGTTTTGCTCAACACACTAAAATACTAATTAATTAGCACCTACTGGTCATGGGCATCACTTGCATAGCTTCACCCCGGCACACACAGACACACCGTACTTTGGTGCGACGTCGTCGCAAACAAGTACTGGAGTCCATGAAGGAAATACACGAAGCGACCTCACCCTGTGCTACAGCTAAATACGCTATATTGCTGCACTAATCAACACACCCCGCCCACCTTCATAAGAAACAGTGTACATTAACGTATTTATTGAGGAAGTGCCATGAATCTTCTCTCATAGCATCATCTTTTACACCATATAGATCACGCCGTGAACCACGTGGAGACGGGACCGGAGCGGAAACCCGAAGGAGCCGGAGGTGCCATTGCCGAACAAGAGCAGACCCAAGGCAAGCCCCGGTGCATTATTCCGGTTTTAAATTTTTATTCTATCACTAGCTGGGGATGTAAGGTTACCTGTGCATTAAGTGATAGGAGTAGATTGAAACCCTAGCGTGCAGTAGGTCCCTTTTTCCCTGATTATTAGCCTCAGGACGGTAGTCGCTCTGCTTAAATTAGGACGACTACTTATCGAGTGGTATGGAGACCACTCATAGATAGGAATTATTATCACTCGGGAACAAGATCAGATGAAGGAAAGGGTGGATGGAATCACAATGAAGCCCGGACGGGCAACTAGGTGGAAAGGGAAGGACAGCTTGTCTTCAAGGTGGTAGCCCCGTCCGAGTCCCCCCCTAAGGCTACGCGTCGTATCCGGCCCATGGGATCAAGTTTGAATGTACTGTTTGCATGCTGGAGATATGGGCCCAGTAAACCGACGTAGCTACGACTACCGCTTGGTCTCAAGATAGCCTTCTCCCTTCTTTGGTGGAACTGGGGCTGAGAGGAGGGAGCAATCCACCCACGGATGGCGACATGGGGCGCATCGCGATCGGGGACCCTTCTCGTGGGAGTCTGGACCCGGAAGACCCTGCGGTACCGTGAGCGAAAGGTTGCTCCATGCGGCTTCCCGGAAGCGCGTATGGGTCGTGCAAGCAGGTTTCTCCTGCAGGATGTAAATCGATTCGAGTCGCTGCCCCTCACAGTAACGAGTACCACTTGATCACTGCTCCGGAACAGTGTCGGAAGCCATTAAGATGATGAGTGGGTATAATACTGCTGTTTGGAAATTCTTAAGATTGTATTGCAACCATGATTGTTATCGGTTTAGTGCAAACTAAATTTATTATTCCGCATGATAACTTAACCTGATGCGAAAACTTGAAAAATAAGGATCCACCCCTAGGCTGGCTTTCTGGCAATATAACCCTATCCCTGGCCTTTGCATGGCTAGGTGTCGGCTATAGTTGGCCATTTTGACGGGTCAGTCTTGCTGAGTAAATTAGTTACTCAGGGCGTAGCTCTATGTGGTTTTCAGATGACCAGGACGGTGAATGCCACTGCGGTGGGAGATTCCATTGGGGGGGCCAGCGCCCCGATTGCTGGAACATCGAGTGGGAGCTATGCACGAACGAAGATGATGAATAGTTCCTTGCTTGCCGGTACGGTGCTTGGGCAAAGTACCTATTACGGCCGGAATGTTCTCTGTGTGTCACCGTGAGAGGGCGATTATATCTTAGCTATTTCATCGAACTGGTGAACCAATGATGAACAATTCGCTTCCGCATTTACTTCTGTCGAAAACTCTGGTTTGTAATATAACTTCGGATTTACTTAAAACTCTGTTCACCACCTATGCTCTGTTGCAATTATTTTTTTCTCTGTCGTGTGTTGTACTATTGGGCGCCATAGCGCGTGTCGCCACCCGAGGGAGATCCTGGAACGGAGCCGCCTCCGTGGTAAGGCGGGTCCGTGACAAATAGACCTAGAACTACCAAATATAATACCTATATTTTACATACCCACCAATACTTTAGGAAGTGATTTCACAAAGCTATTATTTTTTATATTATATGTATTAGATATTCTTCATTCCAAATATCATTTGCATCGGTTGAAACATCAGGTCGTATTGGCTTGGCAGCTCGGTTGATGCCTCGTCAAATAATTAACCAAAGATGACATGACATAATAAGCATGCTTGATGTTATTGACCATGTAGAAGAGCATGAGCAATGAGGAGGCTAATTTGGCTCGACTCGGCTAAGTTGGCAAGCCGATTGTGACACCTCTGCTATCATGCAACACTTTTGGGAAGCATATTAGAGCCATCCCCTCAAGCATGAGCACCTGGGACAATTTAAACAGAAATTGATCTAATTTAAACTAAATTAAAGCAAATTTGAATGACATTTGAACTAAAGATTGAACGTTTTCAACATAACTCATACCCACCAAAAATATAGGTTGTAGCATGGAACAAATTAGAATTTTGAAGAATTTCTCAGAATTTTATACTTTCGTTTAATGGCTCAAATAAATGCCCCAAATGTCAAAAACTGCCCCTCTTTGAAATTTTCTCATTCACATTCAAATTGCAAACACTGAACGTTATGATTTTTATAAATTCAAGCACATCTTGCTGAACATGCCCATATTTTTAGATTTGGCATAGGGTCAATATGTTTAGAGTTATAAAAATATGAAATAGGTACTATTTGGAAAACCAACAAAAAAGAAAAATCCTGTGGGTCCCACTTGTCAGCATCCACTATGTCTTTAACCTCCCACGTGGGCCCGGGAGCCCGGCGCCTCATCACCGCGTGGCAGCCGTACGCTGACGGTCAGACTCACCTGGTCGGGCCGACCACCCTAAACCCGAGGCCACGCCTCCCCGACCCGGCACTCTCCCTATTCCTCCCTCTTTTCTTTCTTTCACTCCCCCACCACCTGCACCATTGGTGAGCTCGGCCGAGCTCACCGCACCGCCGCCTTGCGCCGTTCCCGCACGGATCCGGCGACTCATCCCGTCCGCGAGATCCTCCTCTTCCGTTTCCACCCGGTCCCGTCCGTTGAAGCTCCTAATGCGTGCCACATTAAATCAAAAACCGACGACCCCTCCCCGGAGCTCCATCAGCTGCCGGCGACCACCACGGTGAGATTAGCCCCCCTTAACCCGCACCCCCGCGCTCGTGCTTTCCGGCGACTTGTCCCGTGGTCCATCGGCCACCGCGCGGCCCAACTCGGGCGGCGGCGCCGCCCGGCTCCGGTGCGGGCTAGCGGTGCCACACCGCGACCCACACGGGTCTGGATCTAGTGTGGCAATGCCCCGATTTGGCAACCTAATCCCGTGGCCCTCTATGTGGCCGATTCTGATTGGTCCAGCCATTAGTACTTTCTCTGTTTTTATTTAAATCACCGGCAAATCGATTAAATTTTATAAAATACATAACTAATTGATTATTAGGAATTTTCAAGCAAACTAAAATCCTCTGAGTTCCTCTAGGCGTGTACTATTTAAGAAAAATACTAAATCCCTCTGCATGTGAGTATTTTTACGAGCACTAAATTGTTTAGCTAAAACACTAATAAAATCATAAAGAATTCTAGAAGACCAGTAAATTCATGAAACTTGGTGAATAATCATTTGTTGACATATTGCAGTTTCCTGTAAAAGCACAAGTTCTGGTTCTTTGTATTTTAGTCAGAATTAATTATTTAACCTTTTGCATTGTTCTAATTAGTTAAAATTAATGGCTCAATGCATGTAAGTGACATATGGCCTATAATTCACTCCTGCCATTCTCTATTCACAGTAAATCACTCATGCACTATTGACAAACAGAATCATGTTGAAATAATTAATTTCCCTTGTCCATTGTTTAATTATAAAAAATCAAGCAAGCAATGTGTATAATTGAAACTTGACATAAGAACCCCTCATAATATGTTCTATTTATAGTAGATAACACCTGACTAATTAACTACTAAATCATTTAATTCTCTTGTAAAATTAATATTTCCTAATTACTCGGTAGTGCAATTTTGGGTTTATCTTATTTATGCTTACTCATGCACAATAACATGCTCAACACACTCTTGATATTACTCGATCATAAGTACACATATAACCCTTCACTTCTACATATCACATTTCTACATTAACGTATTTGTTGTGAAAGTGCCCTGGACCTTCTCTCATAATCATCATCATTTGCATCATATAGATCATGAAGTGAACCACGTGGAGGCAGTACAGGCGCAGGAGCCAGAAGGACTAGGTAGTGTTTCAGCTAACCAGGAGCAGGACCAAGGCAAGTCTCGGTGCATCCCACCAGTTTTACATTTTTATTTTATCACTAGTTAGGACTGTAGACTTGTCTGTGCATTAAGTTTATATGAGTTGCTTGAAAAACTAGTATTGTAGTAGGTTCCCTTTACCCGATAACAGCCTCAGGACTGTAGTCGCTCTGCTTAATCTAGGATGATTATTTAATGAGTGATATGGAGACCACTCGTAGACTAGGAAATATTATCACTGGGGAATGATATCGGCTGAACGAAAGTTTGGATAGGATAACAATAAAGACCGGACGGGCAACTAGGTGAAAAGGAAAGGACAACTTGTCTTCAAGGAGATAGCCCCATCCGAGTCACCTAAGGCTACGCGTCATGTCCGGTCCTATGAGGTCAAGTTTGAACGTACTGTTTGCATGCTAGAGTTATGGGCCTAGTAAACTGATGTAGCTACGACTACTGCCTAGTTGGAAGATAGCATTCTCCCTTCTTTGGTGGAACTGAGGCTGAGAGGAGGGAAGAATCCACCCACGGATGGCGGCACGGGGCGCATCGTGTTGGGGGACCCTTCTTGAGGGAGTCTTAACCCGGAAGACCTTGTGGTACCGCAACGAAAGGTTGCTCGATGCGGCTTCCATGAAGCGCGTATGGATCGTGCAAGCAGGTTTCTCCTGCGGGATGTAAATTGATTCGAGTCGCTGCCCCTCACAGTAACGAGTACCACTTGATCGCTGCTCCGGAATGTTGATGGAAGCCATGAATATGATGAATGGGTTATACTATTGTATGTAATTATAGTGCAACCATGTTTGCTGTAGTTTTAGTGCAAACTAAATTTATTATTCTACATGTCAACTTAACTTGATGCTAAAACTTAAAAAATAAGGATCCACTCTTAGGCTGTTTTTTTGGCAACATAGACCCTACCCTTAGGCTGTGCATGTCTAGCTGTCGGCTGTAGTTGGCCATTTTGATGGGTCAGTCTTGCTGATTAAATTAGTTGCTCAGGGCGTAGCTCTATATGGTTTTTAGATGACCAGGGTGGAGACTGCCACTATGGTGGGAGGTTCCACTAGGAGGGTCAACGTCCAGACTGCTGGAACATTGAATGGGAGCGGTGCATCGACAACGAGGAGGATTAAGGTGTTGATTGCCGGTACGATGTTTGGGCAAACACCTATAAGGCCGGATGTTCTACGTGAATCACCGTGAGAGGGCGACTGTATCTTACTTATTCCGTCGGACCATTTTATTCCTGTTGAACTATTCGCTTTTGCACTTTTAAAAATTCTGGTTTGTAACTTAAATTCGGATTGATGTAAAACTCTATACTCTATCTTGTTCTTGTTGCAAGCTATATTATTTCTGTCATGTGTTGTACTATTGGGCATCACAACGCGTGTCGCCACCCGAGAAAGATCCTGGAACGGAATCTTCTCCGTGGTAAGGCGATTCTGTTACAATGTGGTATCAGAGCTGTCTCAGAAATAGTGCAACATTCAAAGACATATTTTCAAAAACTCCATAACAAATGTGTGAGGACGTGCCCATTAGGTTATTGTTAGTTATGATTCAGGTCGCAAAGCTAACTATAGGAGGTTGTTTGTTTAAATATCTGCATCTACAGCCTAGTCAATGAAGGTATGTGTCCCGTCCTATGGACAGTAACATGGGAAGCTAGCACAAAGGTGTGAACGCGGGCTGATTGCGGTAAATATCAGTGTCCTGCCCTAGGACAATTATAAGGGATTATTTTCAGCTCGTTTTTTTTCTATTTGATGTATTCTTTCTGAAATGAATCTTCTGTAGGTACGCTAACCACGTATCGAGTAAGAAACGTGTAGCATACGACTAACTTGAGAGATCGCCTACCACCGACAATACGTATGGTCATATTCGTGGCCAAATTTTATTTTGTGAGGACGTATAGATCGAAAGCATATGCATTCATGTAAAATATTGAAGCATCAAGTCATTATGCAAATCTGAAATTTCAGCAAGCCGTCACTCACATAAAACTTCATATCTCCTCGCACATTAAGTCAAATCATGTAACTAAATTGTTATTAGAATCATGAACAAACCCTCTGTACATCCCATCCAGCAAGAATTTTTGCTTTAAAGATTTCCGGACAATGTCATATTTGGTCCGTCCGAGTCAGCATGTCAAAGTGCCATCAATCCGGAATTCAAATTTATGACCTATCTTGTAAAATTCATAACTTTTTGCTCAGACCACCTCTAGGGCTATATGAGCACTTTATGGAAAGGTTGTTAAACATTCTGTAACTTTGTTATTCGGACCATTCCTTTTTGAAACTTTTAAGACACGTTTATGAGCCTATTTTCAGAGCAACATTATTTTGTCCTCGGAAACAGTTCAGCAGACAATAGCAACTTGTAAATTCTGTATCTTGAGTTCTAAAAATTTGTTGGAGGTGTGCGAGTATGCGTTGGAAAGATGCTAAAGTCCTCCATGATGTTGATAGTTTACTTCTAAGATTAGATGAAAATAAACCTAGATTTCAGACCCTTTTTCCGATCAAATACAGCGCTGCCGATAACGGATTTTCAGATTCGGACCTATAACTTATAAAATTTCCAACTCCTGAAACCCTTGTTAGATGAAGTTAAGTAAATACTCGTTGGAAAGGTGTGGAAATACTCTACAACTTTAGTATTCATTGGCTGTCCAAATTCTATAAGTAAGTTTGCTTAAAAGCTCGATTTAGTGACTGCTGTACCTTAGGACTGAACGCACCTGTTTAGGGAAGTAACCTAATCCATCCTAGAAATGTGAACAATTTCAGTGGTCTAATTCCTTTCATTACTTCTTGTACCTCATTATTTTGTTGTTGACCTGCACTCTCTGTGTTCGGAACAATTACTCACCATTGGGTTTGTGTTCTAGATGGACGAGCACGGGTTCGAGGTGTTCTAGCGCGACGAGTGGTGCTACACCACCGTGGCTTTCCCACCCTCTTGTGGGAGATGTTGCATGCTCTGGGCTACGAGGAGCAGCCATCCTACCGGGGGCATGAGATCCGCTGTCACGGTGTGACTTTTGCAGAGGTGCATATCAGCATTTCCCCCCATCCGCGCAACCCCGACTTGGCGAGGATGGAGAGCAAGGTGACGTGTGGGAGCCTCAGGAAGGGCTTGGAGAGAGTCGGCCATGGGGCTCTCACTCACGTTTGTGGGCGTAACATAGCAGCGCTTTCTGGGACTCCGTTTGAGATGATCCCTATCTGGCACCAGGCAGACCCGGTCTAGCAGATGTGCATGACGACTACCCGAAGTACCACACGGGATACCACCGTGTATCTCACTACTCCGAGTACCTCCTCAACTTGGATGAGGAGTCTAGCAGCCACAGCAGGATTCTACTAGCTGACGCATAGCAGGTTTGGGTGCAGAGGAATGATTTGCAGGCACAGGTTGATGCACAACAGAGGGAGATTCAGCGACTGACCGCTGCTCTTGAGGCGAGTGAGACTCAAGTTATAGAGATCACTGGACAGCATGACACCCTCGCGCAGGAGGTAGACAGATGTGACATGATGATGCAGCAGTGCGCCAACCACAATGAGCACCTATAGTAGCAGCTGGCAAATGCCCAGTAGGAGATGGAGCTTATGGCAGAGGACCTTGAGACCCTGGCTCATGAGAACCAGGACCTACAGGCACAGTTGGACGTGGTTGCTGCGCCACCGGCAGCACCCACAGAGGAGGATCCTGAGGAGGTAATGGACGAGGAGTCCGACGTGGACTACGAGCCACCCGCCCTGACAGGCACAGATCGTCCAGGACCCTCTGGCACAGCTGGAGGCAGGGCTTAGTAGTTCATAGTAGACATGGCTAGGCCGTGCATGTAGGACAGGATAGATGGGTAGCTTTTGACGATCCACGCGTGGTTGTTGTATTTTGGGGAATCTCCCACGTGAATAACTTTTGTAACTCGATGGCCACATATTCCGAGTTTATGTAGTGCAGACTTATTAACTTGTATTAAGACCTGTGTTAACTTAGAAATGCCATCTTTTATCAGAAATATGTTGTCTACATTCATTGCTGCCCTGTGTTGCTATATTACTTGATTTGGTATCATGTAATGATCTTGTTGGATAAGAGACTAATGGTACCCTAATTCTTGCATTTTAGAATGGCTCGTACTCGCAACACCAATGAGCTTCACGGTGAACAGCCCGAGGGCTCTAGGGTTAGAGATGATAACACTCGGCAAGGGACTCCACCACCCTCACCTGACCCCATGCAGATGATGGCGCAATTCTTCGACACCATCATGGAGAACCAGCAGCAACAAGGAGAATTTATGCGGGAGCTGATACAGCAGAACACGACACACAAGAATGCTAGGGGCAACAATGACGGTGCTCCGCAAAACAGCACCTACGCCGACTTCCTCGCCACTAGGCCACCTACATTCTGCTCCACCACGGAGCCCGTGGAAGCTGAAAATTTTCTTCGCATGCTTGAGTCAAAGTTTGGGCTCCTCAACTGCACGCCTGTGCAGAAGACGTTGTATGTGGCACAGCAGCTGCATGGAGCAGCTAGGGCATGGTGGGCCAACCATGTCGCTTCACTTGGAGAAAACCAATAGATTACTTGGGACGAGTTCAAGACCTCGTTCCGTGCCCACTACATTCCTGCAGGGCTCATCTGCAGGAAGGCACGGGAGTTCGCGGCACAGAAACAAGGCAACCGCAACATCGAGGAATACTACGAGGAATTCAACCGTTTGGCATTGTATGCTTCTGAACAAGTAGACACCCCCGCTAAGCGTAAGGACCGTTTCTTGGAGGGACTAAGTTCAGAGCTGCAGAACCGCCTCAACCTTAACATGGGCGGCACATTCGCTGAGTTCGTCAAAAATGCTATCATTGCGGAAGTTGGATATCGTAAGGTGATGGCAGAGACGAAGAGATCCGCTGGTGCTATAGGGCCATCCAGTGGACCCCCACAGAAGTATCGCATGGTGTACACGGACCTGTCGGGCTAGAAGTATCGCCCCACACTGGTGACTGCACCATTTCCACGTCCAACCCAGCAGACCCAGCAGCAACCACAGGCACCACGGCAGCAATAGAACCCAGGAGGGTGCCGTCCACCACATCAGCAGAACACCGAGACAGGACCTTTCCCCTGCTACAACTGCAGCCGTCTTGGACACTTCTCAAGGGAGTGCATTTACCCCATGAAAAACACTGGCCAGAACCCGCAGAGGAGCAACAACAACAACAACAACAGCAACCGCAACAACAAGGGACCTGTCCGCACTGGCCATGTGAACAACACTACCCTGGAGGAAATTCCATAGAACAACCCATCCTTGCTGGTATGTTCTCTGTTCGAGACCACCCCGCACTAGTTCTATTTGATTTGGGGGCATCACATAGCTTTGTTAGTGGGTTTTTTGTTGATAAATATCAGCTGCCTCGTACCCTTATGAAATCACGATATACCATTAAAT
Organism: Eleusine indica; assembly: GCA_030378355.1. Taxonomy (NCBI): domain Eukaryota; kingdom Viridiplantae; phylum Streptophyta; class Magnoliopsida; order Poales; family Poaceae; genus Eleusine; species Eleusine indica. Next base: position 41,130,038 of record CM059501.1, on the reverse strand, counting down.
CAGCCGTTGGGCAAAATCCTGCTCTCTATGAAATTGAGAAACTCCCAATAACCCTAGCAGCAAGAGTCTATTCTACCAATTGCATGGTCTTAGATGGGAGCAACATTGACATCTTTCTGGGCATGCCTTGGATGAGGCAACATAAGGTTGTGTTGGACATAGACGTCTACACCATATACCTAAACTCTCCCACCCATGGTAGTGTGAGCCTTCGAGTAATACCTCCCCAACTGGCCGCGTCAAGAATTTACCACACCACAGCCGTACAGATCAGGGATATTCCAATAGTTAGTGAATTCCCGGATGTATTCCTCGATGACCTCCCCAGACTACCTCCTGATCGGGATATAGAGTTCAAGATTGAGCTTCAGCCAGGCACTACACCCATATCCAAGAGACCATATAAAATGGCACCCAAGGAGCTAGCAGAGTTAAAAGAGCAGCTGAAGGAGTTGCTTGATAAAGGATTTATCTGGCCAAGTTCTTCGCCTTGGGGTTGTCCGGCATTGTTCGTGAAGAAAAAGGATGAGACCTTGAGGCTATGCATAGATTATCACCTGCTCAATGCTGTGACTATAAAAAATAAGTATCCACTGCCTCGCATCAATATTCTCTTTGATCAGTTGATTGGAGCTAAGGTTTTCTCCAAGATCGATCTATGTTCTGGATACCACCAAATCAAGATCCGTACCGAAGATATCCCCAAGACAGCATTCTCCACTCGATACGGACTTTATGAGTATTTAGTGATGTCGTTTGGATTGACAAATGCACCGGCACACTTCATGTATCTTATGAACTCGGTGTCCATGCCAGAGCTAGACAAGTTTGTAGTGGTGTGTATTGACGACATTCTAGTCTACTCCAAGGCAGAACAAGAACATGCAGAGCATGTTCGCATTGTGCTATAGCGGTTAAGGGAACATCAGCTATATGCTAAGTTTAGCAAATGCGAGTTATGGTTGAAGCAAGTACCATTTCTGGGCCACATCATCTCGGAAGAAGGCATAGCGGTGGATCCTAGCAAAGTAAGAGATGTACTAAATTGGAAGACACCAAAAATCATATTTCATATACGCAATTTTCTTGGATTGGTCGGTTACTACCGTCGTTTCATCCCAAATTTCTCCAAGATCGCAAAACCCATGACTGAGCTACTCAAGAAGAAAACGAAATTTGCTTGGGACGAAGGCTAAGAGAACGCTTTTCAAACCCTAAAGAAGCATCTGAACACCGCCCCAGTATTAGCTCAACCGGACCTGGGAAAGCCGGTCGATGTCTATTATGATGCTTCAGGTATTGGATTAGGGTGTGTGCTTATGCAAGATGGAAGAGTCATCGCTTATGGATCCACGCAACTGAGGAAGCATGAGCAGAACTATCCCGCACATGATCTGGAATTAGCAGTAGTGGTGATAGCATTGAAAATGTGGAGACATTACCTGCTTGGAAATCTAGTTCGTATCTACACTGATCACAAAAGCTTGAAGTACATCTTCACCCAGGATCACCTAAACATGAGACAACGTCGTTGGTTGGAATTGATTAAGGACTATGAATTGGAAGTGCACTACCACCCAGGAAAGGCTAATGCCGTGGATGACGCACTAAGCCGCAAGGCCCAATGCAATCACATCATGATCAACCCACAAGTTCAAGATGGTCATTATGTCCAAGCATGATTCCTACCTTGCGGGAAGAAATAGTAGCAGCTCAGAAAAATGATGTTGGCATAGCACACCTCAAAAGGAGACTAAAAGAGGGCGACGCTAAGGTTCACTTTTTCGGGAAGATGCAGAAGGTGTTTTATGGTTCAAGGATCGCCTGGTAGTGCCTAAAAATTTGGAACTTCGCAAAAAGATCTTGGATGAATCTCATGTCGCGAAGTACTCCATGCACCCAGGAAGCAACAAGATGTACCATGATTTGATATCCAAATTTTGGTGGACGCATATGAAGAGGGAAATAGCATGATATGTCGCAGAGTGCGATACATGTCGCCGAGTCAAGACCGATCATCTAAAGAAAGCTGGTCCGTTACAACCTCTGAGTGTTCCAACATGGAAATAGGATGATATCAACATGGATTTCGTTGTTGGCCTTCCCCGCACGTCGCACAAGTTTGACTCCATATGGGTAATCGTAGATCGACTCACTAAGGTTGCTCATTTTATTCCTGTATCAACATGGTTCACAATGCAGAGATACGCACAGCTGTACATTGACCGAATCCTTTGCCTGCACGGGGTGCCGAAAACCATTGTGTCCGATAGGTGCTCTCAGTTTGTCGGACGCTTTTGGGAGAAACTACATGAGTCGTTGGGCACGAGGCTAATTAGGGGTTCAGCATACCACCCCCAAACAGACGGTCAGATGGAAAGGGTCAACCAAATATTAGAAGACATGTTGAGGGCCTATGTAATAAATCATAGCAAAAAGTGGGACGAATGCTTACCCTTGGCCGAGTTCGCGTACAACAATAGTTATCAAGAAAGCATCAAGATGGCACCATTCGAGGCTCTATACGGTCGTCGTTGTCGCATACCATTGAGTTGGTCAGAATCAGGGGAGAGAGTAATATTCAGCCCGGAATTAGTGCAACAAGTTGAGGAGAAAGTACTCAAGATCCAATCAAATCTACGGGCAGCAAAATCCAGGCAGAAGAGTTATGCGGATAAAAGACGTCGCCCGCTGGAATTCAGAGCCGGTGATATGGTCTATCTTCGAGTGTCACCAACTGAAGGTGTACAACGATTTGGGATTCACAGGACGTTAGCACCCCGTTACATTGGCCCCTATCCGATCGTTGCAAGATGTGGGCTTGTGGCCTACAAACTCCAACTGCCAGTGGAACTTGCTGGGGTGCATGACACATTCCATGTGTCCCAGCTCAAGAAATGTCTGAAGACACTAGTAGACGTTCCCTTGCTGAGCACCGAACAACTACAACCTGACTTGACATATTTAGAGCACCCAGTGAAAGTGCTAGATGAGAAGGAGCGAGTCACTCGCAAGAAGACACTCAAGTACTACAAAGTTCAATGGAGCAACCATACTGAGAAAGAGGCTACTTGGGAGACAAAAGAATTCCTGCGAAGTCACTACCCCGAGTTCCTAAACCAGCACCTAGGTAAACCGTTATAACTTTATTTAAATCTCGGGACGAGATTTATTTAAGGGGGAGGGCCTCGACACCTCTGCTATCATGCAACACTTTTGGGAAGCATATTAGAGCCATCCCCTCAAGCATGAGCACCTGGGACAATTTAAACAGAAATTGATCTAATTTAAACTAAATTAAAGCAAATTTGAATGACATTTGAACTAAAGATCAAAAGTTTTCAACATAACTCATACCCACCAAAAATATAGGTTGTAGCATGGAACAAATTAGAATTTTAAGGAATTTCTCAGAATTTTATACTTTGGTTTAATGGCTCAAATAAGTGCCCCAAATGTCAAAAACTGCCACTCTTTGAACATTTCTCATTCAAATTCAAATTGCAAACCCTGAACGTTATCATTTTTATAAATTCAAGCACATCTTGCTGAACACTCTCATACTTTTAGATTTCCCATCGGGTCAATATGTTTAGAGTTATAAAAATATGAAATAGGTACCATTTCAAAAACCAACGAAAAAGAAAAATCCCGCGGGTCCTACTTGTCAGCCTTCGCTGTGTCTTCAACCTCCCGCGCGGGCCCGAGCGACCCGCGCCTCGCCGCCGCATGGCAGCAGTATGCCGGCGGTTAGGCTCACCTGGTAGGGCCGACCACCCTAAACCCGAGGTCGCGCCTCCCCCGACCCGGCACTCTCCCCATTCCTCCCTCTTTTCTTTCTTTCTCTCCCCCACCGTCGGCACCATTGGTGAGCTCGGACGAGCTCACCGCACTGCCGCCTTGCACCGTTCTCGCACGGATCCGGCGACTCATCCCGTGCGCGAGATCCTCCTCTTCCATTTCCACCCGGTTCCGTCCGTTGAAGCTCCTCGTTCGTGCCGCATTAAATCAAAAACCGACGACCCCTCCCTGGAGCTCCATCGTCCGTCGCGCGACCACCACAGTGAGCTTAGCCCCTTTAACCTGCACCGCCGCGAGCGTGCTTGCATTTCCTATTCCAGCGATGTGTCCCGCGGTCCATCGGCCAGCGTGCGGCCCAACTCCGGCGGCGGCGCCACCCGGCTCCAGTGCGGGCTGGCGGTGCCACACCGCAACCCACACGGGTCCGGATCCAGTGTGGCCGCGCCCAGATCTGGCAACCTAGTCCCGTGCCCCTCTATGTGGCCGAATCGGATTGGTCCAGCCATTAGTACTTTCTCTATTTTTATTTTAATCACCAGTAAATCGATTAAATCTTATAAAATGCATAACTAATTGATTATTAGCAATTTTCAAGAAAACTTAAATCCTCTGAGTTCCTCTAGGCATGTACTATTTATGAACAATACTAAATCTCTCTGCATGTGAGTATTTTTACCAGCACTAAATTGTTTAGCTAAAACACTAATAAAATCATAAATAATTCTAGGAGACCAGTAAATTCATGAAACTTGGTGAATAATCATTTGTTGACATATTGCATTTTTCTGTAAAAGCACAAGTTCTGGTTCTTTGTATTTTAGTCATAATTAATTATTTAACCTTTTGCATTCTTCTAATTAGTTAAAATTAATGGCTCATTGGATGTAAGTGAAATTTGGCATATAATTCACTCCTGGTATTCTCCATTTACAGTAAATCACTCATGCTCTATTGACAATCAGAACCATGTTGAAATAATTAATTTCCCTTGTCCATTGTTTAATTATTAAAAATCAAGCAAGCAATGTGTATAATTGAAACTTGACATAAGAACCCCTCATGGTATGTTCTATTTACAGTAGATAACACCTGAGTAATTAACTACTAAATCATGCTAAATCATATAATTGTCTTGTAAAATTAATATTACCTAATTACTCGGTAGTGCAATTTCGGATTTATCTCATTTATGCTTACTCATGCGCGATAACATGCTCAACACACTCTTGATATTATTCGATCATAATTACACATACAACCCTTCACTTCTACATATCACATTTCTACATTAACGTATTTGTTGAGGAAGTGCCATGAACGTTCTCTCATAATCATCATCATTTGCATCATATAGATCACGAAGTGAACCACGTGGAGGCAGGACAGGCACAGGAGCCAGAAGGACCAGGTGGTGTTTCAACTAACCAGGAGCAGGACCAAGGCAAGCCCCGGTGCATCCCACTAGTTTTATATTTTTATTTTATCACTAGTTAGGGATGTAGGCTTGTATGTGCATTAAGTTTATAGGAGTTGCTTGAAAAACTAATGTTGTAGTAGGTTCTCTTTACCCGATAATAGCCTCAGGACGGTAGTTGCTCTGCTTAATTTAGGACGATTATTTAACGAGTGGTATGGAGATCACTCGTAGACTAGGAAATATTATCACTTGGGAATGATATCGGCTGAAGGAAAGTTTGGATGGGATAACAATGAAGACCAGACGGGCAACTAGGTGGAAAGTGAAGGACAACTTGTCTTCAAGAAGGTAGCGCCGTCCGAGTCATCTAAGGCTACGCATCGTGTCCGGTCCTATGAGGGCATGTTTGAACGTGCTGTTTGCATGCTGGAGTTATGGGCCCAGTAAACTAATGTAGCTATGACTACTGTCTGGTCGGAAGATAGCCTTCTCCCTTTTTTGGTGGAACTAGGGCTGAGAGGAGGGAAGAATCCACCCACGGATGGCAGCACGGGGCGCATCTCGTTGGGGGACCCTTCTCGGGAGAGTCTGGACTCGGAAGACATTGTGGTACCGCAGCGAAAGGTTGCTCCATGTGGCTTCCATGAAGCACGTATGGATCGTGCAAGCAGGTTTCTCCTACATGATGTAAATCGATTCGAGTCGCTGCCCCTCACAGTAACAAGTACCACTTGATCGCTGCTCCAGAACGTTGATGGAAGCCATGAATATGATGAATGGGTTCAATACTACTGTATGGAATTGTTACTAATTATATTGCAACCATGATTACTGTAGTTTTAGTACAAACTAAATTTATTATTCTGCATGTCAACTTACCTTGATGCTAAAACTTGAAAAATAATGATCCAATCTTAGGCTTGCTTTTTGGTAATATAAACCCTACCCTTGGCTTGTGCATGTCTAGGTGTTGGCTGTAGTTGGCCATTTTGACGGGTCAGTCTTGCTGAGTAAATCAGTTGCTCAGGGCGTAGCTCTATATGGTTTTCAGATGACGAAGGTGGAGACTGCCACTGTGGTGGGAGGTTCCACTGGGAGGGTGAACGTCTTGATTGCTAGAACATTGAATGGGAGCGGTGCACTGACAACAAGGAGGATTAAGGTGTTGATTGCCGGTATGGTGTTCGGGCAAACACCTACAAGGGCAGATGTTCTACGTGAATCGTCGTGAGAGAGCGACTGTATCTTACTTATTCCGTCAAACCATTTTATTCCTGTTGAACTATTCGCTTCCACACTTTTAAAAACTCTGGTTTGTAACTTAAATTCAGATTTATGTAAAACTCTATACTCTATCTTGTTCTTGTTGCAAGCTATGTTATTTTTGTCATGTGTTGTACTATTGGGCGTCACAGCGCGTGTCGCCACCCGAGAAAGATCCTGGAACGGAATCGTCTCTGTGGTAAGGCGGTTCCATTACATCGATACACGCTCTATAATTGGAAGTGTACACATGTGACCATAAGTATGCAATACGTATAAGTAAAGAAAAAGTGGTGGTTTTGTGAAACTTCAACCCAAAATATTATTGGTGGTTTTATGATATAGGCACCATATTTAGTGGTTTTTTGACTATTAAGTCAAACTATTGATAGGTTTGTGAAATTAACTCATGTTCCAAACATTGACTTTAGATAATTGTGTGGGTTGGAAACAACCCTGTGACCTTGGATTCAAGTATGGGTGTCATCATCGTTCAACAAGTGAACCTCACAACTCAAAAGATATATCGTTTATATGAAGCTAAGATTTGAACTTTTTTGAGACTTTTTGTAAAAATAAAGACTGAAAATAGGTAATCTATGGGTACATCAGCCTCACTGAAAATATTTGAATTAAACCTATTTGTCATTGTACAAGGACGTATATTGTTGCATCTCTATTTCTTCATGTCTGAGAGTCCACTCCATGTTTGGGTAAGGAAATAATCCATGTGCCACAGCAAGAAAGCATTGTGCACCTTTACAATATTTCTATAGTTTATTAATATGGTTTATGTTTGGGTGAGCTATACTAATAAAGGAGAGAAATTACATTCAAGTTCCATCTGCTGGCTATCGCAAGTAACAAGAAATTGTTGCAACTAACCAGTCTTATGTACATTCCGCCTAGATAATTGCACAAACAAATGCCCCATCATATTCTCTCACATTTAACAATCTTCACTTATTGAACAAGACAGGAGTTGTGACATCCCCGTACCATGAATGAGGGGGTAGTCGAAGGTTCGAACATCCAGTGGCATCTTGACGAAGCCAAAGTCCAAAAGTACACACATATGAGCATAAAAGATTATTGTGCAATGTTAAAATTGATTGATTACAACTTGGGTTCAGATTTGGATATGTAAACAAATTTGGAATTTGGTAACATAATTAGCGGAAGTAATATATCTCACGTTAGAATCCTATCATGAAGCACATCAAGGCTATAGACGTGCCTCATTAGCAAGAAGAATACCTGCATAAAACAACATAGAGCAAAGCCCCAAGTAACTATTACTCAACAAGACTTACCCGTCAAATGGCACGCTAAGGCCGACACCTAATATGCAGGGGCTAACCAAAGGTTGCTAGAATAGTTGCAAAAACAGCACTAATAATTGATCCTTATTTTCAAATTTTAGCCAAATTAATATGGCTCTGGCATAAAATAAATTTTGTGCGGCGATACTATAGCAATCATGGTTGCAATACAATTAATAGAAATACAACAAGTATAATCATCATCATTATTTTTACATTTTATTTCGATATGACAGCGATCACAAGTGGTACTCAATAACCGTGAGGGACAACGACTCGAATCGATTTACATCCTACACGAGAAACCCAAATACACGATGCACACACACTCCAAGGAGTCACGCACGACAACCTTTCGTGAGATACAACAGGGTTGGTCTGAGTCCCACTTTTCCCGAGTACACGTCACCCCATGCAATCCTTTCGTCAAAGCCATCAATGGGTAGCCCATGCACTCTCCCTTCCAACACATACCCATATTGCACCATACCCGCTTCATCACCAGAAGACGAGTAGGGTATCGTCCGACCACTACGGTAATCAAGCTACGTCGGTTTACTAGTGTCCATATCACTAGCATGCACTTGATACTGTTCAAACTTGCTCAACGGGGCCACACTCAAAGCAGTTCCTAACCGACACAAATGGGGCTATGACAAACAAGGGCCAACCTTGTCACCTGAACCTACACATTAACTTCCCCGTTCGGTCTCAATTGAATTTCTTTCTTATCATTAGCTCAAGAGGGGTAATAGTGATCAACTCCCATATACCGTGTAATCCCCAAACAACTCGATGCTTCCTATCAAGACTCACAAATTAAGCTTATCATTTCTAACAGGACTTGGATAATCTAAACCCATACCCATAGGATTTGGTGTGCTATTGCAACTATGCTCTAATCAAATCCCTACACGTAATGCACAATACATGACACGCATACATGTGAGACAAAATAAAAACTTTGAAAACATAGGAGTGCACCGAGGCTTGCCTTTGGTCCGAGCAATGTTAGTACACTCAAAAACATAGTCAATCCATCATCTAACTCTGCAGCAGCAATCTCCTCGTCCTCTTCAGTGGCTTGTCTCGATGCAAGTCAAGAATACGATAAGAAACTTCATGGAACTTCCTTAATTAATGGATGCAATGACATGATGCGTGTGAGTAAATATTTAGTGTTACCATTAAGTGTCGAATTATTTTACTAAATATATTTCCAATTTCATGGTATGTGAGATTAGTTCTGCAATGCAACTAACAATGATACGAGTAACTTAAATAGTGTAGGGCAAGGCATCACAATAGAATGAATAATTGATACTAGCAATGCTAAGGTACTGCAATGATCTTGTTTAATGGACTTGTTAGAAAGGAAAAGATGCAGATTATTTCTTGATAAACCTTTTATTAAGATGCATAATGAATTAGTTATGTTAGGGTGTAGCATGACAATGAGTAAGATTACTTAATCAGAATGGTGACTAGGCATCTAGCAAGATAATACTTAGCATGGCATGATGAGGTGAGTAAATATTTATTTTCCTGTTTCTTTTATTGACTTTCTAATTACAACGAGTAAGTTAGTTTCAAACAATCGTGGACAATTTAATTATCAGACAACCGAACATGGATATGCAACATGATCTGTGATCAAGTAATTCCTATCAAATCCTAAATTCATAGAAATGTTGCTAGTGTGCTTCGTTAAGAAGGCTTAAGCTTAAACTAATTAGTTAGCTGCTCAAACTAGCCTTTAAGCATATTTACATTCTTAATTTGTCTAACATGGTTCTGAAAGATGCACACTAGTGGATAAGTTATATTTTTCAAGGGGGACATCATATGACATTTACATACCAAAGTTCATGGTATGACATGCACTTATTAATTACTTATAAAAGTCACAATATGAGCATGTTTAGAGCAAAATAAATCATTATATGCAAATTCCTAGTAGAATTTTATGATAATGCATAGAGACATAGTACAATGCAATTAATGAATTATAAAATAGAAATAAGCATCACAACATTATTATTTATTTTTTATCATTTAAACAGCCCTAAACAAAGATAAATGCATAATTTTCAATTTGATATATGACATGAGAAAATTAATTCTTACATGAGTGACATGCAACAAAAAGAACATGTATGCAAGCATCGAGAATTTAAACATGCATTATTGTGCAGTTATGATTTTATTTGTATTTGTTTTGCTTATTAAACTTATTCACAAATAAATATGAACTTTTGGTGTGCCTTAGCAATTGATCAAAACTTTTCATATTCAGAGGAGTTCAAAAAGTATTTATTTGCAATTTTCCATGAAGTAGATTTTGCTATGTGAATTTTTAGAAATAAAACCATTTTCTTTGCTCAATAAATGGATGCGCAAATAAATATATGATGTTGCTGCGATTTAGTATTTTTATAAAAGTTAGAAAATCATTAGAAGTCCAGAAATTATTTTTGTGCCTTTGTATCCCAAGCATATTTGTCTGTGTGCATTTTTCAAAGTTCAAAATAATTATTTTAGGGTCAATTTAAAAGAAAACAGAAATTACCTGTCCTATGAGCCAACAGATCCTAACCCGTCAGGCCTAGCATTGAGGAAGAGGACGACTTGGGCCAGCTTCGGGCCTAGGCTGCGGGCAGGCCGAAGGCCAGACTTGGCCCAGGCACTTGGCCTTGCCACAGGCCGAATCGGCCCGGGTAGGCTGGCCAGCACGGCCATGCGCGTGCCGTGGTGAGCGACGGCGGCGTGGCGCCGGCGGCCGGGGACGTCGCCGGTGCGGGCGTGATTCAACGCAGGAGGGTGCAGGGGAGCCAGGCGGCTTCGTGGCATGTGGAGCTGGGCGCGGAGATAGGCCACGGACGTGGCGCGATGCGGGGAGGTAGAGACTGTGGAGCTGAGGCGGCGCGTGGCGGCAAATTCGGATTGTCTGTGAACAGCTGCACCAAACGGCGCCGAGGCGGCTCAGAGCGGTGCGTCTAGATCAGGGGAGTTGGCCAGGGAGATCAATTGCATGGAGGCTTACTGCGGAGTGAGAACGAGCCCGAGGTAGTGTCGTCAGTGGTGGAGAAGGAAAACTTGATTCCCGCCTTGCTGGAGCAGGGGAGGAGGAGCGAGCTGGCAGGGCGAGGGAGAAGGTGATGACGGATCTATGAGTGTGTTCGGCTGGAGCGGGGAGGCGTCGAGGCGGGCAGGCGATGTGAGCTGGCCCTCGGCTGCCATGGCACTAGAAGAGAGGGAGCAGAGAGCAAAATGTGACAGAATGGAGACAGAGAGAGAGAGACGGAAAGGGATAAGGCGTCCGGAGGGGGAAACATGGCCTCGGATGTAGGGTAGTCGATCTGACCGGAGGCCGACCGGCCGTACACTAGCGGCCACGTGGCAAGCAGCGATCGGGCTCGGAGTGTGTTTCTTTGGAGTCGCTGATGGGTGGGACCCACTGGTGTTTGAATCTACGGGAAAAAAGGCTTGTGAAGGGTTTTGGAGCCACAAATTCGAGCAAGAAATGAATTTTTCTGAGAATTCCAATTTCACAATCCGCTATAGAAAGTAATCTAGAAGAGAATGGTAAACAGATGCATAAGTTTTAGGGTAGGATCTATGAGATATTCAATTTGGAAACTGGCTTGCTGATTAGGGAGACGGAGAAATCTGAAGTCTAGATTTGCTTACTTTTTAGCCTGTTTACAAATTCGAATTGGAGCAACAAATAAGGTCAATTTTTAAATAGGGTTCGACATATATGAATATCAAGGTTTGTATTAACAAATAATTGATGATGTTGTTTTGAAAGTGGAATTATGTAGGAGTTATTTAATTTCAAACTTGCTTAACTGACAAGGCTGAAATCTGTTCAAAAACTTGGCATTTGCTCAAAATTCCAAAAGTAGTAGTTATTGAAATTATTAAATCAAGAAAAAATTATATATTGTTCATAATAATTGTATATCAATTATGGATATGATCTGGTTCAATGAATACTTATAAATATTTAGATTTGAATTTTTAAATTGACCCTATTTCTAAGCTTTGTTTGATTCATTTGACTTACTTACCCAAGAGATAAAATTACACACAATTCTCCAAAATTCCTATTTGGTACATATATCAAGATTATCAAATTTATTTGGGTCAGTTATATAAAAAATGTAGAGTTGTAGTTCAAGCCATATTTGTCTTCAATTCAAATAAAATTCAAACTCAAGTTTTAAATTGTTACTTTTCTTTTGTTTCTCATCCTTGGCTGTCTCGGGTTGCTAATGTGACACCAGGGGTGTTACAGCCCTCCCCCCTTTAAGAAATCTCATCCCGAGATTAAAGAAAGTGAAAAGGTTCGGTTTTGGTGTACGGACTTTGGCTAATGGCTTCATAGCAACTTCTTGATTCACATATAGCCTCATCTTCAGTATGGTTCCTTGATTGCAGCCCGAATAACTTGATTGTCTTCTTGAAAGTAACATGTTTGCTTTTGTCGAGCATTTTTTGTCGGGTGTTTGATGTCTGTCAAGTCGGGTTGCAGTGGCTTGTTATCTTCCAAGGTGATGTCCACTTGTGGTTTTGGTTCTTGAGTTGTGAAACGTGGAATATATAATATACACTAGCAAATTCGGCTGGCAGCTAAAGCATGTAAGCTATGAGTGCACATCTTACAGTGATTGGGTTGGGGCCAATGTATCATGGTGCATAAGTTTAGATGACAGTGGAAAAATAAATTTTATTATGATAGAAAGGTTTAGGATAGCAACAGATGATGCAACAAGAAATTTGGGCCAGGATGAAAATGAGTGATGAAAGACTAGAAATCTGGATAGTAACGAATCAAGGACTTCAGGCAACACGGATAGAGGTGGGGCAAGATTTCAAAATTGCTTGTAGCCAATAAGTTATCAAAAGGTGATCACGACTTGGGGATCTATAAGGCTAATCAAATAAATGCGAATCCACTTTGTAGATAATTTATTCTAACATATGAGAGATCAATAATTTAAGGACGCTTGCATCAAATGGACAATCTAATAAAATTAGGCCAGCAAGGACTTGAGTCTTTTGGTTGCTCCTCAAAGACAATGATGGTTTTGAAGCAACCAACAAAATTTCAGTTCAACAACATGGTGGTTCAAATTTTACATTCTTCTCATTATTAATAGTTATTCATGCATATTGGCTCTTAATGCATATATGAATGCTTCTCAATGAACACCCGAATGTTATGGTGTCATTTACGTGTATGGTATGCGTGCGTGACACTGTACACATGGATGATCATGCAAATGCAATGATGTGCTTGCATAGTGACATGTTGCACAAGAATGATAATTGATGGTGCACATATGTTTTGAGGTACATATGCATATGAAATGATGCACATGACGTGATGCATATGCTCGCACATGCACATGTAAATGATTACAATATGGTGCACATGATATGGTGCCTACATGATGCTTTATGCATATTTGTGATGCACGTAAAGAATAGTGCAATGTAATTATGTGATTTTTGCAATGCAATTAATATATTGATGCATCTTACAGAGTCGTATAAATGCTCATGGCTCATGCATCTAAAATTGTTTATTTGCTTGAGCAAGAATATGACAAGCCATGGGGAAATATCATAGGAATAGCTTTGCTCATAGAAGGGGACCTTCAGGAATTGACAACAAGTGGAAGACATCTAAACATAGAGGGTAACATTCTGGACTGTCCTAGAGAGTAAAGGTATGTACTTGTTTAGAGAAAACTGGATACATAATGGATTCTCGAAATAGGGTATCAAATCTGTCTTGACCGTGAACAACAGTCACAAAAACCAAAACTGACAGAATTGGGTGCAGAATTAATGTTTTACTTCACACTTTTCTTGTAGGGGACTTACATAGCTTTCCATCGCATATTTATACGTCTTCGTCCGATGAGTAGAACTCGAGATATGGCTACTTGAAGTTGACTCCTAATGTTCTTAAATTCTACTTTTGTCACACTCTCCCTTCAGCGGCAGTCGACACAAAAATCAAAACTGCTCCTTATGGGTGTATAATTAGCATTTTGGGTTCAGACAAAAGTTATATAGGATTTTTATAGATTTCTAAAGCCTACTCATATAGCCTCATAGGGTCAGCAGTTAAGGAGTTATGAATTTTTAAAGTTATCGATCCACTAGTAAAATCCTTCTCTAGACAGAAACAGGTTCGTCTGAAGATGGGTCTCAAAACGTAGTTTGTGGGCTTCAAATAAAAAATGTCAGAATACGAAAGCTGTAGATAATTTCATAACCTTTTCAGGGAGTACTAGGACACAAAATTTGGTTCAGTAGTTTAAGATATATGAAGTTTTGAACTTGACTGAAATTTCTGAACTTTCAGTTTTCAGATTAGGTGCTAGTTCACAGTCTGAAATTTTTAACAGGAACAAAGCTTTTAACCAAAGTACCGGGACATCGTTTTCATTCAGTAGGATCAATTAGGATCATTATATTCATGGAAAATTTTTACCTTTTATTTTTATTGATATTATCTAATGCAACATGCAAATACGAAAATGATGATATGACAATATGTCGTCCTATCGTCCTCACCAACATAAAAATTGGTCAAAATAGCGACCATTCGTAAACTTGGTGGCAGACACTGTCTCTCAACTTTTGGTTAGTCCTTTGCTAGCGGGCCAAATATTTGTGGTTAGCGTACCTGCAGAAGATGCATTCCAGAAATAATACATCAAATTGAAAAGAAACGAGCCGAAAATAATCCCTTGTTATCGCCCGAGGGCAGGGGCACTGATGTTCAACGCAATTAGCCCGCGTTCACACCATTGTGCTAGCTTCCCATGCTGCTATCCACATGGCGGGACACATACCTACATTGAAGATGCCCTAGATGCAAGTATTTAAACAAACAACCTCCTATAGTTAGCTTGCCACCTGAACTATAGCTGCTAAGATCCTTATTAGGGCTTATTACTCGTACCTCACCATATGCGTGGTTTTCAAAAATAATGATCATTAGTGCCGTACTGGCTCTGATCTAGCTCGGATACCAGCTGTGACATCCCCGCCCTATGAATGAGGGGGTAGTCAAAGGTTCGAACATCGGGTGACATCATGACAAAGCAAGAGTCCAAAAGTACACACATATGAGCATAAAAGATTATTATGAAATGTTAAAATTGATTGATTACAACTTGGGTTCAGATTTGGATATGTAAACAAATTTGAAATTCGGTAACATAATTAGCGGAAGTAATATATCTCACGTTAAAATCCTATCATGAAGCACATCAAGCCCGTAGACATGCCTCATTGGCAAGAAGAACACTTGCACAAAGCAACATAGAGCAAAGCCCTGAGCAACTAATACTCAACAAGACTTACCCGTCAAATGGCACGGTAAGGCCGACACCTAGTATGCAGGCGGCTGACCAAAGGTTGCAAGAATAGTTGCAAAAACAGCACTAATAATTGATCCTTATTTTCAAATTTTAGCCAAACTAATATGGTTCTTGCATAAAATAAATTTTGTGCAGCTATGCTATAGCAATCATGGTTGCAATACAATTAATAGAAATACAACAAGTATAATCATCATCATCATTTTTACTTTTTACTTCGATGTGACAGCAATCACAAGTGGTACTCAATAACCGTGAGGGACGGCGACTCGAATCGATTTACATCCAGCAGGAGAAACCCAAATACATGACGCACGCACATTCCGAGGGGCACATACGACAACCTTTCGCGAGATACAATAGGGTCAGTCGAGGTCCCACTTTTCCCGAGTACATGTCACCCCATGCGATCCTTCCGTCGAAGCCATCCAGGGATAGCCCATGCACTCTCCCTTCCAACACATACCCACATTCCACCATACCTGCTTCATCACCAGAAGAGGAGTAGGGTATCGTCCGACCACTACGGTAATCAAGCTATGTCGGTTTACTAGTGCACATATCACTAGCATGCACTTAGCACTGTTCAAACTTGCTCAACGGGCCACACTCAAAACAGTTCCTAACCGACACAAATAGGGCTATGGCAAAGAAGGGCCAACCTTGTCACCTCAACCTACACATGCACTTCCTGTTGGTCGTATCTACGCACCCACTTATATACCGCAAGAGGACGGTGTACGATTGTAGCACTTTTTCCCTTGAATTGAGTATTCCAAGGTTTATCAAATCCACTGGGATCTTAGGGCTTTATTAAACAAAGTTAACAGTAAAAGATCTAGTCAAGGATAGTGTCAAGGTCAGGTTGCATGAGGGGGAGACTGGCCAGCGCAAAGGTGCGCCAGACAGTAAATCTGTCGTTGCGCCGATTGGCGCAGGAGTCGAGCTGATTGGCACACTAGTGAAACTAAGTCAAAGTACGTAAGATCTATTAAATCTGTGATTGCGCCGATCGGCGTAGGAGTTGAGCCGATCGGCACACTGGTGAATCTAAGCCAAAGTGTTGCGCTGATCGGCGCTGGAGTTGATCCGATTGGCACACCAGTGAATCTAAGCCAAAGTGTGCCAGATCTTGTAAACCTATGCTGTTAAGTGAGTAGCCAGATATCTACTAGTGAGATCGTAACCAAAAAGTCTAATTGACTAGCATCATAATGGGTAATTACATAGATAAATAAAAACCTATAATGAGTAAAACCACCCTGCTTTCCGAGCGGCTCCCGATTTATCACTGCCGAGAGGAAACCCTTAATCGCGCGAGTATTCTACCTTACTCAACTATCCAATAGTGCTGCGCAGGCTTAGTGCTGTCACTGCTAAACCACACTACTAGCATCATCAAGCAACCATAATCAATACAATGTCCGAATACTATCCTAATCATAACGATTAAGATAATATCTACTTACTTAGCCTAGAACTAAGCAATTGGAATAAGCACATGCATGATTATAGAATCAAGATAGACAAATCACCAAAACCATCATCAACATATTCAATCATCCTTGAGATACATAGAGCAAGATTCATCCCCGTCGAGATGGACTACCTTGACAGATCAACTCTTAACTCCAATGGTTCTTGAAACTCAACTAGAGATCTATTCTAACGGGGCAAGCCCCGGTGGTTCTAACTCACAGATCTGGTGTCCGTCCGTCGCTTCCCTCCCTGCGGTGAGGGTTTACAAGTATTTATAGGGGTTTTACTCGTAAAGGACTCGATTTCTAGCAAATAAGGCGTTTGCGCCGATCGGCGCAGGATTGCGCTGATCGGCGCAAGCCGTGTCTTCTCTGATTTTTTCCCCGAGTCGATTCCTCTGTCTTCCACAGCTTCCATGTGGGCCTTTTCCTTCGAGATAAAGTCTTGTACTGCACGTTGAGATCTTAAAGTTCCATAAATCTTCTTGAAGTTCCATAAATCTTCTAGACAAATATCTTAAGTGTATTGCACAGATAAACTTCCATAAACATGTGGAATGGGCCTCGGTCACTTCTGTGGGCCAAAACACCCTTGCGCCGATCGGCTCATGGACTGCGCCGATCGGCGCACTGGGCTTCTTCAGTGCTTTTTGTCATCGCATTAATCACCAATTTTACCTGTTTCTGCAATAAAGCTCCAAAACAACGCATATATAAATATATAGACAATATCACAGGTAAATGGCCTAAATTAGTATCAATTATGCTCTAATTGGGGTAATATTCACATATAAAAGGGGCACTTGGAAAGTGCCAACAGTTCCCCCACACTTAAACCTTTGCTCGTCCCGAGTAAAGTAAAAGAAAGAAAAATCGAAAAACATACTCTTTCTATCATAAAAGATATCTCAAATCAGCAAATATTGAGCATTTCATATTGGTTTTCAGCAAAATAGATCAAATATGGGCATAAGCTTAAAGTTCTCCCCAAAGCAAAAGATCATGTCCAACTCATAATTATAACTTTTCCACTCATGAAAATCACTTAAAAGATTGTTGTGAACATAGAGAATCTATCTTCCAAATAATCCAAGGCAACAACTCATCTTTCAAATCACTCAACCTATATTCGACATCATAATGATCAAATAATATTAGTGTAAGGCTTATATGAGTAGCTAGGTGAGGTAATTCAAGGATTGCAAACATAAATCAATAATATATTGTAAAGCTAGGAGATTATTCTTCCTTGGAATTATAGAAACTTTATCAAGATGGCAATTAAGAAAGAAAAATTTAAGAAAGGACTCACACTTTGGATATGTGGACATGTGCATAGAAAAAATTTGATCTTGGAAGATTGCACATGGTTGGAATGATTCATGGCTATATTAGAATGAATTTCGAGAATAAGCATGTCATATACCATCCCCCACACTTAACATTTTTCTAGTCCCTTAGCAAACAGAAGAGCTTTTTTTTTTAATCACCAATCTCTGTTGCGCCGATCGGCTCAGAGTGCGCCGGTCGGCTCTCAACCCAAATTTACCAACATTTGTTGGTATTTGATTTGTCTAGCTGCAACATTTATTCAAGAATTAAATATAGCCAGAAATATAGGATGTGGTTAAGGAATGATACTCAACAAGATATTTTGGGTTTATGGTAGTGTACTCAGCGGAATTGAATTTTTGCATGAGTAATTTCAAGGCTAGAAAAAGATACATAAAGAATTGCCATCTTAATAAAGTTCATACCAAAAAGAATTAAATCCTAACAGAACTCAACCATCAATTTAATGTTTATCTATATATCAAAGGTTCATGAGTATGGTTCAAAATAAGGCATTGGTAGGTAAGGATCTTGAAAACAATAAATTCTAAAGTTCACAACATAAAAATTTATTTTTGAAAAGATTGGTACTAAGTTATTATCACAAACTAGACAACACAAATGAAGCACATGGGTACTCGAAATTGCTCCACATAAGACATATTTGCCGAATAATCATTAAGTGTAAGTTCGAGATTTTATTCAATGCTCAACATTATTTGATCTTCATCAACACTTTTCAAGAAAGAATAAATAATTCAATTCTCCTAAAAGAGCATAACCGCCACCATTATATTAAGATCAAAACTCGAATACATGGTGATGATTTTTGCACACACTTGCATGAAAATAAAACTACTACTAACACACTTGCATGAAAATAAAATTATTACTAACACACTTGCATGAAAGTAAACACACCCGATACATGGTTTCCCAACCTGCTCACACACACAAAAGTAAATAAAGAAAAAGACTACAAAAGATAAAAGAAAACGCAAACCAGGAAACCGATACACGTGCCAACTCCTAGGCACTCTAGTCATCCGAAAGTGGAGTCAGTGGCTGATCGAAGCCATAGCACCGCGCCTTGAGTCGCTCGAACTCCTCCACCATCGCATCATGGTTGTACCTCCATTGGGACGTGGCTTCCTCCATGCGCTCGATGTAGTGCATGTTGTTGTCGAGGTACCCCTGCATGGGCACGAAAAAGTCTGCACCGGGCATAGGAGGCACCACTGGTACACGCCCTTGGTACCTGTAGTCGATACTCGCGCTACAGTAGGGTGCGTCGACCGGCGTGTCGCCTGCGCCGATCGGCGTAGAGGGTTATGAACCGCCCGCTACATCGCTCCACCCTGACTGGTACTGCTGAGGCTCCTGGCGTGACCCCCAGGAGTCCCACTCACCACCGACTGCTGTAGATGTGTCCGGCTGTCGAACCCGCCCATGGCAGTCCTTGAGAACTCGGCCCCCTCCAGGAGACCTTCCTCAAGCCAATTTTCTCCCTCCAGCTTAGGGAGAAAAACTCCTAGCTCCGCACACGGGAGCTTTACGTTGGTGCCGCCGACATGGAAGCCGGCACGAACACTTCTCGTGACAATATTGCCACGAGTCATATTCTCGCCGATCTCCATCGCGCACTCCCACTTGTCATTGCGCCCTACCGGTTCATCGCTGTCGCAGACGAGGGCTGCTAGGCGTTGAAGATAGGCCCCGAAGGCCAACTTCTTGCTTGCCTTGCCCCTCTTGTCGAGCCAACCCCGCACCAACACCGACATGGGGTTGCAATGAGATGGACTCATGATGGCGTTGAAGAGCCACCGCAAGTCCGCATCGGTGACGTTGCTGGAGTCGACCTTGTCGCCTATGCGCGCCGCCAACCACCGATGGAAGACTTGAATGGTCGGGTTGCGGATGTTGTCGCGCTTCATTTCTTCTACGAATGAGAGCCGCCTCCAAAAGGAGTCCAACTACCCGCGTCCCAAGATGCCAGCGATGTCGGCGTCGACGTTGAAGCCGAAGGCTTGAGCCGCCGCCTCCATGGTCACCGTGTGGCTGATGTCGCGCATGCGGAAGTTGACGGCCTCGCTACCGTCTTCGATGGTGCCAAGCCACATCGTAGAGGCAACCTCGGTGATGACATCGAGGTTGTAGTCCATGGGGAGGAGGTGGAAATCCACCCAGCCGAGGTTGTCTAGCATCCTCCTTAAGTCCTCCCACATGCCGATCGAGGTGAGGAAGGTCTCGTCCAAGTCGAAGTTGGGGATGAACCTTCCCCTCACCGCGAGGTAGTGCTGTTGTTCCTCCGCGCTCAGGAGGGTGAAGCCCTCCTCCACCATGCGCGACATGAATGCCGGTGGTGGTGGTGATGTGGGAACCCCACGACTTGCCGCCGTTTGGCTCCTCGTAGCACGCCCTGTTGGAAGGGACGTGCCGGAAACGGAGTGGCGGGCACGGATCTCGTATGTCGCCGCCGCTGAGCTGGTGGATGCACCATGCACCGACATGTCATCGCGAGCGTCAGAGCCACCCCTCGCCGAGGAGTCACCGCTTGATTCGCTGCTGCCGCCGGAACTGCTTCCCCGGCGCAGCCTCTTGCCCAACTTGCCGACGGAGGAGCGGAGACGATCCATCTACGAGGAATGCGGAACATGTGCGAGATCATGGGTAGTGGGGAAGCTGGAAAGATTACCAGGATGGTGTGCCAAATGGGGGCGCCTGGCCTCCCTTTTATAGTGTGGGAAACTTCCATGAGAAGGAATCACCGTAAAATTTCAAAATTTGAGAGCGCGCCGATTGGAGCGGTTACCTGCGCCGATCGGCACTATTCAAATTTTGAATGCTTTGACCACTCTGATGCTTGATTCCCATCCTTTGTGTTGCTTCCTGGCACATCATGTTGGTTGGCAGGGGAACAGCACGGAATCCTGATGTCTTGTTGGCGGCGCCAATCGGCGTGGGCCCTCGCCGATCGGCGCGTCGTCTCTTTTTCAGCTTTTGGTCAGTTTCGTGTCTCCTCTGCTCTGCACACCTGCATAATAATAATACCTGTTCCTCAAAATCAACGCTTGCCACCTTTGTCGCCCATTTGGGAACCTCATGGGTACGTGCGCCGATCGGCGCAGTAGGGCGCCGAACGGCGCAAGTCCCTTGCACCTCGTCTTTTGGTCCGGCGCTGATTCTGATTCCTCGTGTTCATCTCTTTCACCTAATTTCCACTTCCCCAATGTTCCTGTAGTATTGGCATACGTATCGGGGCTCATCTGGTAACCGCGCCGATCGGCGCTGACTCGTGCCGATCGGCGCTGACTCGTGCCGATCGGCGCGAAGTCTGTTTTTGCTTCAGGCTCCTCGTTTCTTCGCTAGATGTTGTTCTTGATCCTTGAATATAGCTCCATCTCCAAAAATTATTGTGCTAGTTTTGCACTCCTTCAATTCTGGGCGTTGTCGGCCTTCTGTCCTGACTTGGGCAATACTGCGCCGATCGGCGCAAGCTCTGTTCCTTCCTGTTTTTGGTCTTTTTTTTTATAATCCTGCATTGTTAGTCTATAGTATGCATATACACCATTTTGCACGAATAAACAGACAACGCAAGAGCACACAAGAATTAAGCACACACTTTTTTCTATTTTTTTTAATTATTTGGGAGATTGTTTTTATCACAAGCAAGCAAATTTAAGAACACCGGGTTGCACTCCCGGCCAGCACTAATTAACTAAATGAAATGGGTTGCCCTCCCATAAGCACTAAATAACTTCTAAATCCCCCGATCATTGGGTTGCCTCCCAAGAGCGCTCTACTTATTTAGAGCTCAAAGAGCTCGACCTCCCCGCAAACAATCAATCCTAGTGTCGCGGTGCGGGAGATGAGGCCGCGACACTACAAGGTCATCTTATCTCCATGGTTCATATAGCTTGGATGACCTATCCATACATCCCCTCTAATTACTTTCGACGACACGAAGCCACGATGTCTTGTATCTCTTCACTTCATCAATAGCACGGCACTCTTCTCTCTTTGGGTGAAACTTGAAAGAGTAGGGAGTCCCACTTATATCAAAGCATATCTCACCACTCCCAACTTCAATACTTACCTTTGCTGTCCTCAAGAAGGGTCTGCCTAAAATCAGTGGGGTCCTTGTCCTCTTATCCATGTCAAGCACAATAAAATCAACAGGGACAATATGATCTCCAATTTGAACAGGCACATCCTCAGCAATTCCATTAGGGAAGCGTACCGATTGATCGGCTAACTCCAAACACATACCCGTAGGCTCTAATTCAGACAAATTGAGATTTGTGAATATATGACGGGCCATAACACTTATGCTTGCTCCAAGATCGCACAAGCACCTATCAAATATCCTTGTTCGAATCATGCATTTGATGCTTGGTGATCCAGGGTCGGGTTTCTTCTCCAGTGCAACATCATTGATTGCTGCCGTTAGTTCCTTAGTGACCTTCACAACCTCCTCAGAAATTAGAGACTTCTTGTTTTGCATCATGTGCTTAATGTACTTGGCATAGGTAGGAACTTGGATAGCGTCAACAAAAGGGACATTGATGTAAAGCTTCTTCATAATATCGACGAACCATGCAAACTGCTTGTCATGTTGTCGCGCTCTTTCTGTCTTCGTCAGTAGTTGAGTATACAGAAACATGGCAAGGCCATGCTCTTCTGTCTCCACGCCCATTTTCAGACCAGAGAGGTCATCATCCTCCTTGCGCCGATCGGCGCTTTTAGGGAGCCGATCGGTGCCGACAGGGTCGTCACGCCAATCGGCGCCGGGTGTGCGCCGATCAGCGCGGGGCTTCTTTGCTCCCGCAGAGTGCTCTGGATCGTTTGTTTGTTTTCCTGATCATGTAGCTATTGACTTCAGCTGTTCTGTAGACATCGTATTGCCAGGAATAGCCCCCTTGTTGCCTTGAATGGCTTGCGATAGCTGTCCCATCTGTTGCTCTATAATCTTGGTATGCTTCAAAATCTGCTCGTTGGAGCTCCCAATTTCTATCACCTTGTCATTAATTCTCTCAAGGGCACGATCAATCTCCTTGAATTTAGCTTGATTGTCCTTGTTGATCTTCTCTTGAGCTTGGAAGAACTCGTGACATTGGAGACGAAGTGGGATAGAATTTTGCATGGACGAACTAGGAGAGAAAGAACTCCTTTGTTGCTGATATTGGGGCTTCCATCCACTATTCTTCATATATTCTAACATCTTCATCTCTTTAGGGCAATCTTTCTGCACATGACCAAATTTTCCACACTCACTACATGTTGAGCGTGATTCCGCCAGATTGAGTGTCTCTTCCTTAGGGATATGAAGATTGTTGTCCAACCTTCTGTGAATAGCATCGAGGCGATCTATAATCAATTCTTCCTGAGTATTCTCAATCACACTCTTAGCTACTCCTTTTGAAGGTTGCAAATTCCTTGAGCTTCTCTCACCATCCCACGATTGATTTTCAACTAACAACTTCATCAAATTCTTAGCTTCGGTGGGGTTTTTTGACATGACTGATGCTGCAGCTGAAGCGTCCAAATGTTGACGTGATAAAAGATTCAATCCTGTGTAGAACTTCTCAACAACTTCTCCAACCGTCAGACCGTGATGAGGGCATGCATCCATATATTCATTGTATCTTTCCCATGCTTCTCCAATGCTCTCATCAATATTCTGTGTAAATCCAAGAATCTTATTTTTCAAAGCTTGAGTCTTACCAAGGGGGAAGTATTTGGCCAAGAATTCAGCTGCTAATGTGTTCCACACCGTTTTTACTGTGTTTTCCAATCCGTTGTACCATTGTTTGGGGCGTCCAACTAGAGAGAAGGGGAACAGCCGCACACATGCTTGATCTCCTGTCAATCCCGCTATCTTGAATGTACTGCAAACCTCAAGGAAGTGTTGCAAGTGATGATTGGGATCTTTTGAACCTATGAACGGTTGTTGCGCCACTATTCTAACATATCTCTCCAATTGATACGGAAGTTGATCTTGAGCTTCTTGGAAATCTGTCTTGACAATACTAGTCAATTGTGACTTGAGACGATTAATCATAGGTACCTCTGCCATCTCCTCTTCCTCTTGATCTTGAACTGAGTCTTCTATTGTGAATAATACTCGAGGTGTTGCGCGGACTGCTTCTAAATCTCCAAGTGACTTGCTTCTCTTCTCCATTGTTCTCTTCTTGTGTAAGAGTATTTCTGGATCATCAGCGTAATTAGAGGGTTTGTTTGACTTAGGACCGTCCATACCTATTAGTTTCACTTAACAGAATATATGTACTAGAGAGACAACTAAAGCACAATGACTAAACACTAATACATCAAACAATGTTTAAAAACCTGCTATGGTCCCCGGCAACAGTGCCAGAAAAAGGAAGCTTGTTGGTCGTATCTACGCACCCAGTTATATACCGCAAGAGGACGATGTACGACTGTAGCACTTTTTCCCATGAATTGATTATTCCAAGGTTTATCGAATCCACTAGGACCTTAGGGATTTATTAAACAAAGTTAACAGTAAAAGATCAAGTCAAGGCTACTGTCAAGGTCAGGTTGCATGAGGGGGAGACTGGCCAGCGCAAAGGTGCGCCAGACAGTAAATCTGTCGTTGCGCCGATCAGCGCAGGAGTCGAGCCGATCGGCACACTAGTGAAACTAATTAAAAGTGCGCAAGATCTATTAAATCTGTGATTGCGCTAATCAGCGCAGGAGTTGAGCCGATCAGCACACTGGTGAATCTAAGCCAAAGTGTTGCGCCGATCGATGCTGGAGTTGAGCCGATCGGCACACCAGTGAATCTAAGCCAAAGTGTGCCAGATCTTGTAAACCTATGTTGTTAAGTGAGTAGCCAGATATCTACTAATGAGATCGTAACCAGAAAGTCTAATTGAATAGCATTATAATGGGTAATTACATAGATCAATGAAAACCTATAATGAGTAAGACCACCCTGCTTTTCGAGCGGCTCCTGATTTATCGCTGCCGAGAGGAAACCCTTAATCGCGCGAGTATCTTACCCTACTCAACTATCCAATAGTGCTACGCAGGCTTAGTGCTATCACCGCTAAACCACACTACTAGCATCATCAAGCAACCATAATCAATACAATGTCCGAATACTATCCTAATCATCACGATTAAGATAATATCTACTTACTTAGCCTAGAACTAAGCAATTGGAATAAGCACATGCATGATTATAGAAACAAGATAGACAAATCACCAAAACCATCATCAACATATTCAATCATCCTTGAGATACATAGAGTAAGATTCATCCCCGTTGAGATGGCCTACCTTGACGGATCAGCTCTTAACTCCAATGGTTCTTGAAACTCAACTAGAGATCTATTCTAACAGGGCAAGCCCCGATGGCTCTAACTCACGGATCTGGTGTTCCTCCGTCGCCTCCCTCTCTGCGGCGAGGGTTTAGAAGTATTTATAGGGGTTCTACTCGTAAAGGATTGCGCCGATGGCTCTAACTCACGGATCTGGTGTTTCTAGCAAATAAGACGGTTGTGTCGAACGGCGCAGGATTG
This sequence comes from Eleusine indica, assembly GCA_030378355.1. Classification (NCBI taxonomy): domain Eukaryota; kingdom Viridiplantae; phylum Streptophyta; class Magnoliopsida; order Poales; family Poaceae; genus Eleusine; species Eleusine indica. The sequence continues at coordinate 41,104,472 of CM059501.1, read as the reverse complement.
CGCCGATCGGCGCAAGCCGTGTCTTCTCTGATTTCTTTTCCGAGTCGGTTCCTCTGTCTTCCATAGCTGCCATATGGGCCTTTTCCTTCGAGATAAAGTCTTGTACTGCACGTTGAGATCTTAAAATTCCATAAATCTTCTTGAAGTTCCATAAATCTTCTAGACAAATATCTTCAAATGTCTTGCGCAGATAAACTTCCACAAACATGTGGAATGAGCCTCGATCACTTCTGTGGGCCAAAACACCCTTGCGCCGATCGGCTCATGGACTGCGCCGATCGGCGCACTAGGCTTCTTCAGTGCTTTTCATCAATTCTGGACTCCTGTCTTCTCCATCGTTGCATTAATGACCAAATTTACCTGTTTCTGCAATAAATCTCCAAAACAACATATATACAAATATATAGACAATATCACAGGTAAACGGCCTAAATTAGTATCAATTATGCTCTAATTGGGGTAATATTCACATATAAAAGGGGCACTTGGAAAGTCCCAACACTTCCCCATTTGGTCTCAATTTAATTTCTTTCTTATCATAAGTTCAAGAGGGGTAATAGTGATCAACTCCCATATACCGAGTAATCGCCAGACTACTCGATGCTTCCTATCAAAACTCACAAATTAAGCTTAGAATTTCTAACGGGGCTTGCATAATCTAAATCCATACCCATAGGATTTGGTGTGCTACATGCAACTAGGCTTCAATAAAATCCCTACACATAATGCATAATACATGACACGCATACATGTGAGAAAAAAATAAAAACTATGAAAACATACGAGTGCACCGAGGCTTGCCTTTGGTCCGAGCAATGTTAGCATACTCAAAAACATAGTCAATTCATCATCTAACTCCGCAGCACCAATCTCCTCGTAATCTTCACTGGCTCGTTTCCTAGTAAAATGATGGACGATGCATGTCAAGAATACGATAAGGAATTTCATGGAACTTCCTTTATTAATGGACGCAATGACATGACGCTAAGGTACTGCAATGATCTTGTTTAATGGACTTGTTAGAAAGGAAAAGATGCAATTTATTTCTGGATAAACCTTTTCTTCAGATGCATAATGAATTAGTTTTGTTAGGGTGTAGCATGACAATGAGTAAGATTACTTAATCAGAATGGTGACTAGGCATCAAGCAAGATAACACTTAGCGTGGCATGATGAGATGAGTAAATATTTATTTTCCTGTTTCTTTTATTGACTTTCTAATTACAACGAGTGAGTTAGTTTCAAACAACCGTGGACAATTTAATTATCAGACAACCTAACATGGATATGCAACATGATCTGTGATCAAGTAATTCCTATCAAATCCTAAATTCATAGAAATGTTGCTAGTGTGCTTCGTTAAAAAGGTTTAAGCTCAAACTAATTAGTTAGCTGCTCAAACTAGCCTTTAAGCATATTTACATTCTTAATTTGTCTAACATGGTTCTGAAAGATGCACACTAGTGGATAAGTTATATTTTTCAAGGGGGACATCATATGACATTTACATACCAAAGGTCATGGTATGACATGCACCAATTAATTACTTATGAAAGTCACAATATGAGCATGTGTAGAGCAAAATAAATCATTATATGCAAATTCCTAGTAGAAGAATTTTATGATAATACACAGAGACATAGTACAATGCAATTAATGAATTTTAAAATAGAAATAAGCATCACAACATTATTATTTAATTTTTTATCATTTAAACAGCCCTAAACAAAGATAAATGCATAATTTTCAATTTGATATATGACATGAGCAAATTAATTCATACATGAGTGACATGCAACACTGAGAACATGTATGCAAGCATCGAGAATCTAAACATGCATTATTGTGGACTTATGATTTCATTTGTATTTTTTTTTGCTTATTAAACTTATTCACAAATAAATATGAACTTTTGGTGTGCCTTAGCAATTGATCAAAACTTTTCATATTCAGAGGAGTTCAAAAAGTATTTATTTGCAATTTTCCATGAAGTAGATTTTGCTATGTGAATTTTTAAAAATAAAACCATTTTCTTTGCTCAATAAATGGATGCGCAAATAAATATACGATGTTGCTGCGATTTAGTATTTTTATAAAAGTTAGAAAATCATTAGAAGTCTAGAAATTATTTTTGTGCCTTTGTATCCCAAGCATATTTGTCTGTGTGCATTTTTCAAAGTTCAAAATAATTATTTTGGGGTCAATGTTGGTGGTTTCTAGATACCCATTTTATCTACCAAAAAGGGATGTTTTGTGTCTTAATTTGGTGGTTTGGACTAACAATTAACCCCATATTTGCATATATTTGTAGTTGTTCTGTTTTGAATGTAATCGCAGGAAACAGGTGTAAAACAGGGCAATTATGGATAAAGAGCTGAAGAGTAATGAGGATGGGCCAGATACAGAGCCGCGCCGATCGGTGTTGGAGGAAAAGATGACTGAAATACGATCCGGTCTAGGAAAGACGAGGGCCCAGCCCCGTATGAGATAAAGTCGGTGGAAGTTGACCTAATTCCGTCGAGTATAAAAGGAAGATAATTATCAAAAGCCAAGGACGACCAAGGGGAGACGACAATCGCGAGAACCAGTTATTAAAACTAGGGTTCCAGGATATTGGCGGCGGAGGTTCGTCAACACCGACGAGATCCACAGAAGGGAGGTTGCGCCGATCGGCACAACACTTGCGTCGATCGGCTCGTGCGCGTTCCAGCGCTATTTCTCACCCCTCTGCTATGTCTAGCGGAAGGATGAGTGAGTAGTCTCATATTCTCTTCTCTGGTGCGGGGATCTGGTCATGTAACTCTCATGCTTGTTGATACTTTCTCGATGAATTTAATCTATGTGATGAACTTTATTGCACATCTATCTATCCTTTTCATTAGTGTATTGGCCAATACACTTTTGCCCATTGCATAGTGCAAGAAACCAGTGGGGAGCTAATAGCCTCTGTAGTGACAGCTGCGGTGAACGAAACCACCATGTCTTGTAGAATATTAGAATCATCACTTGAGTTCATAAGAATAAGGTTGCATGCTAATGAACCAATCCTAAGGAGAGAATCCTTCATCATCCCGTTGCCTCTTCAATAACATTCACCTTCCACTTTCTCACCATCATCATTCACACCAACCAACCCATTGCAATCTGTTAGTAACCTTTTAATCGTATTAGTTCCGCTCGTTCCATGTGGATTCGATAACCTTGGAATACTCTGAGGGAAAAAGAGCTACAACTGTACACCGTCCTCTTGCGGTATATAAGTGGGTGCGTAGATACGACCAACAAGCCATTTTTCTAGCGCCGTTGCCGGGGAACAAGCCAGTTCTTTTACTATTATTATTTTACAAGCCAGTTCTTGTACTAACGTCTAATCCTCTTTTTTCTAGTTGTTTTCCTTTTTGTGTTTTGTGTGAATTTTTAGGATGAGTACGACAGGACCTTCTCGGACGCTCAGGGAACTTTCTCTACCATCTCCAGACGTGCTGGTGCGTCAACCCTCAGATGAGAAGGCCACGGCCTCCTCGTATGTGTTGAACCCCATTATCATTAGCATGGCTGAAGCAAACAAATTCTTTGGAGCGAAAGAGGAGAACCCGTATACTCACTTACAAGATTTGGAGGCACTTTGCCAAACATTCCATCATGAAGGAGTGCCTCGGGATACTTATAGGTGGCTGCTTTTTCCATTCTCTTTGGGAGAAAAAGCCAAAGAATGGCACAAGGCAACATCTCTAGAAGAAAAAGGTAAGTGGAGTGAGTTAGTTGGAAATTTTTGTCTCCACTATTTTCTTTTGCCAAAGGTGCAGAAGTTGAGAAGGGAAGTGGTGAACTTCTTACAAGAAGATGAAGAATCTCTCGCGCAAGCCTGGACGCGTTTTCAAACATTGTTGAAACAAGGACCTAACCTTAGCATTGATGAGAACATGTGCGCTCAGACCTTCTATATGGCCATAAACAAGGAATCGAGGATGCATTTGGACGGATCGGCGGAGGAAGTTTTCTTAGATTAACAACCAAGGTAGGGATCGAATTGTTAGGCAAAATTGCCAAGAATGAAGCTTTGCACAAGCATTGGGAAGAATATTTAGAACCAAATCGGCAATGCCCAGAAGTTATGAAGAAGGATGAGTCGCCAGCTGAACAAATCTTGATGTCCGAAAGCAGATCAATGATTACTTCGGGGCAATTCGAAGAAATAGATCCCGTCGGACTCACCTCTGTGGGTCTGACGTGTGCGCCGATCGGCGTAGTCTCCGAGCCGATCGGTGCAGTCGCGACAATGGGAGAACCGATCACCCTGACGACTCCGCCAAGTAGCAGGAAATATACCAAGATAGAAGCTGCGATTCTGCACAATCAACTGAAGGAATTTGAAGGGAATTTTGCTAAACCGAAGGGGGATAGAACATTGGCGAATGCTAAACCACTGGACGAATTTGAGCCGATGGACTGGATTCCCATTGATTTTTCATAAGAATTGCTTAATATGAGAAGATCCTTCAGTCCGCAAGACGCCTCCGAAGCCGGAATTGAGTATAATTTCCCACGTAATCGCCTCAAGTCGGAAGTTTTTGATCAAGAGATTATTGGGAGAGTTTTAGGGAAGCTTTACAAGGATGATATAGAGCTTGATGGGACAGAGGTGAAACAAGCGAAGAGATTGCTAGACAGTTGCTTTGAGCCATCCCCCTATGAAGGATTATGTGGTGTGTATGCTGTAGGAGCCACTGAAAAGGAAAAAGAAGAACCATACATACCCTGTGAGATATCAGGAAAGAAATTTCCGAAAGCCTTGTGTGACTTTGGCTCTCGTGTCAGCTTGATGACTTACGATGCATTCATGAGCATGCCTTATGGAACTCAACAACGGCTGATGGGGACTGAACTTGAGCTGATCATGGCAGATGGTAGGAAAACCAAGCCACTAGGAGTGATCAAGAATGTCGAAATTGAGATCATCTCAAAACCAATGCCGATAGATTTCTTCATTCTAGACAATAAGGAAACTGGTGTTGAAGATATCATTCTAGGAAGGCCATTCTTAAGATTAGTACAAGCTGTTCTGGATGCTGGGAAAGGTCAAATCACGCTACACCTGGGAGAGGAAGAAGTGCAATTTCAATTTAATGATCCATCTCTTCAAGACTCTTCTTGCTATCAGGAATTCTGCCAAGAGGAGGACGAGAGGATAGGGATGGATATGGGAGACCCACAGGACCACATCATCCGTGAAACTGACAAGTGTACTGTCAGCGCCGTTCGGCGCAACCCTTACGCCGATCGGCTCAATCATACTGGCAGCGTCGATCGGAGCACCCCTTGCGCCGATCGGCTCAATCATATTGGCAGCGCCGATCGGCGTGACCCTCGCGCCGATCGGCTCAATCATACTGGCAGCGCCGATCGGCGCGACCCTTGCGCTGATCGGCTCAACCAGGAAAATCCTGGATTTGAACCTCTCGGGGAGCTGGATCCAGACGAAGCGCCAGAAGTGGAACAGAAGGAACTTCCGAAGGAACTACGCTATGAATATCTAGGAAAGAATAGAACATATCCAGTTATTGTGAACAACGCCCTAACAAAAGAAGAAACAGAGAGGCTTCTTGTTGTGCTCAAAAGGTATAAGAAGGCCATTGATTACACATTGGATGACATCAAGGGAATCAACCCCGCATTTTGCACCCACAAGATTAACTTGGAGGAGAATACTAAACTAGTGGTTAAAGGGATGCGAAGGTTGAAGGAATCAATGAAGCTGGTGGTTAAAAAGGAGATTTTGAAGCTGCTTAATGCAGATATGATCTACGCTGTTGCTGATAGTGAATGGGTTAGTCCAGTGCATTGTGTACCCAAGAAAGGAGGGTTGACAGTAGTGCCTAACGAGAACAATGAGCTGATCCCTCAAAGGACTGTAACTGGATGGAGAATGTGCATAGATTATAGAAGCTTGAACAAAGTCACGAAGAAAGTTCACTATCCTCTTCCGTTCATTGATGAGATGCTTGAAAGATTAGCAAGGAATTCATACTTTTGTTATTTGGATGGATATAGTGGTTTCTTTCAAATACCGGTAAGACCAGAAGATCAGCAGAAAACTACTTTTACTTGCCCTTTTGGGTCATATGCATATAGAAGGATGCCATTTGGTCTTTGCAACACGCCTGCAACATTTCAAATATTCATGAATGCAATATTCACTGAATTCATAGAAGATATTATGGAGGTATTTATGGATAACTTCTCCGTACATGGTGCTGATATTGGTAGCTGTTTGGAGAATTTGGAGAAGGTTTTGAAAAGGTGTGTTGAATGCGACTTAGTTCTTAATTGGGAGAAGTGTCACTTCATGGTAACAGAAGGGATAGTACTTGGTCATGTCATATCTAAAAGAGGGATTGAGGTTGATAAGGCAAAGGTATCTACAGTTGAGAAATTACCTCCCCCTTTTGATCTTACAACTTTGAGGAGTTTTCTTGGACATGCCAACTTCTATCGCAGATTTGTTAAGGATTATTCGAAGATTGCTAAACCCCTGACAGAATTGTTAAAGCAAGATACAAAATTTGTTACGGATGAGGAAAAACTCTTGGCCTTCAGGAGATTAAAGGAAGCTCTATGCTCTGCACCCGTTATGCGGCCACCTGATTATACAACAACTGAGAAGGAGATGCTAGCTGTTATATTTGCTTTTGAGAAGTTTAGATCCTACATTCTAAATTCTAAGGTGATTGTATATACTGATCATGCTGCTATAAGATACTTGGTTTCAAAGAAGGAGTCTAAGCCTCGGTTAATGCGATGGGTATCGATGCTGCAAGAATTTGATTTGGAGATAAGAGATAAGAAAGGAGTAGAAAATTCTGTAGCAGATCATTTATCTCGTCTTGAATCACCATCAACTAAGCCAATAAGAGATGAAATGCGACAAGAGCAGTTATTTGCTGCATTTGATCGTAGAGAGAACTGGATGATGGATATTATCAAAGGTTTTAAGGGACAAACTGATCTGATGAACAAGAACACAAGGAAAAGAGTTAAGAGTGAAATGAGAAAATTTATATGGGCCGATCCATACTTGTATAGGTATTGCAAGGACGGAGCAGTACGGAGATGTGTACCCAGAGAAGAAAGAGCAAGCATTTTAGCAAAATGTCATTCTTCGGATTATGGGGGACATTATGGCTACTTCAGAACACAGGAAAAGGTATGGGCGAGTGGATTCTATTGGCCTACTATGCATGAAGATGCAAAAAGGTATGTTGCAACATGTGCTCAATGCCAACGAATAGGGAATGTTAACAGTAGAAATGCAATGCCTCTTAAGTACAATCTTCAAGTCGATATTTTTGATGTTTAGGGTATGGATTTTATGGGACCCTTTGTGAATTCTCATGGTTTCGAGTACATATTGGTCGCCATTGATTATGTCCCCAAGTGGGTCGAAGCAATGGCATGCAAGGCTAATACTACAAGAGAATCAAGGAGTATACTTCAGAGCAGATATTTCCTAGGTACGGAGTACCGAGGATAATAATTACAGATGGAGGATCCCATTTTACAAGAGGAGAATTTGCTAGGTTTTTAACCAAATCTGGAGTTGAACATAGAATTGGATCAGCCTACCACCCCAGACAAATGGACAAGCAGAAACTTCAAATAAGCAATTAAAGGGAATTCTGTAGAAGATTGTTACAAAGGAAGGAAAAGATTAGGCCACGAAACTTAATGGAGCATTATGGGCATATAGGACGGCATTCAAGACACCAATTGGTATGACACCGTATCAATTCGTCTATGGGAAATCGTGTCACCTACCGGTGGAATTGGAACACAAGGCTTATTGGGCTATAAAAGAGATGAATCTGGATCTTGATGCCGCCGGCATGAAAAGGAAGACACAAATAAGTGAATTGGAAGACATGAGATTGCGTGCATATGAGAATGCAGCTATATACAAAGAGAAAACAAAGAAGTGGTACGATAAGAAGCTTTTGAAGAAGGAGTTCAAGGAAGGAGATCGGGTGCTCCTATTTAATTCGCGATTCAGATTATTTGGTAAAGGCAAACTGCGAAGCTAATGGGAGGGATCTTATCTTGTGAATACGGTGTTACCTTCGGGAGCGGTAATCATAATGGATGGTAAGAGAAACAAGTACACGGTGAACGGACAACGTCTAAAGGTATACCTAGAACCCGACACATTTGAATTAAAATCTTTTGATGTGTATTTCACTGCTTAGTGCCCCGTGTGGTCGAACTTAACGATGTAAAACAAAAGCTTGTATGTATTTTAATTTCCATAGTATTTTTTTTTGGCGATTTAGTGTACCGTGCCGATCGGCGCGATGCTTGCGCCGATTGGCGCAGCCCTGCACCGATCGGCGCGGCAGAATCCTTTTTGCTTTGAGTCGGTTTTGGACCTTGCCTTTTTAAGACTCGTTAAATTCCACGAATAAGAGAAAGAGTCCTAGTCCAATTGAAAATCAAGAGATATAAATATGAGGTGACAGCAAACCCACGGATCAACTCGTATTACATCGTCACCAGAACAAACCCAAAGAGCAGAAGCGATGGAAGACGGCGCATCAGGCAGAAACCAAGGCGGCGCCGATCGGCGTGACCCTTGCGCCGATCGGCGCGACTCTGGAGCCGATCAGCTCGGCGACGGATTTCCTCAGCCCTCTGCAAATTGGCCCTAGGAAGAAGTCGATGAAGTGTTGACACCAACACGAGATGATCCCCTCGTTTAGTCAGATCTGCGGAAAAAATTTATGAAGAAAAGCGAAGCTGACATGTAGAACGCCGACAAGGTGAAGATGGACAATGAACTTCGGCAAATGATGAAAAGAGTATTGGTGCACAAAGGAAAATCTGTAGCACCTATTGAAAGTGAAGTAGTTTCTCAAAGGTATACCATGGAAAGTCTTCTTGATCTTGCTACGCCCTTGTCTTATATGGATTTCCTATCTTTCGAAAGATCATTGACTTAGCAAGAGAAGGAAGAGCTAGATGAAGAGAGCGCCCTCACAATTCATAGGTGCCGACTTTATGGTGAACATGACTTTGCCGCCAAGTATGAACTCAAGCTACGAGAGGAAGTCGAAGAAGCTATGTACCAGCAGGATGTGGAGACGGATCTTCAAGCTAGAAGGGATGAATCCTTTCCCAAGGTTCTTATCGATTGGGAAAGTTTTCAAGAAAATAAGATTCATAGGAACAGTTGTATTGAGGGTTGCAAGTGTTTCTTTTGTGCTAAAGATCTTCAACGCAAGGTTGAACTCCAATTGGCAGAAGATCTAGCTTTCATACCTAGTGATCTGATATATGATGATGGCTGTCGTGCAGTTTGCTAGAGGAAGGACACCTAAGGACATTAATGATGAGATTTTACGAAGGCAGCAGAATAAGGTGATCCATGAGTGTAATCTAGAGCAGTTAGATGAGTATATGAAGGAAGCTGCTGGCTGCGCCGATCGACGCGACACTGGAGCCTATCGTGCACGATCTGAAGATGGTTGAATTTATTGATCTGATGGCTTTGCCAAGTAAAGACGAAGAAACTGCTACGAGGAACTGTAAGATTACACCAGAGGTTCGTAGATCCGCTAGATTATTGGGTAAGCCAATTCAGAATTATTCCAAATAGGATAGTGACTATACGTCACACTATTTGGAAACTTTGGAAAACGGTAATCTTAGTGTGCCTGGAGATTTTAGTGATGATATTGATATGCAAGGAAGCTTTGGTAGTCCTAAGTTCGAAAATCAGGAAACACTTACAGAATGCAGTAATGACAGGGCAGCAGGAACTTCAACAAGAGTTAATGGTAATGCAGAGGGAAGTGGAGGAAGTCGCAATGGTGGAAGAACACCACTGTGTCGATCGGCTCAGCCTGTGCGCCGATCGGCTCGGAGGAATTTGAACAGTGCCTCTCCTTACAGCGTTGAAAATCATAACCTGCAACCGCCTGCTTGCTGTCCTGTCTGCCGAAGAAACATTGAGAGACTGTATCTAGAAAGAGATCGTGCTTACAGGAATCAAAGAGATGTGGACCGCAGAATCCAGGATACAATCGAGATGAACGAAGCAGAGTACACTTTTCTCATAAAGAATATAAGACGAATTTTCCAAGTCTTGAACAGGCATGGTCTGCATGATTATTATGTTGAGTTTCTTCTCTTGCAGTGAGGACATTGCAAATTTTGAGTGTGGGGGAAGGGCTTTGCCATTAGTCATAGTTTTTAAGTGTTTTTGAGTCTAGTTTCTCAGTTTTTAAGTGTTTTTGATGATTGTTTATTTAAGTTTGTGTGTGTGCTTAACAAAGTTACGAGTCATGTTGAGAGTTGCTTATATGTCTTTTATGTAGTTTGAATTCTTGCATTGTCTTTAATAAAGTTAGTGTCGATTGTCAAATTGAAAGTGCCCCATGCTATTTATCTTGTCTTTCTGATGATCGACTGGTTGATTACTTGAATTTGTTGGTTACCACTTAACTTTTGAGCTTTATATTTGTGCAAATTTCTTTTGACTCATCATAAGCAAAAGCAAAAGCAAGGTCTAAATATGCCTACATAGCCGAGTGAATGAGAGCAAGCTACACATTTGAACTAAGTGGATTGTAAGTAACTTTATCAACTTTTTGCTCATGATTTCAACCAAGTTATGAAAGGATGATCTATTTTGTTTATCTCTGTATTTCTAGCCATTCTTATCCAATTAAATTCCTTGCTATCATGAAAACCATACATCTTTCTTTCTCCCTCATCCTTGATACAACCTATATTCTCAATAAAAGGGAATTCAGAAAGTTTCTGCTGCTGATACAAGACAGAAATTGCTGATCATATCAGGGAATATAAAAAAAGAGGTAAAAGAAAAGAAAAGAAAAAGAAATATAGGTCGCGTCGATCGGTGCGACGCTTGCGCCGATCGGCGTTGTTGGAAAAAGAGAAAAAAAGAGGTTATTATAAAAAAGGGATATAGAGAAAAAATATATATTCCCTGAGAAGCAGTAAAGTCATCAAAGAAAGCAGATTTCTGATTATTCCTCATTCTTTGCCAAATGTTCGCATTGAATTTTCTTTTAGATCTTCTACATTCCTCTTCTCCATTAAAAGTTCTTTTCCAAGAAAATTCTTTCTTAATAGGCATGGTTTATATTATGGTTTAATTTAGTTATATAGCCCTCCAAGATCCATATACAATCCTTGATTAGATAGGAGAGGGAAGGAAATACACTTGAGAGACCTAGAGAAGACCAAATGCTTGATGTTTGATGCTAAAAGATGAGTTGAGGAGAACTAAAATTGTTTTGAAAAGGTTTTGTGGTAATTTGATTAAGTTCAAGTAAGATATGCCGATTGGTTAAAAGGAGATGAGAGAAAATCTTTGTGGCGGGATGACGAGTAAAAATGATGATTGAGATTTACTGCATGAGAGATGGTGTGAAAATACTTATTACATATTTGATTTTGTATTGCTCGAGGACTAGCACTGATTTGAGTGTGGGGGAACTGTTGGTGGTTTCTAGATGCCCATTTTATCTACCAAAAAGGGATGTTTTGCATCTTAATTTGGTGGTTTGGACTAACAATTAACCCCATAATTGCATATATTTGTAGTTGTTCTGTTTTGGATATAATCGCAGGAAACAGGTGTAAAACAGGGCAATTATAAATAAAGAGCTGAAGAGTAACGAGGATGGGTCAGATATAGAGCCGCGCCGATTGGCGCGACTCTCGCGCCGATCGGCGCTGGAGGAAAAGATGACTGAAGTACGATCCGGTCCAGGAAAGACGAAGGCCCAGCCTAGTATGAGTTAGAGTCGGTGGAAGTTGACCTAATCCCGTCGAGTATAAAAGGAAGATAATTATCAAAAGCTAAGGACGACCAAGGAGAGACGGCAATCGCGAGAACCAGTTATTAAAACTAGGGTTCCAGGATATTGGCGGCGGAGGTTCGTCAACACCGACGAGATCCACAGAAGGGAGGTCGCGCCGATCGGCGCAACACTTGCATCGATCGGCTCGTGCGCGTTCCAGCGCTATTTCTCACCCCTCTGCTATGTCTAGCGGAAGGATGAGTGAGTAGTCTCATATTCTCTTCTCTGGTGCGGGGATCTGGTCATGTAACTCTCATGCTTGTTGATACTCTCTCGATGAATTTAATCTACGTGATGAACTTTATTGCACATCTATCTATCCTTTTATTAGTGTATCGGCCAATACACTTTTCCCCATTGCATAGTGTAAGAAACCAATGGGGAGCTAATAGCCTCTGTAGTGACAGCCGGGGTGAACGAAACCACCATGTCTTGTAGAATAATAGAGTCATCACTTGAGTTGATCAGAATAAGGTTGCATGCTAGTGAACCAATCCTAAGGAGAGAATCCTTCATCATGCTGTTGCCTCTTCAATAACATTCACCTTCCACATTCTCACCGTCATCATTCACACCAACCAACCCATTGCAATCTGTTAGTAACCTTTTAATAATATTAGTTCTGCTCATTCCCTGTGGATTCGATAAACTTGGAATACTCTGAGGAAAAAAGAGCTATAACTGTACACCGTCCTCTTGCGGTATATAAGTGGATGCGTAGATACGACCAACATTCAATTTAAAAGAAAACAGAAATTACCTGTCCCATGGGCCCATAGATCCTGACCCATCAGGCCTAGCATTGAGGAAGAGGACCACCTAGGCCAGCTTCAGGCCCAGGCTGCGGGCAGGCCCAAGGCCAGACTTGGCCCAGGCACTTGGCCATGCCACAAGCCGAATCGGCCCCGGCAGGTTGGCCAGCACAGCCATACGCGTGCCATGGAGAGCGACGGCGGCGTGGCGCCGGCGGCCGGGGGCATCGCCGGTGCGGGCGCGATTCAACACAGGAGGGTGCAGGAGAGCCAGGCAACTTCACGACATGTGGAGCTGGGCGCGGAGATGGGCCACGGACATGGCACGATGCGGGGAGGCAGAGACGGTGGAGTTGAGGCGGCGCGCGATGGCAAATCCGGATTGCCAGTGAACAGCTTAACCAAACGGCGCCGAGGCGGCTCAGAGCGGTGTGTCTGGATCAGGGGAGTTGGCCGGGGAGATCAATTGCATGGAGGCTTACCGCATAGTGAGAAAGAGCCCGAGGTAGGGTCATCGGTGGAGCGGGGAGGTGTCGAGGCAGGCGGGTGACGTGAGCTGGCCCTCGGCTGCCTTGGCACCGGAAGAGAGAGAGCAGAGCGAAATGTGAGAGAATGGAGAGAGAGAGAGAGATAGAGCCAGGGAAAGGGATAAGTCATACGGGAGTGGGAAACATGGCCGGCCGGCCTGCCGTACGCCGGTGGCGATCAGGCTAGGAGGTGTGTTTCTTTGGAGTCGCTGATGGGTGGGACCCACTGGTGTTTGAATCTCCAAAAAAAAAAACAAGCTTGTCAAGGGTTTTGGAGCCACAAATTCGAGCAGCAAACAAATTTTTCTGAGAATTCTAATTTCAGAATCCCCTATAGAAAGTAATCTAGAAGAGAATGGTAAACACATGCAAAAGTTTTAGGGTAGGATCTATGAGATATACAATTTGGAAAGTGGCTAATTATTAGGGACACTGAGACATCTGAAGTTTGGATTTGCTTACTTTTTAGCCTGTTTGCAAATTCGAATCGGAGCAACAAGTAAGGTGAATTTTAAATAGGGTTCGACATATATGAAGATCAAGGTTTGTATTAACTAATAACTGATGATGTCATTTTGGAAGTGGAATTATGTAGGAGTTATTTAATTTTCAATTTGCTTAACTGACAAGGCTGAAATCTGTTTAGAAACTTGATATTTGCTCGAAATTTCAAAAGTAGTAGTTATTGACTTTATTAAATCAAGAAAAAATTATATGTTGTTCATAATAATTGTATCTCTATTATGGGTATGATCTGGTTCAATGAATATATAAAAATATTTAGATTTGAATTTTTAAAGTGACCCTGTTTTTTTGCTTTGTTTGATTCGTTTGACTTACTTACCCAAGAGATAAAATTACACAAAATTCTCCAAAATTCCTATTTGGTACATAGATCAAGATTATCACATTTATTTGGGTCAGTTATATTAAAAAAATGTAGAGTTCTAGTTCAAGCCATATTTGTCTTCAATTCAAATAAAATTCAAACTCGAGTTTTAAATTGTTACTTTTCTTTTGTTTCTCCTCCTTGGCTGTCTAGGGTTGCTAATGTGACACCAGGGGGGTCACAGGAGTTACCAATATGATTTTTATTATCCTGATGTAATCTGTTAAATTTACGTGCTGGTGAACGTTCTGATTGACAAATGTCTACTAACTATTGATAGTATTTTTCACTTTTATGGAGGTTTCAGTTTCGTATGTGCAGGTTTCAAGCCAGCGATAGTGTGATAAGATTTGTGCTCTTGATGGATACATTGGTCTTCAATTAAACACGTAGGTATGTGCAGCAAGACGATTTTACCTTTGTTCTGTGGCTATCTTCCATTAGCTCTATTAAAGGTTGTCGGACCTGGTTTAAGGAGTTTTTATTTACTTTGTCTCATACATTCAATTTATGTGTTTGCAAGCAACTTAGTTTATCATCACCCGTCAGCTGTACAACAAAAAAGACAAGTCATCGTTGTCATTATTGGGTTTGTTCTCAAGACCGTTAGAGACAGTTTCTGATTATAGAATTACAAGAAACGTAGTTTATTGTTGCGTGAACGTTATCAAACTGCCGTTTTGTGGAGTCATATTGACATGCCTTTCGCATCAAATATGATTGTGCCCAAACATATCACATCAAGGCGGATAATGTATTGAAATACAACTGGACATCGCCAAGAACAGAATAGTATATTATTTGAAGATGCCCATGACTTGTTTCGTATCACATCAAGGCGGATACAGTATTGAAATACAACTGGACACCGCCAAGAACAGAATAGTATATTATTTCAAGACACCCAAGACTTGTCTTATTCAATTGTTTTCGCTTTTTCAACAACTGGATTATGTGGAACTATTATCTGTTGAAGGTCGATAGTTTCTTTTACAAAGTATAACTATAAATATATTTTTAACCGAAGTCAGTTGGGGAAGCACCCAACACTACGGGAAATCAACGTTTTGCTCAAGTGCCAAAAACACTCGGTAATGGCTTTGCTGAGTGCAACACTCGGCAAAGAGCTCTCAGTGAAAATTGTGTTGGCAAAGAGCTCTTTGCCTAGTGTTTTCTATCGGGCACTCGACAAAGCTTTGCCGAGTGCCATGGCGAGACACGGCAAAATAAAGTTGCCTTTGACGGTGCAAACGGTTAAAAAATATCTTTGTCGAGTGTCAAACAGAAGGCACTTGGCAAAGACCCAACTCTTTGTCGAGTGTATTTCATATTACACTCGGCAAAGAACCAACTATTTGTCGAGTGTATTTCCAAATACACTCGGCAAATATCCAGTATTCGTCGAGTGTATTTCTAAATACACTCGGCAAAGAGCCAGCCCTTTGTCGAGTGTTTTTACTTAGGCACTCGGCAAACTATGGTCAATTTGCTCGGCAAAAAATACGCTCGGCAAAAAATAGTCATTTTGCCGAGTGTATTCATTATACACTCGGCAAAGTGTACATCCAGAATTCTTTTTTTTTTTGTTTCTTCCGTATTACCAAACGCACATCATCACAGGCAGTTCATATAATATTAGTACACATTCCAGACATTTCAATAATATATAATCAATAATTCACGAATTGAACCACAACACGTGAATATATAAATCATCAACACAAGTATTGATGTCACACTCAAATCCACAAACAAATATCGCATTTAGTTCAACAACATTTAAAATCGACACGTTTGTTCATCAACACAAATGGTAAGCAAGTTCACTAAGGAGGGGGTGGCGGGAACAAAGCGCGAGGGAGCAACGGAACTTGCTCTTCTTGAGGCACTTCATTCGATGCTGCCGATGGAGGAAGATTCTGCACAAAGTAGAGCATATTAGGTTGTATAGGTTTCTAAGTTTCTATGTTTGTCTAGGTTTCTAAGTTTATCTAAATTATCTAAGTTTCTAAGTTCTCTAAGTTAACCAACTAGTTAAAATGAAAGTATAAAATTTTTAAAATACTCACAGGAGAATAACCTGTCGGTAGAGAAACACAGAGCATCGGTGGCGGAACCCAGGGCGTTGGTTGCGAGATCAGCGGCGGAGTCTGACCCAGCTGCATGGAAAAACTTTGGAGGAAGCTATACAACTGTGAGATCTGCTCTTGACTATGCCTCTGTTGATCGGCCACTAATTGCTCCATCTGCCTCTATTGCTCAAGCAGCACCATTTGTGCATCTTGTTCCCTTCTCTCTGCATCCCGTTTCATCTACTACACCGTCACCTCCAGCTCCTCTCATCTCTTCTTCTCTGCTTGCAGCTCAACATAGAAATTTTCATGCAATTTTAAACTAGAGTATCTTTATCCCAGTATTAAGAATGAACGGACGATGAATGAAACAGGAATAACCTGAATGGAGGAACTCGGTCGTGGGAGTATGACCGGGTCAGCGCTAGTACTTCGTGCTCGAATCTGAGAGAGAGTGGGAGTACTAGCCATGTCGAGTGCATCTTGCCTCCTCCCACTCTCATGACAACCTCTCCATCAAGGTCGTGTGTGCTCGAATCGTAGTCTAGCCCATGGATCTTCTTTGCCATATCTGAGTAAGCAGTGAGCCGAATGTGGATGGACGGATTGTTGTACGCCTTGGGTGGGTCCTCTGGGTTGTACTGCACGTCGGATGTCGCCTTGCCCTTGTGGGACAAAGCGAAAGCTTAGAACGTGTTGATAGGCTCGCCACCATGAGACGCCGACTGTGAATAAAACAATATGATTAGAAATGTTGCATTATTGAGTTTTAGCATAAAAATTGAGCATGAGCATAAAGAATTAGGGGTTCACATATATCTTTACTTATATTCCTCGAGGCTAAGACTACCTTGATGGTGTGGTGCACCTCCCATCATCAAATGCCGCTCCCGGCAAGCGTTGTGGATCTCCTCCCAGCCGTCACTGCACCATTTGTCCACAATAAGAGTCCAGCACTCGGGATAGCCGATGCACCAATACAGAGGAGCCTATACATAATTTAGAATATAACATATAAGAAGATACAATAGAACGTACTTAATCATAATTAATAATGTTGGGTTACCTCTTTGTATTGTCGTTGGCTCAGCCTCATAGTTTATGCGTCCTCTTTTTTGACCCGTACTCCTTGGCTAGCATTGTAATCAATGATGGCCTGGATCCAGTCATCGAGTGCATGTCCGTCACAAGTTTATGGCACGCGTTATGTGCCACATGTTGCGTCCTATCCTCGTGTCCCGGCTCGCATCTGAAGAAATCCTACATATATACGAGATGTAAGTAAATATTATTTCAAGATTGAGCCATGAATGCAATGTGTGAAGTAATGCAGTGGGAGGAAAACTTACCCAGAACTCGCCGATCACCCGCTCGGCCAAGTTGTTGAATACATTCCCATCTCGAGCCTCGAAATCAGGAACGACTCTATAGTGAGCAAACGTCCAGACCGGCTCCCTTTTTCCCTGAAACTCAACAATGCCAGGGAAGTGTGCCCTACACAGAAGACCCAAGATGTCGTGGGTTTTACGTTTGTGACCACACTGGATGACTGTAATCCAACCCCTGCCAAACTGATCAAGATAAATTATTAGTTTCCATTATCATTTACAAAATATCAAATAAAAATGTATTCAAAACATCTAAAGTTACTTATCGAGCTCCTGGTCGAGTCATCGGTCGAAGGCCAAGAGGTATCGGCCGCGTAGGGAGGGTCAAGGGACCTCGCAACCAGACAGAAGGCACTGCCTCCACCACCTCCTCCTCCTCCTCCTCCTCCTCACGTCCCCTCTCCTGTCCTAATTGTACCCCCTCTTGTTCCCCTCCTGCTCCACCTCTTGCTCCACCTGTGCCTCCTCCTCCTCCTCCTCGGAAGAGGAAGAAAAAGAAGACGAAGAAGCTACAGGAGTCGGTTCCCTCGCTTTTTCTTTCCCTCGACCCCTGCCTCCACCTCTTCCTCGACCCCTCCCTCCACCTTTCCCTGCACCTCTCTCTTGACCCCTGCCTCCACTACTCCCGGACTCATCGAACCCTTTGCTATAAAACATGGACAACTTCCTCAACATGCTGCCGCCCACAATTTTTGTTCAATCACTTGCAACTGAAAAGAGTGAACCAATCAGAATATTTCAACAAAGATATGCAAAATAAACAAAACCAAATTTAATGTAGCATAATATTATAAGAAGGTAAGTACGGATCATACGTGTATTAGAAATAATCATCATCATCAGGAATAGTTGGATCATTTGTCTCATCATTATCATTACTATCATGTCCTAAGTGTAGTCGCTCAAGTAGTTGTACGTCCATCGCATTAGCAACCAAAGGAGAATGTCATCAACATTGTCATTTCCTGAGCATACACACTCAGGTAATTCTAATTTCTTTGCATTATAAACGTCATCTCTAGCATCCTCATCAACAACCGTTGGATTGTCTACTTCCATTTCGAACACTTCAGTGAAGTCTATCTCAAATCTCCCTTCTAGGCCATCTTCTTGAAAGAACTCTACTTCATTTGTGTCTAGGTTATTGATGTAATCAGCATTGTTTGGTATTGATAGTTTACCATGTGGCGAAACCTTATACACAACATCCCAACCTTTGATACGTTCATCGGTTTGGCATGGGTGTGAGAGATAATAAACTTGTGTGGCTTGTTGAGCCATGCTATAGACATCGTCTCTGATGAGGACATCACTCCAATGGATACAGACAACACTCCTCCAATTCTTGACTTGCAAGGTCCAAAGACTAGAGCTCGTGCACGACGACTAAATTTAGAGGTGAGCTCGTTCCTACGTTCTTTGTTATATGTTACTTTTGAGAATGGTTTGCTACCTAATGATTATTTTATGATTAGAAACCATGAAGAGGACCAGGAGATGATGGGAGAAGGAGTTGGGAATATCGAGGACCAGCAAGGGCTTGGAAGCCAAAGTGGAGGCCCAATCAAAACCGACTTCGAGTCTGTTTTGGGGCCCAGGACCAGTCTGCACTAAAATAGTCACCCAGGATGCATACAGACTCAGATTTGAACGTTCTACATATGCACGGAAAGATAAGAAGAAGGCCTTTCCAATGCCACCGGCTTCATGTCAAAATTCATCCGGAGTCATCGGGAATCATCAAAACAAGAGAGAGTCCAGAATCTGTGTCGGTGCTGCATCGCCTATTTTTGGCCTTTGGGCTTTGTATCTAGTTGAGCCCAATTAGGGGCGCGTCCAGAGGGTCTTGCACAACCCTAGGGTCTTTATATACAGCCGCCACCACACCATTAGGGTTCGGGTTTTTCTTAGATCAATTCTGTTCATAAACAGTGTCGCCGTTCATCGGTTTGTGAGAGCCCAACTTCGAGAGTTTAATCACACATCTGTAATTGTGTTGCATTCTTTGTTGTTCTTGCTTGTGTTCTTGATTCGTAGGCAGGGATTAGCCTTCTCGGCGGAGTCAATTGTCTTTGGACGGTCGATAACCAGAGGAGACGTCGTGCTGCGATTGAGGGGTTTAGAACGTGTTGTTCTGAAGCCTGATTGATTTGTGTGTCGCCTCCGACCAAATCAACTTACCAAGAACCTTTCGGAAGATCGGTTACCCTTGTCTATATCAAGTGGTATCAGAGCTTCAGATGCACTGTCAGGTTCGCACTACCCTTTAGTTTTGTTTTTGTGTTCTTCCTATCGTCCACAAAAAATACCAAAAAACGTCGTCAGGAGATTCTTGACAAAAAGTTGAGCATACCCACACTAGGCTAAGCCCTGTGTGCCCTCGTCAAAAAATTCAAAAAGAAATCGGGAAGATAAAGAAAAAATTCATTCAAGTTGAAACTCGACGTTTTCTGAAACTTCAAGATTTTCTGTAGGCCACGTCCTAGCTCGGTTTGAGCTGAATTTTTTGTGTGGTTTCTCCCCGTTTGCTAGTGAGTTGGAAAAAAATATCAAAAAAATATAATAAAAAAAAAGAAATTTGGGATTCTACTAGTGCTCCATCTAGCCCCCTGGAATTTCTGAGTTTCGCTGTTTTACAGTTAGCCCCCTGTTATCGACTGTGTGCCTTTGTCTCCTTGTTTCTTCTTTGCTATCACTACTGTTCTAGGACATAACCGATCAGGTTGTCGAATTGGAGACCGCTCACAAGACCAACAACAACAACAACAACAACAACACCAACACCAACACCAACACCAACAACGACGTTGAAGACGATCATGATGAAGCAACGGTGTATAAGGCTGATGGCACCGTCGATAGGTCAGCTACAAGGACCGCAAGGTTACGACATCGTTTGCAACGTAACCCTCAAGGTATGGGTGATTTCCACAACCACAACCGTCGCACACAAGGTAACCATGCTTCAGATGACCCGTATGCTAAAATTAAGTTTTCAATTCTTTCATTTTCGGGTCAGTACGATGGTGATGTTTACCTTGATTGGGGAATGACGGTAGAACAAAAATTTAATGCCCACCTTGTTCCTGAACAACATAGAGTTAGAGAAGCCACTAGTGAGTTTAAGGACTTTGCTATTGTTTGGTGGAGTGGTCTAGCTGCTGAAACTGATTTGCCTACTACTTGGGAAGAACTTAAGGTAAAACTGCATGATCATTTTGTTGCTCCTTCTTTTTATAGAGAAATTCATAATAAACTGCAGCATTTAGATCAAGGAGATAAAACTGTTTAGGAGTATTTTAAGTGAGCTTCAGAAGGGTTTGATTCGTTGTGCTGTGGTTGAAAAAGTAGAGGATCAGATTTGCCGCTTTTATTCTGGTTTGAGAAAAGAAATTCAGAACATCCTTGATTATAAAGAATTTTATACCCTCAACCAGTGTTTCCAGTATGCTATGCTTGTAGAGAAAGAATCACAAGGACTTTTCCAGGCTTTTGAGGAGTACAGCAAGTCCAGGAATTTCTACCCACCAAGGCCGATGGGGACTTCGGGGCTGCCCAAGCCATCTTTCCGGCCGCCCTCACCAGCTAGTGTTGTTTCTGCAGCACCAAGATCAGCCCCTGCCCCTTCTACACGCTCAGGTAAAAATTCTGTGCAGGTACCGGCTAGTAGTGCCTCCTCTGTTGCTTCGACGGGACGCACTACAGGGATTCAGTGCCACCGCTGCCATGGTCTTGGCCATGTGTAGAAAGATTGCCCAAGTAGGCGAGCATATGTGGCGACAGATGATGGCAGTTACATGAGCACCTCCGATGTGGAGGATGAGGAGGAGGATGTCGCTGCCACCAGCGGTGACCTTGTCTTTGGAGGCGGAGATACCATGGGCTACATGAATATTATTGTGCAGCGTGTGCTTAGCACACAAATCCAGCAGCCCGAGATGATGCAGCGACATAACTTGTTCTAGATTTTCTTCGTCATCAAGAACCGTCGAGCACGTGTCATCATTGATGGAGGAAGCTGCAACAATTTGGTGAGTTCTTATGTGGTTAAGAAGCTTGATTTGACCACACGCCCACATCCACATCCATACTACATTCAGTGGTTAAATGACTCTCGAAAAGCTAAGGTAATACAAACTTGCAGAGTTCCTTTTTCCATTGGTTCCTATATGGATTCTGTTGATTGTGATGTTGTACCCATACAAGCTTGTTCACTTTTATTGGGTACACCTTGGGAATTTGATAATGATGCTGTACACCATGGTAAAAGTAATAAGTACACTTTTATGCATAAAGGAACTAAAATTACTTTGTTACCAATGACCCCTGCTGAAATTGTATAAGCTGATTTAGAACGAGCTGCTAGTTTGAAAAATAAAAGCCCTGAAATTCAGTAACCTGTTAATTCTGATTCTACACCAAGTAATGTTAATGATTCTTCAAGTTCTAAGGGTGCTAGAATTAAATTACAAGGTCATTCATATCTTGCCACAAAATCTGAACTTGCTGAAATTTCTGCTGATGATATTTGCTATGCTTTGCAATGCAAACAAGCCTTGTTTTCGCTTGGTGATATTGCTTCTAGTGCTTTGCCTCCTGTTGTCAATAACCTTTTGCAGGAGTATGAGGATGTTTTCCCAGCGAAGATATCCCCGAGATTGCCACCTTTGAGAGGGATTGAGCATCAAATTGATTTGATTCCTGGTGCTACTTTACCAAACCGTGCTGCTTATAGGACCAACCCTGAGGAGACTAAGGAGATACAACGACAAGTCCAAGACCTTTTGGATCGTGGGTATGTTCGTCAATCACTTAG
The DNA here is from genome assembly GCA_030378355.1 of Eleusine indica. NCBI lineage: Eukaryota > Viridiplantae > Streptophyta > Magnoliopsida > Poales > Poaceae > Eleusine > Eleusine indica. Next base: position 41,082,146 of record CM059501.1, on the reverse strand, counting down.
TCCTTGTGCTATTCCTGTACTTTTGGTTCCTAAGAAAGATGGTTCTTGGCGTATGTGTGTAGATTGTAGAGCCATTAATAACATTACTATTAGGTATCGTCATCCTATTCCTAGGCTAGACGACATGCTTGATGAGTTATGTGGTGCTATAATTTTCAGTAAAATTGATTTGCGTAGTGGCTACCATCAAATTAGAATGAAACTTGGAGATGAATGGAAAACAACTTTCAAAACCAAATTCGGGTTGTATGAGTGGTTAGTAATGCCTTTTGGGTTAACTAATGCACCCAGTACTTTCATGCGTTTGATGAACGAGGTTTTAAGACCTTTTATTGGCAAATTTGTGATTGTTTACTTTGATGATATCTTGATTTATAGCAAATCCATGGATGATCATATGATTCATTTGCGTGCTGTTTTTTGATGCTTTGCGAGTTGCACGTTTATTTGGTAACCTTGAGAAGTGCACTTTTTGCACGGATCGAGTCTCTTTTCTTGGCTATGTTGTGACTCCACAGGGAATTGAGGTGGATGAGGTGAAGATTGAAGCCATAAAGAGCTGGCCGGTACCAAAAACTATCACATAGGTGAGGAGTTTTCTTGGTCTTGCAGGTTTCTACCGCCGCTTTGTCAAAGATTTTAGCACCATTGCATGAGTTGACAAAGAAGGGCGTTGACTTCTATTTTGGTAAGGTACATCATGAGTCTTTTGATGCTTTGAAGGACAAACTTACACATGCACCATTGCTGCAATTACCCAATTTTGATAAGACTTTTGAGCTTGAATATGATGCTAGTGGTATAGGCATTGGTGGAGTTTTGATGCAAGATGGTAAACCTGTTGCATACTTTAGTGAGAAAATTACTGGGCCTGTTTTGAATTATTCCACATATGATAAGGAACTATATGCACTTGTACGTTCTTTAGAGACGTGGCGTCATTATTTGTTGCCTAAAGAATTTGTTATTCATTCTGATCATGAATCACTTAAGTATATTCGTTCTCAATGCAATTTGAACCGTAGACATGCTAAATGGGTTGAGTTTATTGAGTCTTTTTCTTATATTATTGAACATAAGAAAGGGCAGGATAATGTGATTGCTGATGCTTTATCTAGGTGATATACTTTGTTGTCTCAACTTGATTGTAGAATTTTTGGACTTGAGGCAATTAAAGAACAGTATGTTGTTGATGTTGATTTTGAAGATGTATTGCTGCACTGTAAAGAAGGTCGTGCTTGGAACAAATTTGTGTTGAATGATGGTTTCTTGTTTAGAGCTAACCTCCTATGCATTCCAGTTGGTTCCGTTCGTCTTTTGTTGTTGCAGGAGGCGCATGGAGGTGGATTGATGGGTCATTTTGGTGCTAAGAAGACGGAGGATATTTTGGCCACACACTTCTTTTGGCTAAGGATGAGGAAAGATGTTGAGCGTTTTGTTGCTCGCTGCACTACATGTTAAAAAGCTAAGTATCGATTGAATCCACATGGTTTATACATGCCACTTCCTGTTCCTTCTATTTCTTGGGCGGACATTTCTATGGACTTTGTTTTAGGACTGCCTAGGACTAAGAGGGGGAGCGATAGCATTTTTGTTGTTGTGGATCGTTTTTCCAAGATGACACACTTTATACCATGTCATAAAACTGATGATGCTAGTTATATTGCTGATCTTTTTTTCAAAGAAATTGTACGTTTGCATGGTATGCCTTCTACTATTGTTTCAGATCGTGATGCAAATTTCTTGTGTCATTTTTGGCGCACGCTTTGGAATAAGTTGGGTACAAAGTTGCTATTTTCTACAACTTGTCATCCACAAACTGATGGACAAACTGAGGTTGTGAACCGCACTTTGGGCACTATGTGACGAGCTATTTTGAAGAAAAATTTGAAGCAATGGGAAGAATGCTTGCCTCATGTTGAGTTTGCTTATAATCGGGCAACACATTCTACTACCAAGGTAAGTCCCTTAAAGGTAGTGTATGGTTTTGATCCCCATACTCCACTTGATATACTTCCTCTACCTATTAATGAGAGAGTTCATGTTGATGCTAAGGAGCGTGCTGAATTTATTTTGCAAATGCATAAGACCACTAGACTTAGGATTGAAAAGATGAATGAAAAATATAAAATTGCTGGTAGTAAAGGTAGAAAGGAAGTAAAGCTTGATGTAGGAGATTTAGTGTGGTTACACTTAAGAAAGGATAGATTTCCAGAATTGAGAAAGTCTAAGCTAATGCCTAGAGCTGATGGTCCATTCAAAATAATGGAGAAGAATAATGATAATGCATACAAACTTGAGTTGCCTCCCGAGTTCGGGGTTACTCCTACTTTTAATATTTCAGATTTGAAACCATACTTGGGAGAAGAGTATGAGCTTGAGTCGAGGACGACTCCACTTCAAGAGGGGGAGGATGATGAGAACATCACTACTATGGATACACACAATACTCCTCCAATTCTAGACTTGCAAGGTCCAATGACGAGAGCTCGTGCACGATGACTAAATTTAGAGGTGAGCTCGTTCCTACGTTCTTCGCTATATGTTACTTTTGAGAATGGTTTGCTACCTAATGATTATTTTATGATTAGAAACCATGGAGAGGACTAGGAGATGATGGGAGAACGAGTTGGAAACGTCGAGGACCAGCAAGGGCTTGGAAGCCAAAGTGGAGGCCCAATCAAAACCGACTTCGAGTCTGTTTTAGGGCCAAGAACCAGTCTGCACTAAAATAGTCACCCAGGACGCATACAGACTCGGATTTGGACGTTCTACATATGCACGGAAAGATAAGGAGAAGACCTTTCTAATGCTGCCGGCCTCATGTCAAAATTCATCCGGAGTCATCAGGAATCGTCAAAACAAGAGAGAGTCCAGAATCTGTGTCGGTGTTGCATCGCCTATTTTTGACCTTTGGGCTTTGTATCTAGTTGAGCCCAATTAGGGGCGCGTCCAGAGGGTCTTGCATGATCCTAGGGTCTTTATATACAGTCACCACCACACCATTAGGATTCGGGTTTTGCTTAGATCAATTCTGTTCATAAATAGTGTTGCCGTTCATCGGTTTGTGAGACCCCAACTTCGAGAGTTTAATCATACATCTGTAATTGTGTTGCATTCTTCGTTGTTCTTGCTTGTGTTCTTGATTCGCAGGCAGGGATTAGCCTTCTCGGCGGGGTCAATCGTCTTTGGACGGTTGATAACCAGAGGAGACGTCGTGCTGCGATTGCGGGGTTTAGAACGTGCTGTTCTGAAGCCGGATCGATTTGTGTGTCGCCTACGACCAAATCAACTTACCAAGAACCTTTCGAAAGATCGGGAACCCTTGTCTACATCAGTCTCCTCGATAGATAGATGATTGTTGAATTTTGACTAGCCCAAGATTAGGGGTCCATCTCACTGCTGTCGGATCAAACCAATGACATTTGAAAAAAAAACAAGGTTAAGAGGTTTCGAATCCTCAATTCTTCCATAATACTCGAGCCCATCAAGACTGGGTGTCATAACTCTTGTATTTGTGGTTTTTCAATTGGGACGACTCTGCTCGTATCTTGTTCTGTGAAAGCGATATCTGTTCACATCATAAGCATTGAATGCCCTGACCTTATAGGTACAACCATTGGCAACCTGTCTCAACTCAGCACTTATGGACGCATCGGTTCGAGCCTGTGAGTTACAACAGGATAGTTCAGGAATCAAGAAGAGAATGGAAAGTCAAACTAAGCACATCATAAAATGGATCATACCTTTTGTTTGAACCAAGAAATGAAACCGGGCATTCCACCTCCTGCTCCCTATCTAAGAAGGGTCTCAGTCTCGTTTGCTATAGGTTCCCTTCTTTCACACCAGAAATGATGCAAAAATTCCCTGTCCAACGAGAAACAACGAGGTTGGAGGAAAAAGAGTGACTACTTAAGAAGAACAAGATTTTTGTAAACTTACTGCATGTAGGGTTGGACTTCAGAAAGATTGGTTAACACAAATAGAATGATGATGTGCCACTCTTCAGGTTTCAAGGTCTTAGGGGTCGAACCACTTGCACTTCCAAGTTGACCTTGAAAAAGGCTAAGAGTGGAACCATCTTGGTCCGCACTGTAGCGAGATGGTGGATTATGCACGCTAGGACGATTGTCGGCATAGTATTTTGTGGTGAAGTTTGACACCTCCTCGAGAATGTATGCCTCTGCCATTGAAGCTTCAATCTTGCATTTATTTTTACATTGAGTTCAAAGAATCTTTAGACACCTCTCAATTGAATAGAACCAATGGTACTACCCAGGCCCCCCCATTTGTGTCTCATATGGGAGGTGCAAAATCATATGTGGCATCGGAGTGAAGAAGCCGGGTGGAAAGATCTTCTCCATCTTACAGACCAAATAAGGGGCCTGTCTTTCCATATCTACAAGCACGGTCCGAGATAACTCCTTAGCACAAAGCTAGCAGAAGAAATAGCTCAACTCTACCAACACTTGCCACACGTGATCAGGGACATAGCCTCGAACCATCACCGGTTGAAGCAGCTCAAGCCATATGCGGTAGTCATGACTCTTCCACCCGCTGATTGGCATAGTCGACAAGTTCACTCCCCTTCTCAGATTTGCTGCAAACCCATCAGAGAAATATATTGTTTGGAACCATTCCAGTACTTCCCTCCTTTGCTTGGCCATCAGGACGAAATCTGCCTAAGGATTTTTCCATGTCTTGCCAGTTGTAGCAGGCACCATGTTCAGCTTTGGTCTATCGCATATTTCTGCTTGATCCACTCTTGCCTTAACATTGTCCCTTGTCTTATTAGGAATGGCCATAGATGTTGTGAAAGACGTCTCGCCAATATTCTTTTCAATGTGCATTACATCAATGTTATGTGGAAGAATAATGTCCTCCACATACTCAAGCCTATACAAGCCCGAGATATGAGTCCAGGTATGTAACTCACCATATCCCACAAAGGCATTATTTTCTTCATTTATTTCGAGAGCATCTAACATAGCACGAACCTTAGCACCTGTCATTGTTTGCTGTGGAGGATCATTAACTACAACACCTTTCGTAAAGTTCTTTTTGTCTTTTCTGAATTCAAGGATAGGATGGAGGAACTGTCGGTGTTTGTCGAAAGAAGAATACTTACCACCCTTCTTCAACCAAATGAACATCAGAGTTGTCTTGCATATTGGACATGGGAACTTCCCGTGAACACACCATCCACTGAATATCCCATAAGCCAAGAAGTCATGCAGAGAGTAGTGGTACCAAACATGCATAGTGAAGTTTGTTCTTGTTGCTCGATCGTATGTCCATACCCCTTCCTTCCAAGCATACTCCAATTCATCAATCAGAGACTCCATAAACACACCCATCTTATTCCCCGAGTGATCAGGAATTATCAATGACAAGAATATGTTCTGTCGCTGAAAAAGGACGTCGGGTGGCAGATTGAGGGGTATAACAAACACGGGCCAACAAGTGTATGGGGCAGCCCCCATTCCATAGGGACTGAATCCATCTGTTTCCAGTGCCACACGTACATTCCGAGCCTCTCCCGCTTTACTAGGGTGTTTCCTATTAAAATATTGCCAGGATTCACCATCGGATGGATGTACAAGCTTCTCAAGATGTTATCGAATTTGTTTTTTGTGTCATGTCATCTGTTTTGTTGTCTCCTCATTCATGTAAAGATGCTGGATCCTTGGTAAGAACGAAAGGTACCGTAGAATTTTCACAGGGGTCGTGAGCTGCCTCTTTTGATTATCATCGGAGTCTACCTCCAAGTATCTAGAGGCCTTACACTTTGGACAATACTTTTCTTCTTTATGTTCTTTCCTAAATAAGATGCATCCGTTCAGACGAGCATGAATCTGTTCATATGGCATATTAAGTGCATGAAGTACTTTCTTTACCTCCTACATGCTCTTTGGCGGAATGTGATCTTCCAGAAGAAGGCTGCAAAAGACTGTCAGCATTACATCAAAACAGGCATGACTCAGGCTAAACTGGGACTTTACGGCCATTAGGCATGTAATGGCATCTAGTTAAGAAACCTTCGTATGCCCATGAAGGGGTTGTTGTGCCGCTGACAACATTTGGTAAAACACCTTCGTAGTTGGCTCTGGCTCCTCCTCTGTACGTGCTTCATCATAGTCATGTAACATTTCCCCTACCCCGCCATCAGCCTCACAAGCCTCGATGCGTTGCCTCATGACCTCTTCTCTCTCATGATGTGGCTCCCCATGGTGGGTCCACCTGGAATAGCCCTTAACAAATCCATTGAGGACAAGATGTCTACCCATGACATCCTTGGTTTGACGTTTATGGTTCTGACATATTCCACATGGACAAAAAGCTCAAGGAGTCTTTCCTTCAATGTTGGCAAATGCTTGGGTCAAGAAAGGATTAGTCTTTTGAAACCATTCATCAGTCATCAATTTTGTACTTTGGCGGCCCATGTACATCCACTCACGGTCATCCATCCTCTAACATATCACCGTAAAATAAAACAAAAACTTTATCTAACACATATCTCAACAGTGTAATGGGTAAAGATAGGTCCTAATCCCACCCGAGGATGTGTAGATGAGGTAAGTTTCCATGCTCTACTCCAATCCAAGACAGTATTTCGGCAGCACCTCCCCGCTGTTCTCCAAATACACGTCCTAACAAGGAGATTGTGTATCCGAAGAACAACAGAGAGGTACTGCTGAAACACTGACTCAGACCGGAGTAGAGCATGGAAACTAACCCATCTACACATCCTCGGGCTGTCCCAAAAAAATGGGGACAATTCAAAATAGATACGGATATAGATATGTAAAGATCTACATATTTTAACCTGTATCTCTTTCGAATAGGAGACACCTAACTAAGTTACATGACCTACAAACATAAAAGGAAATAGGGGTCTTTTTGCCTCACCTTGCTCTCCTGCAAAGTGATGTGTCGATGACGGTGACATCGGTCCTGTATGCCTCACCTTGCTTCTCCTTGCAAAAGAAAAGGAAACAATACTGTCAATGCAAAATTTGACAGCACCTCCCCTACACGGTGAGGTTTCCAATAGTTGCAAGAATAACAGTGGCACGATGGCCAGCAAACACAACGCCACGATGGCCGACATCCACAACAGCACGATGGCTGACATCCACAGCAACAAGGACAAAGTTCTACCTCCGCGGAGCAGGAGCAGGACAGCGATGCGTGGTACCAATGCATGGGGTGGATGGAGACTGGGCGGGGCACGAAGTTCTACCTCACCTTGCTGTCCTTCAATGTGAGGTGTCGAGGACGATCACAACAGTCGTTACCTAGAAAAAAAAATATTCATTTGTAAGGAATACATTCTGTAGGAGTGAAAAGGGACCTGCATTATTGCTGCTACAAACGGACATTTGAACATTTGTTTATATGTCGATTTAGCCACTATTTACAAGGAGCTGCACTTTTGTTTCTTGTCTCCTCACATCCCCCAGCCACTTTAATGATCCTATTAGTAGTTTTGAATTTAAAACCAAAACTAGTGCCACTGATAAGGACATCACCCTTATGGATACATCCAACACTCTGCCAACTAAAATGCAAGTTCATGCACGACAACTGAATTCACGGGTGAGCTTATTCCTAATGATTCCTTTATGTGATTTTAAGAATATATGGCTACCTAATGAATTAATTATTGTAAGAAACCATGGAGATGATGATGTGATAGCTAGGGAGGTGATTGGAGGCCCAATCAAAACCGACTTCGAGTCTGTTTTAGGGTCTAGGATCAGTCTGCACTAAAATGGACGCCTAGGATGCATACGAACTCAGATTTGTACGTTCTACATATGCTTAGAAAGATAGATAAAATACCTTTCCAACCGAACCGGTCCCATATCAAAATTCGTCCCGAGCCGTCGACAATCACTAAAACAATTCAACTTCCAGAATCTGTCCTCGTGCTGCGACACCGTAATCGGTCTTTGGGCCATGTATCGAGTTGAGCCCACTTAGGACTGCATCCAGGGGGTCTTGCACGACCCTAGGGTCCTCATATATGGCCGCTGCCTCTTTATTAGGGTTTGGGTTTTGCTTAGATTAATTCTGTTCATATACAGTGTTGTCGTTTATCAGTTTGTGAGACCCCAACTTTGTGAGCTTAATCATTCATCTGCAATTGTGTTGCATTCTTCTTTGTTCTTGCTTGTGTTCTTCATTCGTAGGCAGGGATTAACCTTCTTGGTTAGATAAATCGTTCTTGGACGGTTGATAACCAGAGGAGACGTTGTGCTGCAAATACGGGGTTCAGAACGTGTCGTTCAGAAGCCAGATCGATTTGTGTATCGCCTCCGCCTTAATGAAGATTTACCAGAACCTTTCGGAAGATCGGGAACCCTTGTCCACAACAAGTGGTAATCAGAGCTTCAGGTACACCGTTAGGTTCGCTCTTATCTTTGTTTAGTTCATGTCATCATCCTAGAGTCCAGAAAATCGCCCTACAAAAATATTTGTTAGTCTTGTTTCCGCTGCCCTATACCCTTTGTGTTCTGCAATTTTCTTGTGAGTTAGGTTAAATTTTGGTCCATTGGAACACTTGTTTAGTTGCTGGTCAATCAAATTTCCTTCGTGTTCCTTTTTTTGTCAACTTTCTAATCAGATTTGGCAATCATTGTGCGCTAGTTGTTGCTGAGCGAGGAAAAAAAACTGCTATTTGGCTGCATCGGCTGTGTAGTGTTTGCCCCCTTGATCTAATATTGGTGCACGTATTATTGCTGTTAAGTATTGATAGCTGCACCTAAATTTCTCCACGCCTAGGAGGTCTGAGTTTTGCTGCCACTACTTTGTGCACACAAATCTGTTTCATTGCGCATTAAACATCCAGAGCCTTGCTTATTCCTTGGTTAGTAAGCCTATTCATTCTTTTGTGAGATCCTTGATCCTACTTGAGACTAGCTATATTTGTTCTCTTTGGGCTTTGCTCTTGTCATCTTGAGAATTGTTGAGTGGGACATCTGTTATGCAAAAAAAAAATGAAAGTATGTTTTGCTGAACAGTAGCAGCAATGAATGAAAAAATATAGAGAGTAGACAACACATCAGACAAAAGGTGCTACGGTCGCTCGCAAATATTGAAGTGTTACATGCTACTTATAATTAAATACTATGAGTGCAAATCTTGTAGCCCCATTTACACTTGAGAATAGCTAGTGTCTCTCTATCACTAGTGCTACACAAGCTTGTTGTTTTCACACAACTCAATCCTTTGGTAGTATCAAGTGTCATTATCATTGGTGTGAGTTGCTTTGATATTCACTTATATTCAAAGATCAGCAACTAGGCAACTGATTTCTTACTTGGATTACTATTTAACTTGACAATAGTTAAGAAATTCAGATTGTTTCCTTGACTAGCCTTCCAAGCTCCACATATATCCTTCTGAACAGACACATATTTTTTATCCTCGCAATCATCAGTTCACACTCTCCAAGGTATCCTTTGCTTGTTGTAATTAAAAACTTTGTAAGAGCTTGGTAAGATGCTTCTATTTGCTTGTTGAGAGTTTACACTATGATCACATAGTAGTGATGGAAAAATATACTCCGGTGTGTTTTCTTGTTTTCTACTAACAATGACAGGTTACACCACTCATGGTGATGATTCAACGTCGTCTAATGAGAACAATACGAGTGATGTAGTACAACGAGTGCTTCGTTCTCAAATGGAGAAGGTAGAGCAAAATCAATTGAATAACTTGTTCCAAACTCACTTTGTTGTGAAGGATCAACGTTGTCGTGTCATCATTGATGGAGAAAGTAGCCGCAATATCGCAAGCTTGGAGTTGGTCGAGAAGCTTGGCTTGACCACACAGCCACACCCATGTCCATACTACAACCAATGGGTAAATTCTTGTGATAAGATAAAGGTAGATAAAATTGCATGCATTAAATTTTTCATTGATTCTTATAAGGATAGTGCAAAATTTGATATAGTACCTATACAAGCATGTCATTTGTTATTGAGTAAATCTTGGATTTTTACAAATAATGCTTTGCATAATACCATTGCAAATAGCTACTCATTTACATACAATGGTAGAAGAGTTAATCTTAAACCTATGACCACTGCTGAAATTTTAGAAGAGGATAAACAAAGGATTGAGAGAAGAAAAAATGAACTGTTTAGGAAAGAATGGACTGTTTCAAATGTTGCAACAATTACATCAAAATCTGAATTAGAGGATAAACATATTTCCTTGCCTCTTGTTGCAACTAATATATTTCAGGTTCTACACAAAGAAGAGGATAGTGAGAAAGATGAAGAACATATTGTTGCTTCAGGTAAGAGCTTTCTTGATGTGATGAATTGTTCCAATAATCTTGCTGTGTTGGAACCTTGTCTTGATTTGTCTTTGCTACAAGTTGATTTATCTACTGATCCTTGTGATAAAGACGAGTTGTGTGCCACTTCTTCACTTATACCTTTGCCACAACAAATGAATGAGCTTGATGTTTTTGCTTATGATTCACCTACTAGTGCTGAAAATGAGACATTTGATTTTAATTATATGTGAAAGGGATGAGCAGAAATTATTGTCTTCTCTAAAAATTTTGGGTTATATTGAATTTGGTGTTCTTTGTGATCAAAATACCGTGGAGAAGCAAATCTTTTCTCAAACTAAGTTGCCTTTATTTATAAGAAATATTTTTTATACTATTGGCAACTATGATCATAGAGGTGTGTTTATGATACATAGAGTTGATGTTTGTTCAAATTTGAAGCATCCTCTTGGTTTGCAACTAAATGACCAGCTAGAAAACTTTAATATCAACTACCATGTCATGTCATATTTTTTTAGTATTTCTAAGATCACACATTGTCTACCTTGTGATAAGAGTGAGAATGATGCTCATATTGCTGACAAAGTTTTTAAAGAGATTATTAATTTGCATGGAATGCCTTCTACTGTAGATTCTCATTATGATAACAAATTTCATAATGCATATAAATATGAGTTGCATCCCAAGTTTGGGAATAGTTTCATAATTTATATTTTAGATTTCAGACCATACAAACTAAGAGATGAGCTTGAGTCGAGGACGACTCTAATTCAAAACAGGGAGAATGATGAGGACATCACCCTTATGGATACACCCCGCACTCCGCCAACTAAAATGCAAGTTCATGCGCGATAACTGAATTTACGGGTGAGCTTGTTCCTAATGATTCCTTTATGTGATTTTGAGAACATATGACTACCTAGTGAATTAATTATTGTTAGGAACCATATAGATGATGATTAGATAGCTAGGGAGGTGATTGGAGGCATTATGGACCAGCAAGGACGTGCAAGCCAAGGTGGAGGCCCAATCAAAACCGACTTCGAGTCTGTTTCGGGGCCTAGGACCAGTCTGACTAAAACAGACACCCAGGACGCATACCGACTCCGATTTGGACGTTCTACATATGCCTAGAAAGGTAACTAAAATAACTTTCCAACCCAGCTGGTTCCATATCAAAATTCGTCCCGAGCCGTCGGTAATCGTCAAAACAAATCGACTTCCAGAATCTGTACTAGTGCTACGACACCATAATTGGTCTTGGGCCATGTATCGAGTTGAGCCCACTTAGGGCTGCGTCCAGTGGGTCTTGCACGACCCTAGGGTCCTCATCTACGGCTGCCGCCTCTTCATTAGGGTTTGGGTTTTGCTTAGATTAATTCTGTTCATATACAGTGTCACCGTTCATCAGTCTGTGAGACCCTAACTTCATGAGCTTAATCATTCATCTACAATTATGTTGCATTCTTCTTTGTTCTTGCTTATGTTCTTGATTTTTAGGCAGGGATTAGCCTTCTTGGTGAGGTCAATCATTCTTGGACTGTTGATAACCAGAGGAGACGTTGTGTTCTGATTGCGGGGTTCAGAACATGTCGTTCAGAAGACCGAGAATCCTTGTCCATAACAGCTACGATATAGAAAACACACAAATTAATTACAACAAGCTCGATCGAACTACAACTGACATGTGAACGGAACGGATGCATGTGTTGTTCTGAACCCAACCAATTTAACAGACGTGAACATCATCTACAAAAGTCCGTCAGCAACCTCAATCCAAACATGGTGTTCTGCATTACGTGTACCTTCATCTACAACTTCTAACACCACTCACCAATCATGTACTCTCAAGCCAAATATGAAGCTAAGCAAGGTGCAATTGATCTACATGGGCATGCTGTGCGAGAACCACAAGCAACATCATAGCGAAACAAAATAGAATCAAGTGTGGCAATTCGTCGATCAGTTGGTTGGTGTTAGTCAGATTTGTTCTAGAAGGAAAGATAGGAGGCGAGGGAGTATGTGAAGCTCACCGAGCAAGAAGAAAGCACTACGGCCGAGCTTGGATAGATGGAGGCGCTCTTGGGTAGCTTCACCGAGCAGGGGGTCGATGACGGTGGTAGCCCTGGATGCGGCCGAGTGGGGGCGGCGCCAGGCAGGGGAGCGACTGGGCGGGGGCGGGCCACGGCCGGGCAGCGAGCAGCCAGGCGGGAGCGGGCAGCCGGGCAGGGGCGGCGGCGGGGGCGGGGCCGGGGCCGCGGCCGGGTAGCGAGCAGCCGGCGGGGACGGGGCTGCAGCCGGGCAGCGAGTAGCCGGGAAGCGCGCACGTTGTGGGCAGGGAGGCGCAGGCAGGTGAGGAACGTGGCGGCTGGGAGGCACGTGGAGGTGAGCTGCGCGGCGGCAGGGAGGCGCGTGGAGGTGAGCTGCACGGCGGTAGGGAGGCGCGGGGAGGTGGTCGTCGGCAGAGAGAAGCTAGCGTCCGGAGACAATACTTAGCGTGCGAGTGAGAGAGATAGAGGTAGGGAGGGGGTCAATGGGTATGTGCACAGATCTGTTTGCCGAGTGCCTAGTGGAGGCACTCGGCAAACCTAACCTTTGCCGAGTGCTGCCAGCTGGCACTAGGCAAAGTAAATAGTCGCCGAGTGTCTTATCCGAGGCACTCGGCAAAGGTGATGTTTGCCGAGTACCTCCATTTGGCTCTCGGGAAAAAAAATTCTTGTATATGCAAAAATAATTTAGAATAATGAAGTGAATTCAAAAAAATAAAAACTTTAAAATACCAAGATTTATCTTATATTTTACCTATACAAAATGATTTGAAGTAAAATTCAAATTTAACGAAATATACATGACAAAATTTGCAAAACTTTCTATAACTTTTACCATAACACCTACATATGATATTATGATCTCATGACACTTCTCGTAATTTTCTGACTTCATTTATTTTTTATAAAATTTAAATAAATTCTAACCACAAAATGATGGTGATATTTCATGTAAAAGATTCACAAAATTTTCTTTCGTTTCTTGGATACGACATCACTTTGGAGTCACAAATATGAATATCAAATTTTGGTAACCTACATTCCATTATTTGAATAACTTGTAGTTTAAATTTCATTTTACCCAAGAAAATACCTTTAATGAAATAAATATCAGAAATATAACAAACTTGCCTTTAAAAATATCAAGCTTGAACATTAAGTACTGTGGACTACTAGTGGCCTCCAAAAAAAATTGTGACAAGAAATAGAAGAATTTTTTTTTTCCGAGTCGTAGTGGTAGGCACTCGCCAAAACTGACTCTTTGCCGAGTGCCTAAATTAGACACTCAGCAAAAGGTACCTTTGCCAAGTGTCTGTTAGTAACACTCAACAAAGGCTTAACGGCCGACAAAAATGTTAATGGCTTTCCTTTTTACCGAGTGTCGCCTGGTAAGACACTCAGCAAAGGTTGAGTTTTGCTGAGTGCTGAAGCTATGCTGAGTGTCTCTAGTGTAGACACTCGGCAAAGAGACACTCGGCAAAGGTGAGCTATGCCGAGTGCTTCTTATTTGCCGAGTGTCTTAAGTTTTACACTGGACAAAAATATAGTTTGCCGAGTGCTTGATATATTGTACTCGGCAAAATCATCGGCACTCAGCAAAAGCCTGTTTTCGCGTAGTGCAACCTTCCTATTTTTGTTAATATATTTTTTTTATTTTAGACTTGAGTTAATTCGCTTCTACGGATAACCGAGCTCAGGTCTGCATAATGCTACTCAGGTGCTCTAACCGCTAGATTAGAGACACTTTCACAAAATATAATTATATTATATATATGTTCCTCTCAGTTGCATTCCAACATCTGACCTTATTACGACGTGTTCCACAACAAAGCATAGAAAAACGCCAATAATTTCTCCTCAATGGGCGACTACATCTTCTCATCTTCCACGGATGAGTTTAAATAACCCCATGCTAGTCCAGATGCCCACCGCTAGGCGCGCAGCATTACAACGAAATGGAGACCCATTACTACCTCTACCTGGGATTAGCTCTCGTGTCCCTGTTCATCGTGCTCGCGAGGCGCCCACGGCGCAGGCACGGACTGCGGCTCCCACCTGGGCCATGGCAGCTGCCCATCATCGGCAGCATCCACCACATCGCGGGCAAGCTCCCACATCGCGCAATGCGGGACCTGGCGCGGCGCCATGGCTCGGTCATGACGCTCCGCATCGGTGAGGTGCCCACGGTAGTGCTGTCGTCCCGGGAGGCGGCGCGTGAGGTGATGAAGACGCACGACGTGGTGTTTGCGTCGCGGCCGATGAGCCCCACCATTAACGTGATCACCAATGGCGGCCGCGATATCATCATGGCCCCCTACGGCGAGCACTGGCGCCAGCTCCGCAAGATCGCTGTCGTCGAGCTTCTCAGCGCGCGCCGGGTGCTCTCCTTCCGCGCCATCCCCGAAGAGGAGGTTGCCGCCTTGCTCCGCACCATCGCCATTGCAGCAGCTGATTCACGCCCCGTCCAGATGCGTGACCTGATATGCCCGTTCCCTTCAGACGTCACTGTGCGAGCAGTGGTTGGTGATCGATGGAAGGACCGCGCCTTGTTCCTTCAGCAGGTCGACAGGGTCAACAAGGTCGCCGCCGGGTTCAACCCGCCTGACCTGTGGCCGTCTTCCACACTCGCTCGCTGGCTCAGCAGCGCAGAGCGCCGCGGGAAGGAGTGCCGCGAAACGGTGTTCAGAATCCTCGACGACATAATCAAGGAGCACATCGAAAGATTGGATAGGGCAGCTGGAGGCGGCGAGGCGGAGGTGCTTCTTGATGTGCTGCTTAAGATACATAGGGATGGTGCGCTCCAGATCCCGCTCGACATGGACGTCATCAAAGGCGTCATCTTTGTAAGTGTTTCTTGACACTTCTAGTTCATTCTCATTTATTTTCACTCGTTTTTCAGGATATCCTTGATTGCTTGTTTGTCAACAAATTCCGTCCCGGTTAGTTAGTGTCCGATAGTCCATGATAATGTTTGCTAAGAACATGCTTTCATTCTCATTAGTGGATCAGAAAAAGAAATTATTTTGTGATAAGCGGGGTGTGCTGTCAGCTGCAATGACGTGGAGGACTAATAAGATCTTACACTTTGGATGTGTGCACCTTTTCCCACACCATTTTCTTTAAAAGAATGACATGTGCCTTATCTTGTACTGATCCGCAATTGAGAAAAGACAAAGTGACAGGATTAAATACAGCGTCAATTGTTAAAAAAATCATTGTGTGTTTGGCCAAGCTACGGACTAATACTGTTTCAATGCTTTTCAACCATACGAGCTTGGTTTGCTTCGTTAGCAATGCGTTCCGTGGCAACCAAGGACTTTTTTTAGCGT
The DNA here is from genome assembly GCA_030378355.1 of Eleusine indica. Lineage (NCBI taxonomy): Eukaryota > Viridiplantae > Streptophyta > Magnoliopsida > Poales > Poaceae > Eleusine > Eleusine indica. The sequence goes on along the minus strand of CM059501.1, from coordinate 41,066,460 downwards.
GAAAGACAGTGTCTGGATAATATATACTGGGATCCTATCATTATCATTGACCTTTTCCTTTTCATTGGCTGAAACAGACTGAATCTACGTATCCTAATTACTTTCCCGCCACTACCGGAAACCAACGATTTGCCAAGTGTAAAGTTATTTACCGAGGGCATTACCACGAACACTCGACATCTTGCTGATTGCCGAGTGTTACGTAGGTTGGCTCTCGGCATATATGACACACACAACATTAAGGCCATTTGCCGAGTGTAAGGCGACTCGACACTCGACAACAAGCCCTCAGCCCTTAACAACTAAAAACACCCGGTAATCCGTGTGAGCCTCGGCATATAGGGGAGAGATGCCGAGTGCCTTGTATCTGGACACTCGACATATAGGGGAGAGATGCCGAGTGCCTTGTACCTGGGCACTTGGTATCTAGGCCGTCGTCGTCACTCTCTGTCACGTCACTTTTTTGCGCTGAGAGCCCAAGATGACACTCGGGGACCTAGTTGCCGAGTGCTCGATTTGTGACACTCAGCAACTAGATAGTTGCCGGCTGTGCAGGTGCCGAGTCGGGGATGCCGACGGCTATCGTCAGCATCTAAGATGCCAAGGGTAAACAAATGTTTACCAAGTGCTGCTGACACTCGGCATTTTGCGGGATTCTGATAGTTTGCCTTATGGTCAATGATTTCGTTACTGACCACCTTCTTCCCAAACCGCTTTGCGCACAGGAGATCTTCGCCGCCGGCAGTGAGACGGCAGCGACGGTGTTGGATTGGGCCATGGCAGAGCTTATGAGGAACCCGAAGGCGATGCAGCGGGCGACGGCCGAGGTGCGAAGTGTTTTCAGCGCGCACAGTACAGTGCCGGAGCACGGTCTGGGCGAGCTCCAATACCTTCACCACGTCATCAGGGAGACATTACGGCTGCACCCTCCCGTACCACTGCTTCTACCACGGGAGGCCAGGGAGCCGTGCCGCGTGCTCGGCTACGACGTGCTTCCGGGCACCACGGTGATCGTGAACGCCTGGGCGCTCGGACGCGACGAGCGATACTGGCCCAGGGACCCCGACGAGTTCCGGCCGGAGCGGTTCGAGGCCAGCGATGTGGACTTCAAGGGCGCTGATTTTGAGTTCCTGCCGTTCGGTGCAGGACGAAGAATGTGCCCCGGGGTGATGTTTGGGCTTGCAAACGTGGAGCTCCCGCTTGCCAGTCTCCTCTTCCACTTCGATTGGGAGGCTCCTGGTGTGCCTGATCCCGCCAAGTTTGACATGACCGAGGCGTTCGGTGTCACCGTGCATCGGAAGCCCGGCCTCCTACTCCGCCCCATCCTACGCGTACCCGTGCCCGGTGTCTAGCAGGAGCGCTGCAATTAGAGGGATTGCTGGCATAACTGGCTACGTTTCATGTTTTTCGATAATGGAAACAAAAAAAAATACTACTTACTCTCTTCGAATTTAAATTATTGATGCAGTTGATTTTTTTTTGTTACGTTTGACCATTCGTGTTATCAAAAAAATTTGAAAAATTATCAAATATATTGCTACAATTTGCTTAATCATTAAAGAAAGTTTTAACCTACTTTATTATTTTTTGTTTTAGAATGAATATTTTAAATAAGATAAATGATCAAAGTAGCTAAAAAGTCAACTGCATCAACAATTAAAATCCGAAAGGAGTACTTATCATGTTCCAAATCAATTTTAAAATACTATCATCTAAAAAGATGTCAGTAGTTGGCTATTAAAAAAATGGTGGATAATAATTCTGTTTTGTTTATGGGTTGGATCAAGTTTGGTAAAGTAGTGAAATGATGTGACAATAGAAAAATCAGAAGAAGAGATTATTATTAGGTGTTAATAAATGTAAAGATTTTTTTGACACCAAGGACTACTCCTCGGGATAAGCGGTGATCTTCTGCGTATAAACTGTGGGTCTTTGCTGACTGTTGGAGAAAAAATAGCCGGCAAAGAAAAATTCAAATCATATTGTGAAGCCATAAATTAATTTAAATCAAAAAGTTTTGAACTACAAAGTTGTTTAGCTTCTCATCAAGATGTACAACTTTTATTTTGATAATTTCTTCATTCAACTACAAATTATGTTTAAATTGCTCAAATTTCAATTTTTCAAACGACCATAGATGGAGAAACAAACAAAATATAAGTTGTAGATCTCGAATAGTTATCAAACATTGTAGTGACAATGTTTTAATTTGAAATCATATTATGAATGAAAAACTAAGTTTAAATTTCTCAATTTTGAAATTCAAATTTTGTCAAGGACCTTAGATGAAGAAACTTCTAAAATGAAAGTTGTCAATCTCAAAAAGGGCGGGTTCGATTCAGTGGCAGCTGCCGCAACTCCGCTGCCCACTATCCCTTTTGCAATACAACAGGAGGCATGTCTGGTCCTGACAACATGATGGTTTTGAGGAGATTAACTCCCCAAATGCATGCGCAAGATTACAGGAAAGATGGATCGATTTCCCCCAATGTCTCGTACAGCACCGCACCTAACGCAAAGCCACACATGTTCAGGATTCCTGCATCGGCTGCATTACCAGAAGAATTAGGAGGCAATCACATTGTTGGCAATTATGTACCGAAACCTACTGCCGATGCACCAAAATCATGTCTAGCCCGACAACTACAACTACCTGGGACCGATGATTGAGCTGTTAAGATTGCGGAAGTAGTGAGAGATCAGTTTGGTTTGAAGCCAAAACAACAAACATACATGTATCAGCCACCTTACCCATCTAGTTATGACCTGATTCCTCTGCCAAAGAGATACAGAGTTCTAGAGTTTACCAAGTTCACTAGGCAGGATACTACTACAATAATCGTGCATATCAACCGATTTTCTGTGCAGTGCGGAGAGGCTGGAGCAACCGAAGCCCTGCAAATCAGACTGTTTTCCTTGTCGCTCTCTGGATCGGCTTTTTCTTAGTTTTCATCCTTGGCCCCAAATTTGATCCAAACATGGGCCGATCTAGAACAAAAATTCCAAAAGTATTTCTTTCCTAAGGTGAGGGAAATGAGGATCTTAGACTTGATAGATGTCAGACAAAAAGGCTGGTAAGTTGGCACATGAATACATACAGAGGTTCAGAGAGGTGTACAACATGTGATTGATCAATAGATGACAAAGATAGCACTGAATGGTCTAGTTGCATCTTAAAGAGAGAAGTTTCCTTCTGCTGAATTTGAGAGTCCTGCCTAGCTTTTCTAGAATGTGTCGATCTAAGAGAATCTCACTTGGAGGGCAAGATCAAGACAAGCGACTATTAGTTTTAATGCTTTTCAGTCGGACCCTAAGGATGAAGTGGAGAATGTTGCTGTTGCTGAATGGACCAGGTACAAGAATGTGTTGTCATGTCCTTGGGCGAAGTAAGATGAGCCAGAAGAGAGGTATGACTTTGTCATCACCATGGACGACAAGATCTTTAATTCACTGCTACAAGAGAAGCACATTTAATGCCCGCCGAATCACGTGTTGCCTCCTACTAAATAATTGAAGAAGAAGAAATACTGCAAGTGACACAATTCTCTATTGCATTATACTAACAAGTGCAAGGTGTTCAGAAAACATATTCAGTTTGCGATTGAGCAGGAAAAGATCAAGTTCGGCAAGGGAACAATGAAGACCAATGAGCATCCGTTCTCGATGAATGTTAATACGACCGGTATCAGCAATTTTGTTGCTTTTATTGACAGGTACCAAAAGAAAAGGGATAGGTAGTTCCAAGAATCATAGTTCAATCCACAATGGAGATGTCCTTTTTTTTAGTATTGCTAGGACAATGGTATGAAACTTCTATTTCTCGATTATTGTGCTGAATGCAACAAACAATGAGGCCGAATGTTTGATGACGCGCCATGAAGATACCAACAACAACATCGGCAGAATGAGCATATGGTGTCAACGGTCAGGACAATCGAACAATAGCCATGCCTTTCGGTTTTTGATCAGCTTGGTTTGAAGAAGGATGATGGGGAAGTTCGCTTTGACTAGGAGGTCGATGAAGAGTTGCAGGAGAGCAGAATCCACAATGGTGCCCATCTGACTTATTCACAACAAGTAAAAAAATGAAGAGTTCAGAGGATGTGTTGTTGTGACATCAGGGCTAGGAGATACAATTATGGTGAAGATGATGATCAACCGCCCATAAAGGAATGGAAACCTAATGGGTAGTCACAGGTTCAACTCTTCTTCCTGATTACATTCTTTGTGATTGATAGAAAGGGAACCTACAGCCTACTGCTGGGCAGGGACTAGATACATGCAAACTACTATGTACCATCAACAATGCACCAGTCCTTGATTCAGTGTATTAGTGAACAACTGGAGGTAGTCCTGATCGATGAAACCTTTGATGTTGCATCGACCAATTTCGCCCATGGCAAACTGAAGAGATGGAATGCTTGTCTAGCAAAATTTGGGATGAAGACTACGTCAAGATTACTCAGGGTCTTAAGGTGGTGGACCAGTCAAATTATAAGTTGTTTCTCTGACAGGCACCCCAATGGACATTGATGACAAATGCATGTTAGGAAAAGGATTTACGTCGGTCGACGAGATGCAGGAAGTTGATACAGGCGACGATTGTAAACCAAGGCCGACCTTTATTAGTAGAAAGTTGGATGAAAATTTTAAGATTGAGTTAATAAAGTTATTGAAAGAATATCAGGATTGTTTTGCTTGGGATTATTTTGTTATGTCCGGTGTGAGCCAATCTATAGTTGAACATTGGATGCCTACAAACCTAGATATCAGCCCTATAAGAAGCCGCAGAGGAGGACATACCCGAAGTTGTATGATGTGATCAAGGAAGAAATTTCTCGGTTGTGCGACGCTAAGTTTATCAGTCCTTGCCGATATCCGAAGGGGGTTTAAAATAGGCAAAATTTGCTATGGAGCACTCTTAAAGTGTGACATTTGCTGAAAAGCACTGCTTTTTTTTTTAACTTTGCTAGTGAGCACTACAACTTTGTGGGTATTTGCTGTGGAGCACTTTGGCAATATTAAGTAATTCTTTCAACAATTTTATCTCCTAACTCAAAATATGTTATAATTTGAAACTTAACAACATGATAAAATGTTGCATTGGCTATCCATGTGTATTTTTAAAAGAGTTTTTTCTGATAATTCAAATGGTTTGATTTACAAAACAAGTATTTTTTCAAATGAAAATATATTTAAGTATTAGAGGAAATAGTTTTAAGAAATACATATAGATAGTCAATGCAGTGTTTTATCACTGTGCTAAGTTTCAATTTGTAGCTTATTTTAAGTAAGAAGATAAAATTGTTGAAAAATTACTTAATATTACCAAAGTGCTCCAGAACAAATATTCATAAAATTGTAGTGCTCACTAGCAAAGTTAAAAAAAAACAGTGCTTTTCAGCAAATGTCACATTTTAAGAGTGATCTATAGCAAATTTTGCCTTTCAAATATTGTGCCTACTCACAAAAAAGAGTGGGCAGCTTAGAGTTTGTATCAACTATAGACCATTGAATAAAGCCACACCTAAAGACGATTATCCCATGCCGATAGCAGACCTTCTAGTAGATGTTGTAGCTGCTCATAAAATTGTTAGTTTTATGGATGGTAATGCTAGGCACAATCAAATTTTTTTGGTGAGAAGGATATACGGAACACTGCTTTCAGGTGTCTCAGGGCTATTGGGCTGTATAAATGGGTCATTGTGACATTCGGGTTGAAGAACGTTGGAGCCACATATCAGAGAGCCGGTTGAAATTTACATTGATGATGTGGTGGTTAAATCTAGGAGAGTTGAAGATCACATTGCCCATGTGCGAGAAGCTCTTGGGAGGACCAGAAAATACGGGTTGAAGATGAATCTTATGAAGTGTGCTTTTGTTGTATCGGCAAGCTAGTTTCTAGGTTTTATTGTGCATGAAAGAGGAATCAAAAGTGGCCTGAAGAGTATTAAGGCTGTCAATGACATTGAACCGGAGGAAGAGATCACTCCTATGGATACACGCAACACTGCTCTAATTCTGGACTTGGAAGGTCCAATGACTAGAGCTCGTGCACGACAACTCAATTTAGAGGTGAGCTAGTTCCTACGTTCTTCGTTATATGTCACTTTTGAGAATGGATTGCTACCTAATAATTATACTATAATTAGGAACTACGGAGGGGACCAGGAGATGATGGGAGAAGGACTTGGGAACATGGAGGACCAGCAAGGACTTGGAAGCCAAGGTGGAGTCCCAATCAAAACCGACTTCGAGTCTGTTTCAGGGCCCAAGACCAGTCCACACTAAAACGGATGCCCCAGACGCATACACATGCGAATTTTGACATTCTACACATGAACGGAAAGATAAGGAGAAGTCCTTTCAATTGCCACTGGCCTCATGTCAAAATGCGCCCGGAGTCATCGGGAATCATCAAAACAAGTGAGGATCCAGAATCTGTGTCGGTGTTGCGTCGCCTGTTTATGGCCTTCGGGCTTTGTATCAAGTTGAGCCCAATTAGGGGCATGTCCAGAGGGTCTTGCATGACCCTAGGGTATTCATATAGATCCATCACCGCTCCATTAGGGTTTGGGTTTTGCTTAGATTATTCCGTTCATAACAGTTTTGCCGTCATATTGGTTTATGAGACCCCAACTTTGTGAGATTCATAATACATTCGCAATTCTGTTGAATTCTTCTTTGTTCTTGCTTGTGTTCTTGATTCGTAGGTAAGGATTTGCCTCTTGGTGAGATCAATCGTTCTTGGACGGTTGATAACCAGAGGAGACGTTGTGCTACGATTGCGGGGTTCTGAACATGTTGTTTAGAAACCGAACCGAATTTTGTTTCGCCTCTGCCCAATCAAGATTATTAGAACCTTTCGGAAGATCGGGAACCCTTGTTCACATCGGGAACCCACATCCACATCCATACTACATTCAGTGGTTAAATGACTCTGAAAAAGCTAAGGTACCACAAACTTGCAGAGTTCCTTTTTCCATTGGTTCTTATGTGGATTTTGTTGATTGTGATGTTATACCCATGCAAGCATGTTCACTTTTACTAGGTAGACCTTGAGAATTTGATAATGATTTTATACACCATGGTAAAAGTAATAAGAACACTTTTATGCATAAAGGCACTAATATACAAGCTGATTTAGAAAGAGCTGCTAGTTTGAAAGATAAAAGTCCTAAAATTCAACAACCTATTAATTCTGATTCTACACCTAGTAATGCTAAAGATTCTTCAAATTGTAAGGGTGCTGGAATTAAATTACAAGGTCATTCATGTCTTGCAACAAAATCTGATCTTCCTAAAATTTCTATTGATGATGATATTTATTATGCTTTAATATGCAAACAAGCTTTTTTTCGCTTGATGATATTGCTTTTAGTGCTTTGCCTACTGTTGTCACTAACATTTTGCAGGAGTATGAGGATGTTTTCCCAGCTGAGATACCCCTACGATTGCCACCTTTGAGAGGGATTGAGCATCAAATTGAGTTAATTCCGGGTGCTACTTTGCCAAACCTTGATGCCTATAGGACCAACCCTGAGGAGACTAAGGAAATTCAACGACAAGTCCAAGACCTTTTGGATCATGGATATGTTCATTAATCACTTAGTCCTTGTGTTGTTCCAGTGCTTTTGTTCCTAAGAAAGATGGTACTTGACGTATGTGTGTAGATTCTAGAGCCATTAATAACATTACTATTAGGTATCGTCATCCTATTCCTAGGCTAGACGACATGCTTGATGAGTTATGTGGTACTATAATTTTCACTAAAGATGATTTGCGTAGTGGCTACCATCAAATTAGAATGAAACTTGGAGATGAATGGAAAACAACTTTTAAAACCAAATTCAGGTTGTATGAGTGGTTAGTAATGCCTTTTGGTTTAACTAATGCATCTAGTACTTTCATGCATTTGATGAATGAGGTTTTAAGAGCTTTCATTGACAAATTTGTGGTATTTTACTTTGATGATATCTTGATTTATAGCAAATACGCGGATGAACATATAAATCATTTGCGTGCTTTTTTTGATGCTTTTCGAGCTGCACATTTATTTAGTAACCTTGAGAAGTGCACCTTTTGGACGGATCGAGTCTCTTTTCTTAGCTATGTTGTCACTCCACAGGGACTTGAGGTGGATGAAGCAAAGATTGAAGCCATAAAGAGCTGGCCTATACTGAAAACTATCACACTGGTAAGGAGTTTTCTTAGTCTTGCAGGTTTCTACCGTCACTTTGTCAAAGATTTCAGCACCATCGCTGCACTATTGCATGAGTTGACAAAGAAGGGCGTTGAGTTCCATTGGGTAAGGTACATCATGAATCCTTTGATGCTTCGAAAGACAACCTTATACATGCACCATTGCTGCAACTACCCAATTTTGATAAGACTTTTGAGCTTGAATGTGATACTAGTGGTATAGGCATTGATGGTGTTTTGATGCAAGATGGTAAACCTGTTGAATACTTTAGCGAGAAAATTACTGGGCCTGTTTTGAATTATGATGTGAAGAAGGGTTTTCGATCTTCCGAAAGGTTCTTGGTAAGTTGATTTGGTCGGAGGCGACACACAAATCGATCCAGCTTCAGAACAACATGTTCTAAACCCCGTAATCGCAGCACGACGTCTCCTCTGGTTATCAACCGTCCAAAAACGATTGACCTCACCGAGAAGGCTAATCCCTGCATGCGAATCAAGAACACAAGTAAGAACAACGAAGAATGCAACATAATTGCAGATGTATGATTAAACTCTCGAAGTTGGGGTCTCACAAACCGATGAACGACGACACTGTTTATGAACAGAATTGATCTAAGCAAAACCCGAACCCTAATGGTGCGGCGGCGGCTGTATATAAAGACCCTAGGGTCGTGCAAGACCTTCTGGACACGCCCCTAATTGGGCTCAACTAGATACAAAACCCAAAGACCAAAAATAGGCGACGCAGCACCGACACAGATTCTGGACTCTCTCTTGTTTCGACGATTCCTGATGACTCCTGACGAATTTTGATATGAGGCTGGTGTCATTGGAAAGGTCTTCTCCTTATCTTTCCGTGCATATGTAGAACGTCTAAATCCGAGTCCGTATACCTCCTGGGCAACTGTTTTAGTGCAGACTGGTCCTGAGCCCCGAAACAGATTCGAAGTCGGTTTTGATTGGCCCTCCACTTTGGCTTCCAAGCCCTTGCTGGTCCTCCATGTTCCCAACTCCTTCTCCCATCATATCCTGGTCCTCTCCATGGTTTCTAATCATAAAGTAATCATTAGGTAGCAAACCATTCTCAAAAGTAACATATAGCGAAGAACGTAGGAACGAGCTCACCTCTAAATTTAGTCGTCGTGCACGAGCTCTAGTCATTGGACCTATACCACTAGCATCACATTCAAGCTCAAAAGTCTTGTCAAAATTGGGTAATTGCAGCAATGGTGCATGTGTAAGTTTGTCCTTCAAAGCATCAAAAGACTCATGATGTACCTTACCAAAATGGAAGTCAACGCCCTTCTTTGTCAACTCATGCAATGGTGCAGCAATGGTGCTGAAATCTTTCATAAAGCGGCGGTAGAAACCTGCAAGACTAAGAAAACTCCTCACCTGTGTGATAGTTTTTGATACAGTCCAGCTCTCTATGGCTTCAATCTTCACCTTATCCACCTCAATTCCCTGTGGAGTCACAACATAGCCAAGAAAAGAGACTCGATCCGTGCAAAAGGTGCACTTCTCAAGGTTACCAAATAAACGTGCAACTCGCAAAGCATCAAAAACAGCACGCAAATGAATCATATAATCATCCATGGATTTGCTATAAATCAAGATATCATCAAAGTAAACAACCACAAATTTGCCAATAAAAGGTCTTAAAACCTCATTCATCAAACGCATGAAAGTAATGGGTGCATTAGTTAACCCAAAAGGCATTACTAACCACTCATACAACCTGAATTTGGTTTTGAAAGCTGTTTTCCATTCATCTCCAAGTTTCATTCTAGTTTGATGGTAGCCACTACGCAAATCAATTTTAGTGAAAATTATAGCACCACATAACTCATCAAGCATGTCGTCTAGACTAGGAATAGGATGACGATACCTAATAGTAATGTTATTAATGGCTCTACAATCTACACACATATGCCAAGAACCATCTTTCTTAGGAACCAAAAGTACAGGAACAGCACAAGGACTAAGTGATTGATGAACATACCCACGATCCAAAAGGTCTTGGACTTGTCGTTGTATCTCCTTAGTCTCCTCAGGGTGGGTCCTATAAGCAGCACGGTTTGGCAAAGTAGCACCAGGACCAATGGAAAAAGGAACTCTACAAGTTTGTAATACCTTAGCTTTTCCAGAGTCATTTAACCACTGAATGTAGTATGGATATGGATGTGGGCGTGTGGTCAAATCAAGCTTCTTAACCACATCAGAACTCACCAAATTGTTGCAACTTCCTCCAGCAATGATGACACGTGCTCGACGGCTCTTGATGACGAAGAAAATCTGGAACAAGTTATGTCGCTGCATCATCTCGGGCTGCTAGATTCGTGTGCTAAGGACACGCTGCACAATAATATTCATGTAGCCCGTGGTATCTCCGCGTCCAAAGACGAGGTCACCGCTGGTGGCAGCGACATCCTCCTCCTCATCTTCCACATCGGAGGTGCTCATGTAACCGCTATCATCTGTCACCACATATGCCCGCCTACTTGGGCAATCTTTCTACACATGGCCAAGACCATGGCAGCGGTGGCACTGAATCCCTGTAGTGCGTCCCGTCGAAGCAACAGAGGAGGCACTACTAGCCGGTACCTGCACAGAATTTTTACCTGAGCGCGTAGAAGGGGCAGGGGCTGATCTTGGTGTTGCAGAAACAACACTAGCTGGTGGCTAGATGGAGCACTAGTAGGAATCCCAAATTTATTATTTATTATTTTATTTTTTGATATTTTTTCCCAACTCACTAGCAATGGGGGAAAAACCACAAAACATTTCAGCTCAAACAGAGCTAGTACGTGGCCCATAGAAAATCTTGAAGTTTCAGAAAACGTCGGGTTTCAACTTGAATCAATTTTTTCTTTATCTTCCCGATTTTTTTTGAATTTTTGACGAGCGCACACAGGGCGTCAGAATCGGTTATCTCTGTTTTACCGAAGGGGTGTCAGAATCGGTTATGAAGAAACCCGGGGTTTGAGTGAAACCCGAGTCAGGCTTGGGGTCGGGTAGGGATTTTTTGGGCGAGGTGGATGCAGCGGAAAGTGGAATTTATGAAAATTGGTCAGAGGTGTTGAGGGCGGGTTTGGGGTGGGATCAGGGTGGGCATGTTGATCAATCAACCCTAGCACATAAAGCCGACAAAACCGAGGGTGGTGGAAGGGATGGCGGCTAGGGTTGCAAGGAAAACACTACTGACAACAAAAACACAAAGTAAACCAGCGACTAAACAAGAACTAGGGCACAAACTCAACACTACGGACTCTAAAATTGAAATATGCAAAGGCTAAACACATGGTTATGGACGGGGGAATTTTTTTTTGGCTTTTCTGTCGACGATAGGAAGAACACGAAAACAAAACTAAAGGGTAGTGCGAACCTGACGGTGCACCTGAAGCTCTGATTACCACTTGATGTGAACAAGGGTTCCCGATCTTCCGAAAGGTTCTTGGTAAGTTGATTTGGTCGGAGGCGACATACAAATCGATCCGGCTTCAGAACAGCACGTTGTAAACCCCGCAATCGCAGCACGACGTCTCCTCTGGTTATCAACCGTCCAAAAATGATTGACCTCGCTGAGAAGGCTAATCCCTGCCTACGAATCAAGAACACAAGCAAGAACAACGAAGAATGCAACACAATAGCAGATGTCTGATTAAACTCTCGAAGTTGGGGTCTCACAAACCGATGAACGGCGACACTGTTTATGAACAGAATTGATCTAAGCAAAACTCGAACCCTAATGGTGCGGTGGCAGCTGTATATAAAGACCCTAGGATCATGCAAGACCCTCTGGACGCATCCCTAATTGTGCTCAACTAGATACAAAACCCAAAGGCCAAAAATAGGCGACGCAGCACCGACACAGATTCTGGACTCTCTCTTGTTTTAACGATTCCCGATGACTCCTGATGAATTTTGACATGAGGCCAGCGTCATTGGAAAGGTCTTCTCCTTATCTTTCCATGCATATATAGAACATCCAAATCCGAGTCCATATGCATCCTGGGCAACTGTTTTAGTACAGACTGGTACTGGACCCCGAAATAGACTCGAAGTCGGTTTTGATTGGGCCTCCACTTTGGCTTCCAAGCCCTTGCTGGTCCTCCACGTTCCCAACTCCTTCTCCCATCATATCCTGGTCCTCTTCATGGTTTCTGATAAGGTAGCAAACCATTCTCAAAAGTAATATATAGCGAAGAACGTAGGAACGAGCTCACCTCTAAATTTAGTCGTCGTGCACGAGCTCTGGTCATTGGACCTTGCAAGTCCAGAATTGGAGGAGTGTTGTGTGTATCCATAGGAGTGATGTCCTCATGACATACCCGCGCTCTAACAAGAAGGTCTTAAGCCTAGCATACCATGCCCTAGGTGCTTGCTTTAGCCCGTACAAAGCCTTTTGAAGCTTGTACACACGGTTTGGGTATTTTTGGTGCTCAAAGCCAGGTGGTTGGCTCATATAGACCTCTTCCTCTATGAAACCATTTAGGAAAGCACTCTTGACATCCATTTAGTAGAGTCTAATGCCCTTAGAAGCAGCAAATGCAAGCAAGATCCTAATGGCTTCTATGTGTGCAACAGGAGCATAGGTTTCCCCATAGTCTAAGCCCTCCACTTGACTGAAGCCTTTGGCAACAAGCCTAGCCTTGCTTCTAGCAACCTCACCATCGTCCCCATGCTTATTTTTGAAAACCCACTTGATTCCTATGACATTGACACTAACAGGAGGCTCTACTAGGGTCCACACTTTGTTTCTCTCAATGTTTTCCAACTCCTCATGCATGGCATTAACCCAATGTTCATTAGATAATGCGTGTCCAACATCCCGAGGCTCAAAGGTGGCAACAAAGAGAGAATTAATAAAGCAGGCGAGATGTGCAGACCTTGACCTTGTTGTCCTCTCATAGAGATTACCGATCATCTGTTGAGGTGGATGTTGACGCTGAATGTGGTGAGGGGCCTCTCTCGCAGAGCGTACCGCCCCTCAACCATAGCTGGAGCTGGCTCAACAGCTGCTGAGGTTGATGTAGAAGCTTCTGGACCCTCTGCTGGAGTTGTGGAAGCAGCAGGAACAAGCTCGGATGTGGGATGGAAAGACTTATCATCATCATCCAAGCCTTGTAGGTCCTCTTCTACAAAGATACTCTTCTCCGTCTCCGTGTTACCTGCAGTCTCAACCATATTGCTTGCACAAGAGTTTGATTCATCAAAGGTTACATCGCAGGACTCTACGATGGTGTTAGTTTCCAAATTCAAAACTCTGTAAGAATGGCCATGAAGGGTGTAGCCAAGAAAGATGCCATCGGAAGATCTCGACTCAAACTTATCAAGATTGCCATGCTTGAGAATGAAGCACTTCCAACCAAAAGCGCGTAAATGAGAAACAGATGACTTCCTCCCAAAGCGTAGCTCATAGGAAGTCACATTAAGAATTGAGCGCAAGAAAACCCAATTGGAAACATAGCAAGCAGTGCTAATGGCCTCAGCTCAGAACTGCCTCGGAGTCCTATGCTCAACGAGCATCGTCCGGGCCATTTCCACCAAGGTTATGTTCTTTCTTTCGACCACACCATTCTGCTGAGGGACACGAGGTGCTGAAAACCGATGCTCAATACCATGCTCAAGATAGAAAGCATCAAAAGGAGGAGTTCTTGAACTTGATGCCATTATCACTACGAATTGCTCGTAATGCACTAGGAAGTTCCTTGAACAACCTCAAAGCTAAGCTCCGAAAGTGATGAAACACTTCATCCTTGCTCTCAAGAAAGTAAACCCAAGAGTAGCAAGAGTAGTCGCCAACAATCACAAGAATATACCACTTTCCACTTGCCGAAGGAACCCGAGAAGGACCAATAGTGTCCATATGAAGCAGCTCTCCAGGGCGTTCAGTCATCACCAAATTGATTGGTGGATGTGAAGCGGCAATCATTTTCCCATGACGACAAGGAGCACAAACCAAATCCTTATCATATTTGAGCTTAGGCAATCCTCAGATCAAACCTAGGCCACTCAAGCGACAAAGCAGGTCAAAGCTCATGTGACCTAGTCTCCTATGCCATTTCCAGAGCTCACAAGAAGATTGAGCAAACAAGCACTTGTGGGAACCAGGAGAACCAGCAAAATCAGCCTAAAAAACTTTCCCAATGCTAGAAATCCCACAAACCAAAGAATCATTCGAATCAAGAATACAAGAAGCATTTTTCTTAAAGCGCACTTCCAAACCAACATCAAGCAACTGAGAGACAGAGTGGAGATTGTACTTGAGATGCTCAACCAAACCAACATCCTTGAGAGTGAATTTTTCATTTACCTTTACCGCGCCTCTTGCCTTCACTCTCCCTCTCTTGTCATCTCTAAAGGTCACATACTCCCGGCGCTTCAAAGGAGTGAGGCTGGAGAACCACTTTGCATCTCTGGTCATGTGGCACGAACACCCAGAGTCCATCAACCATTTATTCTCTAGGCCTCCACCTGCTGCCTACAAAGAACGAGAAGGAAAGATCGTTGACTCAGTGCTGGGGTTAGAAAGAAAACTCTTGGGAAGCCAGCACTGAATCACACGACCTGCACGGGTTGTCACAATTCTTTGCACATTACCAGTCGAACGCATGGGACGAGAACCACGATGGGGAAAGCGTGGCCTGTCAAAGTGTCTCGACTCAAACCTATGGTTGTGAGGATAGAAATCATCTATATAAAAGCCAAATCCACGCAAGCGACGCTCACCACGATGGGCAAAATGTGGGCACCAAAGCGCTGCTACGCACAGCCTCTGTTTCATGAATCAAAGCCATATAAGGACTGACCCTATCCACGATAGGCACGAGAAAATGAGTGAGGCTGAAAACCATGAAAATCATTATGATGCACATTCTTAGTTAACTCAGCTTGCATCCTCTCAATCCTCTTATGCCTATAACAGGACTCATCCAGGTGACCCTTACGACCATAGAACATGCAAATGTAGACACTCTCATGTTTAGGCTTAGCTTGCATAGTGGGTTTGGGTTTTGGCTTCTCAGCTTGCTTTGGGTTGAAGGAAGGATTGGGGATAGGTGGATAGTATGTGTAAGTGGGTTTGATGGATTGTTCCTCATCCTTGTAGCTAGAGCTGGACACAAACTTACCCACACTTTCACTCTCTTTGTCACACCTCTCAAATCCCAAGCCCAAGTTGTAGGTTGACCTACTAGCACTTTCTTTGACTCTTGCCAAGTCACTCTCAATCTTCTCCTCACTCACTAGGTTTCTTTGGAGCCTAGAAACAAGATAGTCATTTTCTTGGACTAGGACTTTGTTTTCCTCCCTAGTGATTACAAGCTTGTCCTTAAGGGAGACACACACTTCATATGGCGGTGGGAGAACTTTTGAGCGCGTCTCATCTAGCAGCTTGGACTCGAGCTCTTTGACTTTGAGGGTTTGAGCTTCCAACTCATAGGTGAGCTTGGGGCACTTCTGATATGTACCCAAAAGAGTTGGTCTAGCTTTGAATTCATCAAGCTCTTTAAGGGCACTCTCAAGTTGACTGGCAACTTGAGCATGCACACTTTCCCTCTGTGCAAGATCATTCAACACAACTTGACAAGACTCACACTCAACAGCAATTGTATCTTTTGCAAGCTTAGACCTAAGCGAAGTGATTTCATACTTACCACTCTCCAACTTAGACTTAAGCTCTCTACTCTCACGTACAGCGCTGCGAAGCTTATCATCTTGCATGAGCAAAACATCGCACAAATGATCAAGTTTAGAAGAGAGCTCATCAAGAGTGGGATGTACCTCGCTTGTGTCAGAGTCGGAGTTAGAGTCAGTGTCGTGGTCGTTCTTTACCATGAAGCAAAGCTCGGTGAAGTCGTCCTTCCTCTTGACTCGTGGCTTCTCAGCCTCCTCCTCTAAGCTTGTAAGGCCTTCGCTTGATGTGAGGTCGACGTCGCTCAAGGAGGCAACGCAGGCGCGTGGAACTTGTTGGAGTTCTTGCCTTTCTTGTAGAAGCGGTTCTTCTTCTGCTTGAAATCTTCAGTGTTGTTGTCGTGGTACCCAGACTTCTTCTTCTTCTTAGGGCAGTCAGCGATGAAGTGTCCAGGGCCACCACACTCGAAGCAGGTTCTTGAACCACCTCCTCTTCTCTCCTTCTAGTTGTTGTAGAACTTCCTGAACTTCCTTGTGAGGAAGGACAGCTCCTCATCAGGAATGCACTCCATTTGTTCATCGGAAGCTGCAACAAGAGAAGACATAGCAAACTCCAAAGAAGACTTGTCCAGTGAGGGGTTAGTTCCATAAGAAGCACCACTGTGACTACCCTTTTGAGAGCTAGAAAGCAAAGCCATGCTAGAAGCAGGATTAGCAAGATTAGGGCGAGACTTCCTAGATAGTTCATGAGATTTTAGCTTGCTATACAGCTGCTCACAGTCCAGGGTATTGAAATCAGCAGTTTCATCTAGTGTAGCAATCTTGACCCCCCAAGCATTTTCATCAAGTAGTAATTGCTTAGCTCTATCATTGTCACTGTACACAAGGTTACCACAAGCCCGCAAGTTGCACACAATGGCCTCAAAACTACGAAAAGTGTCATCTAGTGACTTGCCAGGTTTTTGTGCAAAGGTTTGGTACTGTCTATTGTAAGAATCCTTACGCATAGACTTGACTTGATTGGTACCCTCATGGTACCTGCAAAGCTTTGCCCAAATGGCATGTGCAGTCTCAAGATGAGCAACACGGTCATGTTCATTCCTACCTAGAGCAGAAAGCAGGATATTGACAGCTTTGGAATTGTTTTCATACCTTCTTAACTCACCTACTGGCGCGGTGTTGAGGTCGTCTCGTATGGCGTAGTCCTGCTCCACGATCTCCCGAATTGCATGTCCTTGGCTTAAGAGATAAGCCTTTGTCTGTGACTTCCAGTAGGGAAAGTCCTCTCCATCGAACATCCAAAGCTTGACCGCATGCTTCTCCATGTCGCCTTCGGATCACAATGTCGGTGAAGGTCAACTAGTGATCAAACCTTCTCTGATACCAATTGAAGGACCGATAAGGCGACCAGAGGGGGGGTGAATGGGAGCCAATAAAAATTCTTCACAAGAACTTGGCCTATGTCCCAATTACAACCCAAGCCAACCTCTAAACCGATCACCAATGCCACACACACCAACTTATGATGTGCTTAACCCTAGGAATGATCAACTACAGTGGCAGAATATAGCGGAAACAAAAGGGAACAGCAAAGACTTGAATCAGTAAATGAGGCGCACACAAGTCACCTTACTAGACTACCATCAGCAGTGCCGATCACATCCATCGGCAGTGCCGGTAAAGCCTATCGGCAGTGCTGGTGAGGGATTCTCAAACGCAGTAAACAGAGCGCATTGGTAGTGCTGGTCTGGCCATTGGCAGTGCCGGTGTGGGGTTCGGACTCAAGCCATCGATAGTGCCAGTCGTGGCATCAGCAGTGCCGATCCGAGTTCTGACCCACTGGTAATGCCGGTCCTGGTCGTCAGTAGTGCCGGTCAACCCCGACAGAACAGAAAAAGGTTTCAGGTTTAGGCAAAAACTTGACCCAAACCTAATTCGACAAACTCCAAATGATGCAATTTTTGGACCAGAGAATCCTCAACACATCACGACCCTAATCCTAGAAGATCCACTCAATTGGCTCAAGGAATCATCATGAATTTCAGATCTTGTGCTAAGAACACCAAAAAGGGAAAACTTGAGAAATCCTTCGAATCAAAGATGCTAGAGCTATGGGTTTGGTCAAGGACCTATGGGTATTTGTTCTAGCTCATCATAGCACCAAGTTTCCCATGAATTCCGTCCCAACAACTAGCCGAAAAAGTAGATCAAAAATTCCCACGAAAATAGCTCCGAAAATAGAGAAAAAGAGAAATTCAGGATTTAGGGAGAGAGGAAGATCTTGAGCACGAAAATACTTCTCATATCATAGAAACATGCTTACAAGATCCATGGATACAAGGCTAGGAAGCGATCCTCTTTCTCCCACTATTTGTAAGAGAAAGAGATGTCTCTCACACGCCCTCTCATCTCCTCTATTACATGAAGACCTCTCCTAGCACTTTGAATGAACACCTAACGCAAGGCTAATGGGAAGATGCACCTCTCTCACCAGCCACACCTCTCCTTATATAGGCCTAGAGGTTTTCCTAAAGACCGTCCTACCCCTCATCGATAATATACTGCCACCTACCACCAGGGGCAAACTTCTCCATCTCTCTCATCGTCGCCCGAACACCATCGGGCCCTTCATGACTTTGCTTTGCCTCGAAGCAAGCTCCGTGATGGTGCCATGTGCACCACCAACCACCGCCACTAGTTTTGAGGCCCAAAACCGGGAAATCTCCTTACACGCTTATCAAAAAGTGACTTCTCGATGTCAACGCGTGTCACCTTGTCCCGCGATCCTAACCACCGGCAAGTCTCTCCCGGTCCCTGTCCATTGGGCCCCCTTGTCACTTGCACCGGCATCCCGCTTGCCTTGACTTGGTCAACACGCCGTCTTCATTACACCCACCACGGTTTTGAGGCTCCATCGTGAAACCGTTCGTGCTTCTTGCCTCTCCGCGTGTACGGTATGGATCACCCTTGACTCCACCCGGCCTCCTAATCGTCTGGCCCCAAGTCTCAACCACAGACTCAACCAATGTCAATTACTCATCACATATTGCAAACCATGGCACATATCCACATGGTTTCTCAGGTTCTGACACTCATGGAAGTTCCGGGCGACGGAAGTTCGGTCACTCACAGAAGTTCCGTGGTCCTTGACGAAAGTTCCGTCATGGTGACGGAAGTTCTGTCCTGGCGACGGAAGTTCTGTCCTAGGCAAAACAGCAGCTCCATTTCGGAAAGAAAATTGCCAAAACCCTATCAAACAAACTCCAAAAATCACGAAATTTGGACCAGATCATCCTTAATACATCACGATACTCCTCTAAAGAGATCCGCTCAAAAACCACAAGGAATCATCATGAATTTTAGATCTTATGTCTAGATCAACCTTTGACTTGGTCAACCCCACCGTCATGATCACCACCCACGGTTTTGAGACTCAACCGCGAAACCATCCGTGATTCTTGCCTCTCCACATGTACGGTATGGATCACCCTTGACTTCACCCGGCCTCTCGATTGTCCGGCCCCAAGTCTCCTAATTATGCCCGATCCTCTCGCCGTTGACCACCAAGTTGACTCAGTGACATACACATCATGAGACAAGCAAACACATTTCCTATCTCTTGTAACTTCACCAATATCTTCACCAACTCCGGTTAGTCATAACCATGACATGCACAAACTTATGCAATCCCCAGATTCCCGCATTTCAACTCAAACACCAAATCAACCAAAGTCAATTACTCATCACATATTGCAAACCATGGCACATATCCACATGGTTTCTCAGTCAAATTCCACGGTTCACCGGCCTAAGACAGGTCGATGATCACTATTAGTGAAAACTAGCTGATGGCTATAAACAACAAATAATATCAAAAGAAACAAATTGACTGATTTGTATCGACTTATCAGTGAATAATAAGTAAATATAAAATAATGCATGAATAGTGCCGATAGGAATCGAATTGAAAGAACAGAGTCGATGGATCTACGATAAATGTGCTAAAACTCGCTCAGTCGATGAAAACAAGTCGATGGGCCAGAGTCGATAGAAGTATAGTAATCGTGCACGGAACTCTGCCCATTGATAGATGCTAAGACAGTAGATCTGATAGTTGGTATTGCAAATATGCCACAAATTCACAGATCTAGTCCTATTAAATAAAAGGGGGTAATACTAATTCAGAATACTAATCAACTGCAAGGTGGGTGTAATGAAGCTCGCAATGCACCCCAGGAGACTACTTATGCAGATTTTCTAGCTACACACCCTCCAGTGTTTGTGGAGTCTGGTGACCCAATGGAGGCAGATAATTGGCTCCGCATCATTGAGTCAAAGTTTGGACTTCTCCGCTGTACTGAGAATCAGAAGACCTTGTTTACAGCTCAGCAACTCTGTGGATCCGTGAGTGCTTGGTGGGCAAACTAACTAGCCTCACTCCCAGCTGGACAGCAGGTGAATTGGACTACCTTCCGCACTGCTTTCGTGGTCATCACATTCCTACTGGCCTTATGCAACGGAAGCTTCAGGAATTCTTGGATTTAACTCAAGGATCTAGCAACGTGCATGAGTACACCTAAAAGTTTAACTACCTCTCCCAGTATGCAACATATCATGTGGACACCGATGAAAAGAAAAAGGACAAGTTTCGTCAGGGACTTAATAGTGAGCTCAAGAAGCATATGGCATTGTCCAACAACTGCACTTTCAACGAGCTAATGAGTGCAGCTATTGTGCAAGAGGATGCTATTCGTGCTCATCACAATGATCTGAAGAGGAAGAATATGAGTGGGAGTTCTCCTGGTGCCCCTCCCACCAAGTATCGGTTGGCCCTCACTTCACCAACCGGTCAGCGGTTCCGTGCTGCTATTCCCTCTGGCGGAGGATACCATCCACCTAACTCACAGCATCAGGGAGCTTCTGATGGCTCTACACAGCAGCGCACACGAGCCTACCGCCCTCCACATCAAGCTTACCAAGGTGGAAGGCTTTACTCGCAGCCATGCTACAATTGTGGTCAAGTGGGACACTATGCAAAGGAATCTCGTAAGCAAAGACAGCAGCAAGGTAGTGGAGTTAGCACCACCAACCAGCATCCTCCGGCATCCAAAAATGCACCAAAGACCGGCCGTGTCAACCATACTACAGTCGAGGATATTCAGGAAGGAGAAGATGTGCTTGCGGGTATGTTCACTATCCATGACAACCCCGTTCTTATTCTTTTTTATTCTGGTGCAACCCATAATTTCATTAACAGGATATGTGTTGAAAGATTACACCTCACCCCCAACCTCCTCAGAATACCTTATGTTATAACCTCTCCTGGTGGGAAAACTATTGCAAATAAAGAAATAAGGCCAACACACCTCACTCTAGCTGGAAAAATATACCCGTCACATTTGATAATATTAAGAAGGCAGGGTATAGATGTTATCTTGGGTATGGAGTGGATGAAAACAAATAAAGTTGTGTTGCAGATAGACACCAGAGAAATTCATTTAGATTCCCCTCTCTACGGTCATGTTGTCATACACTTATCTCGTTCCCTGATGATTGCACCTAAGGTCTATCATACCACCAGCAAGAGCCTAACTGAGATCCCAGTGGTATGTGAGTTTCCCGATGTGTTTCCTGAAGATTTACCCGGTATGCCTCCAGACCGAGAAGTGGAATTTAGGATTGAACTTCAGCCCGGTACTGCTCCAGTCTCCCGTAGACCCTATAAGATGGCACCCAATGAACTAGCAGAATTGAAAGAGCAACTTAAAGAGCTCATGGACAAAGGATTCATTTGCCCTAGCTCATCACCATGGGGCTGTCCCACTCTTTTTGTCAAGAAGGATCACTCACTAAGGTTATGTGTCGATTATCGGCCATTGAATGCAGTCACTGTCAAGAATAAATATCCTCTACCACAAATCGATCCCCTGTTTGATCAGCTAGTTAATGCCAAAGTTTTCTCCAAGATTGATCTCCACTCTAGTTATCATCAAATCAAAATAAGAGCTGAGGATAATCCTAAGACAGCCTTCTCTATGAGGTACAGTCTTTACGAATATCTTTTTATGTCTTTCGGACTAACAAATGCTCTTGCCTATTGCATGTACATGATGAATTCCGTATTCATGCCGGAATTGGACAAGTTTATGGTCGTTTTCATTGATGATATTCTTGTCTACACCAAGTCCGAAGAAGAACATGCCGAACATCTTCGGATCGTGCTTCAACGACTTTGAGATCATCAATTGTATGCCAAATTCAGCAAGTGTGAGTTTTGGCTGCATCAAGTTCCTTTCTTGGGTCATATTATTTCAGATAAGAGTATTTCGGTTGACCCAAGTAAAGTGCAAGATGTGTTGAATTGGACGACTCCTAAGACTGCCAAGCATATCCGCAGTTTTCTTGGTCTTGCAGGATATTATAGAAGATTCATTTCCAACTTCTCCAAGATAGCTAAACCAATGATAGAACTACTGAAAAAGGAATCAAAATTTGAATGCACTAGTGATTGTGAGGAAGCATTTCAATCTCTCAAGAAGTATCTAACTACAGCACCCGCTTTAGCTCAACCCGATATTATCAAACCTTTTGATGTTTATTGTGATGCTTCTGGTACGGGTTTGGGTTGTGTTCTAATGCAAAAAGGTCGCGTCATTGCCTATGCATCCTGTCAGCTCCAACGTCATGAAGAGCACTATCCTACTCATGATTTGGAGTTACAATCAATTGTTCTTGCTCTAAAAATTTGGAGACACTCTATCTTCTTGGAAACCTTGTCAAATTATACTCCAATCACAAAAGCCTCAAATATATTTTCACACACCAAGATCTAAACATGAGAGAACGGAGATGGTTAGAACCAATAAAGGATTATGAGTTGGAAATTCATTATCATCCAGGAAAAGCAAATGTGGTTTTCGACACATTGAGTTCGAAGTCTTAATGCAACCACACTTCGGTTCAGCCGAGAACCACAACCGTATGTTGTGAAGAGAATGAACCAAGTCTTCGTGTTGTTCCTCATGGTGCATTATACAACTTAACTCTCTTTCCTACGCTTCGAGAAGAAATTGTGGCTGCACAAAAGAAAGATAAAGGTATGGCACACATCCAATGAAGGATAAAGATGGAGAAGTCACATGTTTCTGGCAAGACGCCGATGGTGTCTTATGGTTTAAGGACCGCCTCGTCGCCCCAAAGGATTTGGGGCTGCGGGAAAAAAATTTGGATGAGGCCTATTTATCTAAATATTCTATCCATCCTGGCTGCAACAAAATGTACCGTGGATTGAAGGAAAGGTTTTGGTGGACTCGTATGAAACGAGAAATTGCAGGGTACATGGCTGAGTGTGATACATGTCAGCGAGTCAAGGCCGGTCACTTGAAGAAAGCAGGTTTATTGCAGCCACTAAATGTTCCGAAATGGAAGTAGGAAGACATATCTATAGATTTCATTTTTGGATTACCTCTCACTTTGCAGAAACATGATTCTATTTGGGTTATCATTGATCGATTAACCAAGTCAGCTCACTTCATTCCTGTGTGTTCCAACTACAAGCTTAAGAAGTATGCCAAACTCTATATCTCTCATGTTTTATGTTTGCACGGTGTTCTAAAAACCATCATATAAGATCGGGGAGCCCAGTTTATTGCCCGTTTTTTTGAGCAGTTGCATGCTTGTTTGGGCACCACATTAATTCGAAGTTCTACATATCACCCTCAAACTAATGGTCAAACTGAACGAGTGAATCAATTCTTGGAAGACATGTTGAGAGCATGTGTATTAACAAGTGGAAAGAATTGGGATGAACACCTACCCTACACAGAATTTTCCTACAATAATAGCTATCAAGAGATAATAAAAATGTCCCCGTTTGAAGCACTATATGGTCACTCATGTCGTACACCTCTGAACTGGTCCGAATCCGGCGAGAGTACTATTTTTGGTCCTGATCTAGTAACCCAAGCTGAGGATAAAGTGCGTGTCATTCGAGCCAACATGAAGGCGGCACAATCTCGTCAAATAAGCTACGCCGATAAGAGACGTCGTCCCTTGGAGTTTGAGTAAGGAGATCATGTGTATCTGCATGTCTCTCTAACTAAAGGCGTACAACAATTTGGAATCCAAGGAAAGCTTGCACCACGTTATATCGGTCCATTCCAAGTCACCGAAAAATGTAGTTCCGTTGCTTACCGTTTGGCATTACCGTCAACACTATCCAAAGTACACAATGTGTTCCATGTTTCTCAGCTCAAGAAATGTTTGAGAGCACCTACTGATATCATCATTGATGGAATGGATCAATTGAAGGAAGACCTTTCATATCCCGAACGTCCCATCCGGATTATCGATCAAAAGGATCGGATAACAAGGAACAAGATAATCACTTTCTACAAGGTACAATGGAGCAACCACTCTGAAAGAGAAGCTATATGGGAACAAGAAGAATTTCTGAACACACATTTTCCGGAAGTCCTAGCTTCGTACTTAAGGTTCGGTCTTCCCCCTCTTGCCGTCAATTAACCGTTTTAATCTCGGGACGAGATTTTTTTAAGGGGGGAGGGCTTTGACACCCATGGTGTCACCCTAGTGACTGAGTTAGTTGGTAAAAGAAATCAGAAACAGAAAGGAAAAAAATTAAAGCTCAAATTTGAATTTAACTAAATTTGACTCAAATAAACCTTGAACTAGAATTTCAAAATAAGTGACCCAATTAAATTTCATAATCTCAATCCTTAACTCCAAATAGAATTTTAGAGAATTTTTGATGATTTTATCACTTAGTAAACTAGTCCAAATAATTCAAACTATGCTAAAAATAGTGTCACTTTAAAATTTAAATTTTTAAATTTGAAAAGAAACCACTGAACTAGATCATACTCATAAGTACGATCCAATCTTTAGGAGCAACATATAATTTTGGCTTGATTTAATAAGGTCACGAATTGCTACTTTTGGAATTTTTGCCAAATATCAAGTTTCTGGGCAAATTTCAACCTTGACAGTTAAGCAATTTTAAAATTAAATAAATCCTATAAACATTTATTTTCCAGACTACATCCTCAATTATTAGTTACTAAAAACATTAATCTGTATAGATATACAATAATATTCCAAATTTGATCTCATTTCATGTCTCAAAGCAAATTTGCAACATGCCTAAGTGATCAGGTTTCAGTCAAACCAGCAATCTTCCAACTGTTCTAATCAGTGAGCCATTTTCAAAAATCATTATATTCTAGAATTTCCCAGTGCATGTCTTGACCTTTGTAATCTACAAACTTTACTCTTTAAGATGGTGACTTTGGATTGTGTAAGAAAATTCACCTAGTGCTCGAAATTTCGGCTTAAAGATCATTGATCACGCTATTTTCTGGAGATTTAAAAACCCGTGGGCCCCACCTGTCGGTGAATCTGAAGGAACCCAACTCGTGTGCTGCCCGCGCTGCCCGTCTGCTCGCCGCCGTGTGGCCGCCGTCGACCGGTCTGACCGGCATCTGGTCGGATCGACGCTCCCACAGCCGCGAACAACCCCCCCCCCCTCCTACACGCCCTCAGTCCACTCTCCCCCTGTCATTTTCGCTTTCCCTCCTCTCTCTATCTCCCAGACGCCGCCTCCATTGTCACGCAAGGACGAGAACCATCGTGCGGCCAACCTGCAGCCTCCCGTCATCGTCCGACCGTGACCAAAGCATCGCCTCGACCCCCTCTTCCGGCCTGCGCGAGCCCTTGCTCTCCCTCGCTCCGAGCGAAGAGAATCGAGCCTTCCTCTCCCCACCTCCCGCCGTCATGCTCCGGCGACACCTTCCCTCCACGGCCGACACGAAAAACGGCCCAATGGCCGGAAAATCCCTTTTCTTTAAATATTTAGCCAAATAAATAGACGGAGCTTATAAAATCGGCACAAAAATATTGGCTTTATGGAAAAATGCATAAAAATATATTTTGGATTCCTCTGAATGTGTAGTATTTTAGAAAAATGCTAAGACACTCCCAAAAGGATATATTTCTTTATACATATATTAAATGGTTAAAACCAAAATAAAATCATTATTAATTTTCAGTATATTATTCAATTATCAGATTTTGCATGCATGACCATTTCATCATTTCCAGACATTTCAACAAGTGTTGTATTCAAATTCCTAGTATTTATTCTGTAGTGATTATTTTTGAGTTTGCACCATTGTAATTAAAATAAATTATTGGTACATCACCTTGCCATCACTTTTGGTACAAAAATCTTGAATAATATTTCCCACCACATATGTTTGTCTTACTGGTATTTGTACCCCAGAAGCATGATTTATAATATTAAGGCTTTACTTCATATCTAATAATGGCATGTTAGTAATTAAAAGTAACATAAACACATGTGTTGGCATGCAAACAATTAAATGTTTTACCCTCTACATTTGGAAATTGATTATGTTATGTTGCCTCTGATCATGTGGTTATGGTGATCTATTTAGGTTAAATGTGATTAGACTTTGTACCGTCACAACTAGAGAGCTTGCTTGTATTATATAAAATTAAAAGAAAGTCAAAATAAGAAATCATTCATTGTCCTTCTCTAATGCACACCCCTGTACTTTAAACATGCATCATGCCATTGCATGCATTTGTTGAGAAAGTGCCATGAATCCTCTCTATCCTTACTTGCATTGCATTTCATCCAATAGGACTCAACGACGGGAACGTGGAAGTGGAGATAGTTCCGGAGGAGCCCAGAGCTGAGGCAAATATTCCTCAGAGTGCTAACTGTGATCTGAACCAAGGCAAGCCCCGATGCACTCCCATGATTTAAAATTTTTATTTTGTACCACATGTATGCGTGTCATGTATTGTGCATTACGTGTAGGGATTTGATCGAAGCCTAGTTGCATGTAGCACACCAAATCCTATGGGTATGGGTCTAGTTTATACAAGCCCCGTTAGAAATGCCAAGCTTAATTGGTGAGTCTCGGTAGCGAGCATCGAGTAGTCTGGGGATTACTCGGTACCTGGTAGTTGATCGCTATTACCCTCTTATCATGAGAAAGAAATCAAATGGAGACCAAAGAGGGAAGTGCATGTGTAGGACCAGGTAACGAGGTGCGACCTTGTTTGCCATAGCCCCGTTTGTGTCGATTAAGAACCCCTTCATATGGACCCATAACCAAGTTTCAATACTACCAAGTACATACCTTTATATGGGAACTAAGAAACCGACCTAGCTTGATTATCGTAGTGCTGGACGGCAACCCGACCTCTCTTTTGGTGATGAAGAAGGATATGGTGGAATTAGGGTACGTGTCAGAAGGGAGAGTGCATGGGCTACCCTTGGATGGCTCCGACGGGACCATCGCATGGGGTGACATGTACTCGGGAGAGGTGGCCCCGGATCGGCTCTACGGTGTCTCGTGAAAGGTGGCCATACATGACTCTTTTTGAGTGTGCGTGCGTTGTGTGCTTGGGTTTCTCCTGCAGGATGTAAATCGATTCGAGTCGCTGTCCCTCACGGTTATTGCGTAGCACTTGTGAGATCGCTGCCATTTCGAAGTACAACAAGTGAGATGAGAATGATGATATTGTATTTCTATAAATTGTATTACAACCATGTTTGCTCTGGTATAGATGCACAATAATTATTTATGCAAAAACTCTATTAATTTGGCTAAAATCTAAAAATAAGGGTAAATTATTAGTGCTGTTTTTGCAATTATTTCCATAATCTTTGGTCAGCCCCCTGCATGTTAGGTGTCAGCCTTAGCGTACCAATTTGACGGGTAAGTCTTGCTGAGTATTAGTTACTCAGGGTTTGTTGTTTAAGTTTTTGTACAAGAATGTCATATGTTATGTACACCGAGAGTGGAAATCATGTGGAGTGGGATGGTGAACCCCCGAAGGGATGGACCATGGAATGGGTTCCTGTTTCCCCTACTCCAGAGGAGCATGATGAATGATTCATGGTCTAGGGCTGCCATGAGTTATTGTAAGATATGTATCGTCGAGATTATTCGCTTCGCTAAGACTTCAATTTTGAACTTCAAACTCTTTTATGTATCCTAAATTTGAACCTAAATTATAATAACTTAAATTCGATATTGCACTCTATTTTCTATGTTCATTTGTGTATTGATGGATTCTTGCTTCGTCAAGTGTCACCCGAGTATCGATCCTTGACTAACCCCTCGTTTCGAGGTGGGGACATCATAATTAAGGTGGCACCAAATAGTCCAGCAACCCACAATGAAAACTTCTCGAAAGATTTTGGAGTTGAAGGATTGCCTTGCACTCATTAGCATATCATCCAGCTGCATTTGAGTATACCAAAGAATTCCTAAGAACCTCCAACATTGCCTACTAAAGGGATAGTAAAAAAAAACAGGTGCACCAAGGTCTCCTATCGATCATCAGAGCAGAGGACACAATAGTATGAATCTAAGTGCCGGTTTTTCCTTCTTCGAAGTGTCTCAACTCCAACAGGAGGCTGGACTTTCTGCGCATGGTAACGTCAAGTCTGCGCATGGAAATAAATATGGCTCTTTACATCTTTCAATTTAGCAGAAATCAAATCAGCTCTTCTGCGAATGAAAGATTGCCCAGATGGCTTTGGATCGGCTTTCTATAAAAAGAACTGAGACTAGTAAAATTACACCTTTTGAATCTACTTTCTGATTTTTCCCTTTCCCAAGCTGACCTCCAACGCATAAACAAGTAGTACATTATGCTCATTTCAAAAAAAAAAAAAACTGGAGTTACAAATCTGGAATACTTTTGACCTATTTCTCTTCAAAACTGTCCTGTTAATATTGTTTCAAAAATTATTACTTCTAGGCTACACAATCACATCACCTCTCTAGTACACTTAGATCAAACTGGCTTCTTCAAAGGGAGATCCATTTCAGAAAATTTTGTATATGCGGATGAGATCATTGCTTTAAAACTTGACTTTAGGAAAGCCTTCAACTCTATTGATTGGAATGTTCTTGAATCCATTCTTGAGGCTAAAAATTTTCATCCTACTTCGAGAAAGTGGGTGCTTGATCTTTCAACAACTAGTCAAACTGCAGTCCTTTTAAATGGGAAGCCTGGGAAATGGATTAACTGCAAGAAAGGATTACGTCTGGGTGATCCGCTTTCCCCTTACTAATTCATCATCACGGTGGATGTTCTTCAACTCCTAATAAACTAGACTTCGGTGAATGGTGATATCGTTCATCCGCTAGTTCAAGGCGCTCCTTGCCTGGTGATCCAATATGCGGACGACACTATGATTATCGTCCAAGCAGAAGAGAGTCAATTAACTAAGCTAAAAGAAATCCTCCAAAGTTTCTCTTGTGCTACTGATCTTCACATAAATTATGGGGACAAGTGCAAAGTGTCATGGGAAAATGTTAAAAATCCTAAAGTCAATGGAGGACTTGGGATAAAAGATATAGCTAAGAAAAATAAGTTCAATTGCAGAAGTTCCTCGTTCGTTTTCATAGTGAAGAAATCACCCCTTGGCTTACCTGGGTGAGAACAAATTATGGGTGGAATGGCTGTCAAGATTTTTGTGACGAATCCCCAACTGCACCCCCATATGGAAAGACATCTATGCTACACTTCCTTCCTTTCGCCAAGCCACCAAAGTAATGATAGGGAATGGCCATATGACTCCATTCTGGTTTGATTTATGGTGGGGTTTTGTCCCTCCAATGCAAGCCTTCCCTACTCTTTTTTCCCCACTCAAGAGGCCGAACTTATCGGTAAATATGGCGCTATCTTCACCAGGGTGAGAACATGCTTTTCAGCCGAGACTGATACATACGTGAGGCTGAAGCTGAATTGGAGGATCAACGCACCTTCATGCAAGAAGTTCACCTACAAGCAGATCAACATGACCTCTAGGTTATGAGAAGTAATGGAAGGAACCCTACCTTAGTGCAACTATACGCTCGGAATTCCAACAAGAGTCAGTTGATGTTTTCGCTAATAACATTTGGAACAACTTCGCCCGGCCAAAATGCAAATTCTTCTTGTGGCTAGTTCATCATCGGCGTCTCAACACTAAGGACCGAATGTTTAGACATAACATGGGAGACTCAGCCCAGTGCCCCCTTTTGTGTACTTCCAGAAGACATCGAGCACCCCTTCCTATGTTGTGTCAGAGTAGACAGCTTTTGGACATCCATAAATCTTCCCCCTGCTACAGACATTATCCAAATAGAGTCACTATGGGTGCATGGTCATGATATGCAATCTGTATCCTAGAAGCTTTGAAGTATGATTCTTACCTGTTTCTTGTGGAATATATGGAAATGTTGAAATACGAAGGTGTTCAAGATGGATCAAATCGCACAATTTCCAGCAGTCAGTGAAGATCTTGCTCTATGGTCACACAGATTTCACAGCTAATGAGATCGCTCTCTCCTTATAGCCTATATAGCACTAGATTAGCTAATTAGGGGTTCTCTCTTTTCCTTTCTGGAGTTCTCTTTGCTCCGTATTATACATGTAATCTTTTTGTAACAATCTGTATATTGTTACCTATGCAATAAAATGTTCACGCATACCCCTAGAGGATTGCCGTAGTTTTCTTCAATTACGTTTTCACTTTTGACTAACATCTTCATCTCATCGTCTCTAGCAATCTGGTTCTTTGAAACAATGTCTGCCATATTCATTGCCTGAACGTCCTCCTATGCTATTTATATAATTGTCGTTTGCATCCTCAAATCTATTGCCGTTTCACGTGTGTCATCGAAAGTGCGCTTAAGGCACAAGTGAGTTAGCCAGGACTAAGAACATGTAACAAGCTTGTACAAAATTGATATTTGATCAATCCAAAAAATTACAATTGATTTTTTTAGTTTAAGATATTATAATTTTTTTGTATTATAAGTTATTAGCAGATTATAGATATTGAATTATGTTGTGAATATAATATAATTTTTGCATATGACATGGTGTTTTTTTACAATTAGATATTTATAAATACTACAATCAAAGTCTTCAATAGAGGACAAAAAGGCCCTACGATATCGGACAAATAGTGTGCTATTATCTAGCAGTGCAATAGCGTTTCAACATACTAACGTTAGTGTTTGCGTGGTGTAATAGCGCCTCTTAATATGTCCGCTATTATAGTGAAAAACAAAGCGCTACTAAAGGCTCCTTTTGTAGTAGTGTTAGTTTCAATCTGCGGAATTTTTTGTGTTGGTTTCAACTATTCATTTAGACCAAGAGATCGGATACTTGGGATATGCATAAATAAAAAGCAATGAAATAGGGCTGAGTTGTAGGTAGAAGATATTAAACTACTTCCTGCCGAAAGAAACAGGTCCTGAGCGCTGCAAATGCTCTCTTCAATCCGTGTCGTGCAAGACACACCTTGGCAATGCACATCACTATGGCCTTGTGACCAGGGTTGAAATAACCGGGTTACCCGACCGGTTAACCCAGTTAACCAGAAAACCGGTCTGGGCAGTTATTCCGGTCGGCCGGTTAACCTCCGGTTATAATTTAAATTTTTTTAAAATTCAAAAAAAAATTTAAATCAGACGAAACCGGTGTAGCCGACCGGTTAACCGGAATAACCGACCGGTTAACCGATAAAACCGCTCAAAAATCAATATTTTTTAATTTAAAAATATATATTCAAAATATATCACTAAAACCGATCTAACCGACTGGTTAACCGAAATAGCCGGCCTGTTAACCGGTATAACCGCTGGTTAACCGGCCGCCGACCATGCACCAACCAAAACGCCTTTTGTCTGGCTAACCAACCGGTTATACCGGTTAACCGGTAAACCGGGCTCGGCCGGTTATACTGGCCCGGTCGGTTATGTCAACCTTGCTTGTGACACCGTTTGTGCTTATGAGGTTGCAATGCAAGGAAACGGCTCTGACCGTGCCTTGAAGCTATACACGCTTCTTCCATGGTACGTAATCTTCTATCAATCATGTGCCTTGAAGCAACTTTGTCAAATTCAAATACAATTTCGATTGCGATAAAGCTGGTTAATTAGCTTCCCTGTCATGCATATTAACCTGGTCATTTTGTTTATGGCTACATAATCTTCTATCATTTTTGCATTTAGTTAAATCATGTTCATTTCACACAATAAATAATTTCTTGGCCCTCTGCACATCCAGCATTCACATTTCTCTTCAAGTAAGGCATATATATAAATAATGGGCCACACTCAGTCAGGTGGTTACCTGAATGTGCCAACCGAAACACAATATTTTTTTTGGCTCCTCATGAAAGATAGACTCGACACGAGAGATTGCTAAAAAAGTAGAAATATGGTACTGTGGAATCTTGCACTCATAAAAACTGTATTCTACAATTTTGCATACGTCCTTAGATACAATTTTACAAAGGCCCGCATGCCAGAGCTCAATTGGTCTCATGGCACCAAGAATCAACTTAATGTACCCTTAGAACATCTTCAAAAAAAACCTCATAAACTCTCCCTAAATTGCCTCGTAGGGAACTCTGCAACATGGCAGAGAGGGTTGACCTGGAAAGGCATGTTCCCTAGGAATTCCGATCCAAGGGAAACTGACAACTATCCTAGAAACTTGTTTTGTAGGGAAACAGACAAAGTTCCCTAGGAAACAAATAAATTTCCCTATGATTCTTCCTCTAGGGGTTCATTAGAGCCTGTATTTAAAAAAATATTTTTGTTTCCAAGCAATAATTGCTGATTTTAATATTAAAACATAAATGGAACTACAATGAAATAACAAAAACATGGAAAATAATATATGCATTAATCTCACAGCTCATTTACCAGTTCGATTCAAATATTACATATAAAAAATATTCATGACCAAGTCAATCGCATGATAGCAACAATTATATATACTACTGTCAACGAAAACTTAGTCCAAACATCATAAGCAATAACTCAAAGGGCCAAAGTGCTTGCATCTTCTGACATCATCAGTAGCTCTAAAAGAACAGACACTTGCTCCAAGCACCTACACCATGCTAATATAGTGGGAAATCTTCCTGTGGAGGAGAGTAGTTCCGACCACCACTTGTAGTTGCATTGACAGGGCCATCAAACCTATTGGCACCACCATTGGTAGTGACATTGATCGGGCCACCAAATCCTCCATAAGCTATTTGACTCAATGTCTCTTCAGGTGTCTCAACTCCAACAGGAGGCTGGACTTTCTGCGCATGGTAACGTCAAACGCCTTTGTCATGTCGAACTGGGTGGGATCAGCCACGCTGGGCGCCTCCCAGTCGAAATGGAACAGGAGGCTGGCAAGTGAGAACTCAACGTTTGCAAGGCCAAACATCACCCCAGGGCAAATCCTCCGACCGGCACCAAACGGCAAGAGCTCAAAGTCAGCACCCTTAAAATCCACCTCGCTGCCCTCAAACCGCTCTGGCCGGAACTCCTCGGGGTCCCCGGGCCAGTACCGCTCGTCGCGGCCCAGTGCCCAGACGTTCACAACCACCATAGCTCCCGGCAAAACGTCATAGCCGAGCACACGGCATGGCTCCCTGGCCTCCCGCGGGACCAGCAATGGCAAGGGAGGGTGCAGCCGTAATGTCTCTCTGATGACGAGGGGTAGGTACTTGAGCTCGCCGAGCGCGTGCTCCGGTATTGTGCCGCACGCACTGAAGACGCTGCGCACCTCGGCCACTGCCCTCTGCATGGCCTTCGGGTTCCTCATGAGCTCTGCCATAGCCCACTCGAGCACTGTTGCTGCTGTCTCACTTCCAGCGGCGAATATGTCCTGCAGTGTTGCAAAGAAACTAGTGAGCGGCAGCCTCATTCACGCCTGCCCAGCATATAGCATTCGGCTGCTGTGCCTGTGCTCATAGACACTAAGGAAACGCCATTTTTGCCAAGTGCCCGATGCACTCGGCAAACGTTTTACCGAATGCTTTGCCGAGTGTTATACTCAGCAAAGAAAGTGCCGGTAAAGCACTCTTTGTCGAGTGTTTTTCATCGAACACTCGACAATGCGTTTGCTGAGTGTCAATATCGACACTCAGTAAATATTTTCAGGAAATTTAAAAAGAAACCAGCAACGCCACGCCATCGCTCGCCAGCCATATCACTCCGCTATCGCAGCCCCGGCGCTGGCCCGCCTCCGCGCTGCCCCTGCTGCCGCCGCCTCCACGTTCACCGTTGGCCCGCCTCCGCGCTGCCCCCACGCTAGCCGCCTCCGTGCCCACCACCGACCCGCCTTCGCGCCCGCCGCTGGCCCGGCTCGGCGCTGCCCGTGCGCCTGCTGCCTCCGCGCCCATTGTGCCGCTGCGCTTGCCGCCTCCGTGCTCGCCACGCCGCCGCTGGCCTGCCTCCGCGCTGCCCCCGTGCCCGTCATGCCACCGTGCCTTGGGCAAGGCTGCGCCACGGTGCCCGTCACGCTACCAACGCTGCCGCCCTATGGAGGGAAGGGGAGGGAGGGGAGGCGAAGGGGTCGGCGGGGAGGGAGGGGCCGGTGGTGGATGACGAATGGCTCGGAGAGTGGAGGGAGGGGAGGCGAAAGGATAAGACGAGAGAGACAGGGGGGGAGGGAAAGGGAAAGGGATAAGGCCAGGGAGGGGCCGCTGCGCGCGCTACATTTTTTTGATTGCCGCCGCCCGCTCCAAAATTGGCACCTTTTTTCAACTGCCACCGCCCACTCCAAAAATTTTGTTTGCTGAGAGTCCAACTAGAGCACTCGGCAAAGTAAAGGTTTGCCTAGTGCCCAGCTGAAGGCACTCGACAAAGTAAAGGTTTGCGAGTGCCCAGCTAAAGGCACTCGTCAAACATTAAATTCTTTATTTATAAAAATAATTTTAAAATGATCAAATAAATTTGAAAAATAATAAACATTTGATATGACAACATTTATATGATCTAGGGCCTATATAAAATAGTTTTCAATCAAATTCAACTTCGATCATCAATTTCACTCAAAGCCTTAACGATTCATTCTAAACTTTAAGATTCTTCTCCAGAGATTCTTCGTTTTATAAGCAACATACATAACAACTTGTGTGAAACCTTCTTTTCTTGTAATTTTCAGACTTCATTTCCTTCTAAAAAAATTAAAAACATTCAGAGAGATGTTAGTGATCATATTTTTTGAATAAGATATGCGAAATTTATTTTTATTTTATGGGTAATGCCTCAAAATAGGCTAAATAACATGAATATAATTTTTATACTCATTGTATTTTTATTATTTGCATCACCCGCCTCACCACGGAGGCGGCTCCGTTCCAGGATCTCCCTCGGGTGGCGACACGCGCTGTGGTGCCCAATAGTACAACACATGATAGAGAAAAATAATTACAACAGAGCATAGGTGATGAACAGAGTTTTAAGTAAATCCGATGTTATATTACAAACCAGAGTTTTTGATAGAAGTAAATGCGGAAGTGAATTGTTCATCATTGGTTCACCAGTTCGACGAAATAGCTAAGATACAATCGCCATCTCACGGCGACACACAGAGAACATTCCGGCCGTAATAGGTACTTTGCCCAAGCACCGTACCGGCAAGCAAGGAACTATTCATCATCTTCATTCGTGCATAGCTCCCACTCGATGTTCCAGCAATCGGGGCGCTGGCCCTCCCAATGGAATCTCCCACCGCAGTGGCATTCACCGTCCTGGTCATCTGAAAACCACATAGAGCTACGCCCTGAGTAACTAATTTACTCAGCAAGACTGACCCATCAAAATGGCCAACTACAGCCGACACCCAGACATGCAAAGGCTAGGGATAGGGTTATATTGCCAGAAAGCTAGCCTAGGGGTGGATCCTTATTTTTCAAGTTTTAGCATCAGGTTAAGTTGTCATGCGGATTAATAAATTTAGTTTGCACTAAACCGATAACAATCATGGTTGCAATACAATCTTAAGAATTTCCAAACAGCAGTATTATACCCACTCATCATCTTAATGGCTTCCAACACTGTTCCGGAGCAGCGATCAAGTGGTATTCGTTACTGTGAGGGCAGCGACTCGAATCGATTTACATCCTGCAGGAGAAACCTGCTTGCACGACCCATACGCGCTTCTGGGAAGCCGCATGGAGCAACCTTTCGCTCACGGTACCGCAGGGTCTTCCGGGTCCAGACTCCCCCGAGAAGGGTCCCCCATCGCGATGCGCCCCGTGCCGCCATCCGTGGGTGGATTGCTCCCTCCTCTCAGCCCTAGTTCCACCAAAGAAGGGAGAAGGCTATCTTCAGACCAAGCGGTAGTCGTAGCTATATTGGTTTACTGGTCTCATATCTCCAGCATGCAAACAGTACGTTCAAACTTGATCCCATGGGCCGAAGACGAGGCGTAGCCTTAGGGGGGGACTCGGACGGGGCTACCACCTTGAAGACAAGCTGTCCTTCCCTTTCCACCTAGTTGCCTGTCCGGTCTTCATTGTGATTCCATCCACCCTTTCCTTCATCTGATCTCGTTCCCCAGTGATAATAATTCCTATCTATGAGTGGTCTCCATACCACTCGATAAGTAGTCGTCCTAATTTAAGCAGAGCGACTACTGTCCTGAGGCTAATAATCAGGGAAAAAGGGACCTACTGCACGCTAGGGTTTCAATCAACTCCTATCACTTAATGCACAGGTAAACTTACATCCCTAGCTAGTGATAGAATAAAAATTTAAAACGGGAATAATGCACCGGGGCTTGCCTTGGGTCTGCTCTTGTTCAGCAACGGCACCTCCAGCTCCTTCAAGTTCTCGCTCCGGTCCTGTCTCCACGTGGTTCACGGCGTGATCTATATGATGCAAAATATGATGCTATGAGAGAAGATTCATGGCACTTCCTCACTAAATACGTTAATGTACACTGTTTCTCATGGAGGTGAGCGGGGTGTGTTGATTAGTGCAGAAATATAGCGTATTTAGTTGGAGCACAGGGTGAGGTCGCTTTATGTATTTCCTTCATGGACTCCAGTACTTACTCGCGACGACGTCGCACCAAAGTACGGTGTGTTTGTGTGTGCCGGGGTGAAGCTATGCAAGTGATGCCCATGACCAGTAGGTGCTAATTAATTAGTATTTTAGTGTGTTGAGCAAAACCCTCGCAAGGTACTAAGTAGCCGTGAACTAGCCCTAAAGCGGAACCATTTTTATTAACGGGTAAAATTGCACTCGGGGCATAGTTTATTAAGTTGACATGGTTCTGATCTTCAAATGGGCAGGGATGATTTATTATAGTTAGATTATACCAGGTGTGATTTATTTGCCAAGTTTCACTTTCATGCCCCAAGCCAATAATTTCTATTAATTATTACAAGGAAAAAGGGCATTAAATTAATTTCAGTTAATATACAGAGAATTTCCCCATGACACTTTTCCAGGGAGGCTAAAGCTGACAGTCCTATTTGGGGACTAAGTTTTCAAGATTTTATCAGCTCTCTACAATTAATGATGAATTTATAAGGGTTTTCATCATATAATTAAATCCTAACAGTAACATTAACATGCACTCTGATTCAGCATTTTTCTTTATTAGTATAAGTCCGGACATGGCTAACAAAATTTACCTTGCCTCAAAATACCTATTAATTATTTTACTATGCATTTTACAAGTTTAACCTATTTCTAGAAATGATTTAAATAAGAAAATTCGATTTTTACTTCGCAAGCCGCAATCCCAGCAGCCCACGGCTGCCTCGCCCGCGGGGGAGGTGCTCCTGGGCCAGATTTGGCCTGGGCGGGCACGGCCCAGCGCCCGGCTGGCCCACTAGCCAGCTCGCCCGAGTCCCGCATGCGCGCGCTCGCCGGAGCACAGCGGCGCTGGCCGGGGGCTCGCCGCAGCCCGTTGTCGGCCCTGGCTTGAGCTGGGCTTGGAGGGAAAACGGCCTACTCTTCATCGCACACCCTTCTAGGCGGTCGGGAACCGCCGACGATGGCCGGGTATGGCCCCGCGATGGTGGCGGAAGCAGGGCAGGGCTCGGCACCGGCTAGCACAAAAAGGGGAGGGCGGAAAGGCTCGGGATCTAGCCTGAGAGCTTCACCAGAGCACGGAGAAGGACGTCACCGAGTTTCTCCTACGAGAGGGAGGCCGGGGATGCGGGCTCACCGGCGGGGTGGTGGCTGCGGTGGTCGGCGGCGGCCTCAAGCTATGAATCTAGGGGAAGCGGTGGAAGGATTCGTCCAATCAACGTTCAAACGTGTGCGCGATTAAGAGGGAGAGCTTCTCGGGCGAGGAATCGGACGTTGGCTCGCCTCGGGGTGAATGCGGCGCGGAGAAGCAGCTCGGAGTCGATTATCGGCGCCGGGGAAGAACCGGGCCGATTTCCCAATGCCGGCCGAGCGAAGCGGAGGGAATGGGTGCAGGGTCGTCGGGTTGTCCCGGCGTTGCTCCCAGAGGCCTGGCTCGGGCTCCGGTGGGCGGTGGCGGCCAGGCGACGCGGGGCAGAGGCGACGGCAGAGGCAGAGACGAGCGGAAGAGAGAGAGCGAGAGCAAAAGGAGTAAATGGGGGGGGGGTGTTCGGACAGGGCGATAGAGGAGATGTCCGAACGTGCGCGTGGGGCCGTCGATCCGCGGCAACGGCCGTTGGCCGTACGCCGGCGACCACGCGGCGCGCGCCGAGTCAGGCGGAGCGGCAGCGGTCAGGTGTGTTTCCTCAGAGTCGCTGACAGGTGGGGTCCGCGGGGAGTTTTTCTTTTTTATTTCTTTTTCCAATCCTCTCAGCCGACTGCATTTGTCATTTTTGTTAGAATTAATCCAGGGCTGCTAAATTCAGACAAAAAATAAGGTATGCTCCCCATGATGTGCTGAATTTAATAAAAATACTAACTACCAACAGTTACCACTAAAATTTGATTAGAAATTTTATGAACAGAGCTGGTTTTTAACCATTCTAGCATTTATTTGAGGCCTTTATTGAAGGATTAAAAATCTGAGAAAATTCCCAAAATTCTTCTTGACCATGACCATCAACATATAAGTTTTGCAGTGGTGACTTGTACTGAAAAGTTAGGACTTGCAGTGCAGAGGTCATTCAATTTGGTTTGAATTTGATTTGAATTGAAAAATTTAAATTCAAGTTCTTAGTGTTAGGATCTTATGCTGTCTAAGTGTTGTCCTTGGGACCCTAATGACACTAGGAGTGTCACACTTTTAAACCAAAGTGTTGGTGGGTTTGTGAAATTAACTCTTGGAAAATCAATATTTTTGTAAGGTCCAGTTATCAAAATACATATATGTGAATTGATGAAATTTATAAATAAGAGGAAAAATAGGCTTACATTCAGATTTTTCATAATCATCGTGGCAGCAAATACTAATTTTCCCAACTTGTATGCCAGAGTGATCAGTAACCTCATGAGGTTTCGGACACTCATCAGTGTGATTTGGCGTGTCAAGACATACATAATCCACAGGCCGAACAAGGCCTTGTCAATGGGCAGTTACGTAACGCAATCAAGCTGGAACACCTCCAGACGGCTCGAGTTGCCGCGGGCGAGCACGTACTAGTTCCTAAACTTCATCAGCGAGTGGATGGGGTTCCATCAGGCGCAGGACTGGCGCGGCCTTCCAGAGGTGTCGCCAGCACGGCGCGAGCATGCTTGTCTGCGCGCACGGCCTCCGGGTCTGCATGAATCTGAGGATGTGGTCTAGGGCTCCGTCCAGAAGCGCGCTGATGCGGCCGCCGTCGTCAACGCCGGCCGGCATTCCGTCGAACAAGTTGCGAACGCACCGTGATAATGCCGCAGAAGAACAGAGAGGAGAGACTTCGGTTGCGGTTATCACACGACGTACAATGAGGGGGCAATGGTGCGAGATTCATGGCGGCGACAACAACTCCCCTCTGTATCGGCAGATTCAGTGCGCGACGAGCAGAGCGGAGCACATTGCCGTAGAAAGGAAAGGTGAAGGGGACTGAGTAGTTGCGCGTGCGGCAGTGAAGCGCCCTCGACCACGGATGGGCAATAGCGTCAATCATGCATTCTGCACCACACGATCACATCTATTTTAAGCGTTGATGGGAACCAGGCCGAACGCAAGTGTTGACTGCCTGCGCCGTTGCTAACAAACGGCGCACGTGCCTGTCAGGTGAAAAAGTTTTGCCGAGTGCCCCTATTATGCCGAGTGCCTTTTTCCTCTTTGCCGTGCGCCTATTATGCGGAGCAAAGAGGATGTTTGTCGAGTGTCCGATATAATACATTCGATAATCTTGCTCTTTCCAGTAGTGCTCATGTCCTGGTCTGCCACAGCGCCGCTGTGAATATTTCATTCGGATGGGCTTTGTCAATTTCGGGTATGTAGCCAGCCAACTTCTAACTACTATATGTTAATGTTGTTAAACGATAACACTTCTAGATGTGCACGCATTCCACAATTTTTCACAAATGTATTGTACAATTCTTTGCTAATAGCTAAGAACATCTGCCAAAATGCAAGGGTTTCGATCAAACAGGTTTCCTAAAGAATTTGATATCATGCCCACAGACTATGTTCACCACATGGTCATCAAAACAGCATCTCCAAATCAAGATATGAAAGCACAATTGGTTGCAAGTCTTGTTTCAGTTTAACTCGCAGAGGACAGTATTCAGCACTGCTAATCTATATGAAAATTGCCCGCAAAGCCATTAATCAAATGTGCGGTACAAACTAAATAACCATTAAGCCAGGTCCAAATACATCGAAACATTTATAATAGCACAACCACACACGCTCTCATGATACAGAAAATAAATATAGCATAGTCTTTTATTGCTAATGCGTAAATTATATCAAAAGATAGTAATCAATCCTGGTCTGGCTTCAGTTTAACTCGCAGAGGACAGTATCCAGTACCGGTAATCTACATGGAAATTGCCCGCAAAGCCATTAGACAAATGTGCAGTACAAAATAAATAACCATTAAGCCAGGTCCAAATACATCGAAACATTTATAATTGCACAACCACACACACCCTCATGATACAGAAAATAAATATAGCATAATCTTTTGTTGCAAATAAACTCGCTCCACGTGCGTAAATTATATCAAACGATAGTAGTCAATCCTGGTCTGAAACATCCTACATCATGCTGGAACCTTTACCAACTAAAAGGAAACCTTTAAACAAGACAAAAAGGAACAAGGACTTCAGAAAATTTGATGCTATAAGTAAACCCTGAAGTGGCTACCTTCATAGCATATGAATTTCTCGTGCATGTAACGTTCAAACATAGTATTAGATTCGAAAATGAACCCATAAAATTTGATAGAAAAGTTGTAGCTTACTTTGTAGTTCTGAATCCTGTTTGATTCATTCTAATCTTTCAAATGTAAATTGGTAGAAAATGAACCACATTGTTCACACGAGAAGCTTGAAAATAATAAGAATGCATTGTTTCATTAGAGTATAAATAAATTTGAAAAAAATGATTTGCAGTTTGCACCTTTCCACCTTGCGCTCCAAGTGTGACGGCCCACTGTTTCTGTTTCATCCATATGAATGATTTTTCTGTTTCATGTGGCTAGCTGTGCACCATTGCTGCTGGACTGCAGATCGGCTGCGCCGTCGGGGACTTCCTCATCCAGAGTGTTGCCCACTAAGCGACCAAGAGGACGAGACCATGGATCACCTACTGGTAGAATGTGTCTTTGCCCGGCAGTTCTGGCATATGCTGCTGCGGTGGAGTAGAGTTCACACACATTCCATACCAATACATGTGAAGGATCCATTGGGAGAACATGAGTAAAACGACCATTCAGCATACAGCACACCAATTATCAAGCACATGCCAGTTGCTTGCCGCCATCGTCACTAGGGATGGTTAGGCCA
This sequence comes from Eleusine indica, assembly GCA_030378355.1. Lineage (NCBI taxonomy): Eukaryota > Viridiplantae > Streptophyta > Magnoliopsida > Poales > Poaceae > Eleusine > Eleusine indica. The sequence goes on along the minus strand of CM059501.1, from coordinate 41,024,887 downwards.
CAAAGGGAGGCAAGAGCCTGTATCTGCATTGTTAGAATATGTATATATGTCGTATATATCTTGTATGTAATTACTTGTCAACCAAGGCATAGCTCTAGGTTTTTTGCACTATATATATGAGAGGAATACATTCCTTGGCTGTGTGGCCTATTCCCCGAACTCTCCCTTTCTATATGGTATCCAGAGATCACGATCTCCTCGCTTCTGCTCCTGCTCTCTAAACCCTGATCCTGCCGCCGCCGCCACACCTTCCTCCTCCCATGGCCGACCAAGTTGCCGATCCTGCCGCCGCTCTGGCTGTCGCCATCGTTGCTGCCCTCCCCCAGCCACCAGCATCCAACCCGGCCGCCGCTCTCGCCACCATCAACGTACAATCACACATACCGATCGTGCTTGAGCTAAACCATCCCCCCCCAACTACTCTACATGGCGCGAGCTGTTCCTCGTCTTGGTGGGCAAATTTGGTGCCACCCACCACATCAATGGCACGCCTGCGCCAGAGCCTCGTACCCCAGCATGGACCGCCATGGACTTCTCTATCTGCTCCCTCATCTACACGGCGTCCTCCCCTCAAGTCCTCCTCATGATCATGAAGCCTGATGCCACCGCGCACACGATCCGGATGAGGGCTAAAAACCTCTTCCTCAATGACAAGACCTCCCGCACGATCGCCTTGGAGGCCAACTTCCGCAACATGGCTCAGGGGGATCACTTTGTCCTGGACTACGCCGAACGCCTTGAGTCATATGCTGACAGGCTGAAGGACCTCGGGTTTCCGGTCTCTGACCCCACCCTCCTTCTGACCGTTCTCCGCGGGCTCAACCCCACCCTGTGCCATATCGTCGACATCATCAAGACCCGAGACCCGTTGCCATCGTTCAATGATGCTCGATCCCTCCTCATGATGGAAGAGGCCGACCTGAAGATCCCGAAGTCGGGCGATGCTACGGCCATGGTTGCTACTCCACCTCCTCGCCCTCCATCGGCTCCTATCGCACTGCGTCCTCCACCGGCCCAAGCATTGCTACTGCTGCCATTATGGCCGGAAATGAGGCTAGACTTTGGAGTATGGCCGGAGCTAAGGATCTTTCCTTAGTGACTGGCTTGGATAGTGAGGATGCCACATAGGGCCTTCCTCCCCAGGTCGGGCAGTTGCTCAGTTTAAAATGGCACATTTTTTTTTCTCGAACACGTAGTAGGAGCTGCGTATCATTCCATTAACAGAAGAAGAGATTAGACCGACACTACAGGACACACACACACACACACACAATGTACAGTCTCACAGACACCACCAACACTCTAAGGCTGATCTTGTTCACCTACGCGCCTGTGAAAGATTTGACTACCATGAACAGGGGGAGCTACTCAGTGGTAGGCGTTGCATGGCCAGTCAAGGCGCACAGGCCTTTTGCCCCAGCCATCTCCCACATGCATTTTTCATTTCCGGCCATGATCAGAGCAGTGCTCAAACTTGGGTGACGCCCGTTGAAGATGCAATCATTACGGTGCCGCCACAGCGTCCATGCTCCTAGGATGATGATATTTAGGCCCTTCTGCTGCTCTCTAGTGACTTGGGAAGATATCCGGTTCCACCACTCTTCAAAGTCAACATCATTGGGCTGTGGTGACATGGCGCTGCATCCCACCTGGTTCAACAGGACATACCAAAAATTCCTCGCAAACACACAGCCAACAAGTAAGTGGTGGATGGTCTCATCTTCTTGGTCACATAGTGGACATTGCTCCGGTTGAGGAAGATTTCTTCACGCAAGTCGATCCTCTGTCCAGCAGCGATTGTGCTCCACAAGCCACATAAAGAACTTACATTTTCCTGACGCCCATGATCTCCATATTCGCTCCCAGGGGGCAAACTGTGTCGAACCCTCAAACTGGAGCAAATAAGCCGAGCTAGTGCAGTACTGACCCGAGCTTGAGAAGCGCCAGCGATGGGTGTCATCCACCTCCGGCCGAAGTGCGATGTTCATAACTATGCCACAGAGCTTGATAAAATCCAAGATGACATCCATGGAGGCTACTCCATGAATGTCTCTTATCCATCTCATGTCTTCCATTGCCTCCTGCACGGTTCTCTTGTTGCATATTCTTTTTGGAACCATGGAATGGATGAGAGGAGAGATATCCTCCAATCGTTGCCCCATGAGCCATCTGTCTTGCCCAGAAAGTGTATTTCTTCCATTACCAATTTCCGTGGCCACTGCCAAACTGAGTAGCACTTCAACACATGGGGCTTCTTTGCATTGGCAGCGCTGCCCAGGGCTTGCTTAGCTCTGTCTTTTTCAACCACGGCCAGCACACCCGAAGTGCCCTCCCGAGGCTCCTCAGGTCAGAGATGCCAAGTCCGCCTAGCTCTTTTGGTCTAGCCACCTTTGGCCACGCAACCAAACAATGTCCTCCCTGTGCCTCTTTACGTCCGTGCCACAAGAAGCCCTTAAGAATTTTCTCAATGGCTTTTATCGCCCATGGCGGAATGTCCAAGGCCATCGCGTGATAGATGACCATTGCCACCATGACAAATTGTACCCATGTTGTCCTCCCCGCTCTTGTCAACAGATCAGCCTTCCACCCGGGGAGCAGGTCGGCTAACCGGTTGATGAGCGGTTGCAGCTGGGCCTTGGTCAGTTTTTTCACTGCGAGTGGCAGACCAAGATATTTGATCGGGAACTCAGTGAGCTGGCAGGGAAGTCGTTTCTGCAGCAGCTCAATCTCCATAGGCGTGCACTGTACAGGGGCCATGCTGCTCTTCTGCACATTGGTGCGTAAACCCGTGGCAGTCCCAAACAGCTGCAGAATATCCATGGTTATATCAATATCGCTGGCCACCGGACGGAGGAAAAGCACAACATCATCGGCGTAGAGAGATAGTCGGTGTTGAATTGACCGTGATGATAGGGGCTGCAGCAGTCTCTCTTCTGAAGCCTTGGAGATCATGAGATTGAGAGCGTTCATCACTAGGATAAAAATCATAGGAGAGGGGGGGTTTCCCTGCCTCAATCCAAGTTTGAGTAAAATTACCATTGAGTAAAATTTGAGTAGAAGAGGTGGTAAGCAGTCCACTCAAGATGTCCTGGAAGGTTCTTCCAAATCGAAGTTTCTCTAACACTTCCATGAGAAAAGGCCAAGAGACTGAATCAAAAGCTTTGGATATATCCAACTTTAGAAGGATCCTTGGCTGTTTCTGGGAGTGGAGAAACCTTGCTGTTTGTTGTACCAACATAAAGTTGTGTTGGATGAACCGGCCCTTAATAAAAGCACTTTGATTATTTGAGGCCATGCTGTCCAATTTGCTAGCCAATCGTTGTGCAAGAATTTTCGTGATGAGCTTGGCAAAACTGTGAATGAGACTTATTGGTCTGAAATCCTTGGCTTCAAATGTATCTTCTCGTTTTGGAATTAGAGTGACGAAAGCTGAGTTGAGGAATCTGAAGTTTCGGAAATCTCTATGCCACACTGCCGAGACAGCCGCCATGATATCTGGCTTTATGATTTTCCAGCACATCTTGTAAAAATGTCCCGTGAATCCATCGGGTCCCGGCGCTTTGTCAGCCAGAAGCTGCTGGATGACACTCCAGACTTCACTTTGAGTAACGGGTGCATCAAGATCCTCCAAGTTATATTGCTGAATGCCAAGTGCTTCAAGATCTAGAGTCTGTTGTCTCTCTTCTCTAGAGCCAATCAAGTCTGCATAGTAGTCAAACAGTACTTCTGCCGGGAGCTGCTGGATGACACTCCAGACTTCACTTTCAGTAACGGGTGCATCAAGATCCTCCAAGTTATATTGCTGACTGCCAAGTGCTTCAAGATCTAGAGTCTGCTGTCTCTCTTCTCTAGAGCCAATCAAGTCTGCATAGTAGTCAAACAGTACTTCTGCTTTCTCCTCATGAGAAGTGACATTCGAATCTTCTCTCTTTAACTTAGCAATGAAATTCCTCCATGTACGATGGCGTGCATGGAGATGGAATAGTCCTGTGTTGGCATCTCCATCCTGAAGCCAAGAAATCCTTGCTGTACTGCACCCTGAAACGCATCGAATTTTGGCCAAAATGACACAAAACGGAACCTCTTTTTGCCTTGCTTATTGTCCTTCAAACCGAGCAAAAGAGGGCAGTGATCAGAATCATCACTTGCTACACTTTGGAGGAAGCAGTCCGGAAACTGCAGCTCCCACTCCGCAGTACAGAAAACTCGGTCCAGCTTGACAAGTGTCGGTGAGGAAGAAGTACTGGAGCTGGTCAATGTAAATTTGCGTCCATGCAAGGGGAGTTCCTTGATAGCAAGATCATTAATGAACCTTCTCATCCTTCCCATCATTGCTCTATTCAGGTTTTGATTGTTTTTATCTTCATCCTTGTAGATCATTTTGAAATCTCCTGCAAGAACCCAAGGACCCGGACAGAGCGCTCTGATAGTCCATAGTTCTTGTACAAAGGCTAGTTTCTCTTCAGCATCTTGTGGCCCATATACACATGTTAACCACCAGGCTTGACCATCATCCGGTCTGAACTGGACAGACACGCTGAAGTTGTCCACCCTGGTTGCTGTGACTGCCCCTAGCCGAGATTTCCATGCTACTAAAATACCACCACTTGCTCCGAGAGGAGGGAGGTAAACAAAGTTGTTGTCGAATGATGTCTCAAGCATGGACAGGATAAGTCGCCGGGAGATTGACTCCATTTTCGTTTCTTGTAAGCAAACTACATCGATCTGAGATGATTCCACGGCGGTTCTGACCGAGTCTTGCCGTGCGGTGGAGTAGAGTCCACACACATTCCATACCAATACATGTGAAGGATCCATTGGGAGAACATGAGTAAAACGACCATTCAGCATACAGCACACCAATTATCAAGAACATGCCAGTTGCTTGCCGCCATCGTCACTAGGGATGGTTAGGCCACAAAGGGAGGCAAGAGCCTGTATCTGCATTGTTAGAATATGTATATATGTCGTATATATCTTGTATGTAATTACTTGTCAACCAAGGCATAGCTCTAGGGTTTTTGCACTATATATATGAGAGGAATACATTCCTTGGCCGTGTGGCCTATTCCCCGAACTCTCCCTTTCTACATGGTATCCAGAGATCATGATCTCCTCGCTTCTGCTCCTGCTCTCTAAACCCTGATCCTGCCGCCGCCGCCACACCTTCCTCCTCCCATGGCCGACCAAGTTGCCGATCCTGCCGCCGCTCTAGCCGTCGCCATCGTTGCTGCCCTCCCCCAGCCACCAACATCCAACCCGGCCGCCGCTCTCGCCACCATCAACGTACAATCACACATACCGATCCTGCTTGAGCTAAACCACCCCCCCCCAACTACTCTACATGGCACGAGCTGTTCCTCGTCTTGTGGGCAAATTTGGTGCCACCCACCACATCAATGGCACGCCTGCGCCGGAGCCTCGTACCCCAGCATGGACCGCCATGGACTTCTCTATCTGCTCCCTCATCTACACGACGTCCTCCCCTCAAGTCCTCCTCATGATCATGAAGCCTGACGCCACCGCACACACGATCTGGATGAGGGCTAAAAACCTTTTCCTCAATGACAAGACCTCCCGCGCGATCGCCTTGGAGGCCAACTTCCGCAACATGGCTTAGGGGGACCACTTTGTCCTGGACTACGTCGAACGCCTTGAGTCATACGCTGACAGGCTGAAGGACCTCGGGTTTCCGGTCTCTGACCCAACCCTCCTTCTGACCGTGCTCCACGGGCTCAACCCCACCCTGCGCCATATCGTCGACATCATCAAGACCCGGGACCCGTTGCCATCGTTCAATGATGCTCGTGTAGGGGAACGGGTAGGCTATGATAGCATATAATAATTTCTACCGTTCAACCAGGAAATCTTGTAAGAGAGGATCATGGATCGTTACCACTAGACGTGCAGGCGGAGCGGAAGCGAATGTTGGAGCAGCTCGATCCAACGTAGTTGCGCGTCGGTGTAGAGGAAGTAGTCGATCACGTCAATCGTCTCCTTCTAGTCCAGCCGTCGGCACCGCAGCAGCAGCAGCGCCTCCTTGCGGTATCCACACGTACGGGGTTGGAGCACCGTGCGCGGCGTGCTAGCACCGGCAACACGGTTAGGGTTTTGTGGGCGAGAAAGAGGAGCACGGCGGCTAGGGTTAACGACTGGTGGAATCACCTGCGCCTTAAGCCCCTCCTCCACTTAAATAGACCCTTCTAATGGGCCTCGACTAGTTGGCCCATTAGTGGACTAATTCCTCACGGATCAATATCCGTATGACCCTCACATACGGATCAAATCCGTATTGTCTCTTGGGCATATCTCCAACAATCTTCCACTTGCACTAGAGACAATCACATAGGCAAGCGATGTTCCAACCCGTTAAGTGTGTGACCCGTTAGGTTCACATGTACACGACAATGATGTGAAAACCATTTTTCAAATCATAAATCAATAGCGGCACCTAGCAGCACATACTGATTCTCGTGTACACATAAAGATCATATCGGCTGAACCTTTGACATACGCAGTCAGCGATCCCTTTGCCTCACGATATCAGTCAAGCTTAAGGCGAGATACGTGCCATCCCTATAATAGCTCGACCATTCACTCGAACGTCTAGTGGATTTATCATGACTAACTTTTAGTCATTATGATTAACTTTTAATCACATTGGCATGACCATGCACTTCCAAATCCATCTAACTCGAGGGGCCTAGAGATATCTCTCCTGTTATTAGGAGGGGCAAATTCCATCTTGACCGCTCACACCCCACGACATGTTTCATAGCATACCCGAAAATTACCTTTATAACTACCCAGTTACGGAATAGCGTTTGGTAATCCCTAAATATGCTATTATACATTCTGGGAATCAATGACAATCTCAGGTCTAAGGATCCCAAAGGTACATCATTCAAGACAACAATTGATGGCACAATAATAACATCTCAGCAAAGTCTATTAGTGGGTCAGTCCAACACTATGTTCTCCAACATGTGTCCACATTATTGATTTGATATCTCCATATCAATGATCCGTGAAACATGATCATCAACCAATACATGTGCTAGTCCATGAATCATTATTGTCCAACACAATGATAAGGAACTAGGGATCATTTAGGATAATATTATGAAAGAACAATGAGTTTCACAAACAAGTCATGCACTTGTCAATCAATGCAATAATTATTATCCATAAAACAGAATAACACTTTATTCAATCACACATAAACATAGACATTACACAATCTCTCATACATTAATCATGCAGATATCTAATACCCATGGATCTCATATGTGCCTCATGCTTGGGCTGAGAGAGAGGTTTGGTCAACGGATCAGCGATGTTTGAGTCCGTGTGCACCTTGCATATCTTTACATCACCTCGAGCGACGATGTCCCAAATAAGGTGATAACGCCGTAGTACGTGTTTGTTCTTTTGATGCGCTCTAGGCTCCTTGGCTTGCGCAATGGCACCACTATTATCACAATAGAGGTCCATTGGACTGGATGCACTAGGAACCACACCCAACTCAGAAACAAATTTTCTGATCCAAACAGCTTCCTTTGCAGCTTCTGAAGCGGCAAGGTACTCAGCCTCCATTGTTGAGTCAGCAACCGTATCTTGCTTGGAACTCTTCCAGCTCACCGCGCCTCCATTGAGGCAAAACACATATCCAGATTGCGATCTCGAATCGTCTTTGTCGGTTTGGAAGCTAGCATCAGTGTAACCATTTACAATGAGCTCTTCCTCACCTCCATAGACTAGGAACATACCCATAGTCCTTCTTAAGTACTTTAGGATATTCTTATTAGCTCCCCAATGAGCTTCTCATGGATTTGACTGGTATCTGCTCATAGCACTAAGAGCGTAGGCTACATCTGGGCGAGTACTTATCATGGCATACATGATGGACCCAACAGCCGAAGCATATGGAATCGCTCTCATTTTCTCTTGCTCATCTGGTGTCGAGGGACACTGAGTCTTGCTAAGAGAAACCCCATGTGACATGGGCAAGAAACCTTTCTTGGAATCCTGCATATTGAACCGTTTCAATACCTTGTCAATGTGCGTGTCCTGGCTTAATCCAATTAGCCTCTTTGATCTATCTCTATAGATCTTAATGCCCAAAATGTAAGCTGCCTCTCCTAAGTCCTTCATTGAGAAACTCTTTCTCAAAGAAGTCTTAACAGCTTCAAGCATTGGAATATCATTACCGATCAGCAATATGTCATCCACATAAAGGACCAGAAAGACAAGCGCGCTCCCACTAGCCCTTTTGTAAACACAAGGCTCTTCTTCGTTTTTAATGAAGCCAAACCCTTTGACTACCTCATCAAAGCAAAGATTCCAACTCCGAGATGCTTGCTTTAGTCCATAAATGGACTTTTGAAGCTTGCATATCTTCCTAGCATTTTGTGGATCGACAAAACCTTCAGGCTGTGTCATGTACACATCCTCACTTAGGTTTCCATTAAGGAAAGCCGTTTTGAAATCCATTTGCCATATCTCATAATCATAAAATGCGGCAATTGCTAGAAGGATCCGTATAGACGTTAGCATAGCGACGGGCGAGAAGGTCTCATCATAATCAACCCCTTGAATTTGCTTAAAACCTTTCGCCACCAATCGTGCCTTATAGATGTGAACATTTCCATCCATGTCTATCTTTTTCTTAAAAACCCATTTACACTCAATGGTTTTTACACCATCAGGCGGATCTATCAAGTTCCAAACTTGATTTTCTCTCATGGATTCTAATTCGGATCTCATGGCTCCAAGCCATTTCTCAGAGTCCGGTCCCATCATTGCTTCACTGTAAGTCTTAGGCTCATCATTGTCTAACAATAATATTTCTCGCTGCCCCGTGGTTAGGAGCGTGAACTTTTCAGGAGCGCGACGTGCCCTTTCTGACCTACGCGGGGCTGGTGTTTCAACAATTGGTTCAACAACAATTTGTTCATCCAATTGTGGTATAGCGGAAGAAGAAACATTTTCTGGAGCTTCTTGAACTTCTTCAAGTTGCACCGTTCTCCCACTTACCCTTTTGGAGAGAAACTCTTTCTCTAGAAAAACACTATTACGAGCGACAAACACTTTGCCCTCTTCCCGGTTGTAGAAATAATAACCTTTGGTTTCCCTAGGGTATCCTACAAAGAAGCATTTATCAGACTTGGAAGAAAGCTTATCAGACGTCATACGTTTTACATAAGCCTCACATCCCCAAATCTTAAGAAAAGACAACCCGGGACGCTTCCCAGTCCATATCTCATATGGTGTCCTTTCCACGGATTTAGATGGAACCCTATTAAGTGTGAAAGCGGCAGTTTCTAGAGAGTATCCCCAGAAGGACAATGGAAGATCACTTTGGCTCATCATAGACCTAACCATGTCTAACAAGGTTCGGTTCCTCCGTTCGGATACTCCATTCCATTGGGGCGTTCCTGGCGGAGTCCATTGTGGAACAATTCCACATTGCTTTAGAAGTTCACCAAATTCATGGCTCAAATATTCACCACCACGATCAGATCATAGGAGTTTAATAGTCTTGCCAATTGATTTTGTACTTCATTTTGAAATTCTTTGAACTTTTCAAAGGATTCAGACTTATGCCTCATTAAGTAGATGTAACCATATCTACTAAAGTCGTCGGTAAAAGTTATGAAGTACTGAAGACCACCTCTGGCCGTGCAACTAATTGGTCCACATACATCCGTATGTACAAGTCCTAATAGTTCACTCGCCCTCTCACTATTTCCTGTGAAAGGCGACTTAGTCATTTTGCCAAGTAAACAAGACTCATATGTATCAATTGATTCAAAATCAAAAGAACTTAGAAGACCATCTGTATGGAGCTTCTTTATGCGCTTCTCATTTATATGACCTAAACGACAATGCCAAGTATACGTGGGATTCAAATCATTAGGCTTGAGCCTTTTCGCATCAATGTTATAAATAGGCTTATTCTCAAGATCTAAGTAATATAATCCATTCACCAATGGGCAATTACCATAGAGAATATTATTCAAATAAATGGAACAACACTTGTTCCTTATTATGACCTCATAACCATCATCTTCCTCCAAACACTTTGAAGAAATAATGTTTTTGCCTAAGGCGGGAATATAATAACAATTATTTAACTCCAAAACTAATCCTGATGGTAATGAAAGTGGATAATTTCCGACGGCCAACGCAGCAACCTTTGCACCATTACCGACGCGATCATCCACCTCGCCCTTTGCACATTTCCTTGCTTCTTTAAGCCCCTGCAACGATTTGCAAGTATGAATCATCGATCCGGTATCAAATACCCATGAATCATAAGGACATGTAGCAACATTATTAATTTCAATAACATTGATACCTGAATTAGAAGTGTCTCCACCCTTCTTCTTCAGCTCTTCCAAATAAAGCTTGCAATTCCTCTTCCAATGACCGGGTTTCTTGCAGTGAAAACAAGGATCACTACCCGCCGGTTTAGGCTTAGGAGCTGCTGCAGGCTTAGGCTTAGTGCTAGAGATCTGATCTGTAGCCTTAGCCTTAGTCTTGCGCTTTCGTTTCTTGCTATCCTTCTGAACCAAGTTAACTTGACTTGGACCAGATTTTTTGATGCTTGCCTCAGCTGTCTTAAGCATCCCATGCAACTCAGCCAATGTCTTCTCTAAGCTATTCATTTGAAAGTTCAAAATGAAAGGCTCATAGCTCGCAGGAAGCGACTGGAGAATCACATCTGTGGCCAAATCAGGGTGTAGAGCAGCACCAAGTTTCTCCAGATTCTCAATGTAACCAATCATCTTGATCACATGAGGACTGACAGAACCGTTTTTAGCTAGCCTGCACGCAAACAAGGACTTTGAGATGTTGTACCTCTCAGACCTTGCTTGGTTCTCAAACATGCCACGAAGTCCCTCAATCATATTGTGGGCATCCGCGTTCTCATATTGCTTCTGAAGCTCAGAGGACATAGTGGCAAGCATGAGACAGCTAACATCGACTGCATCATTGGTATGTTTCTCATACGCCCTTTTCTGAGTGGCAGTAGCATTTGCTGGCAGATCATCAGGATAGGGAAGCTCTAGAACATATTCCTTTTTCTCTTGCTTGAGAACAATTCTCAAGTTGCGATACCAATCAATAAAGTTTGTTCCACTAAGCTTTTCTTTTTCAAGAATTGAGCGCAAATTGAAAGTGTTACTAGCGGTTGGTGCCATGATCTACAACCGAAAATATGCAAATATAAGCACTATGTAAATATAAAACTCTTATAAACATTTTAACAAAAGTTTATTATTCCACTATATGCTTGGAACCGTTTTTCCTCAAAACGACATATAGTGGTTCAAGATCCATATTCAACTTAGATCCTAGTGAGCTTTGGCATCACCGCTAGAAATCTAGTGACACAGGTAAGCAACACTTTGCTAATCACATCCCTATGTGACTTGTTTGTTGGGTGGCATCACATGCCCCGGCGCCAACACCATGCCCCAAAGCCCAAAACCGTTTTGATAGCTTTGTTAATTAAACCAATACTATGCATATAAATGTCCGACATTTATCCTAATAATTAAGATAGTTGAGGTACTCTACTTTGGCAGACCTACCATACAACAATCATAATTTTAATAGGTGCAGCTATTGGAAGGGCATATAATTTAATTTTTCTTGAGGGAACCTATTCTAGCATGTTAATCATATCTAATATAAATAACACATGAAAGAATAGGATGATAGGAACATCATCACAGGCAATCATATTAACTGTGAAATAGTATGACCCCTTTCAATTGGTGATCTCCATCTCCATTGTCATCGCCATGTCTCCCGTCCCTTCAACCATCATGCTTGAGGCCTTCATGAACTAACACTTAGCTACTACAACTAATAGCTAGTAATAAATTACATGAGAATATCAAGCATCACAGGTCGACACGCAGGCCATTATACAATAATATGACAGCCTCAACCCAGCTGTAATTAATCATGGCACGCAGGCCATGCAAATCACACATATACATCACATGCATCTTTTGGGCCATACCATTCACAACATTCTCTGCAAAAACAAGTTAGGCGAGAAGCGAATGCTAACATGTGGCCAAAAAGAGTTGTAACAATCTAGGCGTGTCTGAGAAGTTGTGGCACCGTCGCCTTGAAACCTCACAGGATTTCACAGATCGTATCTATAAAATCGCAATGGAAATCCTATCGGGAAAATCATATTTGCCCGATTTTGAGTCATTCACAATGACTTAGTTTTCCATTAGGTTTTCATGAGTAGACTGCGGTACATAATTATGATACTGTTGGCTCCTCTACTGGCGCACGCAGTTAGTCCCGATGGTGATTCCAGCCGGTAGGGACAAGTCGCGCGCGCACGGAGAAGGAACACAAATAAATCAATGATACATGTATCGCTATCCGCCCACTACCTTGTGAACCTCCCTATCATCATTGATCTAATCAATCCGAACACAAAAAAAAACATGTAATAGATCTCATCTAGTACATCAACATATCAACTATATGCACGAGATCTAGATCACAAACTACACAAGGTCGGCTCTGATACCACTGTAGAGGAACGGGTAGGCTATGATAGCATATAATAATTTCTACCGTTCAACCAGGAAACCTTGCAAGAGAGGATCATGGATCGTTACCACTAGATGCGCAGGCGGAGCGGAAGCGAATGTTGGAGCAGCTCGATCCAACGTAGTCGCGCGTCGGTGTAGAGGATGTAGTCGATCACGTCAATCATCTCCTTCTAGTCCAGCCATCGGCACCGCAGCAGCAGCAGCGCCTCCTTGTGGTATCCACACGTACGGGGTTGGAGCACCGTGCACGGCGTGCTAGCACCGGCAACACGGTTAGGGTTTTGTGGGCGAGAAAGAGGAGCACGGCGGCTAGGGTTAACGACTGGTGGAATCACCTGCGCCTTAAGCCCCTCCTCCACTTAAATAGACCCTTCTAATGGGCCTCGACTAGTTGGCCCATTAGTGGACTAATTCCTCACGGATCAATATCCGTATGACCCTCACATACGGATCAAATCCGTATTGTCTCTTGGGCATATCTCCAACAGCTCGATCCCTCCTCATGATGGAAGAGGCTGACCTGAAGATCCCGAAGCCCGGCGATGCTACGGCCATGGTTGCTACTCCACCTCCTCGCCCTCCATCGGCTCCTACCGCACTGCGTCCTCCACCGGCCCCTGCTCCCCAGGCCTCTGCTCTGCACTTCACCAGCAACCGCAACAACCAGCAGAACAAGGGCAACAATCACAACAACCAGAGGTATCACAACTCTGGGAACCCGCAACACCTACAGGGCCGCTCTTCATTTGATGGCTCTGGTGGCTCTCACTCTTGGTTCAACCCCTATCCTAGAAACTTTCAGCTATGGCCCATGCATGTCGGACAAGGCCTTCTTGGCCCTCGTCCAACTCCTCCGCAGTCGGTGCTTATGGTGAGTGCACCCGGCCAGACCTACGGCAGCGTCCCTCCTCCGAGCTATGGTGCACCCCATGGCGGGGTTCCACATTATGGCGCACCTTCCCTTGGCGTGCTCGGTGCAGGACCCTCCTGGAACCCGGACCCACTCATCAACACCCTCAACTCCATGAGTCTGCAGCAACCCGACTGGTACATGGACTTGGGTGCCTCATCGTATGTCACTTCTAATCAGGGTAACTTGTCCTCTATTTATCCCTCTCCCTCCGCTTCTCACAGGCTCTCCCATTACCATCACCTCCACTGGTTCTGCCACCATTCCCTCCCAATCCCGCTCTCTCCACCTCAATAACATCTTAGTTTCACCCGATCTCATTGCTAACCTTATTTCTGTTTGTAAATTTACAACCGATAACCTTGATTCAATTGAATTTGACCCATTTGGTTTATCTGTGAAGGACCTTCACACCCGAGCTGTGATCCACCGGTGCAATAGCTCCGGCGACCTCTACCCATTCTACTCGACGTCCACCCATTATGCCCCCAGTGCTCTTGCCGCCGTGTCTGAGAAGTTGTGGCACCGTCGCCTTGGTCATCCCGGCGCTCAAGGTCTCAACAGTTTATGCTCTTCGAATGCAATCTCCCCTATTAGAAGTAAAACTCCGGCACCACCCTATCATAAGTGTCAGTTAGGCAAACATGTTTGCCTACCATTTAGTTCTTCTTCTTCAAGAGCACGCACACCTTTTGAATTAATTCATTGTGATTTATGGACGTCCCCCGTACCTAGCATATCGGGTTATAAGTATTATCTTGTTTGTCTTGATGACTTCACCCACCACCTCTGGACCTTCCCTCTCAAATTAAAATCTAACACTTATCCCACCCCATGACACTTTCATGCCTATGCACTCACGCACTTCCAACGCCGCATTCAGTTTCTCCAATGCGATAATGGCCGTGAATTTGACAACCACACATCTTGTTCCTTCCTCCTTGAAAACGAAATTCACCTTTGGCTCTCCTGCCCCCACACCTCCCCCCAAAATGGCAAAGCCGAACGTGTCATTCATTCCATCAACAACACTCTTCGCACCCTCCTCATTCAAGCCAGCCTTCCCCCTTCTTATTGGGTCGAGGCCCTATCCACCACCACCCATCTTTTCAACCTTCTCCCCACCCGCACACTCAACAATATATCCCCCCACCAAGCCCTCTATAGCTCACCTCCTACATACGACCACCTTCGTGTGTTCGGGTGTCACTGCTACCCCAACTTAACCGCAACCTCTCCACACAAGTTAGCCCCACGCTCTGTTAAGCATCTCTTCCTCGGCTACCCTATCCACCATAAAGGATGTCAATGCCTAGACCTCACCACTAACAAAATCATCACCTCTCGACATGTTGTTTTTGATGAGCACTCGTTTCTATTTACTACCCATGGTTCTATTTCTACTGCTGCATACTTTTTTCTAGGTGATTTTGCAGATGATGAATGTGTTGTCCTACCTCCCCCAAGTGTGCCATGTAACACGAATCCTCCATCGCCCACCTCTGCGCGTGCCCCTGCTGACGCAGCCATACGCGGCCTGGCCCAACAGCACCAACCGGCGATGCCCTCCTCTACCAGTGCATCCACACAACATGACCCCGGCGCGTCGGGCTCGCCATCATCGCACGCCCCACAGCCGGCTTCCCCTCCTGCTGCGTCGCGCATACCTGGGGACCCCGCAGCCGACCGGTACGCCTCCAGACCCCCTATCACGGTCGTGTACCAGTGCCGGGCCCCTCCTCCGGCACCTGCTGCACCGGGCCCTCCATCGGCTTCGACAACAGGACCCACTCCGGCCTCGTTGCAATCCTCCCAAGATCGCATCGTCCCGGTGGCGCCTACTTCCAATGCTCATTCCATGACCACACACAGCAAGCAAGGTGTCAGCACCCCGAAAGAGATATTTGACCTCCAAGTCACTACCCCTTCATCAATATCTTCGGTGCCCAAGATGTATCACGGCGCCCTCACCGATCCGAATTGGCATGCAGCTATGGTCGACGAGTTCTCTGCCCTCACTCAGAATTCCACTTGAGATCTTGTACCACTACCACCTCACGCCAATGTTGTTTTGGGCAAATGGATTTTCCGGCACAAATTCAACTCTGATGGTTCTCTAGCTCGCTACAAGGCTCGATGGGTTGTCCAGGGGTTCTCTCAACAGCCTGATATTGACTATGATGAGACGTTTAGCCCTGTTGTGAAGTCGACTACCTTTCGGACTGTCCTCTCCATTGCCGTCAGCATCTCCTGGCTAGTACACCAGTTAGATGGAAACAAGGCCTTCCTCCATGGCACCATTGCTGAGAAAGTGTTTTGTCAACAACCACCGGGTTTCGTCAACGCCTCACGCCCTCACCATGTCTGCCGGCTTCGGAAGCCTTTATATGGCCTCAAACAGGCTTCTCGTGCATGGTACAACCATTTTCATGACTTCATTATCTTAACCGGTTTTTTAGCTTCCAAGAGCAACACTTCTTTGTTCATATCTTCTCCTTTATGTGGATGACATTGTGCTTACAACCTCTAGCCCGGGCCTTCTCCAACGGATCATCTCCTCGCTCAAACATGAGTTTGCCATGACTGACCTTGGTCCCCTGCACCATTTTCTTTGCATGACAGCACATCGGACCCCTCATGGACTGTTCCTCTCCCAAGAGCACTATGCACTGGAAGTTCTTGATCACGCCCACCTGAAGAATTGCAACCCGTCGGCCACTCTAATTGAGGCATGCAGTAAGTTGTCTTCTGATGCCGGACCTCCTGTTGCGGATCCTGCTCTATATCGGAGTCTTGCTGGGGCGCTTCAGTACTTAACACTCACTAGACCGGACATTACTCACGCCGTGCAGCAGGTATGCCTTCATATGCATGATCCTCGAGAAGAACATTACTCACTTGTGAAGTGCATTCTTCGCTATGTCAAGGGCACCATCAGTCATGGTCTTCAGTTCTTGCCGAGCTCCTCTCATGACTTAGTGTTGGTGGTTTCTAGATGCCCATTTTATGTACCAAAAAGGGATGTTTTGTGTCTTAATTTGGTGGTTTGGACTAACAGTTAACCTCATATTTGCATATATTTGTTGTTGTTCTGTTTTGGATGTAATCGCAGGAAACAGGTGTAAAACAAGGCAATTATGGATAAAGAGCTGAAGAGTAACGAAGATGGGCCAGATACGGAGCCGCGCCGATCGGCGCGACCCATGCGCCGATCGGTGCAGGAGGAAAAGATGACTAAAACATGATTCGGTCCAGGAAAGACGAAGGCCCAGCCCAGTATGAGTCAGATTTGGTGGAAGTTGACCTAATCCCGTCGAGTATAAAAGGAAGATAATTATCAAGAACCAAGGAGAGACGACGATCGCGAGAACCAGTTATTAAAACTAGGGTTCTAGGATATTGGCGGCAGAGGTTCATCAACACCGACAAGATCCACCAGAAGGGAGGTCGCGCCGATCGGCGTGACGCTTGCGCCGATCGGCTCGTGCACGTTCCAGCGCTATTTCTCACCCCTCTGCTATGTCTAGTGGAAGGATGAGTGAGTAGTCTCATATTCTCTTCTCTGGTGCGGGGATCTGGTCATATAACTCTCATGCTTGTTGATACTCTCTCGATGAATTTAATCTATGTGATGAACTTTATTGCACATCTATCTATGCCTTTCATTAGTGTATCGACCAATACACTTTTACCCATTACATAGTGCAAGAAACCAGTGGGGAGCTAATAGCCTCTGTAGTGATAGCCGGGGTGAACGAAACCATCATATCTTGTAGAATATTAGAGTCATCACTCGGGTTGATAAGAATAAGGTTGCATGCTAGTGAATCAAACCAAAGGAGAGAATCCTTCATCATCCTGTTACCTCTTCAATAACCTTCACCTTCCTCTTTCTTCCTCTTTCTCACCGTCATCATTCACACCAACCAATCCATTGCAATCTGTTAGTAACCCTTTAATAGTATTAGTTCCGCTCGTTCCCTGTGGATTCGATAACCTTGGAATACTTTGAGAGAAAAAGAGCTACAACTATACACCGTTCTCTTGCGGTATATAAGTGGGTATGTAATTATGACCAACACTTAGTCATTTATTCCGACGCCGACTGGGCAGGATGCCTAGACACGAGACGCTCTACCTCTGGATTTTGTGCGTACCTCGGTGACAACTTGATCTCTTGGTCCTCCAAGCGCCAACACATGGTGTCATGATCTAGTGCCGAGGCTGAATATCGTGGTGTTGCAACTGCCGTAGCTGAAGCTTGTTGGCTCCGCCAACTTCTTGCTGAGCTACATCGTCCTCTCACCAAGGCTACTTTCGTCTACTGGGAAAACATCAGTGCAGTCTATCTTTTTACCAATCCGGTTAATCATCAGCGCACTAAACATGTGGAAATTGACTTGCACTTTGTTTGTGAACAAGTCGCACTTGGACAGGTTCGGGTACTGCATGTTCCAAGGTTTTTCAAGAATTTGGATCCAGTCTCAACGTTCGTTTCTCTCCCGGTTGACACTGCGGGGGGCTGTTAGAATATGTATATATGTCATATATATATCTTGTATGTAATTACTTGTCAACCAAGGCATAGCTCTAGGGTTTTTGTACTATATATATGAGAGGAATACATTCCTTGGCCGTGTGGCCTATTCCCCGAACTCTCCCTTTCTACATGCATATCCGAGAGTTCCTACGAAAATAGCTTGGCGTACTTGTCTTGGTCTTCCTGCTGTAAGCGTGCTTGATCCGCCCCGGCTCCAAGAGCTCGCAGAATCATCCGCTTTGCACGCGGAAGAGGGGGCGGAATCGGTTCTGCACTGAGTCCAGCCACCGTCCTACTGTGTCTGGGCGGAGAGTTTGGCTGCATCGTCTTCTTCCTTCGCTTGTTTATCTTGGGTGCTGGTAGAAGAGTACCCACAGCCTTAGAAATACGCTCGATGAAGAGACGTTGGGTGGACGCCACAGCTGCTGGTGGCGGGGTTGTCATCTCCTGCAGCGCAGGGCGCCTGTTTGATCATGCCAACCCACGACGCCGCTAGTAAACTACTAAGCTCAACGGTGTTGTCTGTGTCGCAGGTTCAGGCAACACTGTCACGCTCAGAGGGGGGAGGGGGGGGGGGTTGCTTCCTTTGCTGGTGGAACAGTGGGGGAAGAGCAGGCAGCTTCACTACACCCCGAGTCCACCAGAGGGGGTACAGTACCGGTAGCTTCCGCTTCGATGCGCCCCAAGTCCACCGGAGAGGGGACGGAGCAGGAAGCTTCAGCTTCAAGCGGCAGGTGTTCAGCCGTGTCCTGGACTGTAGCTGTCCCCTCTTGAAACTTGTCGACAAAGGGCTCCAGCTCGAGCTGGGCAGAAGGGGCTACTTTTTCAGCACCAAGACTTCCAGTCAGACGATCATCTGCTGTTTCAGCTTGAGACAACAGTTCGGGACTTATACGGATTCCCTCCACTTGTTGCTGCATTTGAATTGGGTCCTGGGGACGTGGAGAGTTGGGCTGGCCATTGGAAGACGGCCCAGAATGGCAGGCACCCAAAAGGATATCAAGGCTCACCGAGGGCCCAGCTTGATTATCAGAGATGGCCGGCAGAGGAGAGGGAGGAACAGGAGGATCGGAAGAATCCGCCTCGACCGTCCCATCACGCAGGGCCGTAAACTCTGTCTCTTGGAGTAAGAGCAAGTTTAATAGTGTCGCCAGCATGCGGGCAACTCGCAGCTACGGCCATGAGCTATGATGGCGGGCCCCATAGCTATTTAAGACGTTGTTTACTACGTGGAAGTTATTGATTGAAGGAGAGCTGATTTTGCCCGCAAGCACCGGCGACTCGGCAGTCGCCCGTTCCCTTCTCTCTCCTCCTTTCTCTCTCTTCCCTATTGGATGTCGCCCGCTCAAAGGACTCCATTATACTTGCTCTAAAGGCGGTGCCGACTCTTGGGGCGGTGGAGAAGCTTGGGGAACCCGCGTGGTTTGCTGGGGAGCAGGCGGGCCCGCCCCATCATCAAGAGCAGAGGTGGGGACCCGAGCCATCTCGACGCCATCAAGAGCTGCGGAGGGAGCACGAGGCGTAGCCGCCGCTTTGTCATCAATGGCTGAGGCAGGAGCCCGAGGGGTCTCGACGCCTTGGAGGTTGTTAACCGTCTCCCCCGGTGCCACGTGGCTGTCCGTGGGTTGGCAGGGGCCGAGGCGCGAGTGCACCGGGACCCGAGGGGCTGGGCCCACTGAAGTAGCTGGTGGGTCCGCCTGAGCACTGTGCGCCGGGGAGCGGCGACGGCGACGGCGGGCTCGCCGCCGATCATGGTCGTCGTCGGACGAAGGCGGCGTCGGGAGATCCGTGAGCGGCGGCGGCACTGGGCCAGCCACCACCTTCACCGGGTAGACGAGGCCATGCTTGGCTGCCGGATCCCCTCCTTCCTCCGCCATCGACGGCTTGGGGACGAACAGGTCGACGTCCGATGGAAGACGATCTCACCGTAGGCACCAGGCTGTGAGGCGGAAGGAGCGCAGGTCGCGCCGCTCGATTGTTGCCGGATGGAGAGAGTGGACCCAACAAACCCCGTTAAGGAGTTGTTGGGCGGTGGAGATATCCCAAGCGTGGGCTGGGATTCCTCGGAGCTCGACGTCGTCGAGGTCTGGCAGCTCTGGGCCATGGGCCATTGCCAGCCGTGTCCAGCGCTTAAACATCAAAGTGAAACCCGGGGCATGGAGCGGCTGCCCAAGGTTGAACACCCTATATCTGCCGTCCGCACGTCCGGCAGGATGAGCAGGAAATCTTCTGGCTCTGCCGCAATCAGGGAAAAAGAATCCAGATCAACGGCAAAGGACACCTCGATCTCATGGAGAACCTGGGCCGCCGTGACTGCCGGGCGGCTGCCAACGATCGAGACAAGACGCGCCCTACGGAGGTCAGCCTCGTCACGGGCCATGGGCCCATGGCAGCCGAGCGCTCCAGGACGCAGAACGGACGTGGCCTCTCTAGCGCAAGACTGGACGGAGCCTCCACACTGGACACAACCAGCACAGGTGGCTCGACGTCCATGCTTGAGGGATCAGCTTCCACGCTTCTGGGACGACGGCGTCGACGGCGGGAGCGACGTCGCGGTAGCAGGTCCCGACCTGTAGCCGAGTCGTCGCTTGAATTGGCGGGTTCCGGCAGGTTCGATTCCGGCTGTGACAGCGGCACGGCAGCCGGGACGATGCGCCGCCACTCCATCTTCGGCTTCTGGGGCTGGCGGCGTCCCGCCTTCGCTTGCGTGACGGGACAGGCAAAAGATCATGCCCCGTCTCAAGACCTAGGAAAAAAATTTCGGGAAAAAAAAATTCGGGGGTCACCGAAAAACACGAAATTTCGGAAATTTCAGAAATTTCCATGAACAAATTTGATTTTTTTGAGAAATAATTGACATGATTTCATAAAAAATTATATTTAATACATAAGATATTACGGTTACATACATAAACAAAACAATTTGAATTAGTTAAAGGTAGTCAAATATGAATTTTTGACCATCTCGATATTTCGGATTTCATTTCGGCCCCCATCGAAAAATACGAAATTTCAGATATTTTGATGAAATTTCACCGAAATTGTTTTCCTAGCTCAAGACACCAGAAGCAGCGAGTGCTGAGCCTGCAGGCCGTGACGCGGTGCAAAGCGGAGAAGCAATTGAAGCACCGTCCTCGGAGGTCCTCAGGGACAGCTCGACAAGGCCGGCGGGCAAGAAGCTGACGAGACCACTTTCGCTCCATTCTCTGCCATCCCTCATTATCGACGAAGGGTTTTGGTGGGGACGACCTTCCAGCCGCTGCCTTCAGGACGATCTTGATCGAGGAGGGCCACTACACCAGCTTTGGAACTTCAAGAAGGGGGTCCGGCGAGTAAAGGAGAGCTTCCTTGAAGGACCGCAGCGGCGGCGGGAAGCAGAACCGTTCGCCGAGGGGCTGAGCTCCAACCACCGTTGGGTTTTGGACCTACCTGTTGGCACAAAGGAGCACACATCCAGGGACAAGGAGGAGGGGGAAGTCGGCGCCTTAAGGGGAGAGCAAGGGGTGGCCGCGGGGGCCGAAGTAGCCGCCAGCGTGGGGCTGGGGTGGGTGCGGGCGCCAGGAGGGGAGGGGTTGGTGGCTAGGCAAGGAGCCATCTCGGTGAGAACTTTGTTGCTACTTTTCCTAAATTGGCGCGTTTGTAAAGCTTATGCTGCTGTGGGGTGTGTTGGGGTGTGTTTGCTTGTAATTATATTCCTTCTTGCATGTTCGAGAATTTTTTTTCTGTTTCGTAAAGATAAAACATTCAGTAGAAATATCATGAAGTAATGAGCACATTCGAAAATTATGTACCGAAGAAAATACAGGTTTATATTAATTAATAAATGTAAGACATTAAGACAACTCCAGAATAAATCATTGAAAATGGAGGACTTCTCCACTGCCTCTTCACAAGCTCTGCTCGAAACCTGAAGCCTTTTTATTATTAGCAGCTTGTAGGAATGCATGCGCAAAATAATTCAGATCATCCTACTAGTAGTATGTAATTGTTCATATCACTAAGCTAGGTTGCGTCGGCTTCACTCACTGTGGTTGGACTTGGAGCAATGGCTGGCGACGTAGACTGATTTCTAAGCCAGGGTTCCGACTTCTTTGTTGTAGCACCTTGCGTTAATCTGAAGAAACACCCACGGTGTGCTCGAGTGCAGTTCCACACGCGGTGACATCACATGGATGCCCCACGAGAGGATGTCGTATTGCAGAGAACAACATTGCTGCTGTAATACGCTACGCAACAACGGCCAAAATTGCCGACAGGGATGATTACACGGGTCCCTTCTTAGTACTCACCGGTGTATGCTACTAAAAAACGGCCAAAAATGCTGACAGGGATGATTACTCCGGTCCATTTTTAGTACGTACCGGCTGTTGTTCCAGTACGATGAAGCTAAGCGCAACATTGATGGGAGGACCGAATGAGTAGAGAACTATGGTGCCGTCACCGGAGGTGATCCGCATTGCCGATCCAGATCTCTGTTTCGTGCGCTGATCGCCCGAGTCGGTGAGGGTATGCTTACTAGTCCCAGATAATGATTTCCTCGTTGTAGCCGAACATGTAATGGCATATATCTTAAGTTACAGTTGCGTCATTTAGTCAAATTTGTTATCTTAGGGCCCCTTTACCCTGTCAACCCTCTCGCCCTACCGAATTCGCGCTCATCACAAAACCAACTGAGTAATTGTAGGATTACATCAGCCTTACGTTCAAGAATTGGGCCTTGTTGGCCTTGCTGTTAAGGTCTGTGCCTTCATAAAATGAATTTATATAACAATAGTCATTATGTAAAAGCTGTTTTCACACATTTCTTATGGTTTACCAATGCCATCAACGATCAGACAGCCATAAAAATCAGACATTACACTTATCCATATGCCCAACCTATATTTTCCCCTTTTATCTATGAAAATCAATGTACCATCCAAATTAAGATTCGCTTCTGGGTCAGAGAAAAATAAGTCCCAATGAAAACTCCACAAGAGCCAGGGGTCTAAAATACCGTGTGTATCAGTTTTTCACCCGAACTATATCACCTATTTCTGAATCTTCTTGTAACAGAACCGCCTTACCATGAAGACGGCTCCATTTTAGCATCTTTATCGGGTGGTGACACGCGCTGTGACGTTCAATAGTATAATACATGACAGAATAACATAGCTTGCAGCAAGAACATAGGTAAAGTATATAGTTTTACATAAATCCGAATTTAAATTACAAATCAGAGTTTTTAAAAGTGCGCAAGCGAAAGAGTTGAACAGTAATAGAAATGGTCCGATGGAATTAGTAAGATACAATCGCTCTCTCACGGCGATACACATTGAACATTCGGTCATGATAGGTGTTTTGTCCGAAACACCGTACCGGAAATCAGTAGACTACTCCTCCTCATTGTTGGTGCACTGTTCCCACTCGATGTTCTAATAGTCAGGACGCTGGGCCTCCCAGTGGAACCTTCCACTACAGTGACAGTCTCCACTCTGATCATCTGAAAACCACAAAGAGCTATGCGCTGAGCAACTAATACTCAGCAAGACTGACCCGTCAAAATGGTCATCTACAGCCGACTCCTAGACATACACAGGCTAAGGGTAGGGTTTATGTTGCCAAAAAGCCAGCCTAAGAGTGGATCCTTATTTTCAAGTTTTAGCATCAAGTTAAGTTATCATGAGAAATAATAAATTTAGTTTGCACTATGACTATAACAAACATAGTTGCAATACAACAATACAACAATATTCATCTCATTCATCTTATTAAGCTTCCAACTACGTTCCGGAGCAGCGATCAAGTGGTACTTGTTACTATGAGTGGCAGTGACTCGAATCGATTTATATCATGCAGGAGAAACCTGCTTGCATGATCCATACACGCTTCATGGAAGTCGCATGAAGCAACCTTTCACATACGGTACCACAAGGTCTTCCGTGCGTAGCTCCCCTAAGAAGGGTCCCCCAACGCGATGCGTCCCGTACCGTCATTCGTGGATGGATTGCTCCCTCCTCTCAGTCCTAGTTCCACCAAACAAGGGAGTAGGAAATCTTCCGACCAAGCAGTAGTCGTAGTTACGTCAAGTTACTGGACCCATAACTCCAGTATACAAACAGTACGTTCAAACTTGACCCCATGGGCCGAACACGAGGCGTAACCTTAGGTGACTCGGACGGGGCTACCTCCTTGAAGACAAGTTGTCCTTCCCTTTTCTTTGCCCTCCTGGTCTTCATTGTTATTCCATTAGAGACTTTCTATAACCATTTCCCAGTGAGATATACGACTCAACTACGAGTGGTCTCCATACCACTTAACAAATAGTCGTCCTAGATTAAGCAGAGCGACTACCGTTTTAAGGCTATTATCGGGTAAAGGGAACCTACGGCAATACTAGATTTTCAAACAACTCCTATGAACTTAATGCACAGACAAGCCTACATCCCTAACTAGTGATGAAATAAAAATGTAAAAACTGGTGGGATGCACCGAGGCTTGCCTTGATCCTGCTCTTGGTTAGTAGGGTCACCACCACCTTCTGGCTCATGCTTGGTCTCGACTTCCACGTGATTCACATCGGGATCTACATGATGCTGATGATGCTATGCATGAGGGATGGTTTACAAAACTTTATTAACAAAAGTTTAGTGTGTTGTTATGATGCATAAAAGAGAATGTTTATCCTGTATATTAGTGGTAGCTTATTTGCGTATTTGCTTTATAGTTTTTAATTTATTAACCGTTGTGTATTCAAATAAAGTATGCATGTGTTGATTTAAGTAATGCAAGTGTATATAAAACATAGCTAGCGGATAAGTGTAGGTAACTAATATTTCATTACGCAAAGGGGTGTTCCTAGAAATAAAAATTCATGAAAGTACAAATAGGGCTAAGTGAATGACTATATAGTTAAGTGTAATATTGAACCTAAGAGAAGAATAATTAATTTATCATGATTTACGAAGTCGAATATATATGAGAAATTTATTATAGATAGAACATACTAGTTCTGATTTATGTGCCAAGTTTCATTGACATGCATAGCATCAAATACTTTAAATGATTAAATTAGTGTAATTGCTAAATACTCAATTATGATACAAATATTAGGAACTATATTTTTGTGATTTTACATGGTGACTAGGGATGGTGAAAGGGACCCACACACCAAGTTTCAGAGTCATAGTAATTTCAGAAGCGTCAAAATGATTTTATGTGTATTTTTACTAATTATTTCAGATTTGACAAAAATTTAAATATGCATGTATTTGTAGCACTTGAGTAAAATAGTACGTCATCAGTGGAACTAAAAGAATTTTTTTTGCGTCAAAACTCCTAGTATTTATTTAGTTATGATTTTTACTAATAATTTTAGTTTGGCAAAGTAATTCATAGGGAAAATAGAAAGAAAACTCCACCAACCAACCAGATCTGGGCACACGGTCCTGATCCCACAAAAACCCACGGGACCAGTGCGTGGAGCCGCACCTGGCTGTGGGTGCAGCAGTCGCCAGCAACAAGGGGAAGCAGACTGCGATGAGGAGGAGCTCGGCTCATTGGACGACGCCGACGAGAAGTCAAGTTCCGGCGAGGAGAGAAGCGGGCCTGCACTAAAAACTGCTCAAACGGACGAGGAAGAAGGTTGTGAGCTCGTATGCGGAACGAATCGGACTAAGGGCTACCAGGGAGGAAGGAATTGCAGGCGAAGTAGCTGCAGCTCCATGCGTCGATTTTTGGGGAAGAACTTCGATTCAGCGCGGCTCGACTGGGGCTTCGATTGAGGCTGCTCCAGGCGGGTATAGGAGGTCACGGCGGTGCAGGGTCGTCTCTCAGCACTGCTGCGGACGGGCCGAAGCGGCAGGGAGAGCTGGAGCTCTAATGGGCATCGGCTATGGCAGGATGAGATCGAGCGAGAGAGAGTGAGAGCAGGAGAGGGAGAAATGGGAGCGAAGAGAGGCCGACCAGGGGGAGATAGCGGGGGCTGTCGGAAGGCAATGACCTCGGTGTGGGGGCGTCGATCCGCACTCGAGCGCGCTCGCCCGTACATCGGCGTCCACATGACGGGCAGTGGCGGGGGGACGCATGTGGCGTGCATTGTGTTTCTTCAGCGCCGATGACACAGGTAGGCCCGGCTGGTTTGATATTTTTCAAATTCCTTTAAACAGCTGAAGTTTGTTCTTTTCGTGGGATTTAATTGGAGGTTGATCAGGGAAACCCAAAAACATGGGTAGACGTACCATGATGTGTAGCAAATTTAGAAATTAAGTTTAAACTTTGGATTGTGATGGAAATTAAATGGGTATTTTTTCAAAGTATGACTGTTTTGGACATTTTGGTAATTAATTGGGCCACCAGATGAAGGAATAAATATCTGACAAATTCCACAAAATTCTACTTTGACATCGGCTATAACATATATTTTTGGTGGCACTAGGTTGTGTTGAAAATATTTGATTTGTAGTGCAAACATTGTTCAAATTCGATCGAATTTCATGCAAATCACATTTAAATGATTTTCAAAATTTTTGGGTGGGCACAATTATGGTTACTTGTCGTAGCTAGGGTTGCTATGCTAGTTGTCTTGGCACCTTGGATGTCATAATCCTCCCCCCTTAAAGAAATCTCATCCTGAGATTTAAGGAGGAGTGAAAAAGTTTAATTTAGCCTAGTAACTCTGATTAGTGCCTTTCTCCATCGTATGGTTGCTCCATTGCTTCTTGAAAAATTTAGTTGTCTTCTGACAGTAACTCGCTCCTTTTCATCGAGGACTTTCATTGGGTCTTCAACATAGGTTAAGTCGGGTTTTGCAGTTGTTCTATGTCTTCCAAAAAGATGTCCTCGGGTGGCTTTAGACAATTCTTGAGTCAGGACACGTGGAGTGTGTTGTGCACACCAGTGAGCTCTATTGGCAATTGGAGCTTGCAAGCCACGTGTCATAGAACCGCCTTACGACGGAGACGGCTCCGTTCCAGGATCTTCCTTGGGTGGCGACACGCGCTGTGACGCCCAATAGTATAACACATGACAGAAGCAAATAATTGCAACAAGAGCATAGGTAGAGAATAAAAATTTTACATAAATCCGAAGTTATATATTACACACAACACTCCTCCAATTCTAGACTTGCAAGGTCCAATGACTAGAGCTCGTGCACGACGACTAAATTTAGAGGTGAGCTCGTTCCTACGTTCTTTGCTATATGTTACTTTTGAGAATGGTTTGCTACCTAATGATTATTTTATGGTTAGAAACCATGGAGAGGACCAGGAGATGATGGAAGAAGGAATTGGGAACGTGGAGGACCAGCAAGGGCTTGGAAGCCAAAGTGGAGGCCCAATCAAAATCGACTTCGAGTCTGTTTCGGGGCCCAGGACCAGTCTGCACTAAAACAGTCGACCAGGACGCATACAGACTCGTATTTGGATGTTCTACATATGCACGGAAAGATAAGGAGAAGAACTTTCCAATGCCGCCGGCCTCATGTCAAAATTCATCCGGAGTCATCGGGAATCGTTGAAACAAGAGAGAGTCTAGAATCTGTGTCGGTGCTGCATCGCCTATTTTTGGCCTTTGGGCTTTGTATCTAGTTGAGCCCAATTTGGGGCGCGTTCAGAGGGTCTTGCATGACCCTAGGGTCTTTATATACATCCGCCGCCGCACCATTAGGATTTGTGTTTTGCTTAGATTAATTCTGTTCATAAACAGTGTCGCCGTTCATCGGTTTGTGAGACCCCAACTTTGAGAGTTTAATCATACATCTGCAATTGTGTTGCATTCTTCGTTGTTCTTGCTTGTGTTCTTGATTTGCAGGCAGGGATTAGCCTTCTCGGCGAGGTCAATCGTCTTTGGACGGTTGATAACCAGAGGAGACGTCGTGCTGCGATTGCGGGGTTTAGAACGTGTTGTTCTGAAGCCGGATCGATTTGTGTGTCGCCTCTGACCAAATCAAATTACCAAGAACCTTTCAGAAGATCGGGAACCCTTGTTCACATCAAGTAGTAATCAGAGCTTCAGGTGCACCGTCAGGTTCGCACTACCCTTTAGTTTTGTTTTCGTGTTCTTCCTATCGTCCACAGAAAATACCAAAAAAAATTTCCCCCGCCCATAACCACGTGTTTAGCCTTTGCATATTTCAATTTCAGAGTTTGTAGTGTTGAGTTTGTGCCCTAGTTCTTGTTTAATCGCTGGTTTAGTTTGTGTTTTTGTCGTCAGTAGTGTTTCCCTTGCAACCCTAGCCACCATCCCCTTCACCATCCTCGGTTTTGTCGGCTTTATGTGCTAGGGTTGATTGATCAACACGCCCACCCTAATCCC
Source organism: Eleusine indica (assembly GCA_030378355.1). Lineage (NCBI taxonomy): Eukaryota > Viridiplantae > Streptophyta > Magnoliopsida > Poales > Poaceae > Eleusine > Eleusine indica. Next base: position 40,996,548 of record CM059501.1, on the reverse strand, counting down.
ACCCTAAACCTACCCTCACCACCTCGGACCAATTTTCACATATTCCACTTTCCGCTGCATCCATCTCGCCAAAAAAAAATCCCTACCCGACCCCAAGCCGACTCGGGTTTCACTCAAACCCCCGGGTTCTTCATAACCGATTCCGACACCCCTTCGGTAAAATGGCCATAACTTTTCGCTCGGTTGTCCGTTTTGGCTGCAATTTTTACAGGAGATTCTTGACAAAAAGTTGAGCATACCCACACTGGGCTATGCCCTGTGTTCCCTCATCAAAAAATTAAAAACAAATCGGGAAGATAAAGAAAAAATTCATTCAAGTTAAAACCCGACGTTTTCTGAAACTTCAAGATTTTCTGTAGGCCACGTCCTAGCTCGGTTTGAGCTGAAATTTTTTGTGGTTTCTCCCTGTTTGCTAGTGAGTTGGAAAAAAATATCAAAAAAATAAAATACAAAAAAAGAAATTTGAGATTCCTACTAGTGCTCCATCTAGCCCCCTGGAATTTCTGAGTTTGGCTGTTTTACACTAAGCCCCCTATTATCGACTGTGTCCCTTTGTCTCCTTGTTTCTTCTTTGCTATCACTACTGTTCTAGGGCATAGTTAGACCAGCAACTAGGGACAAGTTACTTGGGCACTTATTCAGCTTTACTATCTGTTTTTGATTTGTGTGCCACTCACATATATATATATATATATATATATATATATATATATATATATATATATATATATATATATATATATATTTGGCCTTCCTAGCTCTACATACTTCTTCTGGACAGCACATAGGTTATTTTGTAACCCTTGCAATCATGGAACACAGTTCCCTGGTATCCTTCGCTTTGTTGTTTTCAGAACTTTGTAAGAGCTTTGCAAGAAGCTTCCTTTTGCTGTGTTGAGAGGCACCACTGCTTAGTACTTTTGTAGGTATAACCTTTACTTTTTGTTTCCTGTTTTGGTGTTTCTGATGTCAGGAAGCGATGGAGAGAGTGCTTCACCCTCAAAATTTGATGAGTGCGTGAGCCAAAGTCAGCTACAGAAGGCTTTGCAGGCGGTTCAGAGTGATTTGGTAGAGACGATCACCAGGGCCATCATAGACGCCATCATCAAGCTTCACCTAGGAGAAAGCATTGAGCGGTTGGATAAGAGAGTCTCTAAGCTAACCTATCAGATTGTCGAATTGGAGACCGCTCATAAGACCAACAACAGCAACAGCAACACCAACACCAACACCAACACCAACATCAACAACGACGTTGAAGACGGTCATGATGAAGCAACGGTGTATAAAGCTGATGGCACCGTCGATAGGTCAGCTACAAGGACCGCAAGGTTACGACGTCGTTTGCAACATAACCCTCAAGGTATGGGTGGTTTCCACAACCACAACCGTCGCACACAAGGTAACCATGCTCCAAATGACCCGTATGCTAAAATTAAGTTTTCAATTCCTTCATTTTCGGGTCAGTACGATGGTGATGCTTACCTTAATTAGGAAATGATGGTAGAACAAAAATTTAATGCCCACCTTGTTCCTGAACAACATAGAGTTAGACAAGCCACTAGTGAGTTTAAGGACTTTGCTATTGTTTGGTGGAGTGGTCTAGCTGCTGAAACCGATTTGCCTACTACTTGGGAAGAACTTAAGGTAGAAATGCGTGATCGTTTTGTTCCTCCTTTTTATAGAGAAATTCGTAATAAACTGCAGCGTTTAGATCAAGGAGATAAAACTGTTGAGGAGTATTTTAGTGAGCTTCAGAAGGGTTTGATTCGTTGTGCTGTGGTTGAAAAAGTAGAGGATCAGATTTGCCGCTTTTATTCTGGTTTGAGAAAAGAAATTCAGGACATCTTTGATTATAAAGAATTTTATACCCTCAACCAGTGTTTCCAGTATGCTATGCTTGCAGAGAAAGAATCACAAGGACTTTTCCAGGCTTTTGAGGAGTACAGCAAGTCCAGGAATTTCTACCCACCACGACCGACGGGGACTTCGGGGCTGCCCAAGCCATCTTTCCGGCCGCCCGCACCAGCTAGTGTTGTTTCTGCAGCACCAAGATCAGCCCCTGCCCCTTCTACACGCTCAGGTAAAAATTCTGTGCAGGTACCGGCTCGTAGTCCCTCCTCTGTTGCTTCGACGGGGCGCACTATAGGGATTCAGTGCCACCGCTGCCATGGTCTTGGCCATGTGCAGAAAGATTGCCCAAGTAGGCGGGCATATGTGGTGACTGATGATGGCGGTTACATGAGCACCTCCGATGTGGAGGATGAGGAGGAGGATGTCGCTGCCACCAGCGGTGACCTCGTCCTTGGAGGCGTCGATACCACGGGCTACATGAGTATTATTATGCAGCGTGTGCTTAGCACACAAATCCAGCAGCCCGAGATGATGCAGCGACATAACTTGTTCCAGATTTTCTTCATCATCAAGAACCGTCGAGCACGTGTCATCATTGATGGAGGAAGCTGCAACAATTTGGTGAGTTCTGATGTGGTTAAGAAGCTTGATTTGACCACACGCCCACATCCACATCCATACTATATTCAATGGTTAAATGACTCTGGAAAAGCTAAGGTAATACAAACTTGCAGAGTTCTTTTTTTCATTGGTTCCTATGTGGATTCTGTTGATTGTGATGTTGTACCCATGCAAGCTTGTTCACTTTTATTGGGTAGACCTTGGGAATTTGATAATGATGCTGTACACCATGGTAAAAGTAATAAGTACACTTTTATGCATAAAGGAACTAAAATTACTTTGTTACTAATGACCCCTGCTGAAATTATACAAGCTGATTTAGAACGAGCTGCTAGTTTGAAAAATAAAAGCCCTGAAATTCAGCAACCTGTTAATTCTGCTTCTACACCAAGTAATGTTAATGATTCTTCAAGTTCTAAGGGTGCTGCAATTAAATTACAAGGTCGTTCATGTCTTGCCACAAAATCTGAGCTTGCTGAAATTTCTACTGATGATATTTGCTATGCTTTGATATACAAACAAGCCTTGTTTTCGCTTGGTGATATTGCTTCTAGTGCTTTGCCTCATGCTGTCACTAACCTTTTGTAGGAGTATGAGGATGTTTTCCCAGCTGAGATACCCCCGGGATTGCCACCTTTGAGAGGGATTGAGCATTAAATTGATTTGATTCCTAGTGCTACTTTACCAAACCGTGCTGCTTATAGGACCAACCCTGAGGAGACTAAGGAGATACAACGACAAGTCCAAGACCTTTTGGATCGTGGGTATGTTCGTCAATCACTTAGTCCTTGTGCTGTTCCTTTACTTTTGGTTCCTAAGAAAGATGGTTCTTGGCGTATGTGTGTAGATTGTAGAGCCATTAATAACATTACTATTAGGTATCGTCATCCTATTCCTAGGCTAGACGACATGCTTGATGAGTTATGTGGTGCTATAATTTTCACTAAAATTGATTTGCGTAGTGGCTACCATCAAATTAGAATGAAACTTGGAGATGAATGGAAAACAGCTTTCAAAACCAAATTCGGGTTGTATGAGTGGTTAGTAATGCCTTTTGGGTTGACTAATGCACCCAGTACTTTCATGCGTTTGATGAATGAGGTTTTAAGACCTTTTATTGGCAAATTTGTGGTTCTTTACTTTGATGATATCTTGATTTATAGCAAATCCATGGATGATCATATGATTCATTTGCGTGCTGTTTTTGATGCTTTGCGAGTTGCACGTTTATTTGGTAACCTTGAGAAGTGCACCTTTTGCACGGATCGAGTCTCTTTTCTTGGCTATGTTGTGACTCCACAGGGAATTGAGGTGGATGAGGCGAAGATTGAAGCCATAAAGAGCTGGCCTGTACCAAAAACTATCACACAGGTGAGGAGTTTTCTTGGTCTTGCAGGTTTCTACCGCCGCTTTGTCTAAGATTTCAGCACCATTGCTGCACCATTGCATGAGTTGACAAAGAAGGACGTTGACTTCCATTTTGGTAAGGTACATCATGAGTCTTTTGATGCTTTGAAGGACAAACTTACACATGTACCATTGCTGTAATTACCCAATTTTGATAAGACTTTTGAGCTTGAATGTGATGCTAGTGGTATAGGCATTGGTGGTGTTTTGATGCAAGATGGTAAACCTGTTGCATACTTTAGTGAGAAAATTACTGGGCCTGTTTTGAATTATTCCACGTATGATAAGGAACTATATGCACTTGTACGTTCTTTAGAGACGTGGCGTCATTATTTGTTGCCCAAAGAATTTGTTATTCATTCTGATCATGAATCACTTAAGTATATTCGTTCTCAATGCAATTTGAACCGTAGACATGCTAAATGGGTTGAGTTTATTGAGTCTTTTCCTTATATTATTAAACATAAGAAAGGGAAGGATAATGTGAATGCTGATGCTTTATCTAGGCGATATACTTTATTGTCTCAACTTGATTGTAGAATTTTTGGACTTGAGGCAATTAAAGAACAATATGTTGCTGGTGTTGATTTTAAAGATGTATTGCTGCACTGTAAAGAAGGTCGTGCTTGGAACAAATTTGTGTTGAATGATGGTTTCTTGTTTAGAGCTAACCGCCTATGCATTCCAATTGGTTCCGTTCGTCTTTTGTTGTTGCAGGAGGTGCATGGAGGTGGATTGATGGGTCATTTTGGTGCTAAGAAGACGGAGGATATTTTGGCCACACACTTCTTTTGGCCAAGGATGAGGAAAGATGTTGAGCGTTTTGTTGCTCGCTGCACTACATGTCAAAAAGCTAAGTCTCGTTCGAATCCACATGGTTTATACATGCCACTTCTTGTTCCTTCTATTCCTTGGGCGGATATTTCTATGAACTTTGTTTTAGGACTGCCTAGGACTAAGAGGGGGAGCGATAGCATTTTTGTTGTTGTGGATCGTTTTTCCAAGATGGCACACTTTATACCATGTCATAAAACTGATGATGCTAGTTATATTGCTGATCTCTTTTTCAAAGAAATTGTACGTTTGCATGGTATGCCTTCTACTATTGTTTCAGATCGTGATGCAAAATTCTTGAGTCATTTTTGGCGCACGCTTTGAAATAAGTTGGGTACAAAGTTGCTATTTTCTACAACTTGTCATCCACAAACTGATGGACAAACTGAGGTTGTGAACCGTACTTTGGGCACTATGTTACGAGCTATTTTGAAGAAAAATTTGAAGCAATGGGAAGAATGCTTGCCTCATGTTGAGTTTGCTTATAATCGGGCAACACATTCTACTACCAAGGTAAGTCCCTTCAAGGTAGTGTATGGTTTTGATCCCCGTACTCCACTTGATATACTTCCTCTACCTATTAATGAGAGAGTTCATGTTGATGCTAAGGAGTGTGCTGAATTTATTTTGCAAATGCATGAGACCACTAGACTTAGCATTGAAAAGATGAATGAAAAATATAAAATTGTTGGTAGTAAAGGTAGAAAGGAAGTAAAGCTTGATGTAGGAGATTTAGTGTGGTTACACTTAAGGAAGGATAGATTTCCAGAATTGAGAAAGTCTAAGCTAATGCCTAGAGCTGATGGTCCATTCAAAATAATGGAGAAGATTAATGATAATGCATACAAACTTGAGTTGCCTCCCGAGTTCGGGGTTAGTCCTACTTTTAATATTTCAGATTTGAGACCATACTTGGGAGAAGAGGATGAGCTTGAGTCGAGGACGACTGCACTTCAAGAGGGGGAGGATGATGAGGACATCACTCCTATGGATACACACAACACTCCTTCAATTCTAGACTTGCAAGGTCCAATGACTAGAGCTCGTGCACGACGACTAAATTTAGAGGTGAGCTTGTTCCTACGTTCTTCGCTATATGTTACTTTTGAGAATGGTTTGCTACCTAATGATTATTTTATGATTAGAAACCATGGAGAGGACCAGGAGATGATGGGAGAAGGAGTTGGAAACGTGGAGGACCAGCAAGGGCTTGGAAGCCAAAGTGGAGGCCCAATCAAAACCGACTTCGAGTCTGTTTCGGGGCCCAGGACCAGTCTGCACTAAAACAGTCGCCCAGGACGCATACGGACTCGGATTTGGACGTTCTACATATGCACGGAAAGATAAGGAGAAGACCTTTCCAATGCTGCCGGCCTCATATCAAAATTCATCCGGAGTCATCAGGAATCGTTGAAACAAGAGAGAGTCCAGAATCTATGTCGGTGCTGCGTCGCCTATTTTTGGCCTTTGGGCTTTGTATCTAGTTGAGCCCAATTAGGGGCGCGTCCAGAGGGTCTTGCACGACCCTAGTAAATTTAGTTTGCACTAAAGCTATAACAATCATGATTGCAATACAATCTTAATAATTCCAAACAGCAGTATTAAACCCACTCATCATCTTAATGGCTTCCGATACTATTCCGGAGCTGCGATCAAGTGGTACCCGTTACTTTGAGGGGCAGCGACTCGAATCGATTTACATCCTGCAGGAGAAACCTACTTGCACGACCCATACGCGCTTCTTGGAAGCCGCATGGAGCAACCTTTTGCTTACGGTACCGCAGGGTCTTCTGGGTCCAGACTCCCTCGAGAAGGGTCCCCCAACGCGATGCGCCCTATGCCGCCATCCGTGGGTGGATTGCTCCCTCCTCTCAGCCCCAGTTTCACTAAAGAAGGGAGAAGGCTATCTTCTGACCAGGCAGTAGTCGTAGCTACGTCGGTTTACTGGGCTCATAACTCTAGCATGCAAACAGTACGTTCAAACTTGACCTCATAGGACCGGACACGAGGCATAGCCTTAAGTGACTCGGATGGGGCTACCTCCTTGAAGACAAGCTGTCCTTCCCTTTCCACCTAGTTGCCCGTCCGGTCTTCATTCTGATTCCATCCGCACTGTCCTTCATCCGACCTCATTTCCCAGTGATAACATTTTCTGTCTACGAGCGGTCTCCATACCACTCGATGAGTAGTCGTCCTACATTAAGCAGGGCAACTACGGATCTAAGGCTAAATATCGAGAAGGAGGGACCTACTGCATGGCTAGGGCTTCAACCATCTCCTATTACTTAATGCACAGTCAAGCCTACATCCCTAGCTAGTGATAGAGCAAAAATTTAAAATGGGGCTAATGCATCGGGGCTTGCCTGGGTTCTGCTCTTGCTCAGCTACGGCACCTACGGCTCCTTCTGGATCCTGCTCCGGTCCCGTCTCCACGTGGTTCACTACGTGATCTATATGATGCAAAAGATGATGCTTATGAGAGAAGAGTCATGGCACTTCCTCAATAAATACGTTAATGTACACTATTTCTCATGGAAGTGAGCGGGGTGTGTGGGTTAGTTCAGCCATGTAACGTATTTAGTGGAGGCACAGGGTGAGGGCGTTTCGTGTATTTCCTTTATGGACTCCAGTACTTAATCACGACGACGTTGCACCAAAGTACGGTGAGTGTGTGTCGGCCGGGGTTATGCTACATATGTGATGTCCATGACCAGTAGGTTTTATTCAATTAATGTTTTAGTGTATCGAGCACAACCCTCGTAAAGCACTAAGTACCCATGAAGCAGCCCTAAGGTGGAACTATATATATTAAAGGGGCAATATTACACCTGAGACGCAATTTATTAAGTCGACATGGTTCTGATCATCAAATGAGCAGGAGTGATTTAATATAGTCAGAGGATACCAGGAGTGATTGATTGGCCACGTTTCACTCACATGCACCGAGCCTATAATTTTAATTAATTAACCTAAGGAAAAATATATTAAATTATTTATAGCTAATATACAGAGACTCACCCTATGACATTTTCCAAGAAGACTAGAAACTGTAAAACCTATTTGGTGGCCAAGTTTCAAGATTTTATCAGCTCCCTATAATTAGTTATGAATTTATAAGGGTTTTTACTATATATTTTAATCCTAAAAATAAATCTAACATGCGATGTGATTTAGCATTTTTCTCTACTAGTACTAGTCCAAACAAAGCTAACAAAATTTATCTTGCTTCAAAATCTCTATTAATTACTTTACTATGCATTTTACAAGTTTTACCCTTTTCTGGAAATGAATAAAAACGTGAAAATCAGTTTTTATAATCGCGGACCGCATTCAGACAGCCCAACGGGCTGAATCTTACGTGGCCCATCGGCCGAGCACGCACACGGGGGGGGGGGGGGGGTTGTCCTTGGGCCAGATGCGGCCCAAGAGCGAGGCCGGGCCCGAAGGCCAGCGGCCACCCTGGCCATTGGCCAGCTTGGTCGAGCCGAGCACGCGGCGATGGCGCCCTTGATCGCGCGGTGGCGTGGGCACCGCGGCTAGCCAAGGGAACGGCAGGAGCTGCATTGGCGCGACAGCGATGGGTGGGGAAGAGCAAGCACGTGGCGCGCGAGAGGGATCACGGTGGCTCACCGGGGCTAGTGCTGTGACAGCGAAGCGGAGTGACGGCGGTCGGCGGTGGCGTTCCGACGGTGGACCTGCGCTTGGGCAAGCCGAGTGAGGCCCGAGAGGTACGCGAAGCCAAGAGCTCACTGCATGTTAAAGGAATTGGGTCGAGGCTCACCAGTGAGTTCGAGCGACACGGTAGAGTGGCGGTCGGAGGCGGGGAAGGAGTCGATTGCCGGTGACTCGAAGGGGAAAGAGGACGGCAGCTCCGTGGGAAGCACCAGGGCGCTGGCCCGAAGCTGTGGTGCTCACGGCAGGGGCGGGAAGGCGGTGCAGCGGCCGGGCGTTGGGGCTTGCGCGGCGGCGATGGCGAGCTCCTCGGCGGGAGAGAGGGAGAGAGTGGAACGGAGTGAGAGTGAGTGGGGGGGTGGGGGACCGTTCGGACAGGGCAACGAGCAACAAGGTGGATGTCCGAACGCGCGTGGGGTCGTCGATCCGCATTGTCGGCGTCCGACCGCACGTCGACGACCATGCGGCGTACGGGCAGGCGGGAGCGCGGGACGGCGCGGGGTGTGTTTGTTTGAAGTCGGTGACAGGTGGGTCTCACACGAAGTTTTCTTTTTCTTTTATTTTCCCAACCCCGACAGCCGGCTACATTTGATCTTTTCATGTGAATTAATTCAGAGTTGATAAAATTAAACCAAAAATAAGGCATGCTCCAATACTGTGGTCGAAATTATAAAAATGCTAACTACCAAAAATCCTTTATAAATTTTAAATGGGAAGTTTGTAAAGAGGGGTGTTTTCTAGTCTTTTAAACATTTATTTGGGGCAACAAATAAAGTAATAAAATGCTGAAAAAATCTCTATACTTCTACTCCACCATGAACATCAACATATATTTTATGTAGGTATGAGTCATGTGGGAAAATCTGGACTTGTAGTTCAAACTATATTCAAATTTGCTTGAATTTGGTTCAAATCGGGTCAAATTTCAGTTTTTAAGTTTTTGTCCTAAATTCTCATTCTTGTGGAGATGGCTCTGATGTGTTTCCCATAAGGATTCATGACACCACAGGCGTCACACCACGGGTCTACATCTTGCGGTGATTGAGTAATGCCCAACGTAGCGAGGTGCTAGCTGTCCTCGGACTCCAAACCATTGTACACCTTTGGTGGGTGCCACTGAGAAGAACCTTGAATTCAAGCGGACGATGCCTCTTATTCGCATAGCACTTTTGTCTCGACTTTGCTGCTCGGAATCTCCTAAAGTTTGGAAGGCAATGGAAGAAATGAATCTTGACATGGTGGACAAGTTCATGATAGCAACAGATAATAGAAGTAGAATTTGGACTGAGATCAAACCGAGTGACAAATTGTCAATATCTGTACAGTGACAAACTTTTGATATAAGCGTAATCGAGTCACAATCCTAAAATGCTATACCCTTTGCCATGGAATTTGGTAACAAGGTTTCGTTGTAGAATGTCAAACAATAGTTTTAGGTAATGGCTTAGGACATCAAGAAGTCGGTGTCTGAAGGTGACAAGGGTAGAGGTGGGAAAGATTTCAAAGGACTTATGATCAATGATTCATCAGAAGAATATGGCAGTGGAAAAAAAGGGAGAGATATTACAGAAAAGTTTTGCTCAAGAAGCTGGACTTTTAGCGATTGATAACAAAGAAGAGTCATCTGAGATTCATGACAATGTTGCGCAAATTAATGACATATGCAAATATGTTCAACATGCTCTTGTAACAAATTCTGGTTTCAAATATAGCAAATAAGAGTACATGTAGCAAATTGAATTCTGTCCTGACTGCACAGCAGTTGCGAAAATGCCAAAACAACATTCTTATGTGTAGAATCTGGGGAACCAATGAATATCAAACTTGTAGATAATTTCAATATATTTCTAAAGAGTATTTATACACTTTCATCGGATAAGGAAAACCTGAGATATGGCCGCTCGAGGATTGCTGTTAATGTGCCAAAATTCTTCTCTCGATGGAATCTGTCTTCACTTGCAGGTAACACGAAAATGTAAACTGCTCCTTATACGTGCAAAACTAGTCCTTCGGGTTCATACCAAAGTTATAGAGGGTTTCCCTGGCTTTCTAACGAGTATTTATACACCTCCATACCATAAACGGTTCTGGTGCTATGAATTTTTCAAGTTGACTATCGATATCTGAAAATCTGCTATGGACAGCACTGAGTTTGTTCTGAAAGTAGGTCTGAAATCTAGAATCTATGCCTTTAACAAGGTAAATGATCTGTTAGCCTTATGGAGAATTTTAAAACCTTTCTAACGCACATTTGCACGCCTTCAACTAATTTTTAGAACTCCGGATATCAAATTTATACTACCGGTCAATTTTCTGAAACGATTTTCTGGACAGAACTGGGTTACTCTGAAGATTTGCTCATAACCCTACATTCCATCCTGAAAACTTAAACTACTAAAGTTGTAGGGTGTTTGGTAAAATTTCTAGGGAGTGCTCATACAACCCTAGAGGTGGTCTGAGCAAAAAGTTATGGATTTTACAAGATAGGTAAGGAATCTGAATTTCAGATTGACGACACTTTGACATGCTGACTCGGACAGACACAAAATGGCAATACCCGGATAATTTCAAAGCAAACCTTCTTGTTGGATGTATAGAGGGTTTGTTCATGGTTCTAACAGGTATTTATTTGCAACATTTCGATATTTGAGTGAGGAGATATAGACTTTTATGTAGGTGACATGCTTGCTGAAATTTCAGATTCGCTTAATGGCTTGATGCATCAACATCTACAAGAATGCATATGCTTTTCGGCCTACACGTCCTCACAAAAATAAAATTTGGCCACGAATAGGACCATGTGTATAGTCGGTGGCAGGCGATCTCTCAAATTAGTCGTATGTTACATGTTTTGTACTCGACTCATGGTTAGCGTACCTGCAGAAGATTCATTTCAGAAACAATACATCAAATAGAAAAGAAACGAGCCGAAAATAATCCCTTATTACTGCCTAGGTCAGGGCACTGATGCTTATCGCAATCAGCCCGCGTTCACACCTTTGTGCTAGCTTCCCATGCTACTATCCACATGGCGGGACACATACCTTCGTTGACGATGCTGTAGATGCAAGTATTTAAACAAACAACCTCCTATAGTTAGCTTTGCCACCTGAACCATAACTGATAATATCCTTAAAGGGCACATCCTCACATGCTCGTAACGGGGTTTTCGAAAATATGTCTTTGAATGTTGTACTATTACTGAGATAGCTCTGATACCACGCTGTAACAGAACCGACTTACCACGGAGACGGCTCCATTCCAGGATCTTTCTCGGGTGGTGACACGCGCTGTGACACCCAATAGTACAACACATGACAGAATAACATAGCTTGTAACAAGAACATAGGTAAAGTACAGAGTTTTACATAAATCTGAATTTAAATTACAAATCAGAGTTTTTAAAAGTACGGAAGTGAAATAGTTGAACAGTAATAGAAATGGTCCGACGGAATTAGTAAGATACAATCGCTCTCTCACGGCGATAAACATTGATCATCCAGCCATGATAGGTGTTTTGCCCGAAACACCATACCAGAAATCAACAGACTTCTCCTCCTCATTGTCGGTGCACTGTTCCCACTTGATGTTCCAGTAGTCAGGACGCTAGCACTTCCAGTGGAACCTTCCACCACAGTGACAGTCGCCACCCTGATCATCTGAAAACCATATAGAGCTATATAGCCTTAGGTGACTTGGACGGGGCTACCTCCTTGAAGACAAGCTGTCCTTCCCTTTTCACCTATTTGCCCGCCCGGTCTTCATGTTATTCCATTCAAAGTCATTCTATAACCATTTCCCAGTGGGATATACGACTCAACTATGATTGGTCTCCATACCACTCAACAAATAGTCGTTCTTGATTAAGCAGAGTGACTACCGTCCTGAGGCTATTATGGGGTAAAGGGAACCTACTGCAATACTAGATTTTCAAACAACTCCTATGAACTTAATGCACAAACAAGCCTACATCCCTAACTAGTGACAAAATAAAAATGTAAAAAATGGTGGGATGCGCCGGGGCTTTCCTTGAGCCTGCTCTTGGTTAGTAGGGTCACCACCACCTTCTGGCTCCTGCTCGGTCTCGACTTCCACGTGATTCTCCTCAGCATCTACATGATGCAGATGATGCCATGCATGAGGGATAATTCACAAAACTTTATTAACAAAAGTTTAGTGTGTTGTTATGATGTATAAAAGAGAATGTTTATCCTGTATATTAGTGGTAGCTTATTTGCGTATTTGCTTTATAGTTTTTAATTTATTAACCGTTGTGTATTAAACATAGCCAGCGGATAAGTGTAGTTAACTAATATTCCATTGCTCAAAGGGGTGTTGCTCGAAATAAAAATTCATGCAAGTACAACTAGGGCTAAGTGAATGACTATATAGTTAAGTGTAATATTGAACCTAAGAGGCAAGAATAATTAATTTATCATGATTTAGGAAGTTGAATGTATATGAGAAATTTATTATAGATAGAACATACTAGTAGTGATTTATGTGCCAAGTTTCATTGACATGCATAGCATCGAATACTTTAAATGATTAATTTAGTGTAATTGCTAAATACTTAATTATGATAAAAATATTAGGAACTATATTTTGTGATTTTACATGGTGACTAAGGATGGCGAAAGGAACCCACACACCAAGTTTCAGAGTCATAGTAATTTTAGAAGCCTCAAAATGATTTTATGTGTATTTTTACTAATTATTTCAGATTTGACAAAAATTTAAACATGCATGTATTTGTAGCACTTGAGTAAAATAGTACGTCATAAGTGGAACTCAAGGAATTTTTGTTTGCCTCAAAACTCCTAGTATTTTATTTAGTTATGATTTTTACTAATAATCTTAGTTTTTGGGCAAAGTAATTCGTAGGGAAAATAGAAAGAAAACTCCACCAACCAACCATATCTGGGCACACAGTCCTGGTCCTAGAAAAACTGGTCTCGCTGAGTCTGGCCATGGCGTCCATGATGCTTGGCTAACGGGATCCCTTCCGGGGCTGCATCTCTGCCGGTAGCTCCCCCTACACCAATGCGTTGTCCACCCTGTTGTCGAGCTCGACGAATGTGCTAGAGTCGAACTTGTGGTGGAGGAGGTGGGGGCACCAGAGCCGTAGTGGTGAGATTGATCATCTCAAATGATCGAGTGAGCATTGTTGTTGGCGCTCCCCCTACACCAATGCATCGTTCACCCGAAGTGCTTAGAGTACAACTTGGAATGGCACTTGAGGTAGAGCTTGACGAAGCATTTGATGAAGAGCTTCATGTAGGTCTTGATCTGAAGGGGTTGTAGAAGCTGTTGCAAGACAATCTTGTGGAGGGATCAAAGAAGTTTAATCTCAAAGCTACTTCTTTCCCTTTGCTTGAAGGTGCTTCACTATTCGCCTTGAACTTCTTCTTTCCCGCCAAGCTTGCGGTGATCTCCTCATCCTTGAAGAGTAGCCCAATCACATCATCAACAGAAAGATTCTTATCCATGATGAGATCGAGGGTGATGTAGAGGAGCTTGCTGCTAGGGAGCAAGGTGAGGATCTTCTTGACAATCAATATCTTGGGAAGCTTAAAAGTAGTCACCGCAATTCTGTCCATGGTACCTCGCAAAGTGAATAAGAGTGTCAAGTAAGTCCTCATTCTCATAAACACGAAAAGAAAAGAAGTCCTCAACAAGAGACTCACTAGCATGATCAATAAAAGGCTCACAATCATCAATCCTAGTCATGCTAGTGGAGCAAGCAAGATCAAGAGAAACATCATCATCACTCATCACATTAGGTACACTAGTAGAGCAACCTATCAAATCATCACTAGTAGAATCTAGGCACTCACTAGAACTAGGCATATCCACAAAATCACCATCATCATCATACACATGATCATCGGTAAAGGTATTGGCAAAGTCCACAAGAGTATCCATCAACTCATCCGGGATTGAAGATGCATCTAGCACCCCTAGTGGGTTTTGGTGATTAATGACATAGGATTAAAAAATGTACTAATGTGACTATAAAGAATATGTGCAGATTATCAAGAGAAAGATTAATTGCCCACACTTGTTATAAAAGTTCATCCCTCAACAAAAGAGAAAAGAAAAAGGACTCCTAGTGCTTCAAGTTTAGCTTTTGCTAATTTATTTTGAGTCATAGGTATGCCGAACTATTAAGAGGGGTAAAACTTATCTTGCTTGTAAGGGAATTCATGTGCTCAAGCCAACCAATAAGTTTTGTGAAAGATTAGCCAAAGAACCAGCTTTTTTTCTAAGCCAAACAAAGAGTGACGGAAGTTCCGTGATCTTCTTCACGGAAGTTCTGTTAGCAACAGATTCTTGCTTTCAGCCAATCCGAGAGTGACGGAAGTTCCATCGTTCTCTGATGGAAGTTCCGTCATAGAAATTTCCGTGTCTCTCACGGAAGTTCTGTGAGCACTTATTCCTTGTCTACCCGAGAGTGACGGAAGTTCCGTCACTCCTTGACGAAAGTTCTGTCATGGCATCTACCCAGTTTCCAGGCACACGCAACGGCTAATTTTGAAATGATGGAAGTTCCGTCAGACTCAGAAAACACCCTAACGACTAGTTTTTGAGAGAGCTCTATAAATAGCTTACCCCTTCCCCTGTGGGAAAGGTTGGACACTTTGGCATTCCACTCTTTCTTCAGCTAGACCTCTCCCCTCTCACTCCTACACTAGTTCTTGAGATTCCAAGAAAAGTGAGAGAGATCCAACCACAAAAATATCGATTCCATCCACTCAAAAGCTTGAGCAAATCTTTCCCTCCCTAACCAAGATTCGATTTGCTTGTTACTTTTGGAGACTTGGTCTCCTAGATGGCTACGCATTGCCCTTGAGCTCCCAACTTGTTGTGGTGAGATGGGGACGTTTGTGAAGGTGTGATTCACCTCCGAAGGAAAATAATCAAGTGAAAAAAGAAATCCGAGCACGATCTTTATGATTGCTTAGCGTAGGAACTACTTAGTGTGGTTGCCGAACCTCGGATTAATTACTTGTGTCTCTCTTTACATTCATGCATCTCTTATTGTGCTTGTGTATTCTTTTATATTATTTTCCTCGATTCACTGGTTAATTGTGCTGCTAGCTATCTATCAAAGAATCCTAGGTGTCTATTGCTATAGCTTCACTACTGTCAAGTATTGTATCTCCTTCTCCTAGTTATCCGCATTTCAACTAGTTTTAGAGAAAGTATTGGTGAAGTTCTGTCATTTGATAGAACTTCCGTAGTGACGGAAGTTCCGTCATTTCTGACGGAAGTTCCGTCGCTTCTGTTTTTTTATCAAAGCTTAGTGCTTTTTCAGGTTTAAGTTTAAATTGCCTATTCACCCCCCCCCCCCTCTCTCTAGGCAAGTTTCAATTGGTATCAGAGCCACAACCTTCTACAAGGATTAACAGCTTGAAGGTTAAAGAATGTCGAAGCCGGGAGAAAGCGACAGGCCTCAAGATCTTGCTTCGGCAAGCAAGGGAAGTGATTTGCACACGGCCATGCCTTTCAACTATGCCGATGTGGCAAATATACATGGCTGTGGAAGTGGAAGATTGCCCTATTTTGAGGGCAAAGATTTTAGTTGGTACAAGCACCGCATGAAGATGTATCTCAAGTCAATTGGTCCACCAATTTGGGAAATTGTGGAGAAAGGATATACCTTAGAGGACAAGGATAATCCTACAACCGTGGATCAACTCAACATACATCGCAAGGAATACTCAAGAGTAGCCGGAATTGAGAATGCTCGGAGAATGTGGAAGAAACTTGTATGTGCTCATGAAGGAGTTGATGTGGTGAAGAAATCAAGACTCCAAGTCCTCAAGAACCAATTCAACTTCTTCGTCATGAACAAAGGAGAAGAGCCTCAACAAACTCATGATAGGCTCATGGATTTTGTCAACGAGAGAAGAGCTTATGGAGACAACATCAAGGATGAAGAACTCAACTACAAGCTCCTCATGGATCTTAGGATGTGGAACCCAACACTATGCACCATAATTGAGGAGAAGGATGGATTTGAGACCTTCACAACCAATGAAGTGATTGGAAGAATCAATGCCCACAAGAGTCGTTATGATGAAGGGAAAAGAGTGAATGTGCTTATTGGTGATGAGAGCTCAAGCAAGAAGGACTTGGCACTCAAAGCCAAGAAAACTCAAGATAACAATGAAGATGATGATGAAGAGAATGATGATGAAGAAGAAGACAATGAAGAGTTTGCCTTATCCGTCAAGAAATTTGGCAAATACATGATCAAGAATGGTTTCATCAAGAAAAGCTTTGACAAGGCAAAAGCTAGAACAACAAATAGAAGATGCTATGAGTGTCATGAGCAAGGACACATGATTGCCGATTGTCCAAAGTTAAATAGCAAAGGCAAGAAGAGTGAGAAGTACAATAACAAGAACATGGCCAACAAGAAGCCATACAACAAGGGACAAGCTCATATTGGCCAAGAATACATCTCTGATGATGATGATGATGACGATGATGAGGGTGGCATTGCCAACATTGCCATTGGTGTACCACCGGCCAAGAAATCACTCTTCAACAACCTCAACGATGATGAGGATGACGCTCCCCGGTGCTTCATGGCAAAGGAAAGCAAGGTATCTCCTTATTCTGATTTCAATTCCTCTTATTGTAGTGATGAAGAGGAGGACTTGGTCCCCTCCATGCAAGAAATGATGAAAATGCTAGGTAAACTTAATGAGGAGATTGAGGATCAAGAAAGAATCCTCCAAAGGCAAGAGGAGCTACTCATTAAAGAAAAAGAAAAGGACCTTGAGCTCACAAAACAACTTGAGCAAGAAAGGGAAAAGAACAAGAGCTTGACTAATGACTTTGGCAAGGTCAAAGAGTTAAGTGATTCATGCACCTTAACTAACAAGAAGCTCCAAGAGAGATGTAACTCATTGATAGAGGAGAACAAAGCTCTTGTGAAATCAATTGCGGATCTCAAGTTGAGCTCATAAGCTTTGTTGAAGAGATTGGAATCTTCCCAAGCTTCAACAAACAAAGGTTGTGGAAGGTGCCACAACATCAATGTTGAAAAGATTGCTAAGCAAGATGCAATCATTGAAAAGCTATCCAACCAAGTCAAGGAACTTGAGAAGAAGGCTCAAATAGAAACCGCAAGAAATATTGTTGGTGAGCCAAGAGCCTCTCATGACAAGAGAGGATTAGGGTACAACAAGAATGCACCTAAGAAGGGATACAACAAGAGACCCAACTTTGTCAAAAAATGCTTCCCAAGTCAATAAGAACAACAAGACCTGATTTTGATGCCTCTTATATGCTAACCCGTAATGCTTATGGTAGAGTGGTCGCTATTGTTGGGCCACACGAAGCAAGGTGGAAGCCTTGTGTGTGGGTGCCCAAAGTTCTTGTATCTAGTGTTAAGGGACCCAAACCAACTTGGGTGCTTAAAACACATGTTTGATTTTCCTTGTAGGAATACTCCTCCGGTGGCGCAACATGGGTACTTCATAGCGGGAGCTCAAATCATATGACTGGAGAGAGATCAATGTTCTCCATACTTGATCATGACAATCTACCAAGTGGAGGCATATCATTTGGAAATGACAACAAAGGAAAGGTAATTGGTCGTGGTCGGATTGCCATCACCCATGACTGTCGTGGATAAACAACGGGGTGCTATGTGGCACCTCCTAAGGGCTCACATGCATTAGACTCGAACAGACTCGAAGGGGCCCGCAGGATCACCACCGAGGCGCCGCCCATGTGGGCCCCCATGGGAAGCATCCCCGCGGTGATCAGGCCTTAGCCGCAAAAGCCGCACCGCTATCCCGACTCGATCGACCCCTAAAGTGGTCGAGGGCCGGCCGTGTCCCGCTCGACCCCTCGATAGGGGTCGAGGATTCGCCACGCCCCACATGACCCCCCGAAAGGGGCAGAAAGCGAATCGCTCCGCCTGACAGAGCGCGTGCGCAGCTCGAACTCCCAAGCGGATGACTCAGCCATTAACCCAAGCCTATCCACCCCGGGGCAAGGACGAACGCCCCGGTGCCACCACTGACACGGTGATAGTGTGGGCCCCTCCCACAATCATCACGCAAACTCCCCCTCAGTCAACTGCCAGGCCCGAAGTGGCGGGGTGGAGAAGCCCGATTGCCCTGTCCGGACGGTAGGATTCCAACTCCGTGCTGGTCCGGACAGGTGCAACCCGACACATCGACCCCCAACGAAGGGGGTCGAGCAAGCTAACTGTCAACAACCGCCAACCATCCGGCCTTAAATGCCACGCCCACTATGCGGACACAGTGTCGTGGAGTCAAATCCCTGCAGGCACCTGCCCCCCTCGTCAGCATCAGTGCCCGCTGACGGTGGCAGGCGTGGCAAGGCACATCGCGCTGCTGTCGTGTGATGGCACGCCTAATGATGATGGTGCAGGACGATTTGAGGGACAACTAGATTGAACCTTGCCTAAACAACGTGACGAAGCCCATGCTGCACCTCCCCGCACATGGCGTAACACGTCGGCTATAGCGACACGGACGGGCTCGACTCGACAATGGAGAACGGGGACACGCTCGGGCGTAGTACTGTCCCTCTGACACTAGACCAGGATGATGGGGGCCGCGAAGACCGAAGACCACGCCGTCAACTAAGGCTTCGCCTTCCGCGGCACGACATCACCAACTTCGCATGTGTAGAACTCTCTCTCTCTCTCTCTCTCTCTCTCTCTCTCTCTCTCTCTCTCTCTGTAATCGGGCCCTTCCCCTTGGAGTATAAAAGGGGAGGCCCATTCTTCTCTAGGCAAGGGAACAACCAGAATAACACAAGGAGAATAGATACACACACGCACGACTCGCACCCAAGACTTGGAGAACCCTCCTCTCTCACCACCATTGTACACCCTCACCGGAGCAAGTAACACGAACAGACCCTAGAACTGGACGTAGGGGACTTCCCTGAAACAGTATAATCTCTCATGTCCTCTTGTTTAGCCATCACCGAGCCTGAAGCGCGCACCCCTATGAACAAATTCTACTCATCGGTGATCTAAACACTGATGGTTGGCGCGCCAGGCAGGGGGCTTTTGCACATTTCGCTTCACCACTTCCCTATTCGAATGGCCATTTCCTCCACCTTCTGGGCTCCTGGTAGTAGCATGTTCTTCGGGAGCCTAGAGTTCATTGCTACTAGAGACCAGAAGCTGCTATGCACCAGTACTCTGACGTCTTCGCTGCCTCCAGTCCAGGCGCCCGTCCCCGCAGCGACGCGTCCGTGGTGGCTGGAGGACACGGATGACGCACTCAACTCCGTGGCCGCAGGAGACGGCGCGCGGCGACTCATCGATGAGTCGCTCCCGGACCCTATTGCGGCGGTCGTCGTAGTCACCAATGAGGCGATGCACGTGGTCCGACTCGAGCCGGCCAGGCTGCTCGCCACGGACTAGCTACGGTGACCAGCTATGGCTCCATTTGGAGTGTTACTTAGGCCCCACGCCCGATCCGGAAGACCTCCGGCACATCGCGTTCATGCTGGCGAACGTCCATGGGCAACTTCTCAGAGAGAAGCCTCTCCCCTTGAACGAGCTCGCCAGAACCCCTTTGGAAGGCTACCCACGCGGCTTGCAGAACGCTGTGGGGTGTTTCCAAGACGCGACCGTGCAACGCACGATCCCTGCCTTTGCGGGCTCCGGCTTTGTCGGCGTGATCGAGCGCCCACACGAGTCTCTTTTCCACCTCGTCAACATGGGGTCAGTAGGAGACTCCAGCTTTGAGTCTGGAAGCTACGCAGAGAGCTACGGTACCCCGTGAGGGTGCAACATAGTGCGGCTTGTGCCAGCCTTGGCTGCGGGGGCTGCTGGGACCTCGGCCGTCGGAGCGGCGGCAAATCCCGGGACCCCCGCTAAGGCGAACCCGACAATGGGTGCGGGAGGAGGGGAAACCCTCGTCAACATTCCTGTCACTACGGCCGGGGACCCGCAGGAGCATCCCTGCAAAGACGACCTTCAACAATGGTTGAGGGCAAGGAGGGTGAAGCTAGAAGAGACTCGACGCCAGCTCGAGCATGAGAAGGAAGAAATAGACCGTGAGCTAGCCCATCCCGACATGGGCGGACGCGCTCATGCCATTGCCCGCGACGTCTTTCAGCATGTCATCGCCGACGACCAGGGTCCCCTGCAGTTTGCTCATGTGGGACAAAACATAGCGGCAGCCGCCACCCTGCTCAGTACTCTCCCTGAGCCCGCAATGCTAGAGGCCTGGCAGGCCCAGTGAGAAGTCGCGGCTCTGCTGGCCAAGGCCGCCGAGCTCCAAGCGGCGAGCTCGCAACGGTGCGGCGCTCAATCCACCTAGCAAATCTCCACGTCTAGATGGGCGGGAGAAGGCGGTGCCACCAGATCGCAGCAGCACTCGGTCCAACAGCCTGCCCCGGCTGGAGGCACATCTAAGAAAGCCTTGGTTCATGACCGAGTCAGACCCCACCGTGACATGCGGCACACCCTCAAGGCACATCACCGCGAGAGGGAGCGGCGAAACTAGGAGAGAGGCCGTCAACCGCGCTGCGGAGGCCTGTATGATGACACCGATGAGGAACGTAGCCGGAGCCCGAGCCCTCCCGGGCCATGGGTCTTCAGCTCGCGAATCCGCACCGCCGAGTTCCCTCAGCGCTTCCGGGCGCCGGTGACCATCACCAAGTACACGGGCGAGACAGACCCCGGCCTTTGTCTTGAGGACTATCACCTCGCATGTCAAGCCGTAGGGGCCATCGATGACCTTACCATCATCCACAACCTCCCACTCTACCTCACCAACTCGGCCCGTGCTTGGCTTGAGCACCTCCCCGATGGTCAAATCTACGATTGGAGTGATCTGAGGGACATCTTCGTCAAAAACTTCCAGGGGACCTACGTCCGGCCGGGCAACCCCTGGGACCTCAAGAACTGCTAGCAGAAAGCTGGCTAGTCCCTTCAGCAAGAAGTGCAATGGGCTGCCCAACGTGAGTGACATGGACATTGTTGGAGCCTTCATCTCGGGCATGACATCGGAACAGCTCATCCATAAGCTGGGCCGAAAAGGTCCATGCACGGCCCGCGAGCTCCTAGACATTGCCACAAGCTTCGCCTCCGGCGAAGAGTGCGTGGGAGCGGTCCTCCAGTGCACGCTAGAGGGCAAGGGCAAAGGCAAGTGGGAGGAAGGAGCCGGTGATGGCGGCTCTGACCGTCTGAAGAGGAAGACAAACAAGCCGCGAGTAGGGCGCGACCTCGTCATGGCCACCGCCGAGCGCAAGCCGCCGAGGCTGGCGGCAGGGGAAGCACCGAACCACTTCGAGAAGAAGCGGAACGGGCCATGCCCTAACCATGGGTTCTCTATCAAGCACCTCCTTAAGGACTGCTCCATGATGAAGAAATTCATCCGGGACGAGGCGAAGAAGGGGGACCCGGGAAAGGCGTCAGAACCAGGGGTCCAGGACCCTGCTGACGAGGACGACGAGCCGGAGGGATCGGTGTTCCCCAACCCCAAGGCCTGCCACATGATTTTCATAGGACCCGAGTCCCGAGGGAGTCGACGCACCGCCAAAACCGAACGTCGCGTAGTTTTCGCGGCGGAACTTGCCACGCCGGCATTCCTCAAGTGGCCGGATTTGCCGATGACATTTGATCGGTCGGATCACCCCACACACGTACCATGATCGGGTCGATACCTGCTCATGGTCGACCCCATCATCGCTGATGTCCACCTCACCAAGGTGATGACGGACGGAGGCAGCTGCATAAACATACTGTATGCCGACACGCTCGACCTGCTCGGGGTCGACCGATCGTGCCTTAAGCCAGCCGGCGCACCCTTCCACGAGATCGTTTCGAGGCGACATGCCATGCCCCTCGCGCGAATCAGCTTGCCTGTCACATTCGGGACCCCATCCAACTTCCGGAGCGAGACCCTCGTCTTCGAGGTTGTCGACTTCTTGAGAGTATATCACACTCTCTTGGGACGACCGTGTTACGCCAAATTCATGGACGTACCCAACTACACCTACCTGAACCTCAAAATGTCAGGCCCTAAAGGGGTCATCACCATCAGCGCATCCCTCCAGTGCGCCTTCCAATGTGAGACGGAGAACGGTGATCTCGCGGCAGTGACGGTGGCCTCCACCGGGGAGCTCGAGGCCATCCAAGCCCACCTCAAGGAGGGGGCTCCTGACGCCAGTCACAAGAACTCCTCGTTCAAGCCCGTGGAGGACACCAGAGGGGTGCAGATCGACCCCACGGGCGACAAGAAGAAGACGGTGAAAGTGGGGACATCCCTGACCCCCAAATAGGAAGACGCGCTCGTTGATTTTCTCCGCGCTAACACCAACGTTTTTGCGTGGAGGCCCTCGGACATGCCTGGCATACTGAGGGAAGTCGCCGATCACTCCTTGAACATCAGGCCGGGCTCCAAGCCGGTGAAGCAACGCCTGCGCCGCTTCGACGACGAGAAGCTCAGGGCAATCGGAGAGGAGATCGCCAAGCTGCGGGCGACGGGGTTCATCAAGGAAGTTTATCATCCCGAATTGTTAGCTAATCCTGTTCTTGTACGAAAAAAGAATGGGAAATGGAGAATGTGTGTTGACTATACGAGCCTGAATAAGGCATGTCCAAAGGATCCTTTTCCTTTGCCACGCATAGACCAGATAGTTGATTCGATGGTGGGATGCGAGACTCTTTGCTTCCTAGATGCCTACTCGAGCTACCACCAAATCACGAGGAAGGAATCTGACCAACTCACGACATCTTTCATCACTCCGTTCGGCTCTTACTGCTACAAAACGATGCCTTTCAGGCTCAAGAACGTCGGCACGACGTTTCAACGCTGTATGCAATGGTGTTTCAATCATTTGATCGGCCACACAGTTGAAGCCTACGTGGACGACAAAGTCGTCAAGTCCAAAAGGGCGGACACCCTTGTGGCTGACCTCGAGCTTGCCTTTGCCAAGTGTTGGTCGTATCTACGCACCCACTTATATACCGTAAGAGGACGGTGTATGATTGTAGCACTTGTTCCCTTGAATTGAGTATTCCAAGGTTTATCGAATCTACTGGGACCTTAGGGATTTATTAAACAAAGTTAACAGTAAAAGGTCTAGTCAAGGCTACTGTCAAGGTCAGGTTGCATGAGGGGGAGACTGGCCAGTGTAAAGGTGCGCTAGACAGTAAATCTGTCATTGCGCCAATCGGCGTAGGAGTCGAGCCGATCGGCACACTAGTGAAACTAAGTCAAAGTGTGCAAGATCTATTAAATCTGTGATTGCGCCGATCGGCGTAGGAGTTGAGCTAATCGGCACACTAGTGAATCTAAGCCAAAGTGTTGCACCGATCGGCGCTGGAGTTGAGCCGATTGGCACACCAGTGAATCTAAGCCAAAGTGTGCCACATCTTGTAAACCTATGCTGTTAAGTGAGTAGCCAGATATCTACTAGTGAGATCATAACCAGAAAGTCTAATTGAATAGCATCATAATGGTTAATTACATAGATCAATGAAAACCTATAATGAGTAAGACCACCCTGCTTTCCGAGCGGCTCTCGATTTATCGCTGCCGAGAGGAAACCCTTAATCGCGCGAGTATCTTACTCTAGTCAACTATCTAATAGTGCTCAGCAGGCTTAGTGCTGTCACCGCTAAACCACACTACTAGCATCATCAAGCAACCATAATCAATACAATGTTTGAATACTATCCTAATCACCACGATTAAGATAATATCTACTTACTTAGCCTAGAACTAAGCAATTAGAATAAGCACATGCATGATTATAGAATCAAGATAGACAAATCACCAAAACCATCATCAACATATTCAATCATCCTTGAGATACATAGAGTAAGATTCATCCCTGTCGAGATGGCCTACCTTGACGGATCAACTCTTAACTCTAATGGTTCTTGAAACTCAACTAGAGATCTATTCTAACAGGGCAAGCCCCGGTGGCTCTAACTCATGGATCTGGTGTCCCTCCGTCGCCCCCCTCTCTGCGGCGAGGGTTTACAAGTATTTATAAGGGTTCTACTCGTAAAGGACTTGGTTTCTAGCAAATAAGGAGGTTGCACCGATCAGCGCAGGATTGTGCCGATCGGCGCAAGCCGTGTCTTCTCTGATTTCTTCCCCGAGTCGGTTCCTCTGTCTTTCACAGCTACCATGTGGGCCTTTTCCTTCAAGATAAAGTCTTGTACTGCACGTTGAGATCTTGAAGTTGCATAAATCTTCTAGACAAATATCTTCAAGTGTCTTGCGCAGATAAACTTCCATAAACATGTGGAATGGGTCTCGGTCACTTCTGTGGGCCAAAACACCCTTGTGCCGATCGGCTTATGGATTGCGCCGATCGGCGCACTGGGCTTCTTCATTGCTTTTCGTCGGTTCTGGACTCCTGTCTTCTCTATCATCGCATTAATCACCAATTTTACCTGTTTCTGTAATAAAGCTCCAAAATAACGCATATACAAATATATAGACAATATCACAGGTAAATGACCTAAATTAGTATCAATTATGCTCTAATTGGGGTAATATTCACATATAAAAGGGGCACTTGGGAAGTGCAAACAGTTCCCCCACACTTAAACCTTTGCTCGTCCCGAGTAAAGTAAAAGAAAGAAAAATCGAAAAATATACTCTTTCTATCATAAAAGATATCTCAAATCAGCAAATGTTGAGCATTGTTCTATTGTGGTGTATTTCATATTGGTATTCAGCAAAATAGATCAAATATAGGCATAAGCTTAAAGTTCTCCCCAAAGCAAAAGATCATGTCCAACTCATAATTATAACTTTTCCACTCATGAAAATCACTTAAAAGATTGTTGACGGGCTGCCAGGAGGTCCGCAAGCTTAAGAACAAATTTGACGGGCTGGAGCTCAAGCACATCCCGCGATGCCTCAATGAGGTGGCTGACGCGCTAGCCAAAATGGCGTCTGGTCACGAGCAGATCCCTCCAGGGGTCTTCGTAAATGACCAGCACCAACCTTCTGTTCGACCCCAGGAGCCTGCAGGGGCCAAAGAGGGGTCGAATGATTCTGCTGGGCTTGACTCGAGGGCCGAGGACCCGCCTTTGGTGGCCCCACAGCTCGCAGACGTGATGGAGATCGATCGACCAAGCGGCTCGGGTGGGTTGGGCGGCCCGGGGGTCGAGCGAGCCGAGCTCCCGCCCGACTGGAGAGTCCCGTACATCAAGTTCTTGGCTCGGGGCACACTTCCCGTCGACGGGACTGAAGCCAAATGACTCTATCCGCGCTCCAAGTCTTTCGTGTTGATCGACGGAGAACTCTACAAATGCAACATCACCAAAGTGATGCAGCGCTGCATCCCCACCCCAGAGGGCATCAGGCTACTCATTGATATCCACGGGGGGGGGGGGGGGTCTGTTGTCACCACGTCGCACCTCGAACCCTTATTGGGAACGCCTTTTGTTAAATCTTCTAATGGCCGACTGCGTGGACGATGTGACTCGCATAGTCAAAACCTACAAAGGCTGCCAGTACTACGCCCGACAGACGTATCTGCCAGCCCAGGCCCGTCAAACGATCCCCATTATGTGGCCTTTTGTGGTCTGGGGTTTGGACCTGGTAGGCCTGCTTAAAAAAGCGCCCGGGGGCTACACCCACTTGCTTGTCGTGGTCGACAAGTTCACCAAGTGGATCGAGGCACGCCCCCTGGTCAAGATTCGATCCGAAGAAGCGGTCGAATTCTTCCTTGACATCATCCATCGATTTGGGGTCCCAAACTCCATAATCACGGATAACAGAACGCAGTTCACGGGAAAGAAATTCCTAAATTTCTGTGATGATTATCACATTAGAGTCGACTGGGCCGCAGTCACTCACCCCGAGATGAATGGTCAGGTCGAGCGAGCGAATGGCATGATACTCCAAGGGTTGAAGCCCCGAATCTTTGACCCGACCGTCATTTTCAACCGCCTGAAGTAGTTCAGTGGTCAATGGGTGGCCGAGCTCCATGCCGTGTTGTGGAGCCTACGCACAACCCAGAGCCGCGCAACGGGCTTCACGCCTTTCTTCATGGTCTACGGGTTGAAGGCTGTCCTCCCCACCGACCTGGACTATGACGCGCCGTGAGTGCGTGCATATGACGAGCAAGGCAACGAAGCAGCGCTCCAGGATGTGCTGGACCAAATAGATGAGGCGCGAGATGTCGTGCTCCTCCATTCGGCCAAGTACCAGCAAGCGCTCCGCCGCTACCACGGCCGAAACATAAGAGATAGAGGACTCCTCGTGGACGACCTTGTTCTGTGCAGGGTTCAAGACAACAGGGGTCGACACAAGCTCTCGTCGCCTTGGGAAGGACCATACGTTGTCTCTCGAGTCCTCTGACCCAGCACGTACAAGTTGTAGACAATGGAGGGTGACGAGCTCAAGAACACGTGGAACATCTCATTGCTACGTAAATTCTATCGCTAGCTTTCTATTTCCCACGACCCTTGCACGCCATGCTCAATCCTAAACGACACCCGACCCCTTTCAAGGGGTCGAGTGCCGCTTGGGGGCTGGAAGGGCACAACATGATGAGTACATCACACTCACGGATACACACAACACTCCTCCAACTAAGATGAAAGTTCATGTGCATCACCTGAATTTATAGGTGAGATCGTTTCTAATATTTTTATTATGTAGTTTTGAGAATAGATTGCTATCTAATGAATTATTTGTTGTTAGAAACCATGGAGATGATGACGAGATAGCTGGGGAGGTGATTGGAGACGTGATTGGGCCAATGATGAGTATATCACACTCACGGATACACACAACACTCCTCCAACTAAGATGAAAGTTCATGTGCATCACCTGAATTTACAGGTGAGATCGTTTCTAATGTTTTTATTATGTGGTTTTGAGAATAGATTGCTACCTAATGAATTAATTGTTGTTAGAAACCATGAAGATGATGATGAGATAGCTGAGGAGGTGATTGGAGACGTGATGGGCCAACAAGGACATCCAAGCCAAGGTGGAGGCCCAATCAAAACCGACTTCGAGTCTGTTTCGGAGCTTAGGACCAGTCTGTACTAAAACGGACGCCCAGGACGCATACTGACTCGGATTTGGACGTTCTATATATGTCTGGAAAGATAACGAAAAGACCTTTCGAACCCAACTTGTCCCGTGTCAAAGTTCATCCCTATCCGTCAGCAATCTCCAAAACAAATTGACTTCTAGAATCTGTCCTGGTGCTGCGATACCGTAATCGGTCTTTGGGCCATGTATCAAGTTGAGCCCACTTAGGGCTGCATTCAAGGGGTCTTGCACGACCCTAGAGTCCTCATATATAGCCCCCGCTTCTTCATTAGGGTTTGGGGTTTTGCTTAGATTATTCTGTTGATAACAGTTTTGCCGTTTGATCAGTTTATGAGACCCCAACTTGTGAGATTCATCGTATACCTACAAATTTGGTTGCATTCTTCTTTGTTCTTGCTTGTGTTCTTGATTTGCAGGCAAGGATAAGCCTTCTCAGTGAGGTCAATTGTTCTTGAACGGTTGATAACCAGAGGAGACGTTGTGCTGCGGTTGCGGGGTTCAGAACGTGTCATTCAGAAGCCGGATCGATTTGTGTATCACCTCCGCCTTAATCAAGATTATTAGAACCTATCGAAAGATCAGGAACCCTTGTTCACATCAAGTGGTATCAGAGCTTCAGGTATACCGTTAGGTTCACCTTTATCCTCGTTTATTTGTTCTATCCTATAGTCCAGAAAATTGCCCCACAAAAATATCGGTTCGTCGTGTTTCCGCTATCCTATACCCCATTGTGACTTGCAAATTTTTATTTCAGATTGCTTCTCTGAATTTTAGTCCCTATAAAGTCGTTGTGTTGCTGGTCTAGTGCTTGTTCTTTGGTCTTGTTTGAGTCGTGCATATCCTTGTCATAGACAAACAAGGAAAAAAATCAGTGTTGCACACTTTGAGATAATAGTACTGCTATAATTATGTGCACTAAATATTTATTTAACATCTAGCCTTCTACTTTCGTGTGCAAAAGAAAATTAGAGTGCTCTGTTGCTGTCTCATTGTGATCAAACGCCAACCAATTAGTGTTTGATCTTGTAATAGAAGTTTGTTTTAGTTGTGCTGTTACAAGAATCCTTTTGCAGCACTTGTAGTAAGAAAAAAAATATTCTGGGGTTCCATTGGTTATAAAACTTCTAATACCTTGCTGCAGTTTTGATTCTCAAGAAAAGAAAAGAAAAAGG
This sequence comes from Eleusine indica, assembly GCA_030378355.1. Classification (NCBI taxonomy): domain Eukaryota; kingdom Viridiplantae; phylum Streptophyta; class Magnoliopsida; order Poales; family Poaceae; genus Eleusine; species Eleusine indica. The sequence continues at coordinate 40,967,936 of CM059501.1, read as the reverse complement.
CAAAAGTGCACATGAGAAAAAGCCGCACAAAAAAAAAGGAAGTAGAAAAAAGAAAAGATACAAATTCAGAATTGCTTGCATCCTTTGTGTCCTTTGTTGAGTCATTTGCTTGCTTGCTTAAACTAGGTCCGAGTCAAGTTTAGGCCGGTGACATAGACTAGCTTGGGACTATTATTTAGTTTTGCAATTTCTAAATCGAAATTTTGCTAATTCTTGCTACTACAATTTGCCTTCCAAGCTCCATATATATCCTTCTGAATAGGCACAGAACTTTGGACCCTTGCAATCGTCGGATCACACTCTCCATGGTATCCTCTATTTTGCTATTAAGAATCTTGTAAGAACTCAGTTAGGTGCTGTCATTTGCTTGTTGAGAGTTTCCGCCGTGATCAAACAGTAGTGATAGGAAAATATACTCTTGTGTGTTTTCTTGTTTTCTATTAACAATGACAGGTTACAACATTGATGGTGATGAGTCGATGGTGTCAAATGAGGTTGATACAAGTGTTGTAGCACAACGAGTGCTTAGTTCTCAAATGGAGAAGGTAGAGCAAAATCAAATGAACAACTTGTTTCAGACTCACTTTATTGTGATGGATCGACGTTGTTGCGTCATCATTGATGGAGGGAGTAGCCACAACATCGCAAGCTTGGAATTGGTGGAGCAGCTCGGCTTGACCACACAGCCACACCCATATCCATACTACATCCAATGGGTAAATTCTTGTGGTAAGATAAAGGTAGATAAAATTGCACGCATTAAATTTTTTATTGGTTCTTATAAGGATAGTGCAGAATTTGATATAGTACCTATGGAAGCATGTCATTTGTTATTAGGTAAACCTTGGATTTGTACAAATAATGTTTTGCACAATACCATTACTAATAGCTACTCATTTAAATACAATGGTAGAAGGGTTACTCATACACCAATGACCGCTGCTGAAATTTTAGAAGAGGATCAACAACGATTTGAGAGAAGAAAGAATGAACCGTTTAGGATAGAATGGGCTGTTTCAAATGTCGCAAGACTTTCATCAAAATCTGAATTGCTAGAGGATGAACATATTTCTTTGCCTCTTGTTACAACTAATACTTTTCAGCATATACACAAAGAAGATGATAGTGGGAATGATAAAGAACAGGTTGTTGCTTCAGGTAAGAGCTTTCTTGATGTGATGGATTGTTCCAATAGTCTTGCTATATCAGAACCTTATGATCATGTTCCTTTATCATAAGTTGATTTACCTAGTGGTCCGTGTGATAAAGAGGAGTTGTGTGTCAATGCTTCATTTATACCTTTGCCACAACAAATGAATGAGCTTGATGCTTTTGCTTATGATTCAACCACTAGTGCTGGAATTAAACGTTTGATTTTAGTTACATGTCAAAAGGATGAGCAGAAATTGTTGTCTTCTCTAAATACTTTAGGTTATATTGAATTTGATGCTCTTTGTAATCTAAGTACTTTAGAGAAGTAAATTTTTTCTCAAACTGAATTGCCTTTAATAACAAGAAACAATTTTTATGCTATAGGAAACTATGATCATAGAGGTGTATTTATGGTGCACAAAGTTTATATTTGCTCAAACATGAATCCTCCTTGTGTTATAGAACCAAATGATGAACTAGAAAACTGCAATAACAATTACCATGTCATGTCATGTTTTTCTAGTGTTTTTAAGATCACACATTTTCCATCTTGTCATAAGAGTGAGAATGACGTTCATATTGCTGAGCAAGTTTTCAAAGAGGTCATTAATTTGCATGGCATGCCTTCTATTGTGGTTTCACATTGTGATGATAATTTTCATAACACATAAACACGAGGTGCATCCCAAGTTTGGGAATAGTTCTATATTTTATATTTCAGATTTGAGACCACTATTGGGAGAAAGAGATGGGATCGAGTCAAGGACGACTCTAATTTAAAAGGGGGAGAATGATGAGTACATCACACTCATGGATACACACAATACTCTTCCAACTAAGATGAAAGTTCATGTGCATCACCTGAATTTACAGGTAAGATCGTTTCTAATGTTTTTATTATGTGGTTTTGAGAATAGATTACTACCTAATGAATTAATTGTTGTTAGAAACCATGGAGATGATGATGAGATAGCTGGGGAGGTGATTGGAGACGTGATGGGCCAGCAAGGACGTCCAAGCCAAGGTGGAGGCCCAATCAAAACCGATTTTGAGTCTGTTTTGGAGCTTAGGACCAGTCTGTACTAAAACGGACGCCCACGACGCATACTGACTCAGATTTGGACGTTCTATATATGCCTGGAAAGATAACAAAAAGACCTTTCCAACCCAACCGGTGCCATGTCAAAATTCGTCCCGAGCCATCGGCAATCTTCAAAACAAGTCAATATCTAGAATCTGTCCTAGTGCTCCGACACCGTAATCGGTATTTGGGCCATGTATCGAGTTGAGCCCACTTAGGGTTTCATCCAGAGGATCATGCATGACTCTAGGCTCTTCATATACAGCCGCTTCCTCTTCATTAGGGTTTGGGTTTTGCTTAGATTATTCTGTTAAGAACAGTTTTGCTGTTTGATCGGTTTGTGAGACTCCAACTTGTGAGATTCATCTTATACTTACAAATTTGATTGCATTCTTCTTTGTTCTTGCTTGTGTTCTTGATTTGCACGCAAGGATAAGCTTTCTCGGTGAGGTCAAACGTGCAACACCGGTTGATAACCATAGGAGATGTTGTGCTGTGATTGTGGGTTCGGAACATGTAGTTCGGAAGCCGGATTGATTTATGTATCGTCTCCGCCTTAATCAAGTTTAACAAAACCTTTCGGAAGATCAGGAACCCGTATTCACATCAAAGATCAAGAGAAACATCATCATCACACATCAAATTAGGCACACTAGTAGAGCAACCTATCAAAACATCACTTGTAGAATCTAGGCACTCACTAGAACTAGGCACGTCCACACAATCATCATCATACACATGATCATCGGTAAAGGTATTGGCAAAGTCCACAAGAGTATCCATCAACTCATCCGAGATCACGGCATTTAGGTAGCTTTTCAAGCGATCCTTCCATGATCCATGATCCGACCTCGAATGGGATGACATCCTAACTCAATACGGTCACCACTCAAGGCGGTTAAGCCCTATGATGAGCACTTGGCTCTAATACCACTTGAAAGGACCGAGTGACCGAGTGGGGGTGAATCGAGAACTCACACTACATATGAAATTTGCCGATTCCTAAAATCGACCACTCAAAACAACTCCTACATAATTCTAATGTGATGACACTAGCAAGATAATGAATCTATGAAAGGAACAACAACCTAAGCATACTAGTGGAACACACAAAGCAATACAATTCCTATGCAAGCTAGTGATAAAGACACACGGAAGCAAACAACTAGTTAGCAAAGGAGCCTACTCATACAATGCTACAAGATAAGGAACTAGAGCACACTAGTTGTGATGCATGTGCGACACGCACGTTAGGCAAAATTCTCAGACGCGAATTTAAATCAATAGCAACCAAAATTTTTATTACATGAGTTCAACCAAATTTAAATCAAATGTATCACTCATTTCACAAGGACCATTGACGCAAGAATCAGTGAGAAGTTGAGTAGGTCACACTGAAGTAGTGATGCACGTGGGGCACGCACGTCAGAATTTTTATGCGAAAATCAACATCAAAGGCAATCAAAATTCTCCGATTAATCAAATAAACTATAAAATATGAAGATCACTCATTTGTTATCTAGGATCACTCATAAACATAAATCTAAACCAAAGGTAATAAAAAATACTTTGACAAATCCCAACATATATATTGAAAAAGAGGGAAATAAAAAAATCTATCTTTAATATTGTTTAACATTGTTAATGACATTTTTTACGTCTTCTTATATGTCATCATTGCATTTATTTCCTTCAAACTTTAACACGTCTATTAAAAAGCATGCCCTTACAATGTCTAGTGGCTGAAATTATTAAAATATATAAATAACTAATGGCAAAACTCAATCAATAACAAAACAAGCATCAGAACAAGAACTTGGCACGCACGAGCTCATACTTCCAAACATGATCTATAGTCAAGATACTCGGTCCGGTAGTTTCCATCTTTGGGATGGAGCACCGTAGGGATCCGACCCATTAGGGGCGAGAAGAGGGCCAGATTTCACCCCGCGGGGCTAACATGATGGATCCTCGAATTGTAATGAGGTGGGGATGCGGCTAAAATGTCCCCCGCAGACGCATAGGGGACCCAAGATGAAGAAAAAAATAGAGTGAATTGCACAAAACTACAACTATTTGTACCATTGTTGTAGAAAACTATAACTTTCAATTCCTATTTCACAAAACTACAACTACTTTGATGTCGAGTTGCAAAAAGCTACAACTTCAACAAATTCCGTTCTAGAGTGATCATGGGTCCCACCTATCAGTCTAATAGTGTCATTCCGTTTCCCAGTCAGACGCCATGTCATCGTGATGATGTGAAAGATATCAGAACAGATCTTCGGTGTAGTTTTCTGCGCTGTGGCGAGCGTTAACGCCATGAGCATCAAGTGGGAAAGAGATGCCAACAGATGTGATCATGAACACAATGTTGCTCCCTGTGCATGCTGGCCGGACCGGGGGGGGGGGGGCACGCCAATGTTTTTACCGGTGCTATTGGGTGAGGAGACGAGGGGCGAGTACTATAATTTGTTAGGCCTAGCCGACGTCCCGTCCCATCAAATCTCCATCGTGAATGAATTATTTTTATAATCCAAAACCACAAAAAGTGATGCACCCGAGCTCTCATGCTCCATTTGCACATGGTAACCCGTTAAATTCAAAGCTCAATTTGTTATTTATCTATTTGTAAGATTATATGTATTAATTAGTATTATATATAGACTATGAAAAAGTTGTCCTTTTATATCCATTGGATCTAGATCTAAGGGCTAAAAGCGGTGGTTAAAAACAACCTCAATTTTCAACCGACTGAAAATTAGACGCTCTCATATTATTATCTGACAAACAAAAAGGTATGTAAATGGTCCTACAAAATATTGCTACTTCAACATTATGATCTCGGTGACCTCACTATTATTGATTACCAGATAATCAGAATTTGAACTATCCTTTACGTGAATCCATCTCAGATCAATGAGCTATGCTCATTTTGTTTTTACAAACCAGATTGGCAAAAACTAATTGAAATCAAGTGTCATCATCCGACTCTTCCTCAATTTCCCGTTCAAAATGGATACGTCCAGCAGCTTGTGCGCCAATTTCACTGAGTACATTCCATGCCTCTCAGGTTCCCTTTCCCATGCCAAGACATCTGTTGCCCGTGATCACGTTGGGATTCAGAGTATAGTGTGAAACTCTCGTATTAGATCCAGGCGCAGAGCTTTTTTGGCAGCCATAATCTTGGGCCATGTGAAGCTAGCCTTCTTCCTTCTCATGTAACTCATGATATTCAACTCGTATAGGTATCTCGCTTTTAAAACTCTAGCGCAAAGTGACTCAGGTATGATTATAAGCTACCATCCTTGTTTACCAAGCATTGAAAGGTTGAATTTGTTAACGTCTCAGAACCCCACGTTTGAATGTCCTGAAAGCATTTACATTTTAAATGACCATATACAGGATAACATACAAAAATAATGATAAATTTGACATTGCTGGTAGCCTGCTATTCCTAACAGTGTAAAACTTCGATTTTGTAAAGGAAATAGCATGACCCAAGCTCAATAAGAAATTAAAGAATGGTACGTGCCAGACCTCAATAATCTCCAGCCTGAGCGCGTTGTATGCAGGATTAAATTGCAAAAACAGTGATAAACTATAAAGGTAAACAATATACTAATGGCAAAACGTGGGAAATATAAATCATACATGACCACTGCAAGCAGACATGGAGGATTCTAGAATTTTAGATCGCAAAATGTGCAAATCTCGTGCTGGTTGGTTGCAAAGAGCATACATGTCCTGAAAGAGAGCAATAGCGCCTGTGATTTTCAGTTTTATAAGGATATTCATTGTTTAATATGATATTGGCTAAAAGAGAAAAGAATATGACATCAGCACCAACAGAAAACACACAGAGTTTTCATTGTTTGTATACTTGGTCATTCCAGTGACTGACTAACCATTTATTGTGAATACATTTTATATTTAGAATTACTATATTAGCAAACTGCCAAAAACTGGCCAAAATGGAAAACAGAAGAATGAAATCATTTATTCTCAAACAAAAAAGTCCTTGGGTGTTAAACATTAGAACATCATGCACAAGTAGATGAAAAATGCCCAGTAAGACAGCTGCACATAGACCAGTAGGAGAAAAATAGTGAAAAAATAAAGTAGATTTTGAATTATTTAACAGAAATCCATAACTCCCCAAATAAATACCATATTTACACTTTATCGAGCATTTTGACAATCCGTATGAATCATTCCAATTTTGGCAAATCAACTATAATAATTAGTAGCAGAATGTCATAGGAACACATTTAGCAAAGTTACAAGGTTATAGAGAATTTGTTTCTAGTATGTTGGGTTTCATGTAGAACTAATCATTAATATATATGAAAATATATCTGATAGAAAGCAAATAATTATGAGGTGATGAGACAAACAAAATGAGAACAACATGCATATCATCTTTGCTCCTACTGTGCAGGAAAATACCAGCATAAAAAGCCAATGTTCAAATCACAAGGTCACTTGACTCGTTGACTGAAGGTCAGCAGAAAGGATCTATTTTAGCACGGCCCGGATAGCATGCCTCTTTTTGAGCACTGTCCATCCAAGTCAATTGTACCAATCAAAATCTATTTTGTCTAATCAACGACATACAGTACATAAATTTAGATGGGGCGTAACTCTGTAATGCCTTGAACCTGTGCTCATGTACTGGATGTAACCTTTTATAAAAAACGCAGGGGAGCTGCGCTTCATTGTATTAGAGAGAAATAGGTGGGTCCCCTACAAGATCCTCACATGGGGACCAAATATGAGTGAGGCGATTATGCAACGTCTGAGAGACAATACATGACTGACAAAAACACACACACTGGACCTAGGATGTTGGGGAGGTGATCACGAGATTAAGCTCCAGTAATTTCTTAGCTCCAGCCAAGCACCAGATACCCAATTCCTCCTTGAGCGCACATAGGATTGTGTTAACCGAGGGAGTAACTCCCTCAAATACACAAGCATTACGATGTTTCCAGAGAGACCAAGCAGAAAGGATGATAAGAGAGTTCACTCCCTTTTTCTGCTCTTTCCTAACTTTTTTCATTGCTTATCTAACCTAACTGATAATCTAAAAACAGTCTCTTCATGAAAAATTGAATCCCAACAAAGCAGCAAAACATAAGTCATCTGGATAGACCCAGCAACAATTAAAAAGCCTAAACAGTCAAAAGCAAACTAAAAATAGTTTGATGAACTTTTTCAGATTTTGCTGGAGCATAACACTATGCACACTTCCTACACTATATTGTTTAGAACTTATCTACATAATATAATTCGATAAGAATTATCTAGAAATGAAAACACTTTCTTGAGGTCTTCAAATTTTTCTCGAGCTTTCAAGTAACATGTATTTGGATTTATGTTATCTCAATATTATCTTCTTAAACAGGTTATCCGAAAGAAATCAAATAGTAACATAGGAAAATATTAAAAATGAAGGTGTTGCTATCAGCGAAAAACTATAGAGCATATGTGAAACTAATGGTCCATGACGTAACAGCATACAGCTTTATAGTGGTGTAACTGAATGATGGTTTGGTTGTACCTGACCACCACATTCGATCCAACAGTGAAAATTTGGCAAAATTTGCTACATTTTCTCACAGGATTCTTACTTGAAGGCGCCTCTACTAACGCAAAACCTTACCACATTTGAGCAACATTACCTAGAGTCATTTTCTGCCCTTTTGAGTGTAAGATGATTTTATAGCAGAAATTATCATCCTAAGAATGGCATGTAAAGTGAATCATTATTATCTGAGTAAGAAAATAAAAATGCAAATTATATATACAATTGTGATAAATTATTATTTGTTGTAACCCTCTTTCAACCTTCTTAGGAATATCCTTCTTGCTAAAAGCTTCGCCTTTCAGTGTAGCAATGGGAGCCTGCATTTGTTCTAGCACCAATGTGGGATGCACAACTCCTAAAATTAAATAAAGGCAAATAAAGTTAGTTCTCGCGTGAATATTTCCAAGTCTACAACAGCTGTTAAATGTCCACAAGCCTGGAGATGATATTTACATGCTTCGATAGCCTCACTGCCAAATTCAGTGGCATAACCTTACACACCAATCAGATGAGCATGTCTCCCATGTTCTTTTAAGCCCCAAAAAATCAAGAAGCTTAAAGCTATCCATGTCTGGCATATGGACATCACTGGTGATTATGGCTTGTTAGTGAATCTTAACGTTTATGTGCAAGCTCTCTATTGATTGAGGCTGCATGCATCACATGAGTAGGCTTGAAAAGTTTCCATTATCCTAAGAAACATATATTATTCATGGTAATCAAGAAAATCAAGGCGGTTGTTTTCTACTTAGCAAATAACACGGAAAGCAATACTATTTTGTCTGCGAGAAAGCAAAAATATCAAAATAGATGAATTAAACTTTTACTGATAGTTTTCTTGACATACTACACACAAAATTAACAACCACACTTAGAGAATGTGTAAAATGATATGTGAAATCAATCAAAATTTGATAAATAGAAGGCTGATGTTGATATGACAGGATTACACAAATCGTTGACATGTCTAGTTCTTAATAAAGCACTGCCCAGTTTCTTCAAAAAAATAAAAACACATGTTCTTATTATAGGAAAATAACAGAAGTGGTAGGATGAACGAATCATGTAAAAAAAGCATATTGGCTTGTCTTAGAACTCAAATTCTTTACCCAGTACAACAAATAAACTGTTGGATAAGGAAGAATGAAGAAATTTTTCAGTACAACAAACATGGTAAAAAAAAATATGCCAATCAGACTTATAGCTAATAGCCCAACTGATAGCCTGACAAAGCAATTATTTGCTTGTCAAATATATTACCTGAACATAAAAGAAAATCATTAATCGCTAAACTGAGATATGGGACAAAAGCAATGGGCCAGATAAAGAAGATAACCTTCGAGTAAGAATACTGAAGAGACAAAATATATAATAGTTCACCCACAACACTAAAAGGGATAACAATGGATATCTTATTACCAAAATATAAAGATTTAGATCTCAAAGGGCCACACTGTAAAAGGAAAAGATTAAAAAAATCAACAATAAAGAGCATAACGATGGCTCTAACCGACTGTCATACATTTTCATTTCCTTTTTTTGCTAACCAGACAGATAAACATCTCTTTTTTTCTTTAAGGCAAGCAAATGATTAGTTCAAATCATGCTTGCTGGTTTAGAGTCATCAGTCATGCATAATGTATTTTGATTATACATGTGCAAGTACTTGCGGGGACACATAAAAATTGTACAAAGCAGCAGCTACCATTACAATACACCAAAAAAAATGGAAAGAGCCTAAATAAAATTATTTAAGAAATAGTAATTCAAAAATAGGCACAACTATATATATATGTGCCTGGCAGAAAATGCATCCAACATTTTTTGCAATATAGTTACAAAATGAAAGTGAAAACATTATTTTTATATTGAAATTCAATTCAACAGTACAAAAACATAGCAGCCTAACCATACACTACTACACAAATAACATATTAGTAGAGAAGATGCTTGATAGTTCAGTTCAACAGAGAGTGCTCCCCTAGCATGTTTATCGATTGAAAATGAAAGACCCCATTACATCCTACAATTATCATGATGATGCAAATAATATATCGACATAACTGCTGATAAAAAAAAGTAGCTATTAATAACTTGCTCCACAAAATAGCATTTTAGCTTGCTTTTCACAGACAAAAGGACAAAGAAGTCTATTACCTTGTGCCTTACATCTTCCTTCCTTCCTTGACATGGCATGGTACTCAAAGATACCCCTCTCCTTCTCCGTAGCATCAACATTTGCCATCAGAGCTTCCACTATTGATACATCATCTGAAATAATGATAAGTAATTTCTCTGTCATAGCAAATTCTCGAGCTCATCCCTCACCTGGGAAAGCATAACAATATTCCAAATGGATGACAATATCATAGATTAAACCATTTATAGCACGTAAATTGTAGTGGAAAGTCCCATTTGAAAGCAGTAGATTTTAAAATACAAATAACATAGAAATGATTTTTGGACAGGACTGACCTTCAACAAATTTGTAATAAAAAATAGCATAGCATAAATGAAAGATTCTATAATTGGCTACCTTCTGTACACAACCAAATATCACCAAAAGGCAGGCCTTGATTTGCCTGACCCTTGTGCTGATCTTCTCCGTCAGCTCATCAATGCAGGATATCAATCTTGCTTTAGAGATAGCATCAGGACTTCTCCCGTCTTAGAAGCCCTTGCAGCCATAAAAACCCGACATCTTTTTTAGCGCCTCTTGCATGTTATAGAACCCTGTAAAACATCCAAAAGAGAAACGAAATTAATTTCTAGAGCATAGCAGTTCGGCAACAAATTAACCACCAAACGAACTCTCATCAAGTGTCTTGTTCAAGTTTATGTGATCTAGTAGCCATAGCTTAAATGATTTTCCTCTGATATGTCCTTTGTATGGAACTTGGACTGAATTTCATCACCCTTATAATACACAAATAAATCAAAATGGAAAGAGCCTAAATAAAATTATTTAAGAAAAGTAGGCAAAACTATATATGAAAGTGGAAACATTATTTTAACATTGGAATACAATTCAACAGTACAAAAACATAGCAGCCTAACCATAAACCACTACAGAAATAATAGATTAGCAGAGAAGTTGTTTGACAGAATGACAGTTCAGTTCAACAGAGAGTGCTCCCTAGCATGTTTATCCATTGAAAATGAAAGACCCCATGACATCCTACAATTACCATGATGATGTATGCATGTTTATATTATTACCAGCGGGATTTCGAGGCACTGTGTTAAGAAGAGGAATATAAATCAGTACAGGTACTGGATGGCTACAGAACATCATCTCCTGACCTTAACTAAACAAAGCACGTCACACTGGCACCACTGGGCTTAATTAGATCGAATTAAGGTGCTGACCAGGAAGTTACAGAAAGGGAGAAAGGGTACTGCAAGAGGGAGAAAACAGGTGCTGAATAGAGAATTGGGGATCAGAGAGGCCAAGTAATCCTGTAAAATAAAAGACGAAATGGAAGGAATACAATCAATATACTGTTGGTGACATATTGACATTAGAAGCAAAAAAAACACATGTCTATCAACTTCAGAGTTGGATGCCCTAGTCTATAATGTTTTTTGAGGTGAGTCTTTCAAATATATACAGGGAGCACATAGTGATAGTAAAGCGTTGGAGAATCTTGATAACAGTAAATTCTTTCACATCAATATGCACTAATGCAGGCATGTTGTGTAGTCATGCAAACTTTAGAGACACAAAAACAAAATGAATAGGATTCATTAGCCACTTAAGAGCACAGATGTAACTTACCCAATATGAAGTCTACTGCATGGTGAGAAAATGTAGCAAATGACAAGCCAGCTTCTCTCTGCAAAAGTAAATCCAACTTTATAATGTCGAAGGGGTATCTTAGTTACACGCAGATGATAGTAGTTTACCCTCACAAAAATGCCATCTGATAGCTCCACCAAGAAATCAGTCGACATGCTAAGCTGCTTCATTTCATCTTCACTGTTGAAATCTATATAATGGAATCAATTGAAGCAACATTTCAAGACAAACTAGACACTTCCTATCATACGGTAACCTTATTTAGCTACAAGTATAAGAGTTTCATGGGCAAAATTATTATTCTTCCACTGCACTGTTGCAACAAAAAAAAAGTGTAATAAAATTCGAATAGAAATCCCCTCAAAGTTCAAATAACATGCTTTTGAAACCCAATGCAAAACAAGCCATACCTGGCCTGAGGAACCTCCTTCTCAGCACTTGTCGATCCAGTGATCCCCACCATTGCTTCCATGTTGTGCCGGCAGGTCCCCGCACCCGTCGAAGAAGTAGCATTGACACAACACGTCTGGCGGCTCCATGTTTTGCATATAATATAATTGAGTCACTCACTCAATGAGCCTTCCCCTACTGTTATAAGCATCAGATTGGTCAGAATACTATGGGAAAATGGGTAATCTAACCATACATCATCTGAAAAATTAGCACATCAAGGCACAAGCAAATGAATATGGTACTTGGAGCGGCTTGGCCTATATGAGCAGATCCCCTGGTCACTGCGCCAATCATGCTGGAGCAACCCAGTTGCAATGTCAATGCAGCAAGAAGGCAAGTTACGGGAGGTCAGGACGTGTACCTTGCAATGCTCGGCCGGTGCCACTCATCTCATCTTCCAAAGTCCTAGTATGAACCCCCATGGGTCCTCGATGCAGCCCTCCCAATGGATGATGGCAGGTTGTGGAAGATCCTCCTTTGACCTCAAAATCTTCAACTTTGGGGCCTGGCGCACCGTTCGGGCGATGGAATGGGGAGGACGGCAGCATAGAAGCATATCTGCAAAAAGAGGAATCGTGGAGATATTATCTACTGCAGAAATTATTGATCATGGCAATTAATATATTTGCTCAGATCAATACACAAGACCACCTTTTTTCTGTACATTCTCCATGCTGCTAGGGTTTGATGACGACGCGAAGGAGCGGGGAGGGCGCGAAGCGTGACGAGCATAGGGTCGAGGAAGCTGCCGCCGCCATGCAGCGGTAGGTCAAGCTCGCATGGGGAGCTCGCGTATACGTAGGGCGCGTTAGGGTCCCAGTGCAGGTCGTGACGGTCAGTGATGTTGGTGGAGGCGCCGCAGTCGAGGAGGTAAGAAAAGCCGCTGAACCCATGCGCGGCGGCGAGTAGGAAGAGGGCGACCGTGGCGAGGAGGAGAGCGTGAGGTCGACGGGGAGCATGTCATGGCCTTTTGAGCGCCGCCGCTGAGTCTCACACTTCACGTGTCAGGGGGCTACTGGTGAGGAGGCAACGAGGGTGGCACGCGAAGGCGGAATCTGACGGAGCAGTGTGCAAGGGTAGGGTTGAGGCAGCGCCGATGAGAGAGAGAGAGAGGGAGGCATGGGGGCCTAGGGTTCCGCAAGTGAGTGGAAAATGAGAGGGAAGCAGCAATGTGGGATCGGGGAAGGAAGGAGGAGGGCGGCGTGATTTCCGGGCAGGTACAGGCGGGAGCTAGGCTGCACGGGGGTGAAAAAAAATAGTGTAAAAGTGTAAGAATGAGTGAATTTTATGAAGGAATAAGTGGAAAAAGTTTTACACGTTCTGGGTCCACACACATTTTGTAGTTGGGTGGAGGTGCCATAGATAGAATGGAGGCTCCAGATCATTGGGTAGGTAGCTGTCCGAGGTGAGAAAACTGGTCCTCTCATTCGTCCTTTATTAGTTTAGATAAGCATGAGTAGCATAATACATACAAGGGTGAGCAATCAAGACAATACAACTCCTATTCATGCTAGTGATCAAATACGGAAGCTAAACACTACTAGCAAGTAAAGAAGCCTATTCATGCAAGTCTACCAAGTAATCAACTAGACCAAGGTGAACACACAAACATGAATAGCACGGTATGTAAATGTGGAAAGTAAAGCATCATAGTAAGGAGAGGGTCAAGGGATGTTCATGATTTTTTCTTGAGGTCTCAAAAGGATGGCGCATTCCCCTACTCCTCGTTGGACCACTCCTACCGGAGTTTCGGTCCCACCCCCCATCAATGTGGAGTTCTCGCCCACGAGCCTGCAATCACTCTCGGAGTGAAGACACGGTGCGCATCACTGCTGCCACATAGGCACAAGCTCGCCTCCTTTGAGAACTTGCCGGACTCCCCGAGCCAACACGGGCGCTCACTATTGATGCTCTTTTCACCGGGGGGTTGAAACCGTGTACAAATGTGTGATGGCCTTCACAACCGATCATGATAGGCTCGATCACCGACATCTAACCAGTCTAGGTCTCACCATAGACCAAGAGTAACAACCTAGATCACAACCTCAAGAAAACCCTAGCCTTAGATGTGCATCAATGCTCAAGTTACTCTCACTAGCACTCTCAAGATATGCAATATCTCCTCCTAGGGTTCTCCTCTTTTTCTCTTGGCTCTCACCAAATGCTCCAAGTAATTCTACTGGCCAATAGAGGTCTCCAAAACCCCAGCCATGAATTTATATAGGCTTTCAACCTCCAACTAGACGTTGCTCCATGAAATTAGCTTTCTAGGCTAACTGACCAGACTGTCCAGTCACTATCTGACCGGACCGTCCGGTCACTACAGAATCAACTCCAACGATTGTGCCCACTGCTGATCTTCATACTGACCAGACTGTACGGTCAGCAGATAGGACCATCCGGTCCATTTCTCTCTCCACTACATAATCATTTCCAGAGCCGCTTCCTCTTTGCCCTGCGCTGTCCTATACAGCCCGAACCGTCCGGTCTATTGACCGGACCGTCCGGTCTCTACAGCTTTCAACACAGGTAGATTCCTCGCTGAGTCTTCTCTCTGGAATTCCTGTTCTCCTAGTGACCGTATAGTCCGGTCTCCACCAACCCCTCTGTCCGATCACTATGTCCAGAAGCTGAAACTCCTTGTCCTCGCTTGACTTCGTTTCTCGGCTTCTCCAAATAGTTCCTTGGCTTCTCCACTATCACCTAGTGCCTGTGATTTCACTGAGCATCCATACACATCACCGACTAGACATGACCTAAGAGAAATGACCTAGACCCCCGTGATAGTCCGGTTTTTCCTGTGGACTCAAAGCCTTAACAACTAGATAAGTGTTTCCAACACTTGCTCTATAGCTTGTCCTTAGCTTTGATCCATCTCCATCAACCCTTGGACTCCATCATGCTCATCAAGACTCCAAGCTTATGGTCATTGTCATCCACCGCCAAGGCCACCATGAACAATCATCATAATGTAGAAGAGGTTTCCAACATGAACAACACTCGTGTAGACATTAGTCATAGTTCATATTTGTCATTCATCACCAAAACATTCATACGTTAGGGTGACCTCAATGGTCATGATCCTTACACCTTGCTTTGTGTCGGCCTATCATCGGTCGACGTAGGGGCGACGTTCTGCAGCACTGCAGGAGTGCTTGAAGATTTCACCACCTCGGTCTGTACACTTGATGGTGTGAGTACAGACTGAGGCGGCTCGATCGGAACCGGGTCTTTTGACACGGAGGCAGTCAGTGTCCCAGTCGACCGAGTAGTATGTTCACTGCATATGACAAATAGATTTGAAGATTTACTCTAGATCAAGAGAACAAAGAATACAAAATTGTGAAGAGGTTTACTTGGAGGCCTGTTTGATTTTCATTCTACAGACCTTCTTCTTCGATAAAGTGGTCGTGAGTCGGAATGCTTCCTCTTTGAGGAATACTGCTTCACAACCTTCGTGGACTTCGCCGACACCTCTCTATCATCGGTCGTTCGACTCGGTGGCTCTGACTAGCTTGAAGGTTGGTCGGAGGAGACAGGGGGCTGCTGACTAACTGCTTGAGGGGGTGCTCTTAGGCATCATCTTCATCATGGTCCCCCCCCCCCCCCCCCCGTGCGCGGTATTGCCGTCGATGGTGGTGGTCATCTTCACCCATTGGTCTGTAGTGGGAAGAACGACAGTTGGGGTAGCAGAATCACTTGCATCACCGACTAGGTCGGTCTGACGCACGCTCCAACCAGCTGCCGAGCTTGACCCGGCGTGGTCGATCGAGCGTGAGGGCTTGGGAGCATAGTCCACTCCCTCTGTGTCAGTCGGCGGGAGTGGAGGGTGATATAAATAAGTGTCGAGAACTTGCAAACAAGTGTGAAGACATTATTTCAATAAATCATTCTACCTAGAATGAATATTGAAGGACATATTAAAAAGATAAAGCTTACTTGGGCTCAATGAGTGCCCTTGTTGTATGCCTTTCTGATTAAGGCACTATCTTGAGGGCCGACCGACTCGAACATCTTGTTCAAGCAGGCTCGGCACAAAGATGCGTTTGGCGGGTCGGGCACCTCTCTAGTCTCGTCGTCAGAGACATATAGCCATCCGGGGTGGCTTTGCTGCTTGAGTGGCTGAACTCGATGAACAATGAAGCTCTTGGAGATGGTTATACCATCGATTCCCTCCTTTTTTAGCTCGGTGATCTTCTTCAGCAAATCTTGCACCTGAGCATCATTCGGGTCTAGCTTCTCCGACCAAGAAGGGCGAGGGCCGGCTTTTGCTCCAGTAAAGTCCGAAATGATGGGGGGGAGGGTTGTCACAATAGAATCACTTGTCCCTCTAGTGCTTGTTCCCTATGACCAGTGGAGCATCGATGTATGCCTCCTTCTTCCGTAGCTGGATCCCAACACCGCTGATTGCTTCCTGGTTGGCAATGTGCAGAATCGAGTTGGGATTGAGATTTACTAACTCAATCCCATAGAAGAATAGTAGCCCACGCAAGAAGCTGCAGCAAGGTGTTCCAAAGCCTCGCTCCAAGAAAGAGCGGAAAACTACAATCTGCTTATGGATTGGGAGAGGGTGCGATTCTGATTCAAGAACCTTCTAGTTGAGGCGCACCTGCTCTAGCAGAATGCCGTCAATGAACATGGTGTTCAGTGCGTTGGTGTTGAGGGTGCTCTTGGAGAACTCGCGCAGATGATCCGGGATGTCCAGCTCCAACGAGGAGGTGTCGATGGCGGCGGCGGCTCCCTTTGAGCCCTTGACCAGCTTGCACGGCATGGGTGAGTCAGCAGACATGGTGGATCTAGAACTGTAGCCCTAGCCCTAGCTTTCTCTCATGTGAGCTTGGGGGCTTGGGAGCGGGAAGGATCTATGACGGTGGCGAAAGCTGAAGAACCCTAAAACAGGGGAATAAAGGAGTCGCGAGGAAGACGAAGCACTTGAGAAATGACGGTGTGAGAGTGCGTCATCCTAATTGCAAGGATCCCTATTTATGATGATGGTCTTATGGTTCGTCATGATAAGGTTAGTGCAAATCAATTGAGAAATGCTTTGGATACTAACCCTTCTTCATCTAGTGCTAGTCTTATGGCTACTACTAGGGTTAACTACAAGAGTGGAGGCACCCATTGGATACTTGATAGTGGGTGCATCCAACATATGACCGGGAAGACAACCATGTTCACCAATATTGATGAAGACGAAGACAGTAAGAAGGTGACTTTGGGGAACAACTCAAAAGGGAGAGTTATAGGCTCAAGCAAAGTGGCCATTACAGAGGACCTCCATCTCTCCAAGGTCTTTCTTATGGAAACCCTCAATTTCAACCTCATGTCTATTGGTCAGCTTTGTGACATGGGATTCAACTGCACATTTGATGAGGATGGTGCAATGATTGAGAATGCGAAGAAAGGGCTAGTATTCCATAGAGTGAGACATGAGAACTTGAATGTCACGGACTTTATATCAAGCAATATGCCACCAAGTACTTGCCTATTCACTAAGGCAACAAAGGGATGGTTGTGGCACAGAACATTGGCACATGTTGGAATGAATCATCTCATGAAAGTTATCAAGAGGAATCTAGTTGAAGGAATCAAGGATGTTGCACCCCACCAAATCTTTCGTGTCAACATCTCATCCTCTAGAGCTCTTGCACATGGACTTATTTGGGCCAACACATTACAAGAGTCTGGGAGGCAATCTCTATTGTTTGGTGATAGTGGATGACTTCACAAGATACACTTGGACCTTCTTTCTTGTGGACAAGTCTCAAGCAAGTGATTTCTTTAGAAAGTTTGCAAGGAGAGCAAAGAATGAATTCAAGTCTAGCATTGTGAAGATAAGGAGTGATAATGGGACTGAGTTCAAGAACACAACAGTGGAAGAATATTGTGACAAGAAGGGAATCAAGCATGAATTCTCCACTACATATACTCCTGAGCAGAATGGAGTAGTGGAGAGGAAGAGCAAGCACTCATCACTCTAGCCTGTGCAATGCTAGATGAGTATAGGACACATGAGAGGTTCTGGGCTGAAGCAATAAACACAGCTTGCTACACTTCCAGCCGTGTCTATCTTCATCGGTTGTTGAAAAATACACCCTATGAGCTATTGGTTGGATGGAAACCGAATGTTTCCTATTTTTGGGTCTTTGGCTGCACTTGATACATTCTCAAGAAGAGGAGGAAGCCTGGAAAATTTGAGACCAGAACGGATGAAGGCATTCTTGTTGGGTATTCAGGGACTTCTATGGTATATCGGGTCTACAACTCAGCCACAAGATGTGTGGAAGAATCTTATGATGTGCAATTTGATGAGTCAAATGGTTCTCAAAAGGGAGATGAATTTCATGAAGTAGATATTGGAGATGAGCCAATGAGAGAAGCTATATGGAACATGCCCGTGGGTGAGGTTTTACCCCATGAGGCCATTGATGATGATAATGGTGAGCCATCTACTCCACCACCCCAACCAACCTCATCCTCCGATGTGCAAGAACCAACCCAAGATGCTATTGACACACCCATTAGATCCTCCCAAGATTCATTGAGAGTGCACCCACCTAGCCATAAGGAAACCCAAGCGAGAAGTGAGCCACAAGATTCGCCATATGCTTCACCTCAAGCCACTTCTCCAAGCTCTTCACACAACACCCCCTTATCCACTCCAAGCTCTAGTTCCAAAAGAAGAAAGCATATCAATGATTCCCCCACCTCACTACGAATCCAAGACACTCATATCTCAGGAGAGCAAGCAATCCATGATGCCCAAGATACTTCACCTAGACCTCCTCCCACTCAAGAAGAACATCGTCCTAGACCCAAAGCCATTAACAAGGATCACTCACATGACTTGATCATTGGGAGCCTATCTCAAGGAGTGAGGACAAGGAGAAATCAATACAATACCAACTACATGAATGATGAGAATGATGATGAGTCAAATGTTGCAATTGAGAACTTCTCTTTCATCTCCATGATTGAGCCCACCACTATTGATGAAGCAATGGATGATCACAAGTGGGTTACTGCTATGCAAGAAGACTTGAACAACTTAAAGAGATGCGAAGTATGGAAATTGGTGGAAAGGCCCAAGAATCATAATGTAGTTGGCACCAAGTGGGTCTTCAAGAACAAACAAAATGAGAAAGGGGTCATTGTCAAGAATAAGGCTCGCCTAGTGGCTAAGGGATATTCTCAAGTGGTGGGTATTGATTTTGAAGAAACATTTGAACGGTCCGTCTTGAAGCAATTCGGATCTTACTTGCCTACACATCACATAATGGCTTCAAGCTCTATCAAATGGATGTGAAGAGTGCATTCTTGAATGGAGAGATTAATGAGAAAGTCTATGTGGAACAACCACCAGGGTTTGAGGACTCTAAGCATCCAAGACATGTGTTCAAGTTGAAGAAAGCTCTCTATGGACTCAAGCAAGCATCAAGGGCATGGTATGAACATTTGAGGAACTTCCTTCTCAAGAACGGCTTCAAAATTGGAAGTTTTGATAGCACTTTGTTCATAAGGCATGTTGGGAAGGATCTCTTTGTGTGCCAAATCTATGTGGATCATATCATTTATAGTTCAACCAAGTGAAGTTCAATGAAGAGTTTTGGAAAATAATGGCAAGGGAATTCCAAATGTCAATGATTGGAGAGTTGCATGTGTTCCTTGGTTTTTAAGTCAAGTAATTGAGAGAGGGAAACTTCATCTACACAAAGAAGTATACCAAGGACCTTCTCAAGAGATTTAACATGGAAAATTGCAAGTCTTTGCATATACCTATGGCGACAAGCAAACCTTTGGATGATGGTGTGAAGGGAAAATCTGTGAACCCCTAGCTCTATAGATCAATGATTGGTTCTTTGCTCTATCTCACCGCCTCAAGACTGGACATCATGTTTAGTGTGTGCTTGTGTAGAGGAACAAACTTGAAGGTCATGAAGAGGATAGTTAAATACCTCAAGTACACACCTACCATGGGATTATGGTATCCTAGAGGAACAAACTTTGAGTTACTTGGGTATTCGGACTCGGACTTCGCGGGTTGCAATGTAATTAGGAAGAGCACATCAGGAGGTTGCCAATTTCATGGAAGATCTCTAGTATCTTGGACTTAAAAGAAACAAAACTTGATGGCTCTATCTACAACTAAAACAAAGTACATGGCAGCGGGAGCTTGTTGTGCCCAACTTCTATATATACGGCAAACACTTTCGGATTATGGCCTCAACTACACTCAAATGCTACTATATTGTGATAGTGAGGTGGCAATCAAAATGGCTCTCAAAATCGGAGATCATGGTCATGCAAAGCACATACAAGTGAACCATCATTTCATAAGGGACCATGTTGAGAAGAAGAACATTGAATTGGTGAGCATACGAACAAATAAACAATTGGCAGATATCTTCACCAAGCCACTCGATGAGAAGACCTTCAACAAGCTAAGCGGAAAACTCATTGTTCTTGACCTTTCAAATTTTCCATGACGTATACTTGAAGCTTGTATTTTGTAAATATGTATAGTCTTTGTTTGTTTAGTATTGTTGTTTGTGTCTTTGTTTTGTGCTTGTTTCTCTTCTTCTTGTAGGTCGACTTCGGACCTCCTTGAGATAGCAATGGAAATGGGTTATGCTTGGAAAGGTGGTTTATGGTGCGCCCAAGGCTTTGAACAATGGTCCATTGTGAGTAAGCTCGAGAAGGGAACAGCTCGTCACTAGCACTTTGGTTTGTATCCTTTCTCTCTCTTTCTTTTAGAATCACATCATGCATCTGTATACTTGTTGCATTTGCATTTGCATTCTTTGCATTCTTGCATCATGATAAATTACATGCTTCTAAGCATGTTTCTAGGGGGAGTTGCTTATTTACAATGTAAGTATATGACCCTCCAGATGATCACTTAGTGATATTTGTGCTTCTTGCCCATTGAGTCATGTTCAAACGAGCTCCGAGGTTAAAACTACTCGTGCGACTCAAAGACAAGTGACTCATACATTCCCAACACACAAATGACTAACAATTGCATACTTGAGAAGATATTTTGTTAAGTCATGTGTGTAGGGGGAGCTATGGTGGAACACCATCATGATCAAAATTAAGAATAGTACAAAGGATGAGAAGAACATAAAGATACAAGGGAAGCCATGAGGTGACAAAGAAAATCATGAAGAACATGAACATCACTTAAAGGATATATGAACAAATGAAGATGATCAAGACAATGGTGCATGTCTACAACAACAATGAACATCTACACTGACATGAACGTCTATGTCTATGGTGTGTGTCTACTTCAACAAGATCAACTACCACGACACCAAGATAGGCACAAAATTCAACTCAAGATCAACATCAAGTGTGCTATGTAATTGGGTAGTTCTCCCTCAACACCTAGCAAATTCCAAGGGGCAGACTACTTCCAAGATAAGGACCAAGGTAATCCTTTCAAACCTATCTCTTTTTTGGTTCTTTGTTGCTCGTTCGTCTTGGATCATCATAAATAGTGGTTGTCATCCACCAAAAACGAGGAGATTATAAGGTTCATGACCATTGAGGTCACCCCAAGGTATGAATGTCTTGATGATGAATGACAAACATGAAATATGACTAATGTCTACACGAGAGTGTTGTGCGTGTAGGAAACCATTTCTAGTTAATGATGATCGTTGACGGTTGCCTTGGCAATGGATAACAATGACCACAAGCATGGAGCTTGATGAGCTTGATGGAGTCCAAGGGTTTTTGGAGATGGATCAAGGTGAGGGACAAGCTAGGAGCAAGTGATGAGAACATCACACCTATGAATACACACAACACTCCTCCAACTAAGATGAAAGTTCATGTGCATCACCTGAATTTACAGGTGAGCTCATTTCTAATGTTTTGTTTATGTGGTTTTGAGAATAGATTGTGACCTAATGAATTAATTTTTGTTAGAAACCATGGAGATGATGATGAGATAGCTGGGGAGTTGATTGGAGGTGTGATGGGCCAGCAAGGACGTCCAAGCCAAGGTGGAGGCCCAATCAAAACCGACTTCGAGTCTAGTTCGAAACCCAGGACCAGTCTGCACTAAAAGGGACGCCCAGAACCCATATGGACTCGGATTTGAATGTTCTACATATGCCTTGAAAGATATCAAAAAGGCCTTTCCAACCCAAATGGTTTCATGTCAAAATTCGTCCCGAGTCCTTGGTAATTGCCGAAACAAGTTGACTTCAAGAATCTGTCCTTGTAATGCGACACCATAATCGGTCTTGGGGCCATGTATCGAGTTGAGCCCACTTAGGGCTGCACCCATGGGGTCTTGAACAACCATAGGGTCCTCATATACAGCCTCTGCCTCTTTATTAGGGTTCGGGTTTTGCTTAGATTATTCTGTTGACAATAGTTTTGCCGTCACTTCAGTTTGTGAGACTCCAACTTGTGAGATTCATCATATACTTGCAAATTTGGTTGCATTCTTCTTTGTTCTTACTTGTGTTCTTGATTTGCAGGCAAGGATAAGCCTTCTCGGCGAGGTCAACCGTGTCTAAGCTTCATGACCATTGATGATTGGATCCCCAAGGTATGAATATTTTGGTGATAGATGACAACTATGAAATTGTGGGCTAATATCTACACGAGTGTTGTGTATGCAGAAATCATCTCTAAACTCTACTATAAATCTTATGGATGATGGTTGCCTTGGCGGTTGATGACAATGACCACAAGCATGGAGGCTTGTGAGCTTGGCGGAGTCCAAGGGTTGATGGAGATGGATCAGGAGCACTTGTCTAGTTGTTAGGGCTTTGAGTCCATAGGAAAAACTGGACTATCAAGGGGGTCTTTCTCTTAGGTTAAGTCTAGTCGGTGATGTGCATTGATGCTCAGTGAAATCACATGCACTAGATGATAGTGGAGAAGCCAAGGAGCTGTTCGAAGAAGACGGGAAACGAAGTCAAGCGAGGACGAGGAGTTTCAGCTTCTGGACGAAGTGACCAGAGAGAGGGGTCAGTGGTGACCGAACTGTACGGTCACTAAGAGGTTTTGTCCATAGCCTATAGCAAGCAGCGAGGAAACTGTCAAGTCTGGAAGACCTAGAGACCGGACGGTCCGGTCAGTGGCCTGAGACTTGAGCAGCGAGGAAGCAGCGCGCCGAAATGTTTCTGGACTGGAGAGAGAAACAGACCGGACGGTCCGGTCAAACTGACTGTACGGTCTGATCAGCAGGAGTCAGCAGAGGGGTAGAGCCATTGGTGCTCAGGTTTGCAGTGATCGGACGGTTCAGTCTGGCAGTGACCGGACTATCTGGTTAGTATGCCCAGAAAGCTGATTTCATGGAGCAACTGCTAGTTGGAGGTCGGAAGCCTATATAACTTTGTTGCTAGGGTCTTAGAGACCACCCTTGGCCAGTGGAATTGCTTGGAGCATTTTGGTGAGAGTCAAGAGGAAAAGAGGAGAGCACTAGGAGGAGATATTGCATATCTTAAGAGTGCTAGTGGGAGTAACTTGAGCATTGATGCACATCTAAGGCTAGGATGTCGTTGAGGGTGTGATCTAGGTTGTTACTGTTGGTCTATGATGAGACCTAGACCGGTTAGGTGTCGGTGATCGAGCCTATCATGATTGGTTGTGAAGGTCGTCACATGTTTGTACCTGGTTTGAGCCCGCCGGTGAAAGGGACATGGCTAGTGAGCGCCCGTATCAGCTCGGAGAATCCGGCAAGTTCTCAAGGGAGGCGAGCTTGTCCCTATGTGGCAGCAGTGACACGCACCGTTTCTTCACTCCGGGAGTGATTGCGGGCTCGTGGGCGAGAACTCTACATCGGTGGCGGGAGGGACTAGGACTCCGGCGGGAGTGGTCCAACGAGGAATAGGGGAAGACGCCATCCTTTCGAGATCTCAGGAAAAAATTATGAGCATCTCTTGACCCCCTATTTACTATTTTGTATTTGTGTGTTGTAGTAACTAGGTTGAATTATGGCTGGCATAAGCTAGTGTGTTTGGCTTCCGTGCTTGTTATCATTATGAACACTAGCATATGTAGGGTCTTGGCCTACTAGAATTGTTAGGTTGCAATGATTGTTAGACTCAAGTAGTGTAATTTGAAGTATTTGGATTCGTGAGCGGCCTACCGATCCACCCCCCCCCCCCCTCTCAGTACGCCTTCGGTCCTTACACCGTGCAACACCGGTTGATAACCAGACGAGACGTTGTGCTATGATTGCGGGGTTCAGAACGTGTCGTTCGAAAGCCGGATCGATTTGTGTATTGCCTCTATCTTAGTCAAGATTATCAGAACCTATCGGAAGATCAGGAACCCTTGTCCACATCAAATGGTATCAGAGCTTCAGGTATACCGTTAGATTCCCCCTTATCTTTGTTTAGTTCGTGCCATTGTCCTATAGTCCAGAAAATTGTTTCACAAAAAAATTGTTTATCGTGTGTCCGCTGCCACTATAGCCTTTGTTAATTTGTAATTTTCTTGTGAGTTAGGTTAAATTTTGATCCATTGGAACACTTGTTCAGTTGCTGGTCAAACTAATATCCTTTGCTGGTCAAACTAATATCTTTTGTTCACCAACTCCCTGATCTGATCCATAATCATTGTGCGTTAGTGCTGCTGTGCCGGGAAGAAAAATTACAACTTATTTGCATCGGCTGTGTAGTGCTGGTCCTTGTGCTTTAAAATTGGTGCATGCTTTCTTATCTTTAACTACACTTGATTTCGTATGCAAGCACCTTGCTGCTGCTGTTTGTGCGCATATATCAGTTGCAATTTTTTATCCTTGGTAAACACTTCATTTATATCTTTGCTAGTTAGCCTTTTCATCCCTTTGTGAAATCTTTGATCCTACTTGAGACAAGCTATATATTTTTTCCTTGGGCTTTGCTTTTATCATCTCAAGAATAGTTGAGCAGCATAATTGGTATGCAAAAGAATCTGTTTTGCAGATCCGTACTAGCAGAAGTGAAAAAAAGGCAGAGAGAAGACAACACAACAAAGCAAAAGGTGCTACTGTTTGTAGAAAACTATTTAAGTGTTACCTGTTGCTTATAATTATATGCTACCATCGCAAATTTTGCAAGCCCATTTACACCTGAAAATAGCTAGTCTCTCCATCACTTGTGCTACATGAGCTGGGTTTTTTTTTTTCACACAGCTCAATCCTTTGGTAGTATCAAGTATCAATATCATTGGTGTGAGTTGCTTTGTTATTCAAGTATATCCAAAGATCAACAACTAGGCAATTGACTTCTTACTTGGATTACTATTTAACTTGACAATAGTCAAGAAATTCATATTGCTTTCTTGATTTTCCTTCCAAGCTCCACATATATCCTTCTGAATAATCACAGAATTTTGGACCCTCGTAATCATCGGATCATACTCTCCAAGGTATCCTCTGTTTTGCTATTAAGAATTTTGTAATAACTCAGTTAGGTGCTGCCATTTACTTGTTGAGAGTTTTCACCGTGATCAAATAGTAGTGATAGTAAAATATACTCTTGTGTGTTTTCTTGTTTGCTACAAACAATGACAAGTTATAACACAGATGGTGATGAGTCAATGGTGTCAAATGAGGTTGATACAAGTGTTGTAGCATAACAAGTGTTTAGTTCTCAAATGGAGAAGGTAGAGCAAAATCAAATGAACAACTTGTTTCAGACTCACTTTGTTGTGAAGGATTGACGTTGTCATGTCATTATTGATGGAGAGAGTAGCCACAACATCACAAGCTTGGAGTTGGTCGAGAAGCATGGCTTGACCACACAGCCACACCCATGTCCATACTATATCCAATGGGTAAATTCTTATTGTAAGATAGAGGTAGATAAAATTACACGCATTAAATTTTTCATTGGTTCTTATAAGGATAGTGCAGAATTTGATATAGTACCTATGCAAGTATGTCATTTGTTATTGAGTAAATCTTAGATTTTTACAAATAATGCTTTGAACAATACCATTGCAAATAGCTACTCATTTATATACAATGGTAGAAGAGTTACTCTTAAACCTATGACCGCTGCTGAAATTTTAGAAGAGGGTAAACAAAGGGTTGAGAGAAGAAAAAATGAACCATTTAGGAAAGAATGGGCTATTTTAAATGTTGTAACACTTCTGTCAAAATTTGTATTACTAGAGGATGAACATATTTCCTTGCCTCTTATTGCAATTAATACATTTCAGCTTCTACATAAAGAAGAGGATAGTGAGAAAGTTAAAGTACAGGTTGTTATTTTAGGTAAGAGTTTTTTTGATGTTATGAATTATTCCAACAATCTTGTTGTTTTAGAATCTTATAATGATTTTCCTTTGTCACAAGTTGATTTATCTACTGGTCCTTGTGATAAAGAGGAGTTGTGTGCCAATGCTTCACTTATACCTTTGCCACAACAAATGAATGAGCTTGATGCTTTTGCTTATGATTCACCTACTAATGCTGAAATTAAATATTTAATTTTAGTTACATGTGAAAAGGATGAGCAAAAATTATTGTCTTCTCTGAACACTTTGGGTTATATTGAATTTGATGTTCTTTGTGATCTAAATACCGTGGAGAAGAAAATCTTTTCTCAAACTGAATTGTCTTTACTAACAAGAAACATTTTTATGCTATTTTCAAAGAGGTTGTTCATTACTATGACATGCCTTCTATTGTAATTTCACATTGTGATGATAATTTTCATAACACATATATACATAAGGTGCATCCCAAGTTTGGGAATAGTTCTATATTTTATATTTCAGATTTGAGACCACTATTGGGAGAAAGAGATGGGATCGAGTCGAGGACGACTCTAATTCGAAAGGGAGAGAATGATGAGGACATCACACCTATGGATATACACAACACTCCTCCAACTGAGATGAAAGTTCAAGTGGTTTTGAGAATAGATTGTTACCTAATGAATTAATTATTGTTAGAAACCATGGAGATGATAATGAGATATCTGGGGAGATGATTGGAGGTGTGATGGGTCAGCAAGGATGTCCAAGCCAAGGTGGAGGCCCAATCAAAACCAACTTCGAGTCTGTTTTGGGACCCAGGACCAATCTGCACTAAAATGGATGCCCAAGACTCATACAGACTCGGATTTGGACGTTCTTTATATGTATGGAAAGATAACTAAAAGGCCTTTCCAACCCAATGGGTCCCATGTCAAAATTCATTCTGATACCTCGGCAATCGCCAAAACAATTCAACTTCTAGAATCTGTCCTTGTAATACGACACCGTAATCGGTCTTTGGGCCATGTATTGAGTTGAGCCCACTTAGGGCTGCATCCATGGGGTCTTGCACGACCTTAGGATACTCATATACAGCCTCCACCTCTTCATTAGGGTTCGGCTTTTGCTTAGATTATTCTGTTGATAACAGATTTGCCGTCACTTCGGTTTGTGAGACCCCAACTTGTGAGATTCATCATATACTTACAAATTTGGTTGCATTCTTCTTTGTTCTTGCTTGTGTTCTTGATTTGCAGGCAAGGATAAGCCTTCTCGATGAGGTCAACCGTGCAACACCGGTTGATAACTAGAGGAGACGTTGTGCTGTGATTACGGGGTTCAGGACGTGTCGTTCGGAAGCCGGATCGATTTGTGTATCGCCTCCGCCTTAATCAAGATTATCACAATGTATCAGAAGATCGGGAACCCTTGTCCACATCAGCAAGTGTTTAGAACACTTGTCTAGATGTTAGGGCTTTGAGTCCATAGGAAAAACTGGACTATCAAGGCGGTCTAGGTCATGTCTCTTAGGTCACGCTACTCGGTGATGTGCATGGATGCTCAGTGAAATCACAGACACTAGGTGGCAGTGGAGAAAGCAAGGAGCTGTTAAAAGAAGCTGGGAAATGAAGTCAAGCTAGGACGTGGAGTTTCAGCTTGTGGACAGAGTGACTGGACAGAAGGTCTAGAGAGACCAGACTGCACGGTCACTTGGAGATCGGAGAGGAGAACTGTGAAGAAGTCTGTTGCATGAAGGCTCAAAAAGACCAGATGGTCCGGTCTACAGACCGGGCGGTCTGGTCTGTATGGATGGGAGTAGAAACAAAAAGGAGCAGTTTTGGATGCTCTCTGGAATGAGCAAAAGGTGAAGAGACTGGACAGTCCAATCAGTATAGGATTCAGCCAGGGGCAGAGCCAATGGCTCTCGAGGAGCCGTCCAGATGGAGACCGGACAGTCCAGTCAGGCAGTGACCGGACTGTACGGTCAGTAGGCCCAATGACTAGTTTGAGGTTGGAAGCCTATATAAACTCATTGCTGAGGTCTTGAAGACCTCTCTTGGCTAGTGGAATAGCTGAGAGCATTTGTAGGGAGCCAAGAGGAAAAGAGAGGAGCACTAGGAGAGGATATTGGATATCTTGAGAGTGCTAGTGAGAGTAACTTTAGCATCTATACACATCTAAGGCTAGAGTGTCCTTAAGGGTATGATCTAGACTGTTACTCTTAGTCTATGGTGAGACCTAGACCGGTTAGGTGTCGGTGATCAAGCCTCTCGTGATTGGTTGTGAAGGCCATCACACGTTTGTACACAGTTTGAGCCCGCCGTTGAAAGGGGCATCGATAGTGAGCGCCAGTGTCTACTCGGGGAGTCTGACAAGTTCTCGAGGGAGGCGAGCTTGTGCCTTGGTGGTAGCGGTGACGCAACCGTGTCTTCACTCCGGGAGTGATTGCGGTCTCGTATACGATAACTCCACTTGGTGGTGGGAGGGACTGATACTATGGCGGTGGTGGTCCAACGAGGAGTGGGGGAAGGCGTAATTCTTCTAAGACCTCGGGAAAAAAATCATGAGTCATCTCTTACTCTACTCCTTACTTTGATACATTATCTTTCGCATTTACATACCGTGTTATTCATGCTTATGTGCTTACCTTGCTCTAGTTGACTTGTTGACTTGCATGAATAGGCTTCCTGCTTGCTAGTAGTGTTTAAGCTTCCGCATTTTGTCACTAGCATGTATAGGAGTTGCTTTGGCTTGATTGATCATCCTTGTATGTATCGTGCTACTCATGCTTGTGTGCTCTAGTTCTTTATCTTGTAGCTTTGCATGAGTAGGCTCCGTTGCTAGCTTGTTGTTTCCTTCCGCGTATCTACTTTACTAGCTTGCATTGGAGTTGTATTGCCTTGTGTGTGATCCACTAGTATGCTTAGGTTGTTGTTCCTTTCATATGGCTATTATCTTGCTAGTGTGACCACCTCTAGAATTGCTATAGGAACTGGTTGGGTGTTTGTGTATCAAGACATGGTTGTATATGAATATTCTAAGTGCACATGACATTTGCCATATGCCAAAGATTGTGATGGATAAAATGGAATGTGTCACTTTGTGGATATTCTCTATTACAATATAAGTGACATATATGACTAAGCAATTGTTGATGACAAGAGACAAAAGGAGCAAGTTGATGTGTCAAGCATATTTTCACTATGGTCATTGGTACATACCTTATTGTTTGCTATACATCAAAAGGAATCAAATACATCTAAACAAAAATCAATTGTGTGCTCATGCATGATACAAGGGGATGTGTGAATCATGATGGTAATCGATCCTTGACAACAAAGTGAGTCTAGAATAAATTGTTCAATTGATTTTGCTCTACCTTCTCCATTTGAGGACTGAGCACTCGTTGTACTACATCACTCATATTGTTCTCATTAGATGATGTTGAATCATCACCATGAGTGGTGTAACCTGTCATTGTTAGTAGCAAACAAGAAAACACACAGAAGTATATTTTCCTATCACTACTATGTGATCACAGTGGAAACTCTCAACAAGCAAAGGGAACCATCTTATCAAGCTCTTACAAAGTTCTTAATTACAACAAGCAAAGGATACCTTGGAGAGTGTGAACTGATGATTACTTTGGAGAAGGGCAAGCATGAGACTTGGCGCCGAAGCACCTTTGTGATGGAGAAGAGCAAGTGGATGCTTGAATTCGACGAATCAAAGATGTCATGAAGACTCACATGTTTCTAAGTGTCAATTATTTATGAATCAAGAAGAAAGGTGACATGGATGAAAGGTGGAGTTTTGACCATATGAAGTAATCCTCCATAGTCATCAGCTCAAGGTGGATATGCTCAAGTGCTGAAAATGTTGATCACCCTCATGAAGAGAAATATGAAGAATATTAGCAAATGGAATTATCTCAAGCTCAAGCGATGCTTTTAAAGTCATTCATTTGTTTCTTGAGTATAGGTTATTGTTCTATCAAGAGGGATGCAACATGTGTTCATGACAAAGTCAAAGTGCTCGAAACCCAAAGAGAAACCTTTTGAGAGACCTAAATCCTAGCCCTGAGTGTGCAGCAGTGCTTCAACCGGTCAGACCGGTTGAGCACACCGGTCAGACCGGTTTGAATGGTGTTTCTGGGTCCAGTTTTGGGTTAGTGAGTGTTTGGCCTAGAAATATAGTTGGGTAATTAGTTTGAGTTGTTTAGCAGCCTAGTGGGTAGCTTGTGGAGTCTTTTTGGCTAGTATGGTTGGGTAGCTTGTCTCCAACCGGTCAGACCGATGTGTCATACTGGTCAGGTCGGTGTGATTCTGATAGCTCCAATGGCTAGTTTCTAGAACCAAGTTTAAATACCTCTCCACCACTCCCTTCGGTTGTTGCTGGTTCTAGCCTGACTGAAAATCATTCCAACGGCCATTTGAGCTCTCCCCAACCTCTCTTTGTGAGATTTGATTGATTCTAGCAATATATTTGAGTTGGGTTGAAAGATTTGAGTGTGTGAGCACAAGTGAGAAAATCCTAAGCCTTGAGCACTTTAGGCTATCATCAATCAACTCGTGAAGAATTTGTTACTCTTGGAGGTGAAGCCTCCTAGACGGCTAGGCGTCACCCTAGAGCTCCCAAGCTTGTGGTGAGCCTTGGAACAGTTTGTGGGGGTTGTGATCTTGCCTCCGCAAGGAAAAAGATCAAAGTAATGGATCGGGGAAAGCGGTTGAAAGAGACCCGGCTTGGAGTTGGCCTTGTGAGCAGCTCAAGCTTCCTCAATGGAGACATAGGGATCACAGTGGTGTAGTTCCAAACTTCAGTAAACAAATCATTGTGTCTCCACTTCGGTTTGCCTTCTTAGTTTTTTTCTAGTTCATATTTGTGCTTCCGCTTCGATCTACTTGGTAGTGCCTTTTGTGTGCAGGTACTAAGTGTATGTGCTAAACAAAATCTCCTGGAGCACTACTCCAAGTCTTGGTTGAACTAGAACTCGAATTGGGGGTTTGATCTGTTTCTGTCAGTGCATACCGATCAGACTAGTAGGACACACCGGTCATACCGGTTTAGTACTAATTTGTGCAAAAATGTTTTGTAAATTTCAGGTTTTGCCTATTCAACCCCCCCCCCCCTCTCTCTAGGCGACATCAAGATCTTTTCAATTGGTATCAGAGCCTGGACTCACATCTAAGCTTAACCGCCGTGAGAAAAGGATGTCGTCAGAAGGTGCAAATTATCTAGAACCTCTTTTGCTTGATGGCTCTAATTATGTGTCTTGGTGTAAATACATGCTAGAAGTACTTAAAGCTATTGATCTTGTTTTATTGAGCATTAAGGATGTAAGCATTTTTCTCCAAATTTTAATTGGGATAATTGCTCTGATGAGGAAGTAAAATGCTTGCAACAAAATGCTCAAGCTACTAATGTCTTGTTGAGTGCTTTAAGTGTATATCTTGAAATCAAGATCTATAAGGAGCATGGTTTCCTAAAAGATGCTCATGTGCTGTGGAACACTCTCAGAGAAAAGTATTCGAAGTCCACAGTAAGCCAAAACTGTGTTGGAGCTACAAGTCTAATGCAACCGGTTAGACTGGTTGCTCATACCGGTCATACAAGTGTTTACAAACAAACAACTGCTTCACTGAAGAAAAACAAGCGCCATCGACCAAGTGAAGAATCAACATTAGAATCCTTGCACAAGGGTCATGGTACTTGTTTTATGGCCAAGCGAAAGAAGAAGCAAACTAAGAAAGATGAGAGTGAAAGTGAATATGATGACCTTGAGTTTGACAAGATAACCAAGAAAAACTTGTTCAAAGTTATGAAGCTCGTAGGAAGGATTCAAGAGCAAGATATTCAGCTAGAGAAGCAAGAAGATTTTCTCATTGGCAAAATGGAAGAGCTCAAAGCTCTAAATGAAGAGCATGAGAAACTCTGGTTGGTAAATATGAACAACTACTAAAGAAATATGCTTGTGGTACTAATGCTTCTTCTTATGTAGCACCTCTAAAGCAAAAGAATATTGACCTCAAGAATGATCTTGAGGTGCTCACTAGCAAACATGTGACTATGCAAAAAGATCATATAGAGCTCATATGCTCCCATGAAAACTCCAAGACTCACATGCTTTGCTACTAGTGGCTCATGAGGTTGTGGTAACATTAGTAAAATACTCTCAACCTCCTAAACAAAAATGCATGTGCTCACAACAGCAAGTTGAATTTGTGCTAACCCATGTTGCTCACAACAGCAAGTTGAATTTGTGCTAACCCATGTTGCTCTGAATGCCAACACTCAAATGTTGAGCAAATTACTGTAGAATCTTGTGATGACTTCATGGCTCAAGAAAATGATCAACTAAAGCTAGAAGTCAAGAGGCTTGAAGACAAAGTGGAAAGGTTAATGGGTAAGGTTCAACTGCAACCATCTCAAGATAACCGTGACAACATGGTGTAGAAGCTTGAGATGGATACAACCGTCACTAGACCTGAACCTCAACCAAATTACAAGTGTCCTTGGCACAAGAAACAAGAAACAAGAAAAGAAGAATCTTGACCATATCCAATCCTTCAAGTGCTCCGATATGGGTCATTATTCATTTATGTGCTCTACCATGATTAAGAGCAAAGGAAGACTCTCAAGAAGACAAAGAAAGCTCATCAATGCCATTGTGTGCTTTGGATGCAAGAAGAAAGGTCATATGATCATGACTTGTACATCTTCCCCATCTGGACAAAAAGTGCAGGCCAAACCAGTCAGAACGATATGTCCAACCAGTCAGACCGGTCTAGTACTACTTCTGGTCATAAAATTGACATGATGACAAATGGTCGAGTTGCATCTAGAACAAAACAAGGATTGATGAAGGCACAACAGAAACAAGAAAAGGAGATCATCTCCAAGATCAAAAGAAGAACATGCTACACATGTCGAGTCAAAGGACACCTAAGCAAGGATTGTCCAAATGGTAACACAATTGAGCCTAAAATGATCAATAATTCTATTTCTAATGTGCATGGCAAAGAAAAAATGGTAAATGGTGCTAGAAAGGTGGCTTGCTCAACACATGTTGGCGCTAAGGTCATTTGGGTGCCAAAATCTTTGTTGACTAATCTTGAAGGACCCAGCCAATATTGGGTACCAAAGAAAACCTGATTAAGCTTGCAGGTACCATGAGATACATTGGAGGCTTGACACACACAAAGAAAAGTGGAGTAACACTCAAGTTGTCAAGCATGAAATAAAACTTAATTATGATGATCCAAAGTATCTCAAAATAGATAAGTTCTAAACTATGTCTCTGCTCATGAATGTTTTGCTTTAAATTGTTCATCTTATAAGACATTCATGCTATGAACATTCCTAGTATTATCTATTTGTACCATATGATGCTCTTAATGACTCTCAAGTAGAGCAAGATATTCATCTTGACAGAGATAAAGCATCACTTGAACATGTGGAAAAGAAACGAAGCAACAATCAACAAAATGAAGAACTAAACTAAGAGAGACTGGCCAGACCGGTGTTTGTTACATGTCAGTCCGGTTGAAGTCAATTAAAAAGTCCTATGATTCTTGTATCCTGACAGTGGTGGTCAAGAAGATCAAATTGCTGGACAATCTGAAATATTCTCTGTAATCGTTGACATCCACGACACCTGTGTGTATGTATGTTTGTAAATATCTGTTGGCACTTCCCAAGTGCCCCTTTTATATGTGAATATTACCCCAATTAGAGCATAATTGATACTAATTTAGGCCATTTACCTGTGATATTGTCTATATATTTGTATATGCGTTGTTTTGGAGCTTTATTGCAGAAACAGGTAAAATTGGTGATTAATGCGATGATGGAGAAGACGGGAGTCCAGAACTGACGAAAAGCACTGAAGAAGCCCAGTGCGCCGATCAGCGCAAGGGTGTTTTGGCCCACAGAAGTGACCGAGGCCCATTCCACATGTTTATGGAAGTTTATCTGCGCAAGACACTTGAAGATATTTGTCTAGAAGATTTATAGAACTTCAAGAAGATTTATGGAACTTCAAGATCTCAACGTGCAGTACAAGACTTTATCTCGAAGGAAAAGGCCCACATGGCAGCTGTGGAAGATAGAGGAACCGACTCGGGGAAGAAATCAAAGAAGACACGGCTTGCGCCGATCAGCGCAACCGCCTTATTTGCTAGAAACCGAGTCTTTTACGAGTAGAACCCCTATAAATACTTGTAAACCCTCACCGCAGAGAGGAGAGGCGACGGAGGGACACCAGATCTATGAATTAGAGCCACCGAGGCTTGCCCCGTTAGAATAGATCTCTACATGAGTTTCAAGAACCATTGGAGTTAAGAGTTGATCCGTCAAGGTAGGCCATCTCGACGGGGATGAATCTTACTCTATGTATCTCAAGGATGATTGAATATGTTCATGATGGTTTTGGTGATTTGTCTATCTTGATTCTATAATCATGCATGTGCTTATTCCAATTGCTTAGTTCTAGGCTAAGTAAGTAGATATTATCTTAATCGTGGTGATTAGGATAGTGTTCGGACATTGTATTGATTATGGTTGCTTGATGATGCTAGTAGTGTGGTTTAGCGGTGACAGCACTAAGCCTACGCAGCACTATTGGATAGTTGAGTAGGATAAGATACTCGCGCGATTAAGGGTTTCCTCTCGGCAGCGATAAATCGGGAGCCGCTCGGAAAGCAGGGTGGACTTACTCATTATAGGTTTTCATTGATCTATGTAATTACCCATTATGATGCTATTCAATTAGACTTTATGGTTATGATCTCACTAGTAGATATCTGGCTACTCACTTAACAGCATAGGTTTACAAAATCTGGCGCACTTTGGCTTAGATTCACCAGTGTGCCGATCGGCTCAATTCCTGCGCCGATTGGCGCAATCACAGATTTACTAGATCTTACGCACTTTGACTTAGTTTCACTAGTGTGCCGATCGGCGCACCGATCGGCTCGACTCCTGCGCCGATCGGCGCAACGACAGATTTACTGTCTGGCGCACCTTTGCGCTGGCCAGTCTCCCCCTCATGCAACCTGACCTTGACAGTAGCCTTGACTAGATCTTTTACTGTTAACTTTGTTAATAAATCTCTATGGTCCCACTCGATTCGATAAACCTTGGAATACTCAATTCAAGGGAAAAAGTGCTACAATCGTACACCGTCCTCTTGCGGTATATAAGTGGGTGCATAGATATGACCAACAAGCTTCTTTTTCTGGCGCCGTTGCCGGGGACCATAGCAGGTTTTTAAACATTGTTTGATGTATTAGTGTTTAGTCATTGTGCTTTACTTGTCTCTCTAGTACATATATTCTGTTAAGTGAAACTAACAGGTATGGATGGTCCTAAGTCAAATAAACCCTCTAATTACGCCGATGATCCAGAAAGACTCTTTCACAAGAAAAGAATAGCGGAGAAGAGAAGCAAGTCACTTGGAGATTTAGAATCAGTCCATGCAACACCTCGAGTATTATTCACAATAGAAGACTCAGTTCAAGAGCAAGAAGAAGAGGAGATGGCAGAGGTACCTATGGTTAATCGTCTCAAGCCACAATTAACTAGTATTGTCAAGACAGATTTCCAAGAAGCTCAAGATCAACTTCCGTATCAATTGGAGAGATATGTTGGAATAGTGGCACAACAACCGTTCACACATTCAGAAGATCCCAATCATCACTTGCAACACTTCCTTGAGGTTTGCAGTACATTCAAGATAGCGGGATTGACAGGAGATCAAGCACGTGTGCGGCTGTTCCCTTTCTCTCTAGTGGGACGCCCCAAGCAATGGTACAATGGATTGGAAAACACAGTAAAAACGGTGTGGAACACGTTAGCAGCTGAATTCTTGGCCAAATACTTTCCCCCCGGTAAGACTCAAGCTTTGAAAAATAAGATTCTTGGATTTACACAGAATCTTGATGAGAGCATTGGAGAAGCATGGGAAAGATACAATGAATATATGGATACATGCCCTCATCATGGTCTAACGGTTGGAGAAGTTGTTGAGAAGTTCTACATAGGATTGAATCTTTTATCACGTCAACATTTGGACGCCTCAGCTGCAGGATCATTCATGTCAAAAACCCCCACCGAAGCTAAGAATTTGATCAAGTTGTTAGTTGAAAATCAATCGAGGGATGGTGAGAGAAGCTCAAGGAATTTGCAACCTTCAAAAGAGGTAGCGAAGAGTGTGATTGAGAAGACTCAGGAAGAATTGATTATAGATCGCCTCGATGCTATTCAAAGAAGGTTGGACAATAATCTTCATATCCCTAAGGAAGAGACACTCAAGCTGGCGGAATCACGCTCCACATGTAGTGAGTGTGGAGAATTTGGTCATGTGCAGAAAGATTGCCCTGAAGAGATGAAGATGTTAGAATATATGAAGAATAGTGGATGGAAGCCCCAATATCAGCAACAAAGGAGTTCTTTCTCTCCTAGTTCGTCCATGCAAAATTCTATCCCACTTCATCTCCAATGTCAAGTTCTTCCAAGCTCAAGAAGATCAACAAGGACAATCAAGCTAAATTCAAGGAGATTGATCGTGTCCTTGAGAGAATTAATGACAACGTAATAGAAATTGGGAGCTCCAACGAGCAGATTTTGAAGCATACCAAGATTATGGAGCAACAGATGGGACGGCTATCACAAGCCATTCAAGGCAACAAGGGGGCTATTCCTGGCAATACAATGTCTACAGAGCAGTTGAAGGCAATAGCTACATGATCTGGAAAACAAATAGAAGATCCAGAGCACTCTGCGGGAGCAAGGAAGCACCGCGCCGACGATCGGCGCGACGACCTTGTCGGCACCGATCGGCTCCCTGAAAGCGCCGATCGGCGCAAGGAGGATACTCAACTACTGACGAAGACAGAAAGAGCACGGCAACACAACGAGCAATTTGCAAGGTTCATCGATATTATGAAGAAGCTTTACATCAATGTCCCTTTTGTTTACGCTATCCAAGTTCCCACCTATGCCATGTACATTAAGGACATGATGCAAAACAAGAAGTCTCTAGTTTCTAAGGAGGTTGTGAAGGTCACTAAGGAACTAATGGCGGCAATCAATGATGTTGCACTGGAGAAGAAACCCGACCCTGGATCACCAAGCATCAAATGCATGATTGGAACAAGGATATTTGATAGGTGCTTGTGCGATCTTGGAGCAAGCGTAAGTGTTATGCCCCGTCATATATTCACAAATCTCAATTTGCCTGAATTAGAGCCTACGGGTATGTGTTTGGAGTTAGCCGATCAATCGGTACGCTTCCCTGATAGAATTGCTGAGGATGTGCCTGTTCAAATTGGAGATCATATCGTCCCTGTTGATTTTATTGTGCTTGACATGGATAAGAGGACGAGGACCCCGTTGATCTTAGGCAGACCCTTCTTGAGGACAGCAAAGGCAAGTATTGATGTTGGGAGTGGTGAGTTAAGCTTCGATATAAGTGGGACTCCCTACTCTTTCAAGTTTTTCCCAAAGGGAGAAGAGTGTCGTGCTATTAATGAAGTGAAGAGATACAAGACACCGTGGCATCATGGCGTCAAAAGTAATTGGAGGGGATGTATGGATAGGTCGTCCAAGCTATATGAACCATGGAGATAAGATGACCTTGTAGTGTCGCGGCCTCACATCCCGCACCGCGACACTAAGGATTGATTGTTTGCGGGGAGGTCCAGCTCTTTGACCTCTAAATAACTAGAGCGCTCTTGGGAGGCAACCCAATTATCAGGGGATTTAGAAGTTATTTAGTGCTTATGGGAGGGCAACCCATTTCATTTAGTTAATTAGTGCTGGCCGTGAGGGCAGCCCGGTGTTTTTAAATTTGCTTGCTTGTGATAAAAACAATCTCCCGGATAAAAAAAATAGAAAAGTGTGTGCTTAATTCTTGTGTGCTCTTGCGTTGTCTGTTTATTCGTGCAAAATTGTGTATATACATACTGTAGACTAACAATACAGGATTATAAAAAAAGACCAAAAACAGAAAGGAATAGAGCTAGCGCCGATCGGCGCACTTCTGCGCCGATCGGCGCAGTACTCGGCGCAGTATTGCTCAAGTCAGGACAGAAGGCCGACGAGGCCCAGAATTGAAGGAGTGCTAAACCAGCACAGTAATTTTCAGAGACGGAGCTATTTTCAAGAACAACATCTAGCGAAGAAGTGAGGTGCCAGAAGCAAAAACGGACGTCGCGCCGATCGGCGTGAGTCAGCGTCGATCGGCGCGGTCACCAGATGAGCCCCGATACGTATGCCAATACTACAGGAACATTGGAGAAGTGAAAATTAGGTGAAAGAGATGAACACGAGGCATCAGAATCAGCACCGAACCTAAAGACGAGGTGCAAGGGACTTGCGCCGTTCGGCGCCCTACTGCGCCGATCGGCGCAAGTACCCATGCGGTTCCCAATTGGGCGACAAAGGCGGCAGGCATTGATTTTGAGGAACAGGTATGATTATTATGCAGGTGTGCAGTGCAGAGGAGACACGGAATTGACCAAAAGCTGAAAAAAGAGACGGCGCACCGATCAGCGAGGGCCCGCGCCGATTGGCGCAGCCAACAAGACATCGGGATTCTGTGCTGTTCCCCTGCCAACCAACATGATGTACCGGGTAGCGACATGAAGGATGGGAATGAAGTGCCAGAGTGGTCAGAGCACTCAAAATTTGAATTGTGCCGATCGGCGCAATGCCGTGCCGATCGGCGCGCTCTCAAATTTTGAAATTTTACGGCGGTTCCTTCTCCTGGAAGTTTCGTACACTATAAAAGGAAGGCCAGGCGCCCCCATTCGGCACCATCCCGGTAAGCTCTCCACCTTCCCCACTACCCACGATCTCGGACATGTTCCACATTCCTCGCAGATGGATCGTCTCCGCTCCTCCGTCGGCAAGTTGGTCAAGAGGCTGCACCGGGGAAGCAGTTCAGGCGGCAGCAGCGAGTCGAGCGGTGACTCCTCGGCGAGGGGTGGCTCCGACGCTCACGATGACATGTCGGTGGGTGGTGCATCCACCGGCTCGGTGGCGGCGACATACAAAATCCGCGCTCGCCACTCCGTCTCCGGCGCGACCCTTCCAACAGGGCGTGCTACAAGGAGCCAAACAGCGGCAAGCCGTGGGGTTCCCACATCACCACCACCGCCGGCATTCATGCCGTGCACGGTGGAGGAGGGCTTCACCCTCCTGGGCATGGAGGAACAGCGGCACTACCTCGCGGTGAGAGGAAGGTTTGTCCCTAATTTCGACTTGGACGAGACCTTCCTCACCTCAATCGGCATGTGGGAGGACTTAAGGAGGATGCTAGACAACCTCGGCTGGGTGGATTTCCACCTCCTCCACATGGACTAAAACCTCGACATCGTCACCGAGGTTGCCTCTACGATAAGGCTTGGCACCATCGAAGACGGTAGCGAGGCCGCCAACTTCCGCGTCCGCGACATCAGACACACGGTGACCATGGAGGCGGCGGCTCAAGCCTTCGGCTTCGACACTGATGCCAACGTCGCCGGCATCTTGGGACGTGGGGATTTGGACTCCTTTTGGAGGTGGCTCTCGTTTGTAGAAGAAATGAAGCGTGGCAACATCCGCAACCCAACCATTCAAGTCTTCCATCGGTGGTTGGCGGCGCGCATAGGCGACAAGGTCAACTCCAGCAACATCACCGATGCGGACTTGCGGTGGCTCTTCAATGCCATCGTGAGTCCGTCTCATTGCAACCCCATGTCGGTGATGGTACGGGGTTGGCTCGACAAGAGGGGCAAGGGAAGCAAGAAGTTGGCCTTCGGGGCCTATCTTCAACGCCTAGCAGCCCTTGTTTGCGACGGCGACGGACCGGCAGGGCGCAATTACAAGTGGGAGTGCGTGACGGAGATCGGCGAGAATATGACTCGTGGCAATATTGTCACGGGAAGTTTTCATGCCGGCTTCCATGTCGGCGGCACCAACATAAAGCTCCCGTGTGCGGAGCTACGAGTTTTTCTCCCTCGCAAGCTGAACGGAGGAAATTGGCTTGAGGAAGGTCTCCTGGAGGGGGGCCGAGTTCTCAAGGACCGCCGTGGGCGGGTTCAACAGACGGACACATCTACAGCAGCCGGTGGCGAGTGGGATTCCTGGGGTCACGCCAGGAGCCTCAGCAGTACCAGTCAGGGTGGAGCGACGCAGCGGGCGGTTCACAGCCCTCTACGCTGATCGGCGTAGGCGACGTGCCGGTCGGCGCACCCTACTGCAGCGCGAGTATCGACTACAGGTACCAAGGGCGTGTACCAGTGGTGCCTCCTATGCTCGGTGCAGACTTTTTCGTGCCCATGCAGGGGTACCTCGACAACAACATGCACTACATTGAGCGCATGGAGGAAGCCACGTCCCAATGGAGGTACAACCACGATGCGATGGTGGAGGAGTTCGAGCGACTCAAGGCGCGGTGCTATGGCTTCGATCAGCCACCGACTCCACTTTCGGATGACTAGAGTGCCTAGGAGTTGGGACGTGTATCGGTTTCCCGGTTTGTGTTTCTTTTATCTTTTGCAGTATTTTTCTTTATTTACTTATGTGTGTGTGAGCGGGTTGGGAAACCATGTATCGGGTGTGTTTACTTTCATGCAAGTGTGTTAGTAGTAGTTTTATTTTCATGCAAGTGTGTTAGTAGTAGGTTTATTTTCATGCAAGTGTGCAAAAATCATCACCATGTATTCGAGTTTCGATCTTAATATAATGGTGGCGGTTATGCTCTTTTAGGAAAATTGAATTATTTATTCTTTCTTGAAAAGTGGTGATAAAGATCAAAAAATGTTGAGCATTGAATAAAATTTCGAACTTACACTTAATGATTATTCGGCAAATATGTCTTATGTGGAGCAATTTTGAGTACCCATGTGCTTCATTTGTGTTGTAAAGTTTGTGATGATAACTTAGTACCAATCTTTTCAAAAATAAATTTTCATGTTGTGAACTTTAGAATTTATTGTTTTCAAGATCCTTACCTACCAATGCCATATTTTGAACAATACTCATGAACCTTTGATATGTAGATAAACATTAAATTGATGGTTGAGTTCGGTTCGGATTTAATTCTTTTTGGTATGAACTTTATTAAGATGGCAATTCTTTGTGTATCTTTTTCTAGCCTTGAAATTACTCATGCAAAAATTCAATTCCGCTGAGTACACTACCACAAACCCAAAATATCTTGTTGAGTATCATTCCTTGACCACATCCTATATTTCTGGCTATATTTAATTCTTGAATAAATGTTGCAGCCAGACAAATCAAATACCAACAAATGTTGGTGAATTTGGGTTGAGAGCCGATCGGCGCAGCAGTGGTGAAAAAAAAACTCTGTTGTTTGCTAAGGGACTAGCAAAATTTTAAGTGTGGGGAGGATGGTATATGACATGCTTATTCTTGAAATTCATTCTAATATAGCCATGAATCATTCCAACCATGTGCAATATTCCATGATCAAATTTTTGCTATGCACATGTCCACATATCCAAAGTGTGAGTCCTTTCTTAAATTTTTCTTTCTTAATGGCCATCTTGATAAGTTTCTATAATTCCAATGAAGAATAATCTCCTAGCTTTACAATTTATTATTGATTTATCTTTGCAATCCTTGAATTACCTCACCTAGCTACTCATATAAGCCTTACACTAATATTATTGTATCATTATGATGTAGAATATAGGTTGAGCGATTTGAAAGATGAGTTGTTGCCTTGGATTATTTGGAAGATAGATTCTCTATGTTCACAACAATCTTTTAAGTGATTTTCATGTGTAGAAAAGTTCTAATCTATGAGTTGGACATGATCTTTTGCTTTGGGGAGAACTTTAAGCTTATGCCCATATTTGATCTATTTTGCTGAATACCAATATGAAATACACCACAATAGAACAATGCTCAACATTTG
The DNA here is from genome assembly GCA_030378355.1 of Eleusine indica. Taxonomy (NCBI): domain Eukaryota; kingdom Viridiplantae; phylum Streptophyta; class Magnoliopsida; order Poales; family Poaceae; genus Eleusine; species Eleusine indica. Next base: position 40,925,719 of record CM059501.1, on the reverse strand, counting down.
CTGATTTGAGATATCTTTTATGATAGAAAGAGTATGTTTTTCGATTTTTCTTTCTTTTACTTTACTCGGGACGAGCAAAGGTTTAAGTATGGGGGAACTGTTGGCACTTCCCAAGTGCCCCTTTTATATGTGAATATTACCCCAATTAGAGCATAATTGATACTAATTTAGGGCATTTACCTGTGATATTGTCTATATATTTGTATATGTGTTGTTTTGGATCTTTATTACACAAACAGGTAAAATTGGTGATTAATGCGATGATGGAGAAGACAGGAGTCCAAAACCGACGAAAAGCACTGACGAAGCCCAGTGCACCGATCGGCACAGTTCATGAGCCGATCGGCGCAAGGGTGTTTTGGCCCACAGAAGTAACCGAGGCCCATTCCACATGTTTATGGAAGTTTAACTGCGCAAGACACTTGAAGATATTTGTCTAGAAGATTTATGGAACTTCAAGATCTCAACGTGCAGTACAAGACTTTATCTCGAACGAAAAGGCCCACATGGCAGCTGTGGAAGACAGAGGAACCGACTCGGGGAAGAAATCACAGAAGACACGGCTTGCGCCGATCGTCGCAATCCTGCGCCGGTCGGCGCAACCGCCTTATTTGCTAGAAACCGAGTCTTTTATGAGTATAACCCCTATAAATACTTGTAAACCCTTGCCGTAGAGAGGAGAGGCGACGGAGGGACACCAGTTCTGTGAGTTAGAACCACCGGGGCTTGTCCCGTTAGAATAGATCTCTAGTTGAGTTTCAAGAACCATTGGAGTTAAGAGTTGATCCGTCAAGGTAGGCCATCTCGACGGGGATGAATCTTACTCTATGTATCTCAAGGATGATTGAATATGTTCATGATGGTTTTGGTGATTTGTCTATCTTGATTCTATAATCATGCATGTGCTTATTCCAATTGCTTAGTTCTAGACTAAGTAAGTAGATATTATCTTAATCGTCGTGATTAGGATTGTGTTCGGACATTGTATTGATTATGGTTGCTTGATGATGCTAGTAGTGTGGTTTAGCGGTGACAGCACTAAGCCTGCGCAGCACTATTGGATAGTTGAGTAGGGTAAGATACTCGCGCGATTAAGGGTTTCCTCTCGGCAGCGATAAATCGGGAGCCGCTCGGAAAGCAGGGTGGTCTTACTCATTATAGGTTTTCATTGATCTCTGTAATTACCCATTATGATGCTATTCAATTAGACTTTCTGGTTACGATCTCACTAGTAGATATCTGGCTACTCACTTAACAGCATAGGTTTACAAGATCTAGCGCACTTTGGCTTAGATTCACCAGTGTGCCGATCGGCGCAATCACAGATTTACTAGATCTTGCACACTTTAACTTAGTTTCACTAGTGTGCCGATCGGCTCGACTCCTGCGCCGATCGGCGCAATGACAGATTTACTGTCTGGCGCATCTTTGCGCTGGCCAGTCTCCCCCTCATGCAACCTGACCTTGACAGTAGCCTTGACTAGATCTTTTACTGTTAACTTTGTTTAAAAAATCCCTAAGGTCCCAGTGGATTCGATAAACCTTGGAATACTCAATTCAAGGGAAAAAGTGCTACAATCATACACCGTCCTCTTGCGGTATATAAGTGGGTGCATAGATACGACCAACAGTATCTCTTGTATTTCCTCTACTTATACTTAATTCACATTTGTAACCAAGTTATTGTTTAGACTCCTTGACACTCTTGATTGAGTAATCATGCTTAAACAAAGAAAATTCAAAAGCTTAGCATGTATCAAGGGGGAGTCTACTCTATAACTTTGGTTTATGGGACTAATCTTCTCATCTAATTGATTGCATAGTCTCATAATAAGAGAGTTCGTCTCCACGGGAAGCAGAAAAGAATGCTTAATTCAAATTTCAGCAGCGGTGTCAAGGAATGCATGTTGATCCTTATTCTCTAATATATCAAGTACATGCATTATACTTATGAGAGCTTGTGGCACTTGGGCCTCTCATCACTCATTTAAGGGGTTAAAATTTAGTTGGATGAGATGGCAAGATCATTATTGAAAATGGCACAATGTTGGTTATTCTTCACCAGAATGAAGAAATTATGATGTATGGCAAAGGTATGTTTTTACATTAATCACAAGTAGTTAATTTCCTTGTGCATCTAGGCCTTTGCATAACTAGTGTGTTTTGAGCTTACAACTATTCCAAGTCATGTTAAGTGTTCATCACTTGATGTGTGTGACTGTTTTAGATATTTGGTTGATACCTTTTTCATTCATAAAACTTGACATTTGTTTTCTTGTTCTCAAAAGAAAGATATAAGCCAAATGTGCTAAAAGGACTTCTTGGATATTTGTGTGCTTCTGAGTGGTCTAATTATTTTTTCAAAAATATATCTAGAACTATTAGGTTGTGTGGTTTTCAAAAATATTTGAGTTTTCCCGGTCTTTGTGACTATGTCTATTCAATCATGGCCATTGTTCACTTTGGTTGTGTGTTGACTGGCCATGAGTAAATAGATTCCCTCAAGTTCACAAATCTATTCCTTGAAATATCTTATCTCAAAGGTTATTCTCCTATCTAATCCAAAGATGGTTGAATGGAAAGAATCTAATATCTCTCGATATGGTCCAAAGATGGTTGAATTGGAAGGACTGAATAATTTTTAAATATGAGATCTTGTCCATGAAGTGGAAGTCAACCAAGTGCCAAAATTCCTCATTTTTGGCCGAAATCTCCATCCCCAACTGCAAATCATCGGACTTGTCCGATGCATCGGATAAGTCCATCGAACTCCGGAGATCTCGGCACTCCTTTTTATCGCACATGTCCTACGATCATCGGACATGTCCTATGATCATCGGACATGTCCTATTATCACTCACTAGTCAGATTGGTTTGTCCAACCGGTCAGACCGGTTTCCTTAGTTGTTTACCTAGCCCGTGACTTCCTTCTTCCAGAACAGTGCCACATTTGTGTCTCTCACCTCCTGCGCCTCTCCCCTTGCGGTGAAGGACTCCCCATGGTGATTTCTTGACCCCTCCGTGGAATTCCGTGTCTCTTGGTGGGATTTGGCCTCTCCTCCACTGGTCAGGCCGGATTCAAGGCCGGTTCTTCACCAAGTTCATCCTCTCTCTCCTCTTAAGGTATTCAAATCATGTCTCTTGTCGATCTCCTCCTCTACGATGTTCCTTGCAAATCTACAATGTGGAATCACCTCCTTGTATGCCCAATATCTTACTTCTTCAAGGTCATTTGTTCTGCCCTGAACGCATTGCTTGGGTTCATGAATCAAAAACTCTGTGTACACCGGTCAGATCAGTGCGACACATTGGTCAGACCGAAGTGAACAGAGATTTCTCATTTTGTTAATTCAAGTAATGTACTTGTTGAAAATGACCCAAAACTTGCTTATGTAAAATTGTCCTTGAACATCTGAGCCTTTGCTAATTCTGTCTCTGACCTAAACTAAACCTTTTTTTTCATAGCCGGTCAGACCGGTTAGTCACGCCGGTCTGTCACACCGGTCAGACCGGTGTGGCTACCCAAAAACTAAATTTGTTTTAGTTTGAGCTCTCAATTGACTTCTTTCATATCCTTCCTATTTCTGGAGCCTTACACTTGTGTTATATACTCTTTGGTCTCAGGAAAGGCTCAATGGATCATTTTCGTTGAACTTGCGAAAGAGAGAAGACAAAGAAAGGAAAGCATGATCACGAGGCTAGTGGCTCTACAACTACTCTTCGCATTAAAGGGCTAGGATTCACAGGGATCTCAGCAGAGCTAGCATGGATATTGATCAAATAGTTGCTGAGGAAGATGAGGAAATACATGAGGGTTTTGGTGAGGAATCTAGTGGTGATGATGAGGAGGATGAGATTGAGGATGAGACCTTTCGTGTCACAGCACAAGAGGAAGAGATGGCTGCTCATGAGAGTGACAGTGACATAAATGATGATGGCATTGATAATATTGTCGGAAATGAAGATGATGAGGAAGAAAATGAGGATAGGAAGATTGCTAGTCAAGTTCAAAAGACACAATTTCAGGATAAGCCTTTTATAAGGACTCCATCTAAGGATATGGGATATCAACAACAAACTATAAAAGCAAAGGTGCAACAAAGGAAGTTAAAAAGGAAAGCAAGAAAAATCCTACAAGGCTGCAAAAGAGTGCAACTGACTATTGGTTTCACACATTGTTTCAGTAGGATTTTTATGAGACTGTCATCATGACGAAGAAATGACAAGTGTCTAAATCTCAGTAGGTGGATTGGGATTGGATAGCTCACTATGATGACCCAACCTTTAATCAAGTAATTGCAGCTTATGAGAGGACACACATAAAGAAAATGATGGGTTTCAAATTTCATTGGAACAAGAAGACAATAGCCCAATTCTATGCAACCTTGTTCATTGAGGAGGCTGGAGATGTAAGAAAAATGTATTGGATGATAGAGGGTCGCTGGTACGAAATCTCCTCTGCGGATCTTTTTGGCTATAAGAAAGGAGATTACAATCGAGAGAAAATTCATCTTCGAAATCCAATTGATGTGAAAGAGATGAGCTTCATGTATCCATGAGGTGAAGTAGTGCATGCTGGAACCATCACCAAAATGTACACCTTCTACTCATTCTTGAACCGCCTTTTTAGAAAAACTCTTGCCCCAAGAGATGGAGAGCGTTCACATATTTCTTCTTATGCAAGAGACTTGCTAGCTAGAATGAGAGATGGAGCACCACCATTCAGTGTGATAGATTACATTTGGGAGGAGATGAAGAGCATATCCTTGAACCCTCTCAAGACTTGTGCTTTTGCTCCATACCTCATGTTCATGATTGAGGAAGTGACAAAAGCAGAATTTCCAATGGAAGACCCTCCTCATGCACCTCTCAAGCCAAAACCATCAAAAGAACCAATAGTACCACTTCCTACTTCTCCACATCACTCAGATGAACCCTCATAACAGCAGCACCAACACCAGAAATCTCAACCGGTTAGACCGGTTGGTTCTACCGGTCAAACCAGTCTGCCTGGCTAGTGGCAGACTCAGTCCTTCCAACGATAAGAAAAATTCACCTCTCCAATTAAGAAGCTTTTGAACATGGTTTTTTGTATGTGCAGAGCAAACCATGATGTTGAAACTCGTGCTAGAGAAGAGAGAGCAGATTTGTCTAGAAGATTGAGAAGAATTGAGAGAGCTTAGTTTCCTTTGGATCCTCCCTCACCACCTAGACAAGAAGAACAGCCACCAACACCTCTAATGGAAACATATAGAAGATGGCAAGATGAGGACTACTACACTCAATTCATGGCTCTAGCAGTAGTAGAGGACATATGGGAGATATAGATCCATTCATTACTAGATATGTAGGACTTACTAATCAACAGTAGTTTGGGCCTCCTCCTGATTTCTCGCAACCTCCACCATCTCCTCTACCAGAACAGCCAAGGTGCAGCGGTATTGAAGACCTCGCTGCTAATATCTTTGGAGAGTCATTCACCGGTATGACTAGTAGCACATTCACTTCTTATTCCATGTCTACTATGCCATATTTTCTCAACTCATCAGAATATAATGGGCCAGGACCTCATTGGTCGCATCCGGATGACCTCACTCCCGGCGATGGTGGGAACCTCTAGAGCAGTGGCATATTACTCCTTCGGATTTCTTTTCTTCTTTTTGGATGATTGTTCACAAAGGGGGAGAAGAAAAGGATTAAAGGTTCAAGTTTCATCTAAGAATTTCGTAGGAGTAGAGAGATAGATCGGTTCTTCTGGTTCTTGGAGTGGATTTTCAGTTTTCAATCTGTCCAACCGGTCACACCGGTATGTTATACCAGTCAGACCGGTGTGAACTATTTTCTGAACCACTTGGTCTGTAATTATCATTGTTTCATCGTGTGAACTTGAGAACCATTGTAATGTGTGCTATTGTGTGCTTATGAACTTTAATTATCTAATTGATATTATGTTAGTGTGATATGAATTGTTGTATGATGACTTGTTCTTTGTTGGAAAATTCAGCAACACTGGTCAGACCAGTGTGAGTTTGGTTTTTGCTGTTTTTTTCTCTTTTTGTTGTGTTCTTTGTCATATGCATCACGTATTATCACTTCACACCTGTTTTGCACCCCACGGATGGAGAGATATAGGAGGAGCTCCATGTTTTTAATCAAATATGTGCTTTTGGTATTTTAACGCCAAATCTGAAATTTCAATCTCATGCACAAATTTAGGGGGAGCCTGAAGTATATCTCTGCATTCAAAACTGGTTTTGATTTAATTGTGAAGCTTTAATCGGGTTGTTATCTATCACCAAAAAGGGGGAGATTAAAAGTACATCTAGGCCTCCTAGTGGATTTTGGTGTTTGAATGACAAAACAATTAAAGAGCTAATGTATTTGTTGAGTTGTAACAGGAAATTTGATGACACTAATGAGAATTTGCGTATCAAGACATGGTTGTATACGGATATTCTAAGTGCACATGATATATGCCATATGCCAGAGATTGTGATGGATGAAATGGAATGTGTCACTTTGTGGATATTCTTTATTACAATATAAGTGACATATATGACTAAGCAATTGTTGATGACAAGAGACAAAAGGAGCTAGTTGATGTGTCAAGCATATTTTCACTATGGTCATTGGTACATACCTTATTGTTTGCTACACATCAAAAGGAATCAAATACATCTAAACAAAAATCAATCATGTGCTCATGGATTATACAACGAGATGTGTGAATCATGATGGTAAGTTGATGAAGGTTTGGCAAGGACTTGGCTGCGATGGACCATACTTTGGAGAAGGGCAGGCATGAGGTTTGGTGCCGAAAGACCTTTGTGATAGAGAAGCGCTAGTAGATGCTTGAATTCGACGAATCAAATATGTCAATAAGACTCACATGTTTCTAAGTGTCAATTATTTATGAATCAAGAAGAAAGGTGACATGGATGAAAAGTGGAGTTTTGGCCATCTGAAGTAATCCTAAATCCTAGCTCTGAGTGTGCAGCGGTGCTTCAACTGGTTAGACTGGTTGAGCACACCGGTCAGACCGGTTTGAATGGTGTTTCTGGGTCTAGTTTTGGGTTAGTGAGTGTTTGGCCTGGAAATATAGTTGGGTAATTAGTTTGAGTTCTTTAGCAGCCTAGTGGGTAGCTTGTGGAGTCTTTTTGGCTAGTATGGTTGGGTGGCTTGTCTCCAACTGGTCACACCGGTGTGTCATACCGGAGTGAGTCTGACAGCTCCAACGGCTAGTTTCTAGAATCAAGTTTTAATACCCCTCCACCTCTCCCTTCGGCTATTGCTGGTTCTAGCCCGATTGAAAATCATTCCAACGGCCATTTGAGCTCTCCCTAATCTCTCTTTGTGAGATTTGATTGATTCTAGCAATATCTTTGAGTTGGTTGAGAGATTTGAGTGTGTGAGCATAAGTGAGCAAATCCTAAGCCTTGAGCACTTTGGGCTATCGTCAAGCAACTTGTCAAGCATTTGTTACTCTTGGAGGTGAAGCCTCCTAGATGGTTAGGCGTCGCCCTAAAGCTCCCAAGCTTGTGGTGAGCCTTGGGACAGTTTGTGAGGGTTGTGATCTTGCCTCCGCAAGTAAAAAGATCAAACTAGTGGATCGGGGAAAGCGGTTGAAAGAGACCCGGCTTGGAGTTGGCCTTGTGAGCAGTTCAAGCTTCCTTAACAGAGACGTAGGGATCACAGTGGTGTGGTTCCAAACTTTGGTAAACAAATCATCGTGTCTCCATTTCGGTTTGCCTTTCTAGTTGTTTTCTAGTTCATATTTGTGCTTCCGCTTCGATCTACTTGGCAGTGCCTTTTGTGTGCAGGTACTAAGTGTATGTGCTAAACAAAATCTCCTAGAGCACTACTCCAAGTCTTGGTTGAACTAGGACTCGAATTGGTGGTTTGATCTGTTTCTGTTAGTGCATACCAGTCAGACCGGTAGGGCACACCGGTCAGACCGGTTTAGTACTTGTAAATTTCAGGTTTCGCCTATTCACCCCCCTCCCCCCCCCCCTCTAGGCGACATCAAGGTGAAACATAATTTTAAATAGTAATGTAATACAATAGGCCAAAATATTCAGTCTTAATCGGGCCAAATTTAATTAGTGATGATTTTTTGGCATCACGAATACTAGGTGCCACATCGGACCACGGTCTGACGTGGCAAATGACTTTTTAGTGATGGAAATGGTGGTCACCATTTGCTCCTCAGTGTTGTTCCAACAAAACCCTTTTTTGTCACTAATCGTGCTTAATAATACATGATTGCCAACGAAAATTTTCTGTCACCAAGATAGTTTTTTTTGTCACCGACACGTGTCAATAACGAAATTGGTGACTTTTTTGTCATTGATCGTATGATTTCTTGTTTGGATATTTCTTAATAAAAATTTCTTTGGTTTTCACTAAAACTTTAAGATTTATCCTAACAGTAAGAAATCACCTATTTTAATATGCCAAATCAGCCCTATTTTATGACGTGGCAGCACATGTACAACAACGACTTTGCCCATGAATGCATCTTTGAACTGGTTGTACGACTAGTTCAGAAGGGATGCACGGAAGGTGGCCCGAGCTCGATCATCTCATGGCACCATAGCAATCAGACGAGTTCATTCACCCATGGAGTGCCTATTGACGCGGAGCAGGCCACAGCTCGCTATGTCTGAAGCAAGGATTGAAAAAAATGACCGAACTGTTGAACCCACTTTGGAGCGGTTTAACAAAAATTGCGAAAACCGGTCAGCTAGCAGGCCAAAATTTAAAAAATTGCTAGCCGACTGGTTTCACTAATAAACTGAGCGGTTTGACTGATTTATTGTTTTGAAAGCCATAGAAACCAGTATTTAAGTGAAAAAAATGAAGTGAAAAATAGTGCATAAATGATGGAAATTTTGGCATGAAGTTTGCTAAATATTTCTAATAGGTTTATGCATACATTCTTAATATATGGCACATAGAACACTCATAATATAAATGACACAAGCGATGGAAACATAGTTCATACATGTCCATTACATAGTTCATACAAGTGATGCAAATATGGTTCATACATAGCAATAGCCTACACTCAAGACCATGGTGTCTCGTTCCAATTGTAACATGCCCAGTTGTACTCCTCAGTGGACATGACCGCAATCCCATATTCTTGCAAACAACTTTCTTGAGGGGAGAGCTAGGATTCGTAATGATGTTGCTTACCATTGCCTCTGCCACCATCCGTGACAGTCATCCTTTGTGAATGTAGAGCACCATGATCCTAATCCTGGTAGGGTGCGTAAAGTCTTCCTCGCCTATAAATGGAAGGCAAGAGTTAGTGACCAATCATATTAACTTAATAAATATTACAAAAAAGTATTCTATACAATAGTAATTGTGAACTGAAGAGTGAATGATGGAACCGTCCTACCACCCTCGACACCTGTGTCACCATCTGAATCAGATTTTGAGCTACTATCATGTAACTCTTGGCAAGGAAGTATCTTTGTTGGATCATCGCTAGCAGTAGAATCATCTGTCATGAAGACACTGGCAGTGATGGGGGCAATGCCATCGAAGAGGAAGAAGTAGTACATTCTCTTATGCCTGGGGGCCAATGGGTCGCGTGTGGCCATGTGCCCTATGTCGGACCAGCATTGTTGGCTGCGCCGAGTCGTGACTCCATGCACGCATACCAGCATGTGATCTTGTAAAGACTGAACCATCGAAGAATGAGGTAGCCACCCTATCTCTTGGTCTCTTCCTCCTCTGCCCACCTGCTCTGCTCCTTCCCTGATTTCAGCCTCCTCTGCTAATCCCCTTACTCTCCGTTAGTCCCAACACTCATAGTGGCTATGACAGTTGGTATTAGAGACTCGTATATCTGTTTTGGCCTATGGCACCAGATCCAAAACCCTTCGATCGAGTTGTAAAATCTCCTTAAGAAGGCTTGTTGAGACCTATGCGAGGCGATTTAATCACGGAGCTAGATCTCCTATAAATCTTGCTCCGGTTAGCTTGATTTGAGGAGCGATCTACACGGCACCAACAAAGAATTCCGTTGTTGTGAAGAAAATAATGGAGGGTGTCGAGACATTCAAAGACAAAGTGATGATGAAGTTGTCTGCCCTAGCGGAGTTGCAGCAGCAGCTCGCCTCCATGGAGGTCAAATTGGGAGAGCAGGGAGGGAAGCTCGATACTCTCCAAACCAAGGTCGACCTCTCTATGACCTCTCTAGGTTGTGTCCAACTAGAGCAAGCGCAATTTGTTAAATCAATCCAGACAGTGCCTATGACTCCAGCACTAGATTCAGTTTCTCCCACACTCGTATCTCCAGCTACCACCACCTCCGCCACCTCGACAGTGTCCACCGATACAATCATCACCACCATAAACCCACAACCCCATACCAAACCACCCATGCTCAAAGTTCCAGCTAGGGATGGGGACGGCTTGATGGGTCCTCGTCCAGGTGTGAACCACCCAGCATCATCAGCCCCGCCACTTGTGATATTTCCCACATCCACACCCAACATACAGTCCATTCCTGCATCACCAGCTGCCTATTCCACAACATTTGACAAAGGAAAATCAAGCAGTCACAAGCAGTGGATGCCTAACTTGGATTTTCCTCGATTTGATGGCACTGATGTTCGTGTGCGGATTAACAAGTGTCAGGCAGTCTACAACATGTACCAGATTCCCATTGGGTTCCGAGTGCAAGCAGCAGCTATACACCTTGATGGTCATGTAGCTCACTGGTACCAGCCCTTCACGCTCCTTAACCCTATTAGTGATTGGGGAATTTGAAGTTAATACTAGTAGAAACAAGATGATGGAACTGATGTCCCTAAAACAGTGAAGCACTGTTGAAGAGTACAAAAAACAGTTTGAACAATTGATGTATCACATCAAGCTCTATGATAACTCTATTAGTGAGACCATATTGGTCACATAGTTTCTGTTGGGTCTTAAGGAGGAATTGTGTGCGGCCGTGGAAATGCAATTACCTGATTCAGTTATTAGCAAGGCAGCTCAAATGGCTCTTTTAAAAGAAGCTCTCATGGAGCAACAAAAGAAATCTCCTGGCAAGATAGGTCCTCGTAGACAGGTCTCCTACACACCCATAACAAATAGCAAACATACATTCTTCACTAGTGAATTATGGAAGGCAAAACAGTTACATGAATATAGAAAGGTCAACAAACTTTGTTACAAGTGTGGAGATATATATAGCCAGAACCATAAATGTCCTACAGTGGATCAAGCTCAGGTGAAATCCATTGATTTAGGGGAAACAACTGAGATCATCCCTCACGAGATTTTGAATTTGTTTGTCATCCATGATAGTGAAGAGGCGTCAATATTGACATCTAACAAGACAATTACAGTGAGAACTCTGGTGAAGAACCAGAGGTCTTAATGATATTGCTAGACTCTGGCAGTTCTCACAGCTTCATAAATTCAAGTGTGGTTGACAAACTGGGTTGTGCTACTAGACATATCCCACGAAAGGTGGTTAAGATAGCAAATGGGGATACCGTTCTCTGCTCAACTGAGGTACCTAGTTTCACATGGTGGGAACCTATTTTAGATATGAAAGTACTTGACCTGGGTGGTTATGATGGAATCTTAGGTGTGGACTGGCTAGAGCAGTTGGGGTTTAGGGTTTTTAGGAATTGGCCAGTAAATGGGACAAGGGCAACGAGATTTGGACAACAATCTTAGTTCAGCGTGAGGGCAAAATTATGAGATTGCAAGGAATTACAGAACATCCTATACTTGAATCCCAGGAAGCAACACCAGAATAGGTCAGTAAATGGGACAAGGGCAATGAGATTTGGGCAGCGGTCTTAGTTCAATCACACTCAGCTAGTACAACCATAGCAATATGCCAGTCCAGCAATTGCTTGATGAAATGCTGATCTGTTTGCCAAACCAACATCACTACCTCCACATAAACAATTTGACCACACAATTCATTTGCTTCCTGATGCCACACCAGTCAACTCTAGACCATATCTATATTCGCCATTGCAAAAAGATGAAATAAAGAAACAAGTTACAGAGATATTACAAGCTAGGACCATTACTCACAGCTCCAACCCTTTGCTTCTACGGTCCTTTTGGTGGAAAAGAAGGTTGGCAGTTGGCATTTTTGTGTTGACCATAGAAAACTCAACCACATCACTCTCAAAAGGAAGTTTCCAATGCCAATCACAGATGAGTTATTGGATGAGCTTACATGAGCTAAGTATTTTGCTAAATTGGACCTTAGATCTGGATTCCACCAGATTTGATTGACTGGAGCAGATGAATTCAAACCCCACCATGGGTAGTTTCCATTCAGAGTTATGTCCTTTGGGCTCAAAAATGCTCCACCGAAGTTTCAGTGTCTAATGAATTCTATCTTTGCTCCTTACATCAGGAAATTCATTCTTGTGTTCATGGATGATACCCTCGTCTATAGTCCATCCCTGGAACAACACTTTGATCACTTGAAGGCAATGTTTGAAGTATTAAGGGAGAACCAACTTTTTGTGAAGAGAGTGCACATTTGCTACACAAGAGCTTGAGTACCTGGGACACAACATTTCGGACAAAGGGGTAGCAATTGATCCTCAGAAGACAACTGCCATGATTAACTAGCCAACAACTACCAACACAACTGAGTGATTTTCTTCTTTTTTGGATTAGATATCCTTGGAACAGCTTTATATTTCCGCTTGCCTATGTGTGCATCTCCCACATGTTCCTTTGCACACTCAATAAGAGAACTTGTCCTAGTAATCCTTTGCAAATCCCTAGGATCATAATCCTTTGCAAATCCCTAGGATCATCTTCCTCAGTCACCAACTAGGACGGGAGAGGGTGTCACTCTCAATGTCTTCCTCACATGTATTTTATCGGTATTTGATCGACCATTCTCGATCCAATCTCATATGGATTTTTATCAACATACAAGGAAAGCTCCATGAGTTTATGTAATGGATCTTCATCATGTGGCTTGTATAATCCCGCCTGTCTCATGCGAATGCGCGGGTTGTAGCTCACATAGACCAATTAATTTCTTATCAGACAACATGTTGCGCACCTTTGTGTGAACCAATGCAAATGTACTCCAGTTGCATTCACATCCACATTGGGACACAAGGCGTAGTGCAAGCTTTTGAAGATGTGGCGTGTCATCACCGAACATAGGCCACCTTTCTGTTGTATCATGAATTGCAAAAAAGGTAAGTACCATATAGGTTGAGGTAAAATAGGCATGACTTAGAAAGAAACATAAGTGTCATACTAGGAGAAGTATTCATATGCCATCTTCTGAGCCAATTCTGTGGAAAATGCACCACTCTTACGTATGTAATTTTCAGCTTCTTGGAGTGCTGCCACACACGTGTTCGTGACGGTCATCATCTCAAACATCGCTCGGACATCATTTAGGATGTTATTTGATGTGCCATAAGCATCATGAGTTTTTATTGTTCACAAAAGAAATAGTAGTTGTAAGATCAATGCTCATCAATCATGATCATCATTTATGTAACAATGAAATAAATGGCGTATCATTAGCAATGTCACCCATCCTTGGATTTATCATAGCCATGTAACGACCAAACTCATGTCTATCATTGTGAAATAGACTCATATTCATTATGTAGCATGTAAAACCTTAAGATGACTTATCTCAAATTGGGAATCTTATCCTGGTCCGCAAAGCGAAGAAATGCATACAATGGTTGTACTCCTTTGACCACATTGCTCATGCTCTCCCATCATGACAAGCTAGACAAGCAAGAATGAGCATACCTTCCCTCATCCATTTTGCTGAAATGACTCTCAAGAATGATGGTGAAGGACCGAGAAGGCGACCAGAGGGGGGTGAATGGGAGCCAATAAAAATTCTTCATAAGAACTTGGCCTATGTCCCAATTACAACCCAAACCAAACTCTAAACCGATCACCAAGACCACACACACCAACTTGTGATGTGCTAATCTTAGGAGTAATCAACACAACAGCGGAACACAGCGGAAACAAAGTAGAACTGCAAAGACTCGAAGCTATCAAAAAAACGCACCAAAACAGATCAAGTCTGGACAACCATCAGCAGTGCCGATCACAGCCATCGGCAGTGCCAGTTGGTACCATCGGTAGTGCCGGTCACACCCATCGGTAGTGCCTGTGCGGGATTCTCAAAACTCTGGAAAGAAACGGTCACAGCGCATCGGCAGTGCCGGTCGTGGCTATCGGCAGTGCCGGTGCGGGGTTCAGACTCAAGCCACCGGTAGTACCGATCATGGCATCGGCAGTGCCGATCAGAGTTTAGACCCACCGGTAGTGCCGGTTCTGGTCATCGGCAGTGTCGATCGACCCCCGACAGAACAGAAAACTATCATGTTTTTCCCACAAATCTGTCCAAAACGTGCGATTTTTGGACCATCCAATCCTCAACACATCACGACCCTAATCCTAGAAGATCCACTCAATTGGCTCAAGGAATCATCACAAATTTTAGATCTTATGCCAAGAATATCAAAAAGGGAAAACTTGAGAAATCCTTCTAATCGAAGGTGCTAGAGCTCTTGATTCAGTCAAGGACCCATAAGGATTGTTCTAGCTCATCATAGCACTAAGATCCCCAAGAAATCCGCCTCAAAAACTCACTCAAAAAAGAGATCAAAAATTCCCACAAAAATAGCTCCAAAAAAGAGAAAAAGAGAAATTTGGGATTTAGGGAAAGAGAGAGATCTTGAGCACGAAAATAATTCTCATGTCATAGAAACATGCTTACAAGATCCATAAATACAAGGCTACGAAGCCACCCTCTTCCTCCCACTATTTGGAAGAGAAGGAGATGTCTCTCACACACCCTCTCCTCTTCTCTATTACATGAAGACCTCTCCTAGCACTTTGAATGAAGTCCTAACAAGGCTAATGGGAAGAGGTTCCTCTCCCACTAGCCACACCTCTCCTTATATAGGCCTAGGGTCCAAGACAACTCTACCCTTGACCTATAACTCATTGCCACCTACCACCAGGGTCAAAACCGTCCAACTCTTTTTCCTTCGCTCGAACGCTATCGAGCCCTTCACAACTTTGCTTCGCCTCGACGCAAGCTCCGCGATGGTGCCACGTGCACCACCAACCACCGCCACCGTTTTGAGGCCCAAACCGGGAAACCACCTTGCACGCTTCTTAAAGTGTGACTTCTTGATCTTGACACGTGTCACCTCGTCCCGTGATCTTCCTCGTCGACAAGTCTCTCCCGCCTCCGGTCCATTGGAAGCCTCTACTGCACCGACGTCCGATCACCTTTGACTTGGTCAACCCCATCGTCTTGATCACCACCCACGGTTTTGAGGCTCAACCATAAAACCGTCCGTGCTCCTTGCCTCTCCACGTGTACGGTGTAGATCACCCTTGACTTCACCCGGCCTCCTGATCGTCCGGCCCCAAGTCTCCTACTTGTGCCCGATCCTCTCGCCATTGACCGCCAAGTTGACTCCACTGACCTACATATCATGAGACAAGCAAACACATTTCCCATCTCCTGCAACTCTCCAGCATCCTCACCAACTCCGGTTAGTCAAAACCATGACATGCACAACCTTATGCAATCCCCAGATTCTCGCATTTCAACTCAAACACAAATTCCATCAAAGTCAATTACTCATCTCATATTGCAAACCATGACACATCTCAACATGGTTTCTCAGATGGAGAGGTCACCCATGCCATGAATTTATCTCTTCTACCAAGCATGCTCTCTAGAAACATAGCATGCAACTTGTTGTGGTTGTAAAGCCACCGACATATCCTTCGAGCAGCCCCAATCACAGCTTTGTGCTCTGGAAACTCTCCAATGGACTTGAGCATCAAATTGGTAGTGTGAGCCACACATGGCTGCCATACAATCTGATACTTACGAAATATCATCTTGCATGTGTTCTTATAATTTGATCCATTACTGACTATGATCTGAACAATATGTTCTACCCCAGCTCTTAACCACTTTGCTGATTTCCTGCAAATAACAACAGAGATTAATATTATGAATGAAATAATAACATAATTATGCAATATCAAATTACAACATTACATATGTACTATGCAAAGGAAGTTTGCATCCTTGCTATGACCGGTGGCATCAATTGATTTGTGAAAAAACATTGTCCCATTGCAATATACCATAAAGTTGATGACACTCATCCCTGTTGGTCCCATCCAAGAATCACACATTAATACCAGGGTGGCTAATCTAGCTTGAATCTTGCAAACTGCTTTTTTATGTCTTCCTGATTTGCATCTAAATATGTACCATCTATTTTTCAGCCAATTGGACTTGGGATGCCCTCGCCTGTAAATTTGAACTTATTAGATCTCATATGTTACAAACTGAATGGTACAAAATTATGAAATTAATTTACCCCATCTTTGTGTCTCCTTGACAGCGCTAGTGATGTAAGGACTATCGGCCTTCTTACCAGGATGGCTTCTGCTAGAAATCATTTAGACCAAGCCTTGCCAATTGCTTGACTTGCAAGTTTACTTTGCGTTGTCCATGGCCCAGTGTCGAACCTTATTTGCACCATCTCTTGTTTTCCTATTCGAGAGGTTGACCTCTTCAACATGTTCAATAATCCACCACATTGACTGCCCCTAGGTTGAGATGAACCACCACCATACTTGTATTGTCCATCTTGCTCACGTACTCGCCTCACATATGCCTCCTTCCATGAGGCATGCAAGGCACGCTGTAACTCCTCATCATTCCCATCGTTCACATTCTCTTTGACAGCAATTTTCTCTCTTCTCAAGCTCTCTTGTTGCTTGCTCCGCCTCCTATGGCAGTTCTATCCAACTCTTGACGTAAATAGTCACGAACCTCCTCCAAAACATGAGCGCGAGAAACAATATTGTTTCCACATCCTGCCATGTGTTGCTTTGATCGTGTCACAACACCCCCCCCCCCCCCTTTTCCGTGTCTTGCAATACTTGCATGCAAATCCTGGATATATGTTCTCACCATGTTGTCAAACACTATCGCTTTGACTACGATCCCCATGGTTTCAATTTATTTTGTGTATCAAAATGGCATGTGCATTTTCTAGTTATAATCATCCAATTTCTCTAATCATATAGCTAGCTACATTGCTTTTCTAAATAAATAAAACAGACCAAAACAGAAAAGAAAGGAAAAATGCATACCTTGCTCCTCTGCCCTAGCAAAAATGACGCCCCGGCTAGCTGTGACGGAGGGCAGGCAAACCACCACAGGGGCTCGGCTAGCCGCTAGTGATTCCCGTCTAGCCGCCTAGCTACCCCTGCCCGAGTCGCCCTCGTGTGAACCCGGCTAGCCGAGTATTTCGAGTGTTGTGCCGAAAGGGAACGTATCTCGTCAGTCTCTGGACGCAATGATACTGCCATGCGCTAGGCTTAACATGCTTAATTTGAAGATTGATCCAGCACGTCACAAGCTTTATCTTGTCCGGGATATTTCAGTATATTTACCGGTGCAAAATACTGTATACGTGTGTGGGAATAAGTCGGCATCAGAATCGCACTTCCATTTTGAGCAGAATATCCTCCTCATTATTCGTAGGCCATGGCTTATGCCTCATGAGTTGTTGGAATTCACCGGGCTCTCGCCGCCGGCGAGCACCGGGGAACGATCGCGAACAAGATTGAGCAGAGGTGGGCGAGAGAAATCGGGAGAGTTGGTTTTGGTGCTGCGAAAAGTGGTAGCATTTTCTGTTCTATTGATTGCCTCATATACAGAGTACAAAATGGAAATCGTGGCCAGCCGTTGAGGCCGCCATGCCCGGCATGAATTCGCGTTCATGCCGCATGACGCGCTCACGCATGGCTCCGCATGTGTCGAGCTCTAACTAAATGCTAAAACAAGACTAAGCTAAGTTAGGAAAACAACTAAGCGATCCGCTCTGAAGTATGCAACATGAGTCATGAATATTTGTCTCTTTTGAACGGGAAGAGTGGAAATCCACTTTCTTAAAAGCACTAGCTGACAAGAGTTCAGCACGTTAGCCGCACCCACTGATCAGTCATCGACGTAGAGCAATGTGTTTGTTCATGGAGTCTATAAAGAATAGGAAAATGATCCGTATCCTCTGGGCACTGCTACCACTCAATTCATGCAGAGCTCTGCTGCCACTGCTCACTCTCAGCCATTACTCGCATCACTACCACCGCGCTTCTCCCTCCCCACTCCCTCTATCCTGGAATGAAAGCTGGATGGGTATAGCGCCTCGAAAACGAACATGCCTCATGAACAATGACGTCCTTTGGAGGCCTATCCATACTTTTTGGTGATTATCTATCTAACCTGTCTGCTCGTTGAGTATCATCGGGAAGAGAGGAAGGGATAAAAGAGTCTTTTAAAATCCTAGAAGGGGATATCATTGGCTTGTCATAAGTGCATGTCGATGTCATAGTGTAAAAAATGCTGACTTAGCACATAAAAATAGGTGATTTGTTATTTCTAGGACAAATCCTAAAGTTTTAATGGGGACCAAGGCGATTTTCTTAAGAAATGTGAGAAGGGGGACATTTGGACAAGTGTCAAGGAGGATATATTATCAATTGTCCCAATATTAGAACTCTGCAATTAGAGTCCTAAACCACCACTACTTCCTTAACAACAACATTTCTTTGTTTCCATACGTGCCAAGCAGCGATGATCAAGACTTTATGAAGAAGAGCCAATTCCCTCGGTCACTGAAAATTTTTGCAGTTTCTTATATGCCACTAAAAATTTTAAAGTTCCCTCTATGCCAACCACTTAGATTTCTATATCCTATATGCCATTGGCGACAGTGCTTAACATTTTCTGCTATTCGCTAGTTCGAAAAAGATAGTTTCTTTACTCTAAAATTTATGAAAATTTGTAAGTTTATAGAGTAACACGTGGGGAACATTTTTTATTGTTGGAAAATATTTAAGTCCTATAACATTTTTGAATTTGAAATTGGTTAACATAAAAAGGCGTTAAGGTTTAATAACATTTAATATTGTATATGTTCACTAATTTTAACATAAAAAAGAAAGAAAATAAAGACATATGATAATAACAAAAACATTTTCTTATGTGATTCTCTATTAGTATAAAAATTTACAAAAATTTTAGAATAAATAAATTATTTAATGGCATAGAAGGAATAGAGAAATATTTCAGTTGCATGTAAGGATTTTCTCTATGAAGAATAGGTAACTGAAGTTATGTCAAGCTGCTTCCATCATGGGAAAGAAATGGATTGTCAGCTTCCACAGAAGACCAATGTGGTTCATGCATTTTCTTGCAAAGGGACAACTAAAGAGTAGGTGCATTTTCTTACCAATGGGGCAATGCAAATTTGAACTATTATTTGTTTAATTTTCCTAATTCCTCATGAACAATTTGTATTTTAAATCGAGGTACTGTAGACACAATTTTCTTTGAAGTACTCTCTATTTTATAATCAATGTTTTTTTTCTTCTTCTGAGGATCGGGAATATCCAACTCCCAAATCCTAGGTTACCCTTTTCCTCTACTGATTGCTGTCCTTCGAAGAACTGACCCAAAAGTTGATCTACCGCCTCTGGGCTGTACCGAATGTACTTCTGCTGATTCTTGGAGTTCTCAATGAGAAAACTGCAAAATCATTTGGATAATCATGTCTTGATTTACTAGCACTTTATCATGTATCAAAAACATTGAATGCAAGCAGTGGAACTATGTTATTAAAGGCGGTTAAAGAAATGATTAGACGATGTACCTAAAGAGTTGAACAAAAGATTGGTACGCTGGCAACAGGACCTCAGCTACAGCGATCCTCAAGCTTTGTCTCAGTTCTTGATCAGGTACACTCCATTGTGACTGTTTAGCGTGGAGCTCCTCGAATTGCATATTGAAAGACTTCAACCTGTCGACGAAAAGAAAGAAAGTGCATGCGTGAGACTCAAAGTCTTCTGTTATTTTATAATAGTTAAAAACAAGAAGGGTATTAACCGTTCTTTGATCGTAGCACTTGAAATTCCACTGCTGCCAGCAAATTGAACTGAAAGTGTCTGAAGAATCTAAAATAGCAGAAATAGAGTTGCCAGTGTCAAGAGATATATTAACTACTTTTTGTCAGAAAAAGCAAGACGTCAAAAATGCCTAGGGAATCTAAATCCTCTAAGGCTCAGTGTTACTGCTAGTTATACTTTATAAAACTAAGGTTGTGTCAAAACCATGTTTTCATATATCAAAAATTTATACTATTAGAAGTACAAGCAGTGAAGTGGAACTTCTAGATAATACAATTTTTCAATCAACAAGACTTGCACTTTACAAACTTACTGGAGTTCCAGGCGTGAGGAGAAATATATACTATTATGGTATCTTTCAACAGCTAAGCACCCCCCATATCGTATAGAGAACTATAGTGCTCTAAAAAATATAGCACTAATACTCTGATGAAGGCATAAAGATCCAGTAAGAAACCAAACAATTTCTCATTTCATGTATCATAACGTCAAATAGAAAAGAAAAAGAAGTATGGTATGCCCAAGCACTGAAGATTTTATTTTTTCAAGCCACGAACCTTTGCCCAAGCAACATTTTTATACTGATCCACATTTTGCTGCACTATCCTATTATGCCTCTCAATCCAGTCATCACCAAGTATATGCTTTACTTCTGACCTGAGACAACACAATAGATCAGCAGATAAAAAGTTTACCATAACATTATTGGATGCAGAATTTAAAAGTAATCTGAAGTACCTGCGAACTTTTGTAACCATAAAGTAGATGTTGTTCATAAGAAATAAATATGTCAATGCTGGATCCTTATACTGTTTGGATTTGCCATCCAAGTTATTCTGCAGAGACTGCATTATCCTTGTGATAACAGCGGGAAATTTAAATTCTGCATCACTAGTTTCAAACTCCTCAAGCAGTAACTCCAATGTCGACTGATAACTGTTCAAGTGATAATAAAACTTATCAGGTATGCTATTTCAGAAATGATAGCAGGAAGGCTTAGTGCCCATTTACCTTTTGGATTTTGGAATGTCCTTGGTTTATGTACTAGTTGTTCTAAGTTTTCAACATGCTACCCCATGTTTGTTGAGAAAAGAAAGGGCCGAAACATGGTGTAGTTGCATTATGGCTTCAGGCGAATTAACTTAGTGACCTTATAATTGTAGATAATCAATCATATTTAGCACTATTGTACATTAAGTTTGAGCCTGTCATAACTATGGCAATGAAATTTCCCTCAAAAGAAACAAAAACTATGGCAACAAAATGCTTTCTACTCCTCTAGAAACTACGGTCTTAATCTATACGCTCCAAAGTTATAATGACGCTCAGAATAACTTGGAAAAGGATATAATCATATCATTATATTAGTTAATTCTTGTGATCAACAATTATACATGTCCATGAATTTGACAGATCAGATTGAATAGTCAAAAACTTACTCAAGTAAAAATTTTACATAATTTATCACATAGGATGTCAGTGGGTGGACAGTTCCATCGTGACAAAAATTTTTTGAACCATCATTTTCAACGGCCATCTCGAAATCTGTAAATTTTGTGTGTATAGTCTGTGCCATGCGCTTTGTGAAGCCTAGTGCAGCATCTCTTATCTCAGAACAAGGTTTTCCTTCAAATATGATCTCAATCTGAAAAAAGAAATTGCAAATATGCATCAACATTTATGGAATCATAACCCATATTAAAGGTAAAAAATCAGAAGAACCCTGGAAGTAGGAACATAAGTTGCACATTGGGGAGACAACCTCAATATAATCATATTAAGATCATAATACCTCCGGCTGAAGTTCGCACATTACTTCATACATATCTAGCATTAGAAAAAGCATTTCAGGACTCCTTTTGCCCATAGCGACAGCATCTCCAAAGTTGATAAGAGACACAATACTATTCGTTGTCAGTTCAGCAAAACAGTGGCCCTTGTTAATGTTGACACCATAAAAAATTTTATTGCAGATTTGTCTTTCTCCTGGTAGTAGTAATTTGACCTGTTTGAAAAGAATTACATTGTTATCTCAATACTGAAATGAACATAAACAAAATGGTCTTACTTTCAGAAACATCCTCACCGCAATTCGCATAAAATGTATCCAGTTTCCAATTTTAGCTTCCAGAGCTTCCCATTGCATTTTTTGTACATCAACTTTCCTAAGCTGTTCCAATCCTAGCTTTCGAAGGCTCAGTTCTAGTGCTGAAGCACGACAATCTCTGAAGGAAAAAGAGGAAATAGCTCTAGTTATACTTGAAAATTTGCATTTATAAGATTTCTGTAGACAGAAATTGAGGTAAAAAGGACCAAAGTCTTAAAAAAACATATTTCAAATTCCAAACCTACCTGTAGATTTGATAGCAAGATTGCTGGTTTCCAGACTGAACCAACTGCTGAGCTATGTCGTTCATGAGAGCCAATACTCTTGGAGGAATTAGTGTTGGGGTCCTGTATGAGTCAGTCTCCAAACCATCATTTCCATTGTCACTTTTTGTTGGACGCAGAGACGTGGGGAGACACTCAAACAGGCGATCAGGCTCGATAGGTTTGCTGTTGGAGAAAAGATAAAGCAACACAAATTAAAATATTTCTCAGAACAACATAATTTCAACTTCCGTTTGACCAATATGGTCGCAACAGGAGATGAACAATATGACGGTTCAGTGGTGGGTGTATTACAAGAATTGATAATCTTACCTAAAACTACTCATCAGCTGCCTAAATTCCTCTTCAATCTTCAGAGTCGATTTAGCGAAATTAAAGATTTTCAACATGACAATTTCAGAATAATGTGCGTGCAGGTTTTGTTTACCTGGAATGGATTCACGAATGTTTAAATGTAGCAACTCACCTCAACGCTTGTCTGTTCTGGTCCCTTCGATATACTGCTGGATATTTGCTGCAGCGGGGATGGTGCTTCAGACACAAGAATTGACTGTACTTCATCTACCAACTCAGAGACTGAACTACTTGCCTACACAGCATATAAACAGCATAAAGGCGCAAGATAGACACCAATCAAGTTCTGCCAGAGGATGAACAATTTCCATACTTAACAACGGCTGTATGCACAGTAATCTTACCCCTGTTTCTGATGAAGTACAGACGTCAGAAACAATAATACCATATGTATGTTCCGTTTCATCAAGCCTCTGAATTATATGTCGTGTATCTGGTCTCTTAGTTGGGTTAAAGTCGGTGCACTCTATCCCTATCTCAGTGCATTCTCGTATAAGTTCCAACCGTGTGTCTTCCTGCGATGTATTCAACCTAATACTCCATGTTTCAAGTACCTAAGAAATGAACATCATGAGCAAAGAAATAAAAGATGAAGTATATTTATGTAGACAGTTGACAGATCAGTGAAGGGAGTCTGCGCCAGAATGACACTTGGTAGTATATCATCTGAGATGGCTTACAAATGGGGGAAACTGTTTATTTTTTTTTAGGAAATGTACAGTAGGCCAAACAACATGCCTGGAACCAGGCCTAAAGTAAACACGAAACTATACAGGGGGCAGCAGGACCCAGAAATGGTGGTGGGAGGGGGTAGAGGGAGGAGTCAAAAACTGTACAAAGGCCTACGTTAGACTATTCAGCCAGGCTGAGGCTCAGGCTGTAACTCTATCTTGAGCATTGAGTCTATACAAAAATCCCATGAGGTACAGCAGCCTGACCAGAACCCGTCTTAGCTAACACATCTACAAATTCATTGTACTTCGCAAAATATGCTTGTAATGGAGTCCGTTGAATTTATCTTCAAATTGATGAACTTCCAGAGAACAAGCCTGTCATGTTATCATCTGATCAGCACCGTTAGACTTTGGACTTTTGGTTAATAAGGTATGTATTTAGGCCATGTAACATGCGTTGCTAGGGCTTCTCGCACTCTGCCTGCGACACCCCATATATGTAATCCTTTGATCATAATACAAACTATTGCAAGATTATTTGCTTTCATGGTATACAGAGGGTTCCTTCACATGCAGCCAACCCTGTGCTTCCTCATGGGATGCCTGTTGAGCTGGTCCCCAGATCACGGCTGCCTCCTACAACTGTATAGATCAACCCAGTGGCCAACGAACACACCATGTGCACTCGAGGTAAATCAAGAATTCATCTCCTAGTACAGTGAATAAATTTGACGGCTACTACTCTCTCGCCTCTTCCCAAGACCTACCGTGGTGCTCTCATGGATCCCAACTAGCGAGACTGATAAGAGGAATTCAGTATGACACCATGATTTCATGGAACATAACATACAGCAGACAAATAATATGAAGCTTTTTATTGTCTGTTTTCGAACTATGAAGCCTCAAAATGGAAACCATCCATTCTAAATTCTTTTGGGAAGGTGAGAGACAGACACAAAAGAAGTATCAACTAGACAAATGTGAAATAGTTTGCAAACCAAAAGAGCAAACAAGATATGCAATAGCTGATCATAGGACAAAAAACATACGCCTCTTGAAGAAGTGGCTTTTTAGGCTACTTTAAAAAGATGGCGTATGGCAAAGGCAACCCAAGAACAAATATTTCAACAGCCAACCTCTCACACAAATACAAAGAAAACTAGGAGACTCGCACTTCTGGTCAGGCTCGCTAAAGTTTATGGATGAATTCATTAAGGGTGTGTTTGGTAGGGCTTATGCTTATGTTAAAAACAGCTTATGTTTTAGCTTATTTGTCAAAAGTACTTGTCTAGTTCGTCTGGCTTATTCAAGCCGTTTCGTAAAACAGCTTATCATACAGCTTTATACAGGGAGAGATGGCCCATAAACTGGAAAAGCAAGGTTTTTCTTACTTTTGGCTTATAGTACAAAAGGGGTTTTGGCTTATGGCTGCTTATTGCAGTAAGTACTTATAGAATTTATCTGTTTGGTAGAGCTTATGGCTTATGAAGGCATAAGCTGCTTAATAAGCTGAACCATAAGCTCTACCAAATATACACTAAATGGGGCTCATTTTAAGGCAAAAATGTAAGCCAAATTAGGTTCTAGAACAACACTTGGCTATATAATACATCACTAAGAGAGCAAATCCCAGTACTATATAATATATATATATATATATATGGAAAATCTATTCTACTCCTACATGTAGTTACTCCCACGTTAAAAAATCCACCTTGGGTATGTGTTCATACCAATTTATCATTTTGAGTATGGACATATACTTAAAATAAGATTTTTAAGAGTGATAACCATAATTTTTTTTGAATGGTCTTCTAGTTATAACCATATGAACACATATCACATTTACTGCTACATAAAAGTGAGTATGTCCTAATGCTTCATGTATCCCAACAAAAAAAAGTGAGTATGTCCACATACCCTCTAGTATGACTATATACTTAATTTACAAACCTCAAGTATGTAGTGATACTGTCTAGATTGTGAGATATACACTTAGAAGTAGCTACTCCTGGGAGTAGAAAAAAGGCTTCCTATATATATATATATATATATATATATACCCCTCCTAGATGTAGTTACTCCAACGTTGAAAAATCCACCTTGCGTACGTGTTCATACCCATATATATATACCCCTCCTAGATGTAGTTACTCCCACGTTGAAAAATCCACCTTGCGTACGTGTTCATACCCATTTATATATATATATATATATATATATATATGTAGAGAGAGAGAGAGAGAGAGGCGCAAGGAGAGTGGATGACCACCACTTTGATTATATATAGGGAACACGACTTGATTGGTACCTTCCAAACTAATATCCTAGCCATTATGGAAAGGTGCCACCGTACGCTGGCCTGGTTGCACCCTCTCTAGCTGCATGCGAAGGGCAGTAGCAGCTTATATGTCCACAGAGAGCCACTCATTGGAAAGCTTGATGTAAAGTATTGTTAGATGGTTACTGAAGCTCCCAAGAACAAGACCAATTGTCAAGTTGTGCTTAGTACGATCAATGTCCAGCAAGAAACAGAAGCCATGACTGTTGATCATGGAGTGCTATGAAGATAGCCTTGCCAAGTTCCCTTAAACAGTATGTGTTTCTTGTGCATCGATTAACTCCCGAGGCACCCCAAATTCCACAACAAAAGACTCTTGGGGGGTGAGAGGAAGAAAGTGTCACTCAAGCTCCGGATTGGAAGGAGTCTGTCAACAAGCATCAAGAAAGAATCCCGTGGAGGATGATGATGCACTAGGAGGTTGATGGAGTGGCTGTAGAGAACTCTAATCCAAAGTTGATAAGAGGGAGCAAAGTAGTACCTGGCAAGACTTCAAAGAGCACATGACGAAACTGAATCAACTCATGACCATCAATGTCCCTAAACGGAACATCCACAGTCTCTAAGGTAGATTGGGGCAGCCCTCGAAAGACGAGAACCAAAGCATGCAAACTGTTAGAGGAGCATGTATCCGGGAAAAGATGCAATCCAATGGCCACATGACGAAGCAAGGCCTCGTCACCAACCACACAAAGGGATGCAAGCAAGCGAGAAAGCAACGGCGAAGAGGCTAGGAAGTAGAGCCAACCATCAAGGAATATGAGCTCGGGCACACTCCAAGCACGTGTCACTTCATCCCTGCCAATGAGAGACCTCAGAGTCCTCACGGATATTGCGATGAATGTCGAAACCCTGAATCCCGAGTTGAAGAGGACAAAGATGAGCCGAGGGCCTCCCATTAAAGCAATGGAGGCATGCAGCCATCCTTGGTGGCCTTCGGCCAATGGTGGCGGCATCCTGCTCTTCCAAGATCAGCTGACAAGGTTGATGCAAAGCAAAGTTGATGTCGATCAATAGGGTGTAACGCCCTTCACAAGAGAAGGCCATAGATGGCGACGCAACGTCACACATATGGGGCCAACATAGGCCAGCCAAGCAGTACCAAGCACAATGTCAATGTCGTCAGGTAGATCCACGTTGATGGTCCTTAAATGCCAAATCCAACAGTCATATCTCTATATAAAACATATAAAAAATAACCAACATAGTGGTAGGAGTTTATTACTAACAATTTTCATAAGTGTTAATGAATATTTGTATGCAAGTGATTTATTCACGTATTAGAGGAAAAGCACAAGTAATTAGAGGACAAAACACACTACCGACCAATCAAGGGACAACATACGGATTGAATAGCCCACATACAGGTGCATACCGCCTCAGTAACCAACCTAACCCTCAGGGCTGACAATAGGACCCACAGAGCAGTGTTCCAGAAAAGATTAGAGGCCATTAGGCCTACACCGCACGGATACGGATACGTGTATCGGTATTCGACGAATATGGATACGTTGATACGTTATTTTTAAAAAAAAACCTGATACGTGGATATGTTTTATTTTTTAAAAAAAAACAATAATTTGAGCTATAATATGGGCTTACAAGCAAAGCAGGAATTAAGAGTTCATAAGACAACCCAATTTCACATGATAAAACATTGCACAAATACAGCAAATCATGTGAGGCTAGCAGGAGAGCCAGTACACAGCCATCTGGTGGACTAGGGATCATCCCATACTGGGCCTAAACGTATCTCCTAGCAAGCCAAACTGGCCCAATACGTATCGGCTGAAGTATCCGATTTTCTGCTATTTATTTTTATTCAGATACTTGGTGGATACGTATCCAAGACGTATCCAACGCTTATAGTCTGCACCTTAAAGTATCTGTGTTTCATAGCATTGGGCCCCACTCATGTTCGACCGAACAGGCCTGTTCAGTTGATGGTTGAGTGGGCCCAATCAGTGGCGAAGCTAGACTAGAATTTAGCATGGTGCCAGTCCAAAATTTATACCTATACCTATTTATAAGAGGTTAACGGTGTAACAGGCTTCTTAGTGCTAATTGTATGGCCTACCCTAGTGCTAGTGCACCAAGGTAACATAACCTGGCTTCGCCAGTGGGCCCAATAGGGCCCATCTTGCTCTGGTGGTTTCCTGCCACGTTTCCTATGTCGATTGTACCAGTTAGTGCGGGAGTTACCGCCTCAGAGAACCGTCTTTAGACGCTATATAAGGAGGTGAGTGCCTCCACTCCAAAACACACGAGCAGATTTAGAGCTTCACTCCAAAGGTAAGTGCTACCTAGGTAGTGCTTAGGAAATAAGGAGAGAGTGAGGGAGAGTTCGGGGAAGTGTCAGGTTTGTCAGCGATTTTCCCAACGCTTGTACCTAAACGGATGCTCTCATTTTCAAGTAAGTGTTCGTGATTCCTTTTTGATATTTAATTTTTCTATTTAAGTATGTTCTTTCTTTATTGCTTATGAGGTCATCGCTCTACTTAATTAGAGTATCTTAGTTTTCTATAAGCGAGGATCCAAGACTTTGATAGTAATTAATAGCGTAGACGTGATGTCTAGGCTAGCGGTTACCTTTGTTTGCCACATGCACCACAGTTTGTAGAGGTAGTCAGTAGGTGGTTACAGCCATATCGGACCTTAGTAATCCTCCACGTTCAGGTATGCCGTCGAGCAGTTGGCCGGAATCGCCTGTGGATGCAGGGGTAAGCTGGTGCTCGAAGTAAGCAATATAGACCAAACCTATTTTATTATAGGATCTTTAACCTTTAGGAATCCTCTCTACCCTTTGCCTACCTCATTTTTGTTGTCGACGAATTAGATTAGAAGCTTGATGCACGCCCGTTCCTTCTGATTTGATAACCTGAAATACTCCTAGATGAAGTGCCACATCAGTATTCGTGCGTTTAAGTATTTATCTGTGATTGTAAGAAATACCAACAATCCACAATGAAGACATCCATGGTATGCACTTCTCGCCCAAATGAGAGAAAGACCATGGCAAACACTGGTGGAACCAAAGCTAGACTGAAATGGTGTCGGATTGAAAACTAAAGTCGATTTAGCTGGTGATTAGTTGCATGATTGGTCTAAATACTCATACCACTCCTCAAACCTTCAAAGAAACACAGATAGCTAGGTTGGCTTACACCTGGCTCGACCTTGATGGCAAATGCCCCACCTTTCGACTCGGTTGCCCGAGACATAGTGGCAAAGAGGTCGATGAAGTTTTGTGTGGCACTCGTGTCGTCGAGGATGTGAAGCTGCTCGCCAAACAACATATCATGAAGATGCATTTTTTGTCTCCCCCGCTACCCACCCATCATCGTCGCATCATCATCCATGTCGATCAAATAATCAAGGAGCTACACAGAGAAAAGTTATTTACATTTGTAGCCCCTGCTAAACTGTTCTTCGTAGTTAAAGCAAAAGGTTTTGCCAGCCACGCTCGGCCATCTTGTCGACATTGAGTGGGTAGCTGGAGGGGTGGGTACCACTGGATGTGCTACCATCAGTCACCATGGTAGGAGAGGCGCTAAGAGCGTTGGGCACTTGTGTTGCTCGGGTAAGAGGTGCAAAGGCCGAGTAGGTGAGATTTATGAAGAAGGCTTTGCGGTTGGTAGGATCATCTGCCTCGCAAGGACAATAGCAGAATGTCCATAAGCATGGCCAAAATCATAGCCTCCTCCATGTCTGTGGCTTAGCAAGCTCGGCCTCCGTCTTGAGATGTTCCTAGAGGCAAACTGGAGGCTCACCTGTTGCAGCTCCTAAAGATCCCCGGCGCTTGTCACCTATGCCAGGAACTTCTCATTGTAGTCATCAAGTTCGCAGGTGCATCGTAGATTAGCAAGCTCGCCCAGTCAGTTGGCTCGGGTCGGACCCTTGAACCTCTTGTTCAAAATTCACCAAACGAGAAAAAGGCCCCAAGTAGAAATGTGCTTCCCCTTGTTCAAATGCAGCCTCCTGCCATGTGGTAAGAAGTGTACCGCTCGTGATTTATGTCAAGGATCTACTAGCTAACAAAGAATTGCTCACATCGATTCCTTGCCATAATAGAGAAGGAGAGCTTGTGATAGCGAGGCACCATTAAGGAGTCCTAACGAGATGTAGAGGGCATTGGACTCGCACGTGGCGGTGCACCTCCCTTCGGAATGTCAAACGAGGAGATAGCCATATTGGCTCTGCTGGTGATGAAGTCATCACTCATCAGAGGCCAGTGTAATGATGAGGCATAGACAGTTTTGTGTGTGGTTCCCGGTGTATCCTTAGACCATGCATCTTCCTCCTTGGCACAATGCTTAGAGTTGTCCTCGGGCGACAAGTCACTGGCAGGATTGTCCTCAGAGTTCTTTGTCATGTTCTTGATCATTAGGGATATAAATTTAGCCATCACCTTCTAAATTTCGGTCATTCCTAGGGCTCGTGGACATGGTGGTGTGGTGGGAGGCTCCTGGTCTCGTGAGATTGGGGGTGATGGCGGCTAGGGCAGAGAGAGAGAGAGAGAGAGAGAGGGGCACAGGGAGACATGAATAGAGGAGAAACTGAAATAATACAGAGTGGTATATATAGAAACAAAAAAATACATAGAGGAGAAGTTAAAAACATACATAGAGGTACATGGGCGTTACCTAAAAAAGTATTTATGTAGAAAATTCAAAGTACAGTCAATGCAACTATCATAAAAAAATCAAAAAAAAAATACTAATTGTAGGGTACATATAGGTATATCTAAAGGTTGCATGTTTCCATAAATGTGATCAACAAATGAGATGAAGTATTTACATTGAAGGAGCTAGATTATAGCAATTAAACTAACTCGAGCTATTAAAAACTGATAGATGTGAGAATATAATTTCAATAACATACTTAAAAATGTCAACATATTAAATTGCATTGTATCCGGTTTATAACTGTAGGGTTTAGGTTAGTTGTGTAGTGTTCATGGATAACCGTGCAGCATGGCCTACCAAGACAACTTTTAACACCAAGACATGGGATATAAATTTTCTTACATTCTTAATATCAGGACAACATTTTTGTCCTGTCAGTATCTCAATAATTATAATACCAAGACTATATATGTCTGACTTTAGTGAAATTACTCCACCGTAGGATTCCGGTGCGATATATCCCCTGCATGGAGAAGTTTGCATTCTGAGCAAACTAAGAGAAAAATGATGCCAATATAGTTTGTACAAAAAAAACAGATGTTTACTTTCAAGAGCCTATATTAGCTTACCGTGATCCACATAGATTCAAAGTTATGACCCTGGATTGTTTTTCATCAAAGGATTTTGAGATACCAAAATCTGCAATTTTAGGCACCATACCATGATCCAGTAATATATTTGCAGGTTTCAGATCTAGATGAACAATTCTCTGTTGGTGAAGATAATGCAAACCCTCGCAGATTCCCTTCAAAATTTTATAGCGTGTCTCCCAATCAAGTCCTTGGGATGGATCTGCAATGTAGCAAGAAAACTTATTTACTTATTTTGCTCTGCTTTTTCGTTTGAGAGGTTATTGTAAGTCCATACATATTAGTGCAAAGATATTTCATTCCACGATACCAAGAAATAAACAGCGAAATGAATGCCATAATTCTAGAAGATCAAACACAAAATCCGCAAGAGTAAAAGGCATGTCACCTATGGAGGGGCTTTTTAGCTCCCATATAACAGAAGGATGGAATAATAAACAAATATAAATTAGATGGACAGGCTTATACCACTGATATACTTATCAAGACTCCCTTTTGGCAGATATTCAAAGCAGAACAATCTTTGTCTTTCTTCAGCAATGACCATGTTCCCCTGAAAATTCACCATTTTCCCTTGTGCATCGGCACAGTATCCCAAGAACCGTACTATATTTTTGTGCTTCACCCTTATCAAACAACCAGCCTCTTTGATGAATTTGTTCTCATCCATGTGTGCAGCAAACAGCTTCTTCACAGCGACAGTCCCATTCTGGAGCAGTCCCTGTAGTCAAAACGTTTGTTATGGAAGTGAACATTGAGCCTTTATATCAGTTGTCATAAAGAGTGATGAAAATTATAAGTGATACCTTGTAAACAACTGCAAACCCACCACTTCCAATTTGCTGGTCGTCAGAGAAATTATTTGTGATTGATTCTAGAAGTGATATAGGCAGCTCTCTTGGCTTCACGCTTTCATTAAGTAGCATGGACTCCAAGTGATTGCGTGCTATGTCCTCACAAGCCATTAGTAATCACAAACAACTTTATCATCCAATTATTCCTACAAGAATTAGAACTAGTTATGAGGTTTATTTTGACATATTTCCTTCCTTTCAAAGTTGTGAAAACTTTCAATCACTTGAAAAATAGTTGAAGTTGTATTAGATGTGCTATTATTTATTTTTATGTGATTATATGTATTAGTAAGAAAAGGAAAAAAATGTTGATATATAAACTATAGAAAATTTTGTTTATTTTCAAAGGCTTAAAACGGTTATTAAAAGTTTCTCAGCTGACTGAAAATTAGCAAATTCCTTATTTTGAATGTTAAATAATCAAGACAAGAAATATATTACAGAACTTGACCTCACACGAACCTGAATCAATTGATGTTTCGAACTCCAGCTTCCGCTAACAACGCAGAATATGCCATGGGCCCGGGCTCGCTCTTTTACTCCAGATTCAAGATCTCCCAAGCCTGCTCGACTGCTCACTCTGGTTTCGAACTCTTCCGCCCAGCCACCTGCAGCGTCTCCTGCCGCCGCCGCGACTGCCTGCTTTTCTCCAATCCCTTTCGCTAATAACGCCGGCAAGTAACAACCATGAGAATCTCCAAACTCTGTTGGTAGCATGTACTATATGGCCCTTTTTTCAAAGAAAAGAGCAATCAAACACAGATCCATCTGATATCTAAGCATAAATCCATCAACCTAGGTTTCTAGATAAAAAGCAATACGAAAGTAATAACTTTTATTTTAATCGGACAATCACCAACCTGAAATGCGACCGGAGGACGCAAGGCTGCTTCCAGGCAAAGGCGGAACGCGGAAGGGCCGGTCGAGTCGTCTTTGACCTGCCCAGTGGAAGGAGCTTTGTCGGTTGAACTTTCAAGGCAAGAGATGGTGGACCGAGCCGGGTCAATACGGCGCGTTTGGTATATCTCTTATACACGTACGAATCGGGCCAAGTCTAGTTGAACACGCTGAAGTTTGAGCATATCTACGCTCTAAAATCTATAAAATCTATAAATAGAGAGGGTTAGTTTGAGTTAGTTATATTTAATTCATTTAAAAAAATTATCTTCTTTAAATATAAATTGGAGCTAGTTTAAATAGAGTCTATTAAAAAGATAACTTTTTCTCTATTAAAAAAAGCAAATGATTATATCAGTATTTTTATTATCAATCTAACCATTATATCTAAACATCTAAGTGTTAGAGTTAGTTCAGAGTTAGTCATAAGTTAAAAACTAACTCTAACCTCTAGCACTGTTAGAATATCTAAATAGGACCAATAATATGTTGATTTTATTTAAAAAAAATGATACGTTGACCCTGAATGTCGAACGGGCTGCTGATGCTCGTCGTTGGGGAAAGGGGAAGACGACCATGTGCTTGTCAGTAGGGGAAAGGTATCGTCATGGCTGAGAGAACGACAACTGTTGAGATGGTCACGTGTTGTCACGTGAAGCTCTAGCGAGCCTGGCTCTGGAGAATCGTCAGATTTGGACGTAGCTGTGGATGCAACAAAACGGGATCTATTTGCATCTGCACGCCCTTGCTTAGAGTTAGAGGCCTCTACAAACTAACAAACACAAAATACTGCAGCTGCGGGTGTTGGTTGGAGGCTGTCCAGGGTACCAAACCCCTTGGATTCTTACCACCTTCGCATTTTATTCTAAAAAGCATAACATAAAATTATCACCATATTCTCTTTTAACTCACACCACTTGATAGCTGATCCTATTTTTCTTTTTTTCCACCATCGAACCTGCACTGACCATTTTGCCCATATACTATCAGCAACTGCACCCAACGTCACCTTGGTCGAGGCCCTGCCCGCCCCAGGAGCCACCGCTGCCGCCGCCCACCTGGAGCGCGGCTCCGCCTGCCCCGGAGCCACTGCCGCGGAGGTCCTGGAGTGCGGCCCTACCCATCACGGTGACAAGAATCCAATTCACCTGACTGAGCCCAGTTATTTCGAGTAGTAGGCGGTTCGTCTCTGCCAGTCTGCCTGCAATTGACGTAGACAAGTGAGGTCCATCGTACTGTCTCGCCCGTAGTTTCTGATTGGTTGGTTAATGTGAATAGTGGATTGAATTTTAGATTAAAAATATAGTTTTCACATATAATTGTTTGAGAATTAATGCTACAAAATAAGATCCTGTAAGAATTAACTTTTAATTTCAATTTATAAATTGACTAATATAAATATAATATTTCAATATTTCTTAGAAGTTATCTCAACAATTTACATACATTATGTCAACATCTTAGACATGAATTGTTGAATCAATTTTAAAAAATTAAATAGAAATATATTTTTGGACAACGATTGGTCCGATGTTGTATAAAAAAAAAAGAGTCAAACATGTAGAAAACAGGCTCAATCGTACAGTCACTTTCTTTGCAAAATGTAGGATCACAGAACAAACCCTTTAAAGGAGAACCAATCGTAGAATTGGACTCCAAAGTAGGGTCACTGACGCAAGTACCTTATTATTTATTCATATTATAAACATAGTATATATAAATATAATATTTTAAGATTTTTAATTTACTATTTTTATATTTTACATAGGTTGCTTCAATATTATTTATAAACTGTTTCAGCATTTTTATATGAAATATTGAATGGGTTTCAAAAATATCACGTTACTTTCTGGCGTTCTTCTACTGGACCTTAAAACAGGACTAGGATCCAGTCCGGAGATCATCCAACTACCAAGGAATGGATAATAAGGGTCTCCACACTGGTGGTTCACTATATGGATCAAATAGACTTCACTAAAGATAGCACTTCAAACATGTAGCTATAATCTTATTTTTTTATGTTTTTAATTCAATTAGGTGTGTAGAGACACATTGATACTCTATAGATCAACTATGTGGCCCTTTATGTGAAGGCTATGATCAACAACCTATTTTAGTTTAAAAAAACTGACATCAAATAAAATAAGTTATAAAAATATATAATATATAATTGTCAGAATGGTTCAAAGTATCAAATCCTTCCCAACACCAATTGTTACATGACAGCAAAATAAAAATCACCATCCATGCCTCTCAACACTAGCAGGAAAATAAAAAGTCATGACATCACCAAGCATTAGTAGTTTAATTTCATCTTCCTCTGAAAAGATAATTGATAAATTAAGTAAAATTGAAGCTACAAAAATCAAATTATATAACAGATGTATTAGAAAGTAGAAAAATACCTCATCTATGTGTTATTCTGAGACCTTTGCCAAATATGTTCAACTAAGTCATTTTTCAGTTGAGCATGGATCTGGCGAGCACGGACAATAGCATTTCTACGCCGCACATCATTGAAGCATGGGTCACTGTTTGAGCCTTTTTGCACTTCTGGTGGAAGAACAATCAATGTCCTAGGGGCATCATTTAGATCAATGTTATGTTCAGCCATCTCCCCCTCATCTTCCACTATCATATTATGAAGAATAATGCACGCTTTCATGATTTTTCTAATAGTCTTGAGGCTCCAAAGACGTGTTGGACGATGCACGATGTTGAAGCGAGCTTGCAGCACATCAAAAGCACCCTCCACATCTTTTCTTGCCCCTTCATATTCCCGAGCATATACTTTGTGCTTCTCTAGTTGAGGTGCCCTGACACTCTTCACAAAGGCTGTCCATTTTGGATAAATTGCATCAACAAGATAGTATCCGGTGTCATATTGTGTTTCATTGACGGTGAACTGAACTGGAAGTGGCTAGAGGGGAGAGGAGTGAATAGGCGATAATCCCTAAAAATTGACTTAACAATAAAAGTTAAATGTGTAATATCGGACTTGTCCGACGATTATGAGGAAAGTCCACGTACTTGTCCGATGGCACGAGATAAAAAAGTAGATCGGTCGACTAAAAATTAAATCTAGTGCTGGACAAGCTAGGATCAAGTGAATACAAACTAGAGGAAGTAGTAGAAGCAAGGAAAAAGTCTAGCATGCAACCTACACAAGATAGCTTGAGAAATACGAACCTAACCCTAACAAGCAAGATAATGAGCAAGAACAAATAAATAAAAAACAAATAATAAAGCATAAAAGAGACACGTGATTTTTCACCAAAGTTTAGCTTCACAAAGAAGTCTACATCTTCGTTGAGGGATTCACA
This sequence comes from Eleusine indica, assembly GCA_030378355.1. Classification (NCBI taxonomy): domain Eukaryota; kingdom Viridiplantae; phylum Streptophyta; class Magnoliopsida; order Poales; family Poaceae; genus Eleusine; species Eleusine indica. The sequence continues at coordinate 40,889,606 of CM059501.1, read as the reverse complement.
AAGGATCGGGTCTCTTTTAACCCTTAACATCTCCAAGTGACCACTAAGATTAAACTTGGTTTTCCACTAGCAACTCCATAAAGGAGGGGGTCAATACAAACTTCCCAAGATGTCATCACACAAGTTGGAAGCTCAACGGGCACCTCTAACCGTCTAGAGGATGAATCTCCAAGAGTAACAAACACAAGAGTCGTCGACGGTGAGGATGAACCAAGTGCTCAAGAGGATGAAAGCTTGGTGGTGATGTAGCACTTCAATCTTCTCTCAATCCCTTCACAAATCAAGAGTGGAAGCAAGGGAGGAGAGCTAGGGAGAGCAAAGTGAGCTTGAGAGTGTTTTTGAGTGGAATGAGTGACCAACCGACCAAAGGGCGAGATGAGGTTCTATTTATAGCCCAATGGGAAAAAGAGCCGTTGGGAGAGCAATTTCAGAGATCTGTGTCGGACAAGTCCGATGGTCATCGGACATGTCCGATGAAATAGGTTGACGTGCTCTCTAGAGTCCGATAAAGTTACCCGATGCCTCGGACAAAACTTGTCCATCAGACAAGTCCGATGACATAAAATGGCAGGGGTTCTGGAGTCCGATGAACATATTCGAGACGTCGAACTTTGCTCAAGTCATCAGACAAGTCCGACGGCTCAGAGTGACAGCCTTACTGGAGTCTGATGGACTTGTCCGATGATTTGGCTCTGGAAAAAGGTATTTTGGCCTGTAAAAGGAAATTTTGGCACTTGTATCATTTTTAACTTAAACTCTTGTGTCCCTCTTGATAGTACAACTTTTCTATATTTAAAATAAAATAAAAACTTCATGAGCTTCGTTCTTAAGTAAAATTTGAATTTCATCTTTGATGCACTTTGTCATCTTCTTTTCTCCTTTTTGTTTCTTATGCATTTTATTCATCAAATGTTGGACCATTAGCTATACACATGCTTAATAAAATATCAGTCCATTCTTAATTGTATTGATGCCAATCATCAAAATAAAATTAGAGGTCTAGATGCATTTTCATGAACTCAAGGAGCTTCACCCTTAATTGTTTCCATAAATAACGGGGAGTGGTTGAGCACATTGATGTCATTATTTGAACTAGCAACACCAAAGAATGCATGCCAAATTCTTAGATTATATAAAGCTACCGCTTCAAGGATGATGGTTGGGACTCCATATTTACCATTGGTATATTTCCCTTTCCATGCTATTGGACAATTTTTCCATTGCCAATGCATGCAATCGATGCTACCTAGCATTCCAGGGAATCCACGGGACTCATTAATTTGGAGAAGTTGCTCCACATCTTCAACTATGGGACTGCGTAGATACTCATCACCGGATATCTCAATCACCCCTTCCATAAACTTTTCCAAGCACTGCAATGCTGTGGTCTCAACAACCTTCAAGTACTCATCAAGGCTATCAGCAGGAGTGCCATATGCAAGCATGCGGATGGCCACTGTACACTTTTGCAATGGTGCTAGCCCTTGACGTTTGGCACAATCTATTCTTTGAGTGAAATAGGGAGACCACACACCTAGGGCATCCACGATGAGTAGAAAGAGAGGCCTCCACATCCGAAATCTTCTACGAAACATTCCATCTGAGTAGAGAGAGTCTTCAGCAAAGTAATCAGCCACAAGCTGTGCATGAGCTGCTTCACGATTCCTTTTGATGTGCTTTCTTGGACCATAGCGACGTCTGCTATCACGTTAGGGTTCTCCATTTTGGCCTTTGGCTTTACTTTGATCCGTTGAGCAAAGGAATCAAGGACATTTTGCTCAGCCATGAAATCTTCAAACGTTTATATCTCAGCTGGGTCATCTGACATGTTAGAATCAATATCCATATTACTGAAAAATAAATTTAAGCAATCAATTTAGTAACCAGATGACTGAAATCTTCAAATTTAAGTAATCAGTTTAAATATGTTTGTCCTCTCAAATCAATGGCAAAAACAATTTCACTAATGCAGTTTTTCTAATATTGCAAAAGACACTAGTTCTGCAGCTACGAGTACCATTTCACTAATGCTTTGTGAGTTAAATCTGTGCTGTACGCACGAGGACTACAAACTAAACAAAGAACTCTGTATTGTTTACCATTCCAATGAATCTGGGTTCGATTCATGATTTGTGGATGCATCTAGACCATCATGGCTATGTGCATGCGGTGGTACTCCACCCCACAAAGGCCCATGTGCGGCACCGGCAGTGAAGCTGCTTTGCGGCGGCAACGCTATCCAACGAATTGAGAGGGGCAGATTTAACTTGTGGTCTTCAAGAAATAATACACAAGATGCTTCACAATCGAAAGGAAATTCCTGGAGGAGAGGGCATGACTTCACCGAACGTTGGGGGCTCCGGAGAAGACGGCGTTGTTCGTCGTTGAAAACCGTCTCAAGGAACGACCGGAGATCTAGATTAAGAAGCCTGGAAAAGCGGTGGAGCAACCTCCTTCTTGGACCGGTGGCACATCTATGGCAGTGACACTGAGAGGTGGGCAGGTGCAGGGACGATTTGGCGATGGATTCGGGCGTTCTTCGTCGCGGGAGGATGAGATCGGAAGAGCGATTGCGAAGAAAGTAGAGGAGCGGAGCACTCGATCCGGCTGGCCCACAAACCGTGTCACGAGACGTTGACCTCATCGGTAAAGCAGCGTTTGGATTACCTATACATCACCGTCTGTTGTAGTTACCTTCTTTCTCTTTCCAATTTTTTTAACATTTACATCTGACACAAGTCCTCTTAACGGTAGCTATAGAAACCATTGTAAGACACTAAGGGGAAATAAATTAGGTACGGACATACTTTAAATAATAGGGTAATTTTATTCTACTCTCAAGTATAGATATTTTTATGTTCAAAAAATATATATATATATAGTCTTTTTTCTACTCCTAGGAGTAACTACTCTCACATGTATATCTCACAATCTAGAGAGTATCACTACATACTTGAATTTTGTAAATTAAATATATAGTTATACTAGAGGGTATGTGAACATATTTACTTTTTTTTTTATCAGGATACATGAAGTATGAAGACATACTCACTTTTATATAGTAGTAAATGCGATATATATTCATACGCTTATAACTAGAAGACCCTTCACAAGTATTTATGGTTATTACTCTTAAAAATCTTGTTTTAAGTATGTATACATACTCAAAATAATAAATGGGTATGAGCACATACCCAATGTGGATTTTTCAACATAGGAGTAACTACACCTAAAAGTAGAATGGATTTTTCATATATATATATAACTATGCTAATTCATACTCTGGGTGTGAGATAATATTTCATACCCTGACCAACCCGCCTAGCAACGTCACATCCAACCAAACCCAAACCAGCTAGTACGCCCGTGCTCAAAAAACCAACCGGCAATAAAAATCAACCAATTAAATAATCGCGTCATTAATATAAGCGTTTTAACTTCCTATTTGGTGCCCGTGAATAACTCCAGCGCGCAGTTAAGGATATTTTATTAGCTGGGGACAACATGACCGTGTTATTCCATATATATATATCAGTCGTATTTTATTGGCTGGCATTACTTCCAACGAGATCGTCGGCTTCAGCAGGTTGCTTTTGTCCTCTGATCCTGAACTGAACCCATGAAGCCGGCGATGTGTTCATTGCACACTCCGCTAGGACTACTACTCCTCAAGACAGTGCGAGTAACGCTTGAAGTCTTGGCCATGGACGTGAACCCGACGTACCAAACCACTGGTTTTGTCTGGAGATGATGAGGCAGAGATACATTCGAATCATAGAAACCTCCTATTATTTTTCATAATCTTTTTTATTAGGGGATGGGTTTTAATCGGACAAATCTTTGTATTTCATTACTCAGGCTGATTCATCATCCCAGCTTGCATATGAGGTGCAGGTATTGTTTTTTAACTATGCGTGTTGCAACCATAAAATGTGTCCAAAACTACTACTCTCATTTTGCAGGTTGAATCATACAGGGCAGAGGAAGAGGTAAGCCATTTCATTTTCTAGTGTTGTTCCAGATCGCAAATACTATATTTCCTATTTTTGGGCATAAAGTCATTTGTCTGTCCACTATGCAGGATCACTCATCCCGGCATGAAGAAGAGGTATTCGAATTTTTATTGATTTGGTTGCTGGAATAATAAAAACAGTTCACTTTTAGTTGTTTTTTAGATTTGATCTAGAATAACAGGCCCCTGTACATGTACCAATGCAGCTCGAGAAGGGACCTAAACTGAATGTGAGATGCAACCCTGGAGATGTCGTCTTCATCATTGCAATGCTCACTGCTTATCGGCGTGCTGCTCAATCAGTGCCCCTAATGCGGCAGTAGCAAATCTTGGTCCGGGCAGCTCCTGTCCATGCTAGCTTTTTTATACATCTGTAAATGCAAGTTGATGTTGTGGAGAGTCAAAACTGAGTACCATAGTTGATGTATAGGACAAACCCAGACACTATGATTTAGAGCATTCGTCCTGGCAAGAAACTGCCCATCAGCCCCAAGAAACTACCCATCAGCCCTTAGTTTTTCAGCACTGTGCTTGGTTTGCTAAATGCCGGCGCAACCTGAAAATACATATCAAAAGGTCTGGTAGCAGCTCAAAGACGGGATGAATATGAAGCTAGCTGACGGATGAAGCAAGCTGAGGGAATTACTGCCCGTAAATTCCAACAAAAAACTATCGACATGGGTCTATGCTATAATCATATTTTTTTCCACCGGATCATAAAATGCTTTTTTTTAATCATAATTATGAGTTCAATCATAAATCATAGTCCTTTATTTATGATCATGCACCCGTGGAATGCTTTTTCAGAATCAGATGTGTGACTGCAAGACCTATATCATTTTACAGTTACATGAAACTATTTTTAATCAACATAGTTTGCTTCTGTTAATAAATATATCAGCAGATCAGAAAAACTACTTGTGCCAAATCATAATATTGTCATTTAATCATAATTCTTTTTTCTTACAATCAGGCCTTTGTCTACTTGCTATCATGGTATTTTCTTCCAAAATGTTATGTTTAGAGAAATTGTTATTTTCTACCAGAGATTATTTGTGACATGGATAAAAAATCGATATTCGATCACATATTTGTGTCTCTACAACTTTTGCGATTAACATTATCAGTTCTTATGCTTCCTGTGGAGGTAGTTTATAGATAAGCTGAGATCACAAAGTTCCCAAACAATGTACGATCCCACGGCAATGTGTCATGTCCCATGATTAAATATTATTATATTTTGTGCTGCAAGGAGTTGAACATTTATAAACGTACTCCAATTTTAAAACTAATTTGTGATCATAGTTGATTATAGAATTTAAATGATTGCACATACTCAATGTTTGTGCAACGTGGAGTTAGTTTTATACTATCACGTCGATGCACTTTGTGGTCTCAAATTTTCAAAGTAGTTAGCTTCTACCTTTAAATGAGTTGACTTTTTGTGTGTAAAGTTGTTAACTTTTTGTGCTTAGAGATGCTTCGCAATGTACTTATATAATTTCCTCCTTGTACCAAAACGCAAGAGTATTACTAATAGTGCAGGTTTTGTTTTGGTTGACCAGCTTCATCGTGGAATGATCAATTTCATGAAAAGGTCATTTTGCATTAAAAGAGCCATTATGACACAAAGCTGAGACACTTGACCACAAAGTTTCCAAAGATCATGTGACCACAAGCACTCTCGAACTTTTTTCCCATGTCAGATGCTCAAAATAATTTACTTATGCGATTACACGTCGGTACATTTCGTGCTCACAGTAGTTAGTCTGGTCAAATATGTAATTATGAGACATATATTTGTTTTATGATCACATAGAAAGGTTTTTACAGGCTTATTAATCGTGGCATGGAACCAATAGATATTTAGATGACGTTTGAAAAATAATTTGTGTCTCTTACAACTTTTGTGATTAATGTTGTCAGTTCTTATGCTCGGTGGAGGTAGTTTATACATACGTTGAGATTACAAAGTTCCTAAAGAATGTATGATCTCACGGCCAGGTACATCATGTCCCGCGGTTAAATTATTATATTTTGTGCTCCAAGGAGGTGGCCATTTATACACGTGCTCTAATTTTAAAACTAATTTGTGAGAATACTTGATTATACAATTTAAATGATTGCACATACTCAACTTTTGTGCACACGCAGTGTTAGTTTTATACTGATACATTTCGTGCTCTCAAATGTTCAAAGTAACTAGCTTCTACGTTTTAAAAGAGTTGATTTTTTATACTTGAAGCTGTTAACGTTTTGTGATTAGAGATGCTTCGCATGTAGTCATATTATTTTTGTGGTGACCGATCCCTAATTTGCGTCATTGTGACACTCCTGGTGTCATAGTGGTCCCAAGAGTAACACTTAGTCATCACAAGACCTTATCATTAAAAATTTGAATTTAAGTTGTCATTTTAAATCAAATTTAAATCTAAATTGAATAACACTTGCACTACAAGTCCCCAAATTTTCAGTAAAGGTCACCACTGCAAAAATTATATGTTGATGGTCATGGTCAATTAGAATTTTGGGGATTTTCTCAGATTTTTCTTCCATAAATAAAGGCCCCAAATAAATGCTAGAATGGTCAAAAACTAGCTCTATTCACAAAATTCCTAATCAGATATTAGTGGGATCTGATGATAGTTAGTATTTTTATTAAATTCAACACATTATGGGGAGCCTACCCTATTTTTGGTCTAATTTTATCAGCTCTAGATTAATTCTAACAAAAGTAACAAATGCAGTCGGCTGTTAGGATTGGAAAAAGAAAAGAAAAAGAAAACTCCCTGTGGGACCCACCTGTCAGCGACTCAAAGAAAACACACCCGGCTGCCGCTGCCGTGCCCGACTCGGCGCGCGCCGCGTGGTCGCCGGCGTACGGCCAACGGCCGAAGCCGCGGATCGACGCCCCCATCCCGTTCCGACATCCCTTCTGTCGCCTCCCCTCCCTCGCGGTCCGAACACCCCCCTGCCCATTCTCTCTCTCGCTCGCGACTCTTTCCCTCTGCTCTCTTTTCCGCCGAGGCGCTCGCCATCACCGCCGCGCGAGCTCCCGGTGCCCGGCCGCTACACCGCCTCCCCGCCTCTGCCGTGAGCACCACCAGCTTCGTGCCAACGCTCTGGTGCTCCCCGCGGAGCTGCCGTCGTCGTTCCCCTCCGAGCCGCCGTGAATCGACCTCTTCTTCCCCGCCTCCGACCGCCGCCCCTCCGCGTCGCCCGATCCCACGGTGAGCTCCTGGTCGATTCCTTGCACGGGCACGCGTTAATGCCCCTCTTTTTCCTTCCCGACCTCACTCGGCTTTCCCCCGTGCAGCCGCTCGTCCGGAACATCGCCGCCGGCCGTCGGAGCTCCGCCTCGTCGTCGCCGAGCTAGTTCCGGTGAGTCACCTTGTTCCCTCTCGCGCGCCGCATGTTTACGTTTCCCCAACCATCGCTGCCGTGCCAATGCGGCTCCTGCCGTTTCCCCCGGCTGGCCGCCGTGCTTGCGCCACTGCGCGCGCGCTCGGCTCGGCCGCGCTGGCCACTGGGCCGCGATGGCATATGGGCCTGGCCTCGCTCTCGGGCCGCGCCTAGCCCGAGAGCGCTCCCGCGCGAGCGCTCGGCCGTTGGGCCGAGCGAGTTTCAGCCCGACGGGTTGGCTGGATGCGGCCCACATGATAAAAATTGAATTTCTCATTTAAATCTATTTTCAGAATTGAGATAAACTTGTAAAATGCATAATAAAATGATTAATAGGAATTTGGAGGCAAGGTAAATTTTGTTAGCCTTGTCTGGACTAGTACTAATACGGAAAAATGCTAAATTACAGTGCATGTCAGTTTTACTTGTAGGATTTAATTATATGATAAAAACACTCATGAATTCATAATTAATTACAGAGAGCTGATAAAATCTTGAAATTTGGTCACCAGGTAGGATTATCAGTTTTAGAGTCCCTGGAAAAATGTCATAGTGTAAATCTCTATATATTAGCTGAAATTAATTTAATGCTCTTTTTCCATATAATAATTAATAGGAATTATCGGCTTGGTGCATGAAAGTGAAACTTGGCAAATAAATAACTCCTGGTATAATCTAACTATAATAAATCACCCCTACCCATTTGAAGATCAGAACTATGTCAACTTATTAAATTATGCCCTGAATGCAATTTTACCCGTTAATAAAAATGGTTCCGCTTTAGGGCTGTTCACGGGTACTTGGTACCTTGCGAGGGTTTTCCTCGACACACTAAAATACTAATTAATTAGCACCTGTTAGTCAGGGGCATCGCTTATGTAACTTCACCCCGGCACACACAAACCCACCGTACGTTGGTGCGACGTCGTCGCGAGTAAATACTGGAGTCCATGAAGGAAATACACGAACGCCCTCACCCTGTGCCCCACTCAATAAGATATACCACTGGACGCATCATCATACCCCGCTTACTTCCGCGAATAACAGTGTACATTAACGTATTTATTGAGGTAGTGCCATGAATCTTCTCTTATAAGCAGACTCTTTTGCATCATATAGATCACGTCGTGAACCACGTGGAGACGGGACCGGAGCGGGAACCCGGAGGAGCAGGAGGTGCCGTTGCTGAGCAAGAGCAGACCCAAGGCAAGCCCCGGTGCATTATCCCCATTTTAAATTTTTATTCTGCCACTAGCTAGGGATGTAAGATTGCCTGTGCATTAAGTGATAGGAGTTGATTGAAACCCTAGCGTGCAGTAGGTCCCTCTTCCCGATTAATTAGCCTAAGGACGGTAGCCGCGCTGCTTAAATTAGGACGGCTGCTCATCGAGTGGTATGGAGACCACTCGTAGATAGAGAATATTGTCACTGGGGAATGATATCGGATGAAGGAAAGGGTGGATGGAATCACAATGAAGACCGGACGGGCAACTAGGTGGAAAGGGAAGGACAGCTTGTCTTCAAGGAGGTAGCACCGTCCGAGTCACCTAAGGCTACGCCTCGTGTCCGGCCCATGGGATCAAGTTTGAACGTACTGTTTGCATGCTGGAGTTATGGGCCCAGTAAACCGACGTAGCTACGACTACCGCCTGGTCTAAAGATAGCCTTCTCCCTTCTTTGGTGGAACTGGGGCTAAGAGGAGGGAGCAATCCACCCACGAATGACGGCACGGGGCGCATCGCGTTGGGGGACCCTTCTCGGGGGAGTCTGGACCCGGAAGACCCTGCGGTACCGTGAACGAAAGGTTGCTCCATGCGGCTTCCCGGAAGCACGTATGGGTCGTGCAAGCAGGTTTCTCCTGCAGGATGTAAATCGATTCGAGTCGCTGCCCCTCACAGTAACGAGTACAACTTGATCGCTGCTCCAGAACAGTGTCGGAAGCCATTAAGATGATGAGTGGGTAGAATATTGCTGTTTGGAATTCTTAAGATTGTGTTGCAACCATGATTGTTATAGCTTTAGTGCAAACTAAATTTATTATTCCGCACGACAACTTAACTTGATGCTAAAACTTGAAAAATAAGGATCCACTCTTAGGCGGGTTTTCTGGCAATATAAACCCTATCCCTAGCCTTTGCATGTCTAGGTGTCAGCTGTAGTTGGCCATTTTGACGGGTCAGTCTTGCTGAGTAAATTAGTTACTCAGGGCGTAGCTCTATGTGGTTTTCAGATGACCAGGACGGAGACTGCCACTGCGGTGGGAGATTCCATTGGGAGGGCCAGCGCCCCGATTGCTGGAACATCGAATGGGAGCTATGCACGAATGAAGACGAGGAGTAGTTCCTTGCGTGCCGGTACGGTACTTGGGCAAAGTACCTATTATGGCCGGGATGTTCCCTGTGTGTCGCCGTGAGAGGGCGATTGTATCTTAGCTATTTCGTCGAACTGGTGAACCAGTGTTGAACAATTCGCTTCCGCAAAAATTTACTTCTGTCAAAACTCTGGTTGTAATATAACTTCAGATTTATGTAAAACTCTGTTTTCCACCTATGCTCTGTTGCAATTATTTTTCTCTGTCATGTGTTGTACTATTGGGCGCCACAGCGCGTGTCGCCACCCGAGGGAGATCCTGGAACGGAGCCGTCTCCGTGGTAAGGCGGGTCCGTGACAGCGTGGTATCAGAGCGATCTCGGGAATTGTGTAATATTCAAAGACATATTTTTGAAAACCCCGTAACAAACGTGTGAGGACGTGCCCAATAGGTTATTAATAGTTATGATCCAGGTGGCAAAGCTAACTGTAGGAGGTTATTTGTTTAAATACTGCATCTACGGCATCGTCAACGCAGGTATGTGTCCCGCCCAGTGGACTGTAACATGGGAAGCTAGCACAATGGTGTGAACGCGGGCTGATTGCGTAAAACATCAGGGTCCTGCCTTAGGACAATAATAAGGGATTATTTTCGACTCGTTTCTTTTGATTTGATGTAATGTTTCTAGAATGAATCTTCTACAGGTACGCTAACCACGATTCTCGTAAGGAACAGGTAGTATACGACTGACTTGAGAGATCGATTGCCACCGACTATACGTATGGTCCTATTCGTGACCGAATTTTATTTGGTGAGGACGGGTAGGCCGAAATCATATGCATAAATGAAAAATATTAAAAAGCATCAAGACATTAACAGGAAACTGGAATTTCAGCAGACAGGTCGTCCATAAAAAAATTGATATCTTTCCACCTGAAAGTCAAAAGCATGTAAACGAATACTTATTGAAATCGAGAATGAACTCTCTGTACGTTCAGTAAGAAGATTTTGGTTTAAAAATTTCCGGGCAATACCATTTTGGCCGTCCGAGTCAGCACATCAAAATCGGGTTAATATAAATTTCAGATTTTAACCTAGTGTGTAAAAATCCGTAATTCCTTGCTCCGATCACCCCTAGGGCTGTATTTACACTTTCTGGAAGGGTTACGATGAATGCTACAACTTTGGTAGTTTAACATTCGGGTCGAGACCTCAGAGACAGCGCTAGGACCAAAATTTTCAAGTAACCCGATTCTGTCAAGAAAAACCCTACCACTTAGTGTTCAGCTGCTGTCCAGAATCTGTGAGTAGGATTGCACAAAAGCTCGACAAACTAGCTGCTGTACTCTAGGACAGAACATACCGTTTTTGCACAGTAACCGAATTTCCCTCTAGAATATGTAACCCCGTAGTGGCTAGATTCTGTGTATCACTCATTGCATCGAATTGTTTTATTTTGGCCTGCACCCTCTACGTTGGGAACGAGTACTTACTATTTGGGTTTGTGTTCCAGATGGACGAGCACGGGTTTGAGCTGTTCCAGCACGACGGGTGGCGTTATACCACCGGTCTACACCACCGTGGCTTTCCCACCCTCCTGTGGGAGATGCTACGCGCCCTGGGCTACGAGGAGCAGCCTTCGTACCGTGGGCGTGAGACTCGCCGCCACGGTGTGCCTTTTGTAGAGGTGCATCTCAGTGTCTCCTCACACCCGCGCAACCCCGACTTGGCGGGTATGGAGAGCACCGTCACGGCTGGGAGCTTTAGAGAGGGCCTGGAGAGAGTCGCCCACCGGGCTCTCACTCACTTTTGTGGGCGCAACGTAGCAGCGCTCTCGGGGACTCCGTTCGAGATGATCCCCATTTGGCACCAGGCTGACCCGGTGTGGCAGAGGCGCGTGAGACGCGTCTCTCGTAACGACTACCCGGAATACCACGCGGGATACCACCGCGTAGCTCACTACTCCGAGTACCTCCTCAACTTGGATGAGGAGTCTAGCAGCCGCAGCAGAGTCTTGCTGGCGGATGCTGAGCAGGTGTGGCTGCAGAGGAATGACCTGCAGACACAGGTCGATGCACAGCAGAGAGAGATTCAGTGGTTGACTGCTGCTCTTGAGGCGAGTGAGACTCGCGTGTCGGAGGTCACTGAGCAGCGCGACACTCTCGCGCAGGAGGTGGATAGATGAGGGTTGATTATGCAGCAGCGGGCCAACCACAACGAGCACCTGCAGCAGCAGCTGGCGAGTGCCCAGCAGGAGATGGACCTTATGGCGGAGGACCTAGAGACCCTGGCTCATGAGAACCAGGACCTCCAGGCTCAGTTGGACGCGGTTGCTGCACCGCCGGCAGCACCCATGGAGGAGGAGCCCGAGGAGGACGTGGGCGAGGAGTCCGACATGGACTACGAGCCACCAGCTTCGACCGACGTGGACCGTTCAGAACCCTCTGGCACCGCCGGAGATAGGGCATGGCAGTAGTAGTAGACGCGACTAGGTCGCACTTGTAGGGCACGGTAGATGGATAGCTTTTGGGACGCTCCACGCGTGGTTGTGTATTTTGGGGATCGCACGCGTGAATAGCTTTTGGAAACTCGATGGCCACATATTCCGAGTTTATGTAGAATGGAACTGTTAACTTGTACTAGAACCATGTTAACTCGGAAAATTTCAGCTTCATCGAAATTATGTTTACCAAATTGCTGCCCCGTGTGTTGTGTGATTTGCTTTGGTAACCTATAATGATCATGTTGGATAAGAGACTAATTGGACCCCTTATTCTTACATTTCAGAATGGTGTGCACCCGCACCACCAATGAGCTGCATGGCGAGCAGCCCGAAGGTTCCAGGGCTAGAGGGACTGACTCTCCACGAGGGACTCCACCACCGCCGCCGCCATCCAACCCCATGCAAATGATGGCGCAGTTTTTCGCCACTATGATGGAGAGCCAGCAACAGCAGGCGGAGTTCATGCGGGAGCTGGCACAACAGAACCTAGCAGCCCGTAATGCTAGGGGCCACAACGACAGAGCACCACAGAACAGCTCCTACTCTGATTTCCTCGCCACCAGGCCGCCCACGTTCAGCTCAACCACTGAGCCCATGGAGGCGGAGAACTTCTTGCGCATGCTCGAGTCCAAATTTGGACTTCTTAACTGCACGCCTGTGCAAAAGACATTGTTCGCCGTGCAGCAACTGCATGGTGCGGCTGGGGCATGGTGGGCCAACCATGTCACCTCTGTGGGAGAAGGTCAGCAGATTACGTGGGATGAATTCAAAGGTGCGTTCCGTGCCCACTACATCCCTGCGGGGCTCGTTCACAGGAAGGCGCGCGAATCGCCGAACTAAAGCAGGGCAATCGCCGTGTCGAGGAATACTGCGAAGAGTTCAACCGGTTGGCGCTATACGCCCCGGAACAAGTGGACACCCCCGCCAAGCGCAAGGACCATTTCTTGGAGGGGCTAAGTGCTGAGCTACAGGACCGCCTCAACCTTAACATGGGAGGCTCATTCGCTGAATTTGTTAACAACGCGATCATCACGGAAGACGGATATCGCAGGGTGATGGCAGAACGAAAGCGCTCCGCAAGCGCAATGGGGCCATCCAGTGGACCCCCACAGAAGTTCCGCATGGTGTACACCACCCCATCGGGACAAAGGTACCGTTCCGCCCCCGTGCCGGCACCTGTTGTGCACCCACCTCAGCAAGCACAGCAGCGACTCCCGGTGCCACGTCAGCAGCAGAGTCAAGGTGGATTTCGCCCACCCCAGCAGCCGAATGCTCAGACTGGATCTTTCCCCTGCTACAACTGCGGTCATCTTGGGCATTTCTCGAGGGAGTGCCCGCACCCCAAGAAGAGCACTGGTCAAAACCCGCCAAGGAATAACAACAACAACAACAACCGCAACAACCGAGGGCCAGTTCGTGCTGGGCGAGTGAACAACACCACCCTGGAGGAGATTCCGGAGAACAGCCCCATCCTTGCTGGTATGTTCTCTATTTGAGACCACCCCACACTAGTTCTGTTTGACTCAGGAGCATCACATAGCTTTGTTAGTGGGTTCTTCGTTGATAAGTACCGGCTGCCTCGCACCCTTATGAGAGCACGATACACCATTAGATCAGCCGGTGGACAAACCCCTGCTCTATATGAAATAGAGAAACTCCCAATAACCCTAGGATCAAAAGTCTACCCTACCAAATGCATGGTCTTAGAGGGGTGCAACATTGACATCATTCTGGGCATGCCTTGGACGAGGCAACATAAAGCTATACTGGACATAGGCACCTATACGGTGCACTTAAACTCTTCCACCCATGGTAGCGTAAGCTTCCTAGTACGACCACCCCAACTGGCCGCACCAAGCGTTCACCACACCACCGCCGGGCAAATAAAGGATATTCCAGTGGTTAGGGAATTTCCGGACGTATTCCCTGACGATCTCCCAGGACTTCCACCGGATCGGGAGGTTGAGTTCAAGATTGAGCTTCAGCCAGGGACGACACCTATATCCAAAAGGCCGTATAAAATGGCGCCTAAGGAACTAGCTGAGTTGAAGGAGCAACTTAAGGAGCTTCTGGATAAGGGATTCATTCGACCAAGCTCCTCACCTTGGGGCTATCCGGCACTATTCATGAAAAAGAAAGATGAGACCCTGAGGCTGTGTGTAGACTACCGACCCCTCAATGTGGTGACTATCAAGAACAAATACCCACTGCCCTGTATTGACATCCCCTTCGACCAGTTGATAGGAGCTAAGGTGTTCTCCAAGATTGATCTCCGGTCGGGTTACCATCAAATTAAAATCCATGCCAAAGACGTCCCCAAGACAGCCTTTTCTACCCGATACGGTCTATATGAGTATTTAGTAATGTCGTTTGGATTGACAAATGCACCGACACATTTCATGTATCTCATGAACTCAGTGTTCATGCCCGAGTTGGATAAGTTTGTGGTGGTATTCATTGACGACATCCTAGTCTACTCGAAGTCAGAGGAAGAACATGCAGAGCATCTCCGTGTTGTCTTACAGAGGTTAAGGGAGCACCAGTTATATGCTAAGTTTAGTAAGTGCGAGTTTTGGTTGAAGCAAGTACCATTTTTAGGCCATATTGTCTCGGAAGAAGGCATCGCGGTAGATCCCAACAAGGTAAGAGATGTACTGAACTGGAAGACACCGAAGACCGTATTTCACATACGCAGTTTTCTGGGATTAGCTGGCTACTACCGCCGTTTCATTCCGAATTTCTCCAAAATTGCAAAGCCCATGACCGAGTTGCTTAAGAAGGATACAAAATTCATATGGGATGAAGGCTGCGAAGGTGCTTTTCAAACCTTGAAGAAGCACCTGACCACGGCCCCAGTATTAGCTCAACCGGACCTGGGGAAGCCGTTCGATGTCTATTGTGATGCTTCAGGTATTGGATTGGGATGTGTGCTCATGCAAGACGGAAGAGTTATTGCTTATGGATCAAGGCAATTGAAGAAGCACGAGCAGAATTACCCCGTGCATGACCTGGAATTAGCAGCAGTGGTATTGGCCTTAAAAATGTGGAGACATTACCTCCTTGGGAATTTAGTTTGTATATACACCGACCATAAAAGCTTGAAGTACATTTTCACTCAAGACCACCTGAACATGAGACAGCGCCGTTGGTTGGAACTGATTAAGGATTACGAGTTGGAAGTCCATTACTACCCAGGGAAAGCGAATGTTGTGGCTGACGCCCTAAGCCGCAAGGCTCGCTGCCACCACATCCTAGTCAGCCCACAAGTCCAAGATGGTCACTATGTTCAAGTAACACCCCACGGAGCCCTCTATAACCTAGCATTAATTCCCACCTTATGGGAAGAAATAGTGACAGCCCAGAAAAATGATAGAGGCATAACACATCTCAAAAGGAGACTAAAAGAGGGTGATGCTAAGGTACAATGCTTTCGAGAAGATGCAGAAGGTGTTTTATGGTTCAAGGATCGACTGGTGGTTCCTAAGGATCTGGAACTCCGCAAGAAAATTCTGGACGAGGCTCACACTACAAAGCACTCCATGCATCCGAGCAGCAACAAAATGTTTCATGAATTGAGATCCAAATATTGGTGGACTCGTATGAAAAGGGAAATAGCACGTTATGTCGCAGAGTGCGATACCTGCCGCCGAGTCAAGGCCGATCATCTGAAGAAGGCAGGCCTACTACAACCCTTGAGTGTTCCAGCCTGGAAATGGGAAGATATCAGCATGGATTTCATCGTTGGTCTACCGTTGACGTCATATAAATTCGACTCCATATGGGTCGTTGTTGACAGGTTGACAAAGGTCGCTCACTTTATCCCTGTGTGGTCGCGGTTCAAGATGCAAAAATATGCGCAACTATACATTGAGCGAATCCTGTGTTTGCACGGAGTGCCCAAGACCATTATATCCGATCGAGGCTCCCAATTTGTAGGGCGCTTTTGGGAGAAGCTACACGAGACACTAGGCACCAGGTTGACTAGAGGTTCCGCGTACCACCCCCAAACAGACGGTCAAACGAAAAGAGTTAACCAAATTTTGGAAGACATGTTAAGGGCATATGTATTGAATCACAACAAGAGGTGGGATGAGTGCCTACCCTTGGCAGAATTCGCATACAACAATAGTTACCAGGAAAGCATCAAGATGGCACCATTCGAGGCTCTCTATGGGCACCGCTGTCGCACACCACTGAGTTGGTCAGAATCAGGGGAGAGGATAATGTTTGGTCCGGAGCTAGTGCAGCAAGCTGAACGGAAGGTACTTGAAATCCAATCAAACTTACGTGCGGCAAAGTCCAGGCAGAAAAGTTATGCGGATAAAAGACGCCGTCCATTGGAATTCAGGGTCGGCGATATGGTCTAACTCCGAGTGTCACCCACCAAGGGTGTACAGCAGTTTGGAATTCGCGGGAAGTTAGCACCTCGATATATTGGTCCCTACCCTATCATTGCGAGATGCGGACCCGTAGCCTACCAACTCCAACTGCTGGTGGAACTCGCTGGAGTGCATGACACGTTCCACGTGTCACAACTCAAGAGATGTTTAAAGACACCGGTGGACATACCACTGGAGAGCACCCAGCAACTACAACCCGACCTGACTTATGTCGAGCATCCGGTGAAAGTGCTAGACGAGAAGGAGCGAGCGACACGGAAGAAGACATTGAAGTTCTATAAAGTTCAATGGAGCAACCATACCGCCAGGGAAGCTACTTGGAAAACTGAAGATTTCCTGCAAAGCCACTACCCCGAGTTCCTACGCCACCACTTAGGTAACCCGTCACCACATCCTTTAATCTCAGGACGAGATTTCCTTAAGGGGGGAGGGCTGTGACACTCCTGGTGTCATAGTGGTCCCAAGAGTAACACTTAGTCATCACAAGACCCTATCACTAAAAATTTGAATTTAAGTTGTCATTTCAAATCAAATTCAAACCCAAATTGAATAACACTTGCGCTACAAGTCCCCAAATTTTCAGTAAAGGTCACCACTGCAAAAATTATATGTTGATGGTCATGGTCAATTAGAATTTTGGGGATTTTCTCAGATTTTTCTTTAGTAAATAAAGGCCCCAAATAAATGCTAGAATGGTCAAAAACCAGCTCTATTCACAAAATTCCTAATCAAATTTTAGTGGGAGCTGATGATAGTTAGTATTTTTATTAAATTCAGCACATTATGGGGAGCCTACCCTATTTTTGGTCTAATTTTAGAAGCTCTAGATTAATTCTACCCTGTTAGGATTCGAAAAAGAAAAGAAAAAGAAAACTCCCTATAGGACCCACCTGTCAGCGACTCGAAGAAAACACACCCGGCTGCCGCTGCCCTGCCCGACTCGGCGCGCGCCGCGTGGTCGCCGGCGTACGGCCAAGGGCCGAAGCCGCGGATCGACGCCCCCACCCCGTTCCGACATCCCTACTGTTGCCCCCCCCCCCCCCCCGCGGTCCGAACACCCCCCTGCCCATTCTCTCTCTCGCTCGTCACTCTTTCCCTCTGCTCTCTTTTCCGCCGAGGCGCTCGCCATCACCGCCACGCGAGCTCCCGGTGCCCGGCCGCTGCACCACCTCCCCGCCTCTACCGTGAGCACCACCCGCCTCGTGCCAACGCTCTGGTGCTCCCCGCGGAGCTGCCGTCGTCGTTCCCCTCCGAGCCGCCGTGAATCGACCTCTTCTTCCCCGCCTCCGACCACCGCCCCTCCGCGTCGCTCGACCCCCACGGTGAGCTCCTGGTCGATTCCTTGCACGGGCACGCGTTAATACCCCTCCTTTTCCTTCCCGACCTCACTCGGCTTTCCCCCGTGCAGCCGCTCGTCCGGAACATCGCCGCCAGCCGTCGGAGCACCACCTCGTCGTCGCCGAGCTAGTTCCGGTGAGTCACCTTGTTCCCTCTCGTGCGCCGCGTATTTACTTTTCCCCAACCATCGCTGCCGTGCCAATGCGGGTCCTGTCGTTTCCCCCGGCTGGCCGCCGTGCTCGCGCCACTGGGCCGCGATGGCCTGTGGGCCTGGCCTCGCTCTCGGTCCGCGCCTAGCCCGAGAGCGCTCCCGCGCGAGCGCTCGGCCGTTGAGCCGAGCTAGTTTCTGCCCGACGGGCTGGCTGGATGCGGCCCACATGATAAAAATTGAATTTCTCATTTAAATCTATTTCCAGAATTGAGATAAACTTGTAAAATGCATAATAAAATGATTAATAGGAATTTGGAGGCAAGGTAAATTTTGTTAGCCTTGTCTGGACCAGTACTAATAAGGAAAAATGCTAAATTACAGTGCATGTCAGTTTTACTTGTAGGATTTAATTATATGATAAAAACACTCATGAATTCATAATTAATTACAGAGAGCTGATAAAATCTTGAAATTTGGTCACCAGGTAGGATTATTAGTTTTAGTCTCCCTGGAAAAATGTCATAGTGTAAATCTCTGTATATTAGCTGAAATTAATTTAATGCCCTTTTTCCTTATAATAATTAATAGGAATTATTGGCTTGGTGCATGAAAGTGAAACTTGGCAAATAAATCACTCCTGGTATAATCTAACTATAATAAATCACCCCTGCCCATTTGAAGATCAGAACCATGTCAACTTATTAAATTATGCCCCGAATGCAATTTTACCCGTTAATAAAAATGGTTCTGCTTTAGGGCTGTTCACGGGTACTTAGTACGTTGCGAGGGTTTTCCTCGACACACTAAAATACTAATTAATTAGCACTTGTTAGTCAGAGGCATCGCTTACGTAACTTCACCCCGGCACACACAAACCCACCGTACGTTGGTGCGACGTCGTCGCGAGTAAATACTGGAGTCCATGGAGGAAATACACGAACGCCCTCACCCTGTGCCCCACTGAATAAGATATACCACTGGACGCATCATCATACCCCGCTTACTTCCGCGAATAACAGTGTACATTAATGTATTTATTGAGGTAGTGCCATGAATCTTCTCTTATAAGCAGACTCTTTTGTATCATATAGATCACGTCGTGAACCACGTGGAGACAGGACCGGAGCGGGAACCCGAAGGAGCAGGAGGTGCCGTTGCTGAGCAAGAGCAGACCCAAGGCAAGCCCCGATGCATTATCCCCGTTTTAAATTTTTATTCTGCCACTAGCTAGGGATGTAAGATTGCCTGTGCATTAAGTGATAGGAGTTGATTGAAATCCTAGCGTGCAGTAGGTCCCTCTTCCCGATTAATTAGCCTCAGGACGGTAGCCGCTCTGCTTAAATTAGGACGGCTGCTCATCGAGTGGTATGGAGACCACTCGTAGATAGAGAATATTGTCATTGGGGAATGATATCGGATGAAGGAAAGGGTGGATGGAATCACAATGAAGACCGGACGGGAAACTAGGTGGAAAGGGAAGGACAACTTGTCTTCAAGGAGGTAGCCCCGTCCGAGTCACCTAAGGCTACGCCTTGTGTCCGGCCCATGGGATCAAGTTTGAACGTACTGTTTGCATGCTGGAGTAATGGGCCCAGTAAACCGATGTAGCTACGACTACCGCCTGGTCTGAAGATAGCCTTCTCCCTTCTTTGGTGGAACTGGGGTTGAGAGGAGGGAGCAATCCACCCCGGATGGCGGCACGGGGCGCATCGCGTTGGGGGACCCTTCTCGGGGGAGTCTGGACCCGGAAGACCCTACGGTACCATGAGCGAAAGGTTGCTCCATGCGGCTTCCCGGAAGCGTGTATGGGTCGTGCAAGCAGGTTTCTCCTGCAGGATGTAAATCGATTCGAGTCGCTGCCCCTCACAGTAACGAGTACCACTTGATCACTGCTCTGGAACAGTGTCGAAAGCCATTAAGATGATGAGTGGGTATAATACCGCTGTTTGGAATTCTTAAGATTGTGTTGCAACCATGATTGTTATAGCTTTAGTGCAAACTAAATTTATTATTCCGCACGACAACTTAACTTGATGCTAAAACTTGAAAAATAAGGATCCACCCTTAGGCGGGTTTTCTGGCAATATAAACCCTATCCCTAGCCTTTGCATGTCTAGGTGTCGGCTGTAGTTGGCCATTTTGACGGGTCAGTCTTGCTGAGTACATTAGTTACTCAGGGCGTAGCTCTATGTGGTTTTCCGATGACCAGGACGGAGACTGCCACTACTCGTCGAACTTACGAAAGAGTGAAGACAAAGAAAGGAAAGCATGATCACGAGGCTAGTGGCTCTACAACTACTCTCCGCATTAAAGGGCTAGGATTCACAGGGATCTCAGCAGAGCTAGCATGGATATTGATCAAATAGTTGCTGAGGAAGATGAGGAAATACATGAGGGTTCTGGTGAGGAATCTAGTGGTGATGATGAGGAGGATGAGACCTTTTGTGTCACAGCACTAGAGGAAGAGATGACTGCTAAAGAGAGTGACAGTGACATAAATGATGATGACATCGCTAATATTGTCGGAAATGAAGATGATGAGGAAGAAAATGAGGATAGGGAGATTGCTAGTCAAGTTCAAAAGACACAATTTCAGGATAAGCCTTTTATAAGGACTCCATCTAAGACTATGGGATATCAACCAACAAACTATAAAAGCAAAGGTGCAACAAAGGAAGTGAAAAAGGAAAGGAAGAAAAATCCTAGAAGGCTGCAAAAGAGTGCAACTGACTATTGGTTCCACACATTATTTCAGCAGGATTTTTATGAGATTGTCATCATGACGAAGAAACGACAAGTGTCTGAATTCCAATGGGTGGATTGGGATTGGATAGCTCACTATGATGACCCAACCTTTAATCAAGTAATTGCAGCTTATGAGAGGACACACATAATGAAAATGATGGGTTTCAAATTTCATTGAAACAAGGAGACAATAGCCCAATTCTATGCAACCTTGTTCATTGAGGAGGCTGGAGATGTAAGAAAAATGTTTTGGATGACAGAGGGTCGCTGGTACGAAATCTCCTATGCGGATTTTGCCTATCTTTTTGGCTATAAGAAAGGAGATTACATTCGAGAGAAAATTCATCTTCGAAATCCAATTGATGTGAAAGAGATGAGCTTCATGTATCCATGAGGTGAAGTAGTGCATGCTGGAACCATCACCAACATGTACACCTTCTACTCATTCTTGAATAGCCTTTTCAGAAAAACTCTTGCACCAAGAGATGGAGAGCGTTCACATATTTCTTCTTATGCAAGAGACTTGCTAGCTAGAATGAGAGATGGAGCACCACCATTCAGTGTGATAGATTACATTTGGGAGGAGATCAAGAGCATATCCATGAACCCTCTCAAGACTTGTGCTTTTGCTCCATACCTCATGTTTGTGATTGAGGAAGTGCCAAAAACAGAATTTCCAAAGGAAGACCCTCCTCATGCACCTCTCAAGCCAAAACCATCAAAAGAACCAATAGTACCACTTCCTACTTCTCCATATCACTCAGATGAACCCTCAGAACAGCAGCACCAACACCAGAAATCTCAACCGGTCAGACCGGTTGGTTCTACCGGTCAGACCAGTCTGCCTGGCCAGTGGCAGACTCAGTCCTCCCAACGACGAGAAAAATCCACCTCTCCAATTAAGAAGCTTTTGAACATGGTTTTTGGTATGTGCATACCAAACCATGATGTGGAAACTCGTGCTAGTGAAGAGAGAGAGCAGATTTGTCTAGAAGATTGAGAAGAATTGAGAGAGCTCAGTTTTCTTTGGATCCTCCCTCACCACCTAGACAAGAAGAACGACCACCAACACCTCTAATGGAAAGATATAGAAGATGGCAAGATGAGGATTACTACACTCAAATTCATGGCTCTAGCAGTAGTAGAGGACATATGGGAGATACAGATCCATTCATTGCTGGATATATAGGACTTACTAATCAACAACAGTTTGGGCCTCATCCTGATTTCTCGCAACCTCCACCATCTCCTCTACCAGAACAGCCAAGGTGCAGCAGTATTGAAGACCTCGCTGCTAATATCTTTGGAGAGTCATTCACTGGTATGACTAGTAGCACATTCACTTCTTATTCCATGTCTACTATGCCATATTTTCTCAACTCATCAGAATATAATGGGCCAGGACCTCATTGGTCGCATCCGGATGACCTCACTCCCGGCGATGGTGGGAACCTCTAGAACAACAGCATATTACTCCTTCGGATTTCTTTTCTTCTTTTTAAATGATTTTCATAAAGGGAGAGAAGAAAAGAATTAAAGCTTCAAGTTTCATCTAAGAATGTCCAAGGAGTAGAGAGATAGATCGTTTTTTTCTAATTTTTGGAGTGGATTTTCAGTTTTCAATCTGTCCAGCCGGTCACACCGATCCCGGCGAGGCGGCGCGGGCAGCTACCCGGACAAGGCGGCATGGTAGCCGAGAAGAGGCGCGCCGACGATGATTACTCCCCTGTGTCGCCGGCTCGTGGCGAGGCTCGGGTTGGTTGAACCCTAACCCTAGCTCATCGAACGACCGTTGTAGGCAGGCTGCGCGGGAGAGGTGGGATCTCGGCAGCGATGACGTCGTGGACATCCTCGGTGTGAAAGGGGTCTCGATGACACCCCATGTTGTTCCACGACCTGGACGACAACCCCTGTTGTTCCGCAACCCTGTGACTTCCCGTGTTGTTCCACGGTTTCAGCGACTTGCGCCACCTCAAGCCCGCGGTTGCTCGAGCGAATGAGGTACTCCTTTTCTTCATGAGCACATCTTCGGAGGTGAGGGCCACGACAAGCATGGTTAGCTCCAGTGAGAATCTCGTGTCCCCCCCCTTCCCCCTAGTCCGTCTCCTATTTATATTTTCCCTTCATGCTGCGACTTTGATTTGACCCTCTATCTCATTTTTGTATTAACGGATTTCATGGGAGGACGCCTGTAGTTGTCGATTTGAGTGGAATTTCGGGTTCCATTTAAGGGGATTTAGGGATTTATTAATCAGAGTTGATTTTCTGATGGAGCTAGCAATTGGTTAGACAATCATGACCTTTGGTTCAGGTTGCTCAAGGAGCAGGGTGAGTGGAAAGTACAGTCAGCTTCTTATTCTGTAATTTCGGATGCTAGTTTGTCAAGTTTATTTGTTGATTTTTTTGTTATTATCCTTTTCCATGAATCTATAGAATGGAAATCAATCCACTTCTTGTTCATCCAGTTACGTCAGAATGACATTGGTAATAGCTAATATAGTTGTATTGCAGATTGAGCCAAATAAATGTGCTATGCTTTTCAGAAACCAATGGTAATCAATTCGCTGCTTGTTAACACAGTTATGTTAAATGAGTGATGACTGAAGCTTTCCAGCAACTCTTGTGAAGGTCACACATGCTAATATGTTCGAGTTCTCTGGTTTCATTTGTTAGTTTTATTTCCACGTTTTTTTGCACAATAATTAACTGAAATGCCAATGAACTACAGACAACGGAAGCAACTGATTGCAACGGAGTGCTTTCTTTTCTCTACATGGTCATGTGATATGTTGTCCTAACTAATAATACTAAGGCCTGTAACTGATATGCCATTCTGTTGATATATCTTCTAACCTATGTGCCTGTAATATCCAAGCTCTGTAGTGCTAGACCCTGAACTTGCCTGCCAAGCCGTCTATAAGTGAAGGGATGAAAGCCCGTTAGACCTGATGGGAAAAAGTACGAAAAAAGTAGGTTAAGGTTACGAAGTCACTTAGCCTCGGGTCGGCCCGCTGCTCTACTGGTGGCCTGCTGATGGGAGTATGCCTGGCGGTGATAGCGGCAACGAACGAGTGTGGCTCACCAACCGAGGTGCTGAAGAGAGCGGCGATGGTCATCTGGTCTAGTGGGAGACTGACGAGGTCCTTTAAAGGTATCTTGTTCTGGGATGTTCTAAGCCTGGCTCGGGAGCTTCGGTATGTCCCGCTGCCCCTCAACGGTTACGAGGGTCACATCGATGATCATCTTGAGGGCAGAGGGACCCAGTCGGCGTATCGAAGAGTTTGCATGACAGAAGATGGTAATTCTATCAAGTTTGTTGATGTTTTAAACAGCTGATTTTGGTTCTACGGCCGGCCAAATCTCACTGCCATAATGATGCTGGCATCGTCTGCTGGAGAATGGCCAGCGATTCATTTGCCTGGGTGGAGGATAGCAGGGTGGAACAAGACGATTTCTTCTGTGCTCTGAACTGGAGTTGCCGCTTGTGGACTGGAAGGACCCCCAAAGCATCCACTTCGCGTTTTAAGAGGAGTTGCGTTGCCAAGACAAACATCATTGCAGTTAACTAGGAAAAAGTTTTTGGTACAAAAAAAATATTGGAGGTCACCGATAAACATGAAATTTCAAAAATATCGGTAATTTCGGTGAATGAAATAAGTTGTTTTCAAGATTTTTTACATGATTTGAGAAGAAATTTTCTTTAATCTATAAACTATCATAGTTACATATAGAATAAAAGTAGTTTTCGTTAAGTAAACATTGTTAATAATAAAATTTCAGCGAAAAAAATTATATCAGACCTTACCGATAAATCACTACGAAAAAACCGGCTTTTGCCGAGTGCCGAAGGTTTTGCCGAGTGCGCGAAATATCGGGCACTCGGCAAACATTATATTTGCCTAGTGTAATACCAGAGACACTCGGTAAAGAAAAACACCCGACATAGGGCACCTTTGCCGAGTGTCTACCATAGAGACACTCAGCAAAGATGCAGCACTCAGCAGAACTCCAACTTTGTCGAGTATCTGCCCAGGCGACACTCGAGAAAGAGGAAAGCTGTTAACATTTTGGCCGGCCGTTAACCCTTTGCCGAGTGTTGCTAACAGACACTCGGCAAAGGTCTGCCGAGTGCCTACTTTAAGCAGTCGACAAAGGTTCAGTTTGTCGAGTGCCTGACACTGCCACTCAGGAAAAAAAGTATTTTCTTTCTATGAAGGACCGAGAAGGCGACCAGGGGGGAGGAGGGGGGGGGATGAGAGCCAATTAAAATTCTTCATAAGAACTTGGCATATATCCTAATTACTACCCGAACCAACCTCTAACGAAATCACCAAGATTACACACACCAACTTGTGATGTGCTAACCCTAGGAATGTCTCAAACCAATAGGATACATAGCGGAAGCTCAAGAGGGACAAAAAGGGAAACAAGGAAGATCCGAGAAATCGCAAAACTAAGCTTGACGAAAGTTCCATGGTGCCCGACAGAAGTTTCGAAGTCCACGAGGAAGGTTCTGTCACTTACGAAAGTTCCGGGCGATGGAAGTTCTGTCACTCACGGAAGTTCCGTGGTCCTTGACGGAAGTTCCGTCATGGTGACGGAAGTTCTGTCCTAGCGACGGAACTTCTGTCCTGGACAGAACAACGACTCTGTTTTGGAAAGTAAATTGCCAAAAACCCTATCAAACAAACTCCAAAAATCATGAAATTTGTACCAGATCATCCACAAGACATCACGACTCTCCTCTAAAGAGATTCACTCAAATAGCACAAAGAATCATCATGAATTTCAGATCTTGTGCCAAGAACACTAAAATAAAAACTTGGGGGAAATCTATGAAATCAAAGATGCTCGTGCCTTTGATTCGGTCAACGACCTATATCGGGATGTTCTAGCACATCATCGCACCAAGATCCCCTAAGAAATTCATCCCAAAACTCACATAAGATCGAGATAAAAAATCACCACGAAAATAGCTCCAAAAATAGAGAAAAAGAGAAATTCAGGATTTGGGGAGAGAGGAGGACCTTGAGCACGAATTTAAATCTTATATCATTGATTCATCAATTCAAGATACATGGATTCATGGCTAGGAAGCCACCCTCTTCCTCCCACTCTTTGGAAGAGAAAATATTGTCTCTCACACACTCTCTCCTCTCCACTACAGCATGAAGCACTCTCCTACCACTATAGAATGAAAACCTAACACAAGGCTAATGGGAAGAGACACCCTCTCCCACCAGCCCTACCTCTCCCTATATAGGCCTAAGGGTTGTACTAAAGACCACACTACCCTTGACCTATAATACATTGCCACCTACCACCAAGGGCAAACATGTCCATCTCTTTTTTCTTCGCCCGAACGTCATCGGACCCTTCACATCTATGCTTCGCCTCGACGCAAGCTCCGCGATGGTGCCATGTGCACCTTCAATCGCCTCCACCAACTTTGAGGCCCAAACCGGGAAACTGCCTTTCATGCTTCTCAAAGCACGTCTTCCTTGATGTTGACGCGTGTCACCTTGTCCCGCGATCCTGACCACCGACAAGTCTCTGCCGGTCCCACTTCATTGGGCCCCCTTGTCACTTGCACTGGCATCCCACTCGCCTTGACTTGGTCAACACGTCGTCTTCATCACCACCACGGTTTTGAGGCTCAACCACGAAACCGTCCGTGCTTCTTGCCTCTCCACGTGTATGGTGTGGATCACCCTTGACTTTACCTGGCCTCCCGATCGTCCGGCCCCAAGTCCCCTACTTGCGCCCGATCCTCTCGCCGTTGACTGCCAAGTTGACTCCATTGACCTACACATCATGAGACAAGCAAACACATTTCCTTTCTCCTGCAACTTCACCAATACCTTCACCAACTCCGGTTAGTCACCACAGCAATGCACAAATCCATGCAATCCCCAATCTCCCGCATTTCAACTCAAACACAAATTCAGTCAAAGTCAATTACTCATCATATATTATAAACCATCACACTTATCCACATGGTTTCTCATTCAATTTCTTGCCAGAATTTTTTTTTAGCCCACAAATAGTTCACGGTACTTAATGTTCAAGTCTGGTATCTTTAAAGACAAATTTGCTATATTTATGATATATATTTCATTAAAGGTATTTTCTTGAGAAAAATGAAATTTAAACTACATGTTATTCGAATAATGGAATGTATGTTACCGAAATTTTATATTCATGTTTGTGACTCCAAAGTGATGCTGTATCCAAGAAACGAAAGAAAATTTTATGAATCTTGTACATGAAATATCACCATGAATGTGTGGTCAAAATTTATTTAAATTTTATAAAAAACAAATGAAGTCTGAAAATTACGAGAAATGTCATGAGATCATGATATCATATGTAGGTGTTATGGTAAAAGTTATGGAAAGTTTCACACAATTTGTCACGTACACTGTGCAAATAACCAAGAATCTCCAAAGAAGAAACATAGAGTCATTAATGAGCTCCTTATGATTTTGTATAAATTTAAAAGTTAAATTTTAATTTTACTTCAAATCATTTTGTATAGGTAAAATACAAGATAAATCTTGTCATTTTAAAGTTTTTTTTTGGAATTCGCTTCATTATTCTAAATTAATCTTGCATATACAAGAAAATATTTTTGCCGAGAGTCAAACGGGAGGCACTCGGCAGACATCACCTTTGCCGAGTGCCTCTTGTAAGACACTCGGTGACAATTAACTTTGCCCAGTTCCAGCTGGTAGCACTCGACAAATGAGAGGCTTGCTAAGTGCCTCCATCTGGCACTCGGGAAATAGATCGGGCTACTCACTGAAGTGTCGTCCCTGCACCTCCTTGCCGACGCCCACCTCCCCGCGCCTCCCTGTCACCACACACCTCCTCGCGCCTCCTTGCCGCTGCGCACCTGCCCACCCCACCCGTCTGCTTGCTGCCTAGCTGCGGCCCCACCCGACTGCTCGCCCCCGCCCGGCTGCTCGCTGCCTGGCCGTGGCCTCGCCCCGACCGGTTGCTCGCTGGCCAGCCGCGGCCCACCCCCGCCCGTCTGCTCGCTGGCCATCCACGGCCTGCCCGTGCCCGGTTGCTTGCTGCCCCGCCTAGCACCACCCCCGTCCGACCGCGCACCCGCCCGGCACCGGCCCCGCCCAGCTACGCTCGGGCTGTTACCGTCGTCGACCCCCTGGAGCTCCAAGGCCCAGGCTTCTTGCCATGGATCCATGAAGCTGCCCAGGAGCGCCTCCATCTAGACATCCTTGTGAGCACCTCCACTACTACGTAAATAGTCATCATCAGCGGTTCAAAACACCTCATCTACAGCGGTTCTAGAATCGTTGCTGATTAGGTGTTGCTGATAGTACAATTATCAGCAGCGGTTCAGTAGTCTGAAATGCATTTCTTTCTTGTACGAGAGGTAGGGATAGAGCTCGATGGTGGTGTTTAATGAAGAGCGGACTTGTTCTATGTCCCATTTGAAAACATGGTACCTACCAGACTCTGGAATAACATGCTCATTTTGTGGAGTGAGAGGCCTTGTCCCCATTGTCTACAAGAAAGAAATGAAAGAAGTTAAGTTAACGTTATGTATGTGTGAGCTACAATGCAACATAAATAAAAAATCAATCTAAATTTTATCAACATATGCATTAACTTACATGAATTCTTTTTTGCTCATTGGTGAAGTGAAACATTGAATCACATACACAAAAGCCACATAAATTAGTTCTCTTTTCTTGCTTACTATAAAGATATGTTGTGAACTTGAATTGTTTTGTATATGGAAGTACACGAACACCATGCTCTAGAAGATGTTTGAACACCCTACACGTGTTTACACTAGTTTAGTTGCAAATAATAACTAGAACATGTTTTACATAAATATGACAAACTAGTTTACCGTTGTAGCATGTCTTCAAGTTTTTTCCAGTCTTCTATTGGCTTGTCTACTGAGTCCATCACATAGACTTCACTACTATCTAATTTAGTGTCAAATAGGACCTAGTGAAACCTACATAAACCCAATGATAAGAAAACGGTGTTCGAACATGGTAGAATACTTTAGTAGTTACATATATACTTGAAGTTGTAAGGTAGAAATATGTAATTCTTTCTTTGGAATGTGATAATAAAGTTGACTATGTATTCCTCTATGTGTTGAAGTTTTAAGTTTAACAGTGAAGCGTTTACAAACATCGGGTCAAGGTAAGCCTTATCAAAAATATTTTTGTCCTCACATATTTTTATCTGCATTCTACAAAGACATATGAAAAAAGTTTAGTCATTCAATATGATAACACAATGATATATTATGAAACATATAAAGATGAGACTTATAGTGACCACAAACATATGAGTTGTGCTCCAAGTGCATCAGCTTTCAATAGTTGATGCATTTCATCCTAACAAATCCACACGTCACCATCACCATGGAGGAAATCATTGTGCTTGTATTGAAATGCAAACATTTGTCTATCAGCCTTGGATTGTTCCATATACCAAATTGTGAAATCTTCATGTTTGTGTAGATTTGAGGAACATAAATTTGTCAATCATTGGTTCACCAACCACAAATCTCTTGGATGTTGGCTTTGCAATAGCAAGCTTTGACTCATCAAGGAGTTGTTCCTTTGTTATTCTGGCACTCTCAAGAAACTCCCTTTCTACAGCGGCCTCCGCCAAAATCGCATCTGACTTAAAGCTGCATGACTCTTTAGACATGATTCAATTATAGTCTGATTACGGATTACTTTGTTTCAAACATAATAGCATCTTACGTTCTGCCTGGCGGTAGACTTTTCTTGAGGCGGCTATTTCTTTAAAAAGAACTTTCTCACATCACCACTCACTGATTTTTCAAGCTCCTCATTTGTCTTGTGATAAGCTAAAGGACATTGTGGTTTCTTACATCATGACGAAGTTAGCTTACTCTTGGTGATCGCTTGCAGCTGTGTTGAATACTACTTCTTAGTTGGTGCTTGTTGTTGTGATGAAGTTGGCCTCTTTGGCGGCACATCGTGCTGTGATGACGTCGACTTCTTAGGTGGCATCGTTGAAGGCATTATTCCTCTTGATTGTGCCAACTGCCTTGTTGGCAACTCGGCTATTTACGATAAAGGTGGAGTCACTCGAGCCTGTTGTGGCGACTATTGTGGCGACGAATCATGCATATGTGCCTTAGGAGTTCCTGATGACTTTGACTCCGATCTGCATTCCTAGTCCGAGTTGCCAAACTCAATATCGCGCTTACGCCATAGGATGTAACGACCAATAATTTTCTCGAGCTTGAATTCACCTTTGTCTCCAAGGTGGTCCAACTTCCTTTTACGGTGGTCACGTTTTACACTGTCCAGATGCGCCATGGCATATCCTTTCGGTATCGGATGATCACGGAAGAGAGTCCCTTTAACCAATGGCTCGGCCAACCCATAAGCCACCATTCTTGCATGACTTAACACTAGCGTGACAAGCCTGCATTGAATGCTCTCTTTAATGTCATCAATGAGATAGCGGTTTTCATCATTTTCAGGAAGTGTTGTGGACGCGCAACTGCTACAACACTCAGTAGAGGTTGCGCCCAATCGATTTCCCGAGTTGGCTTCATGAAGTTGTTGGTCTTTCTCACGTAAAGCTACAGCTAATTGCGTAGCTACTATCTCACTTACAATGGCCTCTATGTCAATAGATATTTCTTTTTCCCTCTTTTTTCCATAACTCTTAGAGTTTGATTGCAATGCATGTTTCCAAGGTATGCTGCCCTAGCCACGCGTGCGATCTAGATGCTCCTTAGATTTTAGTGCATAGCTTAGCTCGTCGTTATCCACCAATCCCTTCACTTCATCACTTTTGAAAGCTAAGTTTCTCTCTTCTGTTAAGTAAACCCCATGACCATACAAGTGTCTCTTACATCGTTCAGTATATTTTGCTGTCATAGGTGTATTGGCCATGCGAATTACTTTCTCTTCCATCTCCTGAAACTCAACTTCGTTCTCCGCATAACCACGTGAGCCCGTTCCATGGGGGTATAAGTTCTTCTTTGCGTGGGACTTATTTGCTTCACTTATCTTCTTGGCTTCTTTTGTGTCCTTGTACTCTACGAATACCTTTCAAAAAGGCTTGAGTGTTGGATATTGATTGAAGTCTGGTGTCTTGCCTTGTAAATGATACTTTTTGTACATTCTACACTTGAAGTTTCTAAAAAATATGCTCAATTGGGTCATGGTTCTTTGTTGCACCTTTTCCATGTCACATCCTCTAGGAAACTCAAATTTTACATCTAACTTCTTTCACATAGTGCTTTTTATGTCATTCAGAACTACGTACCTCTTATTCAAATTTTAGCCTCCTCTCCAAAGTCTATAAGTGATGGCCACATGATCTCTTATGAGTGTTTCACAAATTGTGCGCCAGGCGCTTGCTGCAGCGTTGGGTTGTAAGGGGTCCCCAACACCACTGATTTCCGCGATGACATAACGTCCGCTAGGTTGTTTGTTGGGACCACGTCCACACCTCACTTGAAATGATGTTTGCGTATCATCATTATCTTGATTCTCACCCTCAGCATCATCATTACCTTGATTAGGACCCTCGACATCATCATCTTCTTCACTCTCCAAGTTTTTTTCATCCTCTTGGTTCAAGTTCAGGTAATTGCTAGGGCTACCATCACCTTCATCGACCTCAGCATCTGGCGCTTCAGGCTCCATGTCTGGCCCTCATATGGTAAAAGCCACTTGAGGGCCTGGTCTATTGCTTCCTTCTTGGACAACATCCAATTCGGCATCAGGCTCCATATCTGGCCCTCCTATCGAAGCGGGTGCTTGTGCGCGACCCCTTGAGTTGCCACTTTCCTCTTCAATGTGCCTTCGATGGCTGGCCTTTGTCCGTGCCATTGCTACAGATAGGTCCAACAATTTACATTATAATTTAAAGAATATTGTGAATAACATATGCTAGCAATGCAGAAAATAATGGACATGGTGCATTTCAAGGACATGACGTAGACAAAGAATAACAGATGCTAGCAATCAAGAAGAAATTGAGCATGCTTACGTCAGTGAACTCCAATGCTGAGGAATATGGATATTGCCATTCGATGAGGTGTTAAAATAGTATCCTTAAGATTCTAATTTACTCACGTTTTTTAAGTTTCTTCCTAAAAAAGAAGTCCAAGTTTGTTAACCTTTATATCCCAAAGCCTGATGCATTTGCATTCTCTTCTTTGAAGCGTTATTATCTGGATAAAATGATTTGTCCATGCTACTTTTTTTGGGATAAAATCTCTGCTTATATACTTTAAGCAAAGACCAAGCTAACAGAAAACAAGTAGTAAACCAATGACTTTCGATTTATTTATTATAAGCAAACTCCATTGCTAGAATCCAAGGGACAACCATAAGTATTATCTATATGCCATTCGAATTTTCTAGAATGTTTCTCAAATATTGTAGAGAAGTACAGATTGTTGAGTTTCACATGTTCTATGTGCAGCTTTTGGGTATAGATACAATGAAAAATAAAAAGGTTCCATGAATCAAGAGGAGCTATTTTTATGGGTATAATATTCCTTTCTCCCTGATATAACAAACATTTTCAAATTACACATATTTACCATCCTTATGAAACAAACATGCTGCTTCTGTATCCACAGAAGAAACCATCAAAGTTTTTTGCTTCTTTTTAAACTATTAAGCAACTCCTTCCAATACATCATCACTTCTACATTTTTTTTGTAAATTGGAGCATGGTGATGACGAGCTCATGATGCAAATGCAGAGCCATCTAAGGTGTTGATATATCTCATATTGCCGTTTGCACATAGATGGTTAAGCACCGGCCTGTTCAAACTTCAAAGCTGCTTTAGTTCTGATTATTGTGATTTTAACATGTCGCAAACAATACTACTGCTCCAGAAAGTGAAGACTTCAACAAAGGTCTCATGTATCATGTAAACTAGCTACCTCTGAATTCTGAAGCAGAAGTTGAAAACATATTTGTTCTACCATTGGCAGCAGGCTTATAGCAAGCTTCAAAACAACTGGGTTAAGCATGCTAGAAACATGCCAGAAAGTTAAGTAAACTAGCTACCTCTGAAAGTTTAGCATGCCTGAAACAAGCTTTGAAAATCATATTTTATCATCATCACAAGTTAAATTAAGCTTTATAACCAGATAGTAAAAAACATGCCAGAAAGTTGAGTATTTAACATTGTTTTGCTAAGATGTAAGAGGAAACATGCAATCATTAGGTTTACCTTTTGCTTTTGGGGCGTCGGCAGGGGAGGCAGAGGTGGCATCGGTCACATCGGCAGGGGAGTCAAAGGCTGCATCGGGGGCATCGGTCGGGGAGGTGGCGTCAGGCCGCGTCGACAGGGAGGCGAGGAGGCGTCCGGCGGCATCGGCAGGGAGGCGGAGGAGACGTTGGGCGGCGTCGGCACGGGAGCCAGAGGCAGCGTCAGTGGGGGGGGGGGGGGGGGGGGGCGTCGGCAAGGAGGCGGAGGAGGCGTCGGTCGGGGAGGTGGCGTCGGGGCGCGTCGGCGGGGAGGCATCGGGCGGTGTTGTCAGGGAGGCGGAGGAGGCGGAGGAGGCGTTGGGCCGCGTCGGCAGGGAGACAGATGTGGGGCATCGGGCACATCGGCAGGGAGCCAGAGGCGGGGTGTCGGGCGCGTCGACAGGGAGGCGGAGGCGGCCGTCAGGCGCATCGGCAGGGAGGCATCGGCAAGGCAGAGGAGGTGGGGCACGCTGGTAGGGGAGGCAGTAGAGGAGGCGGAGGCGGGGCACGTCGGCAGGCGCGGCGGCGGCGACAGAGGCTGCATCAGCAGGAGTTGGTGTCGGCGGCGGCGGGAGAGTCGGGGGAGAGATGGTAGGGGTGGGATAGCAATGCTGATGAGATTCGGACGGGGCATATAAGCTGCGACTATCAGCAGCGGTTGATGAAGAGAAACGCTGCTAAAGGTTGCACATCAGCAGTAGTTGTCCCACGAACCGGTGCTGATACTAATTTTCAGCAGCGGTTCGTACACATGAACCGATGCTGATATTTTTTTTATTTTTTTTTACAACATCAACTTTAGTCAATAATTTATGTGTCAGTTATTT
Source organism: Eleusine indica (assembly GCA_030378355.1). Classification (NCBI taxonomy): domain Eukaryota; kingdom Viridiplantae; phylum Streptophyta; class Magnoliopsida; order Poales; family Poaceae; genus Eleusine; species Eleusine indica. The sequence continues at coordinate 40,855,665 of CM059501.1, read as the reverse complement.
ATAGGTCATTGCAAATGCTCTCAATCTCAATATTTCCCTCCTCTTGGACCTTCCGGTTCTTAGCAAATATATTTAGGGTACATTTTTTTCTGATTTTTTTCTACAAATGTTAATTTTAAATATTATATGAGAAATACATGAAAAATATACATATAAATTCATGATACAAATTAACACAAATATTGCTAGTACTTAGTTATTATTTTTCTTTGACTTTTTTTTTCTATGACATCAATTTTAAATATTGGATGAGAAATACATGAAAAAAATATACATATAAATCCATGATACAAATTAACACAAATATTACTAGTACTTAGTTATTACATGAGAAATACTTTCATTTAACAATGATAGCTTCATCGTGATCTTGGCGTATGTAGGTAGGTTTGTCGGTGTCATCAATGGTAGGGAGAATGATATCCTCACCGAATGGAGGCAAATCATCAAATTGATCGTAGGCTTTCTCATCAACAATATCCTCAACACCAACTATTGTTCTTTTTTCTTGAAGAATGACATGTTGCTCCTCCTTGTTAGCTGGGTCTGGATCCTTTACATAGAAGACTTGTGTGACATCTTTGGCAAGAACAAATGGTTGCTTTCTGTAACCAATAATGTTAAAATTGATGATAGTTATACCATACTTGTCAAACTTTACTCCTTTGGGGAGTGTGACCCATTGGCAACGAAACAAGGGGACCTTCAAATTTTCTCCATACTCAAGCTTCCAAATCTCCTCTATGAACCCATAGTAGGTCTCCTTTTTGCCATCACAATCATACGCATCAAGAGGAACACCGCTATTTTGTTCACGCTCTTGTGGTCTAGTGCCCTTGTATAAAATGTAAAGCCATTATCCATCATTTGTTGATGGACCATTTTCTAGTATGTCCAACAATATGTCATCAGGTATCTTGTCAACAGGTGAATCATCTTGAGCCTTATCCATCATTTGTATATGTAGCCAAGTGCCAAAATTGTCTTGGTGTTCCCTTGCAATGTAGTCTTTAGACTTTTTCGGATTCGTGGATCTTAACATTTGAACATGCATTTTGATATATGGGGCCACCATAAGGGATTGTTGCAGAATAGTGAAATGTGCTTGGGTGTATGAAACATAGTCATTGACGTTGAAGGTAGTATGACCTCGCGTGCCTTTCCCACTTAGACGCTGTTCATGGTGTGAAACGGGCTTACCAATTGCATTTAGATCCATATAATCAATAGAGAACTCAATAACTTCCTCTATTGCCCAACCTTGGGCCATGCAACCTTCTGGACAACTTCGATTACAAACATACTTTTTCAGAATTGTCGTGAACCTTTCAAATGGATACATCTGATGGAGAAGCACAGGACCAAGGTACTTCATCTCGTGCACAATATGAACGAGAAAATGAGGCATTATATCAAAAAATGAGGGAGGGAAAATTGTCTTGAGGTTGCACATGGTGTGTATCAAATCTTTCTAAAGTTTTGTTAGTTTTTTTTGGATCCACAACCTTTTGTGAAATCGCATTGAAAAATGAACATAACTTTATGATCGTGTCTCGAACCTTGTCCGAAAGAATTCCTCTAATTGCAACAACAAGCAACTATACCATCAACTTGTGGCAATCCTGTGACTTCTTGAAACGCACTTTTAAAGTTTTCATGTTCACAAATCCAGATACATTAGCAGAGTAACCACTCGGAACTTTAATTCCATGCAAGCACTTGCATATGTTGATCTTTTCTTGTTGACTTAGGGTATAGCTAGCTGTTGGAAGTTTTTTTATTCTATTTTCAAGTACTTTGTGGTGAAGATCCTTTCTTAGCTTCAGATCCTCTAAGTCCATCTGTGCTTTGAGTGTATCTTTGGTTTTGCCAGGTTTAGCTGCCATGCTACCAACCGTGCTCTCGAACACATTCTTCTCCACATGCATGAGATCAATTACATGACGCACCATCAAGTCTTTCCAATATGGTAGATCCCAAAATATTGACCTCTTTTTGAACAAACTATTAGTTGACTTTGTACTTCCCTTCCCCTTTCCAAGAACAACTTTAAGATTCTTTACCATCTTATATACTTGTTCACCGGTATGAATCTTTGGTGCATGATGAGTCCTGGTTTTCCCATCAAAAGCCTTCTTATTTCTTTGGTACAAATGATCTGGTCTTAGAAACCTACGATGGTTTATGTACACTACTTTTTTACAATGCTTAAGCCAAGTGCCAAAAGTTTCCTCCATGCACCATACACATCCATTGTATCCTTTGAATGTCTGTCCTAAAATACTACCAAGTGCGGGACCATCTTGAATCGTTACGAGCAACATCGCTCGTAGATTGAAATGCTTATGCTCATATTCATCCCACACTCTCACGTCCTCTTTTTTCCATAGTACAAGAAGTTTGTCAATTAGTTGTCGCAAATACACATCAATATCATTACCAACATGGACTGGCCCACTGATCAACAACGTCATCATCATGAACTTGCGCTTCGTACATAGCCATGATGGAAGGTTGTAGATACATAAAGTAACAGGCCAAGTGCTGTGTGTGTGTGGCCTGTTTCTCCAAAGGGATTCATCCTATTTGTACTTAACCCAAATCATATATTCCTAATTTCCTTTTTAAAGTCCTTATGTTTCCTATCAAATTCCCTCCATTGAATTCCATCAGCAGGATGATGAAGCATTCCATCTTTTATGCGTCCAATCGCGTGCCACTGCATTAGGTCAGCAGAACAATCACTTCAAACGAGGGATTACTGGGAAATACCAAGCCAGCTTAGCAGGTATTCTTCTATTTTTTTTTATCTCCTCCTTATCATTTTCATCCATATCTATGGCATTTCGCTTGTATTGTGATGACCCACAGATACGACATTCCTCAAGCATTGCATCATTTTCACGAAATGGCATGGAATCATTTCGACATGCATGTATTTTCTCCACCTCCAATCCTAACGGACAAACAACTCTCTTAGCTTGGTACATGTTTTGAGGCAACTTATTTTTCTTTGGATGCAAACCCTTTAGAAACTGTAACAATTCAGTGAAACTTTTATCTGACCAATTATTGCTAGCCTTCATTTGTTGCAACATGAGTACAACATCCAACTTGTTGTGTTATTTCTTACAACATGAAAACAGTGGTGTCTTGTAGTCCTTCATCATCTTTGAGAAGTTTTCACTATTGAAGTCACCCTCTACATTGCGCAACATCTCATCTAAGTCATCCACATCGTTATCAATTGTCACATCATTGTCGTGTTCTATTGTGACCTTGTTACCCTGACCTTCTTCAGCCATAGGATATCCCTCATACACAACCTCATTATGCTCCCCGTGGCTAGTCCAACATGTATATCCACTCATGAAGCCTCCACTAGTCAAGTGTTCACGAATTTCCTCTATATCTGAGGTCGTCTTCTCATTACGACAATCGTAACATGGGCAACATATTTAGTGAACGCTAGACAAGTCTTTTGACTTATTATATGTTGCAGCAACCTCCAAAAAATATTCTAGTCTATCAAAAAGCTGTTGGCATAAATGGCTTCCAGCATACATCCATGTTCGATCCATCTGCCAGATGTTACTATCATAGAAAAGAAGAGATGAAATGATAATGCACTAATACTTTATATCTTACTCAAGTGATTTTTTAACAATTACATTGCATCTTGATTTCTCCATGTTTGAGTGCTAAGCTTGTCCAGAGACTCAAGCACCACCGTCTGAGGATCCACCACATGAACATTAATGCCGCTCTTTGTACCAGCAGGAGGGCGAGTCATGAGAGACCTTAATATCATGTACGGTAATAACATTGCATCAATATACGACTAATAATATCTTATTTCAACCTTTTTATAAAATCAATGTCTCTATTATACCATGATCATAACCTTATTTCAAGCAATCGATGTCTCTATTTCAGCTTATTTAAAGCAATTTATAAATAGCGTCCCTCGACCTTTGGAGGAAGAGTGTCTTGCACAAATGGTGGAAGAAATAAGGCTCATGAGGACGTTGGAACGAAGAGGAGGGATTATATGGTACATGCTCATTATCAGCAGGGGCTCTGTAAGTGAACCGCTGATCACTTACAGAACTGCTACTGATAATTATTATCAACAGCGGTTCACTGCAGTAATTATTGGTCAGGGCCCGCATGTCCCGAACCACTGCTGTTAATTTTTATCAGTAACGGTTCATTTGAATGAACCGCTGCTGATACCCATTTTCAGCAGTGGTTCGGCGTGCCATCAATTATTGGTCGGGACCCATAGTTTTTTAATCGCTGTTGATAATCTTTTAGCAGCGGTTCCAAAGCAACCACCGCTGATAGGGCGCTATTTATGACTTTTTTTGTAGTAGTGCTCATGAGCTTGATCCCAACTATGAGCTGTTAGTTGTCTTCCCTGATCCCGTTTTCTCCTTGCTGCTCGAATCTATTGCTTAAAACCCGAATCAAACTCGCGTGCAGATTCCTTGGAACACTGCCGTGCCGCTTCGAGAGTCATTGGTGCATGGTCGCCACCAAGGTCGTGCGCAAAGGTGCTGAACTGCAAGTTCTTCTCCCCACTGTGAATCTTGTACCCTTCGCCAAGCTCGGCCATAGTGCTTTCCTCCTGCTCGATGAGCTTCACGTACTCCCCCGCCTCGTATCTTCCCTTCTAGGACAAATCTGACTAACACTAACCAACTGATCGATGAATTTCCACACTTGAGTTCCTGCTTTTGCATTTGGAAACTATTAAGCGGCTTAGCATCAGAAAGGAGGGAAAAGTTTTTCCACATTGTTGATGGGAAGTTTCTGCTTTTGTTTCAGTTGTCCCGTGCTTTTAGTGCATCTGATATCAAAAGATTCTTCCTTTATTTCTAGTATTACTCTCCATGTCAGAAGTTTAGCAACCTAAGCGATACTTTTTTCGGATATATGCAATGTTCTCCCTCCTGTCTCTTTTTCTTGAGCTAACTTATGTGAAAAAAATGGACAGAATATGTAGACGGTATATGTTAACTCAACCTTATTTCCAAGCTACTAGCTAGCAATTTCTTTTTAGATGCTTCAGCCTCTGCATTCTTCAAGAAAAGCAGTATTGAATTCATCAGTATGTATCTGTTTAAAAATGTTCGAGGTGATATAAACCCAACTATTAATTTTTTTGTACGACAACCAAAGTAGAGGCTACTCATAGGGTCATTGAAAAATCATAAGCATGATTGCTATTGATAGTAAACCAGCTTTTGAAGATGCTTTTATCATGCTGTGGGTAATGCACAAATCTCTAATGCTGCTAGATCTTAATCTAAGCTGTTAATATAGTTTGATAAGATCGGAGGAAGGTTAGCAAATACAGTTCAATTGAAGTGGACATATTAAAACTAACACGACTTGTGGAAATATTGTCAGGTGTGTTACTGACCATCTCGCAAACACAAGTAGTGCAAAACAATTCTGAAATTTGCAGAATCTGATTCTTCATAACAATTTCAGTATTAATTTTCTAGTGCCTCCTATTCTCATCCTTTCTTCACATACAATAATTGGTGATCCCAAAGTTTTCATATGTATGACAGGCAGCTATATATGCAATAGCAATGGGCTGAATACCAATGAGATTGACAAGTAGACTTAGTTCATCAATGCAATGGATCAATGTTCAAATGTCCCTTGGTAGCAGCAATAATGCATGTCCCTTTTCACTACTATAGAATGTATTCTTGGCAGCTGAATGTTTTTTTTTGCAGGTGGACACACAGTAGCATACTCAAGATAAATAAAACTAGTCTAGTGGAGAAGTACAGAGAAAGAGCTAAGTTCCTATGTTGCTTTTATATATTTATGTAGTCTACATTATATACTATTATACAGATACAAAGACAATGCAAGACAATAAAATCATCACAGCCTGGGCATCCGGTTTTCCCCGGCATCCACAGTACGATTCCGGCCAAGAGCCTATTGCATAGCCGAACATGGGGGATTTTAAAGGACAGATAGTGCTGTCACCACCTACTGCCTAACCCTAGCAATCCGTGGGCTACATGACAAATAATGCATTCTATTGATCTAAGCACCATGGTTACATCTCTAGAACAATACCCTTAATCCCCTAGCGATGGATCAGAAAAGGAGTAATCACATTTAATTGAACACTAAGCACGCGGAAATGATCTAAGTCAAATATTAGTCATGCATCATTATAATGATATAAATAAAGACTATAGTAATGGCTTATGTCTAACAGGGTAATATAGTATAACTATATTACTAACATGAAAGTATAATAACCACATACATGAATGGATCATATAATCAAACAAGAAACACATGACCCAAGAATAACTATATAGAAAGACTAAATATATTAAGTAGAATAAAGTCTTACAAAAGGAGAAAGATACAAGAGCCATACCACAACTCCAAGGAAAACTTGGGAACTGAAGAAGACTCTATCCTAAGCCTAACTCCACTGAAACTAGAGAGAAACAAGAAATGACAAATAAAGTAATGCTTTTTGGTGTGTGTTGAGGTGTGAGCCACACCCTTCCTTTTATAGCTGTCCAAAGGCAGTTCTGAGGTCGATAACTCCCGCCCTAAGGGGGACAACCGCCTTTGGGGAATCGTTGGAAAACCGCCATAGGAAGCTAGGCCCAACTGGGCCTCCTCCCTGTTTAGCGAAACATGCCTGTTCGGCCTAACAGGGGTTGATCCCAGTGCCCCCCTGCTCTTCTGGCACACTGGTGGGTGGAACCCTTTGACTCCTCCATGTCTTATCCCTTCTGTGTGTCGGTTTTGTTTTGTAGGTGAGCCATTTGATCCGTGGGAATCCCTATTGGTGAACTCTGATTAGTCGACATTGTGTTTCTTTGCCACATAGGTGTGTTTTCTCCTCTCTTTTCATAATTCTACTGCATGTGAGTATTTCTCCAAGCAATAGTGGATATTTATTATTTCTTACTAACATGCATGGTGGGAATGTTGAATCCTCCTTTATTTTGAGTAATATTGATGGTCGGAAATGGTATTTAACAACCATTAATAGTTCCCTGATGGGTTTGCAGCGAATCTGAGGAGGGGAGTGAACTTGTCGACTATGCGAATTAGTGGGTTGAAGAGTCATGACTACCATATATGTCTTGAGCTGCTTCAACCGGTGATAGTTCGAGGCAATGTCCCTGATCACGTGTGGCAAGTGTTGGCAGAGTTGAGCTATTTCTTCCGCCAGCTTTGTGCTAAGGAGTTATCTCGGACCGTGATTGCAGATATGAAAAGATAGGCCCCTAATTTGCTCTGTAAGATGGAGATGTCTTTCCACCCGGCTTCTTCACTTTGATGCCACATATGATCTTGCACCTCCCGTATGAGGCACGAGTGGGGGGGGGGGGGCTGTGCAGTACCGTTGGTGCTATTCAGTTGAGAGGTGTCTAAAGGTTCTTTGAACTAAATGTAAAAATAAATGCAAGATTGAAGCTTGAATTATAGAGGCATATATTCTCAAGGAGGTGTCAAACTTCACCACAAAATAATATGCTGACAACCTTCGTAGCATGCATAATCCACCATCTTGCTACAATACGGACCAAGATGGTTCCACTCTCAGCCTTTTCCAAGGGCAACTTCGAAGTGCAAGTGGTTTGACCCCTAAGACCCTTAAACCTTAAGAGTGGTGCATCATCATGCTATTTGTGTTGAACAATCTTTCTAAAGCCGAGCCCTACATGTAGTAAGTTTACAAAAATCTTGTTCTTCTTAAGTAGTCACTCTTTTGCCTCCAATCCTGTTGTTTCTCGTTGGACAGGGAATTTTTGGATCATTTCTGGCATGATAGAAGGGAACCTACAACAAACGAGACTAAGACCCTTCTTAGACAGGGAGCAGGAAGTGGTATGTCAGGTTTCATTTCTTGGTTCAAACAAAAGGTACGATCCAATTTATCTCGTACTTAGTTTGACTTTCCATTCTCTTCTTAATTAATGAACTATCCTGTTGTAACTCACAGGTCTGAACCGATGCGTCCATGTGTGCTGAGTGGAGACAGGTTGCCAATGGCTATACCTATAAGGTCAAGTCTTTCAATGCTTATGATGTGAATGGATATCGCTTTCACACAACAAGATATGAGCTGAGTATTATGGAAGAATTGAAGAAATACTCGAACTCACCTTTGAGGGTTCGAAACCTCTTAATCTTGTTCTTTTCAAATGCCATTGGTTTGATCCGACATCAGTGAATGGACCCCTAATCTTGGGCTGGTTGAAATTCAACAATGATCCATCTATCGAGGAGATGATGTCTATATCGTGGCTCAACAAGCCACACAAGTTTGTTATCTCTCAAACCCGTGCCAAACCGATGAGCGTCTCAATTGGGATGTTGTGTACATGGTATCGCCACATGGTAAACTACCAATTCCAAACAATGCTGATTACATCAATAACCCAAACACAACTGAAGTAGAGTTCTTTCAAGAAGATGGCCTAGATGGGAGATTCGAGATAGACTTAATAGAAGTGTTCGAAATGGAAGTAGACAATCCGAGGGTTTTGAGGAGGACGCTGGAGACGAGGTTCATAATGCGAAGGAGTTAGAATTACTTGAGCGTGTACGCTCAGAAAATGACAATGTTGATGACATTCCTCCTTTGGTTGCTATTGCGAAGGAACTACAAGAATTCGAACGATTACACTTAGCAAATGATAGTGATGATAATGATGAAACAAATGATCTAGCTAATCTTGATGATGATGATTATTTTTAATACATGTATGTAAGGATCGAAGGCGTACCGAGAGGGCGGGGGAGGGGGTGAATCGGTAAGCTGACCACAAATCTGAATACTACTAGTTAACACCACTTGAACATAGCAATCATTACAACCTAAAAATTCTAGGAGGCCCAGACACTACAGATGCAAGTGTTCATGATAAAAGCAAGCACGTAAGCTAATCACACTAGCCTATGCAAGCCACAAGTCACCCTATCAAATAGGCTCGATCACTATAGACTCCGTGTACAAACATGTGACGGCCTTCACAACCGATCACTATAGGCTTGATCACCGACACCTAACCGGTCTAGGTCTCACCATAGACCAAGAGTAACAACCTAGATCACACCCTCAGGGACACCCTAGACTTAGATGTGCATCAATGCTCAAGTTACTCTCACTAGCACTCTCAAGATATGCAATATCTCCTCCTAGTGCTCTCCTCTTTTCCTCTTGGCTCTAACCAAATGCTCCAAGCAATTCCATTGGCCAAGAGTGGTCTCCAAGATCCTAGCAATGAAGTTATATAGACTTCCAACCTCTAACTAGCCGTTGCTCCATGAAATCACCTTTCTGGACACCATTGACCAGACCGTCCGATCATTCCAGATCGGACCGTTCGGTCTCTTCTATAACGGCTCCCAGATCATTGGCTTCACTGTCCCAGGCAATTTTCTATACTGATCGGACCGTCTGGCCAGTTGACCAGACTGTTTGGTTAGTTTCTCTCTCCACTACAGAAACTTTCCAGAACTTGCCTCCTCACTGTCCAGAGTCCACTTGTACAGACTGGACCGTCTGGTCTGTAGACCGGATCGTCTGATCTGTAGACCGGACCGTCCGGTCTCTATAGACTTCAACTCTGGCAGTTTCCTCGCTGAGTCTTCTCTCTGAAATTCCTGTTCACCTAGTGACCGTACAGTCCGGTCTCCACTGACCCCTCTATCCAGTCACTATGTCCAGAGGCTGAAACTTCTCGTCCTCACTTGACTTCATTTCCCAGCTTCTCCGAATAGCTCCTTGGCTTCTCCACTATCACCTAGTGCCTGTGATTTCACTGAGCATCCATGCACATCACCGACTAGACATGACCTAAGAGAAATGATCTAGACCCCCTTGATAGTCCGGTTTTTCCTATGGAGTCAAAGCCCAAACAACTAGACAAGTGTTTCCAACACTTGCTCCATAGCTTGTCCTTATCTTTGATCCATCTCCATCAACCCTTGACTCCATCAAGCTCATCAAGCCTCCATGCTTGTGGTCATTGTCATCAACCGCCAAGGTAACCGTCATCCATATGATTTGTAGTAGAGTTTAGATATGATTTCTCCATAGACAACACTCATGTAGATATTAGCCCAAAATTTTATAGTTGTCATCTATCACCAAAACATCCATACCTTAGGGATCCAATCACCAATGGTCATGAAGCTTACAATCTCCCCCTTTTTGGTGATTGATGACAACCATTAATTAGCATAATCTTATCAAGAAACAACAAGGCTAAAAAGCTACACTAAGATTGAGTGGAAACTTAAAAGCATAAGCAATGAATAAATAATGTCCTACTCAATCAAGCATCATCAAGAGCTAAAAGGAATAAGAGAGAAAAGCACACTCTAGATGATATGCATGCATGTCATGTGAAGATTTTAATAAAAGCATAAAGACATGCAATGCAAAACATGAATGATGATATATAAACAAGATAGCATGGAAATGCATAGGAATTAAAAGCACGCAGTCGTCATCATGGAATCATACACAGGCATACAAGATAAATAATGAAAGACAAAGCACTGCGTATGTAAATAAACCAAGTGAGATCATGGCGAGTCAAACATAAGCGAATCAAGAACCATGATTCATCAAAATCTAGAAACATCAATAAAACCATCAAAAAAGATCCAAATGTATCTAACTCCCAAAACCAATGTACACGTGTGCTCCTCCTAGATACAAGCTACTGACTCTCGATCGCACAAGATCACACTCCCACTCCCCCTAGACCTATGACTTCTCTCCCTTTGGCAACAAGCACCAAAAAGAGGAAAAAGGAAACAACTAGGCGCTCGTGATCGAAGGAAGTGGTGCAGTGACGTCCTCTGTGGGCTTTGCTTCGGGGTGCTCTTGTGCTGGGTCCTGCTGCTCTACCTGAGCCTGCGTCACCTGAGCGTCCAGCTGCTCAAACTACTCAAGGTCAACCGGTGACTCAGACCCTCTGTCCTGACTGGCTGTGACGGTAGCGGTCTCCTAAGCAACTAAAACCCAGAGAAGAGTGAGATCCGCCACGTCCTATTGTGAGAAGCCTCCTCGGACGAGATCCTCTACTATTGGTGGTGTGACAAGAGAAGTGTCTGTAGTAGAGGAAGGTGGAGGTGCTATCTCTGAAAGAGTCTCTGTCTGTGGAGCTGCCTGCATGGTGTGCACTACCTCTGAGAAGGTCAGACTCATGGCTAGTAGCTGCTGGTGGAGGGAGGGTCCTGCCATTTGTGAAGTAGAAGAGTGGGTCGGTGAAGTAAACAATGTAGATACGGAGAAGGTGGACATGGGGGAGAACTAAGCTAGAGAGAAGGTCTGTCTGACTCCCCCTGTCGGTAGCATCCCTGAGTGTGATGACAATCCACTGGACTGGGCTATCATCATGGCAGCGAAAGGTCCTAGCTGTGTCGATAGCTGCTGAAACTATGGGAACATAGAAGGTCGTGGCTGCTGGCTGGCCTGTCTCTAGGTGAGCTCTGCCATTTGTGTCACAAGTGTGGTCACCAGTGCCATCTACTGCCTCTGGAGCTCTGCCTGTCCTCTGATCACTTCCATGATCTGATGTCTCTCCTCAGCTGAGCTCTGGATGAAGTCATCTAAGCGTCCTGCAAGCGCTGCTATGGAGGCTGCGTGGTCTGTCTCTGAAACACGTGGCGGCGGCAGCTCTCGGTGGGGTGCAGGCGAGAGTGGCGCTAGGGTTTGCGCGGCGTGCGTGGCACGGCTGTGCGGGTGCGGCAAGGGTGAGCAGGCGGCAACGCGCGGCGGAGCGGTTTGTCGGCAGTGACAGTTGGGGAGAGAATCGGCGAAAGTGATGAAGAGCTCAGCGGCGTCGAGTTTGTGTTCTGGGCGGGTGAAGAACGAACAAGGACAACGACAAACTATGACTCCTGATTTGACCAAGGTCAAATGAACGACAAACGGCTGAGATCGAGCAAGGGATTGATCAACAGTCATAGATTGAAGAGATACTCGCGATTCAATCATAGTGACCGGATGGTATAGTCTAAAGACCGGACTGTCCGGTCAGCCTCCAACCCAGACAAACATGGATACAGATCGGATAGTACGGTCAGGTCGATCGTTCTGTTCGGTCTCTACAACTTGGCTGTCTCGAAGCCCTGTGCGCAGAGGCACTGACCGGACTGTATGGTCCCTAGAGCGGACTATACTGTCACAATGGGAAATTTTATAGAATTAAGGAATTTCTCCAATTTCCAAGTGCCCACACTTAACACTCAAATAAACACTACACTTGGAGCATGAAGGGAACTCTCAAACACTCCTTTTCAAATAGCGGCTCTATATAGCCTTATAATTTTCACAAATGCCACATGAAGAATCAAGCAAAAAGAACCAAGGCAATTAAGAACCAAATGGGTATGTATGAGCCATAGTCCATGAACCGCGCGAGTGGGTTTAACCTCGGAGTTCATAAGAGCTTGCTCAATGGGTGTGAAGCACAATCTTTTCCTTTGGTCACACATGCAGAGATGTAATCTCATATAGATCATGAGGCACAAATATCTCCAAATGTGACAAGCCTCCTTTGTATTTCCAACATGATGAATGCAACAAGAATTTTACATATGCAAAGAAAGTAAACATGCCATGTGAATGCAAGCAATATTAAATAAGACACAAAAGAAACCTAACAATGTCAAGTTTGAACCCCTCTCAAGCTTACTCACTATAAGCCATACCCTTGCCTTGAGTGAAGCCAAACCACCATCTCAAGCACTCCCCCTTGCTTATAGCTATCTTGAGTGGGTTAGACATTGACTAATTTTTATGTGTTTTTTTTTCAGTTATTTACATATGCATGGATGCAAAGCATACTAGTCACAAAGGAGTCCTAATTACCATGCAACACAAAATAAGAAAGAACACACTACTACTACTAAGAACAAACACAGATACCTCCCTCATGAGTAGATATATCATTGAGATCCCTATCACTTGTGATGGACTTCACTTGATCAAGTAAGCTCCCGGTCTACCACCACCACCATATTCTAGGTCTTGTTCTTGGGCACCCACTTGTACTTCATTGATCTTTCAAGATCAACAATGCACTTAGGCACCCATATGCTCTTGACCTTTCTCTTCTTGTTTGGTGGTCCTAAAGCCTTCACATTTACCTTGCCATCCTTGTTCCTAAAAAGCTTGAAATGTGTGTTCTTATGGAACAAGTTAGAGTTAGGCAAAACAATGGAACTTCTCACCATAGGACAATCCTTGATGGTGTGCCATCCTTGCAACACCTCTCGCAATAGTAGTCATCGGCGAGTAGGGTTTTGATCCATGCGGGGATGGAGTCACTCATCCCAATGATGTCGATGGCGGCGAGATATGAGCCAAGTCCTTGGTGGGAGACATTGTTCACAAGATTTTTCCCAAGGATCTCCTTGTTAATGGCTCTACCACGTGTGAGCCTCTCGAAGCCGTCCATCACCATCTTCCTCTCTTCCTTGAGCTTGTGATATTCCTCCAAAACAAATGGCTCAAGAGAAGAAACCTCGACCGAGGTGGTTTGTTCATCACACATAGTAAAAGCATCACTCTTAGATGAACTACAGGAGGGAGAGGCAAGATCATCAACATTGATGGCCTCAAAAGCAAGTCCAAGGGCCTCGTACTTCTCATGTAGCTCTACATGATCACCCTTGAGTTTGTCACAACACTTGTTATGATCTCAACAGGCTTGAGCTTGTAGAGCATTGATCTCCTCCACTAGTACATGAAAGCGAGAATAAACAGTGTTAGCTCTCTCATGTGGCAATTTAGTGAAGCTATCATACTTGTTCTTCAACACATAGTGTCTTTCCTCTTTGACATAACTAGTACCCTCATGGATACTCGGAATCTTAGTATAGGTACCGTGTGCTGTCAAACTCGCATCCAATCCAACGAAGACATCCTTGGATATGCATGCAAACAGAGCATTCTTGGCCTTGGCGTTGTTCTTAATGAAATCAGGTTCAAGCAGGTTCACATCCGTATCAGACTCATGGGTCACCATCCATATCTCAGGATCAATGGACTCCAGATAGGTTTGCATATATGCCTTCCAATACCCGTAGTCCTCCATATCGAATATGGGAACACTTCTCACCTGTCCTAACATCCTTACTCAAGGCGGTGAAGCCTCAAAGATGAGCACTTGGCTCTGATACCACTTGTAAGGACCAAAGGCGTACCGAGAGGGGGGGGGGGTTGAATCGGTAAGCCGACCACAAGTCCTAATACTACTAGTTAACACCACTTGAACCTAGCAATCATTGCAACCTAACAATTCTAGGAGGCCAAGACCCTACACATGCTAGTGTTCATGATGAAAGAAAACACGAAAGCCTATGCAAGCTACAAGTCACCCTATCAACTATGGCATCCAAATGCGGAATAGTAAAGAGGGGCAAATGAATGCTCATGATTTTTTCCTGAGGTCTCAGAAGGATGGCGCCATCCCCAAATCCTCGTTGGACCACTCCCGCCGGAGTCCCAGTCCCTCCCGCCACCAATGTGGAGTTCTCGCCCACGAGCCCGCAATCACTCTCAGAGTGAAGACACGGTGCGCATTACCGCTGCCATCAAGGCACAAGCTCTCCTCCCTTGAGAACTTGCCGGACTCCCCGAGCCGACACGGGCGCTCACTAGTGATGCCCCTTTCATCGGCGGACTCAAACCGTGTACAAACGTGTGATGGCCTTCACAACAGATCATGATAGGCTCGATCACTGACACCTAACCGGTCTAGGTATCACCATAGACCAAGAGTAACAACCTAGATCACACCCTCATGGACACCCTACCCTTAGATGTGCATTAATGCTCAAGTTACTCTCACTAGTGCTCTCAAGATATGCAATATGTCCTCATAGTGCTCTCCTCTTTTTCTCCTGGCTCTCACCAAATGCTCCAAGCAACTCCACTGGCCAAGAGTGGTCTCCAAGATCCCAGCAATGAAGTTATATAGGCCTCAAACCTCCAACTAGCCATTGCTCCACAAAATCATCTTTCTGGACACCATTGACCGGACCATCCGGTCACTCTAGACCGGACCGTCCGGTCTCTTCTGGAACGGCTCCCAGAACCGTTGGCTTCACCAGCCATCGTGATTTTTTGTACTGACTGGACTGTCCAGTCAGTTTCTGTCTCCACTACAGAAACTTTCTAGAACTTGCTTCCTCACTGTCCAGAGTCGACTTGTACAGACCGGACCATCCGGTCTGTAGACCGGACCGTCCGCTCTCTGCAGACTTCAACTCTAGCAGTTTCCTCACTGAGTCTTCTCTCTGGAATTCCTATTCACCAAGTGACCATACAGTCCAGTCTCCACTAACCCCTCTGTCTGGTCACTATGTTCTAGGTGTGGCAAGGACCACAAGGACACGGTGTGCAGAAAGAATCCAAATAGCAAGGTGATTTGGGAGCCAGTGGCAAGTTCTTCTTTAGGATAGCGTTGTACTGCACACATGATGACTGGTGCTACTTTTGGGATGCAGTACACTACTCCTCCAGAGCAGCAGCTCTTGTCTACGCCACCATCGTAGCAGTACGTGCCTGCTCCACCGGTACAACAATATTTGCCTGCACCCTCATCGCAGCAGTTCTTACCACCTTCTATGGTGTCTTCGATACCTGGTTCTTCACATGTACCTGCGCCTAGTGGTGCATATTGGCTCTATAGATGTCCTACTCTGTCTTTTCCGTCGGCTTCCACACCAACTGGTTTTTCTGGACCTTCTACTTTGACTGTGTGCCTAGGGTGCACACTTTGCCCGCTGGTGATGCTAGAGATCGTGGCGACATTGTCACAGGTACCGTATCTATTGATTTATTTAATGCATTTATACTATTTGATTCTGGTGCTAGCTTCTCGTTTGTCTCGGAGGCTTTTGTGGGTCGTATGGGTATCTGCGTGCAACAGATTGGGTGGTCTATTACTGTCAGTTCTGCTAAGGATCCTATCTCTAGTACTCTTTTATGTCCCGGTTGTGTGGTGACTTGGTGAATGACACTTTTGTGGCTAATCTTGTGGTTATTCCATTGGATGTATTTGATGTTATGCTTGGGATGGAGTGGCTATCTCAATAGCAAGCTATCATCTCTAGTTTTTGGAAGACAATATCTTTGCATGCACCTTCTGGTAGAGAGGTGATTTTTGTTAGGAGTCCTATGAAGTACTCTCTTGCCTTATTGTACCATTTATTTCCTGACCGCTGGATAAGAAAATATGGAATTCTGTTTTCTATGGTTGGAGATGCTGATGTTGTTTTGCGAGTGGAGGATATTCAAGTTGTTCGCAATTACCCTAATGTTTTTCCACTTGAGCTTCCAGGTATTCCGCCTACGCGGGATGCTGTCTTTGAAATCAAGCTAATTCCTGGTACACAACCAATCTATAAGAGTCCATATCGGATGGCACCAAAAGAGCAAGTGGAGATGCATGGCAGCTGGATGACCTTCTTGCTAAAGGTTTCATTAGACCAAGCAAGTTATCTTGGGCTTTTCCTATGTTGTTTGTGGAGAAGAAGGATGGAAGCAAGAGGTTATGTGTGGATTATCATGCACCATCAAGAATAAATATCCTTTGCCTCGTATTGATGTGCTCTTCGAGAAATTGAGAGGTTCCAAGGTACTCTCCAAGATTGATTTAAATTTATGGTATCATCAATTGAGAATTCGAGAAGAGGATATTGAGAAGACGGCTTTCAGCATGAGGTACGGGCATTTTGAATATGTCGTTATGTCATTTGGACTAACCAATGCTCCTGCTGCTTTTATGGAAGCGATGAATATGATGTTGCATGAGTATCTGGATGACTTTGTTGTTGTTTTTCTTGATGATATTGATCTACTCCAAGTTCGAGGAAGAGCATGAGCGACATCTTAGTCTTTTTCTTGATGCACTCCGGAAGAATCAGTTTTATGCTAAATTAAATAAGTGTGTTTTTTGGCTCTCTGAAGTTGCTTTCCTTGGTCATATTATTAATCAGCATGGCATTAAGGTTGATCCCAAGAATGTTGCTTCAGTGGTTGAATGGAAGAGGCCGATGAATGTGACTAAAATTCATAGTTTCTTGGGGCTTGCGGGTAATTATCATCGTTTTGTGTAGAATTTTTCTACTATTGCAAAGCCTATGACCAAACTTACAGAGAAGGGTGTTACATTTGAATGGACTGATGCCTATGAAGTCAGCTTTTAGACTCTGAAGAACAAATTGGTGAATGCTGCTATTTTATCCTTGTCTGAGAGCGGCAAGCGTTTCACTGTGTATACGGATGGTTCCCGTATTGGACTTGGTTGTGTTTTGATGCTAGAGGGAATGGTGATTGCCAATGGCTCTAGATAGTTGAAGAAGCATG
Source organism: Eleusine indica (assembly GCA_030378355.1). Classification (NCBI taxonomy): domain Eukaryota; kingdom Viridiplantae; phylum Streptophyta; class Magnoliopsida; order Poales; family Poaceae; genus Eleusine; species Eleusine indica. Next base: position 40,838,261 of record CM059501.1, on the reverse strand, counting down.
AGAGAAATTATCCTACTCATGATTTAGAGTTGGCTGCTGTGGTATTTGCTCTAAAATCCTGGAGGCATTACCTCTATGATGAGGCTTGTGATATCTTTACTGATCATAAGAGTCTCAAATACATTTTTACTCAGAAGGAGTTGAATTTGAGGCAGCGAAGGTGGCTTGAGTTGATAAAGGATTATGATCTTACTATCCAGTATCATCCAGGAAAGGCAAATGTGGTGGCTGATGCTTTAAGCAGAACTGGTGTTCCTCAGGTGGCAATGCCTTTGATTGCAGATTTGGATCGTATGGGTGTCTCCTTGTGTTATGCAGGCACTGCAAGAGTAGAGACTCAAATGCTCATTTGGTCATGCCTTGTCGAGAGGGTGCATGAAGCACAACATCATGATCATTTGTTACAGGAGGTTCGCAAGAGGATAGCAGCTGGCCGACCTCGTGAGTTTAGTATTGATGAGAATGACGTGGTCCATTTTAACGGACATCTTTGTGTACCATAGAAATCAGAGATGAAGTTGGATCCTGGTGAGACTAAGATGTATAGAGATCTAAAACAATGTTTTTGGTGGAAGAGGATGAGAGTGGATATTGCTAAGTATGTTTGTGCTTGCGGTGTGTGCCAGAAGGTGAAGGCTGAACATAAGAGGCCTACAGGTTTATTAAAGCCTCTACAAATTCCAGAGTGGAAGTGGGAGGATATCAATATGGATTTTATGGTCGGTTTACCTTGCTCTCCTCAAGGTAAGGATGCAATTTGGGTGGTTGTGGATAGACTCACTAAGGTGGCTCACTTTATTCCAATGAAGACCACTACTTCTGCTGCAGACTTGGTTCCATTGTATATCAAAGAAATTGTGAGACTACATGGTGTACAAAAGTCTATTATTTCAGATCGAGATCCCAAATTTGTTTCCAATTTTTGGACGAGTTTGCATAGTGCTTTAGGGACAAGTCTTGAGATGAGTGTTGCTTTTTGCTATCAAACGGATGGTCAATCTGAGCGCACCATACAAACTTTGGAGGATATGTTACGAGCTTGTGTACTATCTTGGAAAGGTAGTTGGGAGGATCATTGAAGGACTAAGAAGGCAACCAGAGGAGAGGTGAATGGGAGCCAATTAAATTTCTTCAATAGAACTTGGCCTATGTCCCAATTTCAACCCGAGCCCACCTCAAAACAGATCACCAAGATTACACACACTAACTTATGATGTGCTAACCTTAGGAGTGATCAACAACAGCAGCGGAAACAAAGGAGAGCAGCAAAGACTCGACATGGTCAAAGAACAGTCTCAAAATAGGTCTCTGGACGATCATCAGCAGTGCCGATCACAGGTATCGGTAGTGCCGATTGGTACTATCGAAAGTGCCGATCATGTCCATCGGCAGTGCTGATTAGGGGTTCGGACCCAAGCCACTGGCAGTACCGGTCATGGCATTGGTAGTGCTGATCTGGGTTCTGACCCACTGGCAGTGCTGGTCCAGACCATCGGGAGTGCCGATCGACCCATGACAGAACAGATAACTATCGCGATTTTCCCTCAAATCTCTCCAAAACTCAACCAAATGATCTCCAAAACATGCGATTTCTAGACCAGCCAAACCTCAACACATCACAACCCTAATCCAAGAAGATCTACTCAAATGGCTCAAGGAATCATCATAAAATTCAGATCTTGTGTCAAGAACACCAAAAAGGATATACTTGAGAATTCTTTCAAATTGAAGGTGCTAGAGCTTATGATTCATTCAAGGACTCATATAGGATTGTTCTAGCTAATCATAGCACCAAGATCCCCCAAGCAATCCTCCCAAAAACTTGCCCAAAATTGAGATAAAAAGTTCCTACGAAAATAGCTCCAAAAATAGAGAAAAAGAGAAATTCAGGAATTAGGGAGAGAGGAAGATCTTGAGCATGAAAATAAATATCATATCATTGAAATATGCTTACAAGATCCATTGATACAAGTCTAGGAAGCCAGCCTCCTCCTCCTACTATTTGGAAGAGTAAGTGATCTCTCTCACACACCCTCTCCTCTCCTATATTACATGAAGACCTCTCCTAGCACTTTGAATGAAGACCTAAGGCAAGACTAAGGGAAAGAGAGACACCTCTTCCACCAGCCCTACCTCTCCTTATATAGGCTTAGGGGTTGTCCTAAAGACAATCCTACCCCTCACCTACAATACACTTCCACCTACCACCAGGGGCACAACCGTCCATCTTTTTCCTCGTCGCCCGAACGCCATCGAGCCCTTCACGACTTTGCTTCGCCTTGACACAAGCACCGCGATGGTGCCACGTGCACCTCCAATCACCGCCACCGGTTTTGAGGCCCAAACCGAGAAACCACCTTGCACGCTACTCAAAGTGCGACTTCTCAATCTTGACGCGTGTCACCTCGTCCCGTGATCCTCCTCGTCGGCAAGTCTCTCTCGCCTCCGGTCCATTGGAAGCCTCTACTTGCACCGACGCTCGATCACCTTTGACTTGGACAAGCCCGCCGTCTTCATCACCACCCACGGATTTGAGGCTCAACTTTGAAACCGTTCGTGCTTTTTGCCTCTCCATGTGTACGGTGTGGATCACCTTTGACTTCACCCGACCTGCCGATCATCTGGCCCCAAGTCTCCTACTTGTGCCTGATCCTCTCGTCGTTGACCGCCAAGTGGACTCCAATGACCTACACATCATGAGACAAGCAAACACATTTCCCATCTCCTACAAAGTCTCCAACATCTTTACCAACTCCGGTTAGTCACAACCATGACATGCACAAACTCATGCAATCTCCAAATTCCCACATTTCAACTCAAACACCAAACTCAACCAATGTCAATTACTCATCACATATTGCAAACTATGGCACATATCCACATGGTTTCTCAAGCTCCCCCTTGATGAGTACATTGACAACATCAAATGCACAAAGCTTAGAGATTTGAAATGTGAAACCGAATAAGCACATCCAAATGGCCAAACCCAAAGAAAAGGTGAAAAGTAGCCATCTCGCATAAGAGGGATCACAAAACCAAGAGTTGACAAACAAAGCCACTCAAGAATGCAAAGATTGTGAAAAGCGCATAAAAAATGCTCAAGGACATGATATGCTCCCCCTCAGCTTGTGGTAGGTCTCATGTAATGCAAAATGGATCATTTTAAGTTTCTTAGCATTATTTATGCATGACCCAATATTTTCTGCCCCTTTGGCAATGAACTCATCAAAGAAGCAAAAGAACAAGTATGTAATGCATGAAAATACAAGCCTAAGGAGCTTCAACAATTATGCAAACAAGCATTTAACCTTGCTAATCCCAAGTATAGAGCTATGATGTGTAAAAGCAATAGCTCACAATCATACAAAGATCAAAAATAGATAGCAAGGCATAAACACCAAGAGCTATACAGGCTAAGAAAAAAGATTGACTAGCTTAGATAGAATAAAATTTACTCCCCATGGGAAAAGCTGCCACCATATGTGTATGTACTCCCATCCAAGGCGAAACAAGCATCAAGTGAATCATAAGAATCTAGACAGTCTCAATCTCAATCAAGGCAACAAGCATTCGCAGAAAATAAGCTATACAAACGCTCACATATGCAACAGAGACTCATAAGAAAAGAGAAAAGCATTATTCTTATGTGATCCTCATGTAACTTTTAATCCGTGCAGAGGGTCGCATGTCTGGGTACGGCAAACACCCTGAGGCTTTGAAGCACAATTTTTGGATTTAGCTTTTTTTATGTTACTTCTAATCCATGCGAAGGGTCGCGCGACTGGGTACGACAAACACCTCGAGGCTTCGAAGCACAATTTTTGTTTCATCAACTTAACTTGCGAATTAAAAGCAAAAAAATGAGCATGCCTTTGCGGCAAAAGGAACACATGTTCCCACAATGTTCCATCATGAGCTAAATATTTGCAAAGCCACATTTCGCAAACACAAGGTGCCATGGCCAAGATATCCTCTAGACTAGCCTCAATACAAGTTTCAACAAGGATAAAAGCAATTATACACATGGTGAGCAATTTTTGGCAAGATTAGTTCATAAGGTTCATAGAAAGCCAAGTTTACCTTTAAGATTAGCAAGTTGCTCAAACGAGTCTATAACAGACCATCTAGAAAATCTAAGCATGAGAGATTACTATCACATCCACACAATTTAGCTCAAACTCAATCATAGCAATGAAAAATGCAAGGAAGCATAAGAATCAAAGCTCATCTACCAATGCATATATTACATATGAGATGGAATGCGAAAAGGTAAGATAAATATATACAAGAGAACATCACCCCCCCCCCCGCCCTGAAATGATGGAAACACATAAGTGGAGTTATCACACATAAGTGGAACACTCTTAAAGGTTAACCCATAGTCTCTCATGGTGGAAACAAGCCATAGGATTTGGGAACAACAACTAGCGGCAAGAACATATTCAGCTTCAGTTGTGGATTGGGCTACACTAGATTGCTTGCGAGAAGACCAACAAATCAAAGAAACACCTCGAGGCTTCGAAGCACCGTCAACTTATTTTGCAAATTAAAAGCATAAGGATGAGCATGCCTTTGCGATAAAAGGAACAAACGTTCCCATAATGTTCCATCATGAGCTAAATATTTAAAAAGCTATATTTCGCAAACACAAGGTGCCATGGCCAAGATATCCTCTAGACTAGCCTCAATGCAAGTTTCAACAAGGATAAAATCAAAAGTTTTAGCCAAATTAGTTCATAAAGTTCACAAGAAGCTAACTTTACCTTTAAGATTAGCAAGTTGCTCAAAAGAGTCTATAACAAGCCATCTAGAAAATCTAAGCATGAGAGATTACTATCATATCCATACAACTTAGCTCAAGCTCAATCATAGCAAAGAGAAATGCAAGAAAACATAAGAATCAAAGCTCATCTACCAATGCATATATTACATATGAGATGCAATGTGAAGAGATAAGATACATATATACAAGAGAACACCAACTCCCCCTCAAATGATGCCATAAGGATGGCAAACACCAAGCTACCCCACGAAGAAAAGCGAATCACGAAGCATCTTGGGGCTTGGTAAGGATATCATGGTTTTTGGTGTCGATGTATTTGAGCTCAGCATCTCCCTTCTCAATATTATCTCTCAAGAAGTGGAATCGCACATTAATGTGTTTGACCTTACCATGTTGGATTGGGTTCTTGGCTATGCATATGGCACTGGAGTTATTACACATGAGTGGAACACTCTTAAAGGTTAACCCATAGTGTGTCATGGTGGATACTATCCATAGGATTTGAGAGCAGCAGCTAGCATCAGCAACATACTCAACCTTTGTGGTGGATTGGGCTACACTCAACTGCTTATGAGAAGACCAACAGATCAAAGAAGTACCCAAGAAATGGCAAGTACCAGAAGTGCTCTTCCTATTAATTCTACACCCAGCAAAGTCCGCATCCGAATACCCAATGAGATCAAGAGATGAAGATGCAGAGTACCAAAGACCGAACTCAAGGGTGTATTTGAGATACCTGAAGATGCGTTTGTCAGCCTTGCGATGAGTCACTCTTAGGGAAGCTTGAAAGCGAGCATAAAGACACACCGCAAAGTGTATGTCGAGTCTTGTCGCCATTAGGTACAAGAGGGAGCCAATCATGCTCCTGTACTCCCTTTGATCCACGGCTTCACAGTCTTCATCTGGGTCAAGTGCCATTGTAGTGAACATTGGTGTTGACAACGGCTTCATATTGACCATGTCGAACTTCTTTAGGAGATCCTTCGTGTACTTGGCTTGATGTATGAAAGTGCCTTGCTTGCATTGCTTGATTTGAAGTCCAAGAAAGAAGGTGAGCTCGCCCCATCATCGACATCTGAAATTCACTTTCCATAGCTTCCTAAAATCTAGACACAAGAGCATGAGAGGAACCCCCAAAGATGATATCATCCACATATATCTGAATCATTAAAAAGTCATTGCCATGATTTAGAGTGAACAAGGTTTTGTCAACACACCCCATGACATACGCGTGCTCTAGCAAGAAGGTCGTAAGCCTAGCATACTATGCTCTAGGTGCTTGCTTTAGCCCACACAAAGCCTTCTGAAGCTTGTACACTCAGTTTGGGTATTTGTAGTGCTCAAAGCCGGCTGGTTGTTTCATATAAACCTCTTCCTCTATGAAACCATTTAGGAAAACACTCTTGACATCCATTTGGTAGATTCTAATGCCCTTAGAGGCAGCAAATGCAAGCAAGATCCTAATGGCTTCTATGTGTGTAACAGGAGCAAATGTTTCCCCATAGTCTAAGCCCTCCACTTGACTGAAACCCTGGGCAACAAGCCTAGCCTTGTTTCTCATAACCTCACCATCTTCCCCATGCTTATTTTTAAATACCCACTTAGTTCCTATGACATTGACACCAACAGGAGGCTCTACTAGGGTCCACACTTTGTTCCTCTCAAAGTTTTCCAACTCTTCATGCATGGCATTAACCCAATGTTCATCAGACAGTGCGTGTCCAACATCCCGAGGTTCAAATGTGGCAACAAATAGGGAATTGTTAAAGTAGGTGAGATGTTGTTGGCACTTCCCAAGTGCCCCTTTTATATGCGAATATTACCCCAATTAGAGCATATGCAGAAACAGGTAAAATTGGCGATTAAAGTGATGATGGAGAGGACAGGAATCCAGAACCGACGAAAAACACTGAAGAACCCCAGTGCGCCGATTGGCGCAGTACATGAGCCGATCGGCGCAAGGGTGTTTTGGCCCGCAGAAGTGACCAAGGGCCATTCCACATGTTTATGGAAGTTTATCTGCGCAAGACACTTGAAGATATTTGCCTAGAAGATTTATGGAACTTCAAGATCTCGACGTGCAGTACAAGACTTTATCTCGAAGGAAAAGGCCCACATGGCAGCTGTGGAAGACAGAGGAACCGACTCGGAGAAGAAACAAGAGAAGACACGGCCTGCGCCGATCGACGCAGCAGGAGAAGATGACGAAAACATGATGCGGTCCAGGAAAGACGAAGGCCTAGCCCAGTATGAGTTAGAGTCGGTGGAAGTTGACCTAATCCCGTCGAGTATAAAAGGAAGATAATTATCAAGAGCCAAGGGGACCAAGGAGGGATGGCGATCGCGAGAATCAGTTATTAAAACTAGGGTTCCAGGATATTGGCGGCGGAGGTTCGTCAACACCGACGAGATCCAGCAGAAGGGAGGTCGCGCCGATCGGCTCGTGCGCGTTCCAGTGCTATTTCTCACCCCTCTGCTATGTCTAGCAGAAGGATGAGTGAGTAGTCTCATATTCTCTTCTCTGGTGCGGGGATCTGGTCATGTAACTCTCATACTTGTTGATACTCTCTCGATGAATTTAATCTATGTGATGAACTTTATTGCACATCTATCTATCCCTTTCATTAGTGTATCAGCCAATACACTTCCTCTTGCGGTATTATTCACACCATGTCTTGTAGAATATTAGAGTCATCATTGGAGTTGATAAGAATAAGGTTGCATGCTAGTGAACCAATCCTAAGGAGAGAATCCTTCATCATCCTGTTTCCTCTTCAATGACATTCACCTTCCTCTTTCTCACCGTCATTATTCACACCAACCAACCCATTGCAATATGTTAGTAACCCTTTAATAGTATTAGTTCCACTCGTTCCCTGTGGATTCGATAACCTTGGAATACTCTGAGGGAAAAAGAGCTACAACTGTACATCGTCCTCTTGCGGTATATAAGTGGGTGCATAATTATGACCAACAAGCCTTTTTTCTGGTGCCGTTGCCGGGGAGCAAGCCAGTTCTTTTAATATTAATATTTCACTAACGTCTAATCCTCTCTTTTCTAGTTGTTTTCATTTTTGTATTTTGTGTGAATTTTTAGGATGAGTACGACAGGACCTTCTCGGACGCTCAAGGAACTTTCTCTACCATCTCCAGACGTGCTGGTGCCTCAACCCTCAGATGAGAAACCCACGGCCTCCTCGTATGTGTTGAACCCCATTATCATTAGCATGGACGAAGCAAACAAGTTCTTTGGAGCAAAAGAGGAGAACCCGTATACTCACTTACAAGATTTAGAGGCACTTTACCAAACATTCCATCATGAAGGAGTGCCTCGGGATCTTTACAGGTGGCTGCTTTTCCCATTCTCTTTGGGAGGAAAAGCCAAAGAGTGGCACAAGGCAGCATCTCGAGAAGCAAAAGGTAAGTGGAGTGAGTTAGTTGGAAATTTTTGTCTCCACTATTTTCGTTTGCCAAAGGTGCAGAAGTTGAGAAAGGAAGTGGTGAACTTCTTACAAGAAGATGAAGAATCTCTTGCGGAAGCCTGGACGCGTTTTCAAACATTGTTGAAACAAGGACCTGACCTTGGCATTGATGAGAATATGTGCACTCAAACCTTCTACATGGCCATAAACAAGGCATCGAGGATGCATTTGGATGGATCGGTCGGAGGAAGTTTTCTGAGATTGACAACCAAGGTAGGGATCGAATTGTTAAGCAAAATTGCCAAGAATGAAGCTTTGCACAAGCATTGGGAAGAATATCTAGAACCAAATCGGCAATGCCCACAAGCTATGAACAAGGAAGAGTGACCAGCTGAACAGATCTTGATGTCCGAGAGCAGATCAATGATTACTTCGGAGCAATTCGAAGAAATAAAGCCCGTCGGACCCACCTCTGTGGATCTGACGTGTGCGCCGATCGGCGCAGTCTCTGAGCCGATCGGCGTAGTCGCGACAACAGGAGAACCGATCACCCTGACGACTCCGCCAAGTAGCAAGGAATATACCAAGATAGAAGCTGCAATTCTGGACAACCACCTGAAGGAATTTGAAGGGAATTTTGCTAAACCGAAGGGGGATAGAACATTGGCGAACGATAAATCACTTGACGGATTTGAGCCAATGGATTGGATTCCCATTGATTTTTCGCAAGAATTGCTTAATATGAGAAGATCGTTCAGTCCGCAAGACGCGTCCGAAGCCGAAATTGAGTATAATTTCCCAAGTAATCGCCTCAAGTCGGAAGTTTTTGATCAAGAGATTTTTGGGAGAGTTTTAGGGAAGCTTTACAAGGATGATATAGAGCTTGATGGAACAGAGGTGAAACAAGCGAAGAGATTGCTAGACCGTTGCTTTGAGCCATCCCCCTATGAAGGATTATGTGGTGTGTATGCTGTAGGTGTCACTGAAGAGGAAAAAGAAGAACCGTACATACCCTGTGAGATATCGGGGAAGAAATTTCCGAAAGCCTTGTGTGACTTTGGCTCCCGTGTCAGCTTGATGACTTACGATGCATTCATGAGCATGCCTTATGGAACTCAACAGCGGCTGATGGGGACTGAACTTGAGCTGATCATGGCGGATGGTAGGAAAACCAAGCCACTGGGAGTGATCAAGAATGTCGAAATTGAGATCAGCTCGAAAACAATGCCGGTAGATTTCTTCGTTCTAGACAATAAAGAAACTGGGGTTGAAGATATCATTCTAGGAAGGCCATTCTTAAGATTAGTACAGGCTGTTCTGGATGCTGGGAAAGGTTGAATCACGCTACACCTGGGAGAGGAAGAAGTGCAATTTCAATTTAATGATCCATCTCATCAAGACTCTTCTTACTATCAGGAATTCTGCCCAGAGGAAGACGAGACGATAGGGATGGATATGGGAGACCCACTGGACCACATCATGCGTGAAACTGACAAGTATACTGCTAGCGCCGATCGGCGCAACCCTTGCGCCGATCAGCTCAATCATACTGCCAGCGCCGATCGGCGCGATCCTTGCGCCGATCAGCTCAATCATACTGCCAGCGTTGATCGGCGCGACTCTTGCGCCGATCGGCTCGATCATACTGCCAGCGCCGATCGGCGCGAACCTCGCACCGATCGGCTCAACAAGGAAAATCCTGATTTTAAACCTCTCGGGGAGCTAGATCCAGACGAAGCACCAGAAGTGGAACAGAAGGAACTTTAGAAGGAGCTACGCCATGAATATCTAGGAAAGAATAGAACATATCCAGTTATTATGAACAACGCCCTAACAAAAGAAGAAACAGAGAGGCTTCTTGTTGTGCTAAAAAGGTATAACAAGGCCATTGGTTACACATTGGATGACATCAAAGGAATCAGCCCAGCATTTTGCACCCACAAGATTAACTTGGAGGAGAATACTAAACCAGTGGTTGAAGGGATGCGAAGGTTGAAGGAATCAATGAAACCAATGGTTAAAAAGGAGATTTTGATGCTGCTTAATGCAGGTATGATCTACCCTGTTGCTGATAGTGAATGGGTTAGTCCAGTGCATTGTGTACCCAAGAAAGGAGGGTTGACAGTAGTGCCTAACAAGAACAATGAGTTGATCCCTCAAAGGACTGTAACTGGATGGAGAATGTGCATAGATTATAGAAGTTTGAACAAAGTGACAAAGAAAGATTACTATCCTCTTCCGTTCATTGATGAGATGCTTGAAAGATTAGCAAGGAATTCATACTTTTGTTATTTGGATGGATATAGTGGTTTCTTTCAAATACCGGTAAGACCAGGAGATCAGCAGAAAACTACTTTTACTTGCCCTTTTGGGACATATGCATATAGAAGGATGCCATTTGGTCTTTGCACTGCGCCTGCAACATTTCCAAGATGCATGAATGCAATATTCGCTGAATTCATAGAAGATATTATGGAGGTATTTATGGATGACTTCTTCGTGCATGGTGCTGATTTTGATAGCTGTTTGGAGAATTTGGAGAAGGTTTTGAAAAGGTGTGTTGAATGCGACTTTGTTCTTAATTGGGAGAAGTGTCACTTCATGGTAACAGAAGGGATAGTACTTGATCATGTCATATCTAAAAGAGGGATAGAGGTTGATAAGGCAAAGGTATCTACAGTTGAGAAAAACCTCCCCTACTGATTTTACAACTTTGAGGAGGTTTCTTGGACATGCCAACTTCTATCGCAGATTTGTTAAGGATTATTTGAAGATTGCTAAACCCTTGACAGAATTGTTAAAGGAAGATATAGAATTTGTTATGGATGAGGAAAGACTCTTGGCCTTCAGAAGATTAAAGGAAGCTCTATGCTCTGCAGCCGTTACGCAGCCACCTGATTGGAGTTTACCTTTTGAAATTATGTGTGATGCAAGTGACTATGCAGTTGGAGTTGTGCTTGGACAACGGAAGGAAGGTAAAGTGCATGCTATTTATTATGCTAGCAAAACTTTGAATGAGGCGCAAATCAATTATACAACAACTGAGAAAGAGATGTTAGCTGTTATATTTGCTTTTGAGAAGTTTAGATCCTACATTCTAAATTCTAAGGTGATTGTATATACTGATCATGCTGCTATAAGATACTTGGTTTCAAAGAAGGAGTCTAAGCCTCGGTTAATGCGATGGGTATTGATGTGCAAGAATTTGATTTGGAGATAAGAGATAAGAAAGGAGTAGAAAATTCTATAGCAGATCATTTATCTCGTCTTGAATCACCATCAACTGAGCCAATAAGAGATGAAATGCAACAAGAGCTGTTATTTGCCGTATTTGATCGTAGAGAGAACTGGATGATGGATATTATCAAAGATTTCTAGGGACAAACTGATCTGATGAACAAGAACACAAGGAAAAGAGTTAAGAGTGAAATGAGAAAATTTATATGGGCCGACCTATACTTGTATAGGTATTGCAAGGACGGAGCAGTACGGAGATGTGTACCCAAAGAAGAAAGAGCAAGCATTTTAGCAAAATGTCATTCTTCGGATTATGGGGGACACTATGGCTACTTCAGAACACAGGCAAAGGTATGGGCGAGTGGATTCTATTGCCCTACTATGCATGAAGATGCAAAAAGGTATGTTGCAACATGTGCTCAATGCGAACGAATATGGAATGTTAACAGTAGGAATGCAATGCCTCTTAAGTACAATCTTCATGTCGATATCTTTGATGTTTGGGGTATGGATTTTATGGGACCCTTTGTGAATTCTCATGGTTTTGAGTACATATTGGTCGCCGTTATGTCTCCAAGTGGGTCGAAGCAATGGCATGCAAGGCTAATACTACAAGAGAATCAAGGAGTATACTTCAGGAGCAGATATTTCCTAGGTACGGAGTACCGAGGATAATAATTATAGATGGCGGATCCTATTTTACAGGAGGAGAATTTGCTAGGTTTTTAACCAAATCTGGAGTTGAACATAGAATTGGAACAGCCTACCATCCCCAGACGAATGGACAAGCAGAAACTTCAAATAAGCAATTAAAGGGAATTCTGCAGAAGATTGTTACAAAGGAAGAAAAAGATTGGGCCACAAAGCTTAATGGAGCGTTATGGGCATATAGGACGACATTCAAGACACCAATTGGTATGACACCATATCAATTAATCTATGGGAAATCGTGTCACCTACCAGTAGAATTGGAACATAAGGCTTATTGGGCTATAAAAGAAATGAATTTGGATCTTGATGCCGCTGGCATGAAAAGGAAGATACAAATAAGTGAATTAGAAGATATGAGATTGCGTGCATATGAAAATGCAGCCATATACAAAGAGAAAACAAAGAAGTGGTACGATAAAAAGCTTTTGAAGAAGGAATTCAAGGAAGGAGATCGGGTGCTCCTATTTAACTCGCGATTCAGATTATTTGGTAAAGGCAAACTGCGAAGCAAATGGGAGGGACCTTATCTTGTGAATACGGTGTTACCTTCGGGAGCGGTAATCATAATGGATGGCAAGAGAAACAAGTACACGGTGAACGGACAACGTCTAAAGGTATACCTAGAGCCCGACACATTTGAATTAAAATCTTTTGATGTGTATTTCACCGCTTAGTACCCCGTGCGGTCAAGCTTAACAACGTAAAACAAAAGCTGGTATGTATTTTAATTTCCATAGTTTTTCTTTTTCTGATCTAGCAACCTAGCGTACCGCGCCGATCGCCGCGTTGCTGCGCCGATTGGCGCAGCCCTGCACCGATCGGCGCGGCAGAGTCCTTTTTGTTTTTGAGTCGGTTTCGGACCTTGCCTTTTTAAGACTCGTTAAATTTCACGAGTAAGAGAAAGAGTCCTAGTCCAATTGAAAATCAAGGGATATAAATATGAGGGGACAGCAAACCCACGGATCAACTCGTATTACATCGTCACTAGAACAAACCCTAAGAGCAGAAGCGATGGAAGGCGGCGCATCAGGCAGAAACCAAGGCGGCGCCGATTGGCGCGACTCAGGCGCTGATCGGCACGACCTCTGCGTCGATCGGCGCGACTCTGGAGCCGATCGGCTCGGCGGCGGATTTTCTCAGCCCTCTGCAAATTGGCCCTGGGAAGAAGTCGATGAAGTGTTGACACCAACACGAGATGATCCCCTCGCCTGGTTAGATCTGCGGAAGAAATTCATGAAGAAAAGCGAAGCTGACGCGTGGAACGCCGACAAGGTGAAGATGAATAATGAACTTCGGCAGATGATGAAAAGAATATTGGTGCGCAAAGGAAAATTTGTAGCACCTATTGAAAGTGAAGTAGTTTCTTAAAGGTATACCATGGAAAGTCTTCTTGATCTTGCTAAGCCCTTGTCGTATGAGGATTTCCTATCTTTCAAAAGATCATTGACTGAGCAAGAGAAGGAAGAGCTAGATGAAGAGAGCGCCCTCACAATTCATAGGTGCCGACTTTATAGTGAACATGACATTGCCGCCAAGTATGAACTCAAGCTGTGAGAGGAAGTCGAAGAAGCTATGTACCAGCAGGATGCGGAGACGGATCTTCAAGCTAGAAGGGATGAATCCTTTCCCAAGGTTCTTACTGATTGGGAAAGTTTTCAAGAAAATAAGATTCATAGGAACAGTTGTATTGAGGGTTGCAAGTGTTTCTTTTGTGCTAAAGATCTTCAACGCCAGGTTGAACTCCAATTGGTAGAAGATCCAACTTGCATACCTAGAGATTTAATATATGATGATGGCTATCGTGCAGTTCCTGGAGGAAGGACACCTAAGGAGATTAATGATGAGATTTTACGAAGGCAGCAGAATAAGGTGATCCGTGAGCGTAATCTAGAGCAGTTAGATGAGTATATGAATGAAGCTGCTGGCTGTGCCGATAGGTGCGACATTGGAGCCGATCGGCATGATCTGAAGATGGTTGAATTTATTGATCTGATGGCTCTGCCAAGTGAAGACGAAGAAACTGCTGCAAGGAAGTGTAAGACTACACCAGAGGTTCGCAGATCTTCTAGACTATCGGGTAAGCCAATTTAGAATTATTCCAAATGGGATAGCGACTATACGTCATACTATTTGGAAACTTTGGAAAGCGGTGATCCTAGTGTGCCTGGAGATTTTAGTGATGGTTTTGATATGCGAAGAAGCTTTGGTAGTCCTAAGTTTGAAAATCGGGAAACACTTGCAGAATGTAGTAATGACGGGGCAGCAGGAACTTCGACAAGAGTTAATGGTAATGCAGAGGGAAGTGGAGGAAGTCGCAATGGTGGAAGAACACCACTGCGCCGATCGGCTCAGCATATGCGCCGATCGGTTCAGAGGAATTTGAATGGTGCCTCTCCTTACAGCGTTGAAAATCATAACCTGCAACCGCTTGCTTGCTGTCCTGTCTGTCGAAGAAACATTGAGCACCTGTATCTAGACAGAGAATGTGCTTACAGGAATCAAAGAGATGTGGACCGCAGAATCCAGGATACAATCGAGATGAACGAAGCGGACTACACTTTTCTCATAAGGAATATAAGACGAATTTTCCGAGTCTTGAACAGGCATGGTCTGCATGATTAGTGTGTTGAGTTTCTTCTCTTGCAATGAGAACATTGCAAATTTTAAGTGTGGGGGAAGGGCTTTGCCATTAGTCACAGTTTTTAAGTATTTTTGAGTCTAGTTTCTCAGTTTTTAAGTGTTTTTGAGCCTAGTTTCTCATTTATTTTTCTTAATGAGTGTTTTTTTAAGTTTTTGTGTGTGCTTAAGAGAGTCACGAGTCATGTTGAGAGTTGCTTCTAGGTCTTTTATGTAGTTTGAATTCTTGCATTGTCTTTAATAAAGTTAGTGTCGAGTGTCAAATTGAAAGTGCCCCATGCTATTTATCTTGTCTTTCTGATGATCGATTGGTTGATTACTTGAATTTGTTGGTTACCACTTAACATTTGAGCTTTATATTTGTGAAAATTTCTTTTGACTCATCATAAGCTAAAGTAAAAGCAAGGTCTAAATATGCCTACATAGCCGAGTGAATGAGAGCAAGCTACACATTTGAACTAAGTGGATTGTATGTAACTTTGTCAACTTTTTGCTCATAATTTCGACCAAGTTAGGAAAGGATGATCTATTTTGTTTATCTCTGTATTTCTAGCCATTCTTATCCAATTAAATTCCTTGCTATCATGAAAACCATACATCTTTGTTTCTCCCTCCTCCTTGATACAACCTATATTCTCAGAAAAATTTCGCTGCTGATACAAGACAAAAATTGCTGATCATATCGAGAATAGAAAAAAAAAAAGAGGTGAAAGAAAAAAAAATATAGACCGCGCTGACTGGCGCAGTGTTGCGCCGATCGGCGCTGTTGCAAAAGAAAGAAAAAAAGAGGTTATTATAAAAAAAGAGGTAAAGAGAAAAAAAAATATATTCCCTGAGAAGCAGTAAGGTCATCAAAGAAGGCAGATTTCTGATTATTTCTCATTCTTTGCCAATTGTTCTCATTGAATTTTCTTTGAGATCTTCTACATTCCTCTTCTCCATTAAAAGTTCTTTTCCAAGAAAATTCTTTCTTAATAGGCTTGATTAAGCACATTATTGACATGGTTAATCTTATGGTTTAATTTAGTTATATAGCCCTCCAAGATCCACATACAATCCTTGATTAGATAGGAGAGGAAAGGAAATACACTTGAGAGACCTAGAGAAGACCAAATGCTTGATGTTTGATGCTAAAAGATGAGTTGAGGAGAACTAAAATTGTTTTTGAAAAAAGTTTTGTGGTAATTTGATTAAGTTCAAGTAAGATATGCCGATTGGTTAAAAGGAGATGAGAGAAAATCTTTGTGGCGGGATAACGAGTAAAAATGATGATTGAGATTGACTGCATGAGGGATGGTGTGAAAATTCTTATTACATATTTGATTTTGTATTGCTCGAGGACTAGCAATGATTTGAGTGTAGAGGAACTGTTGGCACTTCCCAAGTGCCCCTTTTATATGCGAATATTACCACAATTAGAGAATATTTATACTAATTTAGGCCATTTACCTATGATATTGTCTATATATTTGTATATGCGTTGTTTTGGAGCTTTATTGCAGAAACAGGTAAAATTAGCGATTAAAGTGATGATGGAGAGGACAGGAATCCAGAACCGACAAAAAACACTAAAGAAGCCTAGTGCGCCGATCGGCGCAGTACATGAGCCGATCGGCGCAAGGGTGTTTTGGCCCACAGAAGTGACCAAGGGCCATTCCACATGTTTATGGAAGTTTATCTACGCAAAACACTTGAAGATATTTGCCTAGAAGATATATGGAACTTCAAGATCTCGACGTGCAGTACAAGACTCTATCTCGAAGGAAAAGGCCCACATGGCAGCTGTGGAAGACAGAGGAACCAACTTGGAGAAGAAACAAGAGAAGACACGGCCTGCGCTGATCGGCGCAATCCTGCACCGATCGGCGCAGCAGGAGAAGATGACGAAACCATGATCCGGTCCAGGAAAGACGAAGGCCCAGCCCAGTATGAGTTAGAGTCGGTGGAAGTTGACATAATCCCGTCGAGTATAAAAGGAAGATAATTATCAAGAGCCAAGGGGACCAAGGAGGGACAGCGATCGCGAGAATCAGTTATTAAAACTAGGGTTCCAGGATATTGGCGGCAGAGGTTCGTCAACACCGACGAGATCCACCAGAAGGGAGGTCGCGCCGATCGGCTCGTGCGCGTTCCAGCTCTATTTCTCACCCCTCTGCTATGTCTAGCAGAAGGATGAGTGAGTAGTCTCATATTCTCTTCTCTGGTGCGGCGATCTGTTCATGTAACTCTCATACTTGTTGATACTCTCTCGATGAATTTAATCTATGTGATGAACTGTATTGCACATCTATCTATCCCTTTCATTAGTGTATCGGCCAATACACTTTTGCCCATTACATAGTGCAAGAAACCAGTGGGGAGCTAATAGCCCCTGTAGTGACAGCCAGGGTGAACGAAACCACCATGTCTTGTAGAATATTAGAGTCATCACTTGAGTTGATAAGAATAAGGTTGCATGCTAGTGAACCAATCCTAAGGAGAGAATCCTTCATCATCCTGTTTCCTCTTCAATAACATTCACCTTCCTCTTTCTCACCGTCATCATTCACACCAACTAACCCATTGCAATCTGTTAGTAACCCTTTAATAGTATTAGTTCCGATCGTTCCCTGTGGATTTGATAACCTTGGAATACTCTAAGGGAAAAAGAGCTACAACTGTACACTGTCCTCTTGCGGTATATAAGTGGGTGCGTAATTACGACCAACAGATGTGCAGACCTTGACCTTGTTGTTCTCTCATAGAAATTACCAATCATCTGTTGAGGTGGATGTTGACGCTCAATGTGGTGAGGAGCCTCTCTCTTAGAGCATAGCTCCCCCTCAACCACAGCTGGAGCTGGCTCGACAGCTACTGAGGTCGATGTAGAAGCTTCTGGACCCTCTGATGGAGTGGTGGAAGCCGCAGGAACAAGCTCAGATGAGAGATGAGGTGAATCATCATCATCATCATCGTCAGTGCCCTGTAGGTCCTCTTCTACAAAGATTCTTTCCTCTATTTCTCTGCTACCTGCAGTCTCAACAACATTGCTTGCACAAGAGTTTGATTCATCAAAGGTTACATCGCAGGACTCTATGAGGGTGTTTGTTTCCAAATTCAAAACTCTGTAGGAATGGCCATGGAGGGTGTAGCAAGAAAGATGTCATCAGAAGATCTCGACTCAAACTTATCAAGATTGCCACGCTTGAGAATAAAGCACTTGCAACCAAAGGCATGCAAATAAGAAACAGATGGCTTCCTCCCAAAGCATAGCTCATAAGAAGTCACATTAAGAATTGAGCGGAAGAAAACCCAATTGGAAACATAGCATGCAGTGCTGATGGCCTCGGCCCAAAACCGCCTCGGAGTTCTATGCTCATTGAGCATCGTCCGGGCCATTTCCACCAAGGTTCTGTTCTTTCTTTCGACCACACCATTCTACGGAGGAACACGAGGTGCTAAAAACTGATGCTCAATACCATGCTCAAGGCAGAAAGCATCAAAGAAGGAGTTCTTGAACTCGGTGCCATTATTGTTGTGGATTGCTCGTCATGCACCAGGGCGTTCCTTAAACAACCTCAAAGCTAAGCTCCAAAAGTGATGAAACACTTCATCCTTGCTCTCAAGAAAGTGAACCCAAGAGTAGCGAGAAAAGTCATCAACAATCACAAGAACATACCACTTCCCACCTGCTGAACGAACCCGAGAAGGACCAACAGTGTCCATGTGAAGTAGCTCTCCAGGGCGTTCAGTCATCACCAAATTAGTTAGTGGATGAGAAGCGGCAATCATTTTCGCATGACGACAAGGAGCACAAACCAAATCCTTATCAAATTTAAGCTTAGGCAATCCTCGGATCAAACCTAGGCCACTCAAGCGACAAAGCAAGTCAAAGCTCATGTGACCTAGTCTCCTATGCCATTTCTAGAGCTCAGAAGAAGATTGAGCAAACAAGCACTTGTGAGAACCAGGAGAAATAGCAAAATCAGCCTAAAAAACTCTCCCAATGCTAAAAATCCCACAAACCAAAGAACCATCCAAATCAAGAACACAAGAAGCATTTTTCTTAAAGCGTACTTCCAAACAAACATCAAACAACTGAGAAACAGAGAGGAGATTGTCCTTGAGATGCTCAACCAAACCAACATCCTTGAGAGTGAATTTTTCATTTACCTTTACTGCGCCTGTTGCCTTCACTCTCCCTCTCTTGCCATCTCCAAATGTCACATACTCCCGGCGCTTCAAGGGAGTGAGGCTGGAGAACCATTTTGCATCTCTAGTCATGTGGCGCGAACACCCGGAGTCCATTAGCCACTTGTTCTCCCGGCATCCATCTGCTGCCTACAAAGAATGAGAAGGGAAGATCGATGGCTTAGTGCTGGGGTTAGTCAGAAAGAATTTGGGAATCCAACACTTCACCATACGATCGGTAGTAGTCATCACAGTTCTTTGCACATTATCATTCGAATGCATGGGACGAGAACCACGATAGGGAAAAAGTGGCCTGTCAAAGCGTCTTGACTTAAACCTTGGGTTGTGAGGATAGAAACTATCTATAAGAAAACCAAATCCACACGAGCGACGCTCACCACGATAAGGAAAACATGGGGCGCCAAAGCGCTGCTGCGCAAAGCCTCTGTTTTGTGAATCAAAGCCATATGAGGGATGACCCTCTCCATGATAGACACGAGAAAAAGAGCAAGACTGAAAGTCAACAAAATCATCATGACACACATTTCTAGTTAACTCAGCTTGCATCCTCTCAATTCTCTTACGCCTATAACAGAATTCATCCATGTGGCCTTTTCGACCATAGAACATGTAAATGTAGACACTCTCATGTTTAGGCTTTGCTTGCATATGAGGTTTGGGTTTTGGTTTCTCAACTTGTTTTGGGTTGAATAAGGGTTTTGGATTAGGTGGATAGTATGTGTCAGTGGGTTTGATGGATTGCTCCTCATCCTTGTAGCTAGAGCTAGGCACAAACTTACCCACGTTTTCACTCTCTTTGTCACACCTCTCAAATTCCAAGCCCAAGTTGTAGGTTGACCTACTAGTACTCTCTTTGACTCTTGCCAGGTCACTCTCAATCTTCTCCTCACTCACTAGGGTTCTTTGGAGACGAGAGATGAGGTAGTCATTTTCTTGAACTAGGTTCTTGTTTTCCTCTCTAGTTATTGCAAGCTTATCCTTAAGAGAGCCACACAATACACTTGGTGGTGGGAGAACCTTAGAGCAAGCCTCATTTAGCAGCTTGGACTCAAGCTCTTTGACTTTGAGGGTTTGAGCTTCCAACTTACTTGTGAGCTTAGGGCACTTCTGACATGCACCCAAAAGAGTTGGTCTAGCCTTGAATTCATCAAGCTCTTTAAGGGCACTCTCAAGCTGACTGGCAACTTGAGCATGCACACTTTCCCTCTGTGCAAGATCATTCATCACAACTTGACAAGTCTCACACTCAACAACAATGTCCTCTTTGGCAAGCTTAGACCTAGGCGAAGTGATTTCATACTCACCACTCTCCAACTTAGACTTAAGCTCTCTACTCTCATGAACAGCGCTATGAAGCTTATCATCTTGCATGAGCAAAACATCACGCAAATGATCAAGTTCAGAAGAGAGCTCATCAAGAGTGGGAGGTACTTTGCTTGTGTCGGAGTCGGAGCTAGAGTCGGTGTCGTGATCATTCTTTGCCATGAAGCAATGCTCGGTGAAGTCATCCTTCCTCTTGACTCGTGACTTTTCAACCTCCTCCTTAGAGCTTGTAAGGCCTTCGCTTGATGTGAGATCGACATCACTCAAAGCGGCAACGCAGGCACGTGCAATGGCCTTGGCAAACTTCTTGGAGTTCTTGCCTTTCTTGTAGAAGTGGTTCTTCTTCTACTTGAAGTTTTTAGTATTGTTGTTGTGGTACCCGACCTTCTTCTTCCTCTTGGGGCAGTCAGCAATGAAGTGTCCCGGGTCATGACACTCGAAGCAGGTTCTTGAACCACCTCCTATTCTCTCCTTACGGTTGTTGTAGAACTTCCTGAACTTCCTTGTGAGTAAGGACACCTCCTCGTTAGGAATGCACTCCATCTATTCATCGGAAGCTCCAATAGGAGAAGAAAGAGCAAACTCTAAAGAAGAGTTGTCAAGTGAGGGTTTAGTTCCATAAGAAGCACCACTGTGACTACCCTTTTGAGAGCTAGAGAGCAAAGCCATACTAGAAGCAAGACTAACATGATTAGGATGAGATTTCCTAGACAGTTCATGAGATTTCAACTTGCTATACAGTTGCTCATAGTTTAGGGTATTGAAATCAACAGATTCCTCTAGGCAGTAATTTTAACCCCACAAACATTTTCATCAAGAGAGTATAATAGTTGCTTAGCTCTATCATTCTCATTGTACACAAGGTTACCACAAGCCCTCAAGTTGCAGACAATTGCCTCAAACCTACGAAAAGTTTCATCTAGTGACTCACCAGGTTTTTGTGCAAAGGTTTGGTACGGTCTATTGTTAGAGTCCTTACGCATAGACTTGACTTGATTGGTACCCTCATGGTACGTGTAAAGCTTTTCCCAAATTGCATGAGAAGTGTCAAGATGTGCAACACGATCATGTTCACTCCTACCTAGAGCAGAAAACAAAATATTGACAACTTTGGAGTTGTTTTCATACTTGTTCAACTCACCTACTGCTTTGGTGTTGAGGTCGTCCAGTATGGCGTAGTCCTGCTCAACGATCTCCCAAATTGCACGTCCTTGTCTTAAGAGATAAGCCTTGGTTCGTGACTTCCAATAGAGAAAGTCCTCTCCATCGAACATCCAAAGCTTGACCGCACGCTTCTCCTTGTTGCCTTCGGATCAGAAAGCCGGTGAAGGTCAACCGGCTTTGATACCAATTGAGGGACCGAGAAGGCGACCAGAGGGGGGGGGGGGGGAGAATGGGAGCCAATTAAAATTCTTCAATAGAACTTGGCCTATGTCCCAATTTCAACCCGGGCCAACCTCAAAACAGATCACCAAGATTACACATACCAACTTGTGATGTGCTAACCCTAGAAGTGATCAACAACAGTAACAAAAACAAAGGAGAGCAGCAAAGACTTGACATGGTCAAAGAATGGAGTCAAAACAGGTCACTAGACGATCATTAGCAGTGCCAATCACACATATCGGCAGTGTCGATTGGTACTATTGACAGTGCCAATGCAGGGTTCGGACCCAAGCCACCGGCAGTGCCGGTCATCGCATCGACAGTGCCAATCTGAGTTCTGACCCACCCGAAGTGCCGGTCCAGGCGATCTGCAATGCCGATCGACCCCCGACAAAACAGAAAACTATCACAATTTTACCTCAAATCTCTCCAAAACTCAACCAAATGATCTCCAAAGTGTGCGATTTTTGGACCAACCAAACCTCAACACATCACGACCCTAATCCAAGAAGATTTACTCAATTGGCTCAAGGAACCATCATGAATTTCAGATCTTTGGCCAAGAACACCAAAAAGGGGATACTTGAGAAATCTTTCAAATAGAAGGTGCTAGAGCTTATGATTCGGTCAAGGACTCATATAGGATTGTTCTAGCTCATCATAGTTCCGAAAATAGAGGAAAAGAGAAATTTAGGATTTAGGGAGAGAGGAAGATCTTTAGCACGAAAATAAATCTCATATCATGAAAATATTCTTACAAGATCCATTGATACAAGGCTAGGAAGCCACCCTCTTCCTCCTACTATTTGGAAGAGCAAGAGATGTCTCTCACACACCCTCTCCTCTCCTCTATTACATGAAGACCTCTCCTAGCACTTTGAATGAAGACCTAAGGCAAGGCTAAGGGAAAGAGAGGTACCTCTTCCACCAGCCCTACCTCTCCTTATATAGGCCTAAGGAATGTTCTAAAGACCATCCTACCCCTCACCTACAATACACTGCTACCTACCACCAGGGGCATAACCGTCCATCTTTTCCTCATCGCCCGAACACCATCGAGCCCTTCACGACTTTGCTTCGCCTCGACACAAGCTCCGCGATGGTGCCACGTGCACCTCCAATCGCCACCACCGGTTTTAAGGCCCAAACCGGGAAACTGCCTTGCATGCTTCTCAAAGCGTGACTTCTTATTCTTGACGCGTGGCACCTCGTCCCGTGATCCTCCTCGTCGGCAAGTCTCTCCCACCTCCGGTCCATTGGAAGCCTCTACCTGCACCGACGCCCGATCTCCTTTGACTTGGTCAATCCCGCCATCTTGATCACCACCCACCATTTTGAGGCTCAACCACGGAACCGCCCATGCTTCTTGCCTCTCCACGCGTATGGTGTGGACCACCATTGACTTCACCCGGCCTGCCAATCATCTGGCCCCAAGTCTCCTACTTGTGCCCGATCCTCTCGCCGTTGACCGCCAAGTTGACTCCAGTGACCTACACATCATGAGACAAGCAAACACATTTTCCATCTCCTGCAAACTCTCCAACATCTTTACCAACTCCGGTTAGTCACAACCATGACATGCACAAACTCATGCAATCCCCAAATTCCCGTATTTCAACTCAAACACCGAACTCAACCAATGTCAATTACTCATCACATATTGCAAACCATGACACATATCCATATGGTTTCTCAATCATTTAGCCTTAGCTGAATTTGCTTATAATAACAGTTACCAAGCAAGCATTAAGATGGCCCCATATGAAGCTTTCTATGGACGGAAGTGTATTTCTCCATTATGTTGGGAAGTACCAAGTGAGCGTTTGTTGATTGGTCTAGATTGAGTACAACAGACTCATAATAAGGTACTTGAGATCTGCCAAAATATGTTGATTGCTCAGAGTTGGCCGAGGAGCTATGCTGATGTTAGACGGAGAGATTTGGAGGTTACAGTAGGTGATGAGGTTCTGCTCAAGGTGTCTCCGAGAAAAGGTATTGTTCGTTTTGGCATCAAAGCGAAGCTTAGCCCGAGATATATTGGACCATATCTGATTATAGCTCGAGTTGGGTCTTTGGCATATCGCCTTCAATTGCCTGAGTCTATGGCCGGAGTGACCCAGTGTTTCATGTTTCTATGCACAAAAAATATTTAAAGGATCCAGAGCAGAAGATTGGGGCCGAATCGGTCATTATTCAACAAGACTTGACTACAGAATCCCAACCAGTGCGTATATTGGATTCCTCAGAGCGTGTTACATGCAATCGTACTATCAAGTATGTGAAGGTCTTGTGGACTAACCAAACGGAGTGAGAAGCCACTTGGGATCTTGAGGAACATATGCGTAAAAATTACCCGAACCTTTTCGAAACATGTGAGTCTATGATGTTTATGTTTCATAGAAGCAAAGGAATTTGATGACAAATTTATTTTGGGGGGGGGGGGGCGGGGGGAGAATGTAGCGTTCCAAACAAATAAAATTTGCACTTAATTCGTTTTAGGAAAAAAACAAAACTTGGGCTTAGTGTGCATTAAAACTTGCCTTAATTGAGACCGTTTCATAGAAGGGAATAGAGAACACAAATAGACCAAAAAGAATCTGGTGTCCTTTGGTTTTTCCTGTTGCCTTTTCTAATTCCCCACCCATCATGAGTCCAAGAGAAAAACAAGAGTCGCCTCCTCATCCTTGGCAACTTTCATTCAGCGATCCCTGCTCCTTGCAAAGCCGTAGAGGAAAAGATCTTGGCAGATTGCAGCAAGAAACAAGGTGATCCAGAATAGAGAGAGAGGAGGGAACATGATCTCTTCCAGGTATCATAATATGGTTGATATTCCATCTACGTCCAGCCTTGGATTAGTTCCGGCGATTAGCACCTTAATCCTTATATATAGGAACAGATCGTCCCTGTCGTATTGTATTATGTTAGTTGTTCATTCCAGCCAACTGATGGTTAGATCAAACCAATTTCTCGAGGCTTTATTTTGGAATCTGACTTTTGCGCTATAACAAAAGTCGTAGATAATTTGTTTATCTTTCTAATGAGTACTTAAACGCTATTTTTGGTGGAGTATATCAGGAGATATGCTTATCTGAAGATGACTGTCAAAATGTAGTCTTCCGTCAGTTGTAGTTTTGACAGTTAGTGTGGCATGGGAGATTAAGGTATCCTATAGGCTGAATCCGTAACTTGGGTTATGAAAGATATTGTAGTATATTTGATAACCTTTCCATGGAGTATTTAACCACGGTTTTTGAAAAACTATTCAGGGAGATATGAATTTTTGAAGTTGACTGTCCTGCAGTACAAGGACAGAATACAGTGATGTCTTCTAGACTGTTTTACATATAGTAGATGTTAAAATTAAATTTTGGGTTGAATATCAAAGTTTTAGATTGGATTCTGTAGATGCTCCTAGTGCTATCATTTATCCTTTTACCTATTGTATAAAAATAGTTACAAAAATATAAACTCACTGTCCTGTGTAGACAGTTTTGGCATTATGGGACTGTTTTGGGAGTTATCTTTGCGAGTGGTCATAGGAGCGTTTTACTCATTGTTTGCATTATTTGTATGCTTGTTTTTGTTCTGAGAATTACTTATATGATCAGGTGGTGCCCCGCCGGATCGTGCTTAGCCCCCTTTTGTTGATTGGTGAAGGCAAGTAAACATAGCGCTGTGGTCTTGCTTTACCTTTATTATTTGAATTGCCTCCACTAAATTTGAATAATTCACACTAGCCAGAAATTGCTAAATAGGAATTTATCTCTATGTCTTGAATGTTATTTATCAAATTATGGATCCTATTTAGTTGATTTTGATGTTGAAGTATATGATGACGTGCATATAT
Organism: Eleusine indica; assembly: GCA_030378355.1. Classification (NCBI taxonomy): domain Eukaryota; kingdom Viridiplantae; phylum Streptophyta; class Magnoliopsida; order Poales; family Poaceae; genus Eleusine; species Eleusine indica. The sequence continues at coordinate 40,812,724 of CM059501.1, read as the reverse complement.
GATAATTTTGCATTTTTACACTTTCCATTGGATGCATAAGAATACACAGTTGGTGCGGTAAGTACCGGTACAGCAACACACATTGAAATGAGCAATGTGGTTGCAACCCTCATTTCTTTTGTTGGGACTTGAGGGTAGAAGTGACGTCATGCATTGCATTGCATCATTCGCATTTTGCATATGCATTGAAGTTCAACATTATGAAGTTACTAATGTTTTATATCACCAATTGTAATTTTATTTCATCTCATACTATATTTTTGGTGCTGCTATTTAATTTGTTGCTTAACTAAACTGTGGTTCAAATAATATTGTTAAAGTCATTTACTTGTTGAGGTTTTTCATAAACCTCATGCGTTTTCATTTTCTTCCTCAGGTGCTTGAGTTTGATGGTCATGAGCGTGGGATGGGAAGTAGCAGCAAATTTCATCACTTTCTACATGTTTCTTGTTGTTCTCATATATTCATAATAAATAACTTGTGATCCTCTTAGTTGTAGCCTACTGTTTGTGTGGTGGAGCAATGCTTAAACTTAATAATGTGATTAATAATGTTGCTAGATTTATGGATGCTAGAGTGATGCTATCACGGTGGAATTATCTGTTATCAATCTTGTTTGATGCTTTCGCGTATTCTGTTGTCATTGACGTCTTGTTCTTTACTTTATCGATGTCTTATTAATTGTTGTAGTAGTGCAGTTGTGGTAATACTCTGGAGTAATTTCTAGGGTGTTATAGTTGGTAATCAGAGCTTAGGTTGTAGGTTCTAGGCATAGCTTATTATTAAAATTTTACTCACTCTAAAACTTGACACACTTGCACTTTAGGATGAGATTGGGTTTTTATCACTTTCATACTGTTTTATGATGTTAAATTTATTTATGTTATTGTGTTGCTATTATGATGTTATTGATTGCTTTGATCTTATATGGGGTTGTAGATGAATCGTGGTCGAGGTCATGGTCATGGCCATGGCCGTGGTCGTGGTCGTGGTCGTGGCCGTGGGGAGGAAGAACCTGCTTCTGAAGTTAAACCAATTGGAGATATGGCAGAAGTTTTAACGGAGATGCAAGCAATGCGGGCTGAGATGAATGCGATTCATCAAGCCTAGGTTGAGGCTGTTGCTGCTCCTATTGGTGGAAATGCTCCTTTGGGTGGTAATGTGAATGGAGGAGAAGGTTTAGTACAGCCAGGAGTGGTTCCTAATCGTCCTATGGACTTGAGGGAATGATGTGGTATGTCTTTGGAGAAGTTTAGTGGTACTAGTGCTCCCATTGATGCTGCAAATTGGCTTTCTGCGACTACAGATAAACTTGAGACATTTCGGATTTCACCGATAGACTGGGTTCGTTTTGCTACTCAGTTATTGAAGGATGAGGCACTAGTATAGTGGAGAAATATGTTGTCATCTTGCTCAGCTGCTTATGGTCCCTGCTCTTAGGGGGGAGTTTGTTGGCCAATTTTAGAGGAGATTTTATCCGGTTGCTTTTATGGATAAGATGAAAACCCGGCTGGAGAAGTGCCATCAATGCAAGAAGACAGTGGCTGAATATGAGATCGCCTTTAACCAAATTGTGTGCTTTGTACCTCATGTGGCACAGAATGAGTATGAGAAGGCAAGGATTTTCAGACAGGGCTTGAAGGCTTCTATCCGTTGAGTCCTTGGTGCTTTTGTTTTAGAGGACTTTTTCTCTATTGTTGAGTGTGCTTTGAGTGTTGAGGTGCAAGATGACTATACAGATGAGTTGAGGGGAGGAGATCATTCTCATGGACAGAGGGATCAGAAGAGTCAATCTGGTGGCCCTGCTCAGAAGAAGGATAAGAATCACCGTCACCATCCTTATGGCGATAGTTCTTCACAGTCTTGTACTTTAGTAGGTGGTACTTCTGGAGGTGGCTCTACTCAGTTCCGACCTGTTGCTAAGCCGAGATTGGGTCTTTGTGTGTTTCCGTTGTGGTGATGCTTATCGCCGTGCAGATTGTCGTTGGACTGGTCAGTGTTCCAGGTGTGGCAAGGACCACAAGGATGCGGTGTGCAGAAAGAATCCATATAGCAAGGTGACTTGGGAGCCAGTGGCAAGTTCTTCTTTAGGACAGCATGGTACTGCACACATGATGACTGGTGCTACTTTTGGGATGCAATATACTACTCCTCCAGTGCAGCAGCTCTTGTCTGCGCCACCATCGTAGCAGTACTTGCCTGCTCCATCGGTACAGCAGTATTTGCCTGCACCCTCGTCGCAACAATTCTTAACACCCTCTATGGTGTCTTTGGTACCTGGTTCTTCACATGTACCTGCGCCTAGTGGTGCATATTGGCTCTATAGATGTCCTACTCCGTCTTTTTCGTCGGCTTCCACACCAACTGGTTTTTCTGGACCTTCTACTTTGACTGTGTGCCTGGGGCGTACACTTTGCCCGCTGGTGATGCTAGAGATCATGGCGATGTTGTCACAGGTACCGTATCTATTGATTCATTTGATACATTTGTACTATTTGATTCTGGTGCTAGCTCCTCGTTTGTCTCAGAGGCTTTTGTGGGTCATATGGGTATCTCTGTGCAGCAGATTGGGCGGTCTATTACTGTCAGTTCTGCTAAGGGTCCTATCTATAGTACTCTTGTATGTCCCGGTTGTGTGGTGCACTTGGTGAATGAGAATTTTGTGGCTAATCTTATGGTTATTCCATTGGATGTTATTCTTGGGATGGAGTCGCTATCTCAATACCAAGCTATCATCTTTTGTTTTTAGAAGACAATATCTTTGCATACACCTTCTGGTAGAGAGGTGATTTTTGTTGGGAGTCCTATGAAGTACTCTCTTGCCTTATTGTACCATTTATTTCCTGACCGTTAGATAATAAAATCTGGAATTCTGTTTTCAATGGTCGGAGATGCTAATGTTGTTTTGTGAGTGGAGGATATTCGAGTTGTTCGCAATTACCCTGATGTTTTTCCACTTGAGCTTCTAGGTATTCCGCCTACGTGGGATGCTGTCTTTGAAATCAAGCAAATTCCTGGTACACAACCAATCTATAAGAGTCCATATCGGATGGCACCAAAAGAGCAAGTGGAGTTGCTTCAGTGGTTGAATGGAAGAGGCCTATGAATGTGACTGAAATTCGTAGTTTCTTGGGGCTTGCAGGTTATTATCGTCGTTTTGTGTAGAATTTTTCTACTATTGCAAAGCCTATGACCAAACTTATGGAGAAGGGTGTTACATTGGACTGGACTGATGCCTGTGAAGTCAGCTTTCAGACTCTGAAGAACAAATTGGTGAATGCTCCTATTGTAGCCTTGTTTGAGAGCGGCAAGTGTTTCACTGTCTATACGGATGCTTCCCGTATTGGACTTGGTTGTGTTTTGATGCAAGAGGGAAAGGTGATTGTCTATGGCTCTAGACAGTTGAAGAAGCATAAAAGAAATTATCCTACTCATGATTTAGAGTTGGCTGTTGTGGTATTTGCTCTAAACTCCTAGAGGCATTAGCTCTATGGTGAGGCTTGTGATATATTTACTGATCATAAGAGTCTCAAATACATTTTCGCTCAGAAGGAGTTGAATTTGAGGCAGCGAAGGTGGCTTGAGTTGATAAAGGATTATGATCTTACTATCCAGTATCATCTAGGAAAGGCAAATATGGGAATCAGAGGAGAAGTTGGATATCTTGAGAGAGGCTCATAAACTCCATATACAGTTCATCCTGGTGAGACCAAGATGTCTAAAGATCTAAAACAAAGTTTTTGGTGGAAGAGGATGAGAGTGGATATTGCTAAGTATGTGGGTGCTTACGGTGTGTGCCAGATGGTGAAGGGCGAACATAAGTGGCCTGCAGGTTTATTAAAGCCTCTACAAATTCCAGAGTAGAAGTGGGAGAATATCACTATGGATTTTGTGGTCGGTTTACCTCGCTCTCCTTGAGGTAAGGATGCAATTTGGGTGGCTGTGGATAGACTCACTAAGGTGGCTCACTTTATTCCAATGAAGACCACTACTTCTGCTGCAGACTTGGTTCCATTGTATATCAAAGAAATTGTGAGACTACATGGTGTACAAAAGTCTATTATTTCAGATCGAGATCCCAAATTTGTTTCCAATTTTTGGACGAGTTTGCATAGTGCTTTAGGGACAAGTCTTGAGATGAGTGTTTCTTTTCACCCTCAAACGGATGGTCAATCTGAGCGCACCATACAAACTTTGGAGGATATCTTACAAGCTTGTGTACTATCTTGGAAAGGTAGTTGGGAGGATCATTTAGCCTTAGCTGAATTTGCTTATAATAACAGTTACCAAGCAAGCATTAACATGGCCCCATATGAAGCTTTGTATGGACGGAAGTGTATTTCTTCATTGTGTTTGGGAAGTACCAAGTGAGCGTTTGTTGGCTGGTCCAGATTGGGTACAACAAACTCATGATAAGGTACTTAAGATCCGCCAAAATATGTTGACCGCTCAGAGTCGGCAGAAGAGCTATGCTGATGTTAGATGGAGAGATTTGGAGTTTGCAGTAGGTGATGAGGTTCTGCTCAAGGTGTCTCCGACAGAAGGTATTGTTCGTTTTGGCATCAAAGCGAAGCTTAGCCCGAGATATATTGGACCATATCTGATTATAGCTCGAGTTGGGTCTTTGGCATAACGCCTTTAATTGCCTGAGTCTATGGCCAGAGTGCACCCAGTGTTTCATGTTTCTATGCACAAAAAATATTTAAAGGATCCAGAGCAGAAGATTGAGGCCGAACCGGTCATTATTCAACAAGACTTGACTATAGAATCCGAACCAGTGCGTATATTGGATTCTTAAGAGTGTGTTATGCGCAATCGTACTATCAAGTATGTGAAGGTCTTGTAGACTAACCAAACGGAGCGAGAAGCCACATGGGAGCTTGAGGAACATATGCATAAAAATTACCCGAACCTTTTCGAAACCGGTGAGTCTATGATGTTTATGTTTCATTTAAATCTTAGTGGCAGTCATAGAAGCAAAGGAATTTGATGACAATTTTTTTTGGGGGGGGGGGGCGGGGGGAGAATGTAGCGTTCCAAACAAATAAAATTTGCACTTAATTCGTTTTAGGAAAAAAACAAAACTTGGGCTTAGTGTGCATTAAAACTTGCCTTAATTGAGACCGTTTCATAGAAGGGAATAGAGAACACAAATAGACCAAAAAGAATCCGGTGTCCTTTGGTTTTTCCTGTTGCCTTTTCTAATTCCCCACCCATCGTGAGTCCAAGAGAAAAACAGGAGTTGCCTCCTCATCCTTGGCAACTTTCATTCAGCGATCCCTGCTCCTTGCAAAGCCGTAGAGGAAAAGATCTTGGCAGATTGCAGCAAGAAACAAGGTGATCCAGAATAGAGACAGAGGAGGGAACATGATCTCTTCCAGGTATCAAAAAATGGTTGATCTTCTAGACTGTTTTACATATAGTAGATGTTAAAATTAAATTTTGGGTTGAATATCAAAGTTTTAGATTGGATTCTGTAGATGCTCCTAGTGCTATCATTTATCCTTTTACCTATTGTATAAAAATAGTTACAAAAATATAAACTCACTGTCCTGTGTAGACAGTTTTGGCATTATGGGACTGTTTTGGGAGTTATCTTTGCGAGTGGTCATAGGAGCGTTTTACTCATTGTTTGCATTATTTGTATGCTTGTTTTTGTTCTGAGAATTACTTATATGATCAGGTGGTGCCCCGCCGGATCGTGCTTAGCCCCCTTTTGTTGATTGGTGAAGGCAAGTAAACATAGCGCTGTGGTCTTGCTTTAACTTTATTATTTGAATTGCCTCCACTAAATTTGAATAATTCATACTAGCTAGATAAATTGCTAAATGGGAATTTATCTCTATGTTTTGAATATCATTTATTAAATTATGGATCCTATTTAGTTGATTTCGATGTTGAAGTATATGATGAAGTGCATACATGGCAATTTTGCATTTTTGCACTTTCCATTGGATGCATAAGAAGACACCATAGCCTTATGTTGGTGCGGCAAGTATCGGTACAGCAACACACATTGAAATGAGCATTGTGGTTGCAGCCCTCACTTCTTTTGTTGGGACTTGAGGGTAGAAGTGAAGTCAAGCATTGCATTGCATCATTCGCAATTTGCATATGCATTGAAGTTTAGCATTATGATGTCACATTTCATCACTTACTACATGTTTCTGGTTGTTCTCATATATTCATAATAAATAACTTGTGATCCACTTAGTTGGAGCCTACTGTTTATGTTATGGAGCAATGCTTAAACTTAATAATGTGATTAATAATGTTTCTGGATTTATGGATGCTAGAGTGATGCTATTATGGTGGAATTATCTTTTATCAATCTTGTTTGATGCTTCTGCATATTCTATTGTCATTGATGTCTTGTTCTTTAATCTATCGATGTCTTGTTAATTGTTGTAACAGTGTAGTTGTGGTAATACTCTGGAGTATTTTCTAGGGTGTTATAGGTTCGTTGGCGCCGACGGCGAGGGGAGAGAATCGACGACGGTGATGAAGAGCACAGCGGTGTCGAGTTCGTGTTCTAGGCGGGGGTAGAACGAACGAGGACGATGACAAACTGCGACTCCTGATTTGACCTAGGTCAAATGAACCACGAACGATCGAGATCAAGCAAGGGATTGATCAATGGTCACAGATGGAAGAGGTACTCGCGATTCAAACATAGTGACCGGATGGTACGGTGTAAAGACCAGACTATCATCGGCGAGCAGGGGTTTGATCCATGCGGGGATGGAGTCACTCGTCCCGATGATGTCGATGGTGACGAGATATGAGCCAAGTCCCTGGTGGGAGACATTGTCCACAAGGTTTCTCCCAAGGATCTCCTTGTGGATGGCTCTACCACGTGCGAGCCTCTTGAAGTCGTCCATCACTATCTTCCTCTCTTCCTTGAGCTTGTGATATTCCTCCAAAACAAATGGCTCAAGAGAAGAAACCTCGACCGAGGTGGTTAGTTCATCACACATAGTAGAAGCATCACTCTTAGATGAACTAGAGGAGGGAGAGGCAAGATCATCAACATTGATGGCGTCAAAAGTATGTTCAAGGGCCTCGCACTTCTCACGTAGCTCTACATGATCACCCTTGAGTTTGTCATAACACTTGTTTAGGGCCTCAGGAGATGTGACAAGGTGCCTGAGCTCACTCTCAATCTCACATCTAACATTTTGGATTTCTTGATGGCGATGTCACGGGCTTGGTCAAGCATACTTCAAAGCTCAGCACATGAGAGCTCCTCATCATCGCTGTCATCACTGCTCTCATCCTCACTGTCCCCAAGTTGGCTCATGGTCATGAGGCACGTGGGAGGTGGAGGAAGAGCTCGTGGAAGTGTGATCTTGATAATGGCAAGGCCGACCACTTCTTCATCATCGCTTGACGAAAAGGATGTCACTTGAGTTGTCACTTGTCCACTCTCTAACAAGGGCCTTTCTTGAGAACTTCTTCTTGTAGTCTTGAGCTTTGCCTTTGCCTTTGCTCTTATCCTTGATGAAGTACTTCTTCTTCTTTCGCTTGGCTTTGGGGTCTTCTTCTTCATCATCATCACTTGAGTCTTGAGACTTGAAAGCTTCTTTGTTTGGCTTGGGGCAATCTCGAACAAAGTTATTCTTGGTTCCATAGTTGAAGCACTTGCCCTTGGACTTGGAAGCAAACTTGTTCTTGAAGGTCCTCATCTTCTTCATGAGAAGAGCCAAATCCTCACTGAAGTTATCTTCATCATCATCATCATCTTCTTCAATCACTTCCTTCTTCTTCCTCTTCTTGCTCTTGATAGGCTCTTGCTTCTTGGCTTGAAGAGCTAGGTTGGATGGTTGAGGATCATCCATACCCAACTAATAGCTCTCAAAAGTAGTGATCGTGCCAAGCACATCCTTCATGGTCTTGGTCTTGAGGTCACCTTGCAAGGTGAAGGTGATGATGGACTCATACTTGGGGCCTTTGAATAGTCTCAAGAATCTTCTTATCACCTCAACAGGCTTGAGCTTGAAGTCATCCCCAAGAGCATTGATCTCCTCCACTAGTACATGAAAGCGAGAATAAATAATGTTAGTTCTCTCATGTGGTAATTTAGTGAAGTTATCATACTTGTTCTTAAGCACATAGTATCTTTCCTCTTTGATATCACTAGTACCCTCATGGATACTCTGAATCTCAGTATAGACACCGTGTGCTATCAAACTCGCATCCAATCTAGCAAAGACATCCTTGGATATGTATGCAAACAAAGCAGTTTTGGCCTTAGCGTTGTTCTTAATGAAATTAGGTTCAAGCAGGTTCACATCCGCATCAGACTCATAGGTCACCATCCATATCTATGGATCAATGGACTCCAGGTAGGCTTGCCTACGAGCCTTCCACCCATAGTCCTCCACATCGAATATGGGAACACTCCCCACCTATCTCCGCATCCTTACTCGAGGTGGTGAAGCCTCAAAGATGAGCACTTGGCTCTGATACCACTTGTAAGGACCGAAGGCGTACCGAGAGGGGGGGGGGGTGAATCGGTAAGCCAACCACAAATCAAATACTACTAATTAACACCACTTAAACCTAGCAATCGTTGCAACCTAACAATTCTAGGAGGCCAAGACCCTACACATGCTAGTGTTCATGATGAAAGCAAGCGCGGAAGCTAATCACACTAGCATATCCAAGCCACAAGTCACCCTATCAACTATGGCACCCAAATGCTTAATAGTAAAGAGGGGTCAAGGAATTCTCATGATTTTTTCCCGAGGTCTCGGAAGGATGGCGCCTTCCCCTAATCCTCGTTGGACCACTCCCACCGGAGTCCCGGTCCCTCCCGCCACCAATGTGGAGTTCTCGCCCACGAGCCCGCAATCACTCCTGGAGTGAAGACACGGTGCGCGTCACTGCTGCCACCAAGGCACAAGCTCACCTCCCTAGAGAACTTGCTGGACTTCCCGAACCGACACAGGCGCTCACTAGTGATGCCCCTTTCACCGGCGGGCTCAAACCGTGTACAAACGTGTGATGGTCTTCACAACCGATCACCGACTCCGAACCGGTTTAAGTCTCACCATAGACCAAGAGTAATAACCTAGATCACACCCTCATGGACACCCTAGCCTTAGATGTGCATCAATGCTCAAGTTACTCTCACTAGCATTCTCAAGATATGCAATATCTCCTCCTAGTGCTCTCCTCTTTTCCTCTTGGCTCTCACCAAATGCTCCAAGCAATTCCACTAATCAAGAATGGTCTCCAAGATCCCAGCAATGAAGTTATATAGGCTTTCGACCTTCAACTAGCCATTGCTCCACAAGATTACCCTTCTGGACACCATTAACCAGACCGTCCGGTCACTCCAGACAGGACCGTTCGGTCACTCCAGACCGGACCGTCCAGTCTCTTCTGGAACGACTCCCAGAACCGTTGGCTTCACTGTCCCTGGCGATTTCCTATACTGATCGGACTGTCCGGTCAGCTGACTGCACCGTCTGGTCAGTTTCTCTCTTCACTACAGAAACTTTCCAGAACTTGCTTCCTCGTTGTCTAGAGTCGACTTGTACAGACCGGACCGTCCGGTCTCTACAGACTTCAACTCTGGCAGTTTCCTCGCTGTGTCTTCTCTCTGGAATTCCTGTTCACCTAGTGACCGTATAGTCCAGTCTCCACTGACCCTCTGTCTGGTCTCTATGTCCAGAAGCTGAAACTTCTTGTCCTCGCTTGACTTTGTTTCCCTGCTTCTCCGAACAGCTCCTTGGCTTCTCCACTATCACCTAGTGCCTGGGATTTCACTAAGCATCCATGCACATCACCGACTAGACATGACCTAAGAGAAATGACCTAGACCCCTTGATAGTCCAGTTTTTCCTATGGACTCAAAGCGTTAACAACTAGACAAGTGTTCCATCTTTTTTGCAATATGCTCTTGTAAGTAGATTTTTCCTTCTCCTATTTCATGACCAAGGAAATTTATTCTTTCCTTATTTCCAATTTCTTTTTGGATAATATTAGACCATTTTGTTCTACCTTTCTAAAGAATACTTCAAGATGCGCGATATGTTCTTTATAAGTTTTAAAAAAAATTAATATGTCATCTATATATACCAATATGAAATCTTGAGTTACATTGAAAATATTTTGCATTTTTCTTTGAAATAAGGCAGGCGCATTTTTTTAATCCTAGTGGCATAACAAGCCATTCAAAATGACCTTGAGGACACGTAAATGCAGTCCAATCGATTGACTCTTCTGCGATTTTAACAAGTCAAATTTCAAAAAATATTTACTACCTTGTATTCTATTAATCAATTCTTGTTTTTTAGGGATATGAAAAACATCTTCTACATTATTATCATTTAATCTTTTGTAATTAATTACCATTCTAGACTTTCCTCTTACTTCCTCAGCATGATTTCGAGTTATAAAAGCGGCAAATCTATGTGGGCTTCGACTTTTTCTTATAGCTTTTAATTTTAATAATTCTTTCAATGTGCATTTTAAAATCTTCTATATCTTTTGGAGTGGCCTCAATTGGATTATATAATTTGGATTTATTATATTGATTTTGCATACTATACCATTTTTCTCCCAATGTTTCATAGGTATTTCACCAATAATTTGGATATCTTCAAGCCTGTGTACTATCCTTTCTATAACTTTTTTAGACTTTATATCTCTGTACCAGTTTGGTGCGCATTATTGTAACCCAATACATTCTAAATTAGAATTTTCTATATAATATTCTTCTATATTTGAACTAAGTTTGAATTTCATGTGATCTTCTAAAGATGTGATATCTAGGACTGAACTAGACATGTCTACATCTATATTGCAGATTTGTTGTGTTCTATGGTGCCTTCTAACTTCGGAAGTATATGGCACATTGTGTTGACGTGGGATAAATGTAATTCCTTGTTCATGTATAATAATCGTTTGTACTGATTGTTGTAAAAATATTAACCCAATTATCATATCGTCATTTATCATAGATAGATCTCTTATTGTAATCTCGTCTATTGTGTATTCTGTATCATTTATGTATGCTTCCATATTATAGGCTAATTGATTATGGATCTTTCTTATGCCTGACATGTCTGTGAAGACTTCTTCCTTACTATCGTCTATAGTATGTACTATTTCAGGGCGTCTAATAAAATATTTGTCATGAATGATATTTTTGGTACATCCCGTGTCTACTAATGCTAGTATTTTTGTATGTAATATTTGGTCCTAATTTTACTTTTACTGGGATCCTTATGCCTAGTATTTCTTTGAATGGCAATCTTACTATGTATTTATTTCTAAAGCTTTTTAAAGCATCTCTTAATTGGATAATCTTATTGTTCTTATTGTCTTTTATAGTTAAAGTCTGTTCTTGTCATTCAATACCTTCCCCTTCTTTTATGATTTTATTACCAACTTTTGTCTGTAGTATTTCTAATTCTGCCTCTAATTTATTTATTCTATTTTCTAATATTCTGACTCTACTAGATAAAATTTTATCTTCAGGTTCCAGCTCTACTTTATATCTCCAAACTTGTTTCTTTGCTTTCAAACATTCAATGCATGCTTGTTTAAGACACATACTACAAGTAGCTCTATTATCTTGACTTGGATAATATATGTAAAAAGTGCACTTTATATTATAGTCTCCCTTTCCTTTTATCCAATCATGTTCACATTCTATTTGATTCATCATTTCAATTTTTAATGCAGCTAAATCTTCTATGAAATCTGGTTCTTCATCACTTGACTCATATTATGTTTCAATATTTTCTATTTCGTATGTTTCTATGATAGAATATATAGATTCATCATCTTTTATTTCGTCATCACACATTAAGATATTCTCATTTACACTATCCACTATAAATACCTTCTCTTGTTCTTCATATTTGCTAGAGTATCTTTTTTGGTCTTTATTTAGAAAGGTTTTACTTAGGTGATCTGGTGAATTACATATAAAACATCTACATGTTTTATCATAATTCATTCGGGGATTATAGCGTCTTACATTTCTTTTATGTAGAAATGGAGGTCTATTATTAGATCTTCTTAGAAAATATCTTTTCTTTGTTCTAGGATTAATATATTTTCTTTGAGGTTTTCTAAACTTTTTACTTCTATGTCTTTCTTCTCCATATGTTAAAGGTATTTGTACTATGTTATTGCAAAAATTATAATCTGAATGTTTCATAGATATTTGAGCTTGTATACCTGTACATATTTTTCTTAATTGCTTGAACACAAATGTTATAGCTTGAGATATATTAATAACTTGTCCTTGTGTTTCTTTTTTATATTCTTCAAATATCATACTGCCTAAGGGACACTTATTAAAATATCTTTCTACTACTCCTTGATTAAACCCTTGCTTTGCAGTGGTTGCATTGTATAAGTAATGTTGTGAAAATTCTTTTATACCTTTCCAATTTGTTAGAGTTAATTTTTCAATCTCTCTTAATCTTTCATTTTGTAATGCAGTATTTCCTAATTCTGGATCTTCTGCTATAATAAGATGTGATATTATGTTTGCAAAGTTATATGGATTACTTCTAGCTCGTTTCAATTCTTCGTACTTATCAGGATAAGATTCTACTCATTGCTCCCATAGGACTTTTGTTGCTTCTCCTAAAATTGTTTCTAAATATGTTATCATATCTTCTACCCTATTTCCTATATTATGTTGATTCTGTATATACTTTTGAACTATTAATCCTTTCCATACACTTCGCACATTTGGCCAATCTATTGGGTCATATGCAGATAAATTTAGTATTGCTCCCTCACTCTTATAATTTTGGAATTTTACTATTTTTTCAAAATTTTGCTTTTTGGAGCCCATGTATGCATATTGACCTGGGATATAATTATATGGAAATTCTTCTTTTGGTGGCGGCCAAGTTCCAGCTGATCTAAACGGTCTTTCTTGCTCCCCCTTACTTTTTACTAAGTCATCACCATATCTTTTTCTTTTACTAACCCCTACATCCATTGCTTCCATAGTATTTTCTAAGTTCTCTAAGCCAATATCATCCAAAGAGTCTATGAAATCATTATGATCTTCAGTATCATTTCTAAGTTGCTGTTCATTATAAATTTCATTTATTAACTCTTCTTCTTCCTCATAACTTTGTTGTAACAATTTCTCATTTATACTCCATTGTTCTTCTTCATTTATGAGCGTAGTATTTTCTTGAGCTATATTCTTATCTTTAGTATCTAATTGATTTTATGTATGGCTATAATCTTTCTTATCCTTATCCTCTTTCTTGCTCTCTGATCCCCCCTACAAAAGTTTCTTTATCTTTTTTAATTCTTTTTAGCCTTGCCAATTCTCTAAAAAAAAGTAAAGTTCTTTATCTCTAATTTTTGGCCATTCATGCAACATGGAGCTATTATATTCAGTACATATTTGTTTTAATTTGACCTCATAATAACTTATCTCTGTGTCTATATCAGGCTTCTCCATAAACTCTGAAATACTGTGTCTTCTACTATTATCAATTTCTCGTTTGGACGTAACAGAAACCGAATCATCTAAAGATTTTGCCTTATAATTTATAAATCTAATGCTAGTCTTTCCCTTATTATTCTCATAGCTGATATAGTCTTCAGGTATCTGTAAAGTCTTCTTTTGTATTAGTTCACTAATATTCCATTCTTCTCCTGCCCTTTCTACAAAACTTATTTCGATATTTCATTTACCTTATATTTTGTCCCACTTTTATTTGTTATTCTTCCAATAAATTCTATTCTTACTACCAAATTTGTTCCTTTAAAATCTTCATATCCTTTCGTCTCAAAGCCAAAACTCATTTTTTTCTATAAATGCTTTTATCGGCATAATTAAATCTCGAGCTATATAGGTTATTAAACTTCCTTCATTCATATCTCCTTCCAAAAATCCTAATGCAGCTTTATTAATTGTGTCCCATCTTTTATCTAACAAAGATATTAAAACTTTAGTTCCTAATTACTTTCTTGTCATACTTTTAATCCCAATTATATACATTCACTGATGAATGTATTTGTAACCTGAATATTTCAAACTATTTTCAATTTGCCTGCTTACAACTTTTCATTCTACTGGTTTTGTTAACACACTTAATTCAACTTCCCTTGATATTCTATATAATCCACTTCTACTTTCAAAAAATCCCATGTGATATATTTGTTGTGGCTTTATTCTTATTAAATATCCTTCTGATATTTTTCTAAATCAGTTTCTACATTAATGATTTGTTCAAGATTTTCTGTGTCCTCATATTTGCCTTTTAGCCTATTCATTAAAGTTAGACGTCTTGCATCCTTATTTACTATTTTGAGGGATTGGTCTCCTCTACAGACCTCTTCTTTGATATAGTCACTATTTTGACAATATTTTATTTGTTCTGTTTTTTCTTCCTCTAATTTTTGTAACACAAGATTTATTTTATTCTACAATAGATAATAATTTTCTTCAATCTCCTTGTGATCTTTATAAAGTTTATCAAATTTTATGTCTAATTCGTCTTGCCTTTTACCCCAAGTTATATAAAGATTATGTATTATGTCAACTAGTAAATTTAATTATCCTTGTGAGCTATGCCAAATATGTTCTTCTGAAGGATTAAATCTACACCTTATATTACTATTTTCTTTTGTATTCACTACCTTTCCAGTATTTACTTCAGAATTCAAATACATTAACTTCTCAATTTTAACCGGCCCTGATACCACTATTCACAAATATTTATATTATGGTGTAAATATTTATAGTTATGGTTGCTAATTAATATTTAGGACACTATTCAAATTCTGGCAACTATTCAAATTGCTCTGCTACTATTCAAATTCTGAATTTCTACAGTGTTATTCCACTATCTAGATGGAGTGTGCACTCACTTAGTGCTTCGAAACTATTCTGAGCACTTTAGAGTATTAATTAACTTTGAGTATTAATTATGGTTAGTCTTAATATTTTTCTTTCAGGATCGTTCTTTAGGCTGGCGAACCCAACCAGACTGTCAGGCATGTAAGTTCTCACTTGTAAAATTCCTACTCGGTACTCACCATACTTCTCGCTAGTTTGCTTCAAAACTAACAGTGTCTTTCCTTCGATTTTCTACATCGCTAACATATGTGACAAGTTTTTAAATGTCTTCCCAGGCAGTTCCACTCGAAGGGAACACTTCTCTACAGCCCAAGGGTTCTCTCTAATCGCCATAACATAGGCTAAAACGAGAACATCACCGTGCCAGAGGTTTCTCCTATAGGGTCGCTAGCGTAAAACTCATCTCATATGAAACGACATAGATAACCGTAGGATTTTCAAAGACAGAACTACTTCATTTCCACAAACATAGGTTACATATGATTTTCCCTTTCGAGAACCCCCAAACACTTAAACACACAAAGGAAAAATTACCATGGAGATGATATCTTATAGTGGAATTACGCTCTCTATATTACAAGTGGACCACTAATATTACTACTTAGTGGTGGAGGTGGAAGGCGCTCTTGAGGAGTGAGCTCAGAACGCTAGGTGACGGACGATGAGTGATGGGTGTCTCCCTTCTGAAGCCTAGGTCCTCCTTTTATAGTAGAGAGAGCGGTACTCCCTTCCTGTTTATTTAGCACACGTAGCCTCCATCTTCATGTAGCAAGGACACCAAGTGTCATATACAGATCCCTTCAATTGGCATTGTCTTCCTTTCATGATAATATTCTCTTGCCTTTCCTTGCTAAGTCTCTATATATTTATTACATGTACGAAGCAACTCAAAGTATTTGTCCTGGCATGCATGTCAATGCCATGAATAATGCCGATCACTATTCTTGTCTTGTGACCTTCTTTCTGCGATGCTTTGCGACATGATGTTATTTGTGCTGCGACCATTGGCCTAGATTGGTAATTATAGGGTCACACCACGCTTCCCATTTGAGAGTATCACTCTCAATATTTCTATGAGTCTCACCACGCTTTCGCATTTGAGACTATAATTCTCAATATTTTAAGTCTTTATTTATATTTGATGGGCTCATTTTGTTCGAGTTCTGGAGGTTGCCCATGCCCGCCAATATCCATAATATCTTCATCTAAGAATGAGTTGGCAATTTTGTCATCATATGACTTTTGCATTTCTTTAACTTTTTCTTTTATTTCCTTTTTTAGCTCTTTCATAATATGTT
Organism: Eleusine indica; assembly: GCA_030378355.1. Classification (NCBI taxonomy): domain Eukaryota; kingdom Viridiplantae; phylum Streptophyta; class Magnoliopsida; order Poales; family Poaceae; genus Eleusine; species Eleusine indica. The sequence goes on along the minus strand of CM059501.1, from coordinate 40,796,569 downwards.
CTTTTATTTCTTTCTTCCATTCAGGTGCTATTAATTCAAAATTTTCTTCTAGTTTCCAATCAATATATTCTCCATCAAAGGGATCAACTTCTTTTGTTAAACATTCTTTCTATGTCAACTTCATAGATGTAGTACCTTCTTCTTTCCTTGTCTTTCTTTAGGATAACAATTTCTTCAAAAGATGTATATATTCCTGGTCGTTTTCCATTAAATATCACATATTCTTTTTGGGCATTCAGATTATGGTAGCATTCCATTAATCATAGGAAAATATTCTGGAAGGCTGTTTAATATGGCGAGATAGTACCCTTTATCTTCCTTCTTATTGTTGTAATGGTACCAGAAATTGTCCAGTAAACATTGTTGTACTCCATCTATGAAAATATGATTCTTAGGCTTGAATTTAAAAGTATTTTCTAGGAAAAATTTCAGTTTATTATGAAGTAAATATTTATAGTTATGGTTGCTTATTAATATTCAGGACACTATTCAAATTCTGGTTACTATTCAAATTTGAGACACTATTCAAATTGCTCTGCTACTATTCAAATTCTGAATTTCTACAGTGTTATTCCACTATCCAGATGGAGTGTGCACTCACTAAGTGCTTCGAAACTATTCTGAGCACTTTAGAGTATTAATTAACTTTGAGTATTAATTATGGTTAGTCCTAATCTTTTTCTTTCAGGATCATTCTTTAGGCTGGCGAGGCCAAACAGAGTGCCAGGCGTGTAAGTTCTTAGTTGTAAAATTCCTACTTGGTACTCACCATACTTCTTGCTAGTTTGCTTCAAAAGTAACAGTGTCTTTCCTTCGATTTTCTAAATCGTTATGATATGTGACAAATTTTTAAACGTCTCCCCAGGCAGTTCCACTCGAAGGGAACACTTCTCTGCGGCCTAAGGGTTCTCTCTAATCGCCATAACACAGGCTAAAACAAGAACATCTTCATACCAGAGGTTTCTCCTATAGGGTCCCTAGCGCAAAACCTATCTCATATGAAAGGACTTAGATAACCGCAGGATTTTCAAAGACAGAACTACTTTATTTCCACAAACATAGCTTGGATTTTCAAAGACAAAACTATTTTATTTCCACAAACATAACTTACATATGGTTTTCCCTTTCGAGAACCCCCAAACACTTAAATACACAAAGGAAAAATTACCTTGAAGATGATATCTTACAGTGGAATCACGCTCTCTATATTACAAGTGGACTACTAATATTACTACTTAGTGGTGGAGGTGGAAGGCGCTCTTGAGGAGTGAGCTCAGAACGCTGGGTGATGAACAATGAGGGATGGGTGTCTCCCTTTAAAAGCCCAGGTCCTTCTTTTATAGTAGAGCGAGCGGTACTCCCTTCCTGTTTATTTAGCACACGTAGCCGCCATCTTCATGTAGCAAGGACACCAGGTGTCATATACAATATCCTTCAATTGGCATTGTCTTCCTTTCATGATGATATTCTCTTGTCTTTCCTTGCTAAGTCTCTATATATTTATTACATTTACGAAGCAACTCAAAGTATTTGTTCTTGCATCCATGTCAATGGCACGAATAATGCCGATCACTATTCTTGTCTTGTGACCTTCTTTCTGCGATGCTTTGCGATATGATGTTATTTGTGCTGTGACCATTGGCCTAGATTCGTAATTATAGGGTCACACACAGAAAACAAAAATATGGTTTCACTTGTGGGTCTAATAGTGACAGGTGGGCCATGTATGACTATTGGGTTGTATAAAATAAAAAATAGTTAATGACAATTCATATTTGTCATAAATTTTATGATGTTTATTTATTTATATATTACAATGATTGTATTCATCGTAATATAGTGGCCTGCTTATTTTGATGATTTTTTTGTTGGACTAAGTGACAAATACAAGTTTTCGTCATAAAATAAGTTGTTCCTTAGGAAACGTCCTAAATAGTAGATACTTTGTGATGAAATGGTATGTTGTCACAAGAAATTCTTCATAGAAGACCACATTTGTTGTAGTACCTGATGGAGAGGTTGTCATGAGAGTGGGAGGAGGCAAGAAGCATGGGCGGTACTATCTAGGTGACAACGCACTCGACACGGCTAGTACTCCCACTCTCTTTCTGATTCGGGCGGTGAGCACTAGCGCTGACCCGAGCATACTCCCATGACCGACTTCCTCCATTTAGGTTATTCCTGTTTTATTCATCGTCCGTTCATTCTTAATACTAGAATAAAGGCACTCTAGTTTAATATTGTATGGAATTTTGTAGGTCGAGCTGCAAGAAGAGAAAAAGAGATAAGAGGACCTGGAGGCGACCGTGCGGCAGATGAAATAGGATGCAGAGAGGATGAAATAGGATGCAACATGATGCACAAAGGGTGCAACTTGAGCAACAGAAGCGGATGGAGCAACTAGCAGCCGGTCAACAGAGGCATAGTCAAGAGCAGATCTCACAATTGTATAGCTACCTCCAAAGTTTTCCTATGCAGCTAGGTCAGACTCTGCCACCGATCCTGCAACTGATGCCTGACATTCCGCCACTGATGCCCTATGTTTCTCCACTGACGGGTTATTCTCCTGTGAGTCTTTTGAAAATTCTGTCCTTTCATTTTAATTAGTTGGTTAGCTTAGAGAACTTAGAAACCTAGAGAAACATAGAAACTTAAAGTACTTAGAGAAACTTACATACTTAGAGAAATTTAGAATCCTTGATAAACTTATAAACCTAGAGGAATCTATGCTCTACTTAAAAAACCTAGAGAATTTTGAAAAACTTGGATTCCTAGAGAAACATAGAAACTTAGAAACCTATACAACCTAATATGCTCTACTTTATGTAGAATCCTCCTCCATCGGCGGCGTCGAATGAAGTGCCTCAAGAAGAGCAAGATCCCTTGCTCCCTTGCATTTTGTTCCTGCCACCCCCTCCTTAGTGAACTTGCTTATCATTTGTGTTGATGAACACACTTGCTTATGTGGATTTAAGTGTTGTTGAACTATAAGTGATGTTTGTTTGTGGATTTGAGTACGACGGAAGTACTTGTGACGATGATTTATGGATTTACGTGTTTAATTTGTGAATTATGGATTATGTGTTGTTGAAATGCCTGGAATGTGTATTGATATGAAACAAAAAAAAACAATTCTAGAAGTACACTTTGTTGAGTGTATTTCGTATTACACTCGGCAAAGTGACCACTCTTTGTCGAGTGTTTCCTACAATGCACTCAGCAAAGGACGAGGAGTTTGCCAAGTGTCTCCATAAGAACACTCGGCAAAGTGTGAGGAGTTTGCCAAATGTCTCCTTAAAAACACTGGACAAACTGTGGGCCCGTTGCCGGGTGTATTCCACAATTCACTCGACAAAGGTTGGGGTTCTATCCGGGTGCCACCAGTTTGACACTCGGCAAAGCAATTTTCCATCGTTAGCGCTGTCAACGGTAACTTTATTTTGCCGTGTACCGAGGTGGCACTCGGCAGACTCTTTGTCGAGTGCCTGATAAAAAATACTCGGCAAACAGCTCTTTGCCGCCACTTTTTTCGCCAAGAGCTCTCGGCAAAGCCTTTGCCGAGTGTTTTCTGGCCTTTGCCGAGTGCTTCGGGCCTCCACTAATCGGCGATTTCTTGTAGTGAATGCGATATTTTGGTGGAATTCGCCGAATTTTTTTTCCTAGGCAGTTAATATGCTAAGCAAGAAGCTGACTTCGGTGACACCTTATAAGTTTGGAAGCTCCAAATACTGCGAAGGCAACATGAACAGCTTCACCATCTCCTTCAACCCCTTCGACCATCAACCTTTACTACCTGGTGAATTCTCCAAGCATCTGACGTCTGCATATTCCTGACTCCAGGTAACAATACCCTTTAATGCTTCTTGTTCGATGTCTCATTTTAGGAACTGACGCTGGTGCACCAGATGCTTCAGTTACAGAGTTACTCATGTACAATTACAGAGTTACTCGTGTTTAATATCAGATAATAATTCAGTGAAAAGTCTGTATGATGCGACGTTTGCTTCTTTGACTTTAAATATATCTCTTGAAATTATTCAGCACGGAGGGCAGACACCTGTGAACTAATAGGGGTACTGGGGTACCCTGTGAACACCCTGCCAAACACGAGGTTTATTGCTGAGAGGTATGGTCCTTTATTCTTTGCTGAGTTTCATGAGTAAGCGGTACCTGTGAACCCCCTGCCATAAAATGCCACTCAGATTCAGAACTCTGTAAACGTTAGCATGTTACCAGATTCACTACCTATATTGACTGCATGACAACTCTGGTAGATAACATGTGTGGTATATACATGTCAAAATGAAAACCTTTTTACGGTCACGTGTGACATTATAATAGCGACTGAACTGATCGAGTCCGAATTCTTGAAGCAGAAACCTACATTATGAAATGATGACAAACATAAGTGAACGGTCTTAAGAAATATATACACAAATGAAACTCAAGCTTCAATGTAATCCCTGACTGCTTGCAAGGGTATAAAAATCAAGGCCGCTGATTTCTGCACTTTCAGAAGTTACTGAATCATTTTAGGTGTTGGTTATACTGTTCAGCTGGTATTGCTGCTAATGGCGCAGTATAATTAAGACGCGAGGAGCAGGCCACCTAATTATATAGTCAGGCACGCGTCGTAAGCCACACGACTTCCAGAAGAACAAAGAACAATAATTTGAGTATAACTCTAGAAAATCCAATAAGTAGAAATCAGATGAGTACCCATAGAAAATACACTAGACGATTCCAATACATGGTTGCACTAACTGAAGTACAAATGCATCTATGTTCTAAGTAGTCCTAGGTGTGTCGGTTGGAGCCATGGCCGGTAGGGGTGTGAGCAAGAAGCAGGCCTCGTCGTTCCATTGTTCAGGCAGCTCCTCAATGAACTCCGACTTGTCGTCATGGAAGCTGTACTTGAAGACGAAGCACTGCTCTATAGCTCTCCAAGACAGTCCGCAGAGCCGCTTCTTGACGACAAAGTAGGCGCCAACATCACTGATGCTGAACTTTGCCGTGTCTACAGCAAAACTGCTAGGAGTCCCCAGGAATAGGATTCGGTTGGCAAATGTCCGGTCATCCTTCTTCACCGAGTCCAGCTTGCCGTGGTTGTCCCCCTCCCTCTCCTGCCACTACCACAAATAGGGCCTATAGTGGCGGCAGGCAAACCGTCGTAGCAGCGCGAGCCAAAGTCAACCACCGCTACAGAGCCCATGGGCACTGTCCCCATACAAACCGCCGCTAAAGAGCAAACAATAGCAACGGTTGACATTATCAACCGCCTCTATTAAGAGCATAATAGCGGCGGCTGACATTGTCAACCGCCGCTATAAAGTACCCATGCTATAAAAGCTGTGTTCGAACATCTCCAACCCTCACTCGAATAGTGGTGGCCCGAAAATTTAGGCAAATCACGAAAATCATGGGGGGAAGGTTTTGAGTTTTTTTTTTACAGAAATTTGCTGTCAAGTTTGATATTATTTTGAAATCAAGTTGAATTTTGCATTTCAAGTTTGTTAGGTTTTCATCCAATTTTAGATAAATTCGTTTGATTTGTATGGTACTATTTGGTTGTAGTTGAAGTTTATGAAGGCAGACAATATCTATTTTTATCACTACAAAAGAAAAAAATACTATATCTAGCCTCTTTTATGTCAAAGGGAATCCTGATCTAGTTTGGTTACTAGAAGAAAGAGAAAGTGTTAGGGCAAGAGGGATATTCATTTTTATTATTTCTCGATGAAAGTTAAATAATATATAGAATAATTTAATGTTTGTTTCATTTTACCTTGTATAATATTTCTCACTTTATGTATTTATTATTCAATATATATATATATATATATGTATATATTTAACGAATGATTAATATTTTTGTCACACATAATAAATTAATTAATTTAAAATATTTTTTAAATTCTCGATCAAGGTCATTCACGATGGATAGATCTTGGATGTACGAGGCACCGAGGCAGGGTTCAATATTTTTACGAGAAGTCTAAAAATTTGTCGAAGGGGCCGCACAACATGCTCGATGTGAAAGGACGACTGATATATATTATCTGTGTTTTGATTGCAAGAATGACAAGCTTTGAATGATATAGAAGTAATCAACTCACACTTGGTGCGGAGGGGTTTTGTTGAGGGATACACGAGATGGATAAAACATGGTGAGAACAGTGTGGTCGATATGGAATTTGATGAGCATATTGAAGTTGAAGTCGAGGCTATCAATTTGCCTAGTGCAGATGTGACGGAGTCGCCTGGTAAAGTTGATTTTGATGTTGAGGAGTTGTTATGTCATATTGAGCCGCATGTGTTGATCAATGCCGGTACAACTAAAGGGCTTGATAATTTTCATAGAATAGAGAAGGTATCAAAGAATCTATTATAAGAGGAATGTATTATGTACTATACTCGAGCTGATGAAGCTGAAGGGCATGCATGGCTGGTCGGACGCTAGTTTCACGGATTTGTTGAAACTTATTTCTGATGCATTGCCGAAGCCCAACTTGTTGCCAAGGACAACATACATAGCTAAGAAGCTGATTTCACCACTTTCGTTGGGCGTGCGAAAAATTCACGAGTGTCCAAATCATTGCATATTGTATCGAAAGGAGCATCAGGACGTTGTGAAATGCCCAAGGTTCAAATGCAGTCGTTACAAGAGGAACAACGATTGTGATGCCGATGATGGTGTGAAGAATATCAAAAAGGGAAGAAAGAAGAAAAAAAGTTCTATCGTCGATGACAGTGATGATAGTAAGGTTCCTTCCTTAGTCATGTGATACTTACTCGTGGTCGATCGCATCAGACGCTTGTTCGCCAACCCTAGGGATGCGGGAATGATGACATGGCATGCACACAAGGGGGAGGGTAAGCTCAGGCATCCCGTAGATGGCACGCAGTGGAAAAAGTTCGATGAGAATCATCGAGATTTCTCTGGTGAGGAAAGGAACCTACGGTTTGCATTGAGTACAGACAGGATGAACCCATTCAGTCAAATGAGGAAGACAATGACAAAGAGGACCTAACGACCTCGTATTACGGGTACATTGAAGAAATATGGGAACTAGACTACGATGTAAATTTACAGGTTCCCATATTTAAATGCAAATGGGTGAAGCATCCTAATGGCATCGAGGTGGATGAAAATGGTTTTACAATTGTTGATCTTAACAATGTTGGTCACAAAGATGAGCCTTGGATACTTGCCAAGACCGGGAACAGGTGTTTTATGTACTTGATCCAAAAGATGAAAAGAAATACACTGTTGTTCCAGGTAAACAAAGAATCATTAGAGTGGAGAATGTGGAGGATCGAGATGATAACAATCAATATGACGAGGTGCCATTTTTCATAGATCCAAAACTTTTTAAAGTCTTAAAAGCAAGACTCTCCTTTGCCGGCGGAATGCCCGACATGTGCACCGATCACTGCCAAGGTAAAGTCGTTCAAGGCTAATTCAAACATCATGTAATTTTATTTTTGACGTACCTCTTATTATGAGAACCTTGTATTATGTTCTATGTAATTTATGTTCATTGTAGTATAAAGATTGTGTAACTTATTTATAAAAAGATTTAGGAGCAAAAATCCAAGACCAAAACAAAAATTTGTTTACTTGTAGGGTTTTTTCAGCAAAAAAAACAGGTTCTGGTAATTTTTTTGTGTGTTATCTAGGACCAAAACAGAATTTGTATTACTGCTAGGGGCTTTTCTGCAAAAATGAATAATTTTTTAGAAACTGAATAATACAATTTAAAAACAGAACTTTTTGTATGTTATCTAGGAACAAAACAGAATTTGTATTACTCCTCAGGGCTTTTATGCAAAAATGAATATTTTTTTGTTAAATGAATAATATAATTTAAAAACAGAATTTTTTGTATGTTATCGAGGACCAAAACAAAATTTGTATTACTACTAGGGGCTTTTCTGCAAAAATGAATAATTTTTTCTGTTAAATGAATAATACAATTTAAAAACTGAATTTTTTGTATGTTATCTAGGACCAAAACAGAATTTGTATTACTGCTAGGCGCTTTTCTAAAAAAATAAATAATTTTTTGTTAAATGAATAATACAATTAAAACAGAATTTTTTGAAAAAAATGAATGATACAATTATATTTGTTTGTAGCGGCGATTTGCTTTGTGAGCCGCCACTACAAAGCACACCCTTATATAAAGCATAGTCGATGCGTAGCCCTAACCCTAGCCTCGGTGCTAACACACAGAAGCCGTCAGGCTGCCCAACTCTCCCGAGCGCCGCCGTCTTCTACCTCCCCCTCGCCGACAACCACTGTGAAGTCCTCCCCTTATCGACAATGAGCGCGCGGGCCTCCTCCCCCTCCTTGAGCTTGCCGCATCTGACCGTGCCGACCTCCCCCTCATCGACGATGTGTTCGTGGGCTCCCTCCCCCTCCTCGAGCTCGTCGTGTGGGCTCCCCACTCGCTGGCCGCCGTGTGGGCTCCCTGCTCGACAACATGCTAGTCGCGGCCTCCCCTCCCCAAGCGTGGACCTCCTCCTCTCCTAGTCGACGGCCTTCCCGTGGGCTCCTACTCTCCCTCTCCGAGCGCCACCATCGTGCCCTCCTCCTCCTCGGCATTATCAACCGCCATGTGGGCCCTGTCCCTTAGTGCCGTCTGCGGGCCTCCTCCTCCTCCCGCTCGTCCGATGAGCTTCGGCCAGGTGCGCCGAGTGCTCTCACCGATGCCTCCTCGAGTGAGAGCGTGCTCCCCTCCTCCTCGATGGCTCCCCGAGCGAGCGTGGGCTCCCCTCCTCCTAGACTCCTCCATGTGTGCGGGCTCCCCTCCATTACTGCACCGTCACCGAGGGCCGCCTCCCTGAGCTCCAGCCAGGTGCGCCCGTTCCCCTCTCCTTGTCCCCCTCCTTTTGCCCCTCTGATCAATGATGCTCCATGACATGAGAAATGGTGCTTATACTCCCTCTATTTTAGCCATGATATGAGAAATTCCCTACTCACGGATATGGTGCTTATAAATTTCTTATTTGTCGTCTTTCTATGTGCTATGTGCTATGTGCTATATGCTCTATGCTCTTGTGCTCTATGCTGAACCACCTCCAGCGCCTTGAGCCGAACCCTTATGCTCTGTTCTCTGTGCTCTAACAAGACATCAGTCACCCCTTTCTTGTTTCCTTGGATTATAATTCTAAGAAATAGCCTAGTATGAATTGTTAGCAATTGATTTGATCCACTTTTTGGATGGATTATGAACTGTTAGCAATTGATTTGATCCACATTGATTGCTTCTGCTCTGTATCTATGAATCTAGATTTCTACATATTGTATAGTATCATATGCTCACTGTCATGCTCATTTGTCGCTATACTTGTAGTTTACTTGCTGCCCTATATGCTTAGTATTTTTTTTTTTTGCATTAGGACTAAGTGGTAGCATCTGAAAATGCTCACTGTTTGCTGCCATTTTTTTTGCTACCACATGTTAGATGTTCACTGTCATGCTCACTATGCTCAGTATAATTGTAGTTTACTTGTCGCTATACTTGTCACTGCCATATGTCTTTGCTGCCATTTCTGAATAATCCGTAGTATTATTTACTTGTTGTTATACTTGTAGTTTACTTGCTGCCCTATATGCTTAGTAGTTTTTTTTGTATGAGGACTAAGTGATAGCATCTGAAAATGCTCACTGATTGCTACCATATGTTAGATGCTCACTGTCATGCTCACTATGCTCACTATAGTTGTAGTTTACTTGTCGCTATACTTGTCACTGCCATATGTCTTTGCTGCTATTTCTGAATAATCCATAGTATTATTAACTTGTCGCTATATTTGTAGTTTACTTGCTGCCCTATATGCTTAGTATTTTTTTTTTTTGCATTAGGACTAAGTGATATCATCTGAAAATACTCACTGTTTGCTGCCATTTTTTTGCTGCCATATGTTAGATGCTCACTGTCATGTTCACTATGCTCACTATGCACACCCTATATGCTTAGTATTTTTTTTGCGGCCATATGAAGATGTACCATTTACTTGTCATTATACTTGTCACTGTCATATGTCTTTGCTGTCATTTCTGAATAATTCTCAATAGCCATGTGCAGTTCCATTGTTGTATTTGCAGTTCATATACTATTGCCATATAATGCCATAGGGAATATTTGCACTTCATATACTGTTGCTATATGCTCTGTCCTATACACTGTTACCTCAAATGTGAATGTGATTGATTTTCATGATGATGTTAGCTAAATCAAAGTGGCTTATTTTACTAGGTTGATGCTCACTGCCTTATATACTAGGTTGATGCTCACTGTCTTATATACTAGGTTGATGCTCACAGCCTTATACACTAAATACTAAGAGCGAGCTAAGTGAGATTAGTACTGAGAGCAAATTTGGACATTTCTATTCTTCTCCTAGTCTCTCTGTAATACTTATCTATTCTACGTAGTAATTGATGCTCAATGATGAAAGCGGGCTAAGTGAGGCTAGTGTGGTGACGTGGACCATATCCTAGGATATTGGATACATGCTGCCGTACGAGTCAAGGATCTTAGAGCGTTGGAAGACTGTTGATTCGGCAACCAGCACTAAGAGCAAATTTTAACTTTTCTATTCTTCTCCTTGTCTCTCTATACTACTTATCTATTCTATGTAGCCAATCGATCCATGCTCAATGATGAAAGCGAGCTAAGTGAGAATAGTTCGGCAACATGGACCATACCCTAGGATATCGGATACATGTTGTTGTATAGGTCAAGGATCTTAGAGCATTGAAAGGCCGTTAATTTGGCATCCCGCACTGAGAGCAAATTTTGAATTTTCTATTCTTCTCCTTTTCTTTCTGTGCTACTTATGTATTATACTCCTTGTTTTCTAAACTAGTCATAATATCTATTATAGGGTGTCAAAGTCTTCTCGTCATGGCGAACAATATGCCCTCTAAAGAGGAACATTTGCTAGAAGCAATGAATGAGAAAGACGCCCTCAAGGCGCCCTTGGAAGGGGGTTCATCTTCAGACGATGAAGGATTAAGAGAACACTAGGAAGAAGAAGAAGATCTGCATCCTCCACTACCAAAGGAACGTCGATTGGGGAGCCCGGACCCTGATTACGTGCCTAAAGATGAGGTATCTTGTCAAAGATAATTCTCTCGTTTGTTCAACTAATTTGTAAACTAAAATCTACTACTTATATCCTAGGTCCCTCAACGAAGTGCCCGTTGGCTATTTGCAGCAGAGGCTGCGACAGATGAGGCCCTTGAGCAGCAAGTGGAAGAGGTGCCTGCCCAAGTGTTCACACACAAACGCAAGCGCGGTCAGTTCTCCGCGAACAAGGCAGAGGGCACCTATGAGGTTACTGCACTAGACCCCAAAGATGGAGAACCGATTGAACCCGCTGGTGTCAATGCCAAATGGTGGAACCGTTGCATCAAACTGGTGAGGTACCATTGCAAAATCACATGGCAAGATTAGCGCCAAGTCCTGGATGGCAGAAAAGATGATATGTGGGCTGACGTCACGACAACCATCCGGTTGCAGCTAGCAGATCTCGAGAGAGCCAAGAAGGCCACGATGTCCACTCTCAATCATATCTTTTGAGATTACAAGTCCAAGCTCAACTACTAATACGTCAAGAAATATCGAACCCCATTTGACAAGCATGAAAATATTAGTCAGCGGGAATAGGATGAGTTTGTTGAGAAGAAGATGAGCAGTGCTTCGAAGTAGCTTTGTGAAAAGATGGTTGAGCTCAACAAGCGAAATAAGTTCAAGCCACAGTTAGGTCCGGGTAGATACAAAAAGAAGATTCCGATTTGGAGAGAGAAGGAAGCCAAGCTCCACGCGGAAGGAAAACCTGATCCGTTACCAAACACCAATGAGCGTACCAAGATTTGGGTATATGGCCGTTCTGACTTAACAGATGAAGGAGAGATTATTGTGAAGAATCCCACAACAGTTGAAGTCATGCAAGGCTTGAAAGGTCCCATCGCGACACAGATGGAGTCTGGTCTGTTTAATCCTGAGTATCACAAGGACGAGCTAATGAAGGCGATTAGGACCAAGGAACATGGTGGTCGGGTACGAGGAGTGTCATCATCGGCAACATGGAAAGAAGGTTTTTCCAGAACATCCTCACACCTGTACAAGAAGCATAGCTTGCACAAGAAAGATCAAGAAGAGAAAGCCAAGGAAGATTGGAGACGACAACTTCTTATGTTCGCTATCACCAAAGAAAGCGGTCGTTTGGACCCCCAACCTGCAGGCTGCTATGGATGCCTTCTTACATGGTTCGTCCACATCCACGCAGCCATCTGTCTCCACGCAACCATCAGTTTCCATGCAATCAGAAACAGAGGACATCACTGAGGATACTCCTTGCGAGTTGCATATGCCATTTGGTTACAAGGGAAAGACGATGAAGGTTGGATCCGACATGGCATTTCTAGGAGAGATGCTCCATAACAGGGATATCCCCTAGGTTACGTGCATGTCACTGTGTCAGAAATAGTATCTGGCTATGAGGACAACGAGATCGAATGCTCGATACCTGAGTCAGGTATAGAAACTCTCCAAGATTCGCTCGGCTCTTTCATTATTTCAAAACGTCGTGATGTTGTACTCTTCAAACGAGTTTCTCCACCCCCATTGTGTGGGCACGGGTCCTATCATGCGAGCCAGCCACTCCCGGTAGGTGGATAGTCGTCTGCTATGTCTATGGCAGCTTCGAGAAACAAGCCCTAATCTCCTCATGTGGAATCCGACTCGACTCACAATCCTATAATCTATAGTGAAAACGAGCCTCTTTTGGTCATTGCTGAAGGAATAGTACAGGCTACCCCTATTGTCATCGAGCCTCCGTCAACAACAGCTGCAACGGTTCAAGTTCAGGCTCTAGTAATTCAAGTCCAGCCTGCACCAGTTGCGTCAAGGCTTAATCCCAAAGACAATGTTGATAAGTACTTGGATGGATTGAAAAAACATCTAGCAAGTACCGGTAAGCTCGTCCTACAAGAACAAGAGTCTCGGGATAAAGTGTTGTACGACGATCTAATTTTTCACAATCCTGCGGACGATGTGGACTACCCGACATTCAAATTCGGTAAGCCCCTTATATCAAACAACATGTACAAGAACCTCCCGTGGGAGATGGGGAAGTTGCACGACTGGTACATGATGGCGTCGAAGGAAGGGGTCACCGTAATCACTTGTAGGATTCCAACTGAGGTGTTCAATGAAGAAGACGATGAACAAACCTTAGGCCTATTTTGGGAGGATGTCCACGAAATATTTCGTCTAGACAAGATGGACATCACCTTCATCACCTTGTGGTGGATGTAAGTTCCGCGTTCGATCTACTTCGTATTTCAAGCATAAGACAATATATTAGCTTATGCCTTTTTTTGTTGCATGAACTCTTTTTTCCAAACAAAAAAGAGGGTCAATAGAAAAGATTGGAAGATGACCTACGTCAACCCGAACCGCATCAACCAAAGCACGATCAACCCAACGGTAAATCCGGAAAACTATCTAGATAAGACACCGGCAGAGATAGCTGCAATGAATGCGGTCCTGAGAAATGAAGCAAGAACTCAAGTTATAAAGTATTTATGCGACTGCTACCTGAAGTGGCAAGATAGAGAATGCATTTCGGCCCCCTACAACTTCAAGTAAGTTGGACCACTACTGCCTTCGTCATCTATCATATGTTAAAGTTAAATCCAATCATAAGTAACTTGTTGTCAACATTATTGTAGCGATCATTGGATCTGTCTTATGATAATTCCCAAAAATGGGTACCTTCTGGTGCTGGATAGTCTGAACTACGATAATAAGTTGTATAGCGATATTGTGGAACTCATAGATAGGTAATAAATTAGTCTATGTGTATATGATTTCATAATGTTAATATCATCTAATGATATGCTTTTGTCGATCATTTAGTGCTTACGAGAAATATGTCAAAGCGGGAGGGGAATGTCATCCAAGACGGAAAAAGAAAATGTATTTTTGTCATAACTTTTGGGTAAGATTTATATGCATCGCATACATGTCTGTATCGTAGTATCCATCATATAAAGTGTAACTAACTTGTGTTCTCTATTACATAGTGCTATAAGCAAATACGAGGAAGTGTGCATTGCGGCTACTACACGTGTTTGTTCGCGTCTAGCTCGATCACTTATCTGGAACATATCATTAAGGAGTTCGATGAAGAAGTAAGTTAATTTTGTTTATGTTCATTTTACTTTATTCTACAGTGGATTTTAAGATCTTATATTAACATACTCTACTCATGTGACACAGAAAGCCATAAGGGAAAAGGCATTATGGAAAGCAAAGATGAAAAAGAACGACGAGATCAGAAACGGTATGATTCCTAAAGAACGCGTTCATTTGAGTACAAATAACATATATCTAGTTGTAGCTTCTCTTTGTCGTTTTCTTTTGAGAGAGGTAATTAGTCCAGAAGGGAAGTGTTTTAATTCAAATGATGAACTAGCAACAAAACATAGATCCCTTCGTGAGTGGGCTGGTTCGAGAGCATCATATGAGTCTAATGTGTCGAAGAAAGATGATAACTATGCATTAGGGTTCATATAAGATATTTTGTAATGCATGAATATTTTGAGGTGTTGTATATATTCTGTGACGATATGTTGTAAATTTCTATGATGATATGTTATAAATTTTAAGGTGTTGTATATATTCTGTGATATATATATATGCTAAATAGCATGAGTGTTGTATATATTCGAAGAAAGATGATAACTCCTATTTAGCACGCTACATGCTAAATAAGCTATTTAGCACCACAAACATTTATGGTTGTGGATTCAAAGATTTACGGTCATGAGTAAAAATTTTATGGTTATGAGAATGAAATATAATTTTTATACATTTGCATGTAAACACATTTATGGTTGTAAGTGAAAGTCTTATGGTTGTTGGTGAAAATTTATGGTTGTGGGTGAAATCCTTATGGTTGTGGGTAGAAATTTTATGGTTGTGGTGGTAAAACACATATGGTCCTACGTGCGGTGCTAAATAGCTATTTAGCTCGCTGCGCCTTAAATAACAGATCCCCGCTCAATTATTCTGCCTCCTGCCCTGATCCCCGCAGCCTCTCGAACAGTCCGTGAAGTCTGATGTCCTTCAATACGTATAGTGTCCATAGTTCGTCTGTAGCGCTTCGTTCGTGTATGTATAGTACAAACTGGAAGAAGAATAGGACTCGAACCTACACGCCTCTCCTCATGCCCTAGCGCTAGCGCCCACAAGCCCTAGTTCGATCACCGCTGCCGCGACCACGAGCTCGTCGAATTGAGCGAAGAAGCTGTCCCTGAAGTCTCGGGAAAGTAGCGTGCGAGCACCCACAGTCTAGGTAATGACCTGTGTGTTGGTGCATGAACGAGGCCTCATAGTGACCACGCGAGGAGACGCCACTTGATGATCTCGCCATCTCGTCACCGCGCGCACGCTCCTGCCCTCAATATTTGCCATTGAAGTACTGTCTGACTTTACCATGCATTGAAGTTGAAAGATGGTGAAACCAAGTCCAACGACTCTCTCGCATCGTCTCACGGCCCCTACACATCGCGGCCTAAACCAACCCGGCTCGCACGAAACGCTACCGTGTGCGACGCCTCATGCCTCTGAATCGAGCATCCAGGGACAACGAGGATGCAGAGCCCCAGATGAGATTGTTGCACGAGTGGCGGCTGCAAAAGTCCTGGCGGCGCGGGTCATTCGGTTGTCCGTCGAGGAGGTCGGCAAGGACGCGGTTGTGAAGCTTGGCTTGGCTCTAGCTAGATCGCGTTGCCGAGTGAGTTGATCCTGCAGCGACATAAGTCACTATCTTGATCCTTTACCTCCTCTCCATCAAGCACGGTTGATGCGGCTATTGGCAAGCGACAAAGGACGAGGAAAGGTTTGGTGGTCGCGCTGGTGACGGATGGTGAAAGGGCTGGTACTGGATCCTTGCAGGTCCTTGTAGCGGTCATTATTGATCTCGGGTGAATATGTGGATCTTCTGATACGAACTTGTCGGCAGCTGAATCAGTGGCTTGGATGGCACCTACATGCATGCAGAGGTACCACTATGGATGCATTTTGGCGTGTCATATCTTATTCCGTCCTTCTGAGATGTTGTGCATTTCGATGTCCCACTTTCGCCGCTTTCGCGCGTGGGCGACTATCTCTTTATTATAGTTTTCGTGGAGTCGTCAAAAGGATTGCAAAACGATGGATCGTCCTGCCGCCGTCTTTATCAAGTGCGTGTGTGGCCATCATCCACGTCATATGGATTGGAGTGTCGAATAGACCGACGGGCAGCCGGGCACCACTTCGTAGCCCTGCATGTCGGCAAGTCATCAGCTCCATTCAATAGTCTACGACGAATTAGGGTACTTGAAGCCACGACACCAGAACTGTATTCCTCCAGGAATTACATGTTGATCTGCATCACATCGTTAACCTGTGATTGTCGTGGCCATCCGACGTTCACATGCCAGTTCGTTGTGAAATGCTTCCAACTTTACTAATAGACACAGTAGCAAGAGCGGACAATTTCCCTACGTGACACCAATCAATGAAATATAATACTATAATCTAATTTTATTAAAGAGGCTTTCTTAAAGAGAATATGGTTGTACCTTTGAGATTTCACTAGGTATCTGTGTTTCCTCAATAGGTGCCTTTTGAATTTATTGGGTTAATTTGCCCATGCATTGTCGAAGCAAAGTCGGTTTATTGCCTATTCTTTAGCCAAGTTTGTAATGGAGATCATTGTGAAATCACCAGCCACTTCTACAATCCAGTCAAATATAATAAAGAAGAAAAAACCAAGGAGATATTCTGACATTGGCACCTTTTTCCACAAAACTTGTGAGTGACATGGAGAGTAAAACACAAAAGAACATGATATAGGTTTGGTTGAATATTTTCGTGAAACAATGCATGCATCTTTGCATCCAGAATTTGTTTTTACCAATATCTTTCTTTTTTCAAGTGCGTTGCTACGGGTTTAAAAAAACAAAACACTCTCTATAATTTAAATAAAACATCATTTACATAATATAATTATTAAACATATATAGTATTATTGATATTTTTTATATAAAAGATCATATTTATATTATTGTTGGTGTTCTTAGTGTACCATTTTATATGCCAAAAGCAACTATTTTTCCACCATATTCTCATCAAAATCATGTGTTATTACCTCTTATGTTAACGATTTCCATATGTAGTGTTGTTTGAGTGCTATGTTATAGAATTAGGTGAAAAGATATTAAAAATCTCAAATATGAGAAGTACCGATATGAAGTCCGGCTCGGCATGCAAGCAGGGCTTCTCACAAACCCAACTCACCATACAACACACTTTTGGATGCCCATAAAGACCAACATTAAAGCCCAAGGTCGTGTTCCAATGCATAATCGTGAAGGAAAGTTTAATTCATGCAGTCCTGAAACAGTACTGTATTGCGATGCAGTTTCGGAGTTTAATACCTGCTCTAGTGGGTAAAGCTAAAACATAAAAGTTGTAGATCTCGTCGAGGGCTTTCCGAATCATATATGGAATGTATTATTTGGTCTTCGAAGCTATGAGATATGGGCCCCGCAAAGAGACTTGCACACAGAAGTCCGAATTAGAACAGATATTTTTCCATCGCATATTTGAACACAAAAACGGTCGAATCGATAGATCTATTAAATACCAAAGTTGTAGAACGTTTCGAGAGCTACGTGATAGAGTCCGAGTTTGGGTCATTTGGACTAAGGACGCGGTAGTTATGAGTTTAGAACTCGATATTTAATATGAAAGGTATGAAACCGACTTGTATTCAATCTCTAACTTTCTGCACACCAAATAGACGATCGCACCTAAATTAATAGATTGTATATATATATATATATATATATATATATATATATATATATATATATACTAGCAAAATACCCTTGGGTTGCCATGGATCTTTGTTTAAAAACATTATGGTTAGAATGTTTTTTTGTAATTGTAAAAGGTTTTCAATTAATCAATTTTTTGGCTTCGGCATTTGCTCTATTTTTATTTTGCTTTACCTTTTTTTAGTTTTAAAAAGAATATTCATTATAATAATTTGGGAGTGAGTTATTATTGGAATTCTTGTTATTAGTTTCCATCCAAAATATAATGTTAAAGCAATAGACGATTAATTATTGTTAGTATGAACACGACTCAAACTTATTGGTGAATCATTGTAGGATACAAACTGAATATGACAACGTTATGGACATATCTGGACACGAAAAAAGTAATCTAGACGACCTCACCTCAACTAATAAGTTGTAGAGAGATGATTAATTGTTGTTAGTATGAACACGACTCAAACTAGTTGGTAAATCATTATAGGATACAAACTGAATACGACAATGTTACAGACATATCTGAACACGAAAAAAGTAGTATAGACGACCTCACCTCAATTAATAAGTTATATATATATATATATACATATATTGAGTTTTATTTTTTTTTCGAAAATAACAAGTAGCAACGGTTGAAGATGTCAACCGTCGCTATTATGCTCGTGCAGTAGCGACGGTTGATATCTTCAACCGCTGCTACAAAGACGTATGTAGCGGCGGTTTGTTTTGGCGTTAGACTATCCATCGCTACAAACGCTTATTTGTAACTGTGTTTACGTAACAGCGGGGTGGTCTGTCCGTCGCTACAAGCCCTTTTCAACCGCCGCTACAGGCCTTTTTTACATTTGTGTGCAGTGCATATACAGACACTACCAGGCCGATCGCCATCCGACTGCCAGTGCCAAGGCAATTCAATTCAGAAATGTCTCTATGGCTGTAGTTGGAGCACCTGATTCGAACAACGGCCCATAGAAGTTCAGCTCCAGACTCCAGAACGTAGCTAGACTCAAAATACTCTGGCGAGCTCTGGAGGCACCGATCTCCAGAACGAGTGGCCCTCGCCTGTGGTGATGGCCGACTTCGTGGTGGTGATATACCGAGCCTCCTTACCGTGGCTCAGTACGATCTTGCCATCGTGATATGCGATACAAAAGAGATTCGTTTTGTAGTGTTTGATAGTCAGGTTCTTTTGCAGTGACGTTCATTCCGTGTCGCCGGGAAGAAGGGATACATTGAAAGTGGTCAATTGAATAGCTGCGTGGACCGCAGTAAAGAGGCATAGAATGATGGTGCCGTCGCCGGATACTGTGCCGAGGGCGTAATCAGCCCACCACTTAGTCTCGTCATCGCTGGATAAGGGTGGTAGCGGGATGGAGACTGCGGACCCTGCGAAGGGGTCTCCGATGATACAGAAGCCAGGGCTTGTGAGGTCCATGGCAACCGTGCCGTCTTCCGCTCTGACCACCCATCTTTCATCTGGAAGGCGTCTTGACTTGCAGGAGAAAACGCAACGAGTCATACGGTGGCCGCTGGCGTCGCGTGGCGAGAAAAGCCATGGAAGGAAGGCATGGTTGCAGTAAGCCGGCAGAAGCGCTTGACGCCATGGCTTGCAGACGGCGTGGAAGCGTATGTAGTCGGTGTACGTGTGTCGTGTGGAGGAGTTGGGAGACATCGCGGAGGAGATCAGAGGGGAAATCGGCCCAACGTGACGAGGACGCCGCTTTAGGCATGATCAAAATCAGATCGGATGCGTCCGCGCGGCGTCATCGAGTATTTGTAGACGGGTGATGAGTTTCTGGGCTGAACGTGATGCGTAGCTTTTAGTCTCTGGCCTTCTTCGTTTCCTTTTCTGCCTTTTTTCTTGCCTTGGTATAAAAAAAACAGAGGTACGTAAACAGCTGGTTCGTCCTGAACATGAGTAGAAGCTTGACAAAAAAGAAATAGCTATGGGATGCTCCTACAACGTCGTGAAGATGTGTAAGAGGGAACAAATTATGTAATGTATAGGTTATATTACATTGAGCCTCAGTCAGTATATTTGAAAGTACATGATTTGGGGTCTAAGACAATTCCCCAATACAAATGGCCAGTGGGGGAGTACGTGGTGTGTAGGGTTGTGGTATTTTATTACTTGGGTGTAGGTGTCTTCCTTGTTTTCTAAGCCTGCGTGCTATTAGAAATGAAGTTTTTTTTACAATGTAATTTTAAAAGCTATATGCAATTTTTCGGTGTTGAGACTAGAATATTAATATATTTCCACTTTTTAAAAAATAGTCGGTCACTCGTAATCATAATTGCACAAGCTGTTTCAAAGGCATAGTTGTACGTACATACTGTAGTTTAAGTCATCAACGTTTTAAATTCTAGACGGTACGGCCGTCCGTTGGACCAATGACTGGTTGAGGTGTGAGCCACAGGCAGGCCTGGTCGTGCCATTCTTTCCTTAGGTTTTTAATGAGTTCCGACATACCATCGCAGAAGCTATACTTGAACAACAAGCACCACTTAGGACACTAGATTTATTATATATTTTATTTTAAGATCAAAATATACGTAAGATTGTAGAAATACTAGCAATGTGCCTCTGTGTTGCTATGGGCTTGAAGAAAAACAAAGTATAGACACTCAAATCATTGATAGATAGAAGTCAATCATACGTGAAGATTTTTAAATTATTACGAACCTAAAAATTATATAACTATGCATCATGCAGATCATAAAAATCTATGACGATTGTAGCATCACAAGTCATTGTTATCGGTCACATCCTTTTGATGATAAGAAGAATTAAACACCATAGGGAAACGGAGTAACCAAACTAATCATCATAATGAACTAAGCTAGAATAAAATCCAAAGAACAGATTATACACAGGTGAACAAGAACGGATTGTGCACTCGGAAACGAGATAACATTGTGCTAATATGAATGGAAACATTGCTCTATGTATTTTCATGAGTGAAATACGCCGCAGATCCTTAAACTATTTAGGAATGATCATCTAGGTCCACAAACTCTCAAAGTGACCATCTAGGTCCTTCAAGTATTTAGGAATGATCATCCAGATTCACGAACTTTATAGTGATTTCATAAATTCATGATCTATTTATTTTGTGTCAACTAGGTCCTCACCGTCGTCGCCCATCCGTTCCCCAGGTGCGACACGCCAACGCCACCGCCGAACCGCTCTCTACGCGCGATGTCACCATTGTAAAACCGCCCTACAGGCGAGCACTACCAAGCTTAGATGACGATGCCAACTAACAGAACATATGCTCTACCCATCGTGGCCTCGCTCTCCCCATCGAGGCCTATGTCTGCCGACCACGGGAATTCTCGTCTGCCCACTGGCCAGGCGATGACGACGGTGATGTGTCACGTGTGAAAGGCACCATGCACAGAAGGCAGACCATCGTTGCGGGTATCGGACAAGCCATCTTCATGATTAACGAGTAACAAGCATGGGAAGACGAGGTCGCGATGGAAAGAAGACTAGATGGATGGGCAAGGCCGCAACTAGCATAACGCTACTGCTGCTAGCTGGTGTCGTCGTGGAGGTTCGACAATGTTCGCCAGTTGTGCGGCGGCGGCGACGCACGTGTAAAGCTTATGGGTGACGACGTTGTGGAGCTGGTTGACATAATATAAATATATCATAGACTTTAGGGATCACTATAAAGTTTGTGCACCTGGATGATCATCTAGTAATAGTTTAGGGACCTAAATAATCACTTTAAAAGTTCATAGACCTGTATGAGTATTCCTAAATAGTTTAAGGACCCATGATGCACTTCATCTATTTTCATCCATAGAAAAAAACCAGTAGATCTTGTAATACAAATATATACCTGCATCATTGTGGTTTTGCTCTAGGCAACACCGGCATGACTTTCCAGTTCATGAGATAGGGCAGGCGATTACAGCACTGTCCAACGAAGCTATAGACAGCGTTACGACGAAAGATAGCGGGGGCCTGGCAGACGTCGTTAAATCCTTCGCGCAGAGAGAAAAGATCAATCCTGGACCGCGTGTTCGATGTTGTCTTCGGTCATCTTTGGTCATTATGGAGATCATCGGGTGACAGCTTAGATGGGAGGAGGCATGGGTGCAAGTAACTTTATGACATCTCGGGAGATCAATCAGACTCGGAGTCTCGATGGCACACGATGCAGTGACGTGAAGCAAGCACCAAATTGCAGCGATCGTATGTGTGACAACAACCATATTGCAGATATGCTGCGACACCACGATGGTCGGGCTTTCCTCTCCTTCTGATCGCAGGTGGCCCATGAAGAAATAAGAGTGCAAAAAAAAAAAAAAAACAGTTGGCTGGCAGCTCATGATGGGGAAAAAGCCCACGGTGGCAAAACAGAGTCACGAACAGGTACGTGGGTCGTCCTCTTCCTCGTAAGAACACCGACATTCCACCATCACTGCAATTTGGAGCTCTAACTGACGGTTAAAAATGGGTTAAAGATAGTTGCTTATTATCAAACAGAATTCCCAGACATAGAAGACTAACCTCGGCAAACAATAGCGGCGTGAACAAGAATAAGAACGCCTCCAATGGTGGTGGCGGTGTGCTGGTGCTGAGGTGAGAGGACGCAATACGATGCGAGTCTGGATCGGCAGTAGTGCGGGACACGTAAGAACATGCGGCTCTAAATTACAAAAGATTGAATCAGAATTGGAGTCCATGATTGGAAAACAACCGAAAAATTATTCAAACTCAAAAATTGGTAGGCGGGCACCAAATTGGCAGGCACGGACACAACAAATTAGGGTAGACGATCACACCTCTCTTATTAATTAACTAGCAAGATGCCCGTGCATTACAACGGGAAGTTATAAATTTATAAGAGATGTTGAATAAATATTGACATGTATAAACTTTATATATTTAAATGAGACAAAAATCAATACATTAGTGTCAAGATAACAAATGGTTTTGTAAATCTGTTGCGTTGTGTCTTTTTTAAATAGTGAAATTAAATAGGATTCAGTGGGATATGACAGCTGCAGTGCTACAGTAATTGTGTTCATTTACTATAAAATCATTGTAAAAAATATTTTTTATTCACTCTTCGATTTGTAGTTTATCATGATTTTCATCATTAGACATTTTTATTAAAATAATAGGAGTTATTATGTAAATATATGATAGCAACATGATATAGGTGAAATTGAATTATGTTCTATTTTTAACAAACATAAAATGAATCCATGTATTTGAAAATAAGAAAATTATGTTTACTCTATTACTACTCAACCTTGTGTCAAGGTTGTATTTTTGAATAAATAAAAAAGAAATCCATAGGGTCTATGGGCCTTTTTTTTTGTAGGCCCACCAACTTTAGCCCATCACGGTGGCTCTCTTCGTCTTCTTCCTCTCGACACAAGACACACAGAACAGACCAGGGGAGAGAGAGAGAGAGAGAGAGAGAGAGAGAGAGAGAGAGAGGAACGAAGAGAGAGCGGATTGGCAGGTAGTGCTCGAGCAACGGATGAAGGATTCTGACACGGGAAAAGTGTTCTATGGACTGAAAGGAACCCGTTTTGAGCTCAAAGACGAGGAGATTGTCTGGCCTTATGGCAACATCAGCAGCGTTCGATGCAATGCGAGGCAAGGCAAGGAGAGGCTAGGCCAAGCAACCAGGCGCGAGGACAGGCGGTTTTAGGAACATAGGGTCTCCTTCCTTCCTCCAAACTACGAACGATCGAATTGGACTCCAAATTAAAACCGATCGGATCGGAAACGGCTCGAACTTCAAACTGTGTACGAGAATAGTATTCGGCAGCAACGGACACGAAAATCAGGAGCCGTAGACGACCACACTAAACTTATTAAGGAGTAGAGATAAAATAAAATAAATAATAATATGGAGTAGAGATACGGCTTGCAGGCAAGGGATTGGCATGAACCAAAAGCATGTATAACTCGTTCACCGTGAACCAAAAGCGTGTACAATTCCGGCTGCCTCCCTTTTCTTCTTCAGTAAATCTGGGCCAATAGTTTTCTTTTTCTTTTCCTTTCTATCTAATGCAGAAAGCTTCTGATTCAGTAGTCATCTAGTAGATCGTGGTAGCTGATTGTTTTTTATGTAATAGGACTAGTGATCCTGTGTTTTTATTTTGAACACTGGTATTACATAAAACTACGGGCCGCTTGACACCAATGTCAACACTATGGGCTGCTTGATTTCCTGATCGCCGACAACACCGACTTGAACTCGATCTTAGCTAAGCTGGAACGTTCAAATGTTACTGAATTTGCTGAGACTCAAAGTTATATTAAATAAATAAACTTTTCGGCTCAAAATTATTATTTTTTTGACCCCATGTAAAAGTTTTGGAAATTAGAATAAAAAAGTATAAACTCAAAACAAACAGTTTCTACTTTAGAACTTCTGTTTGAAAGCAAACTGGTAAGCATAATCAGGTCCAGATGGATTGCCGATGTTTTCTTTTTCAGGCATTTGCAACTGTTATGGCAGATAAGCTGGCTGTGCAGCCACATGTGGAGCCAGGACATGGCGTGCAGAGCATTTGAGTTACAACTTCAAGATATATAATATACTTGGTTTCTCGTAAATGCACAAAGTGATTAAAATGCATAGTTGTACGTACATAGTGTAGTTTAAGTCAATATATAATGTTGTAAATTCTAGAGGGTACGTCTGTCGGTTGGAACAATGACTGGTTGGGATGTGAGCCACAAGCTGGCCTGGTTGTGCCATCCTATAGGTAGGAGCTCAATGTTCTGACTTGCCGTCGCAGAAGCTATACTTGAACAACATGCACGGCTTAGGAAAGAGAAAGGGCATCCTCCTGATGATAAAGTAGGCACAACCATCATCGCTCATCATGTCGAACAGGGCCGTGTCTACAGCAAAGCTGCTTGGTAGACCAAGGAACAGGATTCGGCCAGCCAAGCTGCGGTCGTCCTTCTTCACCCACCCGCATCCTGCAGCGCATACACCGACACCGCAGTTCCTTTGCCAGCAAGTCGCCAGCGCCATCGTAATCCTCCCATACCTCTCTCTTGACCTCAACAATGGCCCAGAGCAGCTCGCCATGAGACTCTAAAACGTGGCTAGATTCATATTGACCGTACTCACACGGCGTTGGCGTCCACCACAAACGTTGGTCGCTGGTTGCAAGGATGCCCGACTGCGTGGTCGGGATGCACCATGATCCCCCGCTGCCTTCGGACAGCACTATCGTGCCGTCATGGTATGCGACGCTGCAGCGGTTCATTTTGTAAGGACTGATTGTCAGGTGCTTCTGGACCGTCGTCCACGCTGCCTCACCCGGATGCAGAAGGGAGAAAGACACATTGAACAGGCAGCCAAAATAGGAATACGTCGACGACGTTAATGGACGCAAGAGGCATAGAACAATGGTGCGTGCCGTCACCGGAGACGGTGCCAATGGGTTGATCTGTCCACCACTCCCATTGCTCGTCGGAGAAGGGAGGTAGCGGGGTCGTGGCGCCTGCATATCCTACGAGAGGATCAACAATGTCAGGAGATGCAGTGAGGAGCGAGATGGCCGTGCCTTGGTTCGCCCTGACCACCCATCTCCTATCTTGAACGCGAGTCATAGCGCCATCGGAGTTACCCCAGCGGCACGATTTTGAGGAGAAAACGCAGCAGCGCGCCTTCTGGTGGCCGCTGAAGTCGCGTGGCGTGAGGATCCATGGTAGGAGCGCAGGCCGGCACACCGCGCCGGCGGAACTGTGTTACGCCAGTGCTTGCACACGGCGTGGAAGCGGACGTAGGCCGTGGCCGTGTGGAGGCGGCGCGAGACGTCGCGGAGAAGATCGGACGGGAGGTCGGCCCAGGCAGCCTCCTCGTTCGATGCCGTAGCTGTAAACATGTTTCTCTACAGGATGAGACGAGTATGAGTCGTGTGGCCCCTTGTCTTTTAATGCGTCGAGTCGTCTATTTGTAATTTGGACAAGGACTCGATGTGAATGTGAGGATTAGTTCCGGCCGTCGTCCTTAGTTTTCCTTTTTATTCTTGTCTTCTTTCTTTTTTCTATATCTCTTTTTCTCTACACCTTATTAATTATGGTGGAAACGTTCACGCCATCAAAAAATCTGTCGTACGCCCACAAAGTTAAAGATTGAATCCATATCGATTTTGTACCTTTCATATCAAGTATCGAATTCAAAAAATCATAAATCACTTGTCCAGAGTTCAAATGAGGCAAACTCGATCTCTATCTCGTAGCCCCTAAAAAGTTCTACAACTTTTATATTCAATGGAAGTCAAGATTCCGCTGTTATGGTTTCCAAATTTACGATATAAAAATATTTATTCTGATTCGGACTCCTCTGCGCAGATCTCTGTGCGGGACCCATATCTCATATCTCCGAAGTCCAAATAATATGATACACATATGTTCCGAAAAGGTATCAACGAGATCTATAATTTTTGCGTTTTAACTTTTCTTATTAGATCATGTTTTCAAGTTCAAAATCGCGTCGTAATGCAGTGTTGTTTCTATTCTCCATGAATTGATTTTTCCTATCGTATAAAACTTCTAGAAATCTTTACACATTGGGTCACGATCTTGGTCTTGCATGTTGGATTTCATAGAGGTCCAATGATGTCTTATAGGAGTCATGAGCTTGTGAAAATACCTCTTTGCATGGCGAATTAGGCTTCATATTGGTACTTCTTATATTAAAGCATTTTTTAATGTTATTGCACTTAATTTTATAACATAGCACTCAAACGACACTAAATGTGGAAATCGTTAATATTAGAGGTAAAAAAATATTTATGATAAAAATGCGATAAAAAATGATAGAAAAAATGTTACTTATGACATATAAAATGGTACACTAAGAAGCACCAACAGTAATATAAATATGATCTTCCATGTAAAAAATATCAATAATTATATTGTGTAAATAATTTATGTTTAAATTATAAAGAGTGTTTTATTTTTTTTAAGCCGTAGTAACGCACGGGCACTTTGCTAGTCTTGTCTTGATATAAAGTAGAGGTGACGATGTCCTAAATCTTTAGATGCCAGTCGACGTAGTACAAAGTTATAAAATCGATGGCGAATAAGGGAAAGGTAAAATTCAGATGGCTAAGGGAAAAGTTAAGTTTCGATGGCTCATAAAAAATTCGCTCACAAAAATATGCTTCTTTGCACTGGAAGGCAATTTTTGTTCCATCCTTAAAACAATAATGTTTCAATCTTACACTTGACTCACTCTGTATTTTGAGATCAAAGATTTGCAAGATTATAGCCGTATGTAAGAACTAATTGTCCTTGATTCAGTTATAAATTGTTCTAACTTTATTAAAAAGAAATTTAACATATAATTTCATCGTAGTGAACAAGTGACAGAAGAAAAAAATATCACTCTTCCGTGAGAATTAGCGAAGGCTTTCAAGAGCTTTCGTGCCCAAGCTTTCCTAGACTTAGCCGTCAAATGCAATGAACAAGAGCAAACCTTTATCATTTACGCGTTTCTGATATCCGCGAGGACTTCATTGAATTCCAGGCTTTAGCATTGGGTCTAATGAACCTCTTGTTTGCTACACTTACACTACAGCAAAAATGCACTATAACGATGTGGTCTAAAAACTCGTAGCAGTGATTTTATTATGGATCATCGTTAAAAATTAATTTTTATATGTGATCCATAACATGAACCTGCTATGAGACTGGCCACACTTGTCGTACTCTAAATTCATCCTCTAAAAAAATATTCCATCTTAGTCAGCAAGATTCTCTCCTCTATATCTAGTTTTCCCGCACCCATTCATACTCTATATCCATCCTCTATCCTAACTAACACATATTATATAATAAACTTTTCCCTACATCAACTTTCCTTTATTTTTTCCTCTATTTCTCTATTCTTTCCTCTATTCCTCTGGGGCCTGCAGCTCTACCGTTCCTCCGCAGTGCTCCTGTACGCTAAGCAGTTCTGCAGGATGTTTACCGCACCGTGGTGCGGACAACCTAAATAGGCTCCTATTTTTATGGCGGTAAAAAAGGTGAACCGTGGCTAAAAATATATGCTAGCATTGTCAAATTGATTTTTAGCGGCGAACAATAATGTGAACCGTCTCTAAATGATAATGCGCCATGCAATCGATCCGCTATTTTGTCCCTCCACCAATCACTGATCTACAGACGGATTGTGTGCTTTCTCCCTCTCTCTCCCATAACAGCCAACTACTTTGCGCCTCTCTCTCTTCAATCACACATGGCTCGCCAGCTCTTGCATCCTCATCCTCCCGAGACCACCTGCACCTCCCGTTCCTCCTCATGCCGCCACCACCTCCTCCTTTCCCTCCATGCGGCTCTGGGTGGCACAGAGTCTGCATGAGGGAAGCGGCATAGGCCCTGGGGGCGGCATGGAGCCTGGGAAGGTGGCCTGAGTGGAAGGGGACAGGCGGTGGCATATTCAGATGGTGCAGAGCACAGTGGCTTGGGGCAGGCGAGAGGGTGCCAGCAAGTGGCGGCGAGGATGCGGGCGACTAGCCCTGCAGGCCAACGTTGGGGTGAGGCGCGTGATGGAGGCCATGCCGTCCGACAGTTGGCTGTGGTGCGCCAGCACTAGGGAGGGACGACCAGGGCATGGGTGGTCGACCTCGCGAGCGGCGGGCAGGCCAGCCTCTCCCATTCTCTCTTGTTCCACCCTGGACGCTAATCCAGCAGGGACGCGGCCAGATCAGTTCATGGCGACATTGGCGTGAGTGGGTCCGGTGGGTGGGTATTTTTTATTTTTTCTTTTTTTAGTAAATTTGTAGCAACGGGTAGTATTACCACCTGCCGCTACATGAGAAGTTCTAGTGGCGGGATGGTTGGCCCATGGAGGATGACTATTTGTAGCTATGGAAGTACAGCGGCGGGTTAGTTGGTCCGCCACTACAGTGTATTTTTCTCTACTGTTATAGTGCTCTACTTTTGTACTATTACTATGACTCTGACACAACGTAGATCTGGCAGCTAGCAGAGTGACTGCCTGACCTTGACAGCTAAGTTGTGTTTCTTGGGGGGGGGGGGGGGGAGGGGGGGCAACGAACATGCATGGCACACCATCAAGAGAATCCTGAACCGCGGTGTATCAAAGAGAGATGATGATTACCAGATCTGGTTTGTTCACGTTTAGTTCTTTTGCTGGATCGATTACCTGAGAGGCATCTTGTTCTAGGATGTCGTAACCCAAGTTTTAGAGCTTTGGTATGTCCTGCTATCCCTAAAGCTTTATAAGGTGTGCATTGACGATCATATTGAAGGCAGAGGGACCCTGTGAGCGTATCTATTGAACCAAAAGTGAATTATCCATCTTTGCCTATTAGCTTAGACTTTAGGATGCAATTGGTCCGTGCGTAGTAACTTAACATGGTATCAGAGTCAAAGGTCTTGAGCTCAAATCCTGATGATCGCATTTTCCATTGCGTTGTTTCTATTTTCACGTTTGCTCCTTGAGGGAGCTGCACGTGAGGGTGAGTTTTGAACCATAAATGATTTGTCTACTTTTTTCTATCAGCTTAGGTTTTTGAGTTCAACTGGTAGGTACATAGTTAGCTTAACAATATCTACATGTATACTGAGTTTCAAATTTTTTGAAAACTTGTAGATATTGTTTTTGTTAGGGTTTTCATTTTTTGGTTTGCACTGAATATTTTCCAAGGTAATACTACTGAAACTGATGCACCTGATGCTTCAGTTCTAGGATTACATATTGTGAGTAATAATAATTCATGGAAAAGTTGGTGCAAGCGACGACATCTGCTACTTTGGCTTTTAAATGTCTCTTGGAAATTTTCACCCTGAAGGGAAGATTTAGTTAGTTTTATGCTTAAGAAAGGCATTGTGTTTTATGCTTCGCTACTGTCTTTTTCCGGCACCAGGGATAAAGAAAAACTTCCTGGTGCTCACTTGTTACGTCCCAATAGTCACAGCTCGTCTCGCTCATCGGATGGCGGCAACAGCAGGAGGGACGCTTGGTGACATGGCTCGGTGGAGGAAGAAGAAGAGAGGAAAGACAGAATGGTCAATTCACATAAGCTTTTATGCTATGTGTGCCCATAAAGTGGATGATTTGCCACTTTTAAGACGATTTTTAAACTTTTTATGAGAAACATGGATATTTTCTTAAGAAAATTCAGAAGAGGGAGAAATGATCAATAAGCTTTGAGAAGGAGAACAAATCCTTAATTATTCCCTAGCCCTAGGGAGTCATTGGTACTGCTTCACGTTGGTGCCCGGCATCGCAGGGCACCTCCTCCGCAACCTCATGCTTGTGATCATGGCATCACGGCCACCCGTGCATGCGGTCCTACAGCTTTAGGCCAGTGCACAACGCATTGATTTTTAAAGGAAAATAAAGATTAGAGTGAAGTGCATGGCCGATCCTTGAACTTGTCTGATTGTGTCACATAGGTCCTCATACTCTGAAATTGTACTTCTTACTCTCTAAACTTAGGCTCGGATGTCATTTATATCCTTATACTCTTAAAATCCACATCTAGATCACTAAACTTGGCTTCATATGTCATCTAGGTTCCTAAATGTGGCTTCGATATCATTAGGTCTCATGCTTTCAAAATATAGAGTCATCTTAATTAAATTAATCAAAACTTATTTCTCATAGATATAACTTAATTATACTCCCTTCATTCATTCATAATGTATATTTAGAAGAGATAAAGACCAAGTCATAATTATTATTGTCAATAGATTATGGATGCACAACAAATGGGACAAAAAAATCCAATTACTAGCATTTGTATTAAAAATCTATGTGTAGACCAATCATCATGCACATAGAATGAGGATCAACAGAAATATGCACCATATTTGTCGAATTTTTTTGACAAATACAAACTATATAAATGGACAGGAGTAGTTAAATAAATATGAATTTCAGCTTAAATGTCTATCTAAAATATTGATAGGTGTATATGAAAGTCATGGGCCGACTTAACTTGACTTGGGACGAGTCGGTTAAGAGAGACCTGAAAGCGTGGGATATCCCTAATGAGCTAGCTATGGATAGGAGCGCTTGGAGACTAGCAATAGACGTGCCGGAACCGTGATCTTTTTTCTTCCTTCTTGCTTACTCGTTTTTCTTTCTTTTGGCTTTTGTTCCTTTTGATTTTGTCTCTCTTTTTTCTTTCTTTCTTTTGGCTTTTGTTCCTTTGTCTCTTCTTTTTGGGTTCCCATGGGTTTCATCTCTAGCCTACCCCAACTTGCTTGGAATAAAAAGGCTTTGTTGTTGTTGTTGTATATGAAAGTCATGTTTTATTGTTGAAAGCATTTGTGGAGGTAGGTGCTAAATAAAATGGGGGTCACTTAGATCACATCATGATGCTAAATCATAAAACTACATTTTATTCATTATCTAATAGCTGGATATTGCTAGAAATTTTTAATGCTCTTAACCGTCTTTTTTATGACATGTGTATCTTTATTGACTAATAATACATAGGTGCATCAGGGTGATCAAATTTACAATTCTAATTTAATAAATTTGATTGGAATATATAATATTTAAAGCATATGGAACCTGAATAACATCTAAAGCTAAGTTTAGAGAGTTAAATTTGCATTTTTAGAGTATAGAGACCTAAATAACACCCGAATCTAAGTTTAGAGAGTCAGAAGTACAATTTCAGAGTACGAAAACCTAAGTGACATAGCCAGACAAGTTTAAGAATCGGCCATGCACTTCACTCTAAAGATTAGAAGAAGCCCAGGGACGACACTGCTTGGGCTGTGGTGAATCGAAGCCACTGTAAGGTTCATGACCATTGAGGTCACCCCAAGGTATGAATGTTTTAGTGATGAATGACAAACATGAAATGTGACTAATCCCTACACGAGTGTTGTGCATGTAGGAAACCTTTTCTACTCTACGATGATTGTAGACGGTTGCCTTATCAATCGATGACAATGACCACAAGCATAGAGGCTTGATGATCTTGATGGAGTCCAATGGTTGACGGAGATGGATCAAGGCTAAGGACAAGTTATGGAGCAAGTGTTTGGAACACTTGTTTAGTTGTTAGGGCTTTGAGTCCATAGGAAAAACCGGACTATCAAGGGGTCTAGGTCATGTCTCTTAGGTCATGGCTAGTCGGTGATGTGCATGGATGCTCAGTGAAATCACAGGCACTAGTTGACAGTGGAGAAGCCAAGGAGCTGTTCAGAGAAGTCGGGAAACAAAGTCAAGCGAGGACGAGAAGTTTTAGCTTCTGGACAGAGTGACCGGACAGAGGGGTCAGTGGAGACCGGACTGTACAGTCACTAGGAGATCAGAGAGCAATTTGCGAGGAGTATATTAGCATGAAGGCCCATAGAGACCGTACGGTCTGGTCTGTGTAGATGGGAGTCGGGACAGAAGGTGTAGAAATGGATGCTCTCTGGAATGGAGAGACAAGGAAGAGATTGGAGGGTCCGATCTACTGACCGGACGGTCCGGTCAGTGCAGGAGATCAGCCGGGCAGGAAGCCAACGGCTCTCGAGGAGCCGATCTGTGGAGGCCGGATGGTCTGGTCTAGCAGTGACTGGACTGTACGATCACTAGGCCTAGAAAATCGATTTCGAAGATCAACGGCTAGTTGTAGGTTGGACGCCTATATAACTTCATTGTTGGGGTCTTGGAGACCTCTCTTGGCCACTAGAATACCTTAGAGCATTTGGTAAGAGCCAAGAGGAAAAGAGAGGAGCACTAGGAATAGATATTGGATATCTTGACAGTGCTAGTGAGAGTAACAAGAGCATCTTGCACATCTATGGCTAGGGTGTCCTTGAGGGTGTGATCTAGGTTGTTACTCTTGGTCTATGGTGAAACCTAGACTGGTTAGGTGTCGGTGATGGAGCCTATCGTGATTGGTTGTGAAGGCTGTCACACGTTTGTATACGGTTTGAGCCCGCCGATGAAAAGGGCATCGCTAGTGAGCGCCTGTGTCATCTCGGGAAGTCTGACAAGTTCTCAAGGGAGGCAAGCTTGTGCCTTAGTGACAGCGATGATGCAACCGTGTCTTCACTCCGGGAGTGATTGCAGGCTCGTGTGCGAGAACTCCACTTGGTGGCGGGAGGGACTGGGACTCCGGCGGGTGTGGTCCAACGAGGAGTAGGGGAAGGCGCTATCCTTCGGAGACCTTGGGAAAAAAATATCATGAGCCATCTCTTACTCTACTTCTTACTTTGATGTCTTTACTTCCCGTATTTACATACTGTGCTATTCATGCTTGTGTGCTTAGCTCTTGTTGATTACCTTGTAGAGTTGCATGAATTGGCTTCTCTACTTGCTAGTTGTGCTTAGCTTTCACTTGATCACTAGCATGTATATGAGTTGCTTTAGCTTGATTGATCACCCTAGTATGTATTGTGCTACTAATGCTTGTGTTCTTACCTTGTACTTGATTTAGTAGACTTGCATGTGTAGGACTCCTTGCTAGCTAGTTATGTGTTTCTGCATTTCTTTAATTCCTAGCTTGCATAGGAGTTGTATTACCTTGTGTGATTCACTAGTATGCTTAGGTTGTTGTTCCTTTTATAGGTTTATTATTTTGTTAGTGTGATCACCACTAGAATTACATTGAAGTTGTTTTGAGTGGTCATTTTTGAGTAATTAGTAAATTTGGTACATATAGCGAGTTCCCAATTCACCCCCCCCCCCCCTCCCCCAATCGGTCAGTCGGTCCTTTCAACCAAAACTTCCATGCGACAAGTTAGTGTACAAATCAAAGGGACCGCATATATGCATTTTGTGTCCTCTGTTTTGTCCAGATTAGTCTGTCCGTTATGTCTAAACCAGCAACATACTATTGTAGATAAACACTACTTATTGTCGAGCATGAAGGTCATATGCCACAGAGAGAAAATGGTAAAAATTGGTAATATATAGTAGGTCCTTAATTTCCTTAACTCTATAAAAATAACCGGCCATTGCAAGAATGCTTTGCAGTTTATGATGCATACTTGTATGCATGAGCTCCTTCTTCCACGTGTCTATCCAAGAGTTTTTCGTAAACTGATGATTCTAATGTTAGCTAACTCCATTTTTGCTCCCAAAGAAAGCGTAGGACCCATTTCTCTTCCAGCAACAAATCAAATAAAAAAAAATGATTAGATGCACGATGATTATATAGTAGTATGCAGACATAAAGAACAAAAGTAGGCAACGATCTATATAGGCTATTGGATCACAAATAAGATGAATGATTGCTTTAAAAAAAACTACTTTTGTTCCTCCTGACTATAGCATTGGCCATTTTTGGCGCTGCCATAGCTGTTGTTACTGCCCGTGCTTCTTGTCCCGCTACTGCTCCCCGCCTCATCATGAACTTGATGAGCAATGCTGGTGTCGAGGCTCAAGCTCTGCTCCAAGCTCTGGCTCCAGTGCCTCTGCACCGCCCTGTATTTCCTCTGTGTTTCTTGCTCCGCTTCACCTCCTGCTCCTCCACCGTGTCACCGTCTACTTCATGGTGTCGTGACCGCTTTCGGCCGCTAGCGGCTATTTCCTGCCGTATGCTCCTCAATGACACCATCCAGGCACAGCTTGTCTTGCTCGGCGAACAGCAGCAGCTGTAGGAGGGAGGCTAGGATACACCGACGTGGTGGAGGAAGAGAGGGAAGGGCAAAACTGCCATGCACATAAGGTTTAATCCTATATAGCACATAAAGTGGATGATTTGTCACTTCTAGGATAAAATTCTAAACTGTTTATGGGACCGTGGATATTTTCTCATGAAAACGGAGGAGGGAGAATTGGCGAATGACATTTGAGGAGGGCAAATCCTCAATTGTCCCTCCTCCCGTACCATAAATGCCACTCAAATTCAACTCCTATCGAAACTTATCTTTCGTGCATGATAACTCTTGTATCGAGCATATACATGCATATGTGCATATAATAAAAGCTTTGATCAAGTACGAATTCTGGAAGCGTAATCCAACATTACCAATAAATTTTTTTTAGATAATGGAAAAAAAGTTCCGGTCTTTTGCATGTTTTGCATATGGCTATCATTCAATCATTATTGCAAGGATAGAACAGCGGCGTACCAGTGGTAAGCATGCTCACAACGATAGAAAAACGTAAGAGACTAGTAACCAAGTCTATGTTGTATTGGCCACCTGTGTTGGGCGAAGATGCCCATGGCCACCACCTCCAAAGACTGGCATATATGAAGTATGGTTTCTATGTACATCCTTCTGTAGAAATATCCAGAAGCGTAACCAGTATGTTGCTCTGAAGATGACCTGCATTAAAGAAATCATTGGTCTCTTGTCAAAAACAATATCATTTTGTCTTAGCCATATTGACCAAAACATAGATGTCGGACCTACAAAAATGATTTTTTTTCCATGACTCTGCAAGAGTTAACCCAATCCCTCACTATATGGTGAGTATTATTTGGTCTTTGGATACCGGTGGCAATGTTGATGATCCTCCACATGTTCCTAGCTATGTGACACTGAAAGAACAAGTCTTGTATTGTTTTGTTAGAATTACAAAAACAACACTTTTGGCTTCTTTTCCATTCTTTGGTGAGTATGACCCCTCTAGCTAGATTCCATGGAATAACCTTGATCTTGAGGGGAACTTTTATTTTCCACATGTTGCTTAAGTAGGACTTAGGTTGAAGCAACATAGCATTATACATGGATTGGACCGAGAATCTTCCATTTGCATGTAGGTTCCATTTGAAAGAACCTACTTCCTCTGTTATACCTATGGACTCGAGTTTTAATGCGATGTTGTTCCACTCTATTAATTTATCCTCAATTATCGGTCTTCTAAAAGATAGGTTCTGGGGAATGGTGTGGAAGACTTCCTGCACTCTAACTTGTTTCTATCTGGCAACATTATACAATGCAGGAAATTGTTCGCTCAGCAGTGTATTATGTAGCCAAACATCCTTCCAAAATCTTATTTCACTTCCATCCTTAACTTGAAAGATCCCCATTTAAAGAACTGATCCCTATCCTTTAGAAGACCTGATGAGAATTGAGAGTCTCTCGGCTTTATCTGAACCTTTGTGAGAGATGTGTGGCCAAGGTACTTGTTTCGAAGTATCTTTTTCCAAGCACCTGACCAGAATTTGGAGTGAATGGTGTCTAATTTTTTAATAACACCCTCAGGCACTTCAAAGAAGGACATCATGAAGATCGGTAGATATCTGAGAACCGTGTTGACGAGATTACAAATAAAACTTATAGCTCAAAATAATCCATGGCTGCCAATGATGACATCATGGCTGCCGATTTTTACACCGTCAGAAGTCACTTAATAGTAAATAATCAACAAGTTATTACTATGTCCTTATTTTTAGAGTTCCATTATCATGGATTATACTAGCGAAAATAAGAAAGTAATGTAAATGAAATCCATCTGTTGATTATAACTAGGATAAATTCAACTGGTATTGTTGTTAATGGCCCAGGATAAGACATGAGGACTGAGGAGCCATCGTAAGACTATTCAGTCTGGCAAGCGGAGTGAGCCACACGACATGGAGAAGAATAAGTAAAGAACACAATAATTTGTGAACAACCCAAGAATATCGAATGAGTCAAAATCTGTTGATTATACTCAAATGTACGGTAGACAATTCCAATACATGGTTGAACCAACTGATGTTTAAATGAATCCATATTCTAAGTTAATGTTGATGAATGAGCCAAATACATGCTACAAAACTGCAGAACCACACTTTGTTCTCCTGTATTTATATTCACCAGTGTCATGGTTCAGAACCTTGCTTTAATGAAGGAGAATAGACCAATAATGCAGGGTTTCACATATTTCATAAGATATAGATTAAGACGCTCAATACTAAATGTAAACATCCATTTGGTCTAAAATGCATACCCCAATGTTTGAAACAAACAACATGGTAGCCATATATACAATATATATGACTATAATTATTAAGCTTTTCTCCGAAACACTAAGCATTGTTTGTTCCTGTGGCAGCAGGCAAAGTGGGCAGCCTATAATTTGTTTCTGGTCGACGAAACAACTTTCTCAATGGAACAATTTCCTACAAAAAAATAAAAAGAATTTAACAATGTTAGAAATAAGAAAGTACAAAGGGATTCCTGATAATGTTTTCAGGTTTATTGTTCTAGAGAGCATTTTAAGTGAAAGAACAAAATTGCTTAGTACTTTTGCAACAATGAAATTTTACATTATGTTGTATAACTTTTGTTGTGATTAAAAGCTACTTCTCATTAGGCACCAACACTTGGATACAATTTTTTTTCCGTTGTACCACCTATGTTTTTGTTTACATGGTGTAGAAGTACCTCAAATTGATCA
Organism: Eleusine indica; assembly: GCA_030378355.1. Classification (NCBI taxonomy): domain Eukaryota; kingdom Viridiplantae; phylum Streptophyta; class Magnoliopsida; order Poales; family Poaceae; genus Eleusine; species Eleusine indica. The sequence goes on along the minus strand of CM059501.1, from coordinate 40,759,345 downwards.
TTGCCCATAATGAACAAAAACATAACAGGTACATGATAGACATATTTTACAGAAGACACTACCTCAGTTTGATCATGTTCATAGCGAACATGGAATCGACAACGGCAACCTCTAATGTCATGGGATCGCTTGTGAACACTGAGCACACGAGCGTCAAAACGAAGAGTCTGTTCTTGGTCTTCCTGTTGCATGTAAGATAAGAGCCACAACGAAACAGGGTTTAACAATATTGGTCTACATTCCTTGGATTAATATATACTCCATACTTGTTCTCGTATGTTTAATTCCTGTAGAAGTGCTGGATTACCCTGGCTTGAGTTTTGATTTGTCAAGCTTGATCTCGTTAAAAACACTTGTCTAGCTAAAACTTTTTGCCTGTTGCTATTTGAGTACATAGTGTTACATTATCCAGTTTCACATCAATTTAATTTTTTCAAGACTCAACAATTTCAGTATGTTCTTATGGATTGCACTTGTTTCTTAGAACAAAAACGAAATATCACCTTTTATATCTGACAAGATGCATGGAATCTTATCAAAAATCTAAATACATTCCCTATGAAAATAAAATTATGAATTGATCGTAAAGAATACAATAAATCTATTTCCTGGAATTGTGGCAAACCAAATACAAAAGACAAATAATAGTTCATTTATATTAAAGTTTGATAATCATAAGAATAGATGGTGGACTATGCGGAACAACATAAGTAACGAAAGAAAGGAAGTCAAGTCATGACACAGTAAAATAGTGTAAGAAAGTTATAGGTAATCAAACCTTCAAGCAAAGAATAAGATCACCAGAGAGCACAACAACACATTCTGAACCACGACACGGAAGAGAATGCTGACGCACAGATTGACGAACATTAACCCATTCATCTTCCTCTGTTCCCAGTCCGGAGAAATGAACATTTACTTCCTGAAACAAAAAAGTGTAGTTAGTAAAATGATAAAAATAGTACTTGACAAAAGTACTAAGAGCAACTTAGAAAACAATCTAAAGTTGGGAGAGTCAATATAGGATGGAAAACTTTTATGTTGGTTTATTTATCAAAAACAATTTGATATAGATAGTTAGGTGTAAATTTTACAAGTAGTATAGCAGATTATTTTTTATAAAGAAACCATAGGAGGAAACTACATGAATACACAACAGTTCGGAGTTAACGGGATATGATCAATAGTCACTTTGAACAAAATATTTTTCATAGTGCAAAAAAATCACGTCTCCAGTATAAGGTATTACTTGGTAGATGGTAAGTGCAGTTCTCTATAGGAAACATAATAAATGGTGATTGGTATAGTTGCAGGCGGGATGTAGAAGGTTAGGGGCAATGAGATTTCAACTACTTGAAGATGGCATAATGTAGAATGCTGAGATTAGATACTTGAAGATAGAAAAGCTAGTGTTGTCTTGCACATTGCAGTTAAAGCACTTCTCTCTAATGAAAAAAACTTTTACTCACTACCACATAACTAATCATCTAGGACATGTTTAAAATCCTGCTTCTATCCATCGCCAAAAAAAATGCTCCTTCTAAAATGGAATCACGTAAGAGGTGAAAGAGATTATAGTCAAGATATAGTGGAGGGCTCGGATGATAGGGAATTATATGATATGGGAGCGCTTCCCACCGAAGCCAACAAATTCATCCTGTAAAAACTTTTTCTTGGGCCATCTCCAAAAACTAGAATTAATTTCACAAACAATGGTGGTGAGCAAGGGTGACACCAACCCAAATGCAGCCTGACATATCCAGTCACGACACGCTGGGTATTGGGGAACAATAGCGTCTTCTTTAGGTGTGGTGGATGATAGAGAGTAGATGAGGGAAAGATGTGAGGCGTCATTTTGTAGCTCTACAAATCCATATAATGGTTATCCATAAATCTTCATTGGTGGAATGGTACAGAAAATCCATACTAGGTGAATTCCCATGGTTTTCTTCAGTGAAGGCGAGTCAACTGAACCGCTGCAAAATTGACGAGTGTCACCTCCGGGCGCCACCATATTGCCCACACGAGATTAGTCCTTCCACAGGAAGTTTCTTGCACTTTATGGCTGGGGTTAGAGCATTTTGCAGTGCACAGGAAGCAGTACATCTTGTTTTTAACAGAAACATATTTGTCATCCAAAGATTTGTTGATCCTTTCTAGTATTTTTAAATAGTAATAGTAATTTGTTATTTCTTGGATGTCATATACTATACCTCAGAGCAATTGGTAGCATGTTGCTTCGCATAGTGCTTTTCTACTTTAGCAGCTCCAACGAAAGTTGAGTCAAAATTAAGTTAAAACGTCTTTAGTGCTTACCGGGTCACCTGATTCAAGGTTCCTATGACTCAGAAACACATCAACATCATTCCTGCATTGTCAAAATATATCACAAATGCAGTGTTAGCTTTTAGGATATTTCGGACATAGAGTATACTCCTCCATTCCAAAATTGTTGTCGCTATTGACTTTTTTTACTATCTTTGACCATTTGTCTTATTCAAAAGTTTTAAAAAATATCATATATTTTCTCATGATTTGTTTTATCACTAGATAAAATTTAAATATAACTTATAATTTTTTATATTTAAACAAATATTTTGAATAAGAAAAATGGTCAAAGGTAATAAAAAAAGTCAATGACGACAACAATTTTGGAACGGAGGGAGTATAGTTTATATACAAGCAAAAGAAAAGGCATAAAGAAGGATATTTTTATGGTGTACACATAGTTATAATATTGTATCACATATAAGAACAACATATCTTGAACTCCTTATCTCACTGATATTTTTTGACACATTTTCATGAGTTTACAATGTCATTTCATCCTACAAAACGAAGTTCATGGGGGAAATAGACATCCTCCATAGCATTTCACTGCTCTGTCTAGACTAATTGTTTTGTTTAATTCATAAATTACATACAGTGGGACCCGTAAATTTAACGAAAAGGTATGACAAGCTACAACTACCACAAATAGGCACTGAAGAGGTGGTCGAAAAAAGATTGTGGCAGCAGGGACCGCAACCCGATGGTATGTTTCTGAAGCTACAAATTGAATACAACAATGGCGGCTGCAGCCACCTGCTGCTAGAAATATCGCTATAGAAGCAAAGGAAAAATTAACCATCGTTATAACGAAATCGATTAAATGAAATAAAATACTGCCGCTAACCACCCGCGCCGTTCCATTGCCGGATCTTGCCTCCCTTCGGCTGGATTGCCCACTCACAATCGGCTTGCCATGATCGGAGAGAGGAGGACTGCGCATCGCTGCTGCCGCTTCCTTGTGTATATGGGAGGGCATCGCTTGTCTCGCGTAGGGGAGCGCAACACATCACCGTTCGACACCACACCCGCACGGTCGAGGATGTTGGCATATCTGGCCACTGGCCCATCAATTGGGGGGGGGGGGGGGGGGGGGGGGGCAGCAGATCCACCCATCCCAAAGCCTGGTAGTGGAGGAGGCAGCGCCCGCCGGTGTATCCACCGGCCCAAGGCCAGATAGTGGAGTCGATCTACATGCCCAAGGCTTGCCGATGGAGAAGGTGATGCCCACCTGTCTATCTGCCTGCCCTAAGGTCGACCAACAGAGGAGGTCGCCCCTGCCGATGAATCTACGTGCTTGAAGGCCGGTCAATGGACTAGGAAGCACCTGGCCAATCGAAGAATCATGCCTGCACAGGGAGTGTGAGGCATAGGTTCAAAAACCATTGAAAACCGAGCGGTTTTCATGGTTTTTGGTGAAATCGGTCCAGTCCGGTTTCACTGGACATCCAATTTACCGCAAAACCGATGTTGTGTACGGTAACAAAAAGGCTTTTGATTGGTTTTTCCGGTTTACTGACTGTTTTTTAGCAAGAAAAAAAAACTAGTACTGTAGTGGTTTTTAATCCCTCGTGTGCGGGAGACCAGGGAGTGGGAGCGAGGAAGAGAGAGAAGCGTGCCTAAGTGGTTTAATTTGGAGAGGAGAAAACAAGTAATATGTGTGCAGCTCACTGATAGGTAAAGGGAGGAAACTCCAGATCCATGATGTGACATCATTTTTAGCAATGATTCAGTTTGTCGCCTGCCACTAAAAATAAATTTTTACTGGCGATTGACTTCTTGGACCACTCTTAAAAATTATACCTATTTGTAACGACGGTTCAAGATAAGGACCGCATTTAAAATTTGATTTTTAATAATACTTGACTCCTTTGACCACCGCTAAAATGACATCCCATTTGTAGTGGCGGTCCATTATAAAATCGCCGCTACAAGTTTTTTTTGGGGGGAACGCTACAAGTTTTTTTGACCGCGCCACTATTGTGGTTTTTTGTTATAGTGTACAAACTAAGAAAACTGTTTACCTAATAAATAGATTGACATTTTATGCAGTGTAGTTTGATCATACTAGGAATGAAAAGTGATATAAAAGGAACCCCTGCTGCTACCAAATCCACCACACCAAGCATATTCTAGTAACCTAAAACCTTTCAATGTATAAATGTAAATAAGAATTAACACATCATAAAACAAACTCTCTCCATACCATGCACCGTTTTTTGATGACTTAGCTTCAAAATTGAGCTCGGAATCTTCCATGGGATCCTCCTCTGCTTGAACAATTTCAACACACTGATTAGAAGTTGATAAAAGTGATTCTCCATTCAGATTTTTGTAGAGTTATTTTCGAAGACGATTAAAACAACTACATATGAAACAAACATCGGACAAAAAATAAAACTACTACATTGATATATAGATAATCATACTTTAGGTCAAGGTACAAGCTCAAGAAAAGAGGTGGTGTAGGGGATGGGGCATCCACGTGTCCTCCTCACCACACCCACTTGCCTCTTCAATGTGCCTGCTAGGGGGATGGGCGATGCTCGAGGGACAGGCAGAGAAGGGGAATGGGTCTTTTGGTCACCGGATCTGGATGCCAGAGAGTGGGAGAGAGAGAGAGAGAGAGAGGGAGAGGGAGAGAGAAGAGGCGGCGCATGTGAGGGGAAGATTGGTAAGAATGACTAGGGTTTTGAGAAAGTTTTCTTTTATATTGCCTGTCAGTGTACGGTTTAAATGGGCCTATCGAATGGACAATAGGCCGGCAGATTTCAATGCCCATCAACAAGTATGAGTAATTTATATATCTTTAAAAGATGCAATCCACTAAGAGGCTTTAATACCTATTTCTCTTAATCCACAGCTTGCCACGTCACCAACTAAATCAGACCCGTCAGATTTTAAACTTCTTTTTATCGTGTCCATCTGTTGATCAAGCAGGCCTAGCACGTCGACCCTATTTCATGCAGACCTCCGTCTTCCTCTCCAATTGACTCCCCTTCACTAATGCAATCACTAAACCCTGCCAGAACTCTCAAAACGCACAACCCAGTAAGTGCTCTCAACGCCAGATCTTTTTATTTCCTCCTCGGCTTCTGGGAAACTGCTGTCACCACTGGGCAATCAAGGAACGTATCTTAGTGGCCTGATTTATGTCCCACTCAGGACATTTGCTCTGCGGTTGGCCCCCAAAATCAAAGTGGCGGTGCATCTACCTGCTGCTCCGGATATATAAGCAAGGGTGAGAACCACCTCTCATCTGAAAATTCATCTCTTGCACAGTTGCTAGGGCTGCCCGGTACAAAATGTGGGTCACATCAATGTCCACCCACGTTTCTAAAGGAAGAGGCATTCATGAATTAGTGTTCATAGTCACTAGCATGATCCTCTTTGAAGAAAGAGTTATAGTTGTGTTTCAGGGCTGGGAATCTGTTCTCCTTTGCTTCCTCATTCTGTCTCTTGCTAACTGAAAGATTTGGCCACATTCCATCAGGTAGGCGCTGATGCAACCCACTAAGGGGCTTTAATACCTATTTCTCTTAGTCCACAGCTAGCCACGTCACCTACTAAACCAGACCCATCAGATTTTAAACTTCTTTTTATCTTGTCCGTCTGTTGATCAAGCAGGCCTAGCACGTCGACCCTATTTCATGCAGACCTGCATCTTCCTCTCCAATTGACTCCCCTTCACTAATGCAATAAACTACAAGAAATATGACATTCAGCGACGATTATAGAGTAACATTTAGTGAAAACGTCGCAGAGTAATTCATTTTACGATGCTTCATGCAATTTAGCGACGATGATTTCAAGTGTGTCGTAAATACTGTATAGAAATCATCGCAAACCAAACCAATGTCATATTGCGACGAATAATTGTTTGTCATAAGACATAAACTAGAAACGTCACAAGTTTATGACACTAGTCAATGGTCGCAAGTAAGAATTTTCGTCACTAGTTCTTATTTGATTTTGTAATACTTATTGGCTGCTTTGGTGTGGAAGTAAAATGTATTTTTTCTCTAAAAAGCCATCTGTCTATACAGGAATATTTTTGTTACATTCATGAGGCATATCTTTTAATACTTATTGGCTGCTTCAGAGTGGAAGTAAAATATATTTTGAATGTTGAATTTGTTTTTACATAATGTGGAACAAAACTTAAAATATATTTAAAAATAAAAAATGTCTTATATGTTTGAACATAATTAATTTTTAAACAATAAAAAAGATTGGAAGACAAATGAGAAAAAAGGAGGAAAAAGAGAGAAGATTTTGATCACGAGACTTATCTGCCTTTAGAGCATCTCCAACTGTTTAGAAATAATGTTAGCTAAGTTTGGAGTTTTTACCTCTTTTGTAAAAATAGAAAATGTCTTTAAATTAAGGGGTCAACCCAACAGACTAACTAAATATTTTTATTCTATATTTTCAAAACCCACCACCACGTCAGCATCATTTTTTTCGGAGGGATCCTCCCCGTGCACTACCACAAAACAGCTCTATAGTGGCGTCTCCGAAAATCATGTAGCAGCGCAAAACGAAGTGAGCCACCGCTAAAGAGCCCTGGGGCCTGCCGCGATTCAAACCGCCGCTATAGAACCATTTGTAGTGGCGGTTGGCATTATCAACCGCCGCTACAAATGGTGCATCTTTATAGCGGTGGTTGGCAATGCCAACCGCCGCTATTGAGCGCATAATAGCGACGGTTGACAATGCCAACCGCCGCTATAAAGTCCCAGGCTTTGAATGATTTTGACAATGCTACAACTCTGACCCTCACTCGAACAGTGGTGGCCTGAAAATTTGGGCAAATTACAAAAATCAAGGGGGAGGTTTTGAGTTCGTATTTTTTTACAAGAATTTGCTCTCTAAGGTATGAGGAACTCATCCCATAGGTTTTTTTGTGTTATTATTTAGAAATTAAGTTGAATTTTGCATTTTAAGTTTGTTAGGTTTTCATCAAATATTAGCTAAATTCATTTGATTTGTATGGTTTATTGGGTTGTAGTTGAACTTTATGAAGGCATACATCATCTATTTTATCACTACATAAAATAAATTACTATATCTAGCCTCTTTTATATTAATGGGAATCTAGATCTAGTTTGGTTACTAAAAGAGAGAGAGAAAGTGTTAGGGCAAGAGAGATATTTATTTTTATTATTTCTTGATAAAAGTTAAATAATATATAGAATAATTTAATGTTTGTTTCATTTTGCCTTGCTTAATATTTCTCACTTTATGTAATTTATTTTTCAATATATATATATTTAATAAATGTTTAATATTTTTGTTACATATAATTAATTAATTAATTAATTAAAACATTTTTTTGGTTCACGTTCAAGGTCGTTTGTGATAGATAGATCTTGGATGTACGAGGCACCAAGACCGGGTCCAATATTTTTACGAGAAGTTTTCAAATTCATCGAAGGGGCCGTGAAACATGCTCGACATGAATGGATGACTGATATATATTGTCTGTGTTTTGATTACAAGAATCAGAAGTTGTGGAATGATATAGAAGTAATTAACTCACACTTGGTACGGAGGGATTTTGTTGAGGGGTACATGAGATGGACAAAACATGATGAGAACGATGTGGTCGATATGGAATTTGATGAGCATATTGAAGTTGAAGTCGAGGCTGTCAATTCGCCTAGTGCAGATGTGACGGAGTCGCCTGGTGAAGCAGATTTTGATGTTGAGGAGTTGTTATATCATATTGCGCCGCAGGTGTTGAAAGGGAACGACGAGTTCACAAAGGGTATGATTCCTGATTCCCGCGTTCACTTGAGTACAAATTCCATGTATCTAGTTGTAGCTTCTCTCTGTCATTTTATGTTGAGAGAGGTTATTAGTCCAGAAGGGAAGTGCTTTGATTTAAAGGTTTGCTAGCAACAAAACATATGTCCGTTTGCGAGTGGGCTGGTTCGAGAGCACCATATGAGCCCAATGTTCCGTAGAAATATGATGACTATGCATTAGGGTTCATATAAGACATTTTGTAATATCCATTGAATATTTTGATGAAATGTTGTATATTTTGTGATGACATGTTGTAAATTTATGTGATGAGATGTTGTAAATATCTGTGATGAGATGTTGTAAATTTCCGTGTATGCAAAATCTGTGATTTCTGTATATATGCTGAATTTTATTTTATTTTTTGAAAATAACAAGTAGCGGCGGTTGAAGATGTGAACTTCCGCTACGACTAGAGCAAAGTAGTGGCGGTTGGTGATGTCAACCGCCGCTAATATTGGAACACACAGTGGTTGACGTCACCAACCGCCGCTACTAATGGGTCTATAGCGGCGGTTTGTTTTGGCGACAGACCACCTACCGCTAGAAATGCTTATTTGTAGCTGTGTTTGCGTAGCGGCGGGGTGGTTTGCCCGCCGCTACAAGCCTTTACGAGCCGCCGCTACAGGCCGTTTCTATTGTTATGGTGCCACAGTTTTTGTCGCTGCCTGTTGACTATTCCTACGTCCATGCGTCCTTCTTTTTTTTCAGCATAGTCCTTCATTGTTGTCCTGATCTCAAAAGGCTTGCGCCTCCTGCTGCTACTGGGTGCACACAGCCTCTTGGCGGCCTGGTCCTCCCTGAGCATCGAAGGTACTGCTGTTTCTGTTTGTCGTCTGATTTGTTCAATGTTCCGTGTTTTTGTTTCAATTAATCCTCTAGATTTTGGGCCAGCGACGACTTGAACCAAGTGTTGGAGATATGCCCAAGAGACAATATGGATTTGATCTGTATATGAGGGATTAGTCCATTAATGGGTCAACTAATCGAGGCCCATTAGAGGGATCTATATAAGTGGAGGCGGGGCAAGGGGTACGACAGACCACCAGTCCATAACCCTAGCCGCCGTGCTCCTCTCTCTCGCCCACAAAAACCCTAACCGTGTTGCCGGTGCTAGCACGCCACGCATGGTCCTCCAACCTCGTACGTGTGGATACCGCGAGGAGGCGCTGTTGTTGTTGTGGTGCTGGACAGCTGGACTAGAGGATACGATTGACGTGATTGACTACTTCCTCTACACCGACGCGCGACTATGTTGGATCGAGTTGCTCTAACATTCGCTTCCGTTCCGCCTGCGCGTCTAGTGGTAGCGATCCATGATCCCTTCTTGTAAGATTTCCTGGTTGAACGGTAGAAATTGTTTCATGCTATCGTAGCTCCCCGCTCCCTAATAGTGGTATGAGAGACGATCTTGTTTAGTTTGCGATCTGGATCTTGTGCATATAATTGATATGCTGATGTAGTAGATTAGATCTATTGCATGTTTTTGTAGTATGGGTTGATTAGATCAATAGGTCTTAGTAGGAAGTTCATAAGGTGTTTGATGGATAGCGCACATGTGTCACTGATGTAATCGTGTCACCTCTCGGTGTAAGCGATCTGTCCCTACCGTCTGGTATCACCATCGGGACTAACAGCGTAAACCAGCGTAAACCAGGACTATGTGTCGCAGTCTATCATGACACCCTAATGAAAATTAAGGCATTATGAATGACTCGGATTCGGTCAAATATGATTTGTATGATGAGATTTTCATTGCGATTCCAAGATACGATCTATGAAATCCTATGAGGTTTTTAGGGCGCTGCCCTGAAACCCGCGGGGGGCGGGGGGGCGGGGGGAGGGGGGGTGGCTCCCCACTCGACCCCCGCCCGCTGACGGACACACTCCTAGTTGGTTATTCCCCTTTTGATTCACACGATAGAATTCGTTCTCGTCTAACTTATTTTTGCAGAGAATGTTGTGAATGGTATGACCCAAAATGTGTATGTGATGCATGTTTATGTTCTTTCATGGCCTGCAAGTCATGTTTAAAACATCTGGGTTGGGGTTGTCATATTATTGTATAACGGCCTACGTGTCGACTTGTGATGCTTGATCTCCTCATATAATTCACTACTAGCTTTTAGATGTAGTAGCTTAGTACTTGTTCATGGAGGATAGTTTTGGAGCATGGTGGACACATGGACGGGAGGAGGGCCTACAACAATGGAGATGAAGATCACCATGTGAAAGGCCCATACTATTTCACAGCTAATATGATTGCCTGTGATGACGTTCTGTCATCCTATTCTTTCATATATTATATGCTGGATATAATGATCATGCTAGTATAGGTTCCCTTAGAAAAATTGAGATTAAAATTGATGCCCTTCCAATAGCTGCACCTACTATAATTTTGATCGTTGTGTGGTAGGTCTGCCAAAGTAGAGTACCCTAACTATCTTAACAAGTAGGGTGAATGTCAGACATTCACAAGCATAGTATTGGTTTGCTTGACGAAGCTATCAAAACGGTTTTGGGCTTTGGGGCATGGTGTTGGGCGCCGTGGCATATGATGCCTCCCAACAAATAAGAGTCACATATGATGTGATTAGCAAATGTTGCTTACCTAGGATATTACATTTCTAGCAGTGATGTCAAAGCTCACTAGGAACTAGTTGAATAAGGATCTTGGAGCACTATATGTCATTTTGAGGGAAACGATTCCAAGCATATAGTGAAGAAACTCTTTTAAAATGGTTTAATAGGAGTTTTACATTTACATAGTTCTTATACAATTGCATGTGTTTCTGTTGTAGATCATGTCGCCCGCTAATAATGCTTCCAGTTTTAATTTGTGTTCGATCCTTGAAAAAAAAACTTAATGGAACAAACTTTATGGATTGGTATCGCAACTTGAGAATTGTTCTCAAGCAAGAGAAAAAGGAATATGTTCTAGAGCTTTCTTATCCTGATGACCTGCCTGAAACTGCTAGTGCTGCCCAGAAGAGGGAGTATGATAAGCACACTAATGATGCACCTGATGTTGGCTGTCTCATGCTTGCTATCATGTCCTGTGAGCTTCAGAAGCAATATGAGAACACTGATGCCCACAATATGATTGTTGGGCTTCGTGGCATGCTTGAAAACCAAGCAAAGACTGAGAGGTATAACATCTCAAAGGCCTTGTTTGCATGCAGGCTAGCTGAAGGTAGTCTCGTCAGTCCTCATGTAATCAAGATGATTGGTTACATTGACAGCCTGGAGAAGCTTGGTTCTCCCCTTAGCCCAGATTTGGCTACGGATGTCGTTCTCCAGTCGCTCCCAGCGAGCTATGAGCCATTCATAATAAATTTTCATATGAATAGCCTAGAGAAGACTATGGCTAAATTGCATGGGATGCTAAAGACTGTCGATGAAAGCATCAAGAAAACCAGAACAAATCATGTGATGATGGTGCAGAAGGATAGGAAGAGAAAGCGCAAGCCCAAGGCTAAGAGTGCGGATGAGATCTCAATCTCAAAGCCTAAGGTTGCAGCAGCTCCTCCGAGACTAAGAGTGCCTCCAGGCGATCCTAGACATTATTGCAAGAAGACTGGGTACTGGAAGAGAAACTGCAAGCTTTACTTGGAAGAACTCAAGAAGAAGAAGGCTGCTGATCCTTCTACTTCAGGTATCAATGTTATTGAAATTATTCTTGCTACTCATCCTGATGTTTTATGGGTATTTGATATTGGATCGATGATTCATACTTGCAAATCATTGCAGGGTCTTAAAGGGACAAGGAAGTGTGCCAGAGGCGAGGTGGATGCTCGTGTCGGTAATGGTGCAAAAGTTGCTGCGTTGGTTGTCGGGACTTATCCACTCTCATTACCGTCAGGATTAGTTTTGGAATTAAATAATTGTTATTACATTCCTGCCTTAGGCAAAAACATTATATCCTCCTCATGTTTAGAGGAAGTTGATGGTTATGAGGTCATAATAAGGAACAAATGTTGCTCCATTTATTTGAATGATATTCTCTATGAAAATTGTCCACTAGTGAATGGATTGTATTGTCTTGATATGGAGAATAGACTGATTTATAACATTGATGCAAAGAGGCTTCGCCCGAATGATTTGAATCCCACTTACACTTGGCATTGTCGTTTAGGACATATAAATGAGACGCGCATGGAGAAGCTCCATAAAGATGGTCTTTTACACTCATTTGATTTTGAATCAATTGAGACATGCGAATCTTGTTTGCTTGGCAAGATGACTAAGTCACCTTTCACAGGACATAGTGAGAGGGCAAATGACCTATTGGCTCTTATACATATAGATGTATGTGGACCAATGAGTTGTGTGGCTAGAGGTGGTTTTCAGTACTTCATTACTTTCACTGATGACTTTAGTAGATACTGTTACATCTACTTAATGAAGCACAAGTCTGAATCATTTGAAAAGTTCAAAGAATTTCAGAATAAAGTACAAAATCAATTAGGCAAAACAATTAAACTCCTACGATCTGATCGTGGAGGTGAGTACTTGAGCCATGTGTTTGGTGATCATCTAAGACAATGTGAAATTGTTCCACAATGGATGCCACCCGGAACACTTCAATTAAATGGTGTGTCTGAGCGGAGGAACTGAACCTTGTTGGACATGGTTAGCTCAATGATGAGCCAAAGTGATCTTCCATTGTCCTTTTGGGGATACGCTCTAGAAACTGCTACTTTCAATTTAAATAGGGTTCCATCTAAATCTGTAGAGAAGACGCCATATGAGATATGGACTGGGAAGCGTCCCGTGCTATCTTTTCTCAAGATTTGGGGTTGTGAGGCTTATGTAAAACGTATGACGTCTGATAAGCTTTCTCCCAAGTCAAATAAATGTTTCTTTGTAGGATATCCTAGGGAAACCAAAGGGTATTATTTCTACTACCGGGAGGAGGTCAAAGTGTTTGTCGATCGGAATGGTGTCTTTCTAGAGAAAGAGTTTCTCTCATCAAAGATAAGTGGGAGGATAGTGCAACTTGAAGAAGCTCAAGAAACACTTGAAAATGTTTGTTCTCCCACTGAACCTCAATTGGAACAGGTTGCACAAGATGTTGTAGAACCTATTGTTGAGATACCAGCCCCACGTAGATCTGAACGGGCACGTTGCTCACCTGAAAAGTTCACGCTCCTAATGACGGGGCAGCGCGACATATGATTGTTGGACAATGATGAGCCTAAGACTTACGTGGAAGCAATGATGGGACCAGACTTTGAGAAATGGCTTGGAGCCATGAGATACGAATTAGAATCCATAAGAGAAAATCAAGTTTGGAACTTGATTAATCCACCTGATGGTGTTAAAACCATTGAGTGTAAATGGTTTTTAAGAAAAAGATAGAGAAGGATGGAAATTTTCACATCTACAAAGCACGATTGGTGGCGAAAGGTTTTAAACAAATTCAAGGTGTTGATTATGATGAGACCTTCTCGCCCGTCGCTATGCTAAAGTCTATTCGGATCCTCCTAGCAATTGCCGCATACTATGATTATGAGATATGGAAAATGGACGTAAAAATAGCTTTCCTCAATGGAAACCTAAGTGAGGATGTGTACATGACACAGTCTGAAGGTTTTGTTGATCCATAAAATGCTAGGAAAGTATGCAAACTTTAGAAGTCCATTTATGGACTGAAGCAAGCATCTCGGAGTTGGAACCTTCATTTTGATAAGGAAGTCAAGAGGTTTGGCTTCATCAAGAATGAAGAAGAGCCTTGTGTTTAGAAAAAAGGCTTGTGGGAGCGCACTCGTATTTCTAGTCCTTTATGTGGATGACATATTGTTGATCGGAAGTAATATTCCAATGCTTGAAGATGTTAAGTCTTCATTAAGAAAAAGTTTCTCAATGAAGGACTTAGGAGAGGCATCATACATTTTGAGCATTAAGATCTATACAGATAGATCAAAAAGGCTAATTGGATTAAGCCAAGACATGTACATCGACAAGGTATTGAAACGGTTCAAAAGCAAGATTCTAAGAAAGGTTTCTTGCCCATGTCACATGGCATTACTCTTAGCAAGACTCAGTGTCCTTCGACACCTGATGAGGTAGAGAAGATGAGAGTGGTCCCGTATGCTTCGGCTATCGGATCCATCATGTATGCCATGATATGTACGCGCCCTGATGTAGCTTTTGCTCTATGTGCTACAAGCAGATTCCAATCAAACCCAGGAGAAGCTCGCTGGGTGGCTAGTAAGAATATCATAAAGTACTTGAGAAGAACTATGGGCATGTTCCTAGTTTATGGAGGTGAGAAAGAGCTTGTGGTAAATGGTTACACCAACGCTAGTTTCCAAATCGACAAGGACGATTCAAGATCGCAATCTGGATATGTATTTTGCCTCAATGGAGGCGCGGTGAGCTAGAAGAGTTCCAAGCAAGATACGGTTGCTGACTCAACAACGAAGGCCGAGTACCTTGTCGCTTCAGAAGCTGCGAAGGAAGCTGTTTGGATCAAAAAATTTGTTTCTAAGTTGGGTGTGGTTCCTAGTGCGTCCAATCCAATAGACCTCTATTGTGATAATAGTGGTGCCATTGCGCAAGCCAAGGAGCCTAGAGCGCATCAAAAGAATAAACACATACTATGGCATTTTCATCTCATCCGGGACATTGTTCATCGAGATGACGTGAATATATGCAAGGTGCACATGGATTCAAACATTGCTGATCCGTTAATAAAATCTCTCTCTCAGCCCAAACATGAGGCACATATGAGATCCATGGGTATTAGATATCTACATGATTAATGTATGAGAGATTGTGTAATGTCTATGTTTATGTGTGATTGAATAAAGTGTTATTTTGTTCCTTGGATAATAATTATTTCATTGATTGGCAAGTACATGACCAGTTTATGAAACTCATTGTTCTTTCATAATACTATCCTAAATGATCCCTAGTTTCTTATCATTATGTGGGACAATGATGATTCATAGACTAGCACATGTATTGGTTGATGATCATGTTTCACAGATCATAGATATGGAGATATCAAATCAATAATATGGATACATGTTGGCGAACATGGTGTTGGAATGACCCACTAATAGACTCTGTTGAGATGTTATTATTGTGCCATCAGTTGTTGTCTTGTGTGATGTACCTTCGGAATCCTTAGACCTGAGATCGTTATTGATTCTCAGAATGTGTAATAGCACACTTAAGGGTTACCAAACGCTATTCCGTAACTGGGTAGTCATAAAGGTAATTTTTAGGTATGCTATGAAACATGTTGTGGGGTGTGAGCGATCAAGATGGAATTTGCCCCTCCTGATAATAGGAGAGATATCTCTGGGCCCCTCGAGTTAGATGGATTTGGAAGTGCATGACCATGCCAATGTGATTCAAAGTTTAATCACGATGACTAAGAGTTAGTCATGATAAATCCACTAGACGTTTGAGTAAATGGTCGAGCTATTACAGGGATGGCACGTATCTCACCTTGAGCTTGACTGATATCATGAGGCAAAGGGATCGGTCAATCCGTATGTCAAAGGTTCAGCCGATACGATCTTTATATGTACACGAGAATCAATATGTGCTGCTAGGTGCCACTATTGATTTATGATTTGAAAAATAGTTTTCACATCATTGGCGTGTACATGTGAACCTAACGGGTCACACACTTAACGGGTTGGAACATTGCTTGCCTACGTGATTGTCTCTAGTGCAAGTGGGAGATTGTTGGAGATATGTCCAAGAGACAATATGGATTTGATCCGTATATGAGGGATTAGTCCACTAATGGGCCAACTAGTCGAGGCCCATTAGAGGGATCTATATAAGTTGAGGCGGGGCAAGGGATACGACAGACCACCAGTCCATAACCGTAGCCATCGCGCTCCTCTCTCTCATCCACAAAAACCCGAACCGTGTTGCCGGTGCTAGCACGCCGCACATGGTGCTCCAACCCCGTTTGCTTGGATACCACGAGGAGGCGTTGCTGTTGTTGCAGTGTCGTACGGCTGGACTAGGAGGAGACGATTGACGTGATTGACTACTTTCTCTACACCGACATGTGACTACGTTGGATCGAACTGCTCCAACATTCGCTTTCGCTCCGCCTGCGCGTCTAGTGGTAATGATCCATGATCCTCTCTTGCAAGGTTTCCTGGTTGAACGATAGAAATTGTTTCATACTATCGTAGCTCCCCGTTTCCTAACACCAAGCCCTATGATTTGGGGTCCGACGGGACTTTGTGGGGGAAAAGGAGAGAAGCGCAGCGCGGCTGATCTCAGCCTGGTTGCAGAAAAAAAAAACCCATCTCAGCCTGGTTGTGGAAATAAAAAAGAAATAGAAAAACCCCAAAACTTGTCCAGTAGGAATCGAACCAACAACCACATGCTGTCAGAACACTAATAAACCACCACACACATGATAATATGCGCTATGGTTTTTAAGCTTTATTATTAATAGAAGACCCACCTACTGAAGTGTTAGGGCAAGTACAATGCTGTCGTCTCATGCATGACACGTAATATTAAGATGGGTTATAAGACGATTAATACAATGGATGATCTTATTTGTTATCTTCTATTAATTATATGACTCCTTAATGATAGATGTGAAAAAGAATATTTATAGATTAAAAAATAACTAGAACCTATACAATGGTGTGAGAGCCGTCTCATACTCCTAAATTTTAGCGCATAAGGTGGTTGCTATGCGAAACAACCATCTCTTTCTCTCACCAACATCTCTCTCTTCCATGTCATCGAAAATCCTACGTGGCAATGCATGAGACAGACTATGAGACTGTTTATGTGTAGCATTGTACCTGCCCTTACGTGGCAATGTTTGCTTTTTCATTGATATATAATTTAAAATTCAAACATGTATATCTTTCTTGTATGAAGTTCAAATGAGTTGATTCTTTTTTCTATATTCTTATAAAAATGTGATCTATCACTTGAAAGACACTTAAATAATGTCCATGGTGATTAGTATTGACTTATCTAACCATGAATGAATGGTCACTTTTGAACATTTCCTTCACATTTTAGTAAATCTCCAACAAAATTGAATTTGGAATTAAAAGTTGTGTACACGTAGACCTTCTAAATCTTTACACATATATTTTTCTCATTGTAATGCTTAGAAGCAACTACAACTATTGAATATTCAACATTTCAAATAAGTTATATGAAACAATGTGAGAGATGTATCATTTTGTGAATGATGTGTATTTTCATTTTATCAAAATCATATGAAACCTTTTTGACAAGTTTATGGACCAAAAATATGTTATCTTGTCAATTTTTAGAATGTTTTGAGCGAAATATTTTTCACTATAAATATTTTTTAATAACATTGAAACTCAAGGTTGAATTATCCATAGTAAATATATGAATTACTCTGGTTTCTGTGGGTGAGAGGCAACTCTGCAACTTATGAGTCTAAATATAATTTTTATTTAGTTTTAAGAACGTTATTTGGGGTACATGTAATCCATTTGGAATTTTTTCCATAAAAACCTAAAAATAAATTTAATCTATTAAAAATAGTAAGTTAATATAAATATTTCTAAAGTATCAACGTAACAACAAACATATAGTATATTTTATGTAAAAAAATGTTTTGAACATATGAGACAATTTTATTTGCTTATTATTTAAGAAAGTATAATTTATAGTTAATAAAATATTGAAACAGTAAAATAATGGGCCCAACAATCTCAATTGGGTCCAAATCTTCAAATCAGCCGGCCCAATCTAACACATCCGCATCCATGATCGTTAGATTATCATATCAACGGTTGATATCGTCCTTAGTATGGAGCCTTGCTATCAAACTAAACAGTCCAATCTCCATGCTCTCTCATTCCCTTTCTCCTTCCTGCCGTGCCCGCCGCCATTCCCCCCTTCTTCCTTCACAGCCTCTCAGATCCGTGCCTAGACACGCCTTCGAAATCCTCCAACAATCCGACGCGCCCGCATCCCTGCTCCTCTCTCTCTCTCTCTCTCTCTCTCTCTCTCTCTCTCTCTCCTCTCTCACACACACACACACACAGCTCACCCGTCGGCGAGGGATGTACGTGCAATGGCGAGGAAGGTCCCCCGCGTGCAATGACGGCGCAAAGGCGAGGAAGGTCCCCCGCACGTCGCGAAGAGAGAGGGTCACTGCATTTGCTTCCTCCCTCGCGTCGTCCAACTGACCCTGCCCAAGGTGTTGTGGCTCCAGGATGTGTGAGGTTCTTTTTTTCCTTTTCCTATTCGTGAATCCCTTCTTCAATTCCATGCATTTGCTTGACTCATATATGGATGGTTGCTTGCGTTGCCTACTGCAGGGTCCGTAAAGAGGTTAATTTGATGTTTAGTTGATTTTCGGGATTGATATGACAGATTTGCCCAATGAGATAATGCAAGTTGCAAATTCTTACTGTGTAAAAGTTCTATCCAATTTTTTAAAAGATATGTTCTGCTAGAGCTTGCAAGAGCCCACAACTTTTTTATGGTCTGGTTGTGACATGTTGTGCTATCTTGTAACTCTTTTTGTTGTGTTTGTAGTCAATGAGTCCATATGTTCTCTAGCACTTCCCTTGGCTCTGTACATCTGAGGTGGCAACGGACAAGAAGCATGAAGGGATTGAGGTACTGATAAAGCATGCTGAGATGTCTAGTGATTTTTGTGTGTTTCTCCAACATCAGCAAGAAGAATATAGTGCTAATTGCTATAGCTGGATTGGTTAGGACTTTTGCTAGTTATTTGGATTCTCATTTTACTAGTTCGTTGGACTGTTCTCTAGTTCTTTTAGTATTGAGATATGAATGTGGTGTTGTGGTGACTAAGACGCGCATCGTTGTATGTACTGATCTGTATTTGCTGTATTTTGGACCAATATGGGCTGACTGGTGTATTTAATTATGAATCTATATGGGCTGATTGGATTTTTCTAATTATGTTATAATATTAGTATTTGTGATTATTCTAATTTTAAAATTAAATGGGCATGTCTAGTAGTTACTAATAGTCCCAATGTATAGTTTAAAATAGGCCTGACCCATGGTTCAAAATGGTCTTGGCCCACGGTCCTATCTGGCCCATGTTCCTTGATGGGCTTGGCCAGTAATATAAATGGGTTTGGTAGCATGAAATGGGTTTCGTCCGTAACACCAAATGTCTGGGTCAAAATGATATAAAAGATTTAGCCCACAATACTAAACAAGTCTAGCCCACAGTTATATCAAACATCTATTTTACGACGTTTTGATTCTATATTATGATAAAAAAAAATATCATCAGTTAGTGACGAAGTAAGCATCGTCATGAAAAATTTGCGATGAAGAAGAATAGAAACATCACAAAATATCTTTTATAACGGACATTCAATGACGAATAGATTTTTGTCACCTGAATGTCGTAAATTCTATACTACGACGTATTTCTTACATTTTACAACAAATCTGAAATGTCGCAAAATGTTAAATTTCTTGTAGTGATCACTAAACCCTGCCAGAACACTCAAAACGCACAACCCTGTAAGTGCTCTCAACGCCAGATCTTTTTATTTCCTCATCGGCTGGCTTCTGGGAAACTGTTGTCACCACTGGGCAATCAAGGAACGTATCTTAGTGGCTTGATTTATCTCCACTCAGGACATTTGCTCTGTGGTTGGTCCCCAAAATCGAAGTGGCAGTGCATCTACCTGCTGCTCCGGATATATAAGCAAGGGCGAGAACCACATCTCATCTGAAAATTTATCTCTTGCACAGTTGCTAGGGCTGCACGGTACAAAATGTGGGTCACATCAATGTTCACCCACGTTTCTAAAGGAAGAGGCGTTCATGAATTAGTGTTTATAGTCACTAGCATGATCCTTTTTGAAGAAAGAGTTATAGTTGTGTTTCAGGGCTGGGAATCTGTTCTGCTTTGCTTCCTCATTCTGTCTCTTGCTCACTGAAAGATTTGGCCATATTCCGTCAGGTAGGCGCTCTCTGAAAATTTCTGAATGGTACGGAGCAGTTTTGAAATGGCATACCACTGTGCGTTTTTTTTTTATGTTTCCTTTCGTCAAACTAATTTTTGATGTTTTTGTTCCAATGTCCATCCGCAATTGCTCAGTTTGTATCCAAATAGCAGAAAATTCTCAATGCCGTTTCAACCATATTATCCCAGGTTCATTTGTTTTTTGAAATCTATTCCTGGTTCAGTTGACTGTTCACTGGAACCCAACATCGATAGATATTTTTGGGTGCCAATACATGACCAGTTTGTCAGCATAACTCTTGTTCGATGGATAGTTTCAGTTAGTTTGTTGTGTCAGTTAGTTTGATTCAGTCGTTTGCTTTCAGTCGTGTGCGCATGACCAGGTCCAGAGGTTGTGCGCCAAGTTAGGGAGCTCTGACGTGTGCACGGGAGCGCGTCTGGCGCCATGCCTCAGCATGTTGATTGGCATGGCGCGCATATCGGGCACTCAGTTGGCCACGATCCATTTGTTTTTCGCTTCCTTTATATACTGCAATATACAACAGAAAACGCTGCCGCTTTGCAGCACAATTTGTGTGTGTTCCACTGTGTTTCGCGTTGAGTTCATTGCCCTGAGAGCTCGCCGGCGGCGTTCCATCGCTGTCACTCCGGCGTTCTCTGACAATTGGTATCAGAGCGAGAGTTCGTGATCCTGTGCAACCATGTCGGCTCCAGGTCGTCAACAAGGCCACGAAGTTCCGGTCCAAGACTTCCGTCGGGTCTCCAGGTCCCCTCCGCCGCGCCGCCCGCGTAATCGCGGTGGCGGGCGGGAGACCGTCGTCGAGCGCATCATCGAGAAATCAAGCGCGTCGTCGACGCTCGTCTACCCCATGCTCACGCGCACCAACTACACCGAGTGGTCCCTGGTGATGCGCGTCAATCTGCAAGCTACGGGGCTCTGGGACATCATCGACCTCGGCGTCGGGGACTTCCGCGACGATCGGAACGCCCTCGCTGCACTCCTCCGCGCTGTGCCATAGGAGATGCAGGCGGGCCTTGCTGTCAAGGCGACGGCGAGAGAGGCGTGGGAAAGCATCAAGGGCATCCGCGTTGGGGTGGAACGCGTCAAGGAGGCCAATGCTGAGAAGCTGAAGCAGGAGTTCGCCGATGCGGCGTTCAGGCCAGGCGAGTGTGTGGAGGATTTCTCCCTTCGCCTGACCACGCTCGCGAACCAGAGGCGCATCCTTGGGGATGAGGTCACTGACAAACAGGTGGTGAAGAAACTGCTTCACTCCGTCCCTGAGGAACTGGAGCAGGTGGCGATCTCAATTGAGACGCTCCTTGATCTCAGCAACACATCGATCGAGGAGGCCACTGGTCTGCTCCGGGCGGTGGAAGATCGGAAGAAGAAGGCTAAGGCCGCGGCCACAGATGCAAGTGGCCGGCTACTTCTCACTGAGGAGGAGTGGCAATCTCGCCAGAAGGCGCGGGATCAGGAAGGCGGGCGCGGCGGATCAAGCAGCGGCGCTCGCGGCCGACGCCGTGGCAGAGGAAGAGGGCGCGGCACGGGCGACGATTCTGCAGGCCGTGAGGTATCCAATAATACTTGCAAGAATTGTGGTAAAGTTGGCCATTGGGCCAGAGACTGTAGGTCCAAGAAGAAATCGGGCCAGGCCCATGTGGCCCAGGAGGAAGAGCAGTCCCTGTTACTGTCCGTGGCCTGTGAGACGCACACAGTCCCACAGCCGCAATCCCCACCGGCGCCGCCGCCGCCGCCACCGGCGATTCCCGACTCCCCTAAGCACGCCGTCCACCTGGTGGAGGAGAAAGTGTTCGCTCAAATCGGTGAGCCAGGGGAGCGGTCGAATCGGCGCTGGGTCCTCGACACCGGCGCGACCAACCATATGACCGGCGTTCGCAGCGCCTTCACCGACCTCGACACCAACGTCTGCGGCACGGTCAAGTTTGGAGACGGGTCGGTTGTCCAGATCGAGGGCTCCGGCACCGTCCTGTACAGCTGCAAGAACGGGGAACACCGCGCCTTCGTCAACGTCTACTACATCCCCAAGCTGACCACGAGCATTATCAGTGTCGGTCAGCTCGACGAGTTCGGGTACGAGGTGCTGGTGAAGGAAGGTTTCATGCGGATCCGTGACCCGGAAGGGAAGCTGCTGGTCAAGGTCGCCCGGGCGGTGAATCGGCTTTATGTGCTCGACCTCACCATAGCACAGCCGGTTTGCTTCTCGGCGCGAGCAGAGGAATCGGCCTGGAGGTGGCACGCCCGCCTTGGGCAGCTCAACTTCCCCGCGATGAAGAAGATGGCGCGCGAGGGGCTGGTGCGAGGCCTCCCTGCCGTGGAGCAGGTGGACCAGTTCTGTGACGGGTGCATCGCCGGCAAGCATCGCCGCACTCCGTTCCCGGAATAGGTCAAGCAGAGAGCATCCCGCGTCCTCGAGCTGGTACATGGGGACCTCTGCGGCGCGATCACACCAACAACGCCAGGTGGAAAAAATTATTTCTTGTTGTTGGTTGATGACTTCAGCAGATTCATGTGGATCGAGTTGCTGGCGTCCAAGAGTCAAGCCGCCGAGGCCATCAAGCGGGTCCGCGCCGCGGCTGAGGCGCGCTCCGGGAAGAAGCTGAGCTGCCTCCGTACCGATCGGGGCGGCGAGTTCACGTCGGCGGACTTCACCAACCACTACACGGAGACGGGGATGCAGCGCCAACTCACGGCACCGTACTCGCCACAGCAGAACGGTGTCGTGGAGCGGCGGAACCAGTCCGTCGTCGCAACGGCCCGGAGCATGATGAAGGCCAAGAACCTGCCGGGCTATTTTTGGGGGGAGGCTGTTGTGACAGCTGTGTATCTCCTCAACAGATCGCCGACGAAGAGCGTGGAAGGGCAGACCCCGTTCGAGGCCTGGCACGGCAAGAAGCCGGCGGTGGGGCATCTGAAGACTTTTGGCTGCATCGCCTACGTCAAGGACACACGCCCGCACCTAAAGAAACTCGATGATCGAAGCCGCAAGATGATCTTCGTGGGTTATGAACCCGGGTCCAAGGCTTTCCGCGCCTACGATCCGCTGTCCGGGCGCGTTCACGTGTCCAGGGACATCATCTTCGACGAGCTGGCCCAATGGGATTGGGACAAGGAAGGAGTAGCTGGGATGAACAACTCCGAGCCGTTCGTCATCGAGCACATCACCACCAGTGAGTTGGTGGTGGAACGTGAGCTGCGGGCAAGTTCTCTAGCACCGGCGTCACCACAGCCGGCGGCCCCAGCACCGGCGACCCCAGCTCCGGCGTCCCCTGTTCACGGCGCGCCTCAAGCCGAGCCACCTCTGTTCGCCTCGCCACCAGGTTCAGAGGTGGATCTCGATGCCGATCATGATGACGCCCCGCTCAGGTTCAGGCGGGTTGACAACATCCTGGGCGACACCGTCGTCCCGGGTCTGGCGCATCGAGAATATGAAGATGAGCTCCACGCCGTGAGTGCAGAGGAGCCGGCCACCTTCGCTGAAGCTAACCGAGAAGAAAATTGGAAATCGGCAATGGCTGAAGAACTGCGATCAATTGAGGAGAACAACACGTGGTGTGCCGCTGATCTTCCTCCAGGGCACCGCGCGATCGGCCTCAAATGGGTGTACAAGGCGAAGAAGGATGAGCGCGGATGCATCGTCAAGCATAAAGCCCGCCTCGTCGCGAAGGGCTATGTCCAGCAGCGCGGCGTCGATTTTGAAGAAGTGTTTGCGCCCGTTGCAAGACTGGAGTCGGTGAGATTAATTCTGGCCGTGGCCGCGCATGAAGGCTGGAAGGTGCATCACATGGATGTGAAGTCCGCGTTCCCGAATGGGGACTTGGCAGAGGAGGTGTATGTCCGGTAGCCACCGGGTTTCACCATCGGCAAGGAAGGACAAGTCCTGAAGCTCAAGAAGGCTCTGTACGGACTCCGGCAAGCACCCCGGGCGTGGTACTCCAAGCTCGACACCTGCCTCACCACGCTCGGGTTCAAGCGGAGCGACCACGAGCACGCGGTGTACACTCGGCGAACGGCGAGCAGGCCTCTGGTGGTCGGCGTGTACGTCGACGACCTCCTCATCGCCGGCGCCCTCGACACCGACATCGCGCGGTTCAAGCAGGAGATGCTGGAACGTTTCCGCATGAGTGATTTGGGCCTTCTGTCCTATTACCTGGGCTTTGAGGTATGTCAAGACTCCAGTGGCATTTCACTTCGTCAAACTGCATATGCACAAAAGTTGTTGGAGAAGCAAGGCATGGCGGTGAGCAATGCATGCCCTGTGCCGATGGAGCCCAAACTCAAGCTCAGTAAAAGAAGCACATCCAGCAAGGTAGATGCAACAGAGTATCGCAGCATTGTCGGTGCGCTGCGGTACCTGGTGCACACAAGACCCGATCTGGGGTTCTCTGTGAGTTATGTCAGTCGTTTCCTAGCAGACCCAAGAGAAGATCACCAGGCAGCAGTGAAGCATATCCTCCGGTACATTGCTGGAACGCGCGATCATGGAGTCCGCTACAGCAGAGGAAGTCCTGGTAACCTGAAGCTGCTCGGATACAGTGATAGTGATCATGGGGGAGACATCGACGACAGCCGCAGCACCTCAGGCGTGTTGTATTTCCTGGGCAACAGCCCCATCACATGGCAATCACAGAAGCAGAAAGTGGTGGCGTTGTCGTCGTGTGAAGCAGAGTATGTGGCGGCGACGGCGGCGGCGTGTCAAGGCATTTGGCTGGCCGGGCTGCTCAGTGAGATTCTCGGTGCCCCGGAGAAGGCACCATCTCTGAAGGTGGACAATCAGTCCGCCATAGCTCTCATCAAGAATCCCGTCCATCATGGCAGAAGCAAGCACATTCGGATTAAATTTCATTTTGTCCGGGAGTGCGTGGGCGAGGGTAGACTGGACGTCGAGTTCGTTGGATCAGCAGATCAGCTGGCAGATTTGTTGACAAAGCCTTTGGCGAAGATCAGGTTCAGGGAGCTGAAGGATCGGATTGGCGTCTACAACATTCAGTAAGTCTGTCGAACAAGCCTTAGGGGGAGATTTGTCAGCATAACTCTTGTTCGATGGATAGTTTCAGTTAGTTTGTTGTGTCAGTTAGTTTGATTCAGTCGTTTGCTTTCAGTCGTGTGCGCATGACCAGGTCCAGAGGTTGTGCGCCAAGTTAGGGAGCTCTGACGTGTGCACGGGAGCGCGTCTCGCGCCATGCCTCAGCATGTTGATTGGCATGGCGCGCATATCGGGCACTCAGTTGGCCACGATCCATTTGTTTTTCGCTTCCTTTATATACTGCAATATACAACAGAAAACGCTGCCGCTTTGCAGCACAATTTGTGTGTGTTCCACTGTGTTTCGCGTTGAGTTCATTGCCCTGAGAGCTCGCCGGCGGCATTCCATCGCTGTCACTCCGGCGTTCTCTGACACAGTTTCATATTCACATGTGTTGCTTGGACTGAATATAATAGAGCAATAAGCTATGTTTCATAAAAGAAACATATTGTACAATTTTATATACTACGTAAATAATTTGTTGTCACTCTAACATAGAGCTTTTCCTAGAAGGTTCGTACTTTCAGAATGTTTTGGTGGTTGTTTCGTTGCCAATTAACACACTTAATTAGTACTGTTATAGCCAATTTTACTCACAACTAAAACAACAAAATTTGACCCATTTTACTTTTTCGTTTTGTATTATCTGACACCAATAACATGTTGTATGAAATGAATGGTTCAGTTTCATCACTTCCTCTATCTAGAAACTGTCCGGGAGGTGATTAGTCTAATTATATATATATGTGCGTTATTCACAAAGCACAAACAAGCCATCCAGCCACCTACTGGTCATGCTGCTAACATTCTTCTAAGTCATCACCGCCTCAATCTGTGACGGCAAAATTTCATGCCAAGATCCTCCTACCCTCTGTTGTTGTTGCATCATGTCTAACTTTATGTCCATTCTATTCATTCATATCACAGTTCCCATGTATATGTTATGATTTTTAATGTTCACCAGATATTCCTGTAAAGATCAACCTGATGCCTATGGAGTTTAGGTTGATAAGGATGTGTCCTTTGTTACTGTTGTAATAAAACTTCTGTTATGCTGCATCATAAGTATATATGATCAGTAAGATTAGGGAATGCCAAAAGAAAATGAAGGTACAAATTTCATTCACTTGGTTATATGATACAATGATAAAGTAATATGCTTAATTGAATTATATTCTGACCTTCCCTATTTATACCAGATAGTTCATTCTTACTTTTATTATATACCTCTATCGAAGCAAGTTGGTGGAGGTGATGCTATACACTATCAGTCACCAGTACTTCATCATTAAATTGTTCACATGGAAATAGATAAATAGTAAAGGTGCACACGTCATATTGCAAATAATTACTGAAAAAGGTTAAGTAAAAAAATTTACTTGAAACCTTGAAAGCATAATTTGTTTTAATCAGGCTTTAGCACCTTCGAACTACTAATCACACTATCCCATTTTCAAGATTCTGCCCAAAACTCTAAATGACATTTTTTCGGTTTATGTGTAATGTATGTCACGTTCCCATGTGTCCCCGTCCCATCCTCATCCCTGCCCTAAAACCACAACTTCCCTCATGACCTCACTGCAGGAGGCATCCGCGTTCCCATCTCTGGTGAGACGGAGCCCCACACTAGCTCACTGGAGGAGGACGGCATAACTGGAGCTAGGGAAGGAGGACGTGATGCAGGCCACAGGGAGAGGTGAAGTCGATGATGTGCTATAGAGCGCCGAGCCGAGTGCGTATTTTTTAGGGATTTGAAAGGTAATATAGGATGGAACGAGCAAAATATTATTAAAAATTGGTTTCATCTATAATGAAATTTTGAATCTCTTGGTATACTGTATCATGAATTTTTCCCCTGTCTCTTATATGGACCTTCCGCATGATTTCATAGGATCACTTTGAAAGCTTCATGCATGCATCAAGATGCTTCGATCTTGTAATTCCTGTTTTGGAAATTGTATAGCCTTGAAGGGATAAGGTTCTTGTATGCTTGCAAGAAGTGCGTATTTGAAATTTGTGGTTAGCTACGCAAGATACTGTAATCACGATGACTATATATGGTTTCTTTTATTTTTCTGTTGAACAAGTTGCCATGCCTCAGCCTCTTCATGATCATAGGCCTTGGATTCTGAATTCCAGGGAGGGCCTCCCTTTCCCCAAAGATGGAAGAAGAGCTTATAGTTTAAGCAATCATAAGACTTGAGATGATAGATATGCAGACCCACAACTTTTGCTGTAACTGAAAAACCGAACAATCTGTCTGAGATCTGAAACGGCCTAAAATCAGCCGCTGTTCCACCAATTGTGGCTTGTAAAATTTGGGAGACTGATTCCGGGGTAAGTCTGAACTTGCAACGGTCAAAAGAGACAACCAAGACAAAGTTGTCGAATGCTTTATTTGTTTTTAGAAAAGGTTGTAGCCAGCTTATATTGAAAGCCAAATTGTCTTACAGAAAACTAAAAGGCTCAAGGCCAAAGCAAACGACTGGCGATGCCAGTTTACATCATCTTAGACTACAACGAAACACTACCCAAGTTCTACTACCAGACTCTAGCTAGAACCTGTAGCGACATCAAGTAGTCCAGGAGCGGCATCAAGTAGTCCAGGACTCTTCTGAGGCTTCAGATTTGCCAGCTTCTAAGACGTCTCAACCATTCCTCCATGTTCCTGCAATATTCCTCTATCCTTGGTCTACTCTTCTCCCTCAGCAAGCAAGTCAATTTCTTCATCTACGAAATAATATTGTTCAAGATATTAGTTGGACACTTCGTGAACTTCTTTTGAATCATCACTTCATTCCTTCTTTTCCAAAGAACCCACCCCACAATTGCAAAGCAGAAAATACCTAAATCAAAGTTGTCCCCCCCCCCCCCCCCTTCCTTTTTTTAGCCAATTTTCTAAGAAATCTTTCATATCCCTGGGAGTTTGATTCCAGTTCAAGGCTTCTTTGATACTAGCCCAAATATATGAGGTCTGTTTACAGCTAAATATAATATGATCACTAGTTTCCATGCAGCCACACAAAATTCACTTTTTACCCCCTTTCCAATTCCTTTCTCCTAATTGGAAACCAGTTTATAATCTGTCCTGCCAAGCCAACCACAAAAGTATTTTTAATTTCATATGAAGTTTTGACTTCCACATATTTTCCATCCTCTTGTCTATCACACCCCTGAAGATAATGTTCCTATAAAAAGATCTTATTGTGAAAGCTTTATTCTTAGTTAGCACCCATTCCACAGTATCCTTGTTCTTGTTTAGTTTGACTTGCTTGACAAGAATACTCCATTCTTTCTTTTCCTCTGCTCCAAAGTTTCTCCTAAAGTCACACCACCATTCCTGATCATCCCAATGTTCACTAACCAAACTCGTTTTGTCTCGACATATAGCATATATATGTGGATGTTTTAATCTTAATGGTACTTCACCAATCCAGACATCATCCTAGAAAATAGTAATCGGGATATTTCTTTTCCTTAATTGCTTTATCAATCCACTACCAGAAATCTTCCCTTTGCCGAGTGTCCGACGGTTTGCCGAGTGCATCATATCAGGCACTCACCAAACCGGCTCTTTGCCGAGTGTAAAAAAAATTACACTTGACAAAGTGTTTGCCGAGTGTATTTTTGGCTGGCACTCGGCAAAGGAAGGTCTTTGTCGAGTGTTTTTTGGTGACACTCGGCAAGGGATTGTGACACCCTGGATGTCAAGAAAATAGTATGACAATCCTAGACACAACAAATGACCAAAAGGGAGCCCACTCAACAAGTAGAAGCCAATTTCAAACCCTTTACATGAAATCTGATCAAATTTGAACATCACTTGAACTACAAAGTCAAATATTTTGAACATAACATGGCACCACTAAAAATATATATTATAGGTTAGCTTGAATTACAGTTTTTAGCGAAATCCTAGATTTTTCTTTGAAGCTTAAATGCCTCAAATAAATGCCTAAATACCCAAAGACACGTTGTATTTGAAAAATCCCTGTTTAAATTTGAGTACAATTTAGTGAAAAACTTATTTTCTAAATTAAGTGCAAATTTTGCTGAACACATCCGTATTTTTTCTATACTCATGTAATCTGTAGAATTAATGATATGAAAATAAGCAGGGAGTGCAGTTTGAAAAATTAACGAAAAAGAAAAGCCCTGTGGGCCCCACCCATCAGCAGCTCAGGTCATCAGCTTCTTCGCTGGTTGGCCGCCGCGGGCGGCACGGCGCCGCCTGGTGATCGCCGAGTCGCGGTACCCCGACAGGGTCCGACACCAGGCAGAAAAACCGATGTTCCGCCCCCAGTTTTCGACCACGCACCCATTTCCTCCCCTTCTCTCCCTTCGGCTCGCGTACCGCGCGTGTCCGAGTCGCCATTGCTGCCGGGTCGAAGCTCCGGCGCCCCGCCGCTCAGTTGCTCCTCCGGCCTCGCGAAGCCGCCCATACTCTGCGCCTCCTCGTCCTCACCCTCTCCGCGAAACCGCTCCCCCACTCCTGTTCAGAGCCGCCGGTAATCGAGGTCTTCTTCCTCGACTCCGACCGCCGTTGACCGCCTCGCCTGCCCGCTCCGGTGAGCTCCGTTCGAATACAGATCCACCTCGCGCAGCTACCAGGCCAACCTCGGCATCTTATCGTGCATCCCCCTCGCCAGAACGCCGCCGTCGTTCGCCGCGAGCCACCACCCCGTCGAGCCACGCCCGTGGTGAGTCTTCTCGCTGGGGGTCTTGTCGAGCGGGTCCGCCGCATTGCTGTCGTGCTCCCAATGAGCCTCGCGACCGGCCCGAGCCGCCCCTCCCCTCGCCGCAGTCGCGCCAGCGTCGCGAGCACGAGTGCTCGCGCCATGGCCGAGCTCCAGCACGAGCTCGTCCTTGCCAGCCTGCGTCGGCTGTGCGCAAGGCCCTATGGCCTAGCGTCTGGCCCTGTTCTCATTGGCCTTAGCCATTTTCCTATTATCTTTGGTTTAATAAATTCCAGAAATTGCCTGCTACATTGTAAAATACATATGTAAATAATTACTGGAAGTTTTGATGCAAACTAAAACTATATAAAATCCTGTAACCGTGTAGTATTTTAGGAAAACACTAAAACATCATGCATGTTAATATGTTTACCAGATCTAAAAATTAATAGAAAAAACTCAAATAACTCGATATCGTGGTATATAAAATGGATAAATTTATGGCCTTTGTCATGTAGCCACTGTTAGTCATCCCTGAGTTCCATGAAAAATTCCATGTTTTAATCTCCAATAGTTTGGCATGTAGAGATTTTACACTAAATAAATTATTTAAACTATTTGGCCATATGCATGTCAATGAAGCTTGGCACATAACTCACTTCTGATGAGCTCAACCTAGGATAAATTGCTCATGAGTATAGGTTGTCCATAATTATGTTAAATGAATTATTTTGTTCTATGAGCTTGATTATGCACAAATCTGTATAGTCAAGTAACTTAGTCCCATTTCACATGCAAGAATTTTATGCCTAGCAGCACCCCTGCACTCGGGACTATTATTTAGTTATTTGTCCACTTGCCATGTTTCATATACACTTGCATTGCTCGAATCCACACATGCGTACTTTATTTTAAATACATAATCATTAAATAAATAGAGTCAATGAAGTAATACGCAAATTAAACTGACTCCTTACTAATTAGTAAACTGAACATGTATTTTACACATCATAACAATACACTTTTCATTAATAAAGTGTCTTGCATCATCTCTCATACATATCATTGCCTCGCATCATGTAGATTCTGAGGCAAACCACGTTGTGATCGATGTGGTGCAGGAACGAGAAGATGGGTGATTTCGCTAGCTAGGAACCAGCTCAAGGCAAGCTCCGGTGCATCCCATCAATTTTACTATTTTTATTTTAGCACTAGATAGTATGATGTAGGCTTGTCTGTGCATTAAGTTTATAAGAGTTGTTTGAAAACCTAATATTGCAGTAGGTTTTCTTTACCCGATGATAGCCTCAGGATGGTAGTCGCTTTGCTTAATTTTGGACGACTAGTTGTCGAGTGGTATGGAGACCACTCGCAGATCAGAAAATATTATTATTAGGGAACGATATCGGCTGAAGGAAAGTTTGGATGGGATAACAAATAGAGACCAGATGGGCAACTAGGTGGAAAGGAAAGGACAGTTTGTCTTTAAGGATGTAGCCCCGTCTATGTCGCTTAAGACTTGCGTCGTGTCCGACCCATGGGATCAAGTTTGGATGTACTGTTTGCATGCTGGAGTTTATAGGCCCAGTAAACTGATGTAGCTACGACTACTACCCGGTCAGAAGATAGTCTTCTGCTTTCTTTGGTGGAACTAGGGCTGAGAGGAGGGAGCATTCTACCCACAGATGGCAGTCGGGACGCATTGCATTAGGGGATCCTTCTTAGGGGAGTCTGGACCTAGAAGACCTTGCAGTACCGTATGTGAAAGGTTGCTCCATACGACTTTCATGAAGCGCGTATGGATTGTGCAAGCAGGTTTCTCCTATAAGATGTAAATCGATTTGAGTCGCACAATAATGAGTACCACTTGATCGCTGCTCCGGAATGTAGTAAGAGGAATAACATAATGAATGGGTTCAATATTATTGTTTGGAATTATTATTATTTGTATTGCAACTATGATTATTATAGTTATAGTGCAAACTAAATTTATTATTTTGCATGTAACTTAACTTGATGCTAACTTAAAAATAATAATCCAGTCATAGACTGGCTTTTTGGCAGCATAAAACCTTACCATTAACCCGTGCATGTCTAGGAGTCGGTTGTAGTTGGCCCTTTTTTTATGGGTAAGTCTGGTTGAGTATTAGTTGCTCAAGGCGTAGCTCTATGCGGTTTTCAGATGTTCAGGGTGGTCAGTTTCCTGAATTCTAGAAGGTCGAGTGGAAACTGTGCAACCCATAGGAGGAGTACTTATTGATTGCCGGTACAGTGTCGTGGGCACGACACTTATCAAGACCGGATCTGTTTCTATCTATCGTCATGAGAGGACGATTGTATCTTAAGTATTTTATCGCACTAGTTTATCTACTATTAGCTATTCCGTTTCCGCAAACTTAGATTTGTAAATATCAATTCGGATTTATGTAAAACTCTGTACTCTATCTATGATCTTGTTGTAACTATATTATTTCTGTCATGTTGTACTATTGGGCATCACAGCGCATGTCGTCACCCGAGAAAGATCTTGGAATGGAATTGTCTTCGTGGTAAGATGATTCTGTTACAGGGAGGTCTTTGCTGAGTGTTTTATGGTGACACTCGGCAAAGATCATTTTTCAATTGTTTTGATCATTTTTAATTTAAATAATATATTGAATTTTCAACTCAAACTTGCCATATAACTATTTAATGAGAATTCCAACCCATTTCTATTTTTATCTGTTTTTTACGATTTTTCAAAAAGTATGTTTTAGAATGAGACTATGTAG
The DNA here is from genome assembly GCA_030378355.1 of Eleusine indica. NCBI lineage: Eukaryota > Viridiplantae > Streptophyta > Magnoliopsida > Poales > Poaceae > Eleusine > Eleusine indica. The sequence continues at coordinate 40,726,770 of CM059501.1, read as the reverse complement.
CTAATATGTTATGAGAACATATAGTCATAGTCTATGTGTAATGAACCTAAATAAAAATAAATTCTTTTTAAATTTCAACTAAAAAATTGTACTCACATGTGTGTATGATTTCTGCATACACCAATTTGCATGCAAAAATTATTAAGGTTGTTAAAATAAAAACCAATTAAGAAAATATAAAAAGTGACATGACTCTATAAATTCAAATTAGAAATAATTTATAATCCAAAAAAAGAACAAAGTGATAGATTATATTTTTCTTAAGGTGTACAAAAAAGAATCAGTTTATTTGGACCAAGAATGGAAAACATATACATGTTTGAATTCCTAAATATGAATCAAAATAATTTCTTTGTCGAGTTTTTTTTTCCTGCCACTCGGCAAAAGTTGTCTTTGCCGAGTGCATTATATTTTACACTCGGAAGCATAGTCTTTGTCGAGTGCCCTACACTTTAAATATAAAAAGGGTGAAAACGGGGAGTAGTCACAAATAAATATGTGGTACAGTGGTAGGAGACTATACGCGCGAAGGGGAGGTCGCGCGTTTGAATCTTGGCAAGCGAACTTAGCCATGTAGCGCGTGAAAAAATGTCGTGACATGCAATTTTATTTAGTTTTTTTTTTGTGATTTAGATTTTGATGAGTGCAAGACTTTTCCGAGTGCTTTTTGACTCGGCAAAGTCTTTGCCGTGTGCTGGATATAAGGCACATGACAAAGCCAGCTTTGCCTATGGCTTTTTTGCCATGTGAGAGATGCCGTGTGCAGTCCACGACAAAGACTTTGTCGTGGGTATTTCGTGCTTTGCCGTGTGCCCTAGGCACACGACAAATGAACTATTTCCCGTAGTGATCGATGGAGTAATCAAGAGACTAAATTTCTCAAGGACAACTGTTTGGACGTGTAAGCCAGGGCGGAAATACAGAGATGGGAGATCCATGAGAGGTTCTAAAGTGGAGGCTTACCTCCAAATGGAGAGATCGGAGAAGGGGCGAGGGTGGTGAAGGATCAGCAAGATCCTGTCCAGATCGCCCACTCCGTCATTCCTCTGCCTCTTTCGTCAGAACGCAAACGTGACGCAGAGACAACTTAAACTGTCATACTTCTGCATGATTTCATAGGACCACTTTGAAAGCTTTGCATGCATCAACATGCGTCGATCTCGTAATTGATATTTTGGAACTTGTATAGCCTAAGGGATAAGGTGCTTGTACGCTGCAAATGGTCAATTCTATTCTCACCTCACTGCCTATTTTCTACATGTGCTCTATTCAGGTCCCAATAACAGTTATAGAGCAAATTGACAAATATAGAAGACATTGTCTATGGAGAGGAGCAGAAATGAATGCAAACAAACCTTCACAGGCTTCATGGGACATGGTAACTAGACCAAAAACAGAGGGTGGCTTGGGGGTCATCAAACTGAGAACAAAGAATGAAGCCCTGTTATTAAAGAATTTGCATAAATTTTTTAACAAAGCAGATCTCCCTTGGGTTCACATGATCTGGGAATGCCATTACACAAATGCTGAGATCCCACGATCAAAAAATAAAGGGTCTTTTTGGTGGAGGGATATTGTAAAGCTTCTTCAAAAATTCAAAGGCATTGCTCAAGCTACCCTGGGCAATGGAACTTCAATTCATTTCTGGAATGATATGTGGAAGGGAAGACTGCTTGCTTCCCAATATCCACAACTACTCTCTTTTGCTAGAAACAAGCTAATTTTGGTAAATAATGTTCTGGAGGCAGAGGAACTTTTTCATCTATTCCATCTACCTCTTTCGGACATTGCTTATCAATAATTGCAGGAAATGCAACTCTACATAGATGGATTGTCTCTTCAAAATGATAATGATGTGTGGTCCTATATTTGGGGGAATACTTCTTTCAACTCACAAAAAGCATATAAGCAACTAATGGGGCACATTCCACAGCAGCTAACATTTGGCTGGTTGATGAGCCCATGGCTCATCGAGTCATTAAAACTACGTATTCTAAAAACAAGCATGATTTTACACATATTGCAGAACATGATGTATCAAAATACTTCAATATTCAGTTTGGATCTTTGACAAATATTTTGAATGATGAAGAGCAAAGTGAGGATATGCCAGCCAATTATTCTATGCCATGCAATATTTTCAATGGGACCAATCTGAAGGTTGATGGAAAGAAACGAGAAACAAAGGAATATGTTATGATTGGATCAATGGTTGTGCCACTTGTAAAAAGTAAGGAACATATATTGGTGTTACAGGTCTTCCCAAAGGTATGCAATACTTTAGTTTCAAAGTCTACACGGCCTCAAGTCCACCCAGTCATGAAATCAGAAGATATGGAAAATCAAAATCAGTTTGGACTTGGTTCAGGATCAGCTAGACAGTGCGGAGTAAAAGTAGCATAACTGGGCCATACGGAGTCGGATTGGACTGAGTAAACACTCGTTGGAAAGATAATTTGATAACCTTTCCAAAGGATCCGTCCCCATAGTCAAATAAATTCCCTAGCAGTTGCAATAATCAAAACAGTGCTGGATTGTGTTGAGTATGAGTCTGTGTTTTCAGATGTGTTTGAGTTGAACCGGGTTTTTGCCTGGCTTGCGTGCCATATAGCCTAGTGCCGGCGCCCCTGTAAGCTGGGACATCATTGTATTGTGTTTTTGGTCATGATGTCCTCCCAAAAACCCTAGAGGTGTTACCCTCCTCTACGGGTTGTTGCCGTCGATCTCTGCCGGTTGCTGAAGTGCGTGATCAAGAGATTCTTCCCTTGGGTGCATGCTGAAACTTGTGGTTCCCCTTCACCAGATCGTGCTTATCTAAGTCACGGGTTGGAGAGTTTATCTACTGCTAGTTTGCATCTACATCACGTTCCTGTAAGCCGGTTAATATCTATCATGTTCTATGTTGTTGCTAGTTTGTGATTGCTATTGCAGAACCAATTTATGGTGTTTACTTATTGTGCTTGCTGGATAGTTCAGTCTGTCATTGTTCTTCCATCTATTGATTGCTGAGATACACAAGCATCAATACCTCATTATACTTGCTGTTATATTCATTGTACCGTGAAAGATTGGGACAAATCTCTGACATGTTGTCATGTCTTTATCATTTGATATCAGTTTTTCTGGGTTGCTCACGGTACTTGCTACTGACTTGTGGTGATTGATTCCTATGATTTTGAGCTATGCTTGAAGTTTGGGCCAACACTATATACAATAAGTTCTCGATCTGAGTATTATGATTGGGAGGATGATATAGAGGCTTCCTATAGGATTGGCGAATTGCCACGAAACCAGTTGGTAAATTTGGCAAAGCAAACATCGTCCTTTGTTGTTTTGCTATGATGGAGACAATTGCAACAAGATCTTGGATACCAAGGTGATGACTATTGCACATCTTAGGCTGCGATGAAGTTGGAATTACGACACCGATTTGATTCCCAACTTGAGTCGAAGAAGAAGATTGTTGATCGTGAGTCCTTCGATGTTCCAAAGTTAGATTATGATACAATTCATCATTGTGTCAAGGAGGTTGTTAGTGCTATTTTTTCCAAACACAAGCAACCTGAGGTGTGTTCGAATGTGCACAAATCAAAAGTAGAGCTGGAAGTTCTTGAGTCTTCTTGTGCTGATCAGGTCGAACCATTAATTAAAGCTGCACATGATCTTGTGGGTTTGTCTTTGATATCTTAGAATGTAAATTCAGATGGCGTCATTGCAGATGTCAAGGGGCAGCGCTGTAATATTTTTCATTCAGAGTGCAAGATTAAAAAGAAGGTATGCAAATTAATTGTTGATGGTGGAAGTTTCAATAATGTGATTAGTTCAGATTTGGTACATGCATTATCTTTATCTACATGGCGGCTTCCTACACCTTATTACATGCAATGGATGAATAAAAGTGGCACCCCGAAAATTACTCACAGGGCGAGAGTAAAATTTTTAGTGGGAGATTATGTTGACACTATGGATTGTGATGTGGCACCTGACATTTGTTGTTAGGAAGACCATGGCAGTTTGATCTTGATGCAACATATGGTGGTCGTTCAAACAATTATTCTTTCATGCTTAAAGGTGTTTATCACATTGTAAAGCCAATGAAGGAATGTGATATTAAGGCTGAGGTTTTTGTTGCTGCAATAAAGAAGAAACATGGTGCAGATATTATCTCAAAGCCGAGGATGACTTTGTTTCAAGGGGAAGAGAATGATGTGGTAGTTCCTGCTGTAACAAGTGCATCTAGTATTTCTAAAATTCTTTCAGTTGTTGCTCATAAACATTGTACCATTCATTGTGATTTGGTCAAAGATGATTTACATGAAGGGAAAAATAATAGTGATGCAAAGTTTGTCTATACAACGCTATTGGTGTTGATCTAAACAGGAAAGGAGCTCATCAGATTATGTCAAAGCCGAGAACAGCTTTAATTCAAGGAAGGGAGGATGACGAGCCCATGGCTCATCGAGTCATTAAAACTACGTATTCTGAAAACAAGCATGATTTTACACATATTGCAGAACATGATGTATCAAAATACTCCAACATTCAATTTGGATCTTTGACAAATATTTTGAATGATGAAGAGCAAAGTGAGGATATGCCAACCAGTTATTCTATGCCATGCAATATTTTCATTGGGACCAATCTGAAGGTTGATGGAAAGAAACGAAGGAATATGTTATGATTGGATCAATGGTTGTGCCACTTGTGAAAAGTAAGGAACTTATATTGGTGTTACAGGTCTTCCCAAAGGTATGCAATACTTTAGTTTCAAAGTCTACACGGCCTCAAGTCCACCCAGTCACGAAATCAGAAGATATGCAAACTCAAAATCAGTTCGGACTCGGTTCAGGATCAGCCAGACAGGTGCGGAGTAAAAGTAGCATAACTGAGCCATACAGATTTGGATTGGGCTGAGTAAGTACTCGTTCGAAACATAATTTGATAACCTTTCCAAAGGATCTGGCCCCATAGTCAAATAAATTCCCTAGCGGTTGCAATAATCAAAACAGTGCCAGGTTGTGTTGAGTCTGAGTCTATTTTCAGATGTGTTCGAGTCGAACCGGGTTTTTGGCTGGCTTGCGTGCCATATAGCCTAGGGCCGGCGCCCCTGTAAGCTAGGACATCATTGTATTGTGTTTTTGGTCATGGTGTCCTCCAAGAAACCATAGAGGTGTTTCCCTCCTCTACCGGTTGTTGCCGCCGATCTCTGCCGGTTGCTGAAGTGTGTGATCAAGAGATTCTTCTATTGGGTGCGTGCTACAACTTGTGGTTCCCCTTCTCTAGATCGTGCTTATCTAAGTCACGGGTTGGAGAGTTTATCTACTGCTGGTTTGCATCTACATCACGTTCCTGTAAGCCGGTTAATATCTATCATGTTCTACGTTGTTGCTAGTTTGTGATTGCTATTGGAGAACCAATTTATGGTGTTTACTTATTGTGGTTGCTGGATAGTTCAGTCTGTCATTGTTCTTCCATCTATTGATTGCTGAGATACACAAGCTTCAATACCTCATTATACTTGCTGTTATATTCATTGTACCGTGAAAGATTGGGATAAATCTCAGATACGTTGTCGTGCCTTTATCACTGGTTGTGGGCATCCTCATGTCAGTTAAAGCATAAGGTGTTCTTTGGCTCATTCTTCAGGATAGAGTCAATAGAAGAGGTTTCCTAAAAAGGAGAAATATGGAACTAGACAGCTATGACAGTGAGCTTTGCCTACTGCAAAAGGAAGAAACATTACATCATCTGTTCATACGTTGTAACTATGCCAAGAGATGCTGGGCAATCATTGGAATCTCTTATCCTCGAACTATTCAACCAAATATGGTCTTCAATACTTTTAGAAGGAAGCTAGGTAACAAGATTGCAATGGAAATTATTATACTGATGACTTGGAGCATTTGGGTGACAAGAAACAACTGGATTTTTAACAATGAAGATCCAACAGTGGGAAAATGCAAAGCCACATTCATCAGGGAATCCTCCCTACTTTTGCATAGGGCGAAAAGTGGTTACTTTCCTCGCATTCAAGAATGGCTAGAGAATCTGATGTAATTTTTTGCTTCTTTTCTATAACTAATGCTTTGTAACTCTTTTTTATATAAGTTAATATATAATCTGTAGGACTTCGGTCCTCCAGTTGCATAAAAAAAAAAGGTGCTTGTACGCTTGCAAGAAGTGCATATTTGAAATTTGTGGTTAGCCACGCAAGATAATGTAATCACGATGACTATATATGGTTCCTAGAAATAAGTAAAACAATGCTTCGTCTTCCTTATTTCAGTTCAATGTCTCTCAGAACACGTGCTTTACATACAAGAATAATCCTTTCACTAACTTTGCTCACCCGTAAATATTTTTCTTATCTTGCAGAGGTATTGTTGAACAGGAGGCGACCTTCTGTGACATGCCATGAGGCGGCGGACACAAGCCGTGCGGCTCCCTCATCCATGATAAAATCAAGCCTACTAACCTAATTGCCTCAAGGGTAGGGCATGGTTAATTTCATAAAAACTCGATAATTACAATTATTGCCCTCTAAAATGAATGGTCTACTGTAGAATAGAAGTGCTCTAAAATTAAGTGGCGACTGGACTGCGTGGTTCGAATACATGGTTGTAGTTACAAAATCTTAACTGAATCAATGTTCTATGTCCCAGGTCTGTCCGTTGGTGCTATATGATCGGTTGGGGTGTGAGCCAGAAGCAGTCCTCGTCGTTCCATTGTTCAGGCAGCTGCTCAATGAACTCCGACTTGTCGTCCCGGAAGCTAAATTTAAACAAGAAACACCGCTCTATAGCTGTCGCAGACAATACACAGATCCGCTTCTTGATGACAAAGTAGGCTTCCCCACCACTCATGCCGATCGTTGCCGCGTCTACGGCAAAGCTGCTAGGCTGCCCCAGGAATAGGATTCGATTTGCAAAGGAGCGGCCGTCCTTCCTCACCCATTCCGGCGCGTCCCGGCTGCTTGCTTCATTTTGCTGCAGCGAGTATACCGACACCACCAGGCCAATTGTCATCTGGGGACCGACGTCAACGAAATTCAATTCAGAACGGTCCCTGTGCTTGTAGTTGGAGCACCTGACTCATGACTCGAACCAAGGCCCACAGCAGTTCGTCCTGCGACTCTAGAACGTAACTAGAATTCGGCTCATCGGCGAGTTCACGAGGTGCTGGCGCCCACCATGCGTCGTCCTTACCGGCAAGGACCACCGACTTGGTTGCGGTGATGCACCGAGCTTCGTGGCCGCGGCACAGCACGATCTTGCCGTTGTGATACGCCATACAGAAACGATCCTTTTCGTAAGGACGGATGGGCAGGGTCTTTCGCAGCGACGTCCACGCCGCGTCACTGGGAGGAAGAAGGGATGCACTGAACGAAGGCAAAAAGAATGTTTTGTAGACCGGACGGAAAAGGTATAGAACGATGGTGCCATCGCTGGAGACTATGACGATGGCGTGATCCGCCCACCACTTGGACTCGTCGTCGCTGGAGAAGGGAGGTAGCCGGGTGGAGACGGCAGACCCAGCAAACCGGTTGCTGATGACGCGGCGGCTGGAGTCAGCGAGGACCGAGGCGACGGTGCCATCGTCCTCCCTGACCACCCATCTCCTGTGTGGAACACGTGCATCTTTCGAGGAGAAGACACAGCGAGCCTTCCGGACCGGTGACCCGTGGCGTCGCACGGCGCGAGGAGCCATGGCAAGAATACAGGGCGGCGTATCGGCAGCAGCCGGAGCGAGATGCACCAGTGCCTGCACACGGCGTGGAAGTAAACATACAATAATCGGCGGCGGCGTGGAGACGGCAAGAGACGTCGTGGAGACGGCAAGAGACGTCGTGGAGCAGATCCAACGGGAGGTCGGCCCAGCGTAAGGACGCCGCTGCCGTAGGTTTTGGCATCACAGATTTTAGATCGGAGGAGGTTTCCGCAATTCGTGGGTTCGTTATCAACTATTTCTAGGTGGACAAGAAGGAATCGGGCTGAACGTGGTAAATAAAATTGATTCCAGTCTTGTCTCTACTTTTTATATTGTGCTCATGTTAATTTCCTTTTATAGTTATCTTAATTTTTATGTGGAGGTGGAAAATAATTCCATTACTCAACACATGCCGAATGATCATCCACGAACTCGGACCTGTAATCAAAGCAGATGTACCTGTACGCACGGCACTGTTCCAGCGCCGATCCATTTTCCCCCACTGTAGCGTGTTCTCCTGTCAATAGACATCACTCATGAAATAAATTTTAGTCATCAGATTTGGCCAATTGTATTCGTCAACACAACAAATTAGTACAACAAAAAATTGAAATCATAATGAGGTAGAATGCAAATCTTATTCGGACATACAAACAATCAAAGTAATCTCCCTTTTTCCTGACCAGCTGTCCGAAGTGTGCCACCACCAAGACGTGTGTGACACTCCTAGAGTCATAAAGGTTCCAAGAACAGCACCTTAGTCATCACAAGAGACTAACACTAAGAATTTGAACTGAAATGACCAAGTTTGAATTTAAATTAAGCATATTTGAATGCCACTTGAACTACAAGTCCAGATTTTTCAACATGACTCATACCTACCAAAAATATATGTTGATGTTCATGGTGGAGTAGAATTTTAAGGAATTGTTTAGAATTTTATCCCTTGATTTAGTGGCTCAAATAAATGCCTAAATGGTCCAAAACTACCCCTCTTTAAAGATTTTTTATTTAAATTTAAATAGCAACCACTGATCGGTATCATTTTATAAATTCAAGCACATCTACCTGAGCCTGCCATATTTTTGGTTCAGTTTGATCAGCTCCAATTTAATTTCCACGAACAGATCAAATGCAACCGGCTATCGGGGTTGGAAAATAAAGGAAAACGAAAACTTCCTATGGGACCCACCCGTCAGCGACTTCAAACAAACACAACTGACGCCGCCCAACACTCCCGCCTGCCCGTACGCCGCGTGAGCGCCGTCGGCTAGGCATCCGCCTCACCCACGGATCGACGCCCCCACACGCCGTTCGGACATCCATCCGGTCGCCCACCTGGTCGGCTCTCTCTCTCTCACTTGCATTACCTCCCGCTCTCACTTCCGCAGTCCGAGCTCGAGCTCGCCATTGCCCTCGCCGCTTCCCTCGCGTTGCTCGGCTAGCTCAGTGCTCCCGTGGGTAAATCCTTCCACCAAAACAGGCACGGAGGACTCCTCTCACTGTTAGCATCGGACGCTTCCCCAATGAGTGCGTGAGCTGAGAGTATTTTGCGGGTTCTTCCGACCACCGCGGCGGCCACCATTGCCGGCCACCTTAGAAATTCTCGGAGCACGGTGAGCTTTATCTCTATTACTCTCACCAGTGCTCTCTAACCCTTCCGTTCGATATTTTTGACCCGAGTCGGCTCCAAGTTCTACAACCTCGTCACCAGAACGTCGTCGTCACCGCCGTTGTTCGTTCTGGGGTCTCAACCTTCGCCTTTCCTCGTCGGTACGTTACTCCGGTGAGCTACCCGCCATTCTTCCTTGCGCCGCGCGCATGCACCTGCTGCCTAAGTCGTTGCCTCGTGATGCATAGCTGTGTCGCTGCCCCGGCGAGCCGCCGTGCCCGCGCCACCGCGCGGCCGAGGGCGCCGCCGCCGCGCGCTCGGCTTGGCCGAGCTGGCCAATGGACAGGTTGGCCGTTGGGCCTCAATGGCCTTCGGGCCGGCCTCACTCTTGGGCCGAATCTGGCCCGAGGAAACCCCCCCGCGCGCGCTTAGTTAATGGGCCGCACAAAATTCAGCCCACGAGCATTTAAATGAATTATCTCGAATTAAATCAATTCCAAGAAATTGTCAAAAGTTGTAAAATACATAACTAATTCGTTATTAGGTGTTTTGAGGCAAAATAAAATTCTCTGGACTCCTCTAACCATGTACTGTTGGGGAATAATGTCAAACCTTCTTGCATGTTAGCATTTTTATCAGAACTAAATTAATTGAGCAAAAACTAGTTAGCTTATAAGTAATTCCCAGTAATTGGTAAATTAATGAAACTTGGTAGCTAACCCTAGTTGCAATGCCTAATCATCCTGCAAAGCGACAAGTGATAATTCCCTGTAATTTAGTCATCATTAAATATATATACCTTTTTCCTCATTTTAATTATCTAAAATTATTGTCTCGGTGCATGTAAGCGAAACTTGGCCAATAAATCACTCCTGGTATTCCCTAACCATATTAAATCACCCTTGCTCATTCGATGTTCAGAACCATGTCAATTTAGTATTTTGTGTCTCAAGTGCAATATTACCATTTAATATATATATAGTTCCACCTTAGCGCTGATTCATGGGTACTTAGTTCTTTGCAAGGGTTGTGCTCGATACACTAAAATATTAATTAAAATAGTACCTACTAGTCATGAACATCATATATGTAGCTCAACCCCGGTCGACACACACACCATACTTTGGTACAACATCGTCGTGATTAAATACTGGAGTCCATGAAGGAAATACACTAAACGTCCTCACCCTGTGCCTCCACTAATTACATTACATTGCTGAACCAATCAACACACCCCGCTCCCTTCCACGAGAAATAGTGTGCATTAACGTATTTATTGAGGAAGTGCCATGAATCTTCTCTCATAAGCATCATCTTTTGCATCATATAGATCACGCAGTGAACCAAGTGGAGACGGGACCGGAGCAGGAGCCAGAAGGAGCTAGTGGTGTGACAGTTGACCAAGAGCAGAACCCAGACAAGCCCCGGTGCATCCCACCAAGTTTTACCCTTTTTATTATAACACTAGATAGTATGATGTAGGTTTGCCTGTGCATTAAGTTTATAGGAATTGTTTGAAAATGATGTAGGTTTGCGTGTGCATTAAGTTTATAGGAATTATTTAAAAACCTAGTATTGCAGTGGGATCCCTGTACTCGGTATTAGCCTCAGGACGATAGTCGCCCTGCTTAATTTAGGACGGCTATTCGTCGAGTGGTATGGAGACAGCTCGTAGATCAGGACTTATCACTTGGGGAATGTTGGCGGATGATGGAAAGTTGGAATGGAACAACCACGAAGACCGGACGGGCAACTAGGTGAAAAGGGAAGGACAGCTTGTCTTCAAGGAGGTAGCCCCGTCCGAGTCACCTAAGGTTACGCCTCGTGTCCGGCTCATGGGATCAAGTTTGAACGTACTGTTTGCATGTTGGAGATATGGGCCCAGTAAACCGACGTAGCTACAATCACTGCCTGATCGGAAGATAGCCTTCTCCCTTCTTTGGTGGAACTGGGGCTGAGAGGAGGGAGCAATCCACCCACGGATGGCGGCACGGGGCGCATCGCGTTGGGGGACCCTTCTCGGGGAGTCTGGACCCGGAAGATCCTGCGGTACTGTAAGCGAATGGTTTCTCCTGCAGGATGTAAATCGATTCGAGTTGCTGCCCCTCACAGTAACGAGTACCACTTGATCGCTGCTCCGAAACAGTGTCAGAAGCCATTAAGATGATGAGTGGGTATAATACTGTTGTTTGGAATTCTTAAGATTGTGTTGCAACCATGATTGTATAGCTTTAGTGCAAACTAAATTTATTATTCCGCATGACAACTTAACTTGATGCTAAAACTAGAAAAAAATAAGGATCCACTCTTAGACTGGCTTTCTAGCAATATAAACTCTATCTCTAGCCTTTGCATGTCTAGGAGTCAGCTGTAGTTGGCCATTTTGACGGGTCAGTCTTGCTGAGTAAATTAGTTACTCAGGGCGTAGACTGCCACTGCGGTGGAAGATTCCACTAGGAGGGCCAGCGCCCCGACTGCTGGAACATTGAGTGGGAGCTGTGCACGAATGAAGACAAGGAGTAGTTCCTTGCTTGCCGGTACGGTGCTTGGGCAAGGCACCTATTATGGCCGGGTTGTTCCCTGTGTGTCACCGTGAGAGGGCGATTGTATCTTATCTATTTTCGTTGAAACTAGTTGAATCATTGTGGAACAATTCGCTTCCGCAAGTTACTTTTGATAAAACTCTAGTTTGTAATATAACTTTGGTATTATGTAAAACTCTGTTCTCCACCTATGCTCTTGTTGCAATTATTTGTTTCTGTCATGTGTTGTACTATTGGGCGCCACAGCATGTGTTGCCACCCAAGGGAGATCCTGGAACGGAGCCGTCTCCGTGGTAAGGCGACGCTGTGACAGCGTGGTATCAGAGCTATCTCGGGAATAGTGCAATATTCAAAGACATATTTTTAAAAACCCCATAACGAACGTGTGAGGACGTGCCCAATAGGATATTATTAGTTATGATCCAGGTGACAATGCTAACTGTAGGAGGTTGTTTGTTTAAATACTGCATCTACGGCATCGTCATCGCATGTATGCGTCCCGCCTAGTGGATAGTAACATGGGAAGCTAGCACAATGGTGTCAACACGGGCTGATTGCGTAAAACATCAGTGTCCTGCCCTAGGACAATAATAAAGGATTATTTTTGACTTGTTTCTTTTGATTTGATGTATTATTTATGGAATAAATTTCCTGCAAGGTACGCTAACCACAATTCTCGTAAGAAATGGGTAGTCTACGACTGACTTGAGAGATTGATTGTCATCGACTATACGTATGGTCCTATTCGTGACCAAATTTTATTTTGTGAGGACGTTTAGGCCGAAAGCATAAGCATACATGAAAAATATTAAAGCATCAAGACATTAACAACAAACTGAAATTTCAGCAAACATATTGTCCACATAAAAATCGATATCTTCTCACTCGTGAGTCAAAAGCATGCAAATAAATACTTATTGAAATCATGAATGAACTCTCTGTACGTCCAGTAAGAAAATTTGGTTTAAAATTTACCGAACAATACCATTTTTGGCCGTCCAAGTCAGCACGCCCAATTCGGGTTAATCTAAAATTCAGATTTTTAACCTATCGTGTAAATTCCATAACTCCTTGCTCCGATCACCACTAGGGCTGTATGAGCACTTCTTGGAAAGGTTATGAAAAGTACTTCAACTTTGGTAGTTTAATATTTCGGGGTTGAGACCTGAAGGACAGAGCTAGGAGCAAATTTTTAGAGTAACCCGGATCTGTCCAGAAAACCGGGTCAGGAATTCGATGGGTAGGGTAAAAATTTGAATATCTCGAGTTTCAAGTATTGGATAGAGACATATAAATATGCGTCGGAAAGGTATTAAAATTCTCTATAATATGGGTAAATTGCTCCGAAATTCTTGGTCTAGGACTCCAGATTACAGAACATTTCCGGAGTGAACCCCGTGATGCTCGGAACAAAATTTTCAGATTCTGACTTGCCACTTAGAAAATTCCTAACTCCTGATTCCCACATCAGATGGGGATGAGTAAGTACTTGTTTGAAAGGTGGTGAAAAACTCTACCACTTTAGTATTCAATTGCTGTCCAGAATCTGTAAGTATGATTGCCTAAAAGTACAACGAAGTGGCAGCCGTACCCTAGGACAGAACGTACCATTTTAGCGAAGTAACCGAATCCACCCTAGAATATGTAACCAATTGCGGTGGTTAAATTCCATGTATCACTCATCACATCATATTGTTTTATTGTTGACTTGCACTCTCTGCGTTTGGAACAAGTACTCACTACTTGGGTTTGCATTCCAGATGGACGAGCACGGGTTTGAGGTGTTCCAGCATGACGGGTGGCGCCACCGTGGCTTTTCCACCCTCCTGTGAGAGATGTGCGCCTTGGGTTACGAGGAGCAGCCTTCATACCGTGGGCGTGAGATCCACCGCTACGGTGTGCCGTTTGTAGAAGTGCATATCAGCGTCTCTCCACACCCGTGCAACCCCGACTTGGCGGGGATGGAGAGCGCAGTCATGGCTGGGAGCCTCAGGGAGGGCCTGGAGAGAATCGGCCACCGGGCTCTCACTCACTTCTGTGGGCGCAACATAGCAGCGCTCTCGGGGACTCCATTTGAGATGATCCCCATTTGGCACCAGGCTGACCCGGTATGGCAGAGGAGCGTGAGACGCGTCTCCCACGACGACTACCCGGAGTACCACGCGGGATACCACCGCGTATCTCACTACTCCGAGTACCCCCTCCACTTGGATGAGGAGTCTAGCAGCCGCAGCAGGATCTTATTATTAGACGCTGAGCAGGTGTGGGTGCAGAGGAATGACTTGCAGACACAGGTCGACGCACAGCAGAGAGAGATTCAGCGGTTGACAACTACTCTTGAGGCGAGTGAGGCTCACATGACGGAGGTCATTGGGCAGCGTGACACTCTCGCGCAGGAGGTGAACAGACGGGGTTTGATTATGCGGCAGCGTGCCAACCACAACGAGCACCTACAGCAGCAGCTGGCGAGTGCCCAGCAGGAGATGGACCTTATGGCGGAGGACCTGGAGACCCTGGCTCACGAGAACCAGGACCTCCAGGCTCACTTGGATGCGATTGGTGCGTCACCGGCAGCACCCGCAGAGGAGGACCCTGAGGAGGACGTGGGTGAGGAGTCCGACATGGACTACGAGCCACCCGACAGACATAGACCGTCCAGGACCCTCTGGCACCGCCGGAGACAGGGCTTAGTAGTCATAGTAGACACGACTAGTCGTACCTATAGGGCATGGTAGATGGGTAGTTTTGACGATCCATGCGTGGTTATTGTATTTTGGGGATCACCCGCGTGAATAGCTTTTGGAAACTCAATGGCCCCATATTCCGAGTTTATGTAGTATGGAACTGATGCCTTGTATTAAGACCGGTGTTAACTGGGAAATTTTAGCTTTTATCATAATTATGTTGTTTACCAAATTGCTGCCCCCGTGTTGCTGTGATATTTGATTTGGTAACTTGTAATGATCATGTTGGAGAAGAGACTAATTGGAATCCTTATTCTTGCATTTCAGAATGGTGCGCACCCGTAATACCAACGAGCTTCATGGAGATCAGCTCGAAGGTTCCAGGGCTTGGGGAAATGACTCTCCACATGGGACTCCACCACCATCGCTGCCACCCAACCCCATGCAGATGATGGCGCAGTTCCTCGCCACCATGATGGAAAGCCAGCAGCAGCAGGTGGAATTCATGCGGGAGCTAGCGCAGCAGAACCTAGCAGCCCAAAATGCTAGGGGCCACAATGACGGCGCGTCGCAGAACGGCACCTACGCTGACTTCCTCGCCACCAGGCCACCCACATTCAACTCAACCACTGAGCCTATGGAAGCGGAGATATTTCTTCGCATGCTCGAGTTCAAATTTGGGCTCCTTAACTGCACGCCCGTGCAGAAGACGTTGTTCGTAGCACAGCAGCTGCATGGCGCAGCTGGGGCATGGTCGGCTAACCATGTCACCTCTGTTGGTGTGGACCAACAGATCACTTAGGACGACTTCAAAAATGCGTTCCGTGCTCACTATATCCCTGCGGGGCTCGTCCGCAGGAAGGCACGTGAATTTGCTGCACTAAAGCAAGGCAACCGCAGCGTCGAGGAGTACTGCAAAAAGTTCAACCGCTTGGCGCTATACGCCCCGGAACAAGTGGACACCCCTGCCAAGCGCAAGGACCGTTTCTTGGAGGGGCTAAGTGCAGAGCTGCAGGACCGCCTCAACCTTAACATGGGCGGCACATTCGCTGAATTCGTCAACAACGCTATCATCGCAGAAAATGGATACCGCAAGGTGATGGCAGAGCGGAAGAGGTCCGCAAGTGCTATGGGGCCATCCAGTGGACCCCCGCAGAAGTTTCGCATGGTGTACACCACCCCATCTGGGCAGAGGTACCGTTCTGCCCCCGAGCCGGCACCATTTGTGCGCCCGCCTCAATCGGCACAGCAGCGACCCCAGGCACCACGTCAGCAGTAGGGCCAAGGTGGGTTCCGCCCGCCACAGCAGCCGAACGCTCAGACCGGACCTTTTCCCTGTTACAACTGCGGTCGTCTGGGACACTTCTTGAGGGAGTGCCCGCACCCCAAGAAGAGCACTAGCCAGAACCCACCAAGGAACAACAACAGCAGCAACAACAACAACCGCAACAACAGGGAACCAGTCCGCACTGGCCGCATGAACAACACCACCCTGGAGGAGATTCCGGAGAACAGCCCCATCCTCGCTGGTATGTTCTCTGTTCGAGACCACCCCGCACTAGTTCTGTTTGATTCGGGAGCATCACATAGCTTTGTTAGTGGGTTCTTCGTCGATAAATACCGGCTGCCTCGCACCCTTATGAAAGCACGATACACCATTAGATCAGCTGGTGGGCAAACCCCTGCTCTCTATGAAATTGAGAAACTCCCAATAACCCTAGGAGCAAAGGTCTACCCTACCAAGTGCATGGTCTTAGAGGGGTGTAGCATTGACATCATTCTGGGCATGCCTTGGATGAGGCAACATAAGGCTATATTGGACATAGACGCCTACACCATACACCTAAACTCTCCCATCCATGGTAGCGTGAGCTTCCGGGTACTACCTCCCCAACTGGCCGCACCAAGCATTCACCACACCACCGCCAGGCAGATAAAGGATATTCCAGTGGTTAGGGAATTTCAGGACGTATTCCCTAACGATCTCCCTGGACTTCCACCGGATCGGGATGTTGAGTTCAAGATTGAGCTTCAGCCAGGGACGACACCCATATCCAAAAGGCCGTATAAAATGGCACCCAAGGAACTAACTGAGTTAAAAGAGCAGCTGAAGGAGCTGCTGGATAAGGGATTCATTCGACCAAGTTCTTCACCTTGGGGTTGTTCGGCACTGTTCATGAAAAAGAAAGATGAGACCTTGAGGCTATGTGTAGATTACCGACCCCTGAATGCTATGACTATCAAGAACAAGTATCCACTACCCTGTATTGACATTCTCTTTGACCAATTTATAGGAGCTAAGGTTTTCTCCAAGATCGAGCTCCGGTCTAGATACCATCAAATTAAAATCCGTGCCGAAGATATTCCTAAGACATCATTTTTTACCCGATACGGACTATATGAGTATTTAGTGATGTCGTTTGGTTTGACAAATGCACCGGCGCACTTCATGTATCTCATGAACTCGGTGTTCATCCCAGAGTTGGACAAGTTTGTAATGGTGTTCATTGACGACATCCTAGTCTACTCGAAATCAGAAGAAGAACATGTAGAGCATCTTCATGTTGTACTACAGAGGTTAAGGGAGCACCAGCTATATGCTAAGTTTAGCAAATGCGAGTTTTGGTTGAAGCAAGTACAATTTTTAGGCCATATTATCTTGGAAGAAGGCATAGCGGTAGATCCTAGCAAAGTAAGAGATGTACTAAATTGGAAGACCCCGAAGACTGTATTTCATATACGTAGTTTTCTGGGATTAGCTGGTTACTACCGCCGTTTCATCCCCAACTTCTCCAAAATTGCAAAGCCCATGACCGAGTTGCTTAAGAAGAACAAGAAATTCATATGGGATGAAGGCTGCGAAAGTGCTTTTGAAACCTTGAAGAAGCACCTGACCACGGCCCCAGTATTAGCTCAACCGGACCTGGGGAAACCGTTCGATGTCTATTGTGATGCTTCGGGTATTGGATTAGGATGCGTGCTCATGCAAGATGGGAGAGTCATTGCTTGTGGATCAAGGAAATTGAGGAAGCACGAACAGAATTACCCCGCACACGATCTGGAGTTAGCAGCAGTGGTGTTAGCCTTAAATATGTAGAGACATTACCTCCTTGGAAATTTAGTTCGTATATACACCGACCACAAAAGCTTGAAGTACATTTTCACTCAAGATCACCTGAACATGAGACAACGCCGTTGGTTGGAAGTGATTAAGGACTACGAGTTGGAAGTGCACTACCACCCAGGAAAAGCTAATGTCATGGCTGACTCACTAAGCCGCAAAGCTCAATGCCACCACATCTTGGTCAGCCCGCAAGTCCAAGATGGTCATTATGTTCAAGTAACACCCCACGGAGCCCTCTATAACGTAGCATTAATTCCTACCTTACGGGAAGAAATAGTAGCAGCCCAGAAAAATAATGTTGGCGTCACACATCTCAGAAGGAGACTATAAGAGGGCGACGCTAAGGTACAATGTTTTCGAGAAGATGCAGCCGGTGTTTTATGGTTCCAGAAATGACTAGTGGTGCCTAAGGATATGGAACTCCGTAGGAAGATTCTGGACGAGGCTCATGTTGCAAAGTACTCCATGCATCCGGGCAGCAACAAGATGTACCACGACTTGAGATCCCGATATTGGTGGACTCGTATGAAGAGGGAAATAGCACGATATGTCACAGAATGTGATACCTGCCGCTGAGTCAAGGACGACCATCTGAAAAAGGCGGGTCTACTACAACCCTTGAGTGTTCCAGCTTAGAAATGGGAGGATATCAGCCTGGATTTCATTGTTGCCCTACTGCTGACGACACACAAATTCGACTCCATATGGGTCATTGTTGATAGGTTGACAAAGGTCGCCCACTTCATCCCTGTGTCGACACGGTTCAAGATGTAGAAATATGCGCAACTATACATTGATCGAATCATGTGTTTGAACGGAGTGCCCAAGACTATAGTATCTGACAGAGGTTCCCAGTTTGTGGGACGCTTTTGGGAGAACCTACATGAGTCACTGGGCACCAGGTTGATTAGAGGTTCCGCTTACCACCCCCAAACAGACGGTCAGACGGAAAGAGTTAACCAAAGATTGGAAGACATGTTAAGGGCGTACGTATTGAATCACAGCACAAAGTGGGATGAATGCCTACCCTTGGCAGAATTTGCATACAAAAATAGTTATCAAGAAAGCATCAAGATGGCACCGTTTGAGGCTCTCTACGGTCGTCGTTGTCACACACCATTGAGTTGGTCAGAATCAGGGGAGAGACTCATATTTGGTTCGGAAATAGTGCAGCAAGCTGAGAAGATAGTACTTGAAATCCAATCAAACTTACGAGCGGCAAAGTCCAGGCAGAAAAGTTATGCGGATAAAAGGCACCGCCCGTTGGAATTTAGGGCCGGCGATATGGTCTACCTTCGAGTGTCACCAACCAAGAGTGTACAGCGATTTTGGATTCGCGGAAAGTTAGCACCTCGTTATATCAGCCCCTACCCAATCATTGCGAGATGCGGACCTGTAGCCTACAAACTCCAACTGCCAGTGGAACTTGCTGGAGTGCACGACACATTCCACATGTCCCAACTAAAAAAATGTCTGAAAACACCAGTAGACATTCCCCTGGAGACCACTGGGCAATTACCACCCGATCTGACGTATTCAGAGTGTCCGGTGAGGGTGCTAGACGAGAAGGAACGAGTTACGCGTAAGAAGACGCTCAATTTCTACAAGATTCAATGGAGCAATCACACCGCTAGGGAGGCTACTTGGGAAACCAAAGAGTTCCTGCAAAGCCACTACCCCGAGTTCCTACGCCACCACTTAGGTAAGCCGTTATCACACCCTATAATCTCGGGGCGACATTTCTTTAAGAGAGGAGGGCTGTGACACTCCTAGAGTCATAAAGGTTCCAAGAACAGCACCTTAGTCATCACAAGAGACTAACACTAAGAATTTGAACTGAAATGACCAAGTTTGAATTTAAATTAAGCATATTTGAATGCCACTTGAACTACAAGTCCAGATTTTTCAACATGACTCATACCTACCAAAAATATATGTTGATGTTCATGGTGGAGTAGAATTTTAAGGAATTTTTCAGAATTTTATCCCTTGATTTAGTGGCTCAAATAAATTCCTAAAAGGTCCAAAACTACACCTCTTTAAAGATTCTTCATTCAAATTTAAGAAGCAACCACTCATCGGTATCATTTTTATAAATTCAAGCACATCTTCCTGAGCCTGCTATATTTTTGGTTCAGTTTGATCAGCTCCAAATTAATTTCCACAAAAATATCAAATACAACCGGCTGTCAGGGTTGGAAAATAAAGGAAAATGAAAACTCCCTGTGGGACCCACCTATCAGCGGCTTCAAACAAACACAACTAACGCCGCCCAAAACTCCTGCCTGCCCGTACGCCGCGTGGGCGCCGTCGGCTAGGCATCCGCCTCGCCCACGGATCGACGCCCCCACATGCTGTTCGGACATCCATCCAGTCGCCCACCTGGTCGGCTCTCTCTCTCACTCACTTGCATTACCTCCCGCTCTCACTTCTACAGTCCGAGCTCGAGCTCGCCATTGCCCTCGCCGCTTCCCTCGCTTCGCCCGGCTAGCTCAGTGCTCAAGTGGGTAAATCCTTCCACCAAAACAGGCAGGAAGGACTCCTCTCACTATTAGCATCGGACGCTTCTCCAATGAGTGCGTGATCTAAGAGTATTTTGCGGGTTCCTCCGACCACCGTGGCGGCCACCATTGCCAGCGACATCGAAAATTCTCGGAGCACGGTGAGATTTATCTCTATTACTCTCACCAGTGCTCTCTAACCCTTCCGTTCGATATTTTTGACCCGAGTCGGCTCCAAGTTCTACAACCTCATCACCAGAACATCGTCGTCACCGCCGTTGTTCGTTCCAGGGTCTCAGCCTCCGCCTTCCCTCGTCGGCACGTTACTACGATGAGCTACCAGCCATTCTTCCTTGCACCGCGCGCATGCATCTGCCGCCTAAGTCATTGCCTCGCGGTGCATAGCTGTGTCGCTGCCCCGGCGAGCCGCCGTGCCCGCGCCACCGTGCGGCCGAGGGCGCCGCCACCGCGTGCTCGGCTTGGCCGAGCTGGACAATGGCCAGGTTGGCCGCTGGGCCGCAATGGCCTTCAGGCCGGCCTCACTGTTGGGCCGAATCTGGCCCGAGGACACCCCCGCACGCGCGCTCAGCCAATAGGCCGCACAAGATTTAGCCCATGAGCATTTAAATGAATTATCTCGAATTGAATCAATTCCAAGAAATTGTCAAAAGTTGTAAAATACATAACTAATTCGTTATTAGGTATTTTGAGGCAAAATAAAATTCTCTGGACTCGTCTGACCATGTACTGTTGGGGAATGATGTGAAACCTTCTTGCATGTTAGCATTTTTATCAGAACTAAATTAATTGAGCAAAAACTAAATAGCGTATAAGTAATTCCCTGTAATTGGTAAATTAATGAAACTTGGTAGTTAATCCTAGTTGCAAGGCCTAATCATCCTGCAAAGCGACAAGTGATAATTCCCTGTAATTTAGTCATCATTAAATATATATACCTTTTCCCTTATTTTAATTATCTAAAATTATTGTCTCAGTGCATGTAAGCGAAACTTGGCCAATAAATCACCTGGTATTCCCTAACCATATTAAATCACCCTTGCTCATTCGATGTTCAGAACCATGTCAATTTAGTAATTTGTGTCTCAAGTGTAATATTACCATTTAATATATATATATATATATATATAGTTCCACCTTAGGGCTGATTCATGGGTACTTAGTTCTTTGCGAGGGTTGTGCTCGATACACTAAAACATTATGAACATCACATATGTAGCTCAACCCCGGTCGACACACACACCATACTTTGGTATAACGTCGTCTCGATTAAATACTAGAGTCCATGAAGGAAATACACTAAACGCCCTCACCCTGTGCCTCCACTAAATACGTTACATTGCTGAACCAATCAACACACCCCGCTCCCTTCCACGAGAAATAGTGTGCATTAACATATTTATTGAGGAAGTGGCATGAATCTTCTCTCATAAGCATCATCTTTTGCATCATATAGATCACGCAGTGAACCAAGTGGAGACGGGACCGGAGCAGGAGCCAGAAGGAGCCGGTGGTGTGACAGCTGACCAAGAGCAGAACCCAGGCAAGCCCCGGTGCATCCCACCAAGTTTTACCCTTTTTATTATAACACTAGATAGTGTGATATAGGTTTGCCTGTGCGTTAAGTTTATAGGAGTTGTTTGAAAACCTAGTATTGCAGTAGGATCCCTGTACCCGGTATTAGCCTCAGGACGGTACTTGCTCTGCTTAATTTAGGACGGCTATTCGTCGAGTGGTATGGAGACCGCTCGTAGATCAGGACTTCTCACTTAGGGAATGTTGGCGGATAATGGAAAATTGGAATGGAACAACAATGAAGACCGGACGAGCAACTAGGTGGAAAGGGAAGGACAGCTTGTCTTCAAGGAGGTAGCCCCGTCCGAGTCACCTAAGGCTACGCCTTGTGTCCTTCCCATGGGATCAAGTTTGAACGTACTGTTTGCATGCTGGAGATATCGGCCCAGTAAACCGACGTAGCTACAATTACTGCCTGGTCGGAAGATAGCCTTCTCCCTTCTTTGGTGAAATTGGGGCTGAGAGGAGGGAGCAATCCATCCACGGATGGCGGCACGGGGCGCATCGTGTTGGGGGACCCTTCTCAGGGCAGTCTGGACCCGAAAGACCATGCGGTACCGTAAGCGAAAGGTTGCTCCATGCGGCTTCCAGGAAGCGCGTATGGGTCATGCAAGCAGGTTTCTCCTGCAGGATGTAAATCGATTCTAGTCGCTGCCCCTCACAGTAACGAGTACCACTTGATCGCTGCTCCAAAACAGTGTCGGAAGCCATTAAGATGATGAGTGGGTATAATACTGTTGTTTGGAATTCTTAAGATTGTGTTGCAACCATGATTGTATAGCTTTAGTGCAAACTAAATTTATTATTCCGCATGACAACTTAACTTGATGTTAAAACTGGAAAAAAATAAGGATCCACTCTTAGGCTAGCTTTCTGGCAATATAAGTCCTATCCCTAGCCTTTACATGTCTAGGAGTCGGCTGTAGTTGGCCATTTTGACGGGTCAGTCTTGCTGAGTAAATTAGTTACTCAGGGCGTAGCTCTACGTGATTTTCAGATGACCAGGACGGAGACTGCCACTGCGGTGGAAGATTCCACTGGGAGGGCCAGCGCCCCGACTGCTGAAACATTGAGTGGGAGCTGTGCACGAATGAAGACGAGGAGTAGTTCCTTGCTTGCCAGTACGGTGCTTGGGCAAGTCACCTATTATGGCCGGGTTGTTCCCTATGTGTCGCCGTGAGAGGGCGATTGTATCTTATCTATTTTCGTCGAAACTAGTTGAATCATTGTGGAACAATTCGCTTTCGCAAGTTACTTTTGATAAAACTCTGGTTTATAATATAACTTCGGATTTATGTAAAACTCTGTTCTTCACCTATGCTATTGTTGCAATTATTTGTTTCTATCATGTGTTGTACTATTGGGCGCCACAGCACGTGTCATCACCCAAGGGAGATCCTGGAACGGAGCCGTCTTCGTGGTAAGGCGGTTCTGTGACAACGTGGAGTTTTTGGCATATAACTGCTGCTGCGGCCTGCAGATGAGGCTATGGCCAAGCTTCGCCGGGACTGTTTTCATCACCTCCTTGCAACTGTTTTCGTCACTCCATGACTGCACATAGCTCTTGTAGCCGGTTGCTATAGATTTCGGAGCACGGGTCACATCTGACAGCAGTCCCAGTTGCTCAATCTTGCGTGCTGTGGCTCTATGATGTCCGCACCATCCTTCTCATTCGATAGCTGCCATGCCTTTCACGTGATTTTTGGTTAGATAATCCTCTCCATTATCTTAATTTAAACACTTTGAACATTTGATCACTACTATAAACCCCTCGTCAGCAGCGGTTTAAAACCCCTCATAGCAACGGTTTTAGAACCGCTGTTGATTAACTATTGTTGATAGTAAGGGTTATCAACAGCGGTTCTAGAACTACTGCTGATACCTTAGCAACAGCAGTGGTTTAAAACTGTGAACCGTTGTTGATACTCCACATATCAGCAGCGATTCAAAGTTATGAACTGTTGCTAAAACATATTCCTGTTTTTTAAAAAATAATTATGATATTTCACAAATGCTTTAGCAACATGAATAATTTTAGATTGTACAGCAAGACAAGTGAATGCTTTGGGACCAAATCAGTATTGTTTTGGTGCTTTGTATTGCTTACTTCACACAGACATGTCTCAATACAGATAACATTTAAGTATAATTTTAAAGCACATAGAGCAACATTGAGTCCGTTCACCAAAATTAACAGGCAAATCTACTACGTTACATCCAAACTAACAAGAGTTCTAAAATAATTTCTCTTCCCTTTCCTTCTCACAACCATGTTGCACACTAGTCACTAAGAGCTTCAACCATGGTTATCTGCTGGTCATTCTGAAAGAAAAATGTGAGATTTACTGTTTTGATCTAGATTATATATGAAGTTAAAGTTACAGTTCTATAGCTATCAACTTGTTTTTGATAGAAACAATTAGAGACCAACTGGTAAGGAGAATGATTACTTGTTAGTTAGTGCAGCTACAGTGCAAGACTTCACTCTGATCTTCACAATCAATCTTAGATACAAACATTGTAACTAGTCAGTCTATGTTCTTCTCTCACAGAGAAAAGATTAAAACAAACTGCTATTAGTTATCAATGCATAATTGAGTCACAGAAAAAGTGCTACAGTGTGACACTCCAGGTGTCAGGAACTCTCAGCACATTGCCTTAGGCTGACCCTCACATGCCTGGGACCACCCAGATAAAATTTGAGTCAAATTTGAATTGGTTGAAACTGAGATTTAAATAAAGTTGAATCCCAATTGAACTAGAAGTCGAATGTTTTCAATATAATTTGTGCCTGCCGAAAATATATGTTGTAGTAAATGTCGAAATCAAATTTTTAGGAAAATCTCAGGTTTGACATGATTGTCGCCGGCGACCTAAAATCCGATGAGGCGCTGTTTGGCATGCATGTTGCCGGCGACCTAAAATCCTCCGTCTCCAATGAATTTCCGGATGTGTTCCCTGATGATCTTCCTGGACTACCTCCGAACCGGGATGTAGAATTGAAGATTGAGCTCCAGCCAGGCACTGCACCCATATCCAAGAGACCATAGAAACACGCGCAGGGAGTCCCCTAGCACCTTTAAGAAACCCAACCTCGAACCCTTGCGCGAGCACGCCGGATTTGAAAGAAATCCGATGAGGCGCTGTTTGGCATGCATGTTGCTGGCGACCTAAAATCGCTTACTCCTTGCTCTATCGGGTGCGCGTCGAGCCAAGCTTCGCGTAGGTATTTCATTTGTAATTTTTTTATGCTGATTTGGCCCGGTTTTGCAAGCGCCGCTGCCCTCGGGCGTGCTCTGGCCACCATGGCTGAGCCGCTGCACGACCTGGTGCTGGTCTCAGGCAGATCATGTGTGGCAAAGATTGTGTGGTCTTCGGTGGCTCCAATCTGATTGGCCGAGGGCCCTTTAATCCTTCTTCCTGCATTCTAAATATTGCACATAAACTTGTCTTGCTAGAAAAATGCGTAGGAAGCATTATGCTTGGGAGAAAATTACAAACCAAACATTATTAGGCTCCTCTTACCATCTACTATTTTATAAAAGTGCTAGTTCCCAATGCATGTGACTTTAGTGGTCAGATCTAAATTAATCTTGAAAAATACAAATAAATTCATAAGTAGGTCTCTGTAGTTGCTAAATTCATGAAACTTGGCATGCATATCTCTTTTGTCATTCCTAACCACCCTGCAAATCCACAAATCTAAATTTCTAGTATATTTGTCATAACGAATTATTGGACATTTTCACTAGATTAATTATATAAAATTATTGGCTCAATGCATGTCTATGAAACTTGGTCCAAAATTTACCCTTGGCATGTTCTAACTACAGTAAGTCACCCATCATCATTTGACTTCCAGAACCATGCTAAAATAATTATTTGACTTGTAGGCTTAATATTTCAATCAACTACATAGCCATAATTAGGCATATTACCTTATGTGTTTATGCCTTGCATAGCACACCTCCCACGAACTGAAAATAATGCTAAGATCAATACCCCTCCTCTATTATACACTTCACATAATTGTCACTCATCATGATCACATCCTCCCCTTTCACTTCTACCGTAAAATGTTGCGCTAATATATCTGTTCCAGTAGTACCACGAATCTTCTCTCATGCACAACATCACATTTGGATCATGTAGATCACGAAGTGAACCACATGGAGGCAGGACAGGAGCAGGAGCCAGAAGGACCGGGTGATGCTTCAGCTAACTAGGAGCAGGACCAAGGCAAGCCCCGGTGCATCCCACCAGTTTTACATTTTCATTTTATCACTAGTTAGGGATGTAGACTTGTCTGTGCACTAAGTTTATAGGAGTTGCCTGAAAACTAGTATTGCGGTAGGTCCCCTTTAACCAATAATAGTCTTAGGACGGTAGTCGCTCTGCTTAATTTAGGACGATCATTCGTCGAGTGGTATGGAGACCACTCGTAGATCAGGAAGTATTATCACTTGGGAATGATGTCAGATGAGATAAAGATAGAATGGGATAACAAGTGAAGGCCAGACGGGAAATTAAGTGGAAAGAGAAGGACAACTTATCTTCAAGGAGGTAGCCCCGTCTGAGTCACTTAATACTACACGTTGTGTCCGACCCATGGGATCAAGTTTGAACGTACTGTTTGCATGCTGGATTTATGGGCCTAGTAAACTGATGTAGCTATGACTACTGCTTGGTCGGAAGGTACCCAGATCCTTGAGGTGGAACTAGGGCTAAGAGGAGGAAGCAATCCACCCACGGATGGCGGAACGGGGCGCATCGCGTTGGGGGACCCTTCTCGGGGGAGCTAGGCGCGGAAGACCTTGTGGTACCGTATGCGAAAGGTTGCTCCATGCGGCTTCCACAAAGCGCGTATGGATCGTGCAAGCAGGTTTCTCCAGTAGGATGTAAATTGATTCAAGTCGTTGCCCTTCAGAGTAACGAGTACCACTTGATAACTCTGCCGGAACATTGTTGGAAGCCACTAATATGATGAGTGGGTTCAATATTGCTATTTGGAATTATTAATATTTGTATTGCAACCATGACTGTTGTAACTATAGTGCAAACTAAGTTTATTGTTTTGCATGACAACTTAACTTGATGCTAAAACGTGAAAAATATGGATCCGCTTTTAGGCTGGCTTTTGGCAACATAAACTCTACCCTTAGCCTTTGCATGTCTAGGTGTCGGCTGTAGTTAGCCATTTTGATGGGTCAGTCTTGCTGAGTAAATTGGTTGCTCTGGGTGTAGCTCTATGTGGTTTTCAGATGACCAGGGTGGAGACTGCCACTACGATGGGAGGTTCCACTGGGAAGGCCAACGTCCTGACTGCTGGAATATGGAATGAGAGCTTTGCACTCACAACGATGAGGAGTAATCTTTTGATTTCCGGTACGGTGTTTTGGGCAGAACACCTATCATGACCGGATTTCCTATGTGTATCATCGTGAGAGGATGATTGTACCTTACTTATTCTATCAAACCATTTATTTCTGTTGAACCATGTCGCTTCTGCACTTTTAAAACTCTGGTTCGTATATTAAATTTGGATTCATGTAAAACTCTGTACTCTATCTATGTTCTTCTTACAACTATATTCTTCTATCATGTGTTGTACTATTGGGCGTCACAGCGCATGTCGTAACCCGAGAATGATCCTAGAATGGGACAGTCTCTGTGGTAAGGCGGCGCCGTTACAACATGGTATCAGAGCTGTCTCGGGAATAGTGCAACATTCAAAGACATATTTTTGAAAACCCCATAACGAACGTGTCAGGACGTGCCCATTAGATTATTATTAGTTATGATTCAGGTGGCAAAGCTAACTATAGGAGGTTGTTTGTTTAAATATCTACATCTACGGCCTCGTCAACGAAGGTATGTGTCCTGCTCTATGGATAGTAACATGGGAAGCTAGCACAAAGGTGTGAACGCGGGCTGATTGTGGTAAACATCAGTGTCCTACCCTAAGACAATAATAAGGGATTATTTTCGGCTCGTTTCTTTTCTATTTGATGTATTGTTTCTGAAATGAATCTTGTGCAGATACGCTAACCACGAATCGAGTAAGAAACAGGTAGTATACGACTAACATGAGGGATCGTCTGCCACTGACTATGCGTATGGTCCTATTCACTGCCAACTTTTATTTTTGTGAGGATGTATAGGCCGAAAGCATATGCATCATGTAAAATATCAAAGCATTAAGTTGTTGTGGAAACCTGAAATTTCAGCAAACATGTTGCTCACATAAAAATCGATATGTTCTCACTCGAGAGTCAAAAGTATGCAAATAAATACTTATTGAAATGATGAATGAACTCTCTGTACATCCAGCAAGAAATTTTGTTTTAAAGATTACCGGACAATACCATTTTTGGTCCATCAAAGCCAGCGCGTCGATTTGATATCAATCTGAAATTCAGATTATGACCTATCTTATAAAATTTGTAACTCGTTGTTCAGATCGCCTCTAGGGCTGTATGAGCACTTTATGGAAAGGTTGTGAAAAATTATAAAACTTTGGTATTCTGACCATTCCTTTTTGAAGCTTTTAAGACATATTTATAAGCCCATTTTCAGAGCAACATTATTCTATCCCCAGAAACAGTTCAACAGTCAAGTAGCAACTTGCGAATTCTATATTTCGAGTTCGAAGAATTGGTTGGAAGTATGCAAGTATGTGTTGGAAAGGTGCTAAAATTATCCATAATGCTGATTCTTTATTTCTAGGGCTAAATGAAACGAAACCTGGTTTTTGGACCGTTTTTCGGACTAAAAACAGTGTTGTCCTCAACAGATTTCAGATTCTGACTTGCAACTTAGAAAATTCGTAGCTCCTGACCCGCTTATTAGATGAAGTTGAGTAAGTACTTGTTGGAAAGGTATTGAAATCGTCTACAACATTGATGTTCAGTGGTGTTCCAAATTATGTACATAAGTTAGCTAAAAAACTCTGTTTAGTGACTGCTGTACCGACAGGGCAGAACTGAACGCACTCTGAATATTTTTGGACAAGTAATCACCACTAGTATATTTGTTTTCCTTGCTGAACTGCACTTTCCTACATTTGGAGCATCCTACTTGCCCTTGAATTTGTGTTCCCTCATGATTTTATTGGATAAGAAACTAATGGTACCCTAATTCTTGTATTTCAGAATGGCTCGTACTCGCAACACCAATGAGCTTCACGGTAAACAGCCCGAGGACTCCAGGGCTAGAGGTGATAACACTCGGCAAGGGACTCCACCACCCCCACCCGACCCTATGCAGATGATGGCGTGGTTCTTCGCCACCGTGATGGAGAACCAGAAGCAACAAGGAGAATTTATGTGGGAGCTGATACAACAGAACATGGCAAACAAGAATGCTAGGGGCAACAATGATGGCGCACCGCAGAACAGTACCTATGCCGATTTCCTCGCAACCAGGCCACCTACGTTCAGCTACACCACAGAGCCCACGGAAGCTGAAAATTTCCTTCGGATGCTTGAGTCCATGTTTGGGCTCCTCAACTGCACACCGGCGCAAAAGACCTTGTATGCAGCACAGCAGCTGCATGGAGCAGCTAGGGCATGGTGGGCCAACCATGTCACTTCAATTGGAGAAAACCAACATATTACTTGGGACGAGTTCAAGACAGCGCTCCGTGACATACATCTTCCTGCAGTGCTCATCCACAGGAAGGCACGGGAGTTCACGGCACTGAAACAAGGCAACCGCAGTGTCGAGGAATACCGCAAGGAATTCAACCGTTTGGCACTGTATGCTCCTAAACAAGTAGACACCCCCGCCAAGCATAAGGACCATTTCTTGGAGGGACTAAGCGTAGAGCTGCAGGACCACCTCAACCTTAACATGGACGGCACATTCGCTGAGTTCGTAAACAAGTCTATCATCTCAGAAGATGGGTATCGTAAGGTGATGGTAGAGCGGAAGAGATCCGCTAGTGCTATGGGGCCATCAGTGGACCCTCGTAGAAGTATCGCATGGTGTACACGGACCCTTCAGAACAGAAGTATCGCTCCACCCCCGTGATGGCACCGTTTCCACATCCACCCCAGCAAATACAGCAACGACCATAGGCACAACGTCAACAGCAGAACCAAGGAGGGTATCACCCACCGCAATAGCAGAATACCTAGACAAGACCTTCCCCTGTTACAACTGTGGCTGTCTTGGACACTTCTCAAGGGAGTGCCCGTACGCCAAGAAAAACGCTGGTCAGAACCTGCTGAGGAACAACAACAATAGCAACAACAACAAGGGACCTGTCCGCGCTGGTCGCATGAACAACACTACTCTGGAGGAGATTCTAGAGAACAGTCCCATCCTTGCTGGTATGTTCTCTATCCACAACCACCCAGCGCTTGTTCTGTTTGATTTGGGGGTCTCACAAAATTTTATTAGTGCGTCATATGCTAAAACTCGGCAACTACCCCACCACCTTATGAAGTCACAATACCTAATTAGGTCATCACATGGATATACCCCTGCGAGGTATGAAGTTAGGGGAGTACCTATAACACTAGCAACAAATGTGTATCTGGCAGACTACATAGTTCTTGAGGGGAGCAACATCGATGTGATTTTAGGTATATCCTGGATGAGGCACCACAAAGCTATTTTAGATATAGACACTTACAAAGTACACCTAGACTCACCCACCTGAGGCAAAGTGAGCTTCCGGGTGAATTACCCCCGACCGGGTACATCTGTAGTTTACCACACCACAGCCGAACTAGTGAAGGATATCCCAGTGGTCAATGAATTTCCGGATGTGTTCCCTGATGATCTTCCTGGACTACCTCCGAACCGGGATGTAGAATTGAAGATTGAGCTCCAGCCAGGCACTGCACCCATATCCAAGAGACCATAGAAACACGCGCAGGGAGTCCCCTAGCACCTTTAAGAAACCCAACCTCGAACCCTTGCGCGAGCACGCCGGATTTGAAAGAAATCCGATGAGGCGCTGTTTGGCATGCATGTTGCCGGCGACCTAAAATCGCTTACTGCTTGCTCTATCGGGTGCGCGTCGAGCCAAGCTTCGCGTAGGTATTTCATTTGTAATTTTTTTATGCTGATTTGGCCCGGTTTTGCAAGCGCCGCTGCCCTCGGGCGTGCTCTGGCCACCATGGCTGAGCCGCTGCACGACCTGGTGCTGGTCTCAGGCAGATCATGTGTGGCAAAGATTGTGTGGTCTTCGGTGGCTCCAATCTGATTGGCCGAGGGCCCTTTAATCCTTCTTCCTGCATTCTAAATATTGCACATAAACTTGTCTTGCTAGAAAAATGCGTAGGAAGCATTATGCTTGGGAGAAAATTACAAACCAAACATTATTAGGCTCCTCTTACCATCTACTATTTTATAAAAGTGCTAGTTCCCAATGCATGTGACTTTAGTGGTCAGATCTAAATTAATCTTGAAAAATACAAATAAATTCATAAGTAGGTCTCTGTAGTTGCTAAATTCATGAAACTTGGCATGCATATCTCTTTTGTCATTCCTAACCACCCTGCAAATCCACAAATCTAAATTTCTAGTATATTTGTCATAACGAATTATTGGACATTTTCACTAGATTAATTATATAAAATTATTGGCTCAATGCATGTCTATGAAACTTGGTCCAAAATTTACCCTTGGCATGTTCTAACTACAGTAAGTCACCCATCATCATTTGACTTCCAGAACCATGCTAAAATAATTATTTGACTTGTAGGCTTAATATTTCAATCAACTACATAGCCATAATTAGGCATATTACCTTATGTGTTTATGCCTTGCATAGCACACCTCCCACGAACTGAAAATAATGCTAAGATCAATACCCCTCCTCTATTATACACTTCACATAATTGTCACTCATCATGAGCACATCCTCCCCTTTCACTTCTACCTTAAAATGTTGCGCTAATATATCTGTTCCAGTAGTACCACGAATCTTCTCTCATGCACAACATCACATTTGGATCATGTAGATCACGAATTGAACCACATGGAGGCAGGACAGGAGCAGGAGCCAGAAGGACCGGGTGATGCTTCAGCTAACTAGGAGCAGGACCAAGGCAAGCCCCGGTGCATCCCACCAGTTTTACATTTTCATTTTGTCACTAGTTAGGGATGTAGACTTGTCTATGCACTAAGTTTATAGGAGTTGCTTGAAAACTAGTATTGCGGTAGGTCCCCTTTAACCAATAATAGCCTTAGGACGGTAGTCGCTCTGCTTAATTTAGGACGATCATTCGTCGAGTGGTATGGAGACCACTCGTAGATCAGGAAGTATTATCACTTGGGAATGATGTCAGATGAGAGAAAGATAGAATGGGATAACAAGTGAAGGCTAGACGGGAAATTAAGTGAAAAGAGAAGGACAACTTATCTTCAAGGAGGTAGCCCCGTCTGAGTCACCTAATGCTACACGTCGTGTCCGACCCATGGGATCAAGTTTGAACGTACTGTTTGCATGCTGGATTTATGGGCCTAGTAAACTGATGTAGCTATGACTACTGCTTGGTCGGAAGGTACCCTGATCCTTGAGGTGGAACTAGGGCTAAGAGGAGGAAGCAATCCACCCACGGATGGCGGAACGGGGCGCATCGCGTTGGGGGACCCTTCTCGGGGGAGCTAGGCGCGGAAGACCTTGTGGTACCGTATGCGAAAGGTTGCTCCATGCGGCTTCCACAAAGCGCGTATGGATCGTGCAAGCAGGTTTCTCGAGTAGGATGTAAATTGATTCAAGTCGTTGCCCTTCAGAGTAACGAGTACCACTTGATAACTCTGCCGGAACATTGTTGGAAGCCACTAATATGATGAGTGGGTTCAATATTGCTATTTGGAATTATTAATATTTGTATTGCAACCATGACTGTTGTAACTATAGTGCAAACTAAGTTTATTGTTTTGCATGACAACTTAACTTGATGCTAAAACGTGAAAAATAAGGATCCGCTTTTAGGCTGGCTTTTGGCAACATAAACTCTACCCTTAGCCTTTGCATGTCTAGGTGTCGGCTGTAGTTAGCCATTTTGATGGGTCAGTCTTGCTGAGTAAATTGGTTGCTCAGGGTGTAGCTCTATGTGGTTTTCAGATGACCAGGGTGGAGACTGCCACTACGATGGGAGGTTCCACTGGGAAGGCTAGCGTCCTGACTGCTGGAATATTGAATGAGAGCTTTGCACTGACAAGGATGAGGAGTAATCTTTTGATTTCCGGTACGGTGTTTTGGGCAGAACACCTATCATGACCGGATTTCCTATGTGTATCATCGTGAGAGGATGATTGTACCTTACTTATTCTATCAAACCTTTTATTTCTGTTGAACCATGTCGCTTCTGCACTTTTAAAACTCTGGTTCGTATATTAAATTTGGATTCATGTAAAACTCTGTACTCTATCTATGTTCTTCTTACAACTATATTCTTCTATCATGTGTTGTACTATTGGGCGTCACAGCGCATGTCGTAACCCGAGAATGATCCTAGAATGGGACAGTCTCTGTGGTAAGGCGGCGCCGTTACAACATGGTACCAGAGCTGTCTCGGGAATAGTGCAACATTCAAAGACATATTTTTGAAAACCCCATAACGAACGTGTCAGGACGTGCCCATTAGATTATTATTAGTTATGATTCAGGTGGCAAAGCTAACTATAGGAGGTTGTTTGTTTAAATATCTACATCTACGGCCTCGTCAACGAAGGTATGTGTCCTGCTCTATGGATAGTAACATGGGAAGCTAGCACAAAGGTGTGAACGCGGGCTGATTGTGGTAAACATCAGTGTCCTACCCTAAGACAATAATAAGGGATTATTTTCGGCTCGTTTCTTTTCTATTTGATGTATTGTTTCTGAAATGAATCTTCTACAGATACGCTAACCACGAATCGAGTAAGAAACGGGTAGTATACGACTAACATGAGGGATCGTCTGCCACCGACTATGCGTATGGTCCTATTCACTGCCAACTTTTATTTTTGTGAGGATGTATAGGCCGAAAGCATATGCATCATGTAAAATATCAAAGCATTAAGTTGTTGTGGAAACCTGAAATTTCAGCAAACATGTTGCTCACATAAAAATCGATATGTTCTCACTCGAGAGTCAAAAGTATGCAAATAAATACTTATTGAAATGATGAATGAACTCTCTGTACATCCAGCAAGAAATTTTGTTTTAAAGATTACCGGACAATACCATTTTTGGTCCATCCAAGCCAGCGCGTCGATTTGATATCAATCTGAAATTCAGATTATGACCTATCTTATAAAATTTGTAACTCGTTGTTCAGATCGCCTCTAGGGCTGTATGAGCACTTTATGGAAAGGTTGTGAAAAATTATAAAACTTTGGTATTCTGACCATTCCTTTTTGAAGCTTTTAAGACATATTTATAAGCCCATTTTCAGAGCAACATTATTCTATCCCCAGAAACAGTTCAACAGTCAAGTAGCAACTTGCGAATTCTATATTTCGAGTTCGAAGAATTGGTTGGAAGTATGCAAGTATGTGTTGGAAAGGTGCTAAAATTATCCATAATACTGATTCTATACTTCTAGGGCTAAATGAAACGAAACCTGGTTTTTGGACCCTTTTTCGGACTAAAAACAGTGTTGTCCTCAACAGATTTCAGATTCTGACTTGCAACTTAGAAAATTCGTAGCTCCTGACCCGCTTATTAGATGAAGTTGAGTCAGTACTTGTTGAAAAGGTATTGAAATCGTCTACAACATTGATGTTCAGTGGTTTTCCAAATTATGTACATAAGTTAGCTAAAATCCTCTGTTTAGTGACTGCTGTACCGACAGGGCAGAACTGAACGCACTCTGAATATTTTTGGACAAGTAATCACCACTAGTATATGTGTTTTCCTTGCTGAACTGCACTTTCCTACATTTGGAGCATCCTACTTGCCCTTGAATTTGTGTTCCCTCATGATTTTATTGGATAAAAAACTAATGGTACCCTAATTCTTGCATTTCAGAATGGCTCGTACTCGCAACACCAATGAGCTTCACGGTAAACAGCCCGAGGGCTCCAGGGCTAGAGGTGATAACACTCGGCAAGGGACTCCACCACCCCCACCCGACCCTATGCAGATGATGGCGTGGTTCTTCGCCACCGTGATGGAGAACCAGAAGCAACAAGGAGAATTTATGTGGGAGCTGATACAGCAGAACATGGCAAACAAGAATGCTAGGGGCAACAATGATGGCGCACCGCAGAACAGTACCTATGCCGATTTCCTCGCAACCAGGCCACCTACGTTCAGCTACACCACAGAGCCCACGGAAGCTAAAAATTTCCTTCGGATGCTTGAGTCCATGTTTGGGCTCCTCAACTGCACACCGGCGCAAAAGACCTTGTATGCAGCACAGCAGCTGCATGGAGCAGCTAGGGCATGGTGGGCCAACCATGTCACTTCAATTGGAGAAAACCAACATATTACTTGGGACGAGTTCAAGACAGCGCTCCGTGCCCTATATGTTCCTGCAGTGCTCATCCACAGGAAGGCACGGGAGTTCGCGGCACTGAAACAAGGCAACCGCAGTGTCGAGGAATACCGCAAGGAATTCAACCGTTTGGCACTGTATGCTCCTGAACAAGTAGACACCCCCGCCAAGCATAAGGACCATTTCTTGGAGGGACTAAGCGTAGAGCTGCAGGACCACCTCAACCTTAACATGGACGGCACATTCGCTGAGTTCGTAAACAAGTCTATCATCTCAGAAGATGGGTATCGTAAGGTGATGGTAGAGCGGAAGAGATCCGCTAGTGCTATGGGGCCATCAGTGGACCCTCGCAGAAGTATCGCATGGTGTACACGGACCCTTCAGAACAGAAGTATCGCTCCACCCCCGTGACGGCACCGTTTCCACATCCACCCCAGCAAATACAGCAACGACCCCAGGCACAACGTCAACAGCAGAACCAAGGAGGGTATCACCCACCGCAATAGCAGAATACCTAGACAAGACCTTCCCCTGTTACAACTGTGGCTGTCTTGGACACTTCTCAAGGGAGTGCCCGTACGCCAAGAAAAACGCTGGTCAGAACCTGCTGAGGAACAACAACAACAGCAACAACAACAAGGGACCTGTCCGCGCTGGTCGCATGAACAACACTACTCTGGAGGAGATTCTAGAGAACAGTCCCATCCTTGCTGGTATGTTCTCTATCCACAACCACCCAGCGCTTGTTCTGTTTGATTTGAGGGCCTCACAAAATTTTATTAGTGCGTCATATGCTAAAACTCGGCAACTACCCCACCACCTTATGAAGTCACAATACCTAATTAGGTCATCACATGGATATACCCCTGCGAGGTATGAAGTTAGGGGAGTACCTATAACACTAGCAACAAATGTGTATCTGGCAGACTACATAGTTCTTGAGGGGAGCAACATCGATGTGATTTTAGGTATATCCTGGATGAGGCACCACAAAGCTATTTTAGATATAGACACTTACAAAGTACACCTAGACTCACCCACCCGAGGCAAAGTGAGCTTCCGGGTGAATTACCCCCGACCGGGTACATCTGTAGTTCACCACACCACAGCCGAACTAGTGAAGGATATCCCAATGGTCAATGAATTTCCGGATGTGTTCCCTGATGATCTTCCTGGACTACCTCCGAACCGGGATGTAGAGTTGAATATTGAGCTCCAGCCAGGCACTGCACCCATATCCAAGAGACCATAGAAACACGTGCAGGGGAGTCCCCTAGCTCCTCTAAGAAACCCAACCTCGAACCCTTGCGCGAGCACGCCGGATTTGAAAGAAATCCGATGAGGCGCTGTTTGGCATGCATGTTGCCGGTGATCTAAAATCGCTTACTCCTTGCTCTATCGGGTGCGCGTCGAGCCAAGCTTCGCGTAGGTATTTTATTTGTAATTTTTTTATGCTGATTTGGCCCGGTTTTGCAAGTGCCGCTGCCCTCGGGCGTGCTCTGGCCACCATGGCTGAGCCGCTGCACGACCTGGTGCTGGTCTCAGGCAGATCATGTGTGGCAAAGATCGTGTGGTCTTCGGTGGCTCCAATCTGATTGGCCGAGGGCCCTTCAATCCTTCTTCCTGCATTCTAAATATTGCACATAAACTTGTCTTGCTAGAAAAATGCGTAGGAAGCATTATGCTTGGGAGAAAATTACAAACCAAACATTATTAGGCTCCTCTGACCATCTACTATTTTATAAAAGTGCTAGTTCCCAATGCATGTGACTTTAGTGGTCAGCTCTAAATTAATCTTGAAAATACAAATAAATTCATTAGTAGGTCTCTGTAGTTGCTAAATTCATGAAACTTGGCATGCATATCTCTTTTGTCATTCCTAACCACCCTGCAAATCCACAAATCTAAATTTCTAGTATATTTATCATAACGAATTATTGGACATTTTCACTAGATTAATTATATAAAATTATTGGCTCAATGCATGTCTATGAAACTTGGTCCAAAATTTACCCTTGGCATGTTCTAACTACAGTAAGTCACCCATCATCATTTGACTTCCAGAACCATGCTAAAATAATTATTTGACTTGTAGGCTTAATATTTCTATCAACTACATAGCCATAATTAGGCATATTACCTTATGTGTTTATGCCTTGCATAGCACACCTCCCACGAACTGAAAATAATGCTAAGATCAATACCCCTCCTGTATTATACACTTCACATAATTGTCACTCATCATGATCACATCCTCCCCTTTCACTTCTACCGTAAAATGTTGCGCTAATATATCTGTTCCAGTAGTACCACGAATCTTCTCTCATGCACAACATCACATTTGGATCATGTAGATCACGAAGTGAACCACATGGAGGCAGGACAGGAGCAGGAGCCAGAAGGACCGGGTGATGCTTCAGCTAACTAGGAGCAGGACCAAGGCAAGCCCCGGTGCATCCCACCAGTTTTACATTTTCATTTTGTCACTAGTTAGGGATGTAGACTTGTCTATGCACTAAGTTTATAGGAGTTGCTTGAAAACTAGTATTGCGGTAGGTCCCCTTTAACCAATAATAGCCTTAGGACGGTAGTCGCTCTGCTTAATTTAGGACGATCATTCGTCGAGTGGTATGGAGACCACTCGTAGATCAGGAAGTATTATCACTTGGGAATGATGTCAGATGAGAGAAAGATAGAATGGGATAACAAGTGAAGGCTAGACGGGAAATTAAGTGGAAAGAGAAGGACAACTTATCTTCAAGGAGGTAGCCCCGACTGAGTCACCTAATGCTACACGTCGTGTCCGACCCATGGGATCAAGTTTGAACGTACTGTTTGCATGCTGGATTTATGGGC
This sequence comes from Eleusine indica, assembly GCA_030378355.1. Lineage (NCBI taxonomy): Eukaryota > Viridiplantae > Streptophyta > Magnoliopsida > Poales > Poaceae > Eleusine > Eleusine indica. Next base: position 40,688,708 of record CM059501.1, on the reverse strand, counting down.
CTAGTAAACTGATGTAGCTATGACTACTGCTTGGTCGGAAGGTACCCTGATCCTTGAGGTGGAACTAGGGCTAAGACGAGGAAGCAATCCACCCACGGATGGCGGAACGGGGCGCATCGCGTTGGGGGACCCTTCTCGGGGGAGCTAGGCGCGGAAGACCTTGTGGTACCGTATGCGAAAGGTTGCTCCATGCGGCTTCCACAAAGCGCGTATGGATCGTGCAAGCAGGTTTCTCCAGTAGGATGTAAATTGATTCAAGTCGTTGCCCTTCACAGTAACGAGTACCACTTGATAACTCTGCCGGAACATTGTTGGGAGCCACTAATATGATGAGTGGGTTCAATATTGCTATTTGGAATTATTAATATTTGTATTGCAACCATGACTGTTGTAACTATAGTGCAAACTAAGTTTATTGTTTTGCATGACAACTTAACTTGATGCTAAAACGTGAAAAATAAGGATCCACTTTTAGGCTGGCTTTTGGCAACATAAACTCTACCCTTAGCCTTTGCATGTCTAGGTGTCGGCTGTAGTTAGCCATTTTGATGGGTCAGTCTTGCTGAGTAAATTGGTTGCTCAGGGTGTAGCTCTATGTGGTTTTCAGATGACCAGGGTGGAGACTGCCACTACGATGGGAGGTTCCACTGGGAAGGCCAGCGTCCTGACTGCTGGAATATTGAATGAGAGCTTTGCACTGACAACGATGAGGAGTAATCTTTTGATTTCCGGTACGGTGTTTTGGGCAGAACACCTATCGTGACCGGATTTCCTATGTGTATCATCGTGAGAGGATGATTGTACCTTACTTATTCTATCAAACCATTTATTTCTGTTGAACCATGTCGCTTCTGCACTTTTAAAACTCTGGTTCATATATTAAATTTGGATTCATGTAAAACTCTGTACTCTATCTATGTTCTTCTTACAACTATATTCTTCTATCATGTGTTGTACTATTAGGCGTCACAGCGTATGTCGTAACCCGAGAATGATCCTAGAATGGGACAGTCTCTGTGGTAAGGCGGCGCCGTTACAACATGGTATCAGAGCTGTCTCGGGAATAGTGCAACATTCAAAGACATATTTTTGAAAACCCCATAACGAACGTGTCAGGACGTGCCCATTAGATTATTATTAGTTATGATTCAGGTGGCAAAGCTAACTGTAGGAGGTTGTTTGTTTAAATATCTACATCTACGGCCTCGTCAACGAAGGTATGTGTCCCGCTCTGTGGATAGTAACATGGGAAGCTAGCACAAAGGTGTGAACGCGGGCTGATTGTGGTAAACATCAGTGTCCTACCCTAAGACAATAATAAGGGATTATTTTCGGCTCGTTTCTTTTCTAATTGATGTATTGTTTCTGAAATGAATCTTCTGCAGATACGCTAACCACGAATCGAGTAAGAAATGGGTAGTATACGACTAACATGAGGGATCGTCTGCCACCGACTATGCGTATGGTCCTATTCACTGCCAACTTTTATTTTTGTGAGGATGTATAGGCCGAAAGCATATGCATCATGTAAAATATCAAAGCATTAAGTTGTTGTGGAAACCTGAAATTTCAGCAAACATGTTGCTCACATAAAAATCGATATGTTCTCACTCGAGAGTCAAAAGTATGCAAATAAATACTTATTGAAATGATGAATGAACTCTCTGTACATCCAGCAAGAAATTTTGTTTTAAAGATTACCGGACAATACCATTTTTGGTCCATCCAAGCCAGCGCGTCGATTTGATATCAATCTGAAATTCAGATTATGACCTATCTTATAAAATTTGTAACTCGTTGTTCAGATCGCCTCTAGGGCTGTATGAGCACTTTATGGAAAGGTTGTGAAAAATTATAAAACTTTGGTATTCTGACCATTCCTTTTTGAAGCTTTTAAGACATATTTATAAGCCCATTTTCAGAGCAACATTATTCTATCCCCAGAAACAGTTCAACAGTCAAGTAGCAACTTGCGAATTCTATATTTCGAGTTCGAAGAATTGGTTGGAAGTATGCAAGTATGTGTTGGAAAGGTGCTAAAATTATCCATAATACTGATTCTATACTTCTAGGGCTAAATGAAACGAAACCTGGTTTTTGGACCCTTTTTCGGACTAAAAACAGTGTTGTCCTCAACAGATTTCAGATTCTGACTTGCAACTTAGAAAATTCGTAGCTCCTGACCCGCTTATTAGATGAAGTTGAGTCAGTACTTGTTGAAAAGGTATTGAAATCGTCTACAACATTGATGTTCAGTGGTTTTCCAAATTATGTACATAAGTTAGCTAAAATCCTCTGTTTAGTGACTGCTGTACCGACAGGGCAGAACTGAACGCACTCTGAATATTTTTGGACAAGTAATCACCACTAGTATATGTGTTTTCCTTGCTGAACTGCACTTTCCTACATTTGGAGCATCCTACTTGCCCTTGAATTTGTGTTCCCTCATGATTTTATTGGATAAGAAACTAATGGTACCCTAATTCTTGCATTTCAGAATGGCTCGTACTCGCAACACCAATGAGCTTCACGGTAAACAGCCCGAGGGCTCCAGGGCTAGAGGTGATCACACTCCGAGGGCTCCAGGGCTAGAGGTGATAACACTCGGCAAGGGACTCCACCACCCCCACCCGACCCTATGCAGATGATGGCGTGGTTCTTCGCCACCGTGATGGAGAACCAGAAGCAACAAGGAGAATTTATGTGGGAGCTGATACAGCAGAACATGGCAAACAAGAATGCTAGGGGCAACAATGATGGCGCACCGCAGAACAGTACCTATGCCGATTTCCTCGCAACCAGGCCACCTACGTTCAGCTACACCACAGAGCCCACGGAAGCTGAAAATTTCCTTCGGATGCTTGAGTCCATGTTTGGGCTCCTCAACTGCACACCGGCGCAAAAGACCTTGTATGCAGCACAGCAGCTGCATGGAGCAGCTAGGGCATGGTGGGCCAACCATGTCACTTCAATTGGAGAAAACCAACATATTACTTGGGACGAGTTCAAGACAGCGCTCCGTGCCCTATATGTTCCTGCAGTGCTCATCCACAGGAAGGCACGGGAGTTCGCGGCACTGAAACAAGGCAACCGCAGTGTCGAGGAATACCGCAAGGAATTCAACCGTTTGGCACTGTATGCTCCTGAACAAGTAGACACCCCCGCCAAGCATAAGGACCATTTCTTGGAGGGACTAAGCGTAGAGCTGCAGGACCACCTCAACCTTAACATGGACGGCACATTCGCTGAGTTCGTAAACAAGTCTATCATCTCAGAAGATGGGTATCGTAAGGTGATGGTAGAGCGGAAGAGATCCGCTAGTGCTATGGGGCCATCAGTGGACCCTCGTAGAAGTATCGCATGGTGTACACGGACCCTTCAGAACAGAAGTATCGCTCCACCCCCGTGACGGCACCGTTTCCACATCCACCCCAGCAAATACAGCAACGACCACAGGCACAACGTCAACAGCAGAACCAAGGAGGGTATCACCCACCGCAATAGCAGAATACCTAGACAAGACCTTCCCCTGTTACAACTGTGGCTGTCTTGGACACTTCTCAAGGGAGTGCCCGTACGCCAAGAAAAACGCTGGTCAGAACCTGCTGAGGAACAACAACAACAGCAACAACAACAAGGGACCTGTCCGCGCTGGTCGCATGAACAACACTACTCTGGAGGAGATTCTAGAGAACAGTCCCATCCTTGCTGGTATGTTCTCTATCCACAACCACCCAGCGCTTGTTCTGTTTGATTTGGGGGCCTCACAAAATTTTATTAGTGCGTCATATGCTAAAACTCGGCAACTACCCCACCACCTTATGAAGTCACAATACCTAATTAGGTCATCACATGGATATACCCCTGCGAGGTATGAAGTTAGGGGAGTACCTATAACACTAGCAACAAATGTGTATCTAGCAGACTACATAGTTCTTGAGGGGAGCAACATCGATGTGATTTTAGGTATATCCTGGATGAGGCACCACAAAGCTATTTTAGATATAGACACTTACAAAGTACACCTAGACTCACCCACCCGAGGCAAAGTGAGCTTCCGGGTGAATTACCCCCGACCGGGTACATCTGTAGTTCACCACACCACAGCCGAACTAGTGAAGGATATCCCAGTGGTCAATGAATTTCCGGATGTGTTCCCTGATGATCTTCCTGGACTACCTCCGAACCGGGATGTAGAGTTGAATATTGAGCTCCAGCCAGGCACTGCACCCATATCCAAGAGACCATAGAAACACGTGCAGGGGAGTCCCCTAGCTCCTCTAAGAAACCCAACCTCGAACCCTTGCGCGAGCACGCCGGATTTGAAAGAAATCCGATGAGGCGCTGTTTGGCATGCATGTTGCCGGTGATCTAAAATCGCTTACTCCTTGCTCTATCGGGTGCGCGTCGAGCCAAGCTTCGCGTAGGTATTTTATTTGTAATTTTTTTATGCTGATTTGGCCCGGTTTTGCAAGTGCCGCTGCCCTCGGGCGTGCTCTGGCCACCATGGCTGAGCCGCTGCACGACCTGGTGCTGGTCTCAGGCAGATCATGTGTGGCAAAGATCGTGTGGTCTTCGGTGGCTCCAATCTGATTGGCCGAGGGCCCTTTAATCCTTCTTCCTGCATTCTAAATATTGCACATAAACTTGTCTTGCTAGAAAAATGCGTAGGAAGCATTATGCTTGGGAGAAAATTACAAACCAAACATTATTAGGCTCCTCTGACCATCTACTATTTTATAAAAGTGCTAGTTCCCAATGCATGTGACTTTAGTGGTCAGATCTAAATTAATCTTGAAAATACAAATAAATTCATTAGTAGGTCTCTGTAGTTGCTAAATTCATGAAACTTGGCATGCATATCTCTTTTGTCATTCCTAACCACCCTGCAAATCCACAAATCTAAATTTCTAGTATATTTATCATAACGAATTATTGGACATTTTCACTAGATTAATTATATAAAATTATTGGCTCAATGCATGTCTATGAAACTTGGTCCAAAATTTACCCTTGGCATGTTCTAACTACAGTAAGTCACCCATCATCATTTGACTTCCAGAACCATGCTAAAATAATTATTTGACTTGTAGGCTTAATATTTCAATCAACTACATAGCCATAATTAGGCATATTACCTTATGTGTTTATGCCTTGCATAGCACACCTCCCACGAACTGAAAATAATGCTAAGATCAATACCCCTCCTGTATTATACACTTCACATAATTGTCACTCATCATGATCACATCCTCCCCTTTCACTTCTACCGTAAAATGTTGCGCTAATATATCTGTTCCAGTAGTACCACGAATCTTCTCTCATGCACAACATCACATTTGGATCATGTAGATCACGAAGTGAACCACATGGAGGCAGGACAGGAGCAGGAGCCAGAAGGACCGGGTGATGCTTCAGCTAACTAGGAGCAGGACCAAGGCAAGCCCCGGTGCATCCCACCAGTTTTACATTTTCATTTTGTCACTAGTTAGGGATGTAGACTTGTCTATGCACTAAGTTTATAGGAGTTGCTTGAAAACTAGTATTGCGGTAGGTTCCCTTTAACCAATAATAGCCTTAGGACGGTAGTCGCTCTGCTTAATTTAGGACGATCATTCGTCGAGTGGTATGGAGACCACTCGTAGATCAGGAAGTATTATCACTTGGGAATGATGTCAGATGAGAGAAAGATAGAATGGGATAGCAAGTGAAGGCCAGACGGGAAATTAAGTGGAAAGAGAAGGACAACTTATCTTCAAGGAGGTAGCCCCGTCTGAGTCACCTAATGCTACACGTCGTGTCCGACCCATGGGATCAAGTTTGAACGTACTGTTTGCATGCTGGATTTATGGGCCTAGTAAACTGATGTAGCTATGACTACTGCTTGGTCGGAAGGTACCCTGATCCTTGAGGTGGAACTAGGGCTAAGAGGAGGGAGCAATCCACCCACGGATGGCGGAACGGGGCGCATCACGTTGGGGGACCCTTCTCGGGGGAGCTAGGCGCGGAAGACCTTGTGGTACCGTATGCGAAAGGTTGCTCCATGCGGCTTCCAGGAAGCGCGTATGGGTCATGCAAGCAGGTTTCTCCTGCAGGATGTAAATCGATTCTAGTCGCTGCCCCTCACAGTAACGAGTACCACTTGATCGCTGCTCCGAAACAGTGTCGGAAGCCGTTAAGATGATGAGTGGGTATAATACCGTTGTTTGGAATTCTTAAGATTGTGTTGCAACCATGATTGTATAGCTTTAGTGCAAACTAAATTTATTATTCTGCATGACAACTTAACTTGATGTTAAAACTGGAAAAAAATAAGGATCCACTCTTAGGCTAGCTTTCTGGCAATATAAGTCCTATCCCTAGCCTTTACATGTCTAGGAGTCGGCTGTAGTTGGCCATTTTGACGGGTCAGTCTTGCTGAGTAAATTAGTTACTCAGGGCGTAGCTCTACGTGATTTTCAGATGACCAGGACGGAGACTGCCACTGCGGTGGAAGATTCCACTGGGAGGGCCAGCGCCCCGACTGCTGGAACATTGAGTGGGAGCTGTGCACGAATGAAGACGAGGAGTAGTTCCTTGCTTGCCAGTACGGTGCTTGGGCAATTCACCTATTATGGCCGGGTTGTTCCCTGTGTGTCGCCGTGAGAGGGCGATTGTATCTTATCTATTTTCGTCGAAACTAGTTGAATCATTGTGGAACAATTCGCTTTCGCAAGTTACTTTTGATAAAACTCTGGTTTATAATATAACTTCGGATTTATGTAAAACTCTGTTCTTCACCTATGCTATTGTTGCAATTATTTGTTTCTATCATGTGTTGTACTATTGGGCGCCACAGCACATGTCATCACCCATGGGAGATCCTGGAACGGAGCCGTCTTCGTGGTAAGGCGGTTCTGTGACAACGTGGAGTTTTTGGCATATAACTGCTGCTGCGGCCTGCAGATGAGGCTATGGCCAAGCTTCGCCGGGACTGTTTTCATCACCTCCTTGCAACTGTTTTCGTCACTCCATGACTGCACATAGCTCTTGTAGCCGGTTGCTATAGATTTCGGAGCACGGGTCACATCTGACAGCAGTCCCAGTTGCTCAATCTTGCGTGCTGTGGCTCTATGATGTCCGCACCATCCTTCTCATTCGATAGCTGCCATGCCTTTCACGTGATTTTTGGTTAGATAATCCTCTCCATTATCTTAATTTAAACACTTTGAACATTTGATCACTACTATAAACCCCTCGTCAGCAGCGGTTTAAAACCCCTCATAGCAACGGTTTTAGAACCGCTGTTGATTAACTATTGTTGATAGTAAGGGTTATCAACAGCGGTTCTAGAACTACTGCTGATACCTTAGCAACAGCAGTGGTTTAAAACTGTGAACCGTTGTTGATACTCCACATATCAGCAGCGATTCAAAGTTATGAACTGTTGCTAAAACATATTCCTGTTTTTTAAAAAATAATTATGATATTTCACAAATGCTTTAGCAACATGAATAATTTTAGATTGTACAGCAAGACAAGTGAATGCTTTGGGACCAAATCAGTATTGTTTTGGTGCTTTGTATTGCTTACTTCACACAGACATGTCTCAATACAGATAACATTTAAGTATAATTTTAAAGCACATAGAGCAACATTGAGTCCGTTCACCAAAATTAACAGGCAAATCTACTACGTTACATCCAAACTAACAAGAGTTCTAAAATAATTTCTCTTCCCTTTCCTTCTCACAACCATGTTGCACACTAGTCACTAAGAGCTTCAACCATGGTTATCTGCTGGTCATTCTGAAAGAAAAATGTGAGATTTACTGTTTTGATCTAGATTATATATGAAGTTAAAGTTACAGTTCTATAGCTATCAACTTGTTTTTGATAGAAACAATTAGAGACCAACTGGTAAGGAGAATGATTACTTGTTAGTTAGTGCAGCTACAGTGCAAGACTTCACTCTGATCTTCACAATCAATCTTAGATACAAACATTGTAACTAGTCAGCCTATGTTCTTCTCTCACAGAGAAAAGATTAAAACAAACTGCTATTAGTTATCAATGCATAATTGAGTCACAGAAAAAGTGCTACAGTGTGACACTCCAGGTGTCAGGAACTCTCAGCACATTGCCTTAGGCTGACCCTCACATGCCTGGGACCACCCAGATAAAATTTGAGTCAAATTTGAATTGGTTGAAACTGAGATTTAAATAAAGTTGAATCCCAATTGAACTAGAAGTCGAATGTTTTCAATATAATTTGTGCCTGCCGAAAATATATGTTGTAGTAAATGTCGAAATCAAATTTTTAGGAAAATCTCAGGTTTGACATGATTGTCGCCGGCGACCTAAAATCCGATGAGGCGCTGTTTGGCATGCATGTTGCCGGCGACCTAAAATCCTCCGTCTCCAGTGAGTTTTGTCACTTACTCCTTGCTCCATCGGGTGCGCGTCGAGCCAAGCTTCACGTAGGTATTTTATTTGTAATTGTTTTATGCTGGTTTGGCCCGGTTTTGCAAGCGCCGCTGCCCTCGGGCGTGCTCTGGCCACCATGGCTGAGCTGCTGCACGACCTGGTGCTGGTCTCAGGCAGATCATGTGTGGCAAAGATTGTGTGGTCTTCGGTGGCTCCAATCTGATTGGCCGAGGGCCCTTTAATCCTTCTTCCTGCATTCTAAATGTTGCACATAAACTTGTCTTGCTAGAAAAATGCGTAGGAAGCATTATGCTTCGGAGAAAATTACAAACCAAACATTATTAGGCTCCTCTTACGATCTACTATTTTATAAAAGTGCTAGTTCCCAATGCATGTGACTTTAGTGGTCAGATCTAAATTAATCTTGAAAAATACAAATAAATTCATAAGTAGGTCTCTGTAGTTGCTAAATTCATGAAACTTGGCATGCATATCTCTTTTGTCATTCCTAACCACCCTGCAAATCCACAAATCTAAAGTTCTAGTATATTTATCATAACGAATTATTGGACATTTTCACTAGATTAATTATATAAAATTATTGGCTCAATGCATGTCTATGAAAGTTGGTCCAAAATTTACCCTTGGCATGTTCTAACTACAGTAAGTCACCCATCATCATTTGACTTCCAGAACCATGCTAAAATAATTATTTGACTTGTAGGCTTAATATTTCAATCAACTACATAGCCATAATTAGGCATATTACCTTATGTGTTTATGCCTTGCATAGCACACCTCCCACGAACTGAAAATAATGCTAAGATCAATACCCCTCCTCTATTATACACTTCACATAATTGTCACTCATCATGATCACATCCTCCCCTTTCACTTCTACCGTAAAATGTTGCGCTAATATATCTGTTCCAGTAGTACCACGAATCTTCTCTCATGCACAACATCACATTTGGATCATGTAGATCACGAAGTGAACCACATGGAGGCAGGACAGGAGCAGGAGCCAGAAGGACCGGGTGATGCTTCAGCTAACTAGGAGCAGGACCAAGGCAAGCCCCGGTGCATCCCACCAGTTTTACATTTTTATTTTATCACTAGTTAGGGATGTAGACTTGTCTGTGCACTAAGTTTATAGGAGTTGCTTGAAAACTAGTATTGCGGTAGGTCCCCTTTAACCAATAATAGCCTTAGGACGGTAGTCGCTCTGCTTAATTTAGGACGATCATTCGTCGAGTGGTATGGAGACCACTCGTAGATCAGGAAGTATTATCACTTGGGAATGATGTCAGATGAGAGAAAGATAGAATGGGATAGCAAGTGAAGGCCAGACGGGAAATTAAGTGGAAAGAGAAGGACAACTTATCTTCAAGGAGGTAGCCCCGTCTGAGTCACCTAATGCTACACGTCGTGTCCGACCCATGGGATCAAGTTTGAACGTACTGTTTGCATGCTGGATTTATGGGCCTAGTAAACTGATGTAGCTATGACTACTGCTTGGTCGGAAGGTACCCTGATCCTGGAGGTGGAACTAGGGCTAAGAGGAGGAAGCAATCCACCCACGGATGGCGGAACGGGGCGCATCGCGTTGGGGGACCCTTCTCGGGGGAGCTAGGCGCGGAAGACCTTGTGGTACCGTATGCGAAAGGTTGCTCCATGCGGCTTCCACAAAGCGCGTATGGATCGTGCAAGCAGATTTCTCCAGTAGGATGTAAATTGATTCAAGTCGTTGCCCTTCACAGTAACGAGTACCACTTGATAACTCTGCCGGAACATTGTTGGAAGCCACTAATATGATGAGTGGGTTCAATATTGCTATTTGGAATTATTAATATTTGTATTGCAACCATGACTGTTGTAACTATAGTGCAAACTAAGTTTATTGTTTTGCATGACAACTTAACTTGATGCTAAAACGTGAAAAATAAGGATCCACTTTTAGGCTGACTTTTGGCAACATAAACTCTACCCTTAGCCTTTGCATGTCTAGGTGTCGGCTGTAGTTAGCCATTTTGATGGGTCAGTCTTGCTGAGTAAATTGGTTGCTCAGGGTGTAGCTCTATGTGGTTTTCAGATGACCAGGGTGGAGACTGCCACTACGATGGGAGGTTCCACTGGGAAGGCTAGCGTCCTGACTGCTGGAATATTGAATGAGAGCTTTGCACTGACAACGATGAGGAGTAATCTTTTGATTTCCGGTACGGTGTTTTGGGCAGAACACCTATCATGACCGGATTTCCTATGTGTATCATCGTGAGAGGATGATTGTACCTTACTTATTCTATCAAACCATTTATTTCTGTTGAACCATGTCGCTTCTGCACTTTTAAAACTCTGGTTCATATATTAAATTTGGATTCATGTAAAACTCTGTACTCTATCTATGTTCTTCTTACAACTATATTCTTCTATCATGTGTTGTACTATTAGGCGTCACAGCGTATGTCGTAACCCGAGAATGATCCTAGAATGGGACAGTCTCTGTGGTAAGGCGGCGCCGTTACAACATGGTATCAGAGCTGTCTCGGGAATAGTGCAACATTCAAAGACATATTTTTGAAAACCCCATAACGAACGTGTCAGGACGTGCCCATTAGATTATTATTAGTTATGATTCAGGTGGCAAAGCTAACTGTAGGAGGTTGTTTGTTTAAATATCTACATCTACGGCCTCGTCAATGAAGGTATGTGTCCCGCTCTGTGGATAGTAACATGGGAAGCTAGCACAAAGGTGTGAACGCGGGCTGATTGTGGTAAACATCAGTGTCCTACCCTAAGACAATAATAAGGGATTATTTTCAGCTCGTTTCTTTTCTATTTGATGTATTGTTTCTGAAATGAATCTTCTGCAGATACGCTAACTACGAATCGAGTAAGAAACGGGTAGTATACGACTAACATGAGGGATCGTCTGCCACCGACTATGCGTATGGTCCTATTCACTGCCAACTTTTATTTTTGTGAGGATGTATAGGCCGAAAGCATATGCATCATGTAAAATATTAAAGCATTAAGTCGTTGTGGAAACCTGAAATTTCAGCAAACATGTTGCTCACATAAAAATCGATATCTTCTCACTCGAGAGTCAAAAGTATGCAAATAAATACTTATTGAAATGATGAATGAACTCTCTGTACATCCAGCAAGAAATTTTGTTTTAAAGATTACCGGACAATACCATTTTTGGTCCATCCAAGCCAGCGCGTCGATTTGATATCAATCTGAAATTCAGATTATGACCTATCTTATAAAATTTGTAACTCGTTGTTCAGATCGCCTCTAGGGCTGTATGAGCACTTTATGGAAAGGTTGTGAAAAATTATAAAACTTTGGTATTCTGACCATTCCTTTTTGAAGCTTTTAAGACATATTTATAAGCCCATTTTCAGAGCAACATTATTCTATCCCTAGAAACAGTTCAACAGTCAAGTAGCAACTTGCGAATTCTATATTTCGAGTTCGAAGAATTGGTTGGAAGTATGCAAGTATGTGTTGGAAAGGTGCTAAAATTATCCATAATGCTGATTCTATACTTCTAGGGCTAAATGAAACGAAACCTGGTTTTTGGACCCTTTTTCGGACTAAAAACAGTGTTGTCCTCAACAGATTTCAGATTCTGACTTGCAACTTGGAAAATTCGTAGCTCCTGACCCGCTTACTAGATGAAGTTGAGTCAGTACTTGTTGAAAAGGTATTGAAATCTTCTACAACATTGATGTTCAGTGGTTTTCCAAATTATGTACATAAGTTAGCTAAAATCCTCTGTTTAGTGACTGCTGTACCGACAGGGCAGAACTGAACGCACTCTGAATATTTTTGGACAAGTAATCACCACTAGTATATTTGTTTTCCTTGCTGAACTGCACTTTCCTACATTTGGGGCATCCTACTTGCCCTTGAATTTGTGTTCCCTCATGATTTTATTGGATAAGAAACTAATGGTACCCTAATTCTTGCATTTCAGAATGGCTCGTACTCGCAACACCAATGAGCTTCACGGTAAACAGCCCGAGGGCTCCAGGGCTAGAGGTGATAACACTCCGAGGGCTCCAGGGCTAGAGGTGATAACACTCGGCAAGGGACTCCACCACCCCCACCCGACCCAATTCAGATGATGGCGTGGTTCTTCGCCACCGTGAAGGAGAACCAGAAGCAACAAGGAGAATTTATGTGGGAACTGATACAGCAGAACATGGCAAACAAGAATGCTAGGGGCAACAATGATGGCGCACCGCAGAACAGTACCTATGCCGATTTCCTCGCAACCAGGCCACCTACGTTCAGCTACACCACAGAGCCCACGAAAGCTGAAAATTTCCTTCGGATGCTTGAGTCCATATTTGGGCTCCTCAACTGCACACCGGCACAAAAGACCTTGTATGCAGCACAGCAGCTGCATGGAGCAGCTAGGGCATGGTGGGCCAACCATGTCACTTCAATTGGAGAAAACCAACATATTACTTGGGACGAGTTCAAGACAGCGCTCCGTGCCCTATATATTCCTGCAGTGCTCATCCACAGGAAGGCACGGGAGTTCGCGGCACTGAAACAAGGCAACTGCAGTGTCGAGGAATACCGCAAGGAATTCAACCGTTTGGCACTGTATGCTCCTGAACAAGTAGCCACCCCCGCCAAGCATAAGGACCATTTCTTGGAGGGACTAAGCGTAGAGCTGCAGGACCACCTCCACCTTAACATGGACGGCACATTCGCTGAGTTCGTAAACAAGTCTATCATCTCAGAAGATGGGTATCGTAAGGTGATGGTAGAGCGGAAGAGATCCGCTAGTGCTATGGGGCCATCAGTGGACCCTCGCAGAAGTATCGCATGGTGTACACGGACCCTTCAGAACAGAAGTATCGCACCACCCCCGTGACGGCACCGTTTCCACATCCACCCCAGCAAATACAGCAACGACCACAGGCACAACGTCCACAGCAGAACCAAGGAGGGTATCACCCACCGCTATAGCAGAATACCTAGACAAGACCTTCCCCTGTTACAACTGTGGCTGTCTTGGACACTTCTCAAGGGAGTGCCCGTACCCCAAGAAAAACACTGGTCAGAACCTGTTGAGGAACAACAACAACAGCAACAACAACAAGGGACCTGTCCGCGCTGGTCGCATGAACAACACTACTCTGGAGGAGATTCTAGAGAACAGTCCCATCCTTGCTGGTATGTTCTCTATCCACAACCACCCAGCGCTTGTTCTGTTTGATTTGGGGGCCTCACAAAATTTTATTAGTGCGTCGTATGCTAAAACTCGGCAACTACCCCACCACCTTATGAAGTCACAATACCTAATTAGGTCATCACATGGATATATCCCTGTGAGGTATGAAGTTAGGGGAGTACCTATAACACTAGCAACAAATGTGTATCTGGCAGACTACATAGTTCTTGAGGGGAGCAACATCGATGTGATTTTAGGTATATCCTGGATGAGGCACCACAAAGCTATTTTAGATATAGACACTTACAAAGTACACCTAGACTCACCCACCCGAGGCAAAGTGAGCTTCCGGGTGAATTACCCCCGACCGGGTACATTTGTAGTTCACCACACCACAGCCGAACTAGTGAAGGATATCCCAGTGGTCAATGAATTTCCGGATGTGTTCCCTGATGATCTTCCTGGACTACCTCCAAACCGGGATGTAGAATTGAAGATTGAGCTCCAGCCAGGCACTGCACCCATATCCAAGAGACCATAGAAACACGTGCAGGGGAGTCCCCTAGCTCCTCTAAGAAACCCAACCTTGAACCCTTGCGCGAGCACGCCGGATTTGAAAGAAATCCGATGAGGCGCTGTTTGGCATGCATGTTGCCGGCGACCTAAAATCGCTTACTCCTTGCTCTATCGGGTGCGCGTCGAGCCAAGCTTCGCGTAGGTATTTTATTTGTAATTTTTTTATGCTGGTTTGGCCCGGTTTTGCAAGCGCCGCTGCCCTCGGGCGTGCTCTGGCCACCATGGCTGAGCCGCTGCACGACCTGGTGCTGGTCTCAGGCAGATCATGTGTGGCAAAGATCGTGTGGTCTTCGGTGGCTCCAATCTGATTGGCCGAGGGCCCTTTAATCCTTCTTCCTGCATTCTAAATATTGCACATAAACTTGTCTTGCTAGAAAAATGCGTAGGAAGCATTATGCTTGGGAGAAAATTACAAACCAAACATTATTAGGCTCCTCTGACCATCTACTATTTTATAAAAGTGCTAGTTCCCAATGCATGTGACTTTAGTGGTCAGATCTAAATTAATCTTGAAAAATACAAATAAATTCATAAGTAGGTCTCTGTAGTTGCTAAATTCATGAAACTTGGCATGCATATCTCTTTTGTCATTCCTAACCACCCTGCAAATCCACAAATCTAAAGTTCTAGTATAATTATCATAATGAATTATTGGACATTTTCACTAGATTAATTATATAAAATTATTGGCTCAATGCATGTCTATGAAACTTGGTCCAAAGTTTACCCTTGGCATGTTCTAACTACAGTAAGTCACCCATCATCATTTGACTTCCAGAACCATGCTAAAATAATTATTTGACTTGTAGGCTTAATATTTCAATCAACTACATAGCCATAATTAGGCATATTACCTTATGTGTTTATGCCTTGCATAGCACACCTCCCACGAACTGAAAATAATGCTAAGATCAATACCCCTCCTCTATTATACACTTCACATAATTGTCACTCATCATGATCACATCCTCCCCTTTCACTTCTACCTTAAAATGTTGCGCTAATATATCTGTTCCAGTAGTACCACGAATCTTCTCTCATGCACAACATCACATTTGGATCATGTAGATCATGAAGTGAACCACATGGAGGCAGGACAGGAGCAGGAGCCAGAAGGACCGGGTGATGCTTTAGCTAACTAGGAGCAGGACCAAGGCAAGCCCCGGTGCATCCCACCAGTTTTACATTTTCATTTTATCACTAGTTAGGGATGTAGACTTGTCTGTGCACTAAGTTTATAGGAGTTGCTTGAAAACTAGTATTGCGGTAGGTCCCCTTTAACCAATAATAGCCTTAGGACGGTAGTCGCTCTGCTTAATTTAGGACGATCATTCGTCGAGTGGTATGGAGACCACTCGTAGATCAGGAAGTATTATCACTTGGGAATGATTGATCGGGCCGTACAAGTCCTAAAATTGCTTATGAGCAGTGATTCATTTAGTATCAGAAGGGATGCAATTATTGGTCGGGCCTCATAGTTTCTGAACCATCCATATGTAGAATTAATGATGAACAGAAGAGAAGATCTAGTCAGCTTTAATATATACCGCAATTATGCCCCAAACTGCTTTTGCAACAGGACAAAGAAGAACAAATATTGCACTGTCTCATTTTGAGTGTAGAAATCACAAGTTGTATCCCTTTCCACTTTCTTTTTTTCATGCTATCCCTGGTTAGTACCCGTATTTGTTCAACCAGCCATAAAGATTTTTATTTTTAGAGAGAATTTGACTCTCCAGATGTGATTGTAGTTCACACCATTATAATCTCTCATCCATAACCAAGCATACATTCACTACGGGAAAATCAATTTTTACCGTTTGCCAGAAACTATGCCGTGTGTTTTGTTACGTGCACACGACAAAGATGAGTGTTTGCCATGTGCTAAAATAAAATACACGGTAAAATCTTTGTCCTGTGTCAAACAAATTGACACACGACAAACATGGGTGCTTGTCATGTGTTTTATTTTAGCACACGGCAAACATGCTCTTTGCCAAGTGTTTTTTCCCTAACACTCAGCAAAATATAAATTTAAATTATATGATAAAGCCATAAATTAATTTAAATTAAAAATTTTTGAACTACAAAGTTGTATAACTTTTATTTTGATTATTTGTTCATTACTCAATTTAATCTATAACATTGTTCATAAAATCTAATAGTCTCATATAGTTTTATGAAATATTTGGTGAGACATATAAGATTCAAGAACAATATTATTACCACTTTGTCAAATGAACAAATGACCAAAACAAAAGTTATAGATCTTAATAAATTATACAACTTTGTAGTTAAATACTTTTTTATTTGATTTAATTTAGTCAATAAAAAGTATGTTGGAGAATATATAAATAGGTCTTTGCCGAGTGTATTATGTTTGGCACTCGGCAAACATTACTTTTGCCAAGTGTATTTTATTTTGCACTCGTCAAACATGGTCTTTGCTGAGTGTTCGACAAAATACACTCGGCAAAGAGGTATAATATAAAAAATGTGAAACCTGAGTGTAGTCACAACCGAATGTGTGGCGCAGTGGTAGGGAAGTATACGCGTGAAGGTGAGGTTTGCGGGTTCGAATCTTGACAGGCGCACTTTACGTGTAGCGCGCGAAAAACATCACGACTTGTGACAGGACGGACGGGCGGGGTTGCTGGCAGGCCGAAATTTTTTTTTTGCTATTTGTTTTGGTTTTTCACGATTTATATTTTATCATTTTTGTCGTGTGCTCGATAGAAAGCACACGGCAAAGCCGGCTTTGCCAACGGATTTTTTGCCGTGTGCGCTTTGTCATGTACAACTCATGGCAAAGACTTTGCTGTGGGTTTTTCAGGTTTTGCCGTGTGCATTGGGCACATGGCAAACCTCTGCTTTCCCGTAGTGATTGATTTTACACTGAACTCGTGACTTTCGAGTTCAGTTGCCATCTGGCATGATCCTTACGATAGTAAAGTGGAACTGTTGAACAAGAGATAGAATTTGGTTCCATCGGAAAAGTAAGTTTTCATTAAACCATCTTCTAATACATAGCACCCATCCCTTCTGGATGCAAGCAGCGACAGTTTTGCCTTAGTCATTGCAGATAGCATTCAAATCTGGGAAGGATGTACTCAAAGGAATTTTCTCCAACCACCTGTCTTCTCACATTCTGGTTTGGGAGCCATTACCAACTACCATGAATATCCGAGCAAGATAGACCTTTGACCATAAGCATATCAGCCCAACATGGGGAATCATTGAATTTATGTTGCTTCGATTGCAGTTGACAAACATGAACATGGAATAATTGATGGGTATTTTGACTTACACCTAACAATGACTGCCTTGTATCTTGCGGAAGCAATGGGTAGGGCTAAGGAAGAAGGAAAAGGGTGGAGATTTATTTTCTTGGCTAAATAATAACAAGTTGACAAATAAGAGAGGCAAAAGAAGAGGGAAACATGAAACTCATGGCTACGACATGGGACGGTGATTCAAATTCAGAAACGACTCAGTTCCCTTCTCCTAAGAGACAGGACGTGCACGAACATCCCTTTATATCTCCCTTCCTTGCTCAGCACGTTGAGGTGTTCCTCCGCCGTCCGAACGAAGTCGCCCATGTCGATGCCATCACCGAAATGGCGCACCAGCATCGGCTCGTGCACGGCACGCATGGCCCTGGAGAACCCCGCCGGGTCGCACGCCGCCATCTCGTAGGACTCGATGGCAACGATCTCAAACGAGCCCTCCACAGCCACTATCTCCCGCACCTCGTCGGCACAGGGATCGTACACTGGGATGTTATACGAGTCCAGCCTCGACGCGTCCAGGAGTCCCTGGTTTATGCAACACATATCATCATTGTTCAGATGAGCGACTGACGATGCAGATATTTATTTTCAGAAAATAAAATGACATTCCGGCCTTTGTGATCTCGCACACACAGCTTTCTTTATATTACATATAATAAATAGGGTAGCAAGTTAGCGATGGAATAAACCTGGGCAGCCATGGCATTGAGGACGTGTGTGGGATGGTCATTGATGACGCAGTCGTGGCTGCTCATATCCCTCGCCGACCGGCCCTTGAGGGAGATCAGCAGGCAGCCGCCATGGATCATCTCCACGGCCCGCGACGAGAGGAACATGGTGAGGTCAGTGCAGAACTGCCGAGCATAAGCCTCGTTCACAGCCGGTGAGCTCGTCCGGCCGGCGCAGATGTTCCCTCTGTTGACAAGCTTGCCGTTCAGCAGGTCTTGAGGCACTTGGGAGAACCAGTGGAGGCTGAACGAGGAGATGGCCAGGTGAAGGCTCCCCGCCGGGAAGAGCCGGCCGAAGAACGAACCCGGCGCGCCGAAGATGAATACGTTAGAATCCCGCAGCAACGACTCTGGGAGCTGCCGGAAAACTGTGTTGAAGTCGTTGTCGGGGAGGTCGTTGAGGTACACTCGGACATCATCGGCAGAGCACCGGCGGCGCACGGCGTCGATGGCCGTGGAAACGAGGAACATTGTGTTGGGTCCCGACGAGCAGCCAAGGTCGGCGATACCGATGCTCCTCGTGTGGTTAGGTGTCTCCCGCAGCATGTCCGCCACGGCGGCCTCTAACAGCGGGGCCAGCTTTTCCTGCGCGCGCCTCTGCAATAGTAGATATATATACAAAAAATCAGATCATAGACATAGACGGATTGCATTTGTCAAGAGTGGGAGACGATGACACAGACCTGAGGTGTGGAGTTCCTTCCGTAGCTGGTGATCCCTTCGCCCCCGTTCATGTAAACGCCGTGCCGCGCTGACACGGGCAGCACCATGGCCGGGCTCTTTCTTCCTCAAGACTTCAAGACCTAGCCGCGGTGCCCGTATACCGCCAAAACAGATGACAGCACGCACAGAGTGTCGTTTGCAGCTTGGACACATTGAGCTGCGATGCCTTATTTATATGGAAAACAAGTACTTAGTTTGCCCGGGCAGCTAGTATCTTAACATCTCATTAGCATATTTGTTTTATCACTTGGCATGATTATTTGCGTAATGGTAGTAGTGAGTAATTTTATCCGAACAATACTGATTGTATTGGATTTTTTTATCGGCTGGTCATTCCAGTGTCAACTGGATTTTATTTTTCCGTAGCAGCCCTTGACACATTATGTACGACTATTTGAATCCCCATTTTGTTTTTCTTTTTTGCAAGCAGCCCCTGGCTTACTAGTTGACTTCTGCTATAGCAGCCCCAGGACACCCCAGGAGAAGCCTAATAAGGTAGCACGTCGTGTTCATTGGCATATTTCATGCATACATTTCAAGTATTGGAAATCATGGAAAACATTATTTTCGGAGACTCCAAATGTTCCCACAGAAGTTAGTGCTGCAATTAATATACTCCCAATGCACACTGTTTAGAAATAGCATTTTGGAGAATTTTCCATCATCACCTCAGCTGGTCCCTTATTAAATAAATTATTTAATATTAAAAAGAGCTGAGTGCAAATGTGGACACTAAACACACTAGCCTATGCAAGCGAAAATTTAACCTACTCACTGAGCACATAATTGCGGAATATTAAGGAGAGGATCAAGGAATGCTCATGATTTTTTTCCAATGTCTCGGAAGGATGGCGCCTTCCCCTAATTCTCGTTTGACCACTCCCGCCAGATTGTCGGTCCCTCCCACCACCAAGTGGAGTTCTCGCAAACGAGCCCGCAATCACCTCCAGAGTGAAGACACGGTTGGGTCACCGCTGGCACCAAGGCACAAGCTCACCTCCCTCGAGAACTTGTCGGACTCCCCGAGCCGACACGAGCGCTCACTAGCGATGCCCCTTTCACCGGCGGGCTCAAACGGGATACAAATGTGTAACGGCCTTCACAACCAATCACGGTAGGCTCGATCACCGACACCTAACCGGTCTAGGTCTCATCATAGACCAAGAGTAATACTCTAGATCACACCCTCAAAGACACCCTAGCCCTAGATCACTCTCAAGATATCCAATGCCCTCTCCGAGTGCTCCTCTCTTTTCCACTTGGCTCTTACCAAATGCTCACAGCTGTTCCACTGGCCAAGAGAGGTCTCCAAGACCCCAGCAACGAAGTTATATAGGCTTTCAACCTTCAACTAGTCGTTGCTCCATGAAATCAACTTTCTGGACCTGATGACCGGACCGTCCGGTCTCTGCCAGACCGGGCCGTCCAGTCTCTCTATAACGGCTCTCCAAAATTGACAGCTCTCTGTACTCATGCGATTTCCATACTGATCGGACCGTCTGGTCACTTGCTTCTCTCTCTATTCCAAAGAGCACCCATTTTCTGCACCTTTTGTCCCAAGCCACTTCCATACAGACCGGACCGTCCGGTTTGCTGACCGTACCATCCGGTCAGTATAGGCCTTCATGTTGACGGACTCCTTGCAGAGTGCTCTCTGATCTACAACTGACTGTATAGTTCGATCATCACTGACCCCTTTGTCCGTTCACTTTGTCCAGAAGCTGAAACTTCTCGTCCTTGCTTGACTTTGTTTCTCGGCTTCTTCCAACAGCTCCTTGGCTTCCCCACTGCCATCTAGTGCTTGTGATTTCACCGAGCATCCATGCACATCACCGACTAGCATGACCTAAAGAGACATGAGCTAGGCCCTCTTGATAGTTCGATTTTTCCTATGGACTCAAAGCCCTAATAACTAGATAAGTGTTGGTCGTATCTACGCACCCACTTATATACCGCAAGAGGATGGTGTACGATTGTAGCACTTTTTCCCTTGAATTGAGTATTCCAAGGTATATCGAATCCACTAGGACCTTAGGGATTTATTAAACAAAGTTAACAGTAAAAGATCTAGTCAAGGCTACTGTCAAGGTCAGGTTGCATGAGGGGGAGACTGGCCAGCACAAAGTGGGCCAGACAGTAAATCTGTCATTGCGCCGATCGGCGCGGGGATTGAGCCGATCGGCACACTGGTGAAACTAAGCCAATTTGTGGTTGCGCCGATCGGTGCAGGAGTCGAGCCGATCGGCACACTGGTAGATCTAAGTCGAAGTTGTTGCGCCGATCGGCGCAGTATCGGCACACAGTGAGTCTAAGCCAAAGTGTTCCAGACCTTGTAAACCTATGCTGGTAAGTGAGTAGCCAGATATCTACCAGTGAGATCGTAACTAGATAGTCTAATTGAATAGCATCATAATGGGTAATTACATAGATCAATGAAAACCTATAATGAGTAAGATCACCCTGCTTTCCGAACGGCTTCCTATTTTAATCATAGCGGGGAGGAAACGCTTAATTGCACGAGTATCTTACCCTACTCAACTATCCAATAGTGCTGCACAGGCTTAGTGCTGTCACCGCTAAACCACACTACTGGCATCATCAAGCAACCATAATCAATACAATGTCCGAATACTACCCTAATCACCACGATTAAGATAATATCTACTTACTTAGCCTAGAACTAAGCAATTGGAATAAGCACATGCATGATTATAGAATCAAGATAGACAAATCACCAAAACCATCATCAACATATTCAATCATCCTTGAGATACATAGAGTCAGATTCATCCCCGTCGAGATGGCCTACCTTGACGGATCAACTCTTGACTCCAATGATTCTTGAAACTCAACTAGAGATCTATTCTAACGGGGCAACCCCGGTGGCTCTTACTCACGGATCTGGTGTCCCTCTGTCGCCTCCTCTTCTGCGGCGAGGTTTTACAAGTATTTATAGGGGTTCTACTCGTAAAGGACTCGGTTTCTAGCAAATAAGGCGGTTGCGCCGATCGGCGCAGAATTGCGCCGATCGGCGCAAGCCGTGTCTTCTCTGATTTCTTCCCCGAGTCGGTTCCTCTGTCTTCCACAGCTGCCATGTGGGCCTTTTCTTTCGAGATAAAGTCTTGTACTGCACGTTAAGATCTTGGAGTTCTATAAATCTTCTTGAAGTTCCATAATTCTTCTTAGATAAATATGTTCAAGTGTCTTGCGCAGATAAACTTCCATAAACATGTGGAATGGGCCTCAGTCACTTCTGTGGGTCAAAACACCCTTGCGCCGATCGGCGCACTAGGCTTCTTCAGTGCTTTTCATCAGTTCTGGACTCCTGTCCTCTCCATCATCGCATTAATCACCAATTTTACCTGTTTCTGCAATAAAGCTCCAAAACAACGCATATACAAATATATAGGCAATATCACAGGTAAATGGCCTAAATTAGTATCAATTATGCTCTAATTGGGGTAATATTCACATATAAAAGGGGCACTTGGGAAGTGCCAACAATAAGTGTTCCAAACACTTGCTCCATAGCTTGTCCTTAGCCTTGATCCATCTCCATTAACCCTTGGACTCCATCAAGCTCATCAAGCCATAAAGCTTGTGGTCATTGTCATCCATCGCCAAGGCAACCATCATCAATAACATTTGTAGTAGAGTTTAGAGATGATTCCTACATAGACAACACTCATATAGATATTAGCCTAGAATTTCATAGTTGTCATTAATCACCAAAACATTCATACCTCAGGGATCCAATCATCAATGGTCATGAAGCTTACAATCTCCCTCTTTTTTGTGATTGATGACAACCACTACTTAGCATAAAATATCAAGGCTAAAAGAGCTACACTACGATCGAGAGGAACCTCAAAAGCATAAGCAAAGAACAAACAAGGTCCTACTCAATCATGCATCATCAAGAGCTAAAAGGATAAAGAGAGAAAAAGCACACTCTAGATGATAATGCTTGCATGTCATGTTAGTATATTAAAGAAAGCATAAGGACACGCAATTGCAAGACATGAATAATGATATGCAACAGGATAGCATGAACATGCAAGGAATGAAAAGCAACCAATCATCATCATGGAAGCATACACAGGCATACTGTATAATTAATGAAAGACAAAGCACTACGTATGAAAATAAACCAAGTGTGATCATGACGAGTCAAACACAAGCGAATGAAAACCATGACTCATCAAAATACACGAACATCTTGATAAATCCATCAAAATAAGATCCAAATATATCTAACTCCCAAAACCAATGTACATGTATGCTCCCCCAAGATACAAGACTACTATCTTTCGATTGCCACAAGATCACACTCCCCCTATCTCTATGTCTTCTCCCTCTTTGGCAACAAGCACTAAAGTACTCAAGGGCTGCTCTGGGCTGCTCATGTGCCAGATCCTGCTGCTCTGCCTGAGCCTGTGTCACCTGAGCGTCGAGCTTCTCAAAGTACTCAAGGTCTACTGGTGACTCAGACCCTCTGTCCTGTCCTGCTGGTGTGAATGTGGATGTCCCCCTAGCAACTGTCGCCTGAAGCATAGCAAGGTCATCCACGTCCTCCTAAGTGAAGCCTCTCCAGACAAGATCCTCTACTACCTGAGGTGTAACGAGTGTAGAGTCTGTAGCAGAAGAAGGTAGAGCTATAGCTGACTCTAGCGCTGCCTGAGGGTCTGCTCGAGTAGTGTTCACTATATCTGAGAACAGACTCCTGACTGGTAGCTGCTGCTGGGAGGTGGAGGGTACTACCATCTGCGAAGCTGTAGACTGAGCTGGTGAAGTGAACAACGCAGAGACTGAGAAGGCTGACATGGGGGAGAACTATGTAACTAGCCAGAAGGGCTGTCCTACTCCCCCTGTCTGTAATGCCTCTGAGTGGGATGACGAGCTGCTGGAGTATCATCATAGCAGTGAAAGGGCCTGGCTGTGTCTGGAGCTGTTGAACCTGTGAAAGTGTAGGACTCCTGCCTGCTGGCTAGACTGTCCTCTGGTAAGCTCCGCCATTTGTGTCATCAGCATGGTCATTAGCATCATGTGTTGTCTCTGAAGCTCTGCCTGTCCCCTCAGCACATCCATGATCTGACGTCTCACATCAGATGAGCTCTGGATGAAGTCACCCAGGCATCTTGCAAGCGCTGCTGTGGTGGAGGCATGATCAGACGATGAAACTGCTGCCGACTGAGGTGGTGCTCCTATACTCGTTGACTCAGGAACTACCATCTCTCGATGAGCCTCCTGCTCGTGGGTGACTAGCGGCGACTCTTGCTCATCTGTTTGCTAGCTGGAGCCTGACTGTGATCCCTTGGGTGCTCGAGATGCATAGCTAGTGGTCACCTCAGGGAAAGCCTCATACTGCTCCTCTGTCACTAGTCCTAGTCTCCTTAGAAGATAGCAAATGTATGGACCATAGACTAGGTGACGTCCTCCCACCCTCTCAGAGATAATCTCCTCCATCTCAGCTATCAACAAATCGGCCGGGTCAAAGTTCTATCTCCTCATCATAACTGCCACTACCCACTGGTGTAGAAGTCTGAACTCCTCTCTGTACCCTGACCTCGGAATGATAGTCCCGGTTACTATACCCCTAACCACCTTCACCTCTACAATGAGCCTAGCAGGGCGTCTGTCAAAACCTGGGGTGTGTGGTGGTGGAAAGGCTGTTGACACCATGTCGTCTTGAGGTAGTATGCCTCCCTGTGGTCTGGGGTGGAGCGAAGGTCGTATAAGCACTCCTGTATAGTTGGAGATCTGAAGCAAGTAGTCCAATTGCAACTATTAGATGCTCTCTGCTCAAGCGTTGAGGCTCTCCTCTGAACATGAACCATATCTCAGAGCGATCTCTGGCTACCCAAAGTGAGGTGTAGAACTCCATCATTATATCCTCTCTGAACCTGCACGGTCTGGTGACCAATCTGCTAGTCCAGGCAAGTACGTGAAGTACTGCTCCATCTCCATGCATGTGGCTCTTCTCATAGCCCGGTACGTTGTGTACTATTGTCGCATGAACAGTCCAGCCTTGCCCTTCCTGGCAAGGTACCGTCTCAGACCCTCACCGATCCTCCTCTGAAGACCGGTCCAGTATCTCTCTCCTCCAGTAGGGTCCCGAGGAACTAGAACCCACTACTCGAAGGGTACGAGACGACTCACCTTAAGGACCTTGGCAAGAACCTTGATGATGTCTCCCTCTCTAGCTGCAGCTACAAGTCTCGGCGGTCTCCTGGTGCACACGGAACAAGGGCACTGCGGATCTCCTACCCGGTGAGGTGTTTGCTGTGACTGCTCTGTCTCCTCCTCCTCAAACTCCTTAGACTCAGACCCAGACTCACTATCCTCCTTTGACTCCTTGGACTCCTCCTGCTGCCTGGAGGATCCCTGCTTTATAGTTCTCGACAACCTCTCCTGACGAGAAGTCGGAGCACGCTACGACCAAGATGGAGGAACAACTCCTGTTGCCAATGCTGGGGCTCCTGTCCTTTGTCTGGTACTCCTCCTCAGTCCCTGAGTCTTATTGTCTGGCTGCACAATGATCAACCATGATCCAGGTGTCCTGCGGGAAGTCTCCATAGCCTCTAAGTGCCTGGCAACCCATCTGGCCCTCTCTAGCTCTAGGTCCAGTCTAGTCCTCTTCTTGCCTTTGGGTTTCTCTGGCATCTTCCCTTACCCTTATCCTGACCTACCATCACTGCTGAATGTTGTCATTGCACGCACATAGGTAGGGATAGGATAAGTATGGAACCTTTATAAATCTACAAGCAACGCATCGCCAGGTAAGAATGCGCAATAGAAATCCTAGCACTGAGTGAAGGACATGATCACTTGGACAAATACGCAAAGTAACAACAGTGATCATCAACTATATGTGGTTGGTGCGAGTCATCTAGTGTACAGTCAAATGATGGAAAAATGATATGACTGTATACTAGACAGGAGACGACCCTAGAATTGCAATTAACAGATAAACATGTGATCACTTGCAATCTTGGTTGAGATAATTACCTAGTTAATGCAACAAAAGATAGGATTTTGAACTAACTGCATCAATTAAGTAAAATGCTCGAATTCAGTGCATAATTGATGAATTGGTGAGAAAGAACGATACCCTAGAAGTGGAAACGTTGAACACCGGGAAGAGCTTGCAGCCGATTGCCGAAAAGATGGAAATTTCTCTTGCCGGCAATGGAGAAGAGGAAAAAAAGGAGCAAACTTTCCTCTTGCCTTGGTGGAGGTCGGCTTTGTGGTTGCGCACGCGGAGGGGAGAGCAGAGGTGGCGCTAAAGGGGGCTGATGGCGAGGCGCACGGCGACGGCGAGGCGCACTGCGGTGGCTGGTGGCGGTGCATGGCGGCTAGGTGGCCAGCAGCGGCGGCTGCGTGGGCATGCGTGGTTGTGCGCGGGCAGAGCAGCGACACAAGTGTGAGCGATGACGTGCACAGGCGAGCTGGGCGAGGCTGGTGTGGGCGCACGGCAGCGACAGCGTCCTCGACGACAAAAGAAGGCGGCTTCAACGAGGGCGTGTTCACGGTGGAAGAAGAGAATGAAGGCAGGCCAAAATTGATTTTGATCTAAGTCAAAGTAATCGGACGACCGTGATCACCCTAGGCAAGATCAACGGTCACTAAAGAGAGCGTATTTCATGTTTCAAGCATAGTGACCGGACAGTACGATCTCTGGACCGGACGGTCCGGTCTACTCTGGGTCTGTTGGCACTCCATACAGAATGAACGGTCCGGTCACTAGGACCATTCTGTCCGGTCTCTGTGACTAGACTCTACAGAATACTTTGCCCGAGAGCAATGACCGAATTGTACGATCCAATGAGCAGACTGTACGGTCACTTCAGGAATTTTTCTGAATCAAGTTATTTCTTAAATTTTCCAAGTGCCCTCACTTAACACTCAAATAAACACCGCACTTGGAGCATGAATAGAACTCTCAAACACTCCTTTTCAAATAGTGGCACTCTATGGTCTTATAATTTTCACAAATGCTAAAGAATCAAGCAAATAAGAATCAAGGCAATTAAGAACCAAATGGGTATGTATGAGCCTTAGTACATGAACCGCGTGAGTAGGTTTCACCTCAGAGTTCATAAGAGCTTGCTCAATAGTCATGAAGCATAATCCTTTCCTTTGGTCATACTTGTGGATATGTAATCTCATATAGATCATGAGGCACAAATATCTCTAAGTGAGACAAGCCTCCTTTGTGTTTCCTATATGATGCATGCAACAAGGATTTTACAAAGGCAATGAAAGTAAACATGCCATGTGAATGCAAGCAATATTAAGCAAGATACAAAGGAAACCTAACAATGTCAAGTTTGAACCCCTCTCAAGCTTACTCACTATAAGCCATACCCTTGCCTTGAGAGAAGCCAAACCACTATCTCAAGCACTCCCCTTGCTTATAGCTATCTTGAGTGAGTTAGACATTGACTAATTTTTATGTGTTTTTTAATTATTTACACATGCATGGATGCAAAACATACTAGTCATAAAGGAGTCCTAATTACCATGCAATGCAAGGAAAGAAGGAACACACTACAACTACCAAAAACAAAAACACACAGATATGTCGTTGAGGTCCATGTCACTTGTGGTGGACTTTACTTGATCTTCAAGTAAGCTCCCGGTCCACCGCCACCACTATTTAGGTCTTGTTCTTGGGCACCCACTTGTACTTCGTTGACCTTTCAAGATCAACAATGCACTTAGGCACCCATATGCTCTTGACCTTTCTTTTCTTGTTCATAGGTCCCAAAGCCTTTGCTTTCACCTTACCACCCTTGTCCCTAAAAAGCTTGAAGTGGGTGTTCTTATGGAACAAGTTAGCATTACGTAAAGCATTGGAACTTCTCATCATAGGACAATCCTTGATGGTGTGGTCATCCTTGCAACACCTCTTGCAATAGTAGTCATCGGCGAGTAGGGGCTTGACCTAAGCGGTAATGGAGTCACTCGTCCCAATGATGTCGATGGCGGCGGGATATGAGCCAAGTCCCCAGTGGGAGACACCGTTCACAAGGTTCCTCCCAATAATCTCCTTGTGGATGGCTCTACCATGTGTGAGCCTCTCAAAGTCGTCCATCACCATCTTCCTCTCTTCCTTGAGTTTGTGATATTCCTTCAAAACAATTGGCTCAAGAGAAGAAATCTTGACTGAGGTGGTTAGTTCAAAGCATCACTCTTTCATGAACTAGAGGAGGGAGACACAAGGTTATCAATATTGATGGCCTCAAAAGTAAGTTCAAGGGCCTCGTACTTCTCACGTTGCTCTACATGATCCCCCTTGAGTTTGTCATAACTCTTGTTTAGGGCCTCATGAGATGTGACAAGGTCCATCAGCTTACTCTCAAGCTCACCAACACGGTCGTTAGCCAACTTACACTCTTTTCTTACCACATCCAACATTTTGGACTTCTTGACGGTGATGTCACAGGCTTGCTCAAGCATACTCCAAAGCTCGATGCAGCAGAGCTCCTCGTCATTGCTGTCATCGCTGCTCTCATCCTCACTTTCCCAAAGTTGGCTTGTGGACATGAGGCACGTGGGAGGTGGAGGAAGAGCTCGAGGCAGAGTGGTCTTGATCATGGCTAGGTCAGCCACTTCTTCATCATCGCTTGAGGAAGAGGATGTGTCACTTGAGTTGTCACTTGTCCACTCTCCAACAAGGGCTTTGCGTGAGAACTTCTTCTTGTAATCTTTGGCTTTGCCTTTTCCTTTGCTCTTATCCTTGTTGAAGTATCTCTTCTTTTTTTTTTCTTGGCTTTAGGGTCTTCTTCTTCGTCTTCTTCTTCATGACTTGAGTCTTGGGGCTTGAATGCCTCTTTCTTTGGCTTGGAGCAATCTAAAAAAAAGTGATTTTTGGAGCCATAGTTGAAGCACTTGCCCTTGAACTTGGAGGCAAATTTATTCTTGAAGGTCTTCATCTTTTTCATGAGAAGAGCCAAGTCTTCACTCAAGTCATCTTCTCATCGTCATCTTCGATCATTGTCTTCTTCTTGCTCTTCTTGCTCTTGATAGGCTCTTGCTTCTCAGCTTGAAGAGCTAGGTTGAATGGTTGTGGATCATCTAAACCCAACTGGTAGCTCTCGAAAGCATTGATCTTCCCAAGCACTTCCTAGATGGTCTTGGTCTTGAGGTCACCTTGCAAGGTGTAGGTGATGATGGACTCATACTTGGGGGTCCTTGAATAGCGTCACAAATCTTTTAATGACCTCCACAGGCTTGAGCTTGAAATCATCCCCAAGAGCATTGATCTCCTCCACTAGCACATGAAAACAAGCATAAATAGTGTTAGCTCTCTCATGTGACAATCTAGTGAAGTTATCATACTTGTTCTTTAGCACATAGTATCTTTCCTCTTTCACATCACTGGTACCCTCATGAATACCCTGAATCTCAGTCCAAATACTATGTGCTATCAAACTTGCATCCAATCTAGCAAAATCATCCTTAGAGATGCTTGCAAACAGAGCATTCTTGGCCTTTGCTTTCTGCTTAATGAATTCGGGATCAAGCGGGCTTACACTCACATCCGAATCATGGGTCACCTTCCATATCTCTGGATCAAGAGACTCAAGGTAGGCTTGTATCCGTGCCTTCAAATACCCGTAGTCCTCCCCATTGGATATGGGAACACTCCCCGTCTCTCCTGGCATCCTTACTCAAGGCGGTGAAGCCTTAAAGTTGAGCACTTGGCTCTGATACCAATTGTAAGGACCGAAGGTGTACTGAGATGGGGGTGAATCAGTAAGCCAACCACGAATCCGAAAACTTCAATTTCACACCACTAAACCCCGGCAATCATTGCAACCTAACAAATCTAGTAGGCCAAGACCCTACACATGCTAGTGTTCATGATGAGTGCAAATGCAGAAGCTAAACACACTAGCCTATGCAAGCCACAATTCATCCTACTCACTAGAGCACACAATTGTGGAATATTAAAGAGAGGGTCAAGAAATGCTCATGATTTTTTCCTGAGGTCTCGGAAGGATGGCGCCTTTCCCTAATCCTTGTTGGACCACTCCCACAGGAGTGTCGGTCCCTCCTGCCACCAAGTGGAGTTTTCGCACACGAGCCCACAATCACTCCCGCAGTGAAGACACGGTTGCATCATCGCTGCCACCAAGGCACAAGCTCACCTCCCTCGAGAACTTGCCGGACTCCCCGAGCCGAGACGGGCGCTCACATGCGATGCCCTTTCACCGGCTGGCTCAAATCGGGTACAAACGTGCGATGGCCTTCACAACCAATCACGATAGACTTGATCACCAACACCTAACCGGTCTAGGTCTCGCCATAGACCAAGGGTAACAACCTAGATCACACCCTCAAGGACACCCTAGCCCTAGATGTGCATAGATACCCAAGTTACTCTCTCTAGCACTCTCAATATATCCAATATCCTCTCCTAGTTCTCCTCTCTTTTCCTCTTGGCTCTTACCAAATGCTCCCAGCTATTCCACTAGCCAAGAGAGGTCTCCAAGACCAAAGCAATGAAGTTATATAGGCTTCCAACCTCCAACTAGCCGTTGCTCCACGAAATCACCTTTCTGGACCTGATGACCGGACTGTCCGGTATCTGCCAGACCGGACCATCCGATATCTCTATAACGGCTCTCCAAAATTGACAGCTCTATGTACTTAGGCAATTTCCATATTGACAGACCATCTGGTCACTTCCTTCTCTCTCCATTCCAAAGAGCACCCATTTTCTACACCTTCTGTCCCGAGCCACTTCCATATAGACCATACCATCCGATCTGCTGACCGTACCATCCGATCAGTATAGGCCTTCATGCTGACAGACTCCTCGTAGACTGCTCTCTGATCTACAATCGACCATACAGTCCAGTCACCACTGACCCCTCTGTCCGATCACTCTGTCGAGAAGCTGAAACTTCTTGTCCTCGCTTAACTTTGTTTCCTGGCTTCTTCCAACAGTTCCTTGGCTTCTGCACTGTCATCTAGTGCCTATGATTTCACTAAGCATCCATGCACATCTTTGACTAGCATGACCTAAGGAGACATGAACCTAGACCCCCTTGATTGCCCAGTTTTTCCTATGGACTCAAAGCTCTAACAACTAGACCATCTCCATTAACCCTTGGACTCTATCAAGTTCATCAAGCCTCCATGCTTGTGGTTATTGTCATCCATTGCCAAGCAAACCATCATCAATAAGACTTGTAGTAGAATTTAGAGATAATTACTGCATAGACAACACTTGTGTAGATATTAGCCCACAAATTCATATTTATCATTAATCACCAAAACATCCATACCTCGAGGATCCAATCATCAATGGTCATGAAGCTTACACTTGTCTAACTGATGACCCAGCCATGACAAGTCCTAGCCTTCTGTCGTTGGCTACTCTGGCCCTGACATCCAAGCCATGTTTACAGCGACTAGGCTATTTGATGTCCTTCGCAAATCGTAGTTTACCCACTCTGGCACCATCAACCTCATATTTGCCCTATACGATTTGCGGTTCTAGCATCGCTTAGGATCTAGGTTTCTTTGGGGATCTCTTTGTGCATGTCTACATTTGATCGTAGGCATGCTGCAGTTTGTTATTTTACCTCTCTGGCCGGATCTAGTGGGATGGCAATGGTGGGAGGAGGATACCATAGGGGTGGTTCGCATTCTGCGTCAACGGATCGTGTGAAGCCGCTAGTTGAATGTAACTGTCATTCTTCAGAACTTGCACCTCAAAGGTGAGGAGGAGCTGGTTTGTGAATTCAGTGATGAAGAGATCGACGGAGGTGACGATCAGGTTGAGTAGGCATTGGTTGGTTAAGTCCTTTCCCTATCGGTACTTCATCTCAACATGATCTGATCGGCCATGAGACCGGACTTGGCAACCCTTTTGTGTTGAAGGTTCGTTCGATCAGGCCGGAGTGTGACAACCTCTTTGGAGTCGAGTTTGGAGGAAAACTTGATATGGATTCAGCTTTAGCAGGCTCTTCATGGGTGGTGGGAAAGTATGTGGCCATGCTACAACCCTATGATGACCGGCTAAGCGCGTTAGAGATTATTTTTTATAAGATGGAGATCTGGGTGCGCATTTTGAACGTGCCGCTTGGGTGGGTGATCAAATAGAGAGGTACCTGTGCTATGGAACTAGTAGGGGAGGTGGTGAAGTTGGATGTGGATATGGACGGGAAGGGTAGTGGAACGTTCCTCCATGCTAGGACTGCCATTGAGATAAACAGGCCTATAAAAAGTGGGGTGCACCTAAGAGAGAGCAAATTTAAGGAACCACATTGGTTTGAGGCTCAATATGAGAAGCTGATGTTCTTCTTCTTTTGCTTGTGACTGATGGACACTCTGAGATTGAATGTGATCGACCGGTGCCTCGTGATATATGGGCAAGCTCCCATATGATCGCCCGCTGCGGGCACCGGAAGAGATATGGAGGAAACTTGATGAAGCTGTTCAAAAGTACACACATCAGGAGATATGTGGGCAAACTTGATGAAGAGATATGTGGGCAAGCTCCCAATGAACATCGGGTGAGATCTTGATGAAGCAAGAGTCCAAAAGTACACACATATGAGCATAAAAAACTATTGTGCAATGTTAAAATTTAGTTATTATAACATTGGTTCAGATTTGGGAATGTAAACAAATTTGAAATTTGGTAACATAAATAGCGAAGGCAATATATCTCACGTTAGAATCCTATCATGAAGCATATCAAGCCCGTAGACGTGCCTCATTTTCAAGAAGAACACGTGCACAAAACAACATAGAGCAAAGCCCTGAGCAACTAATACTCAGCAAGACTTACCCATCAAAATGGCACGCTAAGGCCGACACCTAGCATGCAGGGGGCTGACCAAATGTTGTTAGAATAATTGCAAAAACAGCACTGATAACTGATCCTTATTTCAGATTTTAGCCAAGTTAATAGGGTTTCTGCATAAAATAAATATTGTGTAGCTATAATATAACAAACATGGTTGCAATACAATTTGTAGAAATACAATATCATCATCATCATTTCACTTTGTACATCGATGTGACAGCGATCACAAGTGGTACTCAATAACAGCAAGGGATGGCAACTCGAATCAATTTACATCCTACAGAAGAAATCCAAATACACGGTGCACGCACACTTCGAGGAGTCACGTATGGCAACCTTTCGCGAGATACAACAGGGTCGGTCCAGGTCCTACTTTTCTTGAGTACACGTCACCCCATGCGATGCTTCTATCGAAACCATCCATGGGTAGCCCATTCACTCTCCCTTCAAACACATACCCACATTCCACCATACCTGCTACATCACGAGAGGAAGAGTAGGGTATCATCCAACCACTGCGGTAATCAAGCTATGTCGGTTTACTAGTGCCCATATTACTAGCATGCACTCGGTACTGTTCAAACCTGCTCAACGGGGCCACACTCGAAGGAGGTTCTTAATTGACACAAACGGGGCTATGGCAAACAAGGTCCAACCTTGTCACCTCAACCTACACATGCACTTCCCCGTTTGGTCTTAATTAATCCATCATTATCATGTGAGAGTTACAAGTAATAAAGTCCCAGACCATCCTACATCGAGTAGTCTCTGTACCACTCGATTTTGCTACCGATGACTTTATATTAAGCATAGCAAAATCTATCAAATGGCTGCCCAAGTAGACCTATACCCATAAGATTTATCTTTCCTACATGTGTTGAGGATCGTTAAATACCATTTCCAACCATCTATATTACTCAAAATAAAGAAGGATTATATATTCCCACCATGCATGTTAGTTAGAAATAATAAATATCCACTACTGCTTGGAGAATCACTGACATGCAGGAGAAATAACGAAATGGAGGAGACAACACATCCATGTGGCGAAGAAACACAACTTCCACCAATCAAAGCTCGCCAAATGGGACTCCCACAGATTGACTGGCCCACTTACAGAAGCAAACCGACTTAACAACCGACCTTACAGTGTCACTGGGTAGGGGGACTATTGGCATTTCTAATGTCATCACTAAGTCTCTGCATTCATTAAAGATTACCGATAAACATTTTTGGCTTTGTTGCTGAGGAAACTTAGTGACGACGTTAGTAATGCCAACAAGCATTTCTGGCGCCGTTGCCGGGGAAGGCTAATTGATCAGAAGAATTACCCAATGTTCTATTCTTGCATATGAGATTATTTGACATTCGCCTAAACAGGCTAAACTTGTCTGTTTTCTCCTATTGTTTGAAAACAGGGTAGTGCATGACCAGCTTCACCTTGCCTGAAAATTATATTGAAGATCCCGAACAACTCTTGAGAAGGGTACGTGCACGTCTCGTCCCTCCTCAAAAGTTCATGTCTGCAAGTGAGTGAGACAGACATCTCTGCACCATCAAGCTTAAAGGTCATGGCCCAAAAGAGCCTTCGTGATTTCTCCGCTCCCTCGGCGTCCAACATTCCTGTTGCACCCAACGTCACAGGAGATATCTAATTTTTTTTTGGTAACGCAACATGTAGCTATTTGGGGCATCAAAATTATACTTTGTTCTTTCGTCCTCATTTCTTCCGTAGTAATTCAACAGAGAAAAATGGTGGTCCGGCGGCAGTCATGAAGTATATTACTCTATATTCCATCTATTACACCAAGCAAAATGTCAAAATTATAAGCATTGCGGCCTTATAGATCGTTGTGACGATCCTTTGAGGTCTCTTTATAGTTCCTTTTAGGTCTCTTCAGAGTCGCTGTGACATCTTCGCCGCTGTAGAAGATGGAGGCCGGTAGTGACAATGGTTTACTCTATACAACCCTCATTTATGCATGTCACAGATAGCGAGCACTAATTTTGCTATGATGAGCATGCCGCAGAAGATCTTATCAGGACCACTGAGCCTGGAGTAAGGCCCAAAGCCACCAGAACGACCACTGACATGCTGTCGAGTAGAGTACGCCATGTACCGTATATCTATTTTGTGCATGAACCCTTCATATTTAATCTAATTATGTGTATGCTACGATGTTTGGTTGTATTGCACTTTAGCCCCTCAAGTTTTCACAGTGACACACGAAGTATATACTTTATGCTAGAACCCTTACAAATTATCAAAAATACTCATATTTGTGTTGGACCCCATTCGGTGTGTCAGGGAATGGACACGAACAATTATTACATACACGAGAGAAAAGATTACGCAATGGACGTGGCAGCGGTGCTAATACGTCATACACAAACCAAAGTAAATGAGCAATTTGGTCAGTAAGATTGGAGCAGTGACATGTCTAGTTGTACTGAAGATGATGGCCCTTGCAATTCTCTAACAAAGGATATTGTGGTTGAATTAAATGACATGCGATTGAAGAATACGATATTGAGGTCGAAGCAAATGACATGTGAGTGAAGATGAACAATACTAAATCTGGGAGGCAATATGTACCATGTCAAGTGCTCTTGTGCACTTCAAAGTGAGTGCTCGATGACTGGCGACTCCCTGCGTGTCCTCCATGTGTCGTCTCTTGGTGTAGCCACAAGGGAATGGCATCCATAGGAGTGCCAATCCGTCCGGGTCCCTTATTGCGCCGTTACTCTATTCCAACGCCTTCCTCGGGCCCACATGCGGCCGGCCTGCGAAATCGTACCACTGGCAGTAGATGGGAACACTAGTTTGAAAGCCCAAGCTGCCGATTATTGACGGTCCTTAAATACTAAATCCGACCATTAAATCCGTCCATCAAATTCCTACATAATACATATAAAATAAATAACCAACATAGTGGTAGGAGTTTATTACTAACAATTTCCATGAGTTTTGGTGAGTATGTGTTTGCAGGTATAAAAAGAGCCAAAATATGCAAAAACATGAAGAAACACCCCGTCGGCCGATCACCACTATGAAATAGCCATTTTCACCGGCCGACAGGGTTGTTTAAGGCTGAAATAAGGACCCGGCCGATAGGGTCGTTTACAGCTGATATCAGGACCTGGCCAACAGGGTCGTTTAAGGCTGAAATCAGCCACCCGGCTGATCGACCGGAATCGTTGTCAGACTAATCATTCGACCCGGTTGATTTTGCAAAACACTTCACCGTGATGTCGTTTTCTCCTCCTGGACCAAAAGTGATCAAATATATGGCCTAACCGGGAGAAGTCAAGAGGGGACCTGAAGGGGTTCGGCATCCGGCCAAGGCTACCGCCCAGCCTAGACCGTCGCCCAGCCCGGGCTGGGTTGGCCACCCAGGGTTGCCAGCCCACGAGGCCTACCACCCACCAAATGAAGAGTCAGTGCAAACCGACCAAACGACCGACTTCGGGAAAAAATCCAAGCCATCCAAGAGAAGTCTTTCGTTAACCGACATGATTCAAGGGCCACCCGGCCTGGGCTGCCATCCGACGTTGCATGCCGCTCGGCATGCTAGGCCGCCCGGCACACGTGGCCGCCCGGCCTTACCAGCCGCCCGATGGACCGACTTTGGCCTACCGACTCGCCTTCACCTACAAGTACCCCCCCTACCCATTGCCACCTATAAATAGAGGGGGAATTCGACATGAACAACACAACACACAAGAAGAGAGTTTAGACCTCTATTCCAAACGCTTTAGCACTGCGAAAGTGTTTAGAAAATAGGGAGAGAGTGAGGGAGAGTTTGGGGAAGCGCCGGGCCTGTCGGCGATCTTCCCCACGCTTGTACCTCGACGGATGCTTTCTTTTTCAAGTAAGTGTTCATGTTTCCTCTTTGGTATTTAAGTTTCTTATTTAAGTAAGTTCTTTCCTTTATTGCTTATGGGATCATCGCTCTATTTAATTAGAGTATCTTAGTCTTCTATAAGCGTGGATCCGAGACTAGGATAGTAATTGATAGCATAGACGTGGTGTCTAGGCTAGAGGTTACCTTTGTTTGCCGCCTGCCCTATGGTTTGTAGAGGTAGTCGGTAGGTGGTGACAGCCCTATCCGGCCTTAGTAATCCTCCATGCTCGGGTACGTTGTAGAGCTGTTGACCGGAGTCACCTGTGGATGCAGGGGTAATCCGGTGCCCAAAGTAAGTAGTAGAGACCGAACCTATCTTATTATAGGATCCTTAACCATCAGGAATCCTCTCTACCCTTTGCCTACCATATTCTTGTTGTCCTAGGACGGATTAGTTAGAGGATTAGTACACACACGTTCCCTGTCATTTGATAACCTGGAATAATCCTAGGTGAAGTGCTACATCGGTATCCGTGCGCTTGTGGATTTGTTTGTGATCGTAAGAAAACCCAACAAGCATTTCTAGTGTCGTTGCCGGGGAACGGTTGTTGTTCTATCATCGAACCTTGTTTGTCCTCGTATCTTTTTGCCTTTCTTAATTTCTTTCCCCATTTCTACAATGGAGCAACCTACTATCCAATCCTTTTCTGCTCTAAAGGGAGAGTTCTTTGAGCCACCGCCGTCGGCGGACCCAATTAATACATCTGGCTATGAACTTCGCCCTGGCTTTATAGCCATGGTTCAGGAGCAATACTTTTCTGGCTTAGATAGTGAAAACCCATACCATCACCTACGAGAATTCGAGCAACTGTGTTCGTGCCTTTCTATAAAGGGCATGACACAGGAAACTCTAAAGTGGAAATTGTTTCCCTTTTCCCTCATGGAGAGGGAGAAACAATTGTACACTCATACTGTCGGGAGTGTAAACGGTGATTGAGAAGAACTTCGAGATAAATTTTGTCTCGCTTTCTTCCCTACATCCCGTATTGTCTCCCTTCGTATGGAAATTCTTGATTTTCTCCAGAATGAGAAGGAGTCTTTAGGAGCAGCCTGGGCTAGGCTTAATTTGCTATCCAAATCTGGACCCAACCTTGCCATTCCCAACCCGATGTTGCTACAACATTTTCGTGAGGGTTTGAACAAGGAAGCTGCCCTATACTTCGACATTGCTGCCGGAGGATCGTTCGTCAACAAAACCGTGAGGGAAGGAAGAGAAATCCTAGACCGTATTCTAGAAAACACTTCTTTCCTTTCTTATCATGCCGAACCCCTCAAGGAGGAAGCCAAGTCGAGCCATGAGGAACCCTTAATAGCCGAATCCAAACCCATTCCATGCATATCCTTAGATTCGACTTTTGAGCCATGCCCCGAACCTCGAACACTAAAGGAAGAAGAAATTCAACATCCAGAGTTCTCTTTTGAATTCGAGGAAGGTCTTTTTAAAGACTTTGGGCATGCCTTGAATTACTGTTCCAAAAAGAACCCACTAGTTCCCATCTGTCCTCCTCATTCTCGAGAGGATGGAAAACCATCCCACGAGGATCCCTCAACGGCCAAATTCAAACCCATAGCTCTCTCAGCTCTTAATTTTGCTGTTGATACCTCTCGAAGGGAAGAAGAAATTGTCCCTTCAGGGTTGCCAGTCAAATTTGATGAAAGCTTACTTGATGATCGTAGAAAAACCTTGAATTATATCTGGCAAAACAAGCCAACAGTATCTGCTTTGCCTCCTTGTCCTTTCGTAGAAGGAATTCCAAAGGAGGCCATGAAGAAGCAGCGGTTGAAGGAAGAAAAGTGCTATTTCAAAGCTATCCAAATCCATTCACATTCCACAACCATTACTTGTCTTATACGAGGAAATGTCGTAGAGGCCCTTCACGATCCCACCATAGGAGTTAATATCATCCTCGAATACATAGCTTTACAGCTTATGGATGATATACCTCCAGAGCCGACCGATTCTCTCTTCAAAGATTCCTTAGGAGTATCCTACACATGTCGGGGGATTGTAAAGGCTATACAAATCAAGATAGGAAAAGTTGAGCTTCACCTAGACTTCCATGTCTTTCCTATCATCGATTTTGATCTCCTCCTTGGCTACCCACTAGAAAAACTCCAACTATTAGGTGCATCTCAAGGGAGCCACACTAAAAAGGCTAGGGAGACTGCTTTTGCGACCAGGAACCTTTTCTCAGAATATCCTTTGGTGAGGTCTCATCTCGAGCACCCTCCGCTTGAGAAAAGTGATGTTTGTTTCCCAACTTACATCACCGAAGCCTGTTCCTTGTAAGAACGCGAAGCTTTTCACCCAACATGGAGACGATTCGGGAGAAACTCCAAATCCTATTTAAACTGAACCATCACCTTCCTTGCCTAAGCCTTTTCCCTCTTGCCCTCATTACTCTGTTCTCGATGGTGATCAAGAATCGACAGTGGCCCTTATCGATGGATTCCGTGAGAAGGAGAAACTTTGGGCAACTGGATTTATCGAGCCATTGACTCTAGAAATAGGAGAATACTCAATAGATGAGTGTGAGAGCTTCTTTCTTGAAAGCACACATGATACATGCTCATTTAATAAATCTCTAGAGTCAATCAACTTTTGTGCCAAGCGCACCTATGAGAACTACAATTGCCTCAAGAGCCTCGTTAGCAAAATATTTCTTAGAATGATTGTAGATGCTTTTGTTTATCATAAACATTGCAAATATCGTAGATTGCACTTTGGCACTAACCTTGCAGCTAGAGCTTCAATGACACATCAAGAATTGGTGGTGGACTGGGAAATACATCGCTAGTGATAGCTGCAATAAGAAATCCCTGTGGTCAAGCTTCTGACCGTAAACAAAGCACTGCCGGGAGATGGCCCGGATTATCATTTCCCTTTTGCCTAAATAAAAGCAAGAATATGTTTTAAGGTTATGTTTGCTTTCGTGTATTTTTGGTCGCTAACCTTTTCAGGTTGTGATTAAAAAGAACTATGGTCATTCTATACCTATCAACATAGGAGCTGCATCAACTTTAACACCATGGTATTGTTGGTGAGAGAACCCACTATTAGAAGGCTACAACACTACACACTTGATTTTTAGCATCTCGCGATACAAAAATCCAAGTGTGTGGGGAGTTCTGTATGTATCTCCTAGCAAGTTCCATTCTTACCAATTTTATCTCGGTTTAGAGGTGTTGCTAGTTCTTGCTTTCATGCCTTGCTTAAAACAAAATATTAAGAGGCGCTTTAGTATATTTTTCCTTTTTATTTCCTTTCAATCTTATAGTGTGCCTAGAAAAGAAAATAATAACAATAAATAAATAAATTTGTAACTCTATCGGGCCTATAAAGCCGGTAGAGTCCCTTTTTGCTGTTCATCCTTTTTGTTTTTGTTTTTCTTCAAATAAAGAAGCCAGGTACAAGATCAAATGTGGGGGAGGCCTCCAAGATTTTCAACGCCCAAACAACACAAGGCCTCCCACCGACACATTGCACATTGTCGCTTAAGCCAACATGTCAAAGGTTGAGGTGACCGGGCTCCAAGTGACATCGACCAACCTACAAGGACAGTCAACACAAGCATGGTGCTCCTAAGCTTCCACATCTTCCATAGTGATGGTTTGCATAGTCTATCTCTTTCCTCCTAGTTTCCAAGTTAAATCAAATTTATCCTGAGTCAATCGATAAATTTAACTTGAAAACTAAAACCAATTCTTGTGAACCCTCATTATCATGCTTCTCTTTGATTGACTTGCATGCTCCTTATTCCTAGCTCATTAGGGAAGCATGTCACCTAAGTAGTTGAGTTATGAGATATGGTGTAATGAAAGAAATCTTGCTCTTATGCTTGTAGTGCTTGGGAATTTCTCTTTAAAAATAAAAATGAAGGCCCTCTCCTCAATCATGTGAATGTCCTACCAAAGCCATATGGTAGTTATATTGAAAACCTTATGCATATGTTGCATGTTGTTTCGTTGAACTTTGTCAAATTCTTGTGACCCTAGTGAGATGCATGTTTATGTTTTATTGATCAAGATCATGTGCACATTTCCCTTCATATTCTAAGCTTCCATATTGGAAGGTAGCATTTTTCTCCATCCACCAAAAGAAATACTCCTTAATTATCCTGTCATGACTCTCTCTCGGAAAGAAAGAGAGTCTACACATAAAGGAGTATTCATCCACCTCCATCATCCACCGTCATCCATATGCTAATTCTTCTACACCAGAAGATAGCATCATCCATATTCATCCATCCACAAAAATAAAGTGCTCCACCATGCTTTGGGAAACTCCCTCTCCAATTATGCTTGCAGAAAGAGACATGGGCTATCAAGTATTTAATATAAATAAAATAAAATAAAATAAAATAAAATACAGAAAAAATAAAGAGAGATAGCCCATGTTCTCAAATACAAGAGAGGGAGGATTCCAAAAGGCGCACCTACCATTCACCTTTCCATCCATCCCATCCAATTATGTGCACATGCTTGATCACAATTCATAACTTGTTTTCTATGTGGATCCGGTTTTTGACTTAGTAATATATGAGGCACAAGTATGCCATCTTTATTCCCCTACCCTGAGCTCCACATAAACCATATTTAGAGGTAGGATGAAAAGAGGCAAAGTCAAATGCCTTGGTGAGGAACCACACACATAGTAAGTGATCTGAGAGAATCATTTGAGGAGAATGGCCATGATTTGTTTTTGAAAATCTTGTAAAAACCCAAGTTACTCAGCAGAAGGAGTAAAGATGACTAGAGTCAACACCGTTCCATTCTTCAACCAACCAAGGGATGTGATAGACAGTTCAAAGTTCATGGGTACAGGTATGATTTGGAATAATTTGCATGGTAGCCTTGTATGAAAAGAAGTTATGATTCACCTTAGTCTCTATTCCTTTACTTGAGGACGAGCAAAGGCTAAGTGTGTGTTGGTTTTTCTTACGTCTACGAATAAATCCGCAAGCGCACGGAAGACCGATGTAGCACTTCACCCAGAGTATTCCGGGGTATCGAATCACGAGGAACGTGTGTGTCTATCGTTGGACTAAATCACCCAAGGACACAGAGATTGATTAAGACAGGCAGAGGACAGAGAGGATGTCCCAAGAGTCAGGTTCCTACGTTAACTAAGCTATGCTCTAGTTTGCTCGCGTTGGGCACGGACTTACCCCTGCATCCACAGGCGACTTCCGCCAAGAGCCTACGCACTAGCCTAGCGGGGAGGATTTCAGAGGACGGACAGAGCTGTCACCACCTGCCGCCTACCTCAACGAACCAGTAGACTAACGAATAATCAAAGGTAACCTCCTGCCTAGACACCACGTCTATGCGATCGATTACTACCTTAACCTTCTAGGAACGAATATTCAGGCTAAGGCACCCTAAGAACTTAGAGCGATGAACGAGCTCACAAGCTAGAACTATAACTTAATTAAAGTAAAAAGTAAACTGCAAGAGGGGAAATCTCGACACTTACTATGATTGGCAAATGTCGTCGAAGTACAAGCGTGGAGAAGGCGAAGACAAGCCCAAGCCTCCTCCGAACTCTACTCCACTCTCTTCCTAATCTAAGCACTAGCTAAGTAGCACTTGGCCTTTTGCAAGAGGAGCACTAAATCTTCAATCTTGAGTGTGTGTTGGAGTGAAGGCCCTCACCCTCTATTTATAGCCTCCTAACGTCGGTTTCAGAGGAGTAACCGCCACGGAATCCCCCCAAACCGCCATCAGGGAGTCCTCTGGAGCCTACACGTGGAAGGCCAGGCGGAGAGGGCGCCAGACCAGGTCGCCCGACCTGACCAGG
Source organism: Eleusine indica (assembly GCA_030378355.1). NCBI lineage: Eukaryota > Viridiplantae > Streptophyta > Magnoliopsida > Poales > Poaceae > Eleusine > Eleusine indica. The sequence goes on along the minus strand of CM059501.1, from coordinate 40,646,259 downwards.
TCGGCCGACCTGGGGGTGGCCCCTCCTGGCCTGTGCTTTCTCCAGGTGGCTGTCCTGTGGGCCCTGACATTGGTTTGCGCGGTATTACAGGGAGTTACGTCGGTTAAGTGCTGAAGGTGGGCTCCTTAATCCGTGTGCTTGCTCCTGATTGGCCGGAAGTGTGCTTTCTCCTTGAATTTCCTTGAATTTTATTTAAACTCCATGGGTTGCTACCTGCATACACAAAGTCACCAAAACTTGTGGAAATAATTAGCAATAAATTCCTACCACTAAGGTAGTGATCAAATTGTGTGATTCTTGCGGGTAAACGACGGTCATATTTTGCATTTAAGGACCGTCAACAAACTCCCCCACACTTAGCCTTTGCTCGTCCTCGAGTAAAGGACTAAAGACTAAGGACTAAGTGATAATTCAAACCTTGATAAATCAAATCTAGCATGCAAATTATTCCAGGCATTACCTTGTATGTCCATGAGCTTTTGAAGTGTCTAGCATGCCTTCTTTGGATATTGATGAATGGAACGAATCTTGACTCCGAAAACTCAGCTCCTTCTGCTTATGTAACTTGGGTTTTCGAAAAGATTTTCACAATCAAAGAATAGTAGCCATACTCCTCAAATGATTCTCTCAGTCGCTCAAAGGTGTATTTTCCTCACCGAGGCATTGTGCCTTTCATGTCCTATCTCTAAATATGGTATATGTGGAGCTCAAGAATAGGATTGAAATGGTGGCATACTTATAATTCATATCTTGCTAAGTCAAAATTCGGATCCAAAGAGAAAAACAAGTCATGATTCATAAGTCAAGTCTGTGCACATTTATTTGGTAGATGGAAGATGGATACTCCTTTGAATATTCCCTCATGGAAATGAGATCATGGGCTATCTTTCTTTCTTTTCTTTTCTCTCTCTCTCTTTTTTTTTTTGAATACTAGATAGCCCATAACTCTTTTTGCAACAAAATACGGAGGGAAGTATGTAGAACTGGAGTATTTTATTTTCATGGATGGTGGAGATGCTAACTTCCAGTGTAGAAGTTTTAGCATAGGGGTGGATGTGCACATGGACTTGATAGATGAAGCATAACAGGCATCTCAATTTGGGTCTCAAAATTTTGACAAGGCTCAATAAATTAATAAGTAGCACAAAAGAGCACAATCTTTGATAAGCAAAATTTGGCCTTGGTAGGATAAATTTTTATCATTGAGGAGTTGGCTTTCAAATTTATCATTTTCAAAAGAAAATCCCAAGTTATAAGCATAAGAGTGAAGATTCATAAAGTCTATTCATATCACATAAATCAATAGTCCTAGGTAGCATGTTTTCCTAAAGATATAGTCATGGAAATTCAGGCAAACATTCTAGGAATAAGGAGCATGCAAGATGATAAATCAAAAAGAATGAATTATGGAGAAAATTCAGGTTTTTCGTATTTATTAATTTTTCCATATTCAAGGAGAAAATAAGCAGAGAGGCAGGGAGGAATGGGAAGTGGACGTGCAAACCAGAGTATGGACCAAGTGGGGGTCCGAGGGGAGCCAGGCCTGGGTCGGCCGACCTGGTCAGGTCGCCCAACCTGGGAGATGCTCCTCTGGTCCCCTGGTTCGTCGTGTCGCTTCGTGTCGCCCTGTGCAACGTATTTCTCAGGGTAGACCGTCCGTTTGCGCGTTCGTACTTCGCAAATCCTCCTCCACACTTGTTTCCTGACTTCTTTTTATTTGACACAAACAAAAAGGAAAAAGTGTGAAAGCAAAGGTGGACCCCACCGGCTTTATGGGCTCAGTGGGTTCCATTATTCAATTCTTTATTATAGGCGCATTACATTTTAATGAAATAAACGAAGAAAATCTAAAAAGGGAAACTAAGCGCCTATTTTCCTAAACTATATGGGAGAGCCTATTCATTTGCCCTTATATAAGTCGGGCTCTCCCATGTGGCTACAAATGCGCTCCATCTTAGCGCATAAGCCACGGCGGAGGTCTTTCATACCCTCCTCGAGGCGTTGCACACGATCCTCAAGTTGAGCACGATCAACCAACTCCTCCGCCAACTTGTTGGCCAGCCTCTTATTCTCCGCCCGTAGGAGGAGAACGTCCTGCGCAAGCTTGGCCTTGGAGGGACCTGTCGCCTCGTCCCCGCTGTCCTAGTAGTGGCCGCCCTCTGCTGAGATTGGCGGGGGGTCGAGGAAGCGGCTGATGGTCTTTCGCGGGGAGGAGTCGATGGATTCCTCCATCTCCCGCTTGTCCTCCGAAGTGAGCTTGGGGAAGAGCACTTTCCCCTTGCCCGGTCCGGTGCGCGGTCCGGTGCTGGTGAACCGTCCCTTCCGCTCTGGCGACGTGGGGATGTAGTCCATCCGGTACTTGTACCCGAATGGCGACCCATCCCTGCCCCGTAGCGTCTCCACGAGGTGTTCCCCAGGCAGGAGAGCATAGGGATCCCCGTTGTGGAGACGACGGGTGGGTGTCGTCTTGCGGGGTGCCAGAGCGCCCGTCGTCGGCCTCTTGATGTCGGGGGTAGGATGCCGTACAGGCGACGTTCCCCGCGTCTTCATGGTGCGTGCCGGGGTCGGTGAAAGTGCCCGCTGCGATGTGCGGGTGGCGGAAGGGCTGCGCCGTTCAGCAAACCGTGTACGGCCTGCCCTTCCCTCTTCGCGGCGCAGGGGAGGCTCAATGGCGAGAGGCTCAACGATCTCGGCAAGGGTGAGATCGAGGTTGGTCGGGACAATTTGGTTAGCGGGGGTGATTTCCCCGCTAAGGGCAAGGGCGGAGCTGGTCAAGGAAGCCTGGGAAGTGCTCTTTTTGGCAGCCATGACGAAGTTGGGGGTTCTGGAAGAGGTTCACAGGAAGGTTTGGGATGAGAGAAAAGTATCGCTCCCCTCTGCTTAAAAGGAGAGTCCCCCGACGGTATATTCGCGATTCTCCGCGAGAATCCCTGATTAGGGCGAAGGGGGAAGTTGGAGGAACGCGTGAGAGAAAAACGGAAAGCGGCGGCGCCACCAGGGGGTCGCCCGACCTGGCCAGGTCGGCCGACCTGGTGGTGGGCCCCCTGGGGCTGCTGCTTCGTGGGCTGCCTAAGGGAGGTCCAAGGAGGGGGAAAGGTACGGCAATTTAATTTGATTCTAAGTTTAGGTGCCCATAAAGGCTATGGGTAGGCCCGGAAGTCAATTAAATTGACTACGTCCTCCTCAACTCCTATACTTTTAATAGAATCGTAAAAGAGTTTAAGTCGATGGCCGTTTACCTTAAACGCGTTCCCGTCCTCGTCCTGGAGTGTGACCGCTCCATGTGTCGCGACGTCGATGACGAGATATGGCCCAAGCCATTTGCTTCGTAGCTTCCCGTCGCCGAACAGCTTCACTCTTGAGTTGAAGAGTAGCACCTTGTCTCTAGGGTTGAACTCCTTTGGCTGTATCCTTTTGTCGTGCCATTTCTTGGTCTTTTCTTTATAGATCCTGGCACTGTGATACGCCTTTTCTCTCCATTCCTCCAGCTCAGAAATTTGCTTCATCCTGTGCCTTCCTGCTTCTTTGGAATCCATATTCCACTTCTTTATTGCCCAGTATGCCTTGTGTTCCAGTTCTACCGGCAGATGGCAAGTCTTGCCGTAGACCAGTTGGAATGGAGACATGCCTATGGGGGTCTTGTATGCAGTGCGATATGCCCATAGTGCATCTGGCAACTTGTTCTTCCATCCCGATCCCATTTCCTCCACTGTTTTCTGCAGGATGTTCTTGATTTGCTTGTTCGAGGTCTCTGCCTGACCGCTGGTCTGGGGGTGGTATGGAGTAGCAATGTTGTGGTCAGAACCGAGTTCCCTCAGGAAGTGTCGGAATCCTTTGTCCGTGAAGTGTGAACCTCCATCACTAATCACCATCCTTGGTACCCCAAAGCGTGGGAAAATGATCTCATAGAACATCTTCCGTGCGCTCTTTGCATCTGCAGCTCTGCATGGCAATGCTTCAACCCACTTTGACACGTAGTCGACTGCCACCAGGATATACTCGCAATCATAGGACCTTGGGAAGGGTCCCATGAAGTCGATGCCCCAGACGTCGAAAAGTTCGACTTGCAGGTTGTATGTCAAGGGCATCGCGTTGCGAGATGAGATTCCTCCATGCTTCTGGCATCTCCTGCACCTCCTGATGTACTCCTTGGTGTCCTCATACATCGTCGGCCAATAGAAACCACTTTGCCAGATTTTTGCTTGCGTCCGGTACACGCCGTAGTGTCCTCCGTACGGAGCTGCATGGCACTTCTCAATTATCTGTGCACCCTCAATGGTGGGGATGCATCGCCGCAATAGACCATCAGCACAGACCCTGTAGAGGAATGGGTCGTCCCAAAGGTGTCGCCTACTTTCATAGGCCAGCTTCTTTCGGTTTTCCCCCGGCGGAACATACCCTGTAACCATGAAATTCACGATATCTGCATACCAGGGTGTGGAGTCCGCAACCTTTAACAGCATATCATCTCGTAGGAAGTCGTTGATTGGTAGTTCCTGCATGTTAGTGACTTGCATACGAGATAGATGATCTGCTACGGAATTCTCTACTCCTTTCTTATCTTTTATTTCAAGATCAAATTCTTGGAGTAAGAGGATCCATCTGATGAGCCTTGGTTTAGCATCTTTTTTAGTGAGCAGGTACTTTAGTGCAGCATGATCAGTGTAAACAATTACCTTTGCTCCAACTAAATAAGATCTAAACTTATCGATAGCAAAAACCACAGCCAGGAGCTCCTTTTCTGTGGTAGCGTAGTTGAGCTGTGCTCCTGTCAAGGTTTTGCTAGCGTAGGCTATTGCGTGATGCTTCTTGTCCTTAGTTTGGCCGAGAACGGCCCCTACGGCATAGTCACTAGCATCGCACATGATTTCAAAGGGCAGCTTCCAATCAGGGGGTTAGATGATGGGAGCTGAGATGAGTGCATTTTTCAAGAGATGAAAAGATTTCAAGCACTCATCATCAAAGTCAAAAGGCGCATCCTTAGCTAAGAGGTTGGTGAGGGGTCTAGCGATTTTCGAAAAGTCTTTGATGAATCGTCGATAGAACCCAGCATGCCCCAAAAAGCTACGAATACCCTTGACGTTGATCGGAGGTGGAAGTTGCTCGATAACTTCTATTTTCGCCTTATCCACCTCGATCCCTCTCTCGGACACTAAGTGCCCTAGCACTATGCCTTCTCGGACCATAAAGTGGCACTTTTCCCAATTAAGTACCAGGTCCTTTTCTTGGCATCGAGTCAAGACCCTGTCCAAGTTCTCGAGACAGTGATCGAAGGTTTTCCCATAGACTGAGAAGTCATCCATGAAGACTTCCATGATTTCCTCGATCATGTCCGAGAATATGGACATCATACACCGTTGGAAAGAGGCGGGTGCATTACACAACCCAAAAGACATCCTACGGTAGGCATACGTTCCATACGGGCACGTGAAGGTGGTCTTACTCTGATCATCGGGATGGATAGGAATCTGATGATAACCAGAATACCCATCAAGGAAACAGAAGAAGGAATGGTTTGCCAACCGCTCTAACATCTCATCGATGAAGGGCAGCGGGAAATGATCCTTCTTTGTTGCCTTGTTGAGTTTTCTGTAATCGATACACATCCTCCATCCCGTGACGGTACGTTGGGGAATAAGCTCGTTCTTATCATTCTTAACGACCGTCATACCTCCCTTTTTCGGCACTACTTGTACCGGGCTCACCCACTCACTATGAGGTACGGGATATATGATCCCTGAATGCAGAAGTTTTAGAACTTCCTTCTTCACAACCTCGCGCATAGCATTATTTAACCTCCTCTGAGGTTCCCTAGAAGGTGTACTCTCGGGGTCAAGAGGGATGCGATGGGTGCAGAGAGTGGGACTAATTCCCTTTAGGTCTTGGAGGGAGTACCCAAAGACAGAGCGATGTTTCTCTAAGACAGAGATTAGCTTCTTGGTTTCCTCCTCCGAAAGCTTATCACTAATGATGACAGGGGACTCCGTGTCACCATGTAGGAAAGCGTAGCGTAGGCCAGGGGGTAAGGTTTTTAACTCGATGGGAGGTCGAGTCGGTGGTTCATCTTCAGGAAGCTCGAGAGTTTCCTGTAGATCATCCTCCTCTTCTGTAAAAAGATCGGCGTCTTGGTCAAGGAGGGTATCAGGAGGGTCGAAAGGGGAAATCACTTTCACCTCTTCGGTTAGGTCTCTCTCATCAGGAAATTCAGCGATGGTGTTTCGCGAACGGGAGATTGGGATTGAGAGAGCCTTTCCTCCGATGTTGACACTGAGGTTACCGGATGAGGCTGCCGCAAAGAGTTTTTCTAAAGGAAGCCCGATGAGGACATCAAAGCTTGGGACCTCAAAGACATGAAAGTTCAGAAGGGCCTCAGCGTCTTTGTGTCGTATCGACACATTGTTTAGAATCCCGTAACCTTCTAGGATAGCTCCGGTAGGGCTTTTGAAGGTCTTTTGCGTAGGAAGCAGAGGTTCGTCTCCTAATACCTCAAAGGCAAAGGAGTCGGAAACGATGTTTATTCCTACGGTGGGATTATACCAGACATCCACAGCTCTGCCTCTAACCATACAAGGAATGGTAGTAGAGGATGAGATAATCCGAACAAGTTCGGAACATTGCTCATTTTCTCGGGACCACTCATCACTCATGATGGCTGTTAGTTCTTTCACTGAGTCCCTAAGGAATTGTTCTTCTATAGGTTCAGGGGAAGGAACTGGTGTTTGAGGCTTTCGTTGGATGGCATACATCGAGGTATTACCGAAATCTTTGAAAAGATCATCCTGGATGATGAAAGGGAATTCGGACGGCTGAATTTCTTCATCATCCGAATTTCCTGGTTCAGGAGGAGGCTCACTAGCTAAGTCTTGAGATGTGCAAGAAGCAGGGTCAGATTCGGCTAGCTGGAGAGTCTCCTGGCTCGGCGTAGCTTCTTCGCAGGGGGGTTTGGTGGGCTCAAGGAAAGAGGTATTTTCTAGAATGCGTTCTAGGATGGTTCTTCCTTCTGAGACCGTTTTGTGTATGAATGAACCTCCGGCGGCTATGTCGAGATATTGGGCAGATTCCTTGTCGAGACCCATCCGAAAATGCTGTAGCAGCATGGGATCGGGTATAGACAAGTCAGGACCGGATTTCACTAAAAGCGAGAACCTAGCCCAAGCTGTGCCTAAGGATTCTTTCTTGGCCTGCTCGAAGTTGAAGACCTCTCTACGGAGAGAAACGATTCGTGACATTGGGAAGAACGCAACACAAAATTTGTCCCGGAGCTCTTTCCAGTCACCATTCGTGCTTTCTGCCGTGTGAGTGTACCATTGCTTCGCCCTCTCTATAAGAGAAAAGGGAAACAATTTCCACTTGAGAGTCTCTTGTGTCATACCCCTGATTTGGATGCACGAGCACAATTGCTCAAATTCTCGCAGGTGATGGTGTGGGTTTTCGTTTTCTACCCCCGAGAAAGGTTGTGCCTGAACCATGGCTATAAAGCCTGGGCGGAGTTCGAAGCCATCAGAAAGGATTGGTTTTGAAGATGAAGGTGGCTCGTAGAACTCGCCCCTTGGAGCAGAGAAGGATTGGATAGAAGGTTGCTCCATGGTAGGGATAAGGAAAGAAATAAAAGAAAGATAAAAAGGGATACGAGGGTGACTAGGGTCCGCAGATAAAACAGCAACCGTTCCCCGGCAACGGCGCCAGAAATGCTTGTTGGTTTTTCTTACGTCTACGAATAAATCCGCAAGCGCACGAAAGACCGATGTAGCACTTCACCCAGAGTATTCCGGGGTATCGAATCACGAGGAACGTGTGTGTCTATCGTTGGACTAAATCACCCAAGGACACAGAGATTGATTAAGACAGGCAGAGGACAGAGAGGATGTCCCAAGAGTCAGGTTCCTACGTTAACTAAGCTATGCTCTAGTTTGCTCGCGTTGGGCACGGACTTACCCCTGCATCCACAGGCGACTTCCATTTTCACCGTCGGCCAATCACCACTGTGAAACACCCATTTTCACCGGCCGTCAGGGTCGTTTAAGGCTGAAATAAGGACCCGACCGATAGGGTCGTTTACGGCTAAAATCAGGACCCGGTCGACAGGGTCGTTTAAGGCTGAAATCAGCCACCCGGCTGACCGATCGGAATCATTGTCAGACTGATCGTTCGACCCGGCCGATTTTACAAAACACTTCACCGTGATGCCGTTTTCTTCTCCTGGGCCAAAAGTGATCAAATATGGCTAAGGAAAAGAGGCCAACATGTCGCCTAACCAGGAGAAGTCAAGAGGTGACCCGGAAGGGATCGGCACCTGGCCAAGGCTGCCGCCTGGCCTGGGTTGGCCACCCAGGGTTGCCAGCCCATGAGGCCCATGAGGACTACCGCCCGCCAAATGAAGAGTCGGGGGAAACTGACCAAACGACCGACTTCAGGACAAAATCCAAGCCATCGAAGAGAAGTCGGTTACGAACCGACATGATCCAAGGGCCGCTCGGCCTAGGCTATCGCAAGGCGGTGCATGCCACCTGGCAGGCTAGGCTGCCCGGCGCACGTGACCACCCGGCCTTGCCCATCGCTCGGCGGACCGACTTTGGCCTACCGACTCGCCTTCAGCTACAAGTACCGCCCTACCCATTGCCACCTATAAATAGAGGGGGAATTCAGCATGAACAACACAACACAAAAGAATAGAGTTTAGACCTCCATTCCAAAGGCTTTAGCACTGCCAAAGTGTTTAGAAAATTGGGAGAGAGTGATGGAGAGTTCGGGGAAGCGTCGGGCCTGTCGGCGATCGTCCCCACGCTGTACCTCGACGGATGCTTTTTTTCAAGTAAGTGTTCATGTTTCCTCTTTGGTATTTAAGTTTCTTATTTAAGTAAGTTCTTTCCTTTATTGCTTATAGGATCATCGCTCTATTTAATTAGAGTATCTTAGCCTTCTATAAGCGTGGATCCGAGACTAGGATAGTAATTGTCTAGGCTAGAGGTTACCTTTGTTTGCCGCGTGCCCCACGATTTGTAGAGGTAGTCGATAGGTGGTGACAGCCCTATTCGGCCTTAGTAATCCTCCACGTTCGGGTACGTTGTATAGCTGTTGGCCGGAGTCGCCTGTGGATGCAGGGGTAAGACGGTGCCCGAAGTAAGCAGTAGAGACCGAACCTATCTTATTATAGGATCTTTAACCATTAGGAATCCTCTCTACCCTTTGCCTACCATATTCTTGTTGTCCTTGGACGGATTAGTTAGAGGTTTAGTACACACACGTTCCCTGTGATTCGATAACCTAGAATACTCCTAGGTTAAGTGCTACATCGGTATCCGTGCACTTGTGGATTTATCTGTGATCGTAAGAAATACCAACACTGATCGCCAATGCAAATCATCCTTCCAAGTTGACCAGTTCAAAGGAACACACGTAAATGAGTCATTGGTTGCGCACTCCTCTCTCGGTTAACATACCATGCTACTTGGGCGTTCTTGTTGGTTCCACTCATGTAAATCATTATCTCTAACGTGGAAGAACTATAAGAGAGAGACTACTGAACAATAGGCAATGTCAACCAACCAGCCTAGTTGCAATCATAAATGCGAACGAGCCATGGTTTAATTACACCACTATTGGTCAATGTACCCGAAACTCGACCCTCCTTGTTGGCTCCACTGGAGAAACTCATTCTCTGATACGTGGAGGGCTCATCAAAGTGTGTCCTTAGCGATCGGTGACTCCCTACAGGTCCGTCATGTGTCGTCTTCTGGGGGAGCCACAGGTGAATGGCATTCGAAAGAGTGTCGATCCGCGGCAAACCCATGCGTGACCGAGCCACGCGGGTCGCTATTCCAAGTGAACGACTTTCTTGGGACACCACCCCCGAATAGAAGCCATCCTCAAAACAACACTACTAAAAACGACGTCTAGAGTTTAACATCCCTAAGCATGGTTAGTCTCTATAACCATACTATCATCCTTCTTTATCCCATTTTAATTTTTCTTTAATGCAAACTGGCCCGTGAAATGATGCATGTGCCCCTGCAATCTTTCCTCTCCCTATCGACTCATGTGGAGGAAAAAATCGATCGATCGATGGATTCAAACCAAAAGAGAAAAAACAATCGATACAAAGCCTAACTACCATAAGCGGTAGCTTCACAATGGGTCATCTTCGGATCACGCCTGCCTCCTGATAACTGCCTCATGCGTCGCCCTAGTTGTTGAACGGGAGGAACCAGAGGTCATAAAGAATCACCACCGGTGACCGGGTCGGGTCGTCCAGGAGCTCCACCCAGCGCCACCGGGTCAGTCCCAGGACTAGAAGCGGAGGCATCCGGGTCTATGGCGCAGGCCATGCTATTGCACCACACCTCGAGTTCCACCCCAACGGAACCGGTGGCACCGGCTAGCTCCGACCAAGACAGCGAAGAGTTGTGCATGGAAACGACAAGGAGGCCCGAGTTGCCTAGTATGTAAACGGAGTGAGAGTAGTGCGTACGCCATAGGCCACGGCTTGTTCACGTATTTTGCTGATCGATAAAGCTCTCTATTACATTCTGGATCAATATCATGCAGAATTTCTTCTCGATGCTGACCGGGTCAGGTCCTCCAGAAGCTCCGTGCAACGCCACCGGGTCAGTCCCAGGACCAGAGGCGGAGGCATACGGGTCTTTGGCGCAAGCCACGCTTGTGCACCACAACTCGGGCTCCACCCCCAACCGACCTAGGGGCTCCTATCGGCTCTGACCAAGACAGATAAGATGTACGGGTCGCTCAGGGGCTCCGCCCAATGTCTCCGGGTTCATCATCACAGGACCAGAGGCGGTGGAGTCCGGGTCTGCAACACAGAGTAGTGTAGGCATCCTTCTTACGTTAACGATGCGGGTGACGTTAACTAACAGAAATGTGCGTAAACCATGCCTCGTTCATGTGTTCTCTATGCAAGAAGGATTGCCAGAGTTGCCTGCTATGTTATCCGTGTCAATGTTGTGCGTAAACCATGGCTAATCGCTAGTACTGTTGGATCTGGAGCTGCCTGGTACCTTAACCGAGACATTGTCGTGCATAAACCATGCCTCCTTCACGTGTTTTACTTGAAACTGGTTAATAATCTCTTTATTCAAAAGTGTTAATGCATAGCAGAGAGAGGATTACATGGGTGGAGTGATGTAAATAAGGGTTCCCGATCTTTCAAAAGGTTCTTGATAAGTTGATTTGGTCGGAGGCGACACACAAATCGATCCGGCTTCAGAACAACACGTTCTAAACCCCGCAATCGCAGCACGACGTCTCCTCTGGTTATCAACCGTCCAAAGACGATTGACCTCACCGAGAAGGCTAATCCCTGCCTGCGAATCAAGAACACAAGCAAGAACAACGAAGAATGCAACACAATTGTAGATGTATGATTAAACTCTCGAAGTTGGGGTCTCACAAACCGATGAACGACGACACTGTGTATGAACAGAATTGATCTAAGCAAAACCCAAACCCTAATGGTGCAGTGGTGGCTCTACATAAAAACCTTAGGGTCGTGCAATACCTTCTGGACGCGCCCCTAATTGGGCTCAACTAAATACAAAGCCTAAAGGCCAAAAATAGGCGACGCAGCACTGATACAGATTCTGGACTCTCTCTTGTATCGACGATACCCGATGACTCCGGATGAATTTTGACATGAGGCTGGCGGCATTGGAAAGATCTTCTCCTTATCTTTCGGTGCATATGTAGAACGTCTAAATCTGAGTCCGTATGCGTCCTGGGTGACTGTTTTAGTGCAGACTGGTACTGGGCCCCGAAACAGACTCGAAGTCGGTTTTGATTGGGCCTCCACTTTGGCTTCCAAGCCCTTGCTGGTCCTCGACGTTCCCAACTCCTTATCCCATCATCTCCTGGTCCTCTCCATGGTTTCTAAGCATAAAATAATCATTAGGTAGCAAACCATTCTCAAAAGTAACATATAGCGAAGAACGTAGGAACGAGCTCACCTCTAAATTTAGTCGTCATGCACGAGCTCTAGTCATTGGACCTTGCAAGTCCAGAATTGGAGGAGTGTTATATGTATCCACAGGAGTGATGTCCTCATCAGGGAGCCAACAAAGGAGGGCCTGACGTGATTATCGGAATGTTAACCGAGAGTGTTCTGCATAAACCACAACACATTTTCATGTTTCCCTATGAATTGGTCAACTGGGAATGATGGTTTACATTGGCAAATCATCAGTAATCTCTCACTTGCACTGTGTTTACACGTAGCGAAGAGAGGTTTGTGTTATCATAGCCAACTAGGAGGCCCGAGTTGCCTACTACGTTAACCACAACTGTCAATGTTGTGCGCAAACCATGGCTAATCTCTATCATTGGATCCAGCATTGGCCCGCGCTGCCTGCTATGTTAACCAATAGATGTGTGCATAAACCAATGGCTCGTTCATGTGTTCCCTGTAGACCAAGGAGGCCCAAGTTGCCTGCTACGTTAACCGTGTTCAATGTCGTGTGTAAACCACAACTAATCGCTACTAGGGTCGAGACATATAGGAGCTCTGCCCAGTGCCACCGAGTCAGTCCCAGGACCAGAGGCAGCGACATCAAAGTCTGTGGCACAGGCCACACTTATGCACCACACCTCGAGCTCCACCCCCAACTGACCTGGGGGCTCTGGCCGGCTCGGACCAAGAAAATGAAGATGTATGAGTCACTCAGGTGCTCCGCCCAATGTCTCTGAGTTCATTATCCCAGGACCAGAGGCGGAGGAGTCCGGGTCTACGGCATAGAGTAGTACGGGCATCCTTCTTACGTTAACGATGGGGGTGAAGTTAACCAACAGAAATGTGTGTAAACCTTGCCTCATTCACGTGTTCTCTGTGCAAGAAGGATTGCTGGAGTTGCTTGCTATGTTACCCATGTCAATGTCATGTGTAAATCACGGCTAATCGCTAGTAGTGCTGCATCCCGAGCTGCCTGGTACGTTAACTGAGACACTGTCGTGCATATACCGTGCCTCGTTCACGTGCTTTACTTGGAACTGGTTAATAATCTCTTTATTCAACAATGTTTACACATAGCAGAGGGAAGATTACAAGGTCGAAGCCAACAGTGGAGGGCCCGACGTGATTGTTGGTACGTTAAACAAGAGTGTTCTGCATAAAGCACAACATGTTTTCGTGTTTTCCTTTGAACTGGTCAACTAGGAGCGATGGTTTACATTGGCGAATCGTCACTAATCTGTCGCTAGCACTGCGTTTACGCGTAGAGAAGAGTGGTTTATGTGAGCGTAGCCAACCTGGAGGCCTGAGTTGTCTGCTACATTAAACCATGACTGTCAATGTCGTGCGCAAACCACAGCTAATTGCTATCGTTGGATCTAGCATAGGCCCGTGCTGCCTACTATGTTAACCAATAGAAGTGTGCGTGAACCCATGGCTCATTCACATGTTCTCTGTGGAGGAAGGAGGCCCGAGTTGCCTGCAATGTTAACCGCGACAACATCGTGCGTAAACCACGGCTAATCGCTTGTAGTGTTGGATCCTGCAGAGGCCCGAGCTGGCTGGTGCGTTAACCAATAGAAATGTGCGTAAACCATGCCTCTTTCACGTGTTCTCTGTGAAACATGGAGGCACGAGTTGCCTTGCTTTGTTAATCGTGTCAATGTCTCACATACTTGGAAAAGGAACAGAATGAACTGTCCAGCTTGTTCGACATTTTTGAAGCATTTCAATAGGTCAAATGGATAGAGTTTGACTAGAAAAGTTGTATAGGATTGTCAAACCTTTTCAGATAGTATGACTTCTTTTTCTCTAGGGTTCTAGATCATGGATTATGTATTTTTGAAGAGCAGGACAGATTAATATCGATATCAAACTATAGAGCTCCAAATAAATTCCTAACTAAAAATTATAACAAGTTACTTGGCTCTTTTTTTAAAATTTTAAACACACATTTGAGAGAGTGGAACAGAGGTAACATCACATTTTTATACACTTGATTATATGCCATGCCATGAATGCAAGTGAATTTTTAATCCTAACCATTTCTCACTCAAAAGAAAATATAGTTGCTGATACATTACGGTGTACGTAAACTTTTAGTGATGACCCGTACTCGCGAATAAACATTCTAGGATTTCGACACACACACTCTAATGTGGTTAGTGTACCTGCAAGAGATTCATTTCAGAAATATTACTTCAAATTCAAAAGAAACTACGTTAAGCAGTTATACATATTACTTAGCAACGGTTGATAAAAAGAACCGCCTTGCAAAGCCACGGTCTTTGCAAGCAGATCCATGCTCAAAACCTACCATGATGAGCATCAACTACAAGAAAATTGGCAGGGTTTATGGAAGAAACTGTCCCGTGAAGCCATAGCCCTCGCGAGCGAACTCAATCCTCAATATTGTTCATGTGAGCAAAAAAAAATAGTAGGCCACTATTCATTAAAAGAATCACGTTGCAGAGCCACAATGCTTGCGAGCAGACTATAAATATCAAATGAAAATTCCAAATAGCAAACCAACTCAAACATAACCCGTTAGCTTTGTCACCACTCTATAATCCATACACATATGTGGGCATATACTAACATATCCTCACCGTATATGCTATATTTTCAAAATATGTCTTAATTATTATATTATCCCAAAATACGGCTGTGACGCCAGTTGTCCCAACCCCCTTGGACCCAAGTTCTCGAGGTGCTAATTAAGTAGACACAAGATAATACAACAACAGAACAAGAGTACCATTTACATAGAAAAGAGTATTATTTATTTTTACATCAGAGTTTAAGTGCAGCGGAAATATATTACAAGGATTTGTTCAAAAACACGTGGAAGATAACATTATTAAACATGTAAAATATACAACTCGACGATAACAACAGTGGTAATGAATCCGAGCCCATGCGCATCATTACTTAGCCAAACACAAAAGCAACTGCTAGTCGGTCTCCTAGTGAACAGACCAACCCAATTAGATAGACATATCCTAGGGAAGGACACCCACCGGCAACTCATATGCATCAATATTATTACCTGAAAATAATTAAAACAACAATGGAAAAGTCTAAGCTACTAATCTCAACTACTCTTACCCGACAAATATCAACTCTAGACATGCATAGGCTCATAGATGTGTAAAATAAATTTAGTGACATTAAGCAGCAGCTAAGCAGTGGATCCTTACTTTCAAATTATTATTTGGGCAAATTCTTTAGAGCTTTCTTTAGTATAACATGCAATCTAAAATCTAATACAAGATTAATAAATAATAATTTTAGAATTGATATAACAACAGTACATTCCATCAATTCATCATATTAATCAATATCCATTAGTTTTTTAAACTACGATATGATGTAGTGAACAAGCGGTACTCATTACTACAAGAGACAGTGATTGCAATCGTTTTACACCAGCTTAGAAAACCTGAAATACATGACATACACATCATTTAAGAACACGTATTGCAACTTTCACAAAGGCATCATACAAGTCGGTCTGGATCTAAAGTCCCGAGTGGGCAGCCTTTCCATAGTACGTCAGGGATCTGTCCACTCCTACTAGATCACATGATCAAGAGTTTGGGTACCGTCCAACATGCAAATGACAATGCTACATCAGCTTACTAGTCCCCATATACTAGCATGTATTCAGTACTAGTCAATACTTGCTCAGAAGAGCCAACAACGACCGGTCCTTAACCAACACAAACGGGGCAATAACCATCCGAGACAAATCCTTACAGGCACTTGACCTTGCCCTTTCACCTACAGGGCCCACTGAAAGTGCCTAGAGGGGGGTGAATAGGCGATAATCCCTGATAATGACTTAATAATAAAAGTTAAACATGTCGTGTCGGACTTGTCCGACGATTGTGAGGAAAGTCCACGTACTTGCCCGATGGCATGAGATAGAAAAGTAGATCGACCGATTAAAACTTAAATCTAGTGCAAGACAAGCTAGGAACTAGTGATTACAAGCTAGAGAAAGCAGTAGAAGCAAGGATAAAATCTAGCATGCAACCTACACAAGTTAATTTAAGAAATACAAAGCAAACCCCAACTAGCAGGTTTATGAGCAAGAACAAGTAATAAAGGATAAGAAGACACGAGATTTTTCACCGAAGTTTAGCTCCACAAAGATGCCTACGTCTCCGTTGAGGGATCCACAAAGGACCAGGTCTCTTTAAACCCTTAACCTCTCCAAGTGACCACTAAGATCAAACTTGGTTTTCTACTAGCAACTCCACAAAGGATGGATCAATACAAACTTCCAGGGGCATCACCACACAACTTGGGAGCTCAACGGGCACCTCTAACCATCAAGGGGGTGAATCCCCAAGAGTAACAAACCCAAGAGTCGTCGGTGGTGATGATGAAACAATTGCTCAAGAGGATGGAAGCTTGGAGGTGATGTAGCACTTCAATATTCTCTCAATCCCTTCACAAATCAAGAGTGGAAGCAAGGGAGGAGAGTTGGGGAGAGCAAAGTGAGCTTGAGAGTGTTTTTGAGTGGAATAAATGACCAACCAGCCAAAAGGTGAGATGGGGTTCTATTTATAGCCCATGGAGAAAAAGCGCCGTTGGACGAGTAAAAACTGAGATTTGTGTCGGACAAGTCCGATGGTCATCGGACATGTCCAACAAAATTGGTTGGCGTGGTCTCTGGAGTCCGATGAAGTTGCCCGACGCTTTGGACAACCCTAGTTCATCGGACAAGTCCGATAGTCATCGGACATGTCCGATGACACAAAGTGGCAGAGGCTCTAGAGTAAAATTTGAATATCATCTTTGAAGCACTTTCCCATCTTCTTTTCTCCTTTTTGTTTCTATGTACTTTAATCACCAAACTTTGAACCGTTATCAACACACATGCTCAATAAAATATCAGTCCATTCTTAATTGTATTGATGTCAATCACCAAAATAAAAATAGGGGCCTAGATGCACTTTCAATCTCCCTCTTTTTGGTGATTGATGACAATACAACTACATTTCACAAGAATACACAGTAAGGTTCAGTTTGTGATAAAATGAGGTATGGAGCTCCCCCTAAATGAGTGCATGTGAATAAATATAAGAAGTGAAAACATGTGCACATATTGAATAAGAATGTGAGCGCTCCCCCTAAAACCATGCATATATGTCAATTTGCAACGAAAAGCCATATGAAATAAACACAATGCAAATGACATACAAGGTTCACACAAATTTATCTAGAGAAAGATAGACAACAAAGCACCATTACAATAAGCATGAATCTCAAATAACTTCACAAACCACAAAGTCGACACACATAAAGTCTTTCAAGCCACACATAAAGTTTTACAAGCCCATAAATATTTCAACTCTCTCAACTCACAAAATAATCAAATAAGAGGTAAGGATAGATAGCACTTCTCCCCCTTTGGCATCAAGACACCAAAAAGGAGAAAAGGAGAGACACTAGGAAAGACGATCTTCTACACATCGTCATAGTCTTCATCGTCTTTATCTTCTTCCTCATCTTCATCTTCTTCCTCTTACACGGGTGCCTTGTCTTTGCGCGCACGAGGATCATATGCAACATCTTCCTCTTGCTCCTCTTCTTCTTCCTCATCACCATCAAAACGGATGTGTCCACCACTAGAGGCTGCCTCGGTGTCAAACTGAGGTGGCAGAGGATAGTAACCAAAGTAGTTCATCTCGTCTATAGTGAAGGTTGCAGTCGGATCCACATAAGCAGGTGGGTATGAGTCTTCCGCCGGACGAGGTGGAGGAGGAGAAATCTCATAATTAAGATCGTCCATTATGATTTTCTGGTTCCTCTCAATAACATCCATCGTCTGATTGATGTTTCGACGCATCCCAAGAGGAGAGTTGAACATCTTCATAATGCCACTTCTTTTCCCATGGGATGGCTGAGGGACAGACGATGATCTCGTGGTCCTAGGATGAGCCCTGGGAGGCTTAGGAAGGGAGGGCTGAGCTGCACCAAAATACTGACCGGCTGTAGTGGAGGCAGTCCAATTGGATGGAACTTGAGGCTTGAGGCTCTGGTGCTTCATGTCTTTGTTGAATGTTTGGCTTGAGATCTTCTCAATCATGAACATGATGTAAGGGGCGTAAGCACAACCATGTCTCGGAGAAATTGAGATGTCCCACATCTTCTGTTAGATATAGTCAAAGACATCAAACTTCTTGTCTCCATGGAGCCAGTGGAGAATGTCTCTCTGAAAGACGGGAATGTGATTAGACTTACCTCCACGAGGTGCTAGATTGCTTCTGCAGATCCGATGTAAGACTAAGAAGATGGGTTTCAGTCCATTGGAGTTGGGTGGAGAGCAGTTGTCAGGATCCATGTACATGTACCTCATCTCCTCGACATCCATGTTGTTTCCCTGGTGCATCTTGTTCTTTTCTTTGTGAGAGCCCTTGAGTCCAGTCATCGAGGCAAATTGATTCAAGGTGCAAGTGTACTTTGTTCCATTTGTCATCCAAGTCATGGTCTTGGCACCATCATCAAAGTACACTGTGGAGTAGAACTGTGCAATGATCTCCTTGTTCCATAAATAGTTGAATGTCAAGAGAGTCTTGATCCCATGGTGTTCACAAGCAGCCAACACTTCATTGAGCAGAGGATATTTCCGATCCTACATGTAATTCTAGCCAAGCCACTTCATCTCCACAACTGACTTCTTCATGCGAAGATAGGTGGAGCGGTACCAATCCGCATGAAAGTGAGCCCAAAAACGAATGTCAGTTGCTTCTTTGTCAAAGGAGTAGTTGGTCTCATGGGCTTCACGGCATGTCTCAATGGATGCATGAATGTTGTCAACAATTTCCCTATCTGAGTTCTCCTCCTAAGCTGGAGGATACATGACTCGAACCAAATCAGTGTGCTCTTCTAGTTCCTCTCTTTCAGCCGTTGTTGGTAGTATCTTCGCACCCACTTATATACCACAAGAGGACGGTGTACGATTGAAGCACTTTTTCCCTTGAATTGAGTATTCCAAGGTTTATCGAATCCATTGGGACCTTAGGGATTTATTAAACAAAGTTAATAGTAAAAGATCTAGTCAAGGCTACTGTCAAGGTCAGGTTGCATGAGGGGGAGACTGGCCAGCGCAAAGGTGCGTCAGACAGTAAATCTGTCATTGCGCTGATCGGCACGGGAGTCGAGCCGATCAGCACGCTGGTGAAACTAAGTCAAAGTGCGCGAGATCTATTAAATCTGGGGTTGCGCCGATCGGCGCTGGAATTGAGCCGATCGGTACACTGGTGGATCTAAGTCAAAGTTGTTGCACCGATGAGCGCAGGGTTGAGCCGATCGGCACACCAGTGAGTCTAAGCCAAAGTGTTCCAGATCTGTAAAGCTATGCTGGTAAGTGAGTAGCCAGATATCTACTAGTGAGATCGTAACTAGAAAGTCTAATTGAATAGCCTCATAATGGGTAATTACATAGATTAATGAAAACCTATAATGAGTAAGACCACCCTGCATTCCGAGCGGCTCCCGATTTATCGCTGCCGGGAGGAAACCCTTAATCGCGCGAGTATCTTACCCTACTCAACTATCCAATAGTGCTGCGCAGGCTTAGTGCTGTCACCGCTAAACCACACTACTGGCATCATCAAGCAACCATAATCAATACAATATCTGAATACTATCCTAATCACCACGATTAAGATAATATCTACTTACTTAGCCTAGAACTAAGCAATTGGAATCAACACATGCATGATTATACAATCAAGATAGACAAATCACCAAAACCATCATCAACATATTCAATCATCCTTGAGATACATAGAGTAAGATTTATCCCCATCGAGATGGCCTACCTTGACGGATCAACTCTTGACTCCAATGGTTCTTGAAACTCAACTAGAGATCTATTCTAACGGGACAAGCCCCGGTGGCTCTAACTCACGGATCTGGTGTCCCTCTATCGCCTCCTCTTCTGCGGTGAGGGTTTACAAGTATTTATAGGGGTTCTACTCGTAAAGGACTCGGTTTCTAGCAAATAAGGCGGTTGCGCCGATCGGCGCAGGATTGTGCCGATCAGCGCAAGCCGTGTCTTCTCTGATTTCTTCCCCGAGTCGGTTCCTCTGTCTTCCACAGCTGCCATGTGAGCCTTTTCCTTCGAGATAAAGTCTTGTACTGCATGTTAAGATCTTGGAGTTTCATAAATCTTCTTGAAGTTCCATAATTCTTCTTAGACAAATATCTTCAAGTGTCTTGCGCAGATAAACTTCCATAAACATGTGGAATAGGCCTCGATCACTTCTGTGGGTCAAAACACCCTTGCGCCGATCGGCTCATGGGCTGCACTGATTGACGCACTGGGCTTCTTCAGTGCTTTTCGTCGGTTCTGGACTCCTGTCCTCTCCATCATCGCATTAATCACCAATTTTACCTATTTCTGTAATAAAGCTCCAAAACAACGCATATACAAATATATAGGCAATATCATAGGTAAATGGCCTAAATTAGTATCAATTATGCTTTAATTGGGGTAATATTCACATATAAATGGGGCACTTGGGAAGTGCCAACAGTTCCCCCACACTTAAACCTTTGCTCGTCCCGAGTAAAGTAAAAGAAAGAAAAATCGAAAAACGTACTCTTTCTATCATAAAAGATATCTCAAATCAGCAAATGTTGAGCATTGTTCTATTGTGGTGTATTTCATATTGGTATTCAGCAAAATAGATCAAATATGGGCATAAGCTTAAAGTTCTCCCCAAAGCAAAAGATCATGTCCAATTCATAAATTATAACTTTTCCACATATGAGAATCACTTAAAAGATTGTTGTGAACATAGAGAATCTATCTTCCAAATAATCCAAGGTAGCAACTCATCTTTCAAATCACTCAACCTATATTCTACATCATAATGATCAAATAATATTAGTGTAAGGCTTATATGAGTAGCTAGGTGAGGTAATTCAGGGATTGCAAACATAAATCAATAATATATTGTAAAGCTAGGAGATTATTCTTCGTTGGAATTATAGATACTTATCAAGATGGCAATTAAGAAAGAAAAATTTAAGAAAGGACTCAGACTTTGGATATGTGGACATATGCATAGCAAAAAATTTGATCTTGGAAGATTGCACATGGTTGGAATGATTCATGGCTATATTGAATTTCGAGAATAAGCATGTCATATACCATACCCCCACACTTAAAATTTTGCTAATCCCTTAGCAAATAGTAGAGGTTTTTTTTTCACCAACTGTGCTGCGCCGATCGGCTCAGGGTGCGCCGATCGGCTCTTAACCCAAATTTACCAGCATTTGTTGGTATTTGATTTGTCTGACTTCAACTTTTAGTCAAGAATTAAATATAGTCAGAAATATAGGATGTGGTCAAGGAATGATACTCAACAAGATGTTTTGGGTTTATGATAGTGTACTCAGCAGAATTGAATTTTTGCATGAGTAATTTCAAGGCTAGAAAAAGATACACAAAGAATTTCCATCTTAATAAAATTCATACCAAAAAGAATTAAGTCCTAACCAAACTCAACCATCAATTTAATGTTTATCTACATATCAAAGGTTCATGAGTATTGTTCAAAATATGGCATTGGTAGGTAAGGATCTTGAAAAACAATAAATTCTAAAGTTCACAACATGAAAATTTATTTTTGAAAAGATTGGTACTAAGTTATCATTACAAACTGGACAACACAAATGAAGCACATGGGTACTCAAAATTGCTCCACATACGACATATTTGCCAAATAATCATTAAGTGTAAGTTCGAAATTTTATTCAATGCTCAACACTATTTGATCTTCATCAACACTTTTCAAGAAAGAATAAATAATTCAATTCTCCCAATAGAGCATAACCGCCACCATTATATTAAGATCAAAACTTGAATACATGATGATGATGATTTTTGCACACACTTCATGAAAATAAAACTACTACTAACACAATTGCATGAAAATAAAACTACTACTAACATACTTGCATGAAAATAAAACTACTACTAACACACTTGCATGAAAGTAAGCACACCCGATACACGGTGATGAGGGCATCACTCCTATGGATACACACAACACTCCTCCAATTCTGGACTTGCAAGGTTCAATGACTAGAGCTCGTGCACGACGACTAAATCTAGAGGTGAGTTCATTCCTACGTTCTTTGCTATATGTTACTTTTGAGAATGGTTTGCAACTTAATGATTATTTTATGATTAGAAACCATGGAGAGCATCAGGAGATGATGGGAGAACGAGTTGGAAACGTCGAGGACCAGCAAGGGCTTGGAAGCCAAAGTGGAGGCCCAATCAAAACCGACTTCGAGTCTGTTTCGGGGTCCAGGACCAGTCTGCAATAAAACAGTCACTCAGGACGCATACGGACTCGGATTTGGACGTTCTACATATGCACGGAAAGATAAGGAGAAGACCTTTCCAATGCCGCTGGCCTCATGTCAAAATTCATCCGGAGTCATCGGGAATCGTCGAAACAAGAGAGAGTACAAAATCTGTGTCGGTGCTGCGTCGCCTATTTTTGGCCTTTGGGCTTTGTATTTAGTTGAGCCCAATTAGGGGCGTGTCCAGAGGGTCTTGCATGACCCTAGGGTCTTTATATACAGCCGCCGCCACATCATTAGGGTTTGGGTTTTGCTTAGATCAATTTTGTTCATAAACAGTTTCGTCGTTCATCGGTTTGTGAGACCCCAACTTTGAGAGTTTAATCATACATCTGCAATTGTGTTGCATTCTTCGTTGTTCTTGCTTGTGTTCTTGATTCGCAGGCAGGGATTAGACTTCTTGGCGAGGTCAATCGTCTTTGGACGGTTGATAACCAGAGGAGACGTTGTGCTGCGATTGCGGGGTTTAGAACGTGCTGTTCTAAAGCCAGATCGATTTGTGTGTCGCCTCCGACCAAATCAACTTACCAAGAACCTTTCGGAAGATTGGGAACCCTTGTTCACATCACATGGTTTCCCAACCCACTCACACACATATAAGTAAATAAATAAAAAGATTGCAAAAGATAAAAGAAAACGCAAACCGAAAAACCGATACTCGTGCCAACTCCTAGGCACTCTAGTCATCCGAAAGTGGAGTCGGTGGCTGATCGAAGCCATAGCACCGCGCCTTGAGTCGCTCGAACTCCTCCACCATCGCATCGTGGTTGTTCCTCCATTAGGACGTGGCGTCCTCCATGCGCTCGATGTAGTGCATGTTGTTGTCGAGGTACCGCTGCATGGGCACAAAAAAGTCTGCACCGGGCACAGGAGGCACCACTGGTACACGCCCTTGGTACCTGTAGTCAATGCCTGCGCTGCAGTAGGGTGCGCCGATCAGCGCGTTGCCTGCGCCCATCGGCGTAGAGGGCTGTGAACCGCCCGCTGCATCGTCCCACCCTGACTGGCACTGCTGGTACTCCTGGCGTGACCCCCAGGAATCCCACTCGCCGCCGGCTGCTGTAGATGTGTCCGACTGTCGAACCCACTCACGGCTGTCCTGGAGAACTCGGCCCCCCTCCAAGAGACCTTCCTCAAGCCAATTTCCTCCTTCCAGCTTGCGAGGGAGAAAAACTCCTAGCTCCGCACACGGGAGCTTTATGTTGGTGCCGCCGACATGGAAGCCGGCGCAAACACTTCCCGTGACAATATTGCCATGAGTCATATTCTTGCCGATCTCCGTCGTGCACTCCCACTTGTCGTTGCGCCCTCCCGGTCCGTCGCTGTCGCAGACGAGGGCTGCTAGGCGTTGAAGATAGGCCCCGAAGGACAACTTCCTGCTTGCCTTACCCCTCTTGTCGAGCCAACCCCGCACCATCACCGACATGGGATTGCAATAAGATGGACTCACGATGGTGTTGAAGAGCCACCGCAAGTCCGCATCGGTGATGTTGCTGGAGTCGACCTTGTCGCCTATGCGCGCCACCAACCACCGATGGAAAACTTGAATGGTCGGGTTGCGGATGTTGTCGCGCTTCATCTCCTCTATGAACGAGAGCCGCCTCCAAAAGGAGTCCAACTCCCCACGTCCCAAGATGCCGACGACGTCGGCGTCGGTGTCGAAGCCGAAGGCTTGAGCTGCCGCCTCCATGGTCACCGTGTGGCTGATGTCGTAGACGCGGAAGTTGACGGCCTCGCTACCTTCTTTGACGGTGCCAAGCCTCATCGTAGAAGCAACCTCGGTAACGACGTCGAGGTTGTAGTCCATGGGGAGGACGTGGAAATCCACCCAGCCGAGGTTGTCTAGCATCCTCCTTAAGTCCTCCCACATGCAGATCAAGGTGAGGAAGGTCTCGTCCAGGTCGAAGTTGGGGACGAACCTTCCCCTCACCGCGAGGTAGTGCTGCTGTTCCTCTGCGCTCAGAAGGGTGAAGCCCTCCTCCACCATGCGCAGCATGAATGCCGGCGGCGGTGGTGATGTGGGAACCCCACGTGTGCGAGATCGTGGGTAGTGGGGAAGGTGGAGAGATTCCCGGGATGGTGTGCCGAATGGGGGCGCCTGGCCTCCTTTTATAGTGTGGGAAACTTCCAGGAGAAGGAACCGCCATAAAATTTCAAAATTTGAGAGAGCGCCGATCGGCACGGGTACTGCGCCGATCGACACAATTCAAATTTTATATGCTCTGACCATTCTGATGCTTGATTCCCCTCCTTCATGTCGCTTCCTGGCACATCATGTTGGTTAACAGGGGAACAACACGGAATCCTGATGTCTTGTTGGCGGCGCCGATCGGCACGGGCCCGCGCCGATCGGCGCGCCGTCTCCTTTTCAGCTTTTGGTCAATTCCGTGTCTCCTCTGTACTGTACACCTGCATAATAATCATACCTGTTCCTCAAAATCAATGCCTGTCGCCTTTGTCGTCCATTGGGAACATCATGGGTACCCGCGCCGATCGGCGTAGTTGGGCACCGAACGGCGCAAGTCCCTTGCACCTCGTCTTTAGGTCCAGCGCTGATTTTGATGCCTCGTGTTCATTTCTTTCTCCTAATTTCCACTTCTCCAATGTTCCTGCAGTATTGGCATACGTGTCGGGGCTCATCTGGTGACCGCGCCGATCGGCGCGACGTCCCATTTTGCTTCTGGCCCCTCGCTTCTTCGCTAGATGTTGTCTTCCTCCTTGAAAATAGCTCTGTCTTCAATTCTGGGCGTCCTCGGCCTTCTGTCCTGACTTGGGCAATGCTGACTGATCGGCGTAGATGTGCACCGATCCGCGCAAGCTCTGTTGCTTCCTGTTTTTGGTCTTTTTTTTTTATATTCTTGCATTGTTAGTCTACAGCATGTATATACACAGTTTTGCACGAATAAACACACAACGCAAGAGCACACAAGAATTAAGCACACACTTTTCTAATTTTGTTATTTTATTCAGGAGATTATTTTTATCACAGGCAAGCAAATTTTAAAAACACCGGGTTGCCCTCCCGGCCAGCACTAATTAACTAAATGAATCCCCCGATCATTGGGTTGCCTCCCAAGAGCGCTCTAGTCATTTAAAGGTCAAAGAGCTCGACCTCCCCGCAAGCAATCAATCCTTAGTGTCGCGGTGCGGGATGTGAGGCTGTGACACTACAAGGTTATCTTATCTCCATGGTTCATATAGGTTGAACGACCTATCGATACATCCCCTCAAATTACTTTCGACGCCTCGATGCCATGGTGTCTTGTATCTTTTCACTTCATCAATAACACGGCACTCTTCTCCCTTTGGGCGAAACTTGAAAGAGTAGGGAGTCCCACTTATATCGAAGCTTATCTCACCACTCCCCAACATCAATACTTGCCTTTGCTGTCCTCAAGAAGGGTCTGCCTAAGATCAACGGGGTCCTCGTCCTCTTATCCATATCAAGCACAATAAAATCAACAGGGACGATATGATCCCCAATTTGAACAGGCACATCCTCAGCAATTCCGTTAGAAAAGCGTACCAATTGACCGGCTAACTCCAAACACATACCCGTAGGCTCTAATTCAGGCAAATTGAGATTTGTGAATATATGACGGGGCATAACACTTATGCTTGCTCCAAGATCGCACAAGCATCTACCAAATATCCTTGTTCCAATCATGCATTTGATGCTTAGTGATCCAGGGTCGGGTTTCTTCTCCAGTGCAACATCATTGATTGCTGCCGTTAGTTGCTTAGTGACCTTCACAACCTCCTCAAAAACTAGAGACTTCTTGTTTTGCATCATGTCCTTAATGTACTTGGCATAGGTGGGAACTTGGATAGCGTCAACAAAAGAGACATTGATGTAAAGCTTCTTCATAATATCAACGAATCTTGCAAATTGCTCGTCGTGTTGTCGCGCTCTTTCTGTCTTCGTTAGTAGTTGAGTATCTAACAACGTGGCAGGGCCATGCTCTTCTGTCTCCACGCCCATCTTCAGACCAGAGAGGTCATCATCCTCCTTGCGCCGATCGGCGCTTTCAGGGAGCCGATCGGCTCCGATAGGGTCGTCGCGCCGATCGGCGCCGGGTGTGCGCCGATCGGCGCGGGGCTTCTTTGCTCCCGCAGAGTGTTCTGGATCTTCTGTTTGTTTTCCTGATCGCGTAGCTATTGCCTTCAACTATTCTACAGACATCGTATTGCCAGGAATAGCCCCCTTATTGCCTTAAATGGCTTGCGATAGCTGTCCCATCTGTTGCTCCATAATCTTGGTATGCTTCAAAATCTGCTCGTTGGAGCTCTCAATTTCTATCACCTTGTCATTAACTCTCTCAAGGACACAATCAATCTCCTTGAATCTAGCTTGATTGTCCTTGTTGATCTTCTCTTGAGCTTGAAAGAACTCATGACATTGGAGACGAAGTGGGATAGAGTTTTGCATGGACGAACTAGGAGAGAAAGAACTCCTTTGTTGTTGATATTGGGGCTTCCATCCACCATTCTTCATATATTCTAACATCTTCATCTCTTTAGGGCAATCTTTCTGCACATGACCAAATTCTCCACACTCACTACATGTTGAGCGTGATTCCGCCAGCTTGAGTGTCTCTTCCTTAGGGATATGAAGATTACTGTCTAACCTTCTTTGAATAGCATTGAGGTGATCTATGATCAATTCTTCCTGAGTCTTCTCAATCAAACTCTTCGCTACTCCTTTTTAAGGTTGCAAATTTCTTGAGCTTCTCTCACCATCCCACGATTGATTTTCAACTAACAACTTGATCAAATTCTTAGCTTCGGTGGGGGTTTTTGACATGAATGATCCTACAGCTGAGGCATCCAAATATTGACGTGACAAAAGATTCAATCACCAAACAATGGACGGTTATCTACACACATGCTCAATAAAATATCAGTCCACTCTTAATTGTATTGATGCCAATTACCAAAACAAAAATAGGGGCCTTGATGCACTTTCACCCGCCCATGACTCAAGTTTTAAATTACATAATTAACCATAATATCATTAACAACATAACAAAATGAACAACATCATTCCTTTAAATGTTTCAAAGACTATAAGTATCATAGGTCCTAAAGCTAAGCATAGCAATTTTCTATAGAGCAACCTGTACCTGTATACCATGTATAAAACTATAACTTTTTCAGATAATGCATGTGGGTATTCATTCAACTCCTAAACTTAAGGCATAATCAACCTATACACATCTAGTAATAAAATTGCCGAAAGTAAAACATTTTAAGAATAAGGGAATGCTCCAGGGCTTGCCTTGGGCTACAAGCACTAGATCAGTAGGGATGTTAGAGTCTTCTTGTGCCGGGAAATCCGAGGAATCCTTCTGAAGATTACACTCCGACACGTCAACGTTTTCTATAACAATACCTGTAGACGAGTGCATAGAAAATACAATAAAATATGATACACATGATGAATGAGTCATAACAAATGAGATTCGTTCCTCAATATTGTTTTCGAAGACATATGCTTTAGAGCATGAAATTTGAGTAATAGAATTTCATAGTAAAAGTTTCCGATTGTATTAAAACAAGGTTATGCAACCATGAAGTGCAAACAAATTATTTAGTAAAGTAAAGGTGTGTTTCTGGACATGGGTGACCTACTGATTATAGGTATATGTATGAGCATTAAATTCAACCAGTTTGACAAACCTATTATAAGCAAAACATTTAATAATGCATTTAACAAGATTTTTGACTAAACAAATTCTAGTAACATATGGATTGAAGATATATTCCCATAAAAATTCATGATGATGCAACATGTTAAACATGATTTTTGTGCATAAGTTCAATCTCTAAAAGTTCATAGAAAATGCATGAAGGCAATTATAAGTATTTCAAGGACAAATTTATGTAGAGGTCCATCTTTGCCTATTAGGCAAGAAGATTGCTTAGGGACCTTAGTGTACGATCTGGGCCAAAGTGGCTCTATTTCATTCTATTTCACTTCCTAGCCTAAAATAAAGCATCGCATCTTCCTTCGATTCCTTGTGCGGGATATTCAATCAATTAGAATTCAGGTTAAAGTGCGTCTTTATCCTCGTCGTATCCTTTATATGAACATACGCTTGCGTACTGATCACTTACTTGTGATGGGACTTCGTAGGATGGTGGAGGGAACGTGTTCGCATCAACTGGGACCATTAGTTTGACCGGGGAGACACGAGTGGCTGTATTCGTGAGCTCAATGGAGTTCGGCCATGGAGGATGAAGAACAGTCGGAGAGAACGAGCTGGGCAAAGAAAGCCGATAAGAGTGAGAGAGAATGGGCGAGAGGGTCGAGGCGCCGCTTTGGGTCGGTCTGGGCTATATCGACGGTGGCCGGGCCGGGCGACATGCAGGCGCGGGCGTGTTCACGCTCTCGGGCGCCACCGCACTGAAGAAGAAGAGAGAGAATGACAAGTGGATCCCACCACCACTTTGCATTTTCTGGATTTTTTAAGGACACAGGTTTTTTTTTTGACAATTAACACAGGTTCAAAATTCCAAAACAAATGGTTACCAACTCCGAATAATTCAGGAAAAAATCATGGTGAAAGATGGACACGTGTAGAACACAATAGAACATGTTTCAAACTCAATTCTAATTGGTTTAAGTTTACCATTTATTTGAATATGGTTGATACTCAAAATTCTGGTAATTATTTAAGGTATTTCCATTTTGAGAAAATTTTAGAAAATTGCCTAATATTATCTCATGACTTACCCTACCACATATAGTTTTGGTGACACCATGTTATATAGCAAAATTTAAAGTTGCTTCACAACCTAGCTACTTTCTCGTTTGATTCCAAATTCAAATTAATTTAGAATGTGGTCAGAATCAAATGATGACTTACTAAACCAGAAAATATGCAATTATGTGACAAAATAGACATAGTAACACTGGGGTGACACAATTACCTGGTCCAGAACCAGCAACTTCAGGTTCCAGAACCGGCCGCAACCTCCGTCCGGCGGGTCTCCCCTCAGACGGGATTCGATGTGGCGTTTGTTTAGAAATAGTGGTTAGATGCGGCCTCTCCGGGCCCAATCGAGAAAAAGCAAAATCCAGCAATGGCGCCCAGGCAACATCGGCAGGAGCACTGTCACTAGCCGCCTCCTCTTCATGTGGCGCCTCCACTGATGCGTTATCAAGAGAGGCACAAACATGTGCTTCCTCACGGGACTCTTATTCGGCGCACGCTCTCTCGCAGAGCTCATGATCCCTCATTTTACCTTGGTGCCCCTTGTTCAGGGACCCTCATCTCCAGGTACACCACTGGCCGCCTGCAGAAAAACATTGACATCAGCTGCAAAGCCTGGACCGTGTCGCGTCCCCTCCAGGCACTACCGGAAACCTAAAGTTCACCGTGTGCCTACGGCACACGGTGAAGGCCAAAATGCACACGGCGAACAATATGCCATCAATATATCACATGTATCATCAATATGCCACACATCTCATCCGTATACCACATATATCATCCATATGTTCACAAATATCACATGTTCAATAAACATCACAAATTTAACATAAATTCACTACGGTCAGTCGAAGTGTGGCGCCGGTGGGACCAACTGCTACGGGGGGAACATCGGTGACATGCCCGCCGACAAGTCAGGCGTATTCGATGCCGCTCACTGATTCTGCCAAAAGTATAAAACATTGGAAGGGAGAACTTGTAAGTCTCTAATTGATAGCAAGTTAAAATGTAAACATTCATTCGTTCAACTAAGTCTCTAAGTGATTCTAGGTTTCTAGGTTTTCCAAATCTACAATATTTGAAATGTATCAACTCGGCTATGAAGTAGCTCACCTGAGGAGTTGTTGGAGCCGGACGTGACATGATCGGAGGCGGTGGTAGAGATCCTCCCATCTGAGCGTGCATGGTTTGAAGGTAAGCAAGCAGGTTGGCCATATCCGCCTGCTGCCTCGCCTCCGACTCTTGCCTTAGCCTTGCCTGGGCCTATAATTTTTTATCCTAATGTTACAGTGCAAAGTGAATATGTGATTAGTTATTGAATGAATGATGAATAAAGCAGAACTAACCTGAAGTTGCTGCACTTGCAGCTGTGCCACGGTTAGCCGTGCGGGTACGACCGGGGCAGTACTCGGGTCCCTCGCTCGAATCTGGGAGAGAGTGAGAGTACTGGCCGTGTCTATAGTATTGTCGCCTATGATCAACCGGCTATGCTTCTTGCCTCCTCCCGACCTCATCATCACCTCGCCATCAAGAGGGTGGGCAGTCGGATCCCACTCTAGGCCATGAACTTGCTTTCCCACCTCCATGTACACACTGATGCGGGAGTAGAAGGAGGAATTGGTGTATGACGACGGTGGGTCATCCGGGTCGGAGGTGGCCTGAGATGCCTTGCCCTTGTGTGCCAAAGCCCATCCCACAGATTCGGGGCATTCAGCGCCATCATGTGCCTGAGACTGCAAAAAAAACATGTTACTTATAATTTATACACAATTGAGAGTTAACAAAAATATGAATCCACATACTATTGGCACTTCCCAAGTGCCCCTTTTATATGTGAATATTACCCAAATTAGAGCATAATTGATACTAATTTAGGCTATTTACCTGTGGTATTGCCTATATATTTGTATATGCGTTATTTTGGAGCTTTATTGCAGAAACAAGTAAAATTGGTGATTAATGCGATAATGGAGAGGACAGGAGTCCAGAACCGACGAAAAACACTGAAGAAGCCCAGTGCGCCGATCGGCGCAGCCTATGAGCCGATCGGCGCAAGGGTGTTTTGACCCACATAAGTGACCGAGGCCCATTCCACATGTTTATGGATGTTTATCTGCGCAAGACACTTGAAGATATTTGTCTAAGAAGAATTATGGAACTTCAAGAAGATTTATGGAACTCCAAGATCTTAACGTGTAGTACAAGACTTTATCTCGAAGGAAAAGGCCCACATGGCAGCTACGGAAGACAGAGGAACCGACTCGGGGAAGAAATAAGAGAAAACGTGACTTGCGCCGATCGGCCCAACCGCCTTATTTGCTAGAAACTGAGTCCTTTACGAGTAGAACCCCTATAAATACTTGTAAACCCTCGCCGCAGAAGAGGAGGCGACAGAGGGACACCAGATCCGTGAGTTAGTGCCACCGGGGCTTGCCCCGTTAGAATAGATCTCTAGTTGAGTTTCAAGAACCATTGGAGTCAAGAGTTGATCCGTCAAGGTAGGCCATCTCGACGGGGATGAATCTTACTCTATGTATCTCAAGGATGATTGAATATGTTGATGATGGTTTTGGTGATTTGTCTATCTTGATTCTATAATCATGCATGTGCTTATTCCAATTGCTTAGTTCTAGGCTTGATGATGCCAGTAGTGTGGTTTAGAGGTGACAGCACTAAGCCTGCGCAGCACTATTGGATAGTTGAGTAGGGTAAGATACTCACGCGATTAAGGGTTTCCTTCCGGCAGCGATAAATCGGGAGCCGCTCGAAAAGCAGGGTGGTCTTACTCATTATGGGTTTTCATTGATCTATGTAATTACCCAATATGATGCTATTCAATTAGACTATCTGGTTACGATCTCACTAGTAGATATCTGGCTACTCACTTATCAGCATAGGTTTATAAGATCTGGTGTACTTTGGCTTAGACTCACTGGTGTGCCGATCGGCTCTAATGTGGACAAGGGTTCCCGATCTTCCGAAAGGTTCTTGGTAAGTTGATTTGGTCGGAGGCGACACGCAAATCGATCCGGCTTCAGAACAGCACGTTCTAAACCCCGCAATCGCAGCACGACGTCTCCTCTGGTTATCAACCGTCCAAAAGACGATTGACCTCGCCGAGAAGGCTAATCCCTGCCTGCGAATCAAGAACACAAGCAAGAACAACGAAGAATGCAACACAATTGCAGATGTATGATTAAACTCTCGAAGTTGGGGTCTCACAAACCGATGAACAGCGAAACTGTTTATGAA
The DNA here is from genome assembly GCA_030378355.1 of Eleusine indica. Taxonomy (NCBI): domain Eukaryota; kingdom Viridiplantae; phylum Streptophyta; class Magnoliopsida; order Poales; family Poaceae; genus Eleusine; species Eleusine indica. The sequence goes on along the minus strand of CM059501.1, from coordinate 40,613,940 downwards.
CAGAATTGATCTAAGCAAAACCCGAACCCTAATGATGCAGCAGCGGCTGTATATAAAGAACCTCTGGACGCGCCCCTAATTGGGCTCAACTAGATACAAAGCCCAAAGGCCAAAAATAGGCGACGCAGCACCCACACAGATTTTGGACTCTCTCTTGTTTTGACGATTCCCGATGACTCCGGATGCATTTTGACATGGGACCGGAGGCATTGGAAAGGTCTTCTCCTTATATTTCCGTGCATATGTAGAACGTCCAAATCCGAGTCCGTATGCGTCCTGGGCGACAGTTTTAGTACAGACTGGTCCTGGGCCCCGAAACAGACTCGAAGTCGGTTTTGATTGGTCCTCCACTTTGGCTTCCAAGCCCTTGCTGGTCCTCCACGTTCCCAACTCCTTCTCCCATCATCTCCTGGTCCTCTCCATGGTTTCTAATCATAAAATAATCATTAGGTAGCAAACCATTCTCAAAAGTAACATATAGCGAAGAACGTAGGAACGAGCTGACCTCTAAATTTAGTCGTCGTGCACGAGCTCTAGTCATTGGACCTTGCAAGTCCAGATTTGGAGGAGTGTTGTGTGTATCCATAGGAGTGATGTCCTCATTATCCTCCCCCTCTTGAAGTGGAGTCGTCCTCGACTCGAGCTCATCCTCTTCTCCCAAGTATGGTTTCAAATCTGAAATGTTAAAAGTAGGACTAACCCCGAACTCGGGAGGCAACTCAAGTTTGTATGCATTATTATTAATCTTCTCCATTATTTTGAATGGACCATCAGCTCTAGGCATTAGTTTAGACTTTCTCAATTCTGGAAATCTATCCTTCCTTAAGTGTAACCACACTAAATCTCCTACATCAAGCTTTACTTCCTTTCTACCCTTACTACCAGCAAATTTATACTTTTCATTCATCTTTTCAATGCTAAGTCTAGTGGTCTCATGCATTTGCAAAATAAATTCAGCACGCTCCTTAGCATCAACATGAACTCTCTCATTAATAGGTAGAGGAAGTATATCAAGTGGAGTACAGGGATCAAAACCATACACTACCTTGAATGGACTTACCTTGGTAGTAGAATGTGTTGCCCGATTATAAGCAAACTCAACATGAGGTAAGCATTCTTCCCATTGCTTCAAATTTTTCTTCAAAATAGCTCGCAACATAGTATAAAGTGTGCCATCTTGGAAAAACGATCCACAATAACAAAAATGCTATCGCTCCATGTGCCATCTTTATGACAAGTGGCATGCATAAACCATGTGGATTCAATCGAGACTTAGCTTTTTGACATGTAGTGCAGCGAGCAACAAAACGCTCAACATCTTTCCTCATCCTTGGCCAAAAGAAGTGTGTGGCCAAAATATCCTCTGTGTTCTTAGCACCAAAATGACCCATCAATCCACCTCCATGCGCCTCCTGCAACAACAAAAGACGAACGGAACCAACTGGAATGCATAGGCGGTTAGCTCTAAACAAGAATCCATCATTCAACACAAATTTGTGCCAAGCACGACCTTCTTTACAGTGCAGCAATACATCTTTAAAATCAACATCAGCAACATATTGTTCTTTAATTGCCTCAAGTCCAAAAATTCTACAATCAAGTTGAGACAAGAAAGTACATCGCCTAGATAAAGCATCAGCAATCACATTATCCTTCCCTTTCTTATGTCTAATAATATAAGGAAAAGACTCCATAAACTCAACCCATTTAGCATGTCTACGGTTCAAATTGCATTGAGAACGAATATACTTAAGTGATTCATGATCAGAATGAATAACAAATTCTTTGGGCAACAAATAATGACGCCACGTCTCTAAAGAACGTACAAGTGCATATAGTTCCTTATCATACGTGGAATAATTCAAAACAGGCCCAGTAATTTTCTCACTAAAGTATGCAACAGGTTTACCATCTTGCATCAAAACACCACCAATGCCTATACCACTAGCATCACATTCAAGCTCAAAAGTCTTATCAAAATTGGGTAATTGCAGCAATGGTGCATGTGTAAGTTTGTCCTTCAAAGCATGAAAAGACTCATGATGTACCTTACCAAAATGGAAGTCAACGCCCTTCTTTGTCAACTCATGCAATGGTGCAGCAATGGTGCTGAAATCTTTGACAAAGCGGCGGTAGAAACCTGCAAGACCAAGAAAACTCCTCACCTGTGTGATAGTTTTTGGTACAGGTCAGCTCTTTATGGCTTCAATCTTCGCCTCATCCACCTCAATTCCCTGTGGAGTCACAACATAGCCAAGAAAAGAGACTCGATCCGTGCAAAAGGTGCACTTCTCAAGGTTACCAAATAAACGTGCAACTCGCAAAGCATAAAAAACAGCACGCAAATGAATCATATGATCATCCATGGATTTGCTATAAATCAAGATATCATCAAAATAAACAACCACAAATTTGGCAATGAAAGGTCTTAAAACCTCATTCATCAAACGCATGAAAGTACTGGGTGCATTAGTCAACCCAAAAGGCATTACTAACCACTCATACAACCCGAATTTGGTTTTGAAAGCTGTTTTCCATTCATCTCCAAGTTGCATTCTAATTTGATGGTAGCCACTACGCAAATAAATTTTTGTGAAAATTATAGCACCACACAACTCATCAAGCATGTCGTCTAGCCTAGGTATAGGATGACGATACCTAATAGTAATGTTATTAATGGCTCTACAATCTACACACATACGCCAAGAACCATCTTTTTTAGGAACCAAAAGTACAGGAACAGCACAAGGACTAAGTGATTGACGAACATACCCACAATCCAAAAGGTCTTGGACTTGTCGTTGTATCTCCTTAGTCTCCTCAGGGTTGGTCCTATAAGTAGCACGGTTTGGTAAAGTAGCACCAGGAATCAAATCAATTTGATGCTCAATCCCTCTCAAAGGTGGAAATCCCGGGGGTATCTCAGCTGGGAAAACATCCTCATACTCCTGCAAAAGGTTAGTGACAGCAGGAGGCAAAGCACTAGAAGCAATATCACCAAGCGAAAACAAGGCTTGTTTGCATATCAAAGCATAGCAAATATCATCAGTAGAAATTTCAGCAAGCTCAGATTTTGTGGCAAGACATGAACGACCTTGTAATTTAATTGCAGCACCCTTAGAACTTGAAGAATCATTAACATTACTTGGTGTAGAAGCAGAATTAACAGGTTGCTAAATTTCAGGGCTTTTATTTTTCAAACTAGCAGCTCGTTCTAAATCAGCTTGTACAATTTCAGCAGGGGTCATTGGTAACAAAGTAATTTTAGTTCCTTTATGCATAAAAGTGTACTTATTACTTTTACCATGGTGTACAGCATCATTATCAAATTCCCAAGGTCTACCCAATAAAAGTGAACAAGCTTGCATGGGTATAACATCACAATCAATAGAATCCACATAGGAACCAATGGAAAAAGGAACTCTGCAAGTTTGTGTTACCTTAGCTTTTCTAGAGTCATTTAACCAATGAATGTAGTATGGATGTGGATGTGGGCGTGTGGTCAAATCAAGCTTCTTAACCACATCAGAACTCACCAAATTGTTGCAGCTTCCTCCATCAATGATGACACGTGCCCGACGGTTCTTGATGATGAAGAAAATCTGGAACAAGTTATGTCGCTGCATCATCTCGGCTGCTGGATTTGTGTGCTAAGCACACGCTGCACAATAATATTCATGTAGCCCGTGGTATCTCCGCCTCCAAGGACGAGGTCACCGCTGGTGGCAGCGACATCCTCCTCCTCATCCTCCACATCGGAGGTGCTCATGTAACCGCCATCATCTGTCGCCACATATGCCCGCCTACTTGGGCAATCTTTCTACACATGGCCAAGACCATGGCAGCGGTGGTACTGAATCCCTGTAGTGCATCCCGTCGAAGCAACAGAGGAGGCACTAGTAGCCGGTACCTGCACAGAATTTTTACCTGAGCGCGTAGAAGGGGCAGGGGCTGATCTTGGTGCTGCAGAAACAACACTAGCTGGTGGGGGCGGCCGGAAAGATGGCTTGGGCAGCCCCAAAGTCCCCGTCGGCCGTGGTGGGTAGAAATTCCTGGACTTGCTGTACTCCTCAAAAGCCTGGAAAAGTCCCTGTGATTCTTTCTCTACAAGCATAGCATACTGGAAACACTGGTTGAGGTATAAAATTCTTTATAATCAAGGATGTCCTGAATTTCTTTTCTCAAACCAGAATAAAAGCGGCAAATCTGATCCTCTACTTTTTCAACCATAGCACAACGAATCAAACCCTTCTGAAGCTCACTAAAATACTCCTGAACAGTTTTATCTCCTTGATCTAAACGCTGCAGTTTATTACGAATTTCTCTATAAAAAGAAGGAGGAACAAAACGATCACGCATTTCTACCTTAAGTTCTTCCCAAGTAGTAGGCAAATCGGTTTCAGCAGCTAGACCACTCCACCAAACAATACCAAAGTCCTTAAACTCACTAGTGGCTTGTCTAACTCTATGTTGTTCAGGAACAAGGTGGGCATTAAATTTTTGTTCTACCATCATTTCCCAATCAAGGTAAGCATCACCATCGTACTGACCCGAAAACGAAGGAATTGAAAACTTAATTTTAGCATACGGATCATCTAGAGCACGGTTACCTTGTGTGCGACGGTTGTGGTTGTTGAAACCACCCATACCTTGAGGGTTACTTTGCAAACGACGTCGTAACCTTGCGGTCCTTGTAGCTGACCTATCGACGGTGCCATTAGCCTTATACACCGTTGCTTCATCATGATCGTCTTCAACGTCGTTGTTGGTGTTTGTGTTGGTGTTGGTGTTGTTGTTGATGTTGGTGTTGATGTTGGTGTTGTTGTTGTTGGTCTTGTGAGCGGTCTCGAATTCGACAACCTGATCGGTTAGCTTAGAGACTCTCTTATCCAACCGCTCAATGCTTTCTCCCAGGTGAAGCTTGATGACGGCGTCGGTTGATGAGTACGTCACACTCATGGATACACACAACACTCCTTCAACTAAGATGAAAGTTCATGTGCATCACCTGAATTTACAGGTGAGATTGTTTATAATATTTTTATTATGTGGTTTTAAGAATAGATTGCTACCTAATGAATTAATTGTTGTTAGAAATCATGGAGATGATGATGAGATAGCTGGAGAGGTGATTGGAGACGTGATGGGCCAGCAAGGACGTCCAAGCCAAGGTGGAGGCCGAATCAAAACCGACTTCGAGTCTGTTTCGGAGCCCAGGACCAGTCTGCACTAAAATGGACACCCAGGACGCATACGGACTCGGATTTGGACGTTCTATATATGCCTGGAAAGATAACGAAAAGAACTTTCCAACCCAACTGGTCCTATGTCAAAATCCTTCACGAGCCGTCGGCAATCGGCGAAACAAATCGACTTCCAGAATCTGTCCTGGTGCTGCGACACCGTAATCGGTCTTTGGGCCATGTAACGAGTTGAGCCCACTTAGGGCTGCGTCCAGAGGGTCTTGCACGACCCTAGGGTCCTCATATACAGCCGCCGCCTCTTCATTAGGGTTTGGGTTTTGCTTAGATTATTCTATTGATAACAGTTTCGTCGTTTGATTGGTTTGTGAGATCCCAACTTGTGAGATTCATCGTATACTTGCAAATTTGGTTGTATTCTTCTTTGTTCTTGCTTGTGTTCTTGATTTGCAGGCAAGGATAAGCCTTCCCGGCGAGGTCAATCGTTCTTGAACGGTTGATAACCAGAGGAGACGTTGTGCTGCGATTGCGGGGTTCAGAACGTGTCGTTCGGAAGCCGGATCGATTTGTGTATCGCCTCCGCCTTAATCAAGATTATCAGAACCTATCGGAAGATCGGGAACCCTTATCCATATCAAGTGGTAATCAGAGCTTCAGGTACACCGTTAGGTTCACCCTTATCCTTGTTATTTTGTTCAATCCTAGAGTCCAGAAAATTGCCCTACAAAAATATTTGTTCGTCGTGTTTCCGCTGTCCTACACCCCCCTTGTGCATTGCAATTTTCAGTTTAGTTTGCTTCTCTGAATTTTAGTCCCTACAAAGTCATTGTGTTGTTGGTCTAGTACTTGTTCTTTGGTCTTGTTTGAGTCGTATGTGTCCTTGTTCATAGACAATCAAGAAAAAAAAAATCAAATTGTTGCACACGTTGAGAGAATAGTTCTGCTGGAATTGTTTGCACTAAATATTTATTTAACATCTAGTCTTCTACTTTTTGTATGCAAAAGAAACTTAGAGTGTTTTCTGTTGCACGTTGTTCCTTGAGTCAAGAGATTGCTGCACGTTGTTGCATATGAGAATTGTCGGTTCAGTTCTACATATACATCTATTCCTTACGTAAAGAGTGAAAAAAAGAAAGTTTAGGTTTTTCCTTTGTGCTATAAAGTTCGCAACTCTTGCTGCAGTTCTATGTCAAAAAAATCATGAAAGAAGTAAAAGGCAAAGAGGTGCTAAAAAAAAATAAGAAGAAAAAGCCGCACCTATAACAAAAGAAAAAAACGAAAGGAGAAGAGAAAAAAATTCAGAATTGCTTGCAGCCTTTGTGTCCTTTGTTGAGCCATTTGCTTGCTTGCTTGAACTAGGTCCAAGACAAGTTTAGGCCAGTGACATAGACTAGCTTGGGACTATTATTCAGTTTTGCAATTTCTGAATTGAAATTTTGCTAATCCTTGCTACTATAAATTGCGTACCTAGCTTCATACATATCCTTCTGAATAGGCACAGATCTTTGGACCCTCGCAATCGTCGGATCACACTCTCCAAGGTATCCTCTGTTTTGCTACTAAGAATCTTGTAAGAACTCAGTTAGGTGCTATCATTTTCTTGTTGAGAGTTTCCACCGTGATCAAACAGTGGTGATAGGAAAATATACTCTTGTGTGTTTTCTTGTTTTCTATTAACAATGACAGGTTACAACACCGATGGTGATGAGTCGATGGTGTCAAATGAGGTTGATACAAGTGTTGTAGCACAACGAGTGTTTAGTTCTCAAATGGAGAAGGTAGAGCAAAATCAAATGAACAACTTGTTTCAGACTCACTTTGTTTTGAAGGATCGACGTTGTCGTGTCATCATTGATGGAGAGAGTAGCAACAACATCGCAAGCTTGAAATTGGTCGAGAAGCTTGGCTTGACCACACAGCCACATCCATGTCCATACTACATCCAATGGGTAAATTCTTGTGGTAAGATAAAGGTAGATAAAATTGTACGCATTGAATTTTTTATTGGTTCTTATAAGGATTGTGCAGATTTTGATATAGTGCCTATGCAAGCGTGTCATTTGTTATTGAGTAAGCCTTGGATTTCTACAAATAATGCTTTGCACAATACCATTGCTAATAGCTATTCATTTAAATACAATGGTAGAAGAGTTACTCTTAAACCTATGTCTGCTGCTGAAATTTTAGAAGAGGATCAACAAAGACTTGAGAGAAGAAAGAATGAACCATTTAGGAAAGAATGGACTATTTTAAATGTTGCAACACTTACATAAAAATCTGAATTAGATGATGAACATATTTCCTTGCCTTTTGTTGCAACTAATACATTTCAGGTTCTACACAAAGAAGAGGATAGTGTGAAAGATGAAGAACATGTTGTTGCTTCAGGTAAGAGCTTTCTTGATGTGATGAAATGTTCCAACAATCTTGTTGTATTGGAACCTTGTCTTGATCTGCCTTTGCCACAAGTTGATTTATCTACTGATCCTTGTGATAAAGAGGAGTTGTGTGCCACTGCTTCACTTATACCTTTGCCACAACAAATGAACAAGATTGATGTTTTTGCTTATGATTCACCTACTAGTGCTGAAATAAAACATTTGATTTTAATAACATGTGAAAAGAATGAGCAGAAATTATTGTCTTCTCTAAATACTTTGGGTTATATTGAATTTGATGTTCTTTGTGATCTAAATACCGTGGAGAAGCAAATCTTTTCTCAAACTGAATTGCCTTTACTAACAAGAAACAAATTTTATGCTATAGGAAACTATGATCATAGAGGTGTATTTATGGTGCATAAAATTTATATTTGCTCAAACATGAGTACTCCTTGTGTTGTACAACCAAACGATGAACTAGAAAACTGCAATAACAATTACCATATCATGTCATGTTTTTCTAGTGTTTTTAAGATCACACATTTTCCATCTTGTCATAAGAGTGAGAATGACGTTCATATTGCTGAGCAAGTTTTCAAAGAGGTCATTAATTTGCATGGCATGCCTTCTATTACGGTTTCACATTGTGATGATAATTTTCATAACACATATAAACACGGGGTGCATTCCAAGTTTGGGAATAGTTCTATATTTTATATTTCAGATTTGAGACCACTATTGGGAGAAAGAGATGGGATCGAGTCGAGGATGACTCTAATTCAAAAGGGGAAGAATGATGAGTACATCACACTCATGGATACACACAACACTCCTTCAACTAAGATGAAAGTTCATGTGCATCGCCTGAATTTACAGGTGAGATTGTTTCTAATATTTTTATTATGTGGTTTTAAGAATAGATTGTTATCTAATAAATTAATTGTTGTTAGAAACCATGCAGATGATGATGAGATAGCTGGAGAGGTGATTGGAGACGTGATGGGCCAGCAAGGACGTCCAAGCCAAGGTGGAGGCCCAATCAAAACCGACTTCGAGTCTGTTTCGGAGCCCAGGACCAGTCTGCACTAAAACGGACACCCAGGACGCATACGGACTCGGATTTGGACGTTCTATATATGCCTAGAAAGATAACGAAAAGCACTTTCCAACCCAACTGGTCCTATGTTAAAATTCTTCCCGAGCCGTCGGTAATCGCCGAAACAAATCGACTTCCAGAATCTGTCCTGGTGCTGCGACACCGTAATCGGTCTTTGGCCATGTAACAAGTTGAGCCCACTTAGGGCTGCGTCCAGGGGGTCTTGCACGACCCTAGGTTCCTCATATACAGCCGCCTCCTCTTCATTAGGGTTTGGGTTTTGCTTAGATTATTCTATTGATAACAGTTTCGCCGTTTGATCGTTTATGAGACCCCAACTTGTGAGATTCATCGTATAGTTGCAAATTTGGTTGCATTCTTCTTTGTTCTTGCTTGTGTTCTTGATTTGCAGGCAAGGATAAGCCTTCTCGGAGAGGTCAATCGTTCTTGAACGGTTGATAACCAGAGGAGACGTTGTGCTGCGATTGCGGGGTTCAGAACGTGTCGTTCGGAAGCCGGATCAATTTGTGTATCGCCTCCGCCTTAATCAAGATTATCAGAACCTATCGGAAGATCGGGAACCCTTGTCCATATCATCGGTGACGGCCCTGGTGATCGTCTCTGCCAAATCACTCTGAACCGCTTGCAAAGCCTTCTGTAACTAATTTTGGCTCACGCACTCATCCAATTTTGAGGGTGAAGCACCCTCTCCATCGCTTCCTGACATCAGAAACACCAAAACAGGAAACAAAAGGTGAAGGTTATCCCTACAAAACTACTAAGCAGTGGTGCCTCTCAACACAGCAAAAGGAAGCTTCTTGCAAAGCTCTTACAAAGTTCTGAAAACAACAAAGCGAAGGATACCAGGGAGAAGTGTTCCACGATTGCAAGGGTTACAAAATAACCTATGTGCTGTCCAGAAGAAGTATGTAGAGCTAGGAAGGCCAAATATATATATATATGAGTGGCACACAAATCAAAAATAGATAGTAAAGCTGAATAAGTGCCCAAGTAACTTGTCCCTAGTTGCTGGTCTAACTATGTCCTAGAACAGTAGTCATAGCAAAGAAGAAACAAGGAGACAAAGGAACACAGTCGCTAACAGGGGGCTTAGTGTAAAACAGCCAAACTCAGAAATTCCAGGGGGCTAGGTGGAGCACTAGTAGGAATCCCAAATTTCTTTTTTTTTATTTTTTTGATATTTTTTTCGAGCTCACTAGCAAACAGGGAGAAACCACAAAAATTTTAGCTCAAACCGAGCTAGGACGTGGCCTACAGAAAATCTTGAAGTTTAAGAAAACGTCGGGTTTCAACTTGAATGAATTTTTTCTTTATCTTCCTGATTTTTTTTGAATTTTTTGACGAGGGCACACAGGGCGTAGCCCACTGTGGGTATACTCAAATTTTTGTCAACAATCTTCTGTAAAAATTTCAGCCAAAACGGACAACCGAGCGAAAAGTTATGGCTGTTTTACCGAAGGGGTGTCGGAATCGGTTATGAAGAACCCGGGGGTTTGAGTGAAATCCGAGTCGGGCTTGGGGTCGGGTAGGGATTTTTTTTTTTTGGCGAGGTGGATGCAGCGGAAAATGGAATTTGTGAAAATTGGTCCGAGGTGGTGAGGGTGGGATTAGGGTGGGCGTGTTGATCAATCAACCCTAGCACACAAAGCCGACAAAACCGAGGAGGGTGAAGGGGATGGCGGCTAGGGTTACAAGGGAAACACTACTGACGACAAAAACACAAACTAAATCAGCGACTAAACAAGAACTAGGGCACAAACTCAACACTACGGACTGTGAAATTGAAATATGCAAAGGCTAAACACGTGGTTATGGGTGGGGGAAATTTTTTTTTTGGTATTTTCTGTGGACGATAGGAACAACACGAAAACAAAACTAAAGCGTAGTTTGAACCTGACGGTGCACCTAAAGCTCTGATTACCACTTGATGTGGACAAGGGTTCCCGATCTTCCGAAAGGTTCTTGGTAAGTTGATTTGGTCGGAGGCGACACACAAATCGATCCGGCTTCAGAACAGCATGTTCTAAACCCCGCAATCACAGCACGACGTCTCCTCTGGTTATCAACCGTCCAAAAGATGATTGACCTCGCCGAGAAGGCTAATCCCTGCCTGCGAATCAAGAACACAAGCAAGAACAACGAAGAATGCAACACAATTGCAGATGTATGATTAAACTCTCGAAGTTGCGGTCTCACAAACCGATGAACGACAAAACTGTTTATGAACAGAATTGATCTAAGCAAAACCCGAATCCTAATGGTGCAGTGGCAGCTGTATATAAAGACCCTAGGGTCGTGCAAGACCCTCTGGACGCGCCCCTAATTGGGCTCAACTAGATACAAAGTCCAAAGGCCAAAAATAGGCGACGCAGCACCGACACAGATTCTGGACTCTCTATTGTTTTGATGATTCCCGATGACTCCGGATGCATTTTGACATGGGGCCAGCCGCATTGGAAAGGTCTTCTCCTTATCTTTCCGCGCATATGTAGAACGTCCAAATCCGAGTCCGTATGCGTCCTGGGCGACTGTTTTAGTGCAGACTGGTCCTGGGCCCCGAAACAGACTCGAAGTCGGTTTTGATTGGGCCTCCACTTTGGCTTCCAAGCCCTTGCTGGTCCTCCATGTTCCCAATTCCTTCTCCCATCATCTCCTGGTCCTCTCCATGGTTTCTAATCATAAAATAATCATTAGGTAGCAAACCATTCTCAAAAGTAACATATAGTGAAGAACGTAGGAACGAGCTCACCTCTAAATTTAGTCGTCGTGCACGAGCTCTAGTCATTGGACCTTGCAAGTCCAGATTTGGAGGAGTGTTGTGTGTATCCATAGGAGTGATGTCCTCATCAAGCTCAACCCCTGCTCCGATCTGCGCAAGAACTTTGACTTAGATCCACCCATGTGCCGATCGTCTCGACGCCTGCGCCGATTGGCACAACCCTAGATTTAATAGATCTCGTGCACTTTGACTCAGTTTCACTAGTGTGCCGATCAGCTCGACTTCCACGCTGATCGGCACAACGACAGATTTACTGTCTGGCGCACCTTTGCGCTGGCCAGTCTCCCCCTCATGCAACCTGACCTTGAAAGTAGCCTTGACTAGATCTTTTACTGTTAACTTTGTTTAATAAATCCCTAAGGTCCCAGTGGATTCGATATAGCTTAGAATACTCAATTCAAGGGAAAAAGTGCTACAATCGTACACCGTCCTCTTGCGGTATATAAGTGGGTGCGTAGATACGACCAACAAGCTTTCTTTTTTCTGGCGCCGTTGTTGGGGACCATAGCAGGTTTTTAAACATTGTTTAATGTATTAGTGTTTGGTCATTGTGCTTTACTTGTCTCTCGAGTACATATATTCTGTTAAGTGAAACTAACAGGTATGGACGGTCCTAAGTCAAACAAAACCTCTAATTACGCCGATGATCCAGAAAGACTCTTACACAAGAAGAGAACAGCGGAGAAGAGAAGCCAGTCACTTGGAGATTTGGAAGCAGTCCGCGCAACACCTCGAGTATTATTCACAATAGAAGACTCAGTCCAAGAGCAAGAACAAGAGGAGATGGCAGAGATACCTATGGTTAATCGTCTCAAGCCACAATTGACTAGTATTGTCAACATAGATTCCCAAGAAGCTCAGGATCAACTTTCGTATGAATTGGAGAGATATGTTGGAATAGTGGCGCAACAACCGTTCACAGGTTCAGAAGATCCCAATCATCACTTGCAACACTTCCTTGAAGTTTGAGGCACATTCAAGATAGCGGGATTGATAGGAGATCAAGCGCGTGTCAGGCTGTTCCCCTTCTCTCTAATTGGACGCCCTAAGCAATGGTACAATGGACTAGAAAACACAGTGAAAACGGTGTGGAACACATTAGCAGTTGAATTCTTGGCCAAAAACTTCCCCCCGGTAAGACTCAAGCTTTGAAAAATAAGATTCCTGGATTTATACAGAATGTTGATGAGAGCATTAGAGAAGCATGGGACAGATACAATGAGCATATGGATGCATGCCCTCATCATGGTCTGACGGTTGGAGAAGTTGTTGAGAAGTTCTACACAGGATTGAATCTTTTATCACGTCAACATTTGGACGCCTCAGCTGCAGGATCATTCATGTCAAAAACCCCCACCGATCAAGTTGTTAGTTGAAAATCAATCGTGGGATGGTGAGAGAAGCTCAAGGAATTTGCAACCTTCAAAAGAAGTAGCGAAGAGTGTGATTGAGAAGACTCAGGAAGAATTGATTATAGATCGCCTCGATGCTATTCAAAGAAGGTTCGACAATAATCTTCATATCCCTAAGGAAGAGACACTCAAGCTCGCGGAATCACGCTCAACATGTAGTGATTGTGGAGAATTTGGTCATGTGCAGAAAGATTGCCCTGAAGAGATGAAGATGTTAGAATATATGAAGAATAGTGGATGGAAGCCCCAATATCAACAACAAAGGAGTTCTTTCTCTCCTAGTTCGTCCATGCAAAACTCTATCCCACTTCGTCTCCAATGTCATGAGTTCTTCCAAGCTCAAGAGAAGATCAACAAGGACAATCAAGCTAGATTCAAGGAGATTGATCATGTCCTTGAGAGAGTTAATGACAAGGTGATAGATATTGGGAGCTCCAACGAGCAGATTTTGAAGCATACCAAGATTATGGAGCAACAGATAGGACAGCTTTCGCAAGACATTCAAGGCAATAACGGGGCTATTCCTGGCAATACGATGTCTGCAAAACAGTTGAAGGCAATAGCTCCGCGATTAGGAAAACAAATAGAAGATCCAAAATGCTCTGCGGGAGAAAAGAAGCCCCGCGCCGATCGGCGCACACCCAGCACCGATCGGCGCGACGACCCTGTCGGAGCCAATCGGCTCCCTGAAAGTGCCGATCGGCGCAAGGAGGATGATAACCTCTCTGGTCTGAAGATGGGCATGGAGATAGAAGAGGCATGGTCCTGCCACGTTTCTAGATACTCAACTACTGACGAAGATAGAAAGAGCGCGACAACACGACGAGCAGTTTGCAAGATTCGTCGATATTATGAAGAAGCTTTACATCAATGTCCCTTTTGTTGATGCTATCCAAGTTCCCACCTATGCCAAGTACATTAAGGACATGATGCAAAACAAGAAGTCTCTAGTTTCTAAGGAGGTTGTGAAGGTCACTAAGGAACTAACGGCGGCAATCAATGATGTTACACTGGAGAAGAAACCCGACCCTGGATCTGATAAGAACACGATAGGAAAATACCGGCTTACAAGAACTTGATGTAGATCCAAAACAGTAGAGATAAACTCTCCAACTCATTACTTAGACAAGCATGATCTGGAGATAGGGAACCACAAGTTCCAGCACGCATCCAAGGGAAGAATCACTTGATCACGCACTTCAGCGACCGGTAGAGATCGGCGGCAGCAATCGGTAGAGGAGGGCAACACCTCTAGGGTTTCTTGGAGGACACCACGACAAAAAACACAATACAATCATGTCCTAGCTTACAGGGGCCCTGGCCCTAGGCTATATGGCACGCAAGCCAGCCAAAAACCCACTTTGACTCGAACACATCTAAAAACAGACTCGGACTCAACACAACTCAGAATTGTTTTGATTATTGCGACAGCTAGGGAATTTATTGACTATGGGGCCAGATCCGTTGGAAAGGTTATTAATTATCTTTCCAACGGGTATTTACTCAGCCCAATCCGACTCCTTATGGCCCAGTTATGCTACTTTTACTCCGCATCTGTCTGGCTGATCCTAAACCGAGTCCGAACTGATTTTGAGTTTCCATATCTTCTGATTTCGTGACTAGGTGGACTTGAGACCGTGTAGACTTTGAAAGTAAAGTATTGCATACCTTTGGGAAGGCCTGTAACACCAATATATGTTCCTTACTTTTCACAAGTGGCACAACCATTGATCCAATCATAACATATTCCTTCATTTCTCCTTTCTTTTCCTCAACCTTCAGATTGGTCCCAATAAAAACATTGCATGGCATAGAATAATTAGCTAGCAAATCCTCACTTTGCTCTTCATTATTCATAATATTTGTCAAAGATCCAAACTGAATGTTGGAGTATTTTGACACATCATGTTCTGCAATATGTGTAAAATCATGCTTGTTTTCAGAATACGTAGTTTTAATGACTTGATGAGCCATGGGCTCATCATCCTCCCTTCCTTGAATCAAAGCCGTCCTTGGCTTTGACATAATTTGACGAGCTCCTCTTCTGTTCAGATCAACACCAATAGCACTATTTCGACAATTGTTTGCATCACTATTATTTTTCCCTTCATGTAATTCATCTTTGACCAAATCACAATGAATGGTACAATGTTCAGGAGCAACAACTGAAAGAATTTCAGAAATACTAGGTGCACTTGTTACAGCAGGAACTACCACATCATTCTCTCCCCCTTGAAACAAAGCCGTCCTCGGCTTTGAGGTAATATCGGCACCATGTTTCTTCTTTGTTGCAGCAACAAAAACCTCAGCCTTAATATCACATTCCTTCATTGGCTTTAGAATGTGACGAACACCTTTATGCATGAAAGAATAATTGTTTGAGCGACCACCATGTGTTGCATCAAGATCAAACTGCCATGGTCTTCCTAACAACAAATTGCACGCACTCAACGGTGCCACATCACAATCCATAGTGTCAACATAATCTCCTACTGAAAATTTTATTCTGGCCCTGTGGGTAATTTTCAGCGTGCCACTTTTATTCATCCATTGCATGTAACGAGGTGTAGGAAGCCGCCATGTAGATAAAGATAATGCATGTACCAAATCTGAACTAATCACATTATTGAAACTTCCACCATCAACAATTAATTTGCATACCTTCTTTTTAATGTTGCACTCTGAATGAAAAATAATACAGCACTGCCCCTTGACATCTGCAATGATGCCATCTGAATTTACTTCCTGAGACATCAAAGATAAACCCATATGATCTGCAGCTTCAATTAATGGTTCGACCTGATCAGCACAAGAAGACTCAAGAACATCCAACTCTACATTTGATTTGTGCACATTCGAACACACCTCAGCTTGCATGGGTTTGGACAAAACAGCACTAACAGCCTCTTTGACACAATGATGAATTGATCATAATCTAGCTTTAGAACATCGAAGGACTCAAGTTCAACAATCTTCTTCTTCGACTCAAGTGGGGGATCAAATCGGTGTCGTAATTCCGACTTCGTCGCTGCCCAAGATGTGCAATAGTTATCACCTTGGTATGTAAGATCTTGTTGCAATTGCCTCCACCATAGCAAAATAGCAAAGGAGAATGTTTGCTTTGCCAAATTTACTAATTGGTTTAGTGGCAATTCACCAATCCTATAGAAAGCTTCTATATCATCCTCCCACTCATAATACTCAGATCGAGAACTTGTTGTATATAGTATTGGCACAAACTTCAAGTATAGGTCAAAATCGTAGGAATCCATCACCACAAATCAGCAGCAAGTACCGTGAGCAACCCGGCAAAACTGATACCAAATGATAAGAACACGATAGGAAAATACCGGTTTACAAGAACTTGATGTAGATGCAAAACAGTAGAGATAAACTCTCCAACTCATTACTTAGACAAGCATGATCTGGAGATAGGGAACCACAAGTTCCAGCACGCACCCAAGGGAAGAATCACTTGATCACGCACTTCAGCGACCGGCAGAGATCGGCCGCAGCAACTGGTAGAGAAGGGCAACACCTCTAGGGTTTCTTGGAGGACACCACGACCAAAAAACACAATACAATCACGTCCTAGCTTACAGGGGCGCTGGCCCTAGGCTATATGGCATGCAAACCAGCCAAAAACCCAGTTCGACTCGAACACATCTAAAAACAGACTCGGACTCAACACTACTCAGAATTGTCTTGATTATTGCGACCGCTAGGGAATTTATTTAACTATGGGGCTAGATCCGTTGGAAAGGTTATCAAATTATATTTCCAACGAGAATTTACTCAGCCCAATCCGACTTCGTATGGCCTAGTTATGCTACTTTTACTCCGCACCTGTCTGGCTGATCCTAAACCGAGTCCGAACTGATTTGGAGTTTCCATATCTTTTGATTTAATGACTGGGTGGATTTGGGACCGTGTAGACTTTGAAAGTAAAGTATTGCATACCTTTGGGAAGGCCTGTAACACCAATATATGTTCCTTACTTTTCACAAGTGGCACAACCATTGATCCAATCATAACATATTCCTTTGTTTCTCCTTTCTTTTCCTCAACCTTCAGATTGGTCCCAATGAAAACATTGCATGGCATAGAATAACTGGCTAGCAAATCCTCACTTTGCTCTTCATTATTCATAATATTTGTCAAAGATCCAAACTGAATGTTGGAGTATTTTGACACATCATGTTCTGTAATATGTGTAAAATCATGCTTGTTTTCAGAATACGTAGTTTTAATGACTCGATGAGCCATGGCCTCATCATCCTCCCTTCCTTGAATCAAAGCCGTCCTCGGCTTTGACATAATTTGACGAGCTCCTCTCCTGTTCAGATCAACACCAATAGCACTATTTAGACAATTGTTTGCATCACTATTATTTTTCCCTTCATTTAATTCATCTTTGACCAAATCACAATGAATGGTACATTGTTCAGGAGCAACAACTGAAAGAATTTCAGAAATACTAGGTGCACCTGTTACAGCAGGAACTACCACAGCAGGAAATACCATGGGCTCATCAGGATCACCAAGCATCAAATGCATGATTGGAACAAGGATATTTGATTGGTGCTTGTGCGATCTTGGAGCAAGCGTAAGTGTTATGCCCAATCATATATTCACAAATCTCAATTTTCCTGAATTAGAGCCTACAGGTATGTGTTTGGAGTTAGCCGATCAATCGGTACGCTTCCCAGATGGAATTGCTGAGGGTGTGCCTATTCAAATTGGAGATCATATCGTCCCTGTTGATTTTATTGTGCTTGATATGGATAAGAGGACAAGGACCCTGTTGATCTTAGGCAGACCCTTCTTGAGGACAGCAAAGACAAGTATTGATGTTGGGAGTGGTGAGATAAGTTTCGATATAAGTGGGACTCCCTACTCTTTCAAGTTTCGCCCAAAGGGAGAAGAGTGCCATGCTATTGATGAAGTGAAGAGATACAAGACACCGTGGCATCGAGGCATCAAAAGTAATTGGAGGGGATGTATGGATAGGTCGTCCAAGCTATATGAACCATGGAGATAAGATAACCTTGTAGTGTCACGGCTTCACATCCCGCACCGCGACACTAAGGATTGATTGTTTGCGGGGAGGTCGAGCTCTTTGACCTCTAAATAACTAGAGCGCTCTTGGGAGGCAACCCAATGATCGGGGGATTTAATAGATCTCGTGCACTTTGACTCAGTTTCATTAGTGTGCCGATCGGCTTGACTTCCGCGCCAATCGGCGCAACGACAGATTTACTGTCTGGCGCACCTTTGCGCTGGCCAGCCTCCCCCTCATGCAACCTGACATTGACAGTAGCCTTGACTAGATCTTTTACTGTTAACTTTGTTTAATAAATCTCTGAGGTTCCAGTGGATTCGATATACCTTGGAATACTCAATTCAAGGGAAAAAGTGCTACAATCATACACCATCCTCTTGCGGTATATAAGTGGGTGCGTAGATACAACCAACACATACCCATCGAGCCCTGTACTCCTTGTTGCTAAGGTTATCATGGTGGTGTGCTGGACCAGGCATAAGCGCACGCCATTGTCGACCAGCGTTGTGCATCTCCTCCCACTCCAGTATGAACCATTTGTCCACTATGCGTTCCTAGCACTGGACATCATTACGGCACCGCCACGCAGGCACCTACACGTGATCAAGTGGCTGACATGTAAGAGGATCAAATAAGCATTGTACTAAATCAAAGAATAAAATCTAAATATACCTGCAAGTATTGTTCCCTTGTCAGCTTCATAGTTCTTGCCTCATAATGTGTCGCATAATGACATGTGAAGTGTAGTTTATGACGCACTGAACATGGGCCTCATAATGCATGTCCTTCATGAGCTTACGACATCGGTTGTGAGCCACAACCTTAGCGTTCTCCTCGTGCCCCAGCTCACACCTATAGAAATCCTGCATACAAACACGATGTATTCGGTGTACAATGAATGTAATGAATTGAGCATTGTATTGCAAGAAAGACTTACCCACATCTCTTCCACTACCTGATCCGCCTTGCTGGGGTAGTACCTATTTAATTGGTCGAATTGATCGGGGGCGGCTTCGTAGTGCTTCCATGTCCACGCTGGCTTGTACCTTGTGCCAATATGTACCTGGCCTGGGAAGTGCTCCCTGCACAAAAGACCCAAAATGCAGTTTACCTTGCGCTTGTGACCACCTGGGGTCACTACTTCCCAACTCATGTAAAAAAGTGATTAAGATAAATTATTAGTTTCAATTATCTTTTCGAAATTACAAAAAGAAAAAGTAGTGATAACATATAAAGTTACTTACGCTAGCTTTACAGGTCTAATCATCGGACGTGCAGCCAGAGGTATTGGCCTGTCCGGGAGTCTAGAGGGACCTTGCAACCAGATAGCAGGCTGCTCCCCCTGCTGCTCCTCCCCCTCCCCACCCTCCTCCTCCTCCCCATCCCCATCCCCACCCCCTCCCCCTCCCCCTCCCCCCCCCCCTCCTCCTCCTCCTCCGACTCTGCCAGCACTAGCCACACATTGTCAGGAAGGTAGCCTCGAACCATTACCAGAAGAAGCCGCTCAATCCATATGTGGTAGTCATGACTCTTGAGCCCATTGATTCGCATAGTAGTTAAGTTCACCCCCCTCCTCAGATTCGCCGCATACCCATCGGGCAACAGTATAGTTTGGATCCATTCTAGCACTTCTTTCCATTGGTTCCTCTTTAGTACGAAATTGGTTGGAGGCTTTTTCCATCTCTTGTCGTCTTTGGGAGGCGGAATGTCGAGCTTTGGTCTATTGCATATCCTAGCTTGATCCACTCTAGCCTTAACATTGTCCTTTGTCTTATCAGGAATGTCCATGATTGTACACCGGGAGGCCTGGGCGATGTTCATTTCAGTATGCATCACGTCAAGTACATGTGGAAGAAGAATGTGCTCTATGTACGGGAGCCTCCACAAGTCCGGGGATCTGAGTCCAGGCATGATCGACACCATATCCCATAAAACCACCACCTTCAACATTTGCTTGGAGCGCATCTAACCATTCACGAATAGCGGCACCTGTCCACATCTGCGGTGGGGGGTCCTCAACCATGACATCTTTTGTAAAATTCTTTATGTCCCTTTTGTATAGATGGTCCATAGGTAGAAATTGTCGGTGTTTGTCGAAAGAACAATATCTACCACCCTTTGCTAGCCAGAAGAACTCGAGAGCTGACTTGCATACTGAGCATTGGAATTTCTCGTGGACACACCCGCCGCAAAATGTCCTATATGCCGGATGGTCATGCATGGAGTACATGTACCACACTATCATTTTGAAGTTTGTTCTTGTAGCTCGATCGTATGTCCATACCCCATCATTCCAAGCACGGAGCAAATCATCAATCAAAGGAGCCATGTAGAAGCTCATATTATCCCTAGGGTTTCCAGGAATTATGAACGACAAAAATATGTTCTGTTGTTGAAACATAACTCCACGAGGGAGATTGAGAGGGATAACGAACATAGGCCAACAAGTGTATGGGGCAGAGGACATTCGGTACGGATTGAACCCATCTGTCACCAACGCAACACGTACATTTCGAGCTTCCACGGCTTGATCGAGATACTTACTGTCAAAATACTTCCATGACTCAGCATCGGCTGGATGTACCATATTCTCAGAACGGTATCGTTTACTTTCTTTGTGTCATGTCTGCTGCTTTGCGGTGTCTTCGATCATATAAAGCTGTTGGATCCTCGGTATGAAGGGAAGGTACCATAGGATTTTCACAGGGATCACGAGCTGCCTCTTATGACCATCACTAGAGTCTACCTCCATGTACCTAGAGGACTTACATTTAGGACAGTACTTTGCGACCGCGTGTTCTTTCCTAAACAACACGCATCCCTTAGGACAGACATGTATCTACTCGTATGTCATCTTAAGTGCACGAAGGAATTTCTATGACACATACATGCTACGTGGCAGATTGTGACCACCCGGAAGTAGGCTACCAAGAAGTGTCAACATGTTATCAAAGCCGTCTCGACTGATGCCAAGCTGGGATTTCAACGACATTATGCGCCTAACGGCATCCAGATGAGAAACATTAGTATGGTCATGAATTGGTTTCTGTGCCGAAGATAACATATCGTGATAGGCCTTTGCGGTAGGCTCTGGCGGCTCCTCCCCACCATGACTAGGTCCTTCATTGAAGTGTGCTTGATGAAAGTCATTTAACATGTCTCCACACATGCCATCGGCATCATAATTGATGAGGACATCACTCCTATGGATACACACAACACTCCTCCAATTCTAGACTTACATGGTCCAATGACTAGAGCTCGTGCACGACGACTAAATTTAGAGGTGAGCTCGTTCCTACGTTCTTCGCTATATGTTACTTTTGAGAATGGTTTGCTACCTAATAATTATTTTATGATTAGAAACCATGGAAAGCACCAGGAGATGATGGGATAAGGAGTTGGGAGCGTGGAGGACCAGCAAGGGCTTGGAAGCCAAAGTGGAGGCCCAGTCAAAACCGACTTCGAGTCTGTTTCGGGGCCAAGGACCAGCCAGTCTGCACTAAAACAGTCGCCCGGGACGCATACGGACTCGGATTTGGACATTCTACATATGCACGGAAAGACAAGGAGAAGACCTTTCCAATGCTGCTAGTCTCATGTCAAAATTCATCCGGAGTCATCAGGAATCGTCAAAACAAGAGAGAGTCCAGAATCTGTGTTAGTGTTGCATCGCCTATTTTTGGCCTTTGGGCTTTGTATCTAGTTGAGCCCAATTAGGGGCGCGTCCAGAGGGTCTTGCGCGACCCTATGGTCTTTATATACAGCCACCACCACACCATTAGGGTTTGGGTTTTGCTTAGATCAATTCTATTCATAAACAGTATCGTCGTTCATCGGTTTGTGAGACCCCAACTTCGAGAGTTTAATCATACATCTGCAATTATGTTGCATTCTTTGTTGTTCTTGCTTGTGTTCTTGATTCGTAGGCAGGGATTAGCCTTCTCGGCGAGGTCAATCGTCTTTGGATGGTTGATAACCAGAGGAGACGTCATGCTGTGATTGCGGTGTTTAGAACATGCTGTTCTGAAGCCGGATCGATTTGTGTGTCGCCTTCGACCAAATCAACTTACCAAGAACCTTTCGGAAGATCGGAAACCCTTGTTCACATCAAGTGGTAATCAGAGCTTCAGGTGCACCATCAGGTTTGTACTACCCTTTAGTTTTGTTTTCGTGTTCTTCCTATCATCCACAGGAAAGCCAAAAAAAAAATCCCCCGTCCATAACCACGTGTTTAGCTTTTGCATATTTCAATTTCAGAGTCCGTAGTGTTGAGTTTGTGCCCTAGTTCTTGTTTAGTCGCTGGTTTAGTTTGTGTTTTTGTTGTCAGTAGTCTTTTCCTTGCAACCCTAGCCGCCATCCCGTCCACCACCCTCGGTTTTGTTGGCTTTGTGTGCTAGGGTTCATTAATCAACATGCCCACCCTAATCCCACCCTAAACCCACCCTCAACACCTCGGACCAATTTTCATAAATTTCACTTTTCGCTGCATCCACCTCGCCAAAAAAATTCCTACCTGACTCGAAGCCCGACTCGGGTTTCACTCAAACCCCGGGTTTCCTCATAACCGATTCTGACACCCCTTCGGTAAAACAGCCATAACTTTTCGCTCGGTAGTCCGTTTTGGCTGAAATGTTTACAGGAGATTCTTGACAAAAAGTTGAGGTGACCCACAGTGGGCTATGCCCTGTGTGCCCTCGTCAAACAATTCAAAAAAAATCGGGACGATAAAGAAAAAATTCATTCAAGTTGAAATCCGACGTTTTCTGAAACTTCAAGATTTTCTGTAGGCCACGTCCTAGCTCTGTTTGAGCTGAAATATTTTGTGGTTTCTCCCCCATTGCTAGTGAGTTGGAAAATATATCAAAAAAATAAAATAAAATAAAAAGATATTTGGGATTCCTACTAGTGCTCCATCTAGCCCCCTGGAATTTCTGAGTTTTGTTGTTTTACACTTAGCCCCTTGTTATCGACTGTGTGCCTTGGTCTCCTTGTTTCTTCTTTGCTATCACTACTGTTCTAGGACATAGTTAGACCAGCAACTAGAGACAAGTTACTTGGGCACTTATTCAGCTTTACTATCTATTTTTGATTTGTGTGCCACTCACATATATATATTTGGCCTTACTAGCTCTACATACTTCTTCTAGACAGCACATAGGTTCTTTTGTAACCTTTGCAATCGTGGAACACTCCTCCCTGGTATCCTTCGCTTTGTTGTTTTCAGAACTTTGTAAGAGCTTTGCAAGAAGCTTCCTTTTGCTGTGTTGAGAGGCACCACTGCTTAGTAGTTTTGTAGGGATAACCTTCACTTTTTGTTTCCTGTTTTGGTTTTTCTGATGTCAGGAAGCGATGGAGAGGGTGCTTCACCCTCAAAATTTGATGAGTGCGTGAGCCAAAGTCAGCTATAGAAGGCTTTGCAGGCGGTTCAGAGTGATTTGACAGAGACGATCACCAGGGCCGTCACCGACGCCGTCACCAAGCTTCACCTGGGAGAAAGCATTGAGCGTTTGGATAAGAGAGTCTCTAAGTTAACCGATCAGGTTGTCGAATTGGAGACCGCTCACAAGACCATCAACAGCAATACCAACAACAATACCAACACCAACACCAACACCAACACCAACACCAACACCAACACCAACACCAACAACGACGTTGAAGATGATCATGATGAAGCAACGGTGTATAAGGCTGATGGCACCGTCGATAGGTCAGCTACAAGGGCCGCAAGGTTACGACGTCGTTTGCAACGTAACCCTCAAGGTATGGGTGGTTTCCACAACCACAACCATCGCACACAAGGTAACCATGCTCCAGATGATCCGTATGCTAAAATTAAGTTTTCAATTCCTTCATTTTCGGGTCAGTACGATGGTGATGCTTACCTTGATTGGGAAATGACGGTAGAACAAAAATTTAATGCCCACCTTGTTCCTGAACAACATAGAGTTAGACAAGCCGCTAGTGAATTTAAGGACTTTGCTATTGTTTTGTGGAGTGGTCTAGCTGCTGAAACTGATTTGCCTACTACTTGAGAAGAACTTAAGGTAGAAGTGCGTGATCATTTTGTTCCTCCTTCTTTTTATAGAGAAATTCATAATAAACTGCAGCGTTTAGATCAAGGAGATAAAACTGTTCAGGAGTAATTTAGTGAGCTTCAGAAGTGTTTGATTCGTTGTGCTGTGGTTGAAAAAGTAGAGGATCAGATTTGCCGCTTTTATTCTGGTTTGAGAAAAGAAATTCAGGACATCCTTGATTATAAAGAATTTTATACCCTCAACCAGTGTTTCCAGTATGCTATGCTTGCAGAGAAAGAATCACAGGGACTTTTTCAGGCTTTTGAGGAGTATAGCAAGTCTAGGAATTTCTTCCCACCACGGCCGACGGGGACTTCGGGGCTGCCCAAGCCATCTTTCCGATCGCCCCCACCAGCTAGTGTTGTTTCTGTAGCACCAAGGTTAGCCCCTGCCCCTTCTACGTGCTCAGGTAAAAATTCTGTGCAGGTACCGGCTAGTAGTGCCTCCTCTGTTGCTTCGACGGGACGCACTATAGGGATTCAGTGCCACCGCTGTCATGGTCTTGGCCATGTGCAGAAAGATTGTTCAAGTAGGCGGGCATATGTGGTGACAGATGATGGCGGTTACATGAGCACCTCCGATGTGGAGGATGAGGAGGAGGATGTCGCTGCCACCAGCGGTGACCTCGTCCTTGGAGGTGGAGATACCACGGGCTACATGAATATTATTGTGCAGCGTGTGCTTAGCACACAAATCCAGCAGCCCGAGATGATGCAGCGACATAACTTGTTCCAGATTTTATTCGTCATCAAGAACCGTGGAGCACGTGACATCATTGATGGAGGAAGCTGCAACAATTTGGTGAGTTTTGATGTGGTTAAGAAGCTTGATTTGACCACACGCCCACATCCACATCCATACTACATTCAGTGGTTAAATGACTCCGGAAAAGCTAAGGTAATACAAACTTGCAGAGTTCCTTTTTCCATTGGTTCCTATATGGATTCTGTTGATTGTGATGTTGTACCCATGCAAGCTTGTTCACTTTTATTGGGTAGACCTTGGGAATTTGGTAATGATGATGTACACCATGATAAAAGTAATAAGTATACTTTTATGCATAAAGGAACTAAAATTACTTTGTTACCAATGACCCCTGCTGAAACTGTACAAGCTGATTTAGAACGAGCTACTAGTTTGAAAAAATAAAAGTCCTAAAATTCAGCAACCTGTTAATTCTGATTCTACTCCAAGTAATGTTAATGATTCTTCAAGTTCTGAGGGTGCTGGAATTAAATTACAAGGTCGTTCATGTCTTGCCACAAAATCTGAGCTTGCTGAAATTTCTGCTGATGATATTTGCTATGCTTTGATATGCAAACAAGCCTTGTTTTCGCTTGGTGATATTGCTTCTAGTGCTTTGCCTCCTGCTGTCACTAACCTTTTGTAGGAGTATGAGGATGTTTTCCCAGCTGAGATACCCCTGGGATTGCCACCTTTGAGAGGGATTGAGCATCAAATTGATTTGATTCCTGGTGCTACTTTGCCAAACCGTGCTGCTTATAGGACCAACCCTGAGGAGACTAAGGAGATACAACGACAAGTCCAAGACCTTTTGGATCGTGGGTATGTTCGTCAATCACTTAGTCCTTGTGCTGTTCCTGTACTTTTGGTTCCTAAGAAAGATGGTTCTTGGCATATGTGTGTAGATTGTAGAGCCATTAATAACATTACTATTAGGTATCGTCATCCTATTCCTAGGCTAGATGACATGCTTGATGAGTTATGTGGTGCTATAATTTTTACTAAAATTGATTTACGTAGTGGCTACCATCAAATTAGAATGAAACTTGGAGATGAATGGAAAACAGCTTTCAAAACCAAATTCGGGTTGTATGAGTGGTTAGTAATGCCTTTTGGGTTAACTAATGCACCCAGTACTTTCATGCGTGTGATGAATGAGGTTTTAAGACCTTTTATTGGCAAATTTGTGGTTGTTTACTTTGATGATATCTTGATTTATAGCAAATCCATGGATGATCATATGATTCATTTGCGTGCTGTTTTTGATTCTTTGCGAGTTGCACATTTATTTGGTAACCTTGAAAAGTGCACCTAACCTTGAAAAGTGCACCTTTTGCACGGATCGAGTCTCTTTTCTTGGCTATGTTGTGACTCCACAGGGAATTGAGGTGGATGAGGCAAAGATTGAAGCCATAAAAAGCTGGCCTGTACCAAAAACTATCACACAGGTGAGGAGTTTTCTTGGTCTTGCAGGTTTCTACCGCTGCTTTATCAAAGATTTCAGCACCATTGCATGAGTTGACAAAGAAGGGCGTTGACTTACATTTTGGTAAGGTACATCATGAGTCTTTTGATGCTTTGAAGGACAAACTTATACATGCACCATTGCTGCAATTACCCAATTTTGATAAAACTTACACATGCACCATTGCTGCAATTACCCAATTTTGGTAAGGTACATCATGAGCTTGAATCTGATGCTAGTGGTATAGGCATTGGTGGTGTTTTGATGCAAGATGGTAAACCTGTTGCATACTTTAGTGAGAAAATTACTGGGCCTGTTTTGAATTATTCCACGTCTGATAAGGAACTATATGCACTTGTACGTTCTTTAGAGACGTGGCGTCATTATTTGTTGCCCAAAGAATTTGTTATTCATTCTGATCATGAATCACTTAAGTATATTCGTTCTCAATGCAATTTGAACCGTAGACATGCTAAATGGGTTGAGTTTATTGAGTCTTTTCCTTATATTATTGAACATAAGAAAGGGAAGGATAATGTGATTGCTGATGCTTTGTCTAGGCAATATACTTTCTTGTCTCAACTTGATTGTAGAATTTTTGGACTTGAGGTAATTAAAGAACAATATGTTGCTGATGTTTATTTTAAAGATGTATTGCTGCACTGTAAAGAAGGTCGTGCTTGGAACAAATTTGTGTTGAATGATGGTTTCTTGTTTAGAGCTAACCGCCTATGCATTCGAGTTGGTTCCGTTCATCTTTTGTTGTTGTAGGAGGCGCATGTAGGTGGATTGATGGGTCATTTTGGTGCTAAGAAGACGGAGGATATTTTGGCCACACACTTCTTTTGGCCAAGGATGAGGAAAGATGTTGAGTGTTTTGTTGCTCGCTGCACTACATGTCCAAAAGCTAAGTCTGGATTGAATCCACATGGTTTATACATGCCACTTCCTGTTCCTTCTATTCCTTGGGCGGATATTTCTATGGACTTTGTTTTAGGACTGCCTAGGACTAAGAGGGGGAGCGATAGCATTTTTGTTGTTGTGGATCGTTTTTCCAAGATAGCACACTTTATACCATGTCATAAAATTAATGATGCTAGTTATATTGCTGACCTCTTTTTCAAAGAAATTGTACGTTTGCATGGTATGCCTTCTACTATTGTTTCAGATCGTGATGCAAAATTCTTGAGTCATTTTTGGTGCACGCTTTGGAATAAGTTGGGTACAAAGTTGCTATTTTCTACAACTTGTCATCCACAAACTGATGGACAAATTGAGGTTGTGAACCGCACTTTGGGCACTATGTTGCGAGATATTTTGAAGAAAAATTTGAAGCAATGGGAAGAATGCTTGCCTCATGTTGAGTTTGCTTATAATCGGGCAACACATTCTTCTACCAAGGTAAGTCCCTTCAAGGTAGTGTATGGTTTTGATCCCCATACTCCACTTGATATACTTCCTCTACCTATTAATGAGAGAGTTCATGTTGATGCTCAGGAGCGTGCTGAATTTATTTTGCAAATGCATGAGACCACTAGACTTAGCATTGAAAAGATGAATGAAAAGTATAAAATTGCTGGTAGTAAAGGTAGAAAGGAAGTAAAGCTTGATGTAGGAGATTTAGTGTGGTTACACTTAAGGAAGGATAGATTTCCAGAATTGAGAAAGTCTAAACTAATGCCTAGAGCTGATGGTCCATTCAAAATAATGGAGAAGATTAATGATTATGCATACAAACTTGAGTTGCCTCCCGAGTTCGGGGTTAGTCCTACTTTTAACATCTCAGATTTGAAACCATACTTGGGAGAAGAGGATGAGCTTGAGTCGAGGACGACTCCACTTCAAGAGGGGGAGGATGATGAGGACATCACTCCTATGGATACACACAACACTCCTCCAATTCTGGACTTGCAAGGTCCAATGACTAGAGCTCGTGCACGACGACTAAATTTAGAGGTGAGCTCGTTCCTACGTTCTTCGCTATATGTTACTTTTGAGAATGGTTTGCTACCTAATGATTATTTTATGATTAGAAACCATGAAGAGGACCAGGAGATGATGGGAGAAGGAGTTGGGAACGTGGAGGACCAGCAAGGGCTTGGAAGCCAAAGTGGAGGTCCAATCAAAACTGACATCGAGTCTGTTTCGGGGCCCAGGACCAGTATGCACTAAAACAGTCACCCAGGATGCATACGGACTCGGATTTGGACGTTCTACATATGCACGGAAAGATAAGGAGAAGGCCTTTCCAATGCCGCCGGCCTCATGTCAAAATTCATCCGGAGGCATCAGGAATCATCGAAACAAGAGAGAGTCCAGAATCTGTGTTGGTGCTGCGTCACCTATTTTTGGCCTTTGGGCTTTGTATCTAGTTGAGCCCAATTAGGGGCGCGTCCAGAGGGTCTTGCACGACCCTATGATCTTTATATACAGCCACCACCGCACCATTAGGGTTCGGGTTTTGCTTAGATCAATTCTGTTCATAAATAGTGTCGTCGTTCATCGGTTTGTGAGACCCCAACTTCGAGTGTTTAATCATACATCTGTAATTGTGTTGCATTCTTCGTTGTTCTTGCTTGTGTTCTTGATTCACAGGCAGGGATTAGCCTTCTCGGCGAGGTCAATCGTCTTTGGACGGTTGATAACCAGAGGAGACGTCATGCTGCGATTGCGGGGTTTAGAACGTGCTGTTCTAAAGCCGGGTCGATTTGTGTGTCGCCCCCGACCAAATCAACTTACAAAGAACCTTTCGAAAGATCGGGAACCCTTGTTCACATCAGTAATCATCTATGCATTGCCTCACGACCTTGTCTCTAGCATGATGCGCTTCTCCATGGAATATCCACTGGGTGTAGTTTGCCACAAACCCATTGTTGCAAATGTGTTGACCCATTTTCAACTTTGTTTGAAACAACTTGTTTTCACACTTTGCTTCAGGGACACACTACTTTACTCTGTCATGATTCAAATTCCTTCTTTATCAATTCATCGACCTTGTAAATGAATTCTGTGGTGTAGTCACGCTTACCCCGCCAGCCCGTATACATCCAGTCACGGTCATCCATCCTTTAACATAGCACTCGGTGTTATAAAAATTAATTACATCTACACGATGCGTATCGTGGTCTACTAGGTGAGGATAGGTCCTAATCCCACCCGCAGATGTGTAGATGGGATAGCTTCCATGCTCCACCCCTATCCGAGACAGAATTTTGGTAGCACCTCCCTGCTGTTCTCCAAATACATGTGCTTGTGAGGAGGTTGTGTATCTGGAGGACAACAAGGAGGTGA
This sequence comes from Eleusine indica, assembly GCA_030378355.1. NCBI lineage: Eukaryota > Viridiplantae > Streptophyta > Magnoliopsida > Poales > Poaceae > Eleusine > Eleusine indica. The sequence goes on along the minus strand of CM059501.1, from coordinate 40,584,408 downwards.
TGTCGAAACTCTATCTTGGATATCGGTGGAGCATGGAAACTAATCCCATCTACACATCCGCGAGCTGTCCTAAAAACATGGACAATTCAAAACAGATACGGTTATAGATATGCAAACAAATACATATTTAGAACCATATCTCTTTCGAACAAGAGACGCCTAACTAGCTAGGTTACAAGACCTACAAACATGATATGAAAGGAGGGGTCTTGCATGTCTCACCTTGCTACTATGCCAAGTGACGAGCCAACAAAGGGGCCTCCTTCTACAAAAAAAAATATCTTAGTGTCCAAATAAAATTTTGGCAGCACCTCCTCTATCAATTAAAGTTTCCAAACCTGCAACAAAAACGGCATGATGGCTGACAACCACATCGCCAACAACACTATGTTTTCCATAACAATGTATATCTTCTAAATAAGCTAATAATAATCTAACTATTTTAAAAACTAATGTTGCTATTTCTCTAACTAATTTAACAAGTTCTATCTTATCTAATATAATCTAAACTAGCTTTTAAATAATCTAACCTAATGCTAACAACTGCTAATTGAACAAGTGCTAATTTAAAAACTGCTCTAACTAATTTAACTAATTCAACTCACCATGGGAAGAAGCCGTGGGAGGAGGCACGACAGGGAGGGACCGAGGGAGGCGACGACGCTTGGCCCAGGGCATCGGGGCCGTGTCAGGGATGGAGCCGGGGCCGGGGCGTCAGGGCCAGAGCTGGGGCCACGTCAGGACCGGGGCCGAAGGCGGGGTCGCATCGGAGCCGGTATACCGGGGTGCCGTGGCGTCGGGGCCGGGGCTTCAAGTCCAGATGCAGGGCCACGTCGGGACCGGGGACGGAGGCGGGGCCGTGTCGGGGCCAGGGTGCTGGGGCGTCAGGGCCGGAGCCGGGACCGCGTCGAGGCCGGGGCACCGGGCCCGGAGGCTAGTCGGGGTAGGGCAGGAAAGCGTGGGGGCCAGGACAGAGCCGGAAGTGCGGCGGCGGGGCGGCGTGGTGTCTGGCCAGGGAAGGCGGCGCACGAGCTACAGGGAGGCGCAGAGAGAAGAGAGTGACTGTGTGGGAGAGAAGAGAGAGTGAGCACAACGGTAAATAAAAGTACTACTTCGCCATGTGCCTAGTGTTGGGGTCACTGAGCACGAGCCTCGATGACACCGACAAAAAGAATGAACACAAAAGGAAATTGCGAAGGGTAAGAAACGGGGTAAAAAGGGCTCTTCTCACGTATTCCCAAAAATATTCATCCTGTTACAAGTAGGTAGGAGTGTTCCTTTTATAGGCCCGTACTTAGGCCATGTGCAAATGACCATTTTGTCCCTAATTACCTACTATATTCTTCGAATATTCTGTACAAAATGGTCATAAAGGATAAATCAGTCATTTGAGCGCTCCTGGTACCCTTCCTTGCTCCGCACGCCACAACATGTGCTGGTGCCACGTGTTGCCCTCTTCGCTCCGACCAGGCTCTTGATCTTGCCCCGCACGCTGTCCTTCAAAGGATGATGACTTCATCCTCCAAGGGTGCGAAGGTACCGCTCGAAGGGTCTTGGTTTCGCTGTGGCCTCCGATGAACGCCTGTATCTCAAAATTACAGTTAATAATGAATAATAAATAAAGAGGATAATAATGTGTTAACTTTGACTTTTATTCACATCCCGACTTTGATGAACCCTCGAAGGGTGGCTTGCGAAGTGATCCCCCCAACAGTAGCCCCTCGAGGGGTGGGTCCAACTTTGATGGGCCGAAACCCTCGCTTCGCCGTGATCTCTTATCCAAATGCCACCCTTGGAGCATCAAAGTTGGGCTTTTCAAACGAAGCTACCAGGGCTTCTGCCTATAAAAGGAGAATAACTACGGTGGAAAATTATTATTTTTACTAGTTACTTGTCCATTGAGCTTCCACCATGCCTGCGATTATGACTAGGGTTTGAACAGTAATTGTTTCGGAAAGCGAGTCATCTTCTAGGAGCTCACCGAGCTCTGTCGAAGGTAACACTTGGCTATGTTGGGTGCCATGGCTCTTTGTTTTCCGCTTTAAATTTTGTGTTACTGTGGCTTCGACTCCCAAGGCTTCGCAGTAAATGCTGGTCCGTTTTTACCCGACTATATAAGCGGGGGGTAGGGGGGGTAAGGGTCTACGAAGCTTCTGTTGTGATTTGCTTTTTAGCACTCTAGCTTCCCCTAGCTTCGTGCGCTCACGCTGCTGTTTGGTTGCTTTTGCTTTTGAAGCTGCGTTTGAGCTAACTTGGTATGCTTGGGTCCTCACTTCGAATTATTCCTAATAATAGTTGGGGCTAGTTTCCAGGTTCCTACGGAGCTCGCCCTTTGTGTTTATTTGCAGGATCTGAAGACATGGCTCGGGTTAAGCAAACTGCTCAACTTGACGACGCTGCCACTGAGGAAATCCTTCCTTCGACGGCTGTCGACGTCGCTCCAAGTGAAGGTGACTCTGAGGTGGAATTTGCTAAGAGTTTGGAGGACAACCTTACTGCTGCTCCCGAAGAGCTGAGTCATGCCCATGGTCGGGAACCATCAAGAGAGGTTAAAGATAATGAAGAAGAGGATGATGAGGAAGAGGAGGATGATGAGGAGGACGATGAGGAAGGGGGTGATGACCGAGATTTCGCTGCTCGAGGTGTTGGAAGTGTAGCCACCGACACCCAAGGGCAAGGTTCGAGCCGCTAGGTTCACAGCTCTGTTTCGGTGGACGAAGACCTGGAGGACATGGATGCAGATATCAGCGATCTGCTGCCCACTGATGACTTTGACCTGCCGAAGGGCCGAAAGGGGAAGGGCCACGATGGATCTAGACCTCGGACCTTCGTTTTCGGGCGCTTTCGCCTTGATGCCCCCAAGCTACACAGGGTGGCCGAGCTGGGATGTTTTCCCTCCGGAGGAGCCCGACTGGCTAGTCAGGAGGTTACTCCATGCCCTGCTAAAGACGAGGCCGTGGTTTTTTAAGACCACTTCACTGCTGGCCTTTGTTTTCCCTACTCAGCTTTTGTGAAGGACGTGTTGAGCAGGTTCAACGTGCAGCTACATCACATCAGCCCCAGCGGGATGGCTATGCTAAGCAAATTCGCTTGGGGAGTGCTAAGTTACCAGGGTCAACCAGACATCAAAGTATTCTGTAAATACTACTACGCGCACTATCAGCCAAAGACTATCAAGATTGATGGCGTGGTGCACGAGGCTGACTTTGGCTGCGTAACCTTCATGCCTCACTTCAAGCATGATAATCAATTTGTTAAGTGCAGCCGAAACCGCTGGAGTGAGAAGTGGCATGAGTGCTGGCTGTACGTGAAGGTTGCTGCAGAAACGGCAGAAGAGGGAGGGGCCACTACTTTTCTGTTAGCTTTGAAACTAACTCAATGCAAGCCTCGGTCCATGGAACGCAGGGTGCCCAAGGGTTGTAAGAACAAGGCTGCCTTTAGCGTTGCTACCTTCAACTCGAGCGGCCGGGACCTCGTCGAAGAGTTTGTGGCTGCGAATATGTGGCTGCTACGTGAGGGGTGTTTAATTCCTGGGTTCATTAAGAAGAAGATCCCCTCGCGGCCCGATATTACAATACCTTTCCCGGAGGTGCCCGCGGACAAACGGGGTTTTGGTGATGAAGAATTTTTGGTTTTCCTTAAGTGCGCCAGCAAGGTTGTAGTTGGACCTTACACTCGCGAGGAGCACAAGCACACCAACGAGCGGACTTTGCACAGCGGCTGGCTTAACCGTGTCCAAACATTGGCCGGTGTGAAGTACCCCGCTCGTGTCGCGCCAGGCCATCAAATGAAGCGGAATCGGCCCTCTGGAAATGTTGGTTCAGATGTTGCGAAGGCAGCGGGGGCCAAAAAGACCAGGAAAGAGAAGTGTCCGCCGAAGCCTCCCCTGCAGATTGGGAAAAGGAAACGGGTTGAGGAAGCTTCAAAGGTCCCCCCGAGGCATGCGCTGGCTAGAGAACCCCGCCGAGGCTCTTCGAGCTTGTCTGCCCCCGGCCTCCGTGCCATTGGGACGTTGGTGCGCACCGGCGCGATGGCGGACGCCTTCGACAGCGACGACGAGGAGGAGGACGACGTGGTGGTGGTGTCTCCCCCTGCTACGGGCAGTGCTGCTGATGCGCCGGCCTTGAGTCCCTCGGCTATTCCCGTGAGGAGTCATGCTATGGATATGGAGGCCTTGGACACCCTTGCAGGCCTCAAGGAAAAATTTTCTGCTCGCCCTGGACCTTCGAGTCCGAGTCAACTTTTGATTGGGGCTGGAGCTTCTGGAGGGTCTACTGGCGGAGGCTTGGGGCTACCCGAGGGGTCCGAGGGTTTTGCTGATCCCCAGGCTTGGGCTAACCTATGCTCGGCTCCCTGACGCTTTCATAGCCGAGGGGGCATAGCTATTTGGAGGCAAGGACTTGCGGCGCAATCTCTGCCATGTTTTGAGACATGTAAGTATGCTTTGTTTTGATAGTGTATGAAAAACGCTGCACTGCTTTTATTGTGTTTTGTGACAGGGTTATCTTGACTAATGTTTTGTTTCAGACCCACACCCTCGCGCGGATTTCTTCTGAGAAGACTTGCACAGAGCTAGCTTCATTAGAGAAGAAGAAGAATTTGCTCACAACAGAGAACATGTTGCTGAAAGAGAAGCTTAGCAGCCTTGGGTCTACGAAGGATGAGGCTAAGCTCGAAGCTAAGCTTATGCGAAAGAAGCTTAATGCTTTGCGGGCTGAGGTTGCTGAACTAAAGACCGGATTAAGTCGCCTGGAGGCTGCTGAGGCTAAGATCGCGGCTCTAGAGAAAGAGAACACAGCCTTGAAACATGACCGATCGACTCGCAACTATGGTTTTGTTGCCCAAGCTGTATCCGCACACCAGCAGTATTGCGAGGCTTTATGTTATGTTGGTGCTGAGCCATGTCGTTGACCGATGGGGCTGTGATCACCGAAGCTGTTTCCTTTGGGTGGCTGAAGTCTGAGTTCAAAGCTCTCCCGGGGGTGATGGACAAGCGTAGTAACTTCGACGCGCTGCACACTGCAGAGGTTGCTTTTGGGCTGTTAGAGCATGAAGGTTGTGATCACTTCCATGCTCTGGGAAGGCGCAACTATCCAATTAGGGCACACGCTCGGGACGACTTGTCGCCGTAGGCTGTCGCCGCGGCTAAGCGCGTCGCGATGAAATTCTGGCACGATCACGGCCGCGAAGCCGCTCGACAAGCTGCAATTGAGAAACTAGCTCAGGTTATACTTTTGTTTGCGTATTGTATTTTTCTCTATTCGCACGACGTCCGAAGTTGAAAACGATTGTGCTTGTGCAGATGCGTGGCTCTTCGAGAAGCGGTGACGGCCAGGCTGAAGATCCTTCGGGGGGCCAAGGCACTTCGAGGAGCGCCGCCGAGAAGACTGGAACTTCGACGGGTGGAACAAGGGCCGCGCCGATTGAGGTTTAGGATTGTTTGTATTTGTAGTGTTGATGTAACGTACTTTTGGGAGGTTCTGAGGGGAATTTTGTAACTATAATTTTGACATGCCTACTTCACCCTGCGCAGGTGTCCTTCGTGTCGCCTGCGCGGGAGTTCGAAGAGGATGCGTCTAGTGGATCTTCCGTGTTGCGCATGTTGGATTTGATGAGCGAAGGGTCTCAATATTTGATGGATGATGCTTCCGTACCAATGCCTACCTCGAGTAGTTCGGAGGCTAGTTTGAGCAGCTTCAAAGCGTTAGATGTTGCGGAGGAGGCTGAAAGATTTGAGTACCCCAAACGCACATCTTCGTCTGAAGCGCGCTTGGTGACTTTGGACGCCGGTGTGGTTTGTGTGGGGGATTATTCCCACTTATTCACTCATGGCGCTTCATCGAGCGCGTCATCCAAGCTTGGCCGTCGGGGTAGGGGTAGGTCCCATGGCGGGGGAGTCTCCTTAGAGAGACCTCGCAGGGAGTGAGGACTAGGGTCCCCACGTCTGAAGCAAAGCGAGAAATCCTTGAGCACTGAAGGTTCCGGCGCCTCGATTCCGCGGTCGTCCCGTCTGCGGCTTGCTGTCATGAAGCGGTCAATTAGCTCCATGCTGAATTCACCGACGAAGATTGGTAGATCCTTTTCTTAAGTTCCAACTAGTGGAAATGCCCAAGATTGGGGTGTTCTTGGTTCTAAGGGCTCGAGGCCTAATCCTTGCCCCCTCCTCCTGGTTACACTACCGATGAGTGCTCGGTTTTGCTTCCCCAATTGTTCGCTTCTGGGGTTGTTGTAAAAGAAGAACCCATTGATTATGATTTCTGATGTAAATATTTATTAGCTGCAATTGTAACAAATTATGTCTCGCCAGGTTTGAGTTGCTATGATTTTCTTAGCACTGTCATCAAATTTTGAAAAACACCGCCCTTTCCCTCGAAGTGCTAGGGGCGAGGTGTTTTAAGGCGAACCCTTTGACGAGTTTGGGCTGCAACAAGCCCCTTAGCATTTTTTTTGCTAAGTTTTTGAAAAATGCCACCCTTCTCCTCGAAGTGCTAGGGGCGAGGTATTCTAGGACAAAACCTTCGACGGGATTAGGGCTGCAACGAGCCCCTTAGCATTTTTTCGCTAAGTTTTTAAAAAATGTCACCCTCCCCCTCGAAGTGCTACGGGCGAGGTGTTTTAGGGCGGACCCTTTGTCGGGTTTGGGCTGCAACAAGCCTCTGAGCATTTTTTCACTAAGTTTTTGAAAAATGCCACCCTTCCCCTCGAAGTGCTAGGGGCAAGGTGTTCTAGGACGAACCCTTCGACGGGATTCGGGCTGCACTGAGCATCTTAAAAATTTTTTGCTAAGTTTTTGAAAAACGCCACCCTCCCCCTCGAAGTGCTAGGTGCGAGGTGTTTTAGGGCGAACCCTTTGACGGGTTTGGGCTGCAACATGCCCCTTAGCTTTTTTTTGCTAAGTTTTTGAGAAACGCCACCCTCCCCCTCGAAGTGCTAGGGGCGAGGCGCTCTAGGACGAACCTTTCGACGGGATTCAGGCTGCAAGGAGCCCCTTAGCATTTTTTCACTAAGCTTTTGAAAAACGCCACCCTCCCCCTCGAAGTGCTAGGGGCGAGGTGTTTTAGGGCGAACCCTTTGACAGGTTTGGGCTGCAATTAGCCCCTTAGCATTTTTTCGCTAAGTTTTTGAAAAGCGCCACCCTCCCCCTCGAAGTGCTAGGGGCGAGGTGTTTTATGGTGAACCCTTTGACGGGTTTGGGCTGCAATGAGCCCCTTAGCATTTTTTCTCTAAGTTAGCTGGCTGTACTGGTCTTGGCTCTTAGGGCTTGACCAGTGCAGCAGCTATGGCTTGAGAGCTTTTTGCTCTTCGTGGAATGTTTCAATCTCCGTGATGGGAGTTGTTTTGACGTATTCCGTTGAGCGAAGCTTTCCGCTTTGGGGAAGGCAGCTTTATAGATTTAGCTGGGGTTTATATTGGATCTGCCTCGTTAAAAACCTCACCCCTGCGAAGGGTTCCCCTTGTGAGGAAAAGAGTACGGTCCTTTACATAATTGCTTAGAAAAGAAAAGCCCGAAAAAAGAAAATCTACCAGCTAAGCTCAAGGTAGCACTTATAGCTTCGTGCTATGCTTGACTTTTTACATGCTTCGAGTGATGCTTTTTCTTATACGTAGAACCTTCGAAGGTTGTCCGCGTTCCAAGAATGCGGCAACTCTTCTCCTTGTGAAGTCTGGAGCCTGTACGCTCCGGGCCTGTTTGATTTTGCCACAATGTATGGACCCTCCCACTTTGACTCTAACTTGCCTTTGCTTTCTGTTCTAGGGCTTCAGAGTAGGACTAGGTCTCCTACTGCGCAGGCTCGGGGGGCAACTTTTTGATCCCTCCAGTGGTGTGTTTCTGATTGGTACTTTTCTAGGTTGACAACTGCGTCTAGTCTGTCAACTTCCATCAGATCTTTCGATTCGTCCTCTACCGGCTGTGTCGATTTTGCATTGAAGTTTATAGGACTTTGGTGCAAAATCTCCTCGGGCGTGACTGCCTCTTCCCCGTAAAGTAACCTGAAGGGCGAGTATTTGGTTGCCCTGGTTTCGGTCGTGTTGTGCGACCAAATGACCCTTGGCAGTTCTTCTGCCAATTTTCCTTTCTTGTCATCGAGGAGTATCTTTTTGATTCCCTTGAATATAAGGCTGTTTGCTCTTTCAACCGCTCCGTTCGACTGGGGGTGATATACTGATGCGAAGTCAACTTTGGTTCCGATGGAGTGACAGAACTCTTTGAACATATCCTTCTCGAATTGTTTTCCGTTGTCGACTGTTATGTCTCTTGGCGCTCCAAAGCGGCAAACGACGTTTTTGCCAGAAGAACTTTCTGATTGTTGCTGCCGAGATGTTTGTGATTGGTTTTGCTTTGATCCACTTGGTGAAATATTCTAGCGCTACAACTGACACCTGTAATTCCCCGGTGCTATGGGTAGGGGTCCAACAATGTCAATTCCCTAGCGTTGGAGAGGCCATGATAGGGCTATGAGTTGCGTTGGCTGCGAGGGTGCTGACTGCCTATTCGAGATTTTTGGATAGGCTTCGCACATGGTTACTATTTCTGCGGCATCCTTGACCATAGTTGGCCAAAAGAAACCTTGCCTAACTGCTTTCGCAGCTAATGGCCGAGGTCCAATATGCGCTCCGCAGATTCTCTCGTGTACCTCGCTGAGTAGCTGGGTACCTTCCATTCTGCTTACACACTTGAGTAGTGGAGCGCAAATTCCTGACTTGTACAGCTGACCCTCGATGATTCTATAGTTCCTGGCCCTTTGCTGCATTCTTTTAGCCTCTGACTCGGTGTCTGGCTCGTACAAACCCTTAAGGTACGCAATGATTTGAGTTCTCCAGTCTTCGCTGGTTACTGCATGTATTTGCTTGGGGTCCTGGAGGGCTGCTTTGATCAAAGGTTCTGTGATTGTGTGAAAGAACACATCCTGTGGTATTGCCTCTTGCCTTGCTGCCAACTTGGTGAGTTCGTTTGCCTCCGTGTTGAATTTTCTCTCGATATATTGTATATCGAAACCTTTGAAGTACTTTTCCATACTTCAGATGGTGCTGTGGTATTTCTCAAGCAATGGGTCCCGGGTTGTGAATTCTTTGTCGTATTGACTGGCCACGATCTTGGAACCTGTTCTGATGCTACACCTTTGGACTCGGAGTGCTCTCAATTTCTTGAGCCCCAGCAGTACTGCCTCATACTCTGCTATGTTATTGGTGCACTTGTCCGTTTCTTTGCTGAACTCGAGCCTTGCAGCGTATTTCATTTTCGTGCCCGTGGGCGAGGTCACTACTGCTGCTATTCCTGCCCCGGCCAATCCCCAGACTCTGTCACAGTGCACTGTCTGTTCTGGCTCAGAGCGTGCTTGATTTTTTACTTGTTGTGGAGCTGTCCAATATACTATGAAGTCAGCAAGTACCTGGGACTTGATTGCACTGCGTCTCTCGAAGTCTATTACATGCTCCGAGAGTTCCATGGCCCATTTGCCGATTGTTCCCGAAGCTTCTCGGTTGCCAAATATTTCATTAGGTGGTTGGCTGGTGAGTCCTTTGATGTGGTGAGCCTCAAAATAATGTCCTAGCTTTCTGAAAGCCATGACTACCGCGTACGCAATTTTTTCCATCTCGGAATACAGCTTCTTGGAGACAGACAGTGCCTCGCTGACATAGTATACCGGTAGTTGCACCAAGAATTCCCTCGGCTCCCGTTTAACTGTCTTGATTATTTTTTTTTCTTGTATGAGGACTGCGCTGACCGCCGAGTGAGACGCAGCCACATACAGCAATAGAACAGCCCTGGCTCTGGGTTGGTGAGCTTTGATTGCTTTTCTAGGTAGTTTTATAACTCTGCGAAGGCTCTTTGCTGCTCTGGACCCCATTCGAAGGGTTGAGCCCCTCGGAGTGTTTGGAAGAAGGGCAAGCTTCTCTCGGCTGATCTGGATATGAAACGATTTAGTGCGGCCATTCTGCCTGTGAGTTTCTGCACATCTTTTTGGCACTGGGGCTCTTGAATTTGAATGATTGCTTTGATTTTGTCTAGGTTGGCTTCGATGCCTTTGGCTGACACCAGAAAACCGAGTACTCTTCCTTTTCGGATGCCGAAAACACACTTCTCCAGATTCAGTTTTAACCTTGCTGCTCAGAGGTTTGCAAATGTTTTCGTGAGGTCTGAGATATGGCAGCCTTTTGCTTTACTTGCTACTATGATATCATCCACATAAGCGTGTACACTTTTTCCAAACTGCGACTCGAAGGCTTTTTGAGTCATGCGGCAGAATGTAGGGCCGACATTTTTCAGTCCCTCGGGCATTCTTACAAAATAGTAGGTGCCAAAGGGTGTGATGAAACTTATTTTTTCCTCATCCTCCCTTCTTAGCCATATCTGATGGTAGCCGGTGAAGCAATCGAGCAGTGACAACAGCTCACTCCCAGCTGCTGCGTCCACGATTTTGTCACTTCGGGGCAATGGGAAATCATCTTTGGGGCATGCTTTGTTGAGATCTGTGAAGTCTATGCATATTCTCCATTTCCCATTCTTTTTCTTCACCATTACATAGTTTGCCAGCCAAGACGGGTATTTGACTTCACGGATAACGGAAGCATCGAGGAGCCGCTGGACTTTCGCTCTGATAGCTTCTGTTTTTTCATCTGACGTCTTTCGAAGTCTTTGTTTCTTTGGCTTGGTCTTTGTGTCGACTTCTAGTTTGTTCTCTATAATGCTTCTGTCCACGCCTTCGAGGTCTGCTGAAGACCAGGCGAATACATCTTTGTTCTTGCTGAGGAATGCTAACAGCTTTTTCTCTATTTTGAAGTCTAAGCCAGAGCCCACCATGACGAATTGGCCCAGGAATTGCTTGTCAAGGAGTACTTTTTTGATTACTTCGTCTGGCTGCACTGTGACCTTCTCTCTATCGAGGCATCGTGTCTCTTCTTTTGCATTCGCTTTATGCTGCTCATGAGCTTTTCAAGCTCGCTCTTCATCCTCTAGCTGCTCTTGGCTGAAAATGTGTATGTTGTTGGAATTCCTTTCCCCTGGTGCATAAACTTTTTCTGTGTCTCTTGCCATTTTCTGATCTCCTTTAACTGTGATAATGCCTCCGGTTGCTGGGATCTATATACATAGATATGCACTGTGGTTGACAGCTACGAAGGTGTTAATTGTGCCCCAGCCAAATATAGCGCTAAATGGGTGGCAAAGATCCACCACATCGAATGTTACATACTCTGTTCGAGGGTTTTGAGTGTTTCCAAATGATACTGGTAGGGAGATTGTGCCCATGGGAGTGATTCTTTTTCCACCGAAGCCAATGAGTGGTATATTTGACGGCAGCAAAGAACTTTTGCTGAGGCCCATTTGCTCGAAGGTGTTTATGAACAGGATGTCTGCCTGGCTACCGTTGTCTACAAGGACTTTTCTGACCATCTAGGTATGGATGTGGGCTTCGATTACAAATGCGTCGACATGCGGGTAAGCTTTGAGGCTGAGATCTGACTCGGTGAATGTGATGGGAATATGAGACCACTTTGACTTGATGACAGGTCCTTCTATGAAAACGCCGTTTACCATCCGAAAGTGATCTCTTCTTCTTCTTTTGTTTTTGAAGTCTGAAGATGACCCTCCGCATATCATTCCAATGTAACCTTGTATTGGAAAGGATGTGGCTTGGGTTGGGGTGGGTTCTGGTTTAGGTTATGGTAGGTGTTGAGGCTCTTGCTTTTGCCTTTGCTGGTCTTGGTTGGGTGATGGTTGCTGGATTTGTTGTCTGGGTTGGGTGTACTGGCTAGGTGGTTGTGTAGGATGAGTTGGATGAAAGTACGGGGACGAAGCGTAAAGTTGATGGTGGTGGGTGCTTGGGTAGTGATAGTTGGGTTGAGCGGGCTGTGGATATGGTTGCTGAGGCCATGGGTTTGGCGACATTTAATTGATGGCTTTGGGTAAGGACGAAGCCTTCTTTTCTGCTTCGATCCTTTCGTGGATTTCTTTTGCTTTGAGACATGTGGAAGTTTTGTGCCCCTTGTCCTCTCCGCAGTAGAAATAGTACGGCTTTTTGGCCGGCCGAGTCTGGGTTTGAGGGCCTCGGCCGCTGCCTCGCCCTCGTTGGCCGCTTCCTCTGAAATCATTGCTCTGGTTGCCTCTACCAATAGTGTCTTCTTTTTCTTCCTCAATGTGACCAATGAACGAAGGGGTGGGCTCGACGGGTTGTTTGGTTTTTCTGTACTGCCTTTCTTGATAGCCACCTTCGCTGTGTGACTGGTTGCGGATCTTACTTTGACTTTGCTTGCGTCTCTTGTAATCCACGTTCGATCTATTGTACTCTTCGAACTTTGTGCATAACATTTGCATTGTGTGTGGGGGTATTCGCGCACAGTATGAAGACATCTGGCATGCTCGCATGCCTCTGAGTACAGAGTTTATTGCTGCCTTGTCCGTGACGCTCAGGTCCTGGGCTCGAAGCGTGAGGAATTTTTTGTAGTACTCATGTAACTTCTCATCTCTTGCTGGGCGATATTCAGCAGCTCATGCGATGGCTCCATAATGCTGCGAAACCCTCAAAAACTTGCGACCACCTGATCCCTAATGTTTTCCCAGCTGTACAGAGACCCGGGAGGCAGGTTGAAGTACCAATGAAGGGCGGACTCTTCGAGGGCGCAGACGAATGCCTTTGCTAATGTTACCTCATCTCCTCCTGCTGATATGATTGCTGCTTTGTAGCTCATGAGGAATTGCCTTGGGTCAGAATTTCCCCTGAATTTGGCAAGCGGTATCATTCTGAACTGCGGTGGGTACGGGGCTCTTTGCAACCCCTAGGAAAGAGGTGAGTCTTTATCAATTATGCTTGTTGTGCTTGATATTCGAATTGGTAGGACTTCTAAGGCTATTGGCTGGTGGCGTGGTGTGAGTGGTACTTCTTGCTTGAGGTACGGGTAGGCTTTGGGTGCTGGGTTTGATTCCTGGCGACTCACCCTGCCGATGGTTCTCTGGAGTTCTTCGACTTCTTTTGCCAGTTGCAGATTCTTGAGTCTGAGCTGGACTATGTACTCTTTCTCTTGTAGTGCTTTCTCTCTCTTTAACAGCGCTTTGCTTCTTAGCTCTTGTACCTGCAACAGATGTTGCTTGAGTTGCTCGAGGTGCTCGGCTCTTTGGGCTAACAGTTCCATCTCTTGTGCTGCTGTCATCAAGGTTGAGTGTTGCTTCCCGAAGGGTTTGAGCTCGACGGTTGTTCAGGACATTGTACTGGGTCTTTTTGGCCGCCCGTTGCTTCTATCTGAAGCGATGGTTGCATTTCAGGGGTGTTCTCTTTTGTTACTTGCAATGAAGACTGGTCGTCAGCCGATTGGGGATCTCCCGAAACACTGCTTCATGAGGGCGGTGTGCCACTCGAAGACAGCGGTCCGTGGATTTGAGTCATCGTGGGCTTGTGTACGAGCTCACAACACGGTGGGCGTCACTGTTGGTGTCACTGAGCGCGAGCCTCGATGGCACCGATAGAAAGAACGAACATAAAAGGAAATTGTGAAGGGTAAGAAACAGAGCAAAAAGGGCTCTTCTTACGTATTCCCAAAAAGATTCGTCCTGTTACAAGTAAGTAGGGGTGTTCCTTTTATAGGCCCGTGCTTAGGCCATGTGCAAATGACCATTTTGTCCCTAATTACCTACTATATTCTTCGAATATTCTATACAAAATGGTCATAAAGGATAAATTAGTCATTTGAGCACTCGAGGTACCCTTCCTTGCTCCGCACACCACAACACGTGCTGGTGCCACGTGTTGCCCTCTCCGCGCCGACCAGGCTCTTGATCTTGCCCACTGTCCTTCAAAGGATGATGACTTCATCCTCCGAGGGTGCGGAGGTACCGCTCGAAGGGTCTTGGTTTCGTTGTGGCCTCCGATGAACGCCTGTATCTTGAAATTACAGTTAATAATTAATAATAAATAAAGAGGATAACAATGTGTTAACTTTGACTTTTATTCGCAGCCCGACTTTGATGAACCCTTGAAGGGTGGCTTGCGAACTGATCCCCCCAACACCTAGATCCAGGGCACACGATGACGCTGAACTTCGCCATGTGCTCTGATCCAGAACACACGACGACCCTGTACTTCGCCATGTGCCCCCCTCAGTTGCACACGGCAAACGGTCCAATATGTGCTATTAGCACCAGCGTTAATTCATATTTACTTAAATTAGTATTTTCTTTTTTTTAATACACCAATATAAAGCCTCAGTCATATGAATACAAAATTAGCAAAGAAAAAATTCTATTTTTCATGTACTTTGGCTACATTCAAATTATAAAAATTAAAATAGTATATATACTTGTAGAAAATATAGTATAATTATTAAACTAATCCCAAAAGACACCAAAAGGGAAGGATGAAGCATTTTGTGTTGCATATCCTCTATAGGTAAAATAATTAAAGCGAAATTCTAATTTAATGCTATTACATTTACGAACCTAACCACGAGATCTCTATTTTTATTATAACTTTTTAGAAAGCTCCAGTTTATAACCATCGTACATGTAAACATACGGAAAAATCATATGAACTATTTATCACAGACCCCATGTATGATAAAAGGATCACATGACAAATCTCATGAATTATAAACTTTGATGGAGTTAAATATAATTTAAATCCTATTTAACCCTACGTTTATTGTAATGTTTTGTGAATACGTCTTTTAAAACTGCAATTCAACTATTGGATAAACACTTACACTGCCCTAAATATCATGAATAACATTTTTGACTTACTTTATTCTATTATTTTATGCACTCACAATCTAAATTCGTGTTATGCATAAAAAACTTGTGAATGAAATAAATTAGTTAAAAATATTTAACAAGATGTGAAATGGTCCAAGTTGGAACATAGAGTATCCAATATGTATATATAGTGGAAAAATAAAATTTAAGTTGAAGGGGAAAGTTCTTTTAAATATTATTGTCGTGTGACCAGCTGTGGCACATGGCGAAGTGTGTGATTTTCCGTGTGCAATCCCCTGGCACATGACAAAGTGTGTGGTTTGCCGTGTGTCTCGACCCCGGCACACGGCAAACAGGCATATTTTCCATGTGCCGCATTGGGCTCACGGCAAACTCTAACAGCCAGCAAGCGCCGTCGAGCAAAATGTGTAATGCCTAATGTTCGAACAATTTTGTTTGCCGTGTATGTACCTGTCAGCACACGACGAAAGTGTCATTACCATGTGCTTATTTGATGTCGTGTGTTCCTTACTGTTGCATACGGCATTGGTCTTCTTCGTCGTGTGTCTGCGGAAAAGCACACGACAAAGTTTCTGACATATTACGAATATCAAGATTCCGATATTGAGGATCAAGTCATGAGCAGTCGCCTCGTCCTGGGAAGGTCCCTTGAAGGGGACTTCACTAACAGAAATCGTTTGGGGCTGAGAACCCTCCAATCGTGCAATGGCAGCAGGAGGCGATGACGGGAGAGATGGCGTTGGACGCGGACACCTGGTACAGGAAAGATGAGTTTAGGAGCGTGCAACGGACTAAGCAATTGGTAAAGTGTAAGAAACAAAACAACATTCTCACCTCTGCAACCTCCTCCACTGAGCAGGACGAGACACCTCTGGCAACTTCGGCTCCGCAGGCTGCACCGAACGAGGACTCGACGGGGTCCGTCCCGCGCGCGTTTTGCAGTCCACCACCCCTCCTCTGAACACATGGCTGCACTCAACTCTCCAGGCACAGTGGCACGACACAGCGCGACTTCCGGCTATGTGTCCGACGAAGGCGGACCGACCCCTTCTACGTGGGAAGGAGGACGTGAAGCGGGCTGTGCATCTCCAACCCGGGGATCACCGACTCCACTAGGGCCTAGTTTGGCAGCCAGGGGTAGGGAACCCAACGAGGGTATCCCCGGCAGGGGTGTGCCTTGCCACCCCCGTTCCCCGTCGCGTGCTCCCCCACGGGGGATTGGGTGCCCTGCTGCCCTTTGGGAGCAGCTGCCAGAGGGTATGTTATTTGTTAAAATTAAGAAAAATATTAGAAAAATCAGAATTCTATAAAACCACTAAAAATTCAAAAACAAATCAAAATGTGCCCACAAATCATAGAAAACTGAAAACATTATTAAGAACAAATTGCTAAACATTTGGGATCAAGGGACGAACAATCCCGTGGTAATTCCAAAAATGAAAAAATGCTATAAATCAGAAAAATAAGAAAAATGCTCCAAAAATTCAGAAAAATATATAAATTCACTTATAATTTAAAAAATTGGCCAATATAATTCAGAAAAATTCTAGAACACGTAATTTTAGCAGGGCTATGACAAACCATTAAAATGTAATAAAAATAATCAAGTTCTGTGCTCATGAACGAGCAAATAAAAAAAAATTCATACATTATTTCAACAGGCAAATAAAAAAAATTTATTTTGCATAGTCACACTCATACTAGCCCCTGATAGAAGTGTTGAAAAGGCAAAAACCTATCATCTAAATCTCCTCCCTTATGGACAACCCTTGCAGCTACTTTACAATATCCTACAAACATGAATAGGACTGATAATCAGACCACATTCCAAAGGTGAATAGGACCAGCAACTACATTCTTTGGTTAGTGACTTGCAACTACTTGGTGAGGTACAGATCCAACACTTTTGTCTCCCTGCAATAAAATCGACTGTCAAATGAGTATTACCAACACATTTTGTGACACACTGTTTACCAAGAACAAGAACTTGATACTAACAGTCCAATTATTAATATTAAGTGACCATGATCTGATGATTTTTTTTTACTTTTGGCAACACAAGCAAGTGAGGAATTGAGCACTGTCAAATTGAGTGTATCACATAGCAATTTAGCAAAGTATAATATTTAGATAATTTCAGCATACAACTGGTTTCTAAGACCTTGAATTCGTAGATTAGATGCATAACTACAACTTTTTTTGAACTCTAGGACAACATTTTAGACAGGAGAAAGTCAGTAACCAAAAAGTATTACTAGATTAGATGGACCAGAAAAAAGTTTTATCTAACAATTGTTCTGTTAGCTACGAGACTGAAAATAGATTAGTCCTCAATAAAGTTGTTCATTGCCTCACATGCTAAACCGGACTAAAAATTCATTAGTCACTCAAGCAACAAAACGAAGCATCAGGTTGTCGATAACGGTTCACATTTCATTTTAGTTCGACTACAGCAAGCAAATAGTAGAACAATTAACAGGGCATCCGTTTCTAGGCCTACCTCCAGAGAAAGAACAGTTTCTTGGTTGGTGCGTTGAACAAGGATCTTGATGCACTCACGTCCTCCCACCATCTGGATCTGTCTCTTCTTGCCTTGTTTGGCTCAGATCTTGACAAAAGTTACGAGATTCTTGTAAAACTAATACTACCACGGAAGAGAGCATCCATGACCGAGGGAGTTCTTACCTGGAGCATCGTCAAGGAGGTGCTGGCTTAAGATTGGCTCCTCGATTTGGTCTGAGCTCACTCTTCGATGCTCATGCGCGCCGAGGCGGCCGCGGGGACAACGCTGTCCATGCATCGTGGAGGCGGCGGCGTGACTCACACTGGGTCGGGAGACTGCCACACCGGGCTGTCGCGAGCAGGCGGCGCATTGGGGAGGAGGCGGCGGCGTGACTCGCATCGGGTCAGGAGACTGCCGCACCGGGCTGCCGTGGAGAGGTGGCGCGTTGGGGAGGTGGCGGCGTCACTCGGTTTGGGGAGGACAGGCAGCGGCATCGAAGAATCGGACGAGGAGAGGCGGCAGCGGCGTCGCAAGGTCAGGGAGAGAGCAGCGGCGTTGCTCGTCCGGGGCTGGAGAGGTGTCGGCGATGCGAGATTTGACGATAGCGGTGGCGGCGGCGCTCGGTCGGGAGAGAGGAGTCGAGCGAGGGAGCGAGGCCACAAGGGTTTTGATTCCCTGTCATCTGAGATGATTATTTCCTTCCCGAGGAAATGGGCCGAATCAAGGGCACGCCTTCCCCTGAGGATGGCCTTCCAAAGGCCACCGAGGATTTCCCCGGGCTGTTTCCCGGGTGGGTGGACTTCCCCGGGATTGAGCCGGGATCCCCGTGGGGAAGGCCATTTCCAAAGGAGCCCTAGAAGAAGGATCATGAACACCAAGTTTTGGTAGGAAGCTGATAATCACGAATTTGCTCATCAGAGGCGGTCGTGCGTGCTCCGGGTAGCACAGGTCCTGCGGTAGGATATGGCCTGTCCAAAGGGTGTACACCCGACCGAGTTCAACCTGTGGGAGATCGCTCCCTGGTCCACGTGCAATCCGGCTGGTGTCATTGAAGTCGGAGTACAGAAAGGAAGGGCGATCACGGTGATGGAGCGGCGAAATCCTCTTAGAAAAGAAGTCATGGGTAACCAGGCATGCATCCTGACCGGCAAGCTACAAGGCCCTCATTCGGCTGATGACAGGCTCCAGGCGGGCGTCCTCACTCAACATTGCTTCCCAGTAATCCTGCGGCTCGGCCACTATCGTGGGGAGTTGGAGACACATCTTCTCATGGCCATATATCATATAAAACCAATATAGGTGCTAGAAGCAGAATTTGGACGTCGCCTTGTACTAGATGAAGTCGACCCCTTGGCACAGCGAGAATTGGACGCACCCACCGGACATGAGCTTCCACATTGGCTCATCCGGAAGAAGCACCGGAAGACCGAAACGAAGGGCATCACGCCCACAAACTTCTCGCACAAATGCGAGAAGACAGCCAATACCATCATGGCATTATGGGACAGATGTGCCATCTTCACCTCATACTTGAACAGCACCTCCAAAAAGAAATCTAGCTAAGAAGGGGGAGGGGGGGGGATGAAACCGGCGTACACAGATGTGGCAAAAACCGACATCTCCCCGCGTGATTCATGAGGCTTCACATGATTCAAAGCTGGCCGCACCGCCCTGAATAAGGGTTCAGTTGGATATGACCGGAGGAACGCTCGCACCGGGTCCATGGCCTCGACGCTCCGCATCCGGGATGGCAGCATGCTGCTAAATGGAGCGGGGGGGTGCCGATGGCGAAGCCGGAGCATGGACCACGGCCGACACCCTCCTGGTCGGTTCGGTGGACCTCTGCTGGCTTGGCAATTTCCCCTTGAGGAGATCTCCACCGGACAGTCGAGGATGGCGGGAGAAAGAGGATGACGGAGAGCAACAGTCGCAAAGTGCAAGAGTATGAAGATGGTCATAGCGGTATGACATTTCCAAATATTAGCCGCTAGAAGGGGTTAAGTTAGTGGAATCCCCTCCCTTAAGCTAGCCTCACTGATGAGCAGGGCAGAAGCTACGCGGGCCCATGTGCAGTGACTCACTACAAGTCATCGGATCCGTCTGAAGCCTGACATCAAAGGGTGGCTAAAAAACTATGCCCTACCGAGCCCGCCAATATGCCACGGCACTGGAATCGCGCCCTACTCCTCGATTTAGGATGCGTACATTCGACGCAATCAGGCATGCCTCGCACAACCCGCGAGGAGTCGATGCAACTCCAGTAGGCTGGCCCGCAAGGCTAGGGCCCAGTCCTAATGGGCCAAGGCATTGGATGTCACGTGGTGACGGTGACAGCTGACACGTGGTGGAGTCCCGTCTGGAGGAAGGTAGGCACTAAAAGGCCCTTTTTGGTGGCCCGGGTGTGTTGGATGAACGTGAGGCACCCGAGCCGCCAATCAGAGCCTACAACAAGATGGGATGATACCCTACCTGTCATCAGGTGTGGTCTCTGGCTGTACCATCCCATCCGCCGCCTGTGTGGCCAATCAATGCACCGCAGAGTGTGAGAGCGTACCCGAGGCGTGCCTTCCCCATGTGGACTGGGTGGCACGCCGCGGGGCCCTATACCTGCCCCGTCCCGTCGCGCCTGGCTGGCCACAGACACTCGAGTGTTTGCAATTACTTGGGTGGTTGGCTGCTGGCAAACACGCACCATGGTCCGTGTTCTCACTCCTTCGGTTGGGCTGTCTGCTGGGCCGTAGGCAGTTGAGGAAACCCCATTTCCCATTACACCGACAGGAGCCCCTGGACCCAGTCACTGGTGTGTGAGACGCGACTAGGAATGGGGCCACCTATTTGCGCCATAAGGCTTCCTGATCTGGATTTGTCACAACCATCGTGGTGCACGCCCAACCGGTTTAGTTTCCGTGCCCGTTCATTTCCCACTTCTTGAGCTTCATTGCCGCTTCACTTTCATCGTGCGACGGCCCTTCGCATTCTCTCCTCCTTGCCTTCCTTCGCCCATTGCTCTTTGCCGACTGGGAGGGGTGGAGAGTGATCGCTTCTAACCGCCGCTCGTCCTTGTCGTTATGCCTTCCTGCGATCAGTCCCATGGAGCGGTGCAACTGCTCTCGCGTCTCCAGCGGATCCGCCCCTGCCAGACCTGCTTTTGGTGGTCATAGGGCATTGGAGCCCGGCATGGCAGCCACCCATGAGCTCCTTCCTCCATCTGCCCTTTCTTCGGATGCGTCGTTGGACCGGGTGCGGCCGTTCCTAGTGCTGGATCCGGTAGCCACGGACTTCCACGCGATCCGGCCCAGCATGGGACTCGAGCTTGGATCCAGTCTTGGACCAAATTGCGGCACTCGGCGCCACCGGGTTGACGAGTGACGACATCATCTATGACTTCCTCACCACCAATTTGGCGCCACTCAATTTTCGTCCTCGTCCGACGTGGTTATAATCGGATTTGAGGTGGGATGGATGCGCCATGGTCCGAGTTCTGACCAGTCGGAGGCGGCGGTGAAAGGAGCATACAAGCTGGTGACCGGGTCTCCCTTCCCCGAGCAGCATGCATACCCAGGGGAGGCCAGTCCACTACACCTCCAGTCCAAGAAGTATTGCGTCACCGACACCCTGCCCTACATGGGGGTTTGAAGTCCCCTTGAATCCCCGACGGCGCGGCGCGGCGTTCCATTGATTGGGGGCACTGGCGGGGCTCCTAGTGGTGACTCCTGCACCCCACCTTCTATCAGTGATGCAGCACCCACGGCGCCCGTCAAAGGGAACGGGGTCCGCCTTCCTTCGATCGACTCCTGTGATGCACGTCCGTCCAGGCACCCCACGGGAGATCCTAGCCGCAAGCGGGCCGGCAGCCCCTCTCAGGACCCCTAGGGCATCCTTGACTTTGCTTCTAGAGGTGTGCCCGAATGAAGGAGGTGACTCGGGAGGGGAGAGGGCATAGTTTGAGATCCCCGACGTGTCGATTGGGCGCTGGAAGCGTCTTCGCCGGTGAGCTCTCACTACTTGTCAGTCCTTGCTGTGTTGGTGTGTGTCCGACCCTACTAAAACATCGGGTTGCTGTGTTGGCATTTGCAGTGGTCCATGGGAGCCTTCCGTCGCTCCAGTGTTCGGTTCTCTGGCTCCTGGGTCGCCTGCTTTTCCGGTTGGTTCCGCTACGTTTGCTGGGCATTTGAGTGCGTTTGAGTCCGTTAGGAGTGCTCGGCTTTCATGACCCCCCCCCCCCCCCCCCGCCCCCCATGGACCAAAGCTCCCGAGGTGCTGATTATGCAGACACAAGATAATACAACAATAGACCAAGAGTGCAAATTACATAGAAAAGATTACTATTTATTTTACATCATAGTTTAAGTGCAGCGGAAATATTACAAAGGGAAGTTTGCAAACATGTGGAAGATAACCTCATTAAGCATCTAAAATATACAACTCAATGATACAATTGATAGTGATGATTCCGAGCCGATACGGATCATCACCTAGCCAAACACACAAGTAGCGGCTAGTCGGTCTCCCAGTGAGTAGATCAACCCTCTAGGATAGACATATCCCAGAAAAGGACACCCATTGGCAACTCAAATACATCAATATTATTACCTGAAATAAATAAAAACAATAACATGGCAAAGCCTGAGCTACTAAGCTTAACAACTCTTGCCCGACAAATATAAACTCTAGAGATGCATCAGCTCAGAGATGGTAAAAAATAAATTTAGTGACATTAAACAGCAGCTAAGCAGTGGATCCTTACTTTCAAATTAATATTTAGTCATATTAAATAGACCATTATTTAGTATACATATAATCTGAAATCCAAAAGAAAATTAACAAACAATAATTTCAGAATTGATATAACAGTAGTGCATAACATCAATTCATCACATTAATCATAATTCATGAGTTTAGTAAACTATGATGTGACAAAGTGAACAAGCGGTACTCATTACTATGATGGATAGCGATTGCAATCGATTTACACTAGCTAGGAAAACCCCAAATACACGACATACGCATCATTTAGGAACACGTATGACAACTTTTTGCAAGGCATCATACAAGTCAGTATGGGTCCAAATTCCCAAGTGGGCAGCCATTCCATAGTACATCGGGAATCTGTCTACTCCTACTGGATCACATGGCCAAGAGTTTGGGTACCATCCAACACGTAAATGGTAGTGCTACATCAGCTTACTAGTCATCATATACTAGCATGTATTCGGTATTGTTCAATACTTGCTCTACAGGGCCAGCAACGATCGGTCCTTAACCGACACAGATGGGGCTACAACCTTGCAATACAAGTCCTCTGAAGGCACTCGACCTTGCCATTTCACCTAAGACTCATGTCCACGACTGAATTTTAATAAATGACACACACAGGCTGCCACCTTGTGAGAGAAGACTTCTCAGGCTCCTTGCCTTCGCCCATACTCCTACAGACTCGTCTAGTGTCCAATCAAATTATTTACTTAACCATCTGAACAACATCATCCTTTAAATATTCAAAAAACTATAAGTACCGTTGATACTGGAACTAAGCATAGCAATTATTCTATCGAGCTACCTGTTCGTGTATACCATGTCTAGAAATAGGAAATTTCTAGGTAATGCATGTGGGTTTTCATTCAACTCCTAAACTTAATGCACAATCAACCTATACACATCTAGTGACAAACTTGACGAAAGTAAAACATATTAAGAACAAGGGAATTCTTCGGGGCTTGCCTTGGGCTATAACCATTAGGTCAGCAGGAGGGCTAGTGTCTTCAAGTGCTGAGAAGTCCGAGGAATCATTCTGAAGATTTTCCTCCAACACGTCAACGTTATCTAGGAATATACCAATATGTCAAAATAGACGAATGCATGGAATATGTAACAACATGTGATGCATATGATTAATGAAGTATAAAAGATCATAATTATTCTTAGTATGGTTCTAGAAGACATATGCTTCAGAACGTCAAATTTTAGTAATGAATGTCATAAAAACGTTTCCTATTGTATTTAAATAGGGTTATTGGGGCATGAAGTGCAAATAATTTATTTGGTAAATTAATAGTATGCTACTGGGCATGGGTGATCTACTGATAATAGATATATGCATAATCATCAGTTTCACCAGGTTTCATAAATATAACATGAGCAAATAATTAATAATGCATTTAACAAGATTTTTGACTAAATAAATTCAAGTAAAATATGAGCAGACGATATATTCCTAGACAAATTCATCGTGATGCGCCAGATTAAGCATAATTTGTGTGCACAAATTCATTCCCTAAAAGTTTACAGAAAATACATTAATGCAATTATAACAACTTTAAAGATAAATTCATGTAGAGATATAAGTACATAAACTAGGGACAATAAATATGTTCTAAACAGAGTATATCATGAGGATTCTAAAAAAAATTATTTTGCAAATTTATCACATCTATATCTAAGCATATGAATTTATTAAGGTTAGAAACAAATAAATTCTACATATAAAAACTATATGCAAAACATGTGTAACCACATGTTCAAATCATAGATCTCATCATAATGAAACTGACAAAATTGAGTTTGCTAATTTAGGAGCTGGAGAACTCTAGATATGATTTTTACAAGATTTAACCATTTTTCTGGAATATATTTTGAACTTCCAAGATATTTACGAAATTGCTTGCTCGAAGAGACAACAATGTCCGAATCGGAGAGGAGTGGTGCTCGCCGCAACTTGGTCAACTGACCACGAAAAATTACAAATAAAATACCTACGCGAAGCTCAGCTCGAAGCGCACCCTCTTGGGCAGTTATGGGCACAAGAAGTGTTGGAAATAACAGCAGTTTAATGATGATATATCTAATTCCAGTAGTTACAAATAGATTATAAGACATGAACTAAGAGTAAACGCCCTAGGAACAAGGCGTCGATCACTTGATGTAATCATTGGAAGAGATTAAAAGATATCTTACAGGAAAGCGCTCCGGTGATGGTCATAGTAAAGTCTGATCCGTCGATGAAGAAGGCGATGCAGATGTAGATGATCGGTAGGTAGAGAGGATGTGGATCACAAGCGAGCAGTCGTGACGGCGCTTCCCAAAAACCTGATACGTCCCCTACCCCGTGCAAGAACACGAGGAGACGTAGGTTTTGGAGACCTGCTCTCCCGGCACCGACGGCACATCAACGGCGGGATGGGGAAGATAATGCGGCCGCATAGTAGTGAATGGCGAGAGAGAGGCTAAATACCGTGTTTTTGTAGAGGCGACGTCTTGCCATATATATACACATAGCGATAGCACACTTATGGTAATTAATCAGCAATTAAGTTGGCGTGTTAATCACCATTAAGAGAGATTAGTTGCTTACCATATTTGGTCAGTGCAATTATCTCTTGCATAACAAAAATCTGAGTAGCAAAAGGAAGCTGTGACCCTGCACACGCAAGGCTCGCATTTTGCCGGACCATTCATGCGCATGTCATGCGCCCACGACCTTCGCCCCGCCCCGCCTAGCCCGTCGAGGCGAGGCGTGGCATGGCAAGACGAGCGAGCGTGCATGTGTGTTCTTCCTCTTCTCTCCTACTAGCTCAACTAGGTGGAGACAGCTCAAGTATATAAGTTGTTCTTCTCCTTTCTAGACTAGCAGCATGGGACTAAAGTCCCTCACCATGTCTTGCATGTGCATATGGGCCTTTGGGATTTATTAGAATTATTAATTTAGGCCACTGCCCAAACTTCTAACAATCCCCCACCTGATCCCAGAGGCTCATGTTCTTTTGCCCATCATTCCAAGGTATTGTTAATATACCAGCTTTTCAGTGGAGACCGGTGAAGGTTGAACATCCACCTAGAGCTACAAGGTACACTCATCCACAAATGTGCAATGGACTATGGCTTGAATTGACAGTTTGGTGCGAACAAGTTTCACTTATAGCCTTGACTGGTACTTGGCTGCCAAGAGTCTACCCTGCGGGTGGAGCATATAAGTCATACTCCTATCTCACTTCATGAGCTTATTAAAGAATTTCCGATTCTTATAGACCGCGACTAACGATCAAGCTCATATAGGTGTATTCTTGCAAGAATACTCTATAGGATAGTATCTTGCTCATGAAAGAGCCTCAGAACACATTAAGACAAAGTCATCCTGCCTTACAGATATGAGAGTACTGCATTTCCAACGGAGTGGGTTAAGTATATTGATTATACTCTCCAGTTAACTAACAACTTGTTCTTCCCGGGTCCTAATTCACGGGATCTCTAATCACATAGATTGGGTTGCCACTGTAATGTAACTCATGTGGGTCTCAATCCCAACTCCTTCGATGCATTATCTATCATAGTGCGTGATAATCCCTTAGTAAAGGGAACTGCCAGGTTTTTAGCTGTTTCAATATATTCCATAGCTATAACACCGGAGCTACTTTGGTTCCTGATAGACTTCAATCTGCGCTACACTTGTTTGCTGGACTTCATATTATCCTGACTGCTAGTCACCTTCCTGATAACTATTTGATTATCACAGTTTATGAGAATAGCAGGAACTGGTTTTTGAACCATCGGCAAGTCCATCAAAAGTTCTCTCAACCACTCTGCCTCAGTGGCAACTGTTCCAAAGCAGTGAGCTCTGCCTCCATGGTTGACTTAGCCAAGATCGTTTGCTTACACGATCTCCATGAGACAACACCACCACTAAGCGTGAATAGGTATCCACTAGTGGCCTTCATCTCATCAGCATCTGTTATCTACTTTGAATCACTATATCCTTCAAGTACACCAGGGTACCCTGAATAGTGAATTCCATAACTCATTGTGCCCTTAAGATAGTGCAAGACTCGATCAATACCACGCCAATTATCATCTCTCGGATTCAAGTTAAACCGGCTCAATTTGCTAATGGCAAATGAGATGTCAGGCCAGGTTGCACTAGCTCGGTACATCAGTGAGCCAACAATTTTGAGAGTATCGTAGTTGATCCTTCATTCTTTCGAAGTATTAGACTAGGATCATACGGGGTTTGAGAAGGTTTGCTTTCTAAGTAGCCGAAACGACTCAACACCTTCTCAACATAATGAGATTGCATAAGTGTAATCCCATCCTCACCCTTCTTAAGTTTAATATTAAGGATCACATCCGCTTCTCCCAAATCCTTCATGTCAAAATTTTGGGATAAGAATGATTTTACATCATTTATCTCATCGATGCTAGTCCCAAAAATTAGTATGTCATCGACATACAAACACAATATAACTCCTTTACCCCCATCATAGCGGTAGTACACGCAGGTATCAGCCTCATTTACAGCAAACCCAGTAGATGTTAAAGTTTTGTCAAACTTCTCATGCCATTGCTTGGGTGCTTGCTTTAGGCCATACAAGGACTTAATTAACCTACAAACCTTGCCGTCTTGTCCAGGTACTACAAATCCATCTAGCTGATCCATGTAGATTTCATCATCCAACCCTCCATTAAGGAAAGTTGTCTTCACATCCATCTGATGGACTAAAAGACCATGTGAGGCAGCCAATGATAGTAATACCCAGATGGTGGTTAATTTGGCAACGGGTGAGTAAGTATCAAAATAATCCTCGCCTTCTTTTTACGTATATCACTTAGCTATAAGCCTTGCCTTGTTCTTTTCAATGGTACCATCAGGCCTGAGTTTTTTCTTGAATACCCACTTGCAACCAACTGGTTTGCAGCCAATTGGTTGATCAGTTACTTCCCATGTTCCATTGAAGATGATGGAGTCCATCTCACTATGGATTGCATCCATCCAGTATTCTGCATCAGGCGATGCATACGCCTCCGAGATGGATGTGGGAGTATCATCAACAAGGTACACAGTGAAGTCAGCGCCAAAGGATTTTGCAACCCTTTGTCTCTTCCTCCTTCAAAGAGCTACTTCACTATCATCCTCGTCGCTCTCATGTAGATGTTCAAGTAGAGTTGAAGGTTCTAGAGTTAAATCAGTAGAAGAACTAGGTACAGAGTACGTATCTTTCATAGGAAAAATATTCTCAAAGAAAATTACATCTGGAGACTCTAAAAGTGAATCAACTAAGACATTAGGCGCTTCAGACCTTAGCACCAAAAATTTATATAATGTGTTGTGGTACGCGTATCCTAGAAAAACACAATCAACCGTCTTAGGCCAAAGTTTGCGTTTCTTATTTATTGGTATGCTAACCATGGCCAGACAGCCCCATGTACGCAAATATGAGAGTGACGGTTTTCCTCCTTTTCATCCTTCATACAAGTGATATCACTATTCTTAGTGGGAACTCTATTCAGAATGTGACATGCTGTCAAAACAGCCTCCCCCACCATGCTTTACGTAAATCGGATGTTCCTAAGATGGGATTCACCAAGTCCATCAATGTTCGGTTCTTCCTTTCAGCAACACCATTAGATTGTGGTGAGTAGGGAGGTGTTCGTTCATCAATAATTCCATTCTCCATATAGAAAAGATAAAACTCATTGGAAAAATACTCTCCTCCACGATCAGACCTAACACATTTTATTTTTCTTTCTAGTTGATTTTCTACCTCAGCCTTGTAGGTCTTAAAACATTCAAATGCCTCATCCTTAGTTCTTAGTAGAAACACATAACAGTACCTAGTTGCATCATCAATTAAAGTCATAGAGTATCTTTTCTCTCCTTTTGTCAACACACCATTCATCTCACAGAGATCAAAATTTATGAGTTCTAATAGTGTCGAGTTTCTCTCGTCTATAGCTTTGTGAGGCTTACGAGGTTGCTTTGCTTGCACACAAGCTTGACACTTAGAACCTTTGACAACAGAGAACTTAGGAATTAAACTCATACTGGATAGCCAATTCATACAACCAAAATTTATGTGACATAAACAGAAATGCCAAACATTAGCCTCAGAATTGTTCGAATCACATGCATGGTTCATAATCTTGTTACAAAAATCAAAAAAGCAAAAGCGGAACAAGCCTCCGCTATCATAGCCTTCGCCAATGAATTGGCCAAACCTCGAAATGACTACTTTATTCGACTCAAAGACCAGCTTGAATCCATCTCGACAGAGGAGGGATCCACTAATGAGGTTCTTGTTTATTGAGGGGGCATGCTGCACGTTCTTCAGCCGCACGATCTTTCTCGAAGTGAACTTTAGATCGACCGAACCAATACCAAGAACAGTAGCATGCGAGCCGTTCCCCATCATGACGGATGAATCTCATGCGACTTGGTAAGAAGATAACATGGAGATATCAGCACAAACATAAATATTGGCTCTTGTATCTATCCACCAATCATTAGATTGATATATAGAAAATACACTAGGTAGATTACCATACCCAGATGCTCCATCGAAGTCACCAATAGTCACGTTGGCAGCCTTCTTCCCTTGCTAGATTTTCTTGCCTTTGCGGTTGCGACACTTCTTGGCAAAATGCCCATTTTTCCCACACACAAAGCAGACAATCTGATCCATGTTCATCTTCTTCTTCTTGAATTGAGTAGTCTGAATAGCCTTTCCTTTTCCCTTCTGGTTCTTCTTTCCAACGTGCTGCATCACATTGGCGCTGGACTGACCTTTGGCTGCTCTCGGAGGCGCATCTTTTGCCTGAGCGTTCCCTTCAACATCAAGACCCGCCAACAAATCCTCGATGGAGATGTTTTGTCTTTTATGTTTCAGAGATGTGGCATAACTCCTCCAAGATGAAGGTAACTTGGCAATAATGCCCCCAGCCACAAACTTGTCACGCAATTTGCAACCAAGCTGATCAAGCTCCCTCACAATGAGTTGGAGTTCATGGGCTTGCTCGACTATAGAACGGTTGTCGACCATTCTGATGTCGTGGTATTGCTCCATGACAAACAACTCACGCCCAGCATCCGAGGCCGAGAACTAGTGTTCAAGTGCTTCCCAAAGTTCAGCAGCACTCTTGATGTGCATATACACATCTCATAGCTGGTCAGAGAGAATGCTAAGGACGTATCCGACGAAAATCGTCGTAGCCATGGAGAACTCCTGGATCTCTTTCTCGGAGCCGAGAGGTAATCTCTTGAAGTTCACTCTAGTGAACTTCTCAGGTTTCATAGCATCAGCAAAACCAGCCATCACTAAACGCCTATCAGGTTTTTGGATTGTTGGAAAATAACAGCAGTTTAGTGATGATATATCTAATTCCAATAATTACAAATAGATCATGAGACATGAACAAAGAGCAAACGCTCAACATACCCTAGGAACAAGGCCTACATCACTCGATGTAATCATTGGAAGAGATTAAAAGATTTCTTACAGGGAAGCGCTCCGGCGATGGTCATAGTAGAGTCTGATCCATCGATGAAGAAGACGATGCAGATGTAGACGATCGTTAGGTGGAGAGGATGCGGAACACGAGCGAGCAGTCGCGACAGCGCTTTCCAAAATCCTGATACGTCCCCTACCCCGTGCAAGGACATGAGGAGACGTAGGTTTTGGAGACCTGCTCTCCCGGCACCGATGGCACGTCGGCGGTGGGATGGGAAAGACAATGCGGCAGCATAGTAGTGAATGGCGACAGAGGCTAAAAACCGTGTTTTTGTTGAGGCGACGTCTCGCCATATATATACACACAGCGATAACATACTTATGGTAACTAATCAGCAATTAAACTAGCATGTTAATCACCATTAAGAGAGATTAATTGCTTACCATATTTGGTCAGCATAATTATCTCTTGCATAACAAAAATCTGAGTAGCAAAAGGAAGCTGTGATACCGCACACGCAAGGCTCGGATTTTGCCAAACCATTCACGCGCATGTCGTGCGCAAGGCGTGGCGAGGCAAGCGAGCGCGCGCGTGTGTTCTTCCTCTTCTCTCCTACTAGCTCAACTAGGTGGAGACAGCTCAAGTATATAAGTTGTTCTTCTCCTTCCTAGACTAGCAGTATGGGAATAAAGTCCCCCACCATGTCATACATGTGCACATGGGCCTTTGGGATTTATTGGAATTATTAACTTGGGCCACTACCCAAAACTTCTAACAAGAAGATGGCTCGAATATTGTCGACGATGGAGCACGCATGAGGCAGACGGTTGACGACGTTTGTCGCGGTCATGCGAGCAGCTCGAGGCACCAAATAAGCCGCCGTTTAATCCTACTGCTTTAGATAATGGAGAGGAAGGCCGACGATCGAGGCTGTAGTCGGCGGAGAGTAGCGGAAAAGGGAGCTTATCGACAGGCAGCTTTGAATTGATGTCGGCGGCCAATAAAACTGCAAGCACACGAACACCAGTTCACCATCCGGCACAATATCATACTCCAAAGGCGTGCATGGAGGTCAAAGAGAACCACAAACAATGAATTTCATTCTAACTCACCGAGTAAGGAGAAATCCAAAGGGGGTCATTGGTGGTCGGTTTTGGCTGCCGACGGAAATCGATGTCGCCCATGCAAACTAAGGTGGGAGAGCAGGATTAAAGGCCATGGGGAGCAAGGGGAGCTAGTGGCGCAGTGGTTTGTGAGGTCGGCTTAGCCAGGGAGACACTAGAGAGCGACGGAGCTCATGCTTCGGAGGTGCAACAACGGCGGACGGACCTTCTGTTGGAAGAAAGAGCAGAGGGTAGCAAAGAGGCGATGGAGAAACCAAGGGAATGGGTGAGGAAGTTGAGATCATCAGTTTTGCTCGCCCAAAGTTGCTCCCCTGGGAGGCATGCGGCCAGGCGCGTGTCATTGCGCATGACACTGCAGGAGAGAAAGAGACACCCCAGCGAGAAAGAGAGAGGAAGAAGAGAATTGGGAGAGACTGACAGGTGGGTCCACGTCTGATTTCTTTTTTCTAGATTTATCTCAGCCCTATGTTCAAAAATATACTAGCAAAATACCCGTGCATTGCTATGGGTTTTTTGTAAGCTATATTTATAGATAAAAAGGTATTTTTTATTTTTACAGGCTTTTGAAAGACATTTATTAACTGTGGCTAGTGCAGGTTGTGTATATGAAACATAGTGGAAACTCTTTTTTACCAAGTAAACATAGTATTAACTTGATCAAAAGGAAACATATTGAGACTTTATTTATTCGGGAGAGACCTGTTCAAACTGTTTTATTTCTATTTTTCTTCCTTCAAAATGAAGAAACTACCAAGTTAGCATAAATAAATAGAAATAAAATAGAGAACAGTTTTTTAAAATTATGAAACTGGTTGGAATGTAGCACTACCACAGAAATATGGACATAAAGTTTAGATGAATTTAGAAAGAAAAGTCACGTCATTTGTAGCTTGGACCGTGGAGTTATGAAGTTACAGTCATTTGTCATCAGCAACGCGGAGGCAGTGCATGTGGCTTGTACGCGTCTCATCACATGATGCTAGCGCTTGAGTTGCTGAAACCTGATCAACTTGAGGTAAATCTGTTACTTGAGAACTGATTTAAGTTCCTTGATATAAGGTGAAACCATACTAAACCTAACTTCAAAGTGTCATCAGTGCTACAATGAATCCTTTTTAACTTTCTTATTTTCATGATTGTCTATCCTACCTTTGAGGGATTTATTGAATGCTTGCTGCTGCCACATGAATTTTTACTAGTTGAATCAACTCTATTACTGTGTACTTCAGTTCAGTTAGTGAACTGTAATAGTTTAGTCAGAGAAATGAATAACTTCAGTTCAGTTCGAATATGAAATAGTAGTTCAGTTCACTTCAGTTTAGATAGAGAATGAAATAGTTTATTTCAGAAATGCATAACTTCAGTTCTTTTTTTTTTTGAATGGCATAATAACTTCAGTGCAGTTAAGTAATACACTGAATTTGGTTTATTTTCCAACTACACAGGATTTCGAAGTTGTGACTACTCCCCTTGCTCAAGAAGTGCTAAACAACATTCGAGAAAAGATTGCCTCCTTCATAATGTCCCAGGTGATCGATAAGAAAGGGCAATTTCACTTGAAAAGCTAGGGCCTGCGGTGTGAACATGAGACCTCTTTTGTGCTGTTTTCTGGTGACTTGTGACGTCTCTTAAACACTCTTAAACCTGTGTTAGTAATGTGAAAATCTAGGGCCTGCGGTCTGAAGATGAAGTTGTAATGTTTATGCATGTGAACCTTGTAATGCGATGTTTATGTTAGTGGACATCAAACCTCTTTTGTCTGTGTCTGTGCTTGTTTTGGCCGTGAGATGTTTGTACCTGTGATGTTGTGTGTTGCTGATGCTTGTATCTGTAAAAAAAAAAACAGTTATGGGCGACAGTGTTAATTATAATGTGCGTCGCCTATCACACAGCCATCAGAGACGCATTTAGTAATGATGCATCGCCAATAATTGAGGTGTAAGCGACGCTTCTTCAGATACTGCACCTCTGATTGATAGACTATGGGCGATGCTTTTCCTATACAGGCATCGCAGATGACGTGGATATAAGCGATGCTTTTTCTATATAGGCGTCACAGATGAGGCGGGTATAAGCGATGCTTTTTCTTTTTAGGCGTCGCAGGTGAGGCGGATATAAGCGACGCTTCCTATTGATAAGCGTCGCCAATGATAGTGTCATTAGCGACACAAATTATGCGTCGCCAATGAATTCTTATTAGCGACATAAATTTTGAGATGCTTTTTAAAAGCGTCGCCAATGAGTCTTGAAAAGCGTCGCTAATGACCCTTTTCTACATAGTGCGGGCTGGTAGTTGTGTGCGGTTTATAAAGGTAAGATCTAATTACCATAGGCAGGCCCATGGTTAATTGGCCTAATATGGTGAGACTTTGTGGAGCGCACGTTGCCAAAGGCCAGCCGAGCTCATGAAGGATCCGGACGCCAATCGGATTCCTCCTTCGGCCAGAGCTCACGAACACGACGACCAGACACACACCACAGAGCACTATGGCTGCTCGCAAGAGGTGGCCAAGGGTGGTGTTTTGGACCATAAAAAAAGTAAAACAATCACAAGAACACAAAGCGCCATGGCCAAGGGTCATGAGGAACTCCCAGGAATTTGTGAAGGCCACAATGTGCCGGGGGCGAAGCACACGTTTCAGCGTGGTTTGGCAACATTCTGATATGTTTACTGGATCGAATCAATTATCGTTCCTAGGTTTTTATTTATTTATTTCCTGGTTTTATTACGTCATTTTAGACTCTTACTTGTTTTATGGATTGGATATTTTTTTGGTTGGATCGAACCGAGGAGAGAAACTGACTCTCGTACGGGCAGAACCGCAAAAACTATCGGGGTAGAATAACTAAGGAATGATCATCAGTTACATGAGGCATGGGTAGTAGTGCATCCTTCACATGTGAAACTGTACAACTAACTAATTGTGTGTTTGAGAGGGAATAACTGAAACTATTCTCATTGTTTAAGACTATGAGTAAAAAAAACATTTGTCTCGTGAAGATGTTTACGAATAATAGAAATTATTTTTATTGTTCAAGAATAACTGAACAAAACACTCACTCATCGAACTACAAAGACACTTATACTTTTTCAGGTATGACCTTTAATATAGGAAACCTAAAACCATCACTTTATTGCATGAAGTTGCTTGCTGTGTATTAATAAAAAAAGAGTCAACTGGCTGCAAAATAGGAGCAAAATCAAAAGGTGATCTTGATTATTAATACCTAGCAAACAATGAATGAAACACTAAAGAACAATCGTAACCATTGCTACAGTATGGCCTCTATGCATCAGCCTAAAAATCACACGGGCCTTTATCAGAACTACTATTCTTCTCAGAAAAATTCTAAAACAGAAACTAACGCACTTACTCCTGAAATTTGCTGACTGGGATTTTGAAGCAACACATGCATGTGCGGTTTAATTTCTCAGGGAAGGGGTATGTTCTGATCTAATCCAAACAAGTTCCTATTAGATCCATTGGATGAATCTAATCGATCTGCTAATCCGTAATGAACAGAACTGGATGAATCTAATCGATCTGCTAGTCCGTAATGAACAGAACTACTGGCGATGACGCCATGCATGGGCGCTGCTACAACAAGCTCCCTGGAGACGACACAGAACATAGTACACTGATCAAGAAACTATGGGAATTGGTGCAAAACAGATAGGGAAACGCCGCATACTCAGAGGGGGGGGGGGGGGGGTGGGGGGAGCATGAAGAAGGCAGGAATGGCCCAGTGATATGTCGTGCCGAGCCCAAAACCTTGCCCCAGCGATCATACTCATGACAGCACGTCGAAGGACACCTAATCTTCCGCCGCCACCGTTGTCAGATCGAAGATCGGTGATCGATACTCCGCCGCCGCCACTGATGTCAGATCGAAGATCGGTCATCGACGACGACGTCATCTTATGCCTTTATTTTTACGTAACAGTCTCGGGTTTTTTCTATGTTGGCACAATAGAAGGGGTAGACAGACGTTGGCAGATTAATTGGCGGCCGACCCCACCTCGTTTAGTAAAGGGATATAGAAATAAAATAGCTGCCAACTCATAATGAATTAGGAAAAATTTGTGTAGAAAAGTTGACACGTGTAGATCACAATGGAACAGGTTTTATTCTTCAATTCAAAATGGTTTGAGCTTACCATTTATTTGAATATGGTTAGATTTAAATTTCTAGAAATTAATTAGGGTAATTCCATTCTGAGAAAAATTCCAGGAAAATTCCTAAAATTATTTTATGACATACCCTATCACATATATATTTTTGTAGCACCTTATTGTATGGCAAACTTTAAAGTTGCTTCACAAGCTAGCCACATTTTGGTTCAAATTCAAATTTAATTTAATTTGAAATGCAGTCAAATGGAATGATGACTTGCTAAACCAGAATTAGGTGCAATAAGATGATCAAATAGGCATTGAACCTATTTAGGACTGGGACTAGGGTGTCACAGTCCTCTCTACTTAAGAAAATTTTGTCCCGAGATTTAAAGTGAACTAGAGGTAGGTTAATAGAAAAGGTTTATTATGTGAGAATTGATGCAATAATTCTGGATAATGAGTATTAAGAAATTTTGCAGAGTCCCAGGTTGCTACATCTTTGTAATGACTATTCCATTGAACCTTATAGAATTTGACAGTTCATTTTCGAGTAACTCGATTCATTTCATTCAATATTTTTATCAGATGTTCAGAGTAGGTCAAATTAGGTTGTAAACGTTCATAGTCATCCAAGATGACATCTACGAGTGGCTTCAGACATTTCTATAATTGAGAGACATGGAAGATGTCATGCACACCCGAAAGATTTACCCGTAATTTTAACTTGTATGTCACGGGTCTGTTTGGTATTTTAACGACAACAGAATAAATCCGCAAGCGTACGGATACCGAAGTAGCTGTCACCCAGGAGTATTCCAAGGTATCAAATCCATAGGGAACGTGTCTGTCTAATCTTCTGTTCTAGTTCAACCAAGGACACCAAGATAAATGTGGCTTTGGGTAGAGAAGATTCATAATGGTTATCAGGTCCTAATCAAGGTAAGAGTACTACTAGGATGCTTGTATTGAGCATCCAGTTTTCCCCTGCATCCACAGTGCGATTCCGACCAAGAGCTTGCTGCGTTGCCGAACGTCGAGGATTTCAAAGGACAGATAGGGTTGTCGCCACCTACTGCCTATCTCTAGCAATCCATGGACTACGCGATAATCAAAGGTAACCTACGGAATAGACACCACGTCTATGCTTTCAATTACTCTCTTAGTCTCTAGCTACGATGGTACAAGACTAAGGTCTCTAACTAAATAAAGCGCTGAGCGAGCAAAGAAACTAAGTAAAAAACTTACTTAAAAAGGCAACTTAAATACCAAGAAAGGAATCACGAAGACATACTAAATATGGGAACCATCCGTCGAGGTACAAGCATGGAGAAGAGGTGGACAGGCCCACTCCTCCTACGGTCCCTTCACTCTCTCCCTATTTTCTAAGAACTTTTGCAGTGCTAAAGCCTTTAGGAAATGAAGGAGAGTGGAGGCACTCCCCTCCTTATATAGGGCCCACATGCGGTTCCTGAGGCAGTAACTGCCGTCCTAACCGGGCCAACCGACCTTAGAAAGGCGGTAACAGGCGACACATGGAAGCGGGGGATGAGGGGCCCACCCTCTGTTCAGCCGAACAGGGGTGTTCGGCCGAACATGAGCCGGCTCCTTTCATACCCCACTTCCTCTGGGGCACTGATAGGTGGGTACCTTTGTCAATTATCCCCATTAGGCCCCGTGGAACGTCGGTTTGCTCTATTTATGGGCCCGTGGATCCTTGTGTTGCGCTCTGATTGGCCGGAAGTGTGCTTTCTCCTATGATGACATGGATTTTACCTCATTTACGTGGGTAAACCACCTGCAAGCAAATATTTACAACCACTTGTGGAATTTGTCAGTCATAAACTTCTACTAGTATGTTGGACCTTTACTTTTATTGTTTTCTGCAGGTATTTGACAATCGGATTTGGTATTTTGTGACCGTCAATAGGGTCCACACTGTTCAATTCTTTTGAAAGGACCAATATAGCGGGGAGCTAATGTTCCTTTGATCCTAAATCGCTGAATACCATTCGTAGGTGATACCCATAAATAGACATGGTCGCCCTTCTTAAATATCAGAGGTCGACATCATTGATTGGCATACATTTCTTGCCATTGTTTTGCAACCTTTAGATTGGCCTGAATAATTTAAACCTTTTCTTCAGCTTGTTGCATAAGATCCAGTCCAAAAGTAACTCTTTATCCAGGTTCTGACTAATTTAATGGAGTTCTACAGCTACGACCATATAAAGCTTCAAATGGTGACATAACTGCGCTCTCTTGATAACTATTATTATAAGAAAATTCAACGAGAGACAAATATTCATCCCAATTACCACCATATGTCAATACATAGGCCCTAAGCATGTCTTCCAAGATTCGGTTGACATGCTGTTGACACTCCTTAACGCCATACCGAAATTGATAGCAACACGAGCATCCTGATGGTAATATCTATCGATCATAGAAGAATTCGCAAGCGGACAGATAATACCGTAGTAGCACTTCCCCAAGAGAGTATTCAAGGATTATCGAATCTAAAGAATGGTCTGTGTTTATCCAAAGTCTAGTCAGGTCCAAGGACACGAGAGGATAAATGTGGTGTAGGATAGAGACGTTT
The DNA here is from genome assembly GCA_030378355.1 of Eleusine indica. Taxonomy (NCBI): domain Eukaryota; kingdom Viridiplantae; phylum Streptophyta; class Magnoliopsida; order Poales; family Poaceae; genus Eleusine; species Eleusine indica. Next base: position 40,547,145 of record CM059501.1, on the reverse strand, counting down.
ATCTATGGGTAAGCTCCTAATTAAAATTAGGTTGAGGCTTGGGTTATTGCTTCACGCACGGATTCATGTATTGAACGCATTCTTCAGGAGAACTTCGCCTTAAATGTTGATCTCCCGGCCGGGCGTGGAGAATTACGTGGGATCCTAGGGCTGTCACTTCCTAGAACCTACCTATCTTCTATGGGCAAGGCGACGATCAAAGATGACTTCTAACCTAATCACCTCGCTTACGTTATACGTCACTACTTAGCTAAGTCGTGTTGCGTAAACTAAGTATCCTAGATATGTGTATAATCGATATATACTATCTATTAATGATCTATGAGACTTTGAACCCATAATAACTAAGCACACAACTTGCCTAATAAGGAAAGCTTAAGAACATAAATAAACTTGGAAGAGTTACTCGATTACTCGGAAATGGCAAGGTTCTGACAAGGTACAAGGGTGGAGAAGAAGGCCCACAGACAAGGCTTCACTCCAAAGCTCCTTCTTCACTCTCTTCCTATTCTAGTACTACATAGGAGCAGCACTAAACCTTCTTGCTATATGGAATCACACTCTAATAATGTGTGCATGTGAAGTGAAAAAGCCATCTATTTATAGCCTTGCAAGGTCGGTTTAAAGGAGTAACCAACACGGAACAGCCATACAACTGCCTTCAAGAGAGCACCAGGAGTCGACACATGGAGGCGGTGGCCGAACCGCCTTTGCCCCAGGTTGGTCGGTCAGAGGCCCACAGGTCGGTCGACCTGGGCTTGGGGCTAACCGGCCTGTGCTTTCTCGGGGTGGCCGATGGGTGGGTCCTGATCATTTTAGGTTGGTAGTTTGGCTGAGTTACGTGGAGGAATCCCGTGAATCTGTGTCATCTATCCTTGTTCTTGCTTGTGATTCATTGATTTGGTAAATTCTTGGATAAATGACTTGGAAACTCCTTAATTCGTGATAAATTGACCTGCACTCAAATATTTACCAACACTTGTGGAAATCGTTACTAATAAACTCCTATCACTATGTTGGTTATCGATTTTAGCCCTTTTTATGCAGGTAATTGACGGTCAAATTTGGTAAAAGGACCGTCAACAAATCCCCCACACTTACCCTTTTACTCGTCCGCGAGTGAAAGAAAAAGGAATAAGGTGGAAACATAGTCTGTGAATAGATGAAGATTAATATGTAGATGTTTCCATGACATACCAGTGCTTGTACTTATGAAGTGTCTATCCTGCACATCATGGATGGTTGAGAGTTGGAATAGTACTATCTTTAGGAAATTCCTGCTCATGTTAACTATACCTCCTTGGATAACCTGAGTGTTCATTTATTGGGTCTATCTCTTCAATTGATTTACTCTCAATCACTCAAGTGGATGAAAATTTTCCTCACCAGGGCAATGCCCCTCTTTTCCCTAGTTCTAAAGATAGGCCTTTGTGTAGCTCAAGGTAGGGGTAAAAAGAGGCATACTTGTGCTTCATGATATTACTAAGTCAAAAACCGGATCCAGAGACAAGAAGCAAATCATGAGTCATGACCAAATATGTGCACCATGATAGAATGGAAAATGGAGGCTCTATGATGCTTCTCCTGGGAGGACCATGGCTATCTATTTTTTCTTATGAATTCTTCAAGGAGATTGAATATTTTTGCCACGCCATTCATGGGGCATGGATCTTTTTATTTTGTAATAGCCATAGTCCTGGTGAGTGAAGAGTAATTGAGCCTTTTATTTTGCGGATGATGGAATGAAATTTGTGCTCATATTTAGATCATAACGAAGGATGAGCAACTGTCCTAGGGTCACAACAATTTGACAAAGATCAATGAATACATCAAGCAGCATATGCATAGGGTTTCTTAAGATAATAAATCATATAGCTTTGGTAGGTATTTTCAAATGTCATGAGGAGTAGACCTTTTTTAAAATTTCAAACTCAAATTTTCAAAGATGGTTAGTAACATGAAACGGGTCATTCCTAAAGTCTACCATATCTCAACAATCAACAATCTAGGATGCAGGGGTTACTATTAAATTTTTAGCACAAGCATCAAGCATGACGTAGGAACAAAGGCATAAAATTTTCATCAAGTCAAGTCATGTTTGAATTTTGGAGTTTTCATGGCTTGCTCAAGTTGGATTTATTTATATTTTACTTTTACAAACTAAATCAACTCGAAACAGGGGAGGATATGATAGGAGACGGACAAACCTGACCGAGGTAGAAAGGTGGGTCCAGGAGGTGCCACCTCCAGGTCGGTCGACCTGGAGGGCCCAGGTCGGTCGACCTAAAGGTGGGCCCTTTCTGACCCTCCTTTTTGCTGCTGGCCGGTGCGATGGTGCTTTGCGCAAATATGATTGTTTTCATTGTGTTTGTTCGTCCAATGTCACGAGTCCTCCCCCCACACTTATTTCGTTGTCTGCCTTTTTCAAACACAACAAGAAAACACAAACATGCTCTGTCAGTCTTATGGACCGGGGATCCTAAACTCTTTATTTTTTTAATAGATACTTACATTGGAAAGGGATATAAATTAATGGAATGAAATAAATAAAGGGGAAACCTAAAAAGAACCTATTTTCTAATCAATAGGAGCTAAACGGTTTGTGCTCTAAGAAGCATAATATTCCTGTTCTAAACCATTCAACTCATAAATCCGTTTAAGCTTAATGGAAAAGCCTAAGTTGTGGTCGACCAATTATGCCTTTAATTCAGCACAATAGGATCAAGCCACCGTTAGCTCCTTGACAAAGCTCTTGTTATCCAGCTCCAATCTTTCAATTTGCTTGGCCAAGTACGTGACAGTGACCTCCTCCTCCTCACCATCTCATTCTTCTCCCTTTCCTCAGTTGTCAAGCCTAGAGAGGGAACAGGATCGGAAGGGATGACGTGGAGGAGAAACCACACCCCTTGTAGGATTGGGGGTGAAACACCCCATGGCCCCCTTTCCTTTCCTTGGACCGGTAGGGGTTCCTCTCTGTAGCGGTGGAGGCGCCTTGATCTCTAGGTACTGATGACTCACCACCAGTCCCTCCTCCTTTGTCAGCAAGGTGTCGATGTAGTCCCCCACTGGTTTGGGCGACCGTGCCCCCAGCTGGGTACTTGCGAAGAGGGCTGGATCGATGGGTTTCTGCACCAACCCGAGGTGTACAACAAGAGGGTTGCTCGCCATGATCTCCCGAGGAGTTTGTGGCGGCATGGAACTGCTGGGCTTGGATGTGCTGTTGGTCTTTGTCATGGCGGCAAACAAGGTGAAAGTGTTTTGGTATGGAAAAGAATGAAGTCAGGAAGAGGTTATACGGAGGGTTGTAGGTTCTGCGCCATCACGAAGAGATTTCGGGATAATCATGAGGCTATAGATAGGGAAGGCTAGACAGCACGCACCAGAAAGCAGAGGGGAAACGAAGCCAACCCTAGATTAGTCGACCTAGGGGCCTCCAGTCAGTCGATCTAGGCCTGGACGGGTTCCCGGCCTCCTTTCTGGTGTGTGCTCAAATGTCCTTAAGAGCCTTACCTACGTTGCTATTTGGGTCAGAAATACTTAGAGTCCAAGATAACACGTGAATCAATTAAATTTATGACATCTATCTCTTCCTTTGAATCATTAGGCTCAAGAAAAACTTTCAAGCGGTGACCATTTACCTTAAAAAAATTTCCGTGTTTATCACGGAGTGTGATTGCTCCGTGTGACATAGCGTCAATGATGTCAAACGGTCCTTCCCACTTGCTTCTAAGCTTTCCATTCCCAAAAAGCTTTACTCATGAATTAAAGAGTAATACTGTAAGCTTCATGACCATTGATGATTGGATCCCCAAGGTATGAATGTTTTGATGATAGATGACAACTATGAAATTGTGAGCTAATATCTACATAAGTGTTGTCCTTGCAGGAATCATGTCTAAACTCTACTACAAATCATATGGATAATGGCGGCCTTGGCAATGGATGACAATGACCACAAGCTTGGAGGCTTGTGAGCTTGATGGAGTCCAAGGGTTGGTGGAGATGGATCAAAGCTAAGGACAAGCTATGGAGCAAGTGTTAGGAATACTTGTCTAGTTGTTAGGGCTTTGAGTCCATAGGAAAAAACGGACTATCAAGGCGGTCTAGATCATATCTCTTAGGTTACACTAGGTGGTGATGTGCATGGATGCTCGGTCAAATCATAGGCACTAGGTGACAGTGGAGAAGCCAAGGAGGTGTTCAGAGAAGCCGGGAAACGAAGTCAAGCGAGGATGTGGAGTTTCAGCTTCTGGACGTAGTGACCGGACAGTGGGGTCAGTGGAGACCGGACTGTATAGTCACTAGGAGACTAGAGAAAAGTCTGCGAGGAAGTCTGTCAGTGCGAAGACCTATAGAGCCCGGACAGTACGGTCTGCAAACCGAAAGGTTCGGTCTGTATGGAGGTTACTCAGGACAGAGAAGTGCAGAAGATGGTTCTCTCTGGAATGGAGAGAGAATGTACAGACCGGATGGTCCGGTCTGCTGACCAGACGGTCCGGTGAGTACAGGAGGTTGTAGGCACAATGAAGCCAACGGCTCTAGGAACCGTTCCAGGAGTGACCGGACGGTCCGGTCAGGCAGTGACAAGACTGTTCGGTCAGTGTGTCCAGAAAGGCAATCTCGTGGAGCAACGGCTACTTTGAGGTTGGGAGCCTATATAACTTTGTTGCTGGGGTCTTGGAGACCTCTCTTGTCCAGTGGAATTGCTTGGAGCATTTGGTGTGAGCCGACAGGAAAGGAAGAGAGCACTAGGAGGAGATATTGCATATCTTGAGAGTGCTAGTGAGAGTAACTTGAGCATTGATGCACATCTAAGGCTAGAGTGTCCTTGAGGGTGTGATCTAGGTTGTTACTCTTGGTCTATGGTGAGACCTAGACCGGTTAGGTGTCGGCGATCGAGCCTATCATGATTGGTTGTGAAGGCCGTCACACATTTGTACCCGGTTTGAGCTCGTCGGTGAAAGGGGCATCGCTAGTGAGCGCCCGTGTCGGCTCGGGGAGTCCGGCAAGTTTTCGAGGGAGAGAGCTTGTGCCTTGGTGGTAGTGGTGACGCACACTGTGTCTTCACTCCGGGAGTGATTGCGGGCTCATGGGCGAGAACTCCACATTGGTGGCGAGAGGGGCCGGCACCCTGGCGGGTGTGGTCCAATGAGGATTAGGGGAAGGCACCATCCTTTTGAGACCACGGGAAAAAATCATGAGCATTCCTTGACCCCCTCTTTACTATTCCAAAATTGTGTGCTCTAGCAACTAGGTTGAATTGTGGTTTGCATAGGCTAGTGTGTGTGGTTTTCGCGCTTGCTTTCATCATGGACACTAGCATGTGTAGGGTCCTTGCCTCCTAGAATTGTGCAATGATTGCTTGGCTCTAGTAGTGTAAATTAAAGTATTCAGATTTGTGGTCGGCTTACCGATTCACCCTAATCCCCCCCCCCCCCCCCGCCCCCCCCCCTCTCGATACGCCTTTGGTCCTTACAAGTGGTATCAGAGCCAAGTGCTCATCTTTGAGGCTTCACCACCTTGAGCAAGGATGCCAGGACAGGTGGGAAGTGTTCCCATATTCGATGGGAAGCACTACGGGTATTGGAAGGCTCATATGCAAGCCTACTTGGAGTCCCTTGATCCAGAGATATGGATGGTGACCCATGAGTCTGATGTGGATGTGAACCTACTTGAGCCTGATTTCATTAAGAACAACGCTAACGCCAAGAATGCTCTATTTGCATGCATATCTAAGGATGTTTTTGCTAGGTTGGATGCAAGTTCGATAGAACACGATATCTGGACTGAGATTCGGGGTCTCCATGAGGGTACTACTGATGTCAAAGAGGAAATATACTATGTGTTGAAGAACAAGTATGATAACTTCACTAAATTGCCACATGAGAGAGGTAACACTATTTATTCTCGCTTTCATGTACTAGTGAAGGAGATCAATGCTCTTGGGGATGACTTCAAGCTGAAGCCTGTTGAGGTGATAAGAAGATTCTTGAGGCTATTCAAAGACCCCAAGTATGAGTCTATCATCACCTTCACCTTACAAGGTGACCTCAAGACAAAGACCATGAAGGATGTACTTGGCAAGTCACTGCTTTTGAGAGCTATCAGTTTAATATGGATGATCCTTAACCAGCCAACCTTGCTCTTCAAGCTGAGAAGCAAGAGCCTATCAAGAGCAAGAAGGCAGTGATTGAAGAAGAAGAAGATGATGATGAAGATGACTTGAGTGAGGACTTGGCTCTTCTCATGAAGAAGATGAGGACCTTCAAGAACAAGTTTTCTTCCAAGTCCAAGGGTAGGTTCTTCAACTGTGGGTCCAAGAACCACTTTGTTTGAGATTACCCCAAGCCAAAGAAAGAAGCTTTCAAGTCTCAAGACACAAGTGACGAAGAAGAAGAAGACACCAAAGCTTAGAACAAGAAGAAGTACTTCAACAAGGACAAGAGCAAAGGCAAAGGCAAAGCTCGAGATCATAAGAAGAAGTTGTCACGCAAGGCCCTTGCTGGAGAGTGGACAAGTGACAACTCAAGTGACACATCCTCTTCCTCAAGCGATGATGAAGAAGTGGCTGGCCTAGCCATGATCAGGACCGCACTTCCATGATCTCTTCCTCCACCTCTCACATTCCTCATGGCCACGAGCCAACTTGGGGAGAGTAAGGATGAGAGCAGTGATGATAGCGATAATGAGGAGCTCTTATGTGTTGACCTTTGGAGTATGTTTGAGCAAGCTCGTGACATCACCATCAAGAAATCCAAAATGTTGGATGTGGTAAGAAAAGAATATAAGTTGGCTAAGGACCATGTTGGTGAGCTTGAGAGTGAGCTCAAGGACCTTGTCACATCTCATGAGGCCCTAAACAAGAGTTATTACAAACTCAAGGGTGATCATGTAGAGCTATGTGAGAAGTACGGGCCCTTGAACTTACTTTTGAGGCCATCAATGTTGATAACATTGTCTCTCCCTCCTCTAGTTCATCTAAGAGTGATGCTTCTACTATGTGTGATGAACTAACCACCTCGATCGAGGTTTCTTCTCTCGAGCCATTTGTTTCGGAGGAATATCACAAGCTCAAGGAAGAGAGGAAGATGGTGATCGACGCCTTCGAGAGGCTCACACGAGGTAGAGCCATCCACAAGGAGATTCTTGGGAGAAACCTTGTGAACAATGTCTCCCACCGGGGACTTGACTCATATCCCGCCATCATTGACATCATCGGGACAAGTGACTCCATCCCCGCATGGATCAAGCCCCTACTCACCGACCACTACTATTGCGAGAGGTGTTGCAACGATGGTTACACCATCAAGGATTGTGCTATGGTGAGACATTCCATTGTTTTACTTAACACTAACTTGTTCTATGAGAACACATATTTCAAGCTTTTTAGGAACAAGGATGGCAAGTTGAATGTTATGGCTTTAGGACCACCAAACAAGAACAAAAAGGTCAAGAGCATATGGGTGCCTAAGTGCATTGTTGATCTTGAGAGGTCAACGAAGTACAAGTGGGTGCCCAAGAACAAGACCTAGAAGATGGTGGTGGTGGTGGGCCGGGAGCTTACTTGAAGATCAAGTGAAGTCCACCACAAGTGACATGGACCTCAACAACATATCTACTCATGAGGGAGGTACCCGTGTTTGTTCTTGGTAGTTGTAGTGTGTTTTACTTGTCTTGCATCACATGGTAATTAGGACACCTTTGTGACTAGTATGCCTTGCATTCATGCATGTGTAAATAACTAAAAGAAAAAACACATAAAAATTAGTCAATGTCCAACCACTCAAGATAGCTATAAGCAAGGGGGTGTGCTTGAGATGGTGGTTTGGCTTCTTTCAAGGCAAGGGTATGGCTTATAGTGAGTAAGCTTGAGAGGGTTTGAAACTTGATATTGTTAGGTTTCCTTTGTGTCTTGTTTAATATTGCTTGCATTCACATGGCATGTTTACTTTCATTGCATATGTAAAAATCTTGTTGCATGCATCATATAGGAAACACAAAGGAGGCTTGTCATATTTGTAGATATTTGTGCTGCATGGTCTATATGAGATTATATCTCCACAAGTGTGACCACAGGAAAGGATTGTGCTTCATGCCCATTGAGCAAGGTCTTATGAACTCCGAGGTTAAACCGACTCGCACGGTTCATGGACTAAGGCTCATCCATACCCATTTAGTTCTTAATTGCCTTGATTCTTATTTGCTCGATTCTCCATTTGGCATTTGCGAAAATTATAAGGCCATAAAGAGCCACTTTTTGAAAATGAGTGTTTGAGAGTTCCCTCCATGTTCCAAGTGCAGTGTTTATTTGGGTGTTAAGTGAGGGCACTTGGAAATTAGAGAAAATCCTTGATTCAACAAAATTGTGGAAATGACCATACGGTCCGGTGAGTAGACCATACAGTCCGGCCTGTGCAGCAATGCACAACTTTCCAACCATGGTGAATGTTGATAATGATGAATACTGCAATATTACCTTGTAACTTCACCTCTGAATATCGAATAGAGGCTCCGCAGCTTAGCGCTCGGAGGTGACGCCAAGCATCTCCGAGCGATGGCTTGACTTGAGAGGGTTCCATGCTGGAACACAGGCTCTGCATCTTAGTACTCTGAATGTCGAACAGTCGAAAGCTTGCAAGGGTTCGATGCTTGCTGCTCTGGGGTTCTGGGCACGACATGACTTGCGAGGCTTCCCGGCTTGCTGCGCAAGGGTTTCAATTGCTGCTCTTTTAAAGGTTTCACACTTGTCGCACGAGGGTGTCGCGCATGCCGAACGGGGGTTCTGAATGCAGCTTGACTTGTGAGGGCTCGGTGTTTGCAGTTTTTGAATTGTGCAAAGGTGAACCATGCTAATCAAGGGATCGAGCCTCTCGGATAGTTTGTGAATTAATAAGCGAGGGTTACATATGGGTAGACTGATTTACTATACAGCCTTGGCTAACCTTCGATTTGATGTGTATGGTGGCGTCAAATGGTTGTTTGTTTTCTGAGAGAGCTTCCGGAGGTGCCCTGGGAGTTCCACGGAGGTAGCTTGACCTTACTCGTCGAGGGTTCCTAGGGTGCCTCTAGGGTAGCATGACTTGTCGCTCGAGGATTCCGAGAGTGCCTTAAGGGCAACCTATCTTGCTGCTCAAGGGTTCTGACTTCTGAGGGTGCCTCGAGGGTAACCTAACTTGCTGCTCGAGGGTCTCGAGTGTAGCCTGAGTTGCCGCTCGAGGCTTCCGATGCTGTCTCGAGGGTAGCCTGAGTTGCTGCTCGAGGCTTCCCATACTGTCTCGAGCGTAGCTTGAGTTGCTGCTCGAGGCTTTCGATGTTGTCTCGAGGGTAGCAGGCCATCTTTCCTGGTGTATCCGAGGTCTTCAACTTTCGAGGGTGCCTCGAGGGTAGCCTGACTGGGTTTATACTAAAGACAGGCTGCCTTGTGTGGAGGTGATGACAGGTTGAGCGAGGTTGCTGCTTTTGGCTTTCTCTTTTGCATGATCAAGGTATGCTAAGCCACGAGCCCCTGAAGGTGATGAGTTTTTGCTTTATTGTTGGCTTTCTATTTTGACGATCGAGGCTTTGCTATGACAAATGACAGGAGCAAAATGGTTAGAAAGTGTTTTTTTAATCAAGTCAAATTAATTGGACTGTTGAAGATGATAGCATCAAAAAATTATGTCTTGTGGAAAGAGGCATGTCCTTCGTTGATTGATAAAAGTTGTGTAGCTTCGCTGATCCATCGTGGGCATTTTCCAGAATGAAGGTACGATTTCAAGCAAAAATAATATTGCTCACGTTCACTCTAATGCACTCTCACTTTTTTCTTCTCATCTCTCCAAAAAAAAAATAACGTGCCAACCATGATGGGCGCCAATGTTGGAGTTGAAACCTCTGAACATGAGAGATGAGAGGGAGTGAGACAGAAAGTGGGCAAGTGAACAAATAGCCAAAGGTCCTCTTCCTCAAACCCTACCCCTCTATTTATAGGGGAAGAATGGGGGAGGTTGATGTTTATTCCATTGGTGGGGTTCAATATTACAGATATACCCCTAGACTTTACAAGAAGGTCCCTATATCTCTAGATTGGGACTCCTTTATACAACAAGGGGGTCTTAGCCTATGATACGTATGGCTATGCCCTAACACGTACCCTAGATAATACGCCATCCTGTTCAGAAGACAGTTATACTCGTGTTCTCTTTACCAATTTCAGCAAGCAAGTGAACTATTCATATCACAATTTTGACTCGAGAAGCAGTTGGGCGAACCCGGACAATTTAAGATGAATTGTAACTGGCTCACGCACACCATTTTATTGAAATTTGCATATGGCCAGCTAATCAACATTGTTAAATTTCAAAGTTGTGGGAAAGGCTCAACTTTCAGTACAAGAACCTCGAGGCAAGGAAAAGAATGATATGCCTCATACATGAATGCAACAACAATAATGAAGATGGTAAATAGTGCTCAATGTCAGAAGATACAAGAGTCTAATGGATACATAACACAAGGCTAGTGCAACTTTGCGCTCACAGTGTCACATCAATATACAGTACAATAGACACATGTGTACAAGAAACAAGTGATGTCACAACTATGATACATAGCTCTGACATTACATAAATCTTCATTATATTTGGTAGCCCTAGGGTGGCTTCTAAGCCTTCTTTGAACGGTTCAGTAATAAAATTTTAGAATTGCTCCAACCAAGTGAACAGAAACTGTTTCTACTGAACAGTCAATCAAAATTCTCAATTCTAGAAATCTCATTGTCGACTCAAAAATGATGCTTAGTATTTTACTGTAGAGGACTTCATAAGCTTTCCAGGATGTACTCATACACATCCATCACATCAACAAAAATAAAGTTATTCAATTCTCAAGTTGATGCTTGAACATGAAGTCTGAATGAGCAGTACACAAACTTTCGCATACTGGAGCTATGCTGGAAAGATTTAAATTTACAATTGAGCTGTAAATTTAAGAAAACTTCAATATCTTGCCAACCCATATTTTCCCAACAATTTATTTAAAGTAAAACTGAAGTTATGAATTTTGCAATCAGCCCATGATTCTGTCAGTCTGATGAGTGAGCAAAGTATCAGACTCAGCTTCATTGACCAATCTGAACCACATTCATACAGATTCATGAAACGATTATACTAACAAAGTTGTAGCTAGTTAAAAGAACTTTCCAACGGCTACTCATGGGAAATTTTAGGATACCTACATCAGGAGATATGAATTTTTACATCTGACCTGTCAGATTTTGACCGACAGGAACAGAATTATCACTACAACAAAAGTGTCCTATAGTGGCGGGGCAAAACCCACTATAGCGGCGGGTGGGCAGCCCCGCCGCTACGTTAACGCTGCTAAAAAAAAGAGCTCTAGCAGCGGCTGTCCTGTGGACGAAACAACCCGCAGCTACGACGAAACTAGTAGCGGCGGGTGACATCTTCACCCGCCGCTACTCTTAAACCCGCAAAACAAAAAAAAAGCCCGCCCACCGGCCTGCTTGTAGTCCACGCCAGATCCACCGCAAAAGTTACTTGTGTTCGTCACCTGCCGGTTGGATCTGCGAACGTGCCGCTGTCTGCGCTGGCTGAGGGAGTACAAGGACGGGAGGCAGGGCCACCGTCGTTGCCGCTGCACGTCGCCGCTGTCATGTGACCCCGGGCCCGGCCGCCGTGCCGCCTCGAGCATCAAAGGAGGGAGGAGGTGGAGGGGCGCAAGGATGGGGCAGTGCTGAAGGAGGGAAGGTCCACCCGTTGCCCGTCAGGATCTGAAGCTCCACGGTCGGATCCGCCCGCCTCCGCATTTGGGATGAGGAGGAGCGGCACCGCCGCCGCTATATCAGTGCTTGCCTCCGCATCCGAGGTGGAGCGGCGCCGCCGCCACGGGATCCGTGCTCGCCTTGGAGGAGGATGAAGAGGAGGCGGCGTCATGGCCAGGGGAGGAGGAAGAGGCGGTGGTGGCCGAAGGGGTGGGGAGGAGGCGATGGCGTCGTGGCCAGAGGAGGAGGAGGTGGCGCCGCGGTGGCCAGGGGAGGAGGAGGAGGCGACGGCGTTGTGGCCAGGAGAGGAGGAGGAGGCAGCGGTGCGGTGGCCAAGGAAGGAGGAGGCGGTGGCGCCTCGGTGGCCGAAGGGGTGGGGGGGAGGCGGCGGCGTCGTGGCCAGGAGAGAAGGGAGGAGGAGGGTTGCGGCGGCTGGGAGAGAGAGAGGAGGAGGCAAGTGTCGAGCTGAGTGTTAGGGTTTGCACATATTTTATATGTGTCAATGGACTAGTGGGCTTATGGGCTCACAAATAGCAGCGGCTGAAAGCATAGGCTGCCGCTAGAAACAAGGAAACTATTTTTAGCGGCGGCCCATAAAGTGACCCACCGCTATTAATTCATATTTAGCGGTGGTTCGACTCTGGATCGTGTTTTTAAGCACTGTAGACAACTGTAGTGGCGGGGGAAAATTTGTGCGCTGCTACTTAAAAATTAGTTCCGCCGCTAAAAGCCCTTTTTGTGGTAGTGTATATTTCTTCACTTTCTGGAGCGCTTTCCAACAAAATTTCATTTCAACAAGAGTTGTGACATTGTAAGCTTCATGACCATTGATGGGATCCCCAAGGTATGAATGTTTTGGTGATAGATGACAACTATGAAATTGTGGGCTAATATCTATACGAGTGTTATCTATGCAGGAATTATCTCTAAACTCTACAACAAATCATATGGATGATGGTTGCCTTGGCGATTGATGACAAGGACCACAAGCATGGAGGCTTGTGAGCTTGATGGAGTCCAAGGGTTGATAAAGATAGATCAAAGCTGAGGACAAGCTATGGAGCAAGTGTTTGGAATACCCGTCTAGTTGTTAGGGCTTTGAGTCCATAGGAAAAACCGGACTATCAAGGAGATCTAGGTCAGTTCTCTTAGGTTATGTCTGGTCGGTGATGATGGATGCTCAGTGAAATCACAGGCACTAGGTGATAGTGGAGAAGCCAAGGAGCTGTTCGGAGAAGCCAGGAAACAAAGTCAAGCGAGGACGAGAAGTTTCAGCTTCTGGACGAAGAGACTGGACGTTCGGTCAAGGAGTGAGTGGTCATCAAAGGAGAGAACAACCCAGTGAGAAGACTCAGTGAGGATACTGCCAGAGTCGAGCCTGTAGAGATTGGATGGTCCTGTCTATACAAGATGACTTTGGGCAGCAAGGAAGCAGGACCCTAAATGTTTCTAGACTGGAGAGAAAAACGGACCGGACGGCCCGGTCAATTGACCGTACCATTCGATCAGTATAGGATTTCAGCAAGGCAGAGCCGTTGGTGTTGAGGATTGCACTGACCGGACGGTCCGGTCAGACAGTGACTCGACAGTCCAGTCAATAGTTCTAGAAAGCTGATTTTATAGAACAACAGCTAGTTTGAGGTTGAAAGCCTATATAACTTCGTAGCTGGGGTCTTGGAGACCTCTCTTGGCCAGTCGAATTGCTTGGAGCATTTGGTGAGAGCCAAGAGGAAAAGAGGAGGGCACAAGATGGAGATATTGCATATCTTGAGAGTGCTAGTGAGAGTAACTTGAGCACTGATGCACATCTAAGGCTAGGGTGTCCTTGGGGGTGTGATCTAGGTTGTTACTCTTGGTCTATGGTGAGACCTAGACCGGTTAGGTGTCGGTGATCGAGCCTATCGTGATCGGTTGTGAAGGCTGTCACACGTTTGTACCCGGCTTGAGCCCACCGGTGAAAGGGGCATTGCTAGTGAGCGCTCGTGTCAAATCGGGGAGTCCGGCAAGTTCTCGAGGGAGGCGAGCTTGTGCGAAGATGGCAGCGGTGATGTGCACCGTGTCTTCACTCTAGGAGTGATTGTGGTCTCGTGGGCGAGAACTCCACATCGGTGGCGGGAGGGACCGGGAATCCGGTGGGAGTGGTCCAACGAGGAGTAGGGGAAGGCGCCATCCTTCCAAGACCTCGGAAAAAATCATGAGCATTTCTTGACCCCCTATTTACTATTCCGCAATTGTGTGCTCTAGTAACTAGGTTGAATTGTGGCCTGCATATGCTAGTGTGTTTGGCTTCCGCGCTTGCTATCATCATGAACACTAGCATGTGTAGGGTCTTAGCCTACTAGAATTGTTTAGGTTGCAACGATTATTAGGTCCAAGAAGTGTGAATTGAAGTATTCGGATTCGTGAGCGGCTTACCGATTCACCCCCCCCTCGGTACGCCTTTGGTCCTTACAAGTGATATCAGAGCCACGTGCTCATCTTTGAGGCTTCACCGCCTTGAGTAAGAATGCCGGGACAGGTGGGGAGTGTTCCTATATTCAATGGGGAGGACTATGGGTATTCAAAGACTTGCATGCAAGCGTACCTAGAGTCCCTTGATCCAAAGATATGGATGGTCACTCACAAGACTGATGCGGATGTGAACCAGCTTGAGCCTAATTTTATTAAGTGCAACGCTAAGGCCAAGAATGCTCTATTTGCATGCATATCTAAGGATGTCTTTGCTAGGTTGGATGCAAGTTCTACAACACATGGTATCTATACTGAGATTTAGGGTCTCCATGAGGGTACCAGTGATGTCAAAGAAGAAAGATACTATATGCTGAAGAACAAGTATGATAACTTCACTAGATTGCCACATGAGAGAGCTAACACTATTTATTCTCACTTTCATGTACTACTAGTGGAGGAGATCAATGCCCTTGGGGATGACTTCAAGATGAAGCCTGTTAAGGTGATAAGTAGATTCTTACGGTTATTCAAAGACCCCAAGTATGAGTCCATCATCACCTTCACCTTGCAAAGTGACCTCAAGACCAAGACCATGAAGGATGTACATGGCAAGATCACAACCTTCAAGAGCTACAAGCTAGGTTTGATGATCCATAACCATCCAACCTTTGCTCTTCAAGCCGAGAAGCAAGAGCCTATCAAGAGCAAGAAGAAGGCAGACTGAAGAAGAAGACGATGATGATGAAGATGACTTGAGTGAGGACTTGGCTCTTCTCATGAAGAAGATGAGGACCTTCAAGAACACGTTTTCTTCCAAGTCCAAGGGCAAGTGCTTCAACTATGGGTCCAAGAACCACTTTGTTAGAGATTTCCCCAAGCCAAAGAAAGAAGCCTTCAAGTCCCAAGACTCAAGTGATGATGAAGAAGAAGAAGACACCAAAGCCAAGCAAAAGAAGAAGAAGTACTTCAACAAGGACAAAGGCAAAGTTCAAGACCACAAGAAGAAGTTCTCACGCAAGGCCCTTGTTGGAGAGTGGACAAGTGACAACTCAAATGACACATCCTCTTCTTCAAGTGATGATGGAGAAGTGTCCAGCCTAGCCATGATCAAGACCACACTTCCACGAGCTCTTCCTCCACCTCCCACGTGCCTCATGGCCGCGAGCCAAATTGGGGAGAGTGAGGATGAGAGCAGCTATGACAGCGATGATGAGGAGCTCTCATGTGCCAAGCTTTGGAGTATGCTTGAGCAAGCCCGCGACATCGCCGTCAAGAAATCTAAAATGTTGGATGTGTTAAGGAAAGAGTGTAAGTTAGCTAAGGACCATGTTGGTGAGCTTGAGAGTGAGCTCAAGGGCCTTGTCACATCTCATGAGGCTCTAAACAAGACTTATGACAAACTCAAGGGTCATCATGTAGAGCTATGTGAGAAGTATGAGGCCCTTGAACTTACTTTTGAGGCCATCAATGTTGATAACCATGCCTCTCCCTCCTCTAGTTCATCTAAGAGTAATGCTTCCAGTATGTGTGATGAACTAACCACCTCGATTGAGGTTTCTTCTCTTGAGCCATTTGTTTTGGAGGAATATCACAAGCTCAAGGAAGAGAGGAAGATGGTGATGGATGGTTTCGAGAGGCTCACACATGGTAGATCCATCCACAAGGAGATTCTTGGGAGAAACCTTGTGAACAATGTCTCCCACTGGGTACTTGGCTCATATCCCGCCACCATCGATATCATCGGGACGAGTGATTCCATCCCTGCATGGATCAAACCCCTGCTCGTCGACTACTATTACGAGAGGTGTTGCAAGGATGGCCACACCATCAAGGATTGTCCTATGGTGAGAAGTTCCACTGTTTTGCCTAACGCTAACTTGTTCCTTGAGAACACACATTTCAAGCTTTTTAGGAACAAGGATGGCAAGGTGAATGCTAAGGCTTTGGGTCCACTAAACAAGAAGAGAAAGGTCAAGAGCATATGGGTGCCTAAGTGCATTGTTGATCTTGAGAGGTCAACAAAGTAC
Source organism: Eleusine indica (assembly GCA_030378355.1). NCBI lineage: Eukaryota > Viridiplantae > Streptophyta > Magnoliopsida > Poales > Poaceae > Eleusine > Eleusine indica. The sequence continues at coordinate 40,530,909 of CM059501.1, read as the reverse complement.
AAGTGGGTGCCCAAGAACAAGACCTAGATGATGGTGGTGGTGGTGGACCGTGAGCTTACTTGAAGATCATGTGAATTCCACCACAAGTGACATGGACCTCAACATCATATCTACTCATGAAGAAGGTCATCCTGTTTGTTCTTGGTAGTAGTAGTGTGTTTTTCCTTCTCTTGCATTGCATGGTAATTAGGACTCCTTTGTGACTAGTATGCTTTGCATCCATGCATGTGTAAATAACTAAAAGACAAACGCATAAAAATTTGTCAATGTCTAACCCATCCATGATAGCTATAAGCTAGGGGGAGTGCTTGAGATGGTGGTTTGGCTTCTCTGAAGGCAAGGGTATGGCTTATAGTGAGTAAGCTTGGGAGGGGTTCAAAGTTGACATTATTAGATTTCTTTTGTGTCTTGTTTAATATTGCTTGCACTCACATGGCACATTTACTTTCTATGCATATGTAAAATGCTTGTTGCATGCATCATATAGGAAACACAAAGTAGGCTTGTCACATTTCAAGATATTTGTGCTTCATGATCTATTTAAGATTACATCTCCGCAAGTGTGAGCAAAGGAAAGGATTGTGCTTCATGCCCATTGAGCAAACTCTTATGAACTCCGAGGTTAAACCCACTCACGTGATTCATGGACTAAAGCTCATACATACCCATTTGGCTCTTATTTGCCTTGGTTCTTATTTGCTCGATTCTTCATTTGGCATTTGCGAAAATTATAAGGTCATAAAGAGCCACTATTTAAAAAGGAGTGTTTGAGAGTTCCCTTCGTGCTCCAAGTGTAGTGTTTATTTGGGTGTTAAGTGAGGGCACTTGGAAAATAGAGAAATTCCTTGATTCTATGAAAAATCTGGTAGTGACCGTACAGTACGCTCTAGGGACCGTACAGTCCGGTCTATGGTCCAAAGCACAGGGTTTCGGGTCAACTAGATGAAGTGACCAGACAGAAAAGGTCTTAAGACCATACCGTTTGGTCTATGGCAACTTCCCAGAATCTCCAAAACTAACCGAATAGTCCGGTCTTTAGACCGTACCGTCCGGTCACTACATTGAAATCACGAGTATGTTTTCAATCTGTGACCATTGATCTCGCCTTGTTTAGATCTCGGTCGTCCATAAAGAATTGACCTAGGTCAAAATCGAAGTAAGTCATTTGGTTTCTTCTTCGTTCTCGTTCCTGACACTGAGAGCAGGTCCCGAGCTCGCCGCCCGCCACCTCGCCTCCCGTCGCCAACCTTGCCCCCGCTCCAATGAGCCGCCGCTCGCCGTCGCTGCACCCGCGCAGCCGCGCGCCCACGAACCCTAGCCGCATAGCAGCTCCACCGCCGCCGCCGCACCTTCGCGCCTCATCGCCGTCGTGCGCTGTCGCCTCTGTTCTCCTGCCCCCGTGCGCGCACATATCTAGACCAGAGCAGTAGCTCTCCCCCAGAGGCAAGCCCCATCAACAGCTAGCGCAAAGGTTGATCCTTTTCTCCTTCCTCCATTGTCGGCGACGAAAAGCTCCAAGTTCCAATCTTTTCAGGTGATCAGTTGTGATTCTTCTCGGTGTTGGACATCTATTCCTCCAGGGTATTGTGATTTTCTTTTATTTCATTGATTATGCCCTAAATTTCGAGTAATTAGTTTAATTGATGCAATTAATATAGACTGTCTATGTTTAGTTGCATTAATTGTTAATTAGCTCAACCTAGGTTGCAATTAATTCCATGCATATCTATTAATTGCAATTCTAGGGTCTGTCTCGCATCTAGTCTACAGTTAGATTTATTGCAAACTATTTAACTGTACACTAGATGACTCACATCAACCACATATAGTCGATGATCACTATTGATTACATTGCGTTATTTGTTTAGTGATCATGTCCTTCATTCAGTGCTGGGATATCTATTGTGCATTCTTACCTAGCGATGCTTTGCTAGTAGATTTATGTAGGTTCTATGCTTATCCTGTCTATACCTACATGCGTGCAGTGACAGCAGTCAGCAGCAGCAGAGATGGCAGGATCTGGATAGGATAAGGGTAAGGGTAAGATACCAGAGAAGCCCAAGAGCAAGGTGAGGACAAGGCTGGACCTAGAGTCTGAGAGGGCCAAGAGGGTTGCACAGCACATAGAGGCCATGGAGGCTTCCCGCAGGACACCTAGATCACTCCTGATCATAGGTACTCAGACAGACAACCAGAGTCGTTGGAAGAGCAACAGGCAGAAGAACACAGGGCCAGAGCTGTACACATGGATCATGTTGCCATCGTGGTCGCAGGGTACTCCGACTTCTCGTGAGGGGAGGACATCGAGACATGCGGAGAAGGGATCCTCCATGCAGCAGGAGGAGATTGAGGAGGAGGAGTCAGAGTCAGAGGATTAAGGAACGAGAAGACGACTAGAGGGGGGTTGAATGGGAGCCTATTAAAATTCTCCAAGAGAACTTGGCCTATATCCCGATTCCACCAGCCCTGCCTCTCCTTATATAGGCCTAAGGGTTGTCCAGATGACCACTCTACCTTTGGCCTACATAACACTGTCACCTACCACCAGGGGCAAACTTATCCATCTTTCTCCTCGTTGCCCGAACGCCCTCGGGCCCTTCATGACTTTGCTTCGCCTCGAAGCAAGCTCCATGATGGTGCCAGATGCACCACCAACCACCGCCACTAGTTTTGAGGCCCAAACCGGGAAACCACCTTGCACGCTTCTCAACTTGATCTTGACACGTGTCACCTCGTCCCATGATCCTCCTCGTCAGCAAGTCTCTCCCGCCTCTGGTCCATTGGAAGCCTCTACTTGCACCGACGCCCCGTCACATTTGACTTGGTCAACCCCGCCGTCTTGATCACCACCCACGGTTTTGAAGCTCAACCGCGAAACCGTCCATGCTTCTTGCCTCTCCATGTGTATAGTATGGATCACCCTTGACTTCACCCGGCCTCCCGATTGTCCGGCCCCAAGTCTCCTACTTGTGTCCGATCCTCTCGTCGTTGACCGCCGAGTTGACTCCAGTGACCTACACATCATGACACAAGCAAACATATTTCCCATCTCCTACAAACTCTCCAAAATCTTTACCAACTCCGATTAGTCATAACCATGACATGCACAAACCCATGCAATACCCAAATTCTCGCATTTCAACTCAAACACCAAACTCAACCAATGTCAATTACTCATCACATATTGCAAACCATAGCACATATCGACATGGTTTCTCAATCTCCCCCTTGATGAGTACATTGACAACACCAAATGCACAAAGATTAGAGATAGAAATGCGAAACCGAATAAGCAATCCAAATGGCTACAACCCAAATAAATGGTGAAAAGTAGCCATCTAGCATAAGCTGGATCACAAAACCAAGAGTTGACAAAGAAAGCCACTCGAGAACGCAACGATCACGAACAGCGCATGAATAAGGCTCAAGGACATGATATGCTGCCCCTCAACTTGTGGTAGGTCTCATGTAATGCAAAATGGATCATTTTAAGTTTCTTTGCATTATTTGTGCATGACCCAATATTTTTTCTCCCTCTTTGGCAATGAACTCATCAAAGAGGCAAACATGCAATGCATGAAAATGCAAACCTAATGAGCTTCAACAATCATACAAACAAACATTTAACCTTGCTAATCATAAACAGAGAGCCATCAAGTATAAAAGCAATAGCTCACAATCATACAAATATCAAAAATAGATAGCAAGGCATAAACACCAACAGCTATACAAGCTAAGCAAAAATATTGACTAGCTTAGATAGAATCAAATTTGCTCATCATGAGAAAAGCTGCCACCACATGTGTAAGTACTCCCATCTAGGGCAAAACAAGCATCAAGTGAATCATAAGAATCTAGCCGGTCTCAATCTCAACCAAAGCACAAGCATTCGCAGAAAATAAGCTCTACAAACGCTCACATATGCAACAGAGACTCATAAGAAAAGGGAAAAGCATTATTCTTATGTCATCCTCATGTATCTTCTAATCCGTGCGGAGGGTCGTACGACTGGGTACGGCAAACATCCCGAGGCTTTGAAGCAAAATTTTTGGATTTAGCATTTTTATGTAACTTCTAATCCATGCGGACGGTCGCACGACTGGGTATGGCAAACACGCCGAGGCTTTGAAGCACAATCAACTTATTGTGCAAATTAAAAGCACAAGGATGAGCATGGCTTTGCGGCAAAAGGAACAAACATTCCCACAATGTTCCATCATGAGCTAAACATTTGCAAAGCCATAATTTGCAAACACAAGGTGCCAAAGACAAGATATCCTCTAGACTAGCCTCAACACAAGTCCTGATAAGGATAAAAGCAGTTAAACACATGGTGAGCAAGTCTTAGCAGGATTATAGCATAAGGTTCACAAAAAGCTTAGTTTACCTTTAAGATTAGCAAGTTGCTCAAAATAGTCTATAACAAGCCATCTAGAAAATCTAAGCATGAGAGATTACTAACACATCCACACAACTTAGCTCAAGCTCAATCATAGCAAAGAGAAATGCAAGAAGGCATAAGAATCAAAACACTCCTATGGATACACACAACACTCCTCCAAATCTGGACTTGCAAGGTCCAATGACTAGAGCTCGTGCACGACGACTAAATTTAGAGGTGAGCTCGTTCCTACGTTCTTCGCTATATGTTACTTTTGAGAATGGTTTGCTACCTAATGATTATTTTATGATTAGAAACCATGGAGAGGACCAGGAGATGATGGGAGAAGGAGTTGGGAATGTGGAGGACCAGCAAGGGCTTGGAAGCCAAAGTGGAGGCCCAATCAAAACCGACTTCGAGTCTGTTTCGGGGCCCAGGACCAGTCTGCACTAAAACAGTCGCCCAGGACGCATACGGACTCGGATTTGGACGTTCTACATATGCATGGAAAGATAAGGAGAAGACCTTTCCAATGCCGCCGGCCTCATCTCAAAATTCATCTGGAGTCATCGGGAATCGTCAAAACAAGAGAGAGTCCAGAATCTGTGTCGGTGCTGCGTCGCCTATTTTTGGCCTTTGGGCTTTGTATCTAGTTGAGCCCAATTAGGGGCGCGTCCAGAGGGTCTTGCACGACCCTAGGGTCTTTATATACAGCCGCCGCCGCACCATTAGGGTTCGGGTTTTGCTTAGATCAATTCTGTTCATAAACAGTTTCGCCGTTCATCAGTTTGTGAGACCCCAACTTCAAGAGTTTAATCATACATCTGCAATTGTGTTGTATTCTTTGTTGTTCTTGCTTGTGTTCTTGATTCGCAGGCAGGGATTAGCCTTCTCGGCGAGGTCAATCGTCTTTTGGCCGGTTGATAACCAGAGAAGATGTCGTGCTGCGATTGCGGGGTTTAGAACGTGCTGTTCTAAAGCCGGATCGATTTGTGTGTCGCCTCCGAACCAAATCAACTTACCAAGAACCTTTCGGAAGATCGGAAACCCTTGTTCACATCAAGTGGTAATCAGAGCTTCAGGTGCACCGTCAGGTTCGCACTACCCTTTAGTTTTGTTTTCGTGTTCTTCCTATCGTCCACAGAAAATACCAAAAAAAATTTCCCCCGCCCATAACCACGTGTTTAGCCTTTGCATATTTCAATTTCAGAGTCCATAGTGTTGAGTTTGTGCCCTAGTTCTTGTTTAGTCGCTGGTTTAGTTTGTGTTTTTGTTGTCAGTAGTGTTTCCCTTGCAACCCTAGCCGCCATCCCCTTCACCATCCTCGGTTTTGTCGGCTTTGTGTGCTAGGGTTGATTGATCAACACGCCTACCCTAATCCCACCCTAAACCTACCCTCACCACCTCGGACCAATTTTCACATATTCCACTTTCCGCTGCATCCACCTCGCCAAACAAAAATCCCTACCCGACCCCAAGCCGACTCGGATTTCACTCAAACCCCCGGGTTCTTCATAACCGATTCCGACACCCCTTCGGTAAAACAGTCATAACTTTTCGCTCGGTTGTCCGTTTTGGCTGAAATTTTTACAGGAGATTGTTGACAAAAATTTGAGCATACCCACAGTGGGCTACGCCCTGTGTGCCCTCGTCAAAAAATTCAAAAAAAATCGGGAAGATAAAGAAAAAATTCATTCAAGTTGAAACCCAACGTTTTATGAAACTTCAAGATTTTTTGTAGGCCACGTCCTAGCTCGGTTTGAGCTGAAATTTTTTGTGGTTTCTCCCTGTTTGCTAGTGAGTTGGAAAAAAATATCAAAAAAAATAAAATAAAAAAAAAGAAATTTGGGATTCCTACTAGTGCTCCATCTAGCCCCCTGGAATTTCTGAGTTTGACTGTTTTACACTAAGCCCCCTGTTATCGACTGTGTCCCTTTGTCTCTTTGTTTCTTCTTTGCTATCACTACTGTTCTAGGACATAGTTAGACCAGCAACTAGGGACAAGTTACTTGGGCACTTATTCAGCTTTACTATCTGTTTTTGATTTGTGTGCCACTCATATATATATATTTGGCCTTCCTAGCTCTACATACTTCTTCTGGACAGCACATAGGTTATTTTGTAACCCTTGCAATCGTGGAACACTTCTCCCTGGTATCCTTCGCTTTGTTGTTTTTAGAACTTTGTAACAGCTTTGCAAGAAGCTTACTTTTGCTGTGTTGAGAAGCACCACTGCTTAGTAGTTTTGTAGGGATAACCTTCACTTTTTGTTTCCTGTTTTGGTGTTTCTGATGTGAGGAAGCGATGGAGAGGGTGCTTCACCCTCAAAATTGGATGAGTGCGTGAGCCAAAGTCAGTTACAGAAGGCTTTGCAGGCGGTTCAGAGTGATTTGGCAGAGACGATCACCAGGGCCGTCACCGACGTCGTCACCAAGCTTCACCTGGGAGAAAGCATTGAGCGGTTGGATAAGAGAGTCTCTAAGCTAACCGATCAGGTTGTCGAATTGGAGACCGCTCACAAGACCAACAACAACACCAACACCAACACCAACACCAACAACGACGTTGAAGACGATCATGATGAAGCAACGGTGTATAAGGCTGATGGCACCGTCAATAAGTCAGCTACAAGGACCGCAAGGTTACGACGTCGTTTGCAACGTAACCCTCAAGGTATGGGTGGTTTCCAGAACCACAACCGTCGCACACAAGGTAACCATGCTCCAGATGACCCGTATGCTAAAATTAAGTTCTCAATTCCTTCATTTTCGGGTCAGTACGATGGTGATGCTTACCTTGATTGGGAAATAACGGTAGAACAAAAATTTAATGCCCACCTTGTTCCTGAACAACATAGAGTTAGACAAGCCACTAGTGAGTTTAAGGACTTTGCTATTGTTTGGTGGAGTGGTCTAGCTGCTGAAACCGATTTGCCTACTACTTGGGAAGAACTTAAGGTCGAAATGCGTGATCGTTTTGTTCCTCCTTCTTTTTATAGAGAAATTCGTAATAAACTGCAGCGTTTAGATCAAGGAGATAAAACTGTTCCGGAGTATTTTAGTGAGCTTCAGAAGGGTTTGATTCGTTGTGCTGTGGTTGAAAAAGTAGAGGATCAGATTTGCCGCTTTTATTCTGGTTTGAGAAAAGAAATTCAGGACATACTTGATTATAAAGAATTTTATACCCTCAACCAGTGTTTTCAGTATGCTATGCTTGTAGAGAAAGAATCACAGGGACTTTTCCAGGCTTTTGAGGAGTACAGCAAGTCCAGGAACTTCTACCCACCACGGCCGACGGGGACTTCGGGGCTGCCCAAGCCATCTTTCCGGCCACCCCCACCAGCTAGTGTTGTTTTTGCAGCACCAAGATCAGCCCCTGCCTCTTCGACGCGCTCAGGTAAAAATTCTGTGCAGGTACCGGCTAGTAGTGCCTCCTCTGTTGCTTCGACGGGACGCACTACAGGGATTCAGTGCCACCGCTGCCATGGTCTTGGCCATGTGCAGAAAGATTGCCCAAGTAGGCGGGCATATGTGGCGACAGATGATAGCGGTTACATGAGCACCTCCGATGTGGAGGATGAGGAGGAGGATGTCGCTGCCACCAGCGGTGACCTCGTCCTTGGAGGCGGAGCTACCACGGGCTACATGAATATTATTGTGCAGCGTGTGCTTAGCACACAAATCCAGCAGCCCGAGATGATGCAGCGACATAACTTGTTCCAGATTTTCTTTGTCATCAAGAACCGTCGAGCACGTGTCATCATTGATGGAGGAAGCTGCAACAATTTGGTGAGTTCTGATGTGGTTAAGAAGCTTGATTTGACCACACGCCCACATCCACATCCATACTACATTCAGTGGTTAAATGACTCTGGAAAAGCTAAGGTAACACAAACTTGCAGAGTTTTTTTTTCCATTGGTTCCTATGTGGATTCTGTTGATTGTGATGTTGTACCCATGCAAGCTTGTTCACTTTTATTGGGTAGACCTTGGGAATTTGATAATGATGCTGTACACCATGGTAAAAGTAATAAGTACACTTTTATGCATAAAGGAACTAAAATTACTTTATTACCAATGACCCCTGCTGAAATTATACAAGCTGATTTAGAACGAGCTGCTAGTTTGAAAAATAAAAGCCCTGAAATTCAGCAACCTGTTAATTCTGCTTCTACACCAAGTAATGTTAATGATTCTTCAAGTTCTAAGGGTGCTGCAATTAAATTACAAGGTCGTTCATGTCTTGCCACAAAATCTGAGCTTGCTGAAATTTCTACTGATGATATTTGCTATGCTTTGATATGCAAACAAGCCTTGTTTTCGCTTGGTGATATTGCTTCTAGTGCTTTGCCTCCTGCTGTCACTAACCTTTTGCAGGAGTATGAGGATGTTTTCCCAGCTGAGATACCCCCGTGATTGCCACCTTTGGGAGGGATTGAGCATCAAATTGATTTGATTCCTGGTGCTACTTTACCAAATCGTGCTGCTTATAGGACCAACCCTGAGGAGACTAAGGAGATACAACGACAAGTCCAAGACCTTTTGGATCGTGGGTATGTTCGTCAATCACTTAGTCCTTGTGCTGTTCCTGTACTTTTGGTTCCTAAGAAAGATGGTTCTTGGCGTATGTGTGTAGATTGTAGAGCCATTAATAACATTACTATTATGTATCGTCATCCTATTCCTAGGCTAGACGACATGCTTGATGAGTTATGTGGTGCTATAGTTTTCACTAAAATTGATATGCGTAGTGGCTACCATCAAATTAGAATGAAACTTGGAGATGAATGGAAAACAGCTTTCAAAACCAAATTCGGGTTGTATGAGTGGTTAGTAATGCCTTTTGGGTTGACTAATGCACCCAGTACTTTCATGCGTTTGATGAATGAGGTTTTAAGACCTTTTATTGGCAAATTTATGGTTGTTTACTTTGATGATATCTTGATTTATAGCAAATCCATGGATGATCATATGATTCATTTGCGTGCTGTTTTTGATGCTTTGCGAGCTGCACGTTTATTTGGTAACCTTGAGAAGTGCACCTTTTGCACGGATCGAATCTCTTTTCTGGGCTATGTTGTGACTCCACAGGGAATTGAGGTGGATGAGGCGAAGATTGAAGCCATAAAGAGCTGGCCTGTACCAAAAACTATCACACAGGTGAGGAGTTTTCTTGGTCTTGCAGGTTTCTACCGCCGCTTTGTCAAAGATTTCAGCACCATTGCTGCACCATTGCATGAGTTGACAAAGAAGGGCATTGACTTCCATTTTGGTAAGGTACATCATGAGTCCTTTGATGCTTTGAAGGACAAACTTACACATGCACCATTGCTGCAATTACCCAATTTTGATAAGACTTTTGAGCTTGAATGTGATGCTAGTGGTAAAGGCATTGGTGGTGTTTTGATGCAAGATGGTAAACCTGTTGCATACTTTAGTGAGAAAATTACTGGGCCTGTTTTGAATTATTCCACGTATGATAAGGAACTATATGCACTTGTACGTTCTTTAGAGACGTGGCGTCATTATTTGTTGCCCAAAGAATTTGTTATTCATTCTGATCATGAATCACTTAAGTATATTCGTTCTCAATGCAATTTGAACCATAGACATGCTAAATGGGTTGAGTTTATTGAGTCTTTTCCTTATATTATTAAACATAAGAAAGGGAAGAATAATGTGATTGCTGATGCTTTATCTAGGCGATATACTTTGTTGTCTCAACTTGATTGTAGAATTTTTGGACTTGAGGCAATTAAAGAACAACATGTTGCTGATGTTGATTTTAAAGATGTATTGCTGCACTGTAAAGAAGGTCGTGCTTGGCACAAATTTGTGTTGAATGATGGATTCTTGTTTACAGCTAACCGCCTATGCATTCCAGTTGGTTTCGTTCGTTTTTTGTTGTTGCAGGAGGCGCATGGAGGTGGATTGATGGGTCATTTTGGTGCTAAGAAGACAGAGGATATTTTGGCCACACACTTCTTTTGGCCAAGGATGAGGAAAGATGTTGAGCGTTTTGTTGCTCGCTGCACTACATGTCAAAAAGCTAAGTCTCGATTGAATCCACATGGTTTATACATGCCACTTCCTGTTCCTTCTATTCCTTGGGCGGATATTTCTATGGACTTTATTTTAGGACTGGCTAGGACTAAGAGGGGGAGCGATAGCATTTTTGTTGTTATGGATCGTTTTTCCAAGATGACACACTTTATACCATGTCATAAAACTGATGATGCTAGTTATATTGCTGATCTTTTTTTCAAAGAAATTGTACGTTTGCATGGTATGCCTTCTACTATTGTTTCAGATCGTGATGCAAAATTCTTGAGTCATTTTTGGCGCACGCTTTGGAATAAGTTGGGTACAAAGTTGCTATTTTCTACAACTTGTCATCCACAAACTGATGGACAAACTGAGATTGTGAACCGCACTTTGGGTACTATGTTGTGAGCTATTTTGAAGAAAAATTTGAAGCAATGGGAAGAATGCTTACCTCATGTTGAGTTTGCTTATAATAGGGCAACACATTCTACTACCAAGGTAAGTCCATTCAAGGTAGTGTATGGTTTTGATCCCCGTACTCCACTTGATATACTTCCTCTACCTATTAATGAGAGAGTTCATGTTGATGCTAAGGAGCGTGCTGAATTTATTTTGCAAATGCATGAGACCACTAGACTTAGCATTGAAAAAATGAATGAAAAGTATAAAATTGCTGGTAGTAAGGGTAGAAAGAAAGTAAAGCTTGATGTAGGAGATTTAGTGTGGTTACACTTAAGTAAGGATAGATTTCCAGAATTGAGAAAGTCTAAACTAATGCCTAGAGCTGATGGTCCATTCAAAATAATGGAGAAGATTAATGATAATGCATACAAACTTGAGTTGCCTCCCGAGTTCGGGGTTAGTCCTACTTTTAACATTTCAGATTTGAAACCATACTTGGGAGAAGAGGATGAGCTCGAGTCGAGGATGACTCAACTTCAAGAGGGGGAGGATGATGAGGACATCACTCCTATGGATACACACAACACTCCTCCAAATCTGGACTTGCAAGGTCCAATGACTAGAGCTCGTGCACGACGACTAAATTTAGAGGTGAGCTCGTTCCTACGTTCTTCGCTATATGTTACTTTTGAGAATGGTTTGCTACCTAATGATTATTTTATGATTAGAAACCATGGAGAGGACCAGGAGATGATGGGAGAAGGAGTTGGGAACGTGGAGGACCAGCAAGGGCTTAGAAGCCAAAGTGGAGGCCCAATCAAAACCGACTTCGAGTCTGTTTCGGGGCCCAGGACCAGTCTGCCCTAAAACAGTCTCCCAGGACGCATACGGACACGGATTTGGACGTTCTACATATGCACGGAAAGATAAGGAGAATACATTTCCAATGCCGCCGGCCTCATGTCAAAATTCATCTGGAGTCATCGGGAATCATCAAAACAAGAGAGAGTCCAGAATCTGTGTTGGTGCTGCGTCGCCTATTTTTGGCCTTTGGGCTTTGTATCTAGTTGAGCCCAATTAGGAGCGCGTCCAGAGGGTCTTGCATGATCCTAGGGTCTTTATATACAGCCGCCGCCACACCATTAGGGTTCGGGTTTTGCTTAGATCAATTCTGTTTATAAACAGTTTCGCCGTTCATCGGTTTGTGAGACCCCAACTTCGAGAGTTTAATCATACATCTGCAATTGTGTTGCATTCTTTGTTGTTCTTGCTTGTGTTCTTGATTCGCAGGCAGGGATTAGCCTTCTCGGCGAGGTCAATCGTCTTTTGAACGGTTGATAACCAGAGGAGACGTCGTGCTACGATTGCGGGGTTTAGAACGTGCTGTTCTGAAGCCGGATCGATTTGTGTGTCGCCTCCGATCCAAATCAACTTACCAAGAACCTTTCGGAAGATCGAGAACCCTTGTTCACATCAATATGGCACTGGAGTTATCACACATGAGTGGAACACTCTTAAAGGTTAGCCTATAGTCTCTCATGGTGGACACTATCCATAGAATTTGTGAGCAGCAGCTAGCAGCTGCAACATACTCAGCCTTTGTGGTGGATTGGGCTACACTTGACTGCTTACGAGAAGACCAACAGATCAAAGAAGTACCCAAGAAATGGCAAGTACTAGAAGTGCTCTTCCTATCAGTTGTACACCCAGCGAAGTCCGCATCCGAATACCCAATGAGATCAAGAGATGAAGATGTAGAGTACCAAAGACCGAACTCAAGGGTGTATTTGAGATACCTGAAGATTTGCTTGACAGCCTTGCGATGAGTCGCCCTTGGGGAAGCTTGAAAGCGAGCACAAAGACACACCACAAAGTGTATGTCGGGTCTTGTCGTCGTCATGTACAAGAAGGAGCCGATCATGCTCATGTACTCCCTTTGGTCCACCGCTTCACAGTCTTCGTCCGGGTCAAGTGCTGCTGTAGTGGATATTGGTGTTGACAACGGCTTCACATTAACCATGTCGAACTTCTTCAGGAGATCCTTCGTGTACTTGGCTTGATGTATGAAGGTGCCTTGCTTGCACTGCTTGATTTGGAGTCCAAGAAAGAAGGTGAGCTCACCCATCATTGAAATCTGAAATTCACTTTTCATGGCTTCCTGAAATCTGGACACAAGAGCATAAGAGGAACCACCAAAGATGATATCATCCACGTATATCTGAACGATTAGAAAGTCATTGCCATGCTTAAGAGTGAACAAGGTTTTGTCAACACAACCCATGACATACCCGCGCTCTAGCAAGAAGGACTTAAGCCTAGCATACCATGTCCTAGGTGCTTGGTTTAGCCCGTACAAAGTCTTCTGAAGCTTGTACACACGATTTGGGTATCTGTGGTGCTCAAAACCAGGTGGTTGTTTCAAATAAACCTCTTCCTCTATGAAACCATTTAGGAAAGCACTCTTGACAACCATTTGATAGAGTCTAATGCCCTTAGAGGCAGCAAATGTAAGCAACATCCTAATGGCTTCTATCCGTGCAACAGGAGCAAAGGTTTCACCATAGTCTAAGCCCTCAACTTGGCTAAAACCCTGAGCAACAAGCCTAGCCTTGTTTCTCACAACCTCATCATCTTCCCCATGCTTGTTTTTGAACACCCATTTGGTTCCTATGACATTGACACCAACAGGAGGCTCTACTAGGATCCACACTTTGTTTCTCTCAAAGTTTTCCAACTCCTCATGCATGACATTAACCCAATGTTCATCAGATAGCTCGTGTCCAACATCCCAAGGTTCAAAGGTGGCAACAAAGAGAATTGGTAAAGCAGGCGAGATGTGCAGACCTTCACCTTGTTGTCCTCTCATAGAGATTAACGATCATCTGTTGAGGTGGATGTTGACGCTGAATGTGGTGAGGAGCCTCTCTCTCAGAGCGTACCTCCCCTCGACAGCTGCTGAGGTCGATGTACAAGCTTCTGGACCCTCTACTAGAGTGGTTGAAGCAGCAGGAACAACTCGGATGTAGGATGGGATGACTCATCATCATCATACAAGCCCTTTAGGTGCTCTTCTACAAAGATACTCTCCTCCATCTCTTTGTTACTTGCAGTCTCAACCGCATTGCTTGCATAAGAGCTTGACTCATCAAAGGTTACATCGCAGAATTCAACGATGGTGTTAGTCTCCAAATTCAAAACTCTGTAGTAATGGCCATGAAGGGTGTAGCCAAGAAAGATGCCATCGGAAGATCTCGACTCAAACTTATCAAGATTGCCACGCTTGAGAATAAAGCACTTGCAACCAAAGGCACGCAAATGAGAAATAGATGGCTTCCTCTCAAAACATAGCTCATAAGAAGTTACATTAAGAATTGATCACAAGAAAATCCAATTGGAAATATAGCAAGCATTGCTAATGGCCTTAGCCCAGAACTGCCTCAAAGTCCTATGCTCATCAAGCATCATCCGTGCCATTTCCACTAAGGTTCTGTTCTTTCTTTCGACCACACTATTCTGTTGTGGAACACGAGGTGCTGAAAATTGATGCTCAATACTATGCTCAAGACAGAAAGCATCAAAGGAGGAGTTCTTGAACTCGGTGCTATTATCACTGCGGATTGCTCGTAATGCACCAGGGAGTTCCTTAAACAACCTCAAAGCTTTGCTCCGAAAGTGATGAAACACTTCATCCTTGCTCTCAAGAAAGTAAACCTAAGAGTAGCGAGAGTAGTCGTCAATAATCACAAGAACATACCACTTCCCACCCGCCGAACGAACACGAGAAGGACCAACAGTGTCCATGTGAAGCAACTCTCTAGGGCGTTCAGTCATCACCAAATTAATTGGTGGATGAGAAGCAGCAATCATTTTCCCATGATGATAAGGAGCACAAACCAAATCCTTATCAAATTTGAGCTTAGGCAATCCTCGGATCAAACCTAGGTCACTCAAGCGACAAAGCAAGTCAAAGCTCATGTGACCTAGTCTCCTATGCCATTTCTAGAGCTCAGACGAAGATTGAGCAAACAAGCACTTGTGAGAACCATGAGAGAAAACAAAATCAGCCTGAAAAACTTAAAGTGCACATTCGAATCAAGAACACAAGAAGCATTTTTCTTAAAGTGCACTTCCAAACAAACATCAGGCAACTGAGAGACAGAGAGGCGATTGTACTTGAGATGCTCAACCAAACCAACATTCTTGAGAGTGAATTTTTCATTTACATTTACCGCGCCTCTTGCCTTCACTCTCCCTCTCTTGTCATCTCCAAAGGTCACATACTCCCAGCGCTTCAAGGGAGTGAGGCTAGAGAACCACTTTGCATCTCCGGTCATGTGGCGCGAACACTCGGAGTCTATTAGCCACTTGTTCTCCAGGCCTCCACCTGCTGCCTACAAAGAACTAGAAAACGTGGGGCGCCAAAGCGTTGCTGCACAAAGCCTCTGTTTCGTAAATCAAAGCCATATGAGGAATGACCTTGTCCATGATACGCATGAGAAAATGAGCGAGGCTGAAAATCAACAAAATCATCATGATGCACATTTCTAGTTAATTCAGCTTGCATCCTCTCAATCCTCTTACGCCTATAACAGTACTCATCCAAGTGACCCTTATGACTGTAGAACATGCAAATGTAAACACTCTCATGTTTAGGCTTTGTTTGCACAGGAGGTTCGGGTTTTGGCTTCTCTGTTTGCTTTGGGTTGAAGGAAGGTTTGGGGTTTGGTGGATAGTATGTGACAGTGGGTTTGATGGATTGTTCCTCATCCTTGTAGCTAGAGCTAGGCACAAACTTACCCATATTTTCACTCTCTTTGTCACACCTCTCATATCCCAAGCCCAAGTTGTAGGTTGACCTACTAGCACTCTCTTTGACTCTTGCCAAGTCACTCTCAATCTTCTCCTCACTCACTAGGGTTCTTTGGAGACGAGAGATGAGGTAGCCATTTTCTTGAACTAGGTTCTTGTTTTCCTCTCTAGTTACTGCAAGCTTAACCTTAAGAGAGCCACACACTACACATGGTGGTGGGAGAACCTTAGAGCGAGTCTCATTTTGCAGCTTGGACTCGAGCTCTTTGACTTTGAGGGTTTGAGCTTCCAACTCACTTGTGAGCTTGGGCACTTCTGACATGCACCCAAAAGAGTTGGTGTAGCCTTGAATTCATCAAGCTCTTTAATGGCACTCTCAAGCTGACTCGCAACTTGAGCATGCACACTTTCCCTCTGTGCAAGATCATTCATCACAACTTGACAAGACTCACACTCAACAGCAATGTCATCTTTTACAAGCTTAGACCTAAGCGAAGTGATTTCATACTTAGCATTCTCCAACTTAGACTTAAGCTCTCTACTCTCATGTATAGCGCTATGAAGCTTATCATCTTGCATGAGCAAAACATCACACAAATGATCAAGTTCAGAAGAGAGCTTATCAAGAGTGGGAGGTACCTCACTTGTGTCGGAGTCGAAGCCAGAGTCGGTGTCGTGGTCGTTCTTTGCCATGAAGCAAAGTCCAATAAAGTCATCCTTCCTCTTGACTCGTGGCTTCTCAACCTCCTCCTTAGAGCTTGTAAGGCCATCGCTTGATGTGAGGTCAACATCGCTCAAGGCGGCAACATAGGCGCGTGCAATGGCCTTGGCGAACTTCTTGGAGTTCTTGCTTCGCTTGTAGAAGTGGTTCTTCTTCTTCTTGAAGTGTTCAGTGTTGTTGTCGTGGTACCCGGCCTTCTTCTTCTTCTTCGGCCAATCAGCGATGAAGTGTCTAGGGTCACCACACTCGAAGCAGGTCGTTGAACCACCTCCTGTTCTCTCCTTCCGGTTGTTGTAAAACTTCATGAACTTCCTTGTGAGCAAAGACAGTTCCTCATCAGGAATGCACTCCATTTGTTCATCGGAAGCTGCAACAAGAGAAGACAGAGCAAACTCCAAAGAAGACTTGTCAAGTGAGGTGTTAGTTCCATACGAAGCACCAATGTGACTACCCTTTTGAGAGCTAGAAAGCAAAGCCATGCTAGAAGCAGGATTAACATGATTAGACGAGATTTCCTAGACAGTTCATGAGACTTCAGCTTGCTATACAGTTGCTCATAGTTTAGGGTATTGAAGTCAGCAGTTTCTTCTAGAGCAGCAATTTTAACCCCCCAAACATTCTCATCAAGTGAATACAATAGTTTCTTAGCTCTATCATTATCATTGTACACAAGGTTACCACAATCCCTCAAGTTGCAGACAATTGCCTCAAACCTACGAAAAGTTTCATCTAGTTACTCGCCAGGTTTTTGTGCAAAGGTTGGTACTGCCTATTATAAGAATCCTTACGCATAGACTTGACTTGATTGGTACCCTCATGGTATGTGTAAAGCTTATCCCAAATTGCATGAGCCATTTCAAGATGTGCACCATGATCATGTTCGCTCCTACCAAGAGCAGAGAGCAAAATGTTGACAGCTTTGGAATTGTTTTTATACCTGGTTAACTCACCTACAGCTGCAGTGTTGAGGTCTTCTGGTATGATATACTCCTGCTCAACAATCTCCCAAATTGCACGTCCTTGGCTTAAGAGATAAGCCTTGGTCCATGACTTTCAGTAGGGAAAGTCTTCTCCATCAAACATCCAATGTTTGACCACACGCTTCTCCATGTCACCTTCGGATCACAAAACCGATGAAGGTCAACCAGTGATCAAACCTGCTCTAAAACCAATTGAAGGAACAAGAAGGCAACCAAAGGGGGTGAATGGGAGCCTATTAAAATTCTCCAAGAGAACTTGGCCTATATCCCGATTCCAACCAGACCCAACCTCAAAACGGATCACCAAGATTAAACACACCAACTTGTGATGTGCTAACCCTAGGAGTGATCAACTACAGCAGCAAAACACAGCGGAAACAAAGGAAAGCAGCAAAGACTCGAAATCGTCAAGAAGAGTACTCAAAACATATCACTGGGCGACCATCGGCAGTGCCGATCATAGTCATCGGCAGTGCCGATTGGTACTATCGGCGGTGCCGATCATGTCCATCGGCAGTGCTAGTGCAGGGTTCAGACCCAAGCCACTGGTAGTGCTGGTTGTGGCATCAGCAGTGCTGATCCGGGTTCTGACCCACGGCAGTATCGGTCCAGACGATCGGCAGTGCTGATCGATCCCCGATAAAATAGAAAACTGTCGCGTTTTTCCCCCAAATCACTCCAAAACTCAACCAAATGATCTCCAAAACATGCAATTTTTGGACCAGCCAATCCTCAACATATCATGACCCAAATCCTAGAAGATCCACTTAATTGGCTCAAGGAATCATCACGAATTTCAGATCTTGTGCCAAGAACACCAAAAAAGGGAAACTCGAGAAATCTTTCAAATCGAAGGTGCTAAAGCGTATGATTCGGTCAAGGACCCCTAGAGGATTGTTCTAGCTCGTCATAGCACCAAGATCCCCTAAGAAATCCGCCAAAAAACTTTCCCAAAAATGAGATAAAAAATTCCCAAGAAAAAAGCTCCAAAAATAGAGAAAAAGCAAAATTCGGGATTTAGGGAGAGAGGAAGAACTTGACCATGAATTTGAATCCAATATCATTGATTCATCAAGTTAAGATATATGGATACATGGCTAGAAAGCCACCCTCTTTCTCCCACTATTTGGAAGAGCAAGAGATGTCTCTCACACACCCTCTCCTCTCCTCTATTACATGAAGACCTATCCTAGCACTTTGAATGAAGACCTAAGGCAAGGCTAAGGGAAAGAGAGGCACCTCTTCCACCAGCCCTACCTCTCCTTATATAGGCCTAAGGGTTGTCCAGATGACCACTCTACCCTTGGCCTACATAACACTGCTACCAACCACCAGGGGCAAACTTGTTCATCTTTCTCCTCGTCGCCCGAACGCCCTCAGACCCTTCATGACTTTGCTTCGCCTCGAAGCAAGCTCCGTGATGGTGCCACATGCACCACCAACCACCACCACTGGTTTTGAGGCCCAAACCAGAAAACTGCCTTGCACACTTCTCAAAGCATGACTTCCTGATCTTGACGCGTGTCCCCTCGTACTGTGATCCTCCTCGTCGGTAAGTCTCTCCCGCCTCCGGTCCATTGGAAGCCTCTACTTGCACCGATGCCCAATCACCTTTGACTTGGTCAATACCGTATTCTTGATCACCACCCACGGTTTTGAGGCTCAACCGCAAAATCGTCCTTACTTCTTGCCTCTCCATGTGTACAGTATGGATCACCCTTGACTTCACCTGGCCTCCCGATCGTCCGGCTCCAAGTCTCCTACTTGTGCCCAATCCTCTCGTCGTTGACCGTCGAGTTGACTCCAGTGACCTATACATCATGAGACAAGCAAACACATTTCCCATCTCTTGCAAACTCTCCAACATCTTTACCAACTCCAGTTAGTCATAACCATGACATGCACAAATCCATGCAATCCCCAAATTCCCGTATTTCAACTCAAACACCAAACTCAACCAATGTCAATTACCCATCACATATTGCAAACCATGGCACATATCCACATAGTTTCTCAGAGGAGTCCTAGGAGTCAGAGGAGGAGACTAAGTAGCTAGCACAGCCACAGCAGCAAAGGACTGCACACCGGTAGGAGACCTGCAGTGCACCTGTGTAGTGTACACGAGGAGCTTGCAGAGACTGGTATAGGCAGCCGAGGAGATAGACATTCTTAAGGTTCCTGCAAAGGACCTTAAGATGCTTCGTCTGGTCTCCTTCGAGCAGTGGGTTCCATTCCCCAGAGACCCCGCTGCAGGCGAGAGGTACCGGATAGGCCTCTAGAGGAGGATTGGAGAGGGTTTGAGATGCTACCTCACCCTGAGTGTTTGTGCCGCAGCAGTACACTACCTACCAGGCCATGAGGAGGGCCACCGGGACAGATATTGAGCAGTATTTCACATACTTGCCCAGACTTGCAGAGCTGGTCACTGAGTCCTTCAGGTTCAAAGAGGACATTGTCCTAGAGTTCTATGCCACACTGTGGATAGCCAGAGACCGCTCAGAGTTCTAGTTCTTGTTCAGAGGACAGCCACAGCATGTGTCCAGGGGAGATCTCATAGCCAGCTTTGGATTTCTTGCTTCAGACCTTCACCTCTACAGGAGTGCCTATGGGACCCTCGATCCACCTCGCAGACCATAGGGAGGGACACTACCTCCAGAGGACATGGCATTGATCGCCTTTCCACCACCCCACACCCCAGGCTTTGAGAGAGGCCCTGCAAGACTCACCGCAGAGGCCAAGGTGGTTAGAGCGATAGTCACCAGGACTATCATTCTCAGGTCTGGCTACAGAGAGGAGTTTACACTACTTCACTAGTGGGCAGTAGCAACTATACTGAGGAGACAACCGTTTGACTTGGTTGATTTGCTAATTGGTGAGATGGAGGAGGTTATTTCTGAGAGGGTAGGAGGACGTCACTTGGTCTATGCTCCCTACATTTGTTATCTGCTAAGGAGGATGGGACTAGTGACAGAGGAGCAGTATGACGTGTTCCCTGAGGTGACCACCACCGACTCACCTAGAGTCCCCAGGGGTTTACAGTCAGCCTCTAGTTAGCAGACGAGAGAGGAGGAGCAGGAGTCACCGCCAGTCACTCACGAGCAGGCAGCTCATCCAGAGACGGTGGTTCCTGAGTCAGCCAGTACAGGAGCTCCTCCCCAGCCTACAAGCACACAGACAGAGGACGCGCTCACTGTAGTAGCACTTGCAGGACGCTTAGGTGAGTTCATCCAGAGCGCAGCTGAGGATAGACGTCAGATGCTAGAGGTCATCAGGGGACAGGCAGAGCTTCAGAGACAGTAGATGGCACTAGTGACCACCCTGATGACTCAGATGGCGGAGCTCACCAGAGGACAGACTGGCTAGCAGGCAGGAGTCTCCGTACTACCATAGTTCCAGCAGCTTCTAACCCAGACAGACCCCTTCACTGCTATTATAACAGCTCAGTCCAGCGGGTTGTCATACTCAGGGGTGTTATCGACAGGGGGAGTAGGACAGACTTCCTCTCTAGTGACTCAGCTCTCCCCCTTGTCAGGATTCTCAGTCTCTGCATTGTTCTCTTCACCTGCGTAGTCCCAACTTCGCAGAGGACAGCACCTACCATCTCCCAGCAGCAGCCACCAGTCAGGAGTTTGTTCTCAGAGATAGTGCACACCACACGTGCAGACTCCCAGTCAGCCCTAGTGTCAGCTACAACTTCACCCCCTTCTGCTACAGACACTCCTCTAGTCCACCCCCTTCACCCAGGTAACAGAGGATCTGGTCCGCCGAGGCTTCACTCAGGAGGACGTGGATAATCTTGCTCTTCTTCAGGCGACTGCTGCCGAGGAGACATCCACAGTCCCACCAGCAGGACAGGACAAAGGGTTTGAGTCGCCTGTAGACCTTGACTTCTTTCAACAGATGGATGCTCAGGCGGCACAGGCTCAGGGAGCGCAGCAGGATCCAGCACAGGAGCAGCCAGGAGCATAGCCTTCAGAGGACGTAGCTGCACCACTTCCTTTGACCACGAGCGCGTAGATGTTCTCTTTTCCCGCTTTTTGGTGCTTGTTGCCAAAGGGGGAGAAGTATGTCATAGGTCTAGGGGGAGTTGGAGTGTGATCCTATGCGATCGAGAGTAGCTTGTATCTAGGGGGAGCAGATGAGTATACATTGGTTTTTGGTCGTTAGATACATTTGGATCTTATTTTGGTGGTTTTATCGAGATGTTCATGGATTTTGATGAGTCATGTTTTCCATTCGCTTGTGTTTGACTCGTCTTGATCTCACTTGGTTTATTTTCATACGCAGTGCGTTATATTCTTTACTTATCTTGTATGCCTGTGTATGATTCCATGATGATGATGATTGCTTGTTCTTAATTCTTATGCATTGCGATGCTAACCTGTTGCATATCATGATTCATGTCTTGCATTGCATGTTCTTATGCCTTTATTAATATCTTCTCATGACATCCATGCATATTATCTAGAGTGTGCTTTTCTTTCTCATTCCTTTTAGATCTTGATGATGCTTGTTTGAGTAGGACCTTGTGCTTTTCTCTCTTATGCTTTTAAGGTTCCTCTCGATCATAGTGTAGCTCTTTTAGTCTTGTGGTTCATTGATAAGATTATGATAAGTAGTAGTTTTCATCAATCTCCGAAAAGGGGGAGATTGTAAGCTTCATGACCATTGATGGGATCCCCAAGGTATGAATGTTTTAGTGATAGATGACAACTATAAAATTGTGGGCTAATATCTACATGAGTGTTGTCTATGCAGGAATCATCTCTAAACTCTACAACAAATCATTGGATGATAGTTGCCTTGGCGATTGATGACAATGACCACAAGCATGGAGGCTTGCGAGCTTGATGGAGTCCAAGGGTTGATGGAGATGGATCAAAGCTGAGGACAAGCTATGGAGAAAGTGTTTGGAACACCTGTCTAGTTGTTAGGGCTTTGAGTCCAAAGGAAAAACTGGACTATCAAGGGGATCTAGGTTATTTCTCTTAGGTCATGTCTAGTCGGTGATGTGCATGGATGCTCAATGAAATCACAAGCACTAGGTGATAGTGGAGAAGCCAACGAGCTATTCGGAGAAGCTAGGAAATGAAGTCAAGCGAAGACAAGAAGTTTCAGCTTCTGGACGGAGAGACCGGACAGTCAGTCAAGGAGTGACCAGACTGTACGGTCATCAGAGGAGAGAACAACCCAGCGAGAAGACTCAGCGAGGAAACTGCCAGAGTCAAGCCTGTAGAGATCAGACGGTCCGGTCTGTACAAGATGACTCTGGGCAGTGAGGAAGCAGGAGCCAAAATGTTTCTGGACTGGAGAGAGAAACGGACCGGACGGTCCGGTCAATTGACTATATGGTCCGGTCAGTACAGGATTTCAGCAGGGCAGAGCCGTTGGTGCTGAGGACTGCACTGACTGGACGGTCCGGTCAGGCCGTGACCGGATAGTCCGGTCAGTAGGCCCAGAAAGCTGATTTGATGGAGCAACAACTAGTTGGAGGTTGAAAGCCTATATAACTTCGTTGCTGGGGTCTTGAAGACCTCTCTTGGCCAGTGGAACTGCTTGGAGCATTTGGTGAGAACCAAGAGGAAAAGAGGAGAGCACTAGGAGGAGATATTGCATATCTTGAGAGTGCTAGTGACAGTAACTTGAGCATTGATGCACATCTAAGGCTAGGGTGTCCTTGAGGGTGTGATCTAGGTTGTTACTCTTGGTCTATGGTGAGACCTGGACCAGTTAGGTGTCGGTGATCGAGCCTATCTTGATCGGTTGTGAAGGTTGTCAGACGTTTGTTCCCGGTTTGAGCCCGCCGGTGAAAGGGGCATCGCTAGTGAACGCCCGTATCGGCTCAGGGAGTCCGATAAGTTCTCGAGGGAGGCGAGCTTGTGCCGAGATGGCAGCGGTGATGCGCACCGTGTCTTCACTCCGGGAGTGATTGCGGGCTCGTGGGCGAGAACTCCACATCGGTGGCGGGAGGGACCGAGACTCCGATGGGAGTGGTCCAACAAGGAGTAGGGGAAGGCGCCATCCTTCTGAGACCTCGGGAAAAATAATGAGCATTTCTTGACCCCCTCTTTACTATTCCGCAATTGTGTGCTCTAGTAACTAAGTTGAATTATGGCCTGCATAGCCTAGTGTGTTTGGCTTCCACGCTTGCTATCATCATGAACACTAGCATGTGTAGGGTCTTGGACAGTAGAATTATTCGGTCCATATAGACATCAAGAGGACTAACGATCAATAGGCTAGGAAATTTTGAAAATTAGGACAGATTACAATTGATTTCAATTCTAGAGTTCTAGTTATTTACCTAAGTTCATATTTTAACAAGTTACTTAGCTCAAGTTTTTTTTAAGCACACATTTGAGAGTAAAACAAAGGTAAGATCAAACTTTAATACACTTAAATATATGACATGCCATGAATGCAAGTAAATTTGTAATCCTAACCGTTCGTCACTCAAAAAGGAGTATAGTTGCCGATACATTGCGCCATTCATAACTTTAGGTGTCGAGCCGTACTAACGAGCAAACATTCTAAGTTTTCAACAGACACACACTCTAACATGGTTAGTGTACCTACAAGAGATCATTCCAGAAACATTACATCAAATTAAAAAGAAACTATAAAAATAAGCAGATCTATATACTAGTTTGCAATGGTTCACGAAAAGAACCGCCTTACGAAGCCACGGTCCTTGCAAGCAAACCAGGCTCAAAACCTACAAGAAAAATGTCACGGTTTATGGAAGCAACCGTCCCGCAAAGCCATAGCCCTCGCGAGTGAACTCAATGCTCAATACTGTTCTAGTGAGACGAAAAGAAAAATAAAGTTGGCAATGATTCATGGAAGGAATTGCCTAGCAGAGCCACAGTCCTTGTGACTGACTATAATTCTCAAATATACACTTCAAATAGCAAACCAACTCAAACATAACCCGTTAGCTTTGTCATCACTCTATAATCCTTATACATATGTGGGCATATACTAACGTATCCTCACCATGTATGCCGTATTTTAAAAATATGTCTTAATTGTTATACTATCCCAGAACATGGCTCTGATGCCAGCTATCACACCCCCCCCCCTTAGACCGAAGTTCCCACTGTGCTAATTAAGCAAACACAAGATAATACAACAACAGACCAAGAGTGCAATTGACATAGAAAAGAGTGTTATTTATTTTCCATCAGAGTTTAAGTGCAGAGGAAATATTACAAAGAGAAGTTTGCAAACACGTGGAAGATAACATGATTAAGTGTCTAAAATATACAACTCAATGATACAAGCGATAGTGATGATTCCGAGCCTACACGGATCATAACCTAGCCAAACACACAAATAGTGACTAGTCGGTCTCCCGGTGAGGAGACCAACCCCCCTGGGATAGCCAACTCAAATCCATCAACATTATTACCTGAAATAAATAAAAACAACAACGTGACAAAGCCTGAGCTAATAAGCTCAACAAGTCTAACTGGATAAATATCAACTCTAGACATGCATAGGCTCAGAGATGTTAAAAATAAATTTAGTGACATTAAACAGCAGCTAAGCAATGGATCCTTACTTTCAAATTAATATTAAGTCATATTAAATAGAGGATTATTTAGTATACATAAAATCTGAAATCTAAAACAAGATTAACACATAATAATTTTAGAATTGATATAATAGCAGTGTGTTCCATCAATTCATCACATTAATCATAATCCATGAGTTTATTAAACTACGATGTGATGCAGTGAACAAGCGGTACTCATTATTGTGAGGAACAGCGATTGCAATCGATTTACACCAGCTGAGAAAACCCGAAATACATGACATAAACATCATTTAAGAACATGTATGGCAACTTTTCGCAAGGCATCATACAACATCATTCCATAGTATGTCGGGAATCTGTCCACTCCTACTGAATCACACAACCAAGAGTTTGGGTACCGTCCAACATGTAAATGGTAGTGCTACATCAATTTACTAATCCCCATATACTAGCATGAATTCTATACTGTTCAATACTTGCTCAGCAAGGCCAACAATGGCCGGTCCTTAACCGACACAGACAGGGCTACAACCTTGCGAGCCAAGTTCTCTGAAGGCACTTGACCTTGCCCATTCACCTAAGAGACCCGTCCATGTCTCAATTTTAATTAATGACATAGATGGGCTGCCACCTTGCCAGACAAAACCTCTCAGGGCCCTTGCCTTGGCCCATACTCCTACAGATCCGTCTTGTCTCAAATTAAATTATTTACTTAACCATGTGAATGTTGGTTTTTCTTACGTCTACGAATAAATCCGCAAGCGCACGGAAGACCGATGTAGCACTTCACCCAGAGTATTCCGGGGTATCGAATCACGAGGAACGTGTGTGTCTATCGTTGGACTAAATCACCCAAGGACACAAAGATTGATTAAGACAGGCAGAGGACAGAGAGGATGTCCCAAGAGTCAGGTTCCTACGTTAACTAAGCTATGCTCTAGTTTGCTCGCGTTGGGCACGGACTTACCCCTGCATCCACAGGCGACTTCCGCCAAGAGCCTACGCACTAGCCTAGCGGAGAGGATTTCAGAGGACGGACAGAGCTGTCACCACCTGCCGCCTACCTCAACGAACCAGTAGACTAACGAATAATCAAAGGTAACCTCCTGCCTAGACACCACGTCTATGCGATCGATTACTACCTTAACCTTCTAGCAACGAATATTCAGGCTAAGGCACCCTAAGAACTTAGAGCGATGAACGAGCTCACAAGCTAGAACTATAACTTAATTAAAGTAAAACGTAAACTGCAAGAGGGGAAATCTCGACACTTACTATGATTGGCAAATGTCGTCGAAGTACAAGCGTGGAGAAGGCGAAGACAAGCCCAAGCCTCCTCCGAACTCTACTCCACTCTCTTCCTAATCTAAGCACTAGCTAAGTAGCACTTGGCCTTTTGCAAGAGGAGCACTAAATCTTCAATCTTGAGTGTGTGTTGGAGTGAAGGCCCTCACCCTCTATTTATAGCCTCCTAACGTCGGTTTCAGATGAGTAACCGCCACGGAATCCCCCCAAACTGCCATCAGGGAGTCCTCTGGAGCCTACACGTGGAAGGCCAGGCGGAGAGGGCGCCAGACCAGGTCGCCCGACCTGACCAGGTCGGCCGACCTGGGGGTGGCCCCTCCTGGCCTGTGCTTTCTCCAGGTGGCTGTCCTGTGGGCCCTGACGTTGGTTTGCGCGGTATTACAGGGAGTTACGTCGGTTAAGTGCTGAAGGTGGGCTCCTTAATCCGTGTGCTTGCTCCTGATTGGCCGGAAGTGTGCTTTCTCCTTGAATTTCCTTGAATTTTATTTAAACTCCATGGGTTGCTACCTGCATACACAAAGTCACCAAAACTTGTGGAAATAATTAGCAATAAATTCCTACCACTAAGGTAGTGATCAAATTGTGTGATTCTTGCGGGTAAACGACGGTCATATTTTGCATTTAAGGACCGTCAACAAACTCCCCCACACTTAGCCTTTGCTCGTCCTCGAGTAAAGGACTAAAGACTAAGGACTAAGTGATAATTCAAACCTTGATAAATCAAATCTAGCATGCAAATTATTCCAGGCATTACCTTGTATCTCCATGAGCTTTTGAAGTGTCTAGCATGCCTTCTTTGGATATTGATGAATGGAACGAATCTTGACTCCGAAAACTCAGCTCCTTCTGCTTATGTAACTTGGGTTTTCGAAAAGATTTTCACAATCAAAGAATAGTAGCCATACTCCTCAAATGATTCTCTCAGTCGCTCAAAGGTGTATTTTCCTCACCGAGGCATTGTGCCTTTCATGTCCTATCTCTAAATATGGTATATGTGGAGCTCAAGAATAGGATTGAAATGGTGGCATACTTATAATTCATATCTTGCTAAGTCAAAATTCGGATCCAAAGAGAAAAACAAGTCATGATTCATAAGTCAAGTCTGTGCACATTTATTTGGTAGATGGAAGATGGATACTCCTTTGAATATTCCCTCATGGAAATGAGATCATGGGCTATCTTTCTTTCTTTTCTTTTCTCTCTCTCTCTTTTTTTTTTTGAATACTAGATAGCCCATAACTCTTTTTGCAACAAAATACGGAGGGAAGTATGTAGAACTGGAGTATTTTATTTTCATGGATGGTGGAGATGCTAACTTTCAGTGTAGAAGTTTTAGCATAGGGTTGGATGTGCACACAGACTTGATAAATGAAGCATAACAGGCATCTCAATTTGGGTCTCAAAATTTGGACAAGGCTCAATAAATTAATAAGTAGCACAAAAGAGCACAATCTTTGATAAGCAAAATTTGGCCTTGGTAGGATAAATTTTATCATTGAGGAGTTGGCTTTCAAATTTATCATTTTCAAAAGAAAATCCCAAGTTATAAGCATAAGAGTGAAGATTCATAAAGTCTATTCATATCACATAAATCAATAGTCCTAGGTAGCATGTTTTCCTAAAGATATAGTCATGGAAATTCAGGCAAACATTCTAGGAATAAGGAGCATGCAAGATGATAAATAAAAAAGAATGAATTATGGAGAAAATTCAGGTTTTTAGTATTTATTAATTTTTCCATATTCAAGGAGAAAATAAGCAGAGAGGCAGGGAGGAATGGGAAGTGGACGTGCAAACCAGAGTATGGACCAAGTGGGGGTCCGAGGGGAGCCAGGCCTGGGTCGGCCGACCTGGTCAGGTCGCCTGACCTGGGAGATGCTCCTCTGGTCCCCTGGTTCGTCGTGTCGCTTCGTGTCGCCCTGTGCAACGTATTTCTCAGGGTAGACCGTCCGTTTGCGCGTTCGTACTTCGCAAATCCTCCTCCACACTTGTTTCCTGACTTCTTTTTATTTGACACAAACAAAAAGGAAAAAGTGTGAAAGCAAAGGTGGACCCCACCGGCTTTATGGGCTCAGTGGGTTCCATTATTCAATTCTTTATTATAGGCGAATTACATTTTAATGAAATAAACGAAGAAAATCTAAAAAGGGAAACTAAGCGCCTATTTTCCTAAACTATATGGGAGAGCCTATTCATTTGCCCTTATATAAGTCGGGCTCTCCCATGTGGCTACAAATGCGCTCCATCTTAGCGCATAAGCCACGGCGGAGGTCTTTCATACCCTCCTCGAGGCGTTGCACACGATCCTCAAGTTGAGCACTATCAACCAACTCCTCCGCCAACTTGTTGGCCAGCCTCTTATTCTCCGCCCGTAGGAGGAGAACATCCTGCGCAAGCTTGGCCTTGGAGGGACCTGTCGCCTCGTCCCCGCTGTCCTGGTAGTGGCCGCCCTCCGCTGTGATTGGCGGGGGGTCGAGGAAGCGGCTGATGGTCTTCCGCGGGGAGGAGTCGATGGATTCCTCCATCTCCCGCTTGTCCTCCGAAGTGAGCTTGGGGAAGAGCACTTTCCCCTTGCCCGGTCCGGTGCGCGGTCCGGTGCTGGTGAACCGTCCCTTCCGCTCTGGCGACGTGGGGATGTAGTCCATCCGGTACTTGTACCCGAATGGCGACCCATCCCTGCCCCGTAGCGT
The DNA here is from genome assembly GCA_030378355.1 of Eleusine indica. Classification (NCBI taxonomy): domain Eukaryota; kingdom Viridiplantae; phylum Streptophyta; class Magnoliopsida; order Poales; family Poaceae; genus Eleusine; species Eleusine indica. Next base: position 40,502,037 of record CM059501.1, on the reverse strand, counting down.
CTCCACGAGGTGTTCCCCAGGCAAGAGAGCATAGGGATCCCCGTTGTGGAGACGACGGGTGGGTGTCGTCTTGCGGGGCGCCAGAGCGCCCGTTGTCGGCCTCTTGATGTCGGGGGTAGGATGCCGTACAGGCGACGTTCCCCGCGTCTTCATGGTGCGTGCCGGGGTCGGCGAAAGTGCCCGCTGCGATGTGCGGGTGGCGGAAGGGCTGCGCCGTTCAGCAAACCGTGTACGGCCTGCCCTTCCCTCTTCGCGGCGCAGGGGAGGCTCAATGGCGAGAGGCTCAACGATCTCGGCAAGGGTGAGATCGAGGTTGGTCGGGACAATTTGGTTAGCGGGGGTGATTTCCCCGCTAAGGGCAAGGGCGGAGCTGGTCAAGGAAGCCTGGGAAGTGCTCTTTTTGGCAGCCATGACGAAGTTGGGGGTTCTGGAAGAGGTTCACAGGAAGGTTTGGGATGAGAGAAAAGTATCGCTCCCCTCTGCTTAAAAGGAGAGTCCCCCGACGGTATATTCGCGATTCTCCGCGAGAATCCCTGATTAGGGCGAAGGGGGAAGTTGGAGGAACGCGTGAGAGAAAAACGGGAAGCGGCGGCGCCACCAGGGGGTCGCCCGACCTGGCCAGGTCGGCCGACCTGGTGGTGGGCCCCCTGGGGCTGCTGCTTCGTGCGCTGCCTAAGGGAGGTCCAAGGAGGGGGAAAGGTACGGCAATTTAATTTGATTCTAAGTTTAGGTGCCCGTAAAGGCTATGGGTAGGCCCGGAAGTCAATTAAATTGACTACGTCCTCCTCAACTCCTATACTTTTAATAGAATCGTAAAAGAGTTTAAGTCGATGGCCGTTTACCTTAAACGCGTTCCCGTCCTCGTCCTGGAGTGTGACCGCTCCATGTGTCGCGACGTCGATGATGAGATATGGCCCAAGCCATTTGCTTCGCAGCTTCCCGTCGCCGAATAGCTTCACTCTTGAGTTGAAGAGTAGCACCTTGTCTCCAGGGTTGAACTCCTTTGGCTGTATCCTTTTATCGTGCCATTTCTTGGTCTTTTCTTTATAGATCCTGGCACTGTGATACGCCTTTTCTCTCCATTCCTCCAGCTCAGAAATTTGCTTCATCCTGTGCCTTCCTGCTTCTTTGGAATCCATATTCCACTTCTTTATTGCCCAGTATGCCTTGTGTTCCAGTTCTACCGGCAGATGGCAAGTCTTGCCGTAGACCAGTTGGAATGGAGACATGCCTATGGGGGTCTTGTATGCAGTGCGATATGCCCATAGTGCATCTGGCAACTTGTTCTTCCATCCCGATCCCATTTCCTCCACTGTTTTCTGCAGGATGTTCTTGATTTGCTTGTTCGAGGTCTCTGCCTGACCGCTGGTCTGGGGGTGGTATGGAGTAGCAATGTTGTGGTCGGAACCGAGTTCCCTCAGGAAGTGTCGGAATCCTTTGTCCGTGAAGTGTGAACCTCCATCACTAATCACCATCCTTGGTACCCCAAAGCGTGGGAAAATGATCTCATAGAACATCTTCCGTGCGCTCTTTGCATCTGCAGCTCTGCATGGCAATGCTTCAACCCACTTTGACACGTCGTCGACTGCCACCAGGATATACTCGCAATCATAGGACCTTGGGAAGGGTCCCATGAAGTCGATGCCCCAGACGTCGAAAAGTTCGACTTGCAGGTTGTATGTCAAGGGCATCGCGTTGCGAGATGAGATTCCTCCATGCTTCTGGCATCTCCTGCACCTCCTGATGTACTCCTTGGTGTCCTCATACATCGTCGGCCAATAGAAACCACTTTGCCAGATTTTTGCTTGCGTCCGGTACACGCCGTAGTGTCCTCCGTACGGAGCTGCATGGCACTTCTCAATTATCTGTGCACCCTCAATGGTGGGGATGCATCGCCGCAACAGACCATCAGCACAGACCCTGTAGAGGAATGGGTCGTCCCAAAGGTGTCGCCTACTTTCATAGGCCAGCTTCTTTCGGTTTTCCCCCGGCGGAACATACCCTGTAACCATGAAATTCACGATATCTGCATACCAGGGTGTGGAGTCCGCAACCTTTAACAGCATATCATCTCGTAGGAAGTCGTTGATTGGTAGTTCCTGCATGTTAGTGACTTGCATACGAGATAGATGATCTGCTACGGAATTCTCTACTCCTTTCTTATCTTTTATTTCAAGATCAAATTCTTGGAGTAAGAGGATCCATCTGATGAGCGTTGGTTTAGCATCTTTTTTAGTGAGCAGGTACTTTAGTGCAGCATGATCAGTGTAAACAATTACCTTTGCTCCAACTAAATAAGATCTAAACTTATCGATAGCAAAAACCACAGCCAGGAGCTCCTTTTCTGTGGTAGCGTAGTTGAGCTGTGCTCCTGTCAAGGTTTTGCTAGCGTAGGCTATTGCGTGATGCTTCTTGTCCTTAGTTTGGCCGAGAACGGCCCCTACGGCATAGTCACTAGCATCGCACATGATTTCAAAGGGCAGCTTCCAATCAGGGGGTTGGATGATGGGAGCTGAGATGAGTGCATTTTTCAAGAGATGAAAAGATTTCAAGCACTCATCATCAAAGTCAAAAGGCGCATCCTTAGCTAAGAGGTTGGTGAGGGGTCTAGCGATTTTCGAAAAGTCTTTGATGAATCGTCGATAGAACCCAGCATGCCCCAAAAAGCTACGAATACCCTTGACGTTGATCGGAGGTGGAAGTTGCTCGATAACTTCTATTTTCGCCTTATCCACCTCGATCCCTCTCTCGGACACTAAGTGCCCTAGCACTATGCCTTCTCGGACCATAAAGTGGCACTTTTCCCAATTAAGTACCAGGTCCTTTTCTTGGCATCGAGTCAAGACCCTGTCCAAGTTCTCGAGACAGTGATCGAAGGTTTTCCCATAGACTGAGAAGTCATCCATGAAGACTTCCATGATTTCCTCGATCATGTCCGAGAATATGGACATCATACACCGTTGGAAAGAGGCGGGTGCATTACACAACCCAAAAGACATCCTATGGTAGGCATACGTTCCATACGGGCACGTGAAGGTGGTCTTACTCTGATCATCGGGATGGATAGGAATCTGATGATAACCAGAATACCCATCAAGGAAACAGAAGAAGGAATGGTTTGCCAACCGCTCTAACATCTCATCGATGAAGGGCAGCGGGAAATGATCCTTCTTTGTTGCCTTGTTGAGTTTTCTGTAATCGATACACATCCTCCATCCCGTGACGGTACGTTGGGGAATAAGCTCGTTCTTATCATTCTTAACGACCGTCATACCTCCCTTTTTCGGCACTACTTGTACCGAGCTCACCCACTCACTATGAGGTACGGGATATATGATCCCTGAATGCAGAAGTTTTAGAACTTCCTTCTTCACAACCTCGCGCATAGCATTATTTAACCTCCTCTGAGGTTCCCTAGAAGGTGTACTCTCGGGGTCAAGAGGGATGCGATGGGTGCAGAGAGTGGGACTAATTCCCTTTAGGTCTTGGAGGGAGTACCCAAAGACAGAGCGATGTTTCTCTAAGACAGAGATCAGCTTCTTGGTTTCCTCCTCCGAAAGCTTATCACTAATGATGACAGGGGACTCCGTGTCACCATGTAGGAAAGCGTAGCGTAGGCCAGGGGGTAAGGTTTTTAACTCGATGGGAGGTCGAGTCGGTGGTTCATCTTCAGGAAGCTCGAGAGTTTCCTGTAGATCATCCTCCTCTTCTGTAAAAAGATCGGCATCTTGGTCAAGGAGGGTATCAGGAGGGTCAAAAGGGGAAATCACTTTCACCTCTTCGGTTAGGTCTCTCTCATCAGGAAATTCAGCGATGGTGTTTCGCGAACGGGAGATTGGGATTGAGAGAGCCTTTCCTCCGATGTTGACACTGAGGTTACCGGATGAGGCTGCCATAAAGAGTTTTTCTAAAGGAAGCCCGATGAGGACATCAAAGCTTGGGACCTTAAAGACATGAAAGTTCAGAAGGGCCTCAGCGTCTTTGTGTCGTATCGACACATTGTTTAGAATCCCGTAACCTTCTAGGATAGCTCCGGTAGGGCTTTTGAAGGTCTTTTGCGTAGGAAGCAGAGGTTCGTCTCCTAATACCTCAAAGGCAAAGGAGTCGGAAACGATGTTTATTCCTACGGTGGGATTATACCAGACATCCACAGCTCTGCCTCTAACCATACAAGGAATGGTAGTAGAGGATGAGATAATCCGAACAAGTTCGGAACATTGCTCATTTTCTCGGGACCACTCATCACTCATGATGGCTGTTAGTTCTTTCACTGAGTCCCTAAGGAATTGTTCTTCTATAGGTTCAGGGGAAGGAACTGGTGTTTGAGGCTTTCGTTGGATGGCATACATCGAGGTGTTACCGAAATCTTTGAAAAGATCATCCTCGATGATGAAAGGGAATTCGGACGGCTGAATTTCTTCATCATCCGAATTTCCTGGTTCAGGAGGAGGCTCACTAGCTAAGTCTTGAGATGTGCAAGAAGCAGGGTCAGATTCGGCTAGCTGGAGAGTCTCCTGGCTCGGCGTAGCTTCTTCGCAGGGGGGTTTGGTGGGCTCAAGGAAAGAGGTATTTTCTAGAATGCGTTCTAGGATGGTTCTTCCTTCTGAGACCGTTTTGTGTATGAATGAACCTCCGGCGGCTATGTCGAGATATTGGGTAGATTCCTTGTCGAGACCCATCCGAAAATGCTGTAGCAGCATGGGATCGGGTATAGACAAGTCAGGACCGGATTTCACTAAAAGCGAGAACCTAGCCCAAGCTGTGCCTAAGGATTCTTTCTCGGCCTGCTCGAAGTTGAAGACCTCTCTACGGAGAGAAACGATTCGTGACATTGGGAAGAACGCAAGACAAAATTTGTCCCGGAGCTCTTTCCAGTCACCATTCGTGCTTTCTGCCGTGTGAGTGTACCATTGCTTCGCCCTCTCTATAAGAGAAAAGGAAAACAATTTCCACTTGAGAGTCTCTTGTGTCATACCCCTGATTTGGATGCACAAGCACAATTGCTCAAATTCTCGCAGGTGATGGTGTGGGTTTTCGTTTTCTACCCCCGAGAAAGGTTGTGCCTGAACCATGGCTATAAAGCCTGGGCGGAGTTCGAACCCATCAGAAAGGATTGGTTTTGAAGATGAAGGTGGCTCGTAGAACTCGCCCCTTGGAGCAGAGAAGGATTGGATAGAAGGTTGCTCCATGGTAGGGATAAGGAAAGAAATAAAAGAAAGATAAAAAGGGATACGAGGGTGACTAGGGTCCGCAGATAAAACAGCAACCGTTCCCCGGCAACGGCGCCAGAAATGCTTGTTGGTTTTTCTTACGTCTACGAATAAATCCGCAAGCGCACGGAAGACCGATGTAGCACTTCACCCAGAGTATTCCGGGGTATCGAATCACGAGGAACGTGTGTGTCTATCGTTGGACTAAATCACCCAAGGACACAGAGATTGATTAAGACAGGCAGAGGACAGAGAGGATGTCCCAAGAGTCAGGTTCCTACGTTAACTAAGCTATGCTCTAGTTTGCTCGCGTTGGGCACGGACTTACCCCTGCATCCACAGGCGACTTCCGCCAAGAGCCTACGCACTAGCCTAGCGGGGAGGATTTCAGAGGACGGACAGAGCTGTCACCACCTGCCGCCTACCTCAACGAACCAGTAGACTAACGAATAATCAAAGGTAACCTCCTACCTAGACACCACGTCTATGCGATCGATTACTACCTTAACCTTCTAGCAACGAATATTCAGGCTAAGGCACCATAAGAACTTAGAGCGATGAACGAGCTCACAAGCTAGAACTATAACTTAATTAAAGTAAAAAGTAAACTGCAAGAGGGGAAATCTCGACACTTACTATAATTGGCAAATGTCGTCGAAGTACAAGCGTGGAGAAGGCGAAGACAAGCCCAAGCCTCCTCCGAACTCTACTCCACTCTCTTCCTAATCTAAGCACTAGCTAAGTAGCACTTGGCCTTTTGCAAGAGGAGCACTAAATCTTCAATCTTGAGTGTGTGTTGGAGTGAAGGCCCTCACCCTCTATTTATAGCCTCCTAACGTCGGTTTCAGAGGAGTAACCGCCACGGAATCCCCCCAAACCGCCATCAGGGAGTCCTCTGGAGCCTACACGTGGAAGGCCAGGCGGAGAGGGCGCCAGACCAGGTCGGCCGACCTGGGGGTGGCCCCTCCTGGCCTGTGCTTTCTCCAGGTGGCTGTCCTGTGGGCCCTGACGTTGGTTTGCGCGGTATTACAGGGAGTTACGTCGGTTAAGTGCTGAAGGTGGGCTCCTTAATCCGTGTGCTTGCTCCTGATTGGCCGGAAGTGTGCTTTCTCCTTGAATTTCCTTGAATTTTATTTAAACTCCATGGGTTGCTACCTGCATACACAAAGTCACCAAAACTTGTGGAAATAATTAGCAATAAATTCCTACCACTAAGGTAGTGATCAAATTGTGTGATTCTTGCGGGTAAACGACGGTCATATTTTGCATTTAAGGACCGTCAACAGTGAACAACATCATTCTTTAAATATTCCAAAGACTATAAGTAACATTGATCCTAGAACTAAGCATAGCAATTATTCTATCGAGCTACCTGTACCTGTATACCATGTCTATAAGTAGGAAATTTCCAGGTAATGCATGTGGGTTATCATTCAACTTCTAAACTTAATTCACAATCAACCTATACACATCTAGTGATAAAATTGTCGAAAGTAAAACAAGAACAAGGGAATGCTCGGGGGCTTGCCATGGGCTATAACCACTAGGTCAGCAGGAGCGTTAGTGTCTTCAAGTGCCGAGAACTCTGATGAATCCTTCTGAAGATTTTCCTCGTTATCTAGGAAAATACTGATATGTCAAAATAGATGAATGCATGGAATATGCAACAACATGTGATGCATATGATGAATGAAGTATAACAGATCATAATTATTCCTTAGTATTGTTTTGGAAGACATATGCTTCAGAACATCAAATTTTAGTAATGGAATTTCATAGAAAAGTTTCCTATTGTATTTCAAAAGGGTTATTAGGGCATGAAGTGCAATTAATTCATTTGGTAAATTAAATGTATTCTACTGGACATGGGTGATGATAGATATATGCATAATCATCACTTTCACCAGGTTTCATAAATATATCATGAGCACACCATTAATAATGCATTTAACAAGATTTCTAACTAAATAATTATAGTAATATGAATAGAAGATATATTCCTAGAAACATTTTTGCTGATACAACAAATTAAGCATAATTTGTGTGCACATGTTCAGTCCCTAAAAGTTTACAGAAAATACATTAATGCATTTATAAGTATTTCAAAGATAAATTCATGTAGAGATATAAGTACATAAACTAGGGACAATAAGATATGTTCTAAATAGAGTATATCATGAGGAGTCTAAAACAATTTATTTTGCAATTTTATCACATATACAACTAAGCATATGAATTTATTAAGATTTGCAGCAAAGAAATTCTACATATAAAAACTATATGCAAAACATGTGTAAAGACATGTTCAAAGCATAGATCTCATCATAATGAAACTAACAAAATTTAGTTTGCTATTTTAGGAGCTCTAGAACTCTAGATATCCCCAAGTGATCCTTATAGACTTGTGCTTCTTATAATGTGAACGTAGGAGGCCATAGATGCCATTACCTATGAGAAAACAACAGATTATAGACACCAGACTTTGTCATTCCCTGTGTCTTGAAGTTGTGATGATGATTACAAATAAGCTCCCTTATTACCCCTTCTCAAGATGATGATTATAAATAAGCTCCCTTGTTACCCCTTTTCAACCACAAGTGCCTGCACTATCGACCAGCCACAAGCCACCTCGTTGTTTTGGTGCACACCTGTAGACCTACAGCATGGTACGGTTCTAATATAACTACTCCCTTAACCAAATATTCATATTATATTTATAACTGTTCATCTATGGTTCTTGTTGTCCCTGCTCCGAATGCAATGATGTGTGCATTAATAACTATTTTTCTCTCATATTTGCAAAGAAAAACTTTTTTCTCTCATATTTTGTTCTATATCCAGGAGTAAGGGCATCAACGCAATATCATTTGTGTACAAGGCTGCCGACGAGACAACTATTTTTATGGGCCCATGGGGCACAAAAGCCAGTGAAAGTGACTCTCTGGTCCGTTTATGCAAATAGTAGCCGTACAAAACTTGTTATCGTCTAACACATTAAGTTGCCCATTACTAAAAACTCTAATGGATTAATTCCATTTTGCAGATCTCAATTAAAGAAGGAAAGTATGTTGTTGAAGTGTCAGGCTCATATGATAATAATTGTGTGTCCTCACTCGCAATCATCAGCAACTTTACTACATACATCTATGGAAAGGACGATAGCGGAATCCCTTTCAAAGTCCCTATCAAGAATGGTAAAATTGTTGGTTTCTTTTCGAATGCTGGCACATCTGGGCTTAATTAATTGGCGGTTTATGTTGTCCCACATGAGTGATATGAAGCTATATCATACGGTGTGGATGCAACATAAGAATCACACACTAGTACAGCAACCTCTGCACCATAGAACCTACAATAATAGTTACTACATCTGTGTATCTATGCATCCAAAATAAAATGGGATCCATTTGTCAGGCAATGGATTTTGGAATGTTTGATGCATCCACCATTCTTTTGGTGAAATTGCAGTATTTCATCCAAAATTCATGTGGAATTGCAGCTTTCTGGACATGCCTCTAGTATGTTTTACCATGGAGTCTGATAAACTATGTACCATGTCAGAACTTTATCTATGTGATTGTGATTGTGTTTGTGTGTAAGTCTTTATCATAAATAAAATGTGGGAGAGCTGTTACTGCTTTTCTCGGGTATTGAATGTCATCACATATATCGCTTTTTTATATTTGAAGCTTGCGATGCCATTCTTTTGGTTCAATAAGCTCCACATACCTTTAACGATTTAATATATCAGTTCCAACTACAAATTTTGAAGGAATTGAGTACAGCTCTTCGCAAAAGCAGTTTCTGTCTGATCTATATAAGGAGCAAGTCGTGGCTCGCAAGATCTGCACATGGAAACCTCCTAGACAACGCGCCTTCTCTAGTCGAACCGCCTCCATAATGGGACATACATCCCGGCGGTCAGGTCCAGGGCCGCGCTTACCCTCCACCTCAGGTCCATGGGTAGCTCGCCCAATATGCACTAGAAGAAAATTGACATTCTGCGATGATTATAGAGTGACATTTAGTAAAAATGTCACGGAGCAATCCATTTTATGACATTTCTCTCAATTTAATGACAAAGATTTCAAATGTGTCATAAAAAGCATTTAGAAATCATCGCAAACCAAACCAATGTCATATAGCGACGAACTATTGTGTGTCACAAGAAGCTAACTAATAACGTCACAATTTTATGATGTTTGTAAATCGTCATAACTAAGAACTTATGTCAGTAAATTTTTAAGTTTATTTTTTCTAGAACTTACAGGCTCCTTTAATGTCAAAGTAATATGTTATTATCCGAAAAACCACTTTTTCATACAAGAAATCCATAAAGTAAAAATATTATGTATTATACAATATATCATATAGTTTGTTTCATGAATTTTATTATATAATAGGTTTATCTTAATAATTATAAAAAAGTATAAATTAAAGTAGATTTTTATTTTATTAATGATGCATATTTTTGTGGAGAAATTTGAAAGAACAGAATACTGAATGTGTTGAGCTCATCTTAAACCAACTATGCAGCCACCTCGGCCTGTTTGGGGAAAACAAAATATAAAAACGAAAGCACAGCCTGTTCAGCCTAGTGGGCCTGGTTGAGAAAAGTAAAAAGAAAGATAAAAATAAACGCCCTCTTGCTTATGAGGGGATTCAAACCCAGGACGTGAAGGATTCTGTCTAAGTCCAACACTCCAACACCACTGCGCTACAAAAGACGTCCTGTTAGACATTCAACCTCAGCCTATTTGAATAAATAAAAGCGTATCACATACAAGACCAAATGGAATCGAAACAAATATGACTTTCTTCTATTAGATCGTCTAGTTTTTTTTTTCTCGTTCAAATATAAAAAAATCAAATTTAAATATTGAATTGGATGAAGATTAGAACAGAGTAAAATATAAAGTCTAAAATCTCATCTGGGTCGAAACACATTTCAACGTAGCCCATTCCATGTTCTTGAAATTTGGCTAATCTCAGCCCTGGCCCAACTTGACCCATTGCTCTGGGCCGAAACACATTTCTACCAACGTATAAAAGCCCATTCCACGTTCTTGAAATTCAGCTAATCTCAGCCCGGCCCACCTTGACCCATGTCTGGACATGTTAGCTTCTAAAAATATAAAAATGGGGGAAGGCAGGATTCGAACCCGCAACCCAACATAAACAGGTGATATGATGTTACAACTACGCCAGTACATTGCTCACGTACTTTGAGCAATTATATAGGGTTATTATCTTGGTATTGTTCATAAATCAAAAGATGAAGAACACCAGGAGAGTTTAACTTTTTCTTTTTAATCCAGAGCTATAATTTGTAACTGGTATTTCTCCCTCATATGAACTCCAAATTTGATGATTCTTCTTTTAGAAATTTTCTAAAATCACGATCTTTCTTTATATAGTGTTTGTTCATACGTTAATTGTTAATATTTCGATTTATTTCGTTTGAATATTTTTCTTCAACAAAAAAATAGAAAATATATATTATTTTTTCGTAACAATTGATAATGTAACTTCATATCTTATAATATTACGTTAAGCATATGATTTTATCCATATTTTAGATGCTTTTGATCTTGAACATGTTCTAAGATGTACAAAGTTTAATCTTGGAGGTAAGATATACGAAACATTGGAAGAGATGTAAACATTTGTGAACAACCTATAGTCTCACATTATTAAAATTATATGAAACTTTTTTCACAAGCTCATTGACCTAAAATATGTTGACATAACAGTTTTCAGAAATTTTCCGACTAAGATTAGATAATATTATAATTATTTTGATAATTCTCATGTTAAATATTAGATTATCTCTAGCAAACAATTTGGTTCTTAATATATCTCGGAGTCATAGACTATAATGGAACTTCTGATACTATACATCATTTTTGGACAATCTGGTGAATTTTATTTGAAATACATTCAGTTCATTTTGGGATTAAGTTTGATAAGCAAGCAAAAATTCATTTAAACAATATAAAATAGAAAATCAATTTCATATTTTTGTAAAATCCTGCACAACGAATTATATGATTTTTATTTTATTATAAAAAATGCTTCAAGTATATATGATATTTTGTTTTATTCATTTCTATAGAAAATTTCTTAATTATTTGGAATAGAATAAACAAATGTATAATAGGTCATGACGATCTCAATTCAGCCCCCAACATTCAAGGGCGTGATTGGTTGGTAGTATCGGTGGAGCCTGGCTCGTACTAGAGAGCTTGGCCCTCGCCAGCCAGGTTCAACGCATGCAGAGGCCTAGTGATTGCTTGCTTGCGCGCATGCAACCAAGATGGATAGAGATATTGATTGGTTGGCCTGTTAAGCACCGTGCGCTGCATCTCTTCTCTCTTGTCCTATGCAGGCAGCGTGCAAGCGCGAGCCAGGTCCGTCAGATACGAAGAATTTTTCTGCATGAGCGGAGCCTGGCTCAGACGTCTGTTTTGCATGCGAGGAGCCAGGCCCAATAGTTCATGCAAATAACCAATCAGCAACAATTTGCATCTCGCAAGCCTGGCCGGATCAAATACAGCCATCCAATCACACCCCAAATTGATCAGCCCAAACCAATGCAGTGTGACTCTTAACCATTGGATCACAGAATCAACGACCGAGATCGTCCATTGCTCATTTGACTTCTATATAAATAAAAACCCTAGCTTTCCCCCGGTTCACCTGACGCCCGCCCCTCTTCCTCTCCAAGTCTCCGCCTCCAGCTCGTCTCTCCTCTCGCTCACTGGCAGCGGTCAATCCTCCATCCCCGATTCCCAGATCTAACGACTAGTTGTACCGAGTTGCCAGCCACCGCCTCTGTCGCGCGAGCTGCCGCCCTCGACACCGCGCCAGTTCACAGCCGAAGACCCCTGCAACAATGCTCACCATCCGTCCCTGCAACACTCTCGCCCTTGTGCGCTCCATCGGCGGATGTCGCCAGTCAAGCCATCAGCCCCAATCCAGTCCGCCCTCATCACAACAGCTTTTGTTCCTCCTGCATGCTCAGCGCTTGGCCACGTTCCCACCGCTGTCCGACGCAGGCAGATGGTGAAGCGCAAGCCAGCTACCGCCACTGCATGTACGGAACCCTAGCCCCAACCAAATCAGCTCCATAAGCTCGTGGCTGGCAAGGGGCAGCAGCGGCGCGTAGCGGCAAGCTAACAGGCAAGAAGCAGCCTGCAGGAAGCCACGAACCAGACGCAGGCCAGCCGCAGCTCGGGGCTGCCAGTTGTCAACGCTCGCAGCCTCTCCAAGCGTCCCTGCAGTACTATGCCCCATGCTCTGACGGCGCGCACGGCTGACGGTAAGATGTCCTCGAGCCTGCTCTAGGCCCAAGATCTGAGCATGAGTGATGAGGTCCCTAGAGCGGCAAGACAATTCTTCCACGATGCCAGCAACCTGTTTGCCCAAATGCTAGAAAGGTACGACGCGTACTCAACTTGTTTTGTGTTGTTCCTGTTCAACCATATGCCACTAATGAATCACTCCATTGCTAGTAGTACAAGATAGACAGATGCTCGAGCTGTCCTCGGTCATCCAACAAGGAACCATGCAGATAGAATTCTGAGTTCCAGGCCTCCTTCGTCGGTGGCAACTGCAGCCCCTTAAGCTGGGCCTTCCAAGGTTCTGTCTATCTGATGCTCTCCTATACTCTTCATTCCTCTATCCTCGATTCAGGTTGCAGCTCCCTTTCTTTTGTTCTTAGGCATGCTTTGTGTGCGGGTTTGTGGAGGGGCACGAGCTGAGCATTACAACATGCTACAGTAAGGAGGTCAGTGCTTGTCTCATGTGATTATTCTGTAGGCCAATTCTGATTTTTCTTAAGAACTAGGCAGCTGATACTCTTATGATTTGATTCTAAATCTGATGATAAGATTCTCCTCATCAGAATATATAATCTCAGTAAAGGAACAATGAGTAATGTAGCTTACTTCACCATGTCACACAACTTCGCATGTTCATGTGGCTTCTAACTTCAGTTTAATCTGAATACACGGTAGAACCTAAATCTGTAATGACTTGCAATAAAGGAATAATGTTACTTACTTCACCATGTCACACAACTTGGCATGTTCATGTGGCACATGAGCTCCAATAGGCCTAGAGCATGTCCTTTATAATCGTGGTAGGCAGGCTGGTGGACACGCACTGCTTCGCTAATTCCTTTAACCTTCTGCATATATTGATTTTTTTTGTTCAAATAGCTGAGCAAACAGATTGTTAGTTAACTACACCTTTTTGCCTATTACAAAGTCTACAAGAAGTGCCCTTGGCTGCATGGAATTCCATGGATCCATTTCATCTGTTCGTTTTGTATGATATAACCATTGTTGTTGTTGCTCAACATTTAAACTAGTCTCTTCACTGAATATTGCACCAGTTTGTTGACTCTTGTTCAATAGCATGTGATTCATAGTGCTTGCCTAGTTGAGATTGAGCTACTACTTATGTGTCTGTAGCTGTTTGTTTTAGTGCATCATTTAGCATCTTCAAATTTATCTAGACTCATTCATCTCTGCTAGTGCGATATGTCTTCGGTGTTCAGTAGCTTTGCTACTTTGTCTGCTCCCCATCCCCGGCGTAAAAAACCTGACTTTGTTTTCTTGCTTTGTGCCTTTTCACATTAGAGCTAACTAATGCATGTCTCTGATATCTACCTGTTGATCTCATGTGTATTTTAACTGAACTTGTGTTTGCAAGGTCTATGTTTATGTGGCTTAATTTAGATAGCTTAATCAGTGCAACAACAGTTTTTCTGATTTTCTGCTACTTTTAGTGAGCAAGTGTTTTCTTGTTTGCAAGCGTGCGAGAACAGGACACATTGAGCTTTACTTGTTGTTTCTTGCAGATGTAGCTGATGACATTTAACTTAGCTAGTGCTTGGTAGATGTAGCAGTACCCTTGTAGTCTCTTCCTTTTTCTCAGGTTCAATTGCTGGACACTATGATTTTGCTGTGAAACAGATTGGCAAGCCAAAGTACATGCAATCTGGTTACTTAAACTTTTAGTGTACTCCATGCTACAGGATGTATGAAGTTATCTAGAAAGTTTGAAAACATGAATTAATATTTTTGAACTTAAACTATATGAGCTAAATGATTTGACTATTATTTTATCTTTTATCAAATATCAAATGATTTGACATTTTAGCATTAACTCATTTCAGAAATTAGTATGCCTTTTGTTAGCTCAATATTATTGCTCCCTGGTCCTATTACTAATTCACTTCTTTTTTTATCTGTTTTATATTTGACAGCAATGCATCAGTGGCACCAAAAAACAAACACCAAGGTTAACATATTGCACACGCATTTACAACTTTCTTACATGTATCATTTTATAATTACTAATTGACTTTTCATTGTTTGTAATTCACGTGATGGAAATTGAACACCGGAATAAGAACAAGTAGCTGCATCCTTGACGGGGAGTGTGTAGAATATAAGGTAAACTTGAAGTTCTAGAGTTAGAAGTTGTATTGCTAGTTGGCTGTGTCATTCACTAATTCTGTTGGTAATCTGTCAGTGTTATGACATACACTATTGTACTATAGATCTATATTGGTTGTATATCATGTGCTGTACTATAGATCTATATTGGTTGTATATCATGTGCTGTACTATAGATCTATATTGGTTGTATATCATCTGCTGTACTATAGATCTCAAGTTACAGATTTGTTGGAAAGATTATTGGAACTCATGTATTTTGTACTTATGAATCTGTGGATGTAAATGGACTGTCTTGTTATTGTAAATCTGATGTGAGTTATGTGATCTAGACATTTGCTTTCTGTTGATTATTGTTATTTGTTGAATTTATGAGCTGAATTTAAATGATTTTGGCAAGCAGCATTAAATGGGCTGGCTTGTAACAAAATGGGCGTTGCCTATGGTCCAGAATGGGCTTAATTCAGTGATTTGAATGGGCTCATGATTTTAGGTGGGCCTGGTCCGTGGACTTGAATGGGCCTGGCTTGTGGTTTTGAATGGGAGTAGCCTATGGTCTTGAAGGGGTTTGGCCCAGAGTCCTGAATGGGCTAGGCCCATGGTGCTAAATGGGCCTAGTCAGTGGTCATCAAATGGCCTGCTCTAAATGATTTAGCCAATTATTATAAATGGGCCTGGCCCATAGTTAAATTAGACATTGATTTTATGATGTTTTGAACATAGATAGCGACGAAAATACAATGTCATAAGTTAGCGATGAAGTAAGAATCGTTACAATGAATTTGTGATGAAAACAGATAGAAACGTCACTAAATATCTTTTATAACGGACATTCAATGATGAATTGATTTTCGGTCACCTGAACATCGCAAAATATATATTACGACATAATTTTTACATTCAGCAACGAAATTGAAACGTCGTAGAATGTCATATTTGTTGTAGTGATGGCTGCCAGTCCGCACCCACAGGCAAGGGTGGTCTAGGTGTACGTCTACAGGATGGCCTGAGCACGAGGCTGAGGCCACCGGGGGGGGGGGGGGGGGGGCGCGATGGCGAGACAACCATGACTTGTGGCGGCGAGGGGGTCTGGACATGCGAGGGTGAGGATGAGACAGTCGAGTCATGCAAAGTGAAGCAGTCTAGTAGCGTTGTACGGTTGGCTCGGACATGGGCAAGGCAGTCAGGTAAGCTCAGTCCACAAGAAAAAGAAGAAGTCCAAGGGTAAATAAGTCATTCTTTCTCAAAGACTCATGTGTAGTGCCTCTCGTGGGAAAGAAAAACTCATCCAGTGGCATAGAGGGGAAATGAAATTTTTTGGTGGCTGAGAAGGGAATAGAACTTTTTCTATTGACTGACAAGGAATTTTCTCTTCTAATGTTGTTGGTGTGGTGTCAAGCGACCTTACCCAACACTTAGAGGTAGGAACATAAGGTTGAGGCTCATGGCTAACTTGGTTGGGTCCTACTCTAGCCATGTCAACATCGGCTCGGTCCTTAAACAAGCCAAGATGAGATTTTTTTTATAACTCAATTCCTTAATTATCCAGCATGTTAGCTGCTCACAAACAACAGTTTGATTGGTCCAAAATGGTCCATAATAATAAAAAAACCAAATTTTCAATTTAATAGCAAACATACTTTTTTATTGATGAAGTTTAACATAACATTCTAGATGTAAACAGGTATAATACATCAAAAATCTAGCTAAATCTAGCCCAAAATAAGCTTTCATGCTGGCTATCTATCTTTTCCATTAGCAACATGCAAGCATTTAGACAACCAATGGCCAGTCGGTGAATGATCAGCTGTCTCGAAATATCTTGTGGACCACCATAGTAATTAGTCATTTTTCATGCACCACATATATCATGAAGTGCCAGACATATCAATCGGCAACAACATCAAGCCAACTTTGCTAAGTACACCCAGTTCCATTCTAAAATTGTTTCTGCTGTTGACTTTTTATTACTATTTGACCATTTATCTTTTTCAATTTTTTTAACAGTTGTCATATATTATTTTTCTGATTTTTTTATAGTAGTAGAGAAAATAAAAATATTACATCCAATTCCACATCTTTGAATAAATATTTCAAATAAGATGAATAGTTAAACATAACTAAAAAACTTAAGGCTGGCAATAATTTAGAATGGAGGGAGCACATTATTGTGGCAGCATACTACTGATGGTAGGGACTTATCCAAATATGTCAGACGCACACCTCTATCCCAATAAGAGTGGCATTCTAGTTTCATGCTAAGTCGGAAAACTTTATCTTTTACTAAAACTATATGAGAAACAAACCACATTAGATTTATCATGAAATATATTTTCATATAATATATTTATTGGTATCACAAAGCAACAGGTATGTTGGTCATTACATCATGAAATACTTTGTCATACATCACAAAGTATGACCGCTTTAGAAACCGATCTAATAGGTTTTGCCAAGCATTAAATCTTGTCAAATTTTGGCCCTCAATATATGCCTCTGCCACCCCTCTCCTTTTTGTTTAATAGCTTGCATATAGAAAAACATTGTAAACCATAGAGACTATAAATGCATACTTTGTTAAATTCTGAATTCATGCTTATGATTGAACCACCAATCGGTTGACAATAATCCCCATGTGAACCTTATAGACTTGTGCTTGTTATAATGTGAACGTAGGAGACCATAGATACCATTACCTACGAGAAAACACCAATCGGTTTACAATAATCCCCAAGTGAACCTTAGAGACCTGTGCTTGTTATAATGTGAACATAGGAGACCATAGATGTCATTACCTATGAGAAAACAACAGATTGTAGAGGACAAACTTTGTCATTCCCTGTGCCTTGAAGTTGTGATGATGACTATAAATACGCTCCCATGTTACCCCTTTTCAATCACAAGTGCCTGCTCTATCGACAAGCCACAAGCCACCTCGCTGTTTTTGTGCACACCTGTAGACCTGCAGCATGGTACGGTTTTGATATAACTGCTCCCTTAACCAAATATTCATGTTATATTTATAACTGTTCATCTATGGTTCTAGTTGTCCCTGCTCTGAATGCAATGATGTGTGCAATAATAACTATTTTTCTCATATTTGCAAAGAAAAACTTTTTTCTCTCTTACTCGATACATAAGTTCTGATGAATTAGACCACCTAGATATGTTGGGATAGGAGTCAATATAACATTACAAACAATTTACTAAAAACTTGTAGCTGGACTTTTTAAAAATATATTGCTCATAACAAAATTACATATCTACTGAGTGTAGATAACTTCAACATATTTCTCACATTGTATTAACTGTATGAAGGTTGTACCAGTCAAGATCAGAGCATATGGTGGATATGGTTCTGGTCAAAACCCTGGCAGCGATGAAGATCTGAATGTGTCACCTCATGCAATCTACACCATAACAGTTCGTTCTACAGCCGGGGGTAAGGGCATTAGTGCAATATCATTTGTGTACAAGGCTGCCGACGGGACAACTATTTCTGTGGGCCCATGGGGCACTAATGCCAGTGGAAGTGACTCTCTGGTCCGTTTATGCAAATAGTAGCCGTACAAAACTTGTTATCATCTAACACATTAAGTTGCCCATTACTAAAAATTCTAATGGATTAATTCTACCAGATCAGTCTTCTTCCATTTTGTAGATCTCAATTAAAGAAGGAGAATATGTGGTTGAAGTGTCAGGAACATATGATAATAATTGTGTGACCTCACTCGCAATCATCACCAACTTTACTACATACAACTATGGAAAGGATGATAGTGGAGTCCCTTTTAAGGTTCCTGTCAAGAATGGTAAAATTGTTGGTTTCTTTGGGAATGCTGGCACATCTGGGCTTAATTCATTGGGGGTTTATGTTGTCCCACGTGAGTGATATGAAGCTATATCATATGGTGTGGATGCAACATAAGAATCAGACACCTGTTCAGCAACCTCTGCACCGTAGAAACTGCAATAATAGTTACTACATCTGTGTATCTATGAATCCAAAATAAAATGGGATCTGTGGGTCAGGCAATGGGTTCTGGAATGTTTGATGCATCCACCATTTTTTTGGTGAAATTGCATTATTTCATCCAAAATTCTTGTGGAATTGCTGCTTTCTAGACATGCCTCTTGTATGTTTTACCATGGAGTCTGATAAACTATGTACCATGTCAGGACTTTATATATGTGATTAAGTGTTTACCATAAATAAAATATGGGAGAGCTGTTACTACTTTTATCGGGTATTGAATGCCATCACATACATCGCTTTTTTATATTCGAAGCTTGTGATGCTATTCTTTTTGTTCAATAAGCTCCACATAACTTTAACGATTTAATATATCAGTTCCAGCTACAAATTTTGAAGGGATTGAGTACCGCTATTCGCAAAAGCAGTTTCTGTCTGATCTATATAAGGAGCTGGTCATGGCTCGCTAGATCTGCACATGGAAACCTCCTAGACGGCACACCTTCTCTAGTCGAACAGCCTCCATAATGGTGCATACATCCCGGCAGTCAGGTCCAGGGCCGCGCTTACCTTCCACCTCAGGTCCAGGGCAGCTCGCCCAGTTTGGCTGTGAGTGCGCGCGCACGGGCAAGGGTGGTCTAGGCGTACGTCTACAGGATGGCCTGAGCGCGTGAGGTTGAGGGCACCGGGGGGTGCGATGGCAAGAAGACTATGACCTGTGGTGGCGAGGCAGTCTGGACATGCGGGGGTGAGGATGAGACTGTCGAGTCATACAAAGTGAAGCAGTCTAGCAGCGCTACGACAAGATGGCCCAGGCACGGATGGCTCGGACATGGGCAAGCAGGCCAGGAAAGCTCAGTCCACAGGAAAAAGAGGAAGTCTAGGGGTAAATAATTTACTTTTTCTCAAAGACTCATATGTAGTGGCTCTCAAGGGAAAGAAAAACTCATCCAGTGGCACAGAAGGGAAACAAAACTTTTTGGTGGTTGAGAAGGGAACGATAGTTCCTAGTGATTCACAAGGAATTTTCTCTTTTTAATGTTGCTGCTGTGGTGTCAAGCGACCTTAACCAACACTTTGGGGTGGCAACAAAAGGTTGAGGCTCATGGCTAACTCGGTTGGGTCCTACTTTGGTCAGGTCAACCTCGGCTCCGTCCTTAAACAAGCCACGATGAGCTTTTTTTTATAACCGTATTCCTTAATTGTCCAGCTTGTGAGCTGCTCACAAACACCGGTTTGATTGGACCAAAATTGTCCAAAAAAATCAAATTTTCAAATCAATAGAAAACAAACTTTTTTATTGATGATGTTTAACTTAACATTCTATATGTAAATCAGGTATAATACACGTATAATCTAGCTCAAGCATTGAAACATCTATCTTGTATACATAATGGTCGTCCGTCACTTGCATTGATAGTTTCTTTTTAGTGTTATCTTCTATTCACTACTACAGAAGCAACATTTAGTGACAGTGGTCAAAGCACAATACAGGCGCAAAAGGAACCTATCTCTATTTTTGTAGCAATAAATCAAGACCTATCGAGACAAGGATTTAGACGTCACTAAATCTGGCCCTATAGAGACGTTACTTTATCCCCGTCCGTAATTCTTTATAGGGACAAAAGAATTCCCCGTTGCTAAACGTTGTTCGGAAAAAATAAAAAAAAGTTGGACCGACCTGGCTCGGCTTAGTGGAGCCTGACCTCGAGGGTTGCTTCCGCTAGATCTGGCACGCCAGAGATCGCCGCCACTAGATCCGCGAGCGAGTCGCATTGTCGGTGGAGAGCCTGGTGAGGGAGGCTATCGGTGGAGAGCTCGGTGAGGGAGGTTATCAGTGGAGAGCTCCACGAGGACAGCCGTTGGTGGAAAGTTAGGCCAGGGAGTCTGCCACTTGAGGTGAAGGGGAGGAGCCCACCATCGCTAGATCCATCGTGGAGTGAGACCGTCACTACCAGATTCGCCGTGGAGGAAGGCGAAGCGGGACGGCGGCCCCGCCACTGGATCCGGCTTGGAGCGAGCCGGATGAGGAGGGCACCTCGTGGGTGAGGGAAAGGCTATGTGATGGTGAGGCGATGTAGATGAGGAGAGCGCCTGCACTGTTGGACTGGCTTGGAGCGAGGGGAGGCGCCACGTGCGTGGGAACGAGGAGAGGCGTGAGGTCGAGGAAGAGGAGGAGGTCGTCACATGCCTGGAACAAGGCGGAGGAGGAGGTCGCCTCGTGCATGAGGGCGAGGCAGGGGAGGGCAAAGTGGGGAGAGAAGGAAGAAGACAGTGGCGGTGGGAGAGTCAGGATGTGGGGAACAAAGGCGGCTAGGGTTTTCTGCCGGGTGAGGAACGGGACGGGGAGAGATAATGCATAACAAAGAAAAAGGGAAAATGGGGCGGCTGGGATTCGAACCATGGACTCTAAGAAATAAAGAGAAGACTCTACCAGTGTGCCACTGAGCGCATTTGAATTCTCTCGTCTTAATAGCATCATGTATTAGGGACGGGGATTCAAAACCGGTCATTACCCAAAAACCCGGTCTCCATTGCTTACATCAACAGTGACAGGGACAAAAAACCTCACCTCTACTATAAAACCTCCTCTCTATTGCCTGGATCAATAGTGATGGGGATTAAAAACACCGTCTCTTCCATAAAAATCTGTTCCTATTGCTTGGACCATTACTGACGGCTTTTTGTGAGACGTCTATATTTCTTTTGTTATAGATGGGATTCTAGAAAACTGTCACTACTATGTGGTTATAGAAAGGCATCGTAAAAACTTCTTTAGAGACATCTTATTTTTACTCGTCACTAATCTCGTGTCTCTAAATCTCTGTTTTGTGGTAGTGTATATTATCTGAGACGTTTGTCTAATTTAGATATTATTTGTATATATTACCATTAAAGCTTAACTATCCTTGACTAATGAACCACCTCACACTTTTTATCAAACGGACTAATAGCTGAACAATCTTCTCTTCTAATTGATGTTAACGAGCCGAGTTGGCTGGTTACCTAGCAATATCGACAAGACAGTGCTTATACGATGCCTATTTCTTTTGCATCTTAGTGACTAATGAAACATTTCTTTCTCTACACTACTCTACCTTAGACATTGACAAAAACCAACAACCACCATAGGAGTAGTATGTTTATTTAAGAGGAGTTTATAGTAGACAAAATTGGATGCCTGCCCTTCATTTCCTTGATCGGATGGTTATAAAAAAATTATCTAATGATACATTTTTATCCCACTAGTATCATAGTATGATATACATGTATCATAAGTATCATACAGGCATAACTGGAAAAATAATTGATTCTAACAACACTTTGGTTCAAGGGTTTGTAACTGCCGTGGGCCACTCTTGAATGAAGCGGTCAGATTGGGGAACAATAACTTCCTAATCAGATAAAGTTACTATAGATGACGAACAAATTTGGATTTAATACACTCATCATCCATCGATGCATCAATTTAATAACCATTCTGTTTTAACAGTATGCACAATTAAAACCAGAACCTAATAACAAATCATGCAAATTTTCCCTTGATGGCGGAGAAGATTTGCCACACTCATGTCTGATATTATTAGTGAGATCATCGACGGGCGCCTGGTTCCATGCCGGCCGCAGCCTCACCGGACCTCAAATCTTTTCGTTTCTTTGAATGAAGCTGCTACGGTTCATTGATGCCTAAACGAGAGCATGCAGATTCAGTGAGCTTTCAACACTCATTCTGTAATCTGGCCTGCTGGAGTTCGTGGTTCCTGTTCTCGCTGGTGGCGGCTCGTTCATTCATGACACCAAACCATCAAACAAATCAAAGAAATTGCTAGGATGTTATTTGCAAAATGTATCATTGTGATTAATTTCACCAGTACAGTAACTAGTTAATTACAAATTTGCCCACACAAATAGATGGTTGGATTAAAACCATGATACCTTTTACCAAGTGGTATCGTGATCTTCCACAAATGTGCTCTTATTTAATATATAGCTTTTTGATACTGTAGTCAATATAAAATAAGAGAGTTTTTATGATAGTCCCAAATAATTGTGGACCATCCATTTAAATAGATCTCGATGAGCTCTTGCACCATAGGGTGTAATACATCTATTATTATTTATTAGAAATAAGATTCCAGATTTTGTGGATTTGTTTGTTATACTTGTAAAAAGCAAACTATTGCAGTTGCCACGTGCACTTGGTATGTGGCAAACATGCACTTGGCAAAATGTACACACTTGCGACGTGCATGTGAACAAGAAATGGACATCATGGTTGAAATACATGTGGGTGTATGTGTATCATTGGAAACACCGGCCATGTGTACTGAACTCGTGGTTAGGAAATAGTACATCGTGACAGGTGCAAAAAAAAGTAACATGTATATGTCTGTTTTGATATCCACCATATCAACAAAAATATGTTAAATTTTATTTTGAACAACCTAATCACCAATTAGATCTCTATATAAATATTACTTGGATCGACCAACATTGGTAGATTTATCAACCGAAAAATAGGACCTGGTAATCATGCAACACAACAGAATTTTAGGGACAAAAAATGGAGCCGCCAAATTAGATAGATAAAATATAAATGAAAAATAGATAGAAAATAGTTGCACCCCTGAGGCCCGGGTTTTGGGGAGGAAAAATAGGATTGGGTAAATCGGATAATTCAATTTTTTTATGTTACTTTTCTTCTGAAAATCAAAGGCTGAGATTTATTTCTTATACTACACCCTTGGGTGCAAGTGAACTTATATCGAACTACCGTAAAAGAGCCCTAAAATATTTCAAGCATCTACAAACTATTGATCCCCTATAATTCCTTTACACATTTAGTATATTTAGCAAGTAGTGGATCAAGACTATTGCTTTTTAGCATGCCTCTGCCTTTTTGTCTTGCAATTTCCTTATTATCATCTATGGTCTCTATGTCTACACTATTCAGCATTCCAGTACCACATAAACTGCCCCATGCCCGCAGTGACCAGGATCAATGAATCTATAGTATTCTACAGTTCACTAGGTGTACTTATGTGTGTTTCCATTAAGATAAAAATTAGAGTTCCATTTTATATGGCACTCGTAGTTCATTAATTTGAATATTAATCTGCGCAAAAAGATGTAAAAAGCATTAATTTCTTCAAGGAACATAAAACAGTTCGAGTTCCATCTACTGTAGCGGATCTAACAGCGCTAGCATCAATAATTTATGAGGACATCAGCTCTTCATAATGCCACAGGGTGACGCAGGCACACAGTCCAGCCAACTGCACAAGTATGAAGCATCGATACTAGAAAATAGATACAGATGAGGAACATTCATGTGTATCTGCCATGATCCGTACAAGGTCCACACAACCACCAGAAAAAGAGGACCACTTGGAAGCTAGCACCTCACACCCCAGTATTTCTCGTGATTCACGTGGCTTTCAGCACATAGTCGTGTTTCTTGCACCATAGCATGCAATGCCATATAAATAATTATCATTGAGATCAAACTGATAAGCTTCCATGCTGGCTATCTATCTTTGGCATTGGCAACATGCAAGCATTCAGACAACCAATGGCCAGCCGGTGAATGATCAGCCGTCCCCAAATATCTTGTGGACCTCTATAGTAATTAGTGATTTTTCATGCACCACATATATCATGAAGTGCCACATATCAATCGGCAACAACATCAAGCCAACTTTGCTAAGTACACCCAGTTCCATTCTAAAACTGTTTTCTGTGTTGACTTTTTATTACTATTTAACCTTTTATCTTTTTTCAAAATTTTTAACAGTTGTGATATATCATTTTTCTGATTTTTTATAGTAGTAGAGAAAATAAAAATATTATCTCCAATTCTACATCTTTGAATAAATATTTCAAATAATATGAATAGTTAAACATAACTAAAAAAATTAAGGCTGACAATAATTTAGAACGGAGGGAGCACATTATTGTGGCAGCATACTACTGATGGTAGGGACTTGTCCAAATATGTCAAACGCACACCTCTATCCCAATAAGAGTGGCATTCTAGTTTCATGCTAAGTCGGAAAACTTTATCTTTTACTAAAACTATATGAGAAACTAACCAAATAAGATTTATCATGAAATATATTTTCATATAATATATTTATTGGTATCACAAAGCAACAGGTACGTTGGTCATTACATCATGAAATACTTTGTCATACATCACAAAGTACGACCGCTGTAGAAATTGATCTAATAGGTTTTGCCAAGCATTAAATCTTGTCAAATTTTAGCCCTTAATATATGCCTCTGCCACCCCCTCCCCTTTTTGTTTAATAGCTTGCATATAGAAAAACATTGTATAGAGACTATAGATGCATACTTTGTTCTATTCTGAATTCATGCTTATGATTGAACCACCAATCAGTTGACAATAATCCCTATGTGAACCTTACAGACTTGTGCTTGTTATAATGTGAACGTAGGAGACCATAGATGCCATTACCTACGAGAAAACACCAACCGGTTTACAATAATCCCCAAGTGAACCTTAGAGACTTGTGCTTGTTATAATGTGAACGTAGGAGACCATAGACGTCATTACCAATGAGAAAACAACAGATTGTAGCGGACGAACTTTGTCATTCCCTGTGCCTTGAAGTAGTGATGATGACTATAAATACGCTCCCATGTTACCCCTTTTCAATCACAAGTGCCTGCTCTATCGACAAGCCACAAGCCACCTCGTTGTTTTGGTGCACACCTGTAGACCTGCAGCATGGTACGGTTTTGATATAACTGCTCCCTTAACCAAATATTCATGTTATATTTATAACTGTTCATCTATGGTTCTTGTTGTCCCAGCTCCGAATGCAATGATGTGTGCAATAATAACTATTTTCTCTCATATTTGCAAAGAAAAACTTTTTTCTCTCTTACTCGATACATAAGTTCAGATGAATTAGACCACCTAGATATGTTCGGATAGGAGCCAATATAACATTATAAAAAATTTACTAAAAAATTGTAGCTGGACTTTTTATAAATATATTAATCACAACAAAAATACATATCTGCTGAGTGTAGATAACTTCAACATATTTCTCACATTGTATTAACTGTATGAAGGTTGTACCAGTCAAGATCGGAGCATATGGTGGATATGGTTCTGGTCAAAACCCTGGCAGGGATGAAGATCTGAATGTGTCACCTCGTGCAATCTACACCATAACAGTTCGTTCTACAGCCGGGAGTAAGGGCATTAGTGCAATATCATTTGTGTACAAGGCTGCCGACGGGACAACTATTTCTGTTGGCCCATGGGGCACTAATGCCAGTGGAAGTGACTCTCTGGTCCGTTTATGCAAATAGTAGCCGTACAAAACTTGTTATCGTCTAACACATTAAGTTTCCCTTTACTAAAATTCTAATGGATTAATTCTACCAGATCACTCTTTTTCCATTTTGCAGATCTCAATTAAAGAAGGAGAATATGTGGTTGAAGTGTCAGGCACATATGATAATAATTGTGTGACCTCACTCGCAATCATCACCAACTTTACTACATACAACTATGGAAAGGACGATAGTGGAATCCCTTTCAAGGTCCCTGTCAAGAATGGTAAAATTGTTGGTTTCTTTGGGAATGCTGGCACATCTGGGCTTAATTCGTTGGGGGTTTATGTTGTCCCACGTGAGTGATATGAAGCTATGTCATACGGTGTGGATGCAACATAAGAATCAGACATCTGTTCAGCAGCCTCTGCACCGTAGAAACTGCAATAATAGTTACTACATCTGTGTATCTATGAATGCAAAATAAAATGGGATCCATTGGTAAGGCAATGGGTTCTGGAATGTTTAATGCATCCACCATTCTTTTGGTGAAATTGCAGTATTTCATCCAAAATAATTGTGGAATTGCTGCTTTCTAGACATGCCTCTAGTATGTTTTACCATGGAGTCTGATAAACTATGTACCATGTCAGGACTTTATATATGTGATTAAGTGTTTATCATAAATAAAATATGGGAGAGATGTTACTACTTTTATCGGGTATTGAATGCCATCACATACATCGCTTTTTTATATTCGAAGCTTGTGATGCCATTCTTTTTGTTCAATAAGCTCCACATAACTTTAACGATTTAATATATCAGTTCCAGCTACAAATTTTGAAGGGATTGAGTACCGCTATTCGCAAAAGCAGTTTCTGTCTGATCTATATAAGGAGCTGGTCATGGCTCGCTAGATCTGCACATGGAAACCTCCTAGACGGCACACCTTCTCTAGTCGAACAGCCTCCATAATGGTGCATACATCCCGGCAGTCAGGTCCAGGGCCGCGCTTACCTTCCACCTCAGGTCCAGGGCAGCTCGCCCAGTTTGGCTGTGAGTGCGCGCGCACGGGCAAGGGTGGTCTAGGCTTATGTCTACAGGATGGCCTGAGCGCGTGAGGTTGAGGGCACCGGGGGGTGCGATGGCAAGAAGACCATGACCTGTGGTGGCGAGGCAGTCTGGACATGCGGGGGTGAGGATGAGACTGTCGAGTCATGCAAAGTGAAGCAGTCTAGCAGCGCTACGACAAGATGGCCCAGGCACGGATGGCTCGGACATGGGCAAGCAGGCTAGGAAAGCTCAGTCCACAGGAAAAAGAGGAAGTCTAAGGGTAAATAATTTACTTTTTCTCAAAGACTCATGTGTAGTGGCTCTCAATGGAAAGAAAAACTCATCCAGTGGCACAGAAGGGAAACAAAATTTTTTGGTGGTTGAGAAGGGAATGATATTTCCTAGTGATTCACAAGGAATTTTCTCTTTTTAATGTTGCTTCTGTGGTGTCAAGCGACCTTAACCAACACTTTGGGGTGGCAACAAAAGGTTGAGGCTCATGGCTAACTCGGTTGGGTCCTACTTTGGTCAGGTCAACCTTGGCTCCGTCCTTAAACAAGCCATGACGAGCTTTTTTTTATAACCGTATTCCTTAATTGTCCAGCTTGTGAGCTGCTCACAAACAACGGTTTGATTGGACCAAAATTGTCCAAAAAAATCAAATTTTCAAATCAATAGAAAACAAACTTTTTTATTAATGATGTTTAACTTAACATTCTATATGTAAATCAGGTATAATACACGTATAATCTAGCTCAAGCATTGAAACATCTATCTTGTATACATAATGGTCGTCCGTCACTTGCATTGATAGTTTCTTTTTAGTGTTATCTTCTATTCACTACTACAAAAGCGACATTTAGTGACGGTGGTCAAAGCACAATACAGGCGCAAAAGGAACCTATCTCTATTTTTGCAGCAATAAATCAAGACCTATCGAGACAAGGATTTAGACGTCACTAAATCCGGCCCTATAGAGACGTTACTTTATCCCCGTCCGTAATTCTGTATAGGGACAAAAGAATTCCTCGTCGCTAAACGTTGTTCGGAAAAAATAAAAAAAAGTTGGACCGACCTGGCTCGGCTTGGTGGAGCCTGACCTCGAGGGTTGCTTCCGCTAGATCTGGCACGCCACAGATCGTCGCCAATAGATCCGCGAGCGAGTCGCATTGTCGGTGGAGAGCCTGGTGAGGGAGGCTGTCGGTGGAGAGCTCGGTGAGGGAGGTTATCAGTGGAGAGCTCCACGAGGACTGCCGTTGGTGGAAAGTTAGGCCAGGGAGTCTGCCACATGAGGTGAAGGGGAGGAGCCCACCATCGCTAGATCCATCGTGGAGTGAGACCGTCACTACCAGATTCGCAGTGGAGGAAGGCGAAGCGGGACGGCGGCCCCGCCACTGGATCCAGCTTGGAGCGAGCCGGATGAGGAGGGCGCCTCGTGGGTGAGGGAAAGGCTATGTGATGGTGAGGCGAGGTAGATGAGGAGAGCACCTGCGCTGTTGGACTGGCTTGGAGCGAGGGGAGGCGCCGCGTGCGTGGGAACGAGGAGAGGCGTGAGGTCGAGGAAGAGGAGGAGGTCGTCACATGCCTGGAACAAGGCGGAGGAGTAGGTCGCCGCGTGCGTGAGGGCGAGGCAGGGGAGGGCAAAGTGGAGAGAGAAGGAAGAAGACAGTGGCGGTGGGAGAGTCAGGATGTGGGGAACAAAGGCGGCTAGGGTTTTCTGCTGGGTGACGAACGGGACGGGGAGAGATAATGCATAACAAAGAAAAGGGAAAATGGGGCGGCTGGGATTCGAACCATGGACTCTAAGAAATAAAGAGAAGACTCTACCAGTGTGCCACTGAGCGCATTTGAATTCTCTCGTCTTAATAGCATCATGTATTAGGGACGGGGATTCAAAACCGGTCATTACCCAAAAACCCGGTCTCCATTGCTTACATCAACAGTGACAGGGACAAAAAACCTCACCTCTACTATAAAACCTCCTCTCTATTGCCTGGATCAATAGTGATGGGGATTAAAAACACCGTCTCTTCCATAAAAATCTGTTCCTATTGCTTGGACCATTACTGACGGCTTTTTGTGAGACGTCTATATTTCTTTTGTTATAGATGGGATTCTAGAAAACTGTCACAACTATGTGGTTATAGAAAGGCATCGTAAAAACTTCTTTAGAGACATCTTATTTTTACTCGTCACTAATCTCGTGTCTCTAAATCTCTGTTTTGTGGTAGTGTATATTATCTGAGACGTTTGTCTAATTTAGATATTATTTGTATATATTACCATTAAAGCTTAACTATCCTTGACTAATGAACCACCTCACACTTTTTATCAAACGGACTAATAGCTGAACAATCTTCTCTTCTAATTGATGTTAACGAGCCGAGTTGGCTGGTTACCTAGCAATATCGACAAGACAGTGCTTATACGATGCCTATTTCTTTTGCATCTTAGTGACTAATGAAACATTTCTTTCTCTACACTACTCTACCTTAGACATTGACAAAAACCAACAACCACCATAGGAGTAGTATGTTTATTTAAGAGGAGTTTATAGTAGACCAAATTGGATGCCTGCCCTTCATTTCCTTGATCGGATGGTTATAAAAAAATTATCTAATGATACATTTTTATCCCACTAGTATCATAGTATGATTTACATGTATCATAAGTATCATACAGGCATAACTGGAAAAATAATTGATTCTAACAACACTTTGGTTCAAGGGTTTGTAACTGCCGTGGGCCACTCTTGAATGAAGCGGTCAGATTGGGGAACAATAACTTCCTAATCAGATAAAGTTACTATAGATGACGAATAAATTTGGATTTAATACACTCATCATCCATCGATGCATCAATTTAATAACCATTCTGTTTTAACAGTATGCACAATTAAAACCAGAACCTAATAACAAATCATGCAAATTTTCCCTTGATGGCGGAGAAGATTTGCCACACTCATGTCTGATATTATTAGTGAGATCATCGACGGGCGCCTGGTTCCATGCCGGCCGCAGCCTCACCGGACCTCAAATCTTTTCGTTTCTTTGAATGAAGCTGCTACGGTTCATTGATGCCTAAACGAGAGCATGCAGATTCAGTGAGATTTCGACACTCATTCTGTAATCTGGCCTGCTGGAGTTCGTGGTTCCGGTTCTCGCTGGTGGCGGCTCGTTCATTCATGACACCAAACCATTAAACAAATCAAAGAAATTGCTAGGATGTTATTTGCAAAATGTATCATTATGATTAATTTCACCAGTACAGTAACTAGTTAATTACAAATTGGCCCACACAAATAGATGGTTGGATTAAAACCATGATACCTTTTACCAAGTGGAATCGTGGTCTACCACAAATGTGCTCTTATTTAATATATAGCTTTTCGATACTGCAGTGAATATAAAATAAGAGACTTTTTATGGTAGTCCCAAATAATTGTAGACCATCCATTTAAATAGATCTTGATGAGCTCTTGCACCATAGGGTGTAATACATCTATTATTATTTATTAGAAATAAGATTCCAGATTTTGCGGATTTGTTTGTTATACTTGTAAAAAGCAAACTATTGCAGTTGCCACGTGCACTTGGTACGTGGCAAACATGCACTTGGCAAAATGTACACACTTGCGACGTGCATATGAACAAAAAATGGGCATCATGGTTAAAATACATGTGGGCGTATGTGTATCATTGGAAACACCGGCCATGTGTACTGAACTCGTGGTTAGGAAATAGTACATCGTGATAGGTGTAAAAAAAAAGTAAGATGTATATGTCTGTTTTGATATCCACCATATCAATAAAAATATGTTAATTTTATTTTGAACAACCCAATCACCAATTAGATCTCTATATAAATATTACTTGGATCGATCAACATTGGTAGGTCTATCAACCGAAAAATAGGACCTGGTAAATCACGCAACACAACAGAATTTTAGGGACAAAAAATGGAGCAGCCAAATTAGATAGATAAAAAAAAATGAAAAATAGATAGAAGATAGTTGCACCCCTGAGACCCAGGTTTTCGGGAGGAAAAATAGGATTGGGTAAATCGGATATTCAATTTTTTTATTTTACTTTTCTTCTGAAAATCAAAGGCTGAGATTTATTTCTTATCTTACACCCTTGGGTGCAAGTGAACTTATGTCGAACTACCATAAAAGAGCCCTAAAATATTTCAAGCATCTACAAACTATTGATCCCCTATAATTCCTTTACACATTTAGTATATTTAGCAAGTAGTGGATCAAGACTATTGCTTTTTAGCATGCCTCTGCCTTTTTGTCTTGCAATTTATTTATTATCATCTATGGTCTCGATGTCTACACTCTTCAGCATTCCAGTACCACATAAACTGCCCCATGCCCGCAGTGACCAGGATAAATGAATCCATAGTATTCTACAGTTCACTAGGAGTACTTATGTGTGTTTCCATTAAGATAAAAATTAGAGTTCCATTTTATATGGCACTTGTAGTTCGTTAATTTGAATATTAATCTCCGCAAAAAGATGTAAAAAGCATTAATTTCTTCAACGGACATAAAACAGTTAGAGTTCCATCTACTGTAAACAATCTAACAGCGCCCTCCCTAGCATCAATAATTTATGAGGACATCAGCTCTTCATAGTGCCACAGGGTGACGCAGGCACACAGTCCAGCCAACTGCACAAGTATGAAGCATCGATACTAGAAAACAGATACAGATGAGGAACATTCATGTGTATCTGCCATGATCCGTACAAGGTCCACACAACCACCAGAAAAAGAGGACCACTTGGAAGCTAGCACCTCACACCCCAGTATTTCTCGTGATTCACGTGGCTTTCAGCACATAGTCTTGTTTCATGCACCATAGCATGCAATGCCAAATAAATAATCATCAATGAGATCAAACTGGTAAGCTTCCATGCTGGCTATGTATCTTTTGCATTGGCAACATGCAAGCATTCAGACAACCAATGGCCAGCCAGTGAATGATCAGCTGTCCCCAAATATCTTGTGGACCTCTAAAGTAATTAGTCATTTTTTACGCACCACATATATCATGAAGTGCCACATATCAATCGGCAACAACATCAAGCCAACTTTGCTAAGCACACCCAGTTCCATTCTAAAATTGTTTCCGCTGTTGACTTTTTATTACTATTTAACCTTTTATCTTTTTCAAAATTTTTAACCGTTGTCACATATCATTTTTCTGATTTTTTATTGTAGTAGAGAAAATAAAAAATATTACGTCCAATTGATTTTTTATTGTAGTAGAGAAAATAATGTAGTAGAGAAAACTTTAACTTTTACTAAAACTATATGAGAAACTAACCAAATTAGATTTATCATGAAATATATTTTCATATAATATATTAATTGGTATCACAAAGCAACAGGTACGTTGGTCATTACATCATGAAATACTTTGTCATACAGCACAAAGTATGACCACGGTAGAAACTGATCTAATAGGTTTTGCCAAGCATTAAATCTTGTCAAATTTTAGCCCTCAATATATGCCCATGCCACCCCTTCCCCTTTTTGTTTAATAGCTTGCATATAGAAAAACATTGTAAACCATACAGACTATAGATGCATACTAGATGCATACTTTGTTCTATTCTGAATTCATGCTTATGATTGAACTACCAATCTGTTGACAATAATCCCTATGTGAATCTTACAGACTTGTGCTTGTTATAATGTGAACGTAGAAGACCATAGATGCCATTACCTACGAGAAAACACCAACCGGTTTACAAAAATCCCCAAGTGAACCTTAGAGACTTGTGCTTGTTATAATGTGAACGTAGCAGACCATAGATGTCATTACCTATGAGAAAACAACAGATTGTAGAGGCCGGACTTTGTCATTCCCTCTGCCTTGGAGTTGTGATGATGACTATAAATAAGCTCCCATGTTACCCCTTTTCAATCACAAGTGCCTGCTCTATCGACAAGCCACAAGCCACCTCGTTGTTTTGGTGCACACCTGTAGACCTGCAGCATGGTACGGTTTTGATATAACTGCTCCCTTAACCAAATATTCATGTTATATTTATAACTGTTCATCTATGGTTCTAGTTGTCCTTGCTCTGAATGCAATGATGTGTGCAATAATAACTTTTTTCTCTCATATTTGCAAAGAAAAACTTTTTTCTCTCTTACTCGATACATAAGTTCAGATGAATTAGACCACCTAGATATGTTGGGATAGGAGTCAATATAGCATTACAAACAATTTACCAAAAAACTGTAGCTGGACTTTTTAAAAATATATTGATCACAACAAAATTACATATTTACTGAGTGTAGATAACTTCAACATATTTCTCACATTGTATTAACTGTATGAAGGTTGTACCAGTCAAGATCGGAGCATATGGTGGATATGGTTCTGGTCAAAACCCTGGCAGGGATGAAGATCTGAATGTGTCACCTCGTGCAATCTACACCATAACAGTTCGTTCTACAGCCGGGAGTAAGGGCATTAGTGCAATATCATTTGTGTACAAGGCTGCCGATGGGACAACTATTTCTGTTGGCCCATGGGGCACTAATGCCAGTGGAAGTGACTCTCTGGTCTGTTTATGCAAATAGTAGCCATACAAAACTTGTTATCATCTAACACATTAAGTTGCCCATTACTAAAAATTCTAATGGATTAATTTTACCAGATCACTCTTTTTCCATTTTGCAGATCTCAATTAAAGAAGGAGAATATGTGGTTGAAGTGTCAGGCACATATGATAATAATTGTGTGACCTCACTCGCAATCATCACCAACTTTACTACATACAACTATGGAAAGGACGATAGCGGAATCCCTTTCAAGGTCCCTGTCAAGAATGGTAAAATTGTTGGTTTCTTTGGGAATGCTGGCACATCTGGGCTTAATTCGTTGGGGGTTTATGTTGTCCCACGTGAGTGATATGAAGCTATATCATACGGTGTGGATGCAACATAAGAATCAGACACCTGTTCAGCAACCTCTGCACCGTAGAAACTGCAATAATAGTTACTACATCTGTGTATCTATGAATCCAAAATAAAATGGGATCTGTTGGTCAGGCAATGGGTTCTGGAATGTTTGATGCATCCACCATTCTTTTGGTGAAATTGCAGTATTTCATCCAAAATTCTTGTGGAATTGCTGCTTTCTAGACATGCCTCTAGTATGTTTTACCACGGAGTCTGATAAACTATGTACCATGTCAGGACTTTATATATGTGATTAAGTGTTTATCTTAAATAAAATATGGGAGCTGTTACTACTTTTATCGGGTATTGAATGCCATCACATATATCGCTTTTTTATATTCGAAGCTTGCGAAGCCATTCTTTTTGTTCAATAAGCTCCACATAACTTTAACGATTAGTATACCAGTTACAGCTAATAATTTTGGAGGGATTGAGTACAGCTATTCGCAAAAGCAGTTTCTGTCTGATCTATATAAGGAGCAGGTCGTGGCTCGCTAGATCTGCACATGGAAACCTCCTAAACGGCATGCCTTCTCTAGTCGAACTGCCTCCATATTGGCGCATACATCCCGGCGGTCAGGTCCAGGGCCGCGCTTACCTTCCACCTCAGGTCTAGGTCAGCTCGCCTAGTTTGGCTCCTAGTGCGCGCGCGCGGGCAAGGGCGGTCTAGGCGTACGTCTACAGGATGGCCTGAGCACGTCAGGTTGAGGGCGCCGGGGGGTGCGATGGCAAGACGACCATGACCTGCGGTGGCGAGGCAGTCTGGACATGCAGGGGTGAGGATGAGATGATCGAGTCACGCAAAGTGAAGCAGTCTAGCAGCGCTACGACAAGATGGCCTAGGCACGGATGGCTGGGACATTGGCAAGCCGGTCCGGAAAGCTCAGTCCACAGGAAAAAGAGGTAGTCCAGGGGTAAATAATTTACTTTTTCTCAAAGGCTCATGTGTAGTGGCTCTCAAGGGAGAGAAAAACTCATCCAGTGGCACAGAAGGGAAACAAAATTTTTTGGTGGTTGAGAAGGGAACGGTACTTTCCTAGTGATTCACAAGGAATTTTCTCTTTCTAATGTTGCTGCTGTGGTGTCCAGCGACCTTATCCAACACTTTGGGGTGGCAACAAAAGGTTGAGGCTCATGGCTAACTCGGTTGGGTCCTACTTTGTTCAGGTCAACCTCGGCTCCGTCCTGAAACAAGCCAAGATGAGCTTTTTTTATAACCGTATTCCTTAATTGTCCAGCTTGTGAGCTGCTCACGAACAACGGTTTGATTGGGCCAAAATTGTCCAAAAAAAAATCAAAATTTCAAAACAATAGAAAACAAACTTTTTTATTGATGATGTTTAACTTAACATTCTATATGTAAATCAGGTATAATACACGTATAATCTAGCTCAAGCATTGAAACATCTATCTTATATACATAATGGTCATTCTTCACTTGCATTGATAGTTTCTTTTTAGTGTTATCTTCTATTATCACTACTACAGAAACGACATTTAGTGATGGTGGTCAAAGCAAAAATAGAGACAGAAAAGGAACCCATCTCTATTTTTGCATTAATAAATCAAGACCTATACAGACAAGGATTTAGATGTCACTAAATCTGGCCCTACAGAGACGTCACTTTATTCCCGTCCATAATTCTTTATCGGGACAAAAGAATTCCCCATCGCTAAACGTTGTTCGGAAAAATAAAAAATGTGGGACCAGCCTGGCTCGGCTTAGTGGAGCCTGACCTTGAGGGCTGCTTCCGCTGGATCCGGCACGCCAGAGGTCGCCGCCACTGGACCCGTGAGCGTGTCGCGTTGTCGGTGGAGAGCCTGGTGAGGGAGGCTGTCGGTGGAAAGCTCGGTGAGGGAGGTTATCAGTGGAGAGCTCCACGAGGACAGCCGTTGGTGGAAAGTTCGGGCAGGGAGTCTGCCACCTGAGGTGAAGGGGAGGAGGCCACCACCGCCAGATCCATCATGGACCGAGACCGTCACTACTAGATTTCGCGTGAAGGAAGGCAAAGCGGGATTGCGGCGCCACCACCGGATCCGGCTTGGAGCGAGCAGGATGAGGAGGGCGCCTCGTGGGTGAGGGAAAGGCTGTGTGATGGTGAGGCGAGGTAGATGAGGAGAGCGCCTGCACTGTTGGATTGGCTTGGAGCGAGGGGAGGCGCCGCATGCGTGGGAACGAGGGGAGGCGTGAGGGCGAGGAGGAGGAGGAGGTCGTCACATGCCTGGAACAAAGCGGAGGAGGAGGTCGCGCGTGCGTGAGGGTGAGGAAGGGGAGGGCAAAGTGGGGAGAGAAGGAAGAAGACAACGGCAGCGGGAGAGTCAGGATGTGGGGAACAATGGCGACTAGGGTTTTCCGCAGGGTGAGGAACAGGATGGGGAGAGATAATGCAAAACAAAGAAAAAGGGAAATGGGGCAGCTGGGATTCGAAACATGGACTCTAAGAAATAAAGAGAAGACTTACCAGTGTGCCACTGAGCGCATCTGGATT
Organism: Eleusine indica; assembly: GCA_030378355.1. Classification (NCBI taxonomy): domain Eukaryota; kingdom Viridiplantae; phylum Streptophyta; class Magnoliopsida; order Poales; family Poaceae; genus Eleusine; species Eleusine indica. Next base: position 40,465,556 of record CM059501.1, on the reverse strand, counting down.
ACCCCGTCTTAAAAGCATCATGTATTAGGGACAAGGATTCAAAACTGGTCATTACCCAAAAACCCCGTCTTCATTGCTTACATCAACAGTGACAGGGACAAAAAACCTCACCTCTACTATAAAACCCCCTCTCTATTGCCTGGATCAATAGTGACGGGGATTAGAAACACCGTCTTTACCATAAAAATCCGTCCCTATTGCTTGGACCATTACTGATGGTTTTTTGTGAGACGTCTATATTTCTTTGGTTATAGATGGGATTCTAGAAAACTGTCACTACTACATGGTTATAGAAAGGCATCCTAAAAACTTATTTAGAGACATCTTATTTTTACTCCTCACTAATCCCATGTCTCTAAATCTCTGTTTTGTGGTAGTGTATATTATCTGAGATGTTTCTCTAATTTAGATATTATTTGTATATATTACCATTAAAGCTTAACTATCCTTGACTAACGAACCACCTCACACTTTTTATCAAATGGACTAATAGCTGAACAATCTTCTCTTCTAATTGATGTTAACGAGCCGAGTTGGCTGGTTACCGAGCAATACTGACAAGACAGTGCTTACACGATGACTATTTCTTTTGCATCTTAGTGAGTAATAAAACATTTCTTTCTCTACACTACTCTACCTTAGACATTGACAAAAACCAACAACCACCATAGGAGTAGTATGTTTATTTAAGAGGAGTTTTACAGTAGACCAAATTGGACGCCTGCCCTTCATTTCCTTGATGGGATGGTTATAAAAAAAACAATCTAATGATACATTTTTATCCCACTAGTGTCATAGTATCATATACATGTATCATAAGTATCATACAGGCATAACTGGAAAAATAATTGATTCTAACAACACTTTGGTTCAAGGTTTTGTAACTGCCATGGGCCAATCTTGAATGAAGCGGTCAGATTGGGGAACAATAACTTCCTAATCAGATAAAGTTACTATAGATGACGGACAAATTTGTATTTAATACACTCATCATCCATCGATGCATCAATTTAATAACCATTCCCTTTGAACAGTATGCACAATTAAAACCAGATCCTAATAACAAATCACGCAAATTTTCCCTTGATGGCGGAGAAGATTTGCCACACTCATGTCTGATATTATTAGTGAGATCATCGACGGCGCGCCTGGTTCCATGCCGGTCACAGCCTCACGGGACCTCACATCTTTTTGTTTCTTTGAATGAAGCTGCTACGGTTCCTTGATGCCTAAACGAGAGCATGCAGATTCAGTGGGCTTTCAACACTCATTCTGTAATCTGGCCTGCTAGAGTTCGTGGTTCTTGTTCTCACTGGTGGCGGCTCGTTCATTCATGACACCAAACCATCAAACAAATCAAAGAAATTGCTAGGATGTCATTTGCAAAATGTATCATTGTGATTAATTTCACCAGTACAGTAACTAGTTAATTACAAATTTGCCCACACAAATAGATGGTTGGATTAAAACCATGATGCCTTTTACCAAGTGGTATCATGGTCTACCACAAATGTGCTCTTATTTAATATATAGCTTTTCGATACCGCAGCCAATATAAAATAAGAGAGTTTTTATGGTAGTCCCAAATAATTGTGGACCATCCATTTAAATAGATCTCGATGAGCTCTTGCACCATAGGGTGTAATACATCTATTATTATTTATTAGAAATAAGATTCTAGATTTTGTGGATTTGTTTGTTATACTTGTAAAAAGCAATCTATTGCAGTTGCCGCGTGCACATGGTACGTGGCAAACATGCACTTGGCAAAATGTACACACTTGCGACGTGCATCTGAACAAAAAATGGACATCATGGTTAAAATACATGTGGGTGTATGTGTATCATTGGAAACACCGGCCATGTGTACTGAACTTGTGGTTAGGAAATAGTACATCGTGACAGGTGCAAAAATAAAGTAACATGTATATGTCTGTTTTGATATCCACCATATCAACAAAAATATGTTAAATTTTATTTTGAACAACCCAATCACCAATTAGATCTCTATATAAATATTACTTGGATCGATCAACATTGGTAGATCTATCAACCGAAAAATAGGACCTGGTAAATCACGCAACACAACAGAATTTTAGGGACAAAAAATGGAGCAGCCAAATTAGATAGATAAAAAAAATGAAAAATAGATAGAAGATAGTTGCACCCCTGAGGCCCGGGTTTGGGGGAGAAAAAATAGGATTGGGTAAATCGGATAATCCAATTTTTTTTATTTTACTTTTCTTCTGAAAATCAAAGGCTGAGATTTATTTCTTATCTTACACCCTTGGGTGCAAGTGAACTTATGTCGAACTACCGTAAAAGAGCCCTAAAATATTTCAAGCATCTACAAACTATTGATCCCCTATAATTCCTTTACACATTTAGTATATTTAGCAAGTAGTGGATCAAGACTATTGCTTTTTAGCATGCCTCTGCCTTTTTGTCTTCCAATTTATTTATTGTCATCTATGGTCTCGATGTCTACACTCTTCAGCATTCCAGTACCACATAAACTGCCCCATGCCCGCAGTGACCAGGATCAATGAATCCATAGTATTCTACAGTTCACTAGGAGTACTTATGTGTGTTTCCATTAAGATAAAAATTAGAGTTCCATTTTATATGGCACTCGTAGTTCATTAATTTGAATATTAATCTGCGCAAAAAGATGTAAAAAACATTGATTTCTTCAAGGAACATAAAACAGTTAGAGTTCCATCTACTGTAGCGGATCTAAGAGCGCTAGGATCAATAATTTATGAGGACATCGGCTCTTCATAGTGCCACAGGGTGACGCAGGCACACAGTCCAGCCAACTGCACAAGTATGAAGCATCGATACTAGAAAATAGATACAGATGAGGAACATTCATGTGTATCCGTCATGATCCGTACAAGGTCCGCACAACCACCAGAAAAAGAGGACCACTTGGAAGCTAGCACCTCACACCCCAGTATTTCTCGTGATTCACGTGGCTTTCTGCACATAGTCGTGTTTCATGCACCATAGCATGCAATGCCAAATAAATAATCATCAATGAGATCAAACTGATAAGCTTCCATGCTGGCTATCTATCTTTTGCATTGGCAACATGCAAGCATTCAGACAACCAATGGCCAGCCGGTCAATGATCAGCTGTCCCCAAATATCTTGTGGACCTCTATAGTAATTAGTCATTTTTCATGCACCACATATATAATGAAGTGCCACATATCAATCGGCAACAACATCAAGCCAACTTTGCAAAGTACACCCAGTTCCATTCTAAAATTGTTTCCGCTGTTGACTTTTTATTACTATTTAACCTTTGATCTTTTTCAAAATTTTTAACAGTTGTCACATATCATTTTTCTGATTTTTTATAGTAGTAGAGAAAATAAAAATATTACGTCCAATTCTACATCTTATAAATATTTTAAATAATATGAATAGTTAAACATAACTAAAAAAATTAAGGCTGACAATAATTTAGAATGGAAGGAGCACATTATTGTGGCAGCATACTACTGATGGTAAGGACTTTTCCAAATATGTCAGACGCACACTTCTATCCCAATAAGAGTGGCATTCTAGTTTCATGCTAAGTCGGAAAACTTTAACTTTTACTAAAACTATATGAGAAAAAGGTACGTTGGTCATTACATCATGAAATACTTTTTCATACATCACAAAGTATGACCGCTGTAGAAACTGATCTAATAGGTTTTGCCAAGCATTGAATCTTGTCAAATTTTAGCCCTCAATATATGCCCCTGCCACCCCTCCCCTTTTTGTTTAATAGCTTGCATATAGAAAAACATTGTAAACCATAGAGACTATAGATGCATACTTTGTTCTATTCTGAATCATGCTTATGATTGAACCACCAATCAGTTGACAATAATCCCTATGTGAACCTTACAGACTTGTGCTTGTTATAATGTGAACGTAGGAGACCATAGATGCCATTACCTACGAGAAAACACCAACCGGTTTACAATAATCCCCAAGTGAACCTTAGATACTTGTGCTTGTTATAATGTGAACGTAGGAGACCATAGATGTCATTACCTATGAGAAAACAACAGATTGTAGAGGCTGGACTTTGTCATTCCCTCTGCCTTGAAGTTGTGATGATGACTATAAATAAGCTCCCATGTTACCCCTTTTCAATCACAAGTGCCTGCTCTATCGACAAGCCACAAGCCACCTTGTTGTTTTGGTGGACACCTATAGACCTGCAGCATGGTATGGTTTTGATATAACTGCTCCCTTAACCAAATATTCATGTTATATTTATAACTGTTCATCTATGGTTGTAGTTGTCCCTGCTCGGAATGCAATGATGTGTGCAATAATAACTAATTTCTCTCATATTTGCAAAGAAAAACTTTTTTCTCTCTTACTCGATCCATAAGTAAAGATGAATTAGACCACCTAGATATGTTGGGATTGGAGACAATATAACATTACAATCAATTTAAATTGTAGCTGGACTTTTTAAAAATATATTGATCATAACAAAATTACATATCTACTAAGTGTAGATAACTTCAACATATTTCTCACATTGTATCAACTGTATGAAGGTTGTACCAGTCAAGATCGGAGCATATGGTGGATATGGTTCTGGTCAAAACCCCGGCAGGGATGAAGATCTGAATGTGTCACCTCGTGCAATCTACACCATAACAGTTCGTTCTACAGCTGGGAGTAAGGGCATCAGTGCAATATCATTTGTGTACAGGGCTGCCGATGGGACAACTATTTCTGTGGGCCCATGGGGCACTAATGCCAGTGGAAGTGACTCTCTGGTCCGTTTATGCAAATAGTAGCTGTACAAAACTTGTTATCATCTAACACATTAAGTTGCCCAATACTAAAAGTCTAATGGATTAATTCTACTAGATCACTCTTTTTCCATTTTGCAGATATCAATTAAAGAAGGAGAATATGTGGTTGAAGTGTCAGGCACATACGATAATAATTGTGTGACCTCACTCGTAATCATCACCAACTTTACTACATACAACTATGGAAAGGACGTTAGCGGAATCCCTTTCAAGGTCCCTGTCAAGAATGGTAAAATTGTTGGTTTCTTTGGGAATGCTGGCACATCTGGGCTTAATTCGTTGGGGGTTTATGTTGTCCCACATGAGTGATATGAAGCTATATCATACGGTGTGGATGCAACATAAGAATCAGACACCTGTTCAGCAACCTCTGCACCGTAGAAACTGCAATAGTAGTTACTACATCTGTGTATCTATGAATCCAAAATAAAATGGGATCCGTTGGTCAGGCAATGGGTTCTAGAATGTTTGACGCATCCACCATTGTTTTGGTGAAATTGCAGTATTTCATCCAAAATCTTGTGGAATTGCAGCTTTGTGGACATGCCTTTAGTATGTTTTACCATGGAGTCTGATAAACTATGTACCATGTCAGGACTTCATATATGTGATTGTGTTTGTGTGTCAGATTAAAGTGTTTATCATAAATAAAATATGGGAGAGCTGTTACTGCTTTTCTCGGGTATTGAATGCCATCACATATATCGCTTTTTATATTCAAAGCTTGTGATGCCATTCTTTTTGTTCAATAAGCTCCACATAACTTTAACGATTTAATATATCAGTTCCTGTCACGGACCTGCCTTACCACGGAGACGGCTCCGTTTCAGGATCTCCCTCGGATGGCGACACGCGCTGTGGCGCCCAATAGTACAACACATGACAGAGAAATATAATTGCAACAAGAGCATAGGTGAGGAACAGAGTTTTACATAAATCCAAAGTTATATTACAAACCAGAATTTTGTCAGAAGTAAATTGCAGAAGCAAATGTTCAACATCGGTTCACTAGTTCGACGAAATAGCTAAGACACAATCGCCCTCTCACGGCGACACACAGGGAACATCCCGGCCATAATAGGTACCTTGCCGAAGCACCGTACCGGCAAGCAAGGAACTACTCGTCTTCGTTCGTGCATAGCTCCCATTCGATGTTCCAGCAATCGGGACGCTGGCCCTCCCAATGAAATCTACCACCGCAGTGGCAGTCTCCGTCCTGGTCATCTGAAAACCACAGAGAGCTACGCCCTGAGTAACTAATTTACTCAGCAAGACTGACCCGTCAAAATGGCCAGCTACAGCCGACGCCTAGACATGCAAACGCTAGGGATAGGGTTATATTGCCAGAAAGCCAGCCTAGGAGTGGATCCTTGTTTTTCAAGTTTTAGCATCAAGTTAAGTTGTCTTGTGGAATAGAAAATTTAGTTTGCACTACAGCTATAACAATCATGGTTGCAATACAGTCTTAAAAATTCCTAACAGTAGTATTAAACCCACTTATCATCTTAATGGCTTCCGGCACTGTTCCGGAGCAGCGATCAAGTGGTACTCGTTACTGTGAGGGGCAGCGACTCGAATCGATTTACATCCTGTAGGAGAAACCTGCTTGCACAACCCATACGCGCTTCTAGGAAGCCGCATGGAGCAACCTTTCGCTCACGGTACCGCAGGGTCTTCCGGGTCCAGACTCCCCCGAGAAGGGTCCCCCATCGTGATGCGTCCCGTACCGCCATCCGTGGGTGGATTGCTCCCTCCTCTTAGCCCCAGTTCCACCAAAGAAGGGAGATGGCTATCTTTAGACCAAGCGGTAGTCGTAGCTACGTCGGTTTACTGGGCCCATACCTCCAGCATGCAAACAGTACGTTCAAACTTGATCCCATGGGCCGGACACGAGGCGTAGCCTTAGGTGACTCGGACGGGGCTACCTCCTTGAATACAAGCTATCCTTCCCTTTCCACCTAGTTGCCCGTCCGGTCTTCATTGTGATTCCATCCACCCTTCCCTTCATCCGATATCATTCCCCAGTGATAATATTTCCTATCTACGAGTGGTCTGCATACCACTCGAGGAGTAGTCGTCCTAATTTAAGCAGAGCGACTACCGTCGTGAGGCTAATAATCGGGAAGAGGGACCTACTGCACGCTAGGGTTTCAATCAACTCCTATCACTTAATGCACAGGCAAGCTTACATCCCTAGCTAGTGATAGAATAAAAATTTAAAACGGGGATAATGCACCGGGGCTTGCCTTGGTTTTGCTCTTGCTCAGCAACGGCACCTCCGTCTCCTTCGGGTTCCTGCTCCGGTCCTATCTCCACGTGGTCCCCTGCGTGATCTATATGATGCAAAGATGATGCTTATGAGAGAAGATTCATGACACTTCCTCAATAAATACGTTAATGTACCCTGCTACTCTTGGAAGTAAGCGGGGTGTGATGATTAGTTCAGTAATATAACATATTGAATGGGGCACAGGGTGAGGGCGTTTCGTGTATTTCCTTCATGGACTCCAGTATTTAATCGTGACGACGTCGCACCAAAGTACGGTGTGTTGGTGTGGGCCGGGGTTAAGCTACGTAAGTGATGTCCATAACTAGTAGGTGCTAATTAATTAATGTTTTAGTGTGTCGAGCATAACCCCCGCGAGGTACTAAGCACCCATGAAACAGCTCTAAGGTGGAACCATATTTATTAACGGGTAAAATTGCACTCGGGATATAATTTATTAAGTTGACATGGTTCTGATCTTCAAATGGGCAGGGGTGATTTATTATAGTTAGATTATACTAGGAGTGATTTATTTGCCAAGTTTCACTTTCGTGCACCAAGCCAATAATTTTAATTAATTATTATAAGGAAAAAGACATTAACTTAATTTCAGCTAATATACAGGGACTTACCCTATAACAATTTCCAGGGAGACTAGAAACTGAAAAACCTACTTGGTAACCAAATTTCAAGATTTTATGAGCTCTCTATAATTAATTATGAATTTATGAGGGTTTTTATTACATAATTAAATCCTAAAACTTAACACTAACATGCACTGTGATTTAGCATTTTTCCCTACTAGTACTAATCCACAAGGCTAACAAAATTTATCTTGCCTCAAAATTCCTATTAATCTTTTTACTATGCATTTTACAAGTTTATCTCATTTCTGGAAATAGATTTAAATGAGAAAATCGATTTCTGTGTCGACGTGGGCCGCAACCAGGCAGCCCAGTGGGCTGGGACTCACGCGGCCCAACGGCCGAGCACGCGCGTAGGGTGTTCTCAGGCCAGGTGCGGCCCGAGAGCGAGGCCAGGCCTTGAAGGCCGTTGCGGCCCTGTGGCCATCTGGCCCACTGGCCAGCGCGGCCGAGCTGAGCGCGCGCGCGCGCGCGACGGCGGCCAGCCGAGGGAACGGCAGGACCCGCATTGGCACGATAGTGATGGGTGGGGTACGGCAAACACGCGGCGCGCGAGAGGGAACAAGGTGGCTCACCGGGACTAGCTCGGCGACGACGAGGCGGAGCTCCGACGGCCGGCGGCGATGTACCGGGCGAGTGGCTGCACGGGTGGAAACCGAGTGAGGTCGGGGAGGAAAAGGAGGGGCACTCACGCGTGCCCGTGCAAGGAATCGCCCAGGAGCTCACCGTGGGGGTCGGGCGACACGAAGGGGCGGCGGTCGGAGGCGGGGAAGGAGAGACCGATTCACGGCGGCTCGGTGCGGGAGGGAAAAGGTGGCTTCACGCGAAGCTTGCGGACGTCGAGGCGATGCCGTGGACGTCGACGAGCACCTGATGACGACGGCGAGGGGCCTGTGGCGCGGAGCAGCACCGGGAGGCAATGGGGGCGCGGCGACTGAGAGGGAGAGACAAAGAGCGAGGGGGGGTCGCGCATGAGAGAAAATGGAGAGGGGTGTTCGGACCGTGGGGGGCGACAGAGGGGATATCGTAACCGTGGTGGGGGCGTCGATCCATGGGCGCGGCGAACGCCGAGTCGTTGGCGCCCACGCGGCGTACGGGCAGGCGGGGGCGCGGGGAGGCGCCGGTGTGTTTCTTTTGTGTCGCTGACAGGTGGGTCCCACCGGGAGTTTTTCTTTTTCCTTTCTTGTTCCAATCCTGACAGCTGACTGCTTTTGATATTTTTATTAGAATTAATCTAGAGCTGCTAAAACCAGACCAAAAATAGGGTAGGCTCCCCACGATGTGCTGAATTTAATAAAAATACTAACTACCGTCAGTTACCATTAAACTGTGATTAGGAATTTTGTAAATAGAGCTGGTTGTTTACCATTCTAGCATTTATTTGGGGCCTTTATTAATGGAATAAAAATCTGAGAAAATCCTTAAAATTCTACTTGGCCGTGACCAACATCATATATGTTTAGTAGATCTGAGTCATGTGGAGAAATATAGACTTATAGTTCAATTGACATTCAAATAGTGCTTAATTTAAATTCAATCTGGTAAATTTTTAGTTCAAACTTTGGGGTTAAGCCTTTGTGATTCTAAGGCCATGTTCTTGAACCCCACATGACCCTTGGAGTGTCACAGTTCCAACTACAAATTTTGAAGGAATTGAGTACAGCAATTCGCAAAAGCAATTTTTGTCTGATCTATATATGTAAGGAGCAGGTCGTGGCTCACTGGATCTGCACATGGAAACCTCCTAGACGGCGCGCCTTCTCTAGTCGAACAGCCTCCGTAATGACACATACATCCTGGCGATTAGTCCAGGGCCGCGCTTACCCTCCACCTCAGGTCTAGGGCAGCTCGCCAAGTATGGCTGCATGTGCGCGTGCACGGGCAAGTGTGGTCTAGGCGTACGTCTACAGGATGGCCTGAGCACATGAGGTTGAGAGCACCGGGGGGGGGGGGGGGCGTTGGCGAGATGACCATGACTTGTGGTGGTGAGGCGGTCTAGACATGCGGCAGTGAGGATGAGACGGTCGAGTCATGCAAACTGAAGCAGTCTAGCAGCGCTACGACAACATGGTCCAGGCGCGACTGGCTCGGACATGGGCATGGCAGTCAAGAAAGCTCGGTCCATAGGAAAAATAAGAAATCCAAGGGTAAATAAGTCATTTCTTATCAAAGACTGATGTGTAGTGGCTCTCAAGGGAAAGAAAAACTCATCCAGTGACACGGAAGGGAAATGAAACTTTTTGGTTGCTGAGAAGAGAACGGAACTTTTTCTAGTGACTCACGAGGAATTTTCTCTTTCTAATGTTGTTGTTGTGGTGTCAAATGACCTTACCCAACACTTAGAGGTGGCAACAAAAGGTTGAGGCTCATGGCTAACTTGGTTAGGTCCTACTCTAGCCATGTCAACCTCGACTCGATCTTTAAACAAGCCAAGATGAGATTTTTTTTATAACTCTATTCCTTAATTATCCAGCTTGTCAGCTGCTCACAAACAACGGGTTGATTGTACCAAAATGGTCCATAATAAGGAAAAAAAACAAATTTTCAACTTAATAGAAACCATACATTTTTATTGATGAAGTTTAACTTAACATTCTTTATGTAAACAGGTATAATACATGTAAAATCTAGCTCAAGCATTGACACATCTATCTTGTATACATACTGGTGGTTCTTCAATTGCATTGATAGTTTCTTCAGTGTTATCTTCTATTATCACTACTACAGAAACGACATTTAGTGACAGTGTCAAAGCACAATAGAGACACAAAACGAACCCGCCTCTATTTTTGCGTCACTAAATCTAGACCTATAGAGACGGGGATTTAGATGTCACTAAATCCAGCCCTACAGAGACATCACTTTATCCCCGTCGCTAACTCTTATAGGGACAAAAGATATCCCTGTCGCTAAACATTGTTCTAAAAAAAAGAAAAAAAAGTGGGACCAACCTGGCACGGACCAGTGGAGCATGACCTCGAGGGTTGCCGCCACTGGATCCTGCGTGCTCGAGGTCACACCACTGGATCCGTGAGCGAGTCGCGTTGTCAGTGGAGAGCCCGGTGTCACACCCGGTTTTAAGGACAAAACCAAGTGCTATTCATATATGTGCCCAGGAACAAGTTTCACACATAGCGACAGTAAGTGCATAACAGTATATCCAATGGCATTATTACAACGTTCGATTATTACATAAAAGACTGTCTTTAAAGACTGAAATGACTCTCAAACTAAATAGCAGCGGAAAACACCATAATACCACAGGCAATCGACCAGGACACGCTCGCCTAGTAGTAGTTTTCATCGATGTAGTCCATCTCTCCATCTTCTGAGCAGCAGTTTATTGTATATAGCAACAGAGGGAAATAGCAAGGGTGAGCACATGCCTTACTCAGCAAGTGGGGGAAAAATATGACATGCAGGCTTAATAGAAGAAAGGCTAACATAATGATTCATTTGCATAAATGAGCACTACACCGAAGACCTTTTGAATAGCACTCCTATTTACTAAGTGAAAAGTTGTCCCAAATTATCTCATCAAACCAACACTACAGATTACACCGCCTGTAGCCAACCATGGATTAAACCGCCCATAAGAAACCGCACTACAGGTTACACCACTTGTAGCAAACTAAGGGTTACACCGCCCAAACCCAAACTTGGCTACCCACCAAGTTCACCCATAAACAACAATCCTAACTGTGTGAGGATCCAGGCCGCTCATGACCGTGAGCACGACTATTATAACAGTTTGATACTCTGCAGAGGTTGCACAAGTTTACCCACAGATTGGTGATTTCATCACTATGTAGTGACTAGAGAGTCTCCATGTTGCCCAAGTCACACTACCATAGGTGTGAGGCCAAGAGATCACCACAAGGTCTTTCAAAGAGCTTCCCAGCTTGCAAACAATCCACGCTAAGGTTTCATCGCTGCAGAATTAAACAGTTCCTATAGAAGCCCCCTCTGACACCGTGGCTAGGAGTGAACTGTCCACCGCCTGAGTCCAAGAGTAAACCGTCCCGTCCTCATCCCTCGACTGCCCACAAAACTAGGAAGGCATCTTGATACTCCAACAAGCCTACCCATATCAGACCTGTGCTTTGCGCTGTTCTCCTGGATGGCCGCTTCGTAAACTACTCTTGTGATCCCAAGCAGGTACCACCACAATCCCACAATGCTGTACCGAGTACACGTGCATACCCGCACCATCCTTGTCATCCTCCTGCTTGGATCACCTAGGTTCCATGTTGCTAAAAAGGATTACCCATCCCTCATGATCATTATGTTCAAGTGATCCATTAGTCAAGATTAACATTAGACACTTCCAAAACTCGACATAGCAAACTAAGCATGACGTACCCATGCTAACATACTACACCAGAACCCAGGCGACAAGGAATAATAAGGAACAAGATGATGACACATGGGATTCAGTACTAACAAGCATGCGTAGACAATAGAGAGGAATGTAAAACATAGGTTCAAAATGCATCAAGTACACTTGCCTGGTTCCCCTTGCTGCTGCTCAAAGTCTTCTGGCTGGAGGTCCTGAAAGTTCTCCAACTGTTAGTCGTCTACTAACGTCACACCGAAAAGACAAGCATACAACCAAACTAAGAAATAACACACCACATAGTAACAAGCAACAACAAAAACAATACTACGAGAAAGTACGCATTACTATGATTGCGTGAGCGCAAGAATCGCCTCAATCCGAGTTACGAGTAAAAAGTTACGAACATATAAAGATCTAGGGTTAAAATAGTAAAATCAGCAAAATACTGTAAGACAGTTTGAATAAATAATATTAAACACTACGATCACTCTAGTGCGAGAATTTCTCAGTTCTGAGCTACGGTTGAAAAGGTATGGCTATTTGAAGTTTTAGGGGTTAAGACGTAGAAAGAGGCAAGTTAAAGGACCTAAAAGTAATTTTTAAAGAATTTAAGGGCTGAACTGTAAAATGTACATATAAAATATAACTTATGAAAATTTTTAGGGACCAGAATATATCTTATAAAAGTACAGGGACTGGATTGTAAAATATCAGGGTGAAAATATAATTTATGGAAAATCTATGGACTAAAATATAATTAATATTAAGTCCAAGGTTGTTTTTGTAAAAGTACAGGAGTAAAATATAATTAAAAATAAGTACAGGGGTGTTTTTGTAAAATTACAAGACTAAAATCTTCTATAGAAAAGTCTAGGGGCTTTTCTGTAAAAATATAGTCCTGAAAAAAATAATTATATAAAAAGTTAGGGTCCTAAATATAATTATTTCTAAGTTCAGGGGCCAAGGAGTAAAAAAGACAGGACTAAAACATAATTAAATTAAAGTCTAGGGGCCTAAGCGCAAAATTAGGCATCAACACATAAATAATCAATATTAAAAAATTAATTAATTAATTAACTAAATCAATTCCCGTGGACTAGGTCCACGGGGTCGTGAACCGGCATTGACCGAGGGGTCCACGGTCCACCATGGACCGGGCGCGTACCCCTTCGGTCCGATCTAATCTGGACCATTGGTCCAGATCAGACGGCTGGGGGAGGGGCCCCGGCGGGGTGATGGCCGGCGGCCAAGGCGAAGGCGGCGGCGCCATTGTCGGCCGCACCGGAGCTCGCCAGCGAGGCGCTCCGGTGGCCTAGGAGCGGCGGAAGAGGGGGCAAACGAGAGCGGGGACGGGGGACAGCTCACCGAGGGTATCGCGCGCGGCCGGGAAGGGCCGAGGAGGCCGGGCGGTGGCAGGGAGTTGGCGGCGGAGCTCGGCGCCGACGGGCGAGGTACGCAGGAGACGGCGGGGTCGAGGGGGGGGGAGAAAAAAGGCGGCACGTGGCTGCGGTCCCCCCTTTATATAGGCGCGAGTCCCTAGGCTCGCCTTGGCACGCACGCCAAGGCGACGGCGGGGGCGGCGCTGGGCCCGATGGTGGCGGCTAGGGTTAGGCGTGGGCCGGGGCGCGGCATGGGCCAGTTCCATGCTGGTGGCCTAGGCGGCGGGGGGGGGGGGGGGGGGGAGGAGAGGGAGGCTGGGCTGGGGGAAAAAGAAAGGCGCAAGGCCGAAAGAGAGAGGGAAGCTGGGCCGGGGGGAAAGAATTGGCGCAACTGCCAACACGGCTCTGCCCCTTTTTTTGTAATAAAACTACAATCTAATTTAATTTAGGGAAAATTTTAAAAGACTCAAAATTTGAAAAAGAAACAAAACAGGGTGTTACGAACCTACCCCCCTTAGGATGAATCTCGTCCTCGAGATTCGGTTGGATCTGTGGAGGTAGCTTCAACTAATACGCCACTTCACCTCTTCGTTCCAAGACCTTGAAAGGGCCAATATATGTGGGTGCTAGCTTGCCCCTAACATTGAAACAACTAAGTCCTCTCATAGGAGATACCTTCAGGTATACAAAGTCACCAGCCTCAAAACTCAAATCCCTTCGTCTATGGTCAGCATAGCTCTTCTGTCTGGACTGCGCGAGCTTGAGGTTTTCTCTAACAATATGAACTTGTCGCTACGCCTCCTGGAGTATTTCTGGTCCAAAAACTTGATTTTCTCCTGTCTCGTTCCAGAACAAGGGAGTCCTACACTTTCGCCCATACAAAACCTCGAACGGGGACATCTTCAAACTTTCTTGGTAACTATTGTTGTAAGAGAACTCCGCATAAGGAAGGCTCTTGTCCCAACTATTACGATACTATAGCGCACAGGCTCTCAACATATCCTCAAGAATTTGATTCACCCTTCCAGTCTGTCCGTCCGTCTGTGGATGGTATGCCGAACTAAAGTTTAGTCTAGTGTCCATCGACTCATGTAGCTTCTCCCAAAACCTTGAAGTGAATTGGGTTCCTTTATCTAAAACTATCTTCTTGGGCACACCATGTAGACACACAATCCTAGACATGTACAGTTCTGCCAGCTTTGGTCCACTGTAGGTAGTCTTGACGGGAATGAAATGCGCCACCTTGGACAAGCCATCCACTATTACCCATATGAAGTCATAGCCACTTTGCGTCCTTGGTAACCCCACAATGAAATCCATGCTAATCTCTTCCTATTTCCACTCTAGTATCTTCAATGGCTGCAAAAGTCCTGCTGGCCGCTGACGTTCTGCCTTGACTCTTTGGCAAATATCGCATAACGCAACGTATTCAGCGACCGCCCTCTTCATACCATACCACCAATATAGACTCCTAAGATCATGGTACATCTTAGTGCTCCCTGGGTGAATCGAGTATGCCAACTCATGGGCGTCCCGTAGTATTGCTTCCCTGATCTCTTTCACATCCGGCACGCAAAGCCTTTCCTTGTACCATAGGGTTCCCAGATCGTCAATTGTGAAGCCTGGAGCCTTGTCCTCTGCAATTTGGAGCTTGATCTCCTGTATCTTAGAATCTTCAAGGTGCCCCTTCCGAATGTCTTGCTCTAATGTTGAGTCAACCTCCATCGTCACTACCTCGGTGTTAGAGACCCATCCCAAGTTAAGCTTCTCAAACTCCTCGGTTAATCCTGGTTGGGTGTCCCTTGCTGCGAGCATACTCAGATGTGACCTCCTACTCAAAGCATCTGTGACAACATTGGCCTTCCCTGGATGGTAGTTGATATTCAAATCATAGTCCTCGATGAGTTCCAACCATCAGCGTTGCCTAAGATTGAGGTCTAGTTGAGTGAATATGTATTTTAGACTCTTGTGATCTGAATAGATCTAACATCGCTTGCCAATGAGGTAGTGCCTCCATATCTTGAGAGCATGGACCACTGCTGCTAACTCCAAATCATGAGTTGGGTACTTCTCCTCGTGCTTCCTCAATTGCCTCAAAGCGTACGCGACCACATAACCTTCTTACATGAGCACACATCCTAGGCCATGTCCGGAAGCGTCACAATAAATGGAGAAAGGCTTCTCCATATCGAGCATGGTCAGAATTGGTGCCGTCGTAAGTCTCTTCTTTAACTCCTAGAAACTGGCCTCGCATGCGGGCGTCCACTTAAAGTCCATACCTTTTTCCAACAATTCTATCATCGGCTTGGCTATCTTGGAGAACCCTTCTATGAATCGCCTATAATACCCCGCTAAATCAAGGAAACTTCGGATGTCGGTGACATTCTGGGGCGTATTCCAACTTAACACATCTTCCACTTTGCTAGGATCCACAGACACTCCTCCGGCAGAGATGATATGACCAAGAAAAGACACCTCCTTGAGCCAAAACTCACACTTGTTTAACTTTGCGTACAACTGGTTCTCCCGAAGCTTCGGCAATACCAAGCAAAGATGTTCCTCATGCTCTTCTTCATTCTTTGAGAACACCAAAATATCATTGATAAACACCACCACAAACTTGTCCAAGTAGTCCATGAATACCTTGTTCATTAGATACATAAAGTAGGCAGGGGCATTAGTCAATCCAAAGGACATGACCGTATACTCATAAAGTCCATACCGAGTGGTGAAGGCAGTCTTGGGTATATCGGATGCCCGAATCTTCAACTGATGATAACCGGAACATAAATCAATCTTGGAGTAAACACATGCTCCTCTCAACTGATCAAACAAATCATCTATCCTAGGCAGTGGTGTGACACTCCTAGTGTCATAAAGGTTCCAAGAATAACACCTAGTCAGCATAAGACCCTAACACTAAGAATTTGAATTTAAGTTGTCCGATTCGAACAAAATTCAAACCAAATTGAATGACATTTACAATACAAGTCCCAACTTTTCTATATAAGTTACCACTGCAAAATTTATACGTTGTTGGTCATGGTCAAATAGAATTTTAAGGATTTTCTCAGATTTTTATTCCATTAATAAAGGCCCCAAATAAAAGCTAGAATGGTCAAAATAAATTCCCACAAAAATATTTAATGGAGCCGGCTGATAGGGTTGGAAAAAGAAGAAAAAGAAAAATCCTCGCGGGCCCACCTATCAGCCAACCCAAACAAGCACACCCGACTGCCGCCCGCTTCGCCCGACTCGACGCCGCCGCGTGGACGTCGGCGTACGGGCAGCGGCTGTTGCCGCGGATTGAAGGCCCCACGCGCGCGCTCGGACACGCGTCCGCCGTCGCTCTTCCCCCGCATCGCCTGGCCGCCGCCGTCCACCGGAGTTCAAGCCAGGTCTCTGGGACCAACGCCGGGACGTCCTGAAGGCCCTGCACACGTCCCCTCCGCTTCGCTCGGCCGGCATTGGAAGATCGTCACTGTTCTTCCCCGGCGCCGGTAATCGACCTCGAGCCACTCCTCCGCACCGTGTTCACCCCGAGGTGAGCCAGCTCACGATTCCTCGCAAGGGGAGCTCTCCCTCTTAGTCGCGCGCGTGTCTGAACCATGCTTGGGCGAATCCTCCCACCGTTTCCCCTAGATTCCTAGCTCGAGGCCGCCGCCGACCACCGCAGCCACCACTCTACCGGTGAGCCCGCATCCCCGGCCCCTCTCTCGTAAGGAAGACTCGGTGACATCCTTCTCCGTGCTCTGGTGAAGCTCTCAGGCGAGATCCCGAGCCTTTCCGCCCTCCCCTTTCTATGCTAACGGACGCCGAACCTTGCCCCTGTTTCCGCCACCATCACGAGGCCATACCCGGCCATCGTCGGTGGTCCCCGAACGCCTGGGCTGGTGCGCGACGAAGAGAGGAGTGTTTTCCCATTCAACTCCAACTCGAGCCAGGGCCACAGTGTGTTGCGGCGAGCCCCCGGCCAGCGCCCCCGTGCTCTGGCAAAGGAACTGCGCGCGCGCGCGTGGTTGGCTCGGGCGAGCTGGCCAGTGGGCCAGCTGGCTGCTGGGATGTGCCCGCCTGGGCCAGATCTGGCCCAGGAGCGCCTTCCCCGTGGGAGTTTCAGCCCACTAGGCTGCCCGGTTGCGGCCCGCGTCAACAGAAATTGGTTTTCTCATTTTAATCATTTCCAGAAAAGGGTAAAACTTGAAAAATGCATAGTAAAATGATTAATAGGAATTTTTAGGTAAGATAAATTTTGACTAGTACTAGTAGGGAAAAATGCTAAATCATAGTGCATGTTAGTTTTACTTTTAAGATTTAAATATATAATAAAAACCCTCATAAATTCATCACTAATTATAGAGAGCTGATAAAATCTTGAAATTTGGTCACCAAGTAGGTTTTTCAGTTTCTAGTCTTCCTAGAAAATGTCATAGGGTAAGTCTCTGTATATTAGCTGAAATTAATTTAATGCCTTTTTCCTTATAATAATTAATTGAAATTATTGGCTTGGTGCATGAGAGTGAAACTTGGCCAGTAAATCACTCCTACTATAATCTAACTATATTAAATCATCCCTGCTCATTTGATGATCAGAACCGTGTCAACTTAATAAATTATGTCCCTAGTGCAATATTACCCGTTAATAAATATGGTTCCACTCGAGGGCTGTTTCACGGGTACGTAGTACCTTGCGAGGGTTATGCTTGACACACTAAAACATTAATTAATTAGCACCTACTGGTCATGGACATCACTCACGTAGCTTCACCCCGGCACACACAAACACACCGTACTTTGATGCGATGTCGTCGCGATTAAATACTGGAGTGCATGAAGGAAATACACGAGACGCCCTCACACTGTGCCCCAATTAATACGTTGTATTGCTGAACTATTCATCACACCCCGCTTACTTCCACGAGTAGCAGTGTACATTAACGTATTTATTGAGGAAGTGCCATGAATCTTCTCCCATAAGTATCGTCTTTGCATCATATAGATCATGCAGTGGACCACAAGAGACGGGACAGGAGCAGGAGCAAGAAGAACCCGGTGGTGCTTCAGCTAACTCGGAGCAGAACCCAGGCAAGCCCCGGTGCATCCCACCAAGTTTTACCCGTTTTATTTTAACACCAGATAGTGTGATGTAGGTTTGCCTGTGCATTAAGTTTATAGGAGTTGTTTGAAAACCTAGTATTGCAGTAGGATCCCGATACTCGGTATTATCCTCAGGACGGTAGTCGCTCTGCTTAAGTTAGGACGGCTACTCATCGAGTAGTATGGAGACCACTCGTAGATAGAGAATATTAGCACTGGGAAATGATATCGGATGAATGAAAGGGTGGATGGAATCACAATGAAGACCGGACGGGCAACTAGGTAGAAAGGGAAGGACAGCCTGTCTTCAAGGAGGTAGCCCCGTCCGAGTCACCTAAGGCTACGCCTCGTGTCCGGCCCATGGGATCAAGTTTGAACGTACTGTTTGCATGCTAGAGATATGGGCCCAGTAAACCGACGTAGCTACGACTATCGCCTGGTCTGAAGATAGCCTTCTCCCTTCTTTCGTGGAACTAGGGCTGAGAGGAGGGAGCAATCCACCCACGGATGGCGGCACGGGGCGCATCGCGATGGGGGACCCTTCTCAGGCGAGTCTAGACCCGGAAGACCCTGCGGTACCGTAAGCAAAAGGTTGCTCCATGCGGCTTCCAGGAAGCGCGTATGGATCGTGCAAGCAGGTTTCTCCTGCAGGATGTAAATCGATTCGAGTCGCTGCCCCTCAGAGTAACGAGTACCACTTGATCGCTGCTTCAGAACAGTGTCGGAAGCCATTGAGATGATGAGTGGGTTTAATACTGCTGTTTGGAATTATTCAGATTGTATTGCAACCATGCCTGTGATAGCTTTAGTGCACACTAAATTTACTATTTCACATGACAACTTAACTTGGTGCTAAAACTTGAAAAACAAGGATCCACTCCTAGGCTGGCTTTCTAGCAATTTAAACCCTATCCCCAGCCGTTGCATGTCTAGGCGTTGGCTGTAGATGGCCATTTTGACGGGTTAGTCTTGCTGAGTAAATTAGTTACTCAGGGCGTAGCTCCATGTGGTTTTCAGAGGACTAGGTCAGAGTCTGCCATTGCGGTGGAAGATTCCACTGGGAGGGCCAGCGCCCCGACTGCTGGAACATCGAGTGGGAGCTGTGCACGAATGAAGACGAGGAGTAGTTCCTTGCTTGCCGGTACGGTGCTTGGGCAAGGCACCTATTATGGCCGGGTTGGTCTCTGTGTGTCGCCGTGAGAGGGCGATTGTATCTTATCTATTTCATCGAACTGATGAACTAATGTTGAACTATTTGCTTCCGCAAATTCACTTCTGACAAAACTCTGGTTTGTAATATAACTTCGGATTTATGTAAAACTCTGTTCCCCACCTATGCTCTTGTTACAATTATATTTCTCTGTCATGTGTTGTACTATTGGGCACCACAGCGTGTGTCGCCACCCGAGGGAGATCCTGGAACGGAGTCGTCTCCGTGGTAAGGCGGTTCCGGACAGTGTGGTATCAGAGCTATCTCGAGAATAGTGCAATATTCAAAGACATATTTTTGAAAACCCGTAACGAACGTGTGAGGATGTGCCCAATTGATTATTAATAGTTATGATCCAGGTGGCTAAGCTAACTGAAGCCTGGTGCCCAATGTCTCGTGTAATTTCTCCCAAAAGCGCCCCACAAACTGGGAGCCTCTATCGGATAAGATGGTCTTGGGCACTCCGTGCAAACACAGGATTCGCTCAATGTATAGTTGCGCATATTTCTGCAGCTTGAACCGTGTCGACACAGGGATAAAGTGGGTGACCTTTGTCAACCTATCAACAATAACCCATATGGAGTCAAATTTGTGTGACGTCAGCGGTAGGCCAATGATGAAATCCATGTTGATATCTTCCCATTTCCAAGCTAGAACACTCAAGGGTTGTAGTAGGCCTGCCTTCTTCAGATGATCGGCCTTGACTCGGCGGCAGGTATCGCACTCTGCGATATAACATGCTATTTCCCTTTTCATTCGAGTCCACCAATATTTGGATCTCAAATCATAGTACATCTTGTTGCTGCCCGGATGCATGAAGTACTTTGTAATGTGAGCCTCGTCCAGAATTTTCTTGCGGAGTTCCAGATCCTTAGGAACCACCAGTCGATCCTTGAACCATAAAACACCTTCTGCATCTTCTCGAAAGCATTGTACCCTAGCATCGCCCTCTTTTAGTCTTCTTTTGATATGTGCTATGCCTCTATCATTTTTCTAGGCTGTCGCTATTTTTTCCCGTAAGGTAGGAATTAATGCTAGGTTATAGAGGGCTCCGTGGGGTGTTACTTGAACATAATGACCATCTTGGACTTGTGGGCTGACCAGGAGGTGGTGGCAGTGAGCCTTGCGGCTTAGGGCGTCAGCCACGACATTCGCTTTTCCCGGGTGGTAATGGACTTCCAACTCGTAATCCTTAATCAATTCCAACCAACGGCGCTGTCTCATGTTCAGGTGGTCTTGAGTGAAAATATACTTCAAGCTTTTGTGGTCGGTGTATATACGAACTAAATTCCCAAGGAGGTAATGTCTCCACATCTTTAAGGCCAACACCACGGCCGCTAACTCCAGGTCATGTGCGGGGTAGTTCTGCTCGTGCTTCCTCAATTGCCTTGATCCATAAGCAATAACTCTCCCATCTTGCATAAGCACGCATCCTAAGCCAATACCCGAAGCGTCACAATAAACATCGAACGGTTTCCCCAGATCCGGTTGAGCCAATACTGGGGCCGTGGCAGGTGCTTCTTCCATGTAAAGCACCTTCGCAGCCTTCATCCCATATGAATTTCTTGTCCTTCTTAAGCAACTCGGTCATGGGCTTTGCAATTTTGGAGAAATTGGGAATGAAACGGCGGTAGTAACCAGCTAATCCCAAAAAACTACGTATATGAAATACGGTCTTCGGCGTCTTCCAGTTCACTACATCTCTTACCTTGCTGGGATCTACCGTGATGCCTTCTTCTGAGACAATATGGCCTAAAAATGGTACTTGGTTCAACCAAAACTCGCACTTGCTAAACTTAGCATATAGGTGGTGCTCCCTTAACCTTTGTAATACAACATGGAGATGCCCTGCATGTTCTTCCTCTGACTTCGAGTATACTAGGATGTCGTCAATGAATACCACCACAAACTTGTCCAACTCTGTCATGAACACCGAGTTCATGAGATACATGAAGTGCGCCAGTGCGTTTGTCAAGCCAAATGACATCACTAAATACTCATATAGTCCGTATCGGGTAGAGAATGCTGTCTTTGGAATATCTTCCGCACGGATTTTAATTTGATGGTATCCAGACCGGAGATCGATCTTGGAGAAAACCTTAGCTCCTATCAACTGGTCAAAGAGAATGTCAATACGGGGCAGTGGGTATTTGTTCTTGACAGTCACCGCATTGAGGGGTCGGTAGTCTACACACAGCCTTAAGGTCTCATCTTTCTTTTTCATGAATAATGCCGGACAACCCCAAGGTGAGGAACTTGGTCGAATGAATCCCTTATACAGCAGCTCCTTTAGCTGCTCCTTTAACTCAGCTAGTTCCTTAGGCGCCATTTTATACGGCATTTTGGATATTGGTGCCGTCCCTGGCTGAAGCTCAATCTTGAACTCAACGTCCCGATCCGGTGGAAGTCCCGGGAGATCGTCAAGGAATACGTCCGAAAATTCCCTAACCACTGGAATATCCTTTATCTGCCCGGCGGTGGTGTGGTGAATGTTTGGTGCGGCCAGTTGGGGTGGTCGTACCCGGAAGCTTACGTTACCATGGTGGAAGAGTTTAGGTGCACACTGTAGGCGTCTATGTCTAATATAGCTTTATGTTGCCTCAGCCAAGGCATACCCAGAATAATGTCAATGTTGCACCCCTCTAAGACCATGCACTTGGTAGGGTAGACTTTTGATCCTAGGGTTATTGGGAGTTTCTCTATTTCATATAGAGCAGGGGTATGTCCACCGGCTGATCTAATGGTGTATCGTGCTTTCATAAGGGTGTGAGGCAGCCGGTACTTATCCACGAAGAACCCACTAACAAAGCTATGTGATGCTCCTGAGTCAAACAGAACTAGTGCGGGGTGGGCTGATTGCGTAAAACATCAGTGTCCTGCCGTAGGATAATAATAAGGGATTATTTTCGGCTCGTTTCTTTTGATTTGATGTATTGTTTCTGGAATGAATCTTCTGCAGGTACGCTAACCATGATTCTCGTAAGAAACGGGTAGTGTACGACTGACTTGAGAGATCATCCGCCACCGACTATGCGTATGGTCCTATTTGCGGCCAACTTTTATTTTTGTGAGGACGTACAGGCCGAAATCATATGCATACATGAAAAATATTAAAAAGCATCAAGACATTAACACGAAACTGAGATTTCAGCAGACAGGTCGTCCATATAAAAATTCGATATCTTTCCACCCGAAAGTCAAAAGCATGCAAACGAATACTTATCGAAATCAAGAATGAACTTTCGTTACGTCTAGCAAGAAGAATTTGGTTTAAAAATTTCCGGACAATACCATTTTGGCCGTCCGAGTCAGCACGTTGAACTCGGGTTAATCTAAATTTCAGATTTTAACCTATCATGTAAAATCCATAACTCCTTGCTCCGATCACCCCTAGGGCTGTATTTGCACTTTCTGGAAGGGTTACGAAAAGTACTACAACTTTGGTAGTTTAATATTTCGGGTTTGAGACCTCAGAGACAACGCTAGGACCAAATCTTTAGAGTAGCCCGGTTCTGTCGAGAAAAACCTTACCACTTAGTGTTCAGCTACTGTCCAAAATCCGTAAATAGAATTGTCTAAAAACTCGATGATGTGGCTGCTGTACCCTAGGATAGAACATACTGCACTATGAAGTAACCGAATTCCCCTCTAGAATATGTAACCACCTGCGGTGGTTAGACTCTGCGTATCACTCATTACATCATATTGTTTTATTTTTGCCTGCACCCTCTGCGTTTGGAACGAGTACTCACTATTTGAGTTTGTGTTCTAGATGGACGAGCACGGGTTTGAGCTGTTCCAGCACGACGGGTGGCGATATACCACCGGTCTACACCACCGTGGTTTTTTCACCCTCCTGTGGGAGATGCTACGCGCCCTGGGCTACGAGGAGCCGCCTTCGTACCGTGGGCATGAGACTCACCGCCATGGTGTGCCTTTTGCAGAGGTGAATCGCAGCGTCTCCCCACACCCGTGCAACCCCGACTTGGCGGGTATGGAGAGCACAGTCACGGCTGGGAGCCTCAGGGATGGCCTGGAGAGAGTCGCCCACCGGGCTCTCACTCACTTTTGTGGGCGCAACGTAGCAGCGCTCTCGGGGACTCCGTTCGAGATGATCCCCATTTGGCACCAGGCTGACCCGGTGTGGCAGAGACGCGTCTCTCATGACGACTACCTGGAGTACCACGCGGGATACCACCGCATAGCTCACTACTCCGAGTACCTCCTCAACTTGGATGAGGAGTCTAGCAGCCGCAGCAGGATCTTACTGGCGGATGCTGAGAAGGTGTGGCTGCAGAGGAACGACCTGCAGACAGAGGTCGATGCACAGCAGAGAGAGATTCAGCGGTTGACTGCTGCTCTTGAGGCGAGTGAGACTCGCGTGACAGAGGTCGCTGAGCAGCGCGACACTCTCGTGCAGGAGGTGGATAGACGAGGGTTGATTATGCAGCAGCGGGCCAACCACAACGAGCACCTGCAGCAGCAGCTAGCGAGTGCCCAGCAGGAGATGGACCTTATGGCGGAGGACCTAGAGACTCTGGCTCATGAGAACCAGGACCTCCAGGCTCAGTTGGACGCGATTGCTGCACCGCCGGTAGCACCCATGGAGGAGAAGCCCGAGGAGGACGTGGGCGAGGAGTCTGACGTGGACTATGAGCCACCCGCTCCGACAGACGCAGACCGTCCAGGACCCTCTGGCACCGCCGGAGACAGGGCATGGCAGTAGTAGTAGACATGACTAGGTCGTACTTGTAGGGCATGGTAGATGGATAGCTTTTGGATGCTCCACGCGTGGTTGTTGTATTTTAGGGATCGCCCGCGTGAATGTCTTTTTGAAACTCGATGGCCACATATTCCGAGTTTATGTAGAGTGGAACTGTTGACTTGTACTAGAACCATGTTAACTTGGAAAACTCCTGCTGTATTGAAATTATTTTGTTTACCAAATTGCTGCCCCGTGTGCTGTGTTATTGATTTGGTAACCTATAATGATCATGTTGGATAAGAGACTAATTGGGAACCTTATTCTTGCATTTTAGAATGGTGCGCACCCGCAACACCAATGAGCTGCATGGCAAGCAGCCCGAAGGTTCCAGGGCTAGGGGGAATGACTCTCCACAAGGGACTCCACCACCGCCGCCGCCGCCCAACCCCATGCAAATGATGGTGCAGTTTTTCGCTACTATGATGGAGAGCCAGCGGCAGCAGGCGGAGTTCATGCGGGAGCTGGCATAGCAAAACCTAGCAGCCTGAAATGCTAGGGGCCACAACGACGGAGCACTGCAGAACAGCTCCTACTCTGACTTCCTGGCCACCAGGCCACCCACGTTCAGCTCAACCACTGAGCCCATGGAGGCGAAGAATTTTCTTCGCATGCTCGAGTCCAAATTTGGGCTCCTTAACTGCACGCCTGTGCAGAAGACATTGTTTGCCGTGCAGCAACTGCATGGTGCAGCTGGGGCTTGGTGGGCCAACCATGTCACCTCTGTGGGGGTGGACCAGCAGGTTATGTGGGAATCAGGGGAGAGGGTAATATTTGGTCCGGAGCTAGTGCAGCAAGCTGAACAGAAGGTGCTTGAAATCCAATCAAACTTACGTGCGGCAAAGTCTAGGCAGAAAAGTTATGCGGATAAAAGGCGCCGCCCATTGGAATTCAGGGTCGGCGATATGGTCTACCTCCGAGTGTCACCCACCAAGGGTGTACAGCGGTTTGGAATTCGCGGGAAGTTAGCACCTCGATATATTGGTCCCTACCCTATCATTGCGAGATGCGGACCCGTGGCCTACCAGCTCCAACTGCCAGTGGAACTCGCTGGAGTGCACGACACATTCCACGTGTCCCAACTCAAGAGATGTTTAAAGACACCAATAGACATTCCACTGGAGAGCACCCAACAACTACAACCCGACCTGACGTATTTTGAGCGCCCGGTGAAGGTGCTAGACGAGAAGGAACGAGCTACACGTAAGAAGACACTGAAGTTCTATAAAGTTCAATGGAGCAACCATACCGCCAGGGAAGCTACTTGAGAAACTGAAGAGTTCCTGCAAAGCCACTACCCCGAGTTCCTACGCCACCACTTAGGTAACCCGTTAACACACTCGTTAATCTCGGGGCGAGATTCCTTTAACGGGGGAGGGCTGTGACACTCCTAGTGTCATAAAGGTTCTAAGAATAACACCTAGTCAGCATAAGACCCTAACACTAAGAATTTGAATTTAAGTTGTCTAATTCGAACCAAATTCAAACCAAATTGAATGACATTTATAATACAAGTCCCAACTTTTCCATATAAGTTACCACTGCAAAAAATTATATGTTGTTGGTCATGGTCAAGTAGAATTTTAAGGATTTTCTTAGATTTTTATTCCATTAATAAAGGCCCTAAATAAATGCTAGAATGGTCAAAAACCAGCTCTATTCACAAACTTCCTAATTAAATCTTAATGGGAACTAATGGTAGTTAGTATTTTTATAAAAACCAGCACATCATGGGGAGCCTACCCTATTTTTGGTTTAATTTTGCCAACTCTAAATAAATTCCCACAAAAAGATTTAATGGAGCCGGCTGATAGGGTTGGAAAAAGAAGAAAAAGAAAAATCCTCGCGGGCCCACCTGTCAGCCACCCCAAACAAGCACACCCGGCTGCCGCCCGCTTTGCCCGACTCGACGCCGCCGCGTGGACGTTGACGTACGGGCAGCGGCCGTTGTCGCGGATCAAAGGCCCCACGCGCGTGCTCGGACATCCACCTTGTCGCCTGTCGTCCTGTCCGAACGTTCCCCCCCCCCCCCCACTCGCTCTCTATCTCTCTCCCGCTCACCTCTGCTTCCGCCGTCGCTCTTCCCCTGCATCGCCTGGCCGCCGCCGTCCACCGGAGCCCGAGCCAGGTCTCTGGGAGCAACGCCGGGACGTCCTGAAGGCCCTGCACACGTCCCCTCCGCTTCGCTCGGCAGGCATTGGGAGATTGGCACGGTTCTTCCCCGGCGTCGGTAATCGACCTTGATCCACTCCTCCGCACGGCGTTCACCCCGAGGTGAGCCGGCTCACGATTCCTCGCAAGGGGAGCTCTCCCTCTTAGTCGCGCGCGTGTCTGAACCATGCTTGGGCGAATCCTCCCACCGTTTCCCCTAGATTCCTAGCTCGAGGCCGCCGCCAACCACCGCAGCCACCACCCCGCCGGTGAGCCCGCATCCCCGGCCATCTCTCGCAAGGAAGACTCGGTGACATCCTTCTCTGTGCTCTGGTGAAGCTCTCAGGCGAGATCCCGAGCCTTTCCGCCCTCCCCTTTCTATGCTAACCGACACCGAACCTTGCCCCTGTTTCCGCCACCGTCGCGAGGCCATACCCGGCCATCACCGGTGGTCCCCGACCGCCTGGGCTGGTGCGCGACAAAGAGAGGAGTGTTTTCCCCTTCAACTACAACTCGAGCCAGGGCCACAGTGGGCTGCGGCGAGCCCCCGGCCAGCGCTGCCGTGCTCCGGCGAGGAGCTGCGCGCGCACGCGTGGTTGGCTCGGGCGCCCAGTTGCGGCCCGCGTCAACAGAAATTGGTTTTCTCATTTTAATCATTTCTAGAAAAGGGTAAAACTTGAAAATGTTAGTTTTACTTTTAAGATTTAATTTTGTTAGCCTTGCCTGGACTAGTACTAGTAGGAAAAAATGCTAAATCATAGTGCATGTTAGTTTTACTTTTAAGATTTAAATATATAATAAAAACCCGCATAAATTCATAACTAATTATAGAGAGCTGATAAAATCTTGAAATTTGGTCACCAAGTAGGTTTTTCAGTTTCTAGTCTTCCTAGAAAATGTCGTAGGGTAAGTCTCTGTATATTAGCTGAAATTAATTTAATGCCTTTTTCCTTATAATAATTAATTGAAATTATTGGCTTGGTGGATGAGAGTGAAACTTGGCCAGTAAATCACTCCTACTATAATCTAACTATATTAAATCACCCCTGCTCATTTGATGATCAGAACCATGTCAACTTAATAAATTATGTCCCGAGTGTAATATTACCCGTTAATAAATATGGTTCCACTTTAGGGCTGTTTCACCGGTACTTAGTACCTTGCGCGGGTTATGCTCGACACACTAAAACATTAATTAATTAGCACCTACTGGTCATGGACATCACTCACGTAGCTTCACCCCGCCACACACAAACACACCGTACTTTGGTTCGACGTCGTCGCGATTAAATACTGGAGTCCATGAAGGAAATACACGAGACGCCCTCACACTGTGCCCCACTTAATACGTTGTATTGCTAAACTATTCGTCACACCCCGCTTACTTCCATGAGTAGCAGTGTACATTAACGTATTTATTGAGGAAGTGCCATGAATCTTCTCTCATAAGCATCATATTTGCATCATATAGATCACGCAGTGGACCACGTGGAGATGGGACAGGAGCAGGAGCCAGAAGAACCCGGTGGTGCTTCAGCTAACCCGGAGCAGAACCCAGGCAAGCCCCAGTGCATCCCACCAAGTTTTACCCATTTTATTTTAACACTAGATAGTGTGATGTAGTTTTGCCTGTGTATTAAGTTTATAGGAGTTGTTTGAAAACCTCGTATTGCAGTAGGATCCCTGTACCCGGTATTAGCCTCAAGATGGTAGTCGCTCTGCTTAAGTTGGGACGGCTACTCATCGAGTGGTATGGAGATCACACGTAGATAGAGAATATTATCATTGGGAAATGATATCGGATGAAGGAAAGGGTGGATGGAATCACAATGAAGACCGGACGGGCAACTAGGTGGAAAGGGAAGGACAGCCTGTCTTCAAGGAGGTAGCCCCGTCCGAGTCAACTAAGGCTACGCCTCGTATCCGGCCCATGGGATCAAGTTTGAACGTACTGTTTGCATGCTGGAGATATGGGCCCAATAATCCGACATAGCTACGACTATCGCCTGGTCTGAAGATAGCCTTCTCGCTTCTTTGGTGGAACTGGGGCTGAGAGGAGGGAGCAATCCACCCACGGATGGCGGCACGGGGTGCATCGCGATGGGGGACCCTTCTCGGGGGAGTCTGGACCCGAAAGACCCTACGGTACCGTAAGCGAAATGTTGCTCCATGCGGTTTCCAGGAAGCGCGTATGGGTCGTGCAAGCAGGTTTCTCCTGCAGGATGTAAATCGATTCGAGTCGCTGCCCCTCACAGTAACGAGTACCACTTGATCGCTGCTCCGGAACAGTGTCGGAAGCCATTAAGATGATGAGTGGGTTTAATACTACTGTTTGGAATTATTCAGATTGTATTGCAACCATGCCTGTGATAGCTTTAGTGCACACTAAATTTTCTATTTCACATGACAACTTAACTTGGTGCTAAAACTTGAAAAACAAGGATCCACTCCTAGGCTGGCTTTCTAGCAATTTAAACCCTATTCCCAGCCTTTGCATGTCTAGGCGTTGGCTATAGATGGCCATTTTGACGGGTCAGTCTTGCTGAGCAAATTAGTTACTCACGGCATAGCTCTATGTGGTTTTCAGAGGACCAGGTCGGAGTCTGCCATTGCGGTGGAAGATTCTGTTGGTTTTTCTTACGTCTACGAATAAATCCGCAAGCGCACGGAAGACCGATGTAGCACTTCACCTAGAGTATTCCGGGGTATCGAATCACGAGGAACGTGTGTGTCTATCGTTGGACTAAATCACCCAAGGACACAGAGATTGATTAAGACAGGCAGAGGACAGAGAGGATGTCCCAAGAGTCAGGTTCCTACGTTAACTAAGCTATGCTCTAGTTTGCTCGCGTTGGGCACGGACTTACCCCTGCATCCACAGGCGACTTCCGCCAAGAGCCTACGCACTAGCCTAGCGGGGAGGATTTCAGAGGACGGACAGAGCTGTCACCACCTGCCGCCTACCTCAACGAACCAGTAGACTAACGAATAATCAAAGGTAACCTCCTGCCTAGACACCACGTCTATGCGATCGATTACTACCTTAACCTTCTAGTAACGAATATTCAGGCTAAGGCACCCTAAGAACTTAGAGCGATGAACGAGCTCACAAGCTAGAACTATAACTTAATTAAAGTAAAAAGTAAACTGCAAGAGGGGAAATCTCGACACTTACTATGATTGGCAAATGTCGTCGAAGTACAAGCGTGGAGAAGGCGAAGACAAGCCCAAGCCTCCTCCGAACTCTACTCCACTCTCTTCCTAATCTAAGCACTAGCTAAGTAGCACTTGGCCTTTTGCAAGAGGAGCACTAAATCTTCAATCTTGAGTGTGTGTTGGAGTGAAGGCCCTCACCCTCTATTTATAGCCTCCTAACGTTGGTTTCAGAGGAGTAACCGCCATGGAATCCCCCCAAACCGCCATCAGGGAGTCCTCTGGAGCCTACACGTGGAAGGCCAGGCGGAGAGGGCGCCAGACCAGGTCGCCCGACCTGACCAGGTCGGCCGACCTGGGGGTGGCCCCTCCTGGCCTGTGCTTTCTCCAGGTGGCTGTCCTGTGGGCCCTGACGTTGGTTTGCGCGGTATTACAGGGAGTTACGTCGATTAAGTGCTGAAGGTGGGCTCCTTAATCCGTGTGCTTGCTCCTGATTGGCCGGAAGTGTGCTTTCTCCTTGAATTTCCTTGAATTTTATTTAAACTCCATGGGTTGCTACCTGCATACACAAAGTCACCAAAACTTGTGGAAATAATTAGCAATAAATTCCTACCACTAAGGTAGTGATCAAATTGTGTGATTCTTGCGGGTAAACGACGGTCATATTTTGCATTTAAGGACCGTCAACAAACTCCCCCACACTTAGCCTTTGCTCGTCCTCGAGTAAAGGACTAAAGGCTAAGGACTAAGTGATAATTCAAACCTTGATAAATCAAATCTAGCATGCAAATTATTCCAGGCATTACCTTGTATCTCCATGAGCTTTTGAAGTGTCTAGCATGCCTTCTTTGGATATTGATGAATGGAACGAATCTTGACTCCGAAAACTCAGCTCCTTCTGCTTATGTAACTTGGGTTTTCGAAAAGATTTTCACAATCAAAGAATAGTAGCCATACTCCTCAAATGATTCTCTCAGTCGCTCAAAGGTGTATTTTCCTCACCGAGGCATTGTGCCTTTCATGTCCTATCTCTAAATATGGTATATGTGGAGCTCAAGAATAGGATTGAAATGGTGGCATACTTATAATTCATATCTTGCTAAGTCAAAATTCGAATCCAAAGAGAAAAACAAGTCATGATTCATAAGTCAAGTCTGTGCACATTTATTTGCTAGATGGAAGATGGATACTCCTTTGAATATTCCCTCATGGAAATGAGATCATGGGCTATCTTTCTTTCTTTTCTTTTCTCTCTCTTTTTTTTTTTTTTTGAATACTAGATAGCCCATAACTTTTTTTTGCAACAAAATACGGAGGGAAGTATGTAGAACTGGAGTATTTTATTTTCATGGATGGTGGAGATGCTAACTTCCAGTGTAGAAGTTTTAGCATAGGGGTGGATGTGCACACAGACTTGATAAATGAAGCATAATAGGCATCTCAATTTGGGTCTCAAAATTTTGACAAGGCTCAATAAATTAATAAGTAGCACAAAAGAGCACAATCTTTGATAAGCAAAATTTGGCCTTGGTAGGATAAATTTTTATCATTGAGGAGTTGGCTTTCAAATTTATCATTTTCAAAAGAAAATCCCAAGTTATAAGCATAAGAGTGAAGATTCATAAAGTCTATTCATATCACATAAATCAATAGTCCTAGGTAGCATGTTTTCCTAAAGATATAGTCATGGAAATTCAGGCAAACATTCTAGGAATAAGGAGCATGCAAGATGATAAATCAAAAAGAATGAATTATGGAGAAAATTCAGGTTTTTAGTATTTATTAATTTTTCCATATTCAAGGAGAAAATAAGCAGAGAGGCAGGGAGGAATGGGAAGTGGACGTGCAAACCAGAGTATGGACCAAGTGGGGGTCCGAGGGGAGCCAGGCCTGGGTCAGCCGACCTGGTCAGGTCGCCCGACCTGGGAGATGCTCCTCTGGTCCCCTGGTTCGTCGTGTCGCTTCGTGTCGCCCTGTGCAACGTATTTCTCAGGGTAGACCGTCCGTTTGCGCGTTCGTACTTCGCAAATCCTCCTCCACACTTGTTTCCTGACTTCTTTTTATTTGACACAAACAAAAAGGAAAAAGTGTGAAAGCAAAGGTGGACCCCACCGGCTTTATGGGCTCAGTGGGTTCCATTATTCAATTCATTATTATAGGCGCATTACATTTTAATGAAATAAATGAAGAAAATCTAAAAAGGGAAACTAAGCGCCTATTTTCCTAAACTATATGGGAGAGCCTATTCATTTGCCCTTATATAAGTCGGGCTCTCCCATGTGGCTACAAATGCGCTCCATCTTAGCGCATAAGCCACGGCGGAGGTCTTTCATACCCTCCTCGAGGCGTTGCACACGATCCTCAAGTTGAGCACGATCAACCAACTCCTCCGCCAACTTGTTGGCCAGCCTCTTATTCTCCGCCCGTAGGAGGAGAACGTCCTGCGTAAGCTTGGCCTTGGAGGGACCTGTCGCCTCGTCCCCGCTGTCCTGGTAGTGGCCGCCCTCCACTGTGATTGGCGGGGGGTCGAGGAAACGGCTGATGGTCTTCCGCGGGGAGGAGTCGATGGATTCCTCCATCTCCCGCTTGTCCTCCGAAGTGAGCTTGGGGAAGAGCACTTTCCCCTTGCCCGGTCTGGTGCGCGGTCCGGTGCTGGTGAACCGTCCCTTCCGCTCTGGCGACGTGGGGATGTAGTCCATCCGGTACTTGTACCCGAATGGCGACCCATCCCTGCCCCGTAGCGTCTCCACGAGGTGTTCCCCAGGCAGGAGAGCATAGGGATCCCCGTTGTGGAGACGACGGGTGGGTGTCGTCTTGCGGGGCGCCAGAGCGCCCGTCGTCGGCCTCTTGATGTCGGGGGTAGGATGCCGTACAGGCGATGTTCCCCGCGTCTTCATGGTGCGTGCCGGGGTCGGCGAAAGTGCCCGCTGCGATGTGCGGGTGGCGGAAGGGCTACGCCGTTCAGCAAACCATGTACGGCCTGCCCTTCCCTCTTCGCGGCGCAGGGGAGGCTCAATGGCAAGAGGCTCAACGATCTCGGCAAGGGTGAGATCGAGGTTGGTCGGGACAATTTGGTTAGCGGGGGTGATTTCCCCGCTAAGGGCAAGGGCGGAGCTGGTCAAGGAAGCCTGGGAAGTGCTCTTTTTGGCAGCCATGACGAAGTTGGGGGTTCTGGAAGAGGTTCACAGGAAGGTTTGGGATGAGAGAAAAGTATCGCTCCCCTCTACTTAAAAGGAGAGTCCCCCGACGGTATATTCGCGATTCTCCGCGAGAATCCCTGATTAGGGCGAAGGGGGAAGTTGGAGGAACGCGTGAGAGAAAAAACGGGAAGCGGCGGCGCCACCAGGGGGTCGCCCGACCTGGCCAGGTCGGCCGACCTGGTGGTGGGCCCCCTGGGGCTGCTGCTTCATGGGCTGCCTAAGGGAGGTCCAAGGAGGGGGAAAGGTACGGCAATTTAATTTGATTCTAAGTTTAGGTGCCCGTAAAGGCTATGGGTAGGCCCGGAAGTCAATTAAATTGACTACATCCTCCTCAACTCCTATACTTTTAATAGAATCGTAAAAGAGTTTAAGTCGATGGCCGTTTACCTTAAACGCGTTCCCGTCCTCGTCCTGGAGTGTGACCGCTCCATGTGTCGCGACGTCGATGATGAGATATGGCCCAAGCCATTTGCTTCGCAGCTTCCCGTCGCCGAACAGCTTCACTCTTGAGTTGAAGAGTAGCACCTTGTCTCCAGGGTTGAACTCCTTTGGCTGTATCCTTTTGTCGTGCCATTTCTTGGTCTTTTCTTTATAGATCCTGGCACTGTGATACGCCTTTTCTCTCCATTCCTCCAGCTCAGAAATTTGCTTCATCCTGTGCCTTCCTGCTTCTTTGGAATCCATATTCCACTTCTTTATTGCCCAGTATGCCTTGTGTTCCAGTTCTACCGGCAGATGGCAAGTCTTGCCGTAGACCAGTTGGAATGGAGACATGCCTATGGGGGTCTTGTATGCAGTGCGATATGCCCATAGTGCATCTGGCAACTTGTTCTTCCATCCCGATCCCATTTCCTCCACTGTTTTCTACAGGATGTTCTTGATTTGCTTGTTCGAGGTCTCTGCCTGACCGCTGGTCTGGGGGTGGTATGGAGTAGCAATGTTGTGGTCGGAACTGAGTTCCCTCAGGAAGTATCGGAATCCTTTGTCCGTGAAGTGTGAACCTCCATCACTAATCACCATCCTTGGTACCCCAAAGCGTGGGAAAATGATCTCATAGAACATCTTCTGTGCGCTCTTTGCATCTGCAGCTCTGCATGGCAATGCTTCAACCCACTTTGACACGTAGTCAACTGCCACCAGGATATACTCGCAATCATAGGACCTTGGGAAGGGTCCCATGAAGTCGATGCCCTAGACGTCGAAAAGTTCGACTTGCAGGTTGTATGTCAAGGGCATCGCGTTGCGAGATGAGATTCCTCCATGCTTCTGGCATCTCCTGCACCTCCTGATGTACTCCTTGGTGTCCTCATACATCGTCGGCCAATAGAAACCACTTTGCCAGATTTTTGCTTGCGTCCGGTACACGCCGTAGTGTCCTCCGTACGGAGCTCCATGGCACTTCTCAATTATCTGTGCACCCTCAATGGTGGGGATGCATCGCCGCAACAGACCATCAGCACAGACCCTGTAGAGGAATGGGTCGTCCCAAAGGTGTCGCCTACTTTCATAGGCCAGCTTCTTTCGGTTTTCCCCCGGCGGAACATACCCTGTAACCATGAAATTCACGATATCTGCATACCAGGGTGTGGAGTCCGCAACCTTTAACAGCATATCATCTCGTAGGAAGTCGTTGATTGGTAGTTCCTGCATGTTAGTGACTTGCATACGAGATAGATGATCTGCTACGGAATTCCCTACTCCTTTCTTATCTTTTATTTCAAGATCAAATTCTTGGAGTAAGAGGATCCATCTGATGAGCCTTGGTTTAGCATCTTTTTTAGTGAGCAGGTACTTTAGTGCAGTATGATCAGTGTAAACAATTACATTTGCTCCAACTAAATAAGATCTAAACTTATCGATAGCAAAAACCACAGCCAGGAGCTCCTTTTCTGTGGTAGCGTAGTTGAGCTGTGCTCCTGTCAAGGTTTTGCTAGCGTAGGCTATTGCGTGATGCTTCTTGTCCTTAGTTTGGCCGAGAACGGCCCCTACGGCATAGTCACTAGCATCGCACATGATTTCAAAGGGCAGCTTCCAATCAGGGGGTTGGATGATGGGAGCTGAGATGAGTGCATTTTTCAAGAGATGAAAAGATTTCAAGCACTCATCATCAAAGTCAAAAGACGCATCCTTAGCTAAGAGGTTGGTGAGGGGTCTAGCGATTTTCGAAAAGTCTTTGATGAATCGTCGATAGAACCCAGCATGCCCCAAAAAGCTACGAATACCCTTGACATTGATCGGAGGTGGAAGTTGCTCGATAACTTCTATTTTCGCCTTATCCACCTCGATCCCTCTCTCGGACACTAAGTGCCCTAGCACTATGCCTTCTCGGACCATAAAGTGGCACTTTTCCCAATTAAGTACCAGGTCCTTTTCTTGGCATCGAGTCAAGACCCTGTCCAAGTTCTCGAGACAGTGATCGAAGGTTTTCCCATAGACTGAGAAGTCATCCATGAAGACTTCCATGATTTCCTCGATCATGTCCGAGAATATGGACATCATACACCGTTGGAAAGAGGCGGGTGCATTACACAACCCAAAAGACATCCTACGGTAGGCATATGTTCCATACGGGCACGTGAAGGTGGTCTTACTCTGATCATCGGGATGGATAGGAATCTGATGATAACCAGAATACCCATCAAGGAAACAGAAGAAGGAATGGTTTGCCAACCGCTCTAACATCTCATCGATGAAGGGCAGCGGGAAATGATCCTTCTTTGTTGCCTTGTTGAGTTTTCTGTAATCGATACACATCCTCCATCCCGTGACGGTACGTTGGGGAATAAGCTCGTTCTTCTCATTCTTAACGACCGTCATACCTCCCTTCTTCGGCACTACTTGTACCGGGCTCACCCACTCACTATGAGGTACGGGATATATGATCCCTGAATGCAGAAGTTTTAGAACTTCCTTCTTCACAACCTCGCGCATAGCATTATTTAACCTCCTCTGAGGTTCCCTAGAAGGTGTACTCTCGGGGTCAAGAGGGATGCGATGGGTGCAGAGAGTGGGACTAATTCCCTTTAGGTCTTGGAGGGAGTACCCAAAGACAGAGCGATGTTTCTCTAAGACAGAGATCAGCTTCTTGGTTTCCTCCTCCGAAAGCTTATCACTAATGATGACAGGGGACTCCGTGTCACCATGTAGGAAAGCGTAGCGTAGACCAGGGGGTAAGGTTTTTAACTCGATGGGAGGTTGAGTCGGTGGTTCATCTTCAGGAAGCTCGAGAGTTTCCTGTAGATCATCCTCCTCTTCTGTAAAAAGATCGGCGTCTTGGTCAAGGAGGGTATCAGGAGGGTCGAAAGGGGAAATCACTTTCACCTCTTCGGTTAGGTCTCTCTCATCAGGAAATTCAGCGATGGTGTTTCGCGAACGGGAGATTGGGATTGAGAGAGCCTTTCCTCCGATGTTCACACTGAGGTTACCGGATGAGGCTGCCGTAAAGAGTTTTTCTAAAGGAAGCCCGATGAGGACATCAAAGCTTGGGACCTCAAAGACATGAAAGTTCAGAAGGGCCTCAGCGTCTTTGTGTCGTATCGACACATTGTTTAGAATCCCGTAACCTTCTAGGATGGCTCCGGTAGGGCTTTTGAAGGTCTTTTGCGTAGGAAGCAGAGGTTCGTCTCCTAATACCTCAAAGGCAAAGGAGTCGGAAACGATGTTTTATTCCTACGGCGGGATTATACCAGACATCCACAGCTCTGCCTCTAACCATACAAGGAATGGTAGTAGAGGATGAGATAATCCGAACAAGTTCGGAACATTGCTCATTTTCTCGGGACCACTCATCACTCATGATGGCTGTTAGTTCTTTCACTGAGTCCCTAAGGAATTGTTCTTCTATAGGTTCAGGGGAAGGAACTGGTGTTTGAGGCTTTCGTTGGATGGCATACATCGAGGTGTTACCGAAATCTTTGAAAAGATCATCCTCGATGATGAAAGGGAATTCGGACGGCTGAATTTCTTCATCATCCGAATTTCCTGGTTCAGGAGGAGGCTCACTAGCTAAGTCTTGAGATGTGCAAGAAGCAGGGTCAGATTCGGCTAGCTCGAGAGTCTCCTGGCTCGACGTAGCTTCTTCGCAGGGGGGTTTGGTGGGCTCAAGGAAAGAGGTATTTTCTAGAATGCGTTCTAGGATGGTTCTTCCTTCTGAGACCGTTTTGTGTATGAATGAACCTCCGGCGGCTATGTCGAGATATTGGGCAGATTCCTTGTCGAGACCCATCCGAAAATGCTGTAGCAGCATGGGATCGGGTATAGACAAGTCAGGACCGGATTTCACTAAAAGCGAGAACCTAGCCCAAGCTGTGCCTAAGGATTCTTTCTCGGCCTGCTCGAAGTTGAAGACCTCTCTACGGAGAGAAACGATTCGTGACATTGGGAAGAACGCAAGACAAAATTTGTCCCGGAGCTCTTTCTAGTCACCATTCGTGCTTTCTGCCGTGTGAGTGTACCATTGCTTCGCCCTCTCTATAAGAGAAAAGGGAAACAATTTCCACTTGAGAGTCTCTTGTGTCATACCCCTGATTTGGATGCACGAGCACAATTGCTCAAATTCTCGCAGGTGATGGTGTGGGTTTTCGTTTTCTACCCCCGAGAAAGGTTGTGCCTGAACCATGGCTATAAAGAATGGGCGGAGTTCGAAGCCATCAGAAAGGATTGGTTTTGAAGATGAAGGTGGCTCGTAGAACTCGCCCCTTGGAGCAGAGAAGGATTGGATAGAAGGTTGCTCCATGGTAGGGACAAGGAAAGAAATAAAAGAAAGATAAAAAGGGATACGAGGGTGACTAGGGTCCGTAGATAAAACAGCAACTGTTCCCCGGCAACGGCGCCAGAAATGCTTGTTGGTTTTTCTTACGTCTACGAATAAATCCGCAAGCGCACGGAAGACCGATGTAGCACTTCACCCAGAGTATTCCGGGGTATCGAATCACGAGGAACGTGTGTGTCTATCGTTGGACTAAATCACCCAAGGACACAGAGATTGATTAAGACAGGCAGAGGACAGAGAGGATGTCCCAAGAGTCAGGTTCCTACGTTAACTAAGCTATGCTCTAGTTTGCTCGCGTTGGGCACGGACTTACCCCTGCATCCACAGGCGACTTCCGCCAAGAGCCTACGCACTAGCCTAGCGGGGAGGATTTCAGAGGACGGACAGAGCTGTCACCACCTGCCGCCTACCTCAACGAACCAGTAGACTAACGAATAATCAAAGGTAACCTCCTGCCTAGACACCACGTCTATGCGATCGATTACTACCTTAACCTTCTAGCAACGAATATTCAGGCTAAGGCACCCTAAGAACTTAGAGCGATGAACGAGCTCACAAGCTAGAACTATAACTTAATTAAAGTAAAAAGTAAACTGCAAGAGGGGAAATCTCGACACTTACTATGATTGGCAAATGTCGTCGAAGTACAAGCGTGGAGAAGGCGAAGACAAGCCCAAGCCTCCTCCGAACTCTACTTCACTCTCTTCCTAATCTAAGCACTAGCTCAGTAGCACTTGGCCTTTTGCAAGAGGAGCACTAAATCTTCAATCTTGAGTGTGTGTTGGAGTGAAGGCCCTCACCCTCTATTTATAGCCTCCTAACGTTGGTTTCAGAGGAGTAACCGCCACGGAATCCCCCCAAACCGCCATCAGGGAGTCCTCTGGAGCCTACACGTGGAAGGCCAGGCGGAGAGGGCGCCAGACCAGGTCGCCCGACCTGACCAGGTCGGCCGACCTGGGGGTGGCCCCTCCTGGCCTGTGCTTTCTCCAGGTGGCTGTCCTGTGGGCCCTGACGTTGGTTTGCGCGGTATTACAGGGAGTTACGTCGGTTAAGTGCTGAAGGTGGGCTCCTTAATCCGTGTGCTTGCTCCTGATTGGCCGGAAGTGTGCTTTCTCCTTGAATTTCCTTGAATTTTATTTAAACTCCATGGGTTGCTACCTGCATACACAAAGTCACCAAAACTTGTGGAAATAATTAGCAATAAATTCCTACCACTAAGGTAGTGATCAAATTGTGTGATTCTTGCGGGTAAACGACGGTCATATTTTGCATTTAAGGACCGTCAACAGATTCCACTGGGAGGGCCAGCGCCCCGACTGCTGGAACATCGAGTGGGAGCTGTGCACGAATGAAGACGAGGAGTAGTTCCTTGCTTGCCGGTACGGTGCTTGGGCAAGGCACCTATTATGGCCGGGTTGGTCTCTGTGTGTCGCCGTGAGAGGGCGATTGTATCTTATCTATTTCGTCGAACTGATGAACTAATGTTGAACTATTTACCTCCGTAAATTTATTTCTAACAAAACTCTGGTTTGTAATATAACTTCGGATTTATGTAAAACTCTATTCTCCACCTATGCTCTTGTTGCAATTATATTTCTTTGTCATGTGTTGTACTATTGGGCGCCACAGCGTGTGTCGCCACCCGAGGGAGATCCTTGAACGGAGCCGTCTCTGTGGTAAGGTGGTTCTGTGACAAGTGGGTACTAGTTCTTGATGGTGACGGCATTCAGGGCTCGATAATCTGCACACATCCTCTGGGTACCATCCTTCTTTGGGACGAAAATAACGAGGGCTCCCCATCGGGATACACTAGGTCGGATAAATCCCTTATCAAGCAATTCTTGTATTTGCTCCTTAAGTTCAGCTAGTTGAGTGGTGTCCATCCTATAGGGTCGCTTGAATATAGGTGCCGTACCAGGAATTAACTCAATAACAAATTCGATGTCTCGGTCAGGTGGCATACCTGGCAACTCCTCTAGGAAAACATTAGGAAACTCGCATACCACTCGGATATCTTGGGTTGAAGTAACATCCAGTTGATTCAACTTCACACGGCTGACTGCTCCCTTGTTAGTGAGCAATGCATCAGCGACATACTCTAATTCCTTCCCAGTACTAGATGTGAGCTTCACTGCCTTCTTTGAACAATCTATAAGTCCCTTATGCTTGCTCAACCAATCCAAACCAAGAATCACATCGATCCCTTTTGACTCAAGAACAATGAGGTTCGCTAAGAAGTCTACCCCCCTTATATTAAGGTTTACCTTAGGACAAACATGCCTTGCATCTATCTCTCCCCCAGGAGAGATAACAATCATCCTATTCTTTAGCATAGATACGGGTAGGTTGTGTTTTTGAACAAAAGCAGCAGATATGAAGGAATGTGATGCTCTGGAATCAAATAAAATGACTGCATGATTATCATTTGCAAGGAACGTACCGAGGACCACATCTGGAGATTCCTGAGCATCATCAATAGCCACATGGTTGACACGAGCGTGAGCTTGGTTCTGCCTTGCTTGCGTTGGTGTACAGTTCACATTGCGATTGGGAGTAGTGTTCCCACCTTGAGCTGGGGTCTGGTCGGGGCATCTCTGAGGACATTTATTCGTGAAATGTCCCGGGTCACCACAACGATAACAAGCTCCTCCATTTGCAGGGCCCTGTCCATTGTTGCTCTTTGGTGGGGCTGTCATAGCAGGACGTGGGGTCTGGAAGCTGGGACGCTAAACCTGACGCTGAGGGGTGAAGAACCCTTGACCCATAGGTTGAGTCCTCTGCTGTCCACTGTGTTGTCCAGGGCGGAATATATGTCCACCAGAAGATGATCCAATGCGAGGCCTGCTGTTGCTGCCTCCTTGCTAACCCTGATGCTCCATATTGCGCTTGCTATCTCTCTTCGCCCTTCGGTTCTCTAGGACTAGAGATTCATCCACCATCTCCTGAAAGTTCGCATATTCGTGAGCCTCCAGTGCATAGGCAAGGCCATTATTCAACCCATCAAGAAAATACTCACACTTCTTCTGGTCGGTGTCCACTTCTCTTGGAGCATACCTAGATAGCTGGGTGAAGCGTGCAACATACTCACTCACTGTCATGGAGCCCTGCTTCAGATCCTGGAACTCCTTCTTCAATCTTACCACTCCCTAAGGCACATGGTGAGACCTAAAGCTGTTCTGGAACTCTTGCCAGTTAATACTGTCTGGCTCCTCATGAGCTGCAACATAAACATCCCACCAATCAGCAGCGGGTCCAACAAGCTGGTGTGCGGCAAACAACCCCCTCTCCCTGTTGTTGCATTGCGTGACTTGCAGCTTCTTGTCAATGGTCTTCAGCCAGTCATCTGCATCCATGGGTTCCACTGAGTGGGAGGAAGTTGGAGGCTTGGTCCGCTGGAAATCTCCAAGCTTGTCTCTAGGAGGGGGAGCAGCTCCTACGACATTGTTGTTTTGTTGCTGCACCAGGGTCTGGTGCATGGTCTGGAGAAGTTGTGTCTGCATGGTCATGAGTTGTTGCATAGAGAGCTGCGGCGGTGGCTGCTCCTGTTCCTCCTTGTTGTTGTGGACATTGCGGTTTCCTCTCACCATCTGGTGTAGATTGTGACATGATCAGCCCAAAAAGGAAATGCAAGGATATGGTAACGTAGAGCAATAATGTAAAGGTGCGGAATAAAAGAGATATCCCCCAAACTAACAAATCTTTATTAAAAGACTATTTGATCACAAGATGTGTCTTGCAAGACAGGCCTTGCAACACACGCATACTCATTACAAAAAGTCCAAATCACACTCATCACACCAATCACACTAGCATACCAATCACGAGAACGTGCTAAACTAAAACTCTCTCTCTCGCTAAACTATTACATCGATATGACTTGACGATACTAAAAGATAACTAACGACCTAACCTCAAGACTCAAAAGACTCACCTAGCGAAGGCTACTCCTCACTAGTTGATGGCGAAGCTGCTGGCAGTGGTGCCTGTGCAGCCTGCTGGAGAAGTATGGCGCGGGCGGGAGAGCTAGGTGGCACTGTAGCTCTAGGCGCAGGCACCTCTTGTGGGTCCTCCTTAGAATCATTGTTCTCTGCCAGCATCTCCATCAACTCCCGGATCCTCTCCTCCTGCTCAAGGTAGCGTCTGTCGTGTCAGTCAAGCTCGTCCAAAGCGGCCGTCAACTCACTGTTCATAGCTGTAGTGAGAGCCACCTGCTCCCTCAGACGGTCCAAAGCGTCGTGGCCTGGGGCAGGGAGGATAGAGAACTCTAGACTGCCGTTGGCCCTCTGTGGAAAGTGAGCAAACTGAGAAGTACATAGAGTCTGGTTGCGCTTACGGTGAAGCACGGCGAGAGCCTGTCGAGCAGCATCACTGATCCCAGCATCGATCGTAGCTCTCCGTGCAGTGGCAAAGTGGACACGTCAAACTCGACGGGTGCCATCATCTGTAGCCCTCACGTACAGCATCACCTCCACCTGCCAAGCATAGCCTCCGCCACGAAGAGGAGTCCTAGTCCCCACATACTATGGAGCGTTGTGGTATCCCAGTCCCTGAAGCAAATACCACAGTGTCCACAGGTAATAGCCAGCGTGAAGTCCAGTGGAGTGAGCCTCAATAACGGCTAGATCATCCGAAGCGCACCCTCTGGGACCGGTGGAGGGGGAACAACAACACGCTTTCGCGGGGTGATCTTCGTGCGAGCCATCTACAAAATTTTGAATAGGGGGAAAGTAATAAGTCAGTAAAAATTTAGAAACCGAAGAAAAATTATAAAGCAACAAAAGAAGTAAGTAACAAGGGATAACAAGTAAAACTAGAAGCCAGAAGTTTGAAAAATAGTTTTATTTTAATATAGGTGAGATAATCCCTAAGACACGACCACTCTATCTAAACAAGCGTCCTATGGTCGACATGGCTCTGATACCACTTCTGTCACACCTGGTTTTAAGGACAAAACCAAGTGCTATTCATATGTGTGCCCAAAAACAAGTTTCACACATAGCGACAGTAAGTGCATAACAGTATAACCAATGGCATTATTACAACGTGCGATTATTACATAAAAGACTGTCTTTAAAGACTGAAATGACTCTCAAACTAAATAGCAGTGGAAAACACCACAACACCATAGGCAAACGACCGGGGCACGCTCGCCTAGTAGTAGTCTTCATCGATGTAGTCCATCTCTCCATCTTCTGAGCAGCAGTTTATTGTATATAGCAACAAAGGGAAATAGCGAGGGTGAGCACATGCCGTACTCAGCAAGTGGGGGAAAAATATGACATGCAGGCTTAATAGAAGAAAGGCTAACATAATGGTTCATTTGCATAAATGAGCACTGCACCTAAGACCTTTTGAATAGCAGTCCTATTTACTAAGTGAAAAGTTGTCCCAAATTATCTCATCAAACCAACACTA
The DNA here is from genome assembly GCA_030378355.1 of Eleusine indica. Taxonomy (NCBI): domain Eukaryota; kingdom Viridiplantae; phylum Streptophyta; class Magnoliopsida; order Poales; family Poaceae; genus Eleusine; species Eleusine indica. Next base: position 40,422,337 of record CM059501.1, on the reverse strand, counting down.
CAGGTTACACCGCCTGTAGCGAACCATGGATTAAACCGCCCATAAGAAACCGCACTACAGGTTACACCGCCTATAGCAAACTAAGGGTTACACCACCCAAACCCAACTTGGCTACCCACCAAGTTCACCCATAAACAACCATCCTAACTGTGTGAGGATCCAGGCCGCTCATGACCGTGAGCACGGCTGTTATAATAGTTTGACACTCTGCAGAGGTTGCACAACTTTACCCACAGATTGGTGATTTCATCACTATGCAGTGACTAGAGAGTCTCCATGTTGCCCAAGTCACACTACCGTAGGTGTGAGGCCAAGAGATCACCACAAGGTCTTTCAAAGAGCTTCCCAGCTTGCAAACAATCCACGCTAAGGTTTCATCGCTGCGGAATTAAACCGTTCCTACAGAAGCCCCCTCTGGCGCCGTGGCTAGGAGTGAACCGTCCATCGCCTGAGTCCGAGAGTAAACTGTCCTGTCCTCATCCCTCGACTGCCCACAAAACTAGGAAGGCATCTAGATACTCCACCAAGCCTACCCATATCAAACCTGTGCTTTGCGCTCTTCTCCTGGGTGGCCGCTCCACAAACTACTCTTGTGATCCCAAGCAGGTACCACCACAATCCCACAGTATTGTACCGAGTAAACGTGCATACCCGTACCATCCTTGTCATCCTCCTACTTGGATCACCTAGGTTCCATGTTGCTAAAAAGGATTACCCATCCCTCATGATCATTATGTTCAAGTGAGCCATTAGTCAAGATTAACATTAGACACTTCCAAAACCCAACATAGCAAACTAAGCATGACGTACTCATGCTAACATACTACACCAGAACCCGGGCGACAAGGAATAATATGGAACAAGATGAGGACACATAGGATTCAGTACTAACAAGCATGCATAGAGAATAGAGAGGAATATAAAACCTAGGTTCAAAATGCATCAAGTACACTTGCCTGGTTCCCCTTGCTGCTGCTCAAAGTCTTCTGGCTGGAGGTCCTGAAAGTTCTCCAACTGTTGGTCATCTACTAACATCACACCGGAAAGACAAGCATACAACCAAACTAAGAAACAACACACCACAAAGTAACAAGCAACAATAAAAACAATACTACGAGAAAGTACGCATTACTATGATTGCGTGAGCGCAAGAATCGCCTCAATTCGAGTTACGAGTAAAAAGTTACGAAGGTTTAAAGATCTAGGGTTAAAATAGTAAAATCAGCAAAATACTGTAAGACAGTATGAATAAATAATATTAAACACTACGATCACTCTGGTGTGAGAATTTCTCAGTTCTGAGCTATGGTTGAAAAGTTATGGCTATTTGATTTTTTAGGGGTCAAAACATAAAAACAGGCAAGTTAAAGGACCTAAAAGTAATTTTTGAAGAATTTAAGGGCTAAACTATAAAATGTACATATAAAGTATAACTTATGAAAATTTTTAGGGACCAGAATATAATTTATAAAAAGTATAGGGACTGGATTGTAAAATATCAAGGTGAAAATATAATTTATGGAAAATCTATGGACTAAAATGTAAAGTGAAAGGACTAAAATATAATTAATATTAAGTCCAAGGTTGTTTTTGTAAAAGTATAGGAGTAAAATATAACTAAAAATAAGTACAGGGGTGTTTTTGTAAAATTATAGAAAAAAATCTTATTTAGAAAAAGTCTAGGGGCTTTTCTATAAAAATACAGTCCTGAAGAAAATAATTATATAAAAAGTCAGGGTCCTAAATATAATTATTTATAAGTTCAGGGGCCTAGGTGTAAAAAAGACAGGCCTAAGCGCAAATTTAGGCATTAACAGATAAATAATCAATATTAAAAAATTAAATAATTAATTAACTAAATCAATTCCCGTGGACTAGGTCCATGGGGTCGTGAACCGGCGTTGACCGAGGGGTCCACGGTCCACCATGGACCGGGCGCGTACCCCTTCGGTCCGATCTAATCTGGACCATTGGTCCAGATCGGACGGCTGGGGGAGGGGCCCCGACGGGGTGATGGCCGGCGGCCAAGGTGAAGGCGGCGGCGCCATTGTCGGAGCGGTGGAAGAGGGGGCAAACGAGAGCGGGGACAGGGGAGAGCTCACCGAGGGTATCACGCGCGGCCGGGAAGGGCCGAGGAGGCCGGGCGGTGGCGGGGAGTCGGCGGCGGAGCTCGGCGCCGGCTGGTGAGGTACGTGGGAGGCGACGGGATCGAGGAGGGAAAAGAAAAAAGGCGGCGCGTGGCTGCGGTCCCGCCTTTATATAGGCTCGCCTTGGCGCGCACGCCAAGGCGACGGCGGTGGCGGCGCTGGGTCTGTTGGTGGCGGCTAGGGTTAGGCCTGGGCCGGGGCGTAGTATGGGCCGGTTGCGTGCTGGTGGCCCAGGGGCGGGCGGGGGGGGAGAGGGAGGCTGGGCTGGGGGAAAAAGAAAGGCCCAAGGCCGAAAGAGAGAGGGAAGAAAGGGGAGGGAAGCTGGGCCGGGGGGAAAGAATTGGCCCAACTGCCAACAGGGCTCTGCCCCTTTTTTTGTAATAAAACTACAACTTAATTTAATTTAGGGAAAATTTTAAAAGACTCAAAATTTGAAAAAAAACAAAACAGGGTGTTACACCCGGTGAGGGAGGTTGTCGATGGAGAGCCCGGTGAGGGAGGCTTTCGTTGGAGAGCTCCACGAGGTAAGCCGTTGGTGGAAAGCTCGGCCAGGGAGGCTGCCACCTGAGGGGAAGGGGAGGAGGCCACCGCCGCCAGATCCGTCGTGGAGGGAGGGCGCCACCACAAGATCTGGTGTGGAGGAAGGCAAAGGATGAGGGTGTCGCCGCCGTCGGATCCAGCTTGGAGAGAGGCGGGGGTTAAGGAAAGATGGCATGATGGCGAGGCAGAGCATGAGGGGAGGTAGAGGAGGAGGGCGCCGCTGCCGTTGGATCGGCTTGGAGCGAGGGGAGGCGCTGCGTGCGTGAGAACGAGGAGAGGCATGAAGGCAAGGAGGAGGAGGAGGAGGTCGCCGCGTGCGTGAGGGCGAGGCAGGGGAGGGCAAAGTGGGGAGAGACGGAAGAAGATAGCAGCGGCAGGAGAGAGAGGAAGTGGGGAACAAAGGCGGCTAGGGTTTTCCGCCGGGTGAGGAACAGGACAGGGAGAGATAATGGAAAACAGAGAAAAAGGGAGAATGGGGCGGCTGGGATTCGAACCATGGACTCTAAGAAATAAAGAAAAGACCCTACCAGTGTGCCACTGAGCGCATCTGAATTATCACCATCTCCATAGCATCATGTATTAGGGACGGGGATTCAAAACCCGTCATTACCCAAAAACCCCGTCTCCATTGCTTACATCAACAGTGACGGAAACAAAAAACTTGCCTCTACTAGAAAACCCCATCTCTATTGCTTGGATCAATAGTGACAGGGATTAAAAACACCATTTCTACCATAAAAATCCGTCCCTATTGCTTGGACCATTACTAACGGCTTTTTGTGAAACGTCTATATTTTTTTTGTTATAGATGGGATTTAGAAAACTATCACTACTACGTGGTTATAGAAATGCGTCACAAAAACTTATTTAGAGACATCATATTTTTACTCGTCACTAATCTCATGTCTCTAAATCTCTGTTTTATGGTAGTGTATATTATCTTAGACGTTTGTCTAATTTAGATATTATTTGTATATATTACCATTAAAGCTTAACTATCCTTGTCTAATGAACCACCTCACACTTTTTATCAAACGGACTAATAGCTGAACAATCTTCTCTTCTAATTGATGTTAACGAGCCGAGTTGGCTGGTTACCGAGCAATACTGACAAGACAGTGCTTATACGATGACTATTTCTTTTGCATCTTAGTGAGTAATAAAACATTTCTTTCTCTACACTACTCTACCCTAGACATTGACGAAAACCAACAACCACCATAGGAATAGTATGTTTATTTAACAGGAGTTTTACAGTAGACCAAATTGGATGCCTGCCCTTCATTTCCTTGATCGGATGGTTATAAAAAAACAATCTAATGATACATTTTTATCCCACGCGTACAGTAACGGTCAATATCCACCATCCAAACCACATCGGATGGCTCTATTTTTAATCAGTTAATCTTTGTCATTAATTAGGCTGATCCATTAATTAAGGAGGGAAAAATATCAAAACAGAGGAAAAACATTGATTATTGCTCCACACATGACGCCAAATTTCTCTGCTTATACTTTGGTTGTAACAGTGAACATAATGGGGCTCAAGTATGTTACAACCTACTGAGTTATAAACTTGCATACTGAAAGCAAATGTATTAGCTAAACTATTGCATTACACAAATGTTTCACGGGGATGAAATCCATAGAAGTAATCCTGTAAGCACATGAATATGGCTATCTGAAAGGACATGACTATCCTAAGTGACGGTGCCTAATGTGCATTGTTCTGCTTCTTGTTTGACTTTGGGCTACTTTTACATATTGAAGTCTCCATGCTGCTCAGAGCTAGTGGTCGTATCAAATGTGCTTGTACAACCGTACAAACCAAAAGGTGCAATGAACTAATTTAGTGACAAAGAAGATTGATATTATGTAATGATCTGATTTAAACAAATCAACTAATATACCGTCAGCAATTCAGTGTAGCTACGAATCCATCCAAATTCATGGAGCCCCATGAGATTTATCTCAGCAGACAGTTGTTGCACAGGTAAACTTTGGTCTTGTCCTACAAGCCCCTCTTTCCCTTGTGCCTACAGAAAACAAGAAGAAACATAACATTAGACTGTCTCATGTAGTGAGTATGTCATATTGAAGAAGAAAGTTCTTTTTGGATACAACCTTGGTTGGTTCTTTTCTAATTTTCTTGGGGTGTCCCTTCTCAGTCCAACTTCTCTTTCGCCTTGAACCTCCCTTTTGAATTTCTTTTTTCTTCAACTTTGCAGCAAGTAAAGAAGCATTTGGTGTTTCAGTAGTAGCTTGGGCTTGGCATACATTAGCAGGGGCTTCATCTTCCACTTGCTTACTAAGGTTGTCCAAAACATTGTCAACTAGTGTGCTGCATTCTTCAGATTCAGCTGCTCGAGATGCTATACCAAGAAACTTGTGAACAAGAAACTTATAACGATTCCTATGCTCAAACCTGGGATGCTCCAAAATAATATTTCCATGAGTATCCTTAATAGTATCGTTCTGTGCTACCCGAGTCCATCGCTTTAGAATATATCGTTCTGGAAGTAAATGTTCATGACATCAAGTACCTTCAAAGCATGACTGCAGAGTAGCCCAATCCTTTCAAATTGCTTACAACTACATGAAACAGTATGGTCTAAATAATTGCCAATAACTTTGCACTGTTCTATAAATATTGATTCTTTATGAACACTATTGATGCAACAGTAAATTTATTCTGTTGTTCCAATGCCTTGATGTATGCAGACAGTGACCTCTCACACTCATTTTGAAACTGTTCAAATATACCTAGTGTGTAAATCTTACTTACTTGCAGCAATATAGGAACCTGCATTTTGATTCTTGGTATCTTTTTCCTCGACTCATATTCTGCATTTATTTCTTTACTTCGTTTCCCTTGGACAACTCGCTCTAGATGCTTGAAAAAACGAATTATATCCAAATTAGATTTCAGATGATTTTTCAAATCACTATTCAAACTCTCACTTAATTGTATGCTTCTCATCCCAAGAGTGTGCACATTCCTCATGTAACATTCTGCCCACTTAAACTTCTCTTTGTAGATACTATCCAACCAAGTTTGCTTTTGTACTTCTCATGACACAGAAAGCTTCTTCAAATCTTACCTCATCCTCATACTCAGACATAGAAGCACTGAAATCAGCAAGAATATTTGTTTCTTCTTTCTTAGAATTTTTCTTGTGATTAGATAAATGTTTGATAGCATTTTGCATTATATGAAAAGTGCACAATCCATGCCATGCTTCTGTAAATACTGATGCAATTGCCTTACCCGTTGCAAAATCTTGATCAGTATAGACTGTTATGGGTTACTTTTGGCTATGTACCGACAGAAATGTTTTAAAAAGCCATTTCAAAGATTCAAATGTTTCATCATACATTAGTGCAGCACCAAAAATGACAGTTTCTCTAAAATGATTGAATCCGACAAAGACACCAAAGGGGCGGTAGTCTTTGTTTGTTCCAAATGTAGTGTCAAAGGTAACCACATCACCAAAAAGAGCATAATCTATAATCATCTTAGCATCAGCCCAAAAGATATTTGTTATTTGTTCTTCACAATCCCATTGCAAAGCATATTGAAAGGATGGGTTGTCGGCAACTCTATCCTGAAAATATTTCAGCATACTTCCAGCTTCACCATACGCCATCTCCCGTTGATGCTTCGTGCACAAATAATTCTTGCGGTCACGATGAGTATATCCAAGCTTCATTGATCCTCCAACTTGTCGACTTGCTAACTCATGTGCAGCCTTAGGTCCGATTCCAGAATCATCTGTTGTTTCAATTTCAAAAGCTTGTAGTGCGGCCGTTGTGATGGCATCAGGTGGCAGGTTGTAGGCAACTGGAGGTCATGGTTATGTTCAAGAAATAAATCATATACTTCATAATCTCCCACTTCTCGATCAACTGTGATGCCCATCCGAGCCTTGCACCCTGTCTTAGTTTCTGCACGAGGATGTTTGGTTTTATGATCTCTTTTATCCCTTTACCTGATAACCCTCATTGGAACAAACATATCTTGCTGACGTAATTACTCCATCAAGTTTGCTCTTGTTTTCATAATTTATCCTCACATCAAAACCAATACGACCTCCATAACAGGTCCAAAATTCTAAAGCCTTTTTCGTAGATTGAAACTTCATGCCATATTGGGGCGTCCAACTAGGAACCATTTTCTCCCTATAAAAGAAATAATCATAACAATGTTTTTAGAAGATAGATGGATCCAGCTACAAAGAAGATTTGATTTGGGACTATTCGAACTCTTATATAGCTTATCACAAAACTATGTGGTTGTGTCACACAAACTAGGTTAGGACTGACGATCATGAGCATAGAAAATTTATAATGTATAATGGACGATCAATGAGTAAAAAATTCCATGGTGAAGGGAATAAGCGAATCACCTATTTGAATCATCTTGCATGCAGGTTTCTTCATTTGCCATTAGTCCTGGACTTGTATTATGATGATCGTTGGTTGCGGCCGGCCACAAAGATTATTCAATTTATTGGGAAGGACTAATCTCCATCAAGAATTATAAAATAACAAAAATTCTTACGCTAGTCCATGGTTGAAGTTACGTACCTGAACAAATAAGGTCTGCAGATTTGATTCAGATCGCAAGCCTCGTCTGTTGCTGTCTCCCGCCCCCAAGTCTCCGGTTTTGGAAGAAGATGCCGGGAATTTGGCGCCAAGTCTCCGCCCATATCCACGTTTTCCCTCCGTTTTGATATTTTCCCTCCTTAATTAATGGATCAGACTAATTAATGACAAAGATTAACTAATAAAAAATAGAGCCATCCGATGTGGGTTGGATGGTGCATATTGACCGTTACTGTATGCGTACAGTAACACCTCTACAATAGAGGAGCCCAGCCCCTAGTATCATAGTGTATCATATACATGTAGCATAAGTATCATAAGGGCATAACTGGAAAAATAATTGATTGTAATAACACTTTGGTTCAAGGGTTTATAACTGGCGTGGGCCAATCTTGAATGAAGCCGTCAAATTGGGGAACAATAACTTCCTAATCAGATGAAGTTACTATAGATGACGGACAAATTTGGATTTAATACACTCATCGTCCGTCGATGAATCAATTTAATAACCATTCCCTTTTAACAGTATGTACAATTAAAACCAGATCCTAATAACAAAGCACACAAATTTTCCCTTGATGGCGGAGAAGATTTGCCACACTCATGTCTGATATTATTAGTGAGATCATCGACAGCGCCTGGTTCCATGCTGGCCGCAGCCTCACCGGACCTCACATCTTTTCGTTTCTTTGAATGAAGCTGCTACAGTTCCTTGATGCCTAAACGAGAGCATGCAGATTCCGTGAGCTTTCAACACTCATTCTGTAATCTGGCCTGCTGGAGTTCGTGGTTCCTGTTCTCGCTGGTGGCGGCTCGTTCATTCATGACACCAAACCATCAAACAAATCAAAGAAATTGCTAGCATGTTATTTGCAAAATGTATCATTGTGATTAATTTCACCAGTACCGTAACTAGTTAATTACAAATTTGCCCACACAAATAGATGGTTGGATTAAAACCATGATACCTTTTACCAAGTGGTATCGTGGTCTACCACAAAAGTGCTCTTATTTAATATATAGCTTTTCGATACTGCAATCAATATAAAATAAGAGAGTTTTTATGGTAGTCCCAAATAATTGTGGACCATCCATTTATATAGATCTCGATGAGATCTTACACCATAGGGTGTAATACATCTATTATTATTTATTAGAAATAAGATTCCAAATTTTGTGGATTTGTTTGTTATACTTGTAAAAAGCAAACTATTGCAGTTGCCGCGTGCACATGGTATGTGGCAAACATGCACTTGGCAAAATGTACACACTTGCGACGTGCATGTGAACAAAAAATGGACATCATGGTTAAAATACATGTGGGTGTATGTGTATCATTAGAAACACCGGCTATGTGTACTGAACTCGTGGTTAGGAAATAGTACATCATGACAGGTGCAAAAAAAGAATAACATGTATATGTCTGTTTTGATATCCACCATATCAACAAAAATATGTTAAATTTTATTTTGAACAACCCAATCACCAATTAGATCTCTATATAAATATTATTTGGCTGCCTAATAATAGATTGAATCGATCACATTACCAAACAAATATGGTTACTCCTTTGTTCAACATTGATAGATCTATCAATCCAAAAATAGGACCTGGTAAATCACACAACACAACACAATTGTAGGGACAAAAAATGGAGCCGCCAAATTAGATAGATAAAATAAAAATGGAAAATAGATAGAAAATAATTGCACACCTGAGGCCCGGAGTTTGGGGAGGAAAATAGGATTGGGTAAATCAGATAATTCCATTTCTTTTATTTAACTTTTCTTCTGAAAATCAAAGGCTGAGATATATTTCGTATCTTACACCCTTTGGTGCAAGAGAACTTATGTCGGACTACCGTAAAAGAGCCCTAAAATAATTCAAGCATCTACAAATGGTTGATGCCCGATAATTCCTCTACACATTTAGTATATTTAGCAAGTAGTGGATCAAGACTATTGCTTTTTAGCATGCCTCTGCCTTTTCGTCTTGCAATTTATTTATTATTTTCTATGGTCTCTATGTCTATACTCTTCAGCATTCCAGTACCTTATAAACTGCCCCATGCCCGCAGTGATCAGGATCAATGAATCCATAGCATTCTACAGTTCATTAGGAGTACTAATGTGTGTTTCCATTAAGATAAAAAGTAGAGTTCCATTTTATATGGCACTCGTAGTTCATTAATTTGAATATTAATCTCATTCAAAAGATGTAAAAAGCATTAATTTCTTCAAGGGACATAAAACAGTTAGAGTTCCATCTACTGTAAACAATCTAACAGCGCCCTCCCTAGCATCAATAATTTATGAGGACATCAGCTCTTCATAGTGCCACAGGGTGACGCAGGCACACAGTCCAGCCAACTGCACAAGTATGAAGCATCGATACTAGAAAACAGATACAGATGAGGAACATTCATGTGTATCTGCCATGATCCGTACAAGGTCCACACAACCACCAGAAAAAGAGGACCACTTGGAAGCTAGCACCTCACACCCCAATATTATTTCTCGTGATTCACGTGGCTTTCTGCACATAGTCGTGTTTCACCATAGCATGCAATGACAAATTAGAAATCATCAATGAGATCAAACTGATAAGCTTCCGTGCTGGCTATCTATCTTTTGCATTGGCAGCATGCAAGCATTCAGACAACCAATGGCCAGCCGGTGAATGATCAGCTGTCCCCAAATATAATGTGGACCTCCACAGTAATGAGTCATTTGTCATGCACCACATATATGATACATCATGAAGTGCCAGACATATCAATCGGCAACAACATCAAGCAAACTTTGCTAAGTACACCTAATTCCATTCTAAAATTGTTTCCGCTGTAGACTTTTTATTACTATTTGACCATTTATATTTTTTTTAAAAAATTAACAGTTGTCATATACTATTTTTATGAATTTTCATAGTAGTAGAGAAAATAAAAATATTACTTCCAATTCTACATCTTTAAATAAATATTTTAAATACGATGAATAGTTAAACATAACTAAAAAAAAAGAGGCTGACAATAATTTAGAATGGAGGGAGCACATTATTGTTGCAGCATACTACTTATGATAGGGACTTGTCCAAATATGTCAGACGCACACCTCTATCCCAATAGGAGTGGCATTCTAGTTTCATGCTAATTCGGACAACTTTAAGTTTTACTAAAACTATATGAAAAACTAACAAAATTTAAGATATCACATAATCTCAATTAGATTTATCATGAAATATATTTTCATTTTACATCTAATATATTTATTGATATCACAAAGCAGCAGGTACGTTGGTCATTACATCATGAAATACTTTGTCATACATCACAAAGTATGGCCGCTTTAGAAACCGATCCAATAGATTTTGCCAAGCATCAAATTTTGTCAAATTTTAGCCCTCAATATATGCCCCTGCCACCCCCTCCCCTTTTTGTTTAATAGCTTGAATATAGAAAAACATTGTAAACCTTAGAGACTATAGATGCATACTTTGTTCTATTATGAATTCATGCTTATGATTGAAACACCAATAGGTTGACAATAATCCCTATGTTAACCTTACAGACTTGTACTTGTTATAATGTGAACATAGGAGACCATAGATGCCATTACCTATGAGAAAACACCAATCGATTTATAATAATCCCCATGTGAACCTTAGAGACTTGTGCTTGTTATAATGTGAACGTAGGAGACCATAGATGCCATTGCCTATTAGAAAACTACATATTATAGAGGCCGGACTTTGTGATTTCCTGTGCCTTGAAGTTGTGATGATGACTACAAATAAGCTCCCATGTTACCCCTTTTCAACCACAAGTGCCTGCTCTATCGACAAGCCACAAGCCACCTCGTTGTTTTTGTGCACAAACCTGTAGACCTGTAACATGGTACGGTTTTGATATAATTGCTCCCTTACCCAAATATTCATATTATATTTATAACTGTTCATCTATGGTTCTAGTTGCCCTCCTATGAATGCAATGATCTGTGCAATAATAACTATTTTCTCTCATATTTGCAAAGAAAAACTTTTTTCTCTCTTACTCAATACATAGGTTCAGATGAATTAGACCACCTAGATATGTTGGGATAGGAGTCAATATAACATTACTATCAATTTACTAAAAAATTATAGCTGGACTTTTAAAAATATATTGATCACAACAAAATTACATATCTACTAAGTGTAGATAACTTCAACATATTTCTCACATTGTATTAACTGTATGAAGGTTGTACCGGTCAAGATGGGAGCATATGGTGGATATGGTTCTGGTCAAAATTCCGGTAGGGATGAAGATCTGAACGTGTCACCTCATGCAATCTACGCCATAACAGTTCGTTCTATAGCCGGGAGTAAGGGCATCAGCACAATATCATTTGTGTACAAGGCTGCCGATGGGACAACTATTTTTGTGGGCCCATGGGGCACTAACGCCAGTGGAAGTGACTCTTTGGTCCGTTTATGCAAATAGTAGCCGTACAAAACTCGTTATCATCTAACACATTAAGTTGCCCATTACTAAAAAGACGAATGGATTAATTCTACCAAATCACTTTTTTCCATTTTGCATATCTCAATTAAAGAAGGAGAATATGTGGTTGAAGTGTCAGGTACATATGATAATAATTGTGTGACCTCACTCGCAATCATCACCAACTTTACTACATACAACTATGGAAAGGGCGATAGCAGAATCCCTTTCAAAGTCTCTGTCAAGAATGGTAAAATTGTTGGTTTCTTTGGGAATGCTGGTACATATGGGCTCCATATAACTTTAATGATTGAATATATCGCTTCCAACTAATAATTTTGAAGGAATTGAGTATAGATATTTGCAAAAGCAGTTTCTGTTTGATCTATATAAGGAGCAGGTCATGGCTCGCTAGATCTGCAAATAGAAACCTCCTAGACCGCGCCTTCTCTAGTCGAACAGCCTCCATAATGACACATACATCCCAGCAGTCAGGTCCAGGGCCGCGCTTACCCTCCACCTCTGATCCAGGGCAGCTCGCCCAGTATGGCTGCCAGTGCGCGCGCACGGGCAAGGGTGGTCTAGGCGTACGTCTATAGGATGGTCTGAGCGCGTGAGCTTGAGGGCACCGGGGGGTGCGATGGTGAGACGACCATAACCTGTGGCGACGAGGCGGCCTGCACATGTGGGGGTGAGGATGAGATGGCCGATTCATGCAAAGTGAAGCAATCTAGCAGCGTTACGACAAGATGGCCCGGGCACGATTGGCTCGGACATGGGCAAGGCGGTCAGGAAAGCTCAGTCCATAGGAAAGAGAAGAAGTCCAAGGGTAAATAAGTCATTTTTTACAAAGACTCATGTGTAGTGGCTCTCGAGGGAAAGAAAATTTTCTTGGTGGCTAAGAAGGAAACATAACTTTTTCTAGTGACTCACAAGGAATTTTCTCTTTCTAATGTTGTTGCTGTGGTGTCAAGTGACCTTACCCAACACTAAGAGGTGGCAACAAAAGGTTGAGGCACATGGCTAACTCTGTTGGGTCCTACTCTAGCCGTGTCAACCTCGGCTCGGTCCTGAAACAAGCCAAGATGAGAATTTTTTTATAACTCTATTCCTTAATTATCCAGCTTGTCAGCTGCTCACAAACAACGGTTTGGTTGGCCCAAAATGGTCCATAATAAGAAAAAAAAACCAAATTTTCAACTTAATAGAAAACATACATTTTTATTGATGAAATTAACTTAACATTCTATATGTAAACAGGTACAATACATGTAAAATCTAGCTCAAGCATTGACACATCTTTCTTGTATACATATTGGTCTTTCTGCACTGGCATTGATAGTTTCTTTAGTGTTATCTTCTTTTATCACTACTACAGAAACGACATTTAGTGACGGTCGTCAAAGCACAATAGAGACACAAAATGAACCTGGCTCTATTTTTGTGTCACTAAATCTGGACCTATAGGGATGGGGATTTAGACGTCACCAAATCCGGCCCTCCAGAGATGTCACTTTATCCTCGTCCCTAATTATAAGGATGAAAGATATCCCTATTGCTAAACATTGTTCAGAAAAAAAATAAAAAAGGTGGGACCAGCCTAGCCTGGCCCAGTGGAGCCTAACCTCGAGGGCTTCTGCTGCTGGATCCACCGCGCCCGAGGTCGCTGCCGCTGGATCCACGAGCAAGTCACATTGTTGGTGGAGAGCCCGGTGAGGGAGGCTGTCGGTGGAGAGCTCGGTAAGGGAGGTTATAGATGGAGAGCTCCATAAGGGAAGCCATTGGTAGAAAGCTCAGCCAGGGAGGCTACCACCTGAGGAGAAGGGGAGGAGGCCATGGCCATCAGATCCATCGTGGAGGGAGGCCACCATCATAAGAGATGGTGTTGAGGAAGGCAAAGGTGGAGGGCATCGCCGCCATCGAATCTGGCTTGGAGCAAGACGGAGGAGGAGGGCGCCTCGTGGGTGAGGGAAAGGCAGCGTGATGGTGAGGCAAAGCGTGAGGCAAGGTGGAGGAGGAGGGTGCCGCCATCGGATCGGCTTGGAGCGAGGGGAGGCATCATGTGCATGAGAACGAGGAGAGGCAAGAGGGTGAGGAGGAGGAGGAGGTCGCCGAGTGCCTGGAGCAAGGCGAAGGAGGAGGTCACCGCATGTGTGAGGGCGAGGCAGGGGAGGGCAAAGTGGGGAGAGAAGGAGGAAGAGTGCAGCGCCGGGAGAGAGAGAGGAAGTAGGGAACGAAGGCGGCTAGGGTTTTTCGTCGGGTGAGGAATAGGACGGGGAAAGCTAATACAAAAAAAAAAGGGAAAATGGGACCGTTGGGATTCGGACGATGGACTCTAAGAAATAAAGAGAAGACTCTACTAGTGTGCCACTGAGCGCATCTTAATTATCCCCGTCTCTATAGCATCATGTATTGGGGACGGGGATTCAAAACCCGTCATTACGCAAAAAAACCGTCTCCATTGCTTACATCAACAGTGATGGGGACAAAAAACCTCGTCTCTACTATAAAACTCTATCTCTATTGCTTGGATCAATAGTGACAGGAATTAAAAACACCGTCTCTACCACAAAAATCCATCCCTATTGCTTGGACCATTACTGATGGCTTATTATGAAACATCTATTTCTTTTGTTACAGATGGGATTCTAGAGAACTGTCACTACTACTTGCCCTATATCAAATAACAGTTACGTGGTTAAAGAAAGGCATCATAAAAACTTATTTAGAGACATCTTATTTTTACTCGTCACTAATCTCTGTAAATCTCTGTTTTGTGGTAGTGTATATTATCTGAGATGTTTGTCTAATTTAGATATTATTTGATATGTTACCATTAAAGTTTAACTATCCGTGACTAATGAACCACCTCACACTTTTTATCAAAGGGACTAATAGCTGAACAATCTTGTCTTCTCATTGATGTTAACGAGCCGAGTTGGCTGGTTACCTAGCAATACCGACAAGATAGTGCTGATACGATGAGTATTTCTTTTGCATCTTATTGACTAATGAAACATTTCTTTCTCTACACTACTCTGCCTTAGACATTGACAAAAACCAACAACCACCATATGAATCATATGTTTATTTAAGAGCACCGTGTCCTGCACAAACCACGGCCAATCACAATTCATCATGGTACCAGGAGGCCAGAGCTGCTTGATACGACACTGTTTGTACGGTAACCATGGCTGGGTCTCGTGTTTTCCTTGAAACTGGTCAACTGGTTCATGATGGCCAATATATCCACACCAATTAATCCGTTGCATGCAGGATTTACGCGTCTAGAAGATAGGTTTATGTGGACGGATCCAACAAGGAGTTTCGAGTGCCTGCTTCTTTAACCGAGATAGTGTTTTGCGTAAACCATGACTAATCACAATTTATCATGGAACCAGGCGGGACGAGCTGCTTGGTATGACACTATCTGTGCAGTAACCATGGCCTGGTCTCGTGTTTTCCTTGAAACTGGTCAACTGGTTTACGATGGCCAATATATCCACACCAATTAATCTGTCGCATGCAGGTTTACACGTCTAGAAGATAGGTTTACGTGGGTGGATCAAACAAGGAGTTCTGAGTGCCTTCTTCATTAACCAAGACAGTGTCTTGCACAAACCACGGCTAATTGCAATTAATTATGAAACCAGGAGGCTCGAGCTGCTTGGTACGACACTTCTGTGAGATAATTATGGCTCAGGTTGCCTGCTACATTTTCCTTGGAAGAAAAAGGCCCGGATTGCCTTCTACATTAACTAAGATACTGTTGTGCGTAAACCATGTCTCGTTCACAAGCTTACAAAGCTGCAACCCTGTGCGTGCATCGAAGCGGGAGCTTGCGGTTGGCGCCTCCCTGCGCGTCTGCCATGTGTTGCCTTCTGGTGGTGCTGCCGGTGGCGAAGCGCGTCCAGAGAAGTTCCTATCTGCTGCGAGCCCTTGCGGATGCGCCAGGTAGAGGAGCGCAACTGCACCTCACGTCGTGTGGTCCATAGGTCGTTGGGCCGCTTTGGAAGCAGCCCAATGCCCCCAATGCAACCTACTATGTAGTAGACTACAAGGTTGTTTTTGGTAAACCTTATATATTTACTGATATAATTTGGAATACGTCTTTGGCCTAATGCGCAATTCAACCAATAAATGTCTATGTAAGTAAAACAAATATAGGGGGTCCATTCGTAACTATAACAATACCGTACCTACTCGACAGCCTGTAAGTGCATGGTGGTTGTGGGCTATAGGCCCATTCTCATCGATAATATTCCGAGCCTTCTCTCAGATCTTCTGTGACAGGGCATCATAGCAAGTTGCGATGGGACCATTGCGTAAACCATGAAAATATAATATAAAATATCGCCATCGCTGGAAGTCCGAATAGCATCTTCTCCGATGATGACGCCGCCTCTCTACTAGAAAGAAAAGGGAAGTCAGAGGTCCATCCCTTATTATTTTGTGAGCCTTCTTACATATCTTCTGCGGCAGGACATCATAGCATGTTGCAATAGAACAATCAAATAAACCATATAAATATAATGTAAACTATCACCATCGCTAGAAGTTTGAATAGCATCTTCTCCGATGATGACACTGCTTCTCTACTAGAAAGAGAAGGAAAGTCAGAGATCCATTCCTTATTATACATTAATGCTATTAATGATTACAAAAGCGGTTGTCCGACGCGATAAAACATTCAACAGTCGCCGCCACCAAAACTGTATATTTTCCGGTGCCAGGTCTCCAACTATGAAGAGAAGGACAACATTGAAGGTCCATCATGTTATATGAATAGTGATCGCACTTTGATTCCATACCACGATGAATCGATTCGTCGGAGTCACACAGGCAATGAGCCGTGTCACTTTGATTACATATCTCGGTGAATCGGCTCGTCGGAGTTGCACATGAAGCCAGCCTTGTCCTTGCAAAATTAATACCTCTAGGGCGGCTTGTCGCCGTAACATCAGACGACTAGTATGGGACTTTCGTCGTCGGAGCTCGACACGAGGTCGGTTCCAAAAAATGGGTAAAATGATGTCCCTACCCTTCGTAAGACGTTTATTCCGAGGCATAGAGAGTCTACGAGGTGGGGGGAAGGAGCACAAATAAAACATTCTAATGGGACATGTGTCGACTCTTTGATTTGGTGACCACACAGAAGAATTCATGCTCCATGACTTATGCGAATATCTTCCTTCTAGAAGATCCTGAGGAGCAAGCCTGTCCTAATTGGCTCGAATCACCCACGTGCCGATCTGCACGGTGGGTGCGCCAGTCGGCACCTAGGCCTTCTACGCTACAGTTCACCTCTTTAAGGTCCAAGTCCACTGGAAACGTTCCAAAATGTCGTTTTTTCACCTGTTTCTGTAATAAATCTCTAGAACAATAATTATACAAATATTATACCATTTTAGTGGTAATGGCCTATAATGATGATATTTGTCCTCTAAATAAGATGCTTTTGACGCATAAAATGGTACACTAACTTGCGTCAACATGCTCCTCATTGCGGGTGTAATTTGCCGCCCTTTGCTCGGTGCCCTCCGGCAGCTTTGGAAACCAGGGGCAGACGTGTCCCATCAGGTCAGACTACATGACAAAATGCAAATCAAAATGCGAATGGAAAAGAAAAACGGCGAAGAAGACAAGCGAGGATGGCGCCACTCACCATGTCAACTGCCCCATCGGAAGGGAGCATCAGAGAACACCTCGGGATGGGCATGATGGCAGCGGGATGCAACAGCACCCAATGAATCCACTTCACCAACTCACGACCTTCATCACATTCCGGCCGGCAACATGGGAATGGTGTGCGCCACCAGAGGCGCGAAGCACCGCTGGAACCACCATCCAGTCTTGGCACTGGAATTTGGACCCTGGCCTAGTCGTCAGTGGTATGGAGCTAGGATCAGCCAGGTCAAAGAAGTTCAATGGCCGGAGGAAGCAAAGTGCGCCCATTTAGGGTTTGTTTATCTTTTTCCTTTTTAGATAGATTTTTTTTAGGAATAAAATCTTGTGAGTTTGTTCGTTCGGAAGCCGAAGAGTGCTTACCGATTTGGGTTAGAGCCTCTTGCACAAGGTTATAAATATGTAATAGGGTTTGTATGAAAAAAGTTTAAAACATGTTCAATACAATTCAACACATCACAACCCTTTTCCTATTCGACGAATTCTCACCTCGTGTTGGCTGCATCAGCTCCGATGTCAGCGAAAGACTTGGATTCGTCACCTTCGGTAATCTCAGCGACTTCAAATAGTACTTTCTGATTAATTTCATAATCTAGTTGTTATCTTTGTGATTACTAGTTATCTGGTAATTAGACATTTATCACATTTGTTCTATCGACTTTTCATTGCAATACTGTCTCTGTTAGGTTCGATCTATTGCGATTATTTGTAGTTTTTATTAACTAGATTTAGATCTATTATTCGAGTCACTTTGTTGATTTTATCTATAGTTGGATCATACCAAAATTTATTTCCTTCGTTTGGGCACGATCTCGATTAAGTTCGATCTGCTTGAACCGGTGATGCTGCTTCGACTTTGACCTCTCACTGAGTCGATAGAACTAGGTTCGATCTGATCATAGGTATAGTCGATAGAGTTCTATTAGGACGTTTAGTTGATAGGTTATCACTGTTTGATCGACTTCATGATATTTACTGAAGAATTCTATATATTTGATAGATCATCAAACCCTTTTTTCTAGTAGAGTAGATCTGTTATTTTAAGGCATATTTGCAATACCACCTATTAGATCTATCGACTTCTCACCATGGACTGAGCAAATACTTGCATGATTATTAATAAATCTATCGTCTTTGCGCTATTGAATTAGTGTTTATCAGCATTGGCTTTTACAATATTTATACTTATTTATTGAAACTTGATGATAAGCTCATAAAATCAGCCGAGTAGATTATTTCTATTAATTACATCTTGCAACCATCGGCTCGTTTTCATGCATAGTGATTATCGGCTTTCTCAACGACCTGTCTAGGGCCAGTGACCCAGGGAATTTGACCGTTTGTTTTCATTATTGGTTTGTAGGGAAAATCGACTGATACGCCCCGGTTTTTGTATTGAGCCTACACTAGAGTAAAGAAAATCTGCTAGGTCGCACGTGTAGATTTTTTAGTCAACACGCTTTTTGACATGTCCGGTGGGAGCAAGACATCAAGCTTAGCATCATGACTGGAATGCCACAGCCCCTCCCCCGCAAAATCCTCCTCCGCCAAAGAACAATATCGGTGAGAACATGCTACCTGTTGGTCCTCAGGATTTAAGTGATGACCTAAAGGCATAGGTTAAGGAAAGGCTAACGCAGTTTGAGAGCCTATTGATGGACACCTTTAACAAGACCAGGCATGACATTGGTTAACCAATCAAGGGCTTTAATTATACAAACAGTGAAAGGTTGTGTATGACGATCCTGCACATGGGCCGATGTATTTCCAGGTCATAGGAAATATCCCTCATCCAGCCATTGAACCACCCAATCAGCAGCTACCAAGTACAAGTACGTCAACTCCTGCAACAGGGACCGGCCCGGCGCTAGCACCTACGACGTCTACAATGCTTCCTGCCAACATCGTTGGCAACACGTTAGGAGGGTCATCTGGGTCCAACCAGAGGATAATTTTGCGAAGGACAACCCCTCAGACACAGTCGCAGAGCTACAGGTAGGATGTCTAGGGCTACGCACTAGACCGAAAACTTGATCGTTAAGACACAAGACGCAGATTTAGACAGGTTCAGGCCCCCTCGATGAGATTAAAAACCTTACGTCGTGTGTTATGTGGATTGTATTGTATTGTGATGTGATGTCCCCTCAAGGGGGGTTCCTGCTGCCTTATTTATCCGGTCGGCAGGGGGTACATGAAAAGACCTACTCATAATCTACAAGGTATCATATCGTGAGTATATCTCTAATTTCCTTGCGCTCCAAGCCGACTCGGTCGGTTCCCATGTCCATGGGCCATCCCGTTATCTATCAACTTTGGCATAGCTATGGATACCAGGAAGGTAAGTATTCCACAGTAGCCTCTGAGTGCTTTCTCATTTTGAGTTGTGACTTGCCGAGTGATTCCTCTTCAATAATCATATGAACAGATCACAAATTAGGAGGACCTCTCAAATGAAGTTCCTGATAGATCTGGTGCACCGATTTGGTGCACCTGATCTGGTATAGCCCCTGACTCTTGTATAATTTGCAGACCAACAAATAATGCAAGAGTCTAATAATATTGACTCCTTACATTTGTCTTATAAAAAGAAGATCCTCACTGAAACCATCAAGCTTGAGCAATTAACCTCCTGTCCTTCAAACCAGGGGCTCGGTCTGCAAGACATCAATCACGCCGACCGATTAAGTAATAATCAAAGTGATATACAGCCTTATTAGGGTCATTTTTTATTCAAATATTATGGCATCAATCATGTAAAGAATCAAAGACGAGTTTATGACATCAATCATACATAACTTTTCCTTAAATAGACATCACTCGGAGAGCATAAGTTTGATGTTTACTGTTAATAACTGACACCAATCAGTAACATAACACTCAAACTTATATCCCATATGACCATCAAGTCCTCTACTATATGATCATCAAATCACACAGATATAGGCAACATTTAGTGGTTGTAACCACAACTTCTAATCAAAGAAACCCCCAAATTTAATACTCGTGGAGGGACTAGCCCAGCCCAGCCCAGTGGAGCCTAAGCTCGAGGGCTGCCATTGCTGGATCTGCGAGCGAGGCACATTGTTAGTGGAGGGCCTGGTGAGCGAGGTCGTCGAGGGAGAGCTCGGTGAGGGAGGTCGTCGGTGGATAGCTCAATGACGGAAGCCATCGGTAGAAACCTCAACGAGGGAGGCTGCCACCTATGGGGGAGGGGAGGAGGCCACCACCATCGGATCCGTCGTGGAGGGAGGCCGCCGCCACCAGATCCGGCGTGGAGCAAGGCAGAGGAGGAGGGCGGCGCCGCCGCCAGATCCAGCTTGTAGCGAGGCGAAGGAGGAGGGCGCCTCGTGTGTGAGGGCGAGGCAGAGCATTACGGTGAGGCGGAGCCTAAGGCGAGGTAGAGGAGGAGGGTGGCGCCGCCTCCGGATCCACTTGGAGCGAGGGTGCGTGAGGATGAGTGGAGGCACCACATGCGTGAGGACAAGGGAGTCACCGCATGCATGAGGGCGTGGGAAGGCATGAGGGCGAAGAGGAAGAGGAGATCGTTGCATGCCTAGAGCAAGGCGGAGGAGGAGGTCGTCGCGTGCGTGGATCAAGGTAGAGGAGGATGTCGCCATGTGCATGACGGCGAGGTAGAGGAGGGAAAACTGGGGAGAGAAGCAAGAATAGAGTGGCGGCAGGAGAGAGAGGAGGTAGGGAACGAAGGCGGCTAGGGTTTTCCGCCAGATGAGGAACGGGACAGGGAAAGATATTGAAAAAAACAAAAAAAAGAGAAAATGGAGCTGTTGGGATTCGAACCGTGGACTCGGAGAAATAAAGAGAAGACTCTACCAGTGTGCCACTGAGCACATCTGAATTATCCCTGGCTCTATAGCATAATGTATTAGGGACGGGGATTAAAAATCCGTCATTACCCTAATACCCCATCTCCGTTGCTTAGATCAACAGTGATAGGGACAAAAAAACCCCATCTCTACTATAAAACTCCATCACTATTGCTTTGACCAATAGTGACTTGGATTCAAAACACCGTCTCTACCATAAAAATCCGTCCCTATTGCTTGGACCATTAGGGTCGGCTTTTTGTCAAAAGTCTATATATCTTTTGTTACAGATGGGATTCTATAAAACTGTCACTACTACTAGCCCTATGTCAAATAGCAGTGACGCGGTTGTAGAAAAACGTCACTAAAACTTATTTAGCAACATCATACCCGTCACTAGTCTTGTGTCTCTGAATCCATGTTTTGTGGTAGTGTATATTATCTGAGACGTTTATCTGATTTAGATATTATTTGTATATATTACCATCAAAGTTTAACTATCTTTGACTAATGAACCATGCCTCACACTTTTTATCAAAGAGACAATAGCCGAACAACCTTCTATTCTCATTCATGTTAACGAGCCGAGTTGGCTGGTTACCTAGCAATACCGACAAGACAGTGCTTATACGATGAGTATTTCATTTGCATCTTAGTAACTAATGAAACATTTCTTTCTCTGCACTACTCTACCTTAGACATTGACGAAAACGAACAACCGCCATAGGAATAGTATGTTTATTTAATATATAGGTTTTTCATACTGCAGTCAATATACAATAATTCAAGCATCTACAAACTGTTAATCCCTGATAATTCGTTTACACATCAAGCCAACTTTGCTAAGTACAACCTGTTCTGTTCTAAAATTGTTTGTGCTGTTGTTTTTTTATTTCTGTTTGACCATTTATCTTATTTAAATTTTTTAACAGTTGTCATATATCATTTTTATGATTTTTATAGTAGTAGAGAAAATAAAAATATAACTTCCAATTCTACATCTTTGAATAAATATTCTAAATAAGATGAGTAGTTAAACATAACTAAAAAAATTGAGGCTGACAATAATTTTGAATGGAGGGAGCACATTATTGTGGCAGCATACTACTGATGGTAGGGACTTTGTCCAAATATTTCAGGCGCACACGTCTATCCCAATCGGAGTGGCAGTCTAGTTCCATGCTTAGTCGGACAACTTTATGTTTTACTAAATCTATATGAAAGACTAACCAAATTTAAGATATCACATAATCTCCATTAGATTTATCATGAAATATATTTCCATATTATATCTAATCTATTTATAGGTATCACAAAGCTTGATAATCTTGTCTACAAACAATGGTGAAAATATAGTTTAACGACATGAGACCGACCACTTCAATTTATTGAGGGGCCCTTGCCTCCAAAAAATACATAACAAACTTTCATCGTCATCATACTTTGTGATGTATGACATGTTGACATCAGCAACAGGTACGTTAGTCATGACATCAGTAGTTTTGGGTGCCTGGATCGGCATTGCATGCACGCCCACTTGCAGTATGTTTTTACGGCTGCGAAAATAGTCTTTGTAGATAAATAGTGAACAAACAAGTTTCAATCTAATTAGGTTTGCCTCAACAGGTTTGGGCCCTATATATTTATAGGGTAGGAGGTTTTCTCCCCGTAAGGAACTAAGAAACCTTGCAAATCTCAAGTCAAAAACTATTTCATAATCATGTGCTTTCGAATCCGGTCTGACAAGGCATCATCATCTGAACTCAAAATTAGTCGATCTATGTATCCATTTTAAAGGACTTGTTCTGAGTTATGCGTTGGACAGTGAAATAAAATTAGTGATAACACAAAATACCAAGACAGGTATGGCCGCTTTAGAAATCGATCTAATAGGTTCTGCCAAGCAAAAAATCTTGTCAAATTTTGGCCCTCAATATATGCCTCTGCCCACCCCCCCCCCCTTTGGTTTAATAGCTTGCACATAGAAAAACATTGTAAACCTTAGACACTATAGATGCATACTTTGTTCTATTCTGAATTCAAGCTTATGGCTGAAACACCAATCGATTGACAATAATCCCTATGTGAACCTTACAGACTTGTGCTTGTTATAATGTGAACGTAGGGACCATAGATGCCATTACCTATAAGAAAACACCAATTGGATTACAATAATCCGCAAGTGAACCTTAGAGACTTGTGCTTGTTATAATGTGAAAGTAGGAGACCATAGATGCCATTACCTATGAGAAAACAACAGATTATAGAGGCCGGACTTTGTCATTCCCTGTGCCTTGAAGTTGTGATGATGACTATAAATAAGCTCCCATGTTACCCCTTTTCAACCACAAGTGCCTGCTCTATCAACAAGCCACAAGCCACCTCGTTGTTTTGGTGCACACTTGTAGACCTGCAGCATGGTACGTTTTTTATATAACTGCTCCCTTAACCAAATATTCATAATATATTTATAACTGTTCATCTATGGTTCCAATTATCCCTGCTCTAAATGCAATGATGTGTGCTTTAATAACTATTTTCTCTCATATTTGCAAAGAAAAACTTTTTTCTCTCTTACTCAATACATATGTTCAGATGAATTAGACCACCTAGATATGTTCGGATAGGAGTCAATATAACATTACAATCAATTTACTAAAAATTGTAGCTGGACTTTTTAAAAATATATTGATCACAACAAAATTACATATCTACTAAGTGTAGATAACTTCAACATATTTCTCATATTGTATTAACTGTATGAAGGTTGTACCGGTCAAGATCAGAGCATATGGTGGATATGGCTCTGGTCAAAACCCCGGAAGGGATGAAGATCTGAACGTGTCCCCTCGTGCAGTTCATTCTACAGTTGGGAGTAAGGGCATCAGTGCAATATCATTTGTGTACAAGACCTCCGATGGGACCACTATTTCTATGGGCCCATGGGGCACTAACGCCAGTGGAAGTGACACTCTGGTCCATTTATGCAAATAATAGTTGTACAAAACTTGTTATTGTCTAACACATTAAGTTGCTCATTTTGTAGATCTCAATTAAAAAAGGAGAATATGTGGTTGAAGTGTCAGGCACATATGATAATAATTGTGTGACCTCGCTCGCAATCATCACCAACTTTACTACATAACACTATGGAAAGGACGATAGCGGAATCCCTTTCAAAGTTCCTGTCAAGAATGGTAAAATTGTTGGTTTCTTTGGGAATGCTGGCACATCTGGACTGAATTCGTTGGGGGTTTATGTTGTCCCACATGAGTGATATGAAGCTATATCATACGGTGTGGATGCAACATAAGAATCAGACACCAGTTCAGCAACCTCTGCACCATAGAAACTGTAATAATAGTTACTACATCTGTGTATCTATGCATCCAAAATAAAATGGGATCTGTTTGTCAGACAATGGGTTCTGGAATGCTTGATGCATTCACCATTCTTTTGGTGAAATTTCAGTATTTCATCCAAAATTCATGTAGAATTGCAGCTTTCTGGACATGCCTCTAGTATGTTTTACCCAACGTTGGATTAAACACGTGTATTAAAGAGTATTCACATTTATTTCTGAATTTGATGAATGAATATGAAGTCAAAAGAGCCAATAATGGCATTCATATCTCTTCCAGAGAACTACCCACATGGTGGGAAAAGTTTATGATAATACCCGCATGGTGGGAAAAGTCTGAGAAAATACCTGCATGGCGGGATAAAGGTTGCATAATATTTATGTCAGAATTATCTTGTATCATAAGAGAAAGTTTTGATGACTCATCTGCCTTTGATGATGTCCCGCTCTATGAGAAATGTATGGAATAGCTCTTATGCCATCCTAGTATCGACCGTGCACTTCTATGTGTCACCGTAATTAAGCACTCAATGAGTTTAAAAAGAATTGAAGGTTACAGACAAACTGAATGATATGTAAGTGTGATTTGCAACAATACTATTGACAAAGAACTCTGTTGAATTTTTGAAATGGAAAGAGGAAAAAGTACTCGCATACGAGTTAATAGATAACTTCATTTCGCATGAAGTATATAATCCAGTTTTCTCAATTCACAAGAGTTTTTGAATAGTTTTTGAAATTGTGCCAGAAAAGTTCTTGCCACATTTCGAGGGGGAGAAAGAACTCTTAGATAAATTTGAGATAAATTGATGAAACTCTCCCAAACTTCAGATAATGTGATGCATGTTATGCATCTAAAGAAATAGCTACATTCTTGGACCTTTTACAGTTCCAATTGGAAGATAGCAATGAGACTACTAAGATGGTGATAAAACAAACCCAAATAAGAATGCTTGAGGATACACTAATTTTAAAGAAGATGGGATGATTTAGGGGAGCTATTTTGTTGGCTACCCAGATAAAGCATACACTATTTTTAAAGAAGATTAGATGATCTGGGGGAGCTATTTTATTGGCTACCTAGATAAAGCAAAAGATTTTACTATAGAAAAAAAGGGGAGCATGGTGAACCTTGAGGAGAACCGGGTGTATGTGCCTGCTTCAATGATTCAAGGAGCCATTTTTCTCACTACATGTTCTTGCTATATCAACAATTCTTGAAGTTGCAGTGCTAGCACCTGTTGTGATTCTACCTGTGACAACAATGAGTGAAGATATGGAACCTGTCCTTCAGGAGCCGATAGAACCCATTGTTGTACATAATAAGGATTTGCTACAGTCCTATATAAAAGATGTGCCAGAGGATAAGGCCCCTATGAGGTCTCACAAGTTTATATGGCTGGAGGCCATGAAAGATGAAATAAAATTGATGAATCCCGATGATGTTTGGGACAGATAAGTAAATTCCACTCGAGCCAAAACACTAGGTTGTAAAGGGTCTACAAAACCAATGTGACTCCAAAGGAAATATGTAAAGGTGTAAAGCGCGACTTAAATCAAAATATTTTGCCCGAAAAGAATGAATAGATTGCAATGAGTGCTAGTGGCACATCATGATCTAAGTTACATCAGATGAAAGTAAAGAACACAAGGGATACTGCATGATGGACTAGAGCAAGTCTCTAGACAGTGGCATTTAAAGTTAAAGAAATGAGATGTCAATTTGGGTTAAAGAAAATAAGAGGACGATTGTATTTGTATAAAGTTATAGAATGGATCTACTACAGGAGGAAAAGAAGTTTTGGTCCTCGAAGTTGAAAAGAATGTTCTCGGCATGTTAAGAGAAGTCTCTAAAGTATGCATGTGAGAAAACCTACGCCTGTTCTAATAGTCAAAGGATAATGGAATTGGGAATCTTGGTGTTCCAAGAATTGATATGAAATAAATTAAATGGATATGGTATCATATGATTCAACTGTTGGAAGCTTAACAAATGCAAAAGTATAACATTACCCTAACGTAGTTCATGAATCCGAGTTATTTTGGCAATATCCAACCTAGATATAGATCATTGGAATGGAGTCAAAGATATTGACCTCATGCTAAAAGAAATAAGTTCTCTCAAAAGGTTGGGAGTACAAAGATAGAACTAAACAAGTGCTCTCAATAGTTTGTGAGTACAAAGAACTTGTGAAATGTATAGCAAAATCCATAATTGTCGCAACTTTCACACTTGTTTTTGTGTGGAAAAGCTCCAAAGAATAATGAAACAATTGTCATCATTATGATGCAAAGACTTGTTATAGCATGATATGAGGCTGAGGAACAGGCAAAAATAGTTTAAGTAAACCTATACCCAGAGTTGATAATGGTTGACAATAGCGATAACCATTTAAGTATTTCACTCCTATGACAACGAGTCAAGTATGGTGCCAAACACATTGATACAAAGTTATGCATTGTTAAGGAGAAAGTTTGGAATTATGTTAAAATGTTTGGAGCATAAAAATAACAGACATGTGTTGGAGGATCTACTTATGAAAGGCTTACCGCCCAGTATGTTCGGGGAACATATAGCCGACATGGGTTCATGGTATAGCCTAAAACTTCCGGACAATAAAGAGCCTAAGGTTGAAGAATTTGTTTTAAAACGAAGGAGTGTGTTGTAGTTTTTGATTCTATCGAGATTGACCATGATGATGAGACATGCTTTACATACAAATCTGTGATGGAACGAGTACTTCAAAAAGGGTAGTTTCAAAGTATAAAGACGAGATTAAGGGGGGAATGTTAGGTTGATCTCTCCACCAATGGGCCCAATGGCCCAATTGGGTCCATTGACCCTTGACCACGCCTTGATCAGGGGCGTCTAGCCTGAGACGAGGCTAGTGGGCCCTGTCACGCTGCCCTATAAAAGGGAGGTGGGTACCATAGGGCACACAACATGAGGTTTGTTGCCGCCACTATTTTCCCACCTCCAAACCCTTGTTCGATCTAAAGGGAGGTGCTGAAGCGAGGGATGCACCACTAGCCGCCACCACGACCTTGTCATTGCCCACTACTCTGCCACCTCGTTGTCGGCACATTGGCCGGCACTAGCATCATAAGGAGGTCAAGGTATGTCTCATCGAAAGCTTAACCCACTCGCTCTACACCTAGGCGATCCTAGAGATTTAATAATTGTTGTATTGAAAAAAAAATCTCCCTATCAGCAAATTATTCTTTTAGTACGAGACGATGTCCCTGTGATGGTGAGTCGCCTCTATGACTTCGCAAAACTCAATATATAAGTCATTAATGTTTTTCTGAGACACTCATAGAGGTAGGGTGTGCATGCGAGTGTTCATAGGGGTGAGTAATCATGTATGTATGTCAGTGTGTGCGTTTGTATTGTGTTTAATTTGAAAAAAAAAGGGTACACCTAGGATTTAGATGGCCTTCTCGTGCTTCATGTCCAGAGGAAAACGCGTGTGGGACAGAAACTAATAAGACCTCTTGCTATTCATCAGCTGGTTGCATATTTGGAAAGAGTAATGCTAGATTTACTTACTGCACTACGTAAATCTTACGTGCTGACTAGGATCCATCCTACTCAGCCTCCGATGTGGTTATGGGCTGGGCCCATTAATTCTTCGACGAATCATGATTAACAAAATAACCTGCCGGCTACGATGCATGCGACGATCTAAACTCACAGCCGCCGCCGCTGCTCGCGACTTAGGTTTCGGCCGCGCGCTTCGAACTGGATGCCGGCAAATCATCTCGCATGAAGAATGCTGAGTGGCTAGTTTGGATGCCAGCTTCGGCCATCAGGTTTGCTGTGATGGCCATTCTTGGAGCTGGCGATATCACCAGGCAGTTTGAAGTCCATACGTGCATTACAAGTTGTGGAAGCTAAGTCATGTGATTGCGCTTGCAAGTTTCAACCTTCAGTAAAACCGTACTGATGATGATTTTAAAAGCAAATGGCTCATACAGTATGTAAAGCTTGTGATTGATTGTTTCATCAAATAAAGGGGAAAAAATCTCTAAAAAGTTTACAAGAATAACAAATAAAATTTTAGCCCTTTCATGTTACAATCCATCACTTAAAGATATGATATCTAGCCCTGACACATTGGAGTGTTGTTGTTCTCTTCGCTAAATAGAAATTCTGAAGAAGTTGGCACCATTACTGATTCTTGCTGAACTCCAAGCAACAGGCTTGTAAATTCTCCATGAATTGGCGGAATAAGCATTGCAGAAGAATGTGGAGATGGAACAGCTTGTGGCCCAGGTTGAGTTAAATTGCTAGCACCGGCAAATAAGTTTGATCCCTATTACATAAAAGTTGAAATGTTAGAGTTGAAAAATGTGCCAAAAAGATATTTTCAGATATGGAACATTAACATACCTGAACGGTATAGTGTGCACTGCTATTTACCAGAACAGTTTGTGGAATCTGAATCAAAGATTCAGTTATACTAAGTTAGCAAAGTGTTTAAAAAGTGTATAATTTCAGAGCAACTTGCAAGTAAGAATAAATACCATATGTACAACCCTATCTTGACTGGCTTGATTCCCTGCTGCTGATGATGCATCATTTATATTGTGTTTTATGATTTCCATAGAGTGACCCTATAATTAGAACAATGAGTATTCTACAAAACATAGTAAAATGATATAGCATCACACAAAAAAGAAGTACCTTGACATTATTTTCTTTTTCTTTCTTTTTTTCCTTCTTTTCTCTTGCCATTTTTTCTCTTGACTTGCGATCAACCTTGTTTTCTTTTCTAAGAGTAGGAGGACATCCTCTGCTTCTAACTGCAACTGGACTCAAAATAGTTTTGCTCTTTCCATCACATGATGGGCCTTCATGTACATGTAAATCTTTAATACTATCATCTGAGTTTGTGGAGAACTGAATTTTAAGGTTGTGAATTGCTTCAACCAAAGCGTTGCATGACTCATGAGAAATGGCACCTACTCTGCCACTTCATAAAATGAATTACACAACATGTCGAATTGTTTTGCTACAGGTGTGTCCTCCATGCCACTAACTACATCGGATAAAGTTATGCTTTCTTTTTACATTCTTTTCTTCAAAGGGACCTCCTTTACCCTTTTTTGTGTCAGCAAACATAACACATGCCTACAAAGAATGCCTCTGAACTCAAAGAGGCGACAAGAACACTTAACTTCAAATTCTTCTTCATTGAATAGAATATCATAAACAACGTCCTTTCTATTGTCACCAATTTTCATGTCCTCGATCACTTGATGTACTTCTATAGCTCGTTCCTTTTTTATGAAAATATAATAGCCGTACATCTTACGTGTTAGTTCTTTTTGGAACTCCTGAAACTTACAATTTGTATAAACTGACTGGAATTGCTTCTCAATGTCATAATGAGTGACACAAGGTACAGTTGATTTGAAAGAGTGAAAATCAGCAATATTCTCCTTCTCAACTTTGTCTCGGAGAGCATTCTCATATTGCTCAACAAATAGCCTCAACGTCATCTTGGAGTTGACATACCCATCAAAAAAGGAATTCATACTCTCACTACATTGAGTTGTAGACATACCTGCCCAAAATGTGTCCTTCACATAGGCTGGGACCCAACGGTGCCTGTTTCTGTATAGTTCTTGAAGCCACTCATTGTCATATAAAAGATATCGATCAACCATGTTTTTCCAAGAACTTTCGGACTCTTCTATTGTTAAGGACTCATAAACAGCATTGCTAAGAGCAATTTTGGTATCTTCATATGCTACATATCTTCCAAACTTCTCTGGGATCTTTTTCATTATATGCCACAAACACCATCTGTATCGAGATTCTGGAAATACTTTTCCTACAGCATTCTGAATTGATTTAGCCTGATCAGTTATAATTTCTTTTGGAGGACAGTTTGACATACATTTCAGCCATGCTTCGAATAACCAAACAAATGTTGCAGTGTCCTCACTTGATAATAAGGCACATCCCAACAACACTGACTGTCCATGATGATTCACTCCAACAAAACAAGCAAAAGGCATATCATATTTGTTTGTCAAGTACGTGGTGTCAAAAGTAACGACGTCACTGAAAGAGTCATACACCGCTCTACTTCTTGCATCTGCCCAAAAAATATTTCTTAGTCGAGAGTTTTCATCCAGGTCCATGATACTAAAAAAGTTAGAGTTCTTAGACTGCATTTTGATAAAATAATCACGAACAGCTTCAACATCACCATTTCCAAGATTTAACCTTCTTGCTTTATCTAAAAAATTGCAGCAATCTTTTTCACCAAAGGTAAGGTTCTCATGTCCTCCAGCTGCCACAACAAAAGAATTGAAGTTCTTGTTTATTCATATACCAGCTCTATCATTAAACTCAAGCCTCCGCTTAACATGTAAATCTAGCTTTTTGTTGCATCTATAGAACCAGAATTTATGAGGGCTTAATTGATGATTATGATCCAAAATGACTGTTGAAAGTTGATATTTACCATCGGGCCGACGAGTAACATTTATTTTTGCTTTGCACTCTGTCCCAGTTAATGCCTTTGGCTTCAACAAATTTTTTGACTTGGGTTGACTTTTACCATGACAAGAACAAGAAAGTGTAAGGTATTTCAATTCTCCATCATCTCCAGTTCTTGAGCTTCTTCTAGTGACACCAAAACCTTTTGATTTGGCATAATTTATGTAGTACAATCGCACAGAATCCTCACTGTCAAATGTCATTCCCAAATCTGGTTCTTCAGTCAACAAATCATTCGCTTGATGATCACCATTCTCCTCAGACAATTCTATGCTAGCCTCCATGAGTTGTTTAATACCCTCATCGTCGGAAGAAATAAACATGTCACTGTTTGATTCTTCAGAGACTATATTAACAGATGAAACATCTAAAAATTGGCATAGTGATTAGAAAATATTCTAGAAGGACAATCACAATAAAAAAAACTGACTACTGAATACGTTTGAAATTAATTGTGTCTTGTACAAGTTCAACAAATTAAATCCCATCCTAAAACCGCTCTTTCTCAAGTAAATCATCTGATTGATTACAAATTAAATATGTATCCATTAGCACGTAGTAGCATAAAAAAAATAAGATCAACAAACCTGATGGCCGAAACTGGCGTCCAAACTGGCCATCAGTCATCATGCAAGATGATTTACCGGCTTACAGCTCGAAGCGCGCGGCCGAAACCTAAGTCGCGAGGGGCGGCGGCTGCTGCGAGTTTAGATCGTCACGGGCATCGTAGTCGGCAGGTTATTTTGTTA
This sequence comes from Eleusine indica, assembly GCA_030378355.1. Classification (NCBI taxonomy): domain Eukaryota; kingdom Viridiplantae; phylum Streptophyta; class Magnoliopsida; order Poales; family Poaceae; genus Eleusine; species Eleusine indica. The sequence goes on along the minus strand of CM059501.1, from coordinate 40,390,432 downwards.
ATCACAATTAGAGGAAGAATTGTGGACCCAACCCAGAACCACGTCGGAGGCTGAGTAGGACTAATCCTAGTCAGCACGTAAGATTTACGTAGTGCACTACGTAGGTCTAGCATTACTCATTTGGAAAGGGCAAAGGGATGGTATTTTTGTATGTAAAAAATCTCCCTATCTGCAGGAAACGATGTGGCACTATCCAATGTACCCTTTGCCATATGTTAAGCGCGATGGCCCAGGCATTTTTGTCCTCGGAATCTGCCTTGGCCATCAGATAAACAGAATCCCCGCCATCCATACTCGAGAGAGGGCCAGCCACCACCAGATTTCTCAGTGCTGAACTGTCAGAGTGGTCGTGCCCCAGCTGATGCACGATCGAGCTTCTGCTAAAAATTGTTCTGTGCTCCGGCATCCACTGACTCCCGGAAAGCTTCATCTTCCATGTCACGGCAGTCCAACCTTCTGTGGCATTGTTTCCTACGCAGGGCTCCAGCAGCCAAGAGGAGTCGACCATTTGTGGTCTTTTTGAGGTGTTGTTTGCATGATCTCGATCAGCTTCAGGACGCCGCCCCTAAATGCGACGTCCCGAATCGACCACACATCGTATAGTGCGGACTGCCGCATGTTCCCGTCCATGGGCCGGGGAAATTGAATGTAGTGCACGACGTACGGGGGCGTCGTCATCGAGCACGTTGCACAGCAGGACACCGTGCCAGAGATCGACCCAGCCGAAGGTACCTCCCCCAAGACTGATCACCTTGTCAGTCTCGTGATCAATGTAGTCAGTGTCAGGAGACGGTGGGTCCAGCAGCGCGGGCCTTTTCATCCACGTGTTCGTCCTGGAGGAGAAGATGTGGAGGTCATACCGCAGCCGGCCATATGCAGGTCGAAGAATAGCCATCACAAAATCGTCGCCATCGCCATCGCCATCGCCGCCGGTGCAGGGAAAGAGAGCCGTCTCCTCGGGATGGAACAGAAGCGGCTTCGGGTTGGGCATTGCCTCCAGCGACGGGAGCTCATCATCACTATGTGCTCTGTAGTGTATACTAAGTAGTCGCAGTCGGCGACTGCCAGGTCTCGCACGCTCTCTATGTGCCGGGCCCCGGAGTTGTAGGTGACGCGGACTACGGCTATGTCCTTGTCCGAGCAGAGGATCTCAGGCTCGAACATGAGGCCCATCTTTTAAACGCCGCCCGGGCAGTGGAAGCACAAGTGGGAGACGGCCGGTGAGTCGGAAGGAGACGCCCACCGTGTGGCCTGTGCGTGTGACGGCCTGCGCCAACGTCCTGTTGTTGTTGTTGTGGGCGTTGGTGGCGATGTAGGCAGTTGGGTCGAGGATGACCCAGGCGGTAGGATTAGTGGGAGGTGGTATGACGGGTGGGTTGATGGAGCCGGCGGAAAAGAGCGATTCCACCAGCCACGAATACATCTGTGGAGCTGGTGGTAGTGCTACGCTGCTCCCCATCTCGATTTGTGGTCGCCGGCGAGGATAGGGTTAGGGAGGGCTACTCTCTCTTTTGTTCTTTTTTTTCGAAATCAGGCTGCTCTTGAGACCTGGACTATGAGATGTAGCCGGAGCCGAAACATTGTTTATTTAAAAAATTCAAAACACAGCAATGTTCAGTCCTGTTCTATAGGATGCTGGACATTTGAATTGGAAACGGTTAAAAATAGTCCTAGTCCGACCTCTTCTCGAATCGGAAGTTCGGAACGCTACTCCATGGCGGCACGCGGCAGCAGGGCATCTCTCTCGATATTAAAGAAGAGCCAGGCTTGCTGCGCCCTCGTTCTGAAGCAGTGGCAACCATGGAATGGAAGTTGATGCCCTGCCCTGGCAATGAAAACGGCCGCGGTCGCCACCACCACCATCTATGACAAACTCAAACAACACCACGATGCTAGGAAGGCAATCAACATCAGGCGAGCTGCGCGCTGGTGCGAGGAGGTATCCAGGCTCGACGAGAACAAGTCACGCTCAGGATGTCCGGCCGTGTGGGCGACATCCTGCGAGAGGCTTGCTTCAGGGCAGCCTGCCAAGGGATCTGAACCCCTCGGTAGTCAGGTATCTCCGTGTCATGCGCACGCGCGCACACACTAATTTATTAAGATATTTATGTATTATCGGCACAAATGATTAGGGTAACAGCATCTCCAAAAGCTACTCAAAAGATTGATCCCAATAGTGTTTTTAGTAGCAGCCTAAAAATTATTAGAGAGAAGTTTTGTTATCTCCTCTAATAGTTCTCTCTAAAAATAGATCACAAAAACTTTTGATTGGGTCACGTCAGCATTTGAGACCACAATAATATTAATTTCCTTGTAAATACAAGGATTAGGACACCCAATTTTTCTCTTATTAATTTCTAGCTACAAATAAGGAGAATTTAGGGAGAGAATAAATCTGTGAGTTGTTTTTAAGAGTGTTGATATGATTTTTAGATTAAACCTTATTAATTTAATTTAGGAAGAGTTCACAGAACTCTATTGGAGATGCTCTAACAAATGATAGCATTATAGCAAAGAGAAACTGGACTAGATTTTATAAAGATCCAATGTTTAAAAAAACGGAAATAAAAAGCGAGCGGAGAGGCTCCGCCTAGCGCCTAGACGGGCTAGGCAGTGCCTAGCCGTTTTTATTAAGCGGAGGCATATTGTTGCAAATACATGTAAAAATAGAAAAAGAAAAAAGACTCAAGTTTTGGGCTTGAATATACGGTCCATCCAGCCCATTTAAGCATCAGCTTCCCCTAAACCAGGTAGCCAACCTCCTCTGCCGCCGTCCGCCGTAGCCAACCTCCTCTGTCGACTGCCGCCATATTGAACCATGTCTGTTCTCTTTCTTCCTTTGCCTGCTGCACCTAAATCACGTAGCACCAGTACCAGCAAGCAATTAGCACCAGCAGTCGGGTGGGCAAGAGGGGCTAGCAGCGCACCTCAATTTGCGGCACAAATGGAACAAACGAGTATTAGTTGAAAATCCGATGAAGATAACTTCTATTTTGCTGCTGCTGAGAGGAAGAATCGCTGGCGGCTAGCAGCAGATGACGAAGCGACAGCGTCCTGCGGATGGGAGACCAGCGGGAGCGTTTGATTTGGACCAGCGGCGCACCAATCGGCAATTAATTGTTCATTGCGCTCGTCTTGCGTCGTGAAAAAGCGGAATTAAGCGCGATTAAGCGTAAGTCAGACCGCTTAAGGCGCTGTTTGTTTACGCTTTTCTCAAACTCGTTTATGGGAGAAGTCTGATTTTCTGTTAAGTCGTTGTCTGAAGAATTAACTGTCTGAATAAGCTGGGAGTTTGACAATCCTAATTATTTTCATTGGATATCTGACTTGACTGATAAAATGACCTAAATGCTCCTAAACTAATAATATTTTATACTTTTCATAAATAGAACAGAACCATACCAAGCAGTGTCATGAACAGCATAACCCGAATATTAATTTTAAATATTAAGGATGTTGTGCTACAACCATTACTGTAAACATGTGCTTTATATTTTCATTCCTATATATTCTCATTCTCTTGTGGTCAATTTATCAAACACCTGAGAAGCATAGCAAGGCCTGAAATTTGGCAGGGAGGAGAGCTCGCTGGGATAGCACATTACGAGGCTCTACGAGCTGATATTGCCAGAGCGAGCACATCGCCGCAGCAGCAAACTCGCGCATCGCACGATGAGCAGCGACAAACAGCCCGATGAGCTCTAGCGAGGTCGGCCGCGCATCGAGCTCCTTGGCCGTGAGATGGTCGGCTCGATGGCGTGGGGATGAGCCGACGTCGCGTCGTCCTGGGGTGACAGCATCGTCTCGAGCGCGGTGTCTTCTTCCTCTTCTTTGGCAGAGTCTCGGGAGGGCGACGACGCTGGGAGATGGGGACGGGCGGGACGGACCCGAGGGTGAGCGGCGACGCTGGGAGATGGATGGGAGGGGGCCGGACAACGGGCGGTGACGCTGGGAGATGGGGACGGGGAAGACCCAAGGGTGGGCGGCGGCGCTGGGAAAACAGGGGCACGCGAGGAAAAATCCTTCGCTTATCTCCTCGGAAGTCGTTCGGGGCGCGATGGAAAAAGTCGGGCTTCACGTGTTAGGCGGGATTGCCTGGCAATCCGCTGCCCTGGTAAGCAGAAAAAAAGCGCGCCGTTTGGGTGGGATTATGGATTAATTTCATCCAGAATGCGCTTATAAGCGGAAATAAATGGGGCCTAAGCATGAGCCAACCTAATTGCACGGCGTAGCTGAAAGCGACGCGTTGAGCTGCCGTGCAGCGCCTAGGCGCCGCTTAAGCGGCCAAAGCGTCCGCCTTTTTAAACACTGAAATAAAAGATCTTACCGAATAGCTTGTATGGCCAGTAGTGCACTTTTTGGCTAGCTTCCTCTGTGAGCAATCTATTTCTCTAGGACAAGATTTAGCTGTATGGAAATGAAGCAAAAATGGCAAATATGCTACCAAATCCCTGTATGACCAAGATTTTCATGTGGTTGCTGCAGAATATAGTGTTGGAGTTGTGACCATGAGACCAACGTCTTTGTGGTTATGATGGAAGGGGTCAGTTTGGTTTTCCTAATTACTTGATCATATTAATCACACACCGTGGTCGCAGGTGTGACTGGCATGTTAGAAGATTTGGGTTGTGGCCCAAATAATAATCTAAATAAATAAAAAATGCCCACGTTCATGTATATGACATGATGGAGGATTTTAGTCCCATGTTACTAGTCTAGGAGAAAGAATACCAACTTAACTACTTGAGTTGTTTTCACATACTTGAGCCAGTAGGAGAGTCGAGGACGAACACACACGCACGCCTCGACTTACCGAGCGAAGGGTGCCGGCACATGACATGTGCGTGAATGTTCTGCGAAAACCCGGACGTTTGCGTGTGCGCACCTTTCTTTTGTTACTCAAATTTTTTGCCGTTCAAGAAAAAAATGTGCTCACAATAAATGTCAAGCAGTTATTCTTGCTTAATGCTAGTTAAAGCATCTGATTAATTATAGATTAATTACCATAAGTGTGTTGCTTTTATGTGTACATATGTTATGAAACATTGCCTACAAGCAACATGGTTTTTGCCTCTCGCCATATGCTACAATGCTGCAGCAGCATCTTCCCCATCCCGTTGGCGATGTGCCGTCGATGTTGATAGAGCAGATCTCCGAATCTACGTCCTCTCGTGTCCTTGCACAGAGTAGAGGTTATATCAGGTTTTTTGGAAGCGCACATTGATCTTCCTCGCCAATTATCTATTTCCCTTCCCTGCATCACCATCTTCATTGACTGATTGTCGACACCAACCATCACTGGAGTGCTCCTATGTAGGTCACCATCTAGTACTTCCTCTCCCAATGGGTAGATCAATTGATCTAGGCTCTGTAGGTTAAGTTGTTAGCCACTATGATTAGATGTTGTTAGTTGCTATGATTAGTGGTTGCACTCTTTTTATGACTCATGATCTAGGCTCTCTTGATGATCTGCATGCCTATATAATGTGTAATTTATCTCGTGTTTTTACCTATTAAAATTAGTTTTATCATCTCTAAACTATTATTATTTTTAATACGGTACCTTTGGTTTGATCCAATGATGAACTTGTTTCTACCTCTTTCAACACCCAAACCCTAGTCCGATCATAATGGTGCTGCTAACAAAGTAAAGGCTGCCACCACCACTATAGGGACACCGAGGACCATGCTAGAGCCAAAGGAGACCAAAGGTAGTGGATCTGCCATTATCCCTGCATCATGGAGGCACGAGACCTCGCTTGCGTCATGGCTTCACCCAATGACAGTATGGAAGTAGTTCGGTTATGATTCTAGGTGTTCATGTTCAGAGATAATATTAAGATTCTAAGTTCATGGTTTTCCTTATATTTATGATGAAATTGACTCCTAACCTTAACTAAAGATGAACTGCACTGAGGCCTAGGCAGTTTTTTCTGTGATCAGATTGATACCATAGATAATATATTCCTCTCTTGTCCTGTGTTTAAAATTGTCTCGGGTATAATTGCGTCTTGCTATAGCTCACACTAGACCAAGGTCATATGATCATTTCTGGCTCTACATCGGCCAGTCATGGTCTGTATTACCATAAAAGGCTCTATAATGACGAAAACTATTTACAGTAGCGATGGATTAAAAGAAATCCACAACTAAAAATATTCTACCATTTTATAGGTTGTTCTATGAACCGCCACTAAAAAGCTTTTTAGAGGTGGTCAGTGGGATGGACCGTTGCTAGTGGGCTAATTCCGGCCCATCTAAATCCAACTAGCCCATAGTCCTATATAAGGACCGGTTAGGATTTACCTCTGTCCCACCTTGCCCTAACCAGATCCCCTCCTCATGCCGCCGCCTCACCTCCCTCTTTTCACCCTCTTCACTTCGCTGCGCCACCACCACCCCTCCTCCTCTAGTCGCCCTGTCCTGTCGCCTCCCCTCCTTCTCTTATCACCTTGTTGCATTGTCTCCCCTCATGCTCTCCTCACCCTGTGTCGTTGCCTCCCCTCCTCCTCACCTTGACATCCTGTGTTGTCGCGTCCCCTCCCCCTCTCGGGCACTATCGCAGAGAGATAGAGGAGAAGGCAGCCCATAAGGAACTCGTCGATCGGCGCCACCTCCCTCCTTGTCTTCCTCAACCGGGGTGGAGGATCCTGGCTCCGGTTGGCGGTGGCAGATCCGAGAGGTGGGCGTGGCTTCCCGGGTGGTGGCAAGGCATCAGCGACGGTGGCCAGTGCGGCATGTTGTTTTTTTTATGTTTATTGGTAGCGGCAGGTGACTTTACGCCCCGTCACCACATTGTTGTTTTTAACTGTGGTTGCCGCCTGCCCACTACTTTAGTGATTTATTTCTAGTTACGGAGATGTAGTGGCGGGTAGCCATATGCTACGGTATATTTTGAACCACTGCTGTACTACGTGTTTATAGTAGTGCTGGGGGTGAGAAAATGTACTTGATAGACCTACCAACAGTTTGTTGGATGACATGAAAGTGTGGCGTGTTTTGATTAAATCTTGATTAAGCACCATTCCAATATTATTTTGCAGGCCTGTGCACTATTGACATGTCGGGCTGGGCAGGCTTGCGAAAGGACAACAGAAAGGCTATCGTGAAATATCTGGCGCATCCGTGATGCCGCAAGCAGTGATCAGAGTATTACACCGTCAAGGAAGGTGTGTGGTGGTGCGATCAATCCAGGGTAACGGATGATAAGAAGATTGGGACCGCAATGACGATGGGTGAAGTAAACATGACCAGCTGGTTTCCTCCCGCATGCAGTGAAGTCCTTTATAAACTAAGCCGTGTTTGGCTTTTGGCGTTAATCCTGATGATCTGTGGAGGACTATAATAGGGAGATATCAAGCGGCTCCTTATTGTCACCCCCAAGTTATCCTCCAGAGATCCGTGGAATATCCCTTGGCGGTGGGGGATGCCTATTCTTTTCCGCTCTCTTGTATTTGGCATCTGTCAAAGAGATGCGACTGAAACATGCAGACTTCCGTTGAGTGGAAGTGGGTCTATCTCGTTTCAAAAAATGCAAAGAGAAACCGGAATGGAAGCAACACTACCAAAAATCTGATGTTTGCCGAGTGTTTGAAAGTTTGCTGACTGTATTTTATCGGGCACTCAGCAAAAAGATCTTTGCCAAGTGCCTAAAACAAACACACTCGACAAATAAAAACACTCGGCAAAAATAGTATTTGCCGAGTACAACATAGAAAACACTCGGCAAACTTACTTGTTTGTTAAGAGTTTTTATTTGGGTCCTCAGCAAAGATAAATTCAAATTATACTTTGAAACCTTAAATTAATTCAAATCAAAAATTTTGAATTACAAAGTTGTATAATTCTGAAGATCTATAATTTTTATTTTGATCATTAATTCATTACTGAAATTGATCTACAACATTGTTCATAAAATCTATATGTCTTATATAGTTTCATGAAACAATAAGTGAGACATATAAGTTTTGAGAATAAAGTTACTATCACTATGTCGGATGAACGAATGACTAAAATAAAAGTTGTAGATCTTCAGTAGTTATACAACTTTATAGTTCAATATTTTTTATTCAAATTAATTTTATCGACAAAAAGTATATTTGAATAATATAAGAATGTCTTTACCAAGTGTATTATTTTTTGCACTCGGCAAATAAGATTTTTGTTGAGTGTATTATTTTTTACACTTGTCAAACAAGGTCTTTGCCAAGTGTCTGACATAAAACACTCGACAAAGAGGTATAATATAACAATAGTGAAAACGGAGTCTAGACTCCAATGAAAGTGTGGTGTAGTGGTAGGGGACTATACGCGTGAAGAGGAGGTCACGGGTTCGAATCCCGCCAACTGCACTTAGCGCATCGACGGCTGATGACCAGTTGATGGCTGATGGCGTCTTTGCTGCGTGTAACTACCGTGAGACAAGGCAAAAGGTCACTACTTTGCTGAATGTCTTGGTCTTGACACTCGACAAACCTTTGCTCCTTTGTCGAGTGTTCTAGTCATTACACTCGTCAAACCTTTAAACCTTTGTTGAGTATCTTGATCAATACACTCGGCAATGAAGCTTTGCCGAGTGTCATGATCAAGACAATCGACAAATTGACCATCCAGGTCTTATTTTTATTGCTCGATCGTGTAAACCGACAAACATCACAAGTACTCCCTCTGGTCCATAATGTAAGCATTTAAAGCATTCAAAAATTTATCCATAATGTAAGTATTTGTAAGGATAGATAAAATCTGGTGGGTTGGTAGGTGGGTGGAGAATTGATGAGGTAGTGTAAAATGACAGGTATATATGACTTTTTCTATGTTGACTAAATTTGCATTTGAATCCTAAGAATGCTTATATTGTGGAATGGTGGAAGTAGTTCATAGACATGACATTAAGCACCATAGGTAGTTCATATACATGACAATAAGCATCAACATGCATTCATGTAGATAAATTCACAACCACAAATTCATAAATAAGCATCACAGGTAGTTCGACAATACATAAATTCACAAGTTCACCAGTTTGTTCACAATCAGAAATATTCGCTAACAATCCACAAATCATAACAAAAAATAATACACAAATCATTGAGAGAGTGAGAACAGATTGCAACGGAGTGATAGGTCTTGGTCCTGAGGCTCATTATTTGACACCGCCGATGGAGGAACATTCTACACAAAGAAGAACAGATTCCATATATATATATATATATATATATATGATACAATATTTCAAACAAAAACAAGTTCTCTAAGTAACAAACTAAAGTTGTTTAAGTTTTCAAAAGTTGTCTAAGTTCTCTAAGAGCATCTACAATACTACAGATAACTATCGTCTCTGAATATCTTGGTTATCACATACAGATAATAAAATAGACAATTTGTATAATGGTTTGTCTATTAGTGTGTCTATGTAATAACAACTTCATGTATGAGACTATAAATTAAGATGATGAAGTGTGGATTTGATATTGTAGACCATTTTGTTATATAAATATAATACGTTTTTACAAGTTATTTCTAATGTACCACTATTGCGATGCATTAGATCTATCTTTGTATGTTACTTCGTGACCTTTTTGAAATAATGCATGTGTTAATTTTAATTCACATATACCAGAAATAGAATATACGTGTGTTTTAAAAGAAATTAACGAAATTCTTTAACGATTGGGCCAAAATCTGGACTCCACCGACAGCCAATGGCAAGTTGTACCTCACTGCTCATCCCGTTTGGCTTTCCTATTTCACAGCATATCTGCATATCACCCAAAGAAGATAGGAAAAAAAAATGTATAGAAACCATCGGTGCTCACGTCGAGTCTGGGAAGCCGAAACGCAGCAGCTTGCTGGCCTCTAGCGCTCGCCGCATCCAGTTGAAGCTGAATAGTAGGAGGCCCGGTCTCAACATCGCCGCCGCTGCCCTTGTTCTTTTTGCTGCTGAAATCTCTCTCTCTCTCTCTCTCTCTCTCTCTCTCTCTCTTCTCTGTGTGTGTAAGTTTTATCTTCATTTTTTTGCATTCAGCATGGATTTTGCCATATCCTTGTCTTCTCTAAGACGAGTTTGCCGTCATCAACGATTTTTTTTTCTGGCAGAACAATCCTTGCTGCAGCAGATCTGCTCGCACCGTCATCAAATAATGCGTAAAACAAGAACGAACGAGACATAGATTTTTATATAAAATATCTTTGCGAGAAAAAATTATAGGCGTCAACCGGCGATCTTCACTATATGATAGAGAGTTATAAAAGCAGAAAAAATACCATGAGTCTCTCTCAACTCTTCCCGTGCAACACACAAGATGTATATATATGAGTGAATAACTAAGGAAATGAATCTCTACACAATATGACCCGTAGCGAAGGAAGACTCCACCTCTCACACCTCCTAGGCGTTCTCAGCAAGGCTAGAATTTGGATCATATTTCAACAAACTCCACCTTGAGATAAATTTCATCTTGTATCAAATGAAGGATCATCAATGAACTCTTTTCAATAATAAATAGCACCGTGTGCCAACAAGTGACTAGGACTTAAACTGTAACACCAACCAAGCTTGAGCATAGCTCAAACTTAGTAGTGGGAACTGGCTTTGTCATCATATCAACAAGATTAAAATGAGTACTGATCTTGCATACTTCAACATCCCAAGGGCAATAACATCTCGGATAAAATAATACCTCGCATCAATATGTTTTGTCCTCTCATGGAACATCTGATCTTCTGTAAGGTAAATAGCACTCTGACTATCACAGAATATAGTAGTGCAAGAATCATTTCCACAAAGCTCAGCATATAAACCTTGAAGCCAAATAGCTTCTTTACAAGCTCCAGAAATAGCCATATATTCAGCTTTAGTAGTTGATAAAGCAACAATAGACTGTAAGCAAGCTTTCCAACTAATAACACAACCATAAATGGTGAAAACATAACTTGTGAGAGATCTCCTTCTGTCCAAATCACCAGCATAATCTGAGTCAACATAACCAACAGTTCCATCTCCAGATTTCCCAAACTACAAACAAGCACTAGAAGTACCACGCATATATCTCAAAATCCATTGAACTGCTTTCCAATGCTCTCTACTAGGATTAGACATGTATCTACTGACAACACTCAGTGCATATGACAAATCAGGACGAGAGCAAACCATAGCATAAATAAGAGAACCAACTGCGCTAGTATAAGGAACTCTAGACATGTACTTAATATCATAATCTGACTCAGGATATAGAGCTGAAGATAATCTAGAATGTGGAGCTAAAGGAGTACTCACCGGTTTAGCATTATGCATATTGAAACAATGAAGGACCTTTTCAATATACCCTTTCTGACTAAGATATAACTAGCCAGATTGCCTCTCTCTAATAATCTCCGTGCCAAGAATTTTCTTTGTTGTGCCCAATTCTTTCATTTCAAATTCATTACTCAGTTGTGCTTTTAATTTGGCTATTTTTGACTTATCTTTTGCAGCAATCAACATATCATCAACATAGAGAAGCAAATAAATAGTTGAACCACTAACGGTCTTCAAGTAAACACAGCTATCATAATTAGAACACTTAAAACCATGAGAGAGCATAAAGGAGTCAAATCTTTTATACCACTATCTAGGAGATTGTTTTAAACCATAAAGAGATTTCGTTAACTTACAAACAAGGTGTTCTTTTCCAGGAATAGCAAAATCTTTAGGTTGATCCATATAAATGTCCTCATTCAACTCTCCATGTAAGAATGCAGTTTTAACATCTAATTGCTCAAGCTCATAATCATGCATAGCAACAATACTGAGTAAAGTGCGAATAGAGCTATGTTTCACAATAGGAGAAAAAGACATCATTATAGTCAATACCTAGAATTTGACTATAGCCTTTAGCAACCAACCTCGCTTTATACCTTCTTGTTTCATTCGGAGAAATCGGCTTCTTTCCCTTGAAAATCCACTTGCAACAAATGGGCTTCTTCTCTTTAGGCAATGGTACTAGATCCCAAGTACCATTCTTTTCAAGTGACTCTATCTCATCTTGCATAGTGGTAACTCATTGCCACAATCCACAGAATAAATAACCTCGGAACAATTAGAAGGTTTAGCACTACCTTCAACATCTTCTGCTCAACTCAAAGCATAAGCAGCAATATTACATTCCTCTATTAACCTCTTGGGTCGAACATGAGCCCTCCTAGACCTACCAGCTGCAATAGAACGTTGTGGAGACTGCACAATGAGAGAAGAATGTGGGATAACAGATGAAACATCATCAATAGGTGCATTTCTAACATCAATATCTGGTGTATGTGTTGAATCAATAACATGCTCCACCTGCACACTTGAGGTCTGTGAACTCTGAACAGGAGCATTAGTAGACATAGCAGATTTATTAAAGACAACACTTCTGCTAGTAAGAAACTTTTTAGATTCAAGATCCCACAATCTATAACCTTTAACACCAAAAGCATAACCAAGAAAATGCACTTAATAGCTCTAGGCTCCAATTTACCATTATCAACATGAGCATAAGCAGGACAACTAGAAACTCTCAATTCAGAATAATTTGCTAGAGAACCAAACCATACCTCAATTGGAGTCTTCTTATCAATACCAATAGAGAGAGAATGATTAATGAGAAAAAAAGCAGTGGAAGCAGCCTTAACCCAAAAACGCCTATTCAAGCCAGCATTAGATAACATGCAACGGGCCTTAGAGATGATAGTCCTGTTCATATGCTCAGCCACACCGCATTGTTGAGGTGTATGAGCAATAGTGTGTTGTCTCACAATGCCATGAGACATACAATAAGAATTAAAAACATTAGAATAGAATTTCATCCTATTATCAGTGCGAAGAATCTTCACTTTTCTTTCAGTTTGATTCTCCACCATAGTCTTCCACTCTTTGAATGCAAAAATTGCTTCTACTTTATGCTTTAGAAAATAAAGCCAAACCTTTATTGAATAATCATCAATAATGGTCAACATATAACGAGCACCTCCAAAAGAGGTCTTATGAGCTAGACCCCATAAATCAGAATGCACATAATCAAGAATACCTTCAGTTGTGTGAACCGAAGTGTTTTACTTCACCCTCTTGTGTTTGCCAAACACACAATGCTCATAGAAATCTAGCTTAGTGATGTTATGCCCATCAAGAAGTCCTCTCTTGCTCAAAAGTGTCATACCAAGCTCACTCATATGCCCAAGACGCATATGCCAAAGATTAGTAGAGTCAGAATCAGATAATGACTTGGTAGAAACAGAAACATTGCCAATAAATGTAGTGCCTTGGAGAAGATATAAATTGGTAGATAATAAATCACCTTTCATAACAACAAGAGAGCCTTTAATTACCATCATATCTCCACCTCTAGCGGAGTACTTATACCCTTTGAGATCAAGAGTACTTAATGAAATGAGATTTCTCGTCATAGTTGGAACATGCCTCATATCTGTCAATGTCCTGACAATACCATCAAACATCTTAATCTGAATAGATCCCATGCCTACTACCTTGCAAGGAGTGCCATCACCCATCAAAACGGAGCGTCCACTATGGACAGATTCATAAGTAGAAAACTAATCTCTATTAATGCAAATATGAAATGAGCAGGTAGAATCAAGAACCCATTCATCATTAATTTTAGCACATCCAACATAAGCAACGAGAATATCACCATCAGAACTGCTATCAGCAGAAGCAACATAGGCATTACCATCATCATTAGATTTACCTTTAGCCTTTGATTCAGCTTTTCTCTTCTCTTTATTCTACAGCTTATAACATTCAGAAATAACATGTGTATCTCCCTTACAATATCTACAGAACTTATCTTTGCCTCTCGACTTAGAGCGACCTCTATGACCACTCGAACTTTTATCTCTACTATTGCTGAAATTCTTCCTTTCTGTCCTACCACGGACGGACAAACCTTCTCCCTCAGATCTGGCAGGAGCTTCAGAAGACACTATCAATTTCATCTTCTCTTTTGTATGCAAAGCATCATAAACCTCATTGACAATTAGTGTGTCACAACTGTATAATATAGTGTCTCTAAAGTTTGAATAAGAAGGGGGCAATGAACACAAGAGCATATGAGCTAAATCCTCATTATCATATTTTATCTTCATGGATGCTAGAGCCAGAACAATCTCCTTGAAGACTAACAAATGAGAGGCCAAAGAAACACCCTCTTACAGTTTGTGTGTGAATAATTTTATCTTCAAATGCATCTTACTGGTGAGATCCTTAGACATGCAGATCGACTCCAGCTTGAGCCATAAAGCAGCAACGGTTTTCTGATCCAAAACCTCTTGCAAAATATTGTTAGATAAATAAAAATAATTTGTGAAAGAGCCTTACGATCATGACACTTTTCTTCATCGGTCCAAAGTTCTTCTTATTTAAGAAGCCATCAAGCGCATAATCTAAATCAGTGTGCACTAATATTGCCCTCATCTTAACTTGCCAAAGAGTGAACCGTGTATCACGGTCCAGCAGCGGAACATCATACTTAAGAGAAGCCATAAAAAATATTCAGCAACAAACAATCTGCAGCACCTCTGGTACAACCTCGTGTGCATAAAGCAATAATCCTGCAGACCTTGTGTTGACTTTTGTGTACGTTCAGCAAGGGAACAGAAGCAATTCCTGGTAGCAGCTATGGGTGGACGTAGCAAAACGATCAATTATTCCTTGGAGTGGCACGGAGCAACGAGGATCCAAAAGACTCCGAGAAAAAGAGCGTGAGACGCGGAGCAAACTGAATTGGAAATCTGGCCGCGGCGAGAAAATGAATCGGCTGCAGTTCTGATGTCACTTGTTAGCAAATAATATGTAAAATAAGATCAAACAAGACACATATTTTTACGTGAAAAACCCTTCACTATATGATGGAGAGTTACAAAAACAGGAGAAATATAATGAGTCTCTCTCAACTCTTCGCGTACAACACACAAGATATATATATATGAGTAGATAACTAAGGAAATACATCCTTACACAATTTGACCCATAACGTGAGAGGACTCCACCTCTCACACCTCCTAGACGTTCCCAGCGAGGCTAAAATTTGGATCATATTTCGGGCCGACGATTTGACTTGGTA
Organism: Eleusine indica; assembly: GCA_030378355.1. Classification (NCBI taxonomy): domain Eukaryota; kingdom Viridiplantae; phylum Streptophyta; class Magnoliopsida; order Poales; family Poaceae; genus Eleusine; species Eleusine indica. The sequence goes on along the minus strand of CM059501.1, from coordinate 40,375,334 downwards.
GCACGAGTCAGTGTCGTCCCTTCCTGTGGCGTCGGAGTGACTCTCTTTCTTCATTTAATCGTTTACATGCAGATTTTTTTTTTCCTAAGATGGCACTATATAGAAAGCACGTTTAACGGCGTTGTGGGTGTTCTAAGATTGTCTAAGTTTTCTCACTAACAAAAACTCTAAGTAATGATTTAAGTTTGTTTTAGTTATCTAAGTTCACTAGCTAACTGAAATGAAATTATAAGATTGTCAATAGACTCACAAGAGAAATGAGAGGAGGTGGTGGAGCCTAGGACATTGTTGGCATAGTATGACCTATCTATGCAGAAAGACCTTGCATGTAACTATAGAACTATGTCATATGCTGCTAACTCTGCCTTTGGTTTCCTCATTCAGCTTCTTTCTGCTTAGCCTCCATCTGCTGCACCCAACCTTCAGCTCCTCCCGTCTGTTCCTCCTTTCTTCCAGCTGGGCCTACAATATTCCATCCAATATTAATTTTAAGTGTAGAAGACTATAAGAGAGCAATAAACAATCACGTAATGACAGTTCCATAGCTGATTATTACTACTAACAGGTAACAGTGGCGAAGCCAAGTGCAGCCGTTGGTGTCAGCTGACACCGACGGTTTTTGAAAATTTGCACATAAAACATTGTCCAAACATTGTTTGTATAGCTAATGACACCGTTAAAAATCTGTCCTGACCCCGGCGACCCTCGGCGCTGGCTTTGCCCTTGACAGGTAATAAACTGAAGCCGCGAGGGAGCTATGTTTATGCAGTGTACTGATACAACACTAGACCCTCCGTGTACTGCAAGAGATGTACTGAAGGAAAAGGAAAGGATGGCGGCCATACCGAACTTGAAGGAGATGTACTGCAGGCGAGGACGGCTTGAGTGGCTGCAGGGTTTCTTCTCCTTCGTACGCAATGGAGCAACAACGACCTCCATTCGTGGGCTCATGCGCAAGATAGGCCACAGGCTCCGGAGACGACGGCTGAATCGATGCGGCATGACGACCATAGGCTCCTCCCCCAAGCGGAATCGGGGCCTGGCTTGTGATGGCGGCAGCGGGGGCCGGGGCGGGTACGCCAGGGAGGGTCGCGTCGGGGCGAGGGTGGGGTACCAGGGGGCAGGGGTGCAGCTGGAGTTGGGGGCCAGGGGCGCGATGTGGTCGGCACGGGCGGGGCGGCCGGAGCACGGCTGGGGTGGGCGGTCGGCGGCAGTAGGGGCCGGGGGCACAGTGGGCAGCGGCGCGGGCGGGTGGGCAGCGGCGTGAGAGAGATGAGAATGACTAAGTACACTCAGTTATTTACCGAATACGTATCAGGATTCGTTTGCCGAGTATGAGATCCCGAGATGTTTGCTGAGTGTCGGCACTCGGCAACTAAGCGGTTTGCCGAGCAGCGGCACTCAGCAAATCTCTCTGTCACCTGGCAGGTTTTTCACACTGTTGCCTATCGCTGACTCTATGAGAGAAAACCATGAGAATCATACACTGCATATATACTGCGTGCAGTTAAATATGTGTCATATTGTCTAATTTGCTTTTTTCTAAAACAACAATTGCTCCTGATGACTTATAAAAAAGGGAAACCACGTGAAAAAAGAGAGCAATCTACCTATCTTTTGCAAATCCATTGGAATACCATGATCTGACTAGCCTAATCAGATTCTTTTCAAACCGAGCTAAATTTTTTCAAAATAAGAATAGATCGGGAAGGACTAACTCTGATTTCTGTTTTCGCGTCAATATATCCTGCTTCCCAGCGCAGCGCAGGCGCGGGCACCGCGGCTCTTCTCCTCTCCCTCCCTGCGCAATCGCCAGATCCTGTTTATATGAAAATTTGCCAGATATCAAACAGAATAGAAAGTCATTTTAGAGATTGATACATCATGCATCTTTCTTTCAGTTAGTTTCTGCAATATTCCAAGCTAACATACAATCCATGACATCTGCAACATTCGTGCCCAACTGTAGAAGCTGCAAGCTGTACCTCTTTGTTCTTGTGGCACAGCACTAGCGCTAGCGGAAATCAATTTTTGTACAATACGATATTATCCAAAATTTCATCCTCATTAGAAATATTATGTATTTGCAGTCAACAATACATGCTGATCAAATCTGACAATTTCATGGGTATGCACCTCCAAAAAAGATTCCCATAAGAAAACAATATCTCCAAATATCTTTACTGATTAAAGAAGTATATCTAATGACAACATGCATAACCACCAAAATATTAAAAAAGGGTGTACTAGATATCTTTTACACGAAAATGCTAGACTTGTTCAAGATTACACTCTTTGTGGTTCCGGTCTATATAAGCAAACACCTCTAAAACGAAGGAGCATAAGAAACTATAGTCTCGGCTCTCGGGATATATACAAAAGCTTATTATCAAAGGTCTCATGGTGTTGCTTCATGCCTGCTCCAAGAAGGCTCTCATCTTCATCCTCGTGCCGCTGATAGCTCGGATCGCAATTTCAATGTCAGCGGGCTTGGAGGACAATAGCAACTGTGTAAAATGGGCTCACTGCAACTCTAATATTTGCGGGGGGAGGTGTGGTGTTGGAGGGATCAACAGTGACGGCATATGCATGGTCACCAGGCCGGGTGTGTCGTACTGTTGTTGTTTTTGATGCAGGGTCTGTCGAAAGGATTTTCTTATTTCATTAATAAAAAAATGTGTGACCTAATGATTGCATCTGTGGTTCAATTTTTATATGCATGCCAACATGGAAGTAACTAACGGTTTACAATGCATCATTCCCCAGCATTTGGATCAAAATTATGTAAATCTTCATCTTTATCACTATATCATTGTAGAATCTGTCCATTCCTAACTCTTTTGGTTCATAGCTGGAATAATTCGTCATTATAAAAATTATTTTTCGTGGCAAATGGCCATTTCAGCATCGAGGCAGGCAACCAGAAAGCCCATCACCATATTTCTTAGGACAGACCCTCGCCATCGAAAATCACCCTTCTCTGACAGATATTATATTGCTCGTACATCACAAAAAAATCCATTTCCAATGGCCGATACTGATGCAGTCCGTGATTTAAAATGTAACCATTTAGGGGTGGCGGCATAAGGGCCATCACTTGGAATAGTCATTTCTAGTGAGGTAGTCGAGGAGGTCGCGCGTGGTCTCAGTTTCACAGCAACAAATAGGGTCACAAGGCTTGGCCATAACAGCCAGTAAGGAAAATCAATGGACTTGTTAGTTCAGACAGAGAAGCCGAATAATTGCTCGCCCCGCCCTGAGCGCTCGCCTCCCTTCGCCCTCTCGTCCACGCCCCTATCCAACCATGATTGTTGTCTCCGTGCAATAGATCCCATCCCTCTTGATTACTCCCCAGGGTTTCGCATCCAGGCGGAGATCTGGGGCAAGTTTTGAACCACGGTTATCCCTGCAGCTAGAAGAAATCGCAAAGAATTCTTCCTGGTGGTCTCGGTGGGCGGATACAGATTTGAGCTGTTTACGGACATGATCTCTCGTCTTCTCCAGGCTGCGATTGGTGGCCACGCTCAATCTTTTGCGGTTATTCACGTTGATGATAGAGTCTTTAGGTTCTCGGTGGCATCAAAGAAGGTGGGATTTTTCATATACAATCTTCGATCAAATGATTGTGCCGAGTTCAAGATTATTTTCTTGGATCACGGTCCAGAGCAAGAAGATAAAAAACAAATCTTATGTTGATGCTTTTCGCCAAACAGAAGCATAGCAAAATCATCCTACGGAAATTCTTCGACGGCCTATGGCCTTGTCGGGTGCAAATTAAATCCCTCTTGGTGAACTCCCTAGATCTCATGCTGCCCCTCCTGCTAATGCTAGACTGGTCCCCAAATCGACAGTTTTTTATCAGATGCATTATCCTCAATCATCAGTTTTTGATCGCATTCAATTCCCGTCGTGTTCCGTGCATTTTCAAAATTCAAACAACCATCAGCCGCTGGGAGTTAGACCTAATCGGGTTGGGCCAAGAGGTACCAATCGCCCAAATAGCAAGTGGGAATGGCCCATAATTTTGTGTACTACAAGCCAAACCACTGGCCATCAGGTTATCAATGTCGAGGCCAAGGAAAATGCGCCTAGTGCTTCTGGCCAGGCCATGTGGCCCAATTCTGTAACCAGATGGAGGGAGATAGGGGATCCTCTGCTTTGTTCATGGGATTTTCATCTCAAATCCCCTCAACTTCCTGGGATGACACTCTCCATTGCACCTGGTTCAAGCGACCACGACCTGGACGATGATCAGGGCTGCGCGTCGATCACGCACCAAGTTGCCATTGCTCCAACTCCAACCAAAACAAGTCCTACACGTATTACTTTAGACAGAGGGAGTAATCAATTCAGCCCGTCACACTAATCCAACGGCCAACAGACCATACCATACCTTACCAACGGGCCATGCCGGGTCTGCACAACTTGAGCCCGTCACGAGCCGGACCGATTCTTTAAGGGGCTGGCACGGCCTGAGCTGGCTACAGGCTAGACCATGTCGGCATGATGGGCCTAAGGCCAAGACCAAGCACGACATGGTCGTATTTACATGGACCGGGCCATGTTGATGGCCCAACGCGCCCGTTCGTGTCATGTCGGCCTGAAGCATGGCAGCGGCGCTCCTTCCCATCCGCTCTGGCGACCGACGAGGCCAGGGGAAATGCATATGGCCATGTGCGGCTGTGAGGCCTGTCCGTGAGGCGCGACGCGCCTGGTGGCCAGGCCATGGTGATGACACACTGTTGCAAGTGAGGGAAGGGGTGATGGTGGTGAGATCTCGATTGGGAATGGTGCACGCTTCTCTTCATCCTCGATGGTGACGGCCATGGGAGTGGTGAAGGTAGAGCAAAATGGTGGCAGTCGTGATAGCTGTTAGGATTAGGGTACTAGGGAGATGCTGCATGAGGAGAGAAGCGGATCGAGAGGCTAGAGGTGGATCATAGACACTGCATCTAGGGACAAGGAGGGGCAGCGACACGGCGAGAGGAGAGGCAGAGGTGGCTGCTGACAAACATGGAGGGTGCGGCGGTGCCATGCATCAGAAAGAAGGAAGGGAAGAAGTGTGGAAGAATAATGGTCATGGTGCAGGTGCAGTCATGCATGGTTGAGAGGAAGAAAGGAGGGGATCTCGGGAATTGGCCGTGTCATGCCAAGTGGGCCATGCTCGTGCCGGGCCAGCCACCACAAGCTACACGGGGCAGATGTTGTGCCTCACTAGGCCATTTTAAATGGGCCATGCTTGGGCCAGCACGACAGGACTATGCCTGAGCCCACAAGCACGGTCTGAGCCCAGCTTTGGGCTGGCATGACCAACATAACTTCCATGCTGGGTCATGCTTGTGTCAGGCCAAAACTACCAGGAATCACAGCCCATTTAACCCTGCCCGAATGGCCAGATATAGGCTTACCCAGGTCCAGAGATGAAGTGGGGCTGGAAATGGAGTCGTTCGGTGGCATGCAATAATTGGGTTCCATATTCAGCCAAGCGCAGGCCAGTCACAGTCGCAGTCACCGTCAGAGACCACAGAAGACCTTGAATGCCTCACCTTTTCCTCAAGTCGTCAATTCATTTGCTCAGATTTTGATGATATCCCGCTCATCATTAATCCTGCAACGGCATGCAGGTATGCTACATCTCGCCCACCATTGAGTGTTTGATGTGGTTAATGATATATCATCAAATAGATTGATTAATGGTCCTCAAGTTAGTTTGTTCTTATTTCTCTACTATCTATTATTTACCATAGTGTCGTCCGCGCCAACCTTATTCCGACCATTAGATGCGGTCATCAGGGCCGGCCCTGGGGCGGTGCGGGAGGAGCGGCCGCACTGGGGGCCCGAAAGTTTAGGGGCCCCCGTGAGATCCAACAACGCATCAGTCACGCCGCTAGTAAGATGAGTTTTGGCAGGCGCTCTACCTAAATCCTCCCGTGTTTAGTTCTATAGACTACCAGCTGATCCCACGTGCGTCTGACTGTTTCCTGCACGCCTTGCCCTCCTGCCGTGCGCCTCGCCACCTCTCCGATGAACTATAAAACTCGTGACCTCACTTGCATAGGGGACTTTGTTTTCCCCTGCTGTCAGAACTATAAAACTCGTGACCTCACTTGCCTTGCGGGTGGAACCAGAACAAAATTAAGTCAAACAACAACGTAGATTGCTCTACATTCTCTGAAAACTCAGAGAACAAGAGGAAGCAATTAGATTGCTGATGTCTCTTTCAATTATCGTTAGTTTTTCATATTATGTTTTCAATGTCCACTTGGTGAAAACAAAAAAAAAACAAAATGAATGTAGTCACGTGCTTTTTTACCTTTCAAATAGCTCTAGTTTCTCATATTATGTTTTTATATATTATGACAGCAGATGAAGCCTTCATCATCGACTAATATATCAATCCTGCAATTTTTTTCGGAACGCTTTGCACAGATGACTGATGAATAGAATCAACGGAGATATATATCGAAGCATATAATACCAAATAATTAAATAAAAGTTATACAAATAAGAGATGACATGAGAAATACCAGCTTGATAAATGCATTTGTGATTTATAATTCAATGTATTTTTAAAAGCCCAACCCTAAAGCAACGTATGGGCACTTTGCTAGTTATACATATCGCTGCTGTCCACCAGTGTCCGTGTGGTGCGGTCGTATTCTGCTCAGGCTTCTGTCATTCTTCCCTGTCCGCCCGTCAAGCGTTCGCCCTTCCGCGTGTCCGTGTATGCGTTGCACCTTATGTCGTCGGCTTCTTCCTCTCATCGATGAGAGGATCGCTCCTTTCTCTCATGAGTACGTGAGATCACAAGGTCAGGACCCTAGCGTCATTGTCAGCAGCTTGGCGGAGTCCTCCCCTTTGCCGAGGACATCCTCCAATGCAAGCAGATCGACAGGAGCTCCTGCTTGATCACCATGAAGGAACATCGGAGATCGGCTGAAAAGGAGATCGTAGCGGCAGCCTGCGTGGATGGTTGTATGTGGGTATCATGTATATGTGGGTATCATGTCTTGTGTGGACGACAAGATACTTTTTGATGTAAAAGAGGATAAAGGTACTTTGTTCCACGGACATCGATCACCAGATTTCATGGTTGAGCATCAGGGGCACTAGGCACTCACACAGCGGATTCTATCATGTTAGTGTGTCTTAGTTCTCATGATGAAAATTATCTAGTGTTCTTCCTTTCTTCTTAAAAAATTCACACAGTGCACAAGATTGTGATCGATCAAGTGACAGACGAAGAGAGGAGCCGACTGAGGTTGTCCCTGGCCACGACATCAACGTCTGTTAGAGTTTTGCCTTGCACCGAGCTACAGGCAGCTGGGCAAGGGGCAAGTTCCTTGTACAGGGCGCCAGCGCCTCATGCCATCGTTGTCTATTCTCTGCACACAGGCTGATACCTTAAGGTACGTAGACGTAGGTCCTCTTTTGCTCAATGCATATGAACGTCAATGCTTTTACAGCCTATAGGTCTCTCAAGCTCATCAAATAAGAGCTAAGAACACCCTAGCGTGCTTCTCCTTCTGCAAAAGCATATGCGATGACCTTGCATGCAAGATAACAGAAGACGCCATGACGCCATGACGAGGCACATATATCACTACTGGTATGACCAGGACAGGTAACACGTTTGGGAATCAGAGAATGCATAGAACCCAAATCTTCCTGAATTCCAAACTTTAAGTTTCAATGTTTTGCTTCCTCACAAGAACATTTTATGGAGATAAAGTTGGATGTAAGAAATATGCCTTAATAATAGTATCGTGCAATTTATTACATTCTTCAAACTTAGTTTGTTGTCCGCACAATGTCATATAATTTTAATTATCTGGAAATAAATTATATAGGTTTTCATTTATTCACATGATACTATATTCAAGTGCTTTAATTACAAGATGAGGTATAATAATAGATGCAATCAGATGAACTCTTGTTCAAGATGACCCTTTGCTTTTTCTGCTCCATTATTGATTGCTAACTGAACATAGGTAAAGGGAATGTGTTTGTTTGACTTCATCCTTGGGATATTTAACATCTCCTAATTCTTGATTTATGAATCATATTTTTAGAAAAAAAAACATAGACTTTTCAGCTGCGTATGATATTTTGCATCAATATGTTTTTATGAACATCTCAGCTCTTCTTTTATTCAATCCTAAAACCTGCTCTATTTTTTTTCTTGAGAACAAACCTGATGTTATTGTGCACTTATTAATGTGAATGAGACTAGGTATGTAGAAGACGCCACATAGGGGCATCGGTCCCATTGATATTTATAGTCAGATTACAATTTGAGTTACAAGGTGGAGATCATAACAGAACGATCTCTAATACAGCTGTACATCAACTACCAAATATACAGGAGCATATATCAAACATATATCGCTAACAGCCCCCCTCAGTCGAAGCTGGAGAAGAACGAATGCACAGACTGGAACAGAACTCCTGAAACAGCTGTGTCGAAAGACCCTTTGTCATAATATTGGTGACCTGATGTTGAGAAGGAACATGTAGGACTCGCACATGACCAAGGGCCACTTTCTCCCGGACAAAGTGGATGTCAATTTCAATATGTTTTGTATGCCAGTGCTGAACCGGATTAGAAGACATATACACCGCACTGATGTTATCGCAATAAACAATAGTGGCTGAAGGAAGGGAGTGATGAAGCTCTAATAATAGTTGGCGCAACCAGCAAGTTTCAGCCATGGCATGAGCAACGGCGCGATATTCAGCTTCAGCGCTCGAGCGAGACATTGTCGCTTGTCGCTTAGAATCACAGGACACAAGATTATCTCCAAGATAAACACAGTAACCTGAGGTAGAACGACGCGTATCAGGACATTCCGCCCAATCTGCGTCAGAGTAGGCGGTAAGTGTAGAGCAAGGAGAAGGACCAATGTGAAGGCCTTTGTCAAGCGTGCCCTTGACATAGCAGAGAATATGTTTCAATAAAGTGAGATGAGGCTCACAAGGTGTGTGCATAAACAAACAAGCTTGTTGGACAACAAAGGCAATGTCAGGGCGAGTAAGGGTGAGGTATTGAAGGGCGCCGGCGAGGCTACAATACTCAGTGGCGTCAGGAACCAAAGTACCCCCAGTGGCCGAGAGTTTAAGACGAGGCTCGGCAAGAGTAGAGACGGCATGACATTCGGACATGCCGGCGCACTACAAGAGCTCAGAAGCATATTGGCGTTGGGAGAGAAAAAGGCCAGCGGCAGAACGAGTCACAAATGTGCCAAGGAAGTGATGCATAGAACCAAGATCGGTCATAGCAAACTCAGAGTGGAGAGCAGAAGTGAGCTCGGCCAAAAGAGTAGAGGTAGATGCTGTAAGAACTATATCATCAACATAAAGAAGATAAGGAAGATCGTCACCACGCCGCAAAACAAAGAGAGAAGCATCACTAGCAGATGAGGCAAAGCCAAGCGACGAATATAAGTCACGAAATGTTGAAACCACGCACGAGGGGCCTGTTTCAACCCATACAAAGATTTCTTAAGATGACAAACATGATTAGGATGGGAAGGATCGGCAAAACTTAAAGGCTGTTGAGAATACACTGTTTCCTCTAAGTGACCATGCAAAAAGGCATTTTTTGCGTCCAATTGATGGATTGGCCAAGAGCGAGAAACAGCAAGACTAAGCACAACACGAATGGTAGACAGTTTGACAACAGGACTAAAGGTTTCATCGAAGTCGACTCCGGGTTGTTGAGTGAACCCTCGGACGACCCAACGAGCCTTATAGCGAGAAAGGGTTCCATCAGCATGAAATTTGTGTTTAAAATCCATGTACCACTAACGATGTTTGACCCTGCAGGAGGAGGAACAAGGCACCAAGTGTCATTATCAACAAGGGCCTTGAATTCAGCAGACATGGCATCACGCCAGTTTGGATCTTTGAGGGCAAGCAAGTAGGTTTATGGAACAGGAGAAATGTGGGTGACGGACAGGTTAAGTCGATCAATCGGAAAGACTAAACAAGACTTGGCACGGGTCTGGACCGCATACGAACCAGAACCTGGACAAGATGGAGCTGTTACTAGAGGCGCGCGTGTTGGACCACGAACAGGACGTGGTGCCGGGTCAAGAACCGGAGCTTGCGCAGGTTCCGGAGGCGGGGAGGAAGACTCTGGAGGAGGGGATGCTGCGCGGCAAGAGGACTCGCCTGCCGGATCAACAATGGGAGGCAGGCTGGAACATTGAGAGAACTGTGGCAGAAGGGGTGTGGTCTCAGTAGAGACGTGATCCAGCAAAAAAGCAAGGGAAGAAGCTAGTTTTTGTGTTGGAGAGGAGGAAGCAAACGGAAACACCGTCTCATTGAACACAACGTGTCTAGAGACAATGATGCGATGGGAAACAAGATCAAAACAGCGATATCCTTTGTGTTTATCTGGATAGCCTAAGAAAGCACACGGAAGAGACCTGGGAGCTAATTTGTTGGGCATGGTAGCGGTGAGGTTGGGAAAGCACAGGCACGAAACGTCTGCAAGTGATCATATGTAGGAGGTGATCCAAATAGTAGTTCATGTGGGGTTCGGAACTGAAGAGATTTAACAGGGCGGCGAGACAGTAGGTGAGTGGCCGTGGAGTCTGGAGAGAGCTTCAGCCCTAAAAGCCGGAGGCAGGTGCGCCTGCAGCAACAGGGTGCGCATGACATCGTCGACACTGTGGATGGCACGCTCTGCAGTGCCATTTTGCGGAGATATGTGGATAGGAGAGCCAAAGTAGAGTGCCATGGCGCGAAAGCAATGTGGTGAGAGCGGCATTCACGAACTCACGGCCATTGTCAGTTTGCAAAGCTACAATGGTTGCGTTGATCTGGGTATGAACAAAGCCAAAGAAAGCGCTAATAGTAGAGAAAACATCCGACTATTTAGAAAGAGGGAAGGCCCAGATATAGCGTGAAAAATCATCTACTATTATAAGATAGTATTGAGACCCAGAATTGCTAAGTACTAGCAAGGTCCAAACATCACAATGAATGAGTTGAAAACATCTATCACTTGGAGAACTGGAGGACACAAATTGAAGCCGAACGTGTTTGCCCAGCTGAAGAAGCATCACGCCCGGGATGGCCAAGACGCCGGTGCCAAAGCTCTATGGACGCCAGAAGTGCAATCAACAAAGTGGAGGCCGTCGGGGACACCACGGTTGAGAGATCGCCAGTGCTGTTGGAGCGGAAAATCTCATGTCTGCTTCGAAGATCCTTGATGGAAAAACCAAAAGGGTCAAACTTGGTGGTGCAAAGGTTATCACGGGTAAACTTGTGAACAGAGTTAAGGTTCTTTACAAGAGGAGGAACAAGAAGGACATCAGGAAGGACAAAGGAATGTGTGGGCATGTGAAGCGACGAGTGAGCGACATGGGAGACGGGCACACATGAGCCTTTGCCGACAGTGACCATAGAGGAGGATGAATGGGGGGGGGGGTAAGAATACCAGGGTCAGCAGCCATGTGGCTGGATGCTCCGGAGTCCATCACCCAATCACCGTTGGGAGAGGACACCGCCTTATTGTTGAGAGCCGCGATGATGCCGCAGGCACGAACTGAGTGTGGTACGCCTGTTGGGGTGGCATGCCAAGAACGCCAGCACCAGAGGCAGGTGGCGCATGCCAGGGCGATGGTGGTGGAGGCAACTGCGTAGGAGACGGGCCATTGTAGCACCAGTTTGGTAGTGGCGACGGCAGTTGGGACGAAGGGGTCCGTAGTTAAGCCAGGTGCCTTGGGGACCTGGAACAGCATCGGCACGGGGGGCTGCTTTGGGGTTGAACACAGGAGCCTTGCCCTTGCCCTTGTTTTTGTTGCGGCCGCGACCACCATTATTCGTCTAGCCACCAGGGGACTGGGGGTGGTGGTGGTGTAGAACCCCGGGCAGCATACAGCGACGTGGCGACAGCCATCCTAGCTTCATTAGTCTGGTGAAGCTCCACGTACAGCAGCATGGAGCGGAGCCGTATGAAGGACGGAAACGGCGCTTGGTTCTGGGCCTGACCAGCAGTGTTGGCAAAGTGACCATGAAGACCACGAAGGGTGTTCAAGGTGAGGGCGCGATCGGTCACCGTCTTGCTGATGTCGTGCAAGGAGTCAGTGACGGATGAGTTGCCTTGGTAGAGGTTGTGAAACTTGGCCTCAAAGTAGAGGGCATGAGTCTTGTGGTTGTCGTGGAAGACACCCTTAATGGCATTCCAGAGGGCGCCGGAGTTCTGCCGTGGCTCCATGCAGATGTCCATCAACTCCTCAGAGACGGAGCCGTAGAGGCAGCTGAGGACGACGTAGTCGGCGCGAACCCACTCGGGGTTGTTGGGCTGCGGAGGGGAACTATCAACGTGGTGCAGCAGATCATACTTCCCGAGGATGGCTGTGAAGCACTAGGTCCAGCAGGAGTAGTTGGCGGACTTGGTGTCGAGGAGAATGGGGATGTGTGTCTTGATGCTGGCGACTAACAGGGCAGCCATGGTGGAAGAGACGCCGACGCTCAGAGAGCTCAGGGCTTCGGAGGTGGAGGAGGAGAGGGAACCGGTGGTCATGGAAGCCGCAGAGGCAGATGACATGGTGGCGGTGGAGGCATTGGTGAGAGCTGGAGTAGACATGGCGACGGCGGCGCAGGGAGGTGCGGAAGTTGTGGGGATCGTAGATCAATCTGATACCATGTGAACGAGACTAGGTTTGTAGAAGATGCCACACATAGGGGCGTCGGTTCCATTGATATTTATAGTCAGATTACCACTTGAGTTACAAGGCAGAGATCGTAACAGATCGATCTCTAATACAGCTGTACATAAACTACCAAATATACAATAGCAATAACAAACATATATCGCTAACAATTAAATTAGATATCTAATAAATCATAATTATTATCATATGATACCTATCAAATATATGAGTGTGATCTACAGTTTGTTTATTTAAAGCCCATAGCAACGCACGGGTAATTTGCTAGCTAGTTATACTTTATTTATGCTTGCAAACTCAAATATAGCATGAATCTCAAACTTAGGGTTGCACCATACCGAGCCTCTACGCTCTGGAGTCAGCACTGAAAACCATGACTATTGGATAATTATTTGGGCCTCTAAACGGCATCAAATTATCGTGGTATACGAGAAGTTATGGATGGTATTATTGAAGGTACTACTGTCATATAACTTTTAGCTGATTAGTTTTGTGATACACGTATTAAAGTGTTGTGTACACTATCATTTCGCTATGCAACTACTTCTGATAGAGATGATTGTTTTGTGTTACCTTGCATGGATGCTTTTTGATGGAATATGATTAGGGTGCTGATTGAAGGTATTGTCGTACACAAGATATGTGACTACCATGCAGCAGAACAAATAAAAGGACAGTCCTACTGAAACAGGACTGGTTTGGTCCATAAACATATTTAATCGTTATAAAGTGCAGACGTGAAGATAACAATATGCTACGGTAGAAGCACAATGATACAGCTAGCACGTCACAAGCTTTGTTGCCACCCCAACTCACAAATACGCACAATCACTATTAACCCAATGAAAACTAAGCCTGCTCACTATGTTCCTAAGGCGTCCCTAGGCGACAACTAGGTGTCGCTTAGACGTCCGGGCCCTCAAAACTTCTGTGCGTCGTTGTCACGTTACTATGAAACCTACAAAAGCGAAGGACACTGATTCCACAAAAAAAAAAGGTGAAGGACAGAGGGTAAAGAGAGGAAAAATCGGACGAAAACAGCCTAGCAAGGTCAAGCAGCAGCTGCTGCTGCTCTTCCTGCCGTCTCTGGCGTCTCTGACCGGCCTACGTCTCCCTCTGATTGATATTGCTTGCGCCAGATCTGAGAGGAAGTTGTTGCAGCAGCCGATCTGGGATAGCAGAGAGGAGCAGGGACTGGGATAGTGGGATTGAGCTGTCACAGCCTTGTAGGCAGCGTCGTCACATGCCTGAGAGAGAGAGAGAGGATGGCGGCGGCGCTGCTAGCTTGTATATGCATGGAGCACTACTACAAAACCATACTGTAGCGGCGGTTCAAAAGCTGGTGTAGCGGTGAGTTGACTGACCTGCTGCTATATTAACGCAGCTAAAAAGAATATATTGTAGCGGCGGAAGTCCTGTTGTCGAAACAGACCGATGCTATAGAGGAAATAGTAGTGGCAGGTGACATCTTCACCCGCCGCTACGCATCAACTCAAAAAAATAAAAAACAACAGCGCTCGCGCCCCGCACCGCCACCTGCCATGGCCGACATGGGGTCACCGCCGAGAAGGGAGAGTCCGACCGGGGAGGGGCGGCGCCACCCACATTTGCCACCCATGCCCGATTTCCAATCGACCACCGCCGTGCTAGATGTCGGATCCGATGCCACCGGCATGCAAGGCGGCTGGATCCGCCGCCGCCCACTGGAGGAGGGAAGGCACCCTAGGTTTCAGAGGGGGCGGCACCTGATCCGTGGCTGTCATAGGAGGGGGCAGCGCTGGCCGGCCGAAGGAGAGAAACATGTTTCGGAGGGGGGGGTGCTAGATCTGTGGCCGCCGTAGGAGGGGGCGATGCCAGATCCATGGTCGCCATAGGAGGGGGCGGTGCTGGCCGGACGGAGGAGAGAAGCCACCGGAGGAGGGGGCGGTGCCAGATCCGTGGCCACCGTAGGAGGGGGTGGCACTGGCCGATCGGAGGAGAGAAGCCACCCGAGGACGAGGGAGCAGCGCTGGCCGGCCGGAGGAGAGAAGCCGCAAGAGGAGGTGGGGCGCCGAGCTCCAGGCGTGTCGACGAGCTTGGTCGTCGGTGCCCCGGCCACCGTCGGATCCCTTACATCGCCGCTGCACCAACCATGTGAGAGGGAGAGATAGAGGTGGGAGAGAGAGGATGCGGGCGTGAGAGGGAGAGACAGGTGGGAGAGAGAGGATGCCTGACTGGAGGGGATGGGGAGAGATAAAGAGGAGAAAGCACATACCTGAGTGGTGAATGTTGATTGGTGGAGAGATTTTTTGTAGGATCGCTGACATGGCAGACATGTTTTTCAGCGGCGGTTGACAGTGTCAACCGCTAACTGCATCTAAAAATTGATTTATAAAGGTGGTTGACATTATCAATCGCCCCTAAAAATAGAAATGATTTTTAGCAGTGGTTGACATTGTCAACCGCTACAAAAAATCATTTGTCCACTGTAACAGCGGGTTTCTTTTAATCCGCCACTACGTGCTTTTTTGTACCACCACTATAGACCATTTTTATGATAGTGGAGGCATCGAGAAGCCTACAGGGAAAAAAAATTAGGTGCGAACGGTTTGCAATCCGCAACCGTGTGAACCCACCTCGGATTACTGCCGCATGGACGTCCTGGGAGATCGAATGGTAGCACAGATAGTCTTCGTTTCAGCGATTCAGTCGGCTCCAACTCTAACGCAGCATCGGCTGGGCACCTGCAGGCCTGAAAGGAAAATGAAAACAAGAAAAGCAACGCCACACACCTGCACGGTACCATCAAGGGTCCACTGTCCTAGTTGCCTACGGGCGACGGTGCTACCCTAGGAGGCTAGGAACCATGGAAAGCACGGGCCCAATTAAGGAGAGAGACAGTGCGATCATATGTCGTGAGCGTTCGGTGCCAAGGCTTCCGTCGTCAACGTCATGCTCCAGCAGCAGCTGCAGCAGCCTAACCTAACCTCGCTAAACATCAGGATGCACGGCGGCCGAGATCACGCAGCCTAGGCCGCCTGTTACCAGGTTATGGAGTTTGAAGATCGGTTCATTAATGACCCACATGTCTTGTTTGATAGTTTCACACTGTATTGTAATTTTAAAGAGAGTTAATTGAAGATCAAAACACTTTTTCTTTTGAACAATTACATAAGAACCGATCTTTCATTGCAAGTACAGAAGAGGATTTATGTTTTACATTGCGACCATACAAAAAAACTCCAACTGAAACTGAAGTGCAAAATTTAATTCGTAAATCTGATAATGACCTCTAGCACTTCAGTACTTGATTTCTGCACCAAACTGCCATCACCCTGCAGCAAGAAGCAACAATAATACCTTATTAGGCTGTGAGAAGAATACACCTTGTCCAGGGCCGGCCCTGACTTTTTGGTGGCCCAGGGCGGAAAGAAAATGGGAGCCCTCATAGTCGTTGACCATAAACACAAGAATCACAATTGCAAGAGCAAAGATGCCTGATCGGGAGCCTACTTTGATTGTTTTGGTATATGGGCCGGCCGGCACACCTGGATTAGCTCCGTTGCAGGCCAGATGTTCAGACTGTATCTACTGCATGTATATCTGGATTGGGGCCCCTGCTTTTTGGGGGCCTAGGGTGGTCGCCCCTCCCGCACTGGCCCAGGGCCAGCCCTGACCTTGTCATAGCTCATGTAGGTCCGCGGGAACATCTCAATAAGTGGCAGTGAAGTTGTCGCCATTGTGCGAACAAATCTCCTTTCTTTGGTGCTCTCGCGGCCCGGTAGCAGATGACAGAGGCCAAGCTGGATGATGGCAGCAATGGCAGTCGATGGCGGCAGATGGGCGGGCATACCCTGCACAGAAGGGAATGAGGGAGCTAAGCTAGGATGGAGCCGAGACGATGCTGCATGCATTAGAGCTGGAGCCGACTGAATCGCTAAAACGAAGACTATCTGTGCTACCATTCAATCGCCCAGGACGTCCATATGGCAGTAATCCATGGCGGGTTCGCTCGGTTGCGGATTGCGAACCGTCCGCACCTAATTGTTTTCCAGCCTACAGACTACAGGTCAAACATATGACTGTGGAATGCATATGAAAGGTTATTGGGCTAGTCATGGGACAGACTTTCTTTTCCACCTTTCTATACTTTTGTTTCCCTTTTTCCTTTGTCTACTAGTAGGTTGCAGGTATTTTGTTTCTTAGCTTGGTATGGCATCACCCTGCCTCGCATTAAACACACCTAGGCAATGGAAGAGGGGGGACCACCACGCCTCACCTCACCACATTGCCTTAAAGACATAGCCTCATAATCTTGATATTCGTAAGAAAAGTGACTTCAGCTTAGTTGGCCAAAGCCTGCATGTGTGAGGCCAGGGTTTACATCAGTGACCAGCATAGTCAGCGGTGTGAGCCCAAGTATCTCCATGGCCTTATAGCATGATATCAAGGTTCAATGGGTTATCTTGGCTAGAAGAAGATTGACCTTTTTTTATCAAAATACTGCGGGATGATTTTACCTCACTGGTAAGCTTTATGACCATTGATGATTGGATCCCCGACGTATAAATATTTTGGTGATTAATGACAATTATGAAATTGTAGGCTAATATCTATACGAGTGTTATCTATGCAGATATCATCTCCAAACTCTACTACAAATCTTATTGATGATGATGGTTGCCTTGGCGATGGATGACAATGACCACAAGCATGGAGGCTTGATAAGCTTGATGGAGTTCAAGGTCATGTCTCTTAGGTCATGACTAGTCGGTGATGTGCATGATGCTCAGTGAAATCACAGGCACTAGGTGGTAGTGGAGAAGCCAAGGAGCTGTTTAGAGAAGCCAGGAAACAAAGTCCGGACGTAATGACCGTACAGAGGGGTCCGTGGAGATTGGATTGTATGGTCACTAGGAGATCAGAGAGAGGACTTGCGAGGAATCTGTTTGGGTTGAAGTCCATAGACACCGGACGGTCCGGTCTGTGGAGGTTTGCCCAGAACAGAGAGGAAGCAATTTTCGGAGCTACCTAGAATGCACAGGACGTGAAGAGACCGGACGGTCCGGTTAGTACAGGAGATCACCTGGACAGTGAAGCCAACGGCTCTGGGAGCCGTTCCAGAAGAGACCGGATGGTCCGGTCTGGCAGTGACCGGACAGTCTGGTCAATGGTATCCAGAAAGGTGATTTCGTGAAGCAACGACTAGTTTGAGGTTAGAAGCCTATATAACTTCATTGTTGGGGTCTTGGAGACCTATCTTGGCCAGTGGAATAGCTTGGAGCATTTGGTGAGAGCCGAGAGGAAAAGAGGAGAGCACTAGGAGGAGATATTGCATATCTTGAGAGTGCTAGTGAGAGTAACTAAAGCATCTTGCACATCTAAGGCTAGGGTGTCCTTGAGGGTGTGATCTAGGCTGTTACTCTTGGTCTATGGTGAGACCTAGACCGGTTAGATATCGGTGATCGAGCCTATCGTGATCGGTTGTGAAGGCCATCACACGTTTGTACACGGTTTGAGCCCACCGGTGAAAGGGGCATCAATAGTGAGCGCCCGTGTCAGCTCGGGGAGCCTGGCAAGTTCTCGAGGGAGGCGAGCTTGTGCCTTGGTGGCAGCGGTGATGCAACCATGTCTTCACTCCGGGAGTGATTGCAGGCTCATGTGCGAGAACTCCACTTGGTGGCGGGAGGGACCGAGACTCCGAAGGCAGTGGTCCAATGAGGAATAGGGGAAGGCGCCATCCTTCCGAGACCTCAGGAAAAAATATGAGCATTCCTTCACCCCTCTTTACTATTCCGCAATTGTGTGCTCTAGTAACTAGGTTGACTTGTGGTTTGCATAGGCTAGTGTGTTTAGCTTCCGCATTTGTACTCATCATGAACACTAGCATGTGTAGGGTCTTGGCCTCGTAGAATTGCTTAGGTTGCCATAATTGCTAGGATCTAGTGGTGTGAAATTGAAGTATTCAGATTTGTGGTCGGCTTACTGATTCACCCCCCCCCCCCTCCTCTCGGTACGCCTTCAGTCCTTACACTCACCAATCAAGGTTTTTTTACTTTAAAATTTACAAAGTCACCCCAAGCCTCTCGCCGCCAAGAGTGATGTTGCATGTTGCTAAAAAACCATAAATAAAACAAGTATGCCAAGGTTAGGACTTAACCCTGGTCAATTGATCTTGTCACAAAGAATCAAAACAGATAAGCAAATCTTAATTTGCATAGAACAAACATACATTGATTGATTGGTGACACATTTGTTTGAAGCATCTACATCCGAGGACTTGTCGTGTGCTGTGGAGGATCGATGGACAAGCAGCCATGCCTGCAAGATTGACATGTTGTCACCTGTCGGATCGCCCGTCTTAAGGGAGAGGTCAACAGTGTCGGGAGGGATGTATATCAACCTACTCACCCAAAGTCGGGTGTCAACAAGCCCAAGTTGGACCAGCATCAGCCCAGATTGGAAGAAATTCAGCTCAGTAGCAAAAAAACACCATCATCTTCTTCCTCCATCCATAGGCGTTGGGTTGCAATGCCACCTCCACATCCCCGTTGCTCGCCATCATTTCTCCACATCCCAGCTCCATAAAACTGATTGTTCCAAGCAATATGGTTGATTGTTCCAAGCAGGAAGATCAATTGTTCCAATCGAGAGGATGAATTGTTCCAAAGAAAGGGATGAATTGTTTTAGGAAAGAATATGAAAATGTTCTAGATTTATGGCGTTGTGAAAGGCGTGACGACAAACCGATGAAAAATTAGAGGAGCTAGGAGACCTTCGCAGCCGATTGGGGAGCTGGCTGGCCGAGGGAAGAATAACATAGAGGGTTGCAACCGCCGAGCGCAAGGAAAAGCCATGGCTGTGGTGGGCGTGGCACGTGTGGTGACTGGAGGAGTGGAGGTTATATGTTGACCGGGAGGGAGACACATGATGTTCTAGCTGAGAGCAATGTGGAAAGTGAATAGTTAGTTGCAAAATAAATAACCTTTATTAGGAGTTCCAAAAAGCCCAACTAGTAGCCTTGCAAATAATTATTTTATTAGCTGCCTTGACCTAAAAATGAATGTATTGCTCGTGGTTCACCTTATTAATGAGTGGGTCAAACAACCCCATCTTGTTAATAGTTAGCAAGGTATTAGTCACTATGTCAAGTCATGCTTTTTGCAACACACTTATGTGTTACTAGATATAGAAAAAAAATATTACTGAGACTTATAGCAACATATTTAATAAGTGATCTAAATTGTGCTGTTACTAGAGCAAGTTAGCAAATTCTATTGCAACACATATGTGTTCCTACTTTGAAGAAAATATGATACAAGTAATGCCTATTGTAACACATATATATGTTACTATTTGATAGAGGTTATACTACTATTCGACAAAGAAAGTCGTGTTACAATATGGTTGTTTTGTTGTAGTCAAAGTTGAACAATATGTGATGATACTATGAAGCAATAAGCTAATTGAGCCTTGCTAGCATTTTTTAAATTATCCAAAAAGTGTAAAAATTGTTGCTTGCAAGGCGGATGTGTTACTATAAAATCTCTTGTAATAACACAGAAGTCTATGAGTTACAAGCATGTGTTACTATATGCTTCTTTAGTAGTTAGTAGTCATTAACTAGCTAACTGTTAGTTCTATGTGCTCAAATAGCTAGGGACATAGCCATACTTGGCTGTTAACAACATCGAACGGTCATCACTAAAACAAAAACATAATTGATTGTGATTTTTAAATTTGACAAAATACTATAAGTAACTAAAAACATAATTCATCATGTTTTCAAAGCAATCAAAGCTAAACTGCTAATATTTTATACATTTCATTATTTTGCACTAATGGTAGAACAGAAACTAAATAAATCAAGTTGACATGAAAAGCATAAGCTAAAATCGTATTACAGGACATGATTTTGTTGATCACTTTCCCGTGCTAAAAATATCTACAATATCTCATTACAATTTTTTGATGTTGCTATTTATCACAGTGAAAAACTTATAATTGATTTTTGAATGCTTAGATGTATGACATAGAAACTTTTGCTCCTTTTCAAAATGTCATTATATTATGGGATAATTGTAGAAACCACCCCATAAGTGACTTACAGTTTGAGATTCTCACCCATAAACTTTTTTGTAGCAAATCCCCATCTACCCAATGTATTTCGTTACAAAAATCAGCCCAGTTCACACATGATTTCATCGATATAAATTTAAAATAAACCTAATTTAAATAAGTCTAACATTGTTAGAGATTTTTAGTGTGTTTAATTTCCTCTTATTTTCATAACGAATGTATCCGAATTTTGAACTTTATTGTTGGACACTGTTCAAACTTTAATTGATATTTTTGCTACATATTCTCTACAAAAACTTATAAAGATTATACTTTCAAAAATTTGTATTTTTAAGAACATTATTGGCTACTTTAAATAAACTAAAATATGTTGAATAAATTAAACATGTGAAAATTGGAGTGGTTTTTCCAACAAAACTTAATGGGTGGGTAGGAATTTGCAACGAATAAAATGACTTATGAGTTGGAATCTCAAACTCTAACTGATTTATGGGGTGGTTTTTGCAATTAACCCTTATATTATTGATGTCAAGATTGTTGCTCTTCTATCAATCGTAGGATGGTGGCAGTATGGAAGGTCACCTCTCAGGATGAATCATGGAACAGACTCGTGGAGGAGGAAGATTTTTTTGGTAATAGAGGGGAAGAGAGAACCCATGGCCATGAAGGGGGAAATTTTGACAACGGAAATGAGCGGAGAGATTTGGTAGTAGAGAGGACGAGAGAACCCACGGCCATGAAGGTGGAAATTTTGACGAAGGAAAGGAGCGGAGAGATTTGGTAATAGAGGGGAAGGGAGACCCCATGGTCAGGAAGAAGGAAATTTTGACAACGGAAAAGAGCAGAGAGTTTTTTTTTTTTTGAAATGGAAAAGAGCAGAGAGTTGATGGTTATGGAAGGGAAGATTTGGCAACGTGAGACATTGAAGCAAGTTTATCAAATTATTCCATTCGGATGCACGTTTGATAGCAGATTTCATCAAATAAATTGGAAACGTACTACGAACTTGTTCTAAATATAGACAAATTAAAAATATCGCCTGCCGAGTTTAACCAATAGTATATTACGGTAGTTTTCAAAGATGGAAGATTTGCCATACTATGTTAAGTTACGTACGTAATTATATCCATATATATTGCTTCCCTCTGGTTCCACGGTGCTGTATAAAAAGCCACAATCCCCCCACAACACTCGTGTCCCCTTTTGCATGTTGCATGCCGTAGTATAGCTTAGTCCGCCTCCTCCCTCGTCTTCGTGATTCGATACACCACTCCATTGCGAGCGAGCACCACAGCTGTTTCTAGACTCGAATCGTCGCAGTATGAAGCAGCGCATCCTCATCGTCTCCAACCGTCTCCCTGCCTCGGCGAAGCGCCGCGGCGAGGACCAGTGGTCGCTGGATATCAGCGCCGGCGGGCTCGTCAGTGCTCTCCTGGGTAATTCCTAAATGCGATGCGCTGGAGCGATGCATGCGTCAGAGCTCTGCATTAATTAGCTACCGATGTTCACACCCCGATTTTGCTGATCCTCCCAGGTGTGAAAGACGTCGACGCCAAATGGATTGGTTGGGCAGGTCTCCACGTCCCTGACGAGGTTGGCCGGCGATCCCTCACTGAAGCACTCGCCGAGAAGGTTTGTAATTCCATGTCGTCCGAACCAATACAACAGTAATTTTTTAATCACTTCTTACTCGACACATTTTTGTGGATTGACTGACCAATACAGGGATGCATACCGGTGTTTCTGGATGAGGACACTATGAACCAATACTACAATGGATACTGCAACAGCATCCTGTGGCCACTGTGGCACTACCTCGGGTTGCCACAGGAAGACAGGGTGACAACAACGAGGAACTACGAGTCACAATTCGATGCGTACAAGCGTGTTAACCAGATGTTTGCAGATGTTGTGTTACAGCACTACCAGGAGGGTGGTGTAATCTGGATCCATGATTTCCACCTTATGTTCCTGCCCAAGTATCTCAAGGACCATGACATCAACATGAAGGTTGGGTGGTTCCACCACTCACCATTCCCGTCATCAGAAATTTATCGGATGCTGCCATCCCGCTTGGAGCTACTGCGTGCAGTCTTATGTTCTGATATAGTCGGGTGAGCATGCCTTTCTACTTGTGTTCACTTTGCCTCATGTTAAAATTGTCAAAGTTGAGCACCCTTTTTTTGCATTTGACTTACATTATTGAGTTGATTTCATGACTTAAACCTATGCTTTTTCTTCCATAAAACTTCTGAAGAATCAAAAACATTCATGGGCAACCGGTCGTTTTGCCTGTCCACACTATATATTCTTACTTTCAAACTAGTGTAGAATTATATCCATTTTTATTCGTACAGTCAAAGCGCCATGACAAAAGCAAGTGAAATTCAATTTCTAACTTGACAGCACGGAACGGAAAGGTTGCCAGTTAATTGACTATAGAGAAAAAGGCAGCACTGTAGATTGCAATACTTTTCTGATGTCTTAATTATCATAGGTTCAGAATATATCAGTACCATAACATTGGCGGTGCCTTTTACATGTCCAATAGTTGTTGTCCTTAGCTGAGTCTCCTACGAAATCAAGATGCCTCTATATCTCCATCTAAGCTATTTCATGGTGTTTTTCTTTTCTTCAGATTTCATACATATGACTTTACAAGGCATTTTGTGAGTGCGTGCACTGGAATGCTTGGACTTGAGGGAACTCCTGAAGGCGTGGAAGACCACGGAAGACTGACTAGGGTTGTAGCGGTAATAAGCACCAGGCGCTTCTATTAGCTACATTATCCTCTTAATATTTGATTTTGCATTATACTTATTTTCTAATCATTATTGTTTCTCGATTATTTTTTAAATTGATTCGTACACACTTTGTGCTTTTCAGTTTTTCTATAAGTTATACAGAACATATTTGCGAAATTAATGACTCATTTTTGCTTATTTTGCTGTAATCAGTTTCCTATTGGGATGGACTCTGATCGTTTCAGGCAAGCATTGGAGCTTCCAGAAGTCAAAAGACACATCAGTGAATTGACACAACGTTTTGCTGGTCGAAAGGTAACTTGCCTGGAATTTATTTGAAAGATTAGATGTGGAATTGGTTAACCATATGTTCCATCAAATTAAATTCACATGATCCACACAACCAGATCCATCATCCATTTTCAGTTCATAGAGTTGTGATTCTTATGTATCTGTTTATATGAAGTCCTTTAAGAACTTTATACTTTGCAGCTGGGCTATAATTTACCTGTGCAACCTACTGATTGCTGACTCTTTAAAATCTATTTGATTTCTTCTAAACTAGAATAGCATGCTCAAATTTTCTGAACTTTTGAACAGCTAACGGTTACTTCTAAACTAGACTAGTATGCAACTGGAAACTATTTAATTGTATTTCAGTGATCCTATCATTTTCCTCTCATTGTAATAGTGACAAATTTGGTAAGGGAAGTATTTTTATTGTGCTCACTCATACATTGTCGGTTTGATATACAATGCACTGTATAGGTCCAACATACAGTATAGATTCTAATTTATCTGAGCACCACATATTCTTTTGGTGATAGAATAAGAATATATACCTCCCCTGAGTTCTCCAAGTTTGCTTCAGTTCTACCTGTCACTGTTTTGTAGTTTTAAGCATCTGGGTCTTGCTGCTGTGTCGTTATTATCATTTAGCTCTCACTAAAATTATGTTTATCTCATTTTTCTATTGAATTCTGTAAAATGTGATAGGTAATCCTTGGTGTTGATCGACTTGATATTATCAAGGGAATTCCACAAAAAATTTTGGCTTTCGAAAAGTTTCTTGAGGAGAACCCAGATTGGAGTGATAAAGTAGTTCTACTGCAGATTGCTGTGCCAACAAGAACTGGTGTCCCTGAGTGTAGGAGCCTTCTCTTTACTTATCTTTACTTAATGTGAATATGACTTGGACTGTGTATCCTCTGCTGGTTATTTACTTGTTGGCTTCGATCTGCAGATCAAAAGCTTACAAGCCAAGTGCATGAAATTGTTGGCCGCATAAATGGCCGATTTGGAACATTGACTGCAGTCCCAATCCATCATCTGGTATTTTCCTCATCTTTCATAACCTCAGTAGTTGTCAACAAAACATTGTATCAAGATTTCAGCTCTTTTCATTCGAAAGGACTTAAGCATCTTTTCTAATCTCAAATAATGTTCCCTTGCAGGATCAATCCATTGATTTCCATGCCTTGTGTGCTCTTTATGCAGTCAGTGGTAATACTTACAGTTCTGGAAACTAGCAATTGCACTACTTAATCTCTTTGCTTCATTATGTCCTCATCAGCAGTTTAGTGAATCATGATTGTAAATTTTCTCTGCTTTCAGATGTGGCTCTCATAACATCATTGAGAGATGGAATGAATCTTGTGAGCTATGAGTATGTTGCCTGCCAGGAATCAAAGAAAGGAGTTCTAATACTCAGTGAGGTAACTGACCAATATGTCATTTTTTTTAACGATACATTATTTTGTAAATATGCCATCACTGCTATTTTAGTTTGCTGGGGCAGCACAATCACTTGGAGCTGGTGCTATTCTAGTAAACCCTTGGAATATTACGGAAGTTGCAGACTCCATACGTCACGCTTTGGAAATGGCCTCAGATGAGAGAGAGAAAAGACACAGGCAAAACTATGCTTATGTGACAACTCACACGGCTCAAGCTTGGGCTGAAACATTTATATGGTGAGGCTCTTGTTTGCAATATCATTGATGTTTTTTGGCTGAAACTACTTAGTTCTACTGATCTTCCTTTTCCCCTTAATGTAGTGAGTTGAACGAAACGGTTGCTGATGCACAAATGAGAACAAGACAAGTTCCTCCCAGCCTCCCTGGTCAAACAGCAATCCAACAATATCTGCATTCCAAAAATCGTCTTCTGATATTGGTAGTACTATCTCCGACTTGATTTGCAGAGATGTTTCTAAATAGCACTATTTTGCACCATATCAACAGTCTTCTGTTGCAATCTTTACTAGGCTATTGTAGTTTTCTCACGATTAGATCATTATATCACATTTAAGTGTCGTTCAGGGGGTGCAATGAAATTATCCCTTTCCATGAAGGAATTTCAGAAAATTGAAAAATAGTAACATACTTCGATTCCTGTTATTTATAAATGTAGGGTTTCAATTCAACATTGACCGAGGCAGTTGAATTATCCGGGAGAAGAGGTGTTGACCAAATTGAAATGGAACTGAAGTTGCATCCTGATTTAAAGGGTCCTTTGAAAGCCCTTTGCGATGATGAGCGTACAACAGTAATTGTTCTCAGTGGAAGTGACAGAAGTGTTCTTGATGATGTAAGACTCAGACCATACATGTCTTTTATGCTATTATTATTGACCATTGTAGACATCAGAACCTTCTCTTGTATGCAGAATTTTGGAGATTTCAACATGTGGCTGGCAGCAGAGCATGGGATGTTTCTACGCCCGACCCATGGGCAATGGATGACAGCAATGCCTGAACATCTGAACATGGATTGGGTCGAGAGTGTGAAGGTGCAAATTTGATTTAATAGAGTGATCCATTATAACCATTTAATGTATACATTCTGACATAAACTACTTTTCCCAGCATCTTTTTGAATACTTTACAGAAAGAACCCCCAGATCTTATTTTCAACACTGTGAAACATCATATGCGTGGAATTACAAGTATGCTGGTATGTGTTTATCATCTGTGCATGATTTTTCTTTTGAAATTTTCGTGCACCATAAATAGTTACTATATTCCTACTTGCCAATTTGGAAAGATGTTGAATTTGGGAGACTACAAGCAAGAGATATGCTGCAGCACTTGTGGACAGGTCCAATCTCAAATGCTGCAGTTGATGTTGTTCAAGGAAGCCGATCTGTTGAAGTTAGATCTGCGGGAGTAACAAAGGTCAGTGGTTTAATACAATCTTTCATGGTGATGGATAGTTTTCTCCATATTTTGTTATTTGGGTTTCTACAATTTTTCTGTTCCAATCTACAGGGTGCTGCAATTGAACGTATTCTAGGAGAGATAGTTCACAGCAAAAACATGGTTAACCCAATTGACTATGTGCTTTGTATAGGACATTTCCTTGGAAAGGTAATTCCGAAGCTCGTGGTCATATTCCCGTTCTTGGTAACTAGGATGATGGAAACATTGGAAACTTTTCAATGACGAAATAAGGGATGTCATTTGTTTGTATCTCAGAATTTTCAATATCAAACTAGTTGGGGAATTGAGTCATAGTTTGCATTTTATTGACGAAAGTAGGAAAAACACATGAAATTTTCAATTGACTAATAAATACCAGTGAACACTTCTTTTGATACAGTTGTTTTATCAGTGGGCAAAGATACGAATACATCGGAGGGGTTTACTCAAAGTCCATGTATGTAGTTGAATATTGACTGTAAAATAGTAAAATATCCTTACTTCTATAAACCATTTCAGATTCAGAATATTTAAATCCTTATGAGCCGGAAGAAACATTGTTAACAATGTGCTGATGCAAGACAAAATGAGCTTACAAATTGCCGTATATCTAAAAAAGTGAGCTTACAAATACAGTTCATCAGTTATCACAAATCCTGTATGCATATGTTCAATCTACAATCGTTTTTCAAAATGTGCTTCAGTTAGAATTTTCTACTAGAATTGTTCCTGTTATAGTTGCATAAAGTTTTGGATAGCGATGGATACTCTCTTAAAATTTTCAATTCCACTATTTTGGATCCCTCGTGTACTTCACTTAGGTGTGCTTGTAACATATGCTTCCTCTTATTTTCAGGATGAAGACATCTATGCCTTTTTGGATCCCGAATATCCTTCTGAATCAAAAATGAAACCCGAAGCCGGGTCTCTATCTCTTGATAGGAGTGGCCGGATCAATTCAAGGAACTCGCCCTCCAGGGTCCACAAGGCAGCAGCTGCATCTGAGAGGTCATCCCCATCGGATCACAGCACCACCACTAGCAACCATGATTGGCGCGAAGGCTCCTCGGTGCTTGATCTGAAGGGTGAAAACTATTTCTCCTGCACTGTCGGAAGGAAGCAGTCCAATGCTCGTTTCCTGCTTAACTCATCAAATGAGGTCGTCTCCGTCCTCAAGGAACTGGCGACTGCAACACCTGGCTACAAATCTAGCGCTGCTGATTTCTAATGTTCTCGGATAGGCAGTAGTCGAGTCTCCCGGGCTTTTTCCAATAATTTGGCTTGTTTAACCGTTTTTCTATCTTCTGTGACTATTGTGAGATATTAATTACACCATTGTTTTCTGAATTATTGTTCGGCTGTTCTCACGTCCTGCCACAGAGCAGGACATTCCCATTCCCATTCCCTCGAAGAAAACATGGTATATCTGTGAAACTGCTACCACATGTAGGACAAAAGACAATAGGCTTTCAACATATGTGTATCCAATCAAATACTACATCCAACCATTCACACTAATCGAGCATTTTGATCATGTTAGATTAGGATGAAAAGGGTTCAGTTTTTCTTTTTGAAAAGTAGTGTTGATGAGCATTTTGATCATGTTAGATTGGGATGAAAGGGTTCAGTTTTTCTTTTTGAAAAGTAATTGATGACGACATTGTTAGAAACCAATACGACAATGGTATTATGGAAAAATGAGAAACAATATATTATTATCCGAATATATAGAACATGCCAATATCGATCTTAAGTCCAATTTCATGTTTAAGTGCCCGTGAGTTGCAACGGGTGTAACTCATGATACTATTAATTGTTCATACAAAACATAAAATTGATATAATAATTTTTTCACGAAGCAGATCCAATAAATAGAATTCTGGCAGCAGGTATTATTACTTATATATAAATGTAATGTCACTTTGATTCAAATCTTTGCACTTGTTGCATGAAAGACATGGTACTTTGTCGCAGAGAGAGACATGGGATTGGTTTCAGGAAGGCAACAAAAATTGGCAGTGACATGTCCACAACCAAATAAAAATCAGAGAACTACAGACAATATACTTTATCTGAATCAACAATGCATGCAAACAAGATAATTTAAAGAGGCAAAAAAATCTCACAAATCTAAATGCAACGATGTGCTCTCTCTCTCTCTCTCTCTCTCTCTGAGTAGAGCGCAAGTAGTGTTCCACCATAACAGCTTCAGAATCTATAGAATTAAGTATAACCCATGAGAAGATTACCTGTTTGGCTATTGCAGGGTGGTTCCCCTCCAGATAGGGATTGATCTCTGGCACTCCACTTCCCATGCTTGTGCGCTGAATGAGCGACGACAGGTAGGGCTTCTAATGCCCTCCTCGATGATGGACGGAGTCTGATTGGAGCATTCTGGAGTCACACTTCACGGATTAGTTGGTCGCTCGATGCAATGCGATCGAGGCCACAGATGATCAAAGACATGCCAGATGTCATGGGTGGGCAATATAACGTGAGCAATGTCGTGAGATTGCAATTAGGCAGCACACGGGGCCATGTCCTGCAATCGGGCAATCACAATCTCAATCTGGAAATCGAGCGCTCATAATCTGACACTGAAGATCGATTGACAAATTTGCCTGGATCGCACGATGTTTCTTGGAGATCAATTGAGATAATACGGTGTTTGTTGGAGATCGATAGCGACGTCTCTTTGGATTTGCTGGAGATCTCTTCTCGGATCGTGGTATCTATATTTTGCTGGACCCTTGTCGTTTTTGGTTCTTGGACATAAACCACGATTATGTTTTTGTTGTTCAACATTGGAATTGGAGTAGACATGGTGGCGAAACGAAAAAAAAGGAAAACGGAAGACAACCATGGCAGACAGAAGAAGACACGGAACGGACGACCGAGTGGACCAAACACACTCACCTGTTTTCTTAGAAAGACTAGCAAAGTGCCCGTGTGTTGCTACGGGCTTTAAACAATATAAAAAAATTACAGATACTTAATGCGTTCTAACATGTGGATACCTATAGTTTTTTTAGCTTTCTATTCCATATTATTTGTTTTGTTTTTGCAAATGTTAAGTTTTTTGCGACCATCATAGATGATTTACTGTTCAGTTCAGATAGGTATGGTACTATCAGGTTGCAGACCTTGAATTAGACATGTTCTTTTACTAAAGTTTTTTAGCATCCGTTGAGTAAAACTTATTTAAACATACGCTGAGTAAATTGAGATAAGTAAAATTATTAGAATATTTTGGCATCAGCCAAGGACGTTGAGAGTAGTCAATTCTAAAAAAAGGTAGTTTCACATCAGATTACTATCTCAATTCAAATGAAACAACATAATACAACCTGAATCTGCTTGTCTTTGGACAACATTCTATTACTGTGCAGTACGCGACATTCTATTAGTATTAAAATGCAATATAATGCATTCAACGATAGACAACAAGAAAAGAAGGTAATCCGAAATTAATGGTAGAACTTAATTGAGCATTATTTATTAGCACATTCGTTTTATGAAGTTAAATTTCAAAAAAAAAATTAGATATGCTTTTGTACAACGTAAAAGCATGAAGCAGCTCAAAAAGCTCAATCTTTCACTAAACAAGGACTCAAAACTCACAACAAAAGGGACCGTCAAGTATTGGATTTATCCGATCAGTAGCAATGCACCGACAAACTAAAGTGCAGATGTGATCGGAATTCTCAGAATTCCATACCAGGAATCAGTTTTACCGCTCATCATGTACAAATCAGATAGCATGGACATGCAAGCTAATTCTAGAATTTTGAGGTTGGTAACCATGACAAAACTAAGCTTGGACCGCCATGCAATCCGATCAATGAATATGCGATAACAGACTATTGCTGACCTGATAAATAAATTACCCTAGACACTGAAACAGCGATGAAGAAAAACATCAGTGGAATATGCAGTAACAGGCCGGAAAACAGGATATCAAAGATTTTATGTATGTCATATTCTTCAGACCATTTTGCAAGGCTCAACCGATATAGGATGAATATTGAACCCAATTAGTACTATTTAAAAAGCAAAGTATGTTTCATAGCAGTATGTTGCAATGAAAGCCTCCAGGATAAGTAAACATACTCATTTACCATAATCTTTATTGTGAAAGATGAAATGCAAAATATTTGCATTTACTACTATGTAGCAACTCTAACAATCTTTATCTAGCTATATCCAGCTCTATGCATGAAGTTTAGACTCATCATGCCTTGGCTTTTATTTTTTATTTTTGATTGAGGATTAGCTTTGCCCTCATTTATTTGCAACTGAATAGTTGGTTAACACCGTGTATGCCAAAAAAACAAAATATTCTCACCAGAAATTATTAAAAATTTAAAGTCTACAGAGACTGCTGTAGCTCTGTCTTGTTCGACAGACAACAGAAGTACAGAGCCCACTCGTCTTCTCCATCCCATCTGCTCTTCCTGTTCTCTCCTCAACAGCATTGCTTCTCGATCCATCTTGAGTAAAGACACCAGCCATTAAAATTTTGATCTCACTGTTATTTCACTGTAATAGGTACCATTTTCCGCTTCCTTACAGTGTGCTCTCGCTATGAATATTTAGTTGGCGTGGTTCTCATGGTCTCGCCGTCATTTTGGATGAGCTGGACCGAGATGCTGGCTGCAGAATGGAGACATCTATCACTCATTTTGTGACTGTTTCAAGCAAGATCCGGACACACAGCAATTAAGATTTGGATCCTCACTTGTCACGCACTGGGGAGGGGGCATGCCGGACGGGACACAGGCCCACCTGTGACACGTCCACGTCTTAAATCTTCACGGTCGCCAGATACCCCTTTGCTTCTCCGGTGATCGCCAGGCTCAATGGGAGGCGGAGGTTTTGATCGATCTCTGGAGGCAGGGAGAGGATGCAGGTGGCGTGCGTCATGGCGCTTTGTTTTTATCTGATGCAGCTGTCGCGGGGAGCCGGGAACGATGAAACCCTTGCATGATCAGGCAGGACACAGGAGTAGACAGAGGAGGAAGAAAAGAAAATTATACACTACTACAATAATGCTCTATAGCGACGGGCCAAAAGGGACATTAATGGCAGAAACGAATTCTACCACTGACCCAATGTCACTCCGAACGAGAAAACATATTAGCAGATTAACGACCACTACTAAATTTGTGACAGAAAAAAGAAAAAAAAGAAAAAGATCCACTGACGATCGTCGGGATCCGCCACCGTCGGTGCCCGCGCCTGGATCCGCTGCTGTCGCCCATGCCCGTATCCGCTGCTACCGGATCCACTGCCGTCACCGTTGCCTGTGCCCGGATCCGCCCTGCCACCGCCCATGCCTGGATCTGCCACCGTCGCTGCTCGCCCGCCCCCGGATCCGCCGCCGCCCCCGCCCACGCCTGGATCCACCGCCGCCGCCCGCCCGCCCCTAGATCTGACGCCGCCACCCGCACCGAGGAGGAGGGCGCCGCCTGACGAGGACAGGGCTGCCGGCGGGTATTTGATGGGGGGCGGGTGCGGAGGGGGCTGACGGAGGGGGCCGATGCCGAGGGGGGGGGAGGGGGGTGCACCGGGAAGGGCACCGCCGAGAGAGAGAGAGAGAGAGAGAGAGAGAGAGAGAGAGAAAGAGAGAGAGAGAGAGAGAGAGGAGGAGGAGGAGGTGGCGGCGACTGGTGTGTGTGTGTGTGGAGGGCAAAAATTGTTAAGTGTTGCTTTTATACTATAGAGTTAGGTGGGTAGGTTGCATCTGGATAGTTTATTTCTTATCCAATAGTCATAGACAACTCAATTTTAGTGGCCGCCACTGTCATATGCAAGGTAGTGGTGGACGCTTACTTCATAGTCGCGGTCCTCTTTGGCCCACCACTACTTTTCTACGATTACTAGTGAGGCTACACAGTAAGATCATGCGTAGTTGTGGTCCTTTCTAATGCCCGCTGCTGAGGAATTTTAAGCGTCCACCACTGTAGAGCTCTTTTGTAGTAGTGATATGCGATCAGGAGACGCCGGACAGACAAAAACTAAAGAAGATTCCACCAAATTCATGGCATGGGGTGGGGGGGGGCGGAAAAATTTGGAACTGACGATTACACCGTAATTAATATGTACTTCCTCCGTCCCAGAATAAATGCCACTATGGTTTCTGTACCAGTCAAATTTTCTTAACATTGACTATATTTAAAGAAAATATTAATCATATTTGTGTATCTAAATAAATATATTATAAAAATAAATTCCACGATCTATCTAATGATATGATTCACATATTATAAATAT
The DNA here is from genome assembly GCA_030378355.1 of Eleusine indica. Lineage (NCBI taxonomy): Eukaryota > Viridiplantae > Streptophyta > Magnoliopsida > Poales > Poaceae > Eleusine > Eleusine indica. The sequence goes on along the minus strand of CM059501.1, from coordinate 40,342,377 downwards.
TAATATTTTCTTGTATATAATTGATCAAAGTTAAAAATGTTTGACTCCTCAGGAAGGAGAACGACACTTATTTTGGACCGGAGGGAGTAGTATAGAGAAGAGAGAAAAAAAACGTCCTGTGATTTGCACGGGCACCTCGTGTCGTGCTGTTGTTGGTCTCCCTGCTTCCCCCGCCGCTGCTAAGGAAGGCCCCTGCGACTCCACACCGCCTCAGGGATTTATCAAGTCCTCACCTCGTTCCATCTAAAAGGAAAGTTTTCTACACCGGAATCTGTTTTTGGAGGCTTACTCCGCTGCAGACCACCACTGAAGCCGGCGGCGGCGCCAGGTGAGGTTGATAGCAGATTTGTTGACTTCTCGAGTTGTCCATCGCTGGAGCATCTTGAGCTTGATGATTCCTTTTTTTGGTATGCCGAGAAGTTCCTGTTACCATCAGTGAAACGATTAAGAATAAGATATGGCCTTTTACGCGACATTATGGGCACTCTTATTTGTGCCCCCAATCTCGTTTCACTAAGGATAGAAGACGCTCATCATAAAAGGGCTCCTATGTTCCAGAGCATGCCTTCACTCCAAGAGGCATTTGTTAACTTTCTCTCCAATGATCCTATTGACTTTGGCGATTGCGAAGAGGACTGTTACGCTTGCTATGGTATCAATGGACACGATGATACCAGCGCATATGGACTTCTTGAACATCTCTCAGAAGTTGAGAATCTAACCATGATATTCATGAGACTTGTCATGATGTGATGGTATCACGCGTGAAAGCTATGATAAAAAGTCGAGAAGATTTCACACATTTTTTCATAGTGATGTTTACAAAATCGAAACATCTCACAAGAAATGTAAGTGTGATATATGTGAGAGAGTTAGTGGATGTGTTTTTTGAATTCAAACTTTTTATATGTCCTCAAATGAAAAACTTTTTATACCAAAATTGTACACCTCGATGAAAGCTAAAACTTTGTAGTTGATAACTTTTTCATTTGAAACTGTTTAGCCATCTAAAATTTCATTACAAGTTTTTATTCAAAACAAATTGCCACGTCATCGATCCACCCCCTCAAAATCCTAGCCTCCTATTGGTCCAAAAATAGTTGCCACTGGATCCCTCCCTCCCGCCATCCAGATCTTTTTCTTCCACCTCCCTCGCACTTCTTCTTCCGCAAGTCCCACTCTTAGTGAGGTACAATTTGCCCTCGTGTTGCAGCGACGTTGGAGCTTCCTCGAATGCCTCCTCGACCTCCTTTATCCGAGGCGGCAAGATCTTCGTCACGATCTCAGGGTCCTTCACTTCCTCACCAAGTGTGGTGACATGCGCCACCATTCCCTCCAGACAGAGCGCATAGTCCTCGACGGTCTTGCTGTCATCGAATGTGGAGAGGTCAAACTTCCGGTGTAGCTGCTGCGTCGTCGACTTCTTCACACGATCGTTGCCAATCCTCATGGTTTCAATCGCATCCCAAGCTTCCTTGGCCGTTTCCTTCTTGGTGGTGGCGGACACCATTTCCGGTGGCACCGCGCCGGTCAAGGCGTCGAGCGCCACCATCTCCTCCTGCAAATAGGCGCCGCCGTCCTCGATCACGTCCCACAGGCTCCTGGCCATCAGCTTGACCTTCATGTGTAGCGGCCAATTGGAGTAATTGGTCTTGATGAGAATAGGGTAGCTACTCCCGCTACTGACCTCATGAATCACTCGCCGGATCATAACTCCGTCACTAGAGGTACCGCCCTTAGCGCCCTTGTCGTTGGTCTTGTCATCACCAGCCATCTCCCAGGCTCACAACTAGTTCTTGATGCCACTTGTTGGAACCTCGCCGGAGTTACGCTCCTGTTGCCGGCGAGATCACCTGGCCAACACACACACGAACTCATACGACGCAAAAAGAATTGATGCTGCAGAATGGCAGCCTTTTTCCATGTCTATTTCTTTGCTTAAATAGAGAAAAACAAGGAAAGATACAATGGCCATGATCTGGCCGATCACACGATATGCTAGCTACCTAATATAACTCACCAACTATGAAAAACTATATTGCTAACTAAGGCAGGCAAGGATTACTACCAACACCCCAGTGGCGGCAGCAATGGCCTGGGTGGCCGGTGCGGTTGGCGCGGTGGCGTGGCAGGCAGGGCACGACGCGACCATGGCGGGCGCGGTGGCGGCCGCTTCCATCTCCGACGTGGCAGGGGCAACCTCGGGCGGCGTGGCCCCTGGCTGGGCATTGGCCGCGACCTCAGCCGGCATAGCAGGGCACGACGCGTTGATGGCGGCAGAGTGGTGACCGGAGGCAGCGCTGGTGGGGGCGGCGGACGGCGGTGGCGTGGTGCTGGCCAGAGGCGGTGTGTTTTTTTCACAAAATGTTTGCCGAGTGTCATTTCTGGCACTCGGCAAAGTGTCTGCTGAGTGTCCGAGAAAAAACACTCGATAAAGAACTTTTGTTGACCCATTGTTTATCGAGTGGACTTTGTCGAGTGCTATACTTAGTAAACTTTTTGCCGAGTGTATCTGGGCTTTCGTCGAGTGTCCTTCACTCGGCAAACTTGTGATTTCCAATAGTGAGGTGCGGGGCGGTGTCATGAGATCTTGTTTTCCTAATAAGGGAAGATTTATCCCTTTCATGATAATTATTTTGTGTTAATACAACCACCGTGACGGCTTCTACATTACAAGATGCGCACTGCCTACCAAAACTCAACACCGGCTCTAGATCGCCACCCAGGATCGTAACTAGAGAAACCAGCGACTTGAGTGGTGGGACCATCAGGGCATATATATTTGCCAAGGAGAAATGTGTGATGATGACTTCCCGTGTGCGTTTTCTTTCCTGTTGACTTTGGAGTGCTAGACATATAATCTCAGTTGTCATGGATGCAAAATCTGCAAGGGTAGGTACGTCCATTAGCGCACGTAATGGAGTGCTTCTCCAGTTCTCCTCAAGGTCCCTCGCAGCTGCAAACCACAATCGGTTCCATCAATTCCTTTCGGACTCCTTTTCTCTAAGAGCACCTATATATCCATCGGTGCCAAAGAGGATGACAAGGAACAATAGACAAACTAGTTAGGAATGGTGATAAGAGATGTGTGTAGCATATTGGTACTAAGACTAAAATGCATCGATAAACCAACGCAAATATTTCTAAGATGTGAGACGTATGTTAGTACATAATATGCATAAAGATCTTCATAATTTAAGCATTGACATGATCTAGTTTCTAATTTAATCACCTACGGTAAAAAAAATAAAAGATTAGACTCATACCATCACTAGACGTAGTCAAGAGGCCAGCGAGGTTCCATGCCTGCATGGTACAGGCGTGGAGTAGATCCTGTGTCTCACGTCGAGGTCCTCCTCCAGAGACGGCGGCGGCCTTTCCTCCGTTAGCAGCACCTTAATGACCGTGTTTAGGTCTAGGGGTATAGAGCAGTTAAACCAAAGTCAACCGATGGATTAACCCTAAGGCACGGTGTTTAGGTCTAGGGGTATAGAGTAGTTAAACAAAAGTCAACTGATGGATTAACCCTCAGGCACCTCCTCTCTTAGGCCCTGTTTGGAACCATTTTAGATTCTTAAATCTGATTTTTATCTTAGATTTTAGAATCAGGATTCTAAATAAAATCTGGATGATGGTGTTTGGATATCGAACAGATTCTTAAAATCTGAAGAGCTTTGAGTCTTTGGACATATAAAATCTGGGAATCTAGATTTTAGAATCTATAGAAAAATCGGTCATGTTTGGAGGTCTCATGAATTCTAAAATCTGGATTCTTTAAATCTCAGTGGATCCAAACAGGACCTTATTTATACGCATGCTGCTACGGAGGGGGGGGCGCAACCAGTAGCGTTGGTTGTGCCTCAGTTTCTGATGCGTGATAAGTGATGTGATTAATAGGATAGTTAGCACATAATAAGGAAAATCAAATTATCCTCTGTCATAACAATCGTTCAGACGTTGAACTGACAGTCATATTTGAAACGTTCTCCCACTTAATCGTTATGCTAAACATCATAAACTTATTCTTGATAAAGGTGGCACACCAATGCAACAGCTACTAAGGTGTCATTGGAACTTCAATCCTTATAGTGCACTCTCTTTATTTTGAAATGGTAGAACTTTAACTTATGGGAGTTGGTTGCATAATTGGCCCTTTACTCTAGAATCAAAGGCTTCCCTATAAACCCGTACCGGTTACATGATTACAAAATATTGGGTGGTAAGCCATATTTACTGGATCCAAAAGCATTAGCTTGCTCTTATGTGCTTAATTCTTAATTGTTTGATCCTGAAATCTATGTTTCACAATAATGATACATAATATCAATGTCTTTGGCAACACTATTTGACTTGTTACTCGAAACCGTAAATTATGGACTAAACATTTCTCTCTTTACATTTACAAGTCACCCAGCGCGAGTATGCATGCCATGTATGTTTGTTATTGTTTTGGACATAGGATTATCATCGTCTGTCGCTGGGGTTGCCTAGGTGAAAATGCTACCGGTGAAAAAATGAACTTGTATGGTTATGCCATGTGTCGCTGTGGTGTTGGTGCGTCGTCCATCCCTCGCATTCAAAGCGGTAGTCAGGGGGATATCGTTCTCATCTATTTCCTCGGAGACGCTGTGACCTTTTGGCTTCCTCTCCGGTGTGGCACGGGTCGGCGCCGCCGCGAGAGGAGATGTCGGCCGACGGCTCGACGGCAGCGGCGGCCGACGGTGGAGGCAGTAAGCTCTCTCTCTCTCTCTCTCTCTCTCTCTCTCTCTCTCTCTCTCTCTCTCTCTGGTGGTGCAGGGGCGTAGCTGCCCCTGTCATTCTGCATTCCGGCGGCTCCTCCGATCCGATCGTGTTTGCCGGCGGCTCGTCATGGTGGTATTTTATTGCACATAGGTGACTGCCTTCATTTGTTCTCTCCGTCTCTTCTTCGATTTGATTTTTGAATTTTTTGTGGGATTAGGTTTTTTTTGTTCTTTATTTGATCTGCCTAGGATTCGAGTTGTTTACTCGTGATTTGGACTATGGCTAGGATATGATTTCGGATGTGCCTCAGATTCGATTTGTGTTTAATGACAGTGAGTGAGTCTTGTTCTTCCTTATGGTTTCAAAATCCCAGCAGAGGCGGACCGTCCAATATGGCATGGTATGGCAGCCGCCATACCTACCACCAGGGCCAAGCCCCCCCCCCCCCCTCCCCCTCCTTCCTCGGCCGGCTGGCCTTGCAGATTTGATGCCATGGATTGATCTGGAGCTTTCGGTTGTTTGCATCTGTTGCCAAAGAAAGAAAAAGGGCACCAGCCGAAGGGGTATGTGGGACATGGGCCTTAAGTTTTTACTGCCCTGCCCAAATCAGTTAAGCCCATGTCCATCTGTAGCGAGAATCACAAATCGTAGGGTCTGTTAATATCGATCCTTTTTTTTTTCTTTATTAGAGGCTAGAGATCGCTAAAATGAAATATCCCCAAAGTCACAGAATTCCAGAATTCCTCAGCAGAGTGGAGTTCGAAGTTGGGCCTTATTTTTCTATGCATCTGGCACAATGGCGAGGTTTAAAAGCCCCCACGTATTTTTTTTTTGTTAATCACATGGTAGAGTTAGTTGTTTAGAAAAAATGATTGTGGGAGACATAGATTTCCTACGCCTCCTAGAAGACATAGATGTGTGCTTAGTATATAGTAACAATATCAGATTATCATAATGCTCTCAATATCTCTACTTCATTAGTAATTTTAGTTATTATCACTAACTAATATTTATATCATTTTTTATTTTATGATGTTGCTTGTTAGTGTAAAAATATCATGTTGCGGCTTCGCCATACCTAAAATTTGTGGCTGGGTCCGCCACTGATCCCAGTCCTTCCTCATGGCTTTTGTTTGATGATTTGATCCCCTATGATTTGAGTTGTTTACTCTGGTCAATTTGGACACGAAAATGATCTGGGTGTTGCAGTTGTTAAAACAGGTGAATCTGCCTGCGGCTACTCATTGATCTCCCTAGACCTTCATCTAGGAGCTGATGGCAATGAAGCACACAACAGCGTTGTGCCATTTTTTGGAGCCTCTAGAGCAGCCTCTCCATTACAGGTATGGCGGCGTTCTCCAAAAAGCCCTGATGGTTAGAGGCATCTGGCAATGGAGGACACAACAGTGTATTTTGTAGTCTTTTACATAAATCATATTGCTCTAATCTGTGCTAACTAACTCATGGTTATCACGTGTTTGGCTCTATGATTGAACCTGATGAATAACTGATCTACAGGTTGTGTGTTTTCCGATTATATAGAGATATTTTTCTGATGTGCCACATGAATATACATCTGAAATTTGCAATTAATTGACACAGGTAGCATTCAATTAATTCGGGAGTTGTTATTAGTTTGATAGTTGTCCAATTGAATAGCCTAGGTCCTACGACTTTTTAGAACAATAAAAAAGAACTTAACTTATTAAGAGAGTGTGGAAAGCGGCTATATTACTAAATGCCCTTTGCATGGCTAAAAATTTGTTTATCAGAAAATATAAGGACTCTATCATATAAAAATCTGTTTCCAATGATTTGACAATTAAGTATTAATTAGCTGCAATTATCAGTTACTTGATCTTTTAGTAAGAACTAGCAAAGCTTTATGTTTAGATAACTAGATATACTGAGCAAGATGTTCTTACATGTCATGATATTGCACAGATAAGTGTTACCTCTTTGAGCAAGATGTTTGTATATTACTTTACAAACTGTTATGGTTATTGCTTAAAGAATATTTAGCAAACTTCGTTTACTGTTGGATTTACTTTCAAAATAGCTGGTTCCGTGCTTCTTGGCCCACTTCGTACATGTTGGATTGCTTTCTCCTAACATTATCAATTGTTCTTTACTACTGAACATTTTAGTGCAATAGAATATATAGGATGGAAAGCTAGCACAGTTAATAAAATGGATTAGCTTTACCTTTTCCTGTAAGGAATAATAATTCATTGCTATGGCATTATTCTTGTTTAGTCAATTTATACTAGAGTTTTGTGGCATACAGTACAGGTGGGCCAGTAAATTTTGCCACTGCAGTTTGCATGTGCCTAGGTTTTAGGATGCACTCTTTGATGGATTTAGATTCTTTTCTGACAGCAAAAGTATGATTCACTTTTACATGCTGGCACTGCCTTGCTTGCAGTGAGTTATCATAGTAGTTGTCCTGTGTCTCCCTCATATGTGTCATATTGTTTTAGCTATCTTGTTGCATTACTCCTTGTAATTCCCCTGTTTTTCTATAAGATAGTCTTTACACTGAAGTATGGACCTTCTGAAGCAAACTTGCTTCTTTACCTTGCTCTTATCAATTTGGTGGCCATTCTAAAAATCTGACCCTCCCCACCAAATAATTTCATAAATTCCTGCATAATGTTGAAACATTACATTTCAATTTTCCTTGTAAGAATATTGTGCTATTGCATTAGCATTCAGTAATTTTTTATAGAATACTTATTTTCCTATTTAGATATATGCATCTCCAACCATTGAAAATTTGGTGCTGCTAAATTGTATGCTTTCTGCAGATTGTCTTTTGCTATGTTTTTATTTCATAGGAATTACAAGTTACAGCCAAAAGTGGTATAATTTCTGAAATCTGGTTGCATTTTGCAGGTTACAGAATGTTCAATATGTGACGGAATTAAAGAGTGTTTCAATAAGATGCTCAATTAATAAATTTCGGCTTCATCATCCTCGTGTGACTTCTCAGTTTACATCCCAAGACAAGCCTCTCTTCCAGACAAGTGGCATTGACAGAATCTGAATAGGGATGGCAATGGGTACCCGATACCCGTAACCCGAGGGATAAAATCCCTATTAGGGGATGGGTATGGGACATAAAATATACTCGTGTGTATATAAATGGGTTAAATCCTGTATCCGATGGGTACATGGGTTTGGGTATGGGAACCAGGAACCCATACCCATGTACCCGCAAACCCAACATTTATGTGTAATTTGTGATTCATAATGTGAATTTATTATTTTTTAGTAACTCTAGCTCTACTAAATTTATCAAAATAGACTAGACCAACATAAAATCTTATTTTGTGCATGTGCTAAGTAAAAAATTCTCATCAAAATTGATCAAATTTATCGAAGTATTAAGAATTTTTTAAAGTATCACGGGTATGGGAAACCTGTGGGTACCCGATTACTTGACGGATATGGGTATGGGATAAAACTTCAACCCATCATGAGTATAGGTATGGGTTTGATTTACTTATAGTGGGTATGGGTATAGGACACTAAAACCCGGTGGGTTTTTACCCATTGCCATCCCTAAATCTGATAAATGCTTCTCAAGTTGCGTACTTTACTATGTACTGGTGGACCGGAGCTCATTATTTTCTTATCTCCAATGGTACCATGTATTATTTTTGGAAGGAGTAGCACTATTTTTTTCAGAAATAGATAGCAGATGGATTTACGTGACAAAATCTGGGAAGTAAAATACGATATGCTATTATCTGACATTTTGTGAGTTGGAAGCATATCTCTTGTTTCGCTCAGGTAAAGTCATGGGAAAAAATAGATCAAATAATGTTTGACCCTTTTAATTGTTGCAGGGGTTTTTATATGACAGATGAGATAAGGTTTGTCTCTCTGCTCCTTGATCAGCTGATATTCCAGCATGTTGATACATCTGATTCTTCTGTTTCTTCACTTTGTTTGAGTGTGGCTCTTGTTATGTAATATCGCTGGTTGTGAACTCTTCATACGTATGTGCAATAGAGTTTGTTTTGTCCTTGTTACTTAGTTGTTGTCGCTGCCACTTGTTGTCATAGCTGCCATGGTATACTTAAGCCTAGAAAACGAGTTGCTCCAGTGTTGTCCCTCGCCACTGAAATGGTTGATTCTTAATCTATCAGTTAGGCCATTGTTAGGACTGGATCATGATTATTGGGTCTTCTTTAACTTTCAGGTAGGAAGGCAACCTTGTAGATTTCTTAACCTCTGTTTTTAATAAGAAATTAGTTCAATTTCTTCTACATCTATTGTATCAGTGTTCCTTACAAAATGATTGGCCTGACATTGCGCTGACTCAAATGAGAAATTCCTTTGTTTCTTCCTCATTTATCAGCTCAACCTTAGAGCCTCTGATTGCCTTTTGTAATAAGATTTTGGAGGTTTCAGCTTTTGGATCCTCGTTCCTTTTTCTGGTTTTTCCTCATATCTTGATGTTGTTTCCATCGCTCAAGAGTCATTTAAGCTCTCCTTTCAGTTCCTAAAGTATTTTTTCCTTGCTTTATTTTTTAAAGAGTAACATGCTCAAATATTTTTTTTTTCAAAATTGATGAATAATTTCAAATTTCAGTTTACCTGTGTCTAAATAGTCATGTGTGTTTGAGTCCAATTATTTTAAACATGCAACTTTGTCATGTTTGGCTGCTTAGTTTCTCAGAATCAACTATTCTTTTTGTTCTGACAACGTTGTTTTTCCTAATGTAAATGTAGAGATTGGAAAAAAAAAACTTGCCCATGTCTCATGTTAAGTTATTTAAAGCTTCAGTCTGAGAGACAAAAATTCTTTAAAGCTTCAGTTTGAGAGGAACACCTGGTTCTGCGAAGTACCTCATTATCTTGTGTGTACCTCATAATATGTAAAGTACGACTCGGTTCAGATTAAGAGAGGATATAGCATCCATAATGTATTGATTATGGATTGTTTATTTTCAAATTATTTTATAAATAATATATTGTCATGTCAGATAGTTACAATGCTCACATTGCTGTGAGAGAAAACAGAAAGTGATATTGAACTATAATAATAAGCTCTACATATAAATTTCGTTACAAAGCTCTACACTGTCTATATAATTAATACATGTACATAATCATGGCTCCATAGATATTGAACTATAACAATAAGCTCTACATATAAACTTCATTACAAAGCACAAATAATAATATTTGTCATGTTAGATTCTTATTACATATTAAGTAATCAGATATCATGTAATTATATATACTTTTATATGCATTTTTAACTATTATTATCAATGGAAGCATCTTTCTCTACATGTTTTATTCAACATCAATTTTGACAAACAGGGCGCAAGAGCGCGCCGTATTACACTAGTGATATTGATTGTTCCATTAGATGGCTCATGGCTAGTGCCTTCCATTGCCAGTTTATTTCGATCTATATAATTATTGAATAGATACATAAAAAAAATGCTTTCAAAGGTCAATCAGGCAGGACTGAATCTGTTATGCAGACACAACAAAATCACACCTCAAAGCAACATAGCCTACTGAACTAATCTGAGGATCAAGTCTCTCCTGATTCATGAACAGGTATTTTCGATGAAAACAAAAGAATTGGATACCAGTCTATCAACGACAACAAAACGCCACTCATGAAAGTGACTAGTAAGTTTCTTTCCGTTACTGCAATAATTTGAAGTCAGCATCTCAGATCCTTTTTTCAGTAATGTACCATGCGGAAAGAGCAATTGAGTAACCCACATCTTAAGTTTAATCCAGAGTAAAGGATAACTGAAAAAAAAATTATGTGCAACCTGAAATGAAATTGGAGCATACCATTCCAGACAGCATTACCAGTTCCAAAACAATGTCACACATTTGACTGATCACCAAGATATATGCATACTATTGAAATATATTCTCGTTAAAAAGGAAGATGCGTACTATATACAACTTTTAGAGATCTCCGACACAGTCCCATAAACTCTCTAAATCAAATTAATGGGGTTTAATCTAAAAAACCTTCTCCAACAACTTATAGATTTATTCTCTTCCTAAGTTCACCTCATTTGTAGCTAGAAACAAGGCAGAAATTGGAGATCTCAATCCTTGTATTTAGAAGGGAATTAATATTGGTGTGATACTATATGCTGACGTGACCCAATCAAAAGTTTTCATGATCTATTTTTAGAGAGAACTGTTAGAGGAGACAATAAAACTTCTTTCTAATAATTTTTGAGTTGCTGCTAAAAACATTCTTTTGTGGTTAATTTTTTAGGGAGTTTTTGAAGATGCTCTTATTATATAAGTATACGACACTTGCTACGATAACATTATTAGGATCCACGTATCTCACAAATAATTGACAGTAATGCTCAGTGTTGCGCACACTCAGCTGAGAGACGGACAAGGAACAATGAAGTGAAGAATAGAATAGAACTGACAAGAACACAAGAAATTGAGAATTACTCGAAGTGCCGGAAGTGAAAAATAGAAGAAAAGTAGGACACTCATCACGTCTGCACAGATGAAACGCGCTGAACTCAAGGACAGACATGGCATTAATTCTATATATTTCTCTGAACCTACATCGAGTTCAAGAACCAGAAAGATAGATTCATCTCCCCCAAGTAGCACACTAAGAACCCACAGATGAAGAAAACCTCGACGAGGAGGATGGCCATTCCCAGCCGTGGAATAATGGCGCACCTGGCTGCTGCTCGAGCACGGGAGATCTGGACGACGACGCAGTGAAGCTCAACGCGACGGCCAGCCGGAGAGCTCGATGACTCCCGAGGGAGGAGGACGCTGGCGGCTTGCAGGTGTAGTTGTCGTACCTGGGCGGCAAACAGCTTCTGTTGCTACGACGAGTGGACGAGAATGGAGATGGCGTGTCGTTCAGGATAAGGCAAATGTCAAGGGACTTGACATGGAGTGCTATTCAGACTCATTTGAGCGCATAGAGCATCTCCAAGACCTTCTTAAAAAAAAACTCCTCAAAACTATTTTTTGGGAGAAGTCTAAAAACTATTGGGGTCAAAAAAATCTTTCCTCCTCTAACATTTTCCTTAAAAGTGATTTAATCTGAATTTAAAATAGCCTACGTCAGCTAGGCCTGTTAACTGATCGTCCTCGACTCAACTAGTACTTGTTCGCCACCGTCGCCTCCGACGCAGCGTCGTAGCCTTCGTAAACAATCTGGTCCGGATCAGGTGCAGGCGGCGCATGCGACCGTCGCGTGTCGTTTTCCACTGGCGCATGCGAGCGTCCGCTGCATGCCGCTGGAAGGCCTTTGATGGTAGGAGTAAACAATACATTGTAATCGGTAGGTACACATATGTCACATCGTGTTGACAATTAAACAAAAAATTGAATTCAAAAGTAACAAGTGTGGTAGTAAACACAGAAACAAAGTCAAGGCAAGCTATTGTACACGACAAACAGCCATACCCACTACTTTTCATTCATCATTCTATACTTGTTTGCGAAGGCAACTCAGGTAATTGATTCTGGATGAGCCCCTGCGTTTGTATTGAGTTATTTCAGTATAGTTTGAATTCACAGGAAATTGTTGAGGAGCAGATAACAAAGGTTCTTTTATAAAGACTAATTGTCAACCGCCCACATCCTTGGGAGTTACTGATTACTTTCATTGAACTGATAAATGTGGCTATATTATTCGGTTCAGCTAGCTACAGACAAAAGAGCAGGGGCCGTAGCTAGTTCTTTGGTTTGGCTAGCTGAACTCACAAGAATATGAGCGTGCACAACAAGAGAACACAGGCAATAAGCAATGATGATGAACTGAAGCAGCAAATTTGATCTACATTGAACCTATTCAGATGACCAGAACGCTCACAAAGAGCTCTACCACATCCCACAATGAGCCAGCAAAGTCTACGCATGGCGGAGCAGCAGCTTGACAAGGTACAGGATTCAGACTACTCAACTTCTCAATCCAAAACACACAAGTTGTTCTTCTAGCGATACGGAAACTGATCGCTTCGGAAGGTAGGCAGGCATTCAGTAGAACGTGGTTGACCATCAAGCTCAATCTAATCAGCAAGTCTGGGAGGTAAGGGCCAACATGCTACAGCACCTAATCCAAAACTAAGCACAGCAACAAATCCAGGGGCCAACGTGTTGCTGCTGGACCAAAACGTTGGTACCTCAAAGCTCAACAAGTCCTGACCTTCAAGCCTGATGTCTACGCATGAAAAAAACATGGCAAAGGTACTCAAGGGCAATTTGTCGAACATGCTGCAGGCGGCAGTAGATCTCGTCCTAGGAGAAGAGACAGGAAGCGGTGCAGATGCTGGTGCTCACCGCTGCGGAGAGATTGACCACCGGACGCAATGTCACACCCCGCCGCCTTGAGCAGATCTCACCAACGAGTGGCACGAACACGATCTTGACAACCGCAGTCGAGGAGCCCAACGGTACCGACGTCGCACCCAAACGCGACGCGCCCCAGGCGGCAGAGCAAGGACGGCGGCGGATCTTCCGCTGATGCGGGGCGTTGGGGAGGCGGCGAGCCGCGTGTCGTGCACGGAGGTGGGGACGAGAGGAGGAGGTGGAGCCAGCGCTTTGTCACCGGCGGCAGACGGGAACGCGAGGCGGAGCCGGCGGCAGAGCAATGGCGACGATGGATCTTGCTGTGAGGACGACCAGAGGCGGGTCGAGAGACGAGGGAGGCCGCTGCAACGGGCGACCTCGGCGAGGCCGCGTGGGGACGAGCAGAGGCGCTGCGACAGCGACCTCGGTGAGCTGGCGTGGGGACGAGCGGAGGCGCTGCGACGGGTGACCTCAGCGAGGCGGCGGGGTGTCTTTTCGCGGGCACGGAATGGCGCCAATAATTGCCGCCAAGGCGGGAACAGTCGACTGGGGATTCTGATTTCTTCTCTTCATTTACCCACAATTGAGGATGGTTTAATGAGGGGATAAAAACAAGAAGATATTTAGGGGAGCTGTTAGAAAATAATTTTTATAATAAATTTTAATAATTTAATTTAGAGATGGTTATTGGAGAGCTTTTGAAGATACTCGGCGTGTTTGATTCTCCTTTTATCTACTATTGCTTATGAAAAAAGTCTAAAGTCAAACGAAACAACATGGTTATGGGTTCGGTTTTACTTAGGGATGCCAATTCGGGTCTGGTGTGCGGAGCCCCGCTAGGTTTGGCATCCGTCAGGTACGGGTGCGGGTGCACTTTCTCCTTCGCAGAGCTCACCCGTACTGGTTTCACACAATTGCGAGGTGGCTGTTAGTTTTTTCTCCCACTCGAGCATGCCCCGCGGGACTTGAAAAAAGACCCACCAAAAATTTTAATTAAATATTTATTTGTGAGAGTGAGAATTATGTGTGTGTACTTATATTATATTATTATATTATATCTACTCTTATTATTTGGTTGAAATATTCATGGCATTAGATTTTCTGTCCTACGCCCCCGCCGGTGCTGTCCCGTGGATTAGTGCGTGAAATCGGTTCGGATTGTTACCGAACCGACCGATCGACCGAGGGTGTTCAGCTCGAAAACGGTTGCTCACCTCACATAATCCTCGAAATCGAAAATGGCTTGGGATAGTTGACATCAGACATGGCTTCGAAATCGGTACACCATTATCCGTCGGCTCGGGATATACCGACGTTGTCTACGGATTTAGCCGATTAGCAGCACTCGGATATTTGCAGCCAGTCTACGCCTCGGTGGATCGGCCGTCTCTCCGTTCTTCCGACCTAGGCCAAGGGAAGTAAAATCGAATGATCGATTGAGGGAGGAGTGCTAGCTGGCCATGGGGACTCCATTCGTGTCGATTAGCAGCGAGTTCTACCATTACCGATGGTGGATTGGGCGGCTGCGGACGACAGGGTGGAGGCGGTGTGCTTTCAAGTTGGGAATGAGACAGATATTCACGAGAAGAAAAGGTATAGGGCATGTCACATGGGGCCAACGTGGGGGAAAATATTAGTCTACCAGATAGGGGTAGGGGGGGGGGGGTCGTCGCTGCCGGTCGACCGGACCGAAGCGACGCTGGCCGCCGCCCCATCGGCCCACCGGCCCACTCGGCTCCGACGCCGTCCCCGGCGTCGTCGTCACCCGCCAGCCGACTCTAACCGCCGCCCACCACCACCACCGTCGGCCGGCGGCGCCACGCCGCCTCGCCACACCGCCCGCCGCCGCCGCCCGCCATGCCGCCACCACGCTAACTGGTCGGCGACGCGACGCCGCCGACCCCGACCCACCGCTGGGTCGCGGCCGCCGCCCCCGGCCGGCCGGTCCCCCCTCTATGTCCGGGGAGCATAGAGGCCCGCCGGCAACCCGGACCCCCTAAAGAGATTCTCGGGTCGCCGGCGTCAAGGGTAGCTGTCGGTGAGGAAGGTGGAGGCGGGAGGAGAGGGAAGGGGGGGAGGAGGGTGTCCGACGTGAGCGTCGGGTCCAGGTAACCGAAGGCGATGAATCCCGCCAGATAGGTGCTACTGAAAGAGAAAAAAAAAAATTAACCATCGGCAATGCGTTTGTGAGTGACCACCGTTTGCTCTATGTTAACACTTAACATGCATAATTAGTACTTTTGCATCAGCTGTTTAATTTTTCATAATGATGCTCCTGTTATGACAAAATTCCACTAGATTTATACGAAATGGATAATCATTGTAATTTTACATAATTTCAAAAATAGTTATTCATTCCCGCACCGATAGTGTTTTGTATTCGTTTTGTATCTGATGCTGATAGTATCCGTGTTGTATTCGTATCTGATACAATCCGTGTCCGAATTTGAATCCGATATAAAATAAATATGATGATTTTTCCAAATTAATTTCCAATTGTTTGTTTAGGCAACTAATTGAAGTTTAATATCTAATGTCCAAATAATGTATGTGGAGAGTAAAACTATTTGTGTCTATATATTTGTATTTTTTTTATAAAACTCGTAGCAATGCACGGGTATTTTGCTAGTGTTAACTATTAAGTGATAAATAAGTTAGTATTTTTTTATTATATAAAATATGCTAAAATAATAAAAAATTAAACTAAAGGTGTATTTTTTCATGTATATAAAGAACCCGTGGGGGACTCGTCACCCGCCGAAACCTGACGGGTGCGGATGCGGGTGGGGGTTTTCACCCGCAACATTTCTTATCGTGGTTGGGCTTTTGCTCCACCCGCCTTTTTGCCATCCCTAGTGTTACTTAAAAAAAGCAGCTTTTATCGTAGCTCATTTTTCACAGCAAGGCAAATAGGTGCTTTGTAACAGAATCGCCTTACCAACAGAGACGATTCCGTTCCAGGATCTTTCTCGGATGGCAACACGCGCTATGACACCTAATAGTATAACACATGACAGAATAATATAGTTGAAACAAGAATATAGATAGAGTACAGAGTTTTACATAGATCCGAATTGAAATTTACAAATTAGAGTTTTAAAAGTGCAGAAGCAGAATAGTTCATAATAGATAAACTAGTTCGATAAAAAATATAAGATACAGTCGTACTCTCACGACGATACACAGTAATAGTAGCCAACCTTGATTGATGTCATGCCCTTGACTCCGTGCCAGCGCACAAAAGCCCACTTCTCATCATTGTTGGTGCAAAACTTCCATTCAATATTCTAGCAATCAGGACACTGGTCTTCCCAGCGGAACCTCCCACCGTAATGGCAGCCTCCATCTTGATCGTCTGAAAATCACATAGAGCTACGCCCTGAGCAACTAATACTCAGCAATATTGACTCATGAAAATGGCCATCTACAGCCGACTTCTAGACATGCATAGGCTAAAGGTAGGGTTTATGTTGCCAAAAAGGCAGTCTAAGAGTGGATCCTTGTTTTCAAGTTTTAGCAGCAAGTTAAATTAACATGTAAAATAATAAATTTAGATTGCACTATAACTACAACAATTATGATTGTAATACAATTAATAATAATTTCATATAACAATATTGAACCCATTTATTATATTATTAGCCTAACTACGTTTCGGCGGAGTGATCAAGTGATATTGCACTTGAATCGATTTACATCTTACATGAGAAATCTGCTTGCACGATTCATACGCGCTTCATGGAAGTCGCATGGAGCAACCTTTCGTATACGATACCACAAGGTCTTTCACGCCCGACTACCCCGAGAAAGGTCCCCAACGTGATGCGTCTCGTCCCACCATCCGTGGGTGGATTATTCCCTCCCCTTGCCCTAGTTCCACCAAACAAGGGAGCAGGGTACCTTTCGATCAGACAGTAGTCGTAGTTACGTTAGTTTACTGGACCCATAACTCTAGCAAGCAAATAGTACGTTTAAACTTAATCCCATGGATCGGACATGACGCGGACTTTAGAGGACTCAGATGGGGCTACCTCCTTGAACACAAGTTGTCCTTCCCTTTCCACCTAATTTCCCATCCGGTCTTCTTTGTTATCCCAATCCAAGTCTTTCTCTAAATAATCCCCAATATTATATGACTCGACTACGAGTGGCCTTCCACCACTCGCTGACTCTTCGCCCTAATTAAGCAGAGCCACTACCAACTTAAGGCTACCATTCAGTAAAGGGATCCTACTGCAGTTCTGTAGTTTCGAAGCAACTCTTATAACTTAATGCACAAGCCTACATCACACTATCTAGTGTTAAATTAAAAATGATAAAACTGGTGGAATGTACCAGGGCTTGCCTTGAGGCTCTTCCTGGTAAGTGGGATCATTGTCTTGTCCTTCTGGCTCCTGCTTCGATCCAGCCTCCACGTGGTTCACCTCGGTATCTACATGATGCAAATGCAATGACGTGCATGAGAGAAGATTTATGGCAGTCTACTTAAGTAAAACTGATAGGTATGATGAGCACGGGGTGTGTTGATAGTTCAGGACATATAAAATATATAGTAGAGGCATAAGGTGAGCGTATTTAGGGTATTTTCTTCATGGACTCTAGTACATAGAGCGGTAACGGAGTACAAGGTACGAGGTGTTATGATTGCGAGCAATAAAAATGGGTGAGGCACAAGGACAATGGGTAATGAACGGAAGAATGTTTTCAGTTTGTTCAGGAGGTTGCTAAATAGGAAAGAACATATATGTTATAATGCTTAAAGTACCACTATGTGACTAATTAAAATACTAAACCTTAAGCCAAATAATTATTTACAGCATGGTTCTGACAAATAAATGAAGATGGGTAATTTATTATAGATAGTACATGGCAGGGTGACTTACTTGCTAAGTTTCAACAACTCAACTATGAGTGGCAGGGGTTAATAATTTTTATTAATTAAAACAATGAAAAAAGGGCAATTAATTAATTTGACATGGTTCTGCAGGAGAGATGCCCATGACCAATTTTCTATAGGTAGATTTAGAGTAGGAGTTTTGAGCCAATTTTCAGTCACATGCACTGAGCCAATAATTATAAATAATTAATCTAGTAAAAATATCATATAATTAGTTATGATCAATATACTGGTAATTTTAAATGTGTGGCCTTGCAGGGTGGTTAGGAAGTGCTGAAGGAGATGAACCTACCAAATATTCAGAATTTATAAGTTTCATAGATTTATTTATGAATTTATCAGTGCTTCATTTATTTATTTTAGTTATGATAATAATGTTAACAATCAAGGTGGTTTAGCACTTTAGTTAAGTACTACATGACCATATGAATCCACAAAGATTTATATTTCCCCAAAACCCTTAATATTTCATGAGATATGCATTTATCAAGTCAATAGCTATTTCCTGGAATTTTTAAACGGGAAATAAAAGGAGAAATTCCTGGACCAATAGATTTGGGCCACACCGAGGCCCAGAGAGCCTCCGCCATTGCAGATCCGGCCCAAAGCCAGGCCGAGCGCGACGAGCGCGTGAGCCGGGGCGGGCGTGGGGGCGCGGCGCCGCCGGCGAGCCAGAACGACGGCGGGGTTGGCACTCACTCCGACGAGGACTGAAGGTACCCGGCAGGTGCGCGGTGCGTAGACGGAGTGCAAATGGCTCACCAGGCAGGGGTCTCGGCGCGCGCGGCGGAAGACGGCGAACGATGGGGGTGGAGGCGACGTTCCCGATGCGGTGCTGCACGAACTTGAGCCTACGGAGGTCAGGACGATGTGAGCGGTCCATGGGAGGTGTCCGGAGGAAGTAATCGGACGGGATATCACCGCGGCGGAAGAAATCGAAGAATGGCGAGGTGGTCGGCTTCGGGGAAGAAGAGACCAAATCCGCTGGCAACGCTGTGCGAGGGTTGCAGCAAGCTCGCGGGGAAGGAGATGGGCTCTTAGCGGAGCTGTGGGAGGTTTCACCCGAGACGGGAAGGCGGGGTAGCGGCGGCGATGCGGAGCTCTGTCGCGAGCGGCTATGGCGAGCGGGAGTGAGAGACAGACAGAGAGAAACGAGAGCGAAAGAGGAGGGGGGACGCACTTTTCTTGTTATTTTTGTAGTTTTAAAAATGTAGCTCCCTAGGAGAAATTACAAAAGGAGGGGGGGGACGCACTGTTCTTGTTATTTTCGTAGTTTTAAAAATGTAGCTCCCTAGGAGAAATTACAAATATATATAGGACCCTTAGGTTGGGCTCTAATTAATAAAAATGATAAGGATCAACCATTGGCATTTGAATTTGAACATGAATGTTTCAAAGAGAGGTAGTTTTGACCTTTTGGGCATAAAATCCTGATAAAATCCTTAAAATTCTATTTGACAGCAGCTATAACATATAGTTTTGTTAAACCCATGTTATATTGAGAAATCTGAACTTGTAGATTAAAGGACATGCAAATTTGTTTGAATTTGGTTTGAATTAGGCAAATTTCAGTTTAATTCTTTTGTTGTATAAGTTCTCATACTTGTGGGGAGGGTTCTAAAGTGTTATGCTAGTTATTAAACATGACATCAGGGGTGTCACATGCTTTATTAAACATGACACCAGGGGTGTCACATGCTTTCACCGACTGTGAGGTGGAGAATTTGAGAAAATTAACCCACCATGTCACTCATTATGAAAATAACGGATGAAGTTCCCCAACCATTCTGCCAGTCTCCTGCCTTGCCGTCTTGTCGCGCAGGCTTGGAATCACGAAGGAGAGGGAGCAGCACTGGCACGCGGGTTCGGAATCAAGAGCGAGAGGGAGCAGCGCTGGCGCACGGATTCAACATTGAGAGAGGGAGAGGGAGCCATGAGGTCGGCCCTCCACCGCCGCGGTGAAGTAGTCCACCGCGAGCTCGGCCCTCCATCATCGCGAGCGACCTTCTGCCGACGCGGGGGCGAAGTAGGCTGTCACGAGCTCGCCCTATGATGCCGCAGACGAGCTCCCGCGCTCCACCAGGTCGGGCGGGAGCTCCGCCACCGTGGGCTCCTCGACCATCCATCGCCTCGGGCAACTCCGCCGCCTCGGGCGACTGGCCTACACCGCCACTTGGGGTGAGCTCCCAGCGAGCCAGATCTAGTGCGTTGGAGAAGAAGAGATCAGAACGAGATTGACACGTGGGTCCTGACATGTGGGTTCTGCTGATAGCTTCTTTGCTAAAGAGCCACAACCATTCAACCAAACGGCTTTTAGATTTGGCAGCGTATCCTGTGCAAACCGGCCTCTTTGTGCAAACTATGCAAACTAAACCACGAGCCGCCGGATGGGAAGACGATGGTTAGATGGAGAGGCCTGTCATTAGCCCATCTAATCATGTTTATTTTGCAAATCACTCCCTAATCGTGTTTATTTTGCAAGTCATCCCATCGTTCGCCCGCCCGCTCCTGTAACCGATCGCAAAGGGATCGCTCGCGCGCAGGCAGAAGGGATAGCGGAGCGCTCTCGACTGCCGGCAGGAGGAGGCGAAGGCGGGTCGCCGTCGGAGATCAACGCCGTGCCCATGGGAGATAAACGGCGCGTCCAGGGGAGATCAAACGCTGTTGCATTGCCATGCATGACCCAAACACGTGAGCTTGTTTCGTTTGCTTAGACTGAACGATCATGACGAACTCTCCGAAGATGCCATGCCTTCACACCGCAGACTCACAAGCCTGAACGAAACAAGGGATCGTCACCTGAACATCCTGAATAAAATCTACTCTCTTTCTGTCAATGTTGAACAAGCCTCTACTTGTATGAAGAATCCATCAAATCCTCTACTCGTATTTCTGGTACTACTGAAAAAATCATCTAGAACATGACTATCTGCAGGCGTAATCACTTCATATCTGGTCGATGAACCACCATGACCCCATGGACGCTACGCCAGCGAACAGAAACCAGAACCCCGCATGACGATGAACAGTAGCAGCATGACAACAGTGTACTTAAAACATTTCAACCACTAAAAACTGACACCCAAACAAATGTGGTGTTTACAAAATCATCAGCAATTCAAGCCCTTTTGTTTGGGCAATTGCGTGCATCATGATCTCCTATGTGCTTGCATTTTCCACACTTCCTTTTTTTTGGAATCTTCTTCTCCTTGCTTTTCTGAATTCTTTTACATCTTCCTTTGGACTTGATATCATTTGGTAGATGTATATTGATTTCATTAGGAATTTTGCTACCAAGAAATGATTCAAACTCATCCTGTTTACTAACCATAGCAGCGGGAACGATCTTTTTGAGAGGTTCTACTAGGTTCGATAAACTAGAATCTAAAAAGTCAATCCCTGCTTCAGAGTTCTTGGCCATTTGGATTAGATCTTCAAACTTGTTGCGTGAATCAGAAATTTTTTTTCCGCAGTGCCACCTCCATAGGATCTTTAGCCTTTTCATCTAGAAGGTTGCCTTCATCATCAAAGAACACTTCTCTGTGTAATCAAAGATCTGATCAACACTATAACCATACAAAACAAAATAGCCATACCAAAAAAAAAAAACAGTCGTGCGGACTAACCTTTTACATCTTTTCTCAAATCTCTTCATAATATAAATCGATGGTATCTCATTTTGCTTCTCGGCTCTAAGCACTTGTACGATATGACGACATGGGATGTCATAGGACTCATATAATTTACAAGAGCACCTACCAAACATGTTTGACTTGTTCATCTGAACAACTCGTTCTTTTCCAGATTGGCTACTGATGGTGAAATATTTTATATCTTCATATTCTGAAATACCTTGAATAATGTAATGGTCTCTTGCAGCTACCATTTGTTCCTGAATTTTTATGAAAACTACATGTGTATATATCACAGTACATTGCTTCTCCATGGCCCATGGTGTTATCAATTTAGGAGTCCTGTGAAGACTTTTATTGTCGGCTAACAACTCCTCTTGGCGCTGACACTCCAAAGCTGTATCAAACCTTAGCCAAAACTCAACAAAGTTCAACTTTCTATGAATGAAACGATTGAAAAATGAATTTGCACTCTCCGATCGTGATGTAGTTCTAAGTATTCCTGCTAGAGGTATGTCCAAAAAGTATAACGGAATCCATGGTTCGCGAATGGCAAACCTAGTGGAAAACCAATCATTTCCCATGAGTCCATAATCTGTTATGATAGAATTCCATTGTGATACAAAATCATCTGAATTCTCAGTTCCCCAAACACACTTGTTTACTCTGTCCCAAAAAACTTCATCTCCACTTATAGAGGGTCCGACCTTCTTAGATACTTTTTCCATGATATGCCACATGCAAAGTCTATGAGCTGTATTTGGTAGAATCTCACCAATTGCAACCTTCATGCTTGCATCTTCATCTGTTGTGATTAGATGAGGTGCTACTCCACCCATAGCCTTAAGAAAGGTCTTAAACAACCATACATATGGCTTGATCCTTTCATCTGCTAAGAAGGCTACGCCAAGGAAAACACTTTGCAAATGATGATTGACTCCTGTAAATGGCACAAATTTCATGTTATATTGGTTGGTGGTATATGTTGCATCTACCGAAATCACATCACCAAAAATACTATAGTTTTTCCTGCATAAAGCATCTGCCCAGAATACACGAACAAGTTGTCCTTGTTCATCCACCATAAACTCATAAAAGAAGGCAGGATTTACTTCCTTCTTTCACTCAAGTTGTGCCACAAACATTTGTGCATCTGCATCCTTGATTTTGGATCTGAGATCACGGTAATAGTTTTGAAGGTCCTTCTTTGTGCACCCAACATTCTCAAATCCACCATCACTGACATGAAGAAGTCGATATGCCTGTGAGGTGCCAATGCTAGCCTTATGACAATTGAACAAAGTACCCCTTGCCCTCTCACTAACATTACGGTTGGATCTTAGCAAATGCCTCTTATCTGGCAACATAAATCCATGGTTGTGCTCCTCAACCATTGAATTTATTCGATACTTCTTGTCAGTGTCAAGCTTCACAACAATATGTGCCGCACAACCACATCTGGATTGCATCACATTTGGTGCCTTTATTTTTTTCACGGATTCATGAGAAACATTGTCGATGCTATCATCTTTATCATCTTTGGCATACCCTTCCCTTGAACAAGAATACCGCTTGAACACTATTTCCTTATTTTGCTTCTTGTGCTGATTAACACGAACAGAGAAACCAACTTCATGTGCATATGATTTGTAAAATTTCTCGACATCTATGAGTGTGTCAAAGACCATTCCAACCATAGGCTTTAAGTGTTCTTTGCAACTTCCTGTTATACTCAGGGAAGATGTTGGCCGTGGTGTGCTTGGTTGTTCAAGATGAGCTCCAACTCCTGCGTCGATGTTGTCGATGGTGATGACGGCATGATCCATGCCTGCAGGAGAAGATAACGCTGATCAAAGTCAAGATGAGCATGCATGGACAAGAGTAAAGTAGAAGGGAGCAATCATTTTGTCTACGGCAACACCTATCGAACAATAACAAGAAGTAAACTGTCCTTGTCCATGAATGTACAGTCGAAACATGTTCACTGGCCTGCCTGCTGGATTAAGCAACCAAAAACTGAACCTAGATGGAAGTGTAATTAGGCTCCAGCAAGCGACATCCACAGCGAAGATAATTCAGCAGCTAAACACACAGAAAAATCCCGTGCCATAAGCAGATGTCCTTTACCCGCAGACAGCGGCATAACATCCTCAAACTGGCCGCGGCTAGCTGAAACTACCTGCTGCGCAAGTACTACGGAACCCAACAAGGAAAGCTCAACCACCTGAATCGGCACCAACCCTATGTCTACGGCAACACCAATTCGTCAAGTCTCATACTACTCACCTATA
This sequence comes from Eleusine indica, assembly GCA_030378355.1. NCBI lineage: Eukaryota > Viridiplantae > Streptophyta > Magnoliopsida > Poales > Poaceae > Eleusine > Eleusine indica. Next base: position 40,318,486 of record CM059501.1, on the reverse strand, counting down.
TCCGTGGCAGTTACAACGTCGTGCATGGCTGCGATCGGCGCTGTCTTCCTTGGCGGCGAGGGCGGGTCTTCCGTGGCCGTGAGGGCGATCGGGCGGGCGGACGAACATGGGCGGCGGCGGCGAGCGATCCCTTTCCGATCGGTTACAGGAGCGGGCGGGCGAACGATGGGATGACTTGCAAAATAAACACGATTAGGGAGTGATTTGCAAAATAAACATGATTAGATGGGCTAATGACGGGCCTCTCCATCTAACCATGGTCTTCCCATCCGGTGGCTCGTGGTTTCGTTTGCATAGTTTGCACAGGGAGGCCGGTTTGCACAGGATACGCTGCCTTTAGATTTCTCACAGCTGATAGCTTCAAGCAATTTTTTTCACAGCCATAGCCCACGGTAGCTTTTTCTCACAGACATAGCCAAACCAAACACACTCTAATTTGGTTGGTTAGAGCATCTCCAGCTCACCCATCAAAATTAAGCCCGTAAACTTTATTTTACAGACGGCTCTCCAAACTTTATGAGTCCAAATTTATCTCTTACTCCGGCCTATCTTACTAAATCCGAACCCCAAATTTGTGTGACAGTGGCCATCGCATCAATTTGCATCTAGGACATCCTCCTTGTGTTGCCGCCTCCTCTCCTCTCCGATGCCACGCCTGCCTCGCCCCTTCCGTCCCATCGACATCGTCATCGAAGGTTGCTCGCCGACATCGTCCCCGTAGACTGCTCACTGCTGCCTTGTCCCTTCTCGCTGCCGATGCCTGCCCTGCTCTGTGCCGATGCTCGTGTCTGTGCCGATGCCTGCCCATGCCCGCCCTTCTTGCCCATGTTTAGAAGAGGATAGTAGAGGAGCAAATCTGAGGGTTTGAACTAGAATTTGGTATCCTATAAAAAATAGAGGACCTGATAGTGGGTCGGCTAGAGCTGTTCTTTTTTGGGAGTGACTAAAAGAACAAATAGAGGCTCATTTTATTAGTGGAGTGAAAATGATCTTACCCGCTGTGATTGGCGAATGCTACTGTTTGTCGTTATTTGTTAGGTACAAAATAGTACATATCTTTTTTGTCTAAAAACTCATTTGTTTGTCGTTACTGATTCTCATATTCTGGTTTTATTTAAAAAATTTTAGCTCTTTTCTTCAAAGGAAGCCTAATTCTTCTATAAAATTCTAATCATTTCATCTTGTATTTTGTCCGCCTTGAAGTGACGACTAATTGATAACTGATTGATTATCATTTACACTTATTAACACTGTCTTCATGTTTATGACCCTATGGACACTTCTTTTTTAAAAGAAAAATAGAGAAGTCAATAAAATATAAGAATTTATTGCAACTCACCAGATATCTTACTCACTTTAATTTCTCAGCCCAATTCTCTCTGGGTGTTTGGGTTCGGTGTGTGCTTGAGAAAGCTAGTGTATAGAGATCAACCAAACAGCAATCATTGAGTAACAAATTTTTTAGCTAACAAAATGTAGGACAGCATCTCGGATCTCTTATGAATGCAACCTGTGCAAAGAACATGGAGTAAGTACAGTTCAAAGTTTATTTCAGCCCACCGAATGAATTGTAAGCATACCAATCTAGGGGAAACTTTCAATTCCAAATATGCTGCAGTTGACAAGCATAATGACATCATGTTTACTGTCATTATTAAAATATACTCCATCCATTCTGAAAATAATGTCGTTAGGACAGCAAAATTAGTTCAAATTTGAACTAATTCTACTGTCCTAACGATAACATTTCTGGAATGGAGGAAGTACGTCACTAGTCTCCAGATTCGTCTTTATCACAGAAATCGTGGTACTCATTATTGTGCCCCAGCTTGACAGATGCTGTTTACACCAGGACAACCAACCATGGCTGCTACTGTGCCACTAGTCATTGACAAGCAGGTCCCACCAATGGTAGGTGTGTTCTCTCCCGCTAACTAGTGTATATCTACAGTTTCTAGGAAAAACAATAGGGACCAAGTATTGGCAGTGTTGCTGGAGTTGACACTTCGATTTACATGGCTTGATATTTAGTCGGTCGTCAGACTCACATGCTGAACTGGCCTGGTCGCCTCAGGCATTTGGTCGAGCCGGTGCTACAAGCCAGAGGCTGCGCAACGTTGAGTCCATATGAAACACTTCGCTCTTCTAGTCGCATTACATAGGAACGGCCTCTTAAACCACGTTATGAAACTAAGTAGTAACTAGTAAGGGTATATGATTTACAGCAATAAACCAGGTGGACTGCATGGCTGAGGCAATAGAAGAATACCAGCTAGTTCTGCATTAAAGCAATATTAGAAGCATGGTGACCAGTCCAGGTATCTGAACGGACAAGCATAACTGAAAGTAGACCAGTACGTTAGGACATCAGGGGCGAGGTAGTCAAGTCCAATTGGATGGCCAAAACAACCCACAATACCAATTTTTGCTAATTTCTGCAAACTGAAGGGACCCATGACCGCAAGTCAAAATACACACCAACAGAGCTTCAGCCTTGCATTTCCCCCACAATCAAGAGAGCGCATCATTCTGGAGACAGATGCAGCTGATCTCCACCGAGCCCTCACTACTGAAGCATTGGATCGTAGTGTTGATGGGAGTCTGTTTCAACAAATCAGATGCTTAATTTCCTCAGCCTTTGATTCCTGTATTGTTCGGCATTGTCCGAGGAGCTGTAACAAAGTGGCTGATTGCCTGGCAAAGTATGGGGTGAGCATGGTTAGCTCGGGCTCAAAAATGTTCATGAATCAAGTCCCCGCATTTGTGACTGAGTTCATCTCCGGCGATATGCTCGGAGTTTGTACGAATTAAAACCCCAGTGGTTTGATATCAAAAAAAAAAAAAGAGAGTACATCCATTGACCTCCCAGCAACACTTGTTGAAGTCCAGCTAGAACCTGTGCAGAAATAACCAACATCAGACTTCAGTGCGAACGGTACAAGCTTAAAAGTTGGCATCCATTGACCTCCCAGCAACACTTGTTGAAGTCCAGCTAGAACCTATGCAGAAATAACCAACATCAGACTTCAGTGCGAACGGTACAAGCTTAAAAGTTGGTAATTTAAAGTTTTTGCATGAAATTGAGCTAAAACCTTGAACAGTTATTTCAAGATTTGATATCCAACCATTCCGAATATTAAAAATATCATTTGTCCATGCTAGCAGGTAGCTAACGTACCGATTTATTGTGCCACCCAGGTGGATGTTGATATGTTTCATGAATCTACCAAGGAACTTCAAAATGTACCAAACGCTCTCGTCAAGCTCTTCGCATTGGATTTCAACCGCAGTGAGCAGTACAGATATTGCAGGCTGCTCCATTCGAGAGTGACCACCTGTTTCTTCAGTCCATTTATATCCCTTTAGCAAAAAACAAAAGAAAAGAAAAAAGTTTTTTTTTAGCAAAAAAGTTTTCCCTTTAGCAAAAAAGAAAAGAAAAAAGTTAATCAAGACCAATTCATCATGCATAAAAGGAATATTTACAAGATCAGTTGGAAAAACGTAAAAATATGTGCTCATAAAGATCAACCCTAAATGCATAACTAAAAAATTCACCAAGATCAGACCATGATAACTTTGAGGATACAATTAGTAAATGTTCGAAAAACATATACCCCAGATAATTGAAGGGTCAACTTCTCAAGAACTGGTGAGCGCTCTAGAATGCAAACTAGAGATTGGAGGTCAGTAGCCTGGCCAGGCACTTTCAGCAGCAATGTCTTCAACCTACTAAATGTATTCCCAGAATAAGCTGTGCAAGGTGCAAATTAGTAGGAGTCATTAATAATTAACATTGGAACTTTCAAAGTATCCCTTTGGAGCATTGAATAGGAATATGAATAAATCTTAAGGTCCACTGCTTGATTCTACAACACGGAAGCTATAGCAGTTACAAAGATTTGCTGTCCCAAGTGCATTATACCCTATCACTCTTCACAACTCACAACGCTCCATTGATTCATGCATCATGTAAATGTATCTTACTACTAGAACGACCAAAAAAAAGTGGGGTGGGGTGGGGAGCGAATTAGATCTAAATTACATAATCTTGTACTATGCAGGAAATCAAACAGCAAACTAATTATACAGGCTTAATTCCGCAACCTCACTCATGTGCCATGCTGGAAGTCTGGCGAACACAGTTGCAGTGGTGGGTTAGGAAGCATGGTGAGGCAGCAGACTTCTTACTGACAGTAATATGAAGATACTTGCATTAACAACATCCAAAATCTAACACACCACTATCTCATTGATATACATGACATGTGGTTCATCATGTAGAAAGAAAAAACCGTTACTGTAAGAAATAAGGAATAAAAGGAAAGATAGTTTATAAACTAAAATAGAAGTTTCTGACATACCGTCCTCCGGTAGGGAATTATTCGTTCCAATTTTGTAGCACTCGACAAACCTCCAAGAATGTCACAGCAATTCAGACAAGAGTCACAACATTTATGAGCACCACCATCCAGGGTTGAAATAACCGGAGTTAACCGGCCGGTTAACCCGGTTAAGCGGAAAACCGGTCCGGGCTGTTTACCCCGGTCGGACGGTTAACCCCCGGTTATAATTTAAATTTTTTTAAAATTCAAAAAAATTTAAATCGGACGAAACCGGTGTAACCGACCGGTTAACCAAATAACCGACTAGTTAACCGGTAAAACCACTCAAAAACCGATATTTTTGAATTTAAAAATATATATTCAAAATATATCACTAAAACCGATCTAACCGACCGGTTAATCGGTAAAACCGCTTAAAAACCAATATTTTTGAAGTTAAAAATATATATTCAAAATATAGCACTAAAACCGATCTAACTGACCGGTTAACCGGTCACCGACCGTGCGCCAACCAAAACGCCTTTTGTCCGGCTAACCGGCTGGTTATACCGGTCCGGTCAGTTATGTGAACCTTGCCACCATCACAGTAATCCTCGGGGCCCAGGGTGAAAACTGCTGTTTCTAGTGAAGGCATACTTTCAAGCAGAGGAACTTTTCCGATGACATCGAAAAGTTCCAACGAGACAAGGCTTGGAGTAGCAATATGAATTCTGTTGGGGCTTTCAAAAAAGCACTGCGTGATGCTCAGATGCTTCACTGACTGGGACAAAATCCTATCAGTGTATAGGTCGCAGTCTGTTATCCAAAGATTCTCCAATGCTGGGCATCTTTCAAAATCAAGGAAGTTCTCCCTCAAATCCAGCATATGAAGCACCAATATTCGCAAATGCACTGAGAGCAGACGACGGCCATCTAACGGGGTACGTTAGCCGATAACGAGCATCTTAGTTTGACAGAACAAAAGATGCTGGATGCAACTGTTGATATACGTAATAACATCACCTCCGTAGGGATGGCAACAGCCACGGAACAGGACCAAATCTAGAGCCACACTGGGATTTCGGAGGAGCAGAGCAGGAGCCCATCCATGAAACTGCGATAACCAGCGGCACCGATCCTGTGCCCGCCCAGATCCAAGGCGTCGAGGCAGAGGCGTCGCATGTCCACTCCACAGGTGGCGCTAGCGCCGGGCGAGCACGCTGGTCCGCACGGCGTTGTCTGCGGGAAGGAAACCAAGGACGTGCTCGAGCATGCCATCCGGCAGTGCGCTGATCCGGTCCTCCAGGCCTGGCTTCGCCGGTTTCTTGGCCCCGCTCGTCTCAGCCATTCCGTCGAACAGTTGGCGGCCACTAGGGTCCTGCAGGACACGACGGCAATATTGCTAAGGGAAACGGATATAGAACGGCAGAGGAAAACCCCAAACCCAGCAGCACACCTTCACCGCCTGTGATGGCGCTGCCCAGCGGTGGTGTGGTCAGGTGAACAACCCTATCGTCTCACGGTGAGAAAGTGGAAGGTCAATATTATTGAAGAGGAAATAGGATGATGAAGGATTCTCTCCTTAGGATTGATTCACTAGCATGCAACCTCATTCTTATCAACTCAAATGATGACTCTAATATTCTATAAGATATGGTGGTTTCGTTCACCCCGGTAGTCACTACAGAGGCTATTAGCTCCCCACTGGTTTCTTGCACTATGTAATGGGCAAAAGTGTATTGACCGATACATTAATGAAAGAGATAGATAGATGTGCAATAAAGTTCATCACATAGATTAAATTCATCGAGAGAGTATCAACAAGTATGAGAGTTACATGACCAAATCCCCGCACCAGAGAAGAGAATATGAGACTACTCACTCATCCTTCTGCTAAACATAGCAGAGGGGGTGAGAAATAGCGCTGGAACGCGCACGAGCCGATCGGCGTAAGCGTCGCGCCGATCGGTACGACCTCCCTTCTGGTGGATCTCGTCGGTGTTGACGAACCTACGCCGCCAATATCCTGGAACCCTAGTTTTAATAACTGATTCTCGCGATTGCCGTCTCTCCTTGTGCGCCTTGGCTCTTTGATAGTTATCTTCCTTTTATATTCGACGGGATTAGGTCAACTTCCACCGACTCTAACTCATACTGGGCTGGGCCTTCGGCTTTCCTGGACCGGATCATGTTTTAGTCATCTTTTCCTCCTATGCCGATCAGTGCATGGGCCACGCCAATCGGCGCAAGCCGTGTCTTCTCTGGTTTCTTTTCTAAGTCGGTTCCTCTGTCTTCCACAGCTTCCATGTGGGTCTTTTCCTTCGAGATAAAGTCTTGTACTGCTCGTTGAGATCTTGAAGTTTTATAAATCTTCTAGGCAAATATCTTCAAGTGTCTTACGCAGATAAACTTCCATAAACATGTGGAATGGCCCTTGGTCACTGCTATGGGTCAAAACACCTTTGCGCCGATCGGCTCATGGACTGCGCCGATCGGTGCACTAGGCTTCTTTAGTGTTTTTCATCGGTTCTGGATTCTTGTCCTCTCCAGCATCACTTTAATCGCCAATTTTACCTGTTTCTGCAATAAAGCTCCAAAACAATGCATATACAAATATATAGATAATATCATAGGTAAATGGCCTAAATTAGTATCAATTATGCTCTAATTAGGGTAATATTCGCATATAGAAGGGGCACTTGGGAAGTGCCAACAGCTCCCCCACACTCAAATCATTGCTAGTCCTCGAGCAATACAAAATCAAATATGTAATAAGAATTTTCACACCATCCCTCATGCAGTCAATCTCAATCATCATTTTTACTCGTTATCCTGGCACAAAGATTTTCTCTCATCTCCTTTTAACCAATCGGCATATCTTACTTGAACTTAATCAAATTACCACAGAACCTTTTCAAAAACAATTTTAGTTCTCCTCAACTCATCTTTTAGCATCAAACATCAAGCATTTGGTCTTCTCTAGGTCTCTCAAGTGTATTTCCTTCCCTCTCCTATCTAATCAAGGATTATATGTGGATCTTGGAGGGCTATATAACTAAAGTAAACCATAAGATGAACCATGTCAACAATGTGCTCAATCATGCCTATTAAGAAAGGATTTTGTTAGAAAAGAACTTTTAATGGAGAAGATGAATGTAGAAGATCTAAAAGAAAATTCAATGAGAACAATTGGCAAAGAATGAGGAATAATAAGAAATCTGCTTTCTTTGATGACCTTACTGCCAATTAGGGAATATATTTTTTTCTCTTTACCCCTTTTTTATAATAACCTCTTTTTTTTTTTGCAACAGCGCCGATCGACGCGACCTATATTTTTTCTTCCCTTTTTTTTCTTATTTTCTTTCACCTCTTTTTTAATATTCTCTGATATGATCAGCAACTTCTGTCTTGTATCAGCAGCGGAAACTTTCTGAATTCCCTTTTATTGAGAATATAGGTCGTATCAAGGATGAGGGAGAAACAAAGATATATGGTTTTTATGATAGCAAGGAATTTAATTGGATAAGAGTGGCTAGAAATACAGAGATAAACAGAATAGATCATCCTTTCCTAACTTGGTCGAAATCATGAGCAAAAAGTTGACAAAGTTACTTACAATCCACTTAGTTCAAATGTGTAGCTTGCTCTCATTCACTCGGCTATGTAGGTATATTTAGACCTTGCTTTTGCTTTAGCTTATGATGAGTCAAAAGAAATTTTCACAAATATAAAGCTCAAAAGTTAAGTGGTAACCAACAATATTCAAGTAAACAACCAATCGGTCATCAGAAAGACAAGATAAATAGCATGGGGCACTTTTAATTTGACAATTGACACTAACTTTATTAAAGACAATGCAAGAATTCAAACTACATAAAAGACCTAGAAGCAACTCTCAACATGACTCGTGACTCTCTTAAGCACACACATAAACTTAAATAAACACTCATCAAAAACAATTAAAAACTGAGAAACAAGACTCAAAAACATTTAAAAACTAAGAAACTGGACTCAAAAACACTTAAAAACTATGACTAATGACAAAGCCCTTCCCCCACACTCAAAATTTGCAATGTCCTCATTGCAAGAGAAGAAACTCAACACACTAATCATGTAGACCATGGCTGTTCAAGACTCAAAAAATTCGTCTTATATTCCTTATGAGAAAAGTGTAGTCCGCTTCGTTCATCTTGATCGTATCCTGTATTCTACGGTTCACATCTCTTTGATTCCTGTAAGCACGATCTCTGTCTAGATACAGTCTCTCAATGTTTCTTCAGCAGACAGGACAGCAAGCAGGCGGTTGCAGGTTATGATTTTCAACGCTGTAAGGAGAGGCACTATTCAAATTCCTCTGAGCCGATCGGCACATAGGCTGAGCCGATCGGCGCAGTGGTGTTCTTCCACCATTGCGACTTCCTCCACTTCCCTCTGCATTACCATTAACTCTTGTTGAAGTTCCTGCTGCCCTGTCATTACTGCATTCTGCAAGTGTTTCCTGATTTTCGAACTTAGGACTGCCAAAGCTTCCTTGCATATCAAAATCATCACTAAAATCTCCAGGCACACTAAGATCACCGCTTTCTAAAGTTTCCAAATAGTATGCCGTATAGTCACTATCCCATTCGGAATAATTCTGAATTAGCTTACCCGATAATCTAGCGGATCTGCGAACCTCTGGTGTAATCTTACACTTCCTTGCAGCAGTTTTTTCGTCTTCACTCGGCAGAGCCGTCAGATCAATAAATTCAACCATTTTTAGATCGTGTCGATCGGCTCCAGTGTCGCGTCGATCGGCGCAGCCAGCAACTTCCTTCATATACTCATCTAACTGCTCTAGATTATGCTCACGGATCACCTTATTCTGTTGCCTTCATAAAATCTCATCATTAATCTCCTTAGGTGTCCTTCCTCCAGGAACTGCGTGACAACCATCATCATATATCAAATCTCTAGGTATGAAAGCTGGATCTTCTGCCAATTGGAGTTTCACCTTGTGTTGAAGATGTTTAGCACAAAAGAAACACTTGCAACCCTCAATACAACTGTTCCTATGAATCTTATTTTCTTGAAAACTTTCCCAATCGGTAAGAACCTTGGGAAAGGATTCATCCCTTCTAGCTTGAAGATCCGTCTCCACATCCTGCTGGTACATAGCTTCTTCGACTTCCTCTCGCAGCTTGAGTTCATACTTGGCGGCAATGTCATGTTCACCATAAAGTCGGCACCTATGAATTGTGTGGGCGCTCTCTTCATCAAGCTCTTCCTTCTCTTGCTCAGTCAATGATCTTTCAAAAGATAGGAAATCCTCATACGACAAGGGCGTAGCAAGATCAAGAAGACTTTCCATGGTATACCTTTGAGAAACTACTTCACATTCAATAGGCGCTACAGATTTTCCTTTGCGCACCAATACTCTTTTCATCATCTACCGAAGTTCATTGTACATCTTCACCTTGTCGGCGTTCCACGCGTCAGCTTTGCTTTTCTTCATGAATTTCTTCCGCAGATCTGACTAGACTACGGGATCATCTCGTGTTGGTGTTAACACTTCATCGACTTCTTCCCAGGGCCAATTTGCAGAGGGCTGAGGAAATCCGCCGCCGAGTCGATTAGCTCCAGAGTCGCACCGATTGGCGCCGCCTTAGTTTCTGCCTGAAGCGTCGCCTTCCATCGCTTCTGCTCTTAGGGTTTATTCTGGTGAAAATGTAATACGAATTGATCCGTGGGATTGCTGTCATCTCATATTTATATCCCTTGATTTCCAATTGGACTAGGACTCTTTCTCTTATTCGTGGAATTTAACGAGTCTTAAAAAGGCAAGGTCCAAAACCGACTCAAAACAAAAAGGACTCTGCCGCTCCGATCGGTGCAGGGCTACGCCGATCGGCGTAACGTTGCATCGATCGGCACGGTACACTAAATCGCCAAAAAAGAAAACTACGGAAATTAAAATACATACAAGCTTTTGTTTTATGTCGTTATGCTCGACCACATGGGGTACTAAGCAGTGAAATACACATCAAAAGATTTTAATTCAAATGTGTCGGGTTCTAGGTATACCTTTAGACGCTGTCCGTTCACCGTGTACTTGTTTCTCTTGCCATCCATTATAATTACCGCTCCCGAAGGTAACACCGTATTCACGAGATAAGGTCCCTCCCATTTGCTTCGCAGTTTGCCTTTACCAAATAATCTGAATCGTGAGTTAAATAGGAGCACCCGATCTCCTTCCTTGAATTCCTTCTTCAAAAGTTTCTTATCGTACCACTTCTTTGTTTTCTCCTTATATATGGCTGCATTTTCATATGCACGCAATCTCATCTCTTCCAATTCACTTATTTGTATCTTCCTTTTCATGCCGGCGGCATCAAGATCCAGATTCATCTCCTTTATAGCCCAATAAGCTTTATGTTCCAATTCCACCGGTAGGTGATACGATTTCCCATAGACGAATTGATATGGTGTCATACCAATTGGTGTCTTGAATGCCGTCCTATATGCCCATAACGCTCCATTAAGCTTCGTGGCCCAATCTTTTACTTCCTTTGTAACAATCTTCTGCAGAATTCCCTTTAATTGCTTATTTGAAGTTTCTGCTTGTCCATTTGTCTGGGGATAGTAGGCTGTTCCAATTCTATGTTCAACTCCAGATTTGGTTAAAAACCTAGCAAATTCTCCTCCTGTAAAATGGGATCCTCCATCTATAATTATTATCCTGAGTACCCTGTACCTAGGAAATATCTGCTCCTGAAGTATACTCCTTGATTCTCTTGTAGTGTTAGCCTTGCATGCCATTGCTTCGACCCACTTGGAGACATAATCGACGGCGACCAATATATACTCGAAACCATGACAATTCACAAAGGGTCCCATAAAATACATCCCCCAAACATCAAAGATATCAACTTGAAGATTGTACTTAAGAGGTATTGCATTCGTACTGTTAACATTCCCTATTCGTTGGCATTGAGCACATGTTGCAACATACCTTTTTGCATCTTCATGCATAGTAGGCCAATAGAATCCACTTGCCCATACCTTTGCCTGTGTTCTGAAGTAGCCATAATGTCCCCCATAATCCGAAGAATGACATTTTGCTAAAATTCTTGCTCTTTCTTCTCTGGGTACACATCTCCGTATTGCTCCGTCCTCGCAATACCTATACAAGTATGGGTCGGCCCATATAAATTTTCTCATTTCACTCTTAACTCTTTTCCTTGTGTTCTTGTTCATCAGATTAGTTTGTCCCTTGAAACCTTTGATAATATCCATCATCCAGTTCTCTCTATGATCAAATGCGGCAAATAACTGCTCTTGTCGCATTTCATCTCTTATTGGCTCAGTTGAAGGTGATTCAAGACAAGATAAATGATCTGCTACAGAATTTTCTACTCCTTTCTTATCTCTTATCTCCAAATCAAATTCTTGCAGCATCAATACCCATCGCATTAACCGAGATTTAGACTCCTTCTTTGAAACCAAGTATCTTATAGCAGCATGATCAGTATATACAATAACGTTAGAATTTAGAATGTAGGATCTAAACTTCTCAAAAGCAAATATAACGGCTAGCATCTCCTTCTCAGTTGTTGTATAATTTATTTGCGCCTCATTCAAAGTTTTGCTAGCATAATAAATAGCATGCACTTTACCTTCCTTCTGTTGTCCAAGAACAGCTCCAAATGCATTGTCACTTGCATCACACATAATTTCAAAAGGTAGACTCCAATTAGGTGGCTGCATAACGGATGCAGAGCATAGAGCTTCCTTTAATCTCTTGAAGGCCAAGAGTCTTACCTCATCCATAACAAATTCTGTATCTTGCTTTAACAATTCTGTCAGGGGTTTAGCAATCTTCGAATAATCCTTAACAAATCTGCGATAGAAGTTGGCATGTCCAAGAAAACTCCTCAAAGTTGTAAGATCAGTAGGGGAAGGTAATTTCTCAACTGTAGATACCTTTGCCTTATCAACCTCTATCCCTCTTTTACATATGACATGACCAAGTACTATCCCTTCTGTTACCATGAAGTGATACTTCTCCCAATTAAGAACTAAATCGCATTCAACACACCTTTTCAAAACCTTCTCCAAATCCTCCAAACAGCTATCAAAATCAGCACCATGTACGGAGAAGTCATCCACAAATACCTCCATAATATATTCTATGAATTCAGCAAATATTGCATTCATGCATCTTTGAAATGTTGCAGGCGCGTTGCAAAGACCAAATGGCATCCTTCTATATGCATATGTCCCAAAAGGGCAAGTCAAAGTAGTTTTCTGCTGATCTTCTGGTCTTACCGGTATTTGAAAGAAACCACTATATCCATCCAAATAGCAAAAGTATGAATTCCTTGCTAACCTTTCAAGCATCTCATCAATGAACAAAAGAGGATAGTGATCTTTCTTCGGCACTTTGTTCAAACTTCTATAATCTATGCACATTCTCCATCCAGTTATAGTCGTTTGAGCGATCAACTCATTGTTTTCGTTAGGCACTACTGTCAACCCTCCTTTCTTGGGTACACAATGCACTAGGCTAACCCATTCACTATCAGCAATAGGGTAGATCATACCTGCATTAAGCAGCTTGAAAATCTTCACATCCCTTCAACCACTGGTTTAGTATTCTCCTCCAAGTTAATCTTGTGGGTGCAAAATGCGGGGCTGATTCCCTTGATGTCATCTAATGTGTAACCAATACCCTTCTTATACCTTTTGAGCACAACAAGAAGCCTCTCTGTTTCTTCTTTCGTAGCTCCTTCGGAAGTTCCTTTTGTTCCACTTCTAGCGCTTCGTCTGGATCCAGCTCCCCGAGAGGTTCAAAATCAGGATTTTCCTGGTTGAGCCGATCGGCGCAAGGGTCGTGCCGATCGACGCTGCCAGTATGATTGAGCCAATCGACACAGGGGTCACGCCGATCGGCGCTGCCAGTATGATTGAGCCGATCGGTGCAAGGGTCACGCCGATCGGTGCTGCCAGTATGATTGAGCCGATCGGCACAGGGATCGCGCCGATCGGCGCTGGTAGTATACTTGTCAGTTTCACGCATGATGTGGTCCAATGGGTCTCCCATATCCATCCCAATCCTCTCATCTTCCTCTGGGCAGAATTCCTGATAGCAAGAAGAGTCTTGATGAGACGGATCATTAAATTGAAATTGCACTTCTTCCTCTCCCAGGTGTAGCGTGAGTTGACCTTTCCCAGCATCCCAAACAGCTTGTACTAATCTTAAGAATGGCCTTCCCAGAATGATATCTTCAACCCTAGTTTCCTTATTGTCTAGAACGAAGAAATCTACCGGCATTGTTTTCAAGCTGATCTCAATTTCAACATTCTTGATCACTCCCAGTGGCTTGGTTTTCCTACCATTCGCCATGATCAGATCAAGTTCAGTCCCCATCAGCCGCTGTTGAGTTCCATAAGGCATGCTCATGAATGCATCGTAAGTCATCAAGCTGACACGAGAGCCAAAGTCACACAAGGCTTTCAAAAATTTCTTCCCCGATATCTCACATGGTATGTATGGTTCTTCTTTTTCCTCTTCAGTGACACCTACAACATACACACCACATAATCCTTCATAGGGGGATGGATCAAAGCAACTGTCTAGCAATCTCTTCGCTTGTTTCACCTCTGTTCCATCAAGCTCTATATCATCCTTGTAAAGCTTCCCTAAAACTCTCCCAATAATCTCTTGATCAAAGACTTCTGACTTGAGGCGATTACTTGGAAAATTATACTCAATTCCGGCTTCGGAGGCGTCTTGTGGACTGAAGGATCTTCTCATATTAAGCAATTCTTGCAAAAAATCAATGGGAATCCAGTCCATTGGCTCAAATTTGTCAAGTGGTTTAGCATTTGCTAATGTTCTATCCTCCTTCGGTTTAGCAAAATTCCCTTCAAATTCCTTCAGTTGATTGTCCAGAATCGCAGCTTCTATCTTGGTATATTCCTTGCTACTTGGCGGAGTCGTCAGGGTGATCGGTTCTCCTGTTGTCGCAACTGCGCCGATCGGCTCAGAGACTGCGCCGATCGACGCAGTTGTCAGATCCACAGAGGCGGGTCTGACGGGCTTTATTTCTTTGAATTGCTCCGAAATAATCATTGATTTGCTCTCGGACATTAGGATCTGTTCAGCTGGCGACTCTTCCTTCTTCATAGCTTCTGGACATTGCCGATTTGGTTCTAGATATACTTCCCAATGCTTGTGCAAAGCTTCATTCTCGACAATTTTGCCTAACAATTCGATCCCTACCTTGGCTGTCAATCTCAGAAAACTTCCTCCGACCGATCCATCCAAATGCTTCCTCGATTCCTTGTTTATGGCCATGTAAAAGGTCTGAGCACACATATTCTCATCAATGCCAAGGTCAGGTCCTTGTTTCAACAATGTTTGAAAACGCGTCCAGGCTTCCGTGAGAGATTCTTCATCTTCTTGTATGAAGTTTACCACTTCCCTTCTCAAAATCTTCACCTTTGGCAAAGGAAAATAGTGGAGACAAAAATTTCCAACTAACTCATTCCACTTACCTTTTGCTTCTCGAGATGCTGCCTTGTGCCACTCTTTGGCTTTTCCTCCCAAAGAGAATGGGAAAAGCAGTCACCTATAAAGATCCCGAGGCACTCCTTCATGATGGAATGTTTGGTAGAGTGCCTCCAAATCTTGTAAGTAAGTATACGAGTTCTCCTCTTTTGCAGCCACCTACCGGTATTTGTTTGCTTCAGCCATGCTAATGATAATTGGGTTCAACACATACGAGGAGGCCGTGGCCTTCTCATCTGAGGGTTGAGGCACCAGCACGTCCGGAGATGGTAGAGAAAGTTCCCTGAGCATCCGAGAAGGTCCTGTCATACTCATCCTAAAAATTCACACAAAGCACAAAAACAAAAACAACTAGAAAAGAGAGGATTAGACGTTAGTAAAATATTAGTAGTAAAAGAACTGGCTTGTTCCCCGGCAACGGCGCCAGAAAAAGGGCTTGTTGGTCGTATCTACGCACCCACTTATATACCGCAAGAGGACGGTGTACAGTTATAGCTATTTTTCCCTCAGAGTATTCCAAGGTTATCAAATCCACAGGGAACAAGCAGAACTAATACTATTAAAAGGTTACTAACAGATTGCAATGGGTTGGTTGGTGTGAATGATGACGGTGAGAAAGTGGAAGGTGAATGTTATTGAAGAGGAAACAGGATGATGAAGGATTCTCTCCTTAGGATTGGTTCACTAGCATGCAACCTCATTCTTATCAACTCAAGTGATGACTCTAATATTCTACAAGACATGGTGGTTTCGTTCACCCCGGCAGTCACTACAGAGGCTATTAGCTCCCCACTGGTTTCTTGCACTATGTAATGGGCAAAAGTGTATTGGCCGATACACTAATGAAAGAGATAGATAGATATGCAATAAAGTTCATCACATAGATTAAATTCATGGAGAGAGTATCAACAAGTATGAGAGTTACATGACCAGATCCCCGCACCAGAGAAGAGAATATGAGACTACTCACTCATCCTTCTGCTAGACATAGTAGAGGGGTGGGAAATAGCGCTGGAACGCGCACGATCCGATCGGCGCAAGCGTCGCGCCGATCGGCGCGACCTCCCTTCTGGTGGATCTCGTCGGTGTTGACAAACCTCCGCCGCCAATATCCTGGAACCCTAGTTTTCATAACTGATTCTCGCGATTGCCGTCTCTCCTTGTGCGTCTTGGCTCTTTGTAGTTATCTTCCTTTTATACTCGACGGGATTAGGTCAACTTCCACTGACTCTAACTCATACTGGGCTGGGCCTTTGGCTTTCCTGGACCGGATCATGTTTTAGTCATCTTTCCCTCCTGCGCCGATTGACGCATGGGCCGCGCCGATCGGCGCAAGCCGTGTCTTCTCTTGTTTCTTCTCCGAGTCGGTTCCTCTATCTTCCACAGCTGCCATATGGGCCTTTTCCTTCGAGATAAAGTCTTGTACTGCTCGTTGAGATCTTGAAGTTTCATAAATCTTCTAGGCAAATATCTTTAAGTGTCTTGCACAGATAAACTTCCATAAACATGTGGAATGACCCTTGGTCACTTCTGTGGGTCAAAACACCCTTACGCCGATCGGCTCATGGACTGCGCCGATTGGCGCACTGGGCTTCTTCAGTGTTTTTTGTCGGTTCTGGATTCCTGTCCTCTCCAGCATCACTTGAATCACCAATTTTACCTGTTTCTTCAATAAAGCTCCAAAACAATGCATATACAAATATATAGACAATATCATAGGTAAATGCCCTAAATTAGTATCAATTATGCTCTAATTGGGGTAATATTCGCATATAAAAGGGGCACTTGGGAAGTGCCCACATTCACCCTTTCATGGTGTCATCCTTGGCATGCAGACAGTTCCGCTGGGACAAATCACTCTACCGGTGACATTCGGCACTCGGGAGAACTATAGGACGAAGCGCATCACCTTCGAGGTTGTGGATTTGGACTCCGCTTACCACGCTATCATTGGGTGGCCTGCCATTGCCAAGTTCATGGCCATACCACATTATCCGTATACGATGATGAAGCTGTCGGTGCCAAACGGAGTCATCTTACTACACTCGGATGTAAGGACCTCTTACGACTGCGACAACCAGAGTTGCGAGCTAGCAAAAAACAAGGTGATGGCATCAGAGCTCGCTGAATTGAAGCTGGAAGTGGCAAAGGCAGGGGAGTCCAACCTTGATTCCGCCCCCCCCCCCCCAAAAAAAAGGTGTCGAAGGCCATAGTACAAGCAGAGGTCATGGAATCAAAAAAGATACAGTTAGATGATAGTGATGTATCCAAGACTACCAGTATTGGAGTCACTTTAGATGCTAAATTGGAAAGCATGCTCATCCTTTTTCTTCGTGATAATAAAGACATATTTGCATGGAAACCTTTTGATATGGCAGGTGTTCCAAGGGAAAAGGCTGAGTACAAACTACATGTTCGACCCAATGTTAAACCTGTGAGGCAACGACTTCGACGATTCTCACAGGACCGTACGGATGCGATTAGGAAAGAGATCGACCGATTACTGGTGGCCAGTTTTATCAAAGAAGTCTTTCATCCTGACTAGTTAGCTAATCCAGTACTAGTGCGAAAGAAGAATAAGGAGTGGCGGATGTGCATGGACTATACAGGCCTTAACCAAGCCTACCCCAAGGATCCTTTCACTCTCCCCCGTATTGATCAAGTGGTCGATTCAACGACTGGTTGCGCTTTACTATGCTTCTTATACGCCAACTCGGGGTACCATCAGATTCCTCTAAATGAATCTGACCAACTAAAAACATCATTTATCATGCCTTTCGGAGCTTTTTGTTACACAACAATGCCCTTTGGGCTGAAGAACGTTGGTGCCACCTACCAGCGGACTATGCAGCGATGCTTGGATAATCAAATCAAGAGGAACGTTGAGGCCTACATCGACAATGTGGTGGTTAAGAGCCGACTCGCCTCCGACTTGATACAGGACCTGGCTGATACTTTTGATAACCTTTGCAAGTATAGCATGAAGCTGAATCCCGAGAAGTGCATTTTCGACGTCCCGTCATGGAAGCTCCTTGGTTTCTTAGTCTCGCAATGAGGGATAGAGGCAAATCCTAAGAAGGTGAACGCCATACTATGAATGGGCCGCCCGCACTCACAGAAGGACATCCATAAGTTGACTGGTTGCATGGCAGCACTAAGGCGATTCGTGTCACGACTTGGCGTCCGAGGGCTACCCTTCTTCCGGTTGCTCAAGAAACAAGATTCCTTCACCTGGAATGACGAAGCCCAAAAAGCCTTGGATGAATTCAAGGCCTACATTAGTGGCCTACTAGTGCTGACACCTCCTGAACCGAAAGAAACTTTGCAGCTATACATCTCCACAACCACACACATTGTGAGCACTGTGTTGGCGGTCAAATGGGCGGAAGATGGCAAGGCTCAAAAGGTACAGCGTCCAGTGTATTTCATCAGTGAAGTCTTATTAGATTCTAAGGTGCGGTACTTCCAGCTCCAGAAGTTAGTCTATGCACTGTTAATGACGTCTCGCAAGTTAAAGCATTACTTTGAAGATCACCCGTTTGAAGTTCACACATCTTTCGGGCTTGACGAATTGCTCCACAACTGAGATGAATCGGGAAAATCGCCAAGTGGGCTGTCGAACTTGGTACATATGAGATTGCCTTCAAGCCTCGCGATGCAATCAAGGGCCAGGCATTGTCAGATTTCATCGCCGAGTGGACAGAGTCCGAGTTACCGCCAACCTCACATGAGCTAAGCTACTAGACCAAGTCGTTTGATAGTTCCCTACTAATGTGGACAAGGGTTCTCGATCTTCCGATAGGTTCTGGTAAACTTGATTAAGGCGGGGTTCCCGATCTTCCGATAGGTTCTAGTAAACTTGATTAAGGCGGAGGCGATACACAAATGGATCCGGCTTCCGAACGACACGTTCTGAACCCCGCAATCACAGCACAATGTCTCCTATGGTTATCAACCGTCCAAGAACGATTGACCTCGCTGAGAAGGCTTATTCTTGCCTGCAAATTAAGAACACAAGCAAGAACAAAGAAGAATGCAACCAAATTTTCATGTATATGATGAATCTCACAAGTTGGGGTCTTACAAACCGATATGACAACGAAACTGTTATGAACAGAATAATCTAAACAAAACCCAAACCCTAATAAAGAGGCAGCGGCTGTATATGAGGACCCTAGGGTCATGTAAGACCTCCTGGACGTAGCCCTAAGTGGGCTCAACTCGATACATGGCCCAAAGACCGATTACGGTGTCGCAGCACCAGGACAGATTCTGGAAGTCAATTTGTTTCAGAGATTGCCTACATCTTGGGCCGAATTTTGATATGAGACCAGTGGGGTTGGAAAGGTCTTTTCGTTATCTTTCCAGGCATATATAGAACTTCCAAATCCGAGTCCGTATGTGTCCTGGGCATCCGTTTTAGTGCAGACTGGTCCTGGGCTCCGAAACAGACTCGAAGTCAGTTTTGATTGGGCCTCCACCTTGGCTTGGAAGTCCTTGCTGGCCCATCACGTCTCCAATCACCTCTCCAGCTGTCTCATCATCATCTCCATGGTTTCTAACAACAATTAATTTATTAGGTAGCAATCTATTCTCAAAACCACATAATAAAAATATTAGAAACAATCTCACCTGTAAATTCAGGTGATACACATGAACTTTCATCTTAGTTGGAGGAGTGTTGTGTGTATACGTGAGTGTGATGTACTCATCATTCTCCCCCTTTTGAATTAGAGTCGTCCTCGACTCGATCCCATCTCTTTCTCCCAATAGTGGTCTCAAATCTGAAATATAAAATATAGAACTATTCCCAAACTTGGAATGCACCTCGTGTTTATATGTGTTATGAAAATTATCATCACAATGTGAAACCACAATAGAAGACATGCCATGCAAATTAATGACCTTTTTGAAAACTTGCTCAGCAATATGAATGTCATTCTCACTCTTATGACAAGATGGAAAATGTGTGATCTTAAAAATACTAGAAAAACATGACATGACATGGTAATTGTTATTGTAGTTTTCTAGTTCATCATTTGGTTCTATAACACAAGGAGGATTCATGTTTGAGCAAATATAAACTTTGTGCACCATAAATACACCTCTATGATCATAGTTTCCTATAGCATAAAAATAGTTTCTTGTTAGTAAAGGCATTTCAGTTTGAGAAAAGATTTGCTTCTCTACGGTATTTAGATCACAAAGAACATCAAATTTAATATAACCCAAAGTATTTAGAGAAGACAATAATTTTTGCTCATCCTTTTCACATGTTATTAAAATCATATATTTCATTTCAGCACTAGTAGGTGAATCATAAGGAAAAACATCAAGCTCATTCATTTGTTGTGGCAAAGGTATAAGTGAAGCAGTGACACACAACTTCTCTTTATCAAAAGGATCAGTAGATAAATTAACTTGTGGCAATAATAAATCAAGACAAGGTGGTAATACAATAAGATTGTTGGAACAATTCAGTACATTAGGAAAGTTCTTACTAGAAACAATAATTTGTTTTTTATCTTTCTCACTATCCTCTTCTTTGTGTAGAAGCTGAAATATATTAGTTGCAACAAGAGGCAAGGAAACATGTTCATCCTCTAGTAATTCAGATTTTAATGAAAGTGTTGCAACATTTGAAATAGCCCATTCTATCCTAAATGATTCGTTCTTTCTTCTCTCAAGTCTTTGTTGATCCTCTTCTAAAATTTCAGCAGCAGACATAGGTTTAAGAGTAACTCTTCTACCATTGTATTTAAATGAATAGCTATTAGCAATGGTATTGTGCAAAGCATTATTTGTAAAAATCCAAGGCTTACTCAATAACAAATGACACGCTTGTATAGGCACTATATCAAAATCTGCACAATCCTTATAAGAACCAATAAAAAATTCAATGCGTGCAATTTTATCTACCTTTATCTTACCATAAGAATTTACCCATTGGATGTAGTATGGACATGGGTGTGGCTGTGTGATCAAGCCGAGCTTCTCGACCAATTCCAAGCTTGCGATCTTGTGGCTACCCTCTCCATCAATGATGACACAACAACATCGATCCTTCACAACAAAGTGAGTCTGAAACAAGTTGTTCATTTGATTTTGCTCTACCTTCTCCATTTGAGAACTAAGCACTCGTTGTGCTACAACACTTGTATCAACCTCATTTGACACCATCGACTCTCCACCATCAGTGTTGTAACCTGTCATTGTTAATAGAAAACAAGAAAACACACAAGAGTATATTTTCCTATCACTACTGTTTGATCACGGTGGAAACTCTCAACAAGCAAATGGCATCAGCTAACTGAGTTCTTATAAGATTCTTAATAGCAAAACAGAGGATACCTTGGAGAGTGTGATCCGATGATTACGAGGGTTCAAAGTTCTATGCCTATTCAGAAGGATATATATGAAGCTAGGTAGGCAATTTATAGTAGCAAGGATTAGCAAAATTTCAATTCAAAAATTACAAAACTGAATAATAGTCCCAAGCTAATCTATGTCACCGGCCTAAACTTATCTCGGACCTAGTTCAAGCAAATGGCTCAACAAAGGACACAAAAGGCTGCAAGCAATTCTGAATTTTTTTCTCTTCTCCTTTTGTTTTTTTCTTTTGTTATAGATGCGGTTTTTTCTTCTTATCTTTTTAGCACCTCTTTGCCTTTTACTTCTTTCATGATTTTTTTGACACAGAACTGCAGCAAGAGTTACTAACTTTATAGCATAAAGGAAAAAAACCTGAACTTTCTTTTTCACACTCTTTACGTAAGGAATAGATGTACATGTAGAACTGAACCGACAATTCTCATATGCAACAACGTGCAGCAATCTCTTGACTCAAGGAACAACATGCAACAGAAAACACTCTAAGTTTCCTTTGCACACAAAAAGTAGAAGGCTAGATGTTAAATAAATATTTAGCGCACACAATTCCAGCAGTACTATTCTCTCAACGTGTGCAACAATCTGTTTTTTTTTTCTTGATTGTCTATGAACAAGGACATACACGACTCAAACAAGACCAAAGAACAAGCACTAGACCAACAACACAATGACCTTGTAGGGACTAAAATTCAGAGAAGCAAACTAAATTGAAAATTGCAAGGCACAAGGCGGGTGTAGGACAGCGGAAACACGATGAACAAATATTTTTGTAGGGCAATTTTTTGTACTCTAGGATTGAACAAAATAACGAGGATAAGGGCAAACCTAACGGTGTACCTAAAGCTCTGATTACCACTTGATGTGGACAAGGGATCCCGATCTTCCGATAGGTTCTGGTAAACTTGATTAAGGCGGAGGCGATACACAAATCGATCCGGCATCCAAACGACACGTTCTGAAACAATCGCAGCACAACGTCTCCTATGGTTATCAACTGTCCAAGAACGATTGACCTCGCCGAGAAGGCTTATCCTTGCCTGCAAATCAAGAACACAAACAAGAACAAAGAAGAATGCAACCAAATTTGCAAGTATATGATGAATGTCACAAGTTGGGGTCTTACAAACCGATATGACGACGAAACTGTTATGAACAGAATAATCTAAGCAAAACCTAAACCCTAATGAAGAGGCGGCGGCTGTATATGAGGACCCTAGGATCATGCAAGACCTCCTGGACGCAGCCCTAAGTGGGCTCAACTCGATACATGGCCCAAAGACCGATTATGGTGTCGCAGCACCAGGACAGATTCTAGAAGTCGATTTGTTTCGGCGATTGCCGACGGCTCGGGACGAATTTTGACATGAGACTGGTTGGGTTAGAAAGGTCTTTTCGGTATCTTTTCAGGAATATATAGTGCGTCCAAATCCGAGTCTGTATGCGTCCTAGGCATCCGTTTTAGTACAGACTGGTCCTGGGCTCCGAAACAGACTCGAAGTCGGTTTTGATTGGGCCTCCACCTTGGCTTGGACGTCCTTGCTGGCCCATCACGTCTCCAATCACCTCCCCAGCTGTCTCATCATCATCTCCATGGTTTCTAACAACAATTAATTTATTTGGTAGCAATCTATTCTCAAAACCACATAATAAAAACATTAGAAACGATCTCACCTGTAAATTCAGGTGATGCACATGAACTTTCATCTTAGTTGGAGGAGTGTTGTGTGTATCCGTGAGTGTGATGTACTCATCACCTACAGCTAGAGGGAGCCGATGCAGGGGTAGTATTGGCATCTCCGGATGGAGCCAGGATGTGGTATGTCCTTCGTATGCATTTTCGTGCATCGAACAACATGGCGAAATATGAGGTTCTCCTACATAGTTTGCGAACAGCCATATCACTCGACGTCAAGAGGATAAGTATCTCTGGTGACTCGGTGTTGGTAATCAATCAAGTAACTAAGGAATGGTGTTGCTCCGAAGAAAGCATGACAGCATACTGCGTTGAAGTTCGGAAGCTAGAAGACAAGTTTGATCGTACCGAGTACAAGGACGTCCTCTGGAAGTTCAATGAGGAGGTGGATGAGCTGGCAAAGCTTGGGTTCAGCAGAGCTAAAATACCCAATGGAGTATTCCTCGATGATCTACACAAACCATCTGGACTGACCCAGCAAAATATGGTGCAGGCTACGACGGACAATGGAGTGACACCTCAGGTTGCCTTGATAGAAGCCGACGGGAGAGCTCTGTTCGTTGAGTATCTAGATAATGGAACACTACCCGCTGACAAAAAGGAAGCTCTTCGCATCATTCACAAGTCAAGACTATACTGCACCGTCGATCACCTCCTGTACAAGCAGATTCCATATAGGGTGCTATTAAAGTGCTTATCCCAGGAGGAGGGCATAATGGTCTTACGTGAAATCCATGCCAGCATATGTGGCAATCATGCGGGTCGATCAACAATAGCAACCAAAGCCATGAGGCAAGGATTTTATTGGCTGACTGCTAGGTCTGACACGAGGGACATCATTCGAAAGTGCAAGGGCTGCCAATTTTTTGCCCGCCAGATGCATGTACCCGCGACTGAGCTTCAGAATATCCCGATAACATGGCCATTTTCGGTCTGGGGTTTAAATATTGTTGGACCTTTTCAATAAACTCAAGGCGGCTTCACTCATCTTTTTGTGGCAGTAGATAAGTTCTCAAAATGGATCGAGGCAAAACCAGTTGGGAAAATTTCAGCAAAGAAAGCAGTCGAGTTCATGACAGAAATAGTAACTCGGTTCAGTGCTCCACACAAGATCATTACTGATAATGGTAGTCAGTTTACGGCGCAGGAATTTAAAGACTTTGCAGGAAAGATAGGGTTCAAGATTGTCTACGCTTCTGCTGCCCATCCACAAAGTAACGGCCAAGTCGAGCGAGCAAATGGTCTCTTGTTGTCAGGAATTAAGCCCCGCATATTCAACAGATTGGAGAAATATGCTCGACGATGGGTTCGAGAGTTACCATCAGTACTGTGGGGGCTCCAAACCAATACCAGTTCGGCCACGAGGCACTCACCGTTATTGCTAGTTTATAGGCCCGAGGCAATGCCACCAACCAAAGTATTGTTTACCTCGCCGCGTGTGATAGCATACGAAGAAGGGGCTTCCAATAACAGCAGATGTGACGACCTTCTATTATTGGAAGAACGACGTGATGCCACCTTGGTGCGGTCGGCCAAGTATCAACAAAGCCTCTGATATCATGACAAGAACGTCAGATCACGAGATTTCGCTGTTGGCGATCTAGTGTTAAAACAAGTCCAGTCCATAGTCGGCAAGCACAAGCTATCGGCCCCATGGGAGGGACCTTTGATTGTCAAGGAGGTCACTTGACCAGGCGCTTATCGATTAATGGGTGAAGATGGATCAGACGTCCCTAGTTCTTGGAACATAGCGCATCTACACCGTTTCCACGCTTAGCTTCAGCAATTCATTTATTATTGTCCATTTTTTAGATAATATATATTATGCGGTCATGGTGTTTTGCCATGCGATCTATAATTTCTGTGAATGATCTTTGCTTATATTAATATAGTCATGAATCAAATTTTGTCTCTCGGTATTACCACAACTCGCACACGTTGACCAAGTGGGTTCTTAGTCTCTAGGGTTCATGTTGTTTGTTGAGGACCGGGTCAGCTTCCCTAATTCGTATATATATTCTTCGCCGAGTGGGTTCTTAGTCTTCATGGTTAATATCGGTTATTGGGGATGTTGATTAGAGTGCTGACGTGCGTTGTGTATTGGTTGTGAGTGTTTAACACGAGTTCATACAATACATAAACAAAGCAGCATGGCCAAAGCATTCATTACAATACTGGTAATGAATCTAGATCCCAGAGATCTATTTAGACTAAAAGATTTCATTACACAACTGGTTATGAAACATTGTTTGTCAAACCTGTTGCAGGCCATTACATTCTTGGTTGTGGATCTAATTCTATCTAGTCAATTAAAGTGGTGGCCATTCTCTGAGCTTCCGCTACTAGAGCTTCACGTTGCTTGTCCAACAGGTCTTCATGGAAACCCTTGGCAATTACATCCAAATTAATCTCCGAGATATGAGATTTGGCGATAGCTAGTACTTGTGCACCCGTTAGTCCTACAATGTGCCGCACATGCTTTTGTACTCGGCTTGGAGCTTCTTGCACCCGAGTAAGCAGATCCCGACATTTTGGTGGTTTCTCTTCGGGGATAATATATTGTGCCACTTCCTCGGCATGCTTTTGCAGAGCTGCAAGGGACCAACTGAGATTTTGATCGCCCTCAATAAATTTTGTCTGCAGAAGTTCATAAGATTTTTAACAGCCTAAAAACAGAGGTACATAAATCTTGCATTATGGAAGACACCTGGATATACAGGTAACAAAAGGCAAGTGTTGTTTACCTTTCAGACGTTTTTCGAGGTCTTTCTTTTCAGCATCAAAAAATGTGCTTTTATCCTTGAGGTCGTCTCTCTCTTTTTCAACCTTTTTGAAAGATGCTTTGAGCTTGTTCAGCGAATTGGTTGCATCTTTCACCGATTTTTCTGACACGAGAACTCTTTTATGCAATTCTTGGCGTTCTTTCTCTTGCGATTTAATTTCTGATAATGCATCTGTTACAATAGGTGCATAAGAGACATTTAGCACGTTGTTAAAATGATCACTATTAAAAGTTAAAGGATACCTTCAGCTTTGTTTTTCCAATGGGCACGAGACTCGTCCATCATTTTGAACCCATCCTTTAGTTTTTCAAAGTTGCTTTTGAGCTCCTCTGAAGTTTGAAGTTGATTATTTTATTCTTGGTTTTGCCTCTTCAAATGTTTGATGGTACTTGAGGATGATTCCAAAGTCTTTAAGGAATCCTTTAACTCGGCAATGAGGATTGCCGAGTCAGCCTCTTGCTTGTATTTAGAAGCAAGCTCTTGTGATAGGTCTGCAAGAAGAAAGAATGAAATATTGGTGCACTTATGGGTCACTTTGTTTTTATACAGTCACTAATTCAGAACATACCTGATATTTTGGATTGCAGTTCATCCATCTGAGATGAATGTGATTGTAACTCAAGAGAAAGACGACCAGCCTCAAGTCTTTCCTTGGCAAGTTGATTTTCATTTTCTATCGCTTTAGCCAACTTCTTTTGCACAACTTGCAGCAGTTTGGTTTTACCGTCCATGTGCATCTTCAATCGCTGGGGAGAGAGCAAAAAGGAAAAATGAGTATTATTCCTTGAATACAACCACAGTTAGACGGATAAAAGTTTCAGCTTTTACCTAAAAGGACTGGTAAGCTTCTTCAGTGAGGCCTTCAAATGTCTTTAACTCCTCCTGCTCACCAGTTTCATCCAACCTAGCGATGACGAACTCACCGATATGATATACGGTTCTGATAGGGCCAGTTTCCTTTCAGATTTGTTCTTTCACCACTCGGTGAATCGGCGTTGGAATGACATATTCCTCGGGGCCGATTGGATAATCGTACATTGACTTTGGCATCCTTTCAAATACCAGAGTAGGCTCTTCTTCGATGAGTGGAGGAGGGGAGTCGCCCTGCGTCGTGGTTCTCCCTAGAATATTTAGGTCTGGCACGGTGGAGTTTTTTGGTTTGTTGGGCTCTTTTGTTGGCTGACTCGACAAGGGAGCAGTTTTGTAATCACTCGGCTTTTTGGCCGAGTGATCAGGGGCGTCATCCTTGTATGCCTCGCTTGATCTGGCCTTCGCTTCTTCAGAAACAATGCCTTGCGGCATGGAACTGCCTGAGGATGTAGTGCCAGATGATCAGCACACCATATATCCAAGGACAGTTTTATTTACTGTTATGGTATAATTTAGAACTTCAGTTATGAGTAAACTTACTTTGGCCGACGCTTAAATTTTAATCCTGACACCTTAGGCGAAGGATCGGTTGACGATGTGTTCTTCACGCCGTCGGATGGGATTGCAGTTGAAGTTTTTTTAGTGTCTTTGACACTTGGTTGATCATTTTCATTTGAAGTTTTGGCTCTTGTGTCAGAAATGGATCCTTACCGAGTGGTTTCTGACTTGGTTGAAGCTTTCTTTTTGGCTTCTTCTTGAAGTCTGGCAACTCTATCTGCCAGAGATTCTTCTCATCAGAATTAACAATCTGAGCCTTATGATGCTTGGGGGCTGGCTGAGGACTTGGCAAGTTTTCTTGCACAGGAGGAGGCAATGGTGGATTTGATAAATATCTATTGAGATTCTACAATCAGCAATATATGCCAATTTTATGCACAACAATTAATATGATTAGTAGAAACAACAATATACATTTACATCATTCTTGTTGGTCTTGGAATGATGCCCAACTTTTTTACTCGCTGGGGGTCCAATCAAGCAAGGAGGAGAAAATATTTCCCAGCCTCAATGTTAGCCCCCGATCAGATAATTCTTCAGGCACCTCCATGGTAGGATCTCCTTTCATATTGAATTTCCAACCAGGGACATGTCGTCTCTTAATGGGTTGCACTCAGTGATATATGAAGCTTGCTGCTACATCAACCCCACTATATCCCTGAGACTTCAACACTGCAATTTGATTTAAAATTGCTTCTACCTGGTTCTTTTTATTAGGCGATGCCTCTTCTAACCACTCAGGACGGGGTACAGGGGCTTCAGCAGGGAACTCAGACAGAGGAGGCGCATGGTTTCCATGGTAAAACCAATCAGAGTGCCATCCCTTGTTAATAGAAGGAAGAGACACTTCAATATATTTTGATTTATTCCTCAATTGAAATCCAGCACCACCAATAACATTGCCGCTATTTGAATTCAGAACAAACAATTCCTTGAAAGTATCAAAGTGAGTGGAAATTCCTAAGAATACTTCGCAGAGATGGATGTAAATAGCAATATGGAGAATCGAATTGGGATTTAGATTAACAAGGTTAATCCTGTAGAAAGAAAGCAGCCCACGGAAGAAATCAGAACATGGCATCCCAAATCCATGGTAGAAAAAGGGAGCAAAAACTATGATATGATCTACGGGGGGCTACAGAAATTTCTGACCTAGCGCTTCCATCCAATCCCCTGTTTGTTGATCCTGAAGAACTCCATCAATGACAAGATTGTTGATCTTCTCTGCGTCCATGGTGGATGACGGAAATTCCTTGATCCCTTCGGGAATGTCGAAGGACGAGTCATCTTCCGCACATTTTGGGGAACCTTGTCCTTATGATGAGCTTCTGATGCTTTGGCGGGTGTGCTTGGGTGCCATTGGGGCTGCGATACAGCGGTAATGGAGCAGGAGGGAGATCGATGGTAGCATAATGCAAATAGAGATCTAGGGTTTACGGGAAGTCAGTGGCGATGACTTAGGGACTAAATGATGAAGGTGAAGCGTTACCAGTGTTGTCGAAGTGGACATATATACTCTAGTGATTGACCTAGCAGGCGGAAATAAAAAATGGGTTAATCAACCTGTTAAGTGTTAGTTGTACTGTTCATATCATTTATTATGTATTGCAAATGGGTTTTTTATTATTTATTACTGGAATCATTCGGATAGCAAGTAGTCCCATACCTGGGGGCTGCAATGTCAATATTTTTGGTGATTGATCATTGAAGTTATTCAGAAGACGCGGCAACATCATTCAACAAGGTTGATGTATTGCATTTGTTCATAAAAATTATTTCGGTAAAGGAGGCAGCTCCAATCTTGGAGGTTGTTCATTGTATAGTCACTCGGAGGGTGTGTTAGCACCAATCTTGGGGGTTGTTCATTGTATAATCACTCGGAGGGAGTATTAGCACCAATCTTGGGGGTTGTTTATTGTATAATCATTCAGAGGGAGTGTTAGCATCAGTAATTACCAGTTTTTTAAAGTTTTTTTGGCTCCTAAGTAATTTTTTTCAAAATAACTTCTGAGCTGGGGGCTACGGCTGGTTATACATATTTTGTCTTAAATCCTTGATTTCGTGAAGTATTCAATATCTCCTGAATCGGAAGCCATAGACATAAAGTATGCTTATTTATATGGTCAAGTCAAAAGGAAGCTTCAAATATACGTCAAAAGAAGTACTTTTCAAATTTGAGAAGCTTCAAGATGACGTTGATTTAGATTCAAAATTGGAAAGTTCTTGAGGGCTACTGTGGGACATGTATACCCGAGCTACCTATCCACTCGGTTATTTGGCCGAGTGGGCCAAGGGGTTGATTATGAAGTATTGGAGATTAAGGCCCAGAAGATAATTACTCGGATATTTGTTTAGAGTAGACGACAAGTTATGTTAAGAGATATGGTGTATAGATAGAATCAGATATAACTGAATGATAGATTACCATGCAAACCACTACCCTTCGGATATATAAGGAGGGCGAGGGGTCTTCGGCATTCATCAAAACTCGTATTAGGAATCCTAGCCCTAGTGCAAACCCTAGCAATACAAGAACACCAAAACAGGACGTATGGTTGTTATCCTCCGGGAGCCCAAACCTGTATAAACCATGTGTCCGCTGTCCATCGAATTTCATACTCAGACGCATACCTGGAACTGCTATCAAGATTATCCCTCGACAAGGTGGAGGGAGTCCAACTTATAAGGTTGGTTGCTCTAGCATCTCTTGCAAGTGTGTGAATGAGAGAAAGGAAAAACACATGCGCACATGCGCGCGCTCGCTCGCCTTACCTCGCCTCCCTGGGCCAGGCGGGGCGTGAGCGATGGGCGCGGCCGTGCATCACCTGCGTGAATGGTACAACGAAATTCGGTCTCTTACCTTGCAAGGGCGCGACTTCCTTTTGCACTTTCTTTTTACTGCATGCCCAAAATATTTGGATATGAAACCAACATTTTAATATGGAAATAAACTCGATTACGGGATGCCCAACCCTAGCAGTTCCCCCTTAAAAACATATGGGTACCGCTACAAATCATAACACACAATTGTGTAGGGTTTTACCTCTCTCTATATTTGCATTGCAAAGACTTCACCATCCTGACCATCGGCGTGCACTGGCGAACGAGAGAGCAGGTCTCTGAAACCGTCGTCCACTAATTCTGCACTGGAAGACGGCGAATAAGGTTTTTGGAAAGCGCTCTGCGCGACTGCTCGATCGCTTCCTCATCTTCGTCAAGCTCGTCACCACGACTAGTCTTCCTCTATGTCGAGTCGGTGTCACCCGTCGTCGTCAGCAACATGACAGTGTTGAATGTCATCGCCACCTACTCTACCCAGTCCAGAAGAAAACATATGTACTCTCATCTGAAATAATGTCTTCCATACAAGCTATCGTGTTCCCAATAGTATGCTAGATGCTATGTTTTTATCTGACTTTATAGATTTGTATAAATCTTACGTAGACTTGTCTAATTCATCATGCAATCTGTTAATCATGTCTATGATTTATTTCTAAATTAATATAAAACAAAAAGTACTAATTTACCCAACATGTTCAATTTCATCCTGCTGATCGTGATTCTGGTCGAGAGCAAAATGGTGAATCCAGATACCCTGGAAAATAAAATAGAAAAGTGGCATGAAAAAAAGGAAATTTGCATGTCTGATGACAAAAAAATAAATTTATAAAATTAAGGATAGACTGGTAGAGACTTACGGATTGGGTGTCAAATAAATAAATCTCCCCATGTAAAAACTGATATTGGAGAATTTATCCTCCTTACCAAAGACTATAAGTCAAATATCCCTCTTCACAAAATTCTGTATAAAATATTCATGTTTTCCACT
The DNA here is from genome assembly GCA_030378355.1 of Eleusine indica. Taxonomy (NCBI): domain Eukaryota; kingdom Viridiplantae; phylum Streptophyta; class Magnoliopsida; order Poales; family Poaceae; genus Eleusine; species Eleusine indica. The sequence continues at coordinate 40,287,489 of CM059501.1, read as the reverse complement.
TTTTGTTCATAAATTGGTCTAAAAATATCTAATCACCTCTACTCTACGTGACAAATCAGCATTTTAGCTTTTTGACATGGCATCTCTTAGTCAAATGACATTTTTGCCCTTCTTCCTCCCGCTGTTTTCATAGCATGTAGAGGTGATTTGGTATTTTTACGGTAATTCAGACATGTAGAGGTGATTTGGTATTTCTACGGTAATTTCTGAATAAAAAGGGCCATGGACATTTTGTAAAGAACTTTGAGAAGAAAGATATTTAACTAATGGCCTTTGGTAAGGAGGATAAATCCTCTTCTAAAAACTCTATATCGCCCAACCTTCTGACGTGTATGGCTTTGGTTAGTCTTTGCGAATGAGCAGAGTGCTTACTAAGAAAGGCTAAGGAGTACTAAGTTAAAGGTAATTGCCAAATTCGGTTTTGCGTGGTGGCTTAGGTTAATAACAAGCTAAGTGTAGATAAATTGACTGTTCTGTCTTTTTAAGAAAAAAAACAAGATAAAAAAAAATAGTTCTCGCTATCATTTCCCATAAAAAGTTGAAAACCAATGGCCGCTCCGCTGAAGACTATCCTTGCCACCTGTCATCAGAGATGACCTCTACACGCGTTGCCGAAGATACTTCAACATCTTGGCAAGCCATACGCTTCACCGACGACGTCCTATTCCTCCCAAGTGCTTGAAACTTCCTCCTCAGCGACGACGTCTGCCGTGACTCCAACGCCAATGTTGGTTCGAGTTCGGCCAAACATGTGGCATGCATGTAGCCTCCATTATTTTCCTTGCAGAGATTTAGAGATGACATGTCAGACCTATAAATATGATATATGTGTCCTCGACATCTACGATGACATTTCTTGTTCGCGCCTTTAAGGGTGGTGATTGTCATAGGTGACTCTGCCTTTTATCTGCGTGCGGGTAAACTACGTATACATTAGCTTTCACGGATGATATTCAATCATCACCACATCCACTCAGGGTGTTCTGTATCTCAATGTTTTAATATAGTTTAACTTTATCCCACGAAAACATTGTTATATGACGATCTTGCAATCCAATCCTAGCAAAGAAATATAAATGTTTCCTAATTGAACAAAACATATAGTAGGATGTGTCTTTAAACCGATACACTAGATGGCTAATATATTACACGGGAACAAGTCACCAGGAAATGCAGCCACCTAACAAGGGAGTGGATAGTCATAAGTAAGAATGCAGTAGCAACATTATGACATGAACTAGATCGTGTTATATTGCCTAAACAAATTACATTGCTGATAGTAATTGTTTCAAGAACTGGAACCAGTACGACATTCACATTTATCACACATAAAACATTAACAGGAATATAGCCTTGCAATCTTCAGTCATCAAAAAAATAAATCCATCCAAAGAGCCCAAAGCTTCTCACTGCCAAAAAAAAGCACAAATTCATGCAGAAATTAACTAAAGAAATTAAACTATTTAATAGTTCACAAAGGAATCAAGCCAGCACTCATGTTGTTCTTGTTATTATCTTCAGGGCAAGTCTCAAGAACTTTATTCAAGGAACACAGGAATGCAATAGGCAGTGTGATGAGGACATCAACGACATACGAATAATGACGACGGAAGATGGCGCGCCAAACCAAGCTGTCACACCTGCACCTCTCGTCGTCGCACCTCCTCGAGTTACGGATCCATCTTCTAACGAGACGACAACGTACAAGGGCCCAATCACTAGAGCTCGAGCCCAGGAATTGAAGACGGTTTTGATGCTAAGGAACGACGGCCCAGAATGATGTCGCCCGAAGGCCCACGTGGCCCAAGTCGCACGACTCCCTCTCCACCGCGCGCCTCTCCACTTCAGCCGGCCCTAGATGCCTCGTCCTCCCCCTATATAGTCAAGGGCTGCGCCCCTTGTAATCTTCGAGTTTTGTTTTAAGTTTAGCTTAGCTATACATCTGTCTCTCGACGTGAATTCAGAACTCCACCTTCGTGCAATACATCAGATTGCTCGCCTCTAATTCTTACTCGTTCTTCGATTGCGCGTAAGAATTGATCCTCGTGATCAGGTTGATCTTGTTTACCACAAGGTTAATATCCTCCGGAAGTTGGTTCAGCGATTGCATTGGCGCTTCGGCTTGCTCGTCGTAGTCGGATCGTGAGGGTCGACATCCACCAAATCGAAGTTATCTCCACTCGCCGAAAGATCGGGCACTCTACACCTATCAAGTGGTATCAGATTCCAGTGTTTCTCGATGAGTTTTATCCAAGTCCACATAAACCAGAAACTACAAAAAAAAAGTTTACCCCAGTACGGTTTTGAGCCTTGCACTTTCGTTCAATAATTTGCGTTGTTGAGTTTTTGTGCTTTCGCTTTTGAATCGTTGCTGGTACACTGTGTTTCATCGTTTTCTTCCTATCATCGTCGTATCCTTCCGCCGTGCCGCGTGTTTTCACCACCACAGTTTGCTTTCCGCCGCATCTGTTTACCCCATCTCGCTTGCCAAATTTTCCCACTGCACCGTGAGTCCGGGTCAATCACTGCCTCGACGATCGAGTCCTACTCGGTTACGTCGTGACCCGCTCGCCTCGCCCTGTGTTTGTTTTAGCTCGGTTTCGTTTGTTCCTACTCTAGAGAGAGAGAGAGAGAGAGTGTATCTTTTTATTACCGTTCTACCCCTGCCTCAAAAAAAAGTGCTTGTGCTTAATTGCTTATTTGAGGTCTCATTGTTTATATTTTCAGCAAAAAAGTATTAAAAAAAAAGAGAGAAAAAAAAGAAAAAAAAAAGAGAAAAAAAGAGAAAAAAAAAGAAAAAAAAACAAGAGCGGCCGAGTAACACAGGCGACGCGTTCTTGCTGCACTTTGTTTTGATCCTTTTTCCTTCCTCTTGCACTTGTACCGGCAGCAATCTTTTCGCGTTTAGCACCATTATTCAGCTTTGCAGTTATTGTTTGAATTGTGCTAACCCTTGGATTGAGTGCAGCCTCCTAGCCCCACAAATTTTCTACTACGAGGAGGTTTTTGTTTCACCACGCAATCGCTCCACCAATCTTCCACCGGTTTTACCCGTGGTTGCAGTTCACGCTTGCGTGCTTGGTAAGAACGGGTAAGAATTTCATAACAGCTTTTTGATTGAGCTTTTCATCCACCACTCACCTCTCGTTGTAGGATCCCGCTTTTTGTATTGCTTGTGTTTCTATGGCAGAAAACAGCTCGAAGTCGGAGGAGCTCACCCTCCAGGATGTCCAGGCACAGGTAGATGGTCTACAAAACGACATGAAGACGATGCACGAGAGACTTGACTCTACGGTCACTTCGTCGAATGAGCGTTTTGATCAACTGGACCTTGCTGATATGGCTGCCCGCACCACGCTCGCGACGATCATGACTCGTCTTGAGGCCATGTCGACGCAGCTTGGGACCATGACGACGCAGCTCACGGAGTTGCAACATGCACGTGACTACGGCGCCGACACCGAGCAGGATGACGACAATCGTCGTGGTCGTGCTCGTAGGGTACGTGTTCCTATTAATGATTCTTTTGCCAAAATAAAATTTCGTATTCCCACTTTTAATGGCAAATATGATCCGGGTGCTTATCTTGATTGGGAATTAGAGGTTGAACAAAAATTTGCATGCCATGATATTCCTGCTAATTTACAAGTTAAGGCTGCTATTAGTGAATTTACTGAATTTGTTTTACTTTAGTGGCGTGAGTATAGACAAAGATATCCTGATAATATTCCAGCCACTTGGACGGCATTAAAAGCTGCTATGCGTCATCGTTTTGTGCCGTCATATTATGCTAGAGATTTGCTTAATCAAATGCAGCGTTTTCAACAAGGTTCACTTTCTGTAGAGGATTATTATCAAGCTTTGCAAAAGGGTATGATTCGCTGTGGTTTAGTTGAACTGGATGATGCTGCTATGGCTCGCTTTAGGGGTGGGTTAAATCGTGAAATTCAGAATATTCTTGATTATAAGCATTATGATGATATGACCACCTTATTTGAATATGCTTGTAAAGCTGAACGTGAAGTGCAGGATCGACAATCTTCGTCAAGACCTAACATTTTTGTAGGGTCCAAGACGCCTTCAGCTCCACGGTCGACACCTCCTTCCACGTCGCGCGAGCACTCCTCGACCACGTCCAAGTCGAGTGCTCCATCCACGGCCAAATCTGCCTCGTTCGTGCCGTCCTCCTCGTCGTCTGGACGAGCTCGTGATATTCAGTGTCACCGTTGCCGAGGATTTGGTCATGTGATACGCGATTGTCCAAATAAACAAACTATGTTGATTCGTGACGACGGTGGGTATTCTTCTGCTATTGATTCTGAGGATATTCAGCAGACTATGCTTGCCACTAATCATGCAGATAATACGGAGCTTCATGTCGACTCTAGTGCCGCCGACAGGTATGCCACTCTTGTTATGCAGCGTGTTCTTAGTACACAGGTCGTTCAGGATGAAAAGCATCAGCGCCACAACATTTTTCATATCAAAGGCGTTGTGCAAGAACGAGCGGTCCGTATAATCATCGATGGTGGCAGTTGCAACAATTTGGCTAGTACGACTTTGGTGGAGCAGTTGTCATTGCCAACAAGGAAGCATCCACATCCTTATCACGTTCAATGGCTTAATGATGGCGGCAAAATAAAGGTAACGCGCTCGGTACGTGTTCCTTTCTCTCTTGGCGCCTATTCTGATTTTGTAGATTGTGATGTTGTTCCAATGGAAGCATGCTCTTTGTTGCTTGGCCGTCCTTGGCAATATGATGTCGATAGTGTTCATCATGGTCGCTCCAATTATTATTCCTTCATGTTCAAGGGTCAGAAAATTGTTATTCATCCTATGACACCTGAACAAGTTCTTAAAGATGATATTGCTCGAGCGACAAAAGCTGCAAAATTGGTTACATCGCCTCCTGTTGCACCTGTTCAATATGAGATCAAATTGAATAACCCTATCTTGCTTGCTACACGTGCTGATTTTGATGAATTACATGATGCTAATCTGCTTTGCTATGCGCTAGTTTGCTCTCGTATGCTTGTTTCACTAGATGAGGCGTCTATGTTGCATATTTCTCCTGCTGTTGCTAACCTTTTGCAGGACTATAAAGATGTTTTTCCTGCTGAATTGCCACCGGGTCTTCCTCCTATTCGTGGCATAGAACATCAGATTGATTTAATTCCAGGCGCACAGCTTCCTAATCGCGCCTCGTACCGCACAAATCCTGAGGAGACGAAAGAAATTCAGTGTCAAGTGCAGGCATTGCTTGATAAAGGTTACATTCATGAGTCTCTCAGCCCTTGTTCGGTTCCTGTTTTGCTTGTTCCTAAGAAAGATGGTTCTTGGCGTATGTGTGTAGACTGTCGTGCAATTAACAATATTACAATTCGTTATCGATATCCTATACCACGCCTTGATGATATGCTTGATGAACTTAGTGGTGCCACAACTTTCTCTAAGGTTGATTTACGTAGTGGTTACCATCAAATAAGAATGAAATTAGGAGATGAATGGAAAACGGCTTTTAAAACTAAATTTGGCTTGTATGAATGGTTGGTTATGCCGTTTGGATTGTCTAATGCTCCTAGCACTTTTATGCGCTTAATGAATGAAGTTCTTCGGTCTTTCATTGGAATATTTGTTGTTGTCTATTTTGATGATATCCTTATATACAGCAAATCCATGAATGAGCATTTAGATCATTTGCGTGCTGTTTTTGATGCTTTGCGTGCTGCTCACTTGTTTGGGAACATGGAAAAATGCACTTTTTGCACGCAACGTGTTTCGTTTCTTGGATATGTTGTTACTCCACAGGGCATTGAGGTCGATAGCAGCAAGGTGGACGCCATTCAGAGTTGGCCCCAACCGACGACGGTCACACAGGTTCGCAGTTTTCTTGGTCTTGCAGGCTTCTATAGTCGTTTTGTGCGGGATTTCAGTTCTATTGCTGCACCATTACATGAGCTGACCAAGAAGGGTGCGCCATTTGAGTGGGGCGCACCACAAGACGACGCATTCAACACTTTAAAGGAACGGTTAACTCATGCTCCTCTCTTACAATTGCCTAATTTTGATAAAGTGTTTGAATTGGAATGTGATGCTAGTGGAATTGGTTTGGGTGCTGTTTTGTTGCAAGATCATAAACCCATTGCTTATTTTAGTGAGAAGTTAAGTGGTGCTGCTCTTAAATATTCCACTTATGATAAAGAACTTTATGCTTTAGTAAGAACTTTGCAAACATGGCAGCATTATTTATGGCCTCGCGAATTTATTATTCATTCTGATCATGAGGCTTTGAAACATATTAGAACCCAAACTAATCTGAATCGTCGTCATGCTAAATGGGTTGAGTTTATTGAATCTTTTCCATACATCATTAAACATAAAAACGGGAAGGAAAATGTGATTGCCGATGCTTTGTCTCGTCGTTATATGATGCTGTCCCAATTAGACTTTAAAATCTTTGATTTGCAAGCTTTGAAAGATCAATATGTGAATGATGCTGATTTTCATGATATTATGATGCATTGTAAGGATGGCAAACCTTGGGGCAAATTTCATATGCAGGATGGGTTCCTGTTTCGTGCTAACAAGCTGTGTATTCCAGCTAGCTCGGTTCGTCTTTTGTTGTTACAGGAGGCGCATGGAGGTGGTCTTATGGGTCACTTCGGAGTTTTCAAGACACATGAGGTGTTGGCCGACCATTTCTTTTGGCCACGGATGCGCCGTGATGTTGAGCGCCTTGTTGCACGCTGTACTACATGTCAAAAAGCTAAATCTCGTTTGGGTAATCATGGTTTGTATATGCCCTTGCCTGTTCCCTCTTCTCCTTGGCATGATATTTCGATGGATTTTGTTTTGGGATTGCCTCGCACTAAGAAGGGGAGGGACAGTATTTTTGTGGTTGTTGATCGTTTCTCTAAAATGGCTCACTTTATACCTTGTCATAAAACTGATGATGCCTCAAATGTTGCTGAATTGTTCTTTAGAGAGATTGTTAGATTGCATGGAATTCCTAAAACAATTGTCTCTGATCGTGATGCTAAGTTTCTTAGTCATTTTTGGCGTTCTCTTTGGAATAAATTAGGAACTAAGCTGCTGTTTAGTACTACTTGTCATCCTCAAACTGATGGGCAAACTGAGGTAGTAAATAGAACTTTGTCTGCTATGCTTAGAGCTGTTTTAGATAAAAATTTGAGACGTTGGGAAGATTGTTTACCTCATGTTGAATTTGCTTATAATCGTGCTACACATTCTGCCACTAAGATGTGTCCTTTTGAGGTTGTTTATGGCTATGTTCCTAAGGCGCCTATTGATTTGTTTGCTATTGATGCTGAAGATGAACCACATCTTGATGCTCTTGCTCATATTGATCACATGAAACAATTGCATGAAGAAACACAACACAACATTGCCATTGCTAATAAAAAGTATCAAGTTGCTGGTAGTAAAGGTAGAAAACATATTTCTTTTGAACCTGGTGATTTGGTTTGGTTGCACTTGCGTAAAGATAGATTTCCTACTTTGCGTCGTTCTAAACTGATGCCTCGTGCTGCTGGTCCTTTTAAAGTTCTAACCAAGATTAACGATAATGCTTATGTTCTTGACTTGCCCATGGAGTTTGGTGTTTCCACTAGTTTTAATGTTGCAGATTTGAAACCATACTTGGGTGAGGATGATGAGTTGCCGTCGAGGACGACTTCACTTCAAGAAGGGGAGGATGATAAGGACATCAACGACATACGAATAATGACGACGGAAGATGGCGCGCCAAATCAAGCTGTCACACCTGCACCTCTCGTCGTCGCGCCTCCTCGAGTTACGGATCCATCTTCTAACGAGACGACAACGTACAAGGGCCCAATCACTAGAGCTCGAGCCCAGGAATTGAAGACGGTTTTGATGCTAAGGAACGACGGCCCAGGATGATGTCGCCCGAAGGCCCACGTGGCCCAAGTCGCACGACTCCCTCTCCACCGCGCGCCTCTCCACTTCAGCCGGCCCTAGATGCCTCGTCCTCCCCCTATATAGTCAAGGGCTGCGCCCCTTGTAATCTTCAAGTTTTGTTTTAAGTTTAGCTTAGCTATACATCCGTCTCTCGACATGAATTCAGAACTCCACCTTCGTGCAATACATCAGATTGCTCGCCTCTAATTCTTACTCGTTCTTCGATTGCGCGTAAGAATTGATCCTCGTGATCAGGTTGATCTTGTTTACCACAAGGTTAATATCCTCCGGAAGTTGGTTCAGCGATTGCATTGGCGCTTCGGCTTGCTCGTCGTAGTCGGATCGTGAGGGTCGACATCCACCAAATCGAAGTTATCTCCACTCGCCGAAAGATCGGGCACTCTACACCTATCACAGTGCCTACATCCTGGGACATAGTTCACCCAAGAGTTAACTATATCAAATGAGACACTGTTCACACAAACAGCTGCAAAGTTCATATCTTGGTCAGTTTAAATAAATAAAATTATTTCATATCTGACCTATTAACAAAGTGATTGAGCCAATTCGTATTTGTAGAAGTATTTGGGTGACACCCCAAGTCTTTTTGAGCTCATAGTTCTATTGACTATTTTCCTACATGATTTTAGCATTTACAGAACATAACAGGAAATTGAATGACTTGGTCAACACTGATGCAGATGTTCTCATTTACTGAGAATTTCAGTTTAATGTTAATAGGTACATAAAACTATCAAAGCAAAAAAAAATCTAAACATGTCAAACATACTGCCGATTAATTCCAGGCCAAAATGATACATGAGAAGTAGTAGCACAAGTTATTAAGTACTTTTTTGTTAAGAAAGTAAAAAGTTTCAATTACTTCTCTCCCATTCAGTGAGGTACAAGTATCTCAAAACATCACCATTACTCTCGCTAATTAGGGAGTTTATTTGGTTTGTACTTCAAAGCTTTCTTTCTGACATATAAAGACAAATGAACCATAATACATAAAGCATGAAGTGTCAAATTACCTTATATCATTGCTGGTACTTGATACTTTTGAGAGTAAATGTTACGTCCAATGTCTTCAGAAGCTTCAGTATATTGCAAACCCTCTCATCAACCACTTCACATTGTACATAAACTATCTTAAGCCCTGTTTGGATCCCTCCAGTGCTTAAGAAACTGGTTTTTAGAAACTGAAGAGACTCCAAACATGCCAGTTTCTATATCTGACTCAACCCAGCTAATGCCAGTTTATACCTTATTTCAATATATTAACTACCCAAAAGCTAGTTTATAGATTATAAAACCAGAATCCAAACATCCCCACCTAGTTTTTATTTTTAATTTAGAAACCAGTTTCTAAACACTGAAAATAAAAATCAGTTTTTAAGAAACTACGGTGGATCCAAACAGGACCTTAAGGTAATTGGATATACCAGCTGATTTTTCCATCACATGGTCAGTCTCATTCAATTCTATTATATCCTTTGGTATCTTATCAATTTTCATCAATACAAATTAATCATGCAAGGAAAGTATAGCAGCTTAGCAGGTGTAGGATTACACTTTACAGGAAAACAATTATACCTTAGGTAGTTGAACAGTCAGCTTCTCAAGATCTGGAGAATGTCTGATAATGCAAATAAGTCGATTATGGGCTTATTAGCTACATACCACTTACTCAGCATCAAAGTATTCACATTAATAAATGTAGGGCACCATCTGAGATCTCTTCTGAAAATAATCTGAGCAAAGTGTAAAGAATAAAAGTTCTAGGATATATACTTTAAACATACAATCCACGATGAAATAAAAAGGTGAAATGCATTAGGAAGTAAAAACTTTGTACCTTGAAATAGTTCAGAACAGAACATGGTTGTGTAAACATGTGATGTCAGATAATATCAAAATATCTATGGAAATAGGACAAGTACTTGTGCGTGCCCAACAGTTAACAAAGAAAAAAAAAGATGTAGATCTAGGATCGAACAATAATCCATCATAAGGATTCATAACAAGAATCACCTTTCAAACAGTCGTCACCCCAGACCTGGCCGAACATGACAAATGCAGTTTGTAGTGATGGCATGATATCAAGCAAATTAAAGGAGGTTTCCTGTTCAAGATGCAGACAAATTGCACTAGGTAGTGAAGTACGAGTGCGGGTTCCATTACGGAATTCATTGTCCAAGATGCACAGATCTTTGACAGACCATGACAAAATCCTAAAATAGCACAGCTGGCATCACACTCTGTCATCACACGAATCTCCAGTGCTGGACAGTTTGAAAAATCAAGAACATCTGTGTATAATTCAATGACAGCAATCTCCAATCTTGTCAGGTACATTAGACGAAGGGAAGGACTCCTAGTTTGTTAGGATCCAGTTGTCAGATGGTGAATAGGAGTCCACCAAAAAGCAACTAGTTGTTGCTGGGCCAAGGAAGGGAAGCCATGTCAAAAAGCCCAATGCGAAAGTGATCGGTAATGATTGGGTTTAGGCCCGAGGGTGCCTGCGTGCACGGCGTGCGGGTGAGCCGCTGTAACAACCTTATAAGGAGGGTAATGCGAGAGTAGGGGGGCATCGAGAAGAAGAACAATTACGAACTTCCTCTGCAAGAATCTTCCCTGCCTTCCCAAATCTCTCGCTGCCTTCCTCTGTTCCTTCTGATTCCCTGTCCCCAAACTATTTTGCCTATCTATGGCCCTAACAATTGGTATCAGAGTTGTCGATCCTCAGCCAAATTGCTTCTGTTCAGGATGGCCATGACCACTACACCTGATTTCAGAAGCAGTGGGGAGCGATGGAGCCAAACACCATTGGCGTTCGTACGCGAGGAGGTATCCAAGGAGATCTCCAAGGGATTTGAACCGCGAACAAGCGCATCGCCGATCTCGTCAGGGCAGAGCAGCAGCGCGATGAGCACGTGACTGCTCTAGAGACGGCAACCGATTTCATTGGACGAGACATTCACCAAGTGGAAGCCCAAAAAAGAGGAGTCCCTCTCTGCTGTCAAGTTGGAGCTGACGAAGCTCAACTCATTCTTTGAGCGTGACCACAAGGATCCTCAAGCTCCGTAGATTGAGTCCTTCGCGTCGAGTCGACGTCCACACCCCCATCTGTCGGTTCCGCCAACGGCCCCAACTTTGGGCACCGCGTTGACACAAGCATATGAGATTGTGGGTTTGGGAAGGTGTTCACCCGTACCCACAACCTGGTCAGGGGTACAAACTCTTAATGACCCCCTCTTCATTCGCCATGCCATTTTGATACCAGCCTTGATCATGAGCATGCTAAGTGGTCGCATTCGTTCAGATTTGGTTCTAAACAGTTGATGGGTCGTTTACCTAAGATGCATTTTCCTAACTTTGAGAGGGGAGAATCCACGACTATGGAGGTCTCGGTGTGAGAATTACTTTGAAATGTACTCTGTAGATTCAAATATGTGGGTGAAGGTTGCAACTATGCACTTCAATGGTCCTGCAACACGGTGGTTGCAGTCTACTGATAAGCGTGGTTGTAGTGCGAGTTAGCAGGAACTGTGTAGTTGGATCCATGAGAGATTTGATCGTGAGCAACACGAAGTTATGATCTGACAGTTGTTTCATATTAAACAGACTGGGTTGGTTTAGGACTATGTGGATAAGTTTGGTGAGTTATTTAATCAATTAGCAGCATCTGAACACTCCACAGACCCATTATATTACACTATGTGTTTCATTGACGGTTTGCGAGATGACATCAAGTCTGTTATCCTTGTTCAATGTCCTGCCAATCTAGATACTGCCTGTTCTCTTGTATTGTTGCAGAAACATAGCGAAAGGAATTCCGCAAACCTGATGTGGCGTTGTGATCAAAACTTAGCAGCAGATCCCCTTTGCCGCTACCTCCTCCTCTGAGGTGGGACAAGTTGCTGGGTGGAGCGCAAGCTGATGATAAATGAGGCATTGTAGCTGCAAGATTGTAACAGAACCGTCTTACCACGGAGACAATTTCGTTCCAGGATCTTTCTAGGGTAGCTTGTGACGCCTAATAGCATAACACATAACAGAAATAATATAGTTACAACAAGAACATAAATAAAATACAAAGTTTTACATAAGTCCGATTTTAAATTACAAAACAAATATAAAAGTGTGAAAGCGAATTGGTTCAACAGTAAATAAAATGGTTCGACGAGATACTAAAGATACAATCGTTCTCTCATGATACATAGAAGCAGATCCGGTCTTGATAAGTGTCATGCCCACGACATAGTACAGGCAAGCAACAGAGTACTCCTCCTAGGGACTGCAGGGTTCCAACTCGACGTTCCAAAAGTCGGAAAATTGGCCACCCTGATCATCTAAAAAATGCAAAGAGCTACGTTCTGAGCAACAAATACTCAACAATACTTATCCATCAAAATGGCCAACTACAGCCGACTCGTAGACATGCACATGCAAAGAGTAGGGTTTATGTTGCCCAAAAACCAGCCTAAGAGTGGGTCCTTATTTTTCAAATTTTAGCATCAAGTTAAGTTGGCATGCAAAATAATAAACTTAGTTTGCACTATGACTACAACAAACATGGTTAAAACACAACATAATTAATCAATACAGCAATATTCACCCCATTCATCTTATTATGCTTCCAACTACGTTCCGGAGCAGCGATCAAGTGGTACTCGTTACTATGAGTGGCAGTGACTCAAATCGATTTATATCCTGCAGGAGCAACCTACTTGCACGACCCATACGCGCTTCATAGAAGCTGGCTAGAGCAACTTTTCGCATACAGTACCACAAGGTCTTCCGGGCCTGGCTCCCTCAAGAAGGGTCCCCAATATGATGCGTCCCGACCGCCATCCGTGGGTGGATTGCTCCCTCCTCTCAGCCCCAGTTCCACCTCAAGGAGTAGGGTATCTTCCGACCAAACAGTAGACGTAGCTACATCAGTTTACTAGGCCCATAACTCTTACATGCAAACAGTACATTGAAACTTGATTCCATGGGTTGGGCATGAAGTAGAGCCTTAATTGACTCGGACGGGGCAACCTCCTTGAAGACAAGTTGTCTTTCCCTTTCCACCTAATTGCCCGTCCGGTCTTCATTTGTTATCCTATTCCAACTTTCTTCTGACATCATTCCCAAGTGATAATATGTCCTAATCTACGAGCGGTCTCCATACCACTTGATGAATTTCTGTCTTAAGTTAAGCAGAGCTACTACCGTCCTGAGGCTATCATTAGGTAAAGAGAACCTACTGCAATACAAGGTTTTCAAACAACTCCTATAAACTTAATATGCAGGCAAGCCTACATCACACTATCTAGTGATAAAATAAAAGCGGTAGAACTGGTGGGATGCACCAGGCTTGTCTTGAGCCTGTTCCTGGTTAGTGGGATCACCTTCTTGCTCCTCTGGCTCCTGCTCCTATCCCGCCTCCACGTGGTTCATCTCGTTATCTATATGATGCAAATGTGATATGGTGCATGAGAGAAGATTCATGACGGTCTATTTAATTAAGGCTGACATATATGATGAGTACGGGTTTGATTAATCCAGTGAATATAATATATAAAATAGAAACATAGGGTGAGTGCGTGTCTTAGTGTATTTTCTTTATGGACTTCAGTAATTAACACATGGTAAGTTTATAAAGAAAGTAGGGGGTGTTTACATGCTCGCGTCCGATATACCCATGCTAGGTACATGATGAGTGGCACTGATCCAACATAATATTAGCAATGTGTTGGGTATGTTGTTAAGCAAGAAAAACATAGAATTAATTAGGAAATATTGAGCATATAAGGTAACTAAATATTTTAGCATGGTTCGGTACACCAAAAGATCATGGAGTTTTTACTGTAGTTAGAACATGCTACGAGTAAATTTTGGACCAATTCTTATAGACATGCATTGAGCAAATAACTTTTAAACAATGAATACAAGAAAAAAACAATAAATCAATTATGACTAAAATACAGAGACCTACAATATGTGCTCATGCAGAGTGGTCCATCATGTCAAAACATGACTATTCACCAAGTTTCACGAATTTATCAGCCATACGGATTTGTATATGAATTCATTAGTGTTGTGGCAATTTAATTTAGTCCTGATAAAATTATTAACATGCCTCTTTGGTTTATCTCACTTGGCTAAATAATGCATTAAGGTGACACCATGGGTGTCACAAATATCTTCGTCAACATCCTCCAAGTTTGCCGCATTGCGAGCATACCGTCGAGCCCGTGGGTTGTGCCAGTATTGTGCTGAGAAGTATGTTGCTGGTCACAAGTGTGCTGAGAATGTGTAGCTTCATGCGGTACAAGAGCTCTAGGAATTACTTCATGTGAGGAGTCTGACATAGAAGGGACTTTGTCAATTGCCAATGACTACAATGAGGTAAACATGATATTGTATCAGGAAGCATTATCATGTTCTAATTCATCTCACTCCAGAAGTTCAGGGGTCAGTCCAAGGGCAGGATGTTATATTGTTGATTCATTCAGGTAGTTCCCACTCATTTGTGAGGGAGTCCTCCTCGTAGAAGCTAAGTGTCCTATCTCCTGTAAAAAGTGTAGTGCGAGTGTAGGTGGCTAATGGTGGAATTCTATAATGCAGCACTGAACTGTTGCATTGTGTCTGGGCGATGCAAGAGTGTCAGTTTGTGTCTAACCTGTGGGTGTTGCCATTGCAAAGCTATGATATGATAGTGCGAATGGACTGGTTGGAACAACACAGTCCAACGCAGGTTGATTCCAAGGAATTTCTTCAACCTTTCCTACAGGGTTAGTGATTGAGGTGCGTCTAGTGGATGATCCAAACAAGGATGTCGATAGCCAGCTATACATGGAAGAGCAGGTACCATAACCAATCCTGCAAATTTTGGAGAAACATGACAAGCTATTTGAGGAGCCTACAGGACTACCTCCCATCCGCTTTTGTGTTCACAGTATACCACTCATTGCAGGAGCTCCCTCAGTGTCATTAAGGCCATATAGGTTTTCTCGAGCTATGAAGAATGAAGTGGAAAAATAAGTGACTGAAATGTTGTAGAATGGCATAATTCAACACAGTTCCAGTGTGTTCTCTTCACCAGTGCTGTTAGAAAAAAAGAAAGATGGATCTTGGCATTTTTGTGTTGATTACCACCGTCTGAATTCTCTCACAGAGAAGTTCAAATACCCAGTGGCTATTATTGATGCGTTGCATGCTGCTGCTTGGTTTTCTAGCATTGATCTTGGGGCTGGTTTCCACCAAATTCTGCTTCAAGTTGGTGAAGAGCACAAAACTGCATTTCAGACACATATGGGACACTGAGTTCCGAGTGATGGCCTTCAGTATTACTGGTGGTCCTAGTACATTTCAAAGACCTATGAACCATATATTAACCCCATTGTTGAGGAAATGTGTCTTGGTATTCTTTGATGACATATTGGTGTATAGTTCCACCTTTGAAGGTCATGTACAACATCTAGAGCAATTATTCATTCTGTTGGACCAAGAACAATGGAAAATTAAACTATCTAAGAGCATCTCCAAGAGAGCCCCATAATCTCTCCGTAAATCAAATTAATCGAATTTAATCTAAAAAATCATCTCCAACAGCTCCTCAAAACAACTCACGGATCTATTCTCTCCCTAAATTTTCCTCATTTGTAGTTAGAAATGAGAAAAAATTGGGGCCCTAATCCTTATATTTACAAGGGAATTAATATTATTATGGTCCTAGATGTTGACGTAGCCCAATCAAATATTTTCGTGATCTATTTTTAGGAAGAACTATTGGAGCAGACAAGCAATTTTCTCTATAATTTTTGGGCTTCTACTAAAAACACTCTTTTGGGGTTAATTTTTTGGGGAGATTTTGGAGATGCTCTAAGTGCCCCTTTGCTCAGAACTCTATTGCTTACCTTGGTGATGTAATCAGCAAGGGAGGTGGTGCTACAGACTCAGGTAAAATTGTAACCATTTCTTCTTGGCCAACTCCTGTTAATACTAAGGAACTCCGTAGCTGCTTGGGATTGTTTGGGTATTACTGGAAGTTTGTTAAGCATTTTGGTTTCATCTGCCAACCCCTCACTAACTTGCTAAAGATGAATGTGGTATTCATTGGGACTAGTGAGCATGACTTGGCCTTCACAACACTGAAGAATGCCCTGGTGTCAGCTCCTGTACTTGCCTTACCTAATTTTACCAAGCAGTTTGTGGTGGGAACTGATGCAAGTGAGATGGGTGTGGGAGCTGTGTTAATGTAGAATGGCCATCCCTTAGCTTTCATCAGCAAGTCATTAGGTCCAAAGTCCATGGGTTGGCGGCGGGGCCATACTAGCTTTCATCAGCTGCCCCGAGGACTATACTAGCGAGCCATGGTTAGGTGTCAGCGGCGGTAGTGGCAACGTTTGCTTTTAAGTGAATGGGCAGAAAAATCAAAGGATCGTCAGAGACATGGGCTTCATGCCTTTCTTTCTTACGATGGCCCATATTATTATTATTTTTCAATTGGTAGCCGATATTATTTTGCTTTCTTGTCGACGCCTCAATATGGAGTGTTAGGATAGAGTCCAACAAGTGGTACACAGGTTCAAGTAATTTACAAATCGCTATCAAATCATCAGGGACCAAAAATAACAAAGTACGAAGCCCGCATGCAGCAACTTTCTTCCGACAGATTTCATGTCTTCGTCATAGTACAATTATGATAAGATATAGTAGTAGTTAACATTCGGTCACACAGCAAAAAAGGACAGTAAATTTCAAAAAAAAAGATAAACATTAAATGCAAGAAAATCAACCAAAACCTCCAGTACCACGCTTAATAACAAGACAGCCAAACAACAGCTTAGTAATGTGAATTTATGCACGTAAACAGCAGTGTACGGCATGACAGGATAAGAAACTGGATCCAATGCAAATAGATGGCCTAAACAACCCACATGAAAATTGTACCATCCGAGCCAGCATATGATTTAACACTGACAGTCGCAGTAACCAAAAAGCTTAATCTCGAAACATCAAAAGTGCCCATCATCAACAGCACCCCCATAATTAGAGACAGAAACCTGCAAAATAGGAAAGATCCAAATAGTGAGCTCAATATCACCAGGAGATTGTTTCAGTTACTTGACTTGGAAACTTTAACATAGAGATTTAAGACATTCAATATGTACGACTTGTAATTAATTATGCAAGTGTCTTAAATTATAATAATTTCTCAAGGATTTAGACAATCACTATGAATATGATGTTGCCAAAACTTTGATTTATGATTTGAACATTTTCGAACAATGACAGCCAGCCAAACTGTTATGTAACATCAGCCAACATCCATGTTTTCACATCACTTCAGTTTTTTATGCCTCTAAGCAAGAAATGGCTCATATAGTTTCATTTGAAGAATTGATTTATTGGGAGAGATGGGGAGCAAATGGAATGCGTGCAATATTGAATGACTTGCAAAGAAAAGTGGACCAATATGTGATAGTAGGACAACCTTAAGTGATTACAACATATGCAACTAAAGGCTACTACCAAAAGGTTGCATATGTAACAAACTCCCTATATGGATTATGATAATCAAATACTCCCTCCGTTCTCTAAATGTTATCGTTAGGATAGCCAAGTTAGTTCAAAATTGAACTAAGTTTGCTGTCCAAACATACAGCATTTGGAGAATGGAGGGAGTAAGTAAACAGAATTGCAGCCTACAAACTGCTTTAGTGACAACTTAAAAGCATGTGTGGTCGCTTGTAATGAACATAAAAAGTGGGAGGTTGCTTAATTTCGATTCAAATTCGGATGTTTTTGACCTGATATAATAAGGTAAATATAAACTTAAACAGCTAAAAAACTATTCATGTAACATTAAACATAAGTTCTAATGAGTTAACATACCATGCCATGTGCTATGGATACGATAACATTCAGATACCCTAACAAAATGTACACAAATACTTGTTGCTCCTCCTATCAAAAAGTATTTAGCCATTAGAAAATATGAAATAACATAGTAAAATGGCTTTTGTTTCAACTGATTATGCATTTTTATCATTAAAGCATGACATGTCATTAGTTACCTTTATACAAAATATATTTATTCCTTTTGACAGTAATCTCTATGTCCAATGTACTCAGAAACTTGACAACTTTGTAAACCCTCACTACAGGAAACTCGCTGTTTGCCGAGTGCCCAGTACACTCGGCAAAGACCATAATACACTCGGCAAACGTTTTGCCGAGTGTAGCACTCGGCAAACGACACTCAGTGAAGTAATTGCCGGCAAAGGTCCATTTGCAGAGTGTCTTTCATCGAACTCGGTAAACAATTTTTGAATTAATAAAAAAAATATGCACCTGCCTGCCACCACCACCATCCTGCGCCGCCGCCCGGCCGCCGACCACCCGCCCCTGCCGCACTGCAGCCGCCGTGAGGAGGCCCCGTGGCCCCTCGCCCCTATCGCACTGCCGCCGCCCCGGCCGGTGACGCACCCCCGCGGCCCCTCGCCGCGCCTGCTGTCACCCCGCCGCTGGCCCGCACCTGCCGCGCTGCCGCCACCCCGGCCGATGATGCACCTCCGCGCCGCCGCGAGGAGGCCCCGCGGCCCTCGCGCCGCCCCGCCGCTGGCCTGCCCCTGCCGCCGCTCTAGCCGGTGACGCACCTCCGCACCGCCGCCACCACCACCCCTCTCTCCGCCGCGCTTGCCGCTACCCTGCTGCTGGCCGCGCTCGCGAGAAGGAGAAGGCCGCTGCCCCGCACCTGCCGCGCCGTCGACGCCCCTCGCGTCGCCGCGCTTGCCGCTGCCCCGCTGCTAGCCGTGCTTGCGATGGAGTGGAAAGCGAGAGAGATTCGGTGAGATAAGGATAAGGCTGAGCATGCCGCTGCTGGCCTAAGGAGAAGATAAGGCCAAGCGTGCCCTGTGATGAGAAAAAAAGAGAGAATAACATTGTGCGCCCATTATGAAAATTGCTACACGCGCGCTACATTTTCTATGCCGAGTGTCAAATTAGACACTCGGCAAAGAGCTACTTTGCCGAGTGTCTAACACTCGGCAAAAGAATTTCCATGTATACTTTTCAAAAATTAAAATTATGAAACGAATTCAAAATATAATTAAATTTGGGCATGACACAATTTATATGATCTATTATCTATATAAAATAATTTGAAATAAAATCTTGTGCAAAATATTCTCTACTTTTTATCATAACTTCCATATATGAACATCACCCATGGCAAATCTTATAATTTTTAGACTTTATTTTTTTTTAGAATTCAAAACTCATTCAAACACACGTTAGTGGTCATATTTTTTTGACAACATATGTTGAATTTCTTTTTATTTCATGGGTATGGTCTCAAATTGAACTAAATAACATGAATATAATTTTTATACTTATTGTATTTTATTATTTAAATCATTTGCAGTTCAAAATTGAGTTGATTCAAAAAATTACTTGAAATATAATTAATTAGTTAAATATAGCAAACAAATACAAAAACATACTAAATTTTGACATGTTTGTAGTACATGTTGTGTGTAAAGAGTAGGAAAAGTTTTGAGGTTAAAAGAGGAAAAAAATTAATTTTTTTTACCGAGTGTAATAAAAAACACTCGGAAAACCTTCAATTTTGCCGAGTGTCAAAAATAAAATACTCGGCAAACACTCATCTTTGCAAAGTGTATTTTTCGTGACACTCGGCAAAGAGACCTTTGTCGAGTGTTTTATTTTTACCGAGTGTTTTTTATGTTTGCACTCGGCAAAGATGTTGTTTGCTGAATGTCCGTATAAAAACACTCGGTAAAAAGGGAGGCACTTGGCAAACGGCGAATTTCCCGTAGTGCCTGTCATCGACATCATTACATTTTATTTTAATTATCTTGAGGTACTTAGATATCACAGCTGATTTCTCCAGAGGGTTATTTCCATCCATTTGTGCAGTAAATTTAGGCTCCTGTATCCAAAACAAATAGTTCACCCCTATAAATCAATTATGCAGGAAAAAACTTAAATGATTAGTAGTTATTTTTCAGTAGAAGGATATACCGTATGTAATTCCAGGGTAAGATTCTCAAGAACAGGCGAGTTTTTGAGGACGCAAGTTAGTGCAAAGAAGTCAACAGCCACACACCAGTTATTCACCAACAATTTCTTCAACTTACTAAATGTTGGACACCAGTTCATATCTCTTCTGAAAAGAAACTGAAGAAATTGCAAGAGGGTAAGAACTATGTAAGTAATTCTTTATTGTACGTGACATAAAGAAAACTGAAGTGCAATAGAAATGAAAAGGATGTCCATAAGAACATGTTAACCAAAACGCAATAGTATAAATGTCCGACATTAAGAATATCGCGAAGTAACGATAGGTGGAGTGCCCCATGATGCTGAGAGTTACAAAATCAAATAAATTGGTCCTGAAAAGGAAAAGTGCCACAAAGCTAACCAAACTACAGAGAAGAGCAGGATTTAAGTGTGTATACCATTCCTGGATAAGCTGTCAATTCTAGATTCACAGCACTTGATAAACCCACAAGAAGCACACATCTACCTTTATAATCATCATCACCACAACAATCTGCACAGATGCCACAGCATTCCTTAGAATCACCTTTGTCACAGGAATCATTAACCTTGACACGAGATTTGACTGATGCAGTTTCTAATGATGGCATACTTTCGAGCAAAGGTGCTTTACCCCTGAAACCATGTAGCTTCAACCGAATGAGACTAAGAGCAGAAATATGAGTCCGGTCACGGTCACTGGTGGTGAATGTGCTAGACTCAATGCACAAATTCTTTATGGACTGCAAAAATATCCTCAGAGTTTTTATCATGCACGTTTTCATTTCGAGAACCTCCAATGCTGGGCAACTTGCAAAATCAAGGACCTTGTGTTTTAAATGAACCCCATCAAGCTCTAGTTTTCTCAGATGCCTGGAGACCAGGGGAGAGCCTTCCAGCCGTGATATCCAAAAATTACCACAGATATAGACAGTGAGTACCTTTGGTTGGCACATCAAAACATGTCGGACCAAAATGTTGACATGCTCTTTCTTATGAAGGTCTGAATCACAGTCGAGCTTGACCTCATCTAGATTCACACGACCTCTGGGCAGGAGCAGGGCATTGATGAAACCAGACAGTTTGTTTTCATCATAGTCTTTTTCCTCTTCCCAAGGACTGGTGATTTGCAAGCGACGAACGTGCATCCAGAGGTCGCGCCAGCGGGGAGCAAGCACACTCGTCCGCACCGCCTCGTGCGCCGGCAGGAAGCCAAGGATGTGGTGGACTCCGTCCGGCAGGGCGCTGAGCCTGTCCTCCTGGTCCGACCTCACAACTTTTTTGGCCCTATTTTTCCGAGCCATTCCCTCGCACAGGTTGTGGGCGCTATGTAGTTCAGTCTGTGGAAACGATAAAAAGTAGGAACTGAGGAGGACGGATGAAGGCGAACGGAAAAGAAACCTCTTACATCTGAATCGCCATCTGCTACGCTTACCTTTGTGGTCTTTAGCGTCGTTCACCCGCGGTGGAGGTGGAGCACAATGTGACCATCGGCGGTAGAAGGGTAGAACACGAAGCGAGCAGCCTATTGTCACGCGGCGGTACGTCTGATGTTCAGTTTATAGGTGGCCGGGAGCGCGAGTCGAAGGGACGTTCTTTTCGATTGCTGTGACGCCACGCCTGGGCTAACAGATCCTGCGTCCAATTTATTTTCCCCCCAAGCAGACACATCCAATAGGTGGCCAGGAGCGCAAGCCGAAGGGACGCTCCATTTTATTGCTTTGACGCATCGAATCACACGTACCACATTCACAACTTGTTTTCCTCCTAGGGAGACGAAACATCGTGTATTAGTCCGATTTTCCTACTAGGCAAAAAATCCTTTGCTGGTCGAATGAAGACAATCACTGTAGTCGTTGAAAATTTCCAGATTCCACGAATGAGGTCGTTGAAGAGTTTTTTGTTACTTTTGGACTAATTTGCCCCTACATGCAGCTCTGGCTCCCGAAGACGAAGCAAGCTCCCGAAGCGTCTATTTAGAGTATGTTTGGCATGGTTCTACTCTACGGTGGAGCAGCTCCACTCCAATACTCTAGTATAGAGCTGCTCTACTATGGAGTGGAGCCATGCCAAACACCCCAGTTCCATAAAAATATGGTCAAACACGTAAAATAGATAATACGACTTTCCCGTCTCTACCAGCCCTTCCTCCTCGTCTCCACTGGATGAGCGACGCAAATCGAGGCAAGGCACTGCAAATCGGAATCGGGGCGGTGTGAATCGGCGCGAGCTAGGGGCGAGGCAAGCCGGCGGAGCGTAGTGGCGTCGGGCTGGGGATGACTCGAAGCTGCCGTGGCAGTGCGAATCGGCGCGGGATGGGGGCAGGAGCGGAGCGACGCGGGCACTGTGACGGGCGAGGCTGGTTCGAGGTCATCGACGGCGCGGGGGAGCCGGTCTGCCTCGCCTTCATACTTAAATTAATACTTCCTCCGTTCTAAAATTGTTGTCATCATTGACTTTTTTATTACCTTTGATTATTTGTCTTATTCAAAAAATTTTAAAAATTATCATATATTTTTTCATGATTAGTTTTATTACCCGATAAAGCTAAAATATAATCAATAATTTTGTGTACTTGAGATAATTTTTTGAATAATACGAATAGTCGAAGTTAATAAAAAAATCAATGGTGATAATAATTTTAGAACGGAGGGAGTACTTCCTTTGTATGCTAAATGATGTCTTAGGCCAGTCTCAGTGAGGGTTTCATCAACATTAAATAAGATGCCATATAAGTAAAAGAGATGATGTGGCGTAACAATTATATAAAACTGAGTAAATGAGTTTCATAGGGATGAAACTCATTTGACACTGTGTATAGGTATGAAACTCTATTGAAACTCCCATTGAGAACATAGAGTCTTATCCCAACACATTTTGATCAATCTCAATGTAACAAATAGATATTAATTTAATGCTATAACTTATATATAAAATTGTGAGATGAAACTATGTATTTAGAGAGACTATTTCATACATAAAACTAAATCTTCAAATCTGATGTGGCACTCTTAAAAAATATAAGATGAAACTATGTATTGAGACTGGCCTTAAACGTCTTTAGTTTTGATACCGGAGGAAGTACGTGCATCGAGTGCTACTGTACTAGGACGAAAACCATGATAATTGAAGAATAGCTACATCACTGCTATTTGAGATTGTAATTAGGAATGGGAAATGATATTCAGATGCATGTGGCTAGCTGGTATTGAAAAAAAACAGAATCAGTTAGACTTCCAATTCAAATTCCAGTGTGTAACCAGGAACATCTGAATCACAAAAAACCCGCTCATTGACCTATTCAGATTCGACAGTGAGTTGTACCTCATGTTTTGTTCTATTTTAGTGCGTCATGACAAAGAGGATATTGTTTAAATTATAAAAAACTTCATCGTTTTGGGTTGGCAAGGGTACTTGATGTATTCCTACTCAGAGGATGATATGGGATTATAATTTTGGATGCCTGCTGAACAGGCCCTTCCAGAGAAACTAAGGTAAGTGGTATCAACACAAGAGACAACTCTGTCCTTTAATTTGCTTATCCCAAAAAAAACAACCTAGAAACAATGAGTAGTGACAATATACATTGATGAAAATAGGAGACGTTCTCTTTTGCCTAAGAAGAGACAGTCTAGTAATTGTTAACACTTCACAATTCAGTTCCTTATTGTGACCATTTTGAAACGACAGCTATCTAATCACCTATACGTGTTCATTTGATCTTGCTGAAACATGCAAGAGGGTGCCTTTCAGGCACATTAATAGCTGGTATAGAATGAAAATCAGAGCACAAACCACAGTAAGACCAGTCTCAATGCACCCTTTTATAAGCATTAAATATGTCACATATATATAATTTTTGCTGACATGACAAGTTAATTATGAAGAGAGAGAAGAGAGACTTTTATCTGATGTGAGAGCTCTTTCATTCTAATAAAAAAATAATGACTCACTTACCTAAAACTCTATATTGAAAAGAGTACAATAAAAGAGTGCATTGAGACTGGCCTAAGAAACTTGTTACTACATCACAATACATGTAGTGTGGTAGTCAAGGTAGAGTACGGCACTCATCTCAACACTTCCTTAGTTACTTCTAGAAAATTGTGCTACTTGACTAAAATCAAAGGTCCATAATATCAAAGCTAGAGTATGCCAGTTGCACATTTAAATAAGGTATATACATATTTTTGAAGCAATCAACTGAAGTTACAAAAGCAGTGCATTTGAGGGCGAATGCATGTCACGTACCTCTGAAGTTATCATACTCACCAAACGCATGTACCTACTTGTCAAAACGGAATGCAAACGATTATGTTTAGCATGTACTGTCAGGGCGTCTCCAG
Source organism: Eleusine indica (assembly GCA_030378355.1). Classification (NCBI taxonomy): domain Eukaryota; kingdom Viridiplantae; phylum Streptophyta; class Magnoliopsida; order Poales; family Poaceae; genus Eleusine; species Eleusine indica. The sequence goes on along the minus strand of CM059501.1, from coordinate 40,263,142 downwards.
GCTTGCACTGCAGCTAGTACATTCCATCCAGCACCTTATAGGCGTCATGTGCAAACCTCTATAGGAGGCAGAATGGTTGGGAGCATGACCTGGATCCATTATCGCAGCTGGCCCTCGCCCTGCTGTGACACCCAGCTAAGAGGAGTAACTAAAGAAAAGTAACAATTTAAAACTCGAGTTTGAATTTTTTTTATTAAAGTCAAAAATGGCTTGAACTAGAACTCTAAATTTTCTAATATAACTGACCCAAATAAATTTTATAATATTGATGTATGTAACAAATAACAATTTGAGAGTTGGGTAATTTTATCTCATGGGTAGGTAGGTCAAATAATTCAAACAAAGCTCAGAAACAGGGTTATTTTAAAAATTCAAATTTAAAACTTTATAGGGATTCACTGAATCAGATCATACCCATAATTGAGATTTAATTTTTATGAACAACATATAATTTTGACATGATTTAATAAGGTCAAGAAATACTACTTTTAGAATTTTTGCGAATTATCACTTTTGTGGACAGATTTCAGCCTTAGCAATTAACCGAGTTTGAAATTTAATAGCTCATTCATACTTTCATTTTTATAAGGACATCATCAACTTTTAGTTACTCCAAACATTCTTCTGCATGGTTGTGAAACCCCCTTCTTATTTGGACCTTATTGGAGACCCCAAATTAAATTTGTAAACAGCCTAAAAGTTAAGCAAAATCCAGTCTGAAATCTTTCAAGTTGCATTGTCAGCAAGCCATTTTCAAAATTAAATATCTCTCAAAACCTTTCTCCTCTGTTTGTGCATGTCAGCAAAATGGATGCTACAAAGAATTATCTATCGAGTGGTAGAAAACTATTTAGATTGAGATCTGTTTTAATGCCCCAGAAACAGTGCCAAAGTTGCTTATCAATCATCTTTTCCTGGGGAGTTTGAATCAGGCGGGACCCACATATCATCGACACGGAAGAACAGAGTACCGGTGCCGCCCGCCCATATCTCTCAAAACCTTTCTCCTCTGTTTGTGCATGTCAGCAAAATGGATGCTACAAAGAATTATCTATCGAGTGGTAGAAAACTATTTAGATTGAGATCTGTTTTAATGCCCCAGAAACAGTGCCAAAGTTGCTTATCAATCATCTTTTCTTGGGGAGTTTGAATCGGGCGGGACCCACATATCATCGACACGGAAGAACAGAGTACCGGTGCCGCCCGCCCACCCTACCCGGCCGCTCATCGCCGCGTGGCCGCCGATGTACGGTCGAACGACCTCCTGTCGGATCGACGCCCCCACCTCCGAGGCATACAACACCCCCCCCCGGGACGCCCATTTCTCTGCCTTCACTCTCATTTCCGCTCTCTCTGCCCCACTCTCTCCCAACCGAGCCGCCATTGCCGCACGGATTGAAGCTCTGTCACCCGGCCGCTCGGCCGCCTCCCGTCGACGTCCAGATCCTCCTAGAGCTTCTCCTAGACCCCTCCTCCCTCCCGTCATGCTCACCCGGCCTCTCCCGCAGCGACGACCGCGAATCGGCCCCCTCCTTCTTTGTCGCCGACTACCGCCCCGCCGTTTCCCTCTCCCTTCACGGTGAGGCTTTGCTCGATTCCTCGCACTCGGAACTCCTTCGCCTCTGTGCACATTGATTCAGCCAACCGCGGCTCCTTGTTTTGCAGTGCGTCGCCGGGAACGCAGCTCGCCGCGACCGACGAGCGCTGCAGCGGGCCACCCCGCGTCTCTCCCGCACCGGTGAGCCTCCTCGCCTCGCGTCGCGTACCGCGCGTCTGCCCCATGTTCCTCCACTCTCCTCAGGTCTCCAGAGTCCCGGAGGGTCGCCGCTGGCTCAGCCCGGCCGCGCCATCGTCGCGCGCGCGGCGCCCGTGCACGCCATGGCTGGCTGGCCAAGCCAGCAGCCCGGCTGGGCCAAGTGGCCTCAGGCCACCACCTCACCTGGGCCAGATCCGGCCCAGGGAGTTCCCCTGCACCCTGTCTGAGCCACTGGGCCGAGGCAAACGAGGCCCAAGGATCAGAAAGTCCTTTTTCAATTTAAAATATAGTCAATCAAATATTTGTTACTTCAAAATTCTTCAGAGATATATTTACTGGGAATAAAAATGCAAGAAAATACTTTTTAGAATCCAGAAAGTCTAGTATTTTAAAAGAATGATAAACCAACCTGAAAGGACTTATTTATTTATGCATGTGTTTAATGGTTAAAAATGAAAATGAAATCATAATTACTTTTCAGTGTATGATTTAATTATACAAATTTTCATGCATTATTATTACATCATTTCATAGCATATCATCAAATGACATATTTAAATTCCAAGTATTTTAGCTGCCTTGAGTATTTTAGTGCTTGCTCCATTATAATTATTATAAATTATTGGTGCATATTCTTGCTATGAACTTTGGCACAAAAATCTAGAATAATGCCCCACACCACATATATTTTTCTCCCTAGTATTTATATTCCAGAACCATGCTCAATAATAAAATCTTTGCTTTATCTCTAGTAAAGACAAGTTTGTAATTAATAGTGACTTGAACACATGTGTTAACGTCCAAGCATTTAGATACCTTATTCTCTGTATTATAAAATTTTATTTAGGGTATGTTGCCTCTGACCATCTTGGTTATGCTAAACATGGTTCATCATTTGCAATTATCGTCGCTAAAACAACGTTCCTATTTCACGATACTAAAAGAAAGCAAAAGAAGAAATCACTCATGTCCTTCTCTAATGCACACCCCTGTACTTTATACATGCATCATGTCATAGTATACATTTGTTAAAGAAGTGCCATGAATCCTCTCAATCCTTACTAGCATCTCATTTCATCCATATGACTCAACGACGGCAACGTGGAGGTGGAGATAGTTCCGGAGGAGCCCAGAGCTGAGATTAATTTCTCTGAGAGTGCTAACATTGATCTGAATCAAGGCAAGCCCCGGTGCACTCCTATGTTTTAAAGTTTTTATTTTATATTACCTGTATGTGTGTCATGTATTGTGTATTACATGTAGGAAAATGATTGAAGCCTAATTGCATGTAGGCAAAACAAAATCCTATGGGTTTGAGTCTACTTGTACAGCCATTCGTTAGATTTTTGCTATGCATAATATCAAATCATCGGTAGTGAAATCGAGTGGTACGGAGACTACTCGATATAGTATGGTTTGGGAATTTATTACTAGTTAAACTGTCACACAAAGATGGAGTAATTGGAGACCAAACGGGGAAGTGCATGTGTAGGTTGAGGTGGCAAGGTTGGCTCTTGTCTGTCATAGCCCCGTTTGTGTTGATTAAGAACCAAATTCAAGTGTGGTCCCGTTAACAAAGTTTTGAATAGTACCAAGTGCATACTAGTGATATGGACACTAGTAAACCGATATAGCTCGATTATCATAATAGTTGGACGGTCCCTCATCGCTTTTTGGGAAAGATCATAAGTGATGGTGGCTTTTTGGTGGTATGAGTGGTGGAAGGGTGTATGGTCTAACCACGGATACCGGGTATCGCGTGGAGGACATGTACCCGGAAGCGCGTGAAGCCCGGTCTGACTCTAACGTGATCTCGTGAAAGGTTGTCGTACGTGACTCTGGGAGTGTGCGTGCGCTATGTATTTAGATTTCTCCTGCAGGATGTAAATCGATTCGAGTCACTGTCCCTCACGGTTATTGAGTACCACTTGTGATCTTTGCCACATCGAAGAAAATGTGAAATGATGATGATTATATTGGTTGTATTTCTATTAATTGTATTGGAACCATGTTTGCTATAGTATAGCTGCACAGCATTTATTTTATGCAAAAACCCAATTAATTTGGCTAAAATATGAAAATAAGAATCAATTATTAGTGTTGTTTTTGCAATTATTCTAACAACCTTAGATCAGCCCCCCTGCATACTAGGTGTCGGCTTTAGCGTGCCATTTTGACGGGTAAGTCTTGCTGAGTATTAGTTGCTCAGGGCTTTGCTCTATGTTGTTTTGTGCATGCGTTCTTCTTGATAATGAGACACGTTTACGGCTTCATGTGCTTCATGATAGGATTCTAGTATGAGATATATTGCTTCTGCTATTTATGTTATCGAATTTCAAACTTGTTTATATACTCCAATCTAAACCAAAGTTGTAATAATTAAACTTTAACATTTCACTATTTTCATTTATGCTCATATGTGTGTACTTTTGGACTCTTGCTTCGTCAAGATGTCACCCGATGTTCGATCCTTTGACTACCCCCTCATTCGTGGGGCGGGGATGTCACACCTGCCTCCCACTACACTCGCTCAACATACATGCAACTCCATTCTGCTACCACCGCTACCACTACGGGAAACCGGCTATTTGCCATGTGCCTAAATTATTGCCGAGTGCAATATATTGGACACTCCGCAAAAGGAACGTTTGCCGAGTGCCTAAGGGAATGACACTCGGCAAACAGAAAACACACGGCAAAATGAACCTTTACCGAGTGCCAAAAGGAAGGTCACTTGGCAAAGATCAGACACTCGGCAAAACTTCCTATTTGTCGAGTGCCTATCCGCGAGACACTCGGCAAATAGGAGCGCCTTTACGGGTTTAATGTCCCGCTAAAAGTTTGTGAGTGCTGGAAAAAAGGCTCTCGACAAATAGGAAGTTTTGACAAGTGTTTTTCCCCAACACTCGGCAAACTATATTATTTGTCGAGTGTATAGTGCAGACACTCGGCAAAAAATAATGTTTTTTTTATTTTCTTGCTACAATTTTTTTGTGGAGCCCACAGATAGTTCAAGGTATTTCATTTTGAAATTTGGTATTTTTTAAGATATGTGTGTAATATTTATTGAATTAATTTCATAAAATGTATTTTGTCGAGAAAAAATGAAATTTAAACTACAAGTGATTTGAATGATGGAATGTAGTGATGTGAAATTTGATATTCATGTTTGTGACACCAAAGTGATGCCGTATCCAAGTAACGAAAGGAAATTTTCGTGAATCTTGCACATGAAATGTCACTATGAATGTGTGATCAAAATTTATTTAAATTTTATAAAAGGCAAACGAAGTCGCAAAATTATGAGAATTGTCATATGATCATGATATCATATGGAGGTGTTATGGTAAAAGTTTTAGAAAATTCCGCAAATTTTGTCAGGCACATTATGCACAGTACGGAGAATCTCTAGATAAGAAACATAGAGTTTAAAATGAGCTCTTAAGATTTTGGATAGATATCAAAGTCAAACTTGAATTTTACTTCAAATAACTTTGTTTTGGTAATTTATAAGATAAATCTTGTCATGTTAATGTTTTTTTATTTTTTTAATTCATCTTATAATTTTAAAATTTTTTTCAAGTAAATGGAAAAAACACTTTGTTGAGTGCCGGGCTGGAGGCACTCTGACAAATGTAGCCTTTGCCGAGTGCTATGAGGAGGCACTCGACAAAGTTTATTTTTGCCAAGTGCCTCCTCATGGCACTCGGCAAACAGATCTGAGCCTTGTACCCATTGACCCTTTCTCCGTCTCTCGCTCACCTCAGTCTCTCGCTCTACATCTCTTGCTCCCCCGTCGACGCCCACCTCCCTATCGCCCCCCCACTCACTGCCGCCCTCGGCCCACCTACCTGCCGACGCCCACCTCCCTGTCGCCCGCCCTGCTTCTTGGCCGCATACCCTGGGCCTGCCCCCTGCCCCGCCCCTGCACATCCCCGAGCTCCCGGCTGCCCGGCCTCCACCCCCTGCGCTCGCCCCTGCTTCACCAACGGCGTCTGAGGCTCACAGGTTCAATTTTTTTCTCTTCTTTTCTCTGCCGTTGCTGCATTATTCCTGAATTTTGATGCATTCAACAGGTTAGTGAGAGGTACAGTGCAATTGCATGCTTATATCAGGAAGAATCAGCTAGCCTTGAATCATGATATCTTGATCTACATACACGATCCATTCAAATGCAGGCTATGTACAGAACTCCATGAACTATTAGTTCTATGATTTGATCAGCACAATGACAAGTAATAGCAAATAATAATCCAACTTGAACACATGAAGATGAATGTCCATTAAACAACCTTGTTCTTGTGCTGACCTCCTTGTCGCTGAGTATTAGTTTGTTTATATCATCTTGAAACTAAACAGAGCAGAGTGCTAAACTTGTAGCTTCCAATAGGTTGCAGCATGGTACACTAACTATATCAAAACAACCAAGACAGCATGGAGAACATTGCTCACCTGCTTTTTAGTTACCTTTTCAGTTCCTGTTTAGTTGTGGTTGCCAGCCATCAGGCTGTTGTTTTTCTTGCAGGTGCTAGTAACCTCACCGTGCAGGGGAAGTGCTGCCAAAATCTGGATTGACAATATTTTTCTTCTTTTTTGTAGGGATCGACAAGTTGAGGCATAGAGGACCCATGTGGTCGTCATCGACACAACACTTTGCAGGAGAGTAAGGTGAGGCAAAAAGACCCCTATTTCCTTTCATGTTTGTAGGTTACGTAACCTAGTTAGGTGTCTCCTGTTTGAAATAGATATGGTTGAAAATATACAGATCTTTGCATATCTATAGTCGTATCTTTTTTTGAATTGTCCCCCTTTTTTTGGCACAACCCGAGGATGTGTAGATGGGTTAGTTTCCATGCTCTACTCTGGTCCGAGTCAGAGTTTCGGCAGCATGTCCCTGTTATTCTCCGGATACACAATCTCCTTGTTAGGACATGTATTTGGAGAACAGTGGCGAGATGCTGCTGAAATTCTGTCTCAGATTGGAGTAGAGCATGGAAACTATCCTCATCTACACATCTTCAGGTGGGATTAGGACCTATCATTACCTATTAGGTTGTAGAAGTATTCGGTAATGCGTTTGATGTTTATATTACTCGGTGGCATGTTAGAGGATGGATGACCGTCAGTGGATGTGCATGGGCCGCCCAAGTGCCGTCCAGACCATTGTTGATTACAATGCTAAAAACCACCGTAAGGTCAGAAAGACAGAGGCAAGAGAGATGAACCTGACCCGGAAGCAATACGTTGAGGTAACTGTACAATAGTAATTCTATCATGTACTTCATGCTATGGAATAACATGACATCATATTTACCTTCTTATATGTCATGTATTTGATGATGTGTAGGTGATTCTGTACTAGTCCGCCTCGTATCTCGAGGCCTCGGATGCGATGGCGAAATGGTGGTTAGAGAGGACGACTAGGAGGAGAAGCACGCCGCTGCCTGTGAGTGGCATTTGATGATGCCAGGTCCCGCCCACCATCAGGGCAGTCTTAACCTCTAGCAGTACAGTGCACGATACGTACGTGAAACTTTTAACAGTCAATTCTACATGATTTCTTTATTCAAACACTCAATTCTGCATAATTTGTAATCATATTATTTTTGCTCAGCCGATGGCTCATGGTGACCAGCCGCTGAATATTTTTCAGGCTTTCTGTTTGGCCCGCAAGGGCAAGGCGATATCAGACATCCAGTTCAATTCGGATGATCCTCCCGAAGCCTACATCAACCCAAACGTGCACAACCGCCTCGCTGCTTACTCAGAGGTGGCAAAGGAGGTCCATGGGCCAGACTTCGATCCGAGCACACACGACCTCGATGGAGAAGTCGTGATGAGGGTGGGAGGAGGCAAGCGGTGTGGGCGGTACTACCTCAGTAACAACACACTCGACACGGCTAGTACCCCCACACTCACTTAGATTCGAGCATGGACCACGAGCGGTGGCCCGTCCATATGGACACCACCGACCCCTTCAGGTGGCCTCTAGGTACATACATCTATTTTTATTCATCATTCCATCATTCTACACATTTAGATGCATGCACTCCAGCTTAACACTTGCTCCACCATTTGTAGGCCCAGCTAGCATAGGAGAGGAGGGCCCAATAGGAGCTAGAGGCGAGTCAGACATGAGACAGGAGGGCCCGAGAGGAGCTTAAGGCAACAGTCGTGAGACAGCAGGAGACGCTGTCGCATTTCCTTGCCTACATGCAAGATATTTCTCAGTAAGTGGGTCATGCTCCGCAACCTATTCCTCTACCGTAGGTTCCTGCCTTTGCTCCACCATTTCGTGGACGGTCTCAGTCTCCTGTAAGTATCTTAACAACCTTATGATTTCATTGCAGTTTGTTATTTGCCTTAGATTGTTACTTTTACAGCACTAGACAACTTAGACAACCACAAATACTTTAGAAAACTTAGAAGTCATTAATTCATTACTCACAAATACTTACAAAATCTTCCTTCCTTGGCGGGGGTGTCAAATAATTAGCCTGGAAATAAAGAAGAATTGGGTGCAGGGATCGCTCGTAGACTGTTCGAACTGCACGGATCGGAGTCTTAGTCACTTGTCATTTATTTGTACTTGTCATCTTGTGAACTTATGTATTTAAGGACTTGTTAGCTTGTGAACTTGTAAACTTGCGAATTTGATAACTTTGAACCTTTTTATGCTTATTTGAGGACCTCTGTTTGTGATCATATATATGATAATATGCCTGTGATGTTATTTGAGATATCTGCATGTGATGGTATTGAGATTTATGCCTGTGATGTATGTTGTGTGAAAATGTGATTTTTTTTACTATTGGGACAAGAAAAACAAATAAAAATAATTCTAGAACAAGGGTTTGCCGAGTGCTGTGACTATGACACTCGGCAAACCCTGGGCAATTTTGCCGAGTGCTGTGACCATGACACTCGGCAAAGAGCTAGATGTTTGCCGAGTGTCCTTCACCTGTCACTCGACGAAACATGGGCCCTTTGCTGAGTGCTCAGTCGAAGGACACTGGGCGAAACCTGGACCCTTTGCCGAGTGCCCGGTCAAAAGGGCACTCGGCACACGGTCCGTCTGCCATTTGTGCCATCAAGTTACTTTTTTTTGCTGAGTGCACACTTAAGCACTCGACAAATACTTTGCCGAGTGCCCGATATTTCACACTCGGCAAAGATACTATGCCGACAGAGTTGCTGCCAAGGGTGCTTTGCCGTGTGCCGACACTCGGCAAAGCCTTTGCCGAGGGCTTTTTCGCCTTTGCCGAGTGCCTTGTGCACTCGGCAAATCGCCTATTTCCTGTAGTGTACTACAAAAAACGATTTTTAGCAACAAAAGTAAAATAAATGCTACAGTGATGGACATTTTAAAAACTGTTGCTAAAATGAGTAGAACAAATATGTCCTCTACTAAAAAATGCAATTTTAGTGTGACGGACATATTGAAGCCCACAACTACAAGTGGGGCAGATTATTAGTAACGGTTTGTATTTTAGGCCCGTTACTATTGATGTCTCATACTGTCCATTAGATCTTTAACGATCCAGATGAAATATTTGAGTGCATAAATATCCTCTTCCCTCCCCTCACAACCCTAACTAACAGTGTCTCACTCCCTCCACCACCTACCCATTCTCTCTCTCTCTCTCTCTCTCTCTCTCTACCCTCCCCTACGGGCACCACCTCAGCCTACCCAATGATGGCTCCTCCCCCCCCGTCGGTGACCCCTCTCCCTTCCCCTCGATGGCGGCGCCCCTCTTCCTCGCTAATGATGTGGTGGTGGGGGTCCCACCCCTCCCCTCCGGGCGCGACATTGGGGTCACTCCGCTTCTCATCTGGGCCAGGCGGCGGGGTCCCTCCCCTCGCTATTGGGCACAATGGCGAGGTCATTCCCCCTCTCCTACGGACGTGGCAGCAGGGTCCCTCCACCTTCCCTATGGGCACGATGGCAAGATCCAAGAGGCGGCGAGCGGGCTCTTCTTCTCCCTCTCTGGCCTAGAGATGGGCCCTCCCCTACGGGCGCGTCGACGAGATCTAGAGGAGGCGGGCACCCTCTCAGGCGCAGCAACGCGCGCATCGGCATGATCCAGAGGCGGTGGGTGCACCCTCTAGGCCAGGCTGGGCCTGCTTCTCTTTTTTTATTGGGTCAGAGAACTATCTATGGTGGGTCGAGTGGTTTCTAAATGGCGGGCGTATGTCTGCCACTTATTTTTTTAATTTTCAGTGCACGATTCAGTGATGGGCTTTTGTTCGTTGCAAAATTTGGACCATATTAGTAGAATATTCTTAGTAACGGACCTCAAGTGTGTAACCAAGGTTGTTCATGGCCCATTGCTGAAAATGCTTTTTGTAGTAGTACATGATCTCAGCGCTCGCACTATTACAATAATCATCTTCAGCAATAGACCGTAAGAGGTCTTTGTGGTGGACATGGAGTCCATCACAAATAGTCGTAACTGATATGCACATTTTTTTGTGATGGGCTACATACTCATCACTAAGTTAGTGATTAGTAACAATAAAAAATTGCTATAGCGACGGGCTCTGCGTGTCACTTCCGCACCATCAGCTCACTAGAAAAAAGGGACCCACACCAAATCTAATCCTAATCCTAGGCCGCCGCCACCAACGCTAGGTCGCTTGTCGATGTCTTCCTAGGCCACCGCTACCGCTGTGTTGGCCGCCACATTGGTGGCGTCCGCAGCATCCCTGTATGCGGTCGTGGCCACTATGGCGACGACCTGGTGTAAGCTTCATGACCATTGGAGTTTGTGATCCCAAAGGTTTGAATGTTTTTGTGATTGAGTACCAACATGAATATGCGTTAATGCCTAAATCTAGTATTGCGGATGTAGAAACAAACTTATCACCTTCACATGATCATGGTGATTGATCGTCTTTGTGATTGAAGTGGACTTGGTGGATTGTCATGGAGATCTCGATGGAGAGTCGTGACGATGGAGATGGATCAAGACCAAGGACAACTAGGTTCTAGTTTGTTGTGATCATTTGGCTAGTGTGTAGGCTTGAGTCCATAGGAAAAATTGGACTATCAAGATGGCACGAGTCATTCTCTTCGGTCCCACTAGTGTTAGGAGTGTTGGAATGCTCAGTGAAACTCTTGGACAATAGAAGAGGCAGTGGAGAACGATCGACCATGGTTTGGAAGCTACAAAATTAAGTCAAGGGGACAAGGAGTTTGAGCGTCAAGTCAGGTCACCATATGGTACGACATGGTCATCGTAGAATATGGTGAAGGCTGTGAGGAGTTACTCAGAGAAGGAGTCAGGCAGCAGACAAAGGAGTCAGGCAGCAGACATCACCATATGGTCTAGAAAAGGTCACCATAATATACGATGACCGGCTCAAGAGAGATGAACTCTCTATAGAAGCATGTATGTGGGTGTCACTGTAGACTATGGAGGTTGAGTCACGGTAAGCTATGGCGAGTATCTGAAAAATGTACAGAGAGGCCGTGAGTCTCTACACAGGAGCGCAGAAGGTCACCATAAGGAACGGTGAGGTCACCGTAGGATACGGTGAGGCAGAAGCTATGACGACCAGAAAAATGGATGTCTTTGTTGAAGTGACGGTGAGGTCACCATAGGGTATGGTGACCCAAAGAGCAGAAGAGGATGTTTCTATTGTGGGGGCAGTCACCATAAGTTACAGTGGACCAAAGAGAAAACAGTGCAAAGAGGCGTAGGGTTTTGGAGGTCACCGTAAGGTGGAGAAGAAGTCACCGTAAGCTACGATGCCCTAGCCATGCAACAGCTAGTGACCGAAGTTTGAATACTTTGTGGTCACCGTAAGTTATGATGATAGGTCACCATAAGCTATAATGGGTGATTCCTTAGCAGTTAGCTTTTTGGTAACGACTAGTGGAGTTGTTGGAGCCTATAAATAGATGTTGCCTGGCTCGTGGAAAGCTCTCTTGGACATTTGGATTGTCAGAGGAATCAGTAGAGGCCCAAGTGGAGAACGGAGAACACCTGTCCAAAGATTTGAGAGATATCTTTGAGTATCGTGGAGAGTAACAAGAGCATCCCTTCATCTCTAGCCTAATGAGGTTGTAGAGAGATTGTTGCTCTTGGTCTATGACAGGGCCTAGACCAGTTAGGTGTCAGTGATTGAGGATTGGTTGTGAAGGCCGTCATAAATTTGTATAAGGTGGGAACTCGCCTTTGAAAGGAGTGTCAAGAAGAGAGCACATGTGCTTGCACTAGGAGAGTGCAGCAAGTACATAAGGGAGGTAAGATTGTGCCTTAGTGGTAGCGGTTACACGACCGTATCTTCACCTGGAGTGATGTGGGCTTGAGTGCAAGGACTCCACCATTGAGAGGTGGGAGGGGTCAATACTCCAGTAGGAGTTGATCCAACGAGGATTAGGGGAAGGCACCATTCTACCAAGACCTCAGGTTAAAAATCAATGAGCATTCTCTAATCCCTCTCTTTGCTTATCGTTTTTAATTCCATACTTGTGTGTATGTAGAGATGGGGCTGCCATAGGATTACATGCTTATTGATTGGCTTGGCTCCTCTTGCATTGCATTATTCTAATAGAATTCTCAGGATCTTGTCTTCGTAGAACTTCAGAGGACTTGACGTTAGGAGGTGGTGTCATTTGGTTAAGTTGAAGTTAGAGTTGACCATCCATCATGGTCCAATTCACCCCCCCCGCCTCTTTGTATTCCTCGATCCTTACACCTTGGCTACTGCCGCCGTCGCCGTGATGCTTGGTGGGGTGGCAGCCAGAAGACGTGGTGGTCCTCTGCTTCTTCGTGTGGGCTGCCTCGATTGGTGGCGACTGCCACATGAAGGCCCTACGGCCACACCGAGGCAAGAACTGGTGCAGCCGCCCGATGAAGGGCTAGATGCCGCCGGGTGCGCTGGTGCCATGGTGGCGGAGGTGGGTGGCAGAGATGGGGTGGCACGTCAGGAAGGGGTGTGGCGAAAGGGAGAATAGAGAGGAGAGTGGCGTCCGGGGCATGGAGGGGAACCAGTTAGGGTTGCACTCTCCCTACATTGATATATTTATAGTGTGTGGCACAACCTTGTGGCAGGCAAAGCCATGCCCATCACTCAGTTGTGCACATTAGTAGCGGGCAACACGGTGCCCCTCACAAACTTGAAACCGACTTTTGTAGTAGTGTCGGTCTCCACTGTAACATCCCAAAATTTGAACCAATTAATAAAACCACTCCATAAAAATCTGTTAAAATTTAGGACCCTAGCATTGATTTTTCAAAATAATTTTCCGTTAAATGTGGCTCAAGTAGTATTATAAAAATAAAATTTCCAAAATATTTTAAAGCCAGACTTGCCAACATGATTGATAGATTCCGAGTTTCAAAATATCCACATTTATCAAAATATTTCGAGTCCCAGTTTCTTTCATTTGAATTTGTTTTGCACTCCAATTTTGGAAATGTTTAAAATATTCTTATTTCCTCTCTCAATTTGAGCCGCCTTTACCCTGGCCGTTTTCTTTTCTTCCACCTTGGGTCGCGCCCTCTTGTTTCTCTTCCACGGCCCATGCTTCTCTTTTCATCGTTGGGCTGCACCCGTTCCCTTCTCTCCCTCTGACACAGTCGCCCAATTGCCCCAGCCTGATTTCCTCCTCTCTTTTCCTCCCTGGGCTGAGTCCCCTTCGTTCTCTCTCTGGCCCAGTCGCTAAGCTGGTCCAGTACCCCACGCGATGTTGTCGTCCTCCTTCCGACGCCATCTCTGCAGCCTTTCCTTGCCGCATGGCGCATGCCACGCCTCTGTCCCTCTGCCATCGTGCTCAGCCCCGCACGCTGAACCATCACGTCCCATCGCGCATCTCACCCAGCCGCCTTGCGACGTCGAGCCCAGCCTCAAAGCGACACCCGCCTCGCCGGTGATTGCCCGCCAATGTCACAGGCTCTGTCCACTTGCTACCACTTGCCACAGCTGCAAAAGAATCCAGCTTGGTTCCTCCCGATACGCCCATGGCCGCCAGTGGCAGCCCCTGCGTTCCCACTCAACCACACTTTCTCTCCGCTACTTAAGGCCACATGTCTGGAGTTCAAATGAGGCAAACGCGGACTCTATCTCATAGCCCTCAAAAAATTCTACAACTTTTATATTCAATGGAAGTTAAGATTCGTAAATTTTGGTTTCCAAAATTTACGATGCAAAAATATTTGGTCTAATTCGGACTCCTCTACGCAGGTCTCTACGCGGAGCCCACATCTCCTACTCCAAAGTCCAAATAATATGATCCACATATATTCCGAATAGGTATTGATGAGATCTATAACTTTTGTGTTTTAACTTTTCTAATTAGAGCATGTTTTTAAGTCCAAAATTACGTAGCAATGTAATGTTATTTCTATTCTACGTGAATTGTCCAATCGGATAAAGCTTATAGAAATTTTTAGACATTGGGTCACGATTTTGGTCTTTCATGTTTGGCTTCATAGAGGTCTAGTAGTGTCTTGTAGACGTCATGAGAAAATCCCTCTTTGCATGGTGAATTGGGCTTCATATCGGTACTTCTCATATTTGAGCATTTTTTAATGTTATTTCACTTAATTTTGCAACATAGCACTCAAACAACACTACATGTCAAAATCATTAACATTAGAGGTAGAAAATATTTATGATAAAAATACGGTAAAAAATGGTAAAAAAATTGTTACTTATGACATATAAAATGGTACATTAAGAAACACCAATAGTAATATAAATATGATCTTTCATGTAAAAAATATTAACAATTATATTGTGTAAATAATTTACGTTTGAACCATAAAGAGTATTTGTTTTTTAAACCCGTAGCAACACTTTGCTAGTAGAGAAATAATTCCATAAATTCGAGGGAAATCCCATAGCTCTGCACTTTTAAAGATGAACCCTCCATCTTTATTTTTATTCTGTTATAGTCCTATATATAGTTTCACACAAATACCTCTAAAGTTTTCTATTATTATCTTGCCAGTCTTAATATTATTACATCTAGGACCCTATGAAGTTTTCCATAATTAGAAATAGGTTCCTAAAACCTTTCTCTTTTTGCAATTAAGCCCTACACCTTGCCAAACAGCCTTCGCCCATCACAGTCGCCTTGGCTCTTCTCAAGTCGTTTTACGAAGTTATTTTCACATGAAGTCGATGTGGACCTTGAGGAAGAGTCAGAAGATATGAGCTTCTAAGAAAAGCCAAAAGGCACGAGCTATGAGAAAGGACTTGAAGACACAGACTTCGTAGAAGAACCTAGTTATTCAGAACATGAAGACTATCCTGTAGGGCAACGTATCCTCTGAGAACCGACTTTGTACGAGAACTTCAGTCAATATCACAGGATCCTAGATTAATGGCCAGGACTAGAGGTGGATTAGTATAGCACTTAACCCCATCTAATCCTACCCTAATACTTTCTTTTCACTTAACCCCACACCATAATCGTAGGGAAGGCAGCCGAGCCGATCGGAGAGCCTACGCGGCAAGCGGCGTCGAGGCCAAAGCGATCATGAAGCACGAGTGGCAGGTGAGCGCGCGCAGCTCTTGGGCACAGCGCATGCGGCGCTTGGCACAACGCGGTGGGTGGCACAGCGCAACAGGCGATGCCGTCTTCACCAACCGGCACGCTTGCACTCCTGGTGCGTCCGGCATAGGTGCGTTTGAGTTTGCAAGCGTGCTCAAACGCATTGTCAATCGAAAGCTGATGATGAATCCACTCCCTTTCTCGCTGGTTTTGTTTCACTATTTGGAAATCTACTGGTACGAAATTATTCCAGCGAGTTGCGTCGTGCGATCGAATAGCTGTTTCCTCCCTCAATTACTTTTGGTTACATTTGCCCACACTACTTTGTGTGAACAGAATTCAGTGAGGAACTTATGGCGAAAGACCCATTTACCAGTAACAACATTGGCATCAGACGGACGAGACACCAATTTCCAAGTATTGTTTGCTTGGAGAGCACTGAACTTCTCTATCATAGCGTCCCGCCAATTTGGGTTAGCTAGAGCACCACGATAGGTCTTGGGCAGGGGAGACAAAGTGGAACCTACATATTGAGGCGCTCAACAGGAAGGCGAAAACCAGTTTTACCGTGCGTGCGCATCGTGTGTTGGTTGTCCTTTGGAGCAATGGTGACTGCTGTGGGAGGAAGCCTAGCTTGGCGGTGTGTAACAGCAGACGTGGGCTCTGTGCATGCGCTGGGAGAAGTTGTCACCGAGTCCACTGCCATCGAGTCCAGCCCAGCATGAGCGGGCACACCAGGCGAGGGCAGTCCAGACTGGACCGCTGAGGGTGGAGCCGATGCACCTGGGAGTGGTGCTGACCATGCCGGGTCAGTGAAGCCAAATACAGGTGGGGGTTCACGGGGCATAGCGCTGAGCCGTGTCAGGTCGATGGCGCCAGACCCGGGTGGAGAGCCACGGGCTGGTGGCGCTAG
The DNA here is from genome assembly GCA_030378355.1 of Eleusine indica. NCBI lineage: Eukaryota > Viridiplantae > Streptophyta > Magnoliopsida > Poales > Poaceae > Eleusine > Eleusine indica. The sequence goes on along the minus strand of CM059501.1, from coordinate 40,246,966 downwards.
AATGACATCGGGGGAGCCCCCGCTGGCAGCAGCATGCGGTAGAGTGCAAGCATGGGCAGCAGGAGCAGAAGAGGAGCCGGACCCGCTGGCAACAGCCTAGGGAAAAGAACCTCTAGGGGCAGCGGGACCAACTCCTAGGAGACCTGCAAGAGAAGTTCCAACAGGACTGGGCGCAAAGTCAAACTCTGTCAGAAACTCTAAGTTAGATGAATGGAGAGGAGCGGACAGCTCAGCAAGTGGAAAGGAATCCTCATCAAACATGACATGACAAGAGATAATGATACGACTAGACGCAAGATCAAGGCAACGATAGCCTTTGTGTTCCGATGGGTAACCCATGAAAACACAAAGGGTGGATCGAGGGGCGAGTTTATGAGGAGCAATAGCAGATAAATTGGGATAGCACTTACAATCAAACACACATAGATGATTGTAAGTAGGCGGAGTGCCAGACAAAGCGAAGCGTGGAGTTGAAAAATCTAGTGTCTTGGTGGGTCGAATAATAAGCAGATAGGTGGCAGTATGCAATGCTTCTATCCAATAAGCCGCAGGAAGATTAGCTTGGAACATGAGAGAGCCCATGATATTATTGGTTGATCAAAGATCCTGCATGGCGAGTGGCGTCGAGGCCAAAGCGATCGTGAAGCATGGGTGGCAGGTGAGCGCGCGCAGCTCTTGGGCACAGCGCGCGTGGTGCTTGGCACAGCGTGGCGGGCGGCATAGCGTGCGGTGGGCGATGTCGTCTTCACCAACAGGTCCGTGTAGGACACACCAGGAAAGCACACAACAAGCACCAGGAGGGAATTCGGGTCAACCCGCTGGTGGCCTGGAGTGAGCACGGATGCCGACGCACAGCCAAATCTGCTGCCAGAGCATGCGGGAATCAGAGAACGAGAGAGGCAATGGGCGCGACGTGGTCAGCAATGGCTGCCTCGGAGGCTGAACGGACCAGGTCAACTAATGCACTGCAGCATCATGTTGAAATCCATGGGAGTGAAGGGAAGATTTTCCGTGTGGGGGAATGAATCGGTAGAGGAATGGCTTTGGCGGGCTGACTAGCTATAGTGCAAAGTAGTGTGGACAAACAAAACCAAAAGCAATTGAGGGAAGAAGCAACTATTCGATCACACGACGCAACTTGCCGGAATAATTTGGTACCAGTAGATTTCCAAACAATGAAACAAAACCCACGAGAAAGGGAGCGGATTCATCATCAGCTTTCGATTGACAGTGTGTTTGAGCATGCTTGCAAACTCAAACGCACCTGTGTCGGATGCACCAGGAGTGCAATCGTGCTGGTTGGTGCAGACGGCATCGCCCGCCGCGCTGTGCCGCCCACTGCGCTGTACCCAAGAGCCGCACGCTCTCACCTACCTCCCGCGCTTCACGAACACTTTGGCCTCGACGCCGCTTGCCGCGCAGGCTCTCCGATCGTCTCGGCTGCCTTCCCTACGATTAGGGTGTGGGGTTAAGTGAAAAGAAAGTATTAGGATAGGATTAGAAGGGGTTAAGTGCTAAACTAATCCACCTCTACTTCTAATCATTGATTTAGGATCCTGCGATATTGATTGAAGTTCTCATAGTTCTCATACGAAGCCGGTTTTCATAGGATATATTGCCATCTTGTAGAAATAGCGTTACGAAGGCAAGCTCTACTTCTCCTTGACTATGATTGATCCTATGACTTGCAGTGCACCAATATTGTAAGCATGGCAACTTTTCATACAACCACATAACCTATTATGGGCATGACTTACCCTCTATCTCGTTGGTGGTCAATGCATAAACTACCTAGAGGCTTGTAGTGGTAAACGAGAGATCAGAAGAAGACATGGGTTCAATTTCTACCCATTGTCCGGTGTTGGAGGAAGATGTGGAGCCTTTGATTATCCCTTGTGGTGTGGGACAACCCCTTCGATAGTCGTTGGGTGCATCCTGAGGTGGAACTGCACTATCACTCCAAGAAGAAGGACTAAGCGTTATGTCACCCCCTGATTAGGAGTGCTTAGCCTATGTAAAGTGTGTAACCTCTTTAGTGTACAGTTCATCGAAATGGACGTGGTCACGACATATTACAAGCTATTGTTATGAGCTCATAGTGATTCATTTCAATATACCTCAATGCGTGAGTGGGTAGTAGATGCCTGTGTTTTTGGAAGTGTTATGACATTTATGTCAGAATGCCCAAATTAAAAACTTGGTAACTGGTAGGATTGAGTAATTCTCCCCGAGGGCCAAACAACTAATATACTAACAATTATAACCCCTGGTTTATCTAAATAACTTTCACTTGCTTTAGGAAACCCTGCATAAAATTAGCTTGCTGTAAATAAACCATACTGTAGGGCTTGCTCAGTACCTTATATACTCATTCTTGCTGTTATGCTCTCGGATGAAGAAGAAGATAACACAAGAGATGGTGATGATGAGTTGGGTCATGTTCCACGCTGAAGTCTACCTGTGGACTTAGTCGAAGCCTTTGTTGTATCTTTCTTTTGATGATGGCTTGTCCACCTCCTTGGGTTGTAATTTGAGACAACATATGACTCTTTCTCCCTCTGGGACTGAATAATATTGTTGTATAATCAATATTTCAGTTTGTATGTATGTACCAACTACTGATCCAGGGATTAATATGATGAGCACAAGGATTCCAGGAATGGGGTCCGATATCTACGCTCACTCCGCCCCTCAATTTTGAGATCAAAATCTAGCCACCCAAGGCAGGGAATAAGCCAACGGGGAGGAGGCCGGCACATCGCGAGGGAATTGAGAGAAGCAGAAGCATGCCATGGAGCTGATGGAGGAGGTGGAAGGCAGTAAGATACATGCGAGGTGAAAGAGAGGCAACACTTGAAGCCCTGAGGAGCCAGGAGGTGACAGTGCGAGCGCTGCTAAGAGGAAGGGAGATGAGCGATTTCAAGAGGAGTCCAGTAGGTACGTCTGCGTGCGCATTACAGTTTGGATCGGACGATCGAGAACCAATTGAATTATCCTGGAATGGCTGTCAAACTAATTAATGACATGGCATTACATTAGCTCAAAAAATTGCACTAATTTAGACTATAACAAATTCTTTCTGCCACGCATTGTACAATTTCAGATATAATTCTATTTCAGATCTGACCTAGAGGTGTAGCTCCCGACTCCTGTAGACCTTTAAATTAATGAACTTCATAAAATGTATGTCATGATACGAATATCATAAATTCTTAGGGGTAACGCTTTGGATGCATGGGAAATAGAAGTGTATTGGTTAGCTATCTTTAGTGTTAATGTTAGGATCGAAAGCATTGAAGCAATATTATTTCCCTCCCTATCCACCCCACGAGATCAAAAAGGACCATCCACGTTATTTTTTTCTCTTCTCTTTGTAACTGCAATGTTCGATTTTCCTAAAACAGAAATAAATGAAGGAAACAGGGACATGTAGCAGCTCACACAGATGGAAAAAACTTATATGCATATAAACGATATCCATGACTTCGCATTACGAGTCCAAAGGAGAAGTGCTTCCAGGGTTGCTAGAACAATATATAAGGAATCGAGACAGATTTATATGCTGAAATATCACATATTATTCTCACCCTATATCATATATGAGAGTTATTCAAAGGACCTGTGGTCAATATTACGATTATTACCAATACCACATATATTGAAATGAGAAATGGCAAGTCAGAAATCTACCGATCAAACTGAATCAACACCTCAACTAAAGCAACACATTAAGCAAGTACCCAGAGGGTTAAAAGTTTACACATAGCCCACTACGATCAGCATACAATATAACAAAGTATATAGAGCATAAAAAAACCTCATTACATTGGTTTCCACCACTTGAACTTGCATCAGATGAACAACGAAAATTAAAGCATACAGACTTTTCTCTTGCAGTCCAGAAATCATTGAATGATGTGGCACAATCAACTGATAAAAGCTTCTCATCACTACTTGTCATTGATACCTGCACAAATTTGTTCAAGTTATATGAAAATGAAACTTAAGATATGTGTGGAGAGTGTGAGTAGTGACTTAAATTTCATTATTTATAGCTTTATACTTTAATGGTAATCTATTTGACTCTGATGTTTTAAAATTAACAATGAGTCATGTGATATGATTCCTTGAACCCAGAAGCTTTGGAGAGAAGGTTACACAAATAAATTAACCATGAATATGTAGATGACAGTGTATGATAAATAGGTCATGCATGAAGCTCTATACCAAGGATCAGTACACTTTGAACCATGGGAACGCATCTGGAAAACATGGGCACCGCAAAAACGCCGGTTCTTCATGTGGCTGGTCGCGCACAACCGATGTTGGACAGCCGACCGTTTGGCCCGAAGGAACCTACCACGTCCGGAAAGTTGTTTGTTTTGTGACCAAGAGGAACAGACCATCCATCATATCATTGCTGGCTGCATTTTTGCGAGGCAATTCTGGTGTGTCTTGCTTCAGAGAGTTGGCCATGCAACCATCTCACCGCAGCTACCGGATGAAAATTTTGAGGCATGGTGGAGCAAGGCAGCAGACTTGATGTGCTCTATATACTTTGTTATATTGTATGCTGATCGTAGTGGGCTATGTGTAAACTTTTAACCCTCTGGGTACTTGCTTAATGTGTTGCTTTAGTTGAGGTGTTGATTCAGTTTGATCGGTAGATTTCTGACTTGTCATTTCTCATTTCAATATATGTGGTATTGGTAATAATCGTAATATTGACCACAGATCCTTTGAATAACTCTCATATATGATATAGGGTGAGAATAATATGTGATATTTCAGCATATAAATCTCTGTCTCAATTCCTTATATATTGTTCTAGCAACCCTGGAAGCACTTCTCCTTTGGACTCGTAATGCGAAGTCATGGATATCGTTTATATGCATATAAGTTTTTTCCATCTGTGTGAGCTGCTACATGTCCCTGTTTCCTTCATTTATTTCTATTTTAGGAAAATCGAACATTGCCACGAAAAGGCTTGAACTCCATCATCATCCTAGGCGCTTGGACACTATGGAAACATCGGAATGATTGTGTCTTCAATGAGAAGTCCCCGAATCTCTCCACTGCACTAGTTATGGCTGGTGAGGAAATCCATTGGTGGGGCATGGCCGGTGCAAAGGATTTAGCCTTGCTAACCGACCAGGTCGAGGATGTGAGTGATTAATCACCTATTAGATAGAGGGTGGGTAGTTTTTTCAAATTTTAAAAGGCGCGAATATAATCAAGTAAAATGATGTGTGTGGTGTGTTGTACTCTCTTCTTCTATTAATGCAATGATACGTGGCTCTCCTACGTGTTCGAGAAAAAAAATAAATAGGTCATGCACTAGTTATTAGCTCATCAGTATTAAAATGTTTTGATACAAGGTCTTGTAGTACAAAGTGTTATAAGAAATGTCACAACAAGTGAAAAGCAAGATAAGAGGAAAAGTCGGAAGATGCAAAGAACAATGAATCACATATATGGACAGCAAATAGTTCCATGAGCATCAGATATATGCAAATGAACGGAATACTTTTCTAAAAATTACATAAGAACATACAAGGGCCAACCAAAAGTAATAAGAAAAAAAAGCTTGCACCAGAGAATAAAAGTTATAATCCGTAAGATCATCAGCTGAATAGACAATGGATATTTGGCAATTTCAATTTGACGTGGTTAGCAGAGGGACATTATTAGCATCATCTGAAGTAGTGGTTATCGAACCAAAGAGTAGCAAATTACCTTACATTTTATAACTATTCAGAAGTCCTGTTGATGGTTGCTTCAATGCCAAATGTGCGAAAAAATTCTGAAATTTTTAAAACCTCGACATCATTCTGTTCACACTTGACAACAACATTCTTTAGAAAATCTGATATAGTAGCTGGTCTTTTCATTCGTCCATTGTTTCCTTGGATGTCCTTCGATTGTTCGGAGTCCTGAAACATTTTAGTATATCAGTAACATGGACCAGTAATTCGCATAAAAGACCAACCTAGGAGCTAAACATGATGTACCTTGCATAATTGAAGAGTCAGATTTTCTAGAACGGGTGAATGTTCGAGTATGCAGACAAGTGGATCAAGATCAGCTTCCACGCACCAGTCGTTCATCAATAACGTCTTCAGCCTACTAAATGTAGGGCACCATTTTATATCTCTTCTGAAAACAGTCTGACAAAGTGCAGAACAGTACCGAAAGCAATCAAAGATTTAATTGCTTGCATGTGAACAAAAGTACAACACATGAATGGCAGTAGAGCAGATAGCAGATTCAGAATTAATGTGAAAAATCATTCATACCATTGCAGGGCCAGATATTAGCTCCAAAGTAACGGCATTGGCCAAACCCCCAAAGTGCAGGCAGCGACCGTTGCAGTCATCATCTCCGCGGCATTTTGAACAAAGCCCGCAACAGTCCCCGGAATCAGCTCTACGGTGGCAGAGCTCCAGCAGGCTGTGAGGCTTCACAACTGCTGTTTCTAAAGAAGGAATGCCTTCAAGGAACAGAACTTTGATGCTTGTATAGTCAAGCTCTAGCACTTTGGCATTAGGGACCCAAACACGAGTCCGGACATCGAGATAGAAAGAACAGTCCGTGATACGGAGGCGCTCAACAGACTGGGACAATATCCTATTAGTGCCTATTCCACAATGCGCCATCTCGACGTCCTCCAGAGCAGGACAGCTCGAGAAATCACATGTGTTGCCATCCAGAACCACATAAGCGATCTCTAATCTTTTCAAATACTTTGAGGTATGTGCAGTTCTTCCGTCTAGTCTGAGACGTTGAGCAACAAGGATTCGAACACGGAGGATAGAAGCCCTGCACAACAACACATGCCGGATCCAAGCATCGAGGTCGACGTCATTGTCATGCCAGTACCTGATGGTCGTAGCCGTGAAGTCGACCTCGTCTAAAGCCAAGATCGGATCCCGCTGAAGGAGCACGCGGTAAACGAGCATGTTGAAATCGAAGGCGCTCTCCAGCCTCCCCTCTGAAACGAACCGAAGGCAACGCATGGATGACCTCCAGAGGTGGCGCCACCGCTGGGCGAGGCAGCTCGTCTGCACGGCCTGCTCCGCCGGGAGGAAGCCAAGGGCGTGGCCAAGGACGCCGTCCGGCAGGGCGCTGATCAGGTCGTCCTGGGGCGCCATTCAGCTGACCTAGGAGCGGCAGTCTGCCGGATAGGAAGAGGAGGAACAGAAAGGAATATAGAACTTGCAGGAAGAAGGAATACCAAGAGGGGAACGGACCGATCTGCTTTTTGGTCTTGCAGGCGGCGAAGGAAGACAACCCTGTATTGGCTGCTGTTAGCTGCGTTCAGAGAGGAAATGAAAGCTTCTTGCTAGTAACAGCTTGCGCTACTAATGGGAATTAACAAGCTTGTCTGTTGTAGCTGCATGCAGGCAAAAAAAAAAAGAAAGAAATAAAACGGTGGGTTAAACGTATCTGTGCTGGTCCAAAATTTTCTTCCCTTTTTCTAGATGAAAGAAACAAAAGCTCATCAGCAACGCCTAAAAGAACGTTCCGACAGTTTTGCTTCCAGGCCTGTAACGCAAGCCATGGCAAACCTGTGGAAGTGTGTATCAGGGCCTACCTGGCCGAGTATCAGGTTTTTTTTTTCTTTTTGGGCAAGAATATCAGATTTTATGGTTGGTAGCCAGCGTGCCAAGAAAACATTCACTACGGAAAACCACCGATTGCCGAGTGCCCAAACCTTTGCCGAGTGCGAAAAATCGGGCACTCGGCAAAAAGAGTGTTTGCCGAGTGCCGATGTTCCCGACACTCGGCACAATAACAACACACGGTAAAATGCACCTTTGCCGAGTGTCAAAAGATAGGACACTCGGCAAAGAACGAGCACTTGATAATAATTTCTCTTTGCCGAGTGCCTAACCCTAAGACACTCGGCAAAATGGAGCGTTGTTACTTTCAATAACGGCTGTTAAAGGTTTGCCGAGTGCCTGTAGAAGGCACTCAGTAAAGCAAAATTTTGCCGATTGTTTAATGTTAGCACTCGGCAAAATAAACTTTTTGCTGAGTGTATAACGCAGGCACTCGACAAAAATATATTATTTTATATTTTCTTGCCACAAATTTTTTTGTGGAGCTCACAGGTAGCTCAAGGTACTTTGTGTTGAAATTTAGTATTTTTTAAGATATGTTTGTAATATTTATTAAATTAATTTTATAAAATGTATTTTGTGGAGAAAAAAGAAATTTAAACTACAGGTGATTCGAATGATGGAATGTACTGAACTAAAATTTGATATTTATGTTTATGACACCAAAGTGTTGTCGTATCCAAAATATCAATATGAATGTGTGGTCAAAATTTCTTTAAATTTTATAAAAAGGAAACGAAGTCACAAAATTATGAGAATTGTCATGAGATCATGATATCATATGTAGGTATTATGGTAAAAGTTTTATAAAGTTCCGCAAAAATTATCACACACACTGTGCACAGAACGGAGAATCTGAGAATAAGAAACATAGAGTTCGAAATAAGCTCTTAAGATTTTGGATAGATTTCAAAGTTAAATTTGAATTTTACTTCAAATAATTTTGTATTGGTAATTTATAAGATAAATCTTGTCATGATAAAGTTTTTTCTTATTTTTTGAATTCATTTTATATATCTAAATTGTTTTTTAAGTAAATGGAAAAAATATTTGCTGAGCGGCGGGCTATAGACACTCGGCAAATTGTATGTTTGTCGAGTGTCTATTCTCTGCACTCGGCAAAGTGTATGTTTGCCAAGTGCCTCCACGCGGCACTCGGCAAACAGATCTTGCTTGTCCCTCTGTTGACCTGTTCTGCATCTCTCGCCCTCCCTCCCGCTCTGCACTCCTCGCTCTCGATCTCTCTCTCACCGCTGCCGCATGACTCCCCGCTGCCGCTCACCGCTGCATGACTCCTCGCTGCCACTCGTCACCGCACGACATCTCCCATTCGCCGATGCCATCTGACTCCCCCCTATGCCTCCATCCGACTCCCCCTCGCCGCCGCACCAAATCTCCACCTCCTCGCCACCGTCCGACTCCCCCCACCCCCCCCCCCCCCGCCGCCGTCCGACTCCCCCTGGTCGCCCTTGCCCGCTCAGCAGTGCTCGGCGATGCCTCCCCCGAGCTCCCCGGCCCCATTGCCGACCTTTGACCCAGGCTGCCCTCCCCGGCCCCGGCTGCCCTGCCCGGCGCCTTCCGCCGGGCTAGTGCCCTTGCCGGACCATGCCCCCATCGGGATGCTCGGCCTCGGCTGCCCTCCGCCGGCCCGCCCCGCCCCGCCAGCCAGTGCCGTCACCGGCCACCTGCGCCCCCGTGCTGCGAGCTCCCCGGTGCTCCACGGCTGCAAGCTCCCCGGCGCCGAGCTCGTCGACCCCGGGCCCGAGCAGCCTGCCCCGAGCTCCTGCACCGAGCTCCTCCCCGCGCTCCCCAGCTGCGAGCTACCCGGCACTGAGCTCGTCGACCCGGGCCCCGAGCAGCCTGCCCCGAGCTCCTCGGTCCCTGCCCCCTGCCCTGCCCCTGCCCGTCCCCGAGCTCCCGGCCTCCACCCCCTGCCCTCACCCCTGCTTCACCAACGACGTCCGAGTCTCACATGTTCAAATTTTTCTCTTCTTTTCTCTTCATTCACAATCTAGATTACAGTCCAATGTGCAATTTCATTGATTGCGGTCTTCTCCAAAAAAGAGTAGTTATGATGTGATCTGCTTAATGTTAGGCATTGTGGTTGCCGTTTTGCATGCCGACCATCGTGATAGACATGCTTGTATTTCTATGTTAGGCGTAACGAATATTAATTTTGATTATCATGCAAGTTTGGGTCACGTGACCTAGTTAAACGTGTCCCATTCAAGAGAGATACGATTGGAAATATGCAGATCTTTACATATCTATAACCGTATCTGTTTTGAATTGTCCATGTTATTTGGACAGCCCGAGGATGTGTAGATGGGTTAGTTTCCGCATGCTACTCCTATCTGAGACGGAGTTTCGACATCACCTACCTGTTGTTCTCCGGATACACAATCTCCTGGCCATCAGGACGTGTATTTGGAGAGCAACGGGGAGGTGCTGCCAAAATTCTATCTCGGATATGAGTGAAGCGTGGAAACTTTCCTCATCTACACATCCTCGGGTGGGATTAGGACCTATCCTCACCTATTAGAGCATGATAGCCAGCGTGTATGCAAATGATTTTTATAATACCTGATGGTTTATTAAAAGATGGATTTGATGTTTATATTACTTGGTGGTATGTTAGAGGATGGATGACCGTCAGTGGATGTACACGGGCCGCCCAAGTGCCGCCGAGGCTACTACGGAATGGATCGATAAGACTTGGGCTTTCATGAATCATGCATTTGCCCATGTTAATGGGGCGTCAAAGACTTTCTGTCCATGTAGTCGTTGTGAAAATCGTAAAAAACAAAGAAAGGAGGTCATGGGCAAACATCTATTCAATAATGGATTTAAGGACAACTACAAGTGATGGACCATCCATGGTGAGCCGGCCGATCGTTTGAGAGATGAGGTCGTGAGACAACGCATCGATGCATGTGATGGTGATGCCGGGATAGAAGAGATGTTAAATGACTATGATGATGCGAACTTCAATGAAAGACCTATGGAGGAGGAGCCGGAGCCAACTGTGAAGGCTTTTCATGAAATGTTGTCTGCGGCACAGGAACCCCTTCACGGCCATACCAAGGTGTCTCAACTAGATGCCATTGCGCGTTTGATGGCCATAAAGTCCCAATTTAGCATCAGTCGAGCCGCCTTTGATGTGATGTTGATAGTTATTGCCACCTTGCTTCCGGAAGGTCATATTCTGCTAAAGAGCATGTATGAGGCACAAAAACTGCTTCATGCACTTAAGATGCCATATGAGCAGATACATGCTTGTCCGAATGGATGCGTGTTATTTCTGAAAGAACATGAAAATGCCAAGTATTGTCAAAATTGTTCTTCCTCTAGATACCTAGAGGTAGACTCGGCTGATGGTCAGAAGAGGCAGCTCAAAGTTCCCGCGAAAATCCTATGGTACCTTCCGTTCATACCGAGGATCCAACGTCTATACATGACCGAGGAGACTGCAAAACAGATGATGTGGCACAAAAAAGGAATTCGATATAATCCTGACAATCTTGTACATTCACGCGATGCTGAATCCTGGACACACTTTGATCGTGCTAATCCTAACAAAGCTAGAGAGTCTCGCAATGTACTTGTGGCACTGGCAAAAGATGGGTTCCAGCCTTATGGAATGGGGGCTTCCCCATACACTTGTTGGCCCGTTTTCGTTATACCCCTCAATCTTCCCCCGGAGTCCTTTTTCAATGACAGAACATATTCTTGTCGTTAATAATTCCTGAACAGCCAGGAAATAAAATGAGTGTTTTCATGCAGCCACTGTGGGATGATCTGGAACATGCTTGGAAAGGAGTATGGACATATGATCGAGCTACAAGAACAAACTTCACAATGCATGTTTGGTACCTCTACTCTCTGCATAACCTATTTGCGTATGGGGTCTTCTGTGGCTGGTGTGTTAACAGAAAGTTCCCGTGTCCAGTATGCAAGGGAAAAGTTGAGTTCAATAGATTGAAAAGTGGTGGTAAGTTTTCTTCGTTTGACAAACACCGACAATTCCTCTCTCTTGACCATCCATTCAGAAGAGACAAAAAAAAACTTTACGAAGGGTGTTCAAGTTAACGACCCTCCACCACAGATCATGACTGGTGCTGCAGTTCGTGTCGAGTTAGAGGCTCTCAAGGTCGATGAAGAGAAAGGTTGTTTTTAGGGATATAATGTGCACCATGCCTAGACTCAAATTTCGGGCTTATGGAAGCTTTCATATGTGGATCACATCCTTGTTCCATATAATATTGACACAATGCACACCGAGGCGAATATCAGTGCGATATCTTTCGCAACAATCATGGATATTCCTAACAAGACAAGGGATTACATTAAGGCAAGAGTGGATCAAGAAAAGTTATGCGATAGACCAAAGTTAAACATGACGCCTCCTAGTGCCGGCAACAAGTCATGAAAGAAGCCTAAGGCCGATTTCGTCCTGAAGAGGGCACAAAGGAGGGAGGTACTGGAATGGTTCAAAACGATAAAGTTGCCTGATGGGTATGCTGCGAATCTAAAGAGGGGAGTGAACTTAGCTACTATGAGAATCAACGGGCTCAAGAGTCATGACTACCACATATGGCTTGAGCGACTTCTTCCGGTGATGGTACGAGGCTACGTCCCTGAGCATGTTTGGCAAGTGCTTGCAGAGTTGAGCTATTTCTTCCACCAGCTTTATGCTAAAGAAGTATCAAACAAAATGGTTGAAGACATGGAAAGAATGGCACCTGCATCAATTCTAGTGTCAATCAAGGGATCCTTCACTGAAAAAAATTGACACCCTACTTAGAGAGGGTGCGGGAAATGGTATGACCAATTTTATTTCCTGGTTCAAACAGAAGGTACTGTTCAACTTATCTTGTACTTAGTTTAACATTATGAATTGCACATAATTAATGAATTATCCAATGGTAACTTGCAGAGTTATAGCGATGCGTCCATGAGTCCCGAGTTAAGATAGGTTGCCGGTGGCTGTAAATATAAGGTCAAGGCATTTAACGGATATGACGTCAACGGATATCGTTTTCACACTACAGGTTATGAGGAGAGTCGTCCTAATAGAAAAAGCACAAATAGTGGAGTTTTCACACGCAGTGATGGAGTTGATTATTATGGAAAAATTGAAGAGATATACGAACTTGACTTTCCTGGTTTGAAACCTCTAACTCCTGTCATTTTCAAATGTCATTGGTTTGATCCGGAATAGGTGAGAAAGAAACCTAATGTTGGTTTAGTGGAAATTCGACAGTCATCCATCTTACAAGGAGAGGATGTCTATATCGTGGCTCAACAGGCCACACAATGTTATTAACTTTAATACCCGTGCCAAGATGACGACAATCTCATAGACTGGGATGTTGTATACAAGGTTTTACCACGCAATAAACTCCCTATTCCAAACGATGCCGATTACAACATAGACTCAAACACATGTCAAGAAGATGAGTTCTTTCAAGACAATGAGTCAGGAGGGAGTTTTGTGATAGACTCAAACGAAATGTTCGAGATGGAAGTCGACAATGCAACGGTTGTTGATGAGGACACTGGACATGAGGTTGATAATGCGCATGACATACAATTTCTTGAGCGATTACAATTAGGCTGTGATGAGGATGAGGAAGATGAGGTTGATAACATCCTCGATGATGTCGATATGGCAAACATGCCGAGGTTTTGCCGAGTGCCTACTGCAGGCACTCAGCAAACATGGACAAGTTCCCGAGTGCCGAGATCCAGACACTCGGCAAACATGGACAAGTTGCCGAGTGCCCACCATCGTGACACTCGGTGAAGTAGGAGACCTTTGCCGAGTGCATTGTCAAAGAGGCACTCGGTAAACTATTCGTTAGTCATTTCATGCCGTCAAGTGCCTTTTTTTTGTCGAGCGCGCAGATAGCACTCGGCAAAAGCTTTTCCGAGTGCCCAATTTTTGACACTCGGCAAAGACCCCTGTGCCGTGAGACTAGCCATCGAGCGATCTTTGCCGAGCGTTGGCACTCGACAAACGCTCTGTTTCCTGTAGTGATTTACGACATGGCCAGATTTTGATTGGAGTGGTGATTTCGAAATCAAGATATTGCCAGATTTTTGTTGGAGTGATGATATAGAGAACTGTGACCATGCCCCTACGGAACTAAATATTTTGTTCGTGGAACATAGAAGCTAACATACCTTATGATTAATATAAATTTAACTATGTCCATTCAGATTGAGGCGCTGAACAGGAAGGCGAAAACTAGTTTTACCGCGTGTGTGCATCGTATGCTTTTGGTCCACTGGAGCAATGGTGACTGCTGTGGGAGGAAGCCTAGCCTGGCGGTGTGTAACAGCGGACGTGGGCTCTGTGCGTGCGCTGGGAGAAGCTTTCACCGAGTCCACTGCCACCGAGTCCAGCCCAGCATGGGCGGGCACACCATGCGAGGGCGGTCCAGACTGGACCGTCGAGGGTGGAGCCGATGCACTTGGTAGTGGTGCTGATCGCGCCGGGTCAGCGAAGCCAAATCCAGGTGGGGCTCCACGGGGCGCAGCGCTGAGCCGCGTCGGGTCGATGGCGCCAGACCCGGGTGGAGAGCCACGACCAGGTGGTGCTAGAATGACACCGAGGGAGTCCCCGCTGGCAGCAGCATGCAGCAGAGTGCAAGCATGGGCAGTGGGAGCAGAAGAGGAGCCGGACCCGCAGGCAGGTCAGTAAATGGAAAGGAATTCTCATCAAACACGACATGACGAGAGATAACGATACGATTAGACATAAGATCAAGGCAACGATAGCCTTTGTGTTCCGATGGGTAGCCCATGAAAACACAATGGGTGGATCGAGTGGCGAGCTTATGAGGAGCAGTTGCAAATAAATTGGGATAGCACTTATAACCAAACACACGTAGATGATCGTAAGTAGGCGGAGTGCCGTACAAAGCGAAGTGTGGAGTAGAAAAATCTAGTGTTTTGGTGGGCTGCATATTAAGCAGATAGGTGGCAGTATGCAGTGCTTCTACCCAATAAGCCGCGGGAAGACTAGCTGAGAACATGAGAGAGCCCATGATATTATTGGTTGATCGAAGTGCCTACGCGACGAGTGGCGTCGAGGCCAAAGTGATCGTGAAGCGCGGGCGGCAGGTGTGCGCGCGTGGCTCTTGGGCACAGCGCGAGCGGCGCTTGGCACAGCGTGGCATGCGGTACAGCGCACGGTGGGCGATGCTGTCTTCACCAATCGGCCCGTGTCAGATGCACCAGGAAAGCACACAACAAGCACCAGGAGGGAATTGGGGTCAACCCGCTGCTGGCCTGGAGCGAGCGCGGACGCCGACGCGTGGCCAAATCCGCTACTAGAGCGTGCGGGAATTAGAGAACAAGAGAGGCAACGGGCGTGACGTGGTCGCCAATGGTTGCCTCGGAGGCTGAACGGGACCAGGTCAACCAATGCATTGCAGAATCATGTTGAAATCCGAGGGAGTGAAGGGAAGATTTTCCGTGTGGGAAATGAATTGACAGAGGAATGGCTTTGGCGGGCTGACTAGCTATAGTGCAAAGTAGTGTGGGCAAACGAAACCAAAAGCAATTGAGGGAAGAAGCAACTATTCGATCGCATGACGCAACTCACCGGAATAATTTGGTACCAGTGGATTTCCAAACAATGAAACGAAACCGGCAAGAAAGGGAGCGGATTCATCATCAGGTTTCGAATGACAGTGCATTTGAGCACGCTTGCAAACTCAAACGCACCTGTGCCGGACGCACCAGGAGTGCAAGCGTGCCGGTTGGTGAAGACGGCATTGCCCGCCACGCTGTGCCAAGCGTCGCGCGCGCTCACCTGCTGCCCGTGCTTCATGATCGCTTTGGCCTCGACAACACTTGTCGTGCAGGCTCTCCGATCGGCTCGGCTGCCTTCCCTACGATTAGGGTGTGGTGTCAAGTGAAAGGAAAGTATTAGGGAAGGATTAGAGGGGGTTAAGTGCTAAACTGATCCACCTCTACTCCTGGTCATTGATCTAGGATTCTGCGATATTGATTGAAGTTCTCATACGAAGCCGGTTCTCATAGGATACGTTAACATCTTGTAGGAGTAGCGTTACTGTTGGTCGTAATTACGCACCCACTTATATACCGCAAGAGGACGGTGTATAGTTGTAGCTTTTTTTCCCTCAGAGTATTCCACGGTCGTAATTACGAATCCATAGGGAACGAGCAGAACTAATACTATTAAAGGGTTACTGACAAATTGCAATGGTTTGGTTGATGTGAATGATGACAGTGAGAAAGTGGAAGGTGAATGTTATTGAAGAGGTAACAGGATGATGAAGGATTCTCTCCTTAGGATTGGTTCACTAGCATGCAACCTTATTCTTCTCAACTCGAGTGATGACTCTAATATTCTACAAGACATGATGGTTTCGTTCACCCCGACTGTCACTACAGAGGCTATTAGCTCCCCACTGGTTTCTTGCACTATGTAATGGGCAAAAGTGTATTGGCCAATACACTAATGAAAGGGATAAAAAGATATGCAATTCATCACATAGATTAAATTCATCGAGAGAGTATCAACAAGTATGAGAGTTACATGACCAGATCCCCGCAGCAGAGAAGAGAATATGAGACTACTCACTCATCCTTCCGCTAGACATAGCAGAGGGGTGAGAAATAGCGCTGGAATGCGCATGAGCCGATCGGCACAAGCGTCGCGCCGATCGGCGCAACCTCCCTTCTGGTGGATCTCGTCAGTGTTGACCCACCTCTGCCACCAATATCCTGGAACCCTAGTTCTAATAATTGATTCTCGCGATCGCCGTCTCCCCCCGGTTCCCTCTTGGCTCTTGATAATTATCTTCCTTTTATACCCGACGGGATTAGGTCAACTTCCACCGACTCTAACTCATACTGGCTGGGCCTATGTCTTTCCTGGACCGGATCGTGTTTCCGTCATCTTCTCCTGCTACGCCGATCGGCACAGGCCCGTGCCGATCGGCACGGCTCCGCATCTGACCCATCTTCGTTACTCTTTAGCTCTTTATCCATAATTGCCTTGTTTTACACCTGTTTCCTGCGATTACATCCAAAACAGAACAACTACAAGTATATGCAAATATGGGGTTAATTGTTAGTCCAAACCATCAAATTAAGACGCAAAACATCCCTCTTTGGTAGATAAAATGGGCGTCTAGAAACCACCAATAGTTCCCCCACACTCAAAATCATTGCTAGTCCTTGAGCAATACAAAATGAAATATGTAACAAGAATTTTCACACCATCTCTCATGCAATCAATCTCAATCATCATTTTTACTCATTATCCCACCATAAAGATTTTTTCTCATCTCCTTTTTACCAATCGGCATATCATACTTGAACTTAATCAAATTAGCACAAAACTTTTTCAAAAACAATTTTAGTTCTGCTCAACTCATCTTATAGCATCAAACATCAAGCATTTGGTCCTCTCTAGGTCTCTCAAGTGTATTTTCTTCCCTCTCCTATCTAATCAAGGATTGTATGTGGATCTTGGAGGGCTATATAACTAAATTAGACCATAAGATTAACCATGTCAACAATGTGCTCAATCATGCCTATTAACAAAGAATTTTCTTGGAAAAGAACTTTTAATGGAGAAGAGGAATGTAGAAGATTTAAAAAGAATTTCAATGAGAACAATGGCAAAGAATGAGAAATAATCAGAAATCTGGTTTCTTTGATGACCTTACTACCTCTCAGGGAATATATATATATTTTTTCTCTTTACCTCCTCTTTTTTTTTATCATAACCTTTTTTTTCTTTCTTTTGCAACAGTGCCGATCGGCGCAACACTGCGCCGGTTGGCGCGGTCCATGTTTTCTTTTCTTTCACTTCTTTTTTTTTCTATTCCCGATATGATCAGCAATTTCTGTCTTGTATCAGAAGCGGAAATTTTCTGAATTCCCTTTTATTGAGAATATAAGTTGTATCAAGGAGGAGAGAGAAACAAAGATGTATGGTTTTCATGATAGCAAGGGATTTAAATGGATAAGAATGGCTAGAAATACAGAGATAAAGAAAATAGATCATCCTTTCCTAACTTGGTCGAAATCATGAGCAAAAAGTGGACAAAGTTACTTACAATCCACTTAGTTCAAATGTGTAGCTTGCTCTCATTCGCTCGGCTATGTAGGCATATTTAGACCTTGCTTTTGCCTTAGCTTATGATGAGTCAAAAGAAATTTTCACAAATACAAAGCTCAAAAGTTAAGTGGTAACCAACAAATTCAAGTAATCAACCAATCAATCATCAGAAAGACAAGATAAATAGCATGGGGCACTTTCAATTTGACAATCAACACTAACTTTATTAAAGACAATGCAATGATTCAAACTACATAAAAGACCTTGAAGCAACTCTCAACATGACTCGTGACTCTCTTAAGCACACACACAAACTTAAATAAACACTCATTAAGAAAAACAAATAAACTTAAATAAACACTCATTAAGAAAAATAAATGAGAAACTAGACTCAAAAACACTTAAAAACTATGACTAATGGCAACACCCTTCCCCCACACTCAAAATTTGCAATGTCCTCATTGCAAGAGAAAAAATCAACACACTAATCATGCAGACCATGCCTGTTCAAGACTCGGAAAATTCGTCTTATACTCCTTATGAGAAAAGTGTAGTCCGCTTCGTTCATCTCAATTGTATCCTGGATTCTGCGGTCCACATTTCTTTGATGCCTATAAACACGATCTCTGTCTAGGTACAGGCGCTCAATGTTTCTTCCGAGCCGATCGGCGCAAGCAGGCGGTTGCAGGTTATGATTTTCAACGCTGTAAGGGGAGGCACTATTCAAATTCTTCCGAGCCGATTGGCACAAAGGCTGAGCCGATCGGCGCAGTGGTGTTCTTCCACCATTGCGACTTCCTCCACTTCCCTCTGTATTACCATTAACTCTTGTTGAAGTTCCTGCTGCCCTGTCATTACTGCATTCTGCAAGTGTTTCCCGATTTTTGAACTTAGAACTACCAAAGCTTCTTCGCATATCAAAATGATCACTAAAATCTCCAGGCACACTAGGATCACCGATTTCCAAAGTTTCCAAATAGTATGACGTATCAAAGTCGCTATCCCGTTTGAAATACTTTTGAATTGGCTTACCCGATAGTCTAGCAGATCTGCGAACCTCTGGTGTAGTCTCACACTTCCTTGCAGCAGGTTCTCCGTCTTCACTTGGCAGAGCCGTCAGATCAATAAATTCAGCCATCTTCAGGTCATGTCGATCGGCTCCAGTGTCGCGCTGATCGGCTCTAGTGTCACGCCGATCGACGCAGCTAGCGGCTTCCTTGATATTCTCAGCTAACTGCTCTAGATTACGCTGACGGATCACCATATTCTGCTGCCTTCGTAAAATCTCATCATTAATCTCCTTAGGTGTCCTTCCTCCAGGAACTGCGCGATAGCCATCATCATATATTAAATCTCTTGGTATGAAAGCTGGATCTTCTGCCAATTGGAGTTCAACCTTGCGTTAAAGATCTTTAGCACAAAAGAAACACTTGCAACCCTCAATACAACCATTCCTATGAATCTTATTTTCTTGAAAACTTTCCCAATCGGTAAGAACCCTGGGAAAGGATTCATCCCTTCTAGCTTGAAGAT
The DNA here is from genome assembly GCA_030378355.1 of Eleusine indica. Lineage (NCBI taxonomy): Eukaryota > Viridiplantae > Streptophyta > Magnoliopsida > Poales > Poaceae > Eleusine > Eleusine indica. The sequence goes on along the minus strand of CM059501.1, from coordinate 40,227,706 downwards.
CCTTCTTCGCATCCCGCTGGTACATAGCTTCTTCGGCTTCCTCTTGCAGCTTGAGTTTATACTTGGCAGCAATGTCATGTTCAGTATAAAGTTGGCACCTATGGATTGTGAGGGTGCTCTCTTCATCTAGCTCTTCCTTCTCTTGCTCAGTCAATGATCTTTCGAAAGATAGGAAATCCTCATACGACACGGGCTTAGCAAGATCAAGAAGACTTTCCATGGTATACCTTTGAGAAACTGCTTCACTTTTAATAGGCGCTATAGATTTTCCTTTGCACAACAATACTCTCTTCATCATCTGCCGAAGTTCATTGTCCATGTTCACCTTGTCGGCGTTCCACGCGTCAGCTTCGCTTTTCTTCATGAATTGCTTCCACAGATCTGACCAGAAGAGAGGATCATCTCATGTTGGGGTCAACACTTTGTCGACTCCTTCCCAGGACCAATTTGCAGAGGGCTGAGGAAATCCGTCACCAAGCTGATCGGCTCCAGAGTCGCGCCGATCGGCACCGCCTTGGTTTCTGCCCAATGCGCCGCCTTCCATCGCTTCTGCTCTTAAGGTTTGTTCTGGTGACGATGTAATACGAGTTGATCTGTGGGTTTGCTGTCCCCTCATATTTATATCCCTTGATTTCCAATTGGACTAGGACACTTTCTCTTATTCGTGGAATTTAATGAGTCTTAAAAAGGCAAGGTCCAAAACCGACTCAAAAACCAAAAGGACTCTGCCGCGCCGATCGGTGCAGGGCTACGCCGATCGGCGCAGCGTCGCGCCGATCGGCGCGGTACACTAACTTACCATATTAGAAAAAAGAAAACTACAGAAATCAAAATACATACAAGCCTTTGTTTTACATCATTAAGCTCGACCACACGGGGTACTAAGCAGTGAAATACATATCAAAAGATTTTAATTCAAATGTGTCGGGTTCTAGGTATACCTTTAGACGTTGTCCGTTCACCGTGTACTTGTTTCTCTTGCCATCCATTATGATTACTGCTCCCGAAGGTAACACCGTATTCACAAGATAAGGTCCCTCCCATTTGCTTCGCAGTTTGCCTTTACCAAATAACCTGAATCGCGAATTAAATAGGAGCGCCCGATCTCCTTCCTTGAATTCCTTCTTCAAAAGCTTCTTATCGTACCACTTCTTTGTTTTCTCTTTGTATATGGCTGCATTTTCAAATGCATGCAATCGCATCTCTTCCAATTCACTTATTTGTATCTTTCTTTTCATGCCGGCGGCATCAAGATCCAAATTCATTACCTTTATAACCCAATAAGCCTTATGTTCCAATTCCACCGGTAGGTGACACGATTTCCCATAGACGAATTGATACGGTGTCATACCAATCGGTGTCTTGAATGCCGTCCTATATGCCCATAGCGCTCCATTAAGCTTTGTGGCGCAATCTTTTCCTTCCTTTGTAACAATCCTCTACAGAATTCCCTTTAATTTCTTATTTGAAGTTTCTGCTTGTCCATTCGTCTGGGGATGGTAGGCTGTTTCAATTCTATGTTCAACTCCAAATTTGGTTAAAAACCTAGTAAATTATCCTCCTGTAAAATAGGATCCTCCATCTGTAATTATTATCCTCGGTACTCCGTACCTAGGAAATATCTGCTCCAGAAGTATACTCCTTGATTCTCTTGTAGTATTAGCCTTGCATGCCATTGCTTCGACCCACTTGGAGACATAATCAACGACGACAAATATGTACTCAAAACCATGAGAATTCACAAAGGGTCCCATAAAATACATATCCCAAACATCAAAAATATCGACTTAAAGATTGTACTTAAGAGGCATTGCATTCCTACTGTTAACATTCCCTATTCGTTGGCATTGTGCACATGTTGCAACGTACCTTTTTGCATCTTCATGCATAGTAAGTGTTGGTCGTATCTACGCACCCACTTATATACCGCAAGAGGACAGTGTACGATTGTAGCACTTTTTCCCTTGAATTGAGTATTCCAAGGTTTATCGAATCCACTGGGACCTTTGGGATTAATTAAACAAAGTTAACAGTAAAAGATCTAGTTAAGGCTACTATCAAGGTCTGGTTGCATGAGGGGGAGACCGGCCAGCGCAAAGGTGCGCCAGACAGTAAATCTGTCGTTGCACCGATCGGCGTGGGGATTGAGCCAATCGGCACACTAGTGAAATCTGGGGTTGTGCCGAGCGGCGCAGGAGTCGAGCCGATCGGCACACTGGTGATTCTAAGCCAAAGTTGTTGCGCCGATCGGCGCAGGGTTGAGCCGATCGGCACACTTGTGAGTCTAAGCCAAAGTGTTCCAGATCTTGTAAACCTATGCTGGTAAGTGAGTAGCCAGATATCTACTAGTGAGATCGTAACCAGAAAGTCTAATTGAATAGCATCATAATGGGTAATTACATAGATCAATGAAAACCTATAATGAGTAAGACCACCCTGCTTTTCGAGCGGCTCCTAATTTATCGCTGCCGGGAGGAAACCCTTAATATCGCGAGTATCTTACCCTACTCAACTATCCAATAGTGCTGCGCAGGCTTAGTGCTGTCACCGCTAAACCGCACTACTAGCATCATCAAGCAACCATAATCAATACAATGTCCAAATACTATCCTAATCACCACGATTGAGATAATATCTACCTACTTAGCCTAGAACTAAGCAATTGGAATAAGCACATGCATGATTATAGAATCAAGATAGACAAATCACCAAAGCCATCATCAACATATTCAATCATCCTTGAGATACATAGAATAAGATTCATCCCCGTCGAGATGACCTACCTTGACGGATCAACTCTTGACTCCAATGGTTCTTGAAACTCAACTAGAGATCTATTCTAACAGGGCAAGCCCCGGTGGCTCTAACTCACGGATCTGGTGTCCCTCTGTCGCCTCCCCTTCTGCGGCAAGGGTTTACAAGTATTTATAGGGGTTCTACTCATAAAGGACTCGGTTTCTATCAAACAAGGTGGTTGCGCCGATCGACGCAGGATTGCGCCGATCGGCGCAAGCCGTGTCTTCTCTGATTTCTTCCCCGAGTCAGTTCCTCTGTCTTCCACAGCTGCCATGTGGGCCTTTTCCTTTGAGATAAAGTCTTGTACAGCACGTTAAGATCTTGGAGTTCCATAAATCTTCTTGAAGTTCCATAATTCTTCTTAGACAAATACCTTCAAGTATCTGGCGCAGATAAACTTCCATAAACATGTGGAATGGGCCTCGGTCACTTCTATGGGTCAAAACACCCTTGCGCCGATCGGCACACTGGGCTTCTTCAGTGCTTTTCGTCGGTTCTGGACTCCTGTCCTCTCCATCATCGCATTAATCACCAGTTCTACCTGTTTCTGCAATAAAGCTCCAAAACAACGCATATACAAATATATAGGCAATATCACAGGTAAATGGCCTAAATTAGTATCAATTATGCTCTAACTGGGGTAATATTCACATATAAAAGGGGCACTTGGGAAGTGCCAACAGTTCCCCCACACTTAAACCTTTGCAGGTCCCGAGTAAAGTAAAAGAAAGAAAAATAAAAAAACATACTCTTTCTATCATAAAAGATATCTCAAATCAGCAAATGTTGAGCATTGTTCTATTGTGGTGTCTTTCATATTGGTATTCAGCAAAATAGATCAAATATGGGCATAAGCTTAAAGTTCTCCCCAAAGCAAAAGGTCATGTCCAATTCATAAATTATAACTTTTCCACACATGAAAATCACTTAAAAGATTGTTGTGAACATAGAGAATCTATCTTCCAAATAATCCAAGGCAACAACTCATCTTTCAAATCACTCAACGTATATTCTACATCATAATGATCAAATAATATTAGTGTAAGGCTTATATGAGTAGCTAGGTGAGGTAATTCAAGGATTACAAACAGAAATAAATAATATATTGTAAAGATAGGATATTATTCTTTATTGGAATTATAGAAACTTATCAAGATGGCAATTAAGAAAGAAAAATTTAAGAAAGGACTCAGACTTTGGATATGTGGACATGTGCATAGCAAAAATTTGATCTTGGAAGGTTGCACATGGTTGAAATGATTCATGGCTATATTGAATTTCGAGATGATTCATGGCTATATTGAATTTCGAGAATAAGCATGTCATATACCATCCCCGCACACTTAAAATTTTGCTAGTCCCTTAGCAAACAGCAGAGGTTTTTTGTTATACACCATCTCTGCTGCGCCGATCGGCTCAGGGTGTGCCGATCAGCTCTCAACCCAAATTTACCAACATTTGTTGGTATTTGATTTGTCTAGCTTCAACTTTTATTCAAGAATTAAATATAGCCAGAAATATAGGATGTGGTCAAGGAATGATACTCAACAAGATGTTTTGGGTTTATGGTAGTGTACTCAGCGGAATTGAATTTTTGCATGAGTAATTTCAAGGCTAGAAAAAGATACACAAAGAATTTCCATCTTAATAAAGTTCATACCAAAAAGAATGAAATCCTAACTGAACTCAACCATCAATTTAATGTTTATCTACATATCAAAGGTTCATGAGTATTGTTCAAAATATGGCATTGGTAGGTAAGGATCTTGAAAAACAATAAATTCTAAAGTTCACAACATGAAAATTTATTTTTGAAAAGATTGGTACTAAGTTATCATTACAAACTGGACAACACAAATGAAGCACATGGGTACTCAAAATTGCTCCACATAAGACATATTTGCCCAATAATCATTAAGTTCGAAATTTTATTCAATGCTCAATACTATTTGATCTTCATTAACACTTTTCAAGAAAGAATAAATAATTCAATTCTCCTAATAGAGCATAACCGTCACCATTATATTAAGATCGAAACTTGAATACATGATGATGATTTTTTCACACACTTGCATGAAAATAAAACTACTACTAACACACTTGCATAAAAATAAACACACTACTAACACACTTGCATGAAAATAAACACACTACTAACACACTTGCATGAAAGTAAACACACCCGATACATGGTTTCCCAACCCGCTCACACACACATAAGTAAATAAAGAGAATAAAAAAACTGCAAAAGGTAAAAGAAAACGTAAACTGGGAAACCGATACACGTGCCAACTCCTAGGCATTCTAGTCATCCGAAGGTGGGGTCGGTGGCTGATTGAAGCCATAGCACCGCGCCTTGAGTCGCCCGAACTCCTCCACCATCGCATCATGGTTGTACCTCCATTGGGACATGGCTTCCTCCACGCGTTCGATGTAGTGCATGTTGTTGTCGAGGTACCCCTGCATGGGCATGAAAAAGTCTGCACCGGGCACAGGAGGCACCATTGGTACACGCCCTTGGTACCTGTAGTCAATGCCTGCGCTGATCGGTGTAGAGGGCTGTGAACTGCCCGCTGCGTCACTCCACCCTGACTGGTACTGCTGGTACCCCTGGCATGACCCCCAGGAATCTCACTCGCCGCCGGCTGCTGTAGATGTGTCCGGCTGTCGCACCCACCCACGGCGGTCTTGAGAACTCGGCCCCCCTCCAAGAGACCTTCCTCAAGCCAATTTCCTCCATCCAGCTTGCGAGGGAGAAAAACTCCTAGCTCTGCACACGGGAGCTTTACGTTGGTGCCGCTGACATGGAAGCCGACGCGAACACTTCACGTGACAATATTGCCACGAGTCGTATTCTCGCCAATCTCTGTCACGCACTCCCACTTGTCGTCACGCCCTCCCGGTCCGTCGCTGTCGTAGACGAGGGCTGCTAGGCATTGAAGGTAGACCCCGAAGGCCAACTTCTTGCTTGCCTTGCCCCTCTTGTCGAGCCAACCCCGCACCATCACCGACATAGGATTGCAATGAGACGGACTCACGATGGCGTTGAAGAGCCACCGCAAGTCCGCATCGGTGATGTTGCTGGAGTCGACCTTGTCGCCTATGCGCGCCGCCAACCACCGATGGAAAACTTGAATGGTCGGGTTGCGAATGTTGCCGCGCTTCATCTCCTCTATGAATGAGAGCCGTCTCCAAAAGGAGTCTAACTTCCCACGTCCCAAGATGCCGGTGATGTCGGTGTCGGCGTCAAAGCCAAAGGCTTGAGCCACCGCCTCCATGGTCACTATGTGGCTGATGTCGCGGACGCGGAAGTTGACAGCCTCGCTACCGTCTTTGACGGTGCCAAGCCTCATCGTATAAGCAACCTCGGTGATGACATCGAGGTTGTAGTCCATGGGGAGGAGGTGGAAATCCACCCAGCCGAGGTTGTCTAGCATCCTCCTTAAGTCCTCTCACATGCCGATCGAGGTGAGGAAGGTCTCGTCCAGGTCGAAGTGGGGGACGAACCTTCCCCTCACCGCGAGGTAGTGCCGCTGTTCCTTCGCGCTCAGGAGGGTGAAGCCCTCCTCCATCGTGCGCGGCATGAATGCCGGTGGCGGTGGTGATGTGAGAACCCCATGGCTCGCCGCCGTTTGCTCCTCGTAGCACGCCATGTGGGAAGGGACGCGCCGGAGACGGAGTGGCGGGCGCGGGCCTCGTATGTCGCCGCCGCCGAGCCGGTGGATGCATCACCCACCGACATGTCATCACGAGCGTCGGAGCCACCCCTCGTCGAGGAGTTATCGCTCGACTCGCTGCTACCGCCGGAACTGCTCCCCCGACGCAGCCTCTTGCCCAACTTGCCGATGGAGGAGCGGAGACGATCCATCTGCGAGGAATGCGGAACGTGTGCGAGATCGTGGGTAGTGGGGAAGGTGGAGAGATTACCGGGATGGTGTGCCGAATGGGGGCGCCTGGCCTCCCTTTTATAGTGTGGAAAACTTCCAGGAGAAGGAACCGCCATAAAATTTCAAAATTTGAGAGTGCGCCGATCGGCACGAGTACTATGCCGATCGGCACAATTCAAATTTTGAATGCTCTGACCACTCTGATGCTTGATTCCCCTCCTTCATGTCGCTTCCTGGCACATCATGTTGGTTGACAGAGCAACAGCACGGAATCCTGATGTCTTGTTGGCGGCGCCGATCGGCGTGGGCCGCACCGATCAGCGCACCATCTCCTTTTCAGCTTTTGGTCAATTTCGTGTCTCCTCTGTACTGCACACCTGCATAATAATCATACCTGTTCCTCAAAATCAATGCCTGCCGCCTTTGTCACCCATTGGGAACATCATGGGTACCTGCGCCGATCGGCGTAGTAGGGCGCCGAACGGCGCAAGTCCCTTGTACCTCGTCTTTAGGTCCAGTGCTGATTCTGATGCCTCGTGTTCATCTCTTTCACCTAATTTCCACTTCTCCAATGTTCCTGTAGTATTGGAATACGTGTCAGGGCTCATCTGGTGACCGCGCCGATCGGCGCTGACTTGCGCCGATCGGCGCGACGTCCGTTTTTGCTTCTGGCCCCTCGCTTCTTCGCTAGATGTTGTCTTCCTTGAAAATAGCTCTGTCTCCGAAAATTATTGTGCTGGTTTAGCACTCGTTTAATTCTGGGTGTCGTCGGCCTTCTGTCTTGACTTGGGCAATGCTGAGCCGATCAGCGCAGATATGCGCCGATCGGCCCAAGCTCTGTTCCTTTATATTGTTGCTCTTTTTTTTTATATTGCTGCATTGTTAGTCTATAGTATGTATATACACAGTTTTGAACGAATAAACAGACAACGCAAGAGCACACAAGAATTAAGCACACACTTTTCTAATTTTTTTTATTTTATTCGGGAGATTATTTTTATCACAAGCAAGCAAATTTTAAAAACACCGGGTTGCCCTCCCGGCCAGCACTAATTAACTAAATGAAATGGGTTGCCCTCCCATAAGCACTGAATAACTTCTAAATCTCCCAATCATTAGGTTGCGTCCTAAGAGCGCTCTAGTTATTTAAAGGTCAAAGAGCTTGACCTCCCCGCAAACAATCAATCCTTAGTGTCGCGGTGCGGGTTGTGAGGCCGCGACACTACAAGGTTATCTTATTTCCATGGTTCATATAGCTTGGACGATCTATCCATACATCCCCTCCCATTACTTTTGACGCCTCGATGCCACGGTGTCTTGTATCTTTTCACTTCATCAATAGCACGGCACTCTTCTCCCTTTGGGCGAAACTTGAAAGAGTAGGGAGTCCCACTTATATCGAAGCTTATCTCACCACTCCCAACATCAATACTTGCCTTTGCTGTCCTCAAGAAGGGTCTGCCTAAGATCAACGGGGTCCTCGTCCTCTTATCCATATGAAGCACAATAAAATCAACAAGGACGATATGATCTCCAATTTGAACAGGCACATCCTCAGCAATTCCATCAGGGAAGCGTGTCGATTGACCGGCTAACTCCAAACACCTACCCGTAGGCTCTAATTCAGGCAAATTGAGATTTGTGAATATATGACGGGGCATAACACTTACGCTTGCTCCAAGATTGCATAAGCACCTATCAAATATCCTTGTTCCAATCATGCATTTGATGCTTGGTGATCCAGGATCGGGTTTCTTCTCCAGTGCAACATCATTGATTACCGCCGTTAGTTCCTTAGTGGCCTTCACAACCTCCTTAGAAACTAGAGACTTCTTGTTTTACATCATGTCCTTAATGTACTTGGCATAGGTGGGAACTTGGATAGCGTCAACAAAAGGGACATTGATGTAAAGCTTCTTCATAATATCGATGAATCTTGCAAACTGCTCATCGTGTTGTCGCGCTCTTTCCGTCTTTGTCAGTAGTCGAGTATCTAGAAACGTGGCAAGGCCATGCTCTTCTGTCTCCACGCCCATCTTCAGACCAGAGAGGTCATCATCCTCCTTGCGCCGATCGGCGCTTTCAGGGAGCCGATCGGCTCCGACAGGGTCGTCGCGCCGATCGGCGCCGGGTGTGCGCCGATCGGCGCGGGGCTTCTTTGCTCCCACAGAGTGTTCTGGATCTTCTGTTTGTTTTCCTGATCGCGTAGCTATTGCCTTTAACTGTTCTGTAGACATCGTATTGTCAGGAATAGCCCCCTTATTGCCTTGAATGGCTTGCGATAGCTGTCCCATCTGTTGCTCCATAATCTTGGTATGCTTCAAAATCTGCTCGTTGGAGCTCCCAATTTCTATCACCTTGTCATTAACTCTCTCAAGGACACGATCAATCTCCTTGAATCTAGCTTGATTGTCCTTGTTGATCTTCTCTTGAGCTTGGAAGAACTCATGACAATGGAGACGAAGTGGAATAGAGTTTTGCATGGACGAACTAGGAGAGAAAGAACTCCTTTGTTGTTGATATTAGGGCTTCCATCCACTCTTCTTCATATATTCTAACATCTTCATCTCTTCAGGGCAATCTTTCTGCACATCACCAAATTCTCCACACTCACTACATGTCGAGCGTGATTCTGCCAGCTTGAGTGTCTCTTCCTTAGGGATATGAAGATTATTGTCTAACCTTGTTTGAATAGCATCGAGGCGATCTATAATCAATTCTTTCTGAGTCTTCTCAATCACACTCTTCGCTACTCCTTTTGAAGGTTGCAAATTCCTTGAGCTTCTCTCACCATCCCATGATTGATTTTCAACTAACAACTTGATCAAATTCTTAGCTTCAGGGGGGGGGGGGGGGGGTTTGACATGAATGATCCTGCAGCTAAGGCATCCAAATGTTGACGTGACAAAAGATTCAATCCTGTGTAGAACTTCTCAACAACTTCTCCAACCATCAGACCATGATGAGGGCATGCATCCATATGCTCATTATATCTTTCCCATGCTTCTCCAAAGCTCTCATCAATATTCTGTGTAAATCTAAGAATCTTATTTTTAAAAGCTTGAGTCTTACCAGGGGGGGGGAGTATTTGGCCAAGAATTCAGCTGCTAATGTGTTCCACATCATTTTCACTGTGTTTTCCAATCCATTGTACCATTGCTTGGGGCGTCCAACCAGAGAGAAGGGGAACAGCCTTACACGCGCTTGATCTCCTGTCAATCCCGCTATCTTGAATGTGCTGCAAACTTCAAGGAAGTGTTGCAATTGATGATTGGGATCTTCTGAACCTGTGAACAGTTGTTGCGCCACTATTCCAACATATCTCTCCAATTGATACGGAAGTTGATCCTGAGCTTCTTGGAAATCTGTCTTGACAATACTAGTCAATTATGGCTTGAGACGATTAACCATAGGCACCTCTGCCATCTCCTCTTCTTCTTGCTCTTGAACTGAGTCTTCTATTGTGAATAATACTCGAGGTGTTGCGCGGACTGCTTCCAAATCTCCAAGTGACTTGCTTCTCTTCTCCGCTGTTCTCTTCTTGTGTAAGAGTCTTTCTAGATCATCGGCGTAATTAGAGGGTTTGTTTGACTTAGGACCGTCCATACCTGTTAGTTTCACTTAACAGAATATATGTACTAGAGAGACAAGTAAAGCACAATGACTAAACACTAATACATCAAACAATGTTTAAAAACCTGCTATGGTTCCCGGCAACGGTGCCAGAACATAGAGCTTGTTGGTCGTATCTACGCACACACTTATATACCGCAAGAGGACGGTGTACGATTGTAGCACTTTTTCCCTTAAATTGAGTATTCCATGGTTTATCGAATGCACTGGGACCTTAGGAATTTATTAAACAAAGTTCACAGTAAAAGATCTAGTCAAGGCTACTATCAAGGTCAGGTTGCATGAGGGGGAGACCGGCCAGCGCAAAGGTGCGCCAGACAGTAAATCTGTCGTTGCGCCGATCGGTGCGGGGATTCAGCCGATTGGCACACTAGTGAAACTAAGTCAAAGTGCGCGAGATCTATTAAATCTAGGGTTGTGCCGATCGGCGCAGGAGTCGAGCCGATCAGCACACTGGTGAATCTAAGCCAAAGTTGTTGCGCCGATTGGCGCAGGGTTGAGCCGATCGGCACACCAGTGAGTCTAAGCCAAAGTGTTTCAAATCTTGTAAACCTATGCTGGTAAGTGAGTAGCCAGATATCTACTAGTGAGATCGTAACCAGAAAGTCTAATTGAATAGCATCATAATGGGTAATTACATAGATCAATGAAAACCTATAATGAGTAAGACCACCCTGCTTTCCGAGCGGCTCCCGATTTATCGCTGCCAGGAGGAAACCCTTAATCGCGCGAGTATCTTACCCTACTCAACTATCCAATAGTGCTGCGCAGGCTTAGTGCTGTCACCGCTAAACCACACTACTGGCATCATCAAGCAATCATAATCAATACAATGTCCAAATACTATCCTAATCACCATGATTAAGATAATATCTACCTACTTAGCCTAGAGCTAAGCAATTGGAATAAGCACATGCATGATTATAGAATCAAGATAGACAAATCACCAAAACCATCATCAATATATTCAATCATCCTTGAGATACATAGAGTAAGATTCATCCCCGTCGAGATGGCCTACCTTGACGGATCAACTCTTGACTCCAATGGTTCTTGAAACTCAACTAGAGATCTATTCTAATGGGGCAAGCCCCGATGGCTTTAACTCACGGATCTGGTGTCCCTCTGTCGCCTCCCCTTCTGCGGTGAGGGTTTACAAGTATTTATAGGGGTTCTACTCGTAAAGGACTCGGTTTCTAGCAAATAAGGCGGTTGCGCCGATCGGCGCAAGCCGTGTCTTCTCTGATTTCTTCCCCGAGTCAGTTCCTCTCTCTTCCACAGCTGCCATGTGGGTCTTTTCCTTCGAGATAAAGTCTTGTACTGCACGTTAAGATCTTGGAGTTCCATAAATCTTCTTGAAGTTCCATAATTCTTCTTAGACAAATACCTTCAAGTGTCTTGCGCAGATAAACTTCCATAAACATGTGGAATGGGCCTCGGCCACTTCTATGGGTCAAAACACCCTTGCGCCGATCGGCTCATGGGCTGCGCCGCTCGGCGCACTGGGCTTCTTCAGTGCTTTTCGTCAGTTCTGGACTCCTGTCCTCTCTATCATCGCATTAATCACAAATTTTACCTGTTTCTGCAATAAAGCTCTAAAATAACGCATATACAAATATATAGGCAATTGAATAGATCGAACTTAATCGAGACAGTGTTCAAACACAGCAAATAAAGCTAGATTTAATCTAATTATAGATAGGATCGATCTGGTGACTTGAATAATAGATCTAAAACCTAGCTTATAAAGCCTACAGAGATCGCATAAGATCGGACCTAACCGAGATAGTAATGCAATTTAAGTCGATAATACAAATCGAATAAAGAACTAATTACCAGATAACTAGCAATTTTAAAGATAACAACTAGAATATCAACTTAATGAGAAAGCACTAGCTGAAGTCGATGAAATTACCGAGGGTGGCTAATCCAAGTTTCTTGCCGAGATCAGAGCCCATGCAGCCCGTGCGAGACGAGGATGTCATCGAGGAAAAGTTTGATGATGCGCCAAGTTGTATTGAACGAAAGTGTTATTTTTCTTATACAGACGCTATTACATATTTATAACCCCATGCAAGGGGTTCTGACCTGACTCGGTCAGGACTCTTAAACAAAACAACAATGATTTATTTCTAAACTAAATCTAAACTAAAGATAAATTAAGACAAAAAAAAAACAACCCTAATGGGCCCATTTTATTCTCTCCAACCGTTGAACTCAAATAACTTTGGCCGATTCTGACTCCGTGCGGCTGTCCACTGGGACCGGTCAAATTTTGGTGCCAACAGATAGTGAGTGCCCGTGGCAGCTCGGGGAGTTCGACAAGTTCTCGAGGGAGGCGAGCTTGTGCCTTGGTGGCAGCGGTGACACAACCATGTCTTCACTCCGGGAGTGATTGCGGGCTCGTGTGCGAGAACTCCACTTGGTGGCGGGAGGGACCAGTACTCCAACGGGAGTGGTCCAACGAGGAGTAGGGGAAGGCGCCATCCTTCCGAGATCTTAGGGAAAAATATCATGATCCATCTCTTACTCTACTCCTTACTATGATGCTTTACTTTCCGCATTTACATACCATGCGATTCTTGCTTGTGTGTTTGCCTTGCTCTAGTTGATTATCTTGTAGACTTGCACGAATAGCCTTCTTTACTTGCTAGTAGTGCTTAGCTTTCACACTTGATCACTAGCATGTATAGGAGTTGTTTTGGCTTGATTGAGCACCCTAGTACATGTTGTGCTACTCATGCTTATGTGGTTATCTTGTACTTGATGATCTAGTAGCTTTGCATGAGTAGGCTCCTTTGCTAGCTTGTTATGTGCTTCCGCGTGTCTTTGATTACTAGCTTGCATAGGAGTTGCTTGGTTTTGTTAGTGTGATCACCACTAGAATTGTGTAGGAGTTGTTTGAGTGGTCGGTTTTAGGAATTGGCGAATTAGGTACATATTGTGAGTTCTCGATTCATCCCCCCCCCCCTCTCGTCACTCGATCCTTTCACGCCACTCCCGCCTGGTCCATATTTGGCCCATCAACACCCGGCCACTCCTAGCAGTCCATCGAAGATTGACAGCCGTCCTCGCGTTTTGTCGGATCAAAACCGGGCGCTGGCCGTCGGTCCCTCTAACCCTAGCACTTTCTCTTCACGTCCCCCCGCATCTCTCGTGCCACAGGACGGCAGTGACAGCGGGATGGCGTCGGGCGGTCGGCAGCGGCCGGCGGTCACGCAAAGTAGTGCCGTGCCGAGGTCCTCGCTGGCGTCCCTATTTCTTTCTTTCTTCATTACTCTTCTTTTCATCCTCCCTCACTGGCAAAAACTAGAGAGGTCCAGAGAGGACGGTGGTGGCGCCACCTCCGGCCCCCTCGCCGGCTCGCGTGCTTGCCCTAGGCTGAGCACACCACCGTCGAGCGGAGTAGCATTAGTGCCCTTTTGGCCCACACACCGATGACGATGATTGGGTTTTCTCCGACTCTGGCATACCAGTGACGGCCATGGTGGCACACGAGGAGACTAGGTAAGTACTTGATCCCCTCCGCGTGCCTCTTTCTTCTCTTTTTCCTATATAGGTAGGGTTAGGGTTTCGTATTGTTTTGGATTTCTTTGATTTCTTTCAATTCGTGAGTAATCCATTCTTTCCCAACTCTATCTACATGCTAGATCCGTCTCTTGATACCACTGTTAAATCTCTAGGATGGCCTAGGTGTAGAGTGACTGGGTTAGGCTTTTGATGAGACATACCTTGACCTTCTTATGATGCTAGTGCCGGCCATGATGCCGGCTACGAGGTGGCGGAGTAGTGAGCGACGGCAAGGTGACGGTAGCGGCTGGTGGCGCATCCTGTCACTTCAGCACCTCGCTTTAGATCGGACTAAGGTTTGGAGGTGGGAAAATAGTGGCGGCGACAAACCTCGTGTTGTGTGTCCTGTGTTCCCCACCTCCCTTTTATAGGGCTGCGCGACAAGCCCCACAAGCCTCGTCTCAGGCTGCATGCCCTGATCAGGGCGTGGTCAAGGGCCCAATGTGCCATTGGGCCCATTGGTGGAGAGATCAACCTAACAACAATACCATCGCTTTGCTGATGACCAAGGGAGCTTCCGAGGACAAAAATGCGTGGGCCAAGGGTGCATTTGAGAGTGCCATATTGTTTCTTGCAGATAGGGAGATTTTTTTCAATGCAAGGATACCATCCCTTTGCTCCATCCAAATATGGAATCGTGTAATTGAAAAAGTTCTTAGTTTTGTTCATTGGATGGTTCTTTTCGACATGAAGCGGTTGAGGGTCGTGACACAGTCTAAATCATAGGTATGTATGTACGTCTCACAACGAGCTAATGCGCATATAGCTCAAAACGACTATATTATTTGCGTGGTCAAATGGTTCATGTCTGCACAACACAAGCATTTGGACATGGAGGGAGTACCCCTCTTCTAATTCCCTGCCAAATTAGCCAAACTTGTTTGAAGCACCTCAACAGTAGAATTGACAGTTAGTTTCATCTGTGAATCAGGGAAAATGTCTTTATTTCCATGTTTATTGAATTTTTCATTAAGGTGGTCCAGGTTTGGAAGATAACGCATCAAACCTTCACCATACAGTACATGCACAATTGATTCAGTTGAGTCGATTGATGCTGAAAACCTAGGTCCTAAAAGACAAAAGCCTTCAACTAAAATTTTTCTGAATGTTTTGTGAAGAAAAGAATGGTACGTATCAAGAGTGCATGTCAATGTGAGGTATATCCGTAGCCAATCACCTATCAACGTCTTGACTGGATTGGTTCAGTGGAATGAGTAGCTCAATTCGTTGAAAGGCTTAGTATTGTCGCCACAATTGTAACAATGTTACAAAAAACTAATGATAAATAATACTATTATGAATCATAGAACGACACTTGTTTTAAGTGACGTGGTTGATCGTGAACTATTATTATCTGATATCCCTAGGAGTCCAACCCTGAAAAAAGGTAGTTGAAAATGTTCATTTTATTTCAAATACAGAAATTTATTTCACCCACACAACAGTAAAGTAAAACTAGGTAAACAATACACCTTTAATCGCTGATAGCATGCAAATAACCTCCATGGCTTACCAGGACAACAGTGGATTAATTGTCTATGGTTCTAAGTGGCACCCACCCGAGCTGCTGGAGGAGGTATACGTTGCGGTGATGAGAGCAGTGTTAAGCATGGAACAATGGATTCTGTCGTAGTGGATACTCATGGGTCCTATAGTCAACAAAATTGCTACATCTTTGCCCACTTTATACTATGTGATGAATTCCCCATGTGTTTCCTTGAGAAATAAGTGGATGAATGAAGTAAATATAAAATATCTGCAGCAAAAATTTGTACCGAAGATTTTATATTGAATGCTTTTAATATGGCATATAAATATACAGCCATGCGTCCATGCCGGAGATAGAATCGACGACGGCATGGGCACGAACCCTAGGGTGCACTTCCAACAATGGGAAAATCCAATGGGCTGAGTAAAAATATTCCAACACATGTAACAGTCAAGATAAACTTAAATGCCTGGCACTTCTAACACTTCCAACAAGTCTATTGGTTTCTTCATTACGGTGGTACAGGTTTGGAAGATAACGCATCAACCTGTCAGCATAGCGCACATGCACAGAGTCTGATGACTCGATTGCCACAAACCTATGTCGTAAAAGATAATAGGCTTCAACAAAATATTTCTGAAGGTTTGGTGAAGAAATGATGGGTATCAACAATCAAGAGCGCACGCGTCAGTGTCCTACTCCATAACCAATCACCTATATCAACGTCTTGACTGGATTGGTTGACTAATTATCAGTATCACAATTAGTCAAAAGGCTAAGTATTGTAGCCACAATTGTATCAAAATTACGAAAACCAAATAATCAGTAGTACTGTTATGAGTCCTAGATGGAACATACAGTGCGAGTTAATATATGGAGGAAAAGTGGTATTGCTCGGGTAGCGGGATCAAGTGGTATTGCTTGTCCTCCAGGAACACAATTTCAATCCTTATGCGTTTTATAGTATTGTCCAAGTGGTATTGCTTCGGTAGCGGGATCAAGCTGCACACGTTACTGGTCTACTGGAGCACAAGCAAAAAAAACTCATCTAATCTTCCAACAGTATCTCTACTATTAATTAATTTAGGTGAGGTCGTTCACTTCGTGTCCACACCAAATTTTGGTGTTGCGTCCGTACACACCAAAATCTAGATAATTCTACCCGTCATCGCCAATGCAGATGTTTATCGTTCGGAGTCCTGCAATTGTTTATTGTTTGGAGTCTTACTGACTCATGTTTTCCTTAAAACTAACACTACAATAAAAAGGACATGTAGCAGCGGTGGAAAACGCACTGTAACGGCGGGTATGGCCTCCCGCCACTACATTTCCGCAGCTAATAAGAAACATTTGTTGCAGCGGGTCATCCAAGAAGAAACAAACCGCAGCTAAAAAGAAGCAAAGTAGCGGCGGGTGAGATTGTCACCCGCCGCTACGAATTTACTAGAAAAAATAAAAAAAAAACCAGGCCAGCCCGCTTAGCCCACAGGCAGCCCGCCTCGGCCCGCGTCGTCCGCTCTAGCGCCGCGCAGATCCGTGCAAGGCGGAGGAGGGAGTTGCCAGGGAGGAGTAGCAGATCTCGCAACGCTGACCCCTGCCCGCTGGCCAGCCGCCGACTCCTCCTCGTCGCGCGTCGCAGGCTCCCGCCACCACCCGTGATGCCTGGTGCCCGGATCCAGAGGGGGGAGGGGAGAGGCACCAGATCCGGAGGGGAGGAGCCCGCCGCTGCGCCTGGAGGCCCGGATCCGGCGAGGGGAGGGGAGAGACATCAGATCCGAGGGGGAGGGAGGTGTCGCCGAGCCGTTGCCACGTCGGATTCGGAGAGGAGGAACCCGCCGCTGTGCCTCGAGGCCCGGATCCGGCGGGGGGAGGGGAGAGACGCTGGATCCAAGGGGGAGGGAGGCCCCGCCGAGCCGTCGTCATGTCGGATCCGGAGGGGAGGAGCCCGCTGCCGCTCCTGGAGGCCCGGATCCGACGGGGGGAGGGGAAGAGGTGCTGGATTCGAGGGGGAGGGAGGCGCCGCCGAGCCAATGGGGAGGGAGGCGTTCTCCTTCAGCCACCCGTCCTTCCACTCGAAGCGTGGCAAGAAGGCCCGCGTGGCGGTGTCTCGCCTGCTGCGCACGGTGCTGGTCGCGGCCATCGCGGGGCGGCACTAGTAGGTTGGGCTCGACGCGTGGCTCACCGGCATGCTCTACGGCCACCGACGCGCGTTGGGTGGAGTCCTCGGGGAGAGAGAGAGAGATGAGGAGGGAGAGGGAGATGAGAGGCGGCGGTGGTGGGTTGAGAGTTGAGACACCCGACCGACTAGGGTTTGGGGTTTATATGGACTGACGGTGATTGTGGGCTGGGTCATAACAAATATAGCGGCGGTTGATTTATTGGGCCGCCGCTACAAAATATAGTAGCGGCAGTTGATTTATTAGGCCGCCGCTAAAAAAGATAGTAGCGGCGGTTAATTTATTGGGCCGCCGCTAAAAAAAATAATAGCAGCAGGTAGCTAATTGGGCCGTCGCTAAAAATGGGTCTGATTTATAGCGATGGTTCGTTTTAGGATGTGCCACTGGGCTATTTTTGTTGACACCGCTAAAGGCCCTTTTTGTTGTAGTGTAATTACTTATGTCATAGTTGCGTCTACAATGAAGCCAACGATCCGCTGTTTGCGTCTTTCTTGCCCGTCTACAATGAAGCAAACTGTTTTTGGAGCTCCGGACTATCCAAGGATAGTTCGTTATGCATGTGATTATCATTTTGATAATTCGCAAGCATCCTTAGTACACCAGTAGCCGTCAACTCTAGCTTGAGTTTCTATCAATGGCTGACGCCAGCCGCTCGGGAGTATAAGGCTACGAGGAAGACGATGACACCTTCCTGGGCCGATGCTACCTTCCTTGTAACGCCCAGCATCCAACGTCCGCTTACCGCTCTAGCCCAACTATGGGGAGGGCATGCACATTTATATATAGCACCCCTTTTACGCTTTCGGCCTTGCTTTATGTAAAAGGGTTATTCCGGTGGTGCTATGATTGAAACAATGTGGGACTTCTAATGTGGGACTAAGCCCATAATTTCACTTCACATCTGGGTCTGGCCTCTTGGGCCGAAACTACTGCTACTACAGGCTGCTAATGGACTGGGGTGTTACAGTCATCGCCCCCCCCCCCCCCCCCCCCCCTTAAAGAGTAACGCCCTCAACAGCACACCGCAAACACGACAAGCGGATCCCCATGACCTCCTCGATGATGTTATGATATCCGTCGAATGCCACAAAACAAGAAAAAAAGAATAGAAAATAGAAAGCATTAATCAGAGTCTGTTGGGCCAATTAGGTTTAATGAGTCATAATTAAAAGGCATAATTAGAGTCCAATTCTGAGAGAGAAGAAAAACGTATATACCTATTAACCTGCACACGACCTTTGGCTGCCTAACGTCGCTCACATCGTGATCTTGGTTCAGGTAAGAAAAAATACGGCTCCTTTTTGTCTCAGGTTCATAAGTTCCGGCCATTAGCGCCTTAATCCATAGGAACAGAATGATTTGGTCGCCTCATCGCTATTTTCTGATAGTCTGCACAGTGTTAGATTAATCTTGTTTTTTCGACGTCTTAGGATTTGAATCCGACTAGGACGATATAACAAAAATTATAGAACTTTTTGTGACCTTTCCAGCGTGTATTTATTCGCATTTTATGGTTGAGCATAACAGGAGTTATACTTCTCTGAATATTTCTGCCCAGTTTTAGACGTCTCAGTTACAGTTATCAGACTCTTGTGGCATCTCTGTTTAAGGTACCCTTGAGGCCGAATATATCCTTGGTTCTATAAAAGTTTTTATAGTACAGTTTTTAATCTTTCCAGAGAGTATTTATTCACTGGATTTAGTGGAGTATTCAGAATATGAATTGCTGAATGTAAGCTTTCTACAGTGCAATGAAAATCTAAA
Organism: Eleusine indica; assembly: GCA_030378355.1. Lineage (NCBI taxonomy): Eukaryota > Viridiplantae > Streptophyta > Magnoliopsida > Poales > Poaceae > Eleusine > Eleusine indica. Next base: position 40,208,390 of record CM059501.1, on the reverse strand, counting down.
TGTCTGTCTTGTGGCCTGGAATAACCTTTCTTATATTTCAAATTAAATTTTGTGTAGAATACAAAAAAAATGAAGGTTTGTTTGTGTTTATGCTCGTATTATATTTATTTGTTAGCATATCTAGTGTACATTTAAAGTTATGAAAATATTAAACAACAGTGCTGCTGAAACCCGGTTTTATTGTTCTTCGTTTCCGTCGCTCGAAGGGCGGGATGTGTAGGAATGCTTTACTTTTTATTGTATTTAGATGTATGGTTGTACGGCAGCTGAGATTTGTTTGTGAACAGGTGTGCACCTTCGGAGCATGCTTATCTTTTTCTTGATATTTGGTGAAGGCAAGTAAACATAGCGTCCTAGTCTACATGCTTTAACTTTGTTAATTGAATTGCTTCCATTAAATTTCATTACTTAACAGTAGCCAGATGATCTGATAAATCAAAGTTGTTTGTTTATCTTGAAATATTGTTATATCATGTTATGACAATTCTCTTTACATATCAAGTTTGAAGCATATGGGCATCATACATTACAATCTTGCATTTTTGCACTATCCGTTAGAATGCATAAGAAGACATCGTAGCGTGATTTTGGTGCGGTAAGTACTAGTGCAACAACACACGTTAAATTAAGCAATGTGGTTGCAGCTCTCACTTTCTTTTGTTGGAGGTGCGAATCCTAGCGGCTAAGGTGGGTGGCTGCCTCCCACCGTTCGTCGATGGTGGCAGGCCTCCTCCTCGCCCTCCTTGTCATGGCTTGGAATAACCAAGGTGGCGGGCAGTGTGGCGGGCGGCCCGACGGTGGATCTGTGCATGGCAGGTGGCTAGGGTTCGAGCGGGTCAAACTCAGCCAGTCAGGCCCGACTATCTTTTTTTTTAATTTGTTCCCAGTGGCGTTGGAAGATGATGTCATTCCACTGCCACTGAGCTCCCAACCTCAATGACGGTTCAGCTCCACCACCACTGGGGATGGCCCCTTCCAGTGGTGGGAGCTTAGTGGCGGCTTGGAAAACCACCACTAAAGAGGTCTTTTGTACTTAATGTTTGGACAAGGTGGTCATCACTTTCAGGATAATTTTCTTAGAAATTTAACAAATATTGTTGAACAGTTTATTACCTGTTTGACAGTTGGTTTGCATGGTTTCACATGCCATTTCCCAATTTGATGTACTTTTAGCTTATATTCTATCCATGGTTTATTACCTGAATTATAGTGATGACTAATCTCTTCTCATTCTGTGTGGCCCCATTTCAAATGTCTCTGTGATATGCCTTCCGTCACCACCAAGTGCTTCACTCCCTTGGTACCTTCGTTTTTTTCCAGTAGCTTTCACGTGTACCTGGTTTTTCGTCATAGTAGTACCATATTACAACACGGTTAACCGTTCCAACTGCAGCATGCTTGCGGTCTAAAAAAGAAACTGCAGCATGGTTGCTTTATATTTGTTCCGGACATCAGGTTTCAAAAGGTTTTCTTTTCCTTTGAACTGAAATGTCTCCAACTTCGGAGCGAGAAGGACATTGCTGATTCGGTTCGCCGGAACGAACGGGTACGGTACACGGCGCTGAAGGTGTTGCTGGGAACGTGCGCCACGGTACACGGCTGCTGTGGCGCTCCTGTGTCCATGGTTTGCTGATGACGTCGACGACGCGCTTGTTATTTCCACTGTTGTTTCAAATCACCGTGTCATTCGCTGGGCATACGCTACAATTGCTAAGGCCCAAGGCGCATTGGACAAGTGATTGTCATATGATTGGCTTATGTATTGGATGTCGCACTGTGTAGCATTTGAATGAAAATCAATCATGTCATAATAAGAACTATTACCATATCGTGTCAGTACTTTGTTGGCTGTTAATATCAGCTTATTCTTAGACGTTGTTCGCTTTCTAATGAGCTGCAAGAGGGCACGATATTTCCCTCGTAAAACATGATTTGCTCCGCTGCAATATCAATGAATTTGTCAAAAGCCAATGCTGAGTTAGAAAACATGATGTGCTCAGTTGCAAAATCAGGCTAGAGCACTACCACATATGTACACAAGGAGACAATACATTAGTGACGCCAAAAAGAAACACATCACTAATAGGACTATTAGTGACGACTGTATTGTAACGTGTCACTAATATTCCTCAAGATTCTCTAATCGAGGCATTAATAGTGACGTAGAATAAAAATATCCGTCACTAAAAGTGGACTTTTAGTGACGCTTTAGAGGTGACGGTTGGAGTTACCGTCACTAATGATATGAAATCCCCGTCTCTAATTATCTTTTTTGTGGTAGTGGAGGTAGCGACTAATAACTACCCGTCACGACGCGCGAACAGAGGTGCCTGCAGGGAACAACAGCGGCTCTATCTCAACCGTGTGAACACTGGCGAAGTCAGCCATGAACCACAGGAGGGCGTGAACAGTGACACGCCTAAATCATGTGAGATGATGTGTGTTATCATGTGGGATTGCGTGGTGCAGCTGTGTTGTGTGCGCCCTATGTTTGCTTAGGTGCTTTTAGATGTGTCATGATTAATTGCATTTGTTGCACACATGTAAAAAAAATAGGTCATGGCACATCTGGTTACTCACTGTGATTTGAAATATGAAATGTATTTCAAGTGATATTGATTTTTCTGTGTACCATCTATACTGCTTTTGCTATCAAGAAGAAGATCTCTATAAGTTAGCTTCAAGAATGATTAATCGAGTAAAACATGGGTCCTTCACCTGGAGCTCTGATTAGAATGTAAGCATGGAACAAAACAAGAGTAGAAGAAGAAACATTTTTTTTGGAGAACGTGCGGAGTAAGGAGAAGAGTGTTAAAACAGTACGGATACAACACACTCCAAACACACACACAACACCAACCGACAACACTTAATGACCTAGGGACCGCGGATGGAGAGGATCGTTCCAAGCTTTTTGAAGCACTCCGAGACTCACCAATAAGCCTCTTCCAAGATTCGTTGCACCAGGATCACCGGTTGTAGGGCTTCGAACTTGAAAACATGATTATTCCTCTCTTTCTAAAGGGACCAAGCCACTAATGTAACCAGCAAATCAAACCCTGTCCTCCAAGCTTTAGCGACCTTCTTGCGCGAACTTAATGAGGTGAAATGGGGAGTTCCCATCCAGCAACGAATTTGCTAGGTTTAGCCAACGCAAAACCCTGTACCAAATCTCTTAGTTGTGAGAGCAACCCACCATGAGGTGGTCAAGAGTCCCACTATCCTAGGCACACAGTGCACAAATATCCGCATCCTGAAGGCACTACAGGTTTTAGGTCTTTCGCAACGTAGCGAAAACATTGCAATAAGGGTATTTTCGTTGCAATATTAAAGTATCGCAATGATATCGGGTCGTTGGGACGCGTCGCAATTGAGGCCGATGCGATAGCATATTGCATCGCTTTTTTGAAGTGTTGCGGTAGCTATGGCTTGTTGCAACGACATGTGGTGTTGCGTGTAGATGAGATGGCAATGACAATTGTGTTGCAGTAAATGGATTTGCAACTACACTCATCGTAGCTATAATGGCTATTGCATCAATGTAGTCTAGTTGCAAATGCAGCGATATTGCAACGTTCATGAAGCGTAGCGATACCCGCAATTGCCACGTAGGTGCTCATCGCGATATGTGACCCCCTACTGCAACCATCTGATCCTCGTTGCTATATGCTTAGCTGCAATCGCAACACCTATCGTGCGGTTGCTATACGCTTGTTGGGTATTTTAATGACAATAGAATAAATCTGCAAACGTACGGATACTGAAGTAGTTTTCACCCAGGAGTATTCCAAGATATCGAATTCACAAGGAACGTGTGTGCGTAATCTTCTGTTCTAGTTTGACCAAGGACATCAAGATAAATGTGGCATTGGGTAGAGAGGATTCCTGATTGTTATAAGGTCCTAATCAAGGTAAGAGTACTACTAGGTTGCTTACATTAGACATCCGGTTTTCCCTTGCATCCACATTTTGATTTCGGCCAAGAGCATACTATGTAGCCGAACATGGAGGATTTCAAAGGACAGATGGGGCTGTCACCACCTACTTCCTACCTCTAGCAATCTGTGGATTACGCGATAAACAAAAGTAACCTACGACCTAGACACCATGTCTATGATTTCAATTACTCCCTTAATCTTTAGCTACAATGATATAAGATTAACGTCTCTAACTAAATAGAGCGCTGAGCGAGCAAACCAACTAAGTATAAAACTTACTTAAAAAAGAAACTCTGGACAGGCCTACTCCTCCTCCGGACTTTCCCTTGCTCTCTCCCTATTTTCTAAGCAATTTGGCAGTGCTAAAGCCTTTAGGAAATGAAGGACTAAACTAGTCTTGAAGTGTTTTTAGAGTGGAGGCACTCTCCTCCGTATATAGGGCCCAAAGGCGGTTTCTGAGGCGGTAACTGTCGTCCTAACCGGGCCAACTGACCTTAGAAAGGCGGTAATGGGTCACACGTGGAAGCAGGGAATGAGGGGGCCCACCCACTATTCGGACGAACAGGAGTGTTTGGCCGAACATGAGTCGGCTCCTTTCATACCCCACTTCCTCTGAGGCTTTGATAGGTGGGTCCCTTTGTCGGTTATCCCCATTAGCCCCTGTGGAACGTTAGTTCGCTCTGTTTATGGGCCCGTGAATCCTTGTGTTGCGCTCTGATTGGCCAGAAGTGTGCTTTCTCCTATGATGACATGGATTTTACCTCAATGACATGGGTAAATCACTTGCAAGCAAATATTCACCACCACTTGTGGAATTCGTCAGTCATAAACTCCTACCACTATGTTGGTCCTTTACTTCTATTGTTTTCTGCAAGTTTTTGATGGTCAGATTAGGTATTTAGTGACAACCAACAATGCTCAACTAGAATCGCGGTGACAACTGTGTTGTTGCTATATGCTCAACTGCAATCGCAACGACAAGCACGCCGTTGCTATATGCTCAACTGCAATTGCGATGACGAACGTGTTATTGCTATATGCTCAACTGCAATCATGATGATGAACGTGTCGTAGCTATACGCTCAACTACAATTGCAATGGCGAGCGCGCCATTGCTATATGCCCAACGGGAATCATGACGACGTACCTGTTGTTGCTATACGCGCAAAGGGAATCGCAATGAGGTACCTATCTGTTGGCACCGAAATTTGACCGGTCCAAGTGATCAGCCCGTGGAGTCAGAATCGGCCGGAGTCAACAGAGTTCAACGGCCGAAGGGAATAAAGTGGTTCCGTTAGGGTTTGTTTTATCTTCATCTTTTTTTAGTTTAGATTTAGTTTAGAAATAAACCTAGTCGGTTTGTTTATGAGTCCTGACCGAGTCAGGTCAGAATCCCTTGCATGGGGTTATAAATATGTAATAGGGTCTATACGAGAAAAGACAACACTTTCGTTCAATACAACTCAGTGCATCACCAAACGTTTTCTCAATGACATCCTCGTCTCGTGCAGGCTGCATCGGCTCTGATCTCGACGAGAGATTTGGATTAGTCATCCTTGGTAATTTTATCGACTTCAGCTAGTACTTTCTCATTAAGTAGATATCCTAGTTGTTATCTTTGGAATTGCTAGTTATCCGGTAATTAGATCTTTATTTGTTTGTATTATCGACTTAGATTGCATTACTGTCTCGGTTAGGTCCGATCTTCTGTGATTTCTGTGGGTTCTATAGACCGGATTTTAAATCTTTTATTCCAGTCACTCGATCGATTCTATCTGTAATTAGATTAAATCAAGCTCTATTTGCCGTGTTTGAACACTGTCTCAATTAAGTTCGATCTATTTGAATCAGCAAGGCTGTATCAACTTTGATCTCTTGCTGGGCTGAAAAGTTAGACTCGATCTATTTGTAGGTAGAGTCGATAGAGTTCTGTCTTGACGTTTAGTCGACAGGTTATCACGGTTCTATCGGCTTCTCAGTATTTTGCCTAGTTACTGCTGTATATTAGAAGTCGACCCCCCTCCCCTTTATTTAACAAAATTAGATCTGTGAATTTGAGGCATATTTACAACACCAGCTATCAGATCTATCGATTTAGCATCTATCGACGGACAGAGTTCCATGCAGGATTATTATACTTCAATCGACTCTGGCCCATCGACTTGCTTTCATCGACAGAGCGAGTTTATGCACCTTTACTGTAGATCTATCGACTCAGCTCTATCGACTTTAGTCTATTACATCGACTTGGCCAGTTATTGTACGAATACCATGGATTTATCAACTCTGGCCCATTGTTCTAATTTCTTATGGGCATTAATGATTTATAATTGCTTATTTAATTAAATTTGCCGATAAGCCGATATAATCAACCCATCAGTTTATATTCTTCTATGTTTTATTTCTATAATAGCATCGGCTGGTTTCACGGACACTGACTATTGGATTTCTTCATCGGCCTGTCCTGGGCCGGTGACCCGTGGAATTTGACCGTTTGTCTCTTTGTCGATTTGCAGGGAAAATTGACTGGCACGCTCCGGTTTCCGTATTGAGCCTGCACTAGAGCTAAGAAGATCTCCCAGGTCACGCGTGTGGTTTTTGCGTCAACACTATCATTGCTACAGGTTTAGTGGGTATCGTATAGGAAAAATAGTCGCTGCTATATATATAGAGGGTATCGCATTGAAATACGAGACACTGCTATACAGATAGAGTGTATCGCATCAAAATATCAGTCATGGCAATCTGTGTTTAGTGTATCGCAATGAAATGAATAGCATACATCAATCCAATATTATTGTTAAGTACATCAATCTATTATTCACTCATACAACCCATTCAAATCAAGAAGTCCAATTGTATCCACAGAAATTTGTGGATGCCAAAATGATAACAATGAAGGCATTAAGAATGAAGGTTGCTTCGCACTTACTCCCTCCGTTCAAAAATTTGTCGCCATTGATTTTTTTCGCTACCTTTGACCATTCATCTTATTCAAAAATTTTTAAAAAATATCTTATATTTTCTTATGATTTGTGTTATCACTAGATAAAATTTTAATATAACTTATAACTTTTCATATTTGAACAAATATTTTGAATAGGTCGAATGGTCAAAGATATCAAAAAAAGTCAATGGCGACAACAATTTTGGAACGGAGGGAGTAGGTACTAATAAATCCTGAACCTTATATATCGCCCCGCAAAAGTTCAAATGTCGTCCTGCTAAAATAAGAGAAACATATAGGGTTTCTAGTGAGATGAGAATTACAACTGGCAGAGCTATATAGAAACGCATCAATAAAAATTAACGCCGGAATGAATGAAGGCCAATTTCTTTCATCCTGTTTCCTTTTGGATGTTGCTTGCGTTCTAGATTGAGCTAACAATGATCTTGCAGCAATGAAACTTCTTGATGACTCTTGATCAAAATATTCATTTGCCAAATTCTTTGACAGCTTGGTAGTTTTTTGTTTGGGATTAGGTCGAACATTTTCTATATAGACCGGACCATTCGTCCATTTCGCTCTCCATTACAGAAACATTCCAGAGCTCACTTCCTCGCTGCCCTAATTCTTGTTGTATAGACCGGACTATCCCATCTGTAGACCGGACTGTCCGGTCTCTACAGACTCTGACTCTGGTAGTTTCCTCGCTGAGTCTTCTCGCTGGATTTCCTATTCTCCTAGTGACCATACATTCCGGTCTCCACTGACCCCTCTATCCGATCACTATGTCCAGAAGCTGAAACTGCTCGTCCTCGCTTGACTTTGTTTCCTGGCTTCTCTGAATAGCTCCTTGGCTTCTCCACTATCACCTAGTGCCTGTGATTTCACTAAGCATCCATGCATATCACCGACTAGACATGACCTAAGAGAAATGACCTAGACCCCCTTGGTAGTCTGGTCTTTCCAATGGACTCGAAGCCCTAACAACTAGACAAGTGTTCCCAACACTTGCTCTATAGCTTGTCCATAGCTTTGGTCCTTCTCCATCAAGCCTCCATGCTTGCGGTCATCATCATCAATCACCAAGGAAACCATCATCCATATGATTTGTAGTGGAGTTTAGAGATGATTCCTACATATACAACACTCATGTAGATATTAGCCCACAATTTCATATTTGTCATCTATCACCAAAACATTCATACCTTGGGGATCCATTCATCAATGGTCATGAAGCTTACAATCTCCCCCTTTTTGGTAATTAATGACAACCACTACTTATCATAATCTTATCAAGAAACAACAAGGCTAAAAGAGCTACACTACGATCGAGAGGAACCTCAAAACCATAAGCAATGAACAAACAAGGTTCTCCTCAATCAGCATCATCAAGAGCTAAAAGGAATAAGAAAGAAGAGCACACTCTAGATGATAATGCATGCATGTCATGATAGGATATTAATTAAAGCATAAAGACACGCAATGCAAGACATGAATGATGATATGCAACAGGATAGCATGACAATGCATAGGAATTAAAAGCAAGCAATCATCATCATAGCATCATACACAGGCAAACAGGATAAATAAAGGAAAACAAGGCACTGCGTATGAAAAAGAACCAAGCGAGATCAAGATGAGTCAAACACACGCGAATGAAAACCATGACTCATAAAAATCCAACAACATCTCGATAAATCCATCAAAATAAGATCCAAATGTATCTATCTCCCAAAAACCATGTACACGTATGCTCCCACTAGATACAAGCTACTGAATCTCGATCGCACAGGCCACACTCCCACTCCCCCTAGACCTATGACTATTTCTCCTCCTTCGGCAACAAACACCAAAAAGAGGAAAAAGGAAACAACTAAGCGCTCATGGTTGAAGGAGGTGGTCAGCAACGTCCTCTGAGGGCTCTGCTCTAGGCTGCTTCTGTGGTGGGTCCTGCTGCTCTGCCTGAGCTTGCGTCCCCTGAGCGTCCAACTGCTCAAAGTACTCATGGTCTATTGGTGACTCAGACCCTCTGTCCTGCCCTGCTGGAGAGACTGTGGATGTCTCCTCAACAATTGTCGCCTGAAAAAGAGCAAGGCCATCCACATCCTCCTGAGTGAATCCTCGGCGGACAAGATCCTTAGCTACCTCAGATGTGACTAGAGTGGTGTCTATAGCAGAAGAAGGTGGAGCTATAGCTGACTCTTAGGCTGTCTGGCAGTCTGCACATGTGGTGTGCACTATCTCAGAAAACAGACTCCTCACCGGTGGCTACTGCTGCTCCCACTAGGAGGTGGTAGGCACTATCCTTTGCGAAGTTGTAGATTGTGCAGGTGAAAAGAACAACACAGAGACTAAGAAGGTTGATACAGGGGAGAATCGAGTCACCGGCGAGAAGGTCTGTCCTGCTCCCCCTGTTGGTAACACCCCTGAGTGTGACAGTCCGCTGAACTGAGTTGTCATCATAGCAGTGAAAGGTTATTGCAGTGTCTGCAAAGACGGAAACTGTGGAATAACACAGGTCCTAGCTGCTGGCTGGCCTGTCTCTAAGTGAACTCAGCCATCTGGGTCATCAGGGTAGTCATCAGCATCATCTGTTGTCTCTGAAGCTCTGCCTGTCCTCTGATGACCTCCATCATCTGAAGTCTATCCTCAGTTGTGCTCTGAATGGACTCGCTCAGGCGTCCTGCAAGTGTTTCTACAGTGATTGTGTACTCTGACTGTGTGCCTGCAGGCTCTGGAACCACCGTCTCTGGATGAGCTGCCTACTCGTGAGTGATTGGCGGTGACTCCTGCTCCTCCTCTTCTGTTTGCTGACTCGAGGCTGATTGCGATCCCTTGGAACACGAGGTGACTAGCTGGTAGTCACCTCAGGGAATGCCTCGTACTGCTCCTCGGTCACTAGTCCCATTCTCCTCAGAAGATAGCAGATGTGTGGACCGTAGGCTAAGTGACGTTCTCCAACCCTCTCAGAGATAACCTCCTCCATCTCAGCAATCAAAAGATCTGTAGGGTCAAACTTCTATCTCCTGAAAATAGCTGACACTGCCCACTGGTGTAAAAGTGTGAACTCCTCTCTGTATCCAGACCGTGGGATGATAGTCCTAGTGACTATCGCTCTAACCACCTTCGCCTTCCGGTGAGTCTCGTAGGGTCTCTGTCAAAACCTGGGGTGTGCGGTGGTGGAAAGGCGACTCACACCATCTCATCTAAGGGTAGCATCCCTCCCTGTGGTCTCCGGGGTGGAGGGAACGTCCCATAGGCACTCCTGTATAGCTGGAAATCTGAAGCAAGGTGCCCTAAGTTAGCTATGAGATCCTCCCTGGTCACACACTATGGCTGTCCTCTGAATAGAAATGAGATCTCTAAGTGGTCTCTAGCTAACCACAGTGTGGCATAGAACTCTAGGATGATGTCCTCCCTGTACCTATATGGAGCAGTGACTAACTCTGCTAGTTCAGGAAAGTATGTGAAGTACTGCTCAATGACCAGGTACAGCGTGTACTACTGTGGCACAAACAGTCCAGCCTTGCCCTTCCGGGCAAGATAGCGTCTCAGTCCTTCACCGATCCTCCTCTGAAGACCGGTCCAGTACCTCTCTCTTGCAGCGGGGTCCCTGAGGAATAGAACCCACTGCTTGAAGGAGACGAGACGTAGTGACTTATGGTCCTTCGCAGGAACCATAAGAATATCCGGCTCCCTGGCTGCCTCTACAAGTCTCTGTAGCCTCCTCGTGCACACTACACAGGTGCACTGCGGGTCTCCTGCCAGGTGAGCTGTCCTCTAGGGTATAGTCTGTGCTGGCTACTCAGTCTCCTTCTCCTCAAACTCCTCAGACTCCGATTCTGAGCTCTCCTCCTCGGACTCCTCCGGCTGCCTAGAGGATCCCTGCTCTGCAGGTCTCGACGACCTCTCCTAACAAGAGCTAGAGTATCCTGCGACCACGGTGGTAGCCTCACTCCTGTATATAGATCTGGGACTGCTGTCCTCTGCCTGGTGTTACTCCAGCAACCCTGGTCGTCTGTCTGTGTACCTGTGATCAACAGTGACCCGAGTGTCCTGTGTGACGTCCCCATGACATCCAGGTGCTGTGCTAACCGTCTGGCCCTCTCTGACTCTGGGTCCAGTCTGGTCCTCTTCTTGCCTCTAGGCTTCTCTATCACCTTGCCCTTTCCCTTGTCCTGACCTGATCCTACCATCTTTGCTGCTACCAAGAGTCACCCGAGGAAGTTCGAAGCCAAAACCGGGAAGAACGCGTGACCGATCACCTAAAAGTTGAGCTTTTTGAGGTCATCGTTAATGGAGGTGGAGGGAAAAAGGAGATACTTGCCCTAATCCTTGTGGTGGAGCTCGGCTCTGGTGGTCTGGGCGTGCGCGGGCGCGTGGGAGAGTAGTGGGCATTGGCGAGCTCAGCTGTAGCGGTGGCGGCGGCAGCTGAGCAAGGCGGCGGAACTAGGTCTTCTCACGGACATGGGTGAGCAGCTGCTGGTGAGCATGCGAGCAACTGCGATGTGGCTAGGCGGGGGAGCTCGAAGAGACAGCAACAGCTCAGCCGGAGGTGAGGCGACGGCAAGGTGGCGAAGGCGAGGCGGCCTAGCAAGCTCTCAACGTCAGGTGTTGAACGAAGGCAAAGCCAAAAGAGCTGACTTGATTTTGACCTAGGTCAACTGATCGGCGAATGGCCGAGATCAACATAGAATAGATCAACAGCTCAGATTTGGAAGTGCATCGCGCAATCAACCTAATGATCGGACTGTTCGCTCATATCACCGTACCGTACGGTCAGCTCGAGGTTTCTGGAAATTAAGTTTCTGAGTGAATAGAACTCATATAGATTAGACTATATGATCTCTATTGGGAGATTTGTCTGATCTCCATTTCCAGTCTCCCAAAGCACTGTGCACTAGGCACAGACCGGACTGTACGGTCACTTCCAGCAATTCGCTGAGTCAAAGAATTGTTCCAATTTCCAAGTGCCCTCACTTAACACCCAAATAAACACTGCACTTGGAGCATGAAGGGAACTCTCAAACACTCCTTTTCAAATAGTGGCTCTATATGGCCTTATAATTTTTACAAATGCCAAATGAAGAATTGAGCAATTAAGAACCAAGGCAATCAAGAACCAAATGGGTACGTACGAGCCTTAGTCTATGAACCGCGCGAGTGGGTTTAACCTCGTAGTTCATAAGAGCTTGCTTAGTGGGCATGAAGCACAATCCTTTCCTTTGGTCACACTTGCGGAGATGTAATCTCATATAGATCATGAGGCACAAGTATCTCCAAATGTAACAAGCCTCCTTTGTGTTTCCTATATGATGCATGCAACTAGCATTTTTACATATGCAATGAAAGTAAACATGTCATGTGAATGCAAGCAATATTAAACAAGACACAAAGGAAACCTAACAGTGTCAAGTTTGAACCCCTCTCAAGCTTACTCACTATAAGCCATACCCTTGCCTTGAGAGAAGCCAAACTACCATCCCAAGCACTCCCCGTTGCTTATACCTATCTTGAGTGGGTTAGACATTGACTAATTTTTATGTGTTTTTCTACTAGTTATTTACACATGCATGGATGCAAAGCATACTAGTCACAAAGGAGTCCTAATTATCATGCAATGCAAGAGAAGGAAAAACACACTACAACTACCAAGAACTAACACGGTTACCTCCCTCATGAGTAGATAAGACGTTGAGGTCCATGTCACTTGTGGTGGACTTCACTTGATCTTCAAGAAAGCGCTCGGTCCACCACCACCACCATCTTCTAGGTCTTGTTCTTGGGCACCCAGTTGTACTTCATTGACCTCTCAAGATCAACAATGCACTTAGGCACCTATATGCTCTTGACCTTTCTCTTCTTGTTTGGTGGTCCCAAAACCTTTGTATTCACTTTGCCAAGTCCCCGGTAGGAGACATTGTTTACAAGGTTTCTCCCAAGAATCTCCTTGTGGTTGACTCTACCACGTGTGAGCCTCTCGAAGCCGTCCATCACCATCTTCCTCTCTTCCTTGAGCTTGTGATATTCCTCCAAAACAAATGGCTCAAGAGAAGAAACTTCGACTGAGGCAGTTAGTTAATCACACATAGTAGAAGCATCACTCTTAGATGAACTAGAGGATGGAGAGGCAAGATCATCCACATTGATGGCCTCAAAAGTAAGTTCAAGGGCTTCGTACTTCTCATGTATCTCTACATGATCACCCTTGTGTTTGTCATAAATCTTGTTTAGGGCCTCATGAGATGTGATGAGGTCCTTGAGCTCACTCTCAAGCTCACGAACACGGTCCTTAACCAACTTACATTCTTTTCTTACCACATCCAACATTTTGGATTTCTTGACGGTGATGTTGCGGGCTTTCTCAAGCATACTCCAAAGCTCGGCAGATGAGAGCTCCTCATCATCGCTGTCGTCGCTGCTCTCATCCTCACTCTCCCCAATTTGGCTCGTGGCCATCAGGCACGTGGGAGGTGGAGGAAGAGCTCGTGGAAGTGTGGTCTTGATCATGGCTAGGCCAGCCACTTCTTCATCATCGCTTGAGGAAGAGGATGTGTCACTTGAGTTGTCACTTGTCCACTCTCCAATAAGGGCCTTGCATGAGAACTTCGTCTTGTGATCTTGAGCTTTGCCTTTGCCTTTGCTCTTGTCCTTGTTGAAGTACTTCTTCTTCTTTTGCTTGGCTTTGGTGTCTTCTTCTTCTTCATCACTTGAGTCTTGGAACTTGAAAGCTTCTTTCTTTGGCTTGGGGCAATCTCGAACAAAGTGGTTCTTGGACCCACAATTGAAGCACTTGCCCTTGGACTTGGAAGCAAACTTGTTCTTGAAGGTCCTCATCTTCTTCATAAGAAGAGACAAGTCCTCACTCAAGTCATCTTCATCATCATCTTCTTCTTCTTCTTCAATCACTGTCTTCTTCTTGCTCTTCGCTGGTTCTTGCTTCTTGGCTTTAAGAGCTAGGTTGGATGGTTGAGGATCATTGATATCCAACTGATAGCTCTCAAAAGCAGTGATCTTGCCAAGTATATCCTTCATGGTCTTGGTCTTGAGGTCACCTTGCAAGGTGAATGTGATGATGGACTCATACTTGGGGTCCTTGAATAGCCTCAAGAATCTTCTTATCACTTCAACAGGCTTGAGCTTGAATCATCCTCAAGAGCATTGATCTCCTCCACTAGTACATGAAAGCGAGAATAAACAATGTTAGCTCTCTCATGTGGCAGTCTAGTGAAGTTATCATACTTGTTCTTTAGCACATAGTATCTTTCCTCTTTGACATCACTAGTACCCTCATGGAGACCCTGAATCTCGGGCTAGATACCATGTGCTGTCAAACTTGTATCCAACTTAGCAAAGACATCCTTAGATATGCATGAAAACAGAGAATTCTTGGCCTTAGCATTGTTCTTAATGAAATCAGGCTCAAGAAGGTTCACATCTGCATCAGACTCATGGGTCACCATCCATATCTCTGGATCAAGGGACTCTAGGTATGCTTGCATACGAGCCTTCCAATACACGTAGTCCTCCCCATCGAATAAGGGAACACTCCCCACCTGTCCCGGCATCCTTACTCAAGGCGGTGAAGCCTCAAAGATGAGCACTTGGCTTGATACCACTTGTAAGGACCGAAGGCATACCGAGAGGGGGGGGGGGGTGAATCAGTAAGTCGACCATGAATCCGAAAACTTTAATTCACACCACTAAAACCGAATAATCGTTGCAACCTACATAGTTCTAGTTGGCCAAGACTCTACACATGCTAGTGTTCATAATGAGTACGAAATGCAGAAGCTAAACACAATAGCCTATGCAAGCCACAAGTAACCCTACTAACCAGAGCACACAAATGAGGAAAAGTAAAGAGGGGTCAAGAGATGCTCATGATTTTTTCCCGAGGTCTCAGAAGGATGGCGCCTTCCCCTAATCCTCGTTGGACCACTCCCGCCGTAGTTCCGGTCCCTCCCGCCACCAATGTGGAGTTCTCGCCCATGAGCCTGCAATCACTCCTGGAGTGAAGACATGGTGCGCATCACCGCTGCCACCAAGGGACAAGCTCGCCTCCCTCGAGAACTTGCCAGACTCTCCGAGCCGACACGGGTGCTCACTATTGATGCCCCTTTCACCGGCGGGCTCAAACCGTATACAAACGTGTGATAGCCTTCACAACCAATCACGATAGGATCGATCACCAACACCTAACTGGTCTAGGTCTCACCATAGACCCAAAGTAACAACCTAGATCACACCCTCAAGTACACCCTAGCCTTAGATGTGCATCAATGCTCATATTATACTCACTAGCACTCTCAAGATATGCAATTTCTCCTCCTATTACTCTCCTCTTTTCCTCTTGGCTCTCACCAAATGCTTCAAGTAATTCCACTGGCCAAGAGAGGTCTCCAAGACCCTAGCAATGAAGTTATATAGGCTTCCAACCTCCAACTAGCCGTTGCTCCATGAAATTAGCTTTTTGGGCCAATCGACCGGACTATCCGGCCACTGCCTGACCAGACCGTCCGGTCACTACAGATCCTGCTCCAATGGCTCTACCCACTGCTGATCTTCGTACTAACCGGATCGTACGGTCAACTGAACGGACCTTCCGGTCCGTTTCTCTCTCCATTATAGAAACATTCAATAGCTCGCTTCCTTGCTGACCTGAGTCTTGCTGTACAGACCGGACCGTCCGGTCTTTACAGACTCTGACTCAGGCAGTTTCCTCATCGAGTCTTCTTGCTGCATTTCCTGTTCTCCTAGTGATCGTACAGTCCGGTCTTCACTGATCCCTCTGTCCAGTCACTATGTCCAAAAGCTGAAACTTCTCATCCTTGCTTTACTTTGTTTCCCGTCTTCTCCGAACAGCTCCTTGGCTTCTCCACTATCACCTAGTGCATGTGATTTCACTGAGCATCCATGCACATCACCGACTAGACATGACCTAAGAGAAATGACCTAGACCCCCTTGATGGTCCGGTTATTCCTATGGACTCAAAGCCCTAACAACTAGACAAGTGCTCCCAACAATTGCTCTATAGCTTGTCCTTAGCTTTGATCCATCTCCATCAACCCTTGGACTCCATCAAGCCTTGATGCCTGCGGTCATCATCATCAATGGCCAAGGAAACCATCATCCAAATGATTTGTGGTGGAGTTTAGAGATATATCCTACATAGACAACACTCATGTAGATATTAGCCCACAATTTCATAGTTTCATCTATCACCAAAACATCCATACCTTGGGGATCCATTCATCAATGATCATGAAGGTTACAGCAAGCATAAACATCACTAATATATCAGATTAATGTGTTCCAAGTAGAGAACAAACATGAGAATGTTTACCATTTCCCAGCTACACTGAGAGAAAGGCTTTGAACTCATCACATGCATGGTTTTCATTTCTTGACGATTCATAGAGTTCTGGTTGATGATCTTCTGTGGAAAGTTAACAATTGATGTTAGGAAACACAAACTACCACTGCAAAGTAGAGAAGGTCAGGACTTTCCAATCGTTCACTCCTAATAATGGAAGCCTCCCAAGATGATAGCTCTGAAATCCCTACTACACACATTTGCTGAATCAACAGGCTTTAGAAAGTAATAAATCACAACAAATGGATCTTCGACAACCTGGACCCAAATGTTCAAAACTGCAGAAATAAATTCTTCAGAGAATTGGCAATGCTAGTCCATAGAACCAATGTTGACACTGCAAATAGGATAACTTCATGGATTGTAGAGAAAGAGTAGTTCATGGCCTCTTTTTTTCATTTTTCTTTCTTTTCTATTTTATTGTAACATTTTGACTTTTTCTTCTGTTAGTTAATTAATAAAATTCTGTAGGGGCTTTTGCCCCTCCAGTTACTTCAAAAAAAACTAAGATTAGTGGATTTCATCCCACTTGTCCAAACAATTGAGAAAAGACTCACAAGCACTTTAAAGTATCTATCACAAGCAGACAAACTAGAAATGGTCAATACAACACTTTCATCTCTGGCTGCTTGTAACATGCATGGTTACAAGGCAAAAAAAACAAGGTAGTTTGGGAATCAAGAAATTAGCAACACAGAATGATTCTCTCCTAATAATGCATGCTTCCCAAGATGATGTCTCTGAAATCCCTACTACACACATTTGCTGAATCAATAGGCTTTAGAAAGTAATATATCACAACAAATCAATCATAGTTCTAATAAATGTCAGCAATGACAGAATGGAGGTCCTGGCTAACACAGTTGGGTGTAAAGTGGAAAATTTTTCATTCACATACCTATGATTGCCACTTGTTACCACAAAACCAAGATTAGAAGATTTCATCCCACTTGTCCAAACAATTGAGAAAAGTCTCACAAGTGACCTCAGAGCATTTGGACTACAAGAAATGAATATTGTGTTACCTTGAACTTTGAAGTTCCAAAGTACTTGGTTAAATAGTGCCACTCTACAATGTTCAGGTCTTCAGGCTTAAGCTTCATTCTGGCATCATAACTCTTGAACGCCCAATATGTAGCACTAAAACTGGCTCTCCATCCTTTGTAGTGCTCTTGCGCAACCTTCAATATCTTTTCCTTGGCATCATCAATGTGATCCATGTCCCATCCCTCCTACTAGGAGCAACGCACATTAATATATTGTCAACAACAGAAAAATGGTTTACAAGGAAATTAATATACCATAATGCTTTCTATGATGGAAATCATGACTTCTTCGCTTACATCCTTCGACTGTCCAACTCCAATTAGTGGAGTCCTAAACCTTGTAACTGTAACCATGTCATCCACAAATCTTCTTGTAGTACATGTTGTCCTGCATTCTATAACAAAGGTGTTGTTTGATTGATGCGAAGGCTTGAAATGGTACTTCATCCTTGCCCATAGTAGTCTAAATGGTTTGATGTTCCCTGATTCTTCCACGGCATTCGACTACTACAATCCATCTTTCACTAGTCAATGGGAGGGCGGGGGTGGGGGGGGGGGGCTGCACATGTCTACGTAAATACTGTTAATACTAGGGGCATCTTGATGTCTAAGTTGTTGTATACGGCCCTGTTTGGATCCTCTAGTTGGCTAAACTTTAGCCAATTAAAGTTTATTAGGAGGTGCATGTTTGGATCCATGACTAAATTCTTTGGCTAAAAAAATATAGACATGTCTGCCATTTATTAAGTAACCAAAAAGTGAACATGTAGGTTGAAGGAAAATATTACATGTAAGGAGGAGTACTAGTACATACTATAGAAAGTGCAAGTAATAAGCCTCAGTGCAAGTTACTCACCATTTGCATGATGGATCAATGTGATTTGCTTCGCCGCCTCGCCGTCGACTCGCGGCTGCGCCATCGTCACTGGATTGGTTGTTGGAGATAGGTGTGCTTATGGTTGAAGAAGTCATGCGGTGTGCTCAGAGCAACGCCGTGCAGCAACCAGCTGTTACTCCTTGCAAAAAGGTAGCAGCGGCTGTGAGTTTTCTCTTTTTGAGATGCCGCTGTCAGTTTTGGGTAGGTGACTCTGGGGACCGAAGCACATTAATTTGAAATGGTTGAGTTGAATTAGGCAGGCTTACAAAAAAAATGCACCCACGCGCGTCAAAAAATTTGAGGGGACTGTTTCATCTAGTAATAAAAACTCGAACCTTGCTATGTTTCAATCGTTTGAAAGTTAAGGATCCTTTCAAGCAGCACTAATAACCATTTGAGATTAGTAAAAACTTGTTTGACGCTAATAACCGCTAAAACCTTTCAAGCAACACTGACAAGTGCATATGTAAAAAAATTTGACGCCTTCGTGAAAAAGAGATAATTTTGAATTATTTGACATTGTTTTGCATAGAACAGTGTGACTGAAAGGACCTGATTAGTTTTGAAATTTTTGGCATTATTTTGAATCACTGGCAAACAAAAGTAAACATGGGCGAAGATACCTTGTAGCTAGTGGGTGCAAATGCACCCACAATAAAATGAAAAATCAGTTGTAATCCTATATTTTTCACCATATTAGCACCCAAGAAAACACAAAAAACAGCACCTAGCTAGTTAGGGCATGTTTATTTCAGCTTATAATCCACCCGGATTATATAATCTGGATTATATAATCCAGGAGTCAAACAAACAGGCGGATTATATAATACAGTGTTGACACTTCTTAACGTCGTATCAAGAATATCACTATTCCAGGTACAGTGCCAGAAATGATTGTTGGCGTTTGTTATGCTTTAAGAGTAAAGTGAATTAATCCGCAAGCACACGGAACACCATTGTAGCATTTCACCTGGGAGTATTCCAAGGTATCATATTTATTTTCCTCAGGGAAGCTAGGCGTAAGATTATCTTGGTTGAACAAAGATATGACTATAAGAATTATACCAACTGACTAAAGACGGGGGGTAAGGATGTTCAATAATAATAGTAGGGTAGTAACACAGGAGAAATCCACACTAAGATAAATAAAGAGATTGGTTAAGCAAGCCAGGAGGACAGCAAGTCTAAGTCTAAGATTCCTAAAATATATCTTCCTAATATATCCAAATCAAGCGTCAAATCCTACTTACTCAGGTTGAGCGCTTACACCAATTTCTTGGTACAACCTCGAGTCTTTCACATGTTAGCTCACTTCGGGGCACGAAAACGATACACTAATATGGGTCGGTAACTAACCTCAGCACTAGTGGGTACGCTATCGCTAGACAACCCTGCTTGGACTTCCCGAACGTGGTGGATTACTAAAGGGACAAATAGGACTGTCACCACCTGCTGCCTACCACACAACCCATGGGGACGAATGCAAATCCAGCTAGCGTTAACTTAGGCACCGCGCCTACGCCTTCACTAGATATTCTTCCGTTGGCCTAGCAGAAGAATAGCCGGGAAATAACCAAGTCTAAGTCCCAGAGAACTAAACTTAATTAATTCCTAGCCGGGAAACCCGTGAACTATGCAACAATGTTTCTTCCCAATAATTGTAAATTGAGGAATTGACTAAGTTAAAACTAAGTACTTGACAAGATATAAAGGGAAAGGTATTTATATTGATAAAGGATATGTCTTACAAATAGAGAAAAGATACAAGAGAGCTCATACCAGGACTTCGAGACAATTCCGGAATCTCGAGCAATGCTCTCGACTAGACTCTAACTCCCGACTAACTAACCTACTCTACTAAGTAGCACAAGAAGTGGGAAATGGACTCCTTGATGTGTTTCTTCGTTGATGTCCTTCTTCTGCCGAATTTCTCCTCTATTTATAGGTGGTGATGAGCCAGGAAGCATTTGTAGGTGGAGTGGAGTCGGTAGGCCGAAGTTGGTCCGTCGGGCAGCGGGCAAGGCCGGGCAGCCACGTTTGCCGGGCGGCTGGGCATGCCGGGTGGCCCTTGGTTCGTGTCAGTTTCTCGACAGACTTTCTCCCGATGGCTTTGATTGTGTCTCGAAGGCGGTTGTTAGGTCGGTTCCCACGAACTCTTCATTTTGGGCCTGGGAGGCTTCATGGGCCTTATGGACTGGCAACCCCGGGTGGCCAACCCAGGCCGGGTGGCAAGGGTGTCCGGGCGGCAACCCATGTTGGGCGGCGGGCAAGGCCGGGCGGCGGCCTTGCCAGGTGCCGACCCCTTGTGGGGTTGCCTCTTGACCTCTCCCTGTTAGGCCACTTGATGGCCTTCTTTCCTTCACCACATTTCACATGTCTTGGTCCGGGAGGCGAAAACAGGAGTATTTTGCAAAATCAGTCGGGTGCGGATTTCAGCCGTAAACAACCCTGTCGGCCGGGTCCTGATTTCAGCTATAAACGACCCTGTCGGCCAGTGAAAACGGCTGTTTCACAGTGGTGATCTGCCAATGGGGTGTTTCTTCATGTTTTTGTATGTTTTGGCCCTTTTATACCTGCAAACACGTATCTCACCAAAACTCGTGGAATCGTATTAGTTTAAACAAATATTTATTAAATTTTGATCTTTACTTTGCATTTTCTGACCGGTTGGTGGCCGATGTTGGGTTTTACGGGCCACCAACATACAACACCTATAATCCAGATTATATGATCTGGCCAGGAAACAAACAGGCCCTTAGATAGCAGCACTCCCTTGATTTTGCTCCAGCTAGGTAGCTAGGCACCGCCTCCTCTAGATTTTGCTCTAGCTTCGCCATAATTAAATATGTAAAAACACCAATCCTGACCCAAACATACATATCGGCAACGAGGGAATGACGATCAGAACACATAATACATTCACAAAATAACAAAGTTCATCTACTTTAACCACGAGGTCAATAAAATAGGATCAGAAGTGTTCAACACAAATATACTAGTACAAATAAAGAGAAAAAATGCGACGATGACAATGAGACTTGAAACTAGCTAGACGACAAGGACGAGGGGACGACGAGCATCCACAGAGGCAAGCGATGACGACGACGAGGAGGAGGGGACTCATCACTCAACCGGAGCAATCTTGCGGTGCATCTCGACGGCGTCGGGCATCCTCGCGTTGTCAGGGTTGCTGATGAACCAGGACGCGTGCATGACGACCTGCATCCTAGAGCCGTAACTCCTTGTCATCATTGCAGACCGGGCACCGGTACCAGCACTTGCCGGAGGGGTGCACTGGTAAGGAAAGCGCAAGCCAATGGTGAAGGGGGGCTCTTCGTCACCGTCATCGGTGGTGGCGGTGTCGTCGTTGCTGACAGTCGCCATGACGACCTCCTCCGCCATCACTGGGACGACCACCTCCTCCTCCATCCCTGACGCCGGGATGACCACATCCTCCTCCTTCGCTGTCGCTGGGATGACCTCCTCCTCCTCCTCTGCCACTGTCGGGACAACCTCCTCCTCCTTTGCTACCGTTGAGATGACCACCACCTCCTCCACCTCCTTCACTGCCGCTGAGATGACCGGGGCCAGAGCACCGCGGATGCGCTTCGACGAAGGAGAGCGTGACTCACCGCGGCGTGCTCAAGCCACGAGAGAAGACGAATCACTGGTCTGTAAAGATTCGAAGAATAGTAAAAAATCTCCATTCCATAAATCACGATATAACGACTCAATAACTAAATTGAAGCACAAATAGTACCGATATTGGCCTAGAATAGTCGAGAACTATCGAGAATCGCAGAGATATTGAGCAAACAAAAAACACCTAAAATTGTACAGAAATCATAGAACATGGGTAGGAACATACCGCAGACGCTGGGAGGAGAGGGGTGCGGAGGTTGCGGTTGCCAATGGCCTCACTCGAGTCCCCCGTGGGCGCCATGGCAGTTGAGCGTGTCGAGCGGGGAGTGCGAGGGTTTGAGCGCGGCTACGAAGAAGATGAAGCGGGAGAGTGGAGAGGTGGCGGAAATAGGAGTGCACCCCTGATATGAGCGTGAGGTTGAGAGGTGCCTTTTCTCATACTAGCACGCTTGGTGTCAGATATGCTAACACACTAAAACATGGGACCGCATAAGCTCAGGCCCACTTATAATTGAGTTCTCAGTAGAACTTCAGCGTATGTCGTAAAAATATGGAAGGCAAAAAGTTTTTCTGTTTCTTAGTAGGGAAAGTAGAACATTGGAATGGATAGAGATCAACATATTCTGATCATTACCTTTCCTATTTTGCTCCCTAAAAATCAAGGGATGTGATTGAATTGAAGTGTTACCTCTTATTAGGAGGTGATAGAGGTACCGTAATAGCATCTCCAATAGAGCCCCATAAACTCTACCTAAATCCAATTAATTGGGTTTAATCTAAAAAACCATCTCCAACGGCTCCCCAAAACACCTCACAGATTTATTCTCTCCCTAAATTCTCCTCATTTGTAGCTAGAAACGAGACGGAGAACTATTGGAGGGGACAAGAAAACTTATTCCTAATAATTTTTGGGTTACTCCTTGTATTTAAGTGAATTAATGCTGTTGTGGTGCTAGATGCTGACATGGCCCAATCAAAAGTTTTCATGATCTATTGTTAGGGAGAACTATTGGAGGAGACAAGAAACTCCCTAATAAATTTTGGAGTACTCCTAAAAACACTCTTAGGGTCAAATTTTTGGGGAGCTTTTCGAGATGCTCCCTAAAAAAATGACCCCAAAAGAGTGTTTATAGTTGCAGCCAAAACATTTTAGCTAGGGAGAAGTTTTCTTGAATTGTCTCCTACAACAATTCTTCCTAAAAATAGATCATGAAATCTTTTGATTGGGCCATGTCAGCATCTGGGACCACAACAACATTAATTCCCTTGTAAAAACAAGGATTGGGACCCCCAATTTTCCCCTCAATTATAGATCTAAATGAGGAGAATTTAAGGAGAGAATAAATTTGTGAGTTGTTTTGGGGAGCTGTTGGAGATGGTTTTTTAGATTAAGCCCCAATAATTTTTTTAGGGAAGGGTTTATAGGACTCTCTTGGAGATGTTGGGCCCAATATAAGATCAAATCAAGAGGATAGGTGTCATATATCTCTGCTTTGCAAAGTGCATTAGAACTTAGAATGTGTTTGCGCATATCATCTCGCAAAACACGATCAGACATATATGGAGGGCTTCATAATAACTCTTCTTCTTTAAAAAAAACAAATGTGCAAATTGCTTGCAAATGGATTGTCAGCCCCCTGCGCATGCAGGTGACTCATCACGACATAGCTCTAAATTACGTTTTTCCTAATTAAAAGAACATGTAAACAGTATTTTCCTAAATTTGAATATGCAAATTGCTTCCAATTGAATTTAAAGTAAGTGGTGTTTTGAGCATGGTTGTTTTTACGAGTATTTCATTTCAAATACCACATATGCATACAATATTTCGAAACACATTCTATATGTAGGGAGGCG
Organism: Eleusine indica; assembly: GCA_030378355.1. Taxonomy (NCBI): domain Eukaryota; kingdom Viridiplantae; phylum Streptophyta; class Magnoliopsida; order Poales; family Poaceae; genus Eleusine; species Eleusine indica. Next base: position 40,184,706 of record CM059501.1, on the reverse strand, counting down.
TATGGTTGGTATAGACACTATATCTCATAGCCAATCAAATCATTATTAGTGAGCTATATAAACATATGTGACATATACTACCATAAGGAGTTTGGTCGAAAGAGAACAAAATGAAACTGGACTATCTTGATTAAAGGTGAAATGAACATAACCAATTACAGGTTGTTTGTAAAATTTGAACAAACACATTCTATATGCAGGGAGGCTTATGGTTGGTATAGACACTATATCTCATAGCCAAACACATCTTTATTAGTGATCGAGCTATATAAACAAGTGACAAATAGTCCCATAAGGAGTTTGGTCGAAAGAGAACAAAATCAAACTGGACTGTTAGGACACAAATTGGGTCTATGTGATAGATAAAAGTTCTAGAATATTTTAGAAAAAAAAAAAGAATCAAGTGATTTGGACACCATATGATAATGCCTACTTCTCTCTCTCTCTCTCTCTCTCTCTTCAACAGGACTACTGCTGCTGTGTGTGGGCCATGAGTGCCCACTGGCCCACTCGTCATCCACTGCCCTGGACAGCCGTTTGGTTAACATGGCACATGAGTGTGAGAGAATGCACTATGTGTTGTGATAGGAGGCAGACACGTGACTGCCTAAAATGCCATGGCAGCTGTAGATGGTATCCACGCAGGCCGAGATTCTTTCGTGCTTGTAAATCCTTCTCTCATAGACAAGCACATCTTTGTTAATTAGTGAGCTATAAACATGTGAAAAGGTGACCATAAGGACGAGTTGGGTCGAAAGAGAACAAGATTCGAGCTGGATTGTCACGATGCAAATGGATTCAAACTGGATTGTCACAACGCACATCATCCTGCAAAACACGATCGTACATATATGGAGGACTTCATAATAACTTTTTTTGTTAAACATCCAAATGTGCAAATTACTTGCAATTGAATTTAAAGTAGTAAGTGGTATTTTGAGAAGGGAAGGCTACATTTATTAGGGGCAATACGATAATTTCTCTCTTTGCTTGTTTTTGCATGGGACAATTGCACCAATGACTCTATTTTCAAGTCCAATTGCATGTTTCACCCTCTTTTTTAGGGTTTGCACATTCGACCCTGTTTTTTGGAAATGAATTCCATGATTCACCCTATTACATGTAAAAATAGGGTCAATCATGCAACCATTGCCAAATACTATGCAATAAACATAGGGCCAAATATGCATCTCAATTTACACAGTGCGTCACCAAATCTAGCTCCAACAGAAAAGGCAGACAAATAGGCATTTTGCATTGTGAGGAAAGAGGTGAGGTAAAGTTGGATTTCCTCTCTCCTGGTAGGCAAATCTTTGAGGGCGTCAGTGCATAGTGGGATTTACCTCTCAGAGTGTTAGAGACATCACAAAAAATTGCTTTTTCTAGTCATTGTACTATACATGAGGCTCTGGATATGTAGCTTCGCCAGTGTTATCGAGTGTTCCACCAACTAGCCCTGCTCCCTCCGTCAGCAATTACTAAGCGCATGCGCATGACTCGTCAGCCAGCGTACCCAGTCCCAACGCATGGCTCAATAATGCTGCCGTGCATGGTTCATGAACCATGTGAACGCACACAACCTGATTCTATTCCTTGGTTTCTGTGTAGGATGGAGGGGGTAGATCATATCGTATCTTTGTGCTTTGAAGAAGGATGCCAAAGTGTGGCCAGTCTCAATGGGGGTTTCATTTGTATTAAATGATGTGTCATATTAGCAAAAGTGATAACATGGCAGAGTAATTAATATGAAACGGGGCAAATGAGTTTCATAGGGATTAACTCATTTAGCACTATTTCATACTCCCTCCATATTAGAAAAACAATTCATTTATGACATGATTTAGGACACCAAGAAAGGATTAATGTGAGGTTAATTTTTCCTGTATGCCCTTATTAAATAGGTCATTGGGTCTCATTGATTTGCTATCATTTATTTTCCCTACTGGTTAGCTGTGCTATGGTCAATGCTGGACGGTCGCGAGTTCGAAACTCCTGAGCCCCACAAGCTGCGTTCTTTTTTGTTTCGCGCACGGGTAGACGGTTGTTTTACGTGTTGTTTTTTTGACCTCTCAAGCGTTAGAGCGTAGCTGGTTTCTTTTTGTCGCTCACGCGAGTAAAATAGTTCACGGTCATTTTTTTTTCTTTTGGCTGCCTCGTTTGCTGTCATATTTTTCATTGACTTGGTGGCTGCCGAGCAGGGGGTTCGAGATAGGGCCACGATGGGGAGCGTCGCGATGTGCATCGGTAGCTTGCAGCTGCAAGCGTTGTTGACCGTCCTTAAATACTAAAATTGAGCATCAATTACCTGAATGAAGGAGCATAAATAATAAACTAACATAGTGGTAGAGATTTATTACTAATGAATTTCACAAGTGCTGGTGAATATTTAAGTGCAGATGAATTATCCATGAATTATGGGCAATTCCATGTCATCAATCCAAGAAAATACCGATCCGACCAATCAGAAGCCAGCACAAGGATTGCATACGTGGATGGACGGAATTCCCCGCGAAACTCAAGAGAACATCGACATAAAACAAGAGTAGACCCACCTACAAGTGGCCCAGCCAAAGTACAAGGCCATAGGGCCCAGGGCCAGGTTGGCCAACCTTCCCCCTTGGTCGCCCAACCTGGTCTTGCAGCCAATTCGCCCGAGCTTCCACGTGGTGTTTTCTCGTCCATTTCCTGAGGTCGGTGCATGTGAGTTCCATGGCGGTTCCTCTTCGTTACCGACCTATGGGCCCTATATAAAGAGAGGACGGGCTTCACACTCACACACACATCCAAGAGAAGAGTCACACTCCAAAGGTGCTAGTACTACTTAGTTCTGTACTTAGAATAGGTGGAGAGTGAGGAGAAGTGTATGAGTGGAGCCTTGTCTATGGGCGCTTTACTCCAACCTTGTACCTCAATGGAGCCTTGCCTTATGAAGTAAGTATTCGAGTTTATTTATGTTCTTTAGCTTTCTTATTTAATTGAGTTGAGCACTTGTTTACTTGTGGAAAGTCTTATATCCTATATAGGTTGTTTAGTCTAAGTGACAACTTAGCTAAATAGTGATTAATAACTTAGGCGTGGTGCTGAGGTTAGAAGTCATATTTGATCACCTCGTAATCCATGGTTTGTACAGGTAGGTAGTAGGTGGTGACAGCCCTGTCTATCCATTGTACTTCTCCACGTTTGGTTGCGACATGTGTCCAAGACGGAGTTGACTTGTGTATGACGGGCATGAATCCGTACACAAGGCAGTAATTAGAGCCTCAACATTACTTATTTAGGAGCTTATCCATAGATAAACCTCTCTATCCTACACCAACATTTATCTCTTGTGTCCTTGGACTGACTAGAACTTTAGGATTTATCATAATGTTCCCTGGATTGATAACCCTTGGAATACTCCATGGGGAAGTGCTACAGCGGTATTCTTCGTGCACTTACGGAATTTATCTATGGACGTTAAGAAATACCAACAAGCATTTCTGGCGCCGTTGCCGGGGAATGGTTTTCAATTTATCCTAGAACCCTAGTCGTCCTCGTATATGTTTTTCTTTTATTTTATTTGTTTCCTTTATACTATGGATGGACCTTCTATATCAAGCCTATCCACCCCCAAGGGCAAGTTCTTTGAACCTCCTTTGTCAGGAAAGGTGATCCTAACAAATTATTTTGAACTCAACCCTAGCTTTATAGCCATGGTTTGGGAACGACCCTTGTCCGGGCTAATTAGTGAAAGCCTGTATTTACACCTGCGTGAATTCGAGCTACTGTGCGCATGTCTGAAACTCAGGGGTGTTTCACAGGAAACTCTTAAGTGGAAATTGATTCCTTTTTCCTTCAAGGATAGAGCAAAACAATGGTACACACATACCATGGGTAGAGTGAATGGTGATTGGGAGACACCGCGTGACATATTTTGTCTTGCATTCTTCCCACTATCACGTATCACCGCTCTACGTTTCGAAGTTCTTAGCTTCCAGCAGAGAGAGGAGTCTATAGGTGCAGCTTGGGCGAGATTTACCTTGTTAATCCGCTCTGGCCTAGACTTGTCCATTCTCGATCACGTATTTTTACAACATTTTAGTATGGGTGTAGACAAGGAATCTGCCCTATATCTTGACATTTCCACTAGAGGATCGTTCATGCATAAAACATCGGCCGAAGGAAAGGATATCCTTGAGCGTATTCTTGAAAATACATCCTTCCTAGCCGAAGACGAAGAGCCACCAATGGAACATGTCAAATTTAATGACGAGGTCCAAATCCTACCGAGCCTGAGCCTGTAGCCATTACTTCCTTAGACTCAAATCTAGAAACCTCGTTCGAACCACCCAGTTCAGAAGATGAGGAGCCCTCACCCTTTGACTCACCATTCATATTCGAGGATAGTCTATTTGAAGACTATGGGAATGCCTCGAATTATGAAATACAGGTGAGACTGTCCGCTCCTAACACTCCTGCTTGTCCCCATGACAAGGTGTTTCTCCAAGAAACAGTCAGGGAGCCAACCTCCATCATGAGTGATGCATGGTCAAGAGAGATTGAATCTTCTTTTGACATTGTCCAAATAAGTCCTCCCTCTTCCTACATCCAGCTCTATGTAAGAGGGACACCGGTAATTGCCTGATACAATCCCACTGTTGGTGCCAACATAATGTCATATTCTTTTGCATTCACTCATGTGAATGATGTGCCACTGACATCAACATGTAAAACCTTCAAGACCCCCAGAGGGAAATTGATGGATGGCATTGGTATTTTGCACGGAGTGTCTGTAAGACATGAATCCATCGAGGCCATCTTAAATTTTCACCTTTTGGAGATCCAAGATTTTGACATCCTAATCGGGTACCCTATTGAGAAATTTCTCATAGATGTCCTGAATTTAGGATGCCTAGACGTTCAACTCGGGGGCCGTATTCCCTTATGAGTCCCCTGATTCCCTTCTTCAAAAAAAATAGAGGACTTCATTCAGGAAGACGATGAGCTACAGGAAACCATAGAGTTGCCTAAATTAGATATAGAGCCTTGCCCTCCAATTGAGCTCAAAACGTTACCTCGAGGCCTACGATATGCTTTTCTTAATAGTGACACTGAAAATCCTATCACCATTAGCGACAAGCTTTCAGAAGAAGAAACCCGCATGCTAATTGCCATCCTAGAAAAGCATAGATCCGTGCTAGGCTACTTGCTCCAAGACCTTAAAGGAGTAAGCCAGGTGCTTTGCACACACTACATTCCCATTGAGTCCGAGAGTATTCCATCTTGGGAGCCTTAGCGTAGACTGAACAATGCAATGCGGGAAGTTGTGAAGATTGAGGTGCTTAAATTATAGCACGTCAAGATTATTTATCCCATCCCACATAGTGAGTGGGTAAGCCCTGTCCAAGTAGTGCCCAAGAAGACAGGAATGACGGTCGTTACGAACGAGAAAAATGAACTTATCTCTCTGATGAGGACATCACTCCTATGGATACATACAACACTCCTCTAAATCTGGACTTGCAAGGTCCAATGACTAGAGCTCGTGCACGACGACTAAATTTAGAGGTGAGCTCGTTCCTACGTTCTTCGCTATATGTTACTTTTGAGAATGGTTTGCTACCTAATGATTATTTTATGATTAGAAACCATGGAGAGGACCAGGAGATGATGGGAGAAGGAGTTGGGAACGTGGAGGACCAGCAAGGGCTTGGAAGCCAAAGTGGAGGCCCAATCAAAACCGACTTCGAGTCTGTTTCGGGGCCCAGGACCAGTCTATACTAAAACAGTCGCCCAGGATGCATACGGACTCGGATTTGGACGTTCTACATATGAACGGAAAGATAAGGAGAAGACCTTTCCAATGCGGCCCGCCTCATGTCAAAATTCGTCCGGAGTCATCGGGAATCGTCAAAACAAGAGAGAGTCCAGAATCTGTGTCGGTGCTGCGTCGCCTATTTTTGGCCTTTGGGCTTTGTATCTAGTTGAGCCCAATTAGGGGCGCGTCCAGAGGGTCTTGCACGACCCTAGGGTCTTTATATACAGCCGCCACCGCACCATTAGGGTTTGGGTTTTGCTTAGATCAATTCTGTTCATAAATAGTTTCGCCGTTCATTGGTTTGTGAGACCCCAACTTCGAGAGTTTAAGGAGGAGGATGTCGCTGCCACCAGCGGTGACCTCGTCCTTGGAGGTGGAGATACCATGGGCTACATGAATATTATTGTGCAGCGTGTGCTTAGCACACAAATCCAGCAGCCTGAGATGATGCAGCGACATAACTTGTTCCAGATTTCCATCGTCATCAAGAACCGTCGGGCACGTGTCATCATTGATGGAGGAAGCTGCAACAATTTGGTGAGTTCTGATGTGGTTAAGAAGTTTGATTTGACCACACACCCACATCCACATCCATACTACATTCAGTGGTTAAATGACTCTGGAAAAGCTAAGGTAACACAAACTTGCAGAGTTCCTTTTTCCATTGGTTCCTATGTGGATTCTGTTGATTGTGATGTTGTACCCATGCAAGCTTGTTCACTTTTATTGGGTAGACCTTGGGAATTTGATAATGATGCTGTACACCATGGTAAAAGTAATAAGTACACTTTGATGCATAAAGGAACTAAAATTACTTTGTTACCAATGACCCCTGCTGAAATTGTACAAGCTGATTTAGAACGAGCTGCTAGTTTGAAAAATAAAAGCCCTGAAATTCAGCAACCTATTAATTCTGCTTCTACACCAAGTAATGTTAATGATTCTTCAAGTACTAAGGGTGCTGCAATTAAATTACAAGGTCGTTCATGTCTTGCCACAAAATCTGAGCTTGCTGAAATTTCTACTGATGATATTTGCTATACTTTGATATGCAAACAAGCCTTGTTTTTGCTTGGTGATATTGCTTCTAGTGCTTTGCCTCTTGCTGTCACTAACCTTTTGCAGGAGTATGAGGATGTTTTCCCAGCTGAGATACCCCCGGGATTGCCACCTTTGAGAGGGATTGAGCATCAAATTGATTTGATTCCTGGTGCTACTTTACCAAACCGTGCTGCTTATAGAACCAACCCTGAGGAGACCAAGGAGATACAACGACAAGTCCAAGACCTTTTGGATCGTGGGTATGTTCGTCAATCACTTAGTCCTTGTGCTGTTCCTGTACTTTTGGTTCCTAAGAAAGATGGTTCTTGGCGTATGTGTGTAGATTGTAGAGCCATTAATAACATTACCATTAGGTATCGTCATCCTATTCCTAGGCTAGACGACATGCTTGATGAGTTATGTGGTGCTATAATTTTCACAAAAATTGATTTGCGTAGTGGCTACCATCAAATTAGAATGAAACTTGGAGATGAATGGAAAACAGCTTTCAAAACCAAATTCGGGTTGTATGAGTGGTTAGTAATGCCTTTTGGGTTAACTAATGCACCCAGTACTTTCATGCGTTTGATGAATGAGGTTTTAAGACCTTTTATTGGCAAAGTTGTGGTTGTTTACTTTGATGATATCTTGATTTATAGCAAATCCATGGATGATCATATGATTCATTTGCGTGCTGTTTTTGATGCTTTGCGAGTTGCACGTTTATTTGGTAACCTTTAGAAGTGCACCTTTTGCACGGATCGAGTCTCTTTTCTTGGCTATGTTGTGACTCCACAAGGAATTGAGGTGGATGAGGCGAAGATTGAAGCCATAAAGAGCTGGCCTGTACCAAAAACTATCACACAGGTGAGGAGTTTTCTTGGTCTTGCAGGTTTCTACCGCCGCTTTGTCAAAGATTTCAGCACCATTGCTGCACCATTGCATGAGTTGACAAAGAAGGGCGTTGACTTCCATTTTGGTAAGGAGGCGCATGGAGGTGGATTGATGGGTCATTTTGGTGCTAAGAAGACAAAGGATATTTTGGCCACACACTTCTTTTGGCCAAGGATGAGGAAAGATGTTGAGCGTTTTGTTGCTCGCTGCACTACATGTCAAAAAGCTAAGTCTCGATTGAATCCACATGGTTTATACATGCCACTTCCTGTTCCTTCTATTCCTTGAGCGGATATTTCTATGGACTTTATTTTAGGACTGCCTAGGACTAAGAGGGGGAGCGATAGCATTTTTGTTGTCGTGGATCACTTTTCCAAGATGGCACACTTTATATCATGTCATAAAACTGATGATGCTAGTTATATTGCTGATCTTTTTTTCAAAGAAATTGTACGTTTGCATGGTATGCCTTCTACTATTGTTTCAGATCGTGATGCAAAATTCTTGAGTCATTTTTGGCGCACACTTTGGAATAAGTTGGGTACAAAGTTGTTATTTTCTACAACTTGTCATCCACAAACTGATGGACAAACTGAGGTTGTGAACCGCACTTTGGGTACTATGTTGCGAGCTATTTTGAAGAAAAATTTGAAGCAATGGGAAGAATGCTTACCTCATGTTGAGTTTGCTTATAATCGGGCAACACATTCTACTACCAAGGTAAGTCCATTCAAGGTAGTGTATGGTTTTGATCCCCGTACTCCACTTGATATACTTCCTCTACCTATTAATGAGAGAGTTCATGTTGATGCTAAGGAGTGTGCTGAATTTATTTTACAAATGCATGAGACCACTAGACTTAGCATTGAAAAGATGAATAAAATGTATAAAATTGCTGGTAGTAAGGGAAGAAAGGAAGTAAAGCTTGATGTAGGAGATTTAGTGTGGTTACACTTAAGGAAGGATAGATTTCCAGAATTGAGAAAGTCTAAACTAATGCCTAGAGCTGATGGTCCATTCAAAATAATAGAGAAGATTAATGATAATGCATACAAACTTGAGTTGCCTCCCGAGTTCGGGGTTAGTCCTACTTTTAACATTTCAGATTTGAAACCATACTTGGGAGAAGAGGATGAGCTCGAGTCGAGGACGACTCCACTTCAAGAGGGGGAGGATGATGAGGACATCACTCCTATGGATACACACAATACTCCTCCAAATCTGGACTTGCAAGGTCCAATGACTAGAGCTCGTGCACGACGACTAAATTTAGAGGTGAGCTCGTTCCTACGTTCTTCGCTATATGTTACTTTTGAGAATGGTTTGCTACCTAATGATTATTTTATGATTAGAAACCATGAAGAGGACCAGGAGATGATGGGAGAAGGAGTTGGGAACGTGAAGGACCAGCAAGGGCTTGGAAGCCAAAGTGGAGGCCCAATCAAAACCGACTCGAGTCTGTTTCGGGGCCCAGGACCAGTCTGTACTAAAACAGTCGCCCACGACGCATACGGACTCAGATTTGGACGTTCTACATATGCACGGAAAGATAAGGAGAAGACCTTTCTAATGCCGCCAGCCTCATGTCAAAATTCATCCGGAGTCATCGGGAATTGTCAAAAAAAGAGAGAGTCCAGAATCTGTGTCGGTGCTGCGTCGCCTATTTTTGGCCTTTGGGCTTTGTATCTAGTTGAGCCCAATTAGGGGCGCGTCCAGAGGGTCTTGCACGACCCTAGGGTCTTTATATACAGCCGCCACCGCACCATTAGGGTTTGGGTTTTGCTTAGATCAATTCTGTTCATAAACAGTTTCGCCGTTCATCGGTTTGTGAGACCCCAACTTCGAGAGTTTAATCATACATCTGCAATTGTGTTGCATTCTTCGTTGTTCTTGCTTGTGTTCTTGATTCGCAGGCAGGGATTAGCCTTCTCGGCGAGGTCAATTGTCTTTAGGACGGTTGATAACCAGAGGAGACGTCGTGCTGCGATTGCGGGGTTTAGAACGTGCTGTTCTAAAGCCGGATCGATTTGTGTGTCGCCTCCGACCAAATCAACTTACCAAGAACCTTTCGAAAGATCGGGAACCCTTGTTCACATCACCCTCAACGAACCGTCACGGGATGGAGAATGTGCACTGACTATAGGAAACTTAACAAGGCCATAAAGAAGGATCATTTCCCTCTCCCTTTCATTGATGAAATGTTAGAGCAATTGGCAAAACACTCCTTCTTTTGCTTTCTTGATGGGTATTCCGGTTATTATCAAATTCCCATCCATCCTGATGATCAAAGCAAGACAACATTTACATGTCCGTATGGCACCTATGCCTATCATAGGATGTTGTTCAGGCTATGTAATGCGCCCGCTTCGCTTCTTTTCCATGGTGCATGATGCCCATTTTCTCAGACATGATCGAGGAAATCATGGAAGTCTTCATGGATGACTTCTTGGTTTATGGCAAGACCTTTGATCATTGTATAGAGAATTTAGACAGAGTCTTGCAACAATGTCGTGAGACGGACCTGGTGCTAAATTGGGAAAACTGCCATTTTATGGTCTGTGAAGGCATCGTCCTTGGACACTTAGTGTCTGAGAGGGGTATTGAGGTGGACAAAGCAAAGCTTGAAGTTATAGAAAACCTTCCACCACCCATAAATGTTAAAGGCATCCGAAGCTTCTTAGGTCATGCGGGGTTCTACCGACGGTTCATTAAAGAGCTAGACTCCTCACAAACCTTTTAGCCAAGGAAGCCACATTTGATTTCGATGATGAGTGTCTTAAAGCCTTTGACATTCTAAAAAAGGCACTCATCTCAGCACCAATTATTCAACCCCCTGATTGGTCGCTGCCTTTCAATATCATGTGTGATGCTAGTGATTATGCTGTTGGGGTGGTTTTAGGCCAAACCAAAGATTAGAAGCGTCACGCCATAGCCACTGCTAGCAAGACTATGACTGGACCTCAACTCAACTATGCAACAACCAAAAAAGAGCTCTTGGCCGTAGTCTTTGCTATCGATAAGTTTAGATCTTACTTAGTAGGAGCCAAGGTCATTGTTTACACTAACCATGTTGCATTTAAAAATTTGCTCACTAAGAAAGATGCTAAGCCTACGCTAATTAGATGGATTCTCTTTCTCTAAGAATTTGATCTAGAAATTAGAGATAAGAAAGGATTAGATAATTCTGTCGCGGATCATTTGTCCTGTATGCAAGTTAATAACATGCAGGACTCGCCGATCAATGATTACCTCCGCGATGACATCCTATTGAAGGTGACAGACTCCAACCCCTGGTATGCAGACATTGTCAATTTTATTGTCACAGGATATGTGCCACCAGGGGACAACAAAAGGAAGCTCATCCTAGAGAGTCGAACTCACCACTAGGATGACCCGTACCTCTACAGAGTCTGCTCAGACAGATAATTAATACGGTGTGTCCCAGCAATAGAGGGTGCTAAGATAATAGAGAAATGTCACTCTAGCCTATATAGAGGACACTATGGAGCACTCCGCACACAGGCAAAAGATCTGGGAAAGTGGATTCTACACAAGTTCATAGGTTTTACTACTAGCTAGAATCAAAAGGCCAAATACCAAGAACACGTAAACACAAGTTCCCAGGTTGGCAAATCCATTGCAATATAGGGCGAGGGGAGCCAATCAATTTCGATGTGAGCGGCACCGCTCGCCTCGATTCGAGTGAAGTTACATGACCATTCACAGCTGCTATTATTACTCGATGCGACGTGTGTATTCACAGCTGCTATCATTACTCCGCGTAGGGCCATGAGACCGGCCGGAATCGAGCAAAGCATGCCACCTCTCAGAGCATGGCCAATGGTTTAGCCAACAGCCGGCTAAATAATAAGGCACATCATCAGAGTATGCAGAGAAAAGATCTTATATAACGGGTTGGCTATTCAGCTTGTAGCGATTTAGTTTGTCTCATTTAAGATTCAAATATTAAATGCTTCCAAGTGCACATCATTCATTGGTTAAGAAATAAAGTGCCTACTCTTTCATTGGTGTACGACCTGCATGCAGGAGCTTCGTCCTTGGGTCTTCCTCTTCAGCTAGCAAGGAACGAGTCGCTTGCTTTTACTCTCTCTCTCTCTCTCTCTCTCTCTCTCTCTCTCTCTTCTCATCCCCTGATTGAGTAACAAAGAGAACCCCATTGCTGTACTACATGCCTTGGAGTACACAAAATCCTCTTGCATGCCTGGGAGTACGACAAAGAGCTACTCGCATTATTGCAAATTTATTTAAATTATCGTCACTCATTAGTCTTGATAGGGCGTCAAAACAGTTCAAAAAAATAGACAGGGCATCAAAGAACACACCCTCTCTGTTGGCCATGGCGGTCGCTTAAGTCAGTGATGGGAGGTGTAAACAACTATGTTGTTCCCTACTAAACTTATAAACCCAACCGAAGCTCCTCACCAAAACGTACCATCGTCAATTCAACTTCGTATCCCCAGTCTCCCCTGTGATGCCGACAGCCATCATCTTCGGCCTCATGGACAACCACAACTGCCGACGATGTCTAAATGCCGGCAGCACCAGTCGAGGAACCAGCTGCGTGACGCATGCGGGCACTTCTTACATAGTGCAATGACGGTGGCACCTCCGTCGTCCACCCGTGACTCCTTGGCCCCCATCCCGTTCGACCTCCGCTTCGGCCACCGCGGCGCGCCTCAGCCTCAGCCTCAGCAACCACGCACCTCAAACGCCATGACAAAGGGAAGAGGCTTGCGAAAGCCTCTGCCTCAGCCACCGTGAGCGTGAGGAAGAAAGGGAAGGGAACAGCAACAGCCTCTGCACCAGCCATCGCCATGAATCTGTGTGTGCGTACCACGTGCTTCACTTGATTAATCTATGAGAGTATTTAGATAGATTGATTAATGCGCTTTTAGATTTATTAATCAATGCAGTTGGTTGCTTATTAATTGTACTATTAACTTGTTTTATGCTATATGTATCAATTTGTGACTACCCTCTGCTTCACTTGATTAATTTGTTAGAGTAATTAGATAGATTTATTAATGTACTTTTAGTTTTATTTGTACTGGAACTTTGATTTATGCTATATGTTAATTTTGCATGCTTACATCAATTTTGTATGTTGCTATCCTTCAAAAAAAATTGATTCTCTCATTTCATCAATCTCTTTATTATAGGTCCTCAAGCCCAACTTCCCTGATGTGCCACCAGGATTCGAAGACAAAAGGAAGAAGAAATCTGAACCCGTTTTCAATTTCATGGCTGACATGGATGTGCCTCTAGGATGTGAAGTCCAATGTGACCTCAGATTGGAAAAAAAATGCACATCAAGTTTAGGTTCACTTATGAAAGCAGCGATGTTAGACCTGACTAGGTGTTGTCTTGTAAGGATATGATGGTTCTTCTTGTTGATTACAACACTAATATAGTTCGACATGCTATATATACTTTTTAACTATGCGCCTTGTATAACTTTAGATCATGGCTAGGGCAGAGGATCTTCAGATTACTCTAAAAAAGAAGGTGATGGACAGAGTGTACAAGAATAAAAAAAATCAACTTAGGCATGTATGAATGAACTTATCTAGTGTTAGGATGACTTACGTAATGAATGCCACTTTGTTATTTTGAATTTATGTCATACTTATGTAAAGAATGCTTCATTTGTTACATGGTATGCAATGGTATTTCTATTTCATCCCCAGAGCCTCAATATATGTTCCTGTTCAATGCTTATTAATACTAAGTGTGCTCAATGCTCAATATATTGTATGTCAGAATAACTAGCATCGTTTGTAGGCGAAGATATTGAAAAACGAGCAAGACACATATACGTTATGACCTAATATATATACATTCACAAAATAGCATTGGCTAGTTCACCACCATTGGATATATACATAGATGATCGACATCGATAGTGTTCATCATCAGCACATGGAAAGAAAGAAACGAGAAACAAAAACATCAAACTAATACTAGTAGTTAATGACTATGAACGGGATGACCTAGGCGCGGTGGCGACAACGATCGAGGAGGAAGTCTATCTCTACTTGAAGGCGGACTTGTATCCCACGGCCTGAGCAATCTGACGGTGCCTCTCAATGTCATCGGGCACCCCCACCTTGTCATGGAAGAACCGCAACGCGTGCACTCGAACTCCCTATCTTGGCAAATCGGGCATGAGTGACGCCGTCGGGGGAGTGGTAGTAGTCAGCGGAGTCGCTACTGTCGCTATACTCTTCGCCACTGGTGTTGCTGTACTCTTCATCACTGTCATCGTCGGTGGTGGTGTCGTCATCGACGGTTGCCATGATGACGTCCTCCAGCGGCGCCACCTCCTCCTCCTCCGTCGCTGCCGCCGAGGAGACCGAGGCCACAGCGCCATGGCCGCGCTTCAGCGAAGGCGAACATGACTCATCGTGGCTTGCTCGAGCCACGGAAGAAGATGAACCACCGGTTTGTAAAGAGTCGAAGAACAATAAAAATCCCCATTCCATGAATCACGATATAACGACTCGATAACTAAATTGAAGCACAAATAGTTCCGATATTGGCCTAAAATAGTCGAGAACTATCGAGAATCGTAGAGATATTGAGGAAATGAAACACCCCTAAAATTGTACGAAAATCATGAAACATGGGCAGGAACATACCACAGATGCCAGGAGGAGTGGGGTGTGGAGGTTGCGGTTGCCAGCATCCTCACTCGAGTGCCCCATGGGCGCCATGGGAGTTGAGCGTGTTGAGCAGCGAGAGTGAGGGTTTGAGCGCGGCGACGAAGAAGATGAAGCGGGAGAGTGGAGTGATGGCGGAAATGGGAGTGCGCCCGTGAGGTCGAGAGGCGCCTTTTCTCATACTAGCACGCTTGGTGTATGATATGCTAACACACTAAAACATGGGACCACGTAAACTCGAGCCCACCTATTATTGAGTCCTTAGTAGAACTTCAGCGTACTCCTTCGGGTTCTAGATTTGAGGTCATTTAAGGGGTGTAGTCAGATTTTGCAATTTTGTTCATGTAGGGAAAACTAGTTGTTTTTGGACTTGTGTGCCCCTTTTTTTAATCAGGAAGGCAGACCGTTGGAATGGATAGAACTTCCTACTTTTGGAGACCGCTGCTTTCCAATGATACATTGTAGTCTTATATTTTTAACCATATTGGCACCCAAGAATACACTAAAAACTGCAGCTATGTAGCAGTAGCAGCACCCCCTTGATTTTGTCAGGAAATAAACAGGCCCTTAGCTAGCAGCACCCCCTTGATTTTGCTCTGGCCCTTTATTTTGCTCCAGCTAGGCACTACCTCCTCTAGATTTTGCTCTAGCTTTGCCAAAATTAAATATGTAAAAACACCCATCCTGACCCAAACACACATATCGGCAACGAGGGGATGACGATCAGAACACATAATACATTCACAAAATAATGCAGTTCATCCAGTTCAACCATGAGATCAATAAAACACGATCAGAAGTGTTCAACACAAATATGCTAGTAGAGAAAAAAAAGCAACGATGACAACAAGACTTGAAACTAGCTAGACGACGAGGACGAGGGGACGACGAGCATCCACAGAGGCGAGCGACAGCGACAAGGAGGAGCGGACTCATCACTCAACCAGAACAACCTTGCGGTGCAGCTCGACGGCGTCGGGCCTCCTTGTGTTGTCGGGGTTGCTAATGAACCGGGACGCGTGCATGACGACCTCCATCCTGGAGCCGTACTCCTGGTCATCGTTGCAGACTGGGCACCGGCATCAGTACTTGTCAGAGGGGGTGCGCCGGTAAGGAAAATGCAAGTCGGCGGTGAAGGGGGCTTTCATGCTCTAGACTTTCTTGCTGAATTTGCCTCTATCTTTCATGCTGTGGGATGGGATGGTTTTGTTCCATGTTGAGCCTTGCTCTCGCCTGCTTACCATTCAGTTCTTATGCACCCTTCAGAGGGACAGTGATAGGATTTCATTCCGATTCAATGGAATGAAAATCTCACTCACCTGGAGGCAATTCAGTGGTTTGCTAGGTTTTTCTCCTATTGTTGTTTTGGATTTTCATTCTGAACATTTCGGTTTTAACAAAGGGAGTTTTTGGGAGAAAATAAAAGGGCATACCGTCTCCATGTCACCTAAAAATATGCATATCCATAATCCTACCTTGCGCTTTGTGCATAAAAGGCTGGCAATGACTTTGTTCCCTAGAAAGGATGTTAGAACGGTGCGGGGGGGGGGGGGGGGGATGAAATGTTTCTTCTTTACTACATGGTTAATAAAATCAAAGTCTCACCTATCATAGCCATGGTTAAGCAATGGGTCAAAGTTATCAAACAAGTAGGAAATTTTGAATTCTCGTCCCTGATTTATCACCTTGTGTACAATCTTGGTTTACTTAGCTACGCCCATGTCAATGATTTAAATTTTGAACGGGCTGTCCTAGGTGAACAATTCTTTAGATCGGGACATTCTCTAAAACAAGGACCCAATGGCTCTTTTGTTTATTTCTTTCCCGATTATGCAAATGAAATACAGTTACCTAACCCGGATTTTCATTTGTATAACTATGATGAACTAACCATTCCTCTAGAGACAGGCTTTGCAGCTCGCAGCAATAGTGTTTCCGGTCCTATGACCAGAAACACCGAGGTATCCTTCCCGAGGGAGCAGCCAAGCACGGGTTCTTGGGATCACGCCATTCCTCACGGAAGCTGCAGTGCATCCTGGGACACCAGTGAATGGCCCGAAGGATCCTACGGTAGCTCAAGTTCGAATGGCTTACTGCCACCATTCAGCACACATCACTCTCGTAGTGGTACAAGGAGGGGCATAGAGAACCTAACCAGGAAAATCGATATGTCCCTCCAGATCGACCAGTTGGACCACACCATCCACAATCTTATCCAACAGAAAAATGAGTGGAGGGAGGATCTCCAACAGCAGCTCATGAGAATTGAGAATAATGTCTCGTGGGGTAACACCCAAATGAGCTCTTACTTTCATTCTCAAGGCTACTTCGGTCAGGGACCGCCGCCATTCAAGTGAGCTCAAGCCAGCTTGGAGGAAGTTTCTCCCCCTATTGTGAAGGTAACTTGTTTCCCTTTCACATGCTTGATAAATAGAAAAACTAAAAATAAAATAATAATAATAATAATAATAATGAATAAATCCATGTCTGGTATGAATACATAAGGTTTCCTATGTTGGGATGATGAATAGTAGCTTTGTCTTTTATTCCTTTCATATGTCCAGTTTACAACTTAGTACTCTATCTAGTTTGGGTTTGTTGGCATGATTAAATTTCATCTCAAACACACTAGTGGGTAGCATAAGTTTTATCTTCTAGGTTGTTGCGAGATATGATATGGTTAGTTATGGCTACTATAATCTTGCTCAATTTGTGAAGCTTTACACCTCAAGAATTAATTTGATAAAAATGACAAGTGATGAGAACATCACTCCCATGGATACACACAACAGTCCTCCAATTCTGGACTTGCAAGGTCCAATGACTAGAGCTTGTGCACGACGACAAAATTTAGAGGTGAGCTCGTTCCTACGTTCTTCACTATATGTTACTTTTGAGAATGGTTTGCTACCTAATGATTATTTTATGATTAGGAACCATAAAGACGACCAGGAGATGATAGGAGAAGGAGTTGGGAACGTAGAGGATCAGCAAGGGCTTGGAAGGCAAGGTGGAGGCCCAATCAAAACCGACTTCGAGTCTGTTTTGGGGCTCAGGACTAGTCTGCACTAAAACGGTCGCCCAGGACGCATACGGACTCGGATTTGGACGTTCTACATATGCACGGAAATATAACGAGAATTCCTTTCCAATGCCGCTAGCCTCATGTCAAAGTTCGTTCGGGGTCATCGGGAATCGTCGAAACAAGAGAGGGTCCAGAATCTGTGTTGGTGCTGTGTTGCCTATTTTTGGCCTTTGGGCTTTGTATCTAGTTGAGACTAATTAGGGGCGCATCCAGAGGGTCTTGCACAACCTAGGGTCTTCATTTATAGTCGCCGCCGCACCATTAGCGTTCGGGTTTTGCTTAGATCAATTCTGTTCATAAACAATGTTGTTGTTCATCGGTTTGTGAGACCCCAACTTCGTGAGCTTAATCATTCATTAGCAATTATGTTACATTCTTCTTTGTTGTTGCTTGTGTTCTTGATTCGCAGGCAGGGATTAGCCTTCTCAGCGAGGTCAATTGTCCTTGGATGGTTGATAACCAGAGGAGACGTCGTGCTGCGATTGCGGGGTTCTAAACGGTGTTGTTTAGAAGCCGGATCGATTTGTGTTTTGCCTCCGCCCAAATCAAGATTTACCAGAACCTTTCGGAAGATCGGGAACCCTTGTTGAGGAACAAGGGTTCCCTATCTTCCGTAAGGTTCTGGTAAATCTTGATTTGGGCGGAGGCGAAACACATATCGATCCGGCTTCTAAACAACACCGTTCAGATCCCCGCAATCACAGCACAACGTCTCCTCAGGTTATCAACGAAGAATGCAACACAATTGCAGATGTATGATTAAACTCTCGAAGTTGGGGTCTCACAAACCGATGAACGGTGAAACTGTTTATGAACAGAATTAATCTAAGAAAAACCCGAACCCTAATGGTGCAGTGGTGGCTGTATATAAAGACCCTAGGGTAGTACAAGACCCTCTGGACGCGCCCCTAATTGGGCTCAACTCGATACAAAGCCCAAAGGCCAAAAATAGGCGACGCAGCACCGACACAGATTCTGGACTCTCTTGTCTCGACGATTCCTGATGACTCCGGATGCATTTTGACATGAGGCCGGTGGCATTAGAAAGGTCTTCTCCTTTTCTTTCCGTGCATATGTAGAACGTCCAAATCCGAGTCCGTATGCGTCCTGGGTGACTGTTTTAGTGCAGACTGGTCCTGGGCCCCGAAACAGACTCGAAGTCAATTTTGATTGGGCCTCCACTTTGGCTTCCAAGCCCTTGCTGGTCCTCCACGTTCCCAACTCCTTCTCCCATCATCTCCTGGTCCTCTCCATGGTTTCTCTAAATTTAGTCATCGTGCACAAGCTCTAGTCATTGGACCTTGCAAGTCCAGAATTGGAGGAGTGTTGCGTGTATCCATAGGAGTGATGTCCTAATTATTGTTGATGGTCGTTAAATACTAATTTTGACCGTCAATATACCTATAAAAGTAGGAAGACTTAGCATTTCATACTGTTAGTTAGGAATAATAAGATTCCACTTGTCCTTGGAGATTCATGTGCATGCAGAGATTTGATACAATATATGTGGAGAAATGGAGCATAATCCGGGAAAACACCGTTCCAGTCAATGAGACGGTGCCAACTGGACTTCCCTCGGATTGCATACGTGCCTGCACAGGATTCCTCCAGAGAACACCGACTTATTACAGAAGAGGACCCACTTACCAGCCACCCTAAGGAAGCACACCTCGAGGGGGCCCACTCCTAGGTCTTGAGCCCATTTCGGGCGGGCCTCCATGTGTCGACTCCTGAGCTCCTTTGGAAGGTCGGTGCATGGCAGTTCCGTGGCGGTTCCTTCTTAGTACCGACTTATCCCTCCTATAAAAAGAAGGGGAGAGCTCCACTCCAAGACACACACTCAAGAGCTAGTCATTTCCCTCTTTCACTTTGTAGTTTCTAAGTCCTAGTGGAGTTTAGCGTAGGAGGAGCCTTGCTCAAATCTCCAAGTCATAGGAGTATTGGTATGGCTCTTGTATCTTTACCTTTATTCTTTTATATTATTATTCTTATGACTTTGATCTATTCAATTAATATAGTTCTTCCTTATGGTTATGCTTATGATATGTGTTCCTTGTTTGGTTATATATCATATTCATGTTATAGGACTTTGTGCTTTTATGATGATATATACTTGCTACCTTATTGTCATGATTGTCATATACCTTGACTATAGTCTAAAGTTTATAATGCTAGTTGTACTTTAGTCTAGTTGTGATGATTCAACATGGGTTTGATATCCTATTAGGATTGCAATTGCTTAGCTCATGACTTGTTAATCCGTAAGGTTAGAGTTATGTATGCTTTAGTATTTGTTTATCCAACAGTGATTCTAGTGTTTGATCGATACTAGAATTCTACTTAAATGTGTAAGCACGGTGATTAGACGGCTAGGTAGTATTGATCACCTTGTAATCCATGGTTTGTAGAGGTAGGTAGTAGGTGGTCACAGTCCTATGTGTCCATTGTACTCCTCCATGTTCGGTTACGACGTGTGTCCAACACGGAGTTGCCTTGTATATGCCGGGCATGAATCCATACACAAAGTGTTGAATGCATTAGACTATGACTAGTACAACCTGCTTATAATTGTTTGACTAAGTAACTATATAGGTAGACTAACATTAGAGATATATCTTTGCTTGCCTAACTAAAACTCCCTAGTGACTTAGAACTTTATTTATCTGTAGGAATGCTTGCTCTGTGTGTCATACTACCATTATCCATTATTATACTTACCCCTGTATGAACTCTGAATACTCATACCAATCTTTATGACTACATTATCATTAACAATCATATATTTATGCTATAGCCTTTCTTTGGTAGAACTATAAATGGCAAGCTATTGGAGCAATTCAATAGTGAAATGCTACAACGGTATTATCTGTGTGCTTGCGGATCTTACTATATTAATATTGAAGTGCATCTTTATAATTATGTTTGGTATGACGTTAAGAAGTGCCACAAGCATTTCTGGCACCTAGCCAGGGATGATTATGTCGATGTAACTTAGTAAACATTAGCAAGTGTCAACAATGAGCTAAAAGATCTCTGGATTAAATGAGTTGTGATTTAGGATGCAAAAGCGAAGAAGAATTTTAATCTACATGCAGTTCTACTTTGGACAATACATGATTTCCCTGCATATGCAATGTTATCTGGTTGGAGCACAAAAAGGAAAGTTTGCTTGTCCCTATTGTCACAAGGATACTGATTACTTGTGGTTACAACATGATAGAAAGCATTGTGCATCACCATTTTTTTCCTTTAGGCCACAAGTGGCGGATGAACAAGGCGAGCTTCAATGACAAGGTTGAAGAGAGGGAGCCTCCAGTGCCACTAACTGGTGAACAAGTTTTGCAGCATTATGAGAGTTTTGAGCAAGTACGTTTTGGAAAGACTACCGTAGGGAAGAGGAAGCAGCGAGATGAAGATATTAGGTGGCACAACTGGAGGAAGAAGAGTGTTTTTTTTTCAGCTTCCTTACTGGAAAACATTACTGATACGCCATAATCTAGATGTCATGCACATTGAGAAGAATATTTGGAGAGCTTGATAGCGACTTTGCTTGGTTTAGCTGGTAAATGTAAGGATGGTGAGAAAGCTCGACTTGATCTGTAAGAATTGGGTATAAGTAAGGATCAACATCCATTGCAAGAGAAAGGTAAATACACTTTGCCACCAGCGTTGTACATATTATGAAAAGATGAGAAGGAAATTTTTTGCAATTTTCTACAAGATATTCAGATGCCAGATGGGTGTGCCTCCCATATTAGGAGGTGTGTTGATGTTAATGGTTGCAAGGTAACTAGATTTAAAAGTCATGACTACCATGTTTTATTACAAAAACTTCTACCCTTGGTGGTACACAACATATTGCCTGAGGATGTAGTGGTCGAGATCATTGAACTCAATAGGTTTTGACACGCAATATGTTCAAAGGAGCTTGAGAGTGCTGGACTTAAAAACTTGACAAATCTATTGGAGAGACCCTTTGTCACCTTGAGATAATTTTTCCACCTACGTTTCTTGATATTATGATGCACTTACCAGTTCATCTTGCTTGGGAGGCTAAGTACGGTGGCCTAGTTTGCTACAGATAGATATATCCAGTTGAGAGGTACCAACGTACCCTCAAGGGCTTCATAAGGGACAAAGCATGTCCTAAAGGTTCAATAGCAGAGGGATATCTCTCGGAGGAGTGCCATACATTTTGTTCTCGCTTCTTTGACGATGTTAGTACAAAGCTCAATCTGCCAGAGCATCAAAAAAAGAATGCTATAGTGAACCACCTTCTGATATGTAAGATTCAAGACCATTAATGATTGGATCCCCAAGGTATGAATGTTTTGGTGATAGATGACAACTATGAAATTGTAGCCTAATATCTACACGAGTGTTGTCAATGTAGGAATCATCGCTAAACTCTATTACAAATCATATGGATGATGACGGCCTTGGCAATGGATGACAATGACCACAAGCATGGAGGCTTGTGAGGTTGATGCAGTCCAAGGGTTGATGAAGATGGATCAAAGCTAAGGACAAGCTATGGAGCAAGTGTTGGGAACACTTGTCTAGTTGTTAGGGCTTTGAGTCCATAGGAAAAACCGGACTATCAAGAAGGTCTAGGTCATGTCTCTTAGGTCACACTACTTGGTGATGTGCATGGATGCTTAGTGAAATCACAGGCACTAGGTAACAGTGCAGAAGCCAAGGAGCTGTTCGGAGAAGCCGGGTAACAAAGTCAAGCGAGGACGAGGAGTTTCAGCTTCTGGACATAGTGACCGGATAGAGGGGTCAGTGGAGATCAGACTGTATGGTCACTAGGAGACCAGAGAGATGTCTGTGAGGAAGTCTGTTAGGGTGAAGAACTGTAGAGACCAGACGGTACGGTCTACAGACCGGACAGTACAGTCTGTATGAAGGTTGCTCAGGACAGAGAAGTGTAGAAGATGGTGCTCTCTGGAATGGAGAGATAATGTACAGACCAGACGGTTTTGTCTACTGATCGGATGGTCCGGTCAGTATAGGAGGTTGCAGGCACAGCGAAGCCAACGGCTTTGGGAGCCGTTCCAGGAGTGGCCGAACGGCGCCATCCTCCCGAGACCTCGGGAAAAATCATGGATTCCTTGACCCCCTCTTTACTATTCTGTAATTGTGTGCTATAGTAACTAGGTTGAAATATGGCTTGTATAGGCTAGTGTGTTTGGCTTTCGCGCTTGCTTTCATCATGAACACTAACATGTGTAGTGTCTTTGCCTACTAGAATTGTTAGGTTGCAACGATTGCTAGGTTCTAGTAGTGTAAATTGAAGTATTCAGATTCATGGTCGGCTTACCGATTCAACCCCCTCCCCCCCCCCTCTCGGTACGTCTTCGGTCCTTACAAGTGGTATCAGAGCCAAGTGCTCATCTTTGAGGCTTCACCGCCTTGAGTAAGGATGCCGAGACAGGTGGGGAGTGTTCCCATATTCGATAGGGAGGACTACGGGTATTGGAAGGCTCGTATGCAAGCCTACTTGGAGTCCCTTGATCGAGAGAGAAGGATGGTGACCCATGAGTCTAATGACGATGTGAATCTGCTTGAACCTGATTTCATTAAGTACAACACTAAAGTCAAGAATGCTCTGTTTGCATGCATGTCTAAGGATGTCTTTGCTAGGTTGGATGCAAGTTCCACAGCACATGGTATTTGGACTGAGATTCATAGGCTCTATGAGGGTACCAGTGATGTCAAAGAGGAAAGATACTATGTGTTGAAGAACAAGTATGATAACTTTACTAGATTGCCACATGAGAGAGCTAACACTGTTTATTCTTGCTTTCATGTACTAGTGGAGGAGATCAATGCTCTTGGGGATGACTTCAAGCTTAGACCCGTAAGACCCCAAGTATGAGTCCATCATCACCTTCACCATGCAAGGTGACCTCAAGACCAAGACCATGAAGGATATACTTGGCAAGATCACCGCCTTCAAGAGCTACCAGCTGGGTTTGGATGATCCTCAACCATCCAACCTTGCTCTTCAAGTCGAGAAGCGAGAGCCTGTCAAGAACAAGAAGAAGGCAGTAATTGAAGAAGAAGATGATGAGATGAAGATGACTTGAGTAAGGACTTGGCTCTTCTCATGAAGAAGATGAGGACCTTCAAGAACAAATTTTCCTCCAAGTCTAGGGGCAAGTGCTTCAACTGTGGCTCAAAGAATCACTTTGTTCGAGACTACTCGAAACCCAAGAAAGAAGGATTCAAGTCCCAAGAGTCAAGTGATGAAAAAGAAGAAGAAGACGAAGACCCCAAAGCTAAGCGAAAGAAGAAGAGGTTCTTCAACAAGGACAAGAGCAAAGGCAAAGCCAAAGCCAAAGACTACAAGAAAAAATTCTCACGCAAGGCCCTTGTTGGGGAGTGGACAAGTGACAACTCAAGTGATGAGTCCTCTTCCTCAAGTGATGAAGAACTGGCTAGCCTAGCCATGATCAAGACCACATCACCACAAGCTGTCCCTCCACCTCCCACGTGCCTCATGGCCACGAGCCAACTTGGGGAGAGTGAGGATGAGAACAGTGATGATACCGATGATGAGGAGCTCTCATGTGCTGAGCTTTGGAGTATGCTTGAGCAAGCCCGCGACACCACCGTCAAGCAATCCATGATGTTGGATGTGGTAAGAAAAGTGTAAGTTGGCTAAGGACCGTGTTGGTGAGCTTGAGAGTGAGCTCAAGGACCTTGTCACATCTCATGAGGCCCTAAACAAGAGTTATGACAAACTCAAGATTGATCATGTAGAGCTACATGAGAAGTATGACGCCCTTGAACTTACTTTTGAGGCCATCAATGTTGATAACCTTGCCTCTCCCTCCTCTAGTTCATCTAAGAGTGATGCTTCTACTATGTGTGATGAATGAACCACCTCGGTCGAGGTTTCTTCTCTTGAGCCATTTGTTTTGGAGGAATATCACAAGCTCAAGGAAGAGAGGAAGATGGTGATGGACGGCTTCGAGAGGCTCACACGTGGTAGAGCCATCGATATGGAGATTCTTGGGAGAAACCTTATGAACAATGCCTCCCACCGGGGACATGGTTCATATCCCGCCGCCATCGACATCATCGGGACGAGTGACTCCATCCCCACATGGATCAAGCCCCTACTCACTAACGACTACTATTGCGAGAGGTGTTGCAAGGATGGTCACACCATCAAGGATTGTCCTATGGTGATAAGTTCCATTGTTTTACCTAACACAAACTTGTTCCATGAGAACACACGTTTCAAGCTTTTTAGGAACAAGGATGGCATCGTGAATGCAAAGGCTTTGGGACCACCTAACAAGAAGAGAAAGGTCAAGAGCATATGGGTGCCTAAGTGCATTGTTGATCTTGAGAGGTCAACGAAGTACAAGTGGGTGCCCAAGAACAAGACCTAGAAGATGGTGGTGACGGTGGACTAGGAGCTTCATGAAGATCAAGTGAAGTCCACCACAAGTGACATGGACCTCAACGACATGTCTACTTATGAGGGAGGTATCCGTGTTAGTTCTTGGTAGTTGTAGTGTGTCTTTCCTTATCTTGCATTGCATTGTAAGTAGGACTCCTTTGTGACTAGTATGTTTTGCATCCATGCATGTGTAAATAACTAAAATAAAAAACACATAAAAAATAGTCAATGTCTAACCCACTCAAGATAGCTATAAGCAAGGGGGAGTGCTGAAGATGGTGGTTTGGCTTCTCTCAAGGCAAGAGTATCGCATATAGTGAGTAAGCTTGAGAGGGGTTCAAACTTGACATTGATAGGTTTCCTTTGTGTCTTGCTTAATATTGCTTGCATTCACATGGCATGTTTACTTTCATTGTATATGTAAAATGCTTGTTGGATGCATCATATAGGAAACACAAAGAGGCTTGTCACATTTGGAAATATTTGTTCCTCATGATGTATATGAGATTACATCTCCACATGTGTGACCAAAGGATTGTGTTTCATGCCCATCCAGCAAGCTCTTATTAACTCTGAGGTTATACCCACTCGCGCGGTTCATGGACTAAGGCTCATACATACCCATTTGGCTCTTATTCGCTTTGGTTCTTATTTGCTCAATTCTTCATTTGGCGTTTGCAAACATTATACGGCCATAAAGAGTCACCATTTGAAAAAGAGTGTTTGAGAGTTCACTTCATGCTCCTAGTGCAGTGTTTAATTGGGTGTTAAGTAAGGACACTTGGAAATTGGAGAAATTCCTTGATTCCGAGAAAAGTCTGGTAGTGACCGTACAGTCTGCTCTAGGGACCGTACAGTCTGGTCTGTGCTCCAAAGCACAGGGTTTCAGGTTGTCTGGATGAAGTGACTGGACAAAACAGGTTTTAAGACTGTACAATCCGGTCTGTGGCAACTTCCCAGCATCTCCGGAACTAACCGGATAGTCCGGTCTTTATACCGTACCGTCCGCTCACTATATTGAAAACGCGAAATGCACTTTCAATCGTGACCGTTGATCCATCCTTGAACTGATCCCGGCCGTTCATCAAGTTTTGACCTAGGTCAATATCGAAGAAGTCCTGTGTCCAATTCTTCGTTCTTCCCCCAACGCCTAGGACGCGCATAGGACTTCGCCGCCTCATCCAACGTCGTCATCGCCTCGCCGCCGCTGATGAGCTGCCAAGCCACCACGTGCCACCACATGCCGGTGCCTCCACCTCGCCGCACCACTGCCCTGCCATCATGCTCAGCTGCCGCCTAGCGCCGGGCGCCTCGCCGATGACACTGCCAGCACCGCCTGCTTCTTCCATGCACGTGCGCACACCTCAAGACCTGAGCTCCACCATAAAGCTAGGGCAAAGTTTGCCTTTTTCCCTCCACCTCCATTGCCGGCAACGAAAAGCTCCAAGTTTCAGACTTTTTGGGCGATCAGTCGAGTGTTCTCCGAGGTTCTCGTCATCAATTGCTCTAGGGTATTGTACTCATCCTCCGTTCATTGATTGATGCCCTATTTTCGAGCAAGTTCCTTAACTGATTCAGTTAGACTAATTGCCCATGTTCTAGTTGCATTAATTAGGTAAATTGACTTAACCAAGATGCAATTAATTCCCTGCATATCTGTTAATTGCAATTCTAGGGTTTGTCTCTCATTTAGTCGGTAGTTAGATTTATTGCCTATTATTTGACTGTACACTAGATGACTCGCGCCAGCCACATATAGTCGATGATCACTATTATTACTTTGCATATTTGTCTAGTGATCATGTCCTTTATCTCAGTGCTAGGATTTCTATTGCGCATTCTTACCTAGTAGTGCTTTGCTTGAGATTTATATAGGGTCTGTGCTTAGCCTTTCTATACCTACGTGTGTGTAGCAACACTTGTTAGCAGTAGAGATGGCAGGTTCTGGACATGATAAGGGCAAGGGTAAGATGCCAGAGAAGCCGAAGAGCAAGAAGAGGACTAGACTGGACCCAGAGTCAGAGAGAACCAGGAGGGTTGCACAACACATAGAGAACATAGAGCAATCACGTAGGATACCTGGATCACTGTTGATCACAGGTACTCAGACAGATGACCAGGGTCGCAGGAGGAGCACCAGGCAGAGGACCACATGGCCAGATTTGTATGCAGGGACCAGGTTGCCACCTTGGTCGCTGGGTACTCTGACTTCTCATCAGGAGTGGTTGTGGAGACCTGCAGAGCAGGGATCCTCCAGATAGCAGGATGAGTCAGAGGACGAGGTGGAGAGCTCAGAGTCTGAGGAGTCTGAGGAGGAGGAGACTGAGTAGATAGCAAAACCACAATTGCAGAGGACTGCTCACCGGGCAGGAGACCCAAGGTGCACCTATGCAGTGTGCACGAGGAGGCTGCGGAGACTTGTAGAGGCAGACGGAGAGACATACATTCTTAAAGTTCCTGCAAAGGACCTTAAGTCGCTTCGTCTTGTCTCCTTCGAGTAGTGGGTTCCAGTCTCCAGGGATCTCGCTGCAGGAGAGAGGTACCAGACAGGTCTCTAGAGGAGGATAGATGAGGGCTTGAGATGCTATCTTGCCTTGAAGGGCAAGTCTGGATTGTTTGTGCCGCAGCACTACACTACCTACCAGGCTATGAGGAGAGCCACAGGCACAGACATGGAGCAGTACTTCACTTACTTGTCTGGACTAGCAAAGTTAGTCACTGAGCCCTACAGATTCAGAGAGGATATCGTGTTGAAGTTCTATGCCACACTTTGGGTTGCCAGGGATTGCTCAGAGATTTGATTCCTATTCAGAGGACAGCTATAGCATGTGACCAGAGAGGATCTCATGGCTAGCTTCGGACTTTTTGCTTCGGATTTCCAGTTATACAGGAGTGCCTATGGGACCCTCGCTCCACCCCGCAGACCACAGGGAGGGACACTACCTACAGATGAGATGGTCTCAGTCGCCTTTCCACAGAGGTCCTACAAGACTCACCGCAGAGGCCAAGGTGGTTAGAGTGATAGTCATCAGGACTATCATTCCTAGATCTGGGTATAGAGAGGAGTTTACACTTCTACACCAGTGGGCAGTGGCAGCCATATTGAGGAGACAGCCGTTTGACTTGGCTGATTTGCTGAATGGTGAGATGGAGGAGGTTATCTCTGAGACGGTAGGAGAACGTCACTTAGTCTATGGTCCATACATCTGCTACCTTTTGAGGAAGATGGGACTAGTGACAGAGGAGCAGGACGACGTGTTCCCTGAGGTGACCACCAGCTACTGACCTCAAATCCCCAGGGGTTCACAATCAGCCTCGAGTCAGCAGATAGGAGAGGAAGAACAAGAGTCACCGCCAGTCACTCACAAGCAGGTAGCTCATCCAGAGACGGTGATTCCTGAGTCAACTAGCACAGGAGCACCTCCCCAGCCTGCAGGGATACAGTCAGAGGATGCTATCACTGTTGCAACACTTGCAGGACGCCTGAGTGAGTTCATTCAGAGCACAACTGAGGATAGACGTCATCAAAGGATAGGCAGAGCTTCAGAGACAACAGATGATGTTGATGACTATACTGATGACCCAGATGGCTGAGTTCACTCAGAAACAGGCCAGCCAGCAACCAGGACCTTCTACTGTTCCT
Organism: Eleusine indica; assembly: GCA_030378355.1. Lineage (NCBI taxonomy): Eukaryota > Viridiplantae > Streptophyta > Magnoliopsida > Poales > Poaceae > Eleusine > Eleusine indica. Next base: position 40,156,149 of record CM059501.1, on the reverse strand, counting down.
GACGTTGCAGACACAGCCAGGCCCCTTCACTGCCATGATGACAACCCAGTCTAGCGGGTTGTCACACTTAGGGGTGCTACCGACAAGTGGAGCAGGATAGACTCACTCACCAGCTCAGTTCTCCCTCATGTCTGCCTTCTTAGTTTTTGCGTTGTTCTCTTCACCGACCCACTCATCGACTTCGCAGATGGCAGGACCTTCCACCTCTCAGCAGCTATCACTCAGGAGTCTGTTTTCTGAGATAGTGCACACCACACGTGCAGACTCCCAGATAGCCCCAGAGTCAGCTACAGCTCCACCCCCTTCTGCTACAGACACCCCTCTAGTCACACCTTTGGTAGCAAAGGATCTTGTCCACCGAGGATTCACTCAGGAGGATGTGGATGACCTTGCTCTTCTTCAGGCGACAGTTGCCGAGGAGACATCCACAGTTCCACTAGCAGGGCAGGACAGAGGGTCTGAGTCACCGGTAGACTTTGAGTACTTTGGGTAGCTGGATGCTCAGGTGACGTAGGCTCAAGCATAGCAGCAGACCCAGCACAGGAGCAGCCTAGAGCAGAGCCTTCAGAGGACGTTGTTGCACCACCTCCTTCGACCACGAACGCTTAGATGTTCACTTTTTTCCTGCTTTTTGGTGCTTGTTGCCAAAGGGGGAGAAGTAGTCATAGGTCTAGGAGGAGTGGGAGTGTGATCCTGTGCGATCGAGAGTCACTAGCTTGTATCTAGGAGGAGTATACGTGTACATTGGTTTTGGGAGATAGATACATTTAGATCTTATTTTGATGGATTTATTGAGTGTTCATGGATTTTGATTAGTCATGGTTTTCATTCACGTGTATTTGACTCATCTTGATCTCACTTGGTTTATTTTCATACGCAGTGCCTTGTTTTCCTTTATTTATCCTGTTTGCTTGTGTATGATGCTATGATGATGATTGCTTGCATTTGATTCCTATGCATTGTCATGCTACACTACAAGAAAACGACCTAATGCCACAAATTTTGTCACAACAATATGATTTTCATTGCAATACATGGGTTTCATTGCGACGGTAGTCAATTTTGGTTGCAATGGGTCGACAAGTTGCCACTAATTATGCAATGTTGCAATTTAGATTTTGGTAGTTGCAATATGTTAGATTTATCGCAACCAATATTATTGTGTTGTAATAATGGTGAAGTTATGGCCATGCATTTTGTACTGGTTGCAATAGTTGTCAATGTCGCAATGGATATATAGTGTTGCTATTAGTACTATCATGTTTTGTAAAAGATCCAATGTTATGCCAACCAAAATATGAATTGTTCTGATAAGATCGTTGGATATTGCAACAAAAACTAAGATTGTTGCAAGCGAGTCTTGGATATCGCAACACCAATCCTAATTGTTGCAAAAGGTCATCAATATCACAACAAACATAAAATTGTTGCAACTAACAAGATTATATTGCAACACGATTTTGTCAGGTAGTAGCAATAGATAGTTTTATGGGTGCCACAGGTTTTGTAAGTGCATCTTTTTTTATAAACTTAAAATTTTCATTAATATGAGTCAATCATGACATACCTCATTATGCAAATACTTCATTCTTTGAGATGGCGTGGATCTATCAATTTGGTATTGGTACTAAACCAGCACCAGAAAGCAAAGCAGTTACTGATCATAAATCATGTGCAGTTACTGATCAATAATTGGCCAAAGAAGTGTACCATCAGGCTAGTCCCAACGGAGGGTTTTATTTTGTTGTTTCTAAAGTGCCACATAAGCAACAAGAATGATTGAAATTATAGCTACAATGCATAGTTTCATTTTATTGTTTCCTAGATAACACATGCAAGAGGGAACAGTCTTGGAAACAGTGTAGACATGGTTTTATCTAAATGAAACTTCATCCTTCTCTTTTCTTATTAATTTCTTGCCACATCATCTAAAATGATGACATGGCACCCTATTTAATAAAAATGAAACCCCATTGGGAGTAGACTCAATATTTTTTTTTTGACATGTGCACCATCAGTAATTGGCCAAAGAAGTTGCACGCATTTTGTAATGGTTGCAATCCTCAATTAGCATCAACGGAAAGCAGCAAGAAGCATTATCACTCGGGATATATAACTAGCTGTTGTACTGCTACAGAAAATGAACAATGTAGAGTTGTGCCCGAGTACCGCGCAGCAATTAATCGACAGCCAAGGATTAATCTAATGTAAACAAATAAGCAGAGTAGAGAAATTTTTGCTTTGTTGTGACACAACGTCAGATAAAGATTGATTCTTCATAGCTGCAGCTGCAGCTTGCTTAGCATTTGGCCGAGTACTAACAAAAGTGGTGTGTTCAAGGCAAGCAGATATATAGCTAGCGATGATTAGACGGGCGGGGAAATGAAAATATTGGTGAAACAGTTGAGACTAAAGCTAGATCACGTTCTGAACAAAAAAAAAAAAAAATTAGCCTTGCTGTTGGGCGGCATGACAAACCTGGAAGTTGCCTGATATACATAACGCCAAGTTGTTGCCGTTGTTGCTGCTGCAGCAGAGATACTCGGAGGAGCAAAGCGTTCAAGGAATTTCTTCAGAGTCCTGCAGACAAACACTGGAAAACTGGACAAACAGATAGGAATCACAAGTACAAGATTCATCAAGGACAAGAGCTTGATCGCGGCACTCACTGGACGAGGTATCTGAACTTGCCGTTGTTGGTACAGTGGACTCGAGCTTATCGCTTGGAGTTTCATACCTGAAACAGACAAAGAAATGGCGAGCGCAAACCAGAGTGAAGAAAAATCAAACTAGATTCAACAGATAGACAAGTTAATCTGAATGATACCGATGCCTGCGATTCCAGGCAACTGAAAACCGAATCAGAGATGGACCAAACTGAGGAACGCTGCGCCACGAACAAAGCTACCGGATAAAGAACAGAGTGATTCCACGAACAATCACCAAAACTCAATCAAATGAGCTCCATAAAACATTAAATTTGAACCACAGCTTCGTCGCGTCATGGGTAAACTGTTCCAAACTAAAGCACTCAAAAAGATTCAAGTTTGAACACCAATTTCCGAAATTGGTAGAACCCTCGCAAATGGGAATTTAAGAGAAAAACTAAAATTAAAAAATGTTCGTGAGGGGAATCAATCAATTGATGACCGTGATGGATCCTCTCGGAGTCGATGGTGGCCCACGCAGAGAAGAAATTAACGATGACCAGCAGATGAGACAGAAAGTGAGACACGACGTGTTGCTGGATGTCCTCGAGAGGAGTTGCTGCACTTGATTTGGTCCGGACGGTGGCATTTTCCAACTCAAGATCAGGAGCAGGAACTCGTTGGTGGTGGGAGGCTCGGAGCGGAAGCGGCGGCGCGGTGACACACGACATCTAGGGTGGGAACGAATAAGGAAACTTGGGAAAGCACGCCGCGGGGTGCTCTGGGCGACGGAAAATTGGCGGGAGCAAGAAAGATTTGGCGCATGGGCGGGACGATATGCACGAACCACTTTGAAGTATTTCAGGAGGATTCGGCGTGCGGAAGATGAATTGCGCCCAACTTTATAACACGAACGAGATGATGAATCCGGCCACCCAATCCTCCCCCTGCCGAATTTATCTTGTTTTATTAAACAGAAATGTTCCCGCCTCGATTATCAAGTCTTTTAAATTTTCTTTTTTTTTTCTAAAAACATATTAATAATAAATATGAAAATATTTTTTATTCTTTTTTTATTAAATAACATTTCTAGTATAATTTTCTTTTTTCTCCATATGTAGTATAACGTCCACCTAAGAAGTCATAACAACCAAATTCTTTTTTTTAAGTCTTTTAAAGGTTTTCATTTCTTTTGTTTCTTCAAAAAAGCTTTAACAAATAATTTATTAATGAAATTTAATTTTTTGTTAATTAGCATATTAGTATATATATTTTTGTGTTTATTTCATAAGTAGTTGAACATACACCTATATATCCTGACTAATGTGAACGTGATTTCAAGTGTCAAGGCACGCCGGTACTTAAATAAACTGTCAGATCCTATTTCGTTTCTCTAACTGTTCTCTGCTTTAATGTTACACTTGCGTAGATGCGGACGCAATGTTAGCTGCCATGTCGCTCTTCATATCCTTCTGGTTTCATGATGTTCTCATAATCTCTAGTACCTCGATAGACTGTGTATACATTGTCAACTGAACTTTTTGACAATGTGATCACATGAGATAGTACCAGTCTCACTGATAGTGATAGTTGATTATGTTTGCTATATTTGTTTGTAGGTCCTAGACAATGGTGGGCAAGATGGGAAGTGCTGCTGAGGAAGAAAAGAAGTAACAACTGCAAACCTTTGAGACGTAGCTGTTGCAACCCTTCAACAAGGTGAAATTAACCTGTGTCGTTTGAAATATTAGATAGATTTCCAATTGAGTTCGCCTATGTTGGTTCTCTTCTTTCTTTGTTCATGAAAAAACTTGTGGAGCAGCGGTAGCAATGTGCTACCAATGTAATTAAGGTAGTTTTTCTTTATTGGGCTGATAAATTTATGGTCCCAAAAAAATTGTAAACATTTGATGAGCATTTATGAAATTATTATATTTAATATAAAATGACTGTGTCAATATTGCAGTATTATTGATCGATGTCAGATATGGTTCTTAGAATGATATATATTTAGTTGCGATAACCTTTTAAACATATAATGACGGCTTATATTTCATTGCAATACTTTTTAAGCATATAACAATGACCTATACTTTGTTGTAATATTCTTGGAATATATAGCAACTGTTTATGCTTCGTTGCAAAAGTTTTACAACATATAGCAATGACTCATAATTCGTTCTGATACCTTGTAACCATATTGCAACATCATAGGTGTTTTTGCCAATAGCATATAGCGTGGCAATATCACATATTGCTACAGAGCACTTGTATTGCAATTCTGCTTGCTTGCAACTAGTCAATATTGTTGCAATAACTACTATAGCAATGATTAGTGTGGTTACTAATACCACTAATGCAACATCAATTATCACTGCTTTTTCAATGCATTTCCACACCACTCATCGTTGCGACACCCCATAGTAATGGCAACGCTTTATAATTGCGATACAATATGCCATTGCATCGGTCGCACTTGCAACACCTCCCAACGCCACGATTTTGTTGTGAATGCTTAATATTGCAATGAAATTACCCTTATTACAACATTTTTGCTCCGTTGTGCGAGACCAAAAATCTTGTAGTGCTACCCTGTTGCATATCATCATTCATGGCTTGCATTGCATGTCTTTATGCTTTAATTAATATCTTCACATGACATGCATGCATATCATCAAGAGTGTGCTCTTCTTTCTTATTTATTTTAGCTCTTGATGATGCTTGATTGAGTAGGACCTTGTTTGTTCATTGCTTATGCTTTTCAGGTTCCTCTCGATCGTAGTGTAGCTTTTTAGCCCTGTTGTTTCTTGTTAAGATTATGCTAAGTAGTGGTTGTCATCAATCACCAAAAAGGGGGAGATTGTAAGCTTCATGACCATTGATGATTGGATCCTCATGGTATGAATGTTTTGGTGATAGATGACAACTATGAAATTGTGGGCTAATATCTACATGAGTGTTATCAATGTAGGAATCATCTCTAAACTCTATTACAAATCATATGGATGACGGCGGCCTTGGCAATGGATGACAATGACCACAAGCATGGATGCTTGTGAGCTTGATGGAGTGTAAGGGTTGATGAAGATGGATCAAAGCTAAGAACAAGCTATGGACCAAGTGTTCGGAACACTTGTCTAGTTGTTAGGGCTTTGAGTCCATAGGAAAAACCGGACTATCAAGGGGGTCTAGGTCATGTCTGTTAGGTCACACTAGTTGGTGATGTGCATGGATGCTCAGTGAAATCACAGGCACTAGGTGAGAGTGGAGAAGTCAAGGAGCTATTCGGAGAAGCCGAAAAACGAAGTCAAGAGAGGACGAGGAGTTTCAGCTTCTGGACGTAGTGACCGGACAGAGGGGTCAATGGAGACCGGACTGTTCGGTCACTAGGAGACTCGAGAGATGTCTGCGAGGAAGTCTGTTAGTGCAAAGACCTGTAGAGACCAAATGGTACGGTCTATAGACTGGACAGTCCAGTCTGTATGAAGATTGCTCGGGACAGAGAAGTGTAGAAGATGGTGCTCTCTAGAATAGAGAGAGAATGTACAGACCGGACCTTCCGATCGGTACAGGAGGTTGCAGGCACAGCGAAGCCAACGGCTCTGGGAGCCGTTCCAGGAGTGACCGGACAGTCCGGTCAGTGTGTCCAGAAAGGCAATCTCGTGGAGCAACGACTAGTTTGAGGTTGGAAGCCTATATAACTTTGTTACTGGGGTCTTGGAGACCACCCTTGGCCAGTGAAACTGCTTGGAGCATTTGGTGAGGGCCAAGAGGAAAAGTGGAGAGCACTAGGAGGAGATATTGCATATCTTGAGTGCTAGTGAGAGTAACTTGAGCAATGATGCACATCTAAGGCTAGGGTGTCCTTGAGGATGTGATCTAGGTTGTTACTCTTGGTCTATGGTGAGACCTAGATCGGTTAGGTGTCAGCGATCGAGCCTATCATGATTGGCTGTGAAGGTCGTCACATGCTTGTACCCGATTTGAGCCCGCTGTTGTAAGAGGCATCGCTAGTGAGCGCCCGTGTCGGCTCGGGGAGTCCAGCAAGTTCTCGATGGAGGCGACCTTGTGCCTTGGTGGCAGCAGTGACGCGGACTGTGTCTTCACTCCTGGAGTGATTGCGGGCTCATGGGCGAGAACTCTACATTGGTGGCGGGAGGGACCGGCACACCGGCGGGAGTGGTCCAACAAGGAGTAGGGGAAGGCGTCATCCTTCCAAGACCTCGGAAAAAAATCATGAGCATTCCTTGACCCCCTCTTTACTATTCCGCAATTGTAAGCTCTAGTAACTAGGTTGAATTGTGGCTTGCATAGGCTAGTGTGTTTGGCTTCCGCACTTGCTTTCATCATCAACACTAGCATGTGTAGGCTCTTGGCCTACTAGAATTGTTAGGTTGCAACGATTGCTAGGTTCTAGTAGCGTAAAATGAAGTATTCAGATTCATGATCCGTTTACCGATTCACCCCCCCCCCCCCTTCCCTCGGTACGCCTTCGGTCCTTATAAGATGGTATAAGCGTATTCGGCAGTAGGGACTATAGTAAAAAGACTCCTTATCACCTCAAGAAAGGTGAGCCTCAGGAATTTCAGAAGATGAAGCAATACATATTATCCAATAGTGATGCGTGCTTTGAATGGATAAAGTAAGTCGTTGCATGTCACATATGATTGTTTTTTTTTTTTGAAACATGCATTGTCTTCTACTAGATAACTGATCATTTGCCTACTGTTGCAGTGAGCATATGGAGGAATTGAGAAATTCTGACTCACGGTATGTTGACAGAAGGCACAAGGAACAATTTGCAGCATGGTTTCAGCGAAAAGTGAGACATATTCCTCTAATCTTTAATTACATGATATTTTAATTTACAATATGTTCCTAACATATTCTCCAACTTATTTTGAGGCAGATATGGAAACTATTTGAAAACGGAGAAGTAGATGACATGTTGTATGCTCTATCTCGTGGGCCAGATCCTCCTATTTGTGTGGCTAACAGGTGCTCCATCAATGGATTCCTGTTTCGGATAAAAGAATCAGAGAAAAACTTAATCACACAAAACAACGGGGTTGTCATCTAGGGGGATGGCATGGAATGGTACAGAGTGATTAGAAGAATAATCATGCTCGACAATCCTAAGAAGAAGGAAGTCGTTTTGTTCGAGTGTGATTGGTTTGATGTTCCAGCACCAGACAAAAACAAATCCAGAGGGTACAATAAGGATAAATATGATATTATCGACGTTGGTACCATTCAGACTCGATATTCAAATAAGTCGTACATCCTGGCGATCCAAGCAGAGCAGGTGTGTTATGTGAAAAGTGCCAAGAGAATGAATTGGTGCAGTGTCCTAAATTAGAATGAAACCTAGGAACCTGTTTGCCATGCCTGAAGGAGAGGAGAATGAAAATAATTTTGCTGATACCGATGTTGACTCGCTCGTCGTAGGAGTGGAATGTATGAATGTTGAAGGCCGACATGAGGAATTGAAAAATTGGAGTACAACTGATGTGGAATGGTTAAGTGTCGATGTTGCTGTACTCGAAGAGGTGCATGCTGCCTTCATGCCAGAGCCGGATGTTAGGTTCATACTAGATGGCTACGATGATCTTGATGATGACACATACACTATTGATGGAGTCGTAGCTGCAGTCAATAATGATGATAATTTTTTTTGTGTAAATTTGAGTTGTACTCTGGATCCTCCAACTTTGTTACTGTATTGTGTTTCCTATCATCAGCTTGCATCTACACATCAATATTACACATAACTTGATAGCCAACGAGATAACCAGCATACATCTGACATATAAACTTAGTTCAGAGACATAACCAGCATACATGCAGCTGAAGCTGCTTAACTACAACACCATACCAATTGGATACATGCACCTACTGATTGCCAATCCACATGAATAACACAACGGCAATAAACAACACATAGAATGCCTTCAGCCCGGTCTTCTCCACCTCTAGCTTCCTGACTTCTGCCTTGAGGTCCTCTTTTTTAGATTTCAGAGCATCCACCTTGTGCTCTTCTTTCTTCACCATCGCAAGCTTCTTCTCCAACCAATCCACCCTAGTGGTTACCTCACCAAGAGCTTCATTCAATGCCATTTTCTCCTTCTTGAGAGATCACATGGCATTGCGCAGATCTACGAGTAACGTCTGCATGAATGCATCTTGCGGGCCCTCATACCAACAATGAACCCACAACCTCCAACCCGACAAAGAAATAGGGAGGCCAAATAAACCACCACGAATCCAAAATCAATCGAATGGCAAAACTATACTCACCCGAGCTCTGTAGCACTTGAGGTAGCATCGTCCGGGGTTGTCGTTGCTCCACGAGATCCACATTGCTGCCTTCTACTGATAGACGTAGTATATCGGGGGGGGGGGGTGGTAGTCCAACGGCCCGACGCGGTAACGGATGGGGGAATAGTGCTTCTCCTCAGGCACGCCCGAAGGTGGGATCTTGGTGGTGGTCCTCGACAAGCTCGAGTTACCATCCATGGTGAAAGCTCAAGCTAGGGTGACATGCTCCTCCTACTCGACACAGCCCCCCCCCCCCCCTTTATTGTTAGTCTTTGATGTTTAGTTTAAGTTTTGTTGGGTCACTGGAAACAGTTGTAATGATGTATGCACTCAGACTGTACTTTAACTTGTTTTATTGAATGATGTTCTAAATTATTTTTGCAATAGTTTTGTTCATGTGCACATCCTTACCACTTAAATAAAAATTCAATTGACACACATTAGCCAAAAGTTATCAAAAATTAAAATAAAAATACTAAACGTGCAGGATGTGTATTTTATACATTGTCATGAATGTTTACTTTATGAATTGATATATTTGTAAGATAAAAGAAATAATTATGAAACAGGTAATTGTATTGTCGGAAATACGCATTCGGCTGGTCTTGGTGGATCCCATAGGTCTGATGCTGCGGTGGCGGCGGCTGGCCGCATCCCGACAGATTGACCCCGTTGGCCGGATCCCAGTTGACCCCGTTGTAAAATTGATGAATGTTGGAATGCAAACTGAAGTACTAAACTTATATTCAGTGATATTGATATTAATTAGTTGAACACATGCGCACGTAGGTGCTACACACACACACACACACATGCGCGCGCGTGTGCACACACACACACACATGCGCGCGCGCGCGTACACACACACACACACACACACACACACACTTCTTCTATGGCTTGATGTTAAAGCTCTAACCAAGCTGGTAGGAGACGCAGGCGTCTATAGCGGCGTACTCGATGTGTTGCTTAGTCTGGTGCTTAGACCCCCACTTGTTGTGAAACTCATCATGGGGCTGATTGGCCATTGTCAAACTAAGAATTAACTCACACACGTTCTTGAGTCCAAGTCCGTCTCGTGAGATTCGGCTGAAGCGAACTCGAGCGGCATCCTGCAGCTCTGATGTCCTGGCTACATGGTTGTTGTGATCAATGGCTAGCCGATGGACGTTGCCACCGATGTTCGAGCCGACGAACATGCACCGATGGCTCTCTAGGAAATCCTTCAGTTGCTCTGGAACTTTGTTGGCGTGGCACACCTAGAAGAGGAGACACCGATATCGATGACCGCCGTCTGGTATGTCCACGTAGATCTGAATGATGGCTGTCTTGTTAGGGTCGTTATTCACATGATCAACATCTGGAATGATGAGCCACTCCATATCCAAACTGACAAGGAGCTGCTCTTCATTCAGTTAGACCTCGTCAAGGAACTTGACGACAACGATGCTATCGGAGCTGACAGTTGTGTCGATGTTGTAGTGGAGGAACTTGACGACGACAAAGCTCATCGGCGACGATGGCAGGCGGTGGGCCGGCAGGGCTTCAGAGCGTGAGGCGGGAGCGCGATAGTGCATCGGCGCCCGGCATGCGTGAGGGCGAGGCGGCACTCTTAGGGTGCATCGGAGCACAGCCTGCGGGAGCACGAGGCAGCGAGCAGGAGCACGAGGCGGCGCCATCGCTGGTGGGCGTGCAAGAGCGTTTCAAGCGCGAGGCAGCGTCACCACTGGGCGGTCGGATGGGCACCATCAACGGGGTGAGGAGTGCGGTGGTTTGCGAACTGAACATGCGGGTGTGCATCTGAAGTTGCACTCAGCGGGTGGGCGCCGTGAACAGAGTGCAAGAGATGTTTGAACGGCGGGTGAGGAGCATGGCGGTTTGTGAACTGAACTGGCGGGTGTGCAATGAACGGGGTGAGGAGCACGGCAGTTCCCAGAAGATGAAGAGCGCTCACGCCGGTGCGCGTGCGTGGAGCGGTTCCCAGAAAATAAAGCCCCCATCGGGGAAGTTGAACGAGTGGACACAATCGACCCCGCCTTCCATGACCCCTCACCTTCCATTACCCCTTGCCTTACATGACCAGCGCATTGACAATCCCATGATCATGCAAGGACAAATATTTTCGTTGCAATATGTAAGACACAGTCACGACCACATCGACTCTCGTTGCGATATCTATGCATTGTTGCAATGACAGACATTTTCGTTGCAATATGTAAGACGCAGTCACAACCACACCGACTTTCAGTACTATATCTATGCATACTTGCAACGACAAACATTTACGTTGCAATATGTAAGAAGTTTTCGCAGCCGCATTGATTGTCGTTGCTATATCTATGCATGGTTGCAACAACTAATAATTTTGCTGCAATATCTAAGACGCAGTCGCAACCACATAGATTTTCATTGCTATACCTATGCCTCTTATTGTAACACCTCATTTGTCTGTTGCAATATGATCTTATTGCAACAATTACAGGAAAGCATTGCAAAAATATTGCCCTAATTACAACGCACACGGAAGTGTGGCAATATATCTAATCTATCGCAACCAAAATCACCTTTCATTGCAATTACCCATATCTATTGCAATGAAAGTCACCTTGTTGCGACAATGTCGTGGCATTAGCCCTCAAACCTTGTAGTGAGGTTATGGCGGTAGAGGCGATCATATGTCCAGACCCACCCATGCAACACGAGCCAAAAGAAGAGATGACACTTGTTCGGTGCATGGACCTTCTAGAGTATCTAGGCACCCAACACCTTTGACTGTGTGAGGAACAAGACATTATATGCGCTAGTCGACAAGAAGTTCCCATCAGGGGACCATTTCCAGCTAAAACGGTCAGGGACCTCTCAAAGGGCTACCAATAGAAGAGTGTCCCAGACCTTGATGTACTCTATGATTAACTACATGGTGAGGGCGCCTTTGATGTCTTTACCCATCTGTTATTCAAGAGGGCTTCAAGGACCCTTCATGAGTTTCTGGTGCGGGTGGAGATAATGGCGACCAGGCAAGGTGCGATAGATGCAATAGATTTTCCGTCAATCCATGCATCACACAAGAAGAGCACCTACCTCCTATTCCTTACCTGCACCGAAAGCAACCTCTCAAAGAAAGCACACGGTGTCGCCTTAGAAGTGAATGACAAACCCGCCCAAGGGCGATCCGAATACGTCTGGCTCAGCCATTCCCATCGCATCTGAAGGGCCCAACCAATAAGGGTCAGGTCTGAGATACCACGCCCTCCTAAACAAAAAGCGTAACAGACCCCTCCCCAAGTGATCACGCATTGCCTTCTAGATACCACCTTCGTACCCTTCCAGAGGTAGGCCCTACGGATTTTGTCAATAGCCTGATTGGCCCACTTGGAGATGTTAAGGGCAATGGAAAGGTAGATAGGGATGGCGGAAAGACTGACCTTGGTAAGGATCAGGCGATCTCCACAATTAAGTAGTCTGCCCTGCCAAGTAGGAAAGCGATCAGCCACCCTATCGACCAAAGGTTTTACGTCCGCCTTCGTGAGCCTCCAAATGGAGAGGCGCACCCATGGTAAGTATAAGGGAACTCACCTGCACGAGAAGGGAGGATCTGGAGCACTCTCGCCACATCCTCTTCGGAACACCTAATAGGATAAAACTGACTCTTGGTCAGGTTGGTAGTGAGCCTCGAGCTAACTGCGAAGACATGCAGGATGAGCTTAGCTAGCTCCAAATCCTGCACTACCGGGGAAATGAACAAAACAACATCATCGGCATACAAGGAGGCCCAAGACCGGCCCCTAGAAATATCGAGAGAGGCGAGGAGATGCATCCATCCACCAAAGCGACCAGGCTATTGAGGCACTCCATCACTAGGAGAAAAGTCATGGGGGAGAGGGGGTCTCCTTGATGGAGGCCCCTGGAATGACAAATGCGATGACCTGGGCTAGCATTGAGCAAGATTTTTGTGCTCACGGTAGATAGTATGAGGGAGATTCAATCTCTCCATTGAGATGGGAACCCCACAAACTCCAGAACCTACAGAAGGAATGACCAGGCCACAAAGTCGAAGGCCTTGGAGATATCAATCTTAAGGAGGATTTTTGGTCTCTTCCTCCGATGCAACTCTCTGGCCATCCTCTATACATGACAGAAATTATCCTAAATGAAGTGACGTTAGATAAAGGCGCTCCGATTAGGCTGAACTAGGAGCGGCAGGTAAGTGGCTAGTCTATGCACTAGCCCTTTGGAGAAAAAGCTTCCCGAAACTATGAATGAGACTAATGGGGCGATAGTTCCCGACTTCCTCAGCCCTTGCCTTTCTGGGCAGGAGGATAAGGAGGGCGTCATTTAGGTAATCTAGGCTTCTTCCATCTAAAGCAAAAAGGGCTCAAAGGCCTTAACCATATCTCCCTTAATGATAGGCCATGTCGTCTAGAAGAAACAACCAATAAAGCTATTAGGCCCAGGTGCCTTGTCTGACAGTAGGTCCCTGATAAGCTCCCAAATCTCATCCTCAGAGAAAGGTGCAACTAAGGCATCTAGATTGACTTGTGGTGAAAACCGTCTGGTCGGGGAACCTCCATCTGCTGGTGCCTTGTCTAACTGGCCGAGGAACCTCCATCTGCTGATGCGCTGGACACCAGCTGCCGTGGATTTGAGAGTTGGAGCTCGGGACAGCGACCTGGAGATGGAGGACAGCAGAGCTGGGGCGATAACCTCCATCTGTTGGTGCCTTGTCTAACCAGCAGATGGAGGTTCCAGCGATAACTAGCCGGGACAGGTTCCCTGGTTAACCGGGATAACCGGTCAGTTCCAGTCCGTTATTCAAACCCTGCCTCCATCTCGTTGGCTCAAATGCCTTGTCTCCACTTTTGAATCCGCCCCTAGGTCTCACAGCCCCAATAGCCCCTGCCTTCAATCTATCGGCTCCACCATCTCCCCCACCAAATCCCGGTCTCCAACGAACCAGCACGTTCTCCGTTGTCGACCACCACCACGCCATCAGCTCCCTTCACCTTCTTTGTCTGTTGTCTGCTCTGCAATCCCACTCCCATTTCGTCGACTCCTCAACCAGGATTCTTGCCACCGTCGTCCGCTACTGACGGTCAGGTGAGATCTCCATCTATCCTTCTCTTCCCTCTGCCCGCTAGTCCCAATCATTTCTTTTGCTCGCCACCTGCTCTGCTCGACGAATTGGAAGTGCTAGACAGAAGATTCTTCGACATCTACAGTGCCATGCAAATCCTCCGCAACGACCTTGCGGCATTCCCGTCGCCCACTCTCCGAACCTGATGGATCGACAACTGACTCAACGTGCACATCGCCTTACCTCCTGTAGAATAGTTCAGCGCCATGCGCTCATGTATAGTCTATATATAGACCCTGTGATCCTAAGTGTAATCTATCCATAATACGTGAATATAATTCACTTGCATGGTATTAGACTAATCTTTCCTGAGATATTCTTCCTGCTTCCGCCACGAGCGACACTCTGAGCTCTGTTGCCTCCTCGGCCATGGCTGCCCTCGGGATGCCCTCCAATCCTGCTATGGGCATGCCCTCCACCCCTGCTCGATCCTCCGCCTCCTCTCCAGCCATGGGCGCTCCCACTCTACCTGCGACCTCTGTCTTCACTGCCGGCGCATCCTCCTCCACCGCCGTCTCCATGTCGCAAGCCATCCAGAGCGTCAACATCAAGTGTCTAGTGCCCTACACCCTCGACTTCTAGGCACACAACTACACCAAGTGGAAGACCTTGTTCTCCATGGTGCTTGGCAGATTCAATCTGCAACACCAAATCGCCAATGCCGCGTCCCATCCTAAAGATCTGAAGTGAATCAAAGAGGACCTCATGATCCTCACCTAGATCTACAACTGCATCTCTGAAGAGCTGTTCGACATGGTCATGAAGCTGACCAACCCAACTGCGTACATCGTCTGGGCCTACCTCCACAGACTCTTCTCCGGGAACAACCCTGCCCGTGCTGTACATCTTGAGGCCGAGTTCCACGGCCTCTCTCAAGGTGAGATGACTGCTACTGCGTATTGTCACAGGCTGCAACAGCTGGCGAACGCCCTCGCCGATTGCGATCAGCCCGTCGGTGAGCGGGCGCTGGTCCATCAACTGATCCGTGGCCTCAGCCCACGCTTTGCCGTCCTCAAGACTCTGCTGCCGATGCTGCCTGCCTTTCCCACCTTCATCGATGCCCGTGATCTGCTTCTCATGGAAGAGGACTCCCTCCCCGGGGCCCCTACTACACCAGCCCCTGACTCCGCCATCGTCGCATCTGGTGGCAGCACTGCATCTCATCCTGATGGCCAGCCTCGATCCTTCGCCAACGTCGATCGCGGCGGCCGGAGCGTGGCGGCCGTGGTCGCGGCGGCCGCCCCAACAGCAACAATGGCAGTCGCAGCCACCACCTCAATGGGCCACCTCAATGGGCTGAGTACCCACCGTGAGCTGCATACTGGGTTGCGCCATGGCATGCACCATGGACGGGTGCCACCGGCCCTGGCGTTCTAGGTACACGTCCTCCATCCCCGCCTATGGGACAGGCCTACTCCGCCTTGCAGCAGCCGTCCATGACACCAGCACCGCTCACCTCTCCGGCGTTCAACACTAGCGGCCTCATCCAGGCCCTTCAAGCGGCCTCACTTGGGCAACCCACCCTCACCGGTGACTGGTACATGGATAGCGGCGCCAGTGCCCACATGACAGGGGATCCAGGTACACTCTCCTCCTATTGTCGTTCATCATTGCCTAATTCATCTAATGTTGTTGTTGGAAATGGATCTTCTATCCCTGTTTTAGGTCATGGCTATGCTAATCTTTATTCTCCCATGTCAGCCTTTCACTTATATCACACTTTTCACACACCTAATCTCGTCAAAAACCTCATCTCAGTGCGTAAATTTACTCGTGATAACACTTGCTCTATTGAATTTGATCCTTTTGGTTTCTCTGTGAAGGGCCTTCGAACCAAGAAAGAAATCATGAGATCTAACAGCTCGGGTGAGCTCTATCCCTTTGGTTCATCTCCCATGGTCACAACGCCATCTGCTCTTGCTACGGTTGCAACTTCACAAGACATCTGGCATCGACGTCGAGGCCATCCTGGTCGTCAAGCTCTTTCTACTTTGATTCAAAAGTTTGATGTTCCTTGTACAAATAAAGGTGGCCATGCACATGTCTGTGATGCGTGTCAACTGGGTCGGCATGTTCGCCTTCCATTTACTGCATCATCTAGTTGCACTTATTTCCCTTTTCAAATAATACATTGTGACCTATGGACCTCACCAATTCTTAGTATCACTGGTTTTAAATATTATCTTGTGCTTGTTGATGACTTCACACACTATATGTGGACTTTCCCCTTATGTTGCAAGTCCGACACCTTCTCTACTCTCCACAATTTCTTCTCCCTTGTGCTCACTCAATTTCACATGCGCATCCAAAGCATCCAATGTGATAACGGTCGCGAATTCGAGAACACGCAGCTACGCGATTTCCTTGCCGCACGGGGTGCCACTCTCCGACTTTCCTGCCCTCACACATCGCCACAAAATGGGAAAGCTGAACGAGCCATATGCGCTATCAATGACATCCTTCGCACCCTCCTATTCCAAGCTCACATGCCAGCCAAATACTGGGTTGAAGCCCTACAAACATCAACATATCTTCTCAACAGACGTCCATCCAAACCCCTGCACCTTCTCATCCCCTACCATGCCCTCTTTCATGAAATACCTGCGTATGATCACCTAAGGGTCTTTGGATGTCTAATGCAATCCCAACCTAGCAGCCACATCATCCCATAAACTAGCACCAAGATCAAATGCTTGTGTTTTTCTATGTTACCCACAGGAGCACAAAGGTTATAGGTGCCTGCGCTTAGACACAAAGAAAATTGTTGTCTCATGCCATGTCATTTTTGATGAAGCTACCTTCCCCTTTGCTGATTCTACTTCCGTCATTCAGCCTATACAGTGACCCACCTCACCAAATCCCCATGTCTATTCTCCTGACTTTGTACCGTAGCGTATCCAAACTATCTCGTCTTCTCTGATCAAGGCTGATGCGGCACCACGGTCTCCAGTTAGCATCGCGCCTCTCAACCCAGTGTCCCTTGCCTCCCGCTCACCAGTCACACCTGCCTCTTCTCCGACACCAATGGTAACACCTGACCCTGCTTCTGACTGCTCTTCTCCCGGCTCCGCACAAACACCTGCAAATCTCATCCACCACATGCCCTCATCACGTGCCCCTCCTCCTCCACCCGAGCCTATACACACAAGGTACAAATCTGGTCTCTTCTTTCCCAAAACAATCTTCAACCTTACCACTACCACCCAAATCTCACCTATTCCTTCTAATTATCGTACTGCACTCAAAGATCCTAATTGGTTGTCACGGAACCGCCTTAACACGGAGACGGCTCGTTCCAGGATCTCCCTCGGGAGGCGACACGCGCTGTGGCACCCAATAGTACAACACATGACAGAGAAATATAATTGCAACAAGAGCATAGGTGGGGAACAGAGTTTTACATAAATCTGAAGTTATATTAAAAACCAGAGTTTTGTCAGAAGTAAATTGCTGAAGCGAATAATTCAACATTGGTTCACCAGTTCGACGAAATAGATAAGATATAATCGCCCTCTCACGACGACACACAGAGACCAACCCGGCCATAATAGGTGCCTTACCCAAGCATCGTACCAGAAAGCAAGAAACTACTCCTTGTCTTCATTCGTGCACAGCTCCCACTCAATGTTCCAGCAGTCGGGGCGCTGGCCCTCCCAGTGGAATCTTCTACCGCAGTGGCAGTCTCCGCCCTGGTCATCTGAAAACCATATAGAGCTACGCCCAGAGTAACTAATTTACTCAGCAAGACTGACCCATCAAAATGGCCAGCTACAGCCGACGCCTAGGCATGCAAAAGCTAGGGATAGGGTTTATATTGCCACAAAGCTAGCCTAGGAGTGGATCCTTGTTTTTCATGTTTTAGCACCAAGTTAAGTTGTCATGTGAAATAGTAAATTTACTGTGCACTAAAGCTATCACATGCATGGTTGCAATACAATCCGAATAATTCCAAACAGCAGTATTAAACCCAGTCATCATCTTAATGGCTTCCGACACTGTTCCGGAGCAGCGATCAAGTGGTACTCGTTACTGTGAGGGGTAGTGACTCGAATCGATTTACATCCTGCAGGAGAAACCTGCTTGCATGACCCATACGTGCTTCCTGGAAGCCGCATGGAGCAACCTTTCGCTTACGGTACTGTAGGGTCTTCCGGGTCCAGACTCCCTCGAGAAGGGTCTCCCATCGCGATGCGCCCCGTGTCGCCATCCGTGGGTGGATTGCTCCCTCCTCTCAGCCCCAGTTCCACCAAAGAAGGGAGAAGGCTATCTTCAGACCAGGCGATAGTCGTAGCTACGTCGGTTTACTGGGCCCATATCTCCAGCATGCAAACAGTACATTCAAACTTGATCCCATGGGCCGGACACGAGACGTAGCTTTAGGTGACTCGGACGGGGCTACTTCCTTGAAGACAAGTTGTCCTTCCCTTTCCACCTAGTTGCCCGTCCGGTCTTCATTGTGATTTCATCCACCCTTTCCTTCATCCGATATCATTCCCCAGTGATAATATCTTCTATCTACGAGTGGTCTCCATACCACTCGATGAGTAGTCGTCCTAATTTAAGCAGAGCGACTACCGTCCTGAGGCTAGTAATCGGGAAGGAGGATCCTACTGCACGCTAGGGTTTCAACCAACTCCTATAACTTAATGCATAGTCAAGCCTACATCCCTAGCTAATGATAGGATAAAAATTTAAAACGAGGTTAATGCACCGGGGCTTGCCTAGGTTCTGCTCCGGGTTAGCTGAAGCACCACCGGGTTCTTCTGGCTCCTGCTCCTGTCCCGTCTCCACATGATCCACTGCGTGATCTATATGATGTAAAGATGATGCTTATGAGAGAAGATTCATGGCACTTCCTCAATAAATACGTTAATGTACACTGCTACTCGTGGAAGTAAGCGGGGTGTGATGAATAGTTCAGCAATACAACGTATTGAGTGGGGCACAGGGTGAGGGCGTCTCGTGTATTTCCTTCATGGACTCCAGTATTTAATCGCGACGACGTCGCACCAAAGTAAAGTGTGTTTGTGTGTGCCCGGGGTGAAGCTACGTGAGTGATATCCATGACCAGTAGGTGCTAATTAATTAATGTTTTAGTGTGTCGAGCATAACCCTCGCAAGGTACTAAGTACCCATGAAACAGCCCTAAAGTTGAACCATATTTATTAACGGGTAATATTGCACTCGGGACATAATTTATTAAGTTGACATGGTTCTGATCATCAAATGAGCAGGTGTGATTTAATATAGTTAGATTATAGTAGGAGTGATTTAGTGCCCAAGTTTCACTCTCATGCACCAAGCCAATAATTTCAATTAATTATTATAAGGAAAACGGTATTAAATTAATTTCAGCTAATATACAGAGACTTACCCTATGAAATTTTCTAGGGAGACTAGAAACTGAAAAACCTACTTGGTGACCAAATTTCAAGATTTTATAAGCTTTCTATAATTAATTATGAATTTATGAGGGTTTTTATCATATAATTAAACCCTAAAAGTAAAACTAACATGCACTGTGATTTAGCATTTTTTCCTCTTAGTGCTAGTCCAGACAAGGCTAACAAAGTTTATCTTGCCTCAAAATTCCTATTAATCATTTTACTATGCATTTTACAATTTTATCACTTTTCTACAAATGGATTTAAACGAGAAAATCGATTTTTATTACGTGGGCCGCATCCAGCCAGCCCGACGGGCTCAAACTTGCGCGGCCCAACAGCCGAGCGCGCGCGCGGGGGCGTTCTCAGGCCAGGTGCGGCCCGAGAGCGAGGCCAGGCCCATGGCCATTGCGGCCCAGTGGCCATCCCGGTCGCTGGCCAGCTCGGCTGAGCTGAGCGCGCGCGCGGCTGCGCGGCCACGCGCGGTGGCGCAGGCACGGCGGCCGGCAGGGATGGCGGCGGCGACAGCATTGCCGGGATAACAACCGGCGGATCCCAACGGACAGGTGCCGCGCGAAAAGAGGGAAGATGGCTCACCGGGGCTAGCTCGGCGACGGCGACGTGGAGCTCCGGCGGCCGGCCACGGTGTTCTGAACGAGTGGCTGCACGGATGGAAGCCGAGTGAGGCCGGAGAGCTACGCGAGGCCAAGAGCTTGCTGCATGTCAAAGGAATTTGTTCGATGCTCACCAGGGAGTCCGGGCGACGCGGAGGAGCGGCGGTTGGAGGCGGGGAAGAAGAAGTCGATTCACGGCGGCTTGGTACGGGAGGGGGAATGTGGCTTCACGCAAAACTTGAGGACGTCGAGGCGATGCTGTGGACGTCAACGAGCACTTGGTGACGACGGCGAGGCGCCGGTGGCACGGAGCAGCTCTAGGCGGCAATGGGGGCGCGGCGAGCGAGAGAGACAGAGAGCGAGTGGGGGGGGGGAAGAAATGAGACCGTTCGGACAGGGAGGTGGAGGAACAAGGCGGATGTCCGAACGACGGGTGGGGTAGTCGATCCGTGGGCGCGGAGGACACCGAGTTGTCAGCGCCCACGCGGCGTACGGACAGGCGGGAGCACGGGGAGGCGCCGGTGTGTTTCTTTTGAGTCGCTGACAGGTGGGTCCCATAGGGAGTTTTCTTTTTCCTTTCCTTTTCCAATCCTAACAGCTGACTTCTTTTGATATTTTTGTTTGAATAAATATAGAGTTGTTAAAATCAGACCAAAAATAAAGCCGGCTCCCCATCATGTCCTGGATTTTATAAAAATACTAACTACTATCGGTTCTCATTACGATTTCATTAGAAATTTTGTGAATAGAGCTGGTTTTTGAAAATTCTACCATTTATTTGGTGCCGCTATTAATGGAATAAAAATCTGAGAAAATCCTTAAAATTCTACTTGGCCAAGACCAACATCATATATTTTCTGTAGGTATGAGTCATGTGGAAAAATCTAGACTTATAGTTCAAGTGACATTCAAATAGTGCTTAATTTGAATTCAATTTGATAAATTTTTAGTTCCAACTTTGGGGGTTAAGCTCTTGTGATTCTAAGGCGATGCCCGTGAACCCCTCATGACACTTGGAGTGTCACAGACCTCCCCTCTTAAAGAAATCTCTACCCGAGATTAAAGAATGTGATAACGGTTTATCTAAGTGGTGGCGTAGGAACTCGGGGTGGTGGCTTTGTAGGAACTCTTCGGTTTCCCAAGTGGCCTCCTTGGCGGTGTGGTTGCTCCATTGAATCTTGTAGAACTTGAGCGTCTTCTTACGCGTAACTCGTTCCTTCTCATATCGGGTTGTAATTGTCCAGTGGTCTCCAGGGGAATGTCTACTGGCGTTTTTAGACACTTCTTTAGTTGGGACACGTGGAATGTGTCATGCACTCCAGCGAGTTCCAATGGTAGTTGGAGCTGGTAGGCCACGGGTCCGCATTTCGCATTGATAGGGTAGGGACCAATATATCGAGGTGCTAACTTCCCGCGAATTCCAAACCGCTGTACACCCTTGGTGGATGACACTTGGAGGTAGACCGTATCGCCGACCCTGAATTCCAATGGGCGGCACCTTTTATCCGCATAACTTTTCTGCCTGGACTTTGCCGCACGTAAGTTTGATTGGATTTCAAGCACTTTCTGCTCAGCTTATTGCACTAGTTCCGGACCAAATATGACTCTCTCCCCTGATTCTGACCAACTCAATGGTGTGCGACAACGGCGACCGTAGAGAGCCTTGAACGGTGCCATCTTGATGCTTTCTTAATAACTATTGTTGTATGCAAATTCTACCAAGGGTAGGCATTCATCCCACTTTGTGTTGTGATTCAATACGTACGCCCTCAACATGTCTTCCAATATTTGGTTAACTCTTTCCGTCTGACCATCTGTTTGGGGGTGGTACGTGAAATCCCTAATCAACCTGGTGCCCAGTGTTTCGTGTAGCTTCTCCCAAAAGCATCCCACAAACTGGGACCCTCTATCGGATACGATAGTCTTGGGCACCCCATGCAAACACATGATTCGCTCAATGTATAGTTGCGCATATTTCTGCATTTTGAACCGTATCGACACAGGGATAAAGTGGGCGACCTTTGTCAACCTAACAACAATAACCCATATGGAGTCAAATTTGTGTGACATCAGCGGTAGGCCAATGATGAAATCCATGCTGATATCTTCCTATTTCCAGGCTGGAACACTCAAGGGTTGTAGTAGGCCTGCCTTCTTCAGATGATCGGCCTTGACTCGGCGGCAGGTATCGCACTCTACAACATAACGTGCTATTTCCCTTTTCATTCGAGTCCACCAATATTTGGATCTCAAATCATAGTACATCTTGTTGCTGCTCGGATGCATGGAGTACTTTGTAATGTGAGCCTTGTCCAGAATTTTCTTGCGGAGTTCCAGATCCTTAGGAACCACCAGTCGATCCTTGAACCATAAAACACCTTCTGCATCTTCTCGAAAGCATTGTACCCTAGCATCGCCCTCTTTTAGTCTTCTTTTGATATGTGCTATGCCTCTATCATTTTTCTGGGCTGTTGCTATTTCTTGCCGTAAGGTAGGAATTAATGCTAGGTTATAGAGGGCTCTGTGGGGTGTTACTTGAACATAATGACCATCTTGGACTTGTGGGCTGACCAGGAGGTGGTGGCAGTGAGCCTTGCGGCTTAGGACGTCAGCCACGACATTCGCTTTTCCCGGGTGGTAATGGACTTCCAACTCGTAATCCTTAATCAATTCCAACCAACGGCGCTGTCTCATGTTCAGGTGGTCTTGAGTGAAAATGTACTTCAAGCTTTTGTGGTCAGTGTATATATGAATTAAATTCCCAAGGAGGTAATGTCTCCACATCCATAAGGCCAACACCACGGCCGCTAACTCCAGGTCATGTGCGGGGTAGTTCTGCTCGTGCTTCCTCATTTGCCTTGATCCATAAGCAATAATTCTCCCATCTTGCATGAGCACGCATCCTAACCCAATACCTGAAGCGTCACAATAGACATCGAACGGTTTCCCCAGGTCCGGTTGAGCTAATACTGGGGCTGTGGTCAGGTGCTTCTTCAAGGTTCGGAAAGCACTTTCGCAGCCTTCATCCCATATGAATTTCTTATCCTTCTTAAGCAACTCGGTCATGAGCTTTGCAATTTTGGAGAAATTGGGAATGAAACGGCGGTAGTAACCAGCTAACCCCAGAAAACTGCGTATATGAGATACGGTCTTCGGTGTCTTCCAGTTCAGTACATCTCTTACCTTGCTAGGATCTACCGCTATGCCTTCTTCCGAGATAATATGGCCTAAAAATGGTACTTGCGTCAACCAAAACTTGCACTTGCTAAACTTGGCATATAGCTGGTGCTCCCTTAACCTCTGTAGTACCACACGAAGATGCTTTGCGTGTTCTTCTTCTGATTTTGAGTAGACCAGGATGTCGTCAATGAACACCACTACAAACTTGTCCAACTCTGGCATGAACACCGAGTTCATGAGATACATGAAGTGCGCCGGTGCGTTTGTCAAGCCAAATGACATCACTAAATACTCATATAGTCCGTATCGGGTAGAGAATGCTGTCTTTGGAATATCTTCCGCACGGATTTTAATTTGATGGTATCCAGACCGGAGATCGATCTTGGAGAAAACCTTAGCTCCTATCAACTGGTCAAAGAGAATGTCAATATGGGGCCGTGGGTATTTGTTCTTGACAGTCACCGCATTGAGGGGTCGGTAGTCTACACACAACCTCAAGGTCTCATCTTTCTTTTTCACAAATAATGCCGGACAACCCCAAGGTGAGGAACTTGGTCCAATGAGTCTCTTATCTAGCAGCTCCTTTAGCTGCTCCTTTAACTCAGCTAGTTCCTTAGGCGCCATTTTATATGGCCTTTTGGATATAGGTGTCGTCCCTGGCTGAAGCTCAATCTTGAACTCAACGTCCCGATCCGGTGGAAGTCCCAGGAGATCGTCAGGGAATACGTCCGGAAATTCCCTAACCACTGGAATATCCTTTATCTGCCCGGCGGTGGTGTGGTGAATGCTTGGTGCGGCTAGTTGGGGTGGTCGTATCCGGAAGCTTACGCTACCATGGGTGGGAGAGTTTAGGTGTACAGTGTAGGCGTCTATGTCCAATATAGCTTTATGTTGCCTCAGCCAAGGCATACCCAGAATAATGTCAATGTTGCACCCCTCTAAGACCATGCACTTGGTAGGGTAGACTTTTGATCCTAGGGTTATTAGGAGTTTCTCTATTTCATATAGAGCAGGGGTTTGTCCACCGGCTGATCTAATGGTGTATCGTGCTTTCATAAGGGTGCGAGGCAGCCGGTACTTATCAACGAAGAACCCACTAACAAAGCTATGTGATGCTCCTGAGTCAAACAAAACTAGTGCGGGGTGGTTTCGAATAGAGAACATACCAGCAAGGATGGGGCTGTTCTCCGGAATCTCCTCCAGGGTGGTGTTGTTCACTCGCCCAGCACGAACTGGCCCTCGGTTGTTGCGGTTGTTGTTGTTGCTGTTGTTGTTCCTTGGCGGGTTCTGGCCAGTGCTTTTCTTGGGGTGCGGGCACTCCCTCGAGAAATGCCCAAGACGACCGCAGTTGTAGCAAGGGAAAGGTCCGGTCTGAGCGTTCGGCTGCTGTGGTGGGCGAAAACCACCTTGGCTCTGCTGCTGACATGGCGCCGGGGTTCGCTGCTGTGCTGGCTGAGGCGGGTGCACAACAGGTGCCGGCACGGCGGCGGAACGGTACCTCTGTCCCGATGGGGTGGTGTACACCATGCGAAACTTCTGCGGGGGTCCACTAGATGGCCCCATAGCACTTGCGGACCGCTTCCGTTCTGCCATCACCTTGCGATACCCGTCTTCCGCGACGATGGCGTTGTTGACAAACTCAGCGAATGAGCCTCCCATGTTAAGGTTAAGGCGGTCCTGTAACTCAGCACTTAGCCCCTCCAAGAAATGGTCCTTGGGCTTGGCAGGGGTGTCAACTTGTTCTGGGGCATATAGCGCCAACCGGTTGAACTCTTCGCAGTATTCCTCGACACTGCGGTTGTCCTGCTTTTGTGCGGCGAATTCACACGCCTTCCTGCGGACGAGCCCCGCAGGGATGTAGTGGGCACGGAACCCACCTTTGAACTCGTGCCACATAATCTGCTGGTCCGCTACCACAGAGGTGACATGGTTGGCCCACCATGCCCCAGCCGCACCATGCAGTTGCTGCGCGGCGAACAATGTCTTCTGCACAGGCGTGCAGTTAAGGAGCCCAAATTTGGACTCGAGCATGCGAAGAAAATTCTCCGCCTCCATGGGCTCAGTGGTTGAGCTGAATGTGGGTGGCCTGGTGGCGAGGAAATCAGCGTAGGAGCTGCTTTGCGGTGCGCCGTCGTTGTGGCCCCTAGCATTTCGGGCCGCTAGGTTTTGCTGTGCCAGCTCCAGCATGAACTCCGCGTGCTGCTGCTGGCTCTCCATCATTGTAGCGAAAAACTGCACCATCATCTGCATGGGGTTGGGTGGCGGCAGTGGTGGTGGAGTCCCTCTTGGAGAGTCATTTTCCCTAGCCCTGGAACCTTCGGGCTGCTCTCCATGCAGCTCATTGGTATTACAGGTGCGCACCATTCTGAAATGTAAGAATAAGGATTCCAATTAGTCTCTTATCCAACATGATCATTATAGGTTACCAAATCAAATAACACAGCACACGGGGCAGCAATTTGGTAAACAACATCATTTTGATAAAAGCTGAAATTTCTAAGTTAACACCGGTCCTAGTACAAGTCAACAGTTCCATTCTACATAAACTCGGAATATGTGGCCATCGAGTTTCCAAAAGCTATTCACGCAGGTGATCCTGAAAATACAACAACCATGCGTGGAGCGTTCAAAAGCTATCCATCTACCCTGCCCTACATGTACGACCTAGTCGTGTCTATTACGACTACTACGCCCTGTCTCCGGCGGTGCCAGAGGGTCTTGGACGGTCTGCGTCTGTCGGACCGGGTGGCTCGTAGTCCACGTCGGACTCCTCGCCCACGTCCTCCTCGGGCTCCTCCTCCACGGGTGCTGCTGGCGGTGCAGCAATGGCGTCCAACTGAGCCTGGAGGTTCTGGTTCTCATGAGCCAGGGTCTCCAGGTCCTCCGCCATAAGGTCCATCTCCTGCTGGGCACTCACGAGCTGCTGCTGCAGGTGGTCGTTCTGGTTGGCCCGCTGCTGCATAATCAACCCTCGTCTATCCACCTCCTGTGCGAGAGTGTCGTGCTGCTCAGTGACCTCCAACACGCGAGTCTCACTCGCCTCAAGAGCAGCAGTCAACCGCTGAATCTCTCTCTGCTGTGCATCGACCTGTGCCTGCAGGTCGTTCCTCTGCACCCACACCTGCTCAGCATCTGCCAGCAAGATCCGGCTGCGGCTGCTAGACTCCTCATCCAAGTTGAGGAGGTACTCGGAGTAGTGAGCCACGCGGTGGTATCCCGCGTGGTACTCCGGGTAGTCGTCGCGAGAGACGCGTCTCACGCGCCTCTGCCACACCAGGTCAGCTTGGTGCCAAATGGGGATCATCTCGAACGGGGTCCCCGAGAGCGCTGCTACGTTGCGCCCACATAAGTGAGTGAGAGCCCGGTGGGGAGACTCTCTCCAGGCCCTCCCTAAGGCTCCCCGCCGTGACTGTGCTCTCCATACCCGCCAAGTCGGGGTTACACGGGTGTGGGGAGACGCTGAGATGCACCTCTGCAAAAGGCACACCATGGCGGCGAGTCTCATGCCCACGGTACGAAGGCGGCTCCTCGTAGCCCAGGGTGCGTAGCATCTCCCACAGAAGGGTGGGAAAACCACGGTGGTGTAGACCGGTGGTATATCGCCACCCGTCGTGCTGGAACAGCTCAAACCCGTGCTCGTCCATCTGGAACACAAACTCAAATAGTGAGTACTCGTTCCAAACGCAGAGGGTGCAGGCCAAAATAAAACAATATGATGTAATGAGTGATACGCAGAGTCTAACCACCGCAGGTGGTTACATATTCTAGAGGGGAATTCGGTTACTTCACAGTATGGTATGTTCTGTCCTAGGGTACAACAGCAACATCGTCGAGTTTTTAGACAATTCTATTCACGGATTTTGGACAGTAGCTAAACACTAAGTGGTAAGGTTTTTGTCGACAGAACCGGGCTACTCAAATGATTTGGTCCTAGCGCTGTCTCTGAGGTCTCAAACCCAAAATATTAAACTACCAAAGTTGTAGTACTTTTTGTAACCCTTCCAGAAAGTGCAAATACAGCCCTAGGGG
Organism: Eleusine indica; assembly: GCA_030378355.1. Lineage (NCBI taxonomy): Eukaryota > Viridiplantae > Streptophyta > Magnoliopsida > Poales > Poaceae > Eleusine > Eleusine indica. The sequence continues at coordinate 40,128,842 of CM059501.1, read as the reverse complement.
TGATCGGAGCAAGAAGTTATGGATTTTACACGATAGGTTAAAATCTGACATTTAGATTAACCCGAGTTCGACGTGCTGACTCGGACGGCCAAAATGGTATTGTCCGGAAATTTTTAAACCAAATTCTTCTTGCTGAACGTACAAAGAGTTCATTCGTGATTTCAATAAGTATTCGTTTGCATGCTTTTGACTTTCAGGTGGAAAGGTATCGATTTTTATATGAATGACCTGTTTGCTGAAATTTCAGTTTTGTGTTAATGTCGTGATGCTTTTTAATATTTTTCATGTATGCATATGATTTCGGCATGTACCTCCTCACAAAAATAAAAGTTGGCCACAAATAGGACCATACGCATAGTCGGTGGCAGACGATCTCTCAAGTCAGTCGTACACTACCTGTTTCTTACGAGAATCGTGATTCGCGTACCTGTAGAAGATTCATTCCAGAAACAATACATCAAATCAAAAGAAACGAGCCGAAAATAATCCCTTATTATTGTCCTAGGACAGGACACTGATGTTTTACGCAATCAGCCCGCGTTCAAACCATTGTGCTAGCTTCCCATGATAAAGTCCACTGGGCGGGACACATACCTGCGTTGATGATGCCGTAGATGCAGTATTTAAATAAACAACCTCCTAGAGTTAGCTTTGCCACCTGGATCATAACTATTAATAACCTATTGGGCACGTCCTCACATGTTCGTTACGGGGTTTTCAAAAATATGTCTTTGAATATTGCACTATTCCCAAGATAGCTCTGATACCACGCTGTCACGGAACCGCCTTACCACGGAGACGGCTCCATTTCAGGATCTCCCTCGGGTGGCGCCCAATAGTACAACACATGACAGAGAAATATAATTGCAACAAGAGCATAGGTGGGGAACAGAGTTTTACATAAATCCGAAGTTGTATTACAAACCAGAGTTTTGTCAGAACTAAATAGCGGAAGCGAATAGTTCAACATTGGTTCACCAGTTCGTCGAAATAGATAAGATATAATCGCCCTCTCACGGCGACACACAGAGACCAACCCGGCCATAATAGGTGCCTTGCCCAAGCACCGTACCGGCAAGCAAGGAACTACTCCTCGTCTTCATTCATGCACAGCTCCCACTCAATGTTCCAGCAGTCGGGGCGCTGGCCCTCCCAGTGGAATGTTCCACCGCAGTGGCAGTCTCCGCCCTGGTCATCTGAAAACCACATAGAGCTACGCCCTGAGTAACTAATTTACTCAGCAAGACTCACCCGTCAAAATGGCCAGCTACAGCCGACGCCTAGACATGCAAAGGCTAGGGATAGGGTTTATATTGCCACAAAGCCAGCCTAGGAGTGGATCCTTGTTTTTCATGTTTTAGCACCAAGTTAAATTGTCATGTGAAATAGTAAATTTAGTGTGCACTAAAGCTATCACAGGCATGGTTGCAATACAATCTGAATAATTCCAAACAGCAGTATTGAACCCACTCATCATCTTAATGGCTTCCGACACTGTTCCGGAGCCGCAATCAAGTGGTACTCGTTACTGTGAGGGGCAGCGACTCGAATCGATTTACATTCTGCAGGAGAAACCTGCTTGCACGACCCATACGCGCTTCCTGGAAGCCGCATGGAGCAACCTTTCGCTTATGGTACCGCAGGGTCTTCTGGGTCCAGACTCCCCCGAGAAGGGTCCCCCATTGCGATGCGCCCTGTGCCACCATCCGTGGGTGGAGTGCTCCCTCCTCTCAGCCCCAGTTCCACCAAAGAAGGGAGAAGGCTATCTTCAGACCAGGCGATAGTCGTAGCTACGTCGGTTTACTACGCCCATATCTCCAGCATGCAAATAGTACGTTCAAACTTGATCCCATGGGCTGGACACGAGGCGTAGCGTTAGGTGACTCGGACGGGGCTACCTCCTTGAAGACAAGCTGTCCTTCCCTTTCCACCTAGTTGCCCGTCCGGTCTTCATTGTGATTCCATTCACCCTTTCCTTCATCCGATATCATTCCCCAGTAGTGGTCTCCATACCACTCGATGAGTAGTCATCCTAATTTAAGCAGATCGACTACCGTCCTGAGGCTAGTAATCGGGAAGGAGGATCCTACTGCACTCTACGGTTTCAACCAACTCCTATCACTTAATGCACAGTCAAGCCTACATCCCTAGCTAGTGATAGGATAAAAATTTAAAACGGGGTTAATGCACCGAGGCTTGCATGGGTTCTTCTCCGGGTTAGCTAAAGCACCACCGGGTTCTTCTTGCTCCTGCTCCTGTCCCGTCTCCACGTGGTCCACTGCGTAATCTATATGATGTAAAGATGATGCTTATGAGATTAGATTCATGGCACTTTCTCAATAAATACGTTAATGTACACTGCTACTCATGGAAGTAAGCGGGGTGTGATGAATAGTTCAGCAATACAACGTATTGAGTGGGGCACAAGGTGAGGGCGTCTCGTGTATTTCCTTCATAGACTCCAGTATTTAATCGTGACGACGTCGCACCAAAGTAAAGTGTGTTTGTGTGTGACGGGGTGAAGCTACGTGAGTGATGTCCATGACCAGTAGGTGCTAATTAATTAATGTTTTAGTGTGTCGAGCATAACCCTCGCAAGGTACTAAGTACACGTGAAACAGCCCTAAAGTGGAACCATATTTATTAACGGGTAATATTGCACTCGGGACATAATTTATTAAGTTGACATGGTTCTGATCATCAAATAAGCAGGGGTGATTTAATATAGTTAGATTATAGTAGGAGTGATTTACTGGCCAAGTTTCACTCTCATGCACCAAGCCAATAATTTTTAATTAATTATTATAAGGAAAAAGACATTAAATTAATTTCAGCTAATATACAGAGACTTACCCTATGACATTTTCCAATGAGACTAGAAACTGAAAATCCTACTTGGTGACCAAATTTCAAGATTTTATCAGCTTTCTATAATTAATTATGAATTTATGAGGGTTTTTATCATATAATTAAACCCTAAAAGTAAAACTAACATGCACTGTGATTTAGCATTTTTCCCTATTATTGCTAGTCCAGTCAAGACTAACAAAATTTATCTTGCCTGAAAATACCTATTAATCATTTTACTATGTATTTTACAAGTTTATCACTTTTCTATAAATGGATTTAAACGAGAAAATCGATTTTTATTACGTGGGCCGCATCCAGCCAGCCCGATAGGCTGAAACTCGCGCGGCTCAACGGCCGAGCGCGTGCGCGGGGGCGTTCTCGGGCCAGGTGCGGCCTGAGAGCGAGGTCAGGCCCAAGGCCATTGCGGCCCAGTGGCCATCCCCGCCGCTGGCCAGCTCGACTAAGCCGAGCACGTGCGCGGCGGCGTGGGCACGGTGACCGGCAGGGATGGCGGCGGTGACAGCATTGCCGAGATAACAACCGGCGGGTCCCAACGGACAGGCGGCACGCGAAAAGAGGGAAGATGGCTCACCGGGGCTGGCTCGGCGATGGCGAGGCGGAGCTCCGGCGGCCGGCGACGGTGTTCTGGACGTGTGGCTGCACGGATGGAAGCCGAGTGAGGCCGGAGAGCTACGCGAGGCCAGGAGCTTGCTGCATGTCAAAGGAATTTGTTCGATGCTCACCAGGGAGTCCGGGCGACGCGGAGGAGCGGCGGTCGGAGGCGGGGAAGAAGAGGTCGATTCACGACGGCTCGGTACGGGAGGGGGAATGTGGCTTCACGCGAAGCTTGAGGACGTCGAGGCGATGCTGTGGACGTCGACGAGCACTTGGTGACGACGGCGAGGCGCCGGTGGCGCGGAGCAGCTCCAGGCGGCAATGGGGGCGCGGCGAGCGAGAGAGACAGAGAGCGAGTGGGGGGGGGGGGGAAGAAATGAGATCGTTCGGACAGGGAGGTGGGGGAACAAGGCGGATGTCCGAACGGCGGGTGGGGTAGTCAATCCGTGGGCGCGGCGAACGCCGAGTCGTCAGCGCCCACGCGGCGTACGGGCAGGCCGGAGCGTGGGGAGGCACCGGTGTGTTTCTTTTGAGTCGCTGACAGGTGGGTCCCACAGGGAGTTTTCTTTTTCCTTTCTTTTTCGAATCCTAACACCTGACTGCTTTTGATATTTTTGTTTGAATTAATCTATAGTTGCTAAAATCATACTAAAAATAAGGCAGGCTCCCCATAATGTGATGGATTTTATAAAAATACTAAGTACTATCAGTTATCATTGTGATTTAATTAGAAATTTTGTGAAGAGAGCTGGTTTTTGAAACTTCTACCATTTATTTGGGGCCTCTATTAATGGAATAAAAATCTGAGAAAATCCTTAAAATTCTACTTGGCCAAGACCAACATCATATATGTTTGGTAGGTATGAGTCATGTGGAAAAATCTAGACTTATAGTTCAAGTGACATTCAAATAGTGCTTAATTTGAATTCAATTTGATAAATTTTTAGTTCCAACTTTGGGGGTTAAGCTCTTGTGATTCTAAGGCGATGTCTGTGTACCCCTCATGACATTTGGAGTGTCACATTGGTCCAATGCAATGTTAGATGAATATAATGCTTTGATGTCCAACAATACGTGGAGTCTTGTGCCTTGTCCTGCAGGTGTCAATGTCGTAAGTGGGAAGTGTCTACCGTCACAAGTGCAACCCAGATGGTTCTCTCGCAAGATATAAGGCACGGTGGGTCGTCAGGGGCTTCTCACAAGAAGAGGGAGTGGATTATCAAGAGACGTTCAGTCCCGTCATAAAGCCAGCTACAATTCGAGTTGTGTTGAGTCTTGCTGCATCTAATGATTGGCCCATACATCAAATGGACGTGAAAAACGCCTTTCTGCATGGGGAGCTCGCTGAAACAGTATACTGCAGCCAACCTTCAGGTTTTGTTGACCCTGAACATCCCTCTTATGTTTGCAAGCTAAATAAATCTTTGTATGGCTTAAAGCAAGCACCCGCACTTGGTTTCTGAGATTCACCTCATTTCTAACATCTATTGGCTTCTATGCTTCTAAATCCGATTCCTCTCTTTTCATATACAAACACGGTCAGCAGCTTGCCTACCTTCTACTTTATGTCGATGATATCATTATCACTGCAAACACCACAGTACTACTGCATCACTTCATCACAAAGTTACAGCATGCCTTCTCTATGACCGATCTTGGACCTCTACAACACTTTCTCGGCGTCAATGTCACTCGACAACCCACTGGTCTTTTTCTTTCACAACAACAGTATGCTCAGGAGTTGTTACACCGTGCCAACCTCTCCAATTGCAACCCTTGCGCAACACCAATTGACACCAAATCCAAGCTTTCGGCTTCAGATGGCATTCTTTTACCAAATCCCACAGAGTATCGAAGCCTAGCTGGTGCTCTCCAATATCTCACCCTCACAAGACCAGATCTCACCTATGCCATCCAACAAGCATGTCTCTTCATGCATCAGCCACGGGAACCGCACATGAACCTCATCAAACGCATATTGCGTTATGTCAAGGGCACCATTCATTATGGTTTGGCAATTCACAAGTCTAAATCCAACGGCATTGTGGCATATTCCGACGCCGACTGGGCCGGCTGCCCAGATACACGGCGGTCTACATCGGGTTATTGTGCCTATGTTGGAGACAACATTGTTTCCTGGTCCTCTAAGCGACAAGTCACTGTCTCCAGGTCATCTGCTGAAGCTGAGTACAGGGAAGTAGCAAATGCCGTTGCAGAAACGTGCTGGATTCATCAACTGATGACAGAATTGAATCAACAGCCACAACGATCCACCATCGTATACTGTGATAATGTGAGTGCAACATATTTGTCAAGCAATCCAGTGCAGCATCAAAGGACGAAACACATCGAAATTGACCTCCACTTTGTCAGGGATAAAGTTTCTCTCGGTGAGGTAAAAGTATTACATGTTCCATCCAGTCTACAGTATGCAGACATATTCACTAAAGGCTTATCGACTACACTGTTTGAAGAATTCCGCTCCAGCCTACACGTTCAACCACGCCCAGGCTGAGGGGGGCTGCTAGACAGAAGATTCTTCGGCATCTACGGTGCCATGCAAATCCTCCGCAACGTCCTTGCGGCATTCCCGTCGCCCACTCTCCGAACCTGATGGATTGGCAACTGACTCAACGCACACATCGCCTCACCTCCTGTAGAATAGTTCAGCGCCATGCGCTCATGTATAGTCTATATATAGACGCTGTGATCCTCAGTGTAATCTATCCATAATACGTGAATATAATTCACTTACAGGAAGCAATAGTGAGCCATGCGTCGTCGGCATCCTTGTTGAGGCAACCTGCCAAGCTGCTGGCGGACAGGTGGGGTGTGCAATTGTGCACTCGCTGAGGACTGCGCCTTTCTTTCTCCCACCACCAGCGCACTCCCGTATCGACGTCTGCTACCTGTTCAACGGAATGTCTTCAAGGAAAAGGTGCAACCGAGCGGTGGTGCAGGCGGGTGCCAGCGCCGAAGGAATAGACGCTCTCCCGGAAGGCCTCCTCAACCACATACTTGGCTTTATGGATGCGCGGCAGGCTGTGCAGACGTGTGTCCTCGCCCCGGCGGTGGCACCACCTTTGGAAGTCTGCCACGGCCGTGGGCATAAGCACGACTAACCCTGAAGAAATTCTGAGTTTCATGGAACATCTTCTGCTGCTGCGCGGAGGCTCGCAGTTTGACGTGTTCAGTCTTGGGTTTCATGAGTTCGAGGATAGCCATGTGCCACATGTGAAGCTTTGGATTAGGCATGCGTTGCTGTGCAAAGTTCAGGAACTCAAATTCGGATGCATCAGTAGATCCTTTCCATTAGATGACCTACCTCTTGTCTCGCAGCACTTAGGGATTCTACGTCTCATCAATGTAGTATTGATGAACAAATTATGTGACTTCTCCGGTTGTCCGTCACTGGAACATATTGAAATTTTTTCCTGCGTATTGCCCTGTGTCAAGAAAATCTCGTCCCTGTCTGTCAAACACTTGAGCATGAAATATTGTATGTTCAACGGAAACTAAGGGGTCCGAACTCGTATATGTGCCCCGAGTCTTGTTTCGCTGATACTAGATGTTAAGGAATGCCGAGGTGAAGAGCTTTGCAGGACGCCTGTTCCTGACAACATGCCATCACTACGGGATGCATTTGTGACACTTGCTCAGAAGAATGCAGACTGTTGTACTCATGCTGATGAGTCTGGGAATTGCAGTAACGTGAATTGTAACTCGTGTTATGGCATTGAACATGACAATAACTGCCTACTTTTGGAAGGATTATCTGAAGCCGAGAATCTGAAATAGATGGCAGAATCTAAAATGGTATGTTTACCATTCTGTCCATAACACCATTGCATTGTTGCTATTTTTGTTGTAGTGTGTTGTTCACTTTTTGCATGCATCGCTACCAGCTAGTTGATCATTTTTCTGTTTGTATCTTGTCTTAGTTTGTTTTCAAAAGGGATTTGAAGCAGTGCCCTACATTTAGCAAGTCAAAAGGGATTTGAAGCAGTGCCCTACATTTAGCAAGTTTCTCGCACTAACTTGCATTATTAAACATGCACCGGTTCTAGAAAGGCTCACACTGCAACTTTTTTCTGAGGTATATATTTTCTAAATTACAATCATTGCATTATTATGTAATTTTTAAAATATATTAATCTTAGTGGATTCTTTTTTTATGACAGGGGCTGAAACATAAATTGAGAATCAAAGGAAGCCGAAATCCAATGGAGTTGTCAGCTGCAACAGAGCATTGGAAGACTATTGAAATCAAATGTGAAGTGATTGATGAGAGAATCATCAAAGTCGTGAGGTTCCTGAGCATTTTTGATATACGTAAGCTAACTAGCAACAATTTTTATGGCTTTCTTTTTTATTATTTCTAAGAATTTGATTTATCTCAAATCTTTGTTGTTCTTCTAAACAACTACTGATAAAGTGCACTCACACTGCTGTATCAGCTTCCAGCTGCCAGGCCACAATTGTGCCTTATGGTGCCTTGCTCTACTCTTTCTTGTTGCTTTGTTTTAGATACAAAATTGGTTATGTATAAGTAGTTAAGTACTTAAGTTACATATAAGTAGTTTATTTGAAAACTAACGAGTGCACATATACATAGGAACTTCATAGCAGTATGACAGTTAATGAGTAATTGGGAGAACTGTGATCCCAATAGATATAGGCAATTAGATGCCCATATATTTGTATACGCTATGTATGTAGCACTCTATCTGAATTTTTTCTTTAAATCTCTATTCATTTATATATAATATTTATACAATTGGTGCACTCTATGTGTGCTTTGTATTCGTTGTATTCCTTCCTCTTCTTATTGTAGCTTCCATTCTTGTTGCAACCATCTGTGAAATATTTGTAACTATGTAGGCACTGACATAGCTTCAATACTGCATATTAAATTACATGTCCAATTTGTCTTTTATTCTACATGTTTAGAGTTTATAGAGTGATGCAAATAGCTAGTATTGTCATATCCCAACTTCATTTGTTTTTTCTTTGTTCACTTGTTGGCTTCTATGTCCTTATTATTGTAGAATTCCATATTAGGGTTCATTTGATTCATAGAGCGAGTACATGCTAGTAGGCTACTCCTTTTTTTTTTGGATCATCTATTAGGCTAATCCTGACAGGATTTCATTCTCAATGAATGATTTATTTAAGTTTCAATTATGTATATTCTAATTTAACATATATCCTTAATTATATCTGTCTCATCAGAAAAGTGTTTTCAAGCCATGTCCATATGCCTCTTTTTTTTTTCAATTTATCGATTGACAGAAGGACTGTGTTTTTCTTTCATAATTTCACAGGTTTCAGCTTAGAAGAAGTGGAGATTTTGGAGGAAGAAGAGATTCTAGAAGAATTGGAGATTTCGGAGGAAGAAGAGATTCCGGACAAAGTGGAGATTTTGGAGTAGAATTTGGAGTCACAAGGATTTATTCAATCTTTTCTTACGCAGGATAAAAAGGAACCCCTTAAAATCTGTAGTCGCTAGTTAGATCATCTTCCTGGGAGACTTTTCAGCTTTCTTGGCATTTAAGATGACAACTCTTCCATTCTTGTTTAGGACGCCGTTTATGTGTAATGACATATCAGTACAGAGGCTTAGTCTTCAGTAGCTATCTGCTATTAAAAACTCTGAAGAGAATTGCTGAATTGTGTAGTATCCTGATCATATCTTTCATAAATTATCTATGCCTAAAGCATCTTTAAAATCGGTCTTTGTGGAGTGAGTTTAATTATGAAATAAAAACTGCCACTTCCTGAGAAACCTAAAAGGTGATGAGCAAAAACCTTAATAATCTGACATAGACATGCTGACGCCATCAATGGTAACACAAAATTGGGGTTAGCTGATACGTGAGCCCACATGTTGTTCAAAAGATTTACGGGTCTTTGTTGGTTGCACATAAAATGTGTCCAACATGCAAAACCTCACGGGTCAGCCCACTTGCATCCCTAAGTAGCAGTAACTATTTCAAAGTTTTGAGGTAATATTATTCCATCAATTTATTAAATGAGGTTGATTTGTAAGCATGAACTAGGCAGTGTAGGAGTCGATGGGAGTTTTTATTTTCTGGCTTAGCCACCCCGGTTCATTTTCAAGAGGGGCTCCAGCCGGCACTTTTTCTTTGAAAAGGGAATAAATTATATGACTTATCCAGTTGCCTGTCACTTGAACATGTCGATATTTGGTCTTACTGCTAGAATTTTAATTTGTATGATGGTTTATTTGATTCATATAATGAGCAAGTCATTTGATGACTTGGCAATAGAGATGGGGGGGGGGGGTTATCTAGGTGAAACCGGGTGTAGCTGATTAACAAGACTTTAAACATTACGACATTGGCATGGGAGAAGAGTCTTGTTTCATCTTATAACCACTCAATGAAACAAAAAGAATTTATAAGTCATGGTTTGTGAAACTCCAAAACGAAACTACGCCATAGGAAGGGTTGTTTCATTTATTGTTTCTGAACATTATGGATGAGACACTGCTGGTAACAACAAAATGAAACCTCCTATTGGGAATAGCATCAATCAATGTTTCATGTTTGTATAGGAAAAGGCCAGATAGTGATGCTAAAACTTGTTTGAAGTATATTTATTCTAATATAACATTTGTCCCTGAATAATATTTTTTTTGTCTCCCCAGAAGAGTTTTCTCAAGCCATGTCCATATGCCTATTTTTCTTTCATTAATCAATTGGTACATAGACCATACTGTGCCTTTCATAGTTGTACAGATTTCAGCTTAGAAGAAGTGGAGATTTGGAAGGAGCTTTATTTCACATGTTTGTTGTCTCTAATGCACGACAGAGGACACAGGAGTCTCTGAAGGTTTCTTTGCTTAAGATGATAAAGACTCTTCCAATCCTGTTTAGGGTGTCCTTTGAGAGTAATTTGATCCATATGCTGGAGCATACATATATCCGGGCATGCCATATTTGAGTACCATACTGGAGGAGGCTTAATGTTCACTAGCTACCTGCTATTGAAGACTCTAAAGAGAATTGCTGACACCTAGTTCTATATTGTTGGTTGATAATATGAAATTGCTGCTTTTGTTTGTAATTCGTCATTAGATTTCGTTTATCTTTATTTGATTGACACCCTGAAGCTGGCCTCCAACTCCAATCCACTTGGCCGTGTGATATGAAAAATTTTTAGTTCCCTGTAATTGTGAGCAGGTCGGGTCTTTGGCAGCCTCAGACGTTTCATCACAAGAAGTTGAAAATTTTCTGCAAATTTTTTTTGTTGAATTGATTTCTGCAAATTCTTGCGCACACTTGTTCAATTTAATGCCCCGTTCAGTCGAGAAGGGAGACTTTCCACTCTCTGCAATAGGCTAGGGTGCCAGTTTTGCAATGGAAAAGCGTCGTGCCTAATCCGAATACGATACCAAATGTTTGAATCGCAAACCAGATGGGTGAGACACATCTGTAAGGCGAATAGTCCTCAATCCACGTCGGCTACCGAGGAGTCATACCGAAAATGGCGACGCCTACGCCCTCATCGCCGACGTCCTTTGTGACTACTGCACTCTGCACCCGACCATTCTCCGAGGTCGACGTGCGCGTCATGCACCAGCTGCTAAGCGGCGCCAAGGCCATGGCCGAGCGTGGCATCGTCCACGCGGAACATTAAACCCCGTCAACATCCTCTTCTTCGGAGACCGCTGCGTTCATGCACCGCGACATCAATGCAAGAACATCATCTTCTTCAGAGACAGTGCACTATGGGATGCCCGCCCTTTACTGAGTGCGAATGGAGAGGATCGTTCCAAGCTTTTTCAAGCGTGCTGAAGCTCACCAATAAGTCTCTTCCAAGATTCGTTGCACCAGGGTCACCGGTTGCAGGGCTTCGAACCTGAAAACACAATTATTCCTCTCTTTCTAAAGGGACCAAGCCACCAAGATAACCAACGAATCAAACCCTGCCTTTCGGGCTTTAGCGACCTTCTTGTGCAAACTTAACCACCAAGAGATGAATGGGGAGTTTCCATCCGGTGATCAATTTGCTAGGTTTAGCCGACGCAAAACCCTGTACCAAGCCTCTCAGCTGTGAGAGTAACCCACCATGAGGTGGCCAAGAGTCCCATTCTCCTAGGCACATAGTGCACAGATATCGTCATATTAAAGGTTATGGAGGTAGATACGATCACAAGTCCAGACCCACCCATGCAACACGAGCCAAAAGAAGAGACCACACTTGTTGGGTGCGTGGACATTCTAGAGTATCCAGGCACCCAACACCTTCGACTATGTGAGGAAGAATGCATTATATGCACTAGCTGACGAGAAGTTCCCATCAAGGGACAATCTTGACCTCTCAAAGGGCAGCCAACAGAAGAGCATCCCAGACCCTGAGTACTCTATGATTGTCTACATCTGTAAAAGTATGGTGAATAGTCCTTAGTCCATGTAGGCTACCGAGGTGCCATACCAAAAATGGTAACGCCTACGCCCACGACGCCGACGTCCTCTGTGACTACTGCACCCGACCATTCTCCGAGGTCGACATGCGCGTCATGCACCAGCTGCTAAGTGGCGCCAAGGCCATGGCCGAGCGTGGCATCATGCACGGGGAACATTAAACCCTGTCCACATCCTCTTTTTCAGAGACCACAACATTCATGCACCACGACATCAATGCAAGCACATCATCTTCTTGGGAGATAGTGCACAACGGGATGCTCACCCTTTGCCGAGTGCAAATGCACTCGGCAAAAACACATATACAGTCAACGAACCCTTTGCCGAGTGTAACACTCGACAAAGAGGGCACAATGAATCTCCATCGGCGAAGGGCTATTTGTCGAGAGCCGAAAGTCGACCACTCAGCAAAGGCTTCGTTGAGCGCTGCTAGGACACTCGGCAAAAAAGGGTGCCCTTAACAAGGATGATGGCGTCTGCTCCCTCTTTGTCGAGTGCCTGATGTCGGGCACTCGGCAAACCTTTACTATGTGTCAAGTGCCACTTGTCGGGTACATGGTACATTGTTGAGCAGTTAGGATAAAAAAAGCTAAAACTTCTTTTTACCTGGTGGTTCATGCCTAAACGTTTTTTTTACCATGTGGTTCATGCCTAAACCATGTTGGTTCATGCCTAAATTGACGAGCAATTAGGATAAAACTATTTTTTACCATGTAGTTCATGCCTAAATGTTTTTTTACCAAGTGGTTCATTCCTAAACTATATTGGTTCATGCCTAAATTGTTGAGCAATTAGGATAATTTTTTTTATCTTGTTGTTCACCTACTTGGCAATGGCATCCTGAATTTCTTGCTATAATTAGCAAAAAAAAATTCATACCGACGGTGAGGTCGTGATGCGTGGAGGAGGGGAGCAGGGAGGACGACAGTGGTGTCAGGGGCCGGGCGTCAGGGGCCGGGGCATTGGGTGCCCAGCGGATGAAGCGGCAATGAGCGGCGGCCGGGTCGTCGGGGGTCGACGGCTAGGCGCGTGGCATCGGAGGGCCTCGGGCGGGGGCGGGGGTGGCTCCGACGGGTGGCGGCATCGGTGGTAGGTGGCGGCGGTAGTGTGTGTGCTTGTGTGTCTAGCGCGCGTGTTTGGTCGGGTTGGTCGCACCGCGCGCTGCACTAAGTCAACGAAAAGAAGGGTTTGCCGAGTGCCCTGGATCTAGGCACTCAGCAAAGTTTAGGTTTGCCGAGTGCCCAGGTCCAGGGCACTCAGTAACAAGTTTAATTTTCCATTTTTACTAAACTCTTTAGTAATGTTTTTTATTAAACTTTTAAGAAAAGAACTTGTTACCTGTAGGTAACATTGCTTGTTTATTACTTTTACAAATTTTAATCTATTATTTTATGTAGTTATATCTTGTTTCTGATTATATATTATTTTTAGAGTAAAATACATTGCCGGTCCCTAAACTTGTCTTGAAGTGTCATTTAGGTCGCTAAACTCTTAATATGCATATCTTGGTCCTTAATCTTTCTAAAGTGTGTCATCTAGGTCCAAAGTACCGAAAATACCCCTTATATGCTGACATGCCTCTTATTATTCATGGATTTTCCTTTTATTTTTCTATGATTATATCATGTAGTTCATTAGAATGAATTGCGGTAGCACAGTTAACTTAGAAAAAATATCCATTGTATGCTGACATGCCTTGTTTTATTCATGGATTCTAGTCTTATTTTCTATGACTGTACCATGTGGCATTAAAAAACAAAAGTTCATTAGAATAAATTACGGTAGCATAGTTAATTTAGGAGAAAAAATATCCATTGTATGCTGACATGCTTTCTTTTATTCATGGCTTTCTATCTTATTATCTATGATTATACCATGTTATGGTAAAAAAACAAAGGTTTATTAGAATGAATTATGATAGCAGAGTTAATTTGTGGAGAGAAAGTTTAAGAAAAATCATGCTAGTTTATCACCCAAGTCATAAATCAGAGGGGTATTTCAGTACTTTGGACCTAGATAACACATTTTAATAAGTTTAGATACCCAAATATGCATTTTGAGAGTTTAGGGACCTAAATGACACCCTGAGACAAGTTTAAGGACCGCTTGTGCACTTGACTCTTATTTATAACATTGTTAATTGTAGTTAACATCTTAAAAATATTAAACATATCTTAAAAATTACTGAATTAAGATATGTAACATTTTATGCTGTCTATTATTTATAAAAAAGTTCCTAAGTCAATTTCAATTTCTACAATTAGTTGCACAACAGATCCAAGAAGACCACTCTCAACTCTCCCATTCTTCTCGAGAGCTTCTTCAATTTGTGAACACCATACGTGACAAAGTACTATAAATACACTAACTATTTAGCATAGCCTCCACATATGATAACACGACACCTCGACAAGTTTCAAGATTTTTAGACATTATTTAATTTTTATAAAATTCTAAAATGATTTGATCGTACGTTAGTAGTAATATTTCATGTTCAAAAACTTTGAAATTTTGTCCCAACTACTACACAAGACCTTAATGTGGACTCAATAATACGAATATGATCTTTCTACTCACTTTATTTAGGTTTTTAAATAAGGTATAGTTCAATTTTCATTTCAACGGGAAAATACCAAGAAAATACATAATTGTATTAAATATTAAAGGTAAATAAAAAATACCAAACTTGACAAATGATTATTACATAATGTATGAAAACATTAAAAAATAAATAAAAGTTTAATTGGTGGAAGAAAAAAAATGTTTGCCGAGTGCTGCCCTACGCACTCGACAAAGATTTGTATTTACCGAGTGCTTCACGCCTGGCACTCGGCAAACGTGTAACAGCGCGGGCACCATACCAACAGGGACGACCAAGGACGTTGAATAGGACTCTCTTTTCCGAGGGTAAAGTTTTACCAAGGGCTTTTTCTAGTTTGTCGAGTGCCAGCACTGAAGCGCTCGGTAAACGATGTGGTTGTACCATGCATTTTTCTTTTGTCGAGTGTCGACTCTCGGCAAAGAGGGCATGGCGTTTGGGCCCTCGGCAAATATGCTCTTTGCTGAGTTCCGGATGGAATGCACTTGGCAAACTTTTCCGCACACGGTAAACGACCGGTTTCCTAGTGGTGGCGGTGTTATGATCTCCGATTTCAGCGTGGCAAAGCACGTGGGCGACGAGGACCCGGCAATCCAGTTTGCAGAACGAATGGATACATGGCGCGCATCAGAGGTGTTGCTTGAGAACGTGGGCCATGACACGCAGGTGAGCTCCTCACCGGCGGCAAGATCGTTCGTGGGGAAGGGACAATAAGCCCGACCAGCCCTGGACAAGGTCTTGGACGTTTTCTTGGCGTGCCTGGCAATTATGTTCATGGTTCGTGGATATATACCAATGTTGATGATGTTATTATGACTACAATTTCAAAGATTGCCGGCGTGATCACGTCGTTGTGGCTGGTTTGGCAGATGCATGGCGATGTCATCGCTAGGATCGCTTAGTGCCCAAGCAATTATGTTCATGATTCGTGGATATATACCAATGTCGATGATGTTATTATGACTACAATTTCAAAGATTGCCTGCGTGATCACGTCGTTGTGGCTGGTTTGGCAGATGCATGGCGATGTCATCGCTAGGATCGCTTAGTACCCAAGGCATTGGACGTCATCGCTAGGATCCAGTACCAAAAATCTGATGTTTGCCTATTGTTTGAAACTTTGTCAAGTGTATTCTGTCGGACACTCGACAAATAGATCTTTGCCGAGTGCCAAAAACCAAAACACTCGACAAATAAAAATACTCAACAAAAATAGTATTTGTCGAGTGCAACGCAGAAAACACTCGGCAAACTTGTTTGTATGTCGAGTGTTTTTTTTGGCACTCGACAAACATGATCTTTGCTGAGGGTTTTTTTTCTAATATTCAATAAAGACCTTGTTTGTCGAGTGTTTTTCATTCGGCACTCAACAAAGATTAATTTAAACTTTATTTTAAAACCGTAAATTATTCAAATCAAAAAATTTAAACTACAAAGTTATTTAACTTCTAGAGATCTACAACTCTTATTTTTATTATTAGTTTATTACTCAAATTAATCTACAACATTGTTCATAAAATCTATATATTTCATATAGTTGTATGAAACTATAAGAGAGACATATAAGATTTGTAAACAATGTTACTATCACTTATTCCCTGCGTCCCAATTTACTTGTCGTTCCGGAGATGTTATTTGTTGTCCAGGTTTATTGAACATTCTCTGAACATGAACATACATGTTGTTCAGATTCAGATAATGTTCAATGAATCTGATCAAAATCGAGAATGCCAAGTAATTTGGGACAGAGGAAGTATGTCGAATGAACGAATAACCAAAACAAAAGTTAACTTGAGAAATTAGACAACTTTGTAATTTAACACTTTTTATTTAAATTAACTTTATCAACAGAAATTAGAAGGACTTTGCCGACTGTATTATATTTTGCACTCGGTGAGTGTATTATATTTTGCACTCAGTAAACACAGTCTTTCTCCGTCCGACAAAATACACTCGGCAAAAAGGTAAAATATAAAAAGAGTAAAAACGGAGTATAGTCATAAATGAATGTGTGATGTAGTGATAAGGGACTATACACACGAGTTCAAATCCCTTACCACTACACCGCGTAGCGCTCGAACCAATGCCGTGAATTGTGATGGGTGGGCGGGCAGGGTTCTTTTTTTTTGCTATTTTGTTGTTGTTGTTTTTTCAATTTACATTTTGCAGTGCGAGGCTTTGTCGAGTGTATTTTGACCCTCGGCAAAGCTTTTGTCGAGTGCGTGATGGAAACACTCGACGAAGAGTGCTATTTGCCGAGCGCTTTGTCGACACTTTGTTTGTCGAGTGCTATTTGCCGAGTGTATTTAGGACTTTGTCGAGTATTTCTGACACTTGGCAAAGACCGGGATCCGGTAGTGATCGCTTAGTGCCCAAGGCATTTGGACAAGTGATTGTCATATGATTAGCGTATGTATTCGGACATTATTACGCCATGCGTGGCATTTGAATCAAAATCAATTATTTCACGATAAAGGCAAGTACAACGGTATAGACTTATAGAACGTCTCATGTATGACACGTCATCTTGAGATGTTCAATCAGACCACATGTATAACGGGTTGTTGTTTTAGTTATCTTGTAGTAATTTTTCAATCTTTTAATTTATAGATAAAAATAGGAATATTTATAAGCTGTATGATTACAACTCGTATAATGGTATATAAGTCATCTCATACTCTTAAATTTTAGCATATGAGGTGGTTTCTTTGCGAAACAACCGTTTCTTTCTCACACCATCCTCTTGCTCTTTCACATCATTAAAAACTCTATGTGACACTGCATAAGATGACTTATAAGACGGACTATGTGTAGCATTCTACCCTCGTTAAAAACTAGCATATCGTGTGTGTATTTTGCTAACTATTAATAATTAATATCAACTTCTCCAACGGCACTTCAAGAACCAGGCGCCCCTCAATATTTTTAGAAAAAAAATGAAAAATCTACGCCCCAAATCTGTCTTTCTTCTCCGACGAGCATGCTCGCTCTAATTATCAGAACAACACTCTCCCAAACTCCGCAGCAAGCTACAATTAAAAGGGGCAAAAGAAATGTGCTCATCCTTGTCGGCGGTGCTGGTAGTCTCCTCCGCCTCCGATGTCCTCTGGGACCTCGCGAGGTGGAGGAGACCGCTGGTTTTTCTTGCCGATTGGTGGTAGGTTAAGTCCTAGGATGTTTAGGGTTTCAGATTTGAGGTGGCACGGACAAAGCCATGGTGCCAGCGTCATGGTGGAATAAGTTCTCTCGGACTCTACATTATCCCCCTGGTGCTCTACTCTGGTGCCGGCGATTTCTGTATAGGAGTCCGTTGACGGTGACTCATTGCTCAGTTCTGGAGTTGAGTTCGTCGTTGACTTGTTGTGTTGTAGAAAATAAAGGCAGCTACAGGTCTGGCGAAGATTGGAGGATGGTTCCAGCTCAATCTCCCAACGGAGATATTTATCATTAGTGGCGAGTCTGGACTAAGATCGACGGAGCTCTGGGCGCGGTATGGGCTAATGCACAACCAGCTATGGCTCAATCTTGTCAATGCGAACTAGTGTCTATTTTGGCTCATCTTAAAGCCTTCGTGCGATTGGAGTTCCTCTTGATGTCGAGATGGTGCCGGCAGATTCCGACGATGATCCAACCTCGCCCCATCTCCAAGCCGCATCCATGCTCACTCTAGCCTGCTCTCCCCCGCCCAAATGTGGCACCTCCACCTTTAAATCAGCCCCTAGGTCTGACAGGAGATATTTGCTATTTTTCCTACGATAAGAATGGGCTTCGCCCACATGCCCACATAACATTGGGCTTCGTTAAAATGCCCATTGAAATATGGATGAACCAGAAAAATGCCCAGCAAAACCTTTTTGGTCCAAATTACCTTGTCCTTCTCCTTACTCGCGTTCAACGTGATTCTGCCTCCCAGGTCGTGCTTGTCGCAGCAGCTCGCCTTGGCAGCCACGGCCCCACCTCGCTGCGCCATTGGAGCCCTGCCCGCCCGGGCTCGACGTAGGCCACCATGGCTCTGCCTCCCCTGGTCGTCGAAGCCCTTCGTGCCCGCGCTCGCCCCGGCTACCACGGCCCCGCCTTTTCGTGCCGCCCGGCCTCCGTGAACCCGCCACTCCACGCCGCCACGCTTGCCTCTACGGCCATGCCTCCCTGAGACCTCGCATGCCGTTGGCCGCCATGAACCTGCCACTCCGCGCCACCATGCTCACCGTTGTAGACCTGCCTCCCCGCGCGCCGCTGGCCGCCGTGGCCCCGCCTTGAGCTTGCTAATGGGGAGGTGTTGGTCGTAGTTACACACCCACTTATATATTGCAAGAGGATGGTGTATAGTTGTAGCATATTTTTCCTTAGAGTATTCCAAGGTTTATTCTAATCCATAGAGACCAGTGAGAATTAAGCAAAGTAATTAACCAAAGATCTAATTAAGCTTCTAAAGATGAGGTTGTTTTATCGGTAAGCTGAAGGTGTGCCTGTTGGCGCATCACTATGCCGATCAGCACGAAGGCTTTTTATGTGAAGGCTGTTTTTTAATTCGTAGAGTGGCTTAAAGAAAGCTTGTTTAGTGATGAGTTTAACCAGATAAGCTACTAGCTGAGATCCGAACCACGAACTGCATCATAAATGGGATTACTTAGTACAAGAAGCTGAAGATGGATGATGGTGAAACTTTTCCGGTCTCCTACCACAAGCAGTCGCGTTAATCGGTCTACACCTTCTACTCTACACATACCTCCTACCATGCATAAGCAGTGATACATGCAACTCTGATTCATACAAGA
The DNA here is from genome assembly GCA_030378355.1 of Eleusine indica. Taxonomy (NCBI): domain Eukaryota; kingdom Viridiplantae; phylum Streptophyta; class Magnoliopsida; order Poales; family Poaceae; genus Eleusine; species Eleusine indica. The sequence goes on along the minus strand of CM059501.1, from coordinate 40,109,553 downwards.
TCCGGAGTACTACCCTAATCATCATGGTTAAGATAACATCTAGGTATTAGCCTATGTATTAAGTAAGATTAAGCACATATAAGATAATCAAATCCAAGTGATCAAGTAACCAATACCATTCATCAACATACTAGATATTACTTCAATATGATACATAGTACAAGATTCATCACCATCTAGTAGGTCTACCTTGATGGATCACCTCAAGCACCAGTGATTCTTAACACTCCAAGCCTATGAACTTGCGATCATCGACTTGGCTAGGTTAGCCAAGCTAATCCTACCAACTAAAGATGTGAAGAACGAGGCAAAGCCTTGGTGGCTCTGAACTCATAAAAACTATTGACACTCGACGGCGTCTGTCTTGCTTTAAGGTTTACGAGTATTTATACAGGCATAACTCAGGATAGAGTCGGTTTCTTGGGAAAAGGGCCATGTGCCGATCCGCATGGCGAACGTGCCAATCGACACACTCTGTGGCTGGCCCGATCTCTCTTCTAAGTCTGTTCTCAAGTCTTCTGTAGCTTCCATGTGGGTCCTCTCATCAGGTTCTTCGAAGTAAAGTCTTGTATTGCACGTTTGAGTTCTTGAAGTTTCCTTTTATCTCTTCACGAATCATATGTCCAAGATTTGTGTGAATATCTTCCTTCTAGAGGGTCCCGAGGAGTGGGCCAGTCTTGATCAACCCGAATCACCCTTTGTGTCGATCGACACGGAGGTCGTGCCGGTGGGCACCTGGGCCTTCTCTACTATATTTCACCTCTTCAAGGGCCAAGTCCACTAGAAATGTCCCAAATTGTCTTCTTTTCAGCTGTTTCTAAAATAAATCTCTAGAACGACAATTGTACAAATATTCTACCATTTTCAAGGATTAATGGCCTATAATAGTGATATTTAAGCTCTAAACAGGACACTTTTTAGGTATAAAACGGCACACTAACTAGCATCAACAGCTTCTCCACACTTAGATCTTTGTTCGTCCCTGAGCAAAGTTAAGACTGAAAATCAGTCTACATATAGTCATGTCAATCATAGAAGCATTTCAAATATACGCAAAAATTGAGCACTTAATCATTATAGTATAAGATCAAATTATTTATTCAACAACCATTCAAGATATGGGTATTATTCTTGAATACACTCCCCAAAGCTAGTCTTAAAATTATTCAACGTAGTGATTAAAAACTTTCCATGTATGTAAATCGTCACTTAAAAGTACATCATGTGCAAAAGAACTATCCCTATCAAATGATCAAATAAACAACTCAACTCCCAGATCACTCATCCTAACATCTATCTCAATGCAAAATATTTTATGTCTAAGGCAATATGAGTAACTAGGCGAGGAAATTCAAGGAATAGACATAGATTCACAATATATTGTAAAATTAAGAAGTAACTCTTATTGAAATTATCGAGACTTGTCAGAAGGGCCTTGTTGGAATTAATCACTTAAGAAAGAGACTCACACCTTTAGATAAGTGGACATGTGCAAAGGCTAAAATTGATCTGAGGAATTTTCAGAAATTTTTCCATTATTAGATTGCACATGGTTGGAAGATAGGAATTCTTGGTTAAGAGTAGCAATACTTTATCACTAATTTGTGCTCAACAAGCTCAATTATCACTAATGCTTCTCAAGACAATCATATATACAAACACCATATTTTGAAATAGAGCATAAAAATCACCATTGTATTAATCATGAAGCTTAAATCATATGATGAGGATGATAACTAAACTTCCTATTAACTTAAAAACAAACTACTACTAACACACTTGCATAAATAAAGCACACTTAAGAACAAAACACACCTGATACATGGTTTTCCAACTCGCTCACGGACACATAATCAAATAAATGAAAAAGGCACATAAAAGGGAAAAGAAAACGCAAACTGGGAAACCGATACAAGTTTCACTAGTACCCAACACATCACTTGAATGGTGGTGCCGGCGGGTAATCAAAGCCATAGTACCCCGCCTTCAGCCGCTTGAACTCCTCCACCATCAAGTCAGTTCTGTATCTCGCTCGGCAAGTTGTTGATGTGGTCAACGTACTGCACGTTGTTGTCAATGTACTGATGCATGGGACTGAAATTGAATCCTCCTGGACCTGCAGGTGCAATGTGGGGCGCCTCCCTAGGATAATGAGGATAAACCGGAGGCATCCTTGCATACCTAGTGTCTGCGCCTATCGGCACAGCGATCGTGCCGATCAGCACACTGTCCCAGTGTGAGGTCTGGCTAGGGGTAGCTCCCTCAAAGCCCCAACTACTCTAGCCCTCTACTGCTGCACTTGCTGTCGCTCGATCAAGGATCTCCTTCTTCCCGCGCTTGCTCTTCCCAATCCTGCGGCTCTCGCGGAGATCGACCTCGAGCCAATTGCCACCATGAAGCTTGTGTAGCAGAAAAAGGTCGAGGTTGGTGCAAAGGTAGGGGAATGTCAGTGCTGCACACGGTGTAGCCATGCCTCGCACTGCCCGTGATGGTGTTGGCTCTTGTCATGGAGGCGTTGACGAGACCGGTTTCACCCACAGTGCTAGATCCATGATGAGGTCATCGCCAGTTGCTTGAAGATCATGGTTTGGAGGTAGCCTCCAAAGGCTAACCTCCCCGTCGAGTTGTTCCTCTAGCAAAACCAACTCGACACCATCACCGAGACCAGGTTGCATAGGCATGGACTTATAATTGTGTTGTATAGCTAGTGCAAGTCCATGTCAGAGACGTTGGTGCAGTTAACCTGTCCCATTGTGCAAGTGACTATTCATCACTGCAGGATATGGATCATGGGGTTCTTGATATGCCCCCTCTTGCACTGCTCCTGGTCGGGCGATGCAGAGCCAGAACACATCAAGCTCCTCCTTTTTCACGTTGTTGTGCATGGGGGCCTCTCCATCAAAGCCAAAGAGTGTTGTAAGCTCTATGACTCCCATGGAGTAAGGCGTGTCCCATATACGGAAGTTGATCACCTCGCTCCCCTCGTCACCTGTGCTGAGTTGCATCATGGTGGCGCACTCGATGATGAGGTTGAGGGAGAAGCCAGTGCCCTGCTCATGGAAGAGTACCCGTCCTGAATTGGTGAGACACTACCGAATGTTGGGCCAGAGTCCGATCTGGCCCAAGAAGTCTTGATCCATATCGAAGTTAGAGATGAAGCATCGCCGCATGAGATTGTATGTGCGCTCTTCCTCCGCGCTCATAAGGGTGAACCCCTCCACGACCATGCACAACACAAATGCTAGCGGCTGCGAGGAAGCTTCCTTTGTTGATCCCCCGCCCTTCCTGCAGCAACGGTTGTACTTCTTGTATGCGATTTCAGCAGGTTGGGGTGGCCGGCGTCATGGTGAGCAATGTAGAAGTCATCGTTGCGACTGTCCGGTGGTGTCATCTCCATAGACATGTCCCACCTCCCATTACCGACGAAACTCGCCCTTGAGTTGGTGAAGGAGTCAGAGTTACTGTCGCTGCTGGAGTTGTTGGAGCCGCCGGAGTTCGAACTCTGGCAGACCTACTTGTCGAGTTTCCTTGAGGCCACCACTATCTTGTCCATCTTCTACGAAACAGAAGGAAATTTTGCAAGTGGGGAAAGTGGAGTAGTGGGAGGAGTTTGTTGGTCCTAGTTATGCACCCACTTATATACCGCAAGTGTATGGTGTACATTGTAGATTTTCCCTCAAAGTATTCCAAGGTTTATATCAAATCCACAAGGTTCAGCAAGAGAACTATAGTTAGAGTCTTATACTTCGTCTAACGAATCAATCCTAGCCTGAAGTACATATTGGACATACAAGATCATTAAGGATGAAAGTAGGGAGGTTTGTGCCGACCGGCGCACGGATGTGCCAATTGGCACAAAAGCTTTTTATCATGAAGGCTTTGTTTGGTGTAGAAGCATACACATACACCAAAGAGAACTGCCTAGAGTTAGTCTGCATGCATCTAGCGGTAGGAGAAAGGTTGTGCCAATCGGCACCACAGGTGTGTCGGTCGGCACCGAAGCAGTAGCAATGTGACATCTATAATCCTAGCTAACTTGGCACTTTAAACAATTGGTGAACATCGAAGATGAGAAAAGACGACGACGCTTTTTATGGTGGTTCCGCTCACTCTGGCCTCAGCAGGAGCTAATCATCCCGGCTAGGGTGGAAGCTAATCGTTCCCCACACCTTGGTCTCCACCTCTTAGTCTACTAAAGCTTAAGCATCCAACCTATTAGTCCTGTCACAACTAATCATGCATATCTAGAGGCTAAAGCAATTATGGCTCATACAAGATCTGAATCACTAACCTAATCACCATGATTAAGAAAGCAATCTAAATACTTACCCTAGAACTAAGCAATTGGAATAAGTATATGTAAGACCACGCAATCTAGATGAACACAATCACATCCAATGATAGAATGAAGATAAGCATAGAGATAAATACATGAAAAAATACCATTATTCATCACCATCAGGGGGTTGTGATGAGGACATCACACCTATGGATACACACAACACTCCTCCAACTAAGATGAAAGTTCATGTGCATCACCTGAATTTACAGGTGAGATTGTTTCTAAAGTTTTTATTGTGTGGTTTTGAGAATAGATTGCTACCTAATTAATTAATTGTTATTAGGAACCATGGAGATGATGACGAGATAGCTGGGGAGGTGATTGGAGGCGTGATGGGCTAGCAAGGACATCCAAGCAAAGGTGGAGGCCCAACCAAAACCGACTTCGAGTCTGTTTCGGGGCCTAGGACCAATCTGCACTAAAACAGATGCTCAGGATGCAAACGGACTCGGATTTAGACGTTATATATATGCGTAGAAAGATAACAAAAAGACCTTTCCAACCCAACTGGTCCCATATTAAAATTTGTCCTGAGCCATCAGCAATCGCTGAAACAAATCGACATCCAGAATCTGTCCTGGTGATGCAACACCGTAATCGGTCTTTGGGCCATGTATCGAAGTTGAGCCCACTTAGGACTGCATCCAAGAAATCGCAGTGTTGTTTTTGGACTGCGCAAATTGAACTTTCCTTCCGGATAAACCTTCTAGAAATCCTTAGCCATTAGGCCACGACATTGGGCTTTCATGTTGGGCTCCATGGATGTCCAGAGGTGTCTTGTAGGCACCATAGGTTTGTGGGAAGCCCTCCTTGCATGGCGAGTAGGGCTTCACATCGGTACTTCTCATAGTTGAGCTTTTTTAGTGTCTTTTCACCTAATTCTACAATAAAGCACTCAAACAACACCACATGTGGAATTCATCAACATTAGAGGTAAAAGCACATGCTTATGATGGGAATATGATAGAATAAGATGGGAAAATGACTGCTTTTGGCGTGTAAGATGTGTAGCTAAGAAGCACCAATAGAGTTACCAGAGAGTCATGGCGAGAATGAGGGGTCATGCCCTCCTTTTATAGCCAGCCAAGGATTCTAGGGGAAGGAAAACGAGGTAGTTCAAATCCCCTTTGTGCCGATCGGCACAATTCAAATTTGCTCTAATTCTGTTGGGCCTTGGCTTCCATGCCTCCTTTTTATCTTCCCTGCATCTGATTACCACCACGTGTGTCGGTGGACAAGGTACAACACAAGGTTTGCACATTCCAGCACTGTGCCAATCGGCATGAAGGCCATGCCGATCAGCACTTTCTCTCCTTTCCAAATATGATTGATTAAGTTCCTCCCTTTGTGCCTAGCAACTGCATCATTCTTGATGACTTGCTCTCTTCCCCATGCTTCTGTATTGATTCCTTCTGCTGGCACATCGCTACCCGTGTCGATCGGCACCCTTCTATGCCGATCGGCACAATCTCCATGGTGCTTATGCAACATCATGGGTCGTGTGGTGTCAGATGATTTCAAATTTCCTTCCCTGTGAATGTCTTTTGTCGCATCTGACCTCCAGAGGTGTCCTATGTTGAACGTGTCGATCGACACTATGTCGGTGTCGGTCGACATTATGTCTCATCTCCTTGATTAGTTCCAAAGTTTCCTCATCCTGAAATAATGGGGAAAACAAACACCAAAAATATCTCTGGATAATTTTTTTTTCTTACCTTACATAATTTCCTTCCTTGAAATTTGTGTGTTGCTTCCACAGTTGGCCCCTTTTTGTATTTTTATCAGCTAAGGGTTACCAACTGCAATGTCCACGTGGGTGGACATTGGTGCCGATTGGCGCACCTAGTGTGCCGATCGGCACGGACAATGTTCCTTCTTTTTGTCCTTTTCTTTTATATCCCTGCACCGTTAGTCATAACAAAAGCCAAAGAAAAACTAACAGACAGCGCAAGGAGCACACAAACTTAATTAAACACTTGGACTAATCAAATTTTATTTTGGGAGCATTATTTTTTATTACAAGCAAATAAATTAAATTCCGGGTTGCCTCCCAGCCAGCGCTACTTTACTAAAAATGGGATGCCCTCCCGAAAGCACCAAACACTTCAAAAAGACTAGCACTAATTACTTGACTCCCAGATTTTGGATTGCTTCCCAAAAAGCGCTCTTAGTTAAAAAGGTCGTAGAGCTTGACCTCCCCATTCAATCAATACTTAGCATCGTTGTATGAGGAACATGTCTGTGACACTACAAGGTTTTCTATTCTTTCTTCCTTCATCCTATGAAACTTTTCTTTATTATCTCTCCAATTACCATCGACTCCTTTGTGGTATGATGACTTGTATCTCTCCATGATAGAAACTTTACGACATTCTTCTCCCTTTGGAAGAAACTTGAATTTGTAGGATGCTCCACTTATAGTAAAGTTAATTTCTCCACTTCCAACACTACTGTTTGTTGTAGCTGTGCTTAAGAATGGCCTGCCCAGAATCAATGGTGTCTTTGTCCTCCTATCCATATCCAGAATAATGAAATCCATAGGGACAATATGATCTCCAATTTGGACTGGCACATCTCTTGCGTAACCATCAGGATAGTGAACTGACTGATCGGCTAACTCTAAGCACATAGCCATAGGCTCCAACTCAGGCAAGTTCACAATTGAGAAAATATAGCCAGGCATGACACTCACACTTGCGCCCAAATCACATAGAGCCCTCTCCAAATTCTATGACCCAATCAAACAATGAACACTGGGGGATCCTGGGCCGTTTTTTTTTCTTGTGCAACATCACTGATAGCTGCTGTCACCTCCTCTATCATCTTCACTACTCCCTCAGATGGCAATGATTTCTTACTCTACATAATATACTAGATATATTTAGCATAGGTTGGTACCTGAAGAGCGTCAAGGAATCACACGTTGATGGACAACTTCTTCATGATGTCAATGAACCGAGAGAATTGCTCATTGTAAGGTCCAGATCTCTCTGTTTTGGTCTGTAGTTGCGTGCCCAAAAAGGTAGTAGGACCGTGTTCCTTGCCTTCAGTACCTATCATCAAACCTATGAGATCAATATCCTTAATTTGTCAGTCGGCACCAGTACTGTGCCAATCATCATCCTTTTTGTGTTGATCGACACAGTCATCATGCCGATTGGCACAGACCTTCCTTGCTCCAGCAGCTGTCGTGGGGTCTTCTGCTTGCTTTTTAGACCTCATCACCACTGCTTTCAATTGTTTAGAAGAGAGGGTGTTGCCCAGAACAGTTCCTTTATCACCTTGCATGGCTTCTGACAGTTGTCCCATTTGTTTTTTCATCATCTTCATGAAACGGAGGATTTGTTGGTTAGAGCTTCCAATCTCGATTACCTTGTCATTGATCGCAGTCAACCTCCTTAAATTTAGCTAAAGTGTCCCTATTGATCTTCTCTTGATTTTGAAAAGAACTCGGGTTGGAGGTTTCTTCTGTCAATGTTTCTCTCGCTGCTCCATGCCTGATTCTGCCCAATCTTCTTGATCAAATTTTTAGCATCCGTCGGGGTGGATTCCATTATTGATCCTCTAGCTGAGGCTTCTAAATGCTGACGGGATGCTTGATTCAATCCAGTGTAGAATCTCTCAGCTAGCTCCCATTTGTCAAGACCATGATATGGGCAAGCATCGTTGTATTCTCCAAACCTTTCCTAAGCTTCTCCGATGCTCTCATCAGTGTTCTGAGTGAATCCTAGGATCCTGTTCTTCAAAGCTTGAGTCTTGCTAGGAGGGAAGTACTTTGCCAAAAATTCTACGGCAGCGATGTCCCATGCGGTCTTTGACACTGGTGGCAATGCATGATACCACTACTTAGGACGCCCAATGAGAGAGAGAGGGAATAACCGCACCTTGACTTGATCTGCTTGCATATGCTATAACTAAAAGGTACTACAGATCTCAAGAAAATTTTTCAAATGTTTGTTGGGATCTTTAGAACCTATAAATGGTTGCGGCTGCACTACTCCCATATAATGCTCCAACTGAAAGGGATTGACTTGTGCTGCATATTCTGTCATTACGACTTTGTCGAGAGTTGGCTTCATGTGATTTACACTTGGTTGTTCCGCCATTACTTCTTCTTCTTTTGCGCTGCTGAATAAAGCTTTAAGGCTGAGTGATCTGCTGCTGCTTCCAATGTCTCCCACTCACTTGCTCTTCTTCTCTATTTTCCTTTTCCGAAGGAGAGAGCCTGGATTGTCGATGTAATTCTGAGGATTATTTTACTTAGTACTGTCCATACCTGTTTTGTATTAACCCAACAAGGAATACACACTAGAAGGAATAGAGAATGAAAGAAAAGAAAACTAAATACTTAAATCTCAAACAATGCTTAATATAAACACTAGTCCCCGGCAACGGTGCCAGAAAACACGCGTGTTGGTCACAGTTATGCACCCACTTATATAACGCAAGAGGTGTATAGTTCTAACATAGTTTCCCTTAGAGTATTCCAAGGTCTAATCAAATCCACAGAGACTAGTGGAAATTAAGCAAAGTAATTAATAAAATATCTAATTAAGCCTCTGTAAGGATCATGACCATTAAGGTCACCCCAAGGTATGAATGTTTTGGTGATGAATGACAAACATGAAATGTGACTAATATCTACACGAGTGTTGTTCGTGTAGGAAATCTTTTCTACTCTATGATGATTGTTGACAGCGGCCTTGGCGATGGATGACAATGACGACAAGCATGGAGTCTTGTGAGCTTGATGGAGTCCAAGGGTTGGTGGAGATGGATCAAAGCTAAGGACAAGCTATGGAGAAAGTGTTGGGAACACTTGTCTAGTTGTTAGGGCTTTGAGTCCATAGGAAAAACTGGACTATCAAGGGGGTCTAGGTCATTTCTCTTAGGTCATGTCTAGTTGGTGATGTGCAAGGTGGCTCGGTGAAATCACAGACACTAGGTGAAAGTGGAGAAGCCAAGGAGCTGTTCAGAGAAGCTGGGAAACGAAATCAAGTGAGGAGGAGGAGTTTTAGCTTCTGAACAAAGTGACCAGACAGAGGGGTCAGTGGAGACCGGACTATACGGTCACTAAGTGGACAGAGAGCAGTTTGTAAGGAATTTGTCTACGCAAGGATCAATAGTGACCGAATGGTCCGGTCAGCAGACCTGACGGTTCGGTCTGTATAAAGACACGCCGAGACAGAGAGGATGCAAATTGGGAGCCCTCTGGAATGGAGAGAGAAAGTCTGACCGGACGGTCCAGTCAGCTGACCGGATGGTCCGGTCAGTAGGAGTCAGTAGAGGGGCAGAGCTGTTGGAGCTGAAGATTGCAGCGATCGAACGGTCCGGTCAGTATGCCCAGGAACCTGATCTTGTGGAGCAACGGCTAGTTTGAGGTTGGAAGCCTATATAACTTTGTTGTTGGGGTCTTGGTGACCACTCTTGGCCAGTGGAATTGCTGGGAGCATTTGATGAGAGCCAAGAGGCAAAGAGGAGAGCACTAGGAGGAGATATTGCATATCTTGAGAGTGCTAGTGAGAGTAACAAGAAGTGATCTTGCACATCTAAGGCTAGGTGTCCTTGAGGGTGTGATCTATTGTTACTCTTGGTCTATGGTGAGACCTAGACCGGTTAGGAATCGGTGATCGAGCCTATCGTGATCGGTTGTGAAGGCTGTCACATGTTTGTACACGGTTTGAGCCCGCCGGTGAAAGGGGCATCGCTAGTGAGCGCTCATGTCGGCTCGAGGAGTCCGGCAAGTTCTCGAGGGAGGCAAGCTTCTGCCTTGGTGGCAGCGGTGATGCGCACCATGTCTTCACTCCGAGAGTGATTGCGGGCTCGTGGGCGAGAACTCCACATTGGTGGCGGGAGGGACCGGGACTCGGGCGGGAGTGATCCAACGAGGAGTAGGGGAAGGCGCCATCCTTCCGAGACCTCGGGGAAAAAATCATGAGCCATCTCTTACTCTACTCCTTACTTTCATGCATTACTTTTTGCATTTACATACCGTGTTATTCATGCTTGTATTCTTACCACGCTCTAGTTGATTACTTGTAGACTTGCATGAATAGGCTTCTCTACTTGCTAGTTGTGCTTAGCTTTCACTTGATCACTAGCATGTATAGGAGTTCCTTTGGCTTGATCGATCACCCTAGTATGTATAGTGCTACTCATGCTTGTGTGCTTATCTTTTTTTTGATGATGTAGTAGCTTTGCATGAGTAGGCTCCTTTGCTAGCTTGTTGTGTGCTTCCGCGTGTCTTTATCACTAGTTTGCATAGGAGTTGTATTGTCTTGTGTGATCCACTAGTATGCTTAGGTTGTTGTTCCTTTCATAGGTTCATTATCTTGCTAGTGTGATCATCACTAGAATTGTGTAGGAGTTGATTTGAGTGGTAGGTTTTAGGAATTTGCAAATTTGGTACATAGTGTGAGTTCCCGATTCACCCCCCCCCCCTCTCGGTCACTCGGTCCTTTCAGCCTCTAAAGATGAGGTTTTTTTGATGGTGAGCTGAAGGTGTGGTGATCGGCGCATCACTGTGCCGATCGGCACGAAGGCTTTTTATGTGAATGTTGTTTTAATTTACAGAGTGGCTTAAAGAAAACATGTTTAGTGAGTTTAGCCAAATAATCTACTAGCTGAGATTGTAACCACTAAGTATAATCTAGTAGCATCATAAACGAGATTACTTCGTACAAGAAGTCGAAGATGGCTGATGGTAAAACATTTCTGACGGTCTCCTATCACGAGCAGTCGCCTTAATCGGTCTGCACCTTCTACTCTACACATACCACCTACCATGCATAAGCAGTGATACATGCAAATCTGATTCATACAGGATTCAAAGTACTATCCTAATCACCACGATTAAGATGGCATCTAGGCATTTAGCTTATGTACTAAGTAAGATTAAGCACATGTAAGATCATCAAATCCAAGTGATCAAGTAACCAAAACTATTCATCAACATACTAGATATTACTTTAATATGGTACATAGTACAAGATTCATCACCATCTAGTAGGCCTACTTTGATGGATCACCTCAAGCACCAGTGATTCTTGAAACTCCAATCCTACAACCTTTCAATCATCGACTTGGCTAGGTTAGCCAAACTAATCCTAGCAACTAGAGATGTGAAGAATGAGGGAAAGCCTAGGTGGATCTAAACTCATGATAACTATTGTCTCTTGGCGGTATTTGTCTTTGCTTTAGGGTTTACATGTATTTATACAGGCATTACTGGAGATAGAGTCTGTTTCTTGGAAAAAGGGCCACATGCCGATCGGCATGGTAGACGTGCCGATTGGCACACCTCATGTCTGGCCTGATCTCTCTTCTAAGTCGGTTCCCAAGTCTCCTGTAGCTTCCATGTGAGTTCTCTCATCAAGTTCTTTGAAGTAATGTCTTGTATTGCATGTATGAGATCTTGAAGTTTCCTTTTTATCTCTTCATGAAGCATATCTCTAAGATTTATGGGAATATCTTCCTTCTAGATGGTCCTGAGGAGTTGGTCAGTCTTGATAAGCATGGATCACCCTTGTGCCGATTGGCATGGAGGTCGTGTTGGTTGACACCCAGGACTTCTCTGCTACATATCACCTCTTCAAGGTCCAAGTCTACTAGAAATGCCCCAAATTGTCATCTTTTCACCTGTTTTGCAATACATAGTCAAAATGATAATTGTATAAATATTCTACCATTTTCAGGGGTTAATGGCCTATAATATTGACATTTAAGCTCTAAACACGTCGCTTTTGACACATAAAATGGCACACGAACTAGCGTCAACAGGTTGGAGGGAGCGACACAGGATAGAGGAGGCAGGAGCGCTCCTGGTGGAAGGAAGAAGAAGGAGCGGGGACATTTTTGTTCAAGGAAAGATATATAGGCATCTTACCGGTGCGTTCACGTTTCAATGGTCATTTTAACAAAGGCCAATGTTGCGGCGGCATTTGGGCAAATCTGATTCTTGCCGTGGGCAAAATAACAAATATCTCCCCCAACCACCCCCCCCCCCCCCCGACAAAAAGGGTCTCCGAGACTCCAACCGAGGTAGCATGTTCTCCGTTGTCATGTTGTCAATGACCACCAAGCTATCAGCTCCCTTCATCTGTTGTTTTCTATGCAATCTCACCCCGATTTCTCTAACTATCCAACGAGAATTCTCGCCCCCGTCAGTCCGCTACCGGCGGTCAGGTGAGATCTTCGTGTTTCCCTCTTCCCTCTGCCCGCTAGCACCAATCGTTTCTTTTGCTCGATGGATTGCTAGTGAGCCGTATGTCGGCGGGCAGGCGGAGTGTGCACTCGTGTGAGCTTCATGACCATTAATGATTGGATCCCCAAGGTATGAATGTTTTAGTGATAGATGACAACTATGAAATTGTGGGCTAATATCTACACGAGTGTTGTCTATGCATAAATCATCTCTAAACTCTACTACAAAACATATGGATGATGGTTGCATTGGCAATTGATGACAATGACCAAAGCATGGAGGCTTGGTGACCTTGATGGAGTGCAAGGGTTGATAAAGATGGATCAAAGCTAAGGACATGCTATGGAGCAAGTGTTGAGAACACTTGTCTAGTTGTTAGGGTTTTGAGTCCATACAAAAAAAACGGACTATCTAGGGGGTCTAGATCATGTCTCGTAGGTCACACTAGTTGGTGATGTGCATGGATGCTCAGTGAAATCAAAGGCACTAGGTGATAGTGGAGAAGCCAAGGAGCTGTTCGGAGAAGCCGGCAAACGAAGTCAAGCGAGGACGAGGAATTTTAGCTTTTGGACGTAGTGACCGGACTGTAAGGTCACTAGGAGATCAGAGAGAAGTCTGCAAGGAAGTCTGTTAGCGTGAAAACCTGTAGAGACCAAATGGTACGGTCTACAGACGGGACGGTCCGGTCTGTCTGGAGGTTGCTCGGGACACAGAAGTGCAGAAGATGGTGCTCTCTGGAATGGAGAGAGAAAGTCTGACCGGACTGTCTGGTCAGCTGACCAGACGGTCCGGTCAGTACAAGGAGATCATCTGGACAGGGCAACCAATGGCTCTGGGAGCAGTTTCAGAGAGACCGGATGGTCCGGTTTGGCAATGATCGGACAGTCCAGTCAATGGAGTCCAGAGAGATGATTTCATGGAGCAACGGCTAGTTTGAGGTTGGAACCCTATATAACTTCGTTGCTAGGGTCTTGGAGACCACTCTTGGCTAGAGGAATTGCTTGGAGCATTTGGTGAGAGCACTCGGAGGAGATATTGCATATCTTGAGAGTGCTAGTGAGAGTAACTTGAGCATTGATGCACATCTAAGGCTAGGGTATCCTTGAGGGTGTGATTTGGGTTGTTACTCTTGGTCTATGGTAAGAGCTAGACCGGTTAGGTGTCTATGATCGAGCCTATAATGATTGGTTGTGAAGGCCATCACACGTTTGTACCCGGTTTGAGTGCGCCAGTGAAACGAGCGTCGCTAGTGAGAGCCTGTGTCGGCTCGGGGAGTCCAGCAAGTTCTCAGGGGAGGCAAGCTTATGCCTTGGTGGCAGTGGTGACGCACACTGTGTCTTCACTCCAGGAGTGATTGCGGGCTCGTGGGCGAGAACTCCACATTGGTGGTGGGAGGGACCGAAACTCCGGCGGGAGTGGTCCAACGAGGAGTAGGGGAAGGCGCCGTCTTTCTGAGACCTCGGGAAAAAATCATGAGCATTCCTTGACCCCCTCATTACTATTCCGTAATTGTTTGCTCTAGTAACTAGATTGAATTGTGGCTTGTATAGGCTAGTGTGTTTGGCTTTCGCGCTTGCCATCATCATGAACACTAGTATGTGTAGGGTCTTGGCCTACTATAATTGTTAGGTTGCAACAATTGCTAGGTTCTAGTAGTGTAAATTGAAGTATTCGGATTCATGGTCGGCATACCGATTCACTCCCTCCCCCTCTTGGTACGCCTTTGGTCCTTACAAGTGGTATTAGAGCCAAGTGCTCATCTTTGAGGCTTCACCATCTTGAGTAAGGATGCCAGGACAGGTGAGAGTGTTCCCATATTCGATGGAGGACTACAAGTATTGGAAGGCTCGTATGTGAGCCTACTTGGAGTCCCTTGAGCCAAAGATATGGATGGTGACCCATGACTCTGATGCGGATGTGAACCTGCTTGAACTTGATTTCATTAAGAACAATGCTAACGCCAAGAATGCTCTGTTTGCATGCATATCTAAGGATGTCTCTTCTAGGTTGGATGCAAGTTCTACAGCACATGGTATCTAGACAGAGATTTAGGGTCGCCATGAGGGTACCAATGATGTCAAAGAGGAAAGATACTATATGTTGAAGAACAAGTATGATAACTGCACTAGATTGTCACATAAGAGAGCTAACACTGTTTATTCTCGCTTTCATGTACTAGTGGAGGAGATCAATGCTCTTGGGGATGACTTCAAGCTTAATCCTATCGAGGTGACCTTGAGGCTATTCAAAGACCCCGAAGTATGAGTCCACCATCACCTTCACCTTGCAAGGTGACCTCAAGACAAAGACCATGAAGGATGTACTTGGCAAGATCACTGCCTTCGAGAGCTACCAGCTGGGTTTGGATGATCCTCAACCATCCACCCTTGCTCTTCAAGGTGACAAGCAAGTATCAAGCAAGAGCAAGAAAAAAAAGAAGAAGGCAGTCATTGAAGATGATGATGATGATGATGATGATGATGATGATGATGATGATGATGATAATGATGATGAAGGTGACTGGACTGAGGACTTGGCTCTTCTCATGAAGAAGATGAAGACCTTCAAGAACAAGTTCGCTTCCAAGTCCAAGGGCAAGTGTTTCAACTGTGGGTCCAAAAACCACTTTGTTCGAGATTACCCCAAGCCAAAGAAAGTGGCCTTCAAGTCTCAAGACTCAAGTGATGAAGAAGAAGAAGATTGCTCGAGATTACCCCAAGCCAAAGAAAGAGGCCTTCAACTCTGAACAAATGACAACAAGGGAAAGGTAATTGGTCGTGGTCGGATTGCCATCACCCATGACCTTTCAATTGGTAATGCTTATCTTGTAAATGGTCTAGGGTACAACTTGATGTCCATTTCACAACATTGTGAGATGGGCTATAGTTGTCTCTTTGACGATGATGGCGTGACCATTTTTTGGAAGAAGGATTCCTCAATAGCTTTCAAAGGGTATTTAGAGGACAAGATCTATCTTGTTGATTTTACCAACAAAGAGGGATCTAACCTAAAGGCTTGCTTGGTCGCTAAAACCACCTTGGGTTGGCTATGGCATCGCCGGCTAGCTTATGTTGGAATGAGGAACCTTTCTAAACTCCTAAAAGGTGGTCACGTTGTCGGACTAAAGGATGTTGCTTTTGAGAAGTACCAAATATGTAGCGCATGTCAAGCCGGAAAGCAAGTTGGAGCGGCACATCCATCCAAGAAAATGATGACAACGTCAAGACCATTGGAGATGCTACACATGGACCTATTTGGACCGGTCACCTACATAAGCATTGGCGGTAACAAGTATGGCCTTGTAATTGTTGATGATTATTCCCGTTTCACTTGGGTATTCTTTTTGAAGGACAAAAGTGAAACGTCAAGACCATTTTAAAGAGAGCCCAAAACAAGCATGAAGTGAAGATCAAGAAGATAAGGAGTGACAATGGAACTGAGTTCAAAAATACACAAGTTAAAGAATACCTTGATGAAGAAGGCATTAAACATGAAGTCTCGGCTCCGTACACTCCACAACAAAATGGAGTAGCTGAAAGGAAGAACCGCACACTCATAGAAATGGCAAGAACAATGCTTGATGAGTACAAGACACCGAACACCTTTTGGGCCGAAACCATCAACACCGCGTGTCATGCAACAAATAGATTATATCTTCACCAGGTTTTGAAGAAAACACCTTATGAGCCTCTCATCGGTAACCTTCCCAATGTCTCATATTTTCGGGTTTTTGGGAGCGAATGCTGTATTCTTAACAAAAATCCAAAATACTCTAAGTTTGCTCCCAAGACTCATGAAGGTTTCCTCCTTGGTTATGGAACTAATGTCTATGCATATCGTGTATTTAACAATTGGCAAGGTCGATCCTACTCTCTTCACAAGAAAAGTTGATAATGATTTATTTGTGTGCCAAATATATATCGATGACATTATATTTGGTTCTACTAATCAATCTTTTTGTGATGAGTTCGCCAAGATTATGACTAGAAAATTTGAGATGTCCATGATGGGGGAGTTGAAGTTCTTTCTAAGCTTTCAAGTAAAGCAACTTGAAGAAGGAACATTCATAAGTCAAACCAACTACACTCAAGACATACTCAAGAAGTTTGACATGGAGCATGCAAAGCCAAACAAGACTCCCATGAAGACAAATGGACACCTCAGACTAGATGTAAACGGTAACCCCGTGGATCAAAAGGTATATCGACCCATGATTGGCTCTTTGCTTTATCTTTGTGCATCTCGGCTCGATATCATGCTTAGTGTGTGCATGTGTGAAAGGTTTCAAAGTGCTCCTAAGGAAAGTCACTTGGTGGCTGTAAAAAATAATCTTGAGATATTTAGTTCACACACCAAACCTAGGATTATGGTATCCAAAGGGTTCCAAGTTCAAGTTAGTCAGTTATTCTGATGCCGACTATGCCGGATGTAAGATGGATAGGAAGAGTACCTCCGGGACATGCCAATTCTTGGGTAGGTCCCTTGTGTCATGGTCATCCAAGAAACAAAATTTTGTTGCCCTATCCACTGCCGAAGCGGAGTATGTTGCAGCTAGAAGTTGTTGTGCTCAACTACTTTGGATGCGACAAACTCCAAAGGACTTTGGATACGCTATGACCAAAGTGCCTCTCCTATGTGACAATGAGAGTGCCATCATGATTGGATATAGCCCCATTGATCATAATAGAACTAAGCATATAGATATTGTGGAATACTTACCTTATAGGTATCCATAGTTATGCCTAAGTCGGTAGACGACCAGGTACCTCATCCATAACATAACCAACCGAGTCGGCTTGGAGCGCAAGGAAATTAGAAATAGACTTTCCATATGAATCCTTGTAGACTACGAGTAGGAGTCTTCATGTACCCCTTGCCGACCGAATATATAAGGCGAAAGGGGAACCCCCATCAAGGGACAGCAACCACACGAGACAACACATGAAACATAACATCAATACAAATCACAGAACATAGGACGTAGGGTTTTTACTCTCATGGAGAGGGCCTGAACCTGTCTAAATCGGCGTCTTGTGTCCTAACCATCGAGTTCTTAATCCTAACATAGCCCTATAAATTTATTGCCGAGTATAAGTCTCGACAGTTGGCGCGCCAGGTAGGGGACAAGGCTCACCGGAATTCACCGTCGAATTTGATGGCCAAGATTCCCACCATCCAGTACTCGTCGGATTTCAAGATTTCCTTTGGGTCGCTCGACTTCATCGCCGACTCCAACGGAGTGCTAGGCCTCGACGACCGTTGATCTGACTCGGCTGCAGCCAATCTCATGACGCGATCACCGAGCCCATTAGATCTCATCCGTGGTTTAGTTCCACTCGGATTCGGAGACACAGATCTACCCACCGGGTACGTCTCTAAGTCGGTTTGTTCCTTTGATAAGGACTCAGATGGATCTACGTGCCCTTATCCTTTGGCCGTCAACATGGTCGAGGTTCGTGAGGAGCCGACCGATGATGGGGATGATGACAACAATGATGATGGTCCTGCCAACAACAACGATGGACATGGCGAGGAAGGCCAAAGGGACGACGACCCCGAAGAGATACCACCTTCGAACGGTCACCGCCGCCGACCGAGAGGATCTCGTGGATCCCGATTGGCACGACGGCTAGACCTTGGAGATTTGGAAATTGAAGTGGATGGCGTCAAGGTCTATGACATCCCTCAGTTCAACATCACTAGGGCTAAAACATTGCTTGAGACAACATAGTGATCTGAGGAATTCCATGAGAGCCTGCAACAGACGAGATACCATCAACTCTTGTACAGAAGGGCGGATCCGGGATGACCAGCGCCATAAGGAGGAGCGCCATGAAAGGAGAACTGATGACTGATGGGATGACCGATGGGACGACCGACGATGTCATTCACCTCCAAGAGACAACTGTGATGACCGACATCAACAAGACGATCGGGCCCGGTGCAAAAACCATGACGAAGATGACCGGCGTCGTCGTCATAGTGACGATATCGGTCCTCGCCATAATCGCCCCGCGTCTTCACCTTCTCGGTCATCAGACCGGCAACGGAGGTCGGTCACCCCTAACGAGGACGAGTTCGGTGGGATCAAGGCTTACATACTAGAGCTTCAAATTGCTCGATGGCCTAAAGGATTCATGTCGGTCCCCGTCGAGAAGTATGATGGTTAGACCAACCCTCAGGAGTGGCTTCAGCTTTTCATCATGGCAATTCGAGCGGCAGGAGGCGACACCTATGTGATGGCTAACTATCTGTCGGTCTGTCTCGAGCCAGCCATTCGGGTTTGGCTCACATTGCTCTCGGAGAGATAGATTACTTCGTGGGGCGACCTCAATAAGAAGTTCAATGAAAGCTTCCAAGCTACCTACAACTGGCCGGGTAATCACTTTGACCGCACCCGCATCAAGCAGAAGGCTGACGAATCCCTGCGCGACTACATCAAGCGGTTCTGCACCAAGAAGACCGAGATCCCCAATATCCCGGGCCAAAAAATCATTGCAGCCTTTGAAGGAGGTGTTCAAAGTGATGAGCTAGTTTGGGAGATCGGTCGGAGGAATCATGACCTCAGGCTGACTGCTCGGGAGTGCTTTGAGATCACTGATAAGTTCGCATCTGGAGAATCGGCCTTGTATGACATCCGAGGTAAAGGCAAGGAGAAGTGCTCGGACAAACCGGAGTCCTCCAAGAAGGACAAGAAGCGAAAGACTGAAAACATGGTCACGACAGTAGACTGAATGAGGAAAAATCCTCGGACGAACCAACAGACCATGGACGACTTGCTGAGTGGCCCATGCCTATGGCATCCAAAGGGAAACCACAAAGCAAAGGACTGTTACCGCTTGAAGGGATTTGCAATTGCCGCGCTGAAGGTGGCCAAAGATCCGCTAAGATGCAACGGCATGGACAAAACCAATGACGGTGATGAAAAGGACAAGGATGGAGAGTTCTAGGAACCTCGGAAGAAAGTCAACTTCATCTTTGGAGGCCCGGATGCGAACACGTCCGAACGCAAACATAAACTAGAACTACGTGAGATCAATTCCGTAGAACAGGCTGCGCCTGAGTACATGAGGTGGTCTGCAGTCCCAATTACTTTCGATTGGTCGGATCACCCAAGGCACATGCCCAAGCCAGGTCGCTACCCGCTAGTACTCATTGATGGAGGAAGTAGTCTGGATTTGATCTTCATTAAGACCCTCACGAAATTAGGCTTGTCGGTCAGCGACTTGCAGCCGAGTTCCTCTCTCTTCCATGGGATTGTGCTAGGCAAGACTTCTGTTCCTATTGGACAGATCTCTCTGCTTGTCACCTTTGGAACCTGTTAGAACTTTGGAACTGAGCGCGTTATCTTCCAGGTAGCCGACTTCGAGTCTGCTTACCACACTATCCTAGCCAGACCGGCAATGGCAAAATTCATGGCGGTTCCGCACTACCCGTATCTCACTCTAAAGATGCCAGGACCTAAGGGAATCATCTCCCTCCACTCTGACCTTCGGAATTCTTTCAATTGCGATGTGTAGAGTTGTGAGATGGCTGACCGAAAATTGATGCTGTCCAACCGACTTGAGATCCAGAAGGCAGTTGGTGGTCAGGAGCAGACCGATGCGGAGGTCCCCGTGAAGAAGCCCACCAAGGACAAGATCCAGACAGACGATGTCCCTACCAAAGAAGTTTCGCTCATTCCAAAGGACCCTGTCAAGATCACTTATGCAGGGGCCGACCTCGACAAGAAATAGGAGCTCGCGCTCTCTCTTTCCCTCCAGGAAAATAGGGACATCTTTGCATGGAAGTCCTCTGACATGCCGGGAGTTCCTAGGAAAAAGATTGAGCATGAGCTAAGGGTGCCTCCTGGGGCCACCCCCATCAAGCAAAGGCTTAGAAGGTTTGCACAAGACTGCAAGGACGCCATGAAGAAGGAGATAGCTAGATATTAGATGCTAAGTTTATAAGGGAAGTGTACCATCCTGATTGGCTGGCAAATCCAGTCCTTGTACCTAAGAAGAATAAAGAGTGGCGGATGTGTGTCAATTATACCAATTTGAACAAGGCCTGCCCTAAAGACCTCTTCGCTCTGCCACGTATTGATCAGATTGTAGACTCAATAACCGGGTGTGAGTTTTTAAGCTTTTCGGATGCCTATTCAGACTATCACCAGATCCCACTGAAAGTCAAAGATCAGATTAAGACTTCCTTTATAACTCCCTTCGGTGCCTACTGCTATAGTACTATGCCATTCGGTCTGAAAAATGCTGGCGCGACTTACCAACGTGGTATTCAACGCTGCCTCGAAACTTAGATCGGTCGGAATGTAGAAGCGTTTGTTGAAGACATCGTGGTAAAGACTCGGAATGTTGAAGAACTTCTCTCTGACCTGGCAGAGATCTTTGACAACTTGAGATGATACTCGAAAGTTGAACCCTAAAAAGTGTGTTTTTGGGGTTCCTTCGGGAAAGCTACTCGGTTACATCATTTCAAAACGAGATATAGAGGCTAACCCAGACAAAATCAAGGCGATCCTTTATATGGGGCCACCTGATTGCAAAAGGGATGTTCAGAAGTTGACCGGATGCATGGCATCTTTAAATCGCTTTATCTCCGAACGGGGGGTTAGGTGTCTGCCGTTCTTTAAGTTTCTTAAAAAGCAGGATGACTTCATCTAGACAATAGAGGAATAGTTGGCATTGGATGAGTTGAAGGTCCACCTCAGCAATATTCCGGTACTGGTGCATCCCGAGCCACAAGAAAAGCTTCAGCTCTACATATCGGCCACAACTCAAGTTGTGAGTACCATTTTAGCGGTCGACCGAGAAGAAGAGGGTCACGTACAAAAAGTACAACACCCCGTGTATTTTGTCAGTGAGGTCCTTAGTGCCTCCAAAACACAATACCACTAGATCTTGAAGCTTCTATATGCGCTCTTGATGACTTTTCAGGCTCATCCCATTGAAGTCCAAACAACGTTTGCACTCAGAAAAGTATTCCACAATCGAAAAGCAGAAGGAAAGATTGCCAAGTGGGCAGTTGAGCTTGGTCAATTCACAATTACGTTTGTACCCCGCTCGGCAATCAAAGGACAAGTGTTAGCTGACTTTGTTTCCGAGTGGACAGAGATTCAGATGCCGCCAGCACCACAAGATATTGAGTACTGGAAAATCTACTTTGATGGATTCCTCCAGTTACCTGGAGCGGGTGCAGGGATTGTGCTCATCTCACCACAAGGACCAAAGCTCTGGTATGTCCTCCAGATTATGTTTCGCGCGTCTAACAATGCTGTTGAATATGAGGCTCTTCTACACGGTCTATGCATTGCCGTGTCACTCGGCGTTCAATGTCTCGACATCTTTGATGATTTGGCTCTGGTCATCAACCAAGTCACTAAGGATTGAAACTGTGCGGATAGCAATATAACTGTCTATTGCCAAGAAGTAAGGAAGCTCGAAGATAAATTTGATGGACTGAAGTTCACGCATATTCTTTAGGATAACAATCAAGCGGCTGATGAACTAGCCAAGATGGGATCGTCTCGAGCGATTATCCCATCCGGTGTTTTCTTACACACCCTTGATTCTCCCACTATTTCTCCTCGATCTGATGTCTCCGGATCATAATGAGCAACAAAGATTGAAGGCAAAGTGTCGAGGATATTTGATGGTGGACGACCTACTATATCGACGAGGGGGTTGAAATATCTTGATGTGATGCATCTCGATTCCAGAAGCCAAAGAATTGATGGAAGAAATCCATTCAGGCGTATGTGGCAACCTTGCGGCTTCTAAGACTTTGGTCGGCAAAGCCTTCCGGCAAGGGTTTTATTGGCCTACAGCGGTCGAAGATGCACACCAGGTCGTTCGAAAGTGTGAAGGTTGTCAATTCTTTGCTCCATAGACACACGTGCCTTCGTAGCAACTTCAGATGATACCTACGACTTGGTCTTTGCAGTCTGGGGGCTTGACATTGTCGGTCCTTTCAAGAAAGCACCAGGCGGGTTTACTCATTTGTTTGTTGCTATTGACAAATTCACCAAGTGGATTGAAGTGAAGCCGGTTTGTAAGATAACTTCAAAGAAGGCGGTCGAGTTTGTCAGAGACGTCTTCACTCAGTTTGGGGTTCCTCATGATATCATCACCGATAATGGTACTCAGTTTACATCAAGGGAGTTCTGTGACTTTGTCGATGAGATGGGAATAAAAATCCACTTTGCATCAATGGCTCATCCTCAAAGCAATGGGCAGGTCGAACGGGCCAATGGTATGATTCTTCAGAGATTGAAGCCCCGAATATTTGACAAGCTCAAGCCGTACGTCGGTCGGTGGGTCCGAGAATTGCCTTCGGTTCTCTGGGGGCTGCGCACTAATGTCAGCCGGGCTACTGGCCAGTCACCTTTCTCGTTGGTCTACGGTTCCGAGGCTATGCTGCTGATCGAGGTAAACCTTATTTCAGCGCGAGTCAAAGGATATGACGAGAACCTTTCTGAAGACAACCGAGTGATTGAGTTGATTGCAGTAGAGGAGTTGCGTGATCGCGCTCTGTTTCGGTCGGCAGTATACTAGCAAGGCTTGCGCGTTATTATGACAAAAATTTTTGTAGTCGCCAGTTTCATGTTGGAGATTTAGTGTTGCGCCGAGTGTAATCAACCATAAATCGGCACAAGCTTTCCCCTAAATGGGAAGGACCTTATGTGGTCAAAGAAGTTACTCGGCCGGGGGCTTATCGACTAATGTATGAAGATGGCGACGATGTGCCAAATTCATGGAACATCAATCAGCTATGTCGTTTCTATACTTAGTCTTCTTATTGTATTTTTTTTACATTATTATTAAAATAAATTCAAAGCCTTTTTGATGGAAGATGTTTTTGATTTCATTCTTATTTGTCTCGATTCCTTAATTTATAACATTAAACAATCGAGCCAGAGGGCTAGTAATAATGTCCCACTACTCCTTAACCTTGACAGATTTTGGTTTTGGATTTTTTCTGATCGATTTCTCATAGTTTGACACGGTCTAAAGTTTTTTGGTCTTACGCTGGAACATTATGGTTATACAATTTATACTGCACAATAGACTGCCACTACACTAAACCCAGAGCCAATATGTGAGAGGTCATATGTCGATTGGTCGATTCTATTTGTTACGCAGTTATAAATTGCAACCTAATATGCTAAGGCAGACTGGTACACTTCTGTTTTTGTCTCTAAAAGACTTAAGGTGAAAAAGTTTAAGTGCTATGGCGCGACTAACGCAGCTTGGCGCCGACTGATTTGCCCTAAGTAACAGAAAATTGCCTTTACAAATATTTAGTTGATTTTTTTCTAAACTTGTTTAGTAACTAAGCAAGCACAAGAATTAATATTTATATTTACATGGAGACGATATTGTTTTCCTGATTCAAAATACTACTAATGTTTGTTAACATTGCAGATATTATAGCTCTTGTGAAGGAGAGGAGGCCTCATCTTGTAACTCTAACTCCTAATGTTTGTTAACATTGCAGATATTATAGCTCTTGTGAAGGAGAGGAGGCCTCATCTTGTAACTCTAACTCCGGAGTTGCTGGAGGAGACGGCGCGATAGGGTCGACTTCTACATTATCAACTAAGGCATGAGAGGTTTCCAGCATAGAATCCATAAGCAACTGACATTGATCGATTGTCAAGTCAGGGTTGAAGCCCTCCTTGACCTTGTCCAATGGCAGAGCAGGAGACCAAGATTGGCAAATAGCCAGTACTTGACTCCTAGCCTCGGTCGCCACTCTTCTGGTGTTGTTGGCGATCACCTCCGACGCGTGCTCCAGCAAGTACTCCAAAGAGTGCCTGGTCTTCTCCACTTGGTTAGCATGGATATAATCTAATGCTTTTCGGGCGATGTAAGATATGGCTACAAAAGTCATGAAGGGTATTAGATGATGAAGTCCAAAAGCGATGATAGAAGACTTAAAAAGATAGCTTACTCGCAAGATTACATTTGAAGGACTTGGAGATGCTCTTCGCCTCCTCAACCTTTCCTTTGCTCTCCTCCAGTTCCTTTTTCAGCCAAGTGATCTCAGCGCTCTGCTCTTCGACTGACTTGGAGAGGTCATTCTTCTCAACAGTCAGAGCATCTAAGAATCTCTGCTGGTTTGAAGTTAATTTCTCCAGGTCGGTGACCTTCTGATCACGAGCTAAAAATACAAATAAAGGCTTTAGCAATAGAGTGAGAAATAAGTAAATATAAGTTGGTCTGCAATCTTACCAACGACATCAGCACGACTGTGCGCCAGAGCTTTGGTCACCTCCTTATGGTCGGTCTTCAGCTTCTCAATTTGCCTTCTCGCTTGGGAAAGATGCTCACCGGTAACTGTTGACAACAAGTCAATACCTTTAAAGGAGAAGTGTGAATGCATATGATGTTAGGAACTTACCAAAAGTTTCAGCCTCAAGGTATTCAATCCTGGCCTGCTTTTTCTCCACAAGATAGTATATTCTCTAAATATGAAGAAGGGTATGGTTAGTTGGAAGAATGATTCAAGGAAGAGAAAAACTTGGTATTGTTGTACCTTGCTGGCCTCTCTATGCTGATGCATGACGTGCATGTCCTCAGCTTCTGGTAGACTTAGTAAGTCTTCAACCAACACGGTCTTACCCTTATAACGGGGAGAATACATGCTAGTCGGGGAAGGGTTGACGGTCTGAGGAGTAGGTGTCGGTAGTGACGTGGGCTCTGGAGCGTTGGACGACTTCCTCGGCTCGGCCGACATGCTTGATGGTGTGCAGACCGATTGAGGCTGGTCGGTCGGTTGAGGAGCAGGAGTCGACCTAGTGTCTTGAGACCCTTGGGCGCTCTCATTATTACTTGATCAACCACTGTGATGGCCAAAGAGTATAGCATTAAAGTCTGACAATAGTTGGTAATAACAACGATGAAGAATCGAAAGTGTGAAGAATTATACCCGGAGGCTTGTTTAATTTTGATCCGATAGACTTTCTTCTTTAGAGAAGTGGTCTACGGGTCAGAATCCTTCGTCTTCAAGGCAGTCTTGGTGGCTTCATTGGTCTTCTTTATCACCCTTGCACTACTCTCTGATTTGCTCGGGGGCTCGGACTGGCTAGATGGTCGGTCGGAGTGTGTAGGGGTCGGCAGGATGGCATCGTGGCGGCGCTCCTCCTCGTCATCATCGTCATCTCCCGCATATTGCTGACGATGGTGATCGGTCTGCTTTACTCGTCGGCCGGGAGAGGGCAAGTCAGGGCGAGGAGGTGTTGTGGAGATGCTGGCAACGACCTCTTCGGTCGGTCGGGCAACCGCTGAAGAACTGGCATCGGTGGTGCCAGTTTGCAGTGGTTTTTTGACATAATCCGGTCTCTCGGAATCGATCGGAGGGAGCAGAGGGTACGACACGTAAATGTCTAGAACCTACAAAAACATCAAGACATCACATACTGTGATTATTCAAAGGGACGTCAGAATTATTCAAGACGACCAAGGCTTACTCGAGCCCGTAGAGTGCCCACGTTGTATGCCTTCGTGATTAAGAAGTGATCTTGGATGATGTCTCCTTCAAACATCTTTGATAATTGCGACCGACACAGAGTGGAGTTAGGCGGATTAGGCACCTCCCTCGTCTCGTCGTCGATGGCATACTCCTAGACGGGGTGGCTCTGTTTCTTCAATGGTTGCACTCGGTGCACTATAAAGCTTTTTGCTACAGTGATGCCGTCGACCCCTTCATTCTTTAGCTCTGCAATTTTCTCTAGCAGAGCAACCACTTGGGGGTCGGTTGGGTCAGGTCTCTCTGACCACCGTGCCTGGTGAATGGCCTTGGCGCCAGAGAAGTCGGCAAGAACAGGAGGAGGATTGTCACAGTAGAACCACTCGTCCTTCCAGTTCTTGTTCCTGGTCTTCAATGGTACGTTGACGTAGGCCTCCTTCTTGCACAACTGGAAACCAACTCCACATATGGCTACTTGGTTTTCCTTGGTTGGCAGCGGTCAGAGGACGAACAGATGGCGGAACAAAGTAAAATGGGGCAAAATGCCCAGAAAAGCTTCGCACATATGCACGAAGATTGCAATGTGAAGGATGGAGTTGGGATTGAGGTTGACGAGCTCAATCCCATAAGAGAAAAGGAGCCCGCGCAGAAAACTGCAGCAGGGAACTCCGAAGCCATGCTCGATGAACGAGCGAAAAACTACGATTTGTTGATGGATTAGAAGGGGGCGAGTCTCTTTCGGTACCTTCTAGTCAATACGAGCTTGCTCCAGAAGAAGGTCGTCTTCCACCATCTTGTTCAGGTCGGCGATGGAGATGTTGCTCTTCGAGAACTCCCGAAGCTGCTCTGCGATCTCCAGCTCGGAGGAGGAGGACTTAGTGGCGGCAGCCTTCTTGGATGATTTGCGAGTCATCTTCAAGAGGTGTGAAAATACGGAGGATCTAAACTCTAGCTAATGCTCGGGGGCTTGATGGCGTAGAGGATCTATGACGGCAATGGGAGCAAGCGCTAACCCTAGCTCTGGAAGCAGAAGAGTCGCAAGAACAGGGGAGGCACGAGGAAGACGAAGCGTTATGTGCAAATGGCGGCGTGGAGTTGGAGTCAACAGTCCACTGTCCATTCTATACCTTCGCCTTTTTGACCTAGTCTCTGGGTCCCATGGGCTGGTATGGGCCGCACAGTGACGGGCTTTTCCACTTAACAATAATAATAACATAAAAGGCTTTATTCTTTAAAAAGAATTAGAGCTATTAGCCTTGAGCAATAATCTCGGAGGCTTCTTTGATGAGAAGCAGTGGCAAATCCACTAAAAAATACTTTTCGTATCTATATGATTTGACAATCATGTAGCAGAGGACTTGATGGTCGTATGGATATAAGTTCAAGAGATAAGTTATTGATTGATGTCGATAATTAATTATCAAAAATGGACTTATATAAAGAAGGATGACAATTCATAAGGAAAAGTTGTATTATGATTGATGTCATTTAGCTTAGTACTATTATATAATTGATGTCATATTCATTTATATAGGACAAGACATGATTGATGTCATGTAATTCAGATTTACAAGTCACTCGGATAAGACTGTGTATCACTCGACCTTTTTATCAATCGGTCGGCGAGATTGATGTATTGTTAACTGACCTTCTGATTCGATGATTAGAGGTTTACCTAAGCTCAAGCTTGATGGTTTGAGTGAATTATATACAACAAATATCCGGCACCACTTCTTGAGAGATCATTCCATAAAGGGGGATATTGAGATTAGCTATGTGAGCACCGATAAATAATTAGCCGATATATTTACCAAACCCTTAGATGAGAAACGGTTTTGTGAGCTTAGAAGTGAGCTGGATATCTTGGATTCATCCAATGTGGAGTAGAACCTTGTGCATTGCTTGATGTGTTGTTGCTCGTGAAAAAGAACTTGAAACCAAAATTTTTCAAAATTAATTTATGTCTTTGATTTCAAAAAAAATGATGATTTTGATCAATAGATCATATTGTTGGAACTTGTGAATATAGCCTAGAATGTTTGATTGTCACTATTCACAAGTTTGGAACAAGTATATCTCTTTATATATATTTAACTTGTCCAAAAGTTCATTAGTTAATAGAGGCAGTTTTTGTTCTACACAAAGAACGACGGAACTTCCGTCACTCAATGATGGAACTTTTGTCATCCTCTGTCAAAGGAACCTGAGGGTCACGGAAGTTCAGTGATAACTTCTGTGAAATTCAAACCGTTTTTGCTCTAGACCAGAGAGCGACGGAACTTCCGTCACCCAATGACGGAACTTCCGTCACTCTCAGGTTAAGTGGCCTGAAGCCCTCTTCTTCTCTATCCAAACGGCCAATTCCTCTTTTCTTCTTTTCTTCCCTCTCCTCAAAACCTAAGCAGCGATTTTTGGCAATTTTGAGATTCAACCGGTGAAGTTGATCAAAAAGGTGGAGATTTGGCTCCTTCCCCATGAAAGTTCCGCGATCTCCATCAACTTTTCCGCTTCTTTGCCCTAGGTATGAGATTTGACCCCAAATCTTGCTCTTTAGGTCAAATGTTCAAATGCCTTCAATTCCTTTGAATAGAGTGGTTACTCTATGACTAGTCTATCATTATTTTGAGGCATTTTGATTTTCACGATAGGATATAAGAGTTAGGTCAATTTTGGTGCAAACTACAACTAATGGAGGTTTTGTCAGAACTTCCATCATGACGGAACTTCCATGGTCTATCACGGAACTTCTGTCGCCTGTAGTTCAGTGCACTGAAATTTTCCTACTTCTTGACTCTTGCTTGTGACTCATACCTAATCCATTGAATCTTCTCCCTATTCCCAGGCAATTAAAAATGGTGAGGATGAAGTTTGCCTCTAATACTCAAGAGGAGTCCAGTGGGGAGGAAAATGAGGATCAAAGTCATTCCTCCTCTCCAAGTGAGGAGATTGTGCCCCCACAGAAGAAGTGGAAAGCCATTGCTAAGATACGCCAAGGGTGAAGTGGGGCTGCTCAAACCGTGCGTGTTGAGCAGGGAGGATCTCTTCCTCCTAGGCGACCCCAAGATAAAGGAAAGAAACCGGCTATGGAAAGGGGCTCTCGCTCATGCAAGAGCACAAGAGATGATTCTCTAAACATTGTGAGGGACCTTCGAGTCAGTGCTCCAGAGTACCCCCCAGATTTTGTTGTCAAAGACTATAAAAAGGATGTCGAAGCACTTAGTGAGGGACGGAAGCAAAATCATTACATCTTGTCTGACAAAGAGGCTAGTGACTACCAGTTTCTCACTTGGTTTGAACAGGACTACTACATGCCCATGCTTATTGAGAAGAATAGGAAAAACTAGCTAGCAACTCATCAGTGGATTGCTTGGAAGTACATGGAGGACAAGGACAATGCCACCTTCAATGAAATCATTACGGCATGCAAGGACAGGAAGGTGTATAATCTCATGGGCTTTTCAACTATGACTGGAATGAAGAGGTCATCTGTCAGTTCTATTCCACTCTCTACATGGATGGTAGGGGATACTTCTATTGGATGACTCAGGGAGTGCAGTATGCGGTGTCCCCCTCACAGCTAGCCACTTATTTTCTTCTAGATGATGAAGATGTGAACAGAGAAAAGATCACTAATGAGCCAGTCTTGAGGGATGTTGATTTGGCTTTCATGTATGAGGATCCATCCCCAATATATCATGGCACAACCAATGGGATGCACAACTTCTATTTCACTCTCAACAGGATGCTAAGGGTGACCATAGCTCCTAAGGTAGGGTATGCTACTTCCATTGTTGAGCACTCAAGGAACATTCTTGCTAGGTTTATGGATGGAGCTGCCCCTTTCAGTGTCATGGACTTCATTGTCCAGGAGATCTATACTTCATCTCTAGATACTAGAAGAGTTCTTCGTTTTGCTCCCTACCTCATGAGGATGATTGAGTTGGAGACCGGGTTAGTGTTTGAAAAAGAAATCAAACATCAGCCCCTCAAGCCTCGAGTGCAAAGTGCCCATCGTCCTCTTTATGGCTCTCTTGCAGCTCCAACCACCAGCCGATCTACTGCTGCTAGAGCCTCTGATCCAGGCACTTCTTCCAGACCAGATTCTCCTCCTCCTCCAGAGCAACCTCGTTGTCCGTCCTCTCCCATTGTATCCCTCCTTAAGAGCATTTTCATTGCTTATTGTTTCAATGCTAAGGAGAATTGGGATAACAAGAGGAGAATCAAGAAGCAAGTAAGACGCTACAAAAGGGACCAAAGGGCCCAAGGCCATGAGGTGTCTCCCGATGGTTCTGAGTGTGAGCTCGATGGTGAGCCACCGGTCTTTGAGGACCCTCTTGTAGGCTATGACTGGGATAATCTTTCCACGGGACGGTCTATCGCTCCTCTACCGCTGGCACATGAATATGAAGATCACAATGAAGATGAGGAGTCCGAGGAAGATGATGAGTGATTTCTTTGCTTTACTCTCTCTCTCTCTCTCTCTCTCTCTCTCTCTCTCTCTCTCCTTCTTTTTGGTGCATTGATGCCAAAGGGGGAGAGAAAGGCGATGAAAAAGGGATATGTTTCATGTGATGTTTTATGTGCCTCTTCTCATGTAATAGGATAGATGAACCTATGGACAAGTATCCCCCTTAGTTGCTTTGTGTGTGAAAACTATTTGTGAACCTTTATTGTAATAACTCTATCATGCTTTATGGTATTGTATGGTGCTTGTCATATTACCTAGTGATGTGTTGATTGTGCTAAGTGTGGTGATGATCTATTGCTTTATCACTATGTTTGCACACTTGTACACCTTTTAGGCACCCCACTCTTTGCAAAATATAGGAGGAGCACCTTCACATGTTTTTATGACTCATGCATATCTTTAGGGAGAGTTCCGCTATATTTTGGCTCTTTATTTTGTTTGATTATCCCTTTAATATATCCTTTTTAATCTATTGTCATCAATCACCAAAAAGGGGGAGATTGAAGATTCATCTAGGATCCCCTAGTGGGTTTTGGTGTATGATGACTAAAAATTAAAATTGTGCTAACATGTTCATGAGGTAAATGTGTAGATAATCAGATTATTATTCAATCCCACACTTGCAAGATGGTTGTTCTACTCCTAAAAAGAAGAAAAGAGAAATGGACTCAAGTGCTTCAAGTATAGCTTTTTGTTTTAATTGAGTCATAGGTTTGCCGCACTATCAAGGGGGGTAAACCAATCTTGTTATGAAGGGAAATTATGTGCTTAAGCCAACCACAAATCTTTCAGAGAAGTTTAGCCAAGCAAAAGCTAAAAAGAACCAACCAGTTCTGAGTCAAACAGAGAGCGACGGAAGTTCCGCGAGTCCCTCACAGAAGTTCCGTCAGTGCCCAGCTTCAAACTCCAGCAAACCCGAGAGCTACGGAAGTTTTGTGGCCTCTGCCATGGAAGTTCCATCTTTCTCTGCTTTCTCTTTGTCGCAAACCTTAGTGCGATGGAAGTTCCGTGGTGACCATCATGGAAGTTCTGTTGTCTTTGGCTCAGTTGATATCCTCCCGAACAACGGCTCTTTTTGAACTAACGGAAGTTCCATGGAGAACCACGGAAGTTCAGTCAGACCTAGAAAAGCTGAGTAATGGCTAGTTTTTGAGAGACCTCTATAAATAGCCTCCCCTTTCCCCCGTGGGAAGGGTTGGACTCATTGAAATTTCACTCCCATTTCAAATAGAACTCTCATCTCTCACACTCCCACTTGATCTTGCCATCCCAAGCAAAGTGAGAGGAATCCCAACCATAAAAAGATTGAATCCATCCACTCAAAATCTTGAGCACCTCTTTCCCTCCCCATCAAGATTTGTTTTGCTTATTACTCTTGGAGACTTCGTCTCCTAGACGGCTAGGCGTCGCCCTTGAGCTCCCAACGTGTTGTGGTGAGACGGGGACGTTTGTGAAGGTGTGATTTGCCTCCGGAAGAAAAGAATCAAGTGGAGAAAGAAATCCAAGCACGATCTTTGTGATAGCTTGGCGGGGAAACAGGTTGAGAGAGACCCGGCCACTTTGTGTGGCTCCTCAACGAGGACGTAGGGACTACTTAGTGTGGTTGCCGAACCTCGAGTTAAATCCTTGTGTCTCTCTTTTAATTCCCGCTTTTATTATTGTGCTTGTGCATTTCTTTCATATTATTGTGCTCGATTCACTTTGTATTGTGCCATAAGCCATATAGCGAAGATCTCTAGTCACTCATTGCCCTAGCTTCACTTCTATCAAGTATTATATCTCTAACTCTTAAGTTATCCGCATTTATATAAGTTGTAGAGAAGGAATTAGTGAAGTTCGATCATTTGACAGAACTTCCGTGGTGACGGAAGTTCCATCATTCCTGACAAAAGTTCCGTCGTTGTTGATTTGATCATAGCTTTGTGCTTTTTCAGGTTTAATTTTTAGATTGCCTATTCACCCCCCTCTAGGCAATTTTCAATCTTGTTTGCCTGTGTATGTTGCTATGATGATGTTTGCTTGTTTTTCATTCCTATGCATTACCATGCTATCCTGTTGCATATCATCATTCATGTCTTACATTGCATGTCTTTATGTTTTAATTAATATCTTCACATGACATGCATGCATATCATCTAGAGTATGCTCTTCTTTCTTATTTCTCTTAGCTCTTGATGATGCTTCATTGAGTAGGACATTGTTTATTCATTGCTTATGCTTTGAGGTTCCTCTCAATCATTCTGTAGCTCTTTTAGCCTTGTTGTTTTATGATAGAAATTATGATAAGTAGTGGTGGTCATCAATCACCAAAAAGGAGGAGAAATTATGATAAGTAGTGGTTGTCTTTATGCTTTAATTAATATCTTCACATGACATGGAGGCTTGGTGAGCTTGATGGAGTCCAAGGATTGATGAAGATGGATCAAAGCTAAGGACAAGCTATGGAGCAAGCGTTGGGAACACTTGTCTAGTTGTTAGGGCTTTGAGTCCATAGGAAAAACTAGACTATCAAGGGGGTCTAGGTCATGTCTCTTAGGTCACACTAGTTGGTGATGTGCATGGATGTTGAGTGAAATCACAGGCACTAGGTGACAGTGGAGAAGTCAATGAGCTGTTCGGAGAAGCCAGGAAACGAAGTCAAGCGAGGACGAGGAGTTTTAACTTCTGGACATAGTGACCGGACAGAGGGGTCAGAGGTGACCGGACTGTACAGTCGCTAGGAGACCATAGCGAAGTCTGCAAGGAAGTCTGTCAGCACGAAGACCTGTAGAGACCGGATGGTACGGTCTGTATGGAGGTTGCTCGGGACAGGGAAATGCAGAAGATGGTGCTCTCTGGAATGGAGAGAGAAAGTCTAACCAAACGGTCCGGTCAACGGACCGGACGGTCTGGTCAGTACGAGGAGATCATCTGGACAGAGAAGCCAACGACTCTGGGAGCCGTTTCAGAGAGACCGGATGGTCCGGTCTGGCAATGACCAGACAGTCCGGTCAATGGAGTCCAGAGAGATGATTTTGTGGAGCAACGGCTAGTTTGAGGTTGGAAGCCTATATAACTGCGTTGCTAGGGTCTTGGAGACCACTCTTGGCCAGTGGAATTGCTTGGAGCATTTGGTGAGAGCCAAGAGGAAAAGAGGAGAGCACTAGGAGGAGATATTGCATATCTTGAGAGTACTAGTGAGACTAACTTGAGCATTGATGTACATCTAAGGCTAGGGTGTCCTTGAGGGTGTGATCTAGGTTGTTACTCTTGGTCTATGGTGAGACCTAGACCAGTTAGGTGTCGGTGATCGAGCCTATCATGATTGGTTGTGTAGGCCATCACACGTTTGTACCCGGTTTGAGCCCGCCGGTGAAAGAGGCATCGCTAGTGAGCGCCCGTGTCGGCTCGGGGAGTCCAGCAAGTTCTCGAGGGAGGCGAGCTTGTGCCTTGGTGGCAGCGGTGATGCACACTGTGTCTTCACTCCGGAAGTGATTGCTGGCTCATGGGCAAGAACTCCACATTGGTGGCGGGAGGGACCGGAACTCCAGCGGGAGTGGTCCCACAAGGAGTAGGGGAAGGCACCATCCTTCCGAGACCTCAGGAAAAAAATCATAAGCATTCCTTGACCCCTTTTTTACTATTCTGTAATTGTGTGCTCTAGTGACTAGGTTAAATTATGGCTTGCATAGGCGGGCTAGTGTGTTTGGCTTCCGCGCTTGCTATCATCATGAATACTAGTATGTGTAGGGTCTTGGCCTACTAGAATTGTTAGGTTGCAACGATTGCTAGGTTCTAGTAGTGTAAATTAGGTATTCGGATTTGTGGTCGGCTTACAGATTCATCCCCCCCCCCCTCTCAGTACGCCTTCGGTCCTTACAACCCGCTGAGGACTGTGCCTTCGTTTTCCCATCAGCGGTGCACTCCCGCATCGAGTAGGTGCGGTGTGCATTCCATCTACTTGTTCGACGGAATGTCTCCAAGGAAAAAGTGCAACAGAGCGATGGTTCCCGACGGAGGAATAGAGGCTCTCCTGGAAGGCGTCCTCCACCACATACTTGGCTTTATGGATGCGCGGGAGGCTGTGCAAACATGTGTCCTGGCCCGACGGTGGCACTACCTCTGGAAGTCTGCCGCGGCCATGCGTGTAGGCACGACTAATCTGATGCGCTGCTGTGCATAGTTTGGGAACTCATTTTCGGTTATGTGCAAAGGTCGGGAACATCTTCTGCTGCTACATGCAGGCTCGCAGTTTGACATATTCATTTTTGCGTTCGTCAAATTCGATGACGCTGTTCTGCCATATGTGAACCTTTGGTTTCGGCATGTGCTGTTGTGCAAAGTTCGGGAACTCATTTTTGGTTCTGTCGATCGGTCCTTTCCAGTTTCCACTAGATGACCTACCTCTTGTCTCACAGCAGTTAAGGATTCTACGATTTGTTAATGTAGTATTGACCAATAAATTATGTGATTTCTTCAGTTGCCCATCACTAGAACATATAGATATGGGAGTTGCTAATTTTCAGCTGACTGAAAGTTCGGATAACTTTCAATCATCGCTTTAAGCCATTAGATCTAGATCCACTGGTTTATAATTATTATACAAATAATCCTACAAAAGAAAAATCAAAACTCAAAGTAACAAACCATTGATTGAAAGCTTTCAATCAACTGAAAGCTAGGAAACATGTATAGATATTTGGTCCTACATCTTGCCCTGTGCCAAGAAGATCTCGTCCTCATCACTGAAACGTCTAAGCGTACAACATTGCAGATTCAACGCATACCAAGGATTCCGCACTCACATTCACATATACACCCCAAATCTTGTTTCGTTGAAAAGCTAGATGATAAGGAATGCCTAACTGAAGAGTTTTGCAGGACGTCTGTTCTTGACAGCATGCCATCACTACGGGGGGCATTTGTGAGACTTGGTCAAAAGAATGCACACTGTTGTTGTCATGCTGATGAGTCTGGGGATTGTGGTCATATGAATTGTAACTCGTGTTATGGTATTGAACATGACAATAACAGCCTGCTTTTGGAAGGATTATCTGAAGCCAAGAATTTGATAATGATAGCAGAATAAAAAATGGTATGTTTACTTTTTTTTCTCGAATACGCATGAGAGCTATCTTTATATTATAGGGAAGACAGAAAGATCCATACAAGCCCCCTCAAGCTAGGACCAAGGCAAGAGGGGGTAATACAAGAGAGATGTTCATTGACACAAAAACAAGAAAGGAAACTAGACCAGAAACAACTAGGCTACTTAATCAGAAATAAACAACCTACCTAGACCTAATGCCCATAGACTTTTAGCTCCGGCGTACGTCCATAGCTGAGCTTCTAGTCTGAGGTTATCTAAGGCGACTTGGATGTTGGGCGATATACCATCAAACACCACAGCATTTCTGTGCTTCCAAATTGTCCATGCGCCAAGGATAATCAGCGTGTTGAGGCCCTTGCGATGCTGTTTTGCCACTCTGTTTGAAGCCCTTCTCCACCAGGCGGCAAAGTCTAGCTCATCGTTTTCAGGAACCAGCTGCTGCAAGTTAAAAGCTTGAAGAATTCTAAACCAGAAATCTCTGGCAAAGACACAGCCGACCAAGGCGTGCTGCATGGTTTCTTTCTCCTGATCACACAACACGCAATGCTCTGGGTGCTCCAGACCTCTTTTAGCAAGCTGATCAGCCGTCCAGCACTTATTCCTAATAGCCAGCCATAGGAATATTTTGCATTTTTTAGGGGCCCAGGATTTCTATAATCTTTTCCATGGTTCAAAGGTTATGGATCCAGTGAAGAAGAGTTTGTAAGCAGATCTTGAAGAGAAGCATCCTGATCTATCATGTCTCCACAAGTGTTTATCCTCCTCTCCTGATAAAGTAAAATCTCTAATCAGGCCCCGAAGTATCAAATACTCAATTAAACCGTTGATAGATAACCCGCCCTAGATGTCCTGTACCCATGTACGATCTTATAGAGCTTGTGCCACTGTTCTTGACCGGGCGATGTGACTCTGGACAGCTGCAAGCACTTCGGGAGCGATGTCTGATACGGAACAGCCATGGAGCCAACTGTCAACCCAGAAGAGAGTGTTCTACCCATTCCCTACTTGAGTTGATATCGAAATGGCAAACATTGCTTGTGCATTTGGGTGCGCAGGAATCTCCAAACCAGCCCAAGGGCGGTCAGATGAGGTTTTCTGGAGCCACAACCACTTTATTTGTAATGCCCAGGACATGACTTCCAGATTTAGTATGCCCAAACCACCGATATTGAGAGGTCTTTGTACCTTTTCCCATGCAACCAAGCAAGAACCTCCATTAGCCACTTTTCTGCCCTTCCATAAGAAACCCCTTCTTATCTTATTGATAGCTTTAATAAACCATTTGGGAATGTTCATTGCAGGGAAGAGATACACTGGAATGACTGAGAGGACAAAACGCACTACTCTTCCAGTGAGGTTGAGTAGAGAGGCTTTCCATCCTGGTAGCTTGTCTGCAACCTTCTCAATCCAGAACATCAGATCACCCTTGCGAAGTTTCTTATGAGAAATAGGCAACCCGAGATAATTACATGGAAATTCCTTTGTCAGGAATTCCAAGGATGCCTCAACCAGCTGCTGTACTTGTTCTTCGCACCGGATAGGAATTACACAGCTCTTCTGGAGGTTGGTCTGCAGCCCGGACGTCATCCCAAAACGGTATGTTTACACTTTTGTCCATAACACTTTTGCATTGTTGTTATATTCTGTTGTAGTGTATTATTCACTTTTGAAGAATAATCATAGAGGCACTTAGGTAGACATTTTTGCATGCACCCTACCAGCTAGTTGATCTTTTTTTGTTTGTTTGTATCTTGTCTTAGTTTGTTTTCAAAAGGGATTTGGAGTAGTGCCCTACATGATCAAGTTAAAGACATTGTTGCTCAATGATTACTGGTGTGTGTGGCACCTGCCTCTCCCACACTAACTTGTATTCTCAAACACGCAACGGTTCTAGAAATGCTCACACCGCAACTTTTTTCTAAGGTATATATTTTCTAAATTACAACAACCACTGCATATTCTGTAATTTCTAGATTACATTAATCTTCGTAGATATTTTATTAATGACAGTGGCTGAAACATAAACTGTGAATCAAAGGAAGCCAAAATTGAATGGAGGCTTCGATTTCAACAAAGCATATGAAGACTCTGAATACTGTCGAAATCAAATGTGAAGTGATTGATGAGAGAATCATCAAAATCGTGAAGTTCCTGAGCACTTTTGACAAATGTAAGCTAATTAGCAACACTCTTCATGAATTTCTTTTTTATAATTTTTATGAATTTGATTGCTCTCAATCTTTGTTGTTCTTCTAACCAGCTACTCATAAATTACACTCTGTAGCAGCTTCCAACTTCCAGGCCACAATTGTGCCTTACGGTGCCATGCCCTACCCTTTCTCCTCACTTTGCTTTAGATACAAATTTGGTTATGTATGAATAGGTGGTTTATTTTAAATCTATTGGGTGCACATGTACTCCCTCAGTCACATATTAGTTGTCATTTTAGACTTCGGCACAGAGATTAAGGAGAGGTGAAAAAGTTAGTTGCATAGAAAACAAGAATGAGATAGATAGATATATAGATTGAGATGTATTGGGAAGAGGGAAAGTTGCATTGGGATGCAAGGATGACAAGTAAATTGAGAGAACTGGATGAGTGTAGAATGACAAGTGGTTTACTTTTAATTGTAGTATCCATTCTTGTTGCAACCATCTGTCAAGTTGTGTAGCTATATAGTTACTGACCTAGCTTTAGTACTGTATGTTAAGTTACATGTCCAATTTGTCTTTTATTTTGATGGGGTTCCATTCTCAATAAATGAGTTATCTAAGTTTAAACAATCTAAATTCTATTATAACATTTATCCTCAATTATATTTGTCTCCCTTGAAAGTGTCCTCAAGGCATGTCAATATGCCTCTTCTTTTCTCATTTATCGATTGACACAAAGACCGTATTTTTCCTTTCACAATGGTACAGGTTTCAGCTTACAAGAAGTAGAGATTTTTAAGGAAGAAGAGATTTCAGAAGAAGTGGAGATTTCAGACTAGACTTTGAAGTCACAAGGATGCTTTATTTTACTCTTTTGTCTGATGCAAGACAAAAAAGAATAACGTAAAATCTGTAGTCGCTGTTTAGATCATCTTCCTTGGAGTCTTTTCAGCTTTATTGGATTATAAGATGGCCAAGACTCTTCCATTCCAGTTTAATGTGTCGTTTATGTGGCTTAATTTTCAGTAGCTATCTGCTATTTAAAGCTCTAAGGGAATTGCTGAACTGTGTGGAATCTTGATCGTATCTTGGATAGTTTCCCCACCTATGTTGATATGTTGAACGAAACTAGCAAGTACAACTGTCTTTTACACGAGATACGACCCTGGCTACTAGGTCAAGATTACATTTATAACATTTATCTTGAATGATATTCTGGTTGTCTCTGAAGGAGATAGAATAGTTGGAGGAATCGATGATGGGAATTTTATTGATGTATGGGCACTTATGTAGTGTGGTTATAATACAAACCCTAGAGGGTTACTTAACATACAAGGTAAATACAAGACTTGCTATACAAGCTAGGTATAATACAGACCTATATACATATTCCAATAACCCCCCATAGTGTCAACCGGGAGTGGCGTAGACGTTGAGACTGGACCGAAAGGATTGAAATACAGCAGTCGGTAGTCCTTTAGTGAATATGTCCGCATATTGGAGAGTAGTTGGAACATGAAGCACCCGAACTTCTCCAAGAGCAACACGATCACGCACAAAATATAGATCGATCTCCACGTGCTTGGTGCGTTGATGTTGAATAGGATTTGTTGATAGATAAACAGCGCTGATGTTGCCACAGTATACCACCATAGTCTTGGAGAGAGGACGATGCAATTCAGCAAGTAGATGACACAGCCAACATGCCTCTACCACGGTATTGGCAACACCCCTGTATTCAGCCTCCGTGCTAGATCGGGAGACCATGGCTTGGCGTTTAGAAGACCAAGAGATAAGCTTATCACCAAGGAACACACAAAATCCTAAAGTAGAACGCCGTGTGTCCGAACAGCCAGCCCAATCGGCGTCCGAATAGATGACAAGATCGTCACAAGAGCCGCGCGTGAGCAGAAGACCAAGGTGTAAAGTACCTTTGATGTAGCGGAGGATGTGCTTCAACAGGGAGAAATGTTCTTCTCTTGGATCATGCATGTGAAGACTTACTTGCTGCACTGCATGAGCAATGTCGAGCCTCATCAAGGTGAGATATTGAAGACCGCCAGCAAGACTTCTGTATAGAGTGGGATTTATGACGGGAGGACCGGTGTTAGATGGAAGTTTGGAGCGGGCTTCTATCGGTGTGGTGCAGGGATTGCACTATCCATCTTGGCATGACAGAGGAGTTCTATAGCATACTTGTCTTGAGTTAGAAGCAAACCAGTGGGGGTGCGATGAGCAGCCACACCCAAAAAATAATGGAGGCTGCCAAGATCATTCATAGCAAATTCCCGCCGAAAAGAGGAGATGATTCTCTGAAGAAGAGAAGTGGTACAAGCTATCAAAACAATGTCGTCCACATAGAGGAGAAGATATGCAACTTTCGAGCCATGCTTGTAAATGAACAGGGAGGTGTCACTCTTGCAGCCGCAAAAACCAATGGAAAGGATGAAGTTCTGAAATCTGGTGTACCAAACCTGAGGAGCCTATTTGAGCCATAAAGAGACTTGTTTAACTTACAAACATGGTGTGGATGAGCCAGGTCGACGAAACCAGAAGGTTGCTGACAATAAACTGTCTCCAAGAGGGTGCCATTGAGAAAAGCATTTTTAACATCCAACTGATGAATCGGCCAAGATTGACAAACAGCAATATAAAGAATTGTTTGTATTGTGGCCAGCTTAACCACCAGGCTAAAAGTTTCATCAAAGTCGATGCCTGACTATTGAGAGAAACCATGGAGCACCCACCATGCTTTGTAGCGTTCCAATGAGCCATCGGCTTTGAACTTTTGGCGGAATATCCACTTGTCAGAGACGATATTTGCATCTGGAGGACGAGGGACGAGATCCCAAGTGTTGTTGGTGGTGAGAGCATTGAACTCTTCAATCATGGCACTTTTCCAATTCGGGTCAGCGAGTGCATGCTGATAGGAAGAAGGAACTGGAGCAGGGCTAGTCACTTGAAGATCAAATATGTCTTTGGGCTGTCAGATGCCAAGTTTGCCTTGAGTGTGCATAGGATGATCGTTCTGCATAGCTAGAACATGCACAATGCGTGCCCTTGAGGATCTGGTAGAGGGCAGTGCTGCGGAGGATGCGGCGTCGAGAGCGGATGTGGCTGATGAGCATAACGGGCAGCCTGAACGACAATGTCAAAGTGACGGAGCCACGCGGGGCTGTGCGCGGTGGAGACTGACCGCGCGTGGTGGGGTGCGATGGAGAAGTCATGTCGTGCATGGCATCACGCGACAATGAGTCATGTGAGATCAAGCACGAGGAAGACGGGCCGCCCATGGCAACATGCGGTGGGGACAACGTCGGGGCAGGTGGACTGCTCGGCATCATCATAGGAAGCCCGGGAGGAACATCATCATCATCTGCATGGTCATCAAGAAAAGAGTACGTTGTGGTAGGAACCGGTGAAGTATACGGAAAGGAAAACTCATCAAAGTCAACATGTCGGGAGGTGATGACTTTGTTTGTGGCAAGATCCAAGCAACGATAGCCTTTATGGTCTTTGGGATAGCCAAGAAAGATACATTTGGTGGAGCGAGGTGGTAGTTTGTGGGGTGTCGTGGCCGCCGACAAGTTGGGATAGCACCTGCAGCCAATGATCCGAAGGTGAGACTAGGAGGGTGGCGAGCCAAAGAGGGCTTGGTGGGGTGTGAGATTTTGGAGGGTTTTGGTTGGGTGTAGGTTAAAAAGGTGAGTGGCGGTTTGAAGAGCTTCGACCCAATTGGGCAGAGAAGACCAGCTTGGATCAATAGGGTGCGCATGATGTTGTTGATGGATCGAATGACACATTCGGCCTTTCTGTTTTGTTGTGAGGTGTGAGGACACGAGAGGCGGAAGCAGGCACCATGACTAGAGAGAAACGAATGTGCTGCAATGTTGTCAAAT
The DNA here is from genome assembly GCA_030378355.1 of Eleusine indica. NCBI lineage: Eukaryota > Viridiplantae > Streptophyta > Magnoliopsida > Poales > Poaceae > Eleusine > Eleusine indica. Next base: position 40,067,931 of record CM059501.1, on the reverse strand, counting down.
TCCCTACCATTGTCACTTTGGATGAACTGTATACGGCTTTGGAAATGAGTGAGGGCATAGGCAAAGAAATAACGGATGGTTGGAAAAGTGTCAGATTTTAATTTGAGGGGAAAGGTCCAAAGATAGTGTGTAAAATCATCAAGACACACAAGATATTATTTGCAACCCGAAATACTTGGAACAGGAGATGTCCACAAATCACAGTGAATTATTTCGAAGGGCCTACAAGTTCTTGATAATGATGGAGAAAAAGGGAGATGGGTATGATGACCTAATTGACACTCATGACAAGGTGTCACAGGAGACTTATTGGGTTAAACAGAAATTACATTGGATGCACGCAAATGGGAAAGCACACGAGAACTAGGGTGGCCCAGACGACGATGCCAGATGGTCTCGGGTAGCATGACGAGAGCATGAGCAGTGGTGGATTGCGCTGAGAAGAAGGGTACAAATTGCTCGAACTATTGCACCGATGAATCACCGCCCAAGTGCGTAGGTCCTTCATAGACAAGCCAAGAGTGTCAAACTCGATAGAAATCTGGTTATCCATAGTAAAACAACAAATGGAGATAAGGTTAGTGATTAATTCAGGAGAGACAAAAACGTTGGATAATGAAAGGGGTCGGGTAGGAGAAGGGAAAGCAACACTACCACTACTAATGATGGGAAGAAAGGAGCCATTGCCAACAAGAATGCAAGACAATGGGGTGGAAGAGTGTCTAGAAGAGAGGTTACCCTGATTGTTCGTTAGGTGGGAGGAAGCACCCGAATCCATGTACCAATCGGGTGGTTGTAGTGACATCGAGTTGAGGGCATTGGCTAATGCCGTCTGGTCCCAAGTCTACGTAGAGGAGGGACCCGGAGCAGGAGCACCATATGGTGCAGGGTAGGGGAGCAGACCTTGTACTTGAGGAGTGCCGACGAGCATAGCCTGATGCGAGGCACCAAGACGAGGGCCGAGGATGCCCTGACCAGGTGGCACAAGCCACATCTAGAACATGCTGGTGCATGGGTTGAACCACGGGTGTGGTGCACCGAACCCGGCTTGGTACTGTTGGCCGCCGCCACCGGTGTTATTGCAACGATTGTTACGGTTCCTGTTGTGGTTGTAGAAGGGAGGCCGGGGAGGGTGTGAAGCCGGTGGTGGGGGCGCCGCGGAGTCTTGGGTGCCGACGGTGCAGCAAGAGCAGTGTAGTCGCCGGGTTGGCAGACCTTCAGGTCAGCTTCCTCCAGCAACAACATGGAGTAGGCATCGGAGAAGGAGGGCAGCGGATCGTGCGTCTTGATGATGGAGCCCATGGAACGTAGAGTCGCGCTGAAACCACGGAGAAGGGTGAGCACCAAGGTGGGCTCGGAGACGGTGAAGCCGAGATCGACGAGGCCATCAGCGTAGGACTGCAGCTTCTCGGTGTGGTCCAGAACGGACATGTCACCTTGCGCCAGATTACAGAACTTCGAGGGCGAGGGCACGAGAAGGCTTGTTGTTGTAGAACAGCCCTTCGATCTTGCCCCAGATCATGTGGGCGGTGGCGCCGGGTGTCATGACCTTGCGCATGATCTGCAGGGAGACTGCCGAGTAGAGAAGGGATCGGATGGAGACTGCCTGCCAGACAGGGTCAATGGGATTGGGAGCTGGCGTGCCGTCGACGTGGCGAGTGTTGCCGTACTTGCTGAGGAGGGTGAGGAAGAGTTCACGCCAGGCTCTGTAGTTGGGAGGGTTGAGTTCTTGGGCAATGGGGATATGGGATTTGATATTGATCGTGGCGAGGGCAGCCGCCGGATTTGTTGTGGTGCAGGAGGAAGAGCGGCAGCAATAGCGGCAGCGAGGACATCGGCTTGGTTAGGTTGGGCGAGGGCATCATCGGTCATGGCAGGACATGGCGGCGGCTGCGCGAGGGAAGGTAGGGTTTAGGAGCGGAAGCAGCTGTTTGGATCGTAGTCTCTGTATACCATGAAGGAGATATAATAGTTGGAGAAATCCACGATGGGAGTTCTATTGATGTATGGGCACTTATATAGTGCGGTTACAATACAAACCCTAGAGGGTTACTTGACATACAAGGTAAATACAAGACTTGCTATACAAGCAAGGTATAATAAAAACCTGTATACATATTCCAACAGTCTCCCTAGAAGAGTTTTCTCAACACATGTCCATACGTCTTTTTTTTTCTTTTTCATGAATCAATTGACACAGGACCGTACTGGACCTTTCATAATTGAACAGGTTTCAGCTTAGAAGAAGTGGAGATTTTGGAGGAGCTTTTATTTCACTCGTTTGTATAATGCAGGACAGAGTACACAGGAACAACTTCAAATCTGTAGTCTCTGTCTACCTAGAGTCTTTGCAGGTTTCTTGGCTTAATAAGATGATCAAGACTCTTCCATTCATATATGCTGGAGCATACACGTATATGGTCATGCCATATTTCAGTACCATACTGGATGTTGTTCAGTTGCTACCTGCTACTATACAACTCTAAACAGAATTGCTGCGACACCTAGTTCTATATTGGTTGACAAAAGACAATCCAATAGATACAGATTATCTTTAGGTGCTGCTTTTACCATTTGTCATTAGATTCCGATTATCTTTATTCAGTACCCTAAAGCCTGACATGCAACTCCAATACACTTGTTTGCGTCTGTGATATGAAAACTTTCAGTTCCCTATAGTTGTATGGACATCGGACCGTCGGCAGCCTCAGCCGGTTCATTAGAGCAAGTTGGTCCATCTCAAGTTTCTGCAAGTTCTTGCGCACACATTTCTCCAACATATTTTCTAGCTTTTAATCGACTAAATGCTTTCAATCGATGGTTTGTTACTCTGTGTATTGATTTTTCTTTTATAGGATTATCTTTTTTTTAGATAAAGGAAAAAATCTGGCTTTTCACCTTATTAAAGGCTACAACCATTATTACAAACCATTAGCAGCACATACGTCTGCCTTTGACACAAGAACTGTTCACAACACAAATGACCGAAACATCATACAGTTTGATGTAAAACATAATTAGGGACCAATTCTGTTACTAAAACTTCATTCATGATGTGCGAAGATTTGCATTGCCAACATCTCCAAATGTTGACATGCATCAACCATCATCTGTTTATCTTCTTCATTCTTCAGTAGCTACGTCCAGAAATGGAACCAGTATGTTCCTTTGTAGAATACCTACATAAACATTTTCATTGAAGTATTATAAAAAATCATGTCATTTCTGCTTAGCCAAATTGCCCAGCAGAGAGCAGAAGCACCAACTAAAAGTTTTCTTTTAAGAGTTATATCCACTCCTTAAAGCCATGTGCTAAACATATGTCTAATGTTGCGTGGTGCGTGTAAGCCAAAACAGAATTTAACAAGTTTCCATAAAAATTTAGCATAATGACAATAAATAAACAAGTGTTGTATTTTTTCATTTTTACTACAAAAGCAACAACTCTTATTACCTTGCCAATTATGTTTGATTAAATTGTCTTTAGTTAGAACTACTCCTTTACGTAGATACCACATAAAAATCTTAATTTTGAGAGGCGTTTTCATTTTCCACAAGATCTTATGTTGCACCACGTTACCATAGTTTAGCATAATTGCATACAAAGACTGAACAATAAAAAAGTTTAGAGGGAGTAAGGTTCCACCTAAATACATCTTTATTATTATTCAGCCTAATATGTGCAATGCGAAATACAAGGTTCTGCCATGACAACAAATTGTTCCCAATCAAAGCCCTCCCAAAAGGATATATTGAGTGGGTCTCTCTCAAAATTGTAGCTTAGTTGCACATTTTTTCCTAACAATGTTATATAGGTCCAGATATTATTCTCTAAAAGTAAAGTTTTTGACCCATTTATCTTCCCAAAAACTACGTTCACTACCATTATTTAGCTCAAAAGTACCTAGACTTAAGAAAGTGTCCTTCACTTTCATTAATCCAGACCAGAAGTGTGAATCACAAGGTCTTCTCTCTACTTGTGTTATAGTTTGGTTTTTCAAATACTTCCGTCTTAGCATGCTTTGTCATATGCCTTCCTCATTTATTAGTTTAAAAGCCACTTACTGAGCAAACATTGGTTTTGTATGTCTATATTTTGAATTCCTAAACCCCTTTGTCTTTAGGTTGGCATAGAATGTTCCATTTGGCTAGTCTACACTTCTTATTTTTCAAGGACTGTGATCTATAGTAATCTAATTTTTCAAGTACCCCCTAAGGACCTCAAAAAAAAAACATAAACATCACTAAACTTTTAGGACCGAATTAATAAGAACCAAGCGGCCCCCAACCGACATATGTTTTCCTTTCCAACTACTTAATTTATTCTCAAACTTCTCTTCAATGACTTTCCAATCACTGTTGCTCAATTTTCTATAGTGCATCGGGATACCAAGATATCTAAAAGGATAATTCCCCATTTTACACCCCAAAATTTGAGCATATTGATCTTCATTGTCCATTGCTTGACCAAAACAAAACAATTCACTTTGTGAAAGTTAATTTTTAATCCATATAATTGTTTGAAAGTGCATAAGAGAAGTTTCATGTTAGTGACTTTCACCATATCGTGATCCATAAATAGTATTGTGTCGTTTGCATATTATAATATGGACAAGTCAATCAAATGTGAGACAAGATCAGTAATTTGGCCATTTTCTTTGGCTTTGTTAAATTAAAAGGGCTAACATATCCACCATAACATTAAACAAAATTGGGGATAAAGGGTCTCCTTGTCTTAATCTCTTAAGAGTTTGAAAATTCTGACCACTTTCATCATTAATTTTAATTCCTACATGACCTCCTTGAGTAAATGATTTAATCCATCTACACCATTTACTAGAGAAACCTTTCATAGGCAATGTTTGTTGCACAAAATTCTATTTAACTTTATCATACACTTTCTCAAAGTCTTTTTTTTTTTAAATCACACCACTTTGTGTTCTTCCGATATAGTTCATGAATGGTTTCATGTAGTACAACTACTCTTTCCATTATATTTCTACCCGGAATAAACGCAGTTTGTGTAGGACTGATGACCTTTTGGGCAACATTGAATATTCTATTGTTCACCACTTTTGTGAAGATCTTAAAATTGACATTTAGCAAACAAATAGGTCTATATTATTGTATAATTGTAGCATCTCTGCATTTTGGTAGGAGGGTTATTGTTCCAAAATTGAGACTAAATAAAGTCTTTGCTATGTAAATCTGTAAATAAGGATATTATATCATTTTTTTGTTGTATCCCAGAAAGCTGATAGAACTCCGTAGTGAAGCCATCATTATTTTGTTCCATTTGAAAGATTGTCGTTCTAATTTCTTCCGACGTAAATTTATCAACTAGTAATTCATTCTCTTGTTCTGTTACTTGAGGTATATCATCCCTTTGAGATTCACCTAGAGTAAAATTACTGTCACCTGGAGGACCAAAGAGACCTTTGTAATTTGTGGTGATATATTTTTTAATTCTGCATCACCATTTATTATTTGATCCCCGTCTTATAGTTGGAAAATCCGAGATTTCCTATATTTTCATTCACAATAAAGTGAAAGTAATGTTTTCACTTTAGCTCGTTGGTACCATTTAATTCCTCTTCCCCTAGCATTTGTGCTAGTTGATTGCGTAAATACTGCTTTAAATCAATTTCCTGTTGTAATAATAAAGAAGCCTTAGCTTTCTTATCAAGCACATCAGGTTTATCTAATAACTCTTTTTTCTCTTTTTTATTAGCTCCACTTGTATTTTTGGCCCACCCTCTTAGGTGTTGGTGTAGTCTACAAATCTTAGCTTGCCATCTTTCCATAGGGGTATTACCGCTATTTTCCTTGGACCATATTTCATGTACCATTTCATGGAAGCCATCATGTAGTAACCATCCCAATTCAAATTTGAAAAGACTTTGATGGTTACACATATATGAATCCTCGGAATTTAACAGTAGGGGAGTATGGTATGATATATCTTTGTTTAAAGCAAAAACAGTGGACGATGGGAACTTTTGTTCCCATTCAGTACTAATTAAAATTCTAACTTCTCATATGTGGGGTCTATAAGATTATTTGCCCATGTGTATTGTCTACCTGACATCTCAAGTTCCCTCAAATCTAAACCATCAATTATAACATTAAAAAAAATGGCCAACGATGATCAAAATTATCTTTATTCTTTTCTTTGGGACTCCTGAGAATATTGAAATCACCACCTATTAAAATAGGTAGTGTTTCATGGCTACACATATACACTAATTCTATGAGAAAAAGCTTCTTTTAGTTTCTGTTGAGCTGGACCATAAACCACTACTAAAGCCGATTTGAAGCTATCATTTTAATTGCACAAATGAAATTTCACGTAAAAACAACCCTCATTAATTGCCCCTATATCAAACATGTCCAGGTCAAATCCCAAAAGGATGCCATCAAATCGGACCTTTGGTTCTTTAGAATGCCAAATGTAATTACCACCAGCACATAAATTCTTTAAGAAAGGGTTGGTGAATGATTTTCTAACTATTCCAGAAATTGTTATAATAATTAAATTATGTTCTTTTGTCAAATCCAAGATATCTATGTTTTTTTGGGGCCCTTGAACCCATCAGAGTTCCAAAAAATGCCTTTCATTAGTAACTATTTGATGGTGTATTATTACCGTTAATGTTTGAACCAACTTTTTTTTGGATTTAGGGTCAGTACGAAACAAAATAATGTGCTCACTGCCTGAATCCATAATCTCACTACATAGATGAGATACAATAAATTGGTCCACATATTCATCTTTTGTCATTTCCTTTTCCTCTCTATCAAAAATCTCAGTTTTAAAATCAATAGTGCACCCGGTCTCTAGTCTATCCTTTTCTAAAGTTTTTACATGATAGATGGAATTCCTAATACTATGTTCATCATCTCCTAAAAAACACCTATTGAATTATAATTCAAAAAAAATTTTGGTATTTTTTTTATCTTTTTTGAAATCCACATCTAGGTTGCGCATGGCCTTGATCCTTTCAGCCCAGCCCGCATAGTCCTCATCAGTGAATCCCGCACAATGCTTGCTTTTATGTGAGGCAGAGAAGTCTACGGCTACCTCAGGGATAGCCGCAAGCTTAGCAGCAGTGGGCGTCACCGCCTGGGCCACTAACTAGGCCCACAACGAGAATTCTAGGCCGGACATGGCCTTTGGGCTCGCAGGCTCCTCCTCCATTTCCTGGTCCAGTTGCACTTGAACTCGGACTGGGCCACAATCAGCACCCTTTCCTATCAGGCCAGGAACTGTGATACCAAGGATGGACAGATGCACCACCCTACGCTCCAGTGTCGTCCTGTAGCAGTTCGTGTCCTAGTTGTTGTGTCGCCGCCAATTTTAGGTGCTTGTTCTGCAGTAACCTTGTCCTTGTTACCCTCAGCAGCATCAGGTTGTCCATTATTATTATTTCCATCACCCTCCTTGTTCTGATCTCCATCACCATCGTTTCCATAATCCATGTCCATGGGTTCTGGATTGTTTTTGTTAATATTTTCATCAATTTTGAACTAAAGCTCATAAAGGTAATCTCCGGTAGCCACGTCCACAAATTGAGGAATGAGATTAGAGTATAGAACCAACACTGGCATGCTGACATTTATCGTATTTTCTGGTGAAGACCATGTCTTCCCATTTTGTCACACCAAGAATAGATCCCATTGCCCATATGACTTCAAACTCTCTCAATTCTTTTGGAAGTCCAGTAAATTGGACCCAGACGGTCCTCAATTTGCATAGAGGCATGTGGTATCTAGATCCGATGGCTCAACGCGGTGATTGAAAGTTAAATCAGCTGAAAATTAATAAGTTTATTTCTCCAAATGTCATGTTCCCTTCACTCGAAAAGGGAACCAATCTACACCCTGTATGCTGATTTTTCAATAGACAGGCGTCCCCTCTAATCCAAAATACAAAAAGGATGTTGAATATGTTTTAAGATAAGGGGTGTTGTAGCTGCGTGTGCTCGCCGCACACATTAAAAGGATGCTTACTATTTAAATAGCACATAAGTGGCACAAAACATTTAAAAAAAGTTGATTTTGCGGTTCTTTTTCTAGTAAATAAAACCCTAATAAAAAAGAGTAGCTGCATAAATGGGCCAAGGAGCAAAACCTCTAATAGGCTGGCAACAACGTTAGGCCCAATACAGTTCAACGCTATGCACAAAGTGCCTCAAGATGTGATGTGACGGAGAGCCCAGCTCAGCCCACACTCCTCTCCCGATGGCGGCCGCCGCCTTCCTCATCCTCGAGTTTGTTGTTAGCAACCGCCGAATCCCCCACGCCGTCGTCGCCGCCCTCCTCGCCGCTCTCCCTCCACCCTCCCCCAGAGACTCCCAGCGTCTCCGCAAAGCCCTCGCCCTCCGCGCTCTCGACGCCGCCCTCCACGATGAGAACGCCGCCTCCACCGCTCCTCTCCTCCGCAAGGCTCGGGCGGTCCTCGCAGACCCTGACATGGCCGCTTGCTTCCCCCAGCCTCTCCCTTTCTCTTTGCCCGACGACAAAGACGACGACGAGGTTACGGCCGCGGCCGCGATAGCTGACCTCAAGCACATCCTCGACCATGAGTGGGCCAGCCTCCCGCCTTCAACGCTCGAGCTTGCTGCCGACCGTATCGCTGGAGCGGGAGCCCTCGATATGTGGGCGAAAGCCGACGGCTCCAAACGTAGAAAGCTCCGCCTGCTCGGTGAGGATCCCCAGCCAATAACTCTTGCCGGTGTGTCCTGGTTTGCTATGCTTTCAATGGAATGCCAATGCCTTGGAAAATTATTAATATTTCCATTAATGTCGCATAATGAACCTAGATTTAAGGTGGAATTTGTTCCTGTTTGTTGCATTCTTCATATCAATTACTCTACTTGTCAATTGATGTTATTATGCATCCTATCATCTTCCAATTGTTGCATACGGTGCTACATGTTTGATTGAAATTCTGGTTACTGCAGTAGGGGACTCCATAGAACGTGAGACATTAGCCAAGCTTGGACAAGATGCATATGCTTCTCATCCATCTGTGGTGCCCGATGTTGATAAATCGGCTAATGCGCTTGATAGAATTGATGCTAATGAAACTGATCATGCCCAAGGAGATGGTGAAGCTGATCTGTCAAACAAGAATAATGAAGCTGAATGTTCTCAAGAAGCTCATGCTCGACCTCAACAAGAGTCCGTAAAAGGAGCAGTCAAAGGCAAGGTTCTTGATACTCCACAAGTGATGGACAATACAACTTCTCATGTCACTGAACAATCTGCTCGTACTAATGCTGAGAGCCATCATGTTGTTGCTCCTAATCGCAATCTAATGGTGAGGGATCCTAGTGCAAGTACTTATGAGGTATTTTCACTGTGCTTCTATTCTTCTTGTGAGAGAATTGGCATTATGAATGTTTTATGGTACTGCCTATCAGATGAGTCGTACCAATTCCATAGAGCCTTACGAAACTTACCATTAACTATTGTTTCAACCATAGCACTTGCTTAATTCACCATATTTGATGATCATACACTAGTATTTTATTTATTAGAAAAGAGCATTAAATTTTGTATTGGGTGCATCTTTAGCTTGCTAGCTTTGAATATCATTCTTTTCAGTTTCAGACTAAGTACGTCTTCCTGGTTTGAACACATATTGTTTCTTATTTGTACAGGTATGATTCATTCTTTGTATAACCTGAGACTATTGTTTCTTATGCCCTCAACACTTCATGCTTGTATTGTACGTCCTTTATGGGGTCCTTAAAAGGAATCTAATGTTCTGGTAGTAGTGGTTTTCGTGGTAGTAGTAGTGGTGAGTATTAGTAGTTCTCTGTATTTGCAGACTGTTGCTTCTTATTGCACCCCTTATTCGGCTCCTATTGTATGTCCATCCAAGGGGTGCTGGAGTAAACTTAATGTTCTGGTAGTAGTACTGATAGGTGGTAGTCGAGATTTTTGCTATTTTGCCCATGACGCCAGTGGGCTTTGTCCAAATGCCTATCCAACATTGGGCTTCGCTAAAATGCCCGTTTGAACATGGTCTCACCGGTATTATGCCCATGTATATCATTTTTTGGATGAAACTGTTGAAATAGGCATTTTATCGAAGCCCAATGTTGAATGGGCATTTGGGCGAAGCCCACTGAAGTCATGGGCAAAATAGCAAAAATCTAGTTTTGTTGGCAGTATCATCATGCTGTGTTCTCGTCATTTTGAGTGTAGTGGGATGGCTTGGGGCATTCTGATGGCGAAAGGCCATTAAGACATCGTCAGTTGCTCCCCTTTGAGAGGAAACCAATACCTTCTACAGTTTCACAAAAGACCAAAAAGAAGTGGAGCAAGACACAGGAAAAAACATTGCTGGAAGGGATTGAAAAGTATTTAACAGTACTTTCATTTTTACAATTCCCTAAAGTAATATTCTTCTGTTTCATTGATTTTCTCCCCCACTCACATTTGTGCATTGTCTGGTGATGATGATTTCTGTGCACGTGAAGGTATGGAAAAGGCAACTGGAAAGATATCAAAATGGCATACCCTGATGTCTTTGAAGATAGGTCAACAGTATGTATTTCCGGTGACTGTTTCCATTTCCTTGCTTTGAAGATAGGTCAACAGTATGTATTTCCGGTGACTGTTTCCATTTCCTTGCTAAATGTGACTGACCTTGCTTTGAAGATATGTGCTTGAAAATTATGTGTTACATTACATGCGCAGGTAGATTTGAAGGACAAGTTCAGAAATATGGAAAGGCATCAATCTGTCTAAGACCTGCCTACCTAAGCAGTTTCGGAGTATGGGAGTCCAATTGATTTGCTATGACCATGACTCAGATGCATATAGCAGGAGGCTCCCAGTCATATAGTAGGGAGTTTGTTTGGCAGCTTGAGGTCTAGTGATGGTGTTCTGATTACAATTTAGATACCATATATACCTAGTTAGTGTGCAAAGTTAGGTCTATATTTAGATTGAGCATAGTTGCAGGTACTCTGGGTTGGTTGGTTCCTTTTTGCGTGTCAAATATGAACTGAATTGAGCTAACGTGGACAGGAGATCGTACGAGCAGGATTACAGGTGATCAAGGAATACCAATCGTTTTTTTTTTTTGTGGAGGGTGGGGGGGCTAATCGATTGACAAGAGAATCAAAGGTAGAATGATGGTGTGCACTGGAGTAGTAAGAATGGAATTTTTTTTTATTACCTGTACAGAGGCCCGTAGTTCATTGTTGCTTTTGTTTGGTATCCCGGTAATCTGATTGCAAAGTCATCGCAGCAAACAGGCCCTGATGAACGTACTGGCTCGATTCTGTTGGATTATTGCATCATTTCTGTTGCATTATATTCATTGTGATAATACGCTACTTAAAATTCACTCGAGAAAGAGCACCCAAATTGGCACAACGGGCATACGAGTGGCAAAATTATCGTACGGCGACTCGGGACTTTTTTTTCAGGCGCCGTTGATCAACATGAATTAGCCGACCTGATTTGCATCGTGTAGTCGAAGCGGAAGCCTTAGTAGTTTTTTTTCTATTTTTTATTCCAGCTATGTGTGACACATTAGTAAAGTACGGTGAGGTCCTAGCCTCGCCGATGTCCTTCGTGAGTACACCCGTCCTTTCCCGGAGCCCGACGTGCGCCGCATCATGCGCCAGCTGCAGGGTCTTTCGATCGGCTGCAGTTTCCAACATCGCCGGTTTGGCCACGAAATCGTTGTCACAGGTTTGGCAGTTGGCTGTGTCGTTTGCAGGGTGTACGCTAGTGAATTACGTATTGCTTAGGCCCAAGCCATGGAGAAGTGATTGTCATTTACTCGTTTGATTAGCGTCTTATATGTATTGGATGCTGCACTCTGTGGTTTTCAGTATTTGAACATGTAACCCTCAGAAGCAGAATTGTTCCGGTGTAGTATCATTGAAATTCAGAAGTCAGTGGATGTTTTTCGTTTCAACTTGTAGAAACTGTACTCTGAAGATGAAACATAATGATATCGATCTGAAACTGAAACAAATGAATTGAGTAGTGACGTAAGAGTGGAAGTCAAACCTACACCCAAAAAGTACACATGTCAATATTTTCATTTTTCTGCAATGAAGAAATTAGGCAAGTTTTATGATAGAAGAAAATTAGGTCGTTTGTTCCTACCGAGTTATTTCTTCAGTAGTCAATTTAAAAAAAACAATTACTTGATGCTCTTTTATCTAGAACTCAATTCCATCACTACAACAAAGAGACCTTATAGAGGCGGTTGGAAAGCACTTGTAGCGACTGGTATCAGATCCGTCGCTACACTTCCGAAGCTACAAAATCGAAGATTTGTGGCGACGGATAAAAAATGGATCAAATGGACTGCCGGAAAAAGTAGAATTATAGCGACAGTTGGCATCTTCGTCCGCCGCTACGAATAAATTGAATTTTAAAAAAAACGGCTCAAACCATCATGGCCAGATCTGTTGAGGGAGGCAGGGGGGCGTCGGATCACCCTGCAGCGTGCCCGCCGCCGGCCGGAGAGGAGGGAGCGGCCGAATCCGCCCGCAACGTGCCGCCTACTGCCGTCCAGAGAGGAGGGGTCGGCGCGGGTCATGGACGACGGACCCGGGAGCAAGAGATGTGGCGGCTTGGTGGAGAGTGGAAGGGAGGAGGTGGAGAATGAGTTAGGATTGAGAGGAGTCTGGGTTTTATTTGGAGGGGAAGAAGTACACTGGGTCAAACTGATCAAAAAAAGAAACAGGCATATTTTTAGCGATGGTCCATGTTGTGATCCACCTCTAAAATTCGATTTTTAGAGACGGATTGCAATGTGGTCTGCCTTTATAAATAGAAGTTATTTATAACGACGGTTCATAATATAGTAGAGGCGGATCACAATATGAGGCACCGTTAAAAATTATTTAACATATATAGCAGTGGTTTTTTTTCTAACCCACCTATATTGTTTTTTAGGTACCGTTGCTATAGTGCATTTTTGGTACAGTGCATCTTCAAATACAGAGCTAGACTTCCACACCTAGCAACATCATTGGCCAACTGATTGATATATATCTATTTCATCAGTCAAAAGAATTAGAGTAAAATGCACTAGAGGTCCATGAACTTGTCCACATGTGTCATTTAGATCCACGAACTATCTTTTTGCTTTTTCTAGATTCATAAATTTGTTCATTTGTGTTAGTTAGGTCCTTGAACTTTTTTTTCTGTAAGTCTAGATCCATAAACTTTTTAAGTGGTGCACTATATAGCCATAACTTCACGCCACCATAAACATTACATATGGGTTGCATGTCTCTCTATATATTATGTCCCATGGCTGAGCAACAGTCCAAATGAGTGTAGTGCCAATAAGATAAAATCAGCACGTGAAGCTTGATCTAGAAAGCGTGGTGGACTAGGACTCTTCAGACAATTTTGCACCCGCACACTGGTGTTGGGATGATGATTATAACCACTTATGTATGAAGCTAGATACATAGCGAGCTCATCAGTGCTACAATAGTTTGTGTAAAAGAGGTTGTAGTCACCTGATGATCCCACTACCCTACTGCCATGAATGTTAATGAGTATAGTTTTTTTTTCTATTTCTTGTCGTGGTAGAGGAAAGATCAAATTTTTTAAAGAATTGTTATGGACCTATGCTGCATCATTAAGAAACTTTATGGACCTACAGTGCACCACTTAAAAGGTTTATGAACCTACAACTGGAGAGAAAAAAGTTGATGAACCTAAATGACAAACATGAACAAGTTTGTGTACCTACAAATACAAAATAAAAGTTCATTGACCTAAATGACACAGACAAATAAGTTTATGGACCTCAGATACATTTTACTCAAAGAATTAATATAACTGGCAACCCTGTCTGTCCGAGATCCGCAATCAACGGTATATCTGCCTACAGGCGCACATATGACATATGTTTTCAGTAAGACGAGATGGTCAGATGTACTATTGAATTATAATTATTAAGAGTAATAATCACGAGGAGCTGGTGAGCGAAAGCGACAAACAATATTATTGCTGGCACGGCAGCTTGATACATATCCGCATCCACACACATGACCGGCACTTCTATCATTCTATAAGCGCTACACTAGTACACTACACAATCAAGCAAGGCAAGGTGAGCGCTGAGAGTATGGATGCTGTGACGGGGGCGATGGCCAACCTCGCCCCCAAGCTACTGGAGCTGCTCCAGGAAGAATACAGGCTGCAGACGGGCTTGAGGGAGCAGATCGAGTCCGTGTCAAAGGAGCTGGAGAGCATCCACGCGGCCCTCGGCAAGGTGGCCGACGTGCCGTCGGATCAGCTTGATGAGCAGTCCAAGATCTGGGCGCGCGACGTCAGGGAGGCCTCCTTCGACATGGAGGACGTCCTCGACTCCTTCCTCTTGCGCGCCGGGGGACGAGCCCGTGATCCTCCGGCTGATACGGGCAGGCTCCGCCGAGCCTTAAAGAAGATGGCCCATCTGTTCAGTAAGGCCAAGGCACGCCGTGACATTGCCGGCACCATTGGAAACATCAAGAAGCAACTCAAGGAGGCGTCCGAGCGGCGTATTAGGTACAGAATCGACGACACTGTGGCAAAGCCTGCTGCTTCGTCCTCGACTGTTGATCCTCGCCTCTCTGCTCTGTACACACAAGCGTCACGGCTGGTTGGCGTGGATGAGCCAAGAGACGCGCTGATCAAGATGCTGTCCCTAGGGGACACTGATGTTGCAGACAAGAAGCTAAAGGTAGTTTCTGTTGTCGGAGCTGGAGGATTTGGCAAAACCACTCTAGTGAAGGCAGTGTATGACAAGCTTAAACCGCAATTCGATTGCGGGGCTTTCGTTCCGGTAGGCCGGAACCCGGACTTGAAGAAGGTCTTGCGGGATGTTCTCATTGGTCTTGACAAGGAAAGGTTTACAAAGTTCGATCTGTTGATATTAGATGAGAGGCAGCTCATTGATGAACTCCGGGAGTTCCTACTTAGCAAGTGGTACGCTTCACTATCCCAGCACTAGACATATTATATCCTATCATTTTTTATGAATGTTTTTTGTTGTAATGATTGTTCTATTCTTTTTAAAGATTACTACTTTATTTAATTTACTAATCAAATAAAGTATGGTTAGCGGTGGTCATTTTGGTCCATAGATTGTGTGCTACCTTCGTGATGGAGACTAGCTTTTATAAAACAAAAAAGTGATTTGTGGGGTCTAGTAGAGGAAAGCTGGTCGCCCGGTGCTGCGCCCGTGCACCACTAACTAGCGGTTGCCCGCGTGGTACATGTCAGCTCAATAAGGTCAATCAATGTCCAATTTTAATAGTTTTTTCTCCACTGAAATTTAGCTCGGAATATTAATTCTTGTTTTTCTAGCTACTTCAGTCAAACAAATTCTAGGGCGTATGTGATGTATGCCCACTCATCCACTTTTTCGAACATTTTTTTAAATGGAACTATTCAGGGGCAGAACTCATATTTTGAAACCCATCGACCATCTAGACAGAAAACATGCTCTTAATTAGCTGCTCCATTTGCTCTCTCTCCTCCGTGTGTATCATCTGATCAACATCGTTAGTACTACCGGAAACTGCAGGTTTGCCGAGTGCCAGCCCCTTTGCCAAGGGCATTTCCTCGGGCACTCAGCAAACATGTCCTTTGGCGAGAGTAATAGAGGGCACACTCAGGCAACAAAACAACACTCTCTAAAAGTGATGTTTTGCCGAGTGTAACATAGGACACACTCTGCTAAACAGCAGCTAACCCCATAAATTTCAAAACTCAGCACCCCTTTCATTATGTTTCTTGCTCCGCTCGTGGAACTATCAAGTATTTAGTACCAAACGATTCTACATATATAATTTTGAATTTCAATCAATATTGTGTTCTATGTCACTAAATAATTTGTTCCACTATAAAAGAAATTTTCAACCATTTATATAATTTGACCCATATGCACAACTTATTTGGTTCCATTACCTAGATTATTTATTACACAATATAATATTCTTGTTTCAACACAACAAATAACTTGTTCCATCAATACAATTATTTGTTCTAGCTTCTATATAATTTGTTCAACAATCAAACCTGGATAAATAATTTGTTGCATCAGTCCAACTTATATGTTCACAATACACAACTTAATGATTTGTTCCATAAATACGATATTTTTGTCCCAGCCCGGTAAATAACTTGTTCCATCAATAAAACTTATTTGTTCTAGATACATAAACTGCATATTCCATCTTGAAAAGAAAAGAAGTTACACAAAAGATGAACAATGTAGCTCAAAGTTCCATCTTCCATTGAAAAAAGTTCGATTACTTAAGAATAACAGTTTCCTTTATGTAAGAAGTCCCATATTCAATCATGAATGGTTTCATATATTATGCAATAAAGTTCTAAATATGATTATTTTGTTTCGAAGATACCAAAAAGAAACATAAATTAGTCAAGTTCCATATCTTATAGAACTTTTTGGTTCTGAATTTCTAGCGCGTTCAAGATAAAAAGTATCCTGCAACATGAAGAAGATTCCAAAAAATAGAAATTAGAAAGGTTCCATTACTCAGAAGTAAAAGTTTCAAGAATGAGGAAGCATAGAAAGCAATTCGGACCAGGTTCATACGCTATTTGGGTCAATTTAGATGTTACTTGGGCCAACAATATAACGTGGGCTGAAAAACATGCCAGAAGGAAGGCAGGGACCATTGTCGCGCGCTGCTATGCTTGGTACGTGCGTTAGCGCTTAGCGGTGGGACGCCTGCGGGCCGCAGCAACCATTCCCGCTAGTAGAAGCCTTCACGGAAATTATTTGTTTAAAGTTGTGTTGTTAGGGAATACTGATTCAATCTTAAAACTAAATTGTTCATGGAGTAGTGGGAGGCTGCAAGCCCAGCCCAGTCATCATTTAGGTATTTAATTATCTTGGAAAACTTAGGTCTTGTGGCCTTGTAACTAACGTCTTGTAAAGGTATATGGTAGAAACATAAAGTTAAGAGACACGTGCTATATTGCAAATATCTCTTTCTTGTTGTACCTTCCGATCCATTATTATATCTGGGTTAGCTCTACATTATGTTTTAATTCATGACCTAATAAAGTAACATTAGTCATGACTTTCTCATAGTTTTATCACAAAACTAAATGGTGGATGAAATACATGAATGAAATGTGTGTCATATTCTTGAGTATTTATAATCCTGCAATTTTTATTTCAATTTTGTAGCCCATTGCTCATGTGTTTCCATGTTATAGGTATATTATTGTTATTGATGATTTATGGAATACATCAACATGGAATGTTATAACAAATGCTTTGGTGGCTAATGATCATGGAAGTAGAATAATCACAACTACCCGTGATATTGAAGTCGGCAACCAAATTGGTGAAGTTTACAAACTAAAGAAACTTTCTTACAACCACTCCAGAAAGCTATTTTATACAAGTGTATTTGGTCATGAAGATGGATTTCCTGACGATGATGAGTTAGCCAATGTATCTGATGAAATTATAAAAAGGTGTGATGGTGTACCATTGGCTATCAATACAGTTGCAAGTTTGTTGGCTACAAAACCAGTAAAGGATTGGTCCAATATATACCATTCTATTGGCTTCAGTTGTGATGATAACATAATAGTTAAAAATATGATAAAGATATTATCTTTCAGCTATTATGATATACCTTTCTATCAAAGGTCTTGCTTACTATATCTAAGCATTTTCCCCGAAGATCATGCCATTGAGAAAAACATGTTAATATGGAGATGGATTGCCGAAGGCCTTGTCCACAAGGAAGAAGGGACTAGTTTATTCGAGGTGGGAGATAGATACTTCCACGATCTCATAAATAGAAGTATGATCCTGCCTATAGAGATGGAAGGTCATGGACTCATATATGGTTGCCGGGTACATGATATGATACTTCATCTGATTCGTGAGTTGTCAAGCAAACAGAATTTTGTTTCCGTAATAGGTAGTGGACAAGCAACATTTCCACAACGAGGCAAAGTTCGCCGGTTATCCATCCAAGGCATAGAAAAAGAGCAGTATGTTGAGGCCAATATTATGCACATGCACCAAATGAGATCGTTTAATGCCATGTGGTGTCCCATGAGCATGATCCCCACACTTTGCATCTTTCAAGTTTTGCGCGTACTGGCTCTAGAAGGATGCCGCGGCATGGAAGGTTATAGTGTTGAGAGCATAGGGAATATACGTCAGCTACGGTACTTGGGGCTAACATACACACCGACTAGTGAGCTTCCAGAAGAAATCGGACGTCTAAATTTTCTTGAGGCGTTGAACTTGGAGAAAACAGGAATAAAAGAACTTCCTGAGAGCATGAGTCAGCACACACAATTGATGTGCCTATTTGCAGATGAGAACACAAGAGTGCCACGTTGGATTGGAAATCTGACGTCCATGCAACAGTTGGAGATGTACCCTGGTGACAGCAACGAGTCCACAAGGTTGTTCGTAGAGGAGCTGAGCAAGCTGACAGAACTTAGGGTCCTGCGAACCAGGATTAACCTCATGGACTGCCAACCGGCGGAAGGATTGCTACATTCTCTATTTAACCTAAAGAAACTCCAGGTGGTATTATTTGATTTCTGTGGTCAACTTCCAAAGATGGTCCCCGTGCCATCGCTTCAGCGTGAAGGCTTCTCTAGACACCTCCGTTCCTTGCGTGTGCTCTGCTTCGAGTTTCCATGTCTTCCGTTGTGGATCAATCCTCGGGATGTACCGAACCTCTGCGACTTGTGGCTGTTTCTGTCTGATGTGGACCAGCATGATCTGGATATCCTTGGAGAGTTCCGGGAACTCACCAGCCTGAACCTGGTGTATAGGGTCTGGGAGTTACCGATAAAAAAGGAAACTAGTAATCTTACATGTAGTGGTGGTGCATTCCAAAATTTGAGGCACTGCAATATCTCTTCACTGCTAAATTTTATGCCTGGAGCTATGCCAAGGCTTGAAACCCTTGATTTCCGCCTTGCTCTACCTACCATGTACGACGCCTTTGCTTCAGGGGGTCACATTACCAAGAAGTTTGAATTTGGTTTCCAGAACCTCCCATCACTTCAGCGAGTTACTGCTCTGGTAATTTGTAGCAATGCCGCCTCTACTAGGCGAGCAGTGGCAACTGAGGACGAGCTGAGGCAGGCAATCAACATCCACCCCAACCGTCCCACCCTACGACTACTGAGGAACGCGCAACCTGACATGCCAATTGAGGATGAAGATGAAAGGTTTGGGATCCGAAAGGTATACTCTCTCTCTCAGAATAATTTTGGCTAGCTGCTTCTGCTCAAGTATACACATTCTCACTTCATCTTCTATACCACAGATCCGATGGCTTGTCCGGCGGTATGATGTTAAACGTAAAATTGTTCGGCAAGCACCATTTGTTCTGCCACGGCCATCCCAGCGTTTTAAAGGTACATCACACATCAAAGCTTCCATAAATAAATATTTAAATGAATACTCTGCTCCATATGCGTACCAAGTTCCCTTTTACCTTTTATCTCAATTAAGCTCCTCTCCAAAGTAATCAGTCCTACTGCTACTCGACTAAAATAATATAATTATTGTAATAGATTTTTCATATTATGAGATATATTCATAGTTCTATATTTGCAATAGAGAACGAAGATTCAGACAACATAGAATTCAAGGATCATGATGAAGAGTATCACGAGGAGACAGGCAAGTTACAAAATCCTTGATCCTTTGAAATAATCTTTCTTTCCAGACGTGGCCATGCTTTTTGTTTGGGACGGGAGTTAGTTAATTCTGAGTTTTTTAGTATGTGTAGGATACCAAAATCTTAACGGCTTGGAAACACATGGAAGGAATGCCACTAGTTGCTACATATCACAACTATTGTTTGCAACCGTTTCAAATATTTTGATTGAAATAAACATGATCCAAAAATCACACAACCATCTAGGGATGAAAGTGGTCGGAGCTGAAATGATTGAAAGAGTCATCAATTGTTTTGCTTTCATTTTTTGCGAAAGCTAAATCCCTAATGGTATCGATGGAAATGACTTGCGTCAGTATTTTGGTAAGTCAAAAATGATATTATTGCAACAAAAATGGACGATATCGACCGGAAATCAATATTAACAATCAGAAACATCAATCATGAAGTGTAGCAACAATAAACAAATATTTTAATAATTAAGAATGTATGATAAGAAATAACTTTTATATGATAAGTAGTAGTACAATTGTCCATCAAGAAGATGTGTTTAGGCTTGAAGGATCACTTCCTTTTTAAGGGATTACCTATATTTAATATGGTAATTACCTACATTATTCTATAGAAATTTCCATATTAAAATGGAAATATACAGAAACGATCGAAAGACTTCAAAATTGTTTTCACTACCACTTCCGTAAATTACTATCATTTTTGCTTCAATTTCTTCATAATATCATTTTTGTGTGTTGCGATCGATAAAGTGCAAAAACGAGCCACGGTAAACAAATAACTATGATTTTTTGATTTCATCCCTACAACCATCGACACCTATTATTGGGCTCTATGTACATGATGTATTTCCCCTTGTATTTGATATGTACACTTCCAATTGATTGATACATGACTACCGCCATCCATATAAGAGGCATTACATCATACCATACAAGAGTCTAAGGCCCTGTTTGGACCAATTTTAGTTTTTTTAGAAGCTTGTTTCTTCATATGTTTTCTAGAAACTAGTTTTGAACTAGAAATTGGAGGGGTTGGTTGGATTCTGGTTTTTATAATCTATAAACCAGCTTTTGTATATTTCATAAATTGGAGTGAGGCAAAAATTGGGATTGGTTGGGTTAGACTAGAGTATGGATTGCTTAAAAAACTCATAATCCGGTTTATAGAAACTGACATAAAACCTGACCTTTTTGGAGGCCCTATAGTTTCTAGAAACTACTTTCTTATTAAAAGGTTGAGGGATCCAAAGAGAAACTAAGTGGAACATTGGCAACTGAAATTCAAGTGACAATAACAACAACAACAAAAATTGTGTAGACGTAACTTCTAATAGGAAACTTAGGCCCTGTTTGGATCCCTCCAGTTTTTAAGAAACCAGTTTCTAGAAATCAGAGGGTTTTCAACTAGACAAGTTTATTTTCTAGTTTTTTAGAAACTACTAGTTTCTCAGTGTATAAGAAACCAAGAATCTGGCTCAACCCACCTAATACCTGTTTTTTGGCCATCAACTATTCAAAACATTGGTTTGTAGATTGTAAAAAACCAGAATCCAAATAACCTCACCTAGTTTGGTTTTAAAAACTAGTTTTTAAAAAATATAGAAGAATCTAGCTTTCAAGAAACTAAAAATCATATAAACAGGGCCTTAGTTGGGAGCGATAAATTCTTACTCTGAAACTCTTCATCTCGATCATTCATAGATTGTATTTTTTATCTACTTTATTCATCTAAATATACCAGAAGAGCTGAGTCATTACTATTGTTCAGAGATGTCTTGAACTAGTTCTTCATCTGAGTTATTACTTCTTATCTTCAGATATCTAATATCCTTCATACTGTTTCAGATGTGGATGTAGACGACTTTCTCATTAATTCACATGACGATTAGGAAGATTAGACTTCTACTGCTACGAAGCCTATCGAATATTATAATTTTATTAATATCACCGTCGGAGTAAGAAATGTATTATTTTGATACTTCATCCCATTCTTTTTATAGTTCATTAGGATATGAAAAAGTTAATAAACATTATACGTTTTGGACAATTTTTTCTTCAGTTATATCTATGCTTTGGGTACAAAAGTTGTACTAGTAGATTCATATTTTATGAAGGGGGAAATGATCGAGTGCTTACTTTCAGTGTTAAATGATGTACATGTGTCTTATGTGCGCTAACACTGTCACAAAACTGGCCTATAGAGGCAGTTGAAAAGGCACTGTAGTGGCGGGCAGGCCTGTCCGTCGCAACGCCATTGTAGTTAAAAATACGAGTTTGTAGCGGTGGGTGACCTAAGAAGGAAACAAACCGCCGCTGTAATTGACTTTTTAGTGCCAGTTCAAGATGTCAACCACCGCTATTATCCTACTAGTTACCCGAGTATCAGTGGTGGTTGAGATCTTTAATTGCTGCTATATTTTTAAAATAAAAATAAAAATCTGAAATATATAAAAATCATAGAACCTACATACACAAATCACAAAATATCTACATATATTTTAGCATAGTCACAAATATATACACAATACTTATAAATGCTACATAGTCATAAGTGCTTACGCAATTACAAAATGTCTTATATAAACTCTAATATATAGTCATTTTCTTGCTATGGCTTCTTGGGCTCAAATGGATGTTTCGAACCAGCCCACTCACAAAGCGCCTTATGCTTGGTTGCTAAGAAACCCTTCAAATCAAAATACTTCCCTATTGGACTGATTACCTCTCTTAAAAGAAAACGAGAAAGATAAGCTACAACTATATACATATCATTTGTACTGAAATGAACTCTTTCTATAGGGATCATACAATTTATAATCCTTTGAAATCTTTTGCTCTTTGCAATCCATTCTGTTTTTTCCTTGCGGCTTTCTATATCACATAGAGTAGAGTATGTAAATATAAGATACCAAAAATCAAGAATAAACCAAAACAGACATAAACAAAATCAACTTACCTCTTCATTGAACTCCTCGATGACATGGGTCAGGTAGGCTGAAGTGCTAGATAAGAACACACACATGTAGTGTTGATGGTCCTTAAGTGCTAAATCTGACCATCAATTGCCTACATAAAACATATAAAAGAAACAGCGAATATAGTGGTAGGAGTTTATTACTAATAATTTTTACAAGTGTTGGTAAATATTTGTATGTTGGTGATTTATCCACATATTAGAGGAAAAGCACAAGTTATTAGAGGAGGATACACACTCTCAGCCAATCAGAGGATAGCGCACGGATTGAATGACCCATATACAGAAGGAAACCGCCTCAACAACCGACCTAAGGGTGTCAAGGGACAAGAGGGCCCACCTATCAGTGTGCTAGAGAAGAGTGTGAGCCATTGGGCCCCACTCATGTTTGGCCAAACAGGCCTATTCAGCCAAAGGTGGAGTGGGCCCAATGGGGCCCATCTTTCTATGGCATTCCCCACCACCTTTCCTATGTTGGTTATCCTCCTTAGGGCGGGAGTTACCGCCTCCAGGAACCGCCTTTGGGCCCTATACAAGGAAGGGAGTGCCTCCACTCCAACACACACACGAAGAAGAGTTTAGAACTTAATTTCCTTTTGTCTTAGCGCTGCCAAAGTGCTTAGAAAATAGGGAGAGATTGAGGGAGAGTTTAGGGAGGCGCCGGGCTTGTCGGCGATCTTCCCCAAGCTTGTACCTTGATGGATGCTTTCTTTTTCAAGTAAGTGTTCATGTTTCCTATTTGGTATTTATGTTTCCTATTTAAGTACTTACTTTGTTTATTGCTAACAGGATCATCGCTCTATCTAGTTAGAGTATCTTAGTGTTCTATAAGCGTGGATCCGAGACTAGGATAGTAATTGATAGCATAGACGTGGTGTTTAGGCTAGGGGTTACCTTTGTTTGCCGCGTGCCCCATGGTTTGTTAGAGGTAGATGGTTGGTGGTGACAGCATTATCTGGCCTTAGTTCCTCCATGTTCGAGTACGTTGTTGGCCGGAGTCGTCTGTGGATGCAAGGGTAAGCCGGTGCTCAAAGTAAGCAGTTATAGACCAAACCTATCTTATTATAGGATCCTTAACTGTTAGGAATGCTCTCCACCCTCTGCCTACCATATTCCTGTTGTCCTTGGACATATTAGTGTAGAAGACTGTTACACACATGTTCCATGTGATTCGATAACCTGGAATACTCCTAAGTGAAGTGTTACATTGGTATCCGTGTGCTTGCGGATTTATATATGATCGTAAGACATACCAACATGTAGTAGCCACAATCTATACTTCCTCGTATTTGCTTATAGCACTATAAAATAGAGAGCATAAGTTAGTTACATTTATGATAATTATATGGATGGATAGTACGATAACAATATGTATGAGAGGCATATTGATCTTACCCAAAATTTATGACAATAATACATGTTCTTTTTCCGTTTAGGATGGTGTGGCCCTCCCGCTTTGACATATTTCTCGTAAGCATGGGACGATTGACAAAAGTGTATCATTAGATGAGATTATCGTCATCAAATGATACATACAAGGAACAACTTCTTACCAATCTATGATGTCTAGAATGTCGTTGTATAACTTCTTGTCGTAGTCAAAATTATCCAATGCCAGAAGGTACCCATTTTTTGGAAAGATATAGAGACAGTTCCAATGATCACTATACGAATATTGATAAAAATTTACTTATGATTGCATTTAACTTTGACATAGGATAGATAGCGAAGGTAGTAGTCATCCAACTTATTTGAAGTTGTAGGGGCCAAAACGGTTTCTCTGTCCTATCACTTTATGAAGTAATCAGATATGTAATTTGTAACCTGAGTCCTTGTTTTTTTGCCCTGGCCGCCTTCATTTGAGCTAGCTCTTCTAGTGTCTTATCTGCGTGCTCAGTCTCATTAATCGTCGGGTTGATGGAGCTTTGGTTGATGTGGTTCAGGATGAGGTAGGTGACCTTCCAATCTTTTCTATCAAACTTCTTTTTTTTTGGAAGAATGAATTCATGCCAAAAAACAAGCATGAGATAATATGTTCACATGTGCTTTGAAATACGAAGGATATCGAACATTGTACTTACATGCACCATAAGGTTATGAAGGTGATGTCCATCTTGCCTAGTCAAAACATTGTGTGAAGATCTTCCTGAAATAGGGGTAATATTTGTTCCTCGCCTGGTTCATTGAACACCTTCGATGGAATCTTACAAGTGATCTTGTCGACCCCTTCCTATGATGCCATCATGTATCAGTCGTGCAACTTTTGCATCTTCCACGGTAGGTTCTTGTACATATTTTTTTATACAAGTGGCTTACCAAATATGAATTTTGGGTAGTCCACATTGTCGTTAAGTGTCACGGACCCGTCTTACCACGGAGACGGTTCCGTTCCAGGATCTCCCTCGGGTGGCGACACGCGCTGTGGCACCCAATAGTACAATACATGATAGAGAAAATAATTGCAACAGGAACATAGGTGGGGAAGCAGAGTTTACATAATTCCGAAGTTATAATTACAAACCGAGGTTTTGACAGAATAAATTTGCGGAAGCGAAAAGTTCAACACTGGTTCACCAGTTTGACGAAATAGCTAAGATACAAGTCGCCCTCTCACGGCGACACACAGAGATTATCCGGCCATAATAGGTGCCTTGCCCAAGCACCGTACCGGCAAGCAAGGACCTAATCCTCATCTTCATTTGTGCACAGCTCCCATTCGATGTTCCAACAATCGGGGCGCTGGCCCTCCCAATGAAACCTTCCTCCACAGTGGCACTCTCCGACCTGGTCATCTGAAAACCACATAGAGCTACGCCCTGAGTAACTAATTTACTCAGCAAGACTGACCCGTCAAAAAGGCCAACTACAGCCGACACCTAGACATGCAAAGCTAGGGGATAGGGTTTTAAATTGCCAGAAAACCCGCCTAAGAGTGGATCCCTATTTTCAAGTTTTAGCATCAAGTTGAGTTGTCATGCAGAGAAATAAATTTAGTTTGCACCAGAGCTATAACAATCATAGTTGCAATACAATCTTAAAATAATTTCAAACAGCAGTATTAAACCCACACAGCATCTTAATGGCTTCCAGCACTGTTCCGTAGCAGCGATCAAGTGGTACTCGTTACTGTGAGGGGCAGCGACTCGAATCGATTTACATCCTGCAGGAGAAACCTGCTTGCACGACCCATACGCGCTTCCAGGAAGCCACATGGAGCAACCTTTCGCTCACGGTACCGCAGGGTCTTCTGGGTCCAGACTCCCCCGAGAAGGGTCCCCCATCGCGATGCGCCTCATGCCGCCATCCGTGGGTGGATTGTTCCCTCCTCTCAGCTATCTTCAGACCAAGCGATAGTCGTAGCTGCGTCGGTTTACTGGGCCCATATCTCCAGCATGCAAATAGTACGTTCAAACTTGATCCCATGGGCCGGACACGAGGCGTAGCCTTAGGGGGGACTCGGACGGGGCTACCTCCTTGAAGACAAGCTGTCCTTCCCTTTCCACCTAGTTGCCCGTCCGGTCTTCATTGCGATTCCATCCACCCTTTTCTTCATCCAAACTCATTTCCCGGTGATAATAATTCCTATCTGCGAGTGGTCTCCATACCACTCGATAAACAGTAGTCTTACTTTAAGCGGAGCGACTATCGTCCTGAGGTTAATAATCGGGAAGAGAGACCTACTACATGCTAGGGTTTCAATCAACTCCTATCAATTAATGCACAGATAAGCTTACATTCCTAGCTAGTGATAGAATAAAAATTCAAACTGGGTTATGCACCGGGGCATGCCTTGGTTCTGCTCTTGGTCAGCTACGGCACCTCCAGCTCCTTCGGGATCCTGCTCCGGTCCAGCCTCCACGTGGTTCACGGCGTGATCTATATGATGCAAGAGGGAATGCTATGAGAGAAGATTCATGGCACTTCCTCAATAAATACGTTAATGCACACTGTTATCAGTGGAATTAAACGGTGTGCGGCGAGACGTTCGAAAGCATCACTCCAGGAGTGGGGCACAGGACGAGGGTACTTCGTGTATTTCCTTCATGGACTCCAGTACTTGACCGCGACGACGTCGCATCCAAGTACGGTGTGTCGGTGGGTGCCGGGCAAAGCTGTGCAAGTACCGCCTAGGGTTTGCAGGTGCTAACTAAATAGCACTAGTGTGAGCAAAACCTTCGC
This sequence comes from Eleusine indica, assembly GCA_030378355.1. NCBI lineage: Eukaryota > Viridiplantae > Streptophyta > Magnoliopsida > Poales > Poaceae > Eleusine > Eleusine indica. Next base: position 40,041,082 of record CM059501.1, on the reverse strand, counting down.
AAAGTACAAGTACCCGTGAACAGCCTTAAAGCGGAACCATTTATCAACGGTTAAAATTGCACTTGGGGCACAATTTATTTCGTCGACAAGGTTCTGCTCTTCAAAAGGGCAGGGGTGATTAATTATAATTAGGTTACACCAGGAGAGAATTAATTGTTAGGTTTCCCTATCAAATACTAAGCCAAAAATTAATTATTAATTATTATAAGGAAAAAGGCATTTAATTAATTTCAGCTAATAAATAGAGAATTACATTATGAAATTTTTCCAGGGAGACTAAAACTGAAAACCCTACTTGGTGACCAATTTTTAATATTTTATCAGCTCTCTGTAATTAATTAAAATTCTATTAGTGTTTTTCCTATTTATTTTAACCCTGGTATAAAAATTACTATGCATGTGGCATTAGTATTTTTCTACAACAGTGCAAGTTCACACAAGTCTAACAAAATTTATTTTGCCATAAAATTCCTATTATTCCATTTACTATGCATTTTACCAGTTTAACCTATTTCTGGAAATGTTTTAAATAAGAAAAACCGATTTAAACATCGCGAGCCGCAAACAGGCAGCCCACTGGGCTGGAACTCGCGCGCGGCCCAGCGGCAAGCGCGAGCGCGGGGGCGCTCGGCCGAGCGCGGCCCAGAGCGAGGCCAGGCCCACTGGCCTTCGCGGCCCAGTGGCCAGCAGGGCCGGGTGCGCGCGCGCGCGCTTTCGCCGGAGCACGGCGGCGCCGGCAGGGGGGCTCACCGCAGCTCGCTGCGGTCCCTGGCTCGGGCTGGTCCAGAAAGGAGAAATGACCTACTCAACCCCGCGCACTCATCTAGGCTATCGGAAACCACTGGCGATGGCTGGACGTAGCCCAGCGACGGCGGCGGAAACAGGGCAGGGGTCGTCATCGGCTAGCACGGCAAGGAGAGGGCGGTAGGGCTCGGGATCTAGACGGAAAGCTTCACTGGAGCACGGAGAAGGAAGTCACCGAGCTTCTCCTGCAAGAGGGAGGCCGGGGGTGTGGTGTCACCGGCGGGGTGGGGGTTGCGGTGGTCGGCGGCGGCCTCGAGCGAAGAACTAAGGGAAAACGTTGTCGGATTTGCCCATCCCGAGCTCAAACGCGTGCGCGAACAAGATGGGAAGCTCCTCGAGCAAGGAATCAGTCAGGGGCTCACCGTGGGTGCCGGGCGACGCGGTGGGGCGGCGGTCGGAGACGGGGAGGAAGAGGTCGACTCACGGCGGCTCGATGCGGAAAGGGGAAGGTGGCTTCGAGTGGAGCTTGAAGACGCCGAGGCGAGGCCGTGGATGTCGACGAGCTCCTGGAAGCGACGGCGAGGCGGCGGTGGCGCGGAGCAGCATCGGGCGGCAATGGGCGCGGCGCGCGGGCGGAAGAGAGAGAGGGAGCGCGGAGTGAATGTGGGGCTCGGACAGCGCGGCGGTCGGCAAAAGGGATGTGCGAACGCGCGCGTGGGCCCGTCGATCCGCGGCAACGGCCGTTGGCCGTTCGCCGGCGACCACGCGGCGCGCGACGGGCGGGGCAGCGCGGCTGCGGTCAGTGTGTTTTCTCTGAGTCGCTGACAGGCGGGTCCCACGGGCAGTTTTTCTTTTCCTTTCTTTTTCCAATCCTTTCAGCCGACTGCCTTTGCAAATTTTGTTAGAATTAATCCAGATCTACTAAAATCAGACCAAAATTATGGTAGGCTCCCCATAATGTGCTGGTTTTTTTAAAAAATACTAACTACCAACAGTCCCCACTACAAAAAGCTCAGGAAGTTTATGAACAGAGCTGGTTTTTAACCATTCTAACAATTATTTGAGGCCTTTATTGATGGACTAAAATTCTGAGAAAATTCCCAAAATTCTAATTGACCAAGACCATCAACATATAATTTTTGCAAAGGTGAATCTTATTGAAAATTTGGGACTTGCAGTTCAAAGGGCATTCAATTGGGTTTTGAATTCAATTGAATTGCAATTTGAATTTAAATTCCAATGCTTGGTGTCATGGTTTTATACTGCCTAGGTGACACCCTTGGGACCCTAATGACACTAGGAGTGTCACAGCCCTCCCCCTTTAAGAAAATCTCGCCCCGAGATTAAGAGAGGTGTTGAAGGTTTACCTAAATGGTGGTGTAGGAACTCGGGGTAGTGGCTTCGTAGGAACTATTCAGTTTCCCAAGTACCTTCTCTGGCGGTATGGTTGCTCCATTGGACTTTATAGAACTTCAGTGTGTCTTCTTACGTGTCGCTCGCTCCTTCTCCTCCAGCACCTTTACCGGTCGCTCGGCATAAGTCAGGTCAGGTTGTAGTTATTGGGTGCTTTCCAGGGGTATGTCCACCGGTGTTTTCAAACACCCCTTGAGTTGGGACACGTGAAACGTGTCATGCACTCCAGCGAGTTCCGCTGGCAGTTGGAGCCGGTAGGCCACTGGTCCACATCTAGCAATGATAGGGTTGGGACCAATATAACGGGGTGCTAACTTCCCGCGAATTCCAAACCGTTGCACACCCTTGGTGGGTGACACTCGGAGGTAGACCATATCGCCGACTCGGAATTCCAACGGGCGGCACCTTTTATCTGCATAACTTTTCTGCCTGGACCTTGCCGCACGTAAGTTGGATTGGATTTCAAGCACCTTCTGTTCAGCTCGCTGCACTAGCTCTGGACCAAAGATTATCCTCTCCCCTGATTCCGACCAATTCAATGGTGTGCGACAGCGGCGCCCATAGAGAGCCTCGAATGGTGCCATCTTGATGCTTTCCTGGTAACTATTGTTGTAAGCGAATTCTGCCAAGGGTAGGTACTCATCCCACTTCTTGTTGTGATTCAGCACATATGCCCTCAACATGTCTTCCAATATTTGGTTAACTCTTTCTGTTTGACCGTCTGTTTGGGGGTGGTATGCGGAACCTCTAATCAGCCGGGTACCCAGTGTCTCGTGTAGCTTCTCCCAAAAGCGTCCCACAAATTGGGAGCCTCGATCGGACACGATAGTCTTGGGCACTCCGTGCAAACACAGGATTCGCTCAATGTAGAGTTGCGCATACTCTTGCATCTTAAACCGCGTCGACACAGGGATGAAGTGGGCGACTTTTGTTAATCGGTCCACAATGACCCATATGGAGTCGAATTTATGTGCCGTCAACGGTAGACCAACGATGAAATCCATACTGATATCTTCCCATTTCCAAGCTGGAACACTCAAGGGTTGGAGTAGGCCTGCCTTCTTCAGATGATCGGCCTTGACTCTACGGCAGGTATCACATTCTGCGACATAACGTGCTATTTCCCTTTTCATACGAGTCCACCAGAATTTGGATCTCAAATCCTGGTACATTTTGTTGCTGCCCGGATGCATGGAGTACTTTGCTCTGTGAGCCTCGTCCAAAATTTTCTTGCGGAGTTCCAGATCCTTAGGAACTACCAGTCGCGTCTTGAACCACAACACACCCTCGGTGTCTTCTCGAAAGCACTGTACTTTAGCATCGCCCTCTTTTAGTCTCCTTTTTAGGTGCGCTATGCCTCTATCCTTATTCTGGGCTGCCACTATTTCTTCCCGTAAGGTAGGGATTAATGCTAAGTTGTATAGGGCTCCGTGGGGTGTTACTTGGACATAATGACCATCTTGGACTTGTGGGCTGACTAAGATATGGTGGCAGTGAGCCTTGCGGCTCAGGGCGTCAGCCACTACATTCGTCTTTCCCGGGTGATAATGGACTTCCAACTCGTAATCCTTAATTAATTCCAACCAACAACGCTGTCTCATGTTCAGGTGGTCTTGGGTGAAAATATACTTCAAGCTCTTGTGGTTAGTGTATATGCGAACTAAATTCCCAAGGAGGTAATGTCTCCACATTTTTAAGGCCAATACCACTGCTGCTAATTCCAGGTCATGCACGGGGTAATTCTGCTCGTGCTTCTTCAATTGCCTCGATCCATAAGCAATAACTCTTCTGTCTTGCATAAGCACACATCCCAATCCAATACCCGAAGCGTCACAAAAGACATCGAACGGCTTCCCCAGGTCCGGTTGAGCTAATACTGGGGCCGTGGTCAGGTGCTTCTTCAAGGTTTGAAAAGCGTTTTCGTAGCTCTCATCCCATATGAATTTCTTATCCTTCTTAAGCAACTCTGTAATGGGCTTCGCGATTTTGGAGAAATTGGGAATAAAACGGCGGTAGTAGCCAGCTAATCCCAGAAAACTGCGTACATGGAATACGGTCTTCGGTGTCTTCCAGTTCAGCACATCTCTTACCTTAGTGGGATCTACCGCGATGCCTTCTTTCGAAACAATATGGCCTAAGAACGGTACTTGCTTCAACCAAAACTTGCACTTGCTAAACTTAGCATATAGCTGGTGTTCCCTTAACCTCTGTAAGACGACACGGAGATGCTCTGCATGTTCTTCCTCTGACTTTGAGTAGACCAGAATGTCGTCAATGAAAACCACCACAAACTTGTCCAACTCGGGCATGAACACTGAGTTCATGAGATACATGAAGTGTGCTGGTGCATTTGTCAATCCAAACGACATCACTAAATACTCGTATAGACCGTACCGGGTAGAAAAGGCGGTCTTGGGGACGTCCTCGGCACGAATTTTAATCTGATGATAACCCGACCAGAGATCAATCTTGGAGAACACCTTAGCTCCTATTAACTGGTCGAAGAGGATGTCAATACGGGGCAGTGGATATTTGTTCTTGACAGTCACCGCATTGAGGGGTCGGTAGTCCACACACAGCCTCAGGGTCTCATCTTTCTTCTTCACGAAAAATGCCGACAACCCCAAGGCGAGGAGCTTGGTCGAATGAATCCCTTATCCAGTAGCTCCTTAAGTTGCTCCTTCAACTCCGCTAGTTCTTTAGGCGCCATTTTATACGGCCTTTTGGATATGGGTGCCGTTCCTGGCTGAAGCTCAATCTTGAACTCAACATCCCGATCCGGTGGAAGTCCGGGGAGGTCGTCAGGGAATACAACCGGAAATTCCCTAACCACTGGAATATCCTTTATTTGTCCGGCGGTGGTGTGGTGAACACTTGGTGCGACCAGTCGGGGTGGTCGTACTCGGAAGCTTACGCTACCATGGGTGGGAGAGTTTAAGTGCACCGTGTCGGTGTCTATGCCCAGCATAGCTTTATGTTGCCTCATCCAAGGCATGCCCAAGATAACGTCAATGCTGCACCCATCTAAGACTATGCACTTAGTAGGGTAGACTTTCGATCCTAGGGTTATTGGAAGTTTGTCTATTTCATATAGAGCAGGGGTTTGTCCACCAGCTGATTTAATGGTGTACCGTGCTCTCATAAGGGTACGAGGCAGCCGGTACTTGTCAACGAAGAACCCACTGACAAAGCTATGAGATGCTCCTGAGTCAAACAGTACTAGTGCAGGGTGGTCTCGAACAGAGAACATACCAGCAAGGATGGGGCTGCTCTCCGAAATGTCCTCCAGGATAGTGTTGTTCACTCACCCCGCACGCACTGGTCCTCGGTTGTTGCGGTTGTCGTTGGTGCTGTTACTCCTCGACGGGTTCTGACCAGTGCTCTTCTTGGGGTGCGGGCACTCCCTCGAGAAATGCCCTGGGCGGCCGCAGTTGTAGCAGGGAAACGATCCGGGTTGAGGGTTTGGCCGCTGGGGTGGGCGAAATCCACCTTGACTCTGTTGCGGACGCGGTACCGGGAGTCGCTGCTATGCTGGCTGAGGCGGGCGCACAACAGGTGCCGGCACAGGGGCGAAGCGGTACCTCTGTCCCGACGGGGTGGTGTACACCATGCGGAACTTCTGCGGGGGTCCATTGGATGGCCCCATAGCACTTGCGGAGCACTTTCGTTCTGCCATCACCCTGCGATATCCGTCCTCCGTGACGATCGCATTATTGACAAACTCGGCGAATGTGCCTCCCATGTTAAGGTTGAGGCGGTCCTGTAGCTCAGCACTTATCCCCTCCAAGAAACGGTCCTTACGCTTGGCGGGGGTGTCCACTTGCGCCAGGGCGTACAACGCCAACCGGTTGAACTCTTCGCAGTATTCCTCGACACTGCGACTGCCCTGCTTCAGCGCGGCGAATTCACGCGCCTTCTTGCGGATGAGCCCCGCAGGGATGTAGTGGGCGCGGAGCGCATCCTTGAATTCATCCCACATAATCTGTCGGTCGGTTCCCATAGAAGCGACATGGTTGGCCCACCATGCCCCAGCCGCACCATGCAGTTGCTGCGCGGCGAACAGTGTCTTCTGCATCGGCGTGCAGTTAAGGAGTCCAAACTTAGACTCGAGCATGCGAAGGAAGTTCTCCGCCTCCATGGGCTCGGTGGTTGAGCTGAACGTGGGCGGCCTGGTGGCGAGGAAGTCGGAGTAGGAGCTGTTCTGCGGTGCTCCGTCGTGGTGGCCCCTAGCATTACGATTTGCTAGGTTCTGTTGTGCCACCTCCCGCATGAGCTCCGCTTGCTGTTGCTGGCTCTCCATCATCGACGCGAAAAACTGCGCCATCATCTGCATGGGGTTAGATGGCGGCGGCGGTGGTGGAGTTCCTAGCGGAGAGTTAGTCCCTCTAGCCCTGGAATCTTCGGGCTGCTCGCCATGCAGCTCATTGGTGTTACGGGTGCGCACCATTCTGAAATGCAAGAATAAGGGTCCAGTTAGTCTCTTATCCAATAGGAGCAATATAGGTTACCAAAGCAAATGACACAGCACACGGGACAGCAATGTGGTACACAACATAATCTCGATAAAGCTGAAATTTCCAAGTTAACATAGTCCTAGTACAAGTCAACAGTTCCACTCTACATAAACTCGGAATATGTGTCTGTCGAGTTTGCAAAAGCTAAGCACGCGGGTGATCCCCAAAATACAACAACCACGCGTGGAGTGTCCCAAAAGCTATCCACCTACCCAGCCCTACAAGCACGACCTAGTCGCATCTACTACTACTGCCTAGCCTGGACATCGGCGGTGCCAGAGGGCCCTCGTCGGTCCGCGCCGGTCGGAGCGAGTGGCTCATAGTCCACGTCGGACTCTTCGCCCGCATCCTCCTCGGGCTCCTCCTCTGCGGGTGCTGCCTGCGGTGTAGCAACCGCGTCCAACTGAGCCTGGAGGTCCTGGTTCTCATGAATCAGCGTCTCCAGATCCTCCCCCATAAGGTCCATCTCCTGCTGGGCACTCGCCAGCTGCTGCTGCAAATGCTCGTTATGGTTCGCCCGCTGCTGCATAATTATACCTCGTCTGTCCACCTCCTGTGCGAGAGTGTCCCGCTGCTCAGTGATCTCCATCACGCGAGTCTCACTCGCCTCAAGAGCAGCGGTCAACCGCAGAATCTCTCTGTGCTGCGCATCGACCTGTGTCTGCAGGTCGTTCCTCTGTAGTCACACCTGCTCAGCATCCGCCAGCAAGACTCTGCTGCGGCGGCTAGACTCCTCATCCAAGTTGAGGAGATACTCGGAGTAGTGAGCTACGCGGTGGTACCCCGCGTGGTACTCCGGGTAGTCATCACGAGAGACGCGTCTCACGCGCCTCTGCCACACCGGGTCAGCCTGGTGCCAGATGGGGATCATCTCGAACGGCGTCCCCGAGAGCGCTGCTACGTTGCGCCCACAGAAGTGAGTGAGAGCCTGGTGAGCGAACCTCTCCAGGCCCTCCCGGAGGCTCCCAGCCGCGACGGTGCTCTCCATACCCGCCAAGTCGGGGTTGCGCGGGTGTGGGGAGACATTAAGATGCACCTCTGCAAAAGGCACACCGTGGCGGCAGGTCTCACGCCCGCGGTACGAAGGCTGCTCCTCGTAGCCCAGGGCGCGTAGCATCTCCCACAAAAAGGTGGGAAAGCCACGGTGGTGTAGACCGGTGGTATAACGCCACCCGTCGTGCTGGAACAGCTCAAACCCGTGCTCGTCCATCTGGAACACAAACCCCAAAAGTGAGTACTAGTTCCCGACGCAGAGGGTGCAGGTCAAAATAAATAATTTGAAGCAGTGAGTAAAATACAGGCTCTAGCCCAATACTAACGTGATAGGATCCTTAACCACTTCCCCGAAACACAGCTACAGCCCTAGGGCGAGCGGATCAAGGAATCACGGATTTAGCGCAATAGGCATACAACCTGAAATTTGTAATAACCCGATTTCGACGTGCTGACTCGGACGGCCAAGTTGGTGGTGTCCGGTAATTCTTAAACCATCATTCCGGCTAGAGTCAGAAAGTTCATTTAAGAGTTCAAAAGTCACAAGCGAGGAGGTATCGATTCGTACGGAAGACATACTGCTAGAACTTCAGTTTCTTGTTAATGTTGCGGCGCTTTTTAACATTTTCAAATATGCAAATGATTTCGGCCTACTCGTCCTCACCCAATAAAAAGTTGGTCACGAATAGGACCATTCGTATAGTCGGTGGCAGACGATCTCTCAAGTTAGTCGTATACTACCCGTTTCTTACGAGAATCGTGGTCAGCGTACCTGCAGAAGTTTTATTCCAGAAACATTACATCAAATCAAAAGAAACGAGCCGAAAATAATCTCTTATTATTGTCCTAGGGCAGGACACTGATGTTTTACGCAATCAGCCCGCGTTCACACCATTGTGCTAGCTTCCCACGTTACAGTGCACTGGGCGGGACACATACCTGCGTTGACGATGCCGTAGATACAGTATTTAAACAAACAACCTCCTACAGTTAGCTTTGCCACCTGAATCATAACTTATTAACAACCTATTGGGCACGTCCTCACACGTTCGTTACGGGGTTTTTGGAAATATGTCTTTGAATATTGCACTATTCCCGAGATAGCTCTGATACCACGCTGTCACGGACCCGTCTTACCACGGAGACGGTTCCGTTCCAGGATCTCCCTCGGGTGGCGACACGCGCTGTGGCGCCCAATAGTACAATACATGACAGAGAAAATAATTGCAACAGGAACATAGGTGGGGAAGCAGAGTTTACATAATTCCGAAGTTATAATTACAAACCGAGGTTTTGACAGAATGAATTTGCGGAAGCGAAAAGTTCAACACTGGTTCACCAGTTTGACGAAATAGCTAAGATACAAGTCGCCCTCTCACGACGACACATAGAGATCATCCGGCCATAATAGGTGCCTTGCCCAAGCACCGTACCAGCAAGCAAGGACCTAATCCTCATCTTCATCTGTGCACAGCTCCCATTCGATGTTCCAGCAATCGGGGCGCTGGCCCTCCCAATGAAACCTTCCTCCACAGTGGCACTCTCCGACCTGGTCATCTGAAAACCACATAGAGCTACGCCCTGAGTAACTAATTTACTTAGCAAGACTGACCCTTCAAAAAGGCCAACTACAGCCGACACCTAGACATGCAAAGCTAGGGGATAGGGTTTTAAATTGCCAGAAAACCCGCCTAAGAGTGGATCCCTATTTTCAAGTTTTAGCATCAAGTTGAGTTGTCATGCAGAGAAATAAATTTAGTTTGCACTAGAGCTATAACAATCATAGTTGCAATACAATCTTAAAATAATTTCAAACAGCAGTATTAAACCCACACAACATCTTAATGGCTTCCGGCACTGTTCCGTAGCAGCGATCAAGTGGTACTCGTTACTGTGAGGGGCAGCGACTCGAATCGATTTACATCCTGCAGGAGAAACCTGCTTGCACGACCCATACGCGCTTCCAGGAAGCCGCATGGAGCAACCTCTCGCTCATGGTACCGCAGGGTCTTCGGGATAGAATCAACTCCTATCACTTAATGCACAGACAAGCTTACATTCCTAGCTAGTGATAGAATAAAAATTCAAACTGGGTTATGCACCGGGGCTTGCCTTGGTTCTGCTCTTGGTCAGCTACGGCACCTCCAGCTCCTTCGGGATCCTGCTCCGGTCCTGCCTCCACGTGGTTCACGGCGTGATCTATATGATGCAAGAGGGAATGCTATGAGGGAAGATTCATGGCACTTCCTCAATAAATACTTTAATGCACACTGTTATCAGTGGAATTAAACGGTGTGCGGCGAGACGTTCGAAAGCATCACTCCAGGAGTGGGGCACAGGATGAGGGTACTTCGTGTATTTCCTTCATGGACTCCAGTACTTGACCGCGACGACGTCGCATCCAAGTACGGTGTGTCGGTGGGTGCCGGGCAAAGCTGTGCAAGTACCGCCCAGGGTTTGCAGGTGCTAACTAAATAGCACTAGTGTGAGCAAAACCTTCGCAAAGTACAAGTACCCGTGAACAGCCTTAAAGCGGAACCATTTATCAATGGTTAAAATTGCACTTGGGGCACAATTTATTTCGTCGACAAGGTTCTGCTCTTCAAAAGGGCAGGGGTGATTAATTATAATTAGGTTACACCAGGAGAGAATTAATTGTTAAGTTTCCCTATCAAATACTAAGCCAAAAATTAATTATTAATTATTATAAGGAAAAAGGCATTTAATTAATTTCAGCTAATAAATAGAGAATTACATTATGAAATTTTTCCAGGGAGACTAAAACTGAAAACCCTACTTGGTGACCAATTTTTAATATTTTATCAGCTCTCTGTAATTAATTAAAATTCTATTAGTGTTTTTCCTATTTATTTTAACCCTGGTATAAAAATTACTATGCATGTGGCATTAGTATTTTTCTACAACAGTGCAAGTTCACACAAGTCTAACAAAATTTATTTTGCCACAAAATTTCTATTATTCCATTTACTATGCATTTTACCAGTTTAACCTATTTCTAGAAATGTTTTAAATAAGAAAAACCGATTTAAACATCGCGGGCCGCAAACAGGCAGCCCACTGGGCTGGAACTCGCGCGCGGCCCAGCGGCGAGCGCGAGTGCGGGGGCGCTCGGCCGAGCGCGGCCCAGAGCGAGGCCAGGCCCACTGGCCTTCGTGGCCTAGTGGCCAGCGGGGCCGGGTGCGCGCGCGCGTGCACGCGCTCTCGCCGGAGCACGGCGGCGCCGGCAGGGGGGCTCGCCACAGCTCGCTGCGGTCCCTGGCTCGGGCTGGTCCAGAAAGGAGAAATGACCTACTCAACCCCGCGCACTCATCTAGGCTATCGAAAACCACCGGCGATGGCCGGACGTAGCCCAGCGACGGCGGCGGAAACAGGGTAGGGGTCGTCATCGGCTAGCTCGGCAAGGAGAGGGCGGTAGGGCTCGGGATCTAGACGGAAAGCTTCACTGGAGCACGGAGAAGGAAGTCACCGAGCTTCTCCTGCAAGAGGGAGGCCGGGGGTGCGGTCTCACCGGCGGGTGGGGGTTGCGGTGGTCGACGGCGGCCTCGAGCGAAGAACTAAGGGAAAACGTGGTCGGATTTGCCCATCCCGAGCTCAAACGCGTGCGCGAACAAGATGGGAAGCTCCTCGAGCAAGGAATCGGTCAGGGGCTCACCGTGGGTGCCGAGCAACGCGGTGGGGCGGCGGTCGGAGACGGGGAGGAAGAGGTCGACTCGCGGCGGCTCGATGCGGAAAGGGGAAGGTGGCTTCGAGTGGAGCTTGAAGACGCCGAGGCGAGGCCGTGGACGTCGACGAGCTCCTGGAAGCGACGGCGAGGTGGCGGTGGTGCAGAGCAGCACCGGGCGGCAATGGGCGCGGCGCGCGGGCGGAAGAGAGAGAGGGAGCGCGGAGTGAATGCGGGGCTCGGACAGCGCGGCGGTCAGCAAAAGGGATGTCCGAACGCGCGCGTGGGCCCGTCGATCCGCGGCAACGGCCGTTGGCCGTACGCCAGCGACCACGCGGCGCGCAACGGACGGGGCAGCGTGGCTGCGGTCGGTGTGTTTTCTCTGAGTCGCTGACAGGTGGGTCCCACGGGCAGTTTTTCTTTTCCTTTCTTTTTCCAATCCTTTCAGCCGACTGCCTTTGAAAATTTTGTTAGAATTAATCCAGATCTGCTAAAATCAGACCAAAATTATGGTAGGCTCCCCATAATGTGCTGGTTTTTAAAAAAATACTAACTACCAACAGTCCCCACTACAAAAAGCTCAGGAATTTTATGAATAGAGCTGGTTTTTAACCATTCTAACAATTATTTGAGGCCTTTATTGATGGACTAAAATTCTGAGAAAATTCCCAAAATTCTAATTGACCAAGACCATCAACATATAATTTTTGTCAAGATGAGTCTTATTGAAAATTTGGGACTTGCAGTTCAAAGGGCATTCAATTGGGTTTTGAATTCAATTGAATTGCAATTTGAATTTAAATTCCAATGCTTGGTGTCATGGTTTTATACTGCCTAGGTGACACCCTTGGGACCCTAATGACATTAGGAGTGTCACATTAAGGTTGCCAAAAATATTATCCTCATACAACAATATGTCTTGAGGATTTTGCATGACGATTATACTAGTGGCTATTAATCCCCTTTTCATTCTGGCCAAGTACTTATCAATGTTTGTTTTTGTTTGTGGGTCATTTGGGTCTTTGTCAAACTGGTAATAGTCTTTGAGATTATGGCCTTAACTTGCGGAGGCTCGACGGCAAGTGGCGGAGCTTCGACTTCAACTACTGTTGCAACCTCTATGGAACCTTCAGTAGTGACTGGCAATGGCTCGAGCTCGTGAGTCATTTTGGCTTCAGCAAGAGCACAATAGACCTTGTTGCCCGAAGCAACCACAAACATAGGAGACGGTTGTCCACATGTCATAAGTGGTTGGCTCGCATGAAATGACCCATGAGCAGTCAACAGAGGTGCAAAAGCTCATGGCATCAAGAGGACAATATCATGTTGTTTCCACATGATATGTAGAGGTATATTCTTGATAGTAGATCTAAGTATACATACAAGCTCTAAAAGTCGATGGACACAAAACACAAGGTTTATATAGGTTCGGGCTTCCCTAAGGATAACAACCCTGCACCTTGTTTGTGGTGTATTGTATTGATGATATTTTGCACTAGGGATAGGGTTTCCCAATGCGACTTATGATGATTGTTGGTCATTTATATGCACCCACTTATATGTCACAAGTGTACGATGTATATTGTAGCTTTTCCCTTAGAGTATTCCAAGGTTTATATCAAATCCACAAAGATCAGCAAGAGAACCGTGTTAGGGTTTTCTACATCATCTAACAAATCAATCCTAGTATGGATGATGAGAGCTTTTGTTGATGAGAGCTGGGGGGTTTGTGCCGATCAGCGCACTGATGTGTCGATCGCCACGAAGACTCTTAAGTGAAGGTTGTTTAAATTTGCATGAGGGCTTAAAGAATATTGTTTAGAAGCATACACATACACCTAAGAGAAACACCTGGAGTTAGCCTACATGCATCTAGCAGTCGGAGAAAGGATGTGCTGATCGGCACTATAGGTGTGTTGATCGACACTGAAGCAGCGACAACGTGTCATCTATAATCCTAGCTTACTTGGCACTTTACAATTGGTGAACATCAAAGCTGAGTAAAAGAATGATGCTTTTCCGATGAGCCCAGTCACGAGCAATCACTTTAATCGGTCTACCATCTCTTACTCTACACAATCTTCTAGACATGCACATCTAGCGTCAAAAGCAATTATGGTGCATACAAGATCCGGATAACTAACCCAGTCACCATGATCAAGATAGCATCTATATACTTGGCCTATGTACTAAGCAATCAAAATAAGCATATGTAAGATCATGCCATCCAAACGGACAAAATTGTAGCCAAGGATAGAATCAAGATAGACACATAGACAAATATATGAACTCTACCTTATTTCATTACCGCCTGGGATGTGCCGATCGACACGAAGATCATGCCAATCAGCACTGCCTTGATGCATCATTGACGGCTCCTACTATACATGACTCTAGTTCATCTAAGCTCCGATGTAGCGCAACCACGTAGGGTGACTACCCGACTAGACTACATCTCTCAATTTGGTGGCTCTTTGACTCATGTGGCCTCCTGACAATGTGCAGCGGCTTCTAGGGGTGCTAGGGGTGTGTCCACATCCACTTACCCTTTTGGGACGTCATATGATGTTTATATAGGCTCTGAACACGTCCCCCTTTGCTTGGCCATGAAGTAGCTCTTAGAGATTGAATCCAAGTCGGTTTCGTACCTTCCATACAAGGCACCAACTTCCAAAAATCATAACTCCTGCATCAGTAGACCAAATGAGGCAAGTGTGGACTCTAACGCTTATCTCTTGAAAAGATCTACAACTTTGATATTCATTTAAAGTCTAGATTCGGCCGTCTTCATACCCAAATATGCGATATAAAAATATATGTTCCAAAATGCTCTCGACGATATCTACAACTTTTGTAGTCAAACTTCTCCATGAGAGCATGTCTTGAACTCCAAAATCGTGTCGCAATGCAGTATTATTTCTGGACTACATGAATTTATCTTTCCTTCCGGATAAATCTTCTAGAAATCTTTAGGCATTGGACCACGACCTTGGCTTGCATGCTGGGCACCATGGACATCCAGGAGTGTCTTGTAGGCACCATGGGCCTGTGGGAAGCCCTCCTTGCATGGCGAGTCGGGCTTCATATTGGTACTTTTCATATTTGGAGGCTTTTGTAGTGTCGTTTCACCTAATTCTGCAACATAGCACTCAAACGACACTACATGTAGAAATCATCAACATTAGAGGTAAAAACACATGCTTTTGATGAGAATATGGTGGGAAAATGGTTTGCTTTTGGTGTATAAAGCGGGTAGCTAGGAAGCACCAACAATGATTGATCTAAAGCCCCCTGCCCCCCTTATATATATTCGAGGGGCAGGTATTACATAGAAATCCTCCTAGTCGGTGACAATAGATTGCATCTTTAACATTTATCTCTAATTCTAACTTGCCGCCTACTCTAAGTGATCATTCGAGTAGTAATATTCAGGGTCTCTGGCTTTTATACCCCTTCATTATAATGCTACTGGACCCTAGCTTTTATACCCGTCATATCCAAGTGATTAACTATTTGGGGGTATACATGCTCCATAGTAGCTCCAAGAACTTTATAATTTTGGATCTTGATAACCGAGTGATTTATATGCAGCTTCTTCAAAATTGAAAAATACTTCGATCATAACTCCAAGATCTTCAAAAGAAAAAATATATCCTTATCCATGTACACCTAATTAGGTGCACACAATGAGTATAGCCCCCGACTCAAAAGGTATTTAGATTTCTAAATATCTTATGAGTCTTCAATTATCATATCATCATTTGAAATCAAGTCAAGTGGTGCACCATACGGTACACCTAATTAGGTGTAGCCTTGGACTCAGAAGTTATTTAAAATAAATAGCTTGTGAGTCAAAAAGGAGACTTAAATTAAATAGCCCCTTCACTCGGGCAGTGATAGTCTGGAAATTTGGGCAAATCATAAAAATTCAGGGGAGATGGTTTGAAATTTTTTTTGTAGGAGTTTGTTCCCTAAGGCAAAGGGAACTCATTCCATTGATTTGTTTTAAAAAACCATATTTTTAGCTACGGAGTCACAGCAATGGTTTGGCATGTCCGCTAGTACAGTAATATTTGAACTTCTCTATAGCATTGTTTTGTTGTTATGCAAGCATGCAACGAACCAAATTGCTAAAAGCACGTTAATATTCCAAATTCTGCACATTATGTCAATTCCAGCTACTCCTGCTGCCAATTATAAAAGCATATTAGTTGGCATGTCCAACTATTAGATATTGTAACAAAACCGCCTTACCACGGAGACAATTTTATTGTCAGGATCTTTCTCGGGTGGTGACACGCGCTTTGGTGCTTAATAGTATAACATGTGACAGGAATAATATTGTTTACACAGAGAAATAGATAGGGTACAAAGTTATTACATAAATCCAAATTTAAATTACAAACCATAGTTTAAAAGTGTGAAAGCGAAATGGTTCAACAATAATTGAAATGGCTCAACGAAATGCTTAAGATATAATTGTCCTCTCATGACGATACATAGAAGCAAATCCGGTCTTGATAAGTGTCATGCCCACGACACCGTACTAGCAAGCAATAGGGCACTCCTCCTATGGGCTGCAAGGTTCCCACTCGACATTCCAGAAATTAGGAAACTGGCCACTCTAATCATCTAAAAACCACAAAGAGCTACGCCCTGAGCAACTAATACTCCGCAAGACTTACCCGTAAAAAGGCCAACTATAGCCGACTCTTAGACAACCACAAGCAAAGGGTAGGATTTATGTTACCAAAAAGCAGCATATAAGTGAATCCTAATTTTTTAAATTTTAGCATCAAGTTAATTTATCATGCAATATAATAAATTTATTTCTTACTATATCTACAATAAACATGGTTGCAATACAACATAATTAAATCATTTCAGCAATATTCAACCCATTCATCATGTTGCTTTTCTTACTACGTTCTGAAGCAGTGATCAAGTTGTACTCGTTACTGTGAGGGGCAGCGACTCGAATCGATTTACATCCTACAGGAGAAACCTGTTTGCATGACCCATACGCGCTTTCTGGAAGCCACATGGAGCAACTTTTTGCTTCAATACCACAAGGTCTTTCGGGCCTGGCTCTCCTGAGAAGGGTCCCCTAGCGCGATGCGTCCCAGACATCATCCGTGAGTAGATTGTTCCCTCCTTTTCCTTGTTCTGCTAACAAGGGAGTAGGGTTTCTTCCGACTAGGAAGTAGTCTTTGCTACGTCAGTTTATTAGGCCCATAACTCTAGCATGCAAACAGTATATTTAAACTTGATCTGATGGGTCGGACACGATGCGGGCCTTATGCGACACAGACGGGGCTACCACCTTGAAGACAAGTTGTCCTTCCCTTTCCACCTAGTTTGCACATCCGATCTCCATTTGTTATCCTATCCACAACCTTTCCACATCCATTCCTGAGTGAGGTATATGATTCAACTCTGAGTGGTCTCCATACGACTCGCTAACTCATCGCCCTAATTAAGCAGAGTCACTAACAACCTGAGGTTATTAATAGGTAAAGGAAACTACTGCAATGCTAGGATTTCGAACAACTCCTATAAACTTAGTACACAGTCAAGTCTATATCACACTAACTAGTGATAAAATAAAAAGCAGTAAAAATTGGTGGGACGCACCGGAGCTTACCTTGAGCGATTTCTTGGCTACCAGGATCACCTCCTCCTTCTGGCTCCTGTGCGGCCTCGACTTCCATGTGGTTCACCTCGTGATCTACATGATACGTATGTTATGTTGTGCTTGAGAGAAAATTCATGGCAGTCGATTAATGAAGGATTTATTATTATAATGTTCACTTGGAGTCGATGTATTAAGTGGATGTGCGTTAGAGATATAGGGTTGGTGGTATTTGGTGAATTTACTTCACAAACTCTAGTATTTTAACACAACAACTGTGTATAAAAAGCATGGGTGTGTGTGGTTCGACCCCGATTGAAATAAGTGTACAAGGTAATTGGGTAGTGGTACTAATCAAAGTAATGTTTTCATGATGTTAAGGGTGTTGATTAACATGAAGACCTTATATGTGCAATACGCCTAAGTTACATAACTATATAGTCAAGTAATATTTTAACTCTAGGAGACAAAATACTTAAATTAACATGGTCCTGGAAGAGTTATGATCAGAGCAATTTATACTAAGTAGAGCTCACTAACATGGATCGTGGTGCCAAGTTCTCTGACATGCATGGTGCCATTTATTTTTAATAATTAAGACAATATATTATCTAAATAATTAATACAGGTTGAAATAATAGGAATTTAATTCATGGGATATTGTATGGTTACCAGGAATGGTGTTAGGGGCATGCATGCCAAAATTCATGAATTTACCATACTCAGAGGGACATATATCAATTTGCTAGTATTTCTTATGTTTATTTTAGATCTGATCAAGATATTATCATGCAAGGTGATTTAGCATTTTATTAAAATGGTACACGACCAGACGAACCTATAGAAATTTGTTATGCCCAAAACTTCCTAGCATTTTTTTATTTATGAAAATGAAAAGTTGCAATGCCATAAGAAGGATTAATGTGAAACCTAAACTTATGTACATGATATGAGCATGAAACTTTGTAAAGTAGTTACATGCACCGAATATGATCTTTTAGCACGGGTTTCACAGAAAGATCATGCATTGATCAAATGCTACAAAAATAACAACTAAAGGCATGCTCAGAGCTAAACAATTCATTTCATGCAGATGCTAAGTACTATAATTTCGTACCATGGCATGCAAGCATAGTATAAGGTAATATAAGATTCTCAAAACCAGAATTACTATCATAGCATGAATTTGTACTCTTATAGCATCTAAATAGTTTTGAACATAGATAAATGCATAACATAAGATTTTATAACAAGGCATGAGCATTTTAATTCATATTTATTAAGTTACATGCAACATAGGTAGAATGGCAAGGACATTTCATTTACAAGGCAATATATCATGAGCTATGAACCAACCATGCATATCAAAGAACTAAGTCCCTATAAATATTCATGGCTTATCATGACATGGAACCAACTCCAGTGTATAAATAGTGATTCCCTGAATCCATATAATTTTGTTTTATAATTTTCCATGCAGTGGATTTTCCTACGTTGATTTTTTAAGTTTAGTTATTTTATTTTCTCATTTAATGCATGCATGAATAATTATGTGTACTTTTGTAGTGTTTTAGCATTTGAATAAAATAGGGCATATTCTTAGGAGTCCAGAACATATTTATTTTGATTTACTTTCAAGGAATTATATCTATGTGATTTTGTTTTTGAAGATGGAAAATAATTGTTTGGTTTACTCATCTTAAATCGTAGAGCCAATACCTGACAACTGGGCCAAAAGGAACCAGGCCCAGTAGGCCTACCGCAGCGGGGATGGCTTCCCTGACCAGATGCATCCCACGGCCAGGCCTGCCCCAGGAGCGTGACGACCCGAGGCTGCTTGGCCTCACCCGGCCCAGTCGAGCTGGGCGGAGCCAGCGCCCTGGCCAGCGCACGCTGGGCAAGGTGGCGAGGGCTCCCACCGGTGCAGGCGGCAGCAACGGAGTCGGGAGGAAGCGTGGCGCGCGGGAAAAGGCGGTGAGGTGGGTTGGATTCACGGCGCGACGCGCGAAGGCAGATGGCGGACGGAGCAGAGCGGCCGTCGATGACAGAGCAGGCGTTCCTGGCGAGTGGCTGCATGAACATGAGCTAAGGCCGGCGAAGGGGATGCAGAGGGAGCCCTGGAGGTCTCGGTAGGAGGGAATCGACGGGGGGCTCACTGTGCAAGGAGAATGGGGAGGAGTGTTTGCTAATGCCAAGGAAGAGTTGGCTAAATCCGTCGGCGTTGCTGCGGGAGAGAGGGAGCAACCGCATAGGGGGTGAGGAGCAGGGGCGAAGCTTGAGCAAATAACCAGGGGGGCATCTCACTAGCTAAGCACAAAAAGTTAGTAAACAGTAGCAAAATTACTGTTGAATTAGAGCAATTTTGCCTTGATTAGGGGGGTCATAGCCCACCTTGGTCTCCACTATCCTTCACCACTGGTGAGGAGGGTTCACGGGGAGCTTTGGGATCACTCGGCCAGGGGAGGTAGAGGTCGTGGCAGCTGGGCGATGAAGTTTTGGCTTGGCGGTCATGGACGCGGGAGGTCGGGCAGAAGAGCAACGGCTAGAGAGTGAGAGTGAGAGGGGGTGAAGCTGAGGGTGCTGGACCTTGATTTTGGACCAGATAGGGTAAGGCGGCCCGGCATTGGCTAGCGGCGCGGCGCTGCTCCTAGCGGCCAATGGAGGAAGGAGGAGCTTCGCCTGAGTGGCTGGCCCGTGAGGTTTAATCTTTTTTCCAAATTTTCAAACTGCAGTGGCTTGTAATTTTTGTATCTTTATTTCTGGGTATCTGCTCGACAGATAAATAATATGGTCATGCTCACCAAGATGTGTAATTAATTTAGAAAATAAGTTTGCCCCCTAGACTACATTAAATTTTTAATGAGAATTTTCCAAAGTCAGGTGGTTTTGGGGCTTTTGGGCAATTATTTAGGCCTCTTTCTAAAGGAGTAAAATTTTGGGAATTGGCTCAAAATTATATTTCAACACCCACTACAACAAGTATTTTTGGCATGGTCAAGTTATGTTGGAAAATGTTGACTTGTAGTTCAATAGGCATTCAAATTGATTTGAATTTCAATGTTAATTAATTCAAATGCAATTCAAATTTTTATTTTCGTGCTCATATGCAGGTGAGGTTTGGGCCTAAGGTGTAGCCCTGGGAATGTTGACACCAGTGGTGTCACAACCCTCCGCCCTTAAAGAAATCTCGTCCCGAGATTTAAGGAGGGGGGGGGGGGAATTCTAGGTGGGGTTCCATTGGTTTAGTTATGGTTTGATGAAGGAACTATGGGTAGTGATTTTGTATACAATGTTCTGATCTCTAGGTAGCTTCATCTTCAGAGTGGTTGCTCCATTGGACTTTGAAGAACTTGGTTATCTTCTGGCGATAACTCACTCCTTTTCGTCGAGCACTTTCATTGGATGTTCGGTTGCAGTTTGGAGGACAACAAAGAAAATAGATTTTGACATGATATAGACAAGTTTAAGATAGGAGTAGGCAATACAATCAGAATATGGATTGAGATCAAACCAAGTGATGACAGGCCAAAAATCTAGGCAACAACATACCTTCAAGATTAACCTAATCGAGACACTTCTATTACATGCCTTAACCTTTGCCATGAAAATGATGTAATAAGGTTTAGTTGGACGATGTTGAGCAAAATTTTTACTCACAACTTAGGAACAAGAAATCGGTGTCTCAAGGTGACAAGAATAGAGGTGGGAAAGATTTCAGAGGCACTTGTGCCCGATGAGTTATCAACAGAAGATCATGACTTAGTATTCTACAAGGCAAATGAATATATAAAAAGGATCACCCTTGTAGACAACTTGTTCTGCATACAATAGGTCATCAAGGTATAGGGCTACTTGGTTCCTCCTCAATGACAACGGTTGTTGTGGAGCAGCCAACAAAATTTTTGGATAGGCAACATAGTTAATCGAACATCACATCTTGCTCAACATTATTAGTTATTCATGCATCTTGACCTCTAATGAATACCTGAATGCACCCTAATAATTGCCCGAATGTTATGGTGCAATTCATGTGCATGGCATGTTTGCATGATGTTGTGCACATGGATGATAATTCATATGCAATGGTGCACTTGCATAATGACATATGTTGCACATGGAAGTGATGTCTGATGGTGCATATGTCATATGATGTATCGGTATATGCATATGAAATATTGTGCATGTTATTATGCAGACAGTATGATGACTTATGCATGGTGCACATGCACAATGTTTATATCATGATGCATATAATTTCATGGTGTACATATGAATAATTGCATTATGGGGCACATGATATGGTGCGTACATGTTGTTTCATGGATGCTCGTGATGAATGGTGCAATGCAAATATGTGATGTTGCAATGCACATAAATTTAATCTGCTCGTGATGCATATTCACTATGCACATCATTCATGCATTCTAAATTTTATTTGCTTGAGCAAGAATGTGGCAACGTAGGGGAAAACATTGTTGGAATGCTTTGCTCAAGGGGGTAGGTCTTCAGGGATTGAAACCAAGAGGAAGCCATTAGAGGTCGATGTCATACTGTGCAATTTACTAGGAGATGCAAGATGTTCAGAGTTTTGGGCAACACAGATATTGAATAAGCATGGCAAAGATAATGTGGCAAGATTCTTGTAGGAGTCAATGGCATGAAACAAGGATGTAGTTAGTGGTACTGACGAGACTTGGAGCATAACATGATTTCTTTTCCGTTCCGTACCCGGATAATATGCCATCCGCTCAGAAAGGATGTTATATTTGGATTCCCAGGGCAATTCTAGTGGGGCGGTGCATTTCCATACCGTAGCTCTTGGCCTTAAGGAACGCCTAGACAAACCGGCACACTTCAAAAAAAATTTGCAATTCAAAAACATGCTAAGGGATAGGTTGTGGTTGGGCTTCGGACACGTGGTTGTCTAATTGCAGAGAATGGTCAAGTTGCAGAAATAAACTTCGAGATCGATAAATTAGCAAAGATGAGCTTCACAAAAGCACGGAATGTTGTAGCCTCTATATCCAAGTTAAGGACTTATAGGGTCACATGCACATTTGAGGCCGTGGTCAGGTAGAGCAAAAGAATAGAAGCAACTTAATGATCCTGATGTAGGGGAACGGGTAGGCTACGATAGCATATAAAATTTCTACCGTTCAACCAGGAAACCTTGCAAGAGAGGATCATGGATCGTTACCACTAGACGCGCAGGCGGAGCGGAAGCAAATGTTGGAGCAGCTCGATCCAACGTAGTCGCGCGTCGGTGTAGAGGAAGTAGTCGATCACGTCAATCGTCTCCTTCTAGTCCAGCCGTCGGCACCGCAGCAGCAGCAGCGCCTCCTCGCGGTATCCACACGTACGGGGTTGGAGCACCGTGCGCGGCGTGCTAGCACCGGCAACACGGTTAGGGTTTTGTGGGCGAGAAAGAGGAGCACGGCGGCTAGGGTTAAGGACTGGTGGAATCCCCTGCGCCTTAAGCCCCTCCTCCACTTAAATAGACCCTTCTAATGGGCCTCGATTAGTTGGCCCATTAGTGGACTAATTCCTCACACGGATCAATATCCGTATGACCCTCACATACGGATCAAATCCGTATTGTCTCTTGGACATATCTCCAACAATCTCCCACTTGCACTAGAGACAATCACATAGGCAAGCGATGTTCCAACCCGTTAAGTGTGTGACCCGTTAGGTTCACATGTACACGACAATGATGTGAAAACCATTTTTCAAATCATAAATCAATAGCGGCACCTAGCAGCACATACTAATTCTCGTGTACACATAAAGATCATATCGGCTGAACCTTTGACATACGCAGTCAGCGATCCCCTTGCCTCACGATATCAGTCAAGCTTAAGGCAAGATACGTGCCATCCCTATAATAGCTCGACCATTCACTCGAACGTCTAGTGGATTTATCATGACTAACTTTTAGTCATTATGATTAACTTTTAATCACATTGGCATGGCCATGCACTTCTAAATCCATCTAACTCGAGGGGCCCAGAGATATCTCTCCTGTTATTAGGAGGGGCAAATTCCATCTTGACCGCTCACACCCCACGACATGTTTCATAGCATACCCGAAAATTACCTTTATAACTACCCAGTTACGGAATAGCGTTTGGTAATCCCTAAATATGCTATTACACATTCTGGGAATCAATGACAATCTCAGGTCTAAGGATCCCAAAGGTACATCATACAAGACAACAATTGATGGCACAATAATAACATCTCAGCAAAGTCTATTAGTGGGTCAGTCCAACACTATGTTCTCTAACATGTGTCCACATTATTGATTTGATATCTCCATATCAATGATCTGTGAAACACGATCATCAACCAATACATGTGCTAGTCCATGAATCATTATTGTCCAACACAATGATAAGGAACTAGGGATCATTTAGGATAATATTATAAAAGAACAATGAGTTTCACAACAAGTCACACACTTGTCAATCAATGCAATAATTATTATCCATAGAACAGAATAACACTTTATTCAATCACACATAAACATAGACATTACACAATCTCTCATACATTAATCATGCAGATATCTAATACCCATGGATCTCATATGTGCCTCATGCTTGGGCTGAGAGAGAGGTTTTGTCAACGGATCAGCGATGTTTGAGTCCGTGTGCACCTTGCATATCTTTACATCACCTCGAGCGACGATGTCCCGAATAAGATGATAACGCCGTAGTATGTGTTTGTTCTTTTGATGCGCTCTAGGCTCCTTGGCTTGCGCAATGGCACCACTATTATCACAATAGAGGTCCATTGGACTGGATGCACTAGGAACCACACCCAACTCAGAAACAAATTTTCTGATCCAAACAGCTTCCTTTGCAGCTTCTGAAGCGGCAAGGTACTCAACCTCCGTTGTTGAGTCAGCAACCGTATCTTGCTTGGAACTCTTCCAGCTCACCGCGCCTCCATTGAGGCAAAACACATATCCAGATTGCGATCTCGAATCGTCTTTGTCGGTTTGGAAGCTAGCATCAGTGTAACCATTTACAACGAGCTCTTCCTCACCTCCATAGACTAGGAACATACCCATAGTCCTTCTTAAGTACTTTAGGATATTCTTTTTAGCTCCCCAATGAGCTTCTCCTGGATTTGACTGGTATCTGCTCACAGCACTAAGAGCGTAGGCTACATCTGGGCGAGTACTTATCATGGCATACATGATGGACCCAACAGCCGAAGCATATGGAATCGCTCTCATTTTCTCTTGCTCATCTGGTGTCGAGGGACACTGAGTCTTGCTAAGAGAAACCCCATGTGACATGGGCAAGAAACCTTTCTTGGAATCCTGCATATTGAACCGTTTCAATACCTTGTCAATGTACGTGTCTTGGCTTAATCCAATTAGCCTCTTTGATCTATCTCTATAGATCTTAATGCCCAAAATGTAAGCTGCCTCTCCTAAGTCCTTCATTGAGAAACTCTTTCTCAAAGAAGTCTTAACAGCTTCAAGCATTGGAATATCATTACCGATCAGCAATATGTCATCCACATAAAGGACCAGAAAGACAAGCGCGCTCCCACTAGCCCTTTTGTAAACACAAGGCTCTTCTTCGTTTTTAATGAAGCCAAACCCTTTGACTACCTCATCAAAGCGAAGATTCCAACTCCGAGATGCTTGCTTTAGTCCATAAATGGACTTTTGAAGCTTGCATATCTTCCTAGCATTTTGTGGATCGACAAAACCTTCAGGCTGTGTCATGTACACATCCTCACTTAGGTTTCCATTAAGGAAAGCCGTTTTGACATCCATTTGCCATATCTCATAATCATAAAATGCGGCAATTGCTAGAAGGATCCGTATAGACTTTAGCATAGCGACGGGCGAGAAAGTCTCATCATAATCAACCCCTTGAATTTGCTTAAAACCTTTCGCCACCAATCGTGCCTTATAGATGTGAACATTTCCATCCATGTCTATCTTTTTCTTAAAAACCCATTTACACTCAATGGTTTTTACACCATCAGGCGGATCTATCAAGTTCCAAACTTGATTTTCTCTCATGGATTCTAATTCGGATCTCATGGCTCCAAGCCATTTCTCAGAGTCCGGTCCCATCATTGCTTCACTGTAAGTCTTAGGCTCATCATTGTCTAACAATAATATGTCTCGCTGCCCCGTGGTTAGGAGCGTGAACTTTTCAGGAGCGCGACGTGCCCTTTCTGACCTACGCGGGGCTGGTGTTTCAACAATTGGTTCAACAACAATTTGTTCATCCAATTGTGGTATAGCGGAAGAAGAAACATTTTCTAGAGCTTCTTGAACTTCTTCAAGTTGCACCGTTCTCCCACTTACCCTTTTGGAGAGAAACTCTTTCTCTAGAAAAACACCATTACGAGCGACAAACACTTTGCCCTCTTCCCGGTTGTAGAAATAATAACCTTTGGTTTCCCTAGGGTATCCTACAAAGAAGCATTTATTAGACTTGGAAGAAAGCTTATCAGACATCATACGTTTTACATAAGCCTCACATCCCCAAATCTTAAGAAAAGACAACCCGGGACGCTTCCCAGTCCATATCTCATATGGTGTCCTTTCCACGGATTTAGATGGAACCCTATTAAGTGTGAAAGCGGCAGTTTCTAGAGCGTATCCCCAGAAGGACAATGGAAGATCACTTTGGCTCATCATAGACCTAACCATGTCTAACAAGGTTCGGTTCTTCCGTTCGGATACTCCATTCCATTGGGGCGTTCCTGGCGGAGTCCATTGTGGAACAATTCCACATTGCTTTAGATGTTCACCAAATTCATGGCTCAAATATTCACCACCACGATCAGATCGTAGGCGTTTAATAGTCTTGCCCAATTGATTTTGTACTTCATTTTGAAATTCTTTGAACTTTTCAAAGGATTCAGACTTATGCCTCATTAAGTAGATGTAACCATATCTACTAAAGTCGTCGGTAAAAGTTATGAAGTACTGAAAACCACCTCTGGCCGTGCAACTAATTGGTCCACATACATCCGTATGTACAAGTCCCAATAGTTCACTCGCCCTCTCACTATTTCCTGTGAAAGGCGACTTAGTCATTTTGCCAAGTAAACAAGATTCACATGTATCAATTGATTCAAAATCAAAAGAACTTAGAAGACCATCTGTATGGAGTTTCTTTATGCGCTTCTCATTTATATGACCTAAACGACAATGCCAAGTATACGTGGGATTCAAATCATTAGGCTTGAGCCTTTTCGCATCAATGTTATAAATAGGCTTATTCTCAAGATCTAAGTAATATAATCCATTCACCAATGGGCAATTACCATAGAGAATATTATTCAAATAAATGGAACAACACTTGTTCCTTATTATGACCTCATAACCATCATCTTCCTCCAAACATTTTGAAGAAATAATGTTTTTTCCTAAGGCGGGAATATAATAACAATTATTTAACTCCAAAACTAATCCTGATGGTAATGAAAGTGGATAAGTTCCGACGGCCAACGCAGCAACCTTTGCACCATTGCCGACGCGAGCATCCACCTCGCCTTTTGCACATTTCCTTGCGTCTTTAAGCCCCTGCAACGATTTGCAAGTATGAATCATCGATCCGGTATCAAATACCCATGAATCATAAGGACATGTAGCAACATTATTAATTTCAATAACATTGATACCTGAATTAGAAGTGTCTCCACCCTTCTTCTTCAGCTCTTCCAGATAAAGCTTGCAATTCCTCTTCCAATGACCGGGTTTCTTGCAGTGAAAACAAGGATCACTACCCGCCGGTTTAGGCTTAGGAGCTGCTGCAGGCTTAGGCTTAGTGCTAGAGATCTGATCTGTAGCCTTAGCCTTAGTCTTGCGCTTTCGTTTCTTGCTATCCTTTTGAACCAAGTTAACTTGACTTGGACCAGATTTTTTGATGCTTGCCTCAGCTGTCTTAAGCATCCCATGCAACTCAGCCAATGTCTTCTCTAAGCTATTCATTTGAAAGTTCAAAATGAAAGGCTCATAGCTTGCAGGAAGCGACTGGAGAATCACATCTGTGGCCAAATCAGGGTGTAGAGCAGCACCAAGTTTCTCCAGATTCTCAATGTAACCAATCATCTTGATCACATGAGGACTGACAGAACCGTTTTCAGCTAGCCTGCACGCAAACAAGGACTTTGAGATGTTGTACCTCTCAGACCTTGCTTGGTTCTTAAACATGCCACGAAGTCCCTCAATCATATTGTGGGCATCCGCGTTCTCATATTGCTTCTGGAGCTCAGAGGACATAGTGGCAAGCATGAGACAGCTAACATCAACTGCATCATTGGTATGTTTCTCATACTCCCTTTTCTGAGTGGCAGTAGCATTTTCTGGCAGATCATCAGGATAGGGAAGCTCTAGAACATATTCCTTTTTCTCTTGCTTGAGAACAATTCTCAAGTTGCGATACCAATCAATAAAGTTTGTTCCACTAAGCTTTTCTTTTTCAAGAATTGAGCGCAAATTGAAAGTGTTACTAGCGGTTGGTGCCATGATCTACAACAGAAAATATGCAAATATAAGCACTATGTAAATATAAAACTCTTATAAACATTTTAACAAAAGTTCATTATTCCACTATATGCTTGGAATTGTTTTCCCTCAAAACGACATATAGTGGTTCAAGATCCATATTCAACTTAGATCCTAGTGAGCTTTGGCATCACCGCTAGAAATCTAGTGACATAGGTAAGCAACACTTTGCTAATCACATCCCTATGTGACTCTTGTTTGTTGGGTGGCATCACATGCCCCGGCGCCAACACCATGCCCCAAAGCCCAAAACCGTTTTGATAGCTTTGTTAATTAAACCAATACTATGCATATAAATGTCTGACATTTATCCTAATAATTAAGATAGTTGAGGTACTCTACTTTGGCAGACCTACCATACAACGATCATAATTTTAATAGGTGCAGCTATTGGAAGGGCATATAATTTAATTTTTCTTGAGGGAACCTATTCTAGCATGTTAATCATATCTAATATAAATAACACATGAAAGAATAGGATGATAGGAACATCATCACAGGCAATCATATTAACTGTGAAATAGTATGGCCCCTTTCAATTGGTGATCTCCATCTCCATTGTCATCGCCATGTCTCCCGTCCCTTCAACCATCATGCTTGAGGCCTCCATGAACTAACACTTAGCTACTACAACTAATAGCTAGTAATAAATTACATGAGAATATCAAGCATCACAGATCGACACGCAGGCCGTTATACAATAATATGACAGCCTCAACCCAGCTGTAATTAATCATGGCACGCAGGCCATGCAAATCACATATATACATCACATGCATCTTTTGGGCCATACCATTCACAACATTCTCTGCAAAAACAAGTTAGACGAGAAGCGAATGCTAACATGTGGCCAAAAAGGGTTGTAACAATCTAGGCGTGTCCGTACGGCGGTCCTATCGGGAAAATCATATTTGCCCGATTTTGAGTCATTCACAATGGCTTAGTTTTCCATTAGGTTTTCATGAGTAGACTGCGGTACATGATTATGATACTATTGGCTCCTCTACTGGCGCACGCAGTTAGTCCCGATGGTGATTCCAGCCGGTAGGGACAAGTCGCACGCGCACGGAGAAGGAACACAAATAAATCAATGATGCATGTATTGCTATCCGCCCATTACCTTGTGAACCTCCCTATCATCATTGATCTAATCAATCCGAACACAAAACATGTAATAGATCTCATCTAGTACATCAACATATCGACTATATGCACAAGATCTAGATCACAAACTACACAAGGTCGGCTCTGATACCACTGTAGGGGAACGGGTAGGCTACGATAGCATATAAAATTTCTACCGTTCAACCAGGAAACCTTGCAAGAGAGGATCATGGATCGTTACCACTAGACGCACAGGCGGAGCGGAAGCGAATGTTGGAGCAGCTCGATCCAACGTAGTCGCGCGTCGGTGTAGAGGAAGTAGTCGATCACGTCAATCGTCTCCTTCTAGTCCAGCCGTCGGCACCGCAGCAGCAGCAGCGCCTCCTCGCGGTATCCACACGTACGGGGTTGGAGCACCGTGCGTGGCGTGCTAGCACCGGCAACACGGTTAGGGTTTTGTGGGCGAGAAAGAGGAGCACGGCGGCTAGGGTTAAGGACTGGTGGAATCCCCTGCGCCTTAAGCCCCTCCTCCACTTAAATAGACCCTTCTAATGGGCCTCGATTAGTTGGCCCATTAGTGGACTAATTCCTCACACGGATCAATATCCGTATGACCCTCACATACGGATCAAATCCGTATTGTCTCTTGGACATATCTCCAACACCTGAAGCAATCGGGTTCCAATATCAGGGAAGTCTGTCGTGACTGTGCAACGATCGGTAAATGCAAAATTGGCAGTTCTATATGCAGAGTCAAGAAAACTCTATGAATACAGAAATTGTAGACAACTTCTATATCTTCCTATGAGTATTTACACGCCTTTATCTGACGAGTAAAACTTGGGATGTGGCTGTTTGAAGTTGGCCGCTAAGGTGCTGAAATTGTACTCGAACTATCCGTCTTTCCTGGCAGTCAATACTAAAATATAAAATTCTCTAAATGGGTGCAAAACTAGTATTTCAGGTTCATACCAAAGTTATAGGGAACTTACGTAGCTTTCTAACGCCTACTCATACAACATTATAGAATCAGTGGTTCTGTAGTTATGAATTTTTCAAGTGGATCGACAATATCTGAAAATCCGTTCTGGACAACACTAAGTTTGGTCTGAAAATGGGTCCGTAATCCCAATTCCTATGTCTTTAGCAAGAAAAGTAAACTACTAGATTTATGGAAAATTTTAATTTCTTTCTAATGCATATTTACACGCCTCCAACCGATATTTAGAAGTCGAGATATGGAATTTACAAGTTACTAGTTGTCTGCTAAACTGTTTCTGTGAATAGAATGATGTTGCTCTGAAAATAGGCTCACGAACATATCTGATAAGCTTCTCAAACGAATGGTCATAATACCAAAGGTGTGTAACTTTTTGCAACCTTTCTAGAGAATGGTACAACCTTAGAGGTGATCTGAGCAAAAAGTTATGCCCATTACAAAATAGATCATGAAATTTGAAATTCAGTTTTTACACCCTATCGATATGCTGACTCGAACGGATCAAAAATAGTATTGCCTGGGAATTTTTAAAGAAAAATTCTTTGCTGGAAGTACAGAGTTCATGTTTCTAACAAGTATTTATTTGCATGATTTCGAGTTTCAAGTGAGGAGATATAGATTTTTATATGAGCAACATGTTTACTAAAATTTCAGTTTTGCACAATGACTTGATGCTTCAACATTCTACATGAATCCAAATGCTTTTGGCCTATACGTCCTGATAAAATAAAAGATTTGACCACAAATTGGACCATATGCATAGTCAATCATATTCTACACGTTTTTTACATGAATCATGGTTAGCTTACCTACAGAAAAAAATCCAACCGATCTAAGATAGATAAATAGATAGATAGATAATATATTTTTAAAGGCATTTAAATACATCCCGTATCATTCCATACGGGTTGCACCCTAGGTAGGCCACTTCCTGGAGAAAAGCGACCGTGATTTGCATCACGTGACGAGAACTTCACCATGGCATCGGTGACCTGGATGGTCTCATGCATTCCGAAGAACAAGGACTCCCGTTCAACCCACTTGGGTGGGACATCTCGTAACAATCTCGTTACATTTAATTGATTTGATAGATTAGATTTTTATTATAAAAATAAACATAAAATTATTTATAATGATGTAATTCTGAAATTAACTTGAGACTATTGGCCAATTATTTTTTCAAAACTAATGGTCAATATTTTGTATAATAAAAATTCTCAACAAATAACCAAGTAAACTAGAACGACTCCTCAACTGGTTGTCCATACACTAGTTTGCACCATCAGGACGGAATTCCTCCCGTGGCCATGATCCACTGGTCTCGTCTAATCCTATCACAGATTTTTTTCGATGCTGCTGTATAGCGGAGGAACCCGATGGGGAGAAGAAGGAGCAGGAGCAGCTGTGCCCTCATGATGGTGGGTTGGGCGAGCTGCAAAGGGACATCCCTGTTTTTTTGGCGCTACCCCCGGCGGGAAAACGACGCCGGTGGCCGAAAGTGTGAGACCGCGAGCCGTGTGTGGGGAGCGAGCTGGGACGGAGCCGAGCGTGCTTTGCACATGAGTCTTGCGGGAACGGAGCGGCTACAGGCGTCGGATGACGGGGACATCCACGCGACGGCAATCTAGGACCGGTTCGCACAGAGGAGAGTTTGCGGACGGGCTGTACATAATTTTTTTCCGTGTGGAGGAGCCCCTGTCGAATCTGAGGTTGGCGTGCAGGAACTGGAAACTTCGATGATGCCAACAACCTCAGCAGTCAGCACCACAAATAGGCCCGGCACCTTTTATCAGTGCACCTACTAGTCATACGCCTTGTGCACCATGCCCCCCAGCTACATCGCTGCTCATACGTCCTCTCTTCGTTCATGTTGGGACATTCATTGTCAATCTACTAGTGTAGCAAAAGGTTAGTTTTTTTTTTCATGATTTCTGTATATTTTCTTCCGGATGGTAATCAATTTGTGCAGATCAAGCCTAAATAAAACAGAGTGAATAAAAAGAACCACGTAGCTAGATCACATGGCCACATATAAGCACTAATGAAGTTGTTCGATTGCGCTGAACAAACCCTGAAAAATAAATGACCACGGACTAAATGACTGTTGACTACAAGAGATAACTGAAAGATATATGTTACAAGACAAATACCTTCGCGGTACCGTTTGAAGGTTCTTTTTAACCAGAAGTTTCCGTGCTAGTAAGGGCACGTTGATTGGTCACATTAACATCACAACGATGAACCAGATTATTAAAAAAAAAAGCATGCTAACTCAATACTTCCCGATTGTTGGACATGCCGACATCAAACAATAGTGCAGAGATAATAGCATGACTATAGTCGCTTTCAATACAGAGCGGGGCTCTAGGGCCTTTGATCTAAAAAAATAGCATGACTATATAGTTGGCAGGTCCAGCTATTTCTGCTGCCCCTGTATACATTCATCTAGATATAAGTGTAGAATTACCCATAGACACAAGATGGCGTCCTTGTCACAGATCTTTAGCCTCACATTTCTTAGTGGAAAGAAGATCATTCGGCAGCCTGAATTTCACCATGCCTAGCAGAAACTGAAACCTGTTTAAAATTTAAAAATGAAAGTGGCAGGGTAAGTTCAGAGTTGGTATACAGAAATTCAAAATTAAGGGACAATTTCCCTTAAATACATTTCATATGCTTGATAAATCTAGCAATGGAACAAAACAATTCATAATTGTTGACACATAGTTTTCTGGCATTGATACACTGCAACCATGAAATTTATACATAAATTCTAGCAAAGCTGCAGCTACCCTTTCCACTGAGAAGAAAACAAAGCAAGCATTATCATCTGAGCTTTGCACTACCGAATTTCTCCCATTTATATAGATTCCAAACAAGTCAATAAACTCAACTGTCAGGAGTTCTCTTGAAGTGAACATGCTGACTCAGGGTCGATGATTTCTTTTTTTATTTGCGAATGAGGGTCGATGTATGATGTAGGAAGTGCAATTAAATATTAATCAGACCATATACACCTTTGTGGATCTTATCTTCCAATGAAACACCCAAAGAACGCAGGAGTTTTTCTCTACAATTTGATGTCTTAGTCCTAGGATTTATATCTTTTTGTACAAAGCCACATTGTTTACATTGTCACAAAAAACAAAGGTTTTATAGTAAAGTAAGATATATAGAGGAACGAGGAGCATGGCAAGATAGCTTACATATGTTAAATGTAGACAGGAACTCCAAGACTTTGAGAACCCTTTCATCAACCACTTCACACTTGATCTCAACTATGTCAAGATGTTCTGAAATAATAATAGTTGATGGACCCATGAGACTGAAGCCTCCTTTCATTTCCACGTTATGCTTAGGCCCCTGCAGTGAACAAAAACATTATACAGCATGAATCACAAGTGCAATATCTCTAACTAGTATGGAGCAATCTCCCATGTATGAGGTGTGTACCTCAGAAAGAGTTGAAGAGTAAGCTTCTCAAGAACTGGCGAGTGTTCAAGAATACAAGCCAGTTCATCAAAGACATCAGGCACACACCAATGTTCATTGAGCAATAAGGTCTTTAAATTGCTAAATATAGGGCACCACCTCAGATCTCCTTTGAAAACAATCTGTAAAATGTTCAAGCTGATAAGATGAAATAGTCCTCGCGTTGAGCATAGTTAGTGGTAATGCAAGCACAAAGCAACTGTGACCTTATTTAAACCTGTTGTGCCCCTGCTAAATATAGGGCACATCTACTATGTCTAGAAACAATGTAGATGGTGCATAACAT
This sequence comes from Eleusine indica, assembly GCA_030378355.1. Lineage (NCBI taxonomy): Eukaryota > Viridiplantae > Streptophyta > Magnoliopsida > Poales > Poaceae > Eleusine > Eleusine indica. The sequence goes on along the minus strand of CM059501.1, from coordinate 40,007,673 downwards.
AAACGAAACAAACTGTAATAAGCGCATACCAGACTGTAATCGGTTGAAATCAATGTCAGACTCTTAGCTTGTGATAAACCGTTTAGCAGCACGGAATTTGTATCGTTATTGTCAGCGTTGTATGAACTGTCAGAAAGCTGGCAACTATAGCACTTGCAAGTTGTGGACCTGGCCAATCGGATAAACGCATCCACTAATGACGGCATGTTCTGAAGCATGGGAGGTAGCAGCATCATATCATCTAAGTGCAGTGAAACCAGATTCGGTGTATGGATGTGAAAGCGAGAATGATGAGTGAGAATATCATTGTTAAAGCAACAGAAGATCCTTAGGTGCTTCACGGACTCAGATACGATCTTCGCAGGTTTTAACAAACCAAATCTGGAGTAATCACATCCGTTCAACTCCAGACGCTCCAGCACCGGGCAGCTCGAGAAGTCCAGAGAGCTGTTGGTCAGCGCTGAATTGTGAAGCTCCAGCCTGGTGAGGTGTTGGGACACGAAAGGAAGGTCGTCCAGACCGAGAGAGTAATCGGGGCAATGTATATAGACCTTGAGTACCCAGACCTTGCACAGGATAGCTTGCCAAATACAGTAGTTCAGCTGTGGCTCCCCGTAGGTGAGAAAAAACTCGCCCATCCTGGCCCTAATTTCACATGTCTCAAGGGACCAACCACCACAGAGGAGGAACAGACGGTGCAGGAATTTTCGGTACTCTTTCACAGGTCCTGTTCCGGCCTCGCCGCGGTCGCGGCACCCGATGCGTTGGCCGGTGGCGGATTTCCAGAGGTGACGCCAGCGTGGGGCAAGCACGGATGTCCCCACGGCGTCCTCCGCTGGCAGAAAGCCGAGATGTGCTCAAGGATGACGTCCGCCATGACGTCGATGCTTCGTCCGCTGCTACAAGCCGGAGGCACCCCTTTCTTTCCCTGATCCTCGAGAGGTATCCCATCGTGCTGCACGGGGGCAAGAAACAATAAGGAGACTGATGAAGGGACCAGAAAAGGGGAGGAAGATAGGACGGCTGGATCGACTGGTTGCTACCTAACCTCGCCGGCGGCGGCTTCAGCGGTGTGGTCTCGCAGTGCAAGAAACGCCAACGACGGGAGGCTCCCAAATTCCAGATATCTGTTCACTGGGAGAAGCGGATCTGAGCCTGGTGCAAAGATGTGGACACAATCACAAAAAGCAGGGCGAGCAAAATTTGTTCCTGCCAGTGCGAGGACCTAGGAAAAAAATTTCTCCCAAATTTCAGATATCTGTTCACTGGGAGAAGCGAATCTGAGCCTGGTGCGAAGATGTGGACATAATCACAAAAGCACGGCGAGCAAAAGTTGTTGCTGACAGTGCGAGGACGTATGAAAAACATTTCAGCAAAATTTCACCGATATATTCGAGTTATCATATTTATTGGTGAGGTCCAGTATAATTTTATCATTGACTATGATTATTTAACGAAAACTATTTTCATTATCTATGCAACTATAATAGTTTATAGATTTAAGGTTATTTCTTCTCAATGTAAAAATTTTGAAAAATAATTAATTTTGTTCATTGAAATCAACCGAAATTTCTAAAATATCATGTTTATCGATGACCTCCGAAATTCTTTTTATATCAATTTTTTTCCTGGTGTGAGGTGCCTACTGGAGTGAAGAAGTGAGTGGGAAAAGGAGATGAAGAATGGGGTTTTCTCCGAATCTCACGTGTGGGCAGTGGCGCACAGAAAGTGGAACCTCCTATCTTTTTATCCTGTGGTCCAACTGTCATATTATAAATTTTAGCTACTAGACTATCAACCTGCACAGGGCTAGCTATTATACTATTACATGTGCTTTGAATTGCATTTTAAACTTATATTTGTAGAGAGGGAGATTTAAGTTTGACACTTCCAAGCCAAGAAGTCCTATGATATAAAAAAGAAAGCGTAGGTTGAGGTGAGTGGCTACTATACCTGGGCATATGGGTCGTGCCATATGGGCTGACATGGGGCCCAACCAATTTGGCCTGGCACAACACAAGAAAAAGGGGCCTACGCTAGCACGGCCCGGTGGTATGGGCTGCTTGAGCCAACACCCAATCTGGGTCACAACACGAGGCATGGCCCGAAAATACGAGGCAAAATTTAGGCAGGAACGATTTGACCTCCCCCAACCTCCCAGCCTAGCGTGGCAAAGTCATTCTGGCCTCCCCTGACTTCCTAGTCCAACTGCGAATGGTCCAGCAGGCCAGCACCATCCCTTCCCCCACCCAACCGAAATCCTAGCATCTAGCCGGCGTCGCTCTCCTCTCTCTTGCTTAGACTCCTCTCTCTCTCTCTCTCTCTCTCTCTCGACGAGAGAGAGAGAGAACCAGACCCATGCGAGGAAGAAGGAGCTGACGACTCGTTAGTCAGAGAAGGAGACAATTGAGTGGTGAGTGAAGTGGATGACATGTGGGGGTACTCGATAGTCTTACGATACCAAAACTAGTGAATCAAATGGCTTTGGCTTTTCTCATAACTGATATTTCATAGAAGCTTTTTTCACAGCCATAAATCACAATAGTTTTTTCTCACAGCCATAGCCCAACCAAACACACCCTATATTGTAGAGTTTTATTAATGAAGTTGTGAACAATATAAAAAAAACCATGGTAACCTGAAGAAAGGCTGAATATATATAGCAAATTAAGTCTGATCACTCAACAACAAAGGAGTATCCATCTCTGGACATTTGACTTTAAACATCCCAAACTTCACAAAACATGTAAATTATTATCCGAATGTCCTGCCATCACATGATAACAAACTAATTTGCAGCGATTCAAAACAGTCTGGTGCGGTCATCATCAATTTTTTTTCGACAGCCATCCGAAATGGTATGGGTGCACTAGAGCATTGCAAGCCTTCTTGAATAATTTTTGCAGCCTCATTATTTCCATGTGCATAGACAGGAACCAGGATGACAACGGTGGCATCATAACAAGTAGTTAAAAACACGGTTCTCTCAATGATACCCACAATATAGAAATGTGTTGACTCATTGTCACAACAACAAGATATTGTATAGGCGACCAACGGTAGGTCCGTAAAGATGGTTTCATCTACAATGGTTAGTCGGTAAAGAGTGTTACCGACCAAGTGGTGTTGGTAAAAGTTTTACCGACCAACCTATGTTTTACCGACCAATTATGGGTCGGGAAAGCAAAATACCGACCGACGATAAGTTGCTATTAGGCAAATTACCGACCAACCGTCTGTATGCCAACAATTCAAGTAACCAGAATTACCGACCAGCCTTGAGTTGCCAACAATTCAAAATAGTTAAAATTACCGACCAACCGTAATAGAATTCACTATTAATATCCAACCACATAAGACACAATTCTCAGCCACACAAAACACAATGCAATAAGTTCTTACATTGGTTAACACATCACATTCATATTAATCATATATGTAGGTTCTAATACAAAACATATTGGTTCTAATACAAAACATATTGGTTCTAATACAAAAGCATGATCAATATTGTTCCATCACATGATGTTTTTCTTCCATCAGTCACTACAAAAATAATCCATCCTACCAAACTATTGCCATCCATAGTCACTACAAAAAGAATCCATCCTTCTTTAATACTGTTGTGAGCAACTCAACATAATAACTTCTTCCACCCATCAGATTGTCATCCTCAGTTCACATTAGAGCAATCAATGTCTATTACTTCTTGCAATAAGTAGTATGCAACCCATCAAACATTCAATGCTTATTGTTTTATGAGCACTAAATCTGAATTGTCAAATAATTGAAATAGAGCAATATGAATGCAATGTATAGTAACACATGCTTGTAACACTTGGACATTGATGTTACAATAGATTTTGTTAGCAAAATAATGCATAAATAAGATCGAACATGACACAGATTTAACATGGAAAACCCTTGCGGGAAAAACCATGGGCGTCAACCAGCAATCTTTACTATTGGAGGAGAATTTCAACGCAGGGGAATAACAATGAGTCTCTCTCTTGGCTCTTTCCATACAGTACAAGATGTATATATAAGGATAAAAATTAGAGATAGATTCTCTAAATAAATGAACCGTAACACGAGAGGACTCCGCCTTTCATACCTCTTATACGTCTCTAGCAAGGACACTATAATTCAGATCATATTCCAACAAACTCCATCTTGAAACAAATTTCATCTTATAGCAAATATAGAATCATCAATAAACTTCCTTTAATATTAAACAACATGAGATCGGATGCCAACGAGTCACTAGGACTCAAAGGTAACACCAATCAAGCTTGAGCATTACTCAAACTTCATAACTCGACTTACAACGGAGTGCTTAATACTCTTTGTGATGAAGAGTACATTAGAACTGTTCCTTTGAACAAAAGCAATAGAGCTATAACAATCAATGATCTAAATAATGAACCGTTATGACGGTATTGTAGTAGAACATTAAACTTGATAGAAACCAAGTCAACTGACAAATCAATAAAATAAATCTGCAGCACCTCTGATACAGCCTCGTGTGCACGAAGCAAAATCTTCAGACTTCCTGGTACACTTCTGTGTACGGTCAGCAAGAAGAACCAGAAACAAATTTCCGGTGCAATAATGGGGTACGTGTAGCAAAACTCACCAAAAAGTGGCCAACTCTCTCACGCGCGGGATTTTTGCTTTCACCGTGCGGAACAGCGGCAGCAGAGCCTGGACAGAAGCAGCAGCGCACGCAATATTGCCTCGGTACTTGATACGAGAGGAGAATTGATCGACTTGAACGCAATCTCGCCGACTCGTATGGAACCGAGCACCTGGAACCGAGCAGCAAAACAACCAGGCAACGAATTCGACGCGATCAATGAAGCTGCTGACATCGATGAACAGCAGCGGAAGCAGCTTTAGCCTGCCTTCGACTAGATGGGATACGCCGACAATGGCACAGGACACGAAAGCCAAACGGAAAACAATCAGCGCCTTCAACCCCGCTACGCACAGCAACACGCCGGGATCAGACGCTCTCACCGAATTGGATTCCGTCTTTAACTCTGCCATGCACAGATGTCCAACGGAGAATCACCCGAGCAATGGCGGCGCGAGAAGAATAGATTTGCAGCGGCGAGAACAGGTACGAACCCTAATATATATTTTTAATTAATCTTGTGATTCAAATAGCACTTATTAGTAAAATAATGCATAAATAAGATCGAAACACGATACAGATTTAACATGAAAAACCCTTTCGGAAAAAACCATGGACGTCGATCGGCAATCTTCACTATTAGAGAAGAGTTACAACACAGGGGAATAACAATGAGTCTCTCTCTTGACTCTTTCCATACAGTATAAGATATATATATATAAGGGTGGAAACTAGAGATAGATTTCATAAACAATATAAACCGTAATACGAGAGGACTCCACCTCTCATACCTCCTCGACGTCTCTAGCAAGGACACTATAATTCAGATCATATTTCAACAGATTTTATAGGAACATAAAATTATGTGTTACAAATAACTTTATAATATATAATTTTCATGTTCAAAAATATGTTGCAACAAACAGTTTTAGTAACAAGAAACTAGTGTTACATTAAAAGTGTTACAAACATTATTACTTATTGTAACATATCTTGTATAAGTGTTACAAGAAAAATCTTGTTGTATCATAAAATAGTATTGCAACAAAAATGTTACAGGGTTAGAGTCTCATAATCTCTTGCCTGGTACTTCAATAATGGATTTAATTTTTTATCTTCTAATCTATATCTCTTTAAAAGATGCAACCCACTATGTAGCATTAACTCCTAATTCTCTGAAATCCCATGCAGCCATGTCATCTACAAATTATGCACCGTCAGATCATAATCTTTTAGTTCAATCTATCCGTCGATGCATCAATATCCTCATGTACATTTACAGTTCACGCTGGCCACCCACAACCAAGTAAAGCATAGAGAGAGAAACGGGCCTCAGCCACAAATTAAAATAGAGAAACTGCATCCTCCAAAAGCTTATCATTAATCATGCCCGTCTATATTAACCATAGTGTTAGGTTGATCTCCAGGTTTGGGCCTAACAACCCAACACCCTTGACACCGTGCCCTGATCGGGGGCACCCAGCCTCTTCCTGGCTGGTGGGCCCCTGTCACCCTGCGACAAATAAAAGGGGTGGAGGCCGGGTAGCATGTGGTACGAGGTTCACCACGCCACCAGTTACTCCACCCTGTAAGGATCATGACCATTGAGGTTACCCCGAGGTATGAATATTTTGGTGATGAATTACAAACATGAAATACGACTAATGTCTACACGAGTGTTGTTCGTGTAGGAAATCTTTTCTACTCTATAAATTGGGGGCTCTCTGAAATGGAGAGAGAAAGTCTGACCGGACGGTTCGGTCAGTAGGAGTCAGTAGAGGGGTAGAGCCGTTGGAGCTGAAAACTGCAGTGATCGGACTGTCCGGTCAGACAGTGACCGGACTGTCCGGTCAGTATGCCCAGGAAGCTGATTTCGTGGAGCAACGACTAGTTTGAGGTTAGAAACCTATATAACTTTGTTCCTGGGGTCCTAGATACCTCTCTTGGCTAGTGGAATTGCTTGGAGCATTTGGTGAGAGCCAAGAGAAAAAGAGGAGAGCACTAGAAGGAGATATTGCATATCTTGAGAGTGCTAGTGAGAGTATCAAGGAGTGATCTTGCACATCTAAGGCTAGGATGTCCTTGAAGGTGTGATCTAGATTGTTACTCTTGGTCTATGGTGAGACCTAGACCGGTTAGGTGTCGGTGATCAAGCCTATCATGATTGGTTGTGAAGGCCGTCACATGTTTGTACACGGTTTGAGCCCGTCGGTGAAAGGGGCATCGCTAGTGAGCGCCTGTGTCGGCTCGGGGAGTCCGGCAAGTTCTCGAGGGTGGCGAGCTTGTGCCCTAGTGGCAGCTGTGACACGCACCGTGCCTTCACTCTGAGAGTGATTGCAGGCTCGTGGGCAAGAACTCCATATTAGTGGCGAGAGGGACCAGGACTCCGACGGGAGTGGTCCAACGAGGAGTAGGGGAAGGTGCCATCCTTCCGTGACCTCGATAAAAAATCATGAGCCATCTCTTACTCTACTCCTTACTATGATGCTTTACTTTCTGCATTTACATACCGTGCCATTCATGCTTATGTGCTTACCTTGCTCTAGTTGACTACCTAGTAGACTTACATGAACAGGCTTCTTTACTTGCTAGTAGTGCTTAGCTTTCATACTTGATCACTAGCATGTATAAGAGTTTCTTTGGCTTATTTGATCACCCTAGTATGTATCGTGCTACTCATGCTTGTGTGCCTTCCATGTGCTTGTTGATTTAGTAGCTTTGCATAAGTAGGCTCCTTTGCTAGCTTATTGTGTGCTTCCATGTGTTATTTGATTACTAGCTTGCATAAGAGTTGTGTGCCTCGTGTGTGATCCACAAGTATGCTTAGGTTGTTTTTTCTTTCATAGGATTATCTTGTTAGTGTGATCACCACCAGAATTATATAGGAGTTGTTTTGAATGGTCGATTTTAGTATTTGGCAAATTAGGTATATATTTTGAGTTCCCGATTCACCCCCCTCCCTCTCGGTCACTCGATCCTTTCAAGTGGTATTAGAGCTAAGTGCTGATCATAGGGCTTAACCGCCTAGAGTAGTGACCGTATTGTGTTGGGATGTCATCCCATTCGGGGCCAGGTCATGGCTCATGGAAGGATCGCTTGAAAAGCTACCTAAATGTCATGATTCTGGATGAGTTGATGGACACACTTGTGGACTTTGCCAATACCTTTACCGATGATCATGTGTATGATGATGATGTGCCTAGTTCTAATATGATGATTGATGATGTTGGCTCTCTTGATCTTGCTTGCTCCACTAGCATGACTAGGATTGATGATGATTGTGAGCCTTTTATTGATCATGCTAGTGATTCACTTGTTGAGGAGTTCTTTACTTTTCATGCTAATGAGAATGAGGACTTACTTGACTCTCTTATTTGCTTGCGAGATATTGTGGATAGAATTGGAGCAACTACTTTCGAGCTTCCCAAGATTGTGATAGTCGAGAAGATCCTCACCTTGCTCCCTAGCAGCAAACTCCTCTATATCACCCTTGATCTCATCATGGAGAAGGGTCTCTCAGTCGAGGATGTGATTGGGTTGCTCTTTGAAGATGAGGAGATCACTGTAAGCTGGAATGGTAAGAAGACTTCCAAGGCAAACAATAGAGCACCCTCAGGAAAAGGGATAGAAGTAGCTTCGAGCTCAAACTTCTTTGATCCCTCCACAAGATTGCCTTGCAGCAGCTTCTACAACCATTTAGAATCAAGACCTACACCAAGCTCTTCATCAAGCGCTTCATCGAGTTCTACCCCAAGTGCCATTCCAAGTTCTACTCCAAGCACATCGGGTGGACCATGCATTGGTGTAGGGGGAGCGCCGACAACAATGCTCACACGATCATTGGAGATGATCAATCTCACCACTACGGCTCCGGCGTCTCCGCCTCCTCCGCCACAAGATCAACTTTGGCATCTTCGTCGAGCTCATCAACAGGATCTCATCTTTCAACTTGGTGAATTTGTGAGAAATCCGAATGATGACCTTTGTGATACTCTCTTAAGCATTTATGATCTTATGTGTAGGATAAACTCATTCAGAGGTCTTAGGAAGATCCCATCATATGAAGTGATTGATAGACTCTTCTTGCAAATCACAACTCGTGAGAGGGGTTTCTTACTTGAGGAGGTAGTCAACAGGAGGCATGAGCTCTCAATTGAGAGGGCAATGGAGATGATACTTGTGCTCCACTCACAAGTGGGACATGTGCTTGAGCACGTCACTAGCCTCTATGATCCTCCCCATTATTATATCGACCTCGACAATGTGCACATGGGGGATGGTCATGGACATTGGAGATATCATGCTCCTCACTATCTCATCAGGAGGAGACTTCAGGAAGGGATCGCAAGAATCCCTATCTATGAGGATGGACTTATCGCTCGACGTGATGAGGTTAGTGCTAGTCAATCAAGTAATGCTTTGGATACTAACCCTTATTCCTCTAGTGCTTGTCTTATGGCTACCACCAGGGTCAACTACAAGAGTGGAGGTACTCATTGGATTCTTGACAGTGGGTGCACCGAACATATGACCGGGAAGTTAACCATATTCACCAACATACAGTGAGAAGGTGACTTTTGGGGATAACTCAAAAGGAAGAGTCAGAGGACCAGGCGAGGTGGCCATTACTGAGGACCTCCACCTCTTCAAGGTCTTTCTTGTGGAAACTCTCAACTTCAACCTCCTGTCTATTGGTCAACTCTGTGACATGGGTTTCAAGTGCACATTTAATGAGGATGGTGCAATGATTGAAAATGCAAAGAAAGGGCTAGTATTTCATGGAGTGAGGCATGGGAACTTGTATGTCATGGACTTCAAATCGAGTAACATGCCACCAAGTACTTGCCTATTCACCAAGGCAACTAAAGGATGGTTGTGGCATAGAAGGCTGGCACATGTTCGAATGAATCAGCTCACAAGAGTGGTCAAGAGGAATCTAGTTGAAGGAATCAAGGATGTGACCTTTGAGAAGGACAAACTGTGCAGTGCTTGTCAGGCTGGAAAGCAAGTTGCATCTTCACATCCCACCAAGTCTTTCATGTCTACATCTCATCCTCTGGAGCTCTTGCACATGGACTTGTTTGAGCCAACACATTACAAGAGTCTGGGAGGGACCCTATATTGCTTGGTGATTGTGGGTGACTTCACGAGATACACTTGGACCTTTCTTGTGGACAAGTCTCAAGCAAGTGATATCTTCAGAAAGTTTGCAAGGAGAGCAAAGAATGAATTTAGGGCCAATATTGCGAAGATAAGGAGTGACAATGGGACAGATTTCAAGAACACAACAGTGGAAGAATATTGTGACAAGAAGGGGATCAAGCATGAATTGTTCGCTACATATACTCCTGAACAGAATGGAGTAGTGGAGAGGAAGAACAAGACACTCATCACTCTTGCTCGTGCCATGTTAGATGAGCATGGAACTCATGAGAGGTTTTGGGCAGAGGCGATCAGCACGGCTTGCTACACTTCCAACCGTGTATATCTCCACCGGCTATTGAAGAAGACGCCCTATGAGCTATTGGTTGGATGGAAATCGAATGTTTTCTATTTTTGGGTCTTTGGCTGCACTTGCTATATTCTCAAGAAGAGGAGGAAGCCCAGGAAGTTTGAGAACAGAACTGATGAAGGCATTCTTGTTGGGTACTCAAAAAATTCTAAGGTATATAGGGTCTATAACTCAGCCATAGGTTGTGTGGAAGAATCCTATGATGTGCAATTTGATGAGTCAAATGGTTCTCAGAAGGGAGATGAATTCCATGAAGTGAACATTGGAGATGAACTTATGAGGAAAGCTTTGAGGAACATGCCCATGGGCAAGGTTTTACCCCACGAGGCCATTGATGGTAATATTGATGAGCCCTCAACTCCACCACCTCAACCAACCTCTTCCTCCGAGGAGCAAGAACCAACCCAAGATGCCATTGACACAACCACTAGCTCCTCCCAAGATTCATTGAGAGTGCATCCACCCTCCTAAGAGGAAACACAAGTGAGAAGTAAGCCGCAAGCCTCCCCGTATACTTCCCCTCATGCCACTTCTCCAAGCTCCTCACATGACACCCCCTCATCCACTCCAAGCTCTTGTTCCAAAAGGAGCAAGCATATGAGTGATTCCCTCACCTCACTAAGAATCCAAGACACTCAAATCTCCAGAAAGCAAGCAATCCATGATGCACAAGATATTTCACCTAGACATCCTCCCATTCAAGAAGAACCTTTTCCTAGACCCAAAGCTATCAATAAGGGTCATTCACGTGACTTGATCATTGGGAGTCCATCTCAAGGAATTAGGACAAGGAGAAATCAATACAAGCCCAACTATGTGAGTGAAGAAAATAATGATGTGGCAAATGTTGTAATTGAGAACTTCTCTTTTGTCTGTATGATTGAGCCCACTACCATCGATGAAGCTATGGATGATCACAAATGGGTGATGGCTATGCAAGAAGAGTTGAACAACTTCAAGAGGTGCAAATTATGGAAATTAGTTGAGATACCCAAGAATCATAATGTGGTTGGCACCAAATGGGTTTTCAAGAACAAGCAAGATGAGAAAGGGGCAATTGTCAAGAACAAGGCTCGTCTAGTGGCTAAGGGATATTCTCAAATGGTGGGCATTAATTTTGAAGAAACCTTTGCTCCCGTGGCCCGTCTTGAAGCTATTTAGATCTTACTTGCCTATGTATCACACAATGGCTTCAAGCTCTATTAAATGGATGTCAAAAGTGCCTTCCTGAATGGAGAGATCAATGAGAAAGTCTATGTGGAACAAGCTCTAGGGTTTGAGGACCCTAAACATCCAAGACATGTGTACAAATTGAAGAAAGCTCTCTATGGCCTCAAGCAAGTTCCTAGGGCATGATATGCACACTTGAGGAACTTCCTACTCAAGAATGGATTCACCATTGGATGCATTGACAGCACCTTGTTCACACGGCATGTTGGGAAGGATCTCTTTGTGTGTCAAATCTATGTGAATGATATCATCTATGGGTCAACCAATGAGAAATTCAATGAAGAGTTCCGGGAAATGATGGCTAGGGAATTTCAAATGTCAATGATTGGAGAGTTGCATGTGTTCCTTGGTTTTCAAGTCAAATAATTGAGAGAAGAGAACTTCATCTATCAAGAGAAGTATACCAAGGATCTTCTCAAGAGATTCAACATGGAGAATTGTAAGCCTTTCACACCCCTATGGTGACAAGCAAATCCTTGGATGATGATGCAAAGGGTAAACCGGTGAACCCCAAGCTCTATAGATCAATCATTGGATCCTTACTTTATCTCATCGCCTCAAGACTGGACATCATGTTTAGTGTGTGCTTATGTGCACGCTATGAAGCAAATCCAAAGTAGTCTCACCTGAAGTCCGTGAAGAGGATTCTGAGATACCTCAAGTACACACCTACCATGGGATTATGGTATCCTAGAGGAACAAGCTTTGAGTTACTTGGGTATTCGGACTCACACTTTGCAGGATGCAAAGTGAATAGAAAGAATACATCGGGGGATTGCCAATTTCTTGGAAGATCTCTAGTATCTTGGAGCTCAAAGAAGCAAAAATCGGTTGCTCTATCTATAGCCGAAGCGAAGTATATGACGGCGGGAGCTTGTTGTGCACAACTTCTCTACATGAGGCAAACTCTCTCGGATTATGGCCTGAACTTCACTCAAATGACATTATATTGTGATAGTGAAGCAACAATCAAAATGGCTCTCAAAACTGGAGATCATGGTCATGCAAAGCATATTCAAGTCAAACATCACACATAAGAGACTATGTTGAGAAGAATGATATTGAGTTGGTGAGTGTGGGGACTCATGAACAATTGACGGATATCTTCACCAAGCCACTCAACGAAAAGACCTTCAACAAGCTAAGGGGAGAACTCAATGTTCTCGACCTTTCAAACTTCATATTAGTAACCCTAAAGCTTGTCTCTTGTAAATATGTATAGCCTTGCTTGTTTTGTTTGTTGTTTGTGTCTTTGTTTTGTGCTTGTTTTGCTTTGCTTGTAGGTCAACTTCAGACCTCCTTGACATAGCAATGAACATGGGTTAAGCTTGGGATGGTGGTTCATGGTGCGCCCAAGGCTTTGAAGAATGGTCCAATGTGAGTAAGCTCGAGAAGGGAACAACTCGTCGTTGGCACTTTGGTTTGGCTCTTCTCTCTCTTTCTTTTAGCATCGTATCATGCATTTGTATACTGGTTGCATTTGCATTTGCACTCTTTGCATTCATGCATTTTGCATCGTGATACCTAACATGCTTCCAAGCATGTTTCTAGGGGGAGTTGCTAATTTACAATGTAAGTATATGATCCTCTAGATGATCACATAGTGATCTTTGTGCTTCATGCCCATTGAGTCATATTCAAATGAGCTCTGAGCTTAAATCCACTCGTGCGGCTCAAACACAAGTGACCCATACATTCCCAACACACTAATGACTAACCATTGCATCCTTGAGGAAATATTTTGTTGAGTCATGTGTGTAGGGGGAGCTATGGTGGAACACCATCGTGACCAAGGAGGAGCACCATGAAAGGGAGAGTTTTCTAACTCTTGCCATTTATTATTTGCTCCTTGGTTCTCTTGTGTTTTGTTTTTAGTTTTTAGTGATAGGTGACAAAGGGGAGAAGGAGCATGAAGATCGAAATGCCAAGACTAGATCGATAACACAAAGGGGGAGAAGAACATGAAGAGAAGATCCAAAAGCCAAGTCAAGAGGTGAAGGAAAGATGGAGAAGAACATGAAGATCAACCATTAAGAAGGGGAGAAGAACAAGAAGATACAAGGAAGCTATGAAGTGACAAAGGGGAGAACATGAAGATCAAATGGAGATGATCAAGACAATTGTGCATGTTCACTTGGAGTACACATGAAGATCATGTCAAGATGAACATCTACACTGATATGAACATCTACACCCTTGGTGTGTGGCTACTTCAACAAGATCATCAACCACGACACCAAGACGGGTGCAAAATTCAACTCAATATTGATATCAAGTGCACTACATGATTGGGTAGTTCTCCCTCAACACCTAGCACATCCCAGCGGGGAGACTATTTCCAAGGTAAGGACCAAGGTAATCCTTTCATTCCTTTCTTTTCCTTTCATTCTTTGTTGCTCGTCCGTTTTGGATCATCATAAGTAGTGTTGTCTTCCATCACCAGAAAGGAGGAGATTGTAAGGATCATGACCATTGTGGTCACCCAAAGGTATGATTGTTTTGGTGATGAATGACAAACATGAAATGTGACTAATATCTATACGAGTGTTGTTCGTGTAAGAAAGCTTTTCTACTCTATGATGATTGTTGACGACGGCCTTGGCAACTGATGATAATGACCGCAAGCATGGAGGCTTGTGAGCTTGATGGAGTCCAAGGGTTGATGGAGATGGATCAAAGCAAAGGACAAGCTATGGAGCAAGTGTTGGGAACACTTGTCTAGTTGTTAGGGCTATGAGTCCATAGAAAAAACTAGACTGTCAAGGGGTTCTAGGTCATGTCTCTTAGGTCACTCTAGTCGGTGATGTGCAAGGTTGCTCGGAGAAATCATAGGCACTAGGTGACAGGGGAGAAGCCAAGGAGCTGTTCGGAGAATCCGGGAAGCGAAGTCAAGCAAGGACAAGTAGTTTCAGCTTCTGGACGAAGTGACCGGACAGAGGGGTCAGTGGAGACCGGACTATACGGTCACTAAATGGACAGAGAGTAGTTTGCAAGGAATTTGTCTGCGCAAGGATCAATAGTGACAGGACGGTCCGGTCAGCAGACCGGACGGTCCGGTCTGTATGAAGATGCGCCGAGATAGAGAGGACATAAATTGGGAGCTCTCTGCAATGGAGAAAAAGTCTGACCGGACGGTTCGGTCAGCTGACCAGACGGTCCGGTCAGTAGGAGTCAGCAGAGGGACAGAGCCGTTGGAGCTGAAGACTGCAGTGACCAGACTATCCGGCTAGGCAGTGACCGGACTATCCGGTCAGTATGCCCAGGAAGCTGATTGCATAGAGCAACGACTAGTTTAAGGTTGGAAGCCTATATAACTTCATTGCTGGGGTCTTGGAGAGCTCTCTTGGCTAGTGGAATTGCTTGGAGCATTTGGTGAGAGCCAAGAGGAAGAGAGGAGAGCACCAGGAGGAGATATTGCATATCTTGAAAGTGCTAGTGAGAGTAACAAGGAGAGATCTTGCACATCTAAGGCTAGGGTGTCCTTAAGGGCGTGATCTAGGTTGTTACTCTTGGTCTATGGTGAAACCTAGACCGGTTAGGTGTCGGTGATCGAGCCTATCGTGATTGGTTGTAAAGGCCGTCACACGTTTGTACACGGTTTGAGCCCACCGGTGAAAGGAGCATCGCTAGTGAGCGTCCGTGTCAGCTCAGGGAGTCTGGCAAGTTCTTGAGGGAGGCGAGCTTGTGCCTTGGTGGCAGTGGTGATGCGCACCGTGTCTTCACTCCGGGAGTGATTACGGGCTCGTGGGCGAGAACTCTACATTGGTGGCGAGAGGGACTGGGACTCCGGCGGGAGTGGTCCAACACGGAATAGGGGAAGGTGTCATCCTTTTGAGACATCGGAAAAAAATCATGAGCCATCTTTTACTCTACTCCTTACTATGATGCTTTACTTTCCGCATTTACATACCGTGCTATTCATGCTTATGTGCTTACCTTGCTCTAGTTGACTACCTAACAGACTGGCATGAATAGGCTTCTTTACTTGCTAGTAATGCTCAGCTTTCATACTTGATCACTAGCATACATAGGAGTTGCTTTGGCTTGTTTGATCACCCCTAGTATGTATTGTGCTACTCATGCTTGTGTGCCTTTCATGTGCTTGTTGATTTCGTAGCTTTGCATGAGTAGGCTCCTTTGCTAGCTTGTTTTGTGCTTTCGTGTCTTCTTTGATTACTAGCTTTTGTAGGAGTTGTGTGCCTCGTGTGTGATCCACTTGTATGCTTAGGTTGTCTTTCCTTTCATAGGATTATCTGATTAGTGTGATCACCACTAGAATTGTGTAGGAGTTGTTTTGAATGGTCGATTTTAGTATTTGGCAAATTAGGTACATAGTTTGAGTTCCTAATTCACCCCCCCCCCTCTCGGTCACTCGAACCTTTCACACCCACAACCGTAATCCGATTGAGAGGGGGCGCAGCTAGTGACGGGATTGCCACTGACTGTGATGCACTGTCTTCGACTGGATCTCGCCTTCCACCACATTGCTGATGGCCCTCAATGACAGGGGCGCCACTTCAGGAGACACGCAGATCGCCGCCGCGCGTCATCACCTCTCCAGCTCTGCCTCCGGCCAGTGCACTCCTCTCTCCTCCTTCTCCCTCTCTGTTTCTCCCTCGCATGAGTTAGATCTGACACCATGAACATGTTTTCCCCTCACTAGATCGATGGATAGGTTACTAAGAATCTAATAATGGCATCAAGAGCTAGGCTAGTTCATTGGCTAGTAAAGGAGTAGAGAAAAGGAGATTGGTTTTCGAATCGGCCAAAGTAGCCTACCCCAAAACCCTAACCCTAATTTTCCCAGATCAATGAAAAATAAATTGCATGCACAGAGATCTGGGGCACGTACTCGTTTCCTCGCCATGCCATGGCCAGAGCCGCTTGTCGACATCAGGAAAAGGTCGCCGCCGGAAGGATTTCTCGACGGCGGCACGCTCACCCTCGGGCGAGCGCGCGCACCGGTGAGAAACCCCATGGCCGTGCATGAACTCTTTTGTCTCCGGGCCGTCATGGTCGCCTCCGAGCACCGCACGCCATCTCGCCATCGGTCTGAGCACCGGCGTGTGAGAGGGGAGGAGGAAGAGGAAATGAGCGCTAGGGTTAGGAGCCGGGGGGCGTTGGGCGGTTTTGGTCGCCCAATCTCCACGCCTGGCCGTCCATCTAGACGGACAGTCCAGATGGAGGCGGGCATGAGGGCAGCACAGTTGGGCCAGGCTAACGGGTTTCACGCGCGCCAGCAGGCTGGGCCGAAAGGCCATGACACGCGCACGCCTGCTCACAAGAGTGGGCTGGGCTAAAAGCTCCTCGCGCATGCGCGCGCGTAGGATGGACTGTTTTTTTTGGGCAGAATGATGAAACTGTGTACATTAGATTTTTTCCTTTAGTATTTGACTGGTTTTGGTCAAATTTAAATGAAATTTTGATGAGATTTGAATAAAGTTGATTGTTTGCCTCTCAAAATTTTTGAACCAACGAGATAGAGTTTTTCAGAGAGCAAATGAAGGTTGTTTTGCTACAGTTCCTACATGTTTATGTCATTTGCTGTTGTGTATTGATGATATATGATGTAAATTAGTGTTTTCTAAAATTAAATTTTGAACTAACAGGAGAAATTTAATTTTAGGAGCATTAATTCTGTTCTGTGATGTTGCTATTTTCTGACCAATGTTGTTAATTGCAATATCATAGTGATGATGGTTTCTATATTATGTCTATTTTCTGCCCAATGGTGATATAGGTGTAATGCATACATTTGATTATATGTTTTAAATGTTGTTCTCACTTTTGTCATGATTATTTCAGGTCTCGCCTTGATGGGTGTGTTGAAGGACATTCCCACGCTGAGGGGAGACAACTATGGTGTTTGCAAAAGCAAGGTTGACATGGCTTTTATCATGGCAGAGTTGGATTGGGTTTTGAATGAACCCCGTCCTGTGGAGCCCACTGACCCTGTGAGGGACGCTAATGAGTCTGATGCTGATTAGCAAAAGAGGGAGCAAGATTTTGCACCCATAAGAGCTGCCTATGATTTTAATCATAGGAAATGGACCGTGGACAACAAGAAGTGCTTGTCCTTGGTAAAGAACACAATTGAGCCATCTATTTTAGGCTCAATCCAAGATTGTGATAATGTCAAGGAGTACCTTGAAAGGATAAAGAACCAGTTTATTGGTACTTCAAAGACTTATGCTACCATGTTCATCAAGCAATTGGTGACACAGAAGTACATAGGAAATGGCATGAGGGATCACATCATTCGCATGATGGGCATGGCCAACAAGCTAGTTCCAATGAAGTTGCCACTCCTAGATGAGTTTGTGGTTCACTTGATCTTGGCTTCTTTGCCTAAAAAGTTTGACAACTTTGTTGTCAACTACAACTATAGTCCTATAAAATAGACTTTTGATAAGCTCATTGCCAACTGTGTGCAACATGAAGAAACGATCAAGCAATCAAGTGGAGGTTCTTTGAACTATGTCAAGGACAACAAAAAGAAGAACTTTAACCCCTCCACTTCAAAGGGAAAGCAGCATCAGCCTCCACCTCCACCCCTGCAGAGAGAGTGGACAGTGGAGAAGGATCAGTGTCTCCACTGCAAGAAGAAAGGACACTTCAAGAAAGACTGTCCAGACTACCTGAAAGCATTCATGGCAAGAAGGGTTGAGAACGTTATTACTTTTGTAAATGAATCCTTGTATATTGATTATTCTAGATCCACATGGTGGATTGATTCTGGTGCAACTATTCATGTTGCTAATTCTTTACAAGGATTCATTTCAACGAGGACCACAGAAAGAAACAAAGGTTCCATTAGAGTTGCTAATGGAGTGGAAGCAGAAGTTGAAGCCATTGGGGATTTGCCTCTGGAGCTAGCTGATGGTGTTAGACTTTTGCTTAGGGATGTTTTTTATGTACCTTCATTGGAAAGGAACTTAATAAATGTGTCGCGTTTGGATTGTAATGGATATCAGTGTCATTTTGGTAATGGCAAGTGTGAACTCATGTTTAATAATAAATGCATTTCTCTTGCTATGTTGAAAGACAAGCTTTATTTATTATCATTGTGTCATAAAGTGAATTCCATACATCATGTGAATGTCGATATGAATGTTGATGTATCCTTGTCGAATAAAGTGAAGAAAAGAAAGAGAACTCTAAATGATGTCTCATCAAAATTATGGCATTGTCGCTTAGGCCATATTTCGAGGGGGAGAATTGAGAGACTCATTAAAAATGATATTCTTCCTCCATTAGAGTTCTCAAACTTAGAACAATGCATAGATTGCATTAAAGCAAAATATGTGAAGATAATAAAGAAAGGTGCTAAGCGAAGCGCAGGAATATTAGAGATCATACATACGGATATCTGTGGTACTTTTCCTGTGAAAAGTATGAATGGTTATGATTCATTTATAACTTTCACAGATGATTACTCCTGCTATGGTTATATTTATCCAATTAAAGAACGATAAGAGGCATTGAATAAATTCAAGATATTCAAAGCTGAAGTTGAAAATCAACATGATTTAAAGATTAAAATAGTGCGGTCCGACCATCGGGGGGAGTACTATGGTCGGCACACGCCGTATGGTATAGTCGTCCAGTATTCTACATCGGACGAACCACAGCAGAATGGAGTAGCTGAAAGGCGTAACCGTATATTGATGGATATGGTGCACAGTATGATGAGCTACTCCACTCTACCGCTTGGTTTATAGATGGAGGCGTTAAAAACTGCCATTCATATTCTCAATAGAGTGCCTAGCAAGTCGGTGCCTAAAACACCGTACGAGATATGGACAGGAAGAGTGCCTTCGCTAGCTCACCTATGTGTGTGGGGGAGCTCTGCAGAGGCTAAAGTGTTTAACCCAAATATTGGGAAATTAGAACCCAAGACAGTGAGTTGCCATTTTATTGGCTATCCTAAAAAGTCAAAAGGATATCGTTTCTACTATGCAGACAGATACACAAAGTTTGTGAAAACGAACATGCCATCTTCTTGGAGGATGATATGATGAGGGGAAGCATGGTAGCTCGAGAGATTGGTCTTGAGGAGAAGCGGGTATTTGTGCCCACTCCGATGACTTAAGAACCATTATTCTCACTACATGTTGATGTTGCGCGTGCAATGCATGACGTTGTTGAGCCAGCGCCTGTTATGTCTCCTAGTGTGGCGACAGAAAGAGAAATTGAGGAACCTGCCATTCAGGATCCAACAGATCCCGTTGCCACACATGAGGGGGAGCCATAATAGCCTCAAGTGGAAAATGTGCCAAATGTGGAGGCCCCTAGAAGGTCTCAACGAGCCAAAAAATCATCTATACCTGATGACTATCAAGTCCATAGTATAGAAGAATTTCATATGGAGGATGATCCCACCATATATGAAAAGCCCATGAGCAGCGCCCATGCTGAATGGCTAGAGGCCATGAAAGATGAAATGAGGTCTATGCATCTCAACGATGTACGGGATTTGGAGAAAATTCCCAAAGGAGCCAAAACAATAGGTTGTAAATGGGTCTACAAGATCAAATATGACACTCGAGGGAAAATTGAAAAGTTTAAAGCGCGGCTTGTGGCAAAAGGCTTCACGCAAAGAGAAGGAATTGATTACAATGAGATCTTTTCTCTAGTTTCTTGTAAAGATTCTTTCAGAATTATAATGGCTCTTATGGCACATTATGACTTGGAATTACATCAGATGAATGTAAAGACGATGTTTCTAAATAGGGATCTAGAAGAAAGAGTTTACATGCCACAACCAAAAGGTTTTGTCATGCTACGAAAGGAAAATATGGGATGTCGTCTAAAGCGATCCATTTATGGATTGAAACAAGCTTCAAGACAGTGATACTTGAAGTTTGATGGAACAATAAGGAAATTTGGGTTTCAAGAAAATATAGAAGATAATTGCATTTATGCAAAGTTCAAGAATGGAAAATTTATTTTCCTAGTTCTCTATGTGGATGATATTCTACTCGCTAGTAGTGACATCAGTCTACTACATGAAACAAAGAAATTCTTGTCCTCGAATTTCGACATGAATGATCTTGGTGAAGCATTGTATGTCTTGGGCATAGAAATTCATCGGGATAGGAAAAAGTTATTGAAGAAATTCAATATGCACAAATGTAGTGCCACACCTGCTCCTATAGTAAAGAGCGACAGATATGGGGATTTTCAATGTCCCAAAAATCAGTATGAGCTCAATGAAATGAAAGCGGTACTGTATGCTTTGGCTGTTGGGAGCCTACAGTATGCACAAGTGTGCACTCACCCTAACTTAGCATTTGTCATCGGGTTACTTGGCAGATTTCAAAGTAATCCAGGCATAGAGCACTGGAAATTGATAAAGAAAGTCTTGCGCTATTTGCAAGGAATGAAAGGCCTCATGTTGACATACAGAACATCAGAATCACTCCAAGTGGTAGGGTATTCGGATTCTGATTTTGCAAAGGATAATACGAAGTCAACATCGGGATACGTGTTCACTCTTGCAGGAGGAGCCATTTCATGGAAAAGCTTTAAACAGAAGATTACTACAGGGTCAACGATGTATGCCGAGTTTATAGCATGTTATGAGGCCACGGAGCAGGTAAACTGGCTAAAAAAATTCATACCCGGGTTGAAAGTGGTCGATAGTATTGAAAGACCATTGACGTTATACTACGACAATGAGCCCGAAGTAATATATGCTCACAATAATCAGTCAAGTGGTGCTGCCAAACACATTGACATAAACTAATATGTTGTGAAGGATAAAGTCTGAGATCAAACCATAAATCTCGAGCACATAAGAACAGAAAGGATGCTCGCGGATCCGCTCACGAAAGGCCTACCACCCAACGTGTTCAAGAAACACGTAGCCGACATGGGATTGAGGGAAGCCTTATGATCTCTAGACTAGAGGCCCAAAGTAAAAGGAAATGTATTTGTTTCTAAACATAGATGCGTACAGTGGCTGTTGATTCTATCGGGATAGACTATGAAGCATGCTCTATGCATAAATCAGTGGTGAAATAGAAAATGAAAGTAAAAGTAAAGGTATGAGATCAAGGGGGAGAATGTTAGGTTGATCTCCAGGTAGAAAATGAAAGTAAAAGTAAATGGCCCAACACCCTTGACATCGCGCCCTCATCGGAGGCGCCCAACCTCTTCCTGACTGGTGGGGCCCTATCACCCTGTGTCAAATAAAAGGGGTGGAGGCCAGACGGCATGTGGTACGAGGTTCACCACGCCGCCAGTTACTCCACCCATAACCCTAATCCGATCGAGAGGGGGCGCAGCCAGTGATGGGATCGCCACCGACCGTGCCGCACCGTCTTCGATCGGATCTCGCCTTCCACCTCATCGCCGATGGCCCACAACGACGAGGCCGCCACTTCGGGAGACGCGCAGATCGCCGCCGCGTATCATCACCTCTCCGGCTCTGCCTCCGGTCATTGCACTCCTCTCTCCTCCCTCTCCCTCTCTGTTTCTCCCTCGCATGAGTTAGATCTGATGCCATGAACATGTTTTCCCCTCACTAGATGGATGGCTAGGTTACTAAGAATCTAACACATAGACCTCTCAGGTCCTTTAATACGACGACCCCACTGCATGCGAACCTGCCATCTTCCTCTCCAATTACCCCGCCTTGTCTAAACATTGACACAGCCTCTTGCATAATTGAAACGCACAACTCACTAAGTGCTCTCAATGCTACTATGAAGCTGCTGTCCCCGCTTGGCAATCAAGGGCCCTTCCTAATAAGTGACCTGATTTATCTCCCCCCACGACATTTACTGCTCTAAATATATAAGCAAGGGTGACAACCATGTCACTCCGTTGCACCCCTGCTCCTAAGATGCTATCTGTTGCCGAGCATTACCGTATCATGGGTTATTGTTGTACGTCTGCATTTTGGCTTTGTCATTCAGGACTTCAGGGTTCATGTAAATGGATATTTGCTGCAGAGTTAATCTTTGCAGCAGAGTTTACAACTGCACTGCTTTGGATAAAAATGACAGTTTGAACATCAGCCCAACTGGCATCATGTCTCTTTATCATGTAATTCCTAGCTTCCTCCTATCTGTTATTTCTGCTTATTACTTACTCTTTATTTTGTGATTTTTTTCTCTGAAAATCATTTGTATACTGCTTTATTTTTTCTTTTTCGATCCAGGTGTCCACTATTTGATTTAATCTTTAGGAAGCACGAATGTCCAAGTACCAGCGACCCTACGGGACTCCAGTTCCACTCTCCATTCTATGCATATCCTTGAACATCGCTTACTGTCCAACCCAAGAAAAGCGCGAACGGATTATACAGAACAGCCGCTGCATCCGTTCAAGCCGAAGCTTTCATATACCAAAGCTCACATTAACTGCTAGCAAGAGGTCGATTTCTTATCGGCAACACTGCAAGGTATCTGCCAATAATTGGTGTTTGCTACTTATATATTCTTTGTTCCTGATGTCGGTTGGTTACTTTGTGTCTCACTCTTTACCCAGTGACTGTTGAAGCAAGCTTTAGATGAGAACCTACTTTGCAGGATTCAATAGTTTCACTTTTATTTATTTACTCTGAATTCCGTCATCAAAGTTATTGGTAGGAAACATGTTATTATTGCAATTTTATCATCTAAAATCTACTCTGCATTACCTCTCCAAGGACATCTAATTTTTATCTCTGTTTTGTTTTTCCTTTTTGCGTGCGGTAACCATTTTGTTTTATTCTACTAAGCCATGTCACCCCTATACGTTTTTTAGTTGTGAATAAAATTGAATTACTTAGATTATTTTGCTACAATTCTGATAGAACCAGTCACCTCTGTTGTTTTCTTATGTGCTGGATCTTCTGTATGACCATATTCAAATAAATGTTTTTCTTTTCTATAGTTCAGACTGTTCGGCAAAAACTTCCTTTTACCGTCAGAATTGTACTACCTGAGACCCAGTGCATGATGCTGCCCTGAATGTGTTCTTCGATGGACGTGGCAGAGTAGAGCTGCCAAGAAGAATCAGACTGCATGTTGTAGCGTACCTTAGTGTAACTCATCTCAGTACACATGCACTCATATGATTTGCCAATGAAGAACTGCGCCATGTACAATTCGCTGCGCATGCATTTCTTTTTATTTTTTTCTCTACTCGATTTCCGATCTCTTTCATTTATTTATTTATATATAATTACTTTCTTGCTAGAAACACATCTACTTTTTAGTTTCTGCTTAATTGGTTTAGCCCTTCCCTGTTCTTTTATCGAATCTCGAGAATACATTGTAGACTATATATCATTCCTGTGCTACACAGATCCTGAAATATTTTGTGCGTCACTATGTAACACATCGTCTAATGTTTAGTACCCATGGATCTGTATTACATCATCCAGTTTTTAATCGAATAAAACATATTGTGCTAACATCACCAGTGAAAAGCAGGAGGGAGTATATGATAACCCATACTATATTTAATAATTTGAAACAAAAAAATTATTAAAGTTATGTGATAGATTTTTACAAAATCCTGCAGCAACGTGCGGGGTATCATCTAGTAACTTTAGCTCTGGTTGCAAAATATTTTCCAAATTACGTGGTAGTGTCTTCATGTTGGGATAAAACTTCATCCTCTCTAACGATTATAAAATGACTATATGCTTATGTTAATTAAAATTCTACCTTAGCCTAAGTGATAATGTCACAAGTTTGAAAAAGTAAACACTTGAGTTCAATTTTTTATGAATAATGCATTATTTAGTTTTTGCATTAGAAATTAGTTTTGTTTAGTACTACTGAAGCAGCATATGCTTCGATGGCAAGCAACTGATCATCAAAAATCACTTATATATCCAAATATGAAGCAATGCTATTGGACTTCTTTTAACAATAGTAATATGATTCAACATTCACTACAACCAGACAAAAGATATTATAACATACTCGTCTCTCAAGTATTAACACATATATGTGTTATAATAGATATTAGTTGTCCTTTCTTATATTATAGATTCTATATTTAGAAATCATAATCTGAATTGTGTCCTAGCCTAGTTGGTGTTGCCATCATCAATCTTGAAGTATGCCACCAGAGTTCGATTCCCAGTGCAAGCGCTATTTTTTTGGTACCAAAAGTGTAACATTTTTATTGAGTAGTAACACATATATGTGTTACAATAGGATTTACTTGTATCATTTTTTCTTATAAATAGTAATACATATATGTGTTACAATAGAATTTAATTATTTCATATTTTCTCACAATCAGTTTCACATAAATATATTACTATAAAATATGTTGTAGTAACAGCAAAACCTAGATCACTTATTAAATGTGTTACTATAGGTCTCAATAATATTTTTTTTCCTACCTGTAGTAACACATAAAAGTGTTGCCAGAAGGCTGACCTGACGTAGTGAGGTGGTGTTGGATCCTTATTGGTTATCTTGAGCTATAAAAGTTTAAGTGTGATTACTGAAGAAAGAATACTCATAGCAGTAGAAACTGAAACAAGATCTAGCTTGCTTAGATTGGAAGAGAAAATAAAATAAAGTATAGCTTATTACTTTTTTGTAGGGCCATGCCATCGCCAACATTTTAGCATCAACCATAGTTTTCATGTCGCCATAGGGACGAGGCAATATTGCATCTTTCTTCAACACACAAGTCAAAATTACTTCACAGAATTCTCTTCCAAGGATTTGACCTCCAAGGATAGTGCTCGGTTTGGTTGACATGATTGTTCCTTTAGCCACAGGCAGATTTGACCTCAACAAGGCATATAGTATGACACAATTCCCACCTTTAAGAAAATAATTAATGATAATATAAAATGATAAGATATGCTACAAGGACAAAAGCATTACTAGAGCACCATGTTCTGAGTGTGAACCATCCTAGTCACTGGTGTGGACTTGAGATTCTCAGTTCTTGACTGGGCTACATCATGCACCAGATCTTCATCAAAGCCTTTAGACCCTTCATGAGAATCGTAATCTTCCTCATCTCCTTCTAGTTCATCCTCATCATTTTCAAGATTCCTTAAGTGTTGCACCTACCATTTTGACAAATTATGAGACATATAACAGGGAAAAAAATCATTTGTGTTATGAAGGATCTTAAGGATAGTATTATACTTGTTGAAGTGAAGTGGAGCTATGTTGTGACATGGGCTCTGCACTTGTCCTGTCTTGTTGTCCCTTTTGCTCAAGCAATGCAATTTAGGCCTGCAAATCATCTACACGTTGTGCTAGATGTTCTTTCTCACTTTTAGCCTTCTTACGGGCAAGAATCTCCATTTGAAGCCTTGTTGGCGAATAACACTTCAACCCTGAGATGCCAATAACTTGAGGTGTTGAGCCTAAACCCATACCGCAAACATATCCTTTTGGCTCTTTTGTTCCACAAACAACAGAAAATACATCACCTTCTTAAATTGTTCGCTCCTTCATCTCTGGATAGACTTGAAGAACATCTTTCAACTGATCCTAAAAAAATAGAACATGTCATCTATCAAGAAAAAATGTTACTTGCTGCAATTATATTATATTTAAGTCATAGAGCCAAAATACATACTATTATTGGTTTGCCTACCTTGAGGAAACTCCATTTTTTCTTCTGTGGGTTCTTACAAAGTTTTCATCTCTTTGTGGGGGGCTTCCTAGTTCCAGAGTCTACAACATTTTCTTGTCAAAAACAAATATGAGACATAACACCGGGCTTAATTAGTAAAAATGATAAAAAAATATTACTAGGTCATACTCTAAACAAGCATAGCTCACACTACCTGAATTATGGGGTAACTCCAACTTTGCCCTATTTGCTTTTGCTATTTTTGAGCAAATCTAACATAGAATTAAAACTTGTCATGCAATGCATATATTTATTGCCCTATATTGCAAATAATGTCATATAGTAGATGTTTCTTACTTCAAATTTAGGAGACATCCAATAGCTAAAGAGATATTTCCAATATAGATCGGTGACCCTGTTATCAAGCTTTTCACCCACTTCGTCTATAGGCATTCTAGGTTTGAAATATAACTCTTTTATGGCTGACTTGAATTCCTTCCATTTCCGCCCAGCAGTACGCATAAACCAACTGTAGGCATCATCCTCAATATCATAAATATCCTGTTATATAAATAATTATATTACAGGCATATATGTCATAACTCTAGAGAAGATGAAGTATATAGTTATTGGCCACCTTTATATCAGTCCACAACGCATACTTCTTTTTATCATCAACGAGCCTCCAATCCATACATGCAAGTGACAACCTCCTTCTAACTTGACACCCAATAACACTAGAAAGTTCCCTGGAATGTTTACCAACAGGTTGGCCATGCTCATTGGGTATTATTGGGATTTTAAGCATATCAGGTTTTCTAGAAAATATCTCATCCTTTTTAGTGTTGCCCCTCCATTTCCTCTTCTTTTCTTTATCATTTTGAGGATCTATAGCAGTATAACATAAGAGCATTAGTGTGTTCAGATTTGAAGCATATGAAATGTGCACAATAGTATTAATGTACCTATATTGTTACTCAAGAATTCTTCTTCAACAAGCACTTGTTCCTCAACAAGCTGAGCTTTCTTCCTTTCTGATCTTTGATGCAATGTTGGGGGTTTAGTTGTTGTGATACTATGATTATGCTTTTTCTACAACCAGATGGAATGTGCAGGTGAACTAGGTACTATTGTTGCTATTATTGATAGTGGACAACAAATATTTTGCACCATACCTTTATAATTTTGCTAGGCCAACCTTGCTGTGTTGTATTGTTGATTGCTGTAGGGAGTTTTAGCTCTGCCAGCCTCCTCTTGTTATGTTCAATATTTGCATTCCTGTTGTACTTGTATGCATTACATGAGACACCATTATTGTTTTCTTCTACGCTTGGCATTTTTCCTGAAAAGAACGAGCAAATGTTTAGATCATTACAAGAGATTAACAAAAAGAAATATGAAATCATTACAAGAGATTAACAAAAAGTAATAAACTTACTATATAGTTTTTTCCCATGTTTTACCCCACTCACAATTATACCATCTATGTTTGCTCTAGCAGAAGGGATATGTCTAGCAAAAGCATTTACATTTGTATAAGTGTTTAGATCGGGAACAGGCACAAAAATATCATTACTATCATCAAGTATTTCATTACCAACATCATCAATTCCATATAAATCTCGGGCTTTGACTGAACCACAAAAACCCATTGAGTATCATTGGGTCAGGAACATAAGAAACTTGACCAGCCTATATTGCTAATATGATTAGTTCATCTGATAGCTTCTCACCGGTGTTGGATAAATGATTAAAATTAACATATGTGATCCCAAACTCATCTATTTTGACCTATTTATTTTGAACACGGTTGTCAACCCAATCACACTTAAACAACACAACATTTTCTTTGTTCTCATAGTTCAGTTCAAGAATTTCCTTTATAATACCATAATAGATATTTTTCCTACTTTGTGATCATCCTTATTGCCTCTATCAAAGCATGTTGACTCAGCAATAAGAGCTACCCCACTACTTTGAACAGATATATTCTCATCATAGGACTGTGTATGGAAGACGAAACCATTTACTGTGTAATTGTTATACTTATGCGCCATCATCATTGGTCCCTTAGCTAAAATTTTGATGTCTTCTATGGCTTCCTCACACATTTCCTCCACATGCAACCTAGACCACTGATTTCACGTTGGTTTGTAACACCGATTGAAGACAGGTAGAGAGCATGCTTGCTGCAAACACCACATAAAACTTCAGCAAAGAAGGAAACAAATATATATTCACATGTTCAGACAATGATAAAAGATTGAGAGCTTACTTCAAATACGGTTCTATATTGGGATAGTTGAACAGAACATATCTATGTGCTTGAAGCCATGTCTTTTGATCTAAATTCACAATACACTTTCCAGCCAATCCTCGATTGGTGTTTTGAAAGAATGGTGTTGTATTACAAACTATTGTTGGTAGTCCATCATGAATTCTAACTCTTCGATTAAAGTGAGTGTCATCTTCTAAATACCGAGAACAAAGTGTGAGAGCCTCCTCAAACATACAACATGCCATGATTGACCCCTCTGGGGGACTTCTTGTACACACATAGCCCTTACATTTCTTAAGAAACCTCTCAACTAGCCACATGCTTCGAAAATGGATTGGACCAGCCATTCTTGCTTGGACAGGAAGATGAACCATCAAATGTACATTAATGGTAAAAAATGATGGAGAAAATATTGTCTCAAGAAGGTTCAATGTTTCAGCCATTTCAGACTCTAATCTCATCATGTCGCTTTTTCTAATAACATGGGAGTACAATTTTTTGAAAAAGTTATTAAGTCGAATCAAAACAGCGTTGACTTCTTTAGGTAGAATTTTCCTCACACAAAGTGGCAGTAAGTCCTATAGAAGAATGTGGTTACCATGCTACTAAGACCAATTATCTTCTTATCACTAATAGAAACATTATGCCATATATCAGTTGCATAGCCATCAGGAAATTTCACCCGTTTTAATACTTGACAAAATAGTTTCTTCTCAGCAAGGCTCTTTGAGTATCGTGCAGGAGCAAATAAAATTGGTTACCATCTAGTTCAATCAGATGAAGGTCACTTCTAATACCTAGCTTGAAGATCCAAATGAAAATTCAAATTATCCTTTGATTTTCTTGCTATGTTCAATAAAGTATTAGATAGGTTGTCACACACATTTTTGCCAATGTGCATGGCATCAAAATTATATCGCAACATCAACTTTTTCCAATATTTAAGCATAAACTAAATAGGCCTCCTTTTCAGAAACACTAAATGATCCCCTTCCTTTCGTCTCGAATTCTTTATTGGCTTACCAGATGGATCCTTGCCATAAGTTGTTTTTAGATTTTTCGTGCTCTCGAAAATTTCCTCTCCTGAAAGCGGTGTAGGTGCTGGCCTCAGCTCAATTTCACCAAATGAATCATCAAACCTAAATCAGTGGGCTGGATGCAAGAACCTACGATGTCCCATATAACAAGATTTGCAACCATTACCAAGTCTAAGTGAAGAGATCAAGGAGTGGCAATTAGGACAGGCTGCTTCACCAGATACAACAAACCCAGACAAGCTATCTAGACTGGGGAGATCAGTGATGGTCCAAATTATTGCAGCATGCAATTGAAAGTATTCACCCTTTGAAGCATCATAAGTTCTCACACCATTATGAAACATATCAAGAAGATCATAAACAAGTGGCTGAAAATAGACATCCATATCACTACCAGGAGCAGATCAACCCGGAATCAATAAAGACAAGATGAAATTTGAATCTGTCATGCACATTGAAGGTGGAAAGTTTAAGGGAATCAAAATACTGGGCCAAATAATATATTTAACATCCATTGTCCTATACGGATTCAAACCATCAGTCACAAATGCTAGATGGATATTACGACTATCAGCAGCAAATTCTGGATATGTTTTTATCAAAATCCTTCCATAGAGGGGAGTCTGCAGGATGCCTCATCAAATCATCATCTATTTGTTGTTTATCATGCCACCTCGTGAGATAGCAGTTTGAGAAGATATAAATAATCTTTGCAGCCTTTTCTTAATAGGAAAATAACGAAGAGCCCTTTTAGGAACTTTGTACTCATGTTTCCCATCTAGACATTTTCTTTTGTGATTTCCAGCATGAAACCATACATTTCGGACACGAATCAGAGTTTTTATGCTCTCTCCAATAGAGAATGCAGTCATTTTCACATGCATGAATAGAAGTATACCCAAGTCCTACTGATTTTAACAATTTCTTAACTTTATGAATGTTTTTAGGAAGTGTTGAACCCTTAGGCAATGCATCAGAATGAAGATCTACTAGCAAATCAAAACTTCTATCAGTCCATCCTAAAATAAGTTTGATGTGAAGTAAAACCGTAGCTTTGAATAGTTCTTGCAACCTGGGTACAACTCTTTACTATTCTGTGCTACTAGCATTTGAATGGCCTCTACACCTTTGTTATGTTCCTCGAAAGATCCATCATATTCCATATCCCCTCTATCATCTAAACCACAAGCTAAGTCCCTAAGAAACTCGGATATGTCATCATCTTCACTGTTCTCCTGTATAAAATCAGGATCATTATCACCTAGGTTCACACAAGAGGAGATAGCTTCTCCATGTAAGGTCCACCTTCTATACCCTTTAAGGAATCCATCACATATCAAGTGTTCTCGCACTTTACTAGCCTCTCTCCAAAAAGAATTAACACACTTTCTGCAAGGACATAATATCTTATTCCCTATTGCTGAATTTCTAAATGCAAAGGCTAGAAAACTGTTCACCCCTTGTTTATAGGCCTTGTTCTCCCTACATTCATTTTTTTGGTTAAATGACATGATAATTATATATAGTACTTTTAGTCATTGTGAAAATGAAGTTTTCTACCTAGCCTCATTATCGATCCACGATTTATCTATGCGACTTTATATTAGAATAGCAAACAACTTTCACAATGGAATTTAACAAGCAATAATCATAAAAAATATAGCTGCAAACTTTGATCGTGTCCAAACATACACAAAAACATGTAATTAACACAAACACTCTTGAATAGCCAGAAAAAGCTGCTGAATAATATAATTCAAAAGCAATCATTATGATTATTAGATAGCAGTTTGGTAAAATTACCTTTTGCCTGAGCTTCCACAACCTTCTCTCCCTTCTTGCAACCTTCTTTGTTTCCAGTGTTCAAGGCTCACACGTAGTTGGAACCTTGCAAACAAGTATTTCATTTTACTAATTAATACACACTCATGGTATGCATAGAATGGGCACATAACATATATTGACAAAAAAATACCACATTAAAGGTTGAGTCCAACAAAAAGAAATGAGGGAGATAGCCGTTACTTTTTCTTCTACGGCAAGATTCCAGACCAAGACACCATGTGGGCAGCGGAGGAGGAGGTTTTCCTGATCCTCGACGGCATTGACACAGGTATGCAAAGCAATGTCGAAGCAACATAGGTAAGTAGCAGATTGAAAAAGCTCAATTAAGCTACATGCTAACTGACAGAAGGAAATAACCTAAAGCGGCTAATAACATAACGATGCAAGAGAACATGTACAGTATGATGGAATTACTAGACAATGATACACATTTGCATGTTTAAGATAAAGAATGATTCATTCTTTTACCGACAACAACAAATGAAGACGGAATCCCACACAATGTTGTAAGCCTGCACCTCAACAAGGATTGGTGAGCTCCTGCAGTGGCGCTGGGGAGCAAATGGCCCGCGTGTTTGGGGATCGAGGCGTATGCAGAGGCAGGTGCGGTGTAGGGAAGGGGCGCATGGTTCTAGGGAGCAGGCGACGCGAGCGAGCGTTGGGGAGTGCTGGCGAGCCGACATCCTCCTCTGAGCGCTATAGAGCAAGCGCGGGTGCTGGGGAGCCGACGGCCGTGGTGGAGGACACGTGGCGGCGTTGGGGACCATCGGGGATTAGGCGGAGGGGAGAAGAGCAGCTGCGCGTGCTGGAAGCTGACGACCTCGGTGGAGGGCAAGCGGTGCGCGTGGGGGGGGGGGGGGGAGAAGCAGGCGCGTGCGAGAGGTGGTTGGATGTGGAGGCTGGCGGGAGCGCACGCGCGTGGGGGAGCAGCAGGATCGGTGGAGAGCTCGCCAGATATGGAGGCAGGCGAGGCGCGCGCGTGGGGAGGGGGGGCAGCAGGTGCGGTGGAGGGCAGACGACGACGCTAAGTGAGAGGAAGGCGCAAAGGGCGGAAGGGAGGATTGCACTCAGGGAGAGGGCGATGGGTAGAGGGAAAATTTTTAGGGTTTGGCGCACTAGATTGGATTTTTGGTGGGCTTGCCCACCTAACTTTTTTCCCGATTGACGGTAAGACAAGGCAAAGTTTTTTAGCGACCAACCATAGGTCGTTATTTGTTTCAACAATTATCGACCAACTATCGATCAACGTTACCTGCTTTACCGACTAACTGTCGGTTGCCATCTTTTATCAACCAACCGTTGGTCGCTATGATTGGTCGCTAATAATATACTGTGGTATAGTGTGTCTAAACACTAGCTTGCATAGGAGTTGATTGATGTGTGAAGCAGTGGCATGTGTAGGTTCTCTTTACCTTTACTAGGTTTATATCATGCTAGTGTGATTTTACTAGAACTGCATATGGATTGTTTGAGTGTCCGACATAGGAGTTAGCATGAAAATTTTATTGTGTAAGTTCTCGATTCAATGCCCCCTTTTTGGTCTCCTTTCACCGATACCACTTCTTGTCCTACTTCGACCCGCACTTGTTGACCGTGATCATGATCCTCCTTAGACTCATCGCCCTCTGCATCCTCTCCTACTCGAGGCCTCCACATTCCCGTGGACTGCCAGCATGCTACTCGCCCACCTGCTTCGCCTATTGTCCTGCAAGTCTTGCCCTATCATCAAGCCCCAGCCACCATCCATAGCATGTGCATGCTTGTGGCGTGGTGAGGGAGATAGGTTAAGAAGGTGGATCCCATAAAGTGAGTAAGGGACTCCACGATGATAATGTAGAAGGTAGCTTTACGGTTGTTACATAGGTCTGACATAGTTTTATGAAACCGGAGTCAGATGAAGATAGCGTTGCTGCCAGTGCTAAAACGTAACCAAGTGATGACATGGGGCCCATGTTATCCTCTCTCATTTTCTAATGGTATGTAGAGGTGCACCTGATATATCATGAATAAAAAAGTGGATCTCATAAGTGTTTTTTTTTTACAGAGCGCAAGGGATATATGGTGTTGGTCCTTTTCTTTAGAACTTTATCTTCACGGAAAATAGCCTGACATGAATAACGTTTGTGACAGACGAGTGTGGATGCTCTAATAAGAGAGAAGAAAAAAAGGCTACATAGCAGGTTATAGGAGATGGACCTTTAGGGTATGCATCAAATCCTGAAAATATTTTTGATGCATCCCTAAACCTAAATTTGATATATAGATTTAGGAAAACTCCTCTCTTTCTCGTTCGGTACTGTGAAACCAGGATCCTAGCAGCAGCTCACTCGCCCACCGCGCCGCCATCCGCTGCCGCTGCCGTTTGATGGCGCTCCGCCACTAGGCTGTCCTAGGCTCTAGATCTCGATCCTGATCGGCGGCAGAATACACTAGGGAGTGCAGTCGTCTTCTTCCCTTCCACCCTGCGTGGTCTTGCTACCGCGGGAACAGCAGATTGAATCCGCCGATTACAGGTGAGCGCCCCACCACAACCCCCGGCAACATCTCCGGTCCCCCTCTCTCTTGTGTGTGCGTGCGATGCGCGACTGAACTGAGGTTTCTTCTCTGGACAGGGTCGAACCCTATCAGCGTGTTCGACGGAATGCCGCAGAGCAAGAAGTCGTCGGCGGGGCCCGGAATAGACTTCATCAGCGCGCTCCCGGACGCTCTCCTCCACCACGTGCTATCGTTCTTGCACGCGCGTGAAGCGGTGCAAACGTGCGTGCTCGCACGGCGCTGGCGCCACCTGTGGATATCCATGCCTGTTTTGCGCATTACTGGTCGTCAGGATCACCACCATAAGCTCCGGAGATTCATGGACCATCTGTTGCTCCTCCGAAGCCGGTCAAACCTGGATGAATTCATATTGGACTCTGCTGGCAGCACGAGGCATGATGGGGACAACGTGAACCTGTGGATTCGGCACGCCTTGCTGTGCCATGTTCGGAAGCTGAGCGTGGCTTATTCATTGGTGCCGAGAAATCTACATTTGGTCTCTAAATATTTAACAGAGTTACAGCTTTCTGGTGTAAGTTTAGCGGCCTTGTCTGCTGATTTCTCGAGCTGCGTGGCACTGAAAAGTCTGAAGATGAGCTGTTGCGATTTTTCTGGTGAAAAGATCAGCACCTCTTCTCTTGAGCGCCTGAACTTGTATAAATGTTATTTTATTTCGGACACGCGCACATGTATTTCTGCACCCAGTCTCATTTCGTTGCAACTGATGAATTTCGAGGGTAGAACTCCTTCCTTTGACGACATGCCATTGTTGGTCACAGCAGCAGTTACACCTGACTCTGGATCCGAGGATTGTTGTAAAAACAATGACCCTGGGTATTGTAAGGATGCTTCCTGTTATTATTGTTATGGTATGGACGACGGCAGTGCTGGATCTGTGCTTCTCAAAGGGTTTTCAGCTGCTAGGAATTTGGAGCTAATGGCTGAACCTAACATGGTATTCTTATATATCTTAAATCCACTGCTCTTTTTTTTTCCTAAATTACAGAGTATTTCTCTTCAAATATTTATACACATGACATGTTTGTTGCTAAATATCATCAAATTTACATCTAAATAAGTTGCATATGTTCTAAGCAGTGGGAGCTTTGAAGTATCAAGCTTCAGTTAGTAGTTTAAAATGGTCCTAATAGATAAACTGTGAAGTTTTTGTATAATACTATTTTTCT
Organism: Eleusine indica; assembly: GCA_030378355.1. NCBI lineage: Eukaryota > Viridiplantae > Streptophyta > Magnoliopsida > Poales > Poaceae > Eleusine > Eleusine indica. The sequence goes on along the minus strand of CM059501.1, from coordinate 39,972,860 downwards.
AATTCAATATGTTTAAATAGCTAAGACGTTCATGTTTGTTCAATTTAAAGATGTATGCATGTTGTGTGCTTTGATTTATGGGATCTACAAGTGTCTGACGGTTTGCTAGGCGGGGCGCAGCAAAAGAGAGCAAATGTGAAGGAGCGGCTACCCTTGCCCCTTGGGCAGTCTCATGCCTTGGTACATGGGAGAGGGATGCAGCAACTTAGAAGCTAGGGTTTTTCATAACTTATTTGTGATTTTTATTGATGGGTTGCCTCTCTTTACATAGAGGGAGGATAACCTTACCCCTAAGCAATATATTATGATATGGAATGTTCTGAAACTATCTAATCTACTTAGTGGTCGGAACCACATGGGCTAGCTAGTGCTGTTCATGGGCATGAACAATGCCTGCAGGTACTGGTAGGCAGTCGGGTTGGGCCTATTGGGTGTTTATTAGGCTATGGATTGTGACACCCCTGGTATCACAAAGTTCCAAAAACAACACTTTAGAAATCACAAGGGCTTCAAACAAAAATTAGAACTGAAATCGATCAAATTTAAATTCAAATTAGGCAAAATTTGAATGCCACTTGAACTACAAGTTCAGATTTTTCAACACAACTCGTAATGACTAAAAATATATGTTGAAGTTTATGATGAATTAGAATTTTGAGGAATTTTATTCCTTCATTTAGTGCCCTAAATAAAGACCCAACATGTCAAAAACTACCCCTTTTGAAAAACAATTATATTTAAATTCAGATGCAACTTGTTGAACATATTCATTTTCTAAATTACAAGAATATCATGATGAACACACCCATATTTTTTTTTTTACAAACTCAGCTCTGGATTAATACATATGCTAATTAACAGGGACCTTATTTTTGAAAATTTTAAGAAAAAGAAAAATAACCGTAGGTCCCACTTGTCAGCCGCTCAGGCCACCATCTTCTTCGCTGGTTGGCCGCCGCGGGCGGCACGGCGCCGCGTGGTGGACGCCGGGTTGCCGCTCGCACCCCTGTTCTGAAACCAGCCCCAAAAACCGGAGTCCCACCCCCAGTTTTCTCCCTCGCGTCGGCCCTGCCTTTTTCTTCTCTCTCCCTCGTTCTCTGGTCGCACGCAAGCTCAACCCCGACGCCCAGCCATTGCCGCCGCTCGAGCTCGCTGCCCCGCCGCCTCGCGCCGCCCCAGCACAAATCCGACTACTCAAGCGATGCGCGAGCTTCCCCTCTTCCATCCCGACCCCCTCTTCCCTGTGATACAGCCTACGCGGCCGGCATTATTTCGAAGACTGAATCCCCCTCTCCGAGCTCCACCGCCCGTCGCTAGACACCTCCAGTCATTGCCGGGAGCTGCAGCACCTCCAGGCGAGTGCGTCTACTCGCGGTGGGCCTATCTGTGCCTTGCATGGGCTTGGGAAACCCGGCGGAGGCGCAGCCAGGAGAGTTCCCGTCGGCCTGGGCCGGTGGGGCCGTGTGACACCGCAGGGGAACGCCATGTGCAAGCTAGAACCGACGCCCTGCACCCACCTCTCTCCTCTGGTCACTGCTGGGAGCCATCGCCCCTTGCTTCTCTCGCGCACAGCTGCTACCCGAGCTCCATGCCCAAACGAGCTTCGAGCTCCTGCCGTTGTCAATCTGCTAGCTCATAGCCTCTGTCCTTCACTCCAGAGCTGCGCAAGAGTGCTATGAAGCTCAACCTGCCACCAATTGTTGTCTCCCACCGTGAAAATCCGGATCGAAGGCATCGTGTTTCATTTGGTCAACCACCGACCACCATTGGTGGCAGCTCCAAATTCTCAGCGCATGGTGAGCTATTTTGAAATTACTTTGGCATGCAAGTTGTTTCCCTCTTAGCGTACCTCACTGATCAATTCTTTGTTCATTTCTCCAAGCCAAATCGTGGGATTTGGAGACTTTCTTGCCGCCATGGGCAGAGCTCCAGCACAAGCTCGTGCTTCTCCAGACCGGATTGGCTATGCGCAAGCCCTCTCCCGATTGGTCAGGTCCATTTTTCATTTTTCCCTGCGTTAAATAAAATTTTCAGAAATGTTGTTATCTTGTTCAATCCATAACTAATAAAATACTTCGACTTTGTGTGCAAACTAAAATTCTCTGAGTTACTGTGGTCGCGAAGTATTTATCAAAAATGCTAACATTTTTACTACATATAAATTAATAGGAAAAACACAAATAAGTTCATATTTTGGTCTATGAGATTGATAAATTTCTAGCTTTTGTGATGGGCTCAGTGTTAGTCATCCCTAAGCTCCATGAAAATTCCCATGTTTTGACCTCCATTATTTTGGCCTGTAGGAATTACTTAGCATTTAAACTAATTTAATTATTTAAATTAATTGGCTCCATGCATGTGAGTGAAACTTGGCCAATAAATCACTCCTGGTATCCTCTAACTATATTAAATCACCCCTGCTCATTTGATGATCAGAACCATGTCAACTTAATAAATTATGTCTCGGGTGTAATAATTATTGCCCTTAAATATATATAGTTCCACATTAGGGCTACTTCAAGGGTACTTAGTTCTTTGCGAGGGTTGTGCTCGATACACTAAAACATTAATAAAATAGCACCTACTGGTCATGGACATCACCTATGTAACTTAACCCCGGCCGACACACACCCACCGTACTTTGGTATAACGTCGTCATGATTAAATACTGGAGTCCATGAAGGAAATACACGAAACACCCTCACCCTGTGCCTCCACTAAATACGTTACATTGCTGAACTAATCAACACACCCCGCTCACTTCCACGAGAAATAGTGTACATTAACGTACTTATTGAGGAAGTGTCATAAATCTTCTCTCATAAGCAATATCTTTTGCATCATATAGATCACGCAGTGAACCACGTGGAGACGGGATCGGAGCAGGATCCAGAAGAAGCCGGAGGTGCCATAGCTGAGCAAGAGCAGAACCCAGGCAAGCCCCGGTGCATTATCCCCGTTTTAAATTTTTATTCTATCACTAGCTAGGGATGTAAGCTTGCCTGTGCATTAAGTGATACGAGTTAATTGAAACCCTACCGTGCAGTAGGTCCCTCTTCCCGATTATTAGCCTCAGGACGGTCGTCGCTCTGCTTAAATTAGGACGATTACTCATCGAGTGGTATGGAGACCACTCGTAGATAGGAAATATTATCAATCTTGAAATTCAATAGGTTGCTGGCCGCGTGAACATTCAAGTGCAGTGCATGTTGGCAAGATACAAAAGTCTTGTTAGGATTTTTTTTTGCCCCCAAGACAGGCCACTCAATACAAATTTATTTGTACTACTAAGCAGAATGTCCTAACGACAACAAAATATTTGAGGGTATCAAATCCTAGTTATATATTTTCGCACGTTAATTGGCAAAGCATACAAGACGAGTTCTTGAATAATGTATTAGACATGTTCTTCATTAACAAAAGAAATATTAGTCGTGTTAGCATCAGTTGACCAGTTGTTGGATTGGAGGATTGTGAGGGCCGCAGCAGCAGTAGTAGAACCCACTGTCCACCTTGCATTTGGCTCCACCAGCGTTTTTGTAGCCCAAGTAACCGCACATATCCACGCAGATGTCGTCTGTGCAGTTGGGAAGCCTGGCGCACGACTCATGCAGCGCCTTCACTTCAAGCAGGAAGCTGCTGGAGGCCAACGCAGCCACAGCGAGGAGTGCCATCACCAACGGCGCGAGGATGAAGGCGACTCGGGTCTTATATAAGGTTGCTGCGTGCAGCAACATGATGATGATGCTAATACTGGCTGGCTTCTCGATGCATCTTTGGATGTTGGTGCGTTACATTGCTTATATAGACTGGAGCCGCGTGCAAATTACTCTTGAGCAATCGATTCCTGCCACTTTTGTTTGCTCATGTGTCATTGTATGCTAAGGAGTAAGTATGAATCAATACAAGATATTCTTCATATCAATCTATATTTAGGCACATTTATTGGATGCTGTAAATTTTTTCATTACCATATTTGATCCCATTGGATATCCAATTCTATACAAAGATGTAAAGTTGTCCAAACTAGAAATCATGGAGCTAATTAGTTCCTTCCGCAAAATATTGATAGCAGTTAATTCCTCATGAGTATTAGAAATAAACCATGATCATGATTCTCGGAATAATTAACTCTTCCTTTGTTAATTCCTCTAGAGCAGCATGGTGATGTTGGTGAAAAGCAGCATGATGACGTTGGTGAAGGGGCGACTAATGATGTTTGTGAAGAGCAGAACCCATCAATATATCAAGGTTGGTAAGAATCATCAGTACTCTCAATCTTTGATTTCTATAAGTAGAAATATAACAATTGAATATGAACTTCGCAGCCTCAAAGAAAAATAGGCGGGCGAGGGGCCATACCAATTGAGTTCTACTTGACCGCATGACTAGTTCTATAGGGAGAAGGCTACATATCTCTGTACCTGAGGGCTTTAAGGCCCCAACAACCTACATAAGCTGCCAAATTTGCATCTGAGGCTAGAGTAATTATTAGGGATCAAATTTCTATCTTGTTCTGCAAGATTACAAGAATACTAAGCACTTTGATGGTTTTGCCATGAGACTTTCTGTAAGTGCCTACAGTACATCCTGTAGATGTAAGGGTGTGTTTGGTTGAGCTTTTTCTGGTTTTGACTTTTTTAAAGAGCCAAAAGCCCAACCAAAGGGGTTGCCTTTCAGAAAAAGTCAAAGCCAGGTACATAGGTGCTTTTTTAGGCTTTGGCTTTTACAAGTTTAAATTTTTTAGATTTTTTTAAAAAACTTTTTAAATTATTAAAAAATGTTTTCAATTTTAAAAAAACTTTTTGGGTTTTTAAAAAAAATAAAAATTTTAAAACTTTTTAAAATTTTAAATATGTTTTCAATTTTAAAAATATTAAAAAAGTTTAATATTTTTAATAAATTTTTAAATTTTTAAAAAAACTTTTTAAGAAACTTTAAGTTTTAAAAAATTTTAAAAATTTTAAAACTTTTTAAATTTTAAAACTTTTTAAGAAACTTTAAGTCTTTTATAGTGACTATGCAGGCAGATTCTCCTACTCATGGGGAGCCAACACTGCATAGTGTTGAGGTTGTCTCGAAGGTTCTATCCCAGAGCAACTGCACCAACACTTTTTTGAGGAATATTGGTATATCATTGAACCATCAAAAGACAGAGGCTGAGCGGGAACTTTGCGAACAACTTGCTCCTGAAAAAGATGGTGTGGCTACTCTCGTTGTGGAAGTGGATGCACTGAAGAAGAAGGCACAAAATTAGTTCAAGGAGTATAAGAAGAGGTCGAAAGAGAAGAATGTTTTCCTTTAGCAAATCCTCAATTTGAGTACTACAGTTGCTCCTTGATCATTTGTTGGATTGTTGTTTCTACCTGAAACTTAAGTTCTATGATGAACTCTGATGCATCAAGTGTGTTTGTGATTGTTGGTATTTTTAATGAATGCAGATGAGTCCGTAAGGGCATGGAGAATACCGTTGTAGCAATTCACCTCTGGAGTATTCCAAGGGTATCGAATTCACAGGGAACGTGTATGCTAATCTTCTATTCTAATCGTCTAAGGACACCAAGATAACTATGGCTTGGGTAGAGAGGATTCTGACTAGTAAAAGAGTCCTAATCAGAGTAAGTTGACACGGGCATCTGGTTTTCCCCTGCATCCACAGTGCAATTCCGGCCAAGAGCCTACTACGTAGCCAAATATGGAGGATTTGAAAGGACGGAGAGGGATGTCACTACCTACTTCCTACCTCTAGCAATCCATGGACAACGCGATAAATAAAGGCAACCTATAGCCTGGACACCACGTCTGTGCTTTTGATTACTCCCTTAATCTCTCTGTACGATGGGCCAAGACTAAGGTCTTTAATGAAATAGAGCGCTGAGCGAGCAAAGCAACTAAGTACTAAAACTGACTTAAAAAGGAAAACTAATAACCAGAAAAGAATCATGAATATTTACTTAAAAAGGCAAGCATCCATCGAGGTACAAGCGCGGACAAGGGGTTGGACAGACCCGAACTTCCTCTCCTGGACTCCTCCTCACTCTCTCCCTATTTTCTAAACATTTTGGAAGCATTGAGCCTTTTGGACATGAAGTGCTAATTCTATCTTCAAGTATTTAGAGAGTGAAGCCCTTCCCTTACTTTTATAGCACTCAAAAGCGGTTCCTGGAGTCGGTAACTTCCACCAAATGAGCACAACCAACCTTGGGGAGGCACCAGGAGACGACACGTTGAGGCGGTGCACCAGAGGGGGACCCACCTATTCGGCCGAACAGGGGTTTGGGCCCTTGGCCCCCCTCTGCTCTGGGTCCCTGATAGGTGGCTCCTTGTCCCTCCTAACACCATAAGACGGTGGGTTACATCGGTTTTCTTCTGAAAGAGGGTAGTGAATCCATGTGCTTGGCTCTGAATGGCCAGAGGTGTGTTTTCTCCCTTGATGATGTGGATTTTCTAATAATTTTTTGGAATAATTACCTACAGCACATATTTACCAAAACTAGTGGAATTTGTAGTAGTAAACTCCTACCACTATGTTGGTTGTTCACTTTATTGCTTATATGCAGATAATTGACGGTCTATATTAGGCATTTAGTGACCGTCAACAAACTCCCCCACACTTAGCCTTTGCTCGTCATCGAGTAAAGGAAAAGGGCTAAGGTGGATCAACATTTCCCAATAGTATGATGCTAGCATGCAAATTATTCTAGATCATACCTGTACCAGTGGATTTGCAGTGTCTTCCACATTAACTTAGGCGATTGAAGAGTGGAATGTTTGATCTTCTTGACTTCCTTTGCTATGTACTTAGGTTTTTGAAAGATTTTCAAGAATAAATGCAAGCTATACTCCTCAAGTGATTCTCTCAAATCGCTCAATATTTTTGTAAGTGGATCCTCACCAAGGCTTTTTGCTTTTGCCTCTTTCTATTCCTACAACTATTTTTTTTGGCTTTGGTGGAGCTCAAGGTAGGAAATAATGAAAGGAGAATACTTGTGCTTTGTATTTTACTAAGTCAATAACCAGATCCAAGAATAAAACAAATCATGAAATCAATAATGAAGTATGTGCACACTTTATGGATTGGATGGTGAAAATGAAAGGATACTCCTTTACATGTAGATTCTCTTTTTCTTGAACAATTTTGGTCATGGATATTTCTCTTTCTCTATTTTTCTTTTTTTTTCATCATGCTCTTGATTGGGAGCAAGAATTCTATTTTACTTTTGATAGCCATGCCTCCTAACGGATCGAATGAGAGAGAATCCTAATCAAGAATTTCATGGAGTATTTTCTTGGATGGATGGAATGATAGTGGTAATGCTAAACTTCCATAGAAGTAGAAGTTTTTAGCAAAATTGGTGTGCACATAAACTTGATCAATAATTCATAACAAGCAACTCACAAGGGTCAAGAGTTTGACAAAGTTCAACAAAGTCACAAGTAGCAAATGTATTGGATATTCAATAAAATTTATTTGGCTCTAGTAGGATTTCACTTTTTTATCATTGAGGAGTAAGCACTAAAATTTAAATTTTCAAAATAAATCCAGAGTACTTTATGCAAAAGGATAGCAAGAATCACATTGTCAAACCATATCACACTAGTCTATAACTTAGGTAACATGCGGTCCCTATAAATATTTTCCACTAGCATAGCTATAAAGGTTAGGAATAAGGAACATGCATGCCAACCATGGAAGATTTCGATATAAGTGGGAGACATCATAAGGTTGATTTTAATTTTCTTAGTTGATTTAATCATTTTAGCTCAGAGAAAAGTGAATCAAAATACCTAATAGGGAGATTGAGGGATAGGACGCGCAAAACATCATGCCAGCGAAAACTAGGGCCAAGGGGTCAGGTCCAGTTCGGCCGAACAGGGGTGTTGGGCCAAACCCCCCTTGGTTGCCAAGTGGGCCCCACTTCGTTGTGCTGCTCCGAGCGATGATGTACACCATATTTTTTATCATGTAGAATTTTTGCCCACGTCGGAAGTCTTGAGGATCTCCCCCACATTTGTTTTCTTTCCTACTCTTCTTATTGACACAAAAAAAAACAAAGAAAAAATAAAATGCAAAGGGACTCTACCTGCTTTATGGGCAAGGTGAGTCTTTTATTCATTGATAAAGCAAACTAATAGGCGTTGATTACATTAATGGAATGAAATAAATAACTAAAGGGAAATTAAACTAAGTGCCTATCTTATTTCCTAGATAAATATTAGGGAAGCAAAATCAATTGCCATGATAAATCTCAGGCTTCCCTAACTCATAGCCACTTGCATAAGCTTGGTGCCAAGGTTACGGTGGAGGATGCCAAATTCGCGCTTCAGGGCCTCAAGGTCATCCTTGATGTCGGCCCTCTCTAATTTTTCCTCCACCAGATCATCAACTAGCCACCTATTTGCTAGGCGAAGGCTCTCAATCTCCTTAGCTAGTTGTGCAGCAGTCTTCCTCGTGGGAGAGTCTTCCACGCTGCTCTGGTAGTACCCCGCTAGTCTCTCGATTGGAGGCTGTGAAGTAAACCGCCTTATGGTATTCTTTGGCGGGGGAGAGATGACTGACTCCTCCCGTTCTCCTTTTTCTGCTGGCGTGAGAGGCTTCATGAGCTGCTTTCCCACACCGCCTACACCTCTCACCCCTTGTCATGCAGGCGTGTTGCTTCTGGGTGAGTAAGGCGGGGTGTTCTGAGAGAAACTGCTCAAGAAAGGCTGTCTCGGTTTGGTTTTCACAGCCGGTGGGACGATCACGTCCTGCGGGAGATGCGAAAGCATCCCCTTCGGAATGATCGTGCCAATGGTTGTGCTCCTAGGCGGGGTCACTGCCCGTCCCTTCATAGGTGGCCCTCTGATTGGGGATAGGGAGCGTGCAGCAATGCGGGTCGCCAGGGTCTTGTGCCCACGAGTGCCTTCCCCCGATGGTTGCGACACCGGAGGGGCTAAGGAGTGGTCAAGGGCTAGCACGAGCTCATGATGCGAAGGCTCGCCACGGCCACCGGAGGAGCTAGGGCCAGCAAAAGGGGTCATCATCTTGTCGGCCATGGATAAAGTGCTTCGAGGTGGACAGGCCAAAGGAGGAAGATGAAGTTTGTTCTGGTTCTGTTCTGGGACGAGGAAAAACTCTGTTTTATTGACTCTCCATCACGAAGGGATAGGTCTAACGCGTCAAAAAGGATCGGGGTCGGTTAGGTTAAAGTGCTCGAGGAAGCAGGGGGTGGCGGCGCCAGTCTCTGTTCCGTCGAACTGGGGTGTTCGACCGAACTGGGGTGTTCGGCCAAACAGGGTTGGGCCCCATTTGCCCCCCTATTTTCTGGGTGAGTTGGGCCAACAGGGGGTAAGGTCTAGAGGTGGGTTAGGCTGATTAGTTCTAGTTAAAACCTCGAAAAAGGCTAATAGAGTATATTTAAGTCAATTAAATTGACCACATCTATTTTCTTATCTAAATCTTCACTAGAATGAAAAAGCTTTAAGCGATGGCCATTTATCTTGAAAAGGCTACCTGTGTCGTCTTGCAGCATGATCGCTTCATGAAAAGACGTGTTGACGATGATGTACGGTCCATCTCATTTGCTCTTCAGCTTTCCATGTCCGAATAGCTTTACCCTAAAGTTGAAAAGTAGTACCTTATCTCCTGCCTTGAACTCCTTAGGTTGGATCCTATTGTCGTGCCATCTTTTCGTTTTCTCCTTGTAGATCTTGGCACTGTGGTAAGCCTTGTCCCTCCATTCCTCCATCTCTGATATCTGTATTTTTCATTGGATCCCAGATTTCTGGAGAATCATATCCATTTTCTGATGGCCCAGTGTGCCGATGCTCCATCTCAACAGGTAAATGGTAAGTTTTGCCATAGACAAGTTGATATGGTGACATGCTGATGGGTATCTTATATGCCGTCCAATATGCCCAAAGTGCCTCGGGTAGCTTGTTCTTCCATCCTGTCCCCATTTCCAGTACAGTCTTCTGGAGGATATTCTTGATTTGCTTATTTGAAGTTTTTGCCTGGCCACTGGTTTGAGGGTGGTATGAAGTAGCTATGTTGTGGTTCATGCCGCGTTCTCTTAGGAAGTGACGAAGGTCTTATCAATGAATTGAGATCCTCCGTCACTTATCACCATCCGAGGTGTTCCAAAACAAGGAAAGATTACCTCGTGGAACATTCTTCTGGCATTCTTTGCATCTGCTACTCGGCATGGTATAGCTTCTACCCATTTTGATACATAGTCAACGACCACCAAGATGTACCCGCAATCATAGGACTTTGGAAAAGGCCCCATGTAATCAATGCCCCATACATCAAAAAGTTCCACTTGAAGATTATATGTAAGGGGCATGGCATTGCGGGCAGTGATCCCTCCATGTTTCTGGCATCTCCAGCACTTGCGAATGAACTCTTTTTAATCTTCATACATTATAGGCCAAAAGAATCCACTCTGCTAGATTTTTGCTTGATTACGGACACACCGTAGTGTCCTCCGTATGGAGATGAATGACACTTTTCTATGATCTTAGAACCTTCGACTGTAGGGACACATCTTCTTAGCAACCCATCCGCACGCACTCTGTATAGGTACGGGTCTTCCCAATGGTGCCGCCAACTCTAATACATCAATTTATTTTTGTTCTCCCCAGGCGGTACATAACCTGCTACCATGTACTTCACAATATCCGCATACCAGGGTTTGGTGTCGGTCACCTTTAGCAGCATGTCGTCTCATAGAAAATCATTTTTCGGTAGCTCATACATGTTAGTGATTTGCATACGTGACAAATGGTCTACTACAGAATTCTGTACTCCTTTCTTATCTTTTATTTCAAGGTCAAATTCTTGGAGTAAGAGAATCCATCTAATTAGCCTAGGTTTAGCATCTTTCTTAGTGAGCAAATATTTTAAGGCGACAGGATTAGTGTAAACAATCACCTTTGCTCGTACTAAGTAAGATCTAAATTTATCGATAGAAAAAATAATAGCAAGAAACTCTTTCTCAGTGGTAGCATAATTTAGTTGTGCTCATGTGAAAGTTTTGTTAGCATAGGCTATTGCGTGATGCTTTTTATCCTTGGTTTGGCCCAAAACGGCCCCAACGGCAAAATCACTAGCATCACACATGATTTCAAAAGGCAGCGCGAAATCAGGGGGTTGGATGATTGGGGCTGAGATGAGTGCCTTTTAATGGTATCAAATGAGTTGAGCCACTCATCATCAAAATCAAAGGGTGCATCTTTAGCTAAAAGGCTAGTGAGGGGTCTAGCAATTTGAGACAAATCCTTAATGAAACGCCGGTAGACCCCCGCATGGCCTAGAAAGCTACGGATACCCTTAATGTTGATAGGAGGTGGAAGTTTTTCTATAACTTCTATTTTTGATTTGCCCACCTCTATCCCCTGTTCGGACACTAAGTGTCCAAGCACTATGCCCTCTCGGACCATAATGTGGCACTTTTCCCAATTAAGCATCGGGTCCTTTTTTGGCATCTAGTGAAGACCTTGTCTAAATTCTCCAGACAATGTTCAAAGGTTTTTCCATAGACGGAGAAGTCATCCATGAAAAGTTCCATGAGTTCTTCTATCATATCGGAGAAGATGGACATCCTGCACCTTTGGAAGGATGTCGGGGCATTGTAGAGCCCAAATGACATTCTCTGGTAAGCATATGTTCCATACAGACATGTAAATGTGGTCTTGCTTTGATCATCAGGATGGATGGGAATTTGATGGTAACCAAAGTAACCATCGAGGAAACAAAAGGAGTGGTTTGCAAGTCGCTCTAACATCTCATCAATGAAGGGCAGCGGGAAATGATCCTTCTTGGTTGCCTTGTTGAGTTTTCGGTAATCAATGCACATGCTCCATCCTGTGAAGGTTTGTTGTGAGATCTACTCATTTTTGTCATTTTGAACGACCGTTATTCCTCCCTTCTTTAGCACTACTTGAACCGGGCTAACCCACTCGCTATGAGGCTCGGGATAGATAATCCCGGCGTGCAAAAGTTTTAAGACCTCCTTCTTCACTACTTCTCACATTGCATTGTTGAGCCTACGCTGAGGCTCCCAAGATGGCGTACTATCTAGGTTAATGGGAATGCGATGAGTGCAAAGAGCGGAACTAATTCACTTAAGGTCTTGGAGTGAGTAGCCTAGGATGGCGTGATGCTTTTCTAAAACGGCTATGAGTATTTAGGTTTCTTGATCTGAAAGTTTGTCACTTATGATGACAGGGGCTTCTAAATTGTTGTGAAGGAAAGCATAGCATAGGCCGGCTGGTAGGGTTTTAAGCTCAATTGGGGGTTGTTTTGGTGGCTCCTCCTTTGGAAATTCAAAGGTTTCCTGATTTTTGTCCTCCTCAATGAAATCTTCTAATTGTTGCTTGAGAGCGTATTCAGGTGACTCCAAAGGAAGGACAACCTTAACTTCCTCAATTGGCTCGTCATCGAGGAAAAAATCTGAGATAGTGATCCCGGATCGAGTGATCGGGACAGAATATTTATTTCCCCCGAGTTTGACATTAAGCTTCCCCTTGGTCGGAGCATCAGAGAAAATTTTCTCAATTGGATGCCCGATAAGTATGTCAAAGTTTGAGACTTCGAACACATAAAAATCAAGGAGTGCATCAATGCCTTCATGCCGTATAGGCACTTCTCGCAAAATTCCGTATCCTTCTAGAATGGGTCCAGAAGAGCACTAAAGGAATTTGCGTGTCGGTGACATGGGTAAATTACCCAGAATGGCAAAAGCGCAAGCATCAGAAATGATGTTGGCTCCGACTGTGGGACTATAAAGAATGTCCACCTTGGCTCTTCTAATGCAGCAGGACAGAGTCGAGGTTGGCTTGCATACCTGGATTGGGTCCTTGGATAGCTCGCTTTCTCTCGACCATTCACTCCTCATAATAGCCGAAAGATCCTTTACCATCTTGAGAAGGAATGCCTCCTCATTGGGGCCAGAGCCTGAGTCAGGTATTGGTGGCTTCTCATGATAACTATAATTCGAGGAGTTCCCATAATCTTCAAAAAGATCATCCTCAAATTGGAAAGGGAGCTCTGAAGGTTGAATTTCTTCATCCTCCGTTGCCCTGGTTCGGTCGAGGTTTCACTAGACGAATCATCGGATACGCAAAGGCTAGGCTTAGCTTCGACTAGTTGGGTGGCCTCAATGCTCGACGTTGCTTCCTCTTGGAGGGGCGTTCTACAGTCGGCTAGGAAAGACGTTTTTTCTAGGATAACGTCTAACACAACTCTTCCTTCCTCAGGCGTCTTGTGGACAAACGATCCTCTGGTGGTGATGTTGAGGTACAGGGCAGGCTCCTTGCTCAAACCCAGGCAAAAGTGTTGAAGCAACACATGGTCGGGCAGAGACAAGTCTAGGCTAGAACGGGTTAACGTGGTAAACCAGGTCCAGGCTGCACCTATAGATTCCTTCTCAAATTGTCGAAAGTTAAGAATATCTCTTCATAGAGAGACGATACATGATAAAGGAAGGAATGCGAGACAAATTTATCTCGGAGTTTACTCCAATCACCATTCACACTCCCGACGGTATGGGTATACCATTGTTTCACATTCTCCAAGAGGGAAAATTAAAATAATTTCCACCACAGAGTTTTTTGTGTCATTCCTCTAATATTGAGGCATGCACACAACTGCTCGACCTCTCGCAAATGATGAAACATGTTTTCGCTATCAAAATCCGAGAAGGATTGTTCCCGAACCATGGCTATGAAGCCAGGACGAAGTTCAAAGCCAGATTAAAGAATTGGGTCCGCTAATGGCGATGGCTCGAAGAACTCTCCCTTTGGAGCAGAAAGATTTTGAATGGTAGGTTGCTCTATTGGAGAAAAGAGGTAAGAAATAAAAAAAAAAAGATATGAGGGCGACTAGGTTCGAAGACTAACAACAACCGTTCCCTGGCAACGACGTCAGAAATGCTTGTTGGTATTTTTAACGAATGCAAATGAGTCTGCAAGCGCTCGGAGAATACTGCTGTAGCACTTTCCCTCTAGAGTATTCCAAGGGTATCGAATTCATAAGGAACGTGTGTGCTAATCTTCTATTCTAATCGTCCAAGGACACCAAGATAACTATGGCTCGGGTAGAGAGGATTCTAACTGGTAGAGAGTCCTAATCAGAGTAAGTTGACACTAAGCTGCTTGCATTGGGCATCTAGTTTTCCCCTGTATCCACAGTGCGATTCTGGACAAGAGCCAACTGCGTAGCCAAACGTGGAGGATTTCAAAGAACAGATAGGACTGTCACCACCTACTGCGTACCTCTAACAATCCGTGGACTACGTGATAAACAAAGACAACCTACAGCCTAGACACCAGTCTATGCTTTCGATTACTCCCTTAATCTCTACGTACGATGGGCCAAGACTAAGATCTCTAATTAAATAGAGCGCTCAGCGAGCAAAGCAACTAAGCACCAAAACTTACTTAAAAAAGGAAAACTAATAACCAGAAAAGAATCATGAAGACTTACTTAAAAAGGCAAGCATCCATCAAGGTACAAGCATGGAGAAGGGGTTGGATAGGCCCGAACCTCCTCTCCTGGACTCCTCCTCACTCTCTCCCTATTTTCTAAATGTTTTGGCAGCGTTGAGCCTTTTGGAAATGATGTGCTAATTCTATCTTCAAGTGTTGAGAGAGTGAAGCCCTTCCCTTCCTTTTATAGCACTCAAAGGCAGTTTCTGGAGTCCGTAACTTCCACCAAACATGCACAACCGACCTTGGGGAGGCACCAGGAGATGACATGTAGAGGCGGTGCACCAGAAGGGGACCCACCTGTTCGGTCGAACAGCGGTGTTCCACCGAATAGGGGTTGTGGGCCCTCGGCCCCCCTTTGCTCTGGGTCCCTGATAGGTGGCCCCTTGTCCCTCCTGACACCGTAAGGCGGTGGGTTACGTCGGTTTTGTTTTGAAACTTGGCTAGTGAATCCGTGTGCTTGGCTTTGATTGTCCGGAAGTGTATTTTCTCCCTTGATGATAAGGATTTTCCAATAATTTCGTGGGATAATTACCTACAATATATATTTACCAACACTAGTGGAATTTGTTAGTAGTAAACTCCTACCACTATGTTGGTTGTTCACTTTATTGCTTATATGCAATAATTGATAGTCTATATTAGGCATTTATTCACCGTCAACAGTGATTCTGTGATAGGTGAAACCTAAATTGTGTATGTGATTCTGATGCATCATCGAATGATGCTCATCTGATTTGGTTGATTTTTTTTGTGATTCTGTTGATGTTTCTTTTTGTGATTCTGTTGATGGAAATGGTATTGTTTCTATCAATTTGAGAGAAAAAAAAGTGGCACTTTGGAAAACACGCATGAGGTCTAGTCGCAACTGGACATGTGATGGCTTCGTGATGTATGCGATGAAACAGAAAACAAACAAGTGGTGCATTCTGCGCAAAACATGCGACATAACCAAAAAGAGACATGTGGCAACCAAAAAGACAGTTTAGATAAAGGATAAACTGAGATGCTTGAACTGAATTATGAAAAAAAGATGCACTACCCAACAATCCTCCTCAATATACTTCTCATCTCCTTGTAACTATATCTCTACTCTTTAAAAATTTAGGTAAGGTCATTATTGGTATTTTTTTAGTTTGGTGTTGGTTTTACGTATTGGATAGTTTAGTGTAAGCTCACGGAAATTCGATTTGTATATGTATGTGGTGATTCCGATTCATATACATATGTTACATCGTTTGTAGCCAGAAAAGAGTTTTCAAGAGAGAGCATGATGAGTCAGAAAGTTCACACACATTTTTCATACAAGAATAACTTTTTTCCTTTCAAACCCATAGCAAGGCACAAACACTTTACTAGTAGTCATATATATTAGGTAGCCAAAAGTACAAATATAAAGAAGTACATAAAATGCAAAGTATTTTAGAATTCATGGAATAAAAAAGTTGGCAAAACCAGTGGAGTATCAACAAAGCTGAAAAGCTCACTTGTAAGCTCAAATTAGAAAACTCCCCATGCAACATATGTTTCAGAACGAATGAATTCCAAATGGTGCATACATCCATAGAAGTATACAATGAATTATGTCCAAACACTACAAGAAATTTGACCTTCTACGATATTTATAGAGTGACATTAGTAAAAATGTCACAGATCAATCCAGTTTATGACGTTCCACTAAATTTAGTGACGGAGATTTTAAGTGTGCCACAATAGTCATACGGATATCGTCATAAACTAAGCCAATGTCATATTATGATGAACTATTATGTGTCGCAAGAGAAAAACTAGTAACATCACAAATGTTGTTATCTAAAAAGCTATTTTTAATTTTATATAATTTTTACTACATAAAATAGAAAATTTTTACTATATTAATAGAAAAGTCAATGTAGTATATTTTCTATGAAGGATTTTAAGGAACAGATTATGAGTATGTTAAGAAAAAAAAAAGACACAAACCCACCTAATGAATATGAGGAAATAAATAAAAAAGAAGACCATTATTTTTGTTGGGCTAATCTTGGATCAACCAATATAGCCACGTCGGCCCATTTATAGATAATAGAAGGAAAAAAAAGAAAGCCCGTCTATACCAAGTCAGCCCAGTTGTGAAAAACGAAGAAAAAGCAAACCCAATGGGTTCGAGCCAAGGTTCAAAAAATCGGTGGAACCGACCGGCTCGGTTTGGTTGAAAACCGACCGATTAACCAGAGAATCGGTCGGCTAACCGTTTAGCTACAGTAACTAGTTATGGTTAGCCGGACGAAACCGGCCGGTTAACGTGACCAGCCGGGACCGGTTCCCCGATAAACCGGGATAACCGGCCGGTTCCCCGATAAACCGGGATAACCGGCCGGTTCCTAAAATCCTGGTTCGAACCCAGGACTGCAAGGAAGCAAGGATCTAGCGTGAACCCTTGCCAGTTACCACTCAAGTGCAAAGCAGCTCAAGACAGGTATTCAACTTAAATTTATTTGAATAGACGATTCTATACAGGATGTAAATGATATATTGCCAATATACTGCTGTTTTATCTGTCAATGATCCTGTCATTTTTTTATGCGAATCTTCTTTCCTGGCTTGGCCTGGTTCGCTCGATCGTTCAACCTTTGAGCACAAACCACGCGTGGCCCACCTGGCCCAGATGCGGAAGTGTCATTTTTTTCCAAGAAAAAAAACATATATAGCACAGCGCAAGAATCGAACCAGACAATTTCACGTCAAAGAATGCTTTACCCACTGCACCGATTACCCACCTCTGTTAAAACATGCAGTAGAGGTGTTTTAATACTGTAAATAGGATACTGGCCCAAACCCCTACCTCTAGGCCTATGAGTGAGTTTCTGGTTTTGCAAATCCAAACAGTCGAATTGGGCCGAATTATTCGAATAATATAGCCCACACCTCACGCGTCGGGCCCTGGCAGAAGCGTATTTCTGGCATGCGCCTTCCGTAGAGCCACCGACGAGCGCATCCCACCTGTCGGCGCAGGTCACAGAACAAGTTATTATGAAGTCCTTGCTTTCCTATTTGCTTTTGTTTATTTGATTCATGATGTAAACTTGAAAAATGTATAGATTTGTCATATGAACTTCAAATGAGTTGATTCTTTTTTAAAAAAATTTATCTAAAATAACGCTCTTTCATTTTATGACATTTGTCTTAGTTAACAGTTATAGTTTTTTTTAATATTTTACATGTTTTGTTTTCTTCCAAAATGTATAATGTACAAATATAGTTGTTTTTGCATAAAAATTGTAAATATAACTTCATATTTTCTAATGCTACAATGATTATAAGGTCATGTCTAAATTTGACATACAATATGAGTTTGACTTAAGTTGTATGAAACTATGTGAGAGGTATATCACTTTATGAATAATGTAGATAGTCACTTTATAAAAATCGTGTGAATTGTTTTTGAAAAGTTTATGGACCAGAAATATGATATCAGATCTATTTTTAAAATATTTTGACCAAATCTTGATTTACTAAAATTATTACGTGATAATTATGTGATTGAAGGTTGAATTATCCATAGCAAATAATTGACTTTTCACATCTCTTTGGAACATGGGCTTTTAGGTTACTAATGATTACAAATATAATTTTTATACAATTATTATAATCTTATTTAAGTGGGTTATAGTTTAATTTAGAATTACTTTTGATAAGCATGTAAAAATTGAAATATTCATTTAATTTATAATTAATAAGAAATCGATTAAAAAATTATTGAAACTCGTGTTACATGATTTGTATATAATCTATTAAATGTATAAAATGTGATAGCGTGTAATATAATTTATTTACATTTTACATTACAAGGGTTCTATTATTTGTTGGAAACTAGTAGTGATGCACGTGCGGCACGCACCTCAGGCAAAATTCTCAAAAGCGAATTTAAATCAAAGGCAACCAAATTTTTCATTACATGAGTTCAACCAAAATTAAATCAAACATATCACTTATTTCACAACAACCATTGATGCAAATTACATAGCACAATTTATAATAAAAATTTTGAAACACAAATGGCTATCTTCAATACTATTTAATGGTGTCCAGTACTTTCTTAACGTCCTCTGGTATGTTGGTGGTGCATTCACTTCCTTGAAGCTTTAACATGTCTATTACAGCCCTCATGACACGTGGCTCCTAAAAATAACTTCAAAATCAGTGGATGAAATTGTCAAATAGATAAGCATGCTTGTAAACAAAAGCTTACTCTGCATAACATGTTGTATATGATTCTATCACCAGTCCATAAGCGCATGAATTGAAGAACTAAAAGGCCTGATGCATTCCTGTAAAGAAGAAAATAATAATACAACTATGCCTCATACAGTGTGTACCAAATTAAGAAAGAAAGATTTTTTTTTCATGTTCAGCATACCAGCTTGTGCTTCGTGTATTACCATAAGGCATCCTATCCTAAGTGGCCATGATGAAATATCTATCTTAGACCCTGGGACAGCAACCTCCATTGCCATAGCAAAGTTTGCACTAATCATTTCTTGCTTGCGCTTGTAATACAATTGCAATGGATGCTTATAGTAAGATGGCACGCGAAGGGTGTCCAGCACATGTATAGTATTTTTTTTCATGTTAATACAGAATAATGTATACTCAGGACCACTTTTCATATGAGGCAGCAAAAATGTATTTATCACTTTATATTATTCAAAACATCTAAACACACAACACCAAAAACGATATGTGATTACCTGTTCCACATTAGTTATTCTATACTCCATAATGGGCAAGTGGTTAAGTGTCTTGGATAATGCTACCACATCAAGCTTCTTACGGAAATCCAGATGCGTGTAGAATTGGGATAGGAGCTACACAGGCATAAATGAAGATTGAAAATATATACATAACACTATTAAAGTATGCAAGAGAAAATAAGATGTATACTGAAAATTGTAGATCCATAAAGTGGTCTGGATATTGTACAAACAGTTGAGTAGGATGACACGCAATTTCTCGAACTCCCATGTTGAAACAATCTAGATGGAGATCCTTGTGAACCATCAATGCATCTGGAAGTTTTGCAATGATTTGTGAAATCGGATATGGGGAAGAACTCCGCACCCACTCTGTCCTATTAATAAAATAATAATTTTAGTTCCTTATATTCATATCGCAATCGGCTACTAAACATTAAATGGTATGAGCAAACACAAGTAAAGAGGCAGTACTGCAAAGTTTTGGTGTTATCAGTGGTAAGAATATAATTACACAAAGAAATGATACGCTCGTCTGTGAGTCATCAAATCATTGACAATTGATGGGTTTACTAGAGACACCACAGTGGTCATCACTTCATCTTTACTCAATTGTTCCATCGTTTTCATCTTCTTTGGTGGTGTAGTCAGTATCTCTACAAAATCAGAACCTTCTCCACTCTCAGAAACCTAACAATAACTAGGAGTTCTATTTTTTTGGGATGCCTCCATTGTCTAATATTTTGGTCATGTCCGAGCAGGACAACAGCTAATTTCAGACGGAAATTATACATGTCAACCTGCGGTGAATTTTGTATAATGAATATGAGAAATTGATAACATGTAAAATTTTCTTAATCTATTGCTAAATTGATGACTATGCGAGAGAGTTGACATCAGCTGTGCATAAGGTGCAATATTATTTTATCATTTCTACCTAAGTGAACCTTTGAGACAAAATTTCACCATTCCAGAACTCTATGAAGAAAAGCATGAAAAGCCCGCAAGACACGCTATACATATAATAATAAACACATTTCAGATATTATATTGATAGAAATTGATAGGCAATTGTCCAAATCTCATAAACTAAACTTACCCATCAGTCTGCATCTCTACTGGGAATTCCACTTCTATCCTCTCCCAATCATGGACGTCGAGGTCTGGCCACCTATTCCGGTCTAGTCCTCCGTTGTCCCTCGCAATGTTCATTTGTCTTTGGAGCCCGGTTAAATATTGCAACATATATATACTATCAATTATGTTGCAAAAATATATACAATATATAATAATAAAAATAAAATATCAACACTAATATTTGTTTCACAAATGGGTTTACCGTGGTCTCTAGGTCAGCTCTACCAACGGCCTCCCCAAGTGAGTCTAATATCTAGACTACACCCTTTCGTGCATTTATAACAGCCAGGTACCAATGTGTATCGGGCTTGTTAATTGGCAGAAATATCTGACCAAAAAATCATAATTATTTCATATAATAAAAAGGGGATATAATAACCTTAACATATAAATATCACACAATTATTACGAGGTCATGCTCAAGGTATTTCCTAATCCTTCCCCTTATGAACTGACCATCACTTTGTAGGACATCATCAAAAGATATTACTCCATCCTTTTTTATAATGCTGGTGACAAACGTATCTTCTAGGTACACATTTGCACCATCCCTGGTCAGCAAATGCTCCTCCATCCTTAACAATTCTATGTACAAGCTCAATACCTACGTGCAATTATCAAAATACCAAGCATCCACAATGTAAACTATATATATCAGTCGCTTTCTAAATAAATCTAAACTAATAAACTATATAAAAGAATCAAACTATATGAAATAACGAAAAAATGGATACTTACATCGTCCCATATGAAAGCATGAGGCCGGAAAAGGCATTCAAAGTTTCTTTTTGTAACAAAAGATCCATATATTTCGACCACTACTGTTTCAGGTTTGGACAAAATTTTTAGGTACTCTTTAATCAAACCATATTCATTAGATGTGCAAATGTAATCTGCAAGTTAAAAAAGGATAAAAAATAATATTGAGATGAATAGAACAACATGTCAATCCTTCTATTTGTCTAAAAAACAGTAATTTTGTACCTTGAGGGATTACTTCGATAGAGTCTGCTCTCTTTGGTTTGTTACACACATATATGCTAGAGTTGTTGATTGACAATCTAATGAATATGACAAGAATCTTGACGTTAATTTCTGCCCTACTCAAGTAAGAGGAGACAAGCCTGTAGTTTGGTATAATGACAGAATGAAGACGTCGTACCCAAGGTTCCCGCTATTTTCCGGTGGTCCACCAGTGTTGACTTTGACATACTTTGTGATCTGGGCAGCATCGTCCAACATGGGGTCAGATATTTCCCACGTTGCTTCTAGTACGTACTCCTAGTCTTGTGTTTCCTCCAATAGATGCAGCCGCTACCTGTTAACAGATTCAGAGGAGGAGGGGATTAGGAATTTCAGCAAATCAACCGGTAGTCGGTATCGGTAGAAAATAAAAGTGAAAAGGGTAGTGGGAGCCACCTCTTTAGGTTGCTGGGTGAAGATGAGGGCGGCAGGGGTCCCCTTTTGTACAAAGCCTGGACACATAATAATGGGTATAGAAGGAACATGGCCTAATAATCAGGAATGAATTTGGAAACAGTTGCCAGTATAAGAGGCAAGAATCTATAAATAATAAAACTTTCACCTCTAATGAAACCGTGTAGACAGATTGTTGTTAATGCCATGATTGCCGCCACAAACTAAATACATTTTCTGAAAACTTATAAATGGAAATAATAGATGCATGGGCCAACATATGGCAATCCCCGGCTAGGAAACATAATTATTTTCATGCCATTGAATTTCTATTATTTTTGGAAACTACTTCCATATTTTTATGGTTAGCGATAGATTACTCGACGACACTGAATACCTATGAATAGGATACCTCAATCACGTTTGTCTTATACATTGTGGTTTGTATTATATTTTAGAAAGTACTGATTGTGTGATAATAAAAGTTATTTGTGAAAAGAAAAAAGAACATTTTTGAAAATATAATGTTATATTTGTGATGCAAATCTTGAACCAAGCATCCATGACACGATAGGGCATTCTTAATTATGGCATAAAATTGCACCTTTTACCAATCATTCATGAAAACCCATTTATATGGAAATAGAATGCAACATAAAGATAGTTTCAAAAATATTAATAAAATTACATGTGTTCACAATACATTCCAAAAATTGTTTGTATTAACTTTTTCTTCATCACTCCCGTTTAGGCATTGAGAACATTCATATCGAGCATGTGATCTCTGGCAAGTTGTCGAGCTCGACAGGGTCCATGAAGTACCCTGTTGTGAAAGACTACAATGTAAAATTAAACATTTTAGCGACAACCTTTGTCAAAACTTGCAACAACGTAGTAGATAAAATTTAACAATGAATAATACCTTCCATTTCATCAGCTTCTTGCCTGTCCGGGGAGAATATAATATTACTATATCGAGTGGTGGTCAAAACACCGGAGTTTGAACCAATGCATATTGTGCAAGTCAAGTTCATATAAGGTATACAATTTTTAGTGTAGCATGCGTATAAATCATTCAGTCAGCATCACTTGTGTATATCACTAATTATTAAAGCATTACATACCTCTTGTTCCATTCTTTTTCACATGAACTGCAGCAATAGTGCGGAAACTTTGTTCTACTGGTCACCATTGTCCAACATGACCCGAAATGTGTGGACTGCACATATGAATTATAACAATCTGCAAACTGTGAAATTCAAATGTTAAATCATAGTAGAATAGTAAAGTTCATGCGTAATATGAACACATGAGACCAAACACACCTAGTATTCATTATGACAATGTGTCTGCTAGGTCGCCTCCAAGAGCACTGGTTATCATGAACATCAGAGATGTAGACCACCATCCCAATAACATCTGTATATATATTTATCATATATTATCATTTAAATGGTGGTAAGTTAAGACACGAGGCATATCTAGCTTTGCATAATATACCTATGACTCAGTGATGTGGTGTAAATCTCAGCTCTTCAAAATCCGTGAAGTCTCGTGGAAACAAAGGAAAGGTGAACCTTCTTAAAGATACAGAGACCCTACTTTCAACAGAAATGACCACATAGAAGTTTGAAGGTAGGACAAATAGATTGCATAAAAAAATATCAAATCTGTCTCCAAAACACACATCCCTGAAATCGTATGCATGCCCTTCAACAATGGTGCGGTTCAAATGAAAACATGTCGAGCCAAATGCAAGAGCTTCCATCCTACTTCCCTACAAACAGTTTATTGTACATCATAAACATGAACAAGAAGGCGCAAACTATTTTATTGCCTACTCTGATTTTAAAGTATTTATATATCTATAAAGTGTGAACTCACCTCCTCATCCATCAGAATAAGCTATATGTAATTACCAGTAGGGTGCGCACATACATTTCCTTTAAAGAAAACCTTGGCAGTAAAATTCCATGTGCTGGCCATGTGTTCAATCTGAACATCATGGAAACATACCATACTACAACAGAATATGTGGTTGTGCATCACTACTTGAATGGAATATTCAAAACGGCACAGAAAATGTAAAAATTTTAAAAGGATATACTATAGCCTACCAAATTTGTTATGGCAAAATTTATTATGCCCTCTACAGAGATATATAGGCTTTATGTAACTTGTATGTGCACTTTAAAGAAAACAAATATATTTATAATATTTAAAAAGAATATAAGTACAAACCGATTTCGATCCTCGACTGAATCGTCATCTATCTGGGATCGAGAGCCTTCTACCTCTAGGAGCGCCATTCCTTCGTGGTTTATATTAAAAAAATACGAAAACTAATTTAGAGCAGGAAAAACATGATAATCTAAATTGAAACATCCTCTATGGAAATAAATAGGTCACACCTAATAAATCAAATTAGTTTAGAAGCATATGACCCAACTATACCATATAATCAATTAATATATATCATGAGCAACAGTTTGCAAAGCTAAATGATCAGAGAAAGTTGTTTCATGAAATCACATGTAAATGAGTCAGTTGCAAAGATTAGAGGACAGTGGATTTTACAATACGCATACTACATAGAGCAATGTAACAAATTCACACCTGCAAGAAAGGCCTCGAGGAAGGGCCACAATGCGACCATGAGGCGGCGTCACCACGTGGCGGCTAGGAGGTTGGAAACGCTTACTACACCATCTATGGTTAGCACTGATGCTTTGGGGTTGGCGATGAAGGGATTGGACAATTCAGGTGCAGATAAGGGGAGGGTGACCGCGTGTGATGTTTGCTTGTTACACCAAAGAAGAAATCTCATGTTTCTTTGCTTCATGGTAAGTTATGAGATAACAAGGAAATAAAATGAAAAGCACTACCTAATAGTCAGGATTTATTTGGGGATAGTTTCGTTAAAGGAGAAAATAATCGAAGACTAATAAAATCGACTCTTATCTTGTTTGTGCATTATTATATCTTTCCAAGCTTCACCTTGCTATCTTTCCTGAGATACTGCCATAACATCAATTAGATTCTGTGTTTGCACATATTAGTTTCCATGTTATATTCTAAAATTAATAAAACTTCCCCTTATAATGATCCTGCATTAATATAGCTTTCCAAGTTTAACATTGTTCGCTTTCCTAAGGTATCGCCCACCACTCAATCAGTTTCCATGTTGTACATGATAGTGGTATGATTTGGTGTTTTGATTTAGGAGGGTGGAGGGTACTGTTGACGAATAAAACTGGCGCCAAATATATTTCATGATAACTCATTGGCGCCATAATTAAGCCTAAACACTATATATATAGAGCCTGTAATTCATCTCGATGGGAGATCATTCAGCGTTCCTACAGACATGGAGTTTACATACATCACTCGTACACCCACGGGCAGAAGGATTGGTCTTCTTCCAAGGCCGACAATAAAGAGGTAAGCCAAATCTTCTTCCTCCATGCATAGTTAAGTGTAGTATAAATATTTGATCTTCCTCTACCACTATTTGTTTTCTGATATTTTTACCATCATCGTCATTAGGACTCTAAGGTTCAAAGAGGTTGATGATAAGCATACCTATGGTAGGTGCTGGGAATTTCGTGCAAGGGTGACCTTTAAAACAACCATACATAAGATTATGGATGGGCGTACCTGTATAAGGATTATCCTGATGGATCAAGATGTAAAAATAACATTTTGTTGTTATTCTGGTCTCCTTATATACTACAACAATTCATTATTATTTGTTACTTCTATATAATCCATAGGGAGCAAGCATGGAGGGAGTTGCTTACGGGAAAGTTAACTCAGAAATAATCGACAAGAGTCTCAAGACGGGCCACATATATGACCGGACGTGTTGGGTTCGAACGCACTTAAGAGATGTCCCCCTTTACTTGGTACTTAAAATTAGAGTACTTTGTATTACTTGTTCTCAAAACAACCATAACCCTATCCATACCATGAATTAGCGAAGAGAAGATCACTATATTAGAATCTACTATGCATATTTGCAATTAATGTCAGATTTTCTTGATTTAATTTTGCAAACTCTACACATGGCGAGGGTCTCAAATCATGTATCCCCTACGCAATGACATTGATATTATATATAGTATTGGTCTCAGAACTTAAAACAGTATGGCAGACCTAGAGGTAAAGTTTTGATAATCTTCAAACCAAAGCAGGAAAAATGTATACTCATAACATTGATTGGTTCATGACGAATTAATTTTATCGGATAAGAGTGGGATGTATTATACACATTTTATTTATTTCTCTATGCACGTATATATTATTAATCATTATCTATAAACAACTATAACTACAAGGTGTTGTGTTTAGGACCAAGCTTTTTTTAAATGGTTTATGTCCAGGCTCGAATGTCCTAAATACTAATCATAATTAATGGGCCATTATTATTGTAGATGAATAAACTGTCAATAAGCCTGGGTCAACACTCCATTTATTCCGGGCCGAGGCTTCATACCTAACAATGAAAGATGGACCAGCCCATACCTGAGTGCAACAACACTACATGTATTACACACTCGAAGCCGTAGGTCCATCAGCGTCTTCTCGTCTCCCTTAGAAATTACTGCTCCTTCTCGGCAGCTTTGCCTGCATGGAACCTCCCCCTTTGCACTGTTCATCCTCCTCCTCCGATTGCTGGCCACCCTTCTAGCGGCTGCCCTCTCATATCAGGCTACCCCAGCGTACTCGCATTTGATCCGTAATGCACTCTTGGTTAGCAGGCTTTCCTACCCTAACACCATTGCTCCATCCTTGAAGGCCGATGACTCAAGAAGGTGATGCCACGGGTTGGGAGATTGTTGTCGGGGGAGAAGGAGCCACCAATCCTGGGGACATCGTGAATGGAGCAATGAGTCGAAAGAGGGTTCGTGCTTCTTCCTCGTCCTCAGCTGTTCATGTCCCCGACCCTTCCAACAAGCTACAGGAGGCGTGAGTTCACTCTTGTTCTTGATCCTATAAGGATTATTGTTCCAACTTCATTTAATTTAGTCAAGTCAGATGTGTCTTGCATTGAATAGTCATAAACTTTATGAAATCAAGGATTTGGTCAGATGAATATATGGATTTATGATGACTGAGATTTTCACTTTAAACTACTTTTTTTATGTGGTGATATCCTTGCAGCTTAACTAAATAAGCATACATTAAAAAAATACTTAGTATAAATCCAAGAACATTATAATGGTAGATATCCTTGACACATAAGGTGCATGTTATTAATGTAAGCATTTAATTAGAATGTACTGGATATATAGGTTATCATCTAAGCTATAATTATTCTAGGTCCTGGCTAAATCATGCCAGTCTATGGAATGGCTGACCTGCAGCATTTTATACTTCAGTAATTAATTACTCAGTAATACACTAATGAGCTGGATAGGTTAGGAAAATGTCATCTTGATAAAATAAAACAAGCGTGTTTTTATTATCTGTTATGCCATAAGTAAATTATGGATCTCATGTTCAGGGAAATCATGTAATTTTTAGACCTATTTTAGTCTCATTAATCGAATGATAGGTTTTTTTATGAAACTACTATGATGTACCTGAACAATTGGGAAGGGAGTAACTATATAATGAACAAATGTCTTACTTCATTAATTGAGAGCATATACACATGTTTTCAGCCAAAAAAATTCCTTAAATTTTTTATATGATGAATGTATAATTACCATCCAATGCATTAGAACATCTTCAGCATTTTTTTACCTTGATGTATTAATCAATTTTTAGAAATGTGGCCTTTGTTAATGGTCAAATAGATAAATGGAGTTTTTTGTTTCTAACAATACCGGGACCTTATTTGGTTGATCCATATAGCCTGTGGCTATATTCTGATACATATTTTGTGTGTCTTGAACAACTGGTATATTATGTTTTTTATTCTATTATGTTTGACAAATTATATGTGATTATTGAATGATATTTTTATATATGACACTCACAAATCATTAATCTGTTTCACCATCCGTCGATCTGCACAGGCAGCTAATTTTGTTCTCTGTAGATGTACATAAAATTTGGGGCTGAAGAGGTTCTGGGATGAGCATCATATCGATGATGTTGCCATGTCTTCCAAGCGCTCAAGGAATAAAGAACCGAATAATGATGCTCTTGTGCATATGTAAGTTATTGTCACTTCACCAGCATGCATTGAAGTTGCCATTATACTACAGATCAAGTTTACTATATGGATGCATCAAACAACTACCACCCTGCAGTGTTTTATCATCAGTTAAAACACACTACCTAATTGAAATATAATGTAAAGCAAATTATCTAAATGAAAGAGTTGTGGTATATGAAACATGATTGGTCTTCAGTGTCATAGCATAGTTGGAACATAGTCGACACATAGCAGCATAACAACCTTTTTTCAGTTATTCATGTTTGTGATCTTATTATTATAGGTCCATATCCTTAACCCAGCTAACTTTGATGGAACATTCATTACGCAAACATAATAACAGGCTATAATGCTCCTTGTTGTTATCCAACTTTGTGTAACTTGATTTGCAGTTCTGACAAAATTTCAGATTATGTGAGCAACAGTTCTGACAATAACAAATTTGCAGCAGCAGACAATGGACCGACCTGCCAACTGATATGATCATCCTACTCATGCAACAACTCGACCAAGTGGGAGCTCTTTCATTTGGTGCCACCTGCATCTCATTTAGGCGTGGTATGCAGCAAGCTGGCAGTAATGCAATTTTGCAGCCTGGGACCCCCACCTTGATCACATCATGTTATGGTGAGGGCTGGTGGGGCAGAGAGAATAATGTTGAACATGGAGAATTTGGCCTACATGATTTGAGAAGGGCCATGTCATTCGAGTGTCAGGCGGACTTGCTCAAGAACCAATCATGGGTTGGTGGCAAGGATGATTGGCTCATAACATCAGATGACCACCTCAACATGAAGATTATGAATATCGTTACAGGACAGGTAGAACACTTGCCACCTTTCCCTAGAGGTATCATGGAGATCAGTTGCTCGAACCAGTGGATGCCTTTATACATGAGGCGTGTTGTGCTGTGTCGGATGCCATGACACAGAAGTGGTTTTATCATGGCAGTGATACTCTCTTGCAACATGATTGTGGTCACACAACATGAACAGGGTAGTTGGTCGGTGTTGACAGGGGCAAATGTCAGCGCACGTGGTTTTGACGACATCATTATGCGAGGAAGTCAGCTGGTGGTTGTTAGCAAGAATGGTGACATCTATGCCTAGGACATTAGCAACAATCTAACAAGCCTGGTGAAGGTCAGGGGTCCAAGGAATGAGATCATACAAACCTATTCATGGACCATGGGTTTTACTTGGCTCTAACGACAGATGGTCGTATGCTACTAATTTTTCTGTATGGACCCCGTGGTTTAAACCATCACTTCAGGGGATTGGCAGTTAATGACACATGCCCTTTTGATGTTGATGGTCTCCTGGTTTATGAGATTGATGTCTCACACGGTACATGGAGACTTCTCTCAGATATAGGGTGTGATCGTGCTCTCTTCTTGGGACAGGGATATCATTTCTTTGAAAATGTGCAACAACCTAGCACCACTGTTAAAGCCAACTGTGTTTACGTGTCCGATGTAGGAGGAAATGCGGCAGGTGTTTTTGAGCTGGGGATCGGACCTGTGGCTTCCATGAAGCCTCTGAATTATCCGGTTGTCGTGGATCCTCTGCAGAAACCAATGTGGTACTGACCTTCAACATGCATTAGATAGATAAGTTATATACCATATTAATATAAGGCAATCCTATGTAAAGTTAATGGTCTTATCATATGGAACTACTTGCTATGTGGGATAGAAAAAACAATACTATAATATTATATAGTAGTCTATCTTTCTGGTTCATATATACTATCTTATCTCACGACAAAAAACACTTATGCATCAATAGTACCATCATCTTATTAGAGAAGATTTTGATGTCTGTACGGCAATGGTCAGTTATCAGTTGACAAAAGGCTGATATTATTATAGTAAATTCAATTTACATATAAATCTGAAAATAATAGTCTTCAGAAAACATTTGATGTTACAAAAGAGAGTAAATTTATTAAGGCCATAATCAGATTGTTCATTATTTCTGCATCATTTGTCTGTTTTCATATGAAAATGGGCTTATGGCAATGGTTGGCCCAATCGGGTTTTATCCTCGTTCTTAAATTTTCCCAATTATCAACACTTGCATGTTGAAAATGGTATACATGTCCCTATAAGTAAATTATTTGCATATAAATGGAGTGTTGGCCCAAACGGCCCATGCGGGTCATAAACAATTTGGATAAAGGGAACGAAAAGGTCCAGGTCTGCATTCGATCGATAACAGCCATGCCACTG
Source organism: Eleusine indica (assembly GCA_030378355.1). Lineage (NCBI taxonomy): Eukaryota > Viridiplantae > Streptophyta > Magnoliopsida > Poales > Poaceae > Eleusine > Eleusine indica. The sequence goes on along the minus strand of CM059501.1, from coordinate 39,942,709 downwards.
TAGCACATTCGACAACAGCCATGCCACTATAGTATGTCTGACAACATCCCTGCCACTGTAGCCGGTTACAAATAATTCTATATATATCTCTAATATCAACTTTCCGTCTACTCCAAATACCTATATCCCACTCGGCCACACGTCCGAGTGGTTAGAGACACCTAATACCTATATACCACGGTAGCCCCCAAGAACACCTAAGCAGGCGTAATATATGAGTCCAAAGATCATTAATCTTTCAACTGACTATTATCATATGAGCTAAATATTTATGTAAGCACCATAGCCAATAATTTAGGATTATACCACTCCCTCCTGCTAAGTAATCATGAATTATGAAATAATAGCTCCCAACAATTGGTGCTACCACAACAGCCGGATGATTTGAATTATAAATTACCGGAACAACCATATTGTTGCTCCTAAGTGTGGGACTGCCTATTGTCCGAGTTATTTCAATTAAAAATCACTAAAAACATTGTCAAATAGCCCCCTGGCATGAGGCTACAGTATCATAACCTATCGGGTAGGTTGACCCATAAACAGGTGCCGCTCGTTAGGTTATTCCTATTATATAACCATTTCTGTATCACCCCAACCATTCCCTTTCAGTCTTTGTTGCTTTAGCCACCGCTGCCTTCTTCTTCCTCCAAACCCTAGATCTTCTCCGGCCATCAGCCTCCTCCAAGAGACATCGCTTCGCCACATTGCCGCTGCCATGCCTCCTAAGCGAAATCGTCAGAGCACCAAGGCCTCGTTGAAAGGGAAGGCTTCCCCTGTTCACATCGTGGATGACCGAACCCTCAACATTCCCGACGGCATCAAGGAGTTCCCGGTATCATCCATGGATGAGGAGAAGATTTCTCGGCTCGTGATGGACGGAGTCCTCCAAGATCAGCAGACAGCGGACTGGATGGAGACCATAGGTCAGAGATTTCCTCAACCGCCTGTTGATCATGCTCCCTTCTTCTACCGCGGATTTGGGATGCCATGTTCTGATCATGCTCCCAATTCCATTCTGCACATCTCCATTTTCATTCATTTCTACGAGGTGTTCCTAGGTATTGCCCCTCATTTTGAGCTGTTCAAAGAACTATTTGTTCTTAATTCCAATAGCAGCAATGTGATTGGTGGGGCTGGATTTCAATTATGAAATAAATCCAAATATATCAAAGTCCCCCTGACGTCCACCAATAAATGATGGCATGCGGATTGGTTCTATCATGGAAACCATGCCCCGCCACTATCTCAATTCAATGCTCAAGTTCATGTTTCTCGTCCTGAATGGATAGAAAAAGGCATGCCTAAAAAGGAAAACCGAAGTGGATGAAATTGTGAACCAAGTTGCTCATTTGAAGTCTGAAGGATACACCGGTGTTGATGTTGCAGCAAGTTTCATATTCCGCCACGTTCAACCAATCAAGAGGTGACATGTCCCTGGTTTGAAGTTTGTGTTGGAAGGGGATCCCATGAGAGAAGTGCCAGAAGAGCTGTCTGACACAGGGATAAAACTTAGACTTGAAAATATTTTCTCATCTTTGCTTGATTTGACTGTAGGCAACAAGCTAACCGGACATCACTCTAAAACTGGTAGGAAAAGTGTAAGTAAATCGTTGTGTACCCTTTAAACTTGTGTCTCTTGATTATAATACTGATGGGTTTGATTGATCACAGGTTTTGGACCGATATGTGTCAAATCCACCATTGCCTCCGCCTGTTCAGGAAAAGTCGCCAGGGCAACCTCCTGCTCACAAGCGTCGTAAAGCCCAGATTGTAGATTCTGATGAAGAGGAATCCCTGGTAGACAGAACTGCACAGATACAAGAAGAGGCAAAGAAGAAAACTTCAGCCGAGTCAGGAGCCACTCGGCAAGGCACAAAATCTGACGGAGGTGCCAACACTACTAGTGAAATAGCACAAACAGGTGCAAAGAACACCAAAAAGGGCCCATCTTCAAACAAACCAGATACCTCAAAGACCACAGCATCTGGCGGCCCCTGCATAAAGTATCGGGCTTGAAGTTTAAGCGCCGTCCAAAGTAAGTTTGCCCATTAATAAGCATTTGCCTTACTAAAACAATGAACAAGTTTATCAGTAACCCTCTTTATGCAGATCCACTACTAGTGCGTCCTCAGAAGGCACCATGCCACAAAGCAATATTCCCAAAGAGCCACTAGAAAAGGTGACAAGGCGCAATATGTCCAAGGATCACGCACTCGGTCACTCGGCCAACATGCCGAGTGATGATAGGGACACTCCAGTGCCAAGTCGGCCAACAGAAGTGCTGAGTAAACAAAGATATGTCCATGTGCCGGATCTGAATATTCCAGAGACAAAAACCGCAGAGGGAAACTCCTCCCCTCCAATCATCGAAGAAGAGCCTACTCTGGTATTTGAAACCATGCTAGAGCCAACTTATGATCATCCAATCGGCCCACAGAGGAAGAACCCGTGCCGACACCCATCCACTGAGTGATAAAAGAAGCAATATCGGAGGCCAGTCATTTTAGGACTGTGTATCATATCGATAATTTTGCCATTTCTGGCCTGGATGAATCTGGCGAACGGGAAGAGCTGGAGAAGTTTGAAGGGCGCACACAAGAGGCATACCCTCCTTTCAGGTATGACATGGAATATTTATCCTACTAAATATAATCATCCTAAAAATATGTTACTTATTCTTCTTCTTCTGCTGTGTCAGCGCTTAAAAACACACATGGAGAACAAAAGTAAACTTCTGCAAGTTGTGCAAAATAAGTGTGCCAAAGCGATAGAGAATGAAAACCAGCTGGCAAAAGAAAGACTTGAGGTTGTCCGCCTCACCACGGAGCTACAATCACGATCATCCCATATGGATGAATTAAAATTCAAAATAGCAGGTATGTCTTCAGAAGAATTTATCAAAAATAATGTGCCCCTATTGTTCACAAATTCTCATCCTTTCCCTTGAAGAATTATCACAAGAGCTTGCTTCCAAATGCAAGCGAGAAGCTGACTCCGCAATCCTTATTTCTGAGTTAAAAGATCGTTTGAAGACTCTAGAGTCGGCCTCGAGCACCATTGAAGATTTGAAGAAACAAAATGGAGAATTGAAACAACAACTTCAAACTTTGGAGGAGCTTAAAAATAATTTCGAGAAACTGAAGTCCAACTTCAAAGAGGTGGATGAATCTCATGCCAATTGGCAAAAGAAAGCTGAAGGTGTGTTGTTCGAAGTCTTACTCTTAATAATAATAAATTGGAAATTTTCTCATGCATTTGCTATATAAAAGAGGCACAAGCATAGGTAAAATCGCACGAGAAGGAACGTCTCGAGTTACACAACAGAGTTATCATGTTGGAAAAGCAGTGAAAGACGCCTCCACTCAGCTGGACAAAATTAAAGATATCTTTAAGCAGACTGAGGAAGCAAGAGACGAGCTCAAAGAGAAGAATACAACACTAGAAGCAGAGAAGAAAGAGCTCGAAAAACGTATAAGAGGTAAAGAATATTTTTTCTTATAAATTACCTTCATGTCCGAGTGCCTTCTATAGTCCAAATTTTATACACCTTTGTCTTTAGGATCTCAAAAAGCTTACGAGCTTCTACAGAAAGATGCCGAAGCAGTGGCCCAATATATAATGCCTGACGAGAAACCGCCAAGGTGTCGAGATCTACTCACTCGGCTGCAAGAAGCCCCAGCCAGATCCAAAAGCATTCAAGCCACATCGCAGGACCGACAGGTGCTCAAGTGTTAGCCATTGCCAAAGCACATACCAGAAACCAGGCTAGACGTGATTGCCGAGGGTTTCCAAGAGGACCTTACAGATGAACAATGCGAAGCCCTAGTTACAGAAGCGCAGGATGCGGCAAATACCTTAATTGAACAAATAGAGCTAGATCCACTACCAAGTGTGTAATGCATATTCAAGCTGTCAGGTTGAACGGACCTAGAATTCTTGTGGCGCACTGTGTTGACTTACGTGGCGCACTCGAAGAAAACGCAGTACCATGGCAAGGCTCCTATAATAATTATTTATGGTGATTTTGACATTGCAACCACTCGGCCAATAGGTTGACCCACTTTAGAGGTCTACATTATAGTTGGTTTTGTATTTAATTATTCAATGACTGGGGGGTGTTGTAGCACCAATTATAGGTGCTATTATTTCATACTTCGTGATTATCCAGACGGATGGAATGGTGCAGATCCATACTATTGGTTTCATCACACAAGCAGAAGTAGCACACATCATCGAGCACTCTCATTCCTTGAACCAACACCGACAATACATATTTGGAAATTGTTTGAAAAATCGGCTTCTCAAGATAGTGCTATTAATACAATCACCAGTATCATCATAAGCAAAACTAAATGAAAAATACATACTGTTGGTTTCATTTATTGTGCATTACTAATGGTTTTTGTGATTTATTATAGACGAAATCACTCGGATAAAAGATAGTACCATGACGGAGGACCATATAATAATGATCTATGGTGATTTATAGCTGAAATCACTCGGGTGTCAATTAGTCTCATGCCTGGGGGTTGTGTAATAATGTTTTTAGTGGTTTGACATTGAAACCACTCGGCCAATAGGTAGAGCAACTCTTGGGTGCTACATTATGGTTGGTTAGGTCATTAATTATTCAATCACTCGAAAAGACAAGTATGGGCGATAATACGACAGAGAATCAAATGCATTTGGGTTCATGCACTTGTTATTATTGTTTTTTTATCAGAAGTTACTTGAAGTTAATATTATTGATTTAGATCATATAATGAAATGCATATATGAGACAATATGTAAAACATATTAAAATGTAGACGTAAAGCAAACAAAGTATAGATAATGACTCCAAAAAAGCATATTAGAGCGACTTTTATTCATATTTTGGTATGCATAATGGTACATGATCTAGTGTAGCTGCTCCATTCTAGGCCGGATACACCGTCATCGGATTCCTCCGTCAACATGATTTCAGAACCATCATCGGCTTGAAGTTGCAACATGTCATTAACCCGCACCTGACAACGATAAATATACTAGAACAACTCCATGACATGCTGGTAATGCCTTGACATGGCATGCACATTAGACACTCGACGATGATTCAAACTACTGTTACTCAACTGGACTGGACATGATCTGTAAAAAATGTAAAGAAACATGCAGTTATTAAAAAAAACATCATCATAAGACGAAACTCAAAATAACAAGTATACACGTGTAAGGTTGAATCTGTGGAGCTACTTACGCATCATTCCGTGTGCAGAAGAGAGCAACCATGTGAATCATGAACCTCCCAACCGAATACTTAGCCATTTTGCTTTGGTACTCGTCAAAATTTGTGTGTCAACAGGTAAAACGACCCGAGAGAGAATGACGGGTTCGAATGATCGTGTGATTATATATATACGCATAGTGTTGCTTCATGAAAGGAAACTTTTATTGATTTGATTCATTTTTGTATCATAACATGGAGAAAGAAAACAAATAAAATATATATACGACAACCGTCCATATAGAGAACATGCATTTGGAATTATATAGAAAGTACACATGTACAACATAAGGAGTTGATTCCAAATTTGCGAATACCAAATTTGCGATAACCAAATTTGCGATTAACAAATTCAGAAATATATTTAATACCAAATTTGCGAAGTTTTATACTCTTATAATAGATATAAGTTAATGATATGCCATGTAGGGAGTCCAGGGTCTATCCTGGCCGTTCATGTGGCATTGACTGGCTCAGACTAAGGCGAATTGATCACGTCCGGCTTAGCTAAGGCAACAAGGCTCATGGGGAAAATCTGCATGAAATAATCTGAATTGAGCGACTAGTAGATATTGAGAATCAAAACACATAAGATTACTACCAAGAATAATGTGGTGACAATATGATTACAATCAAGCAGATATGATCTCTCAAAACCGAAAACGATTTCTGTATGAAGCAGATATGTCACCCGGATAACGTGTCGCGGTCGTGGCTCATGTGGTTGTTTTGATTATTTATATTATAAATTTTCAATCTTGCATATATTCCTATATATAAACCAAACTCCATGTTATTACTATTGGATTTATTCCATGTTTTATTCTTATTTTCTTTATCATTTCACCCATCATAATACTCGAAATGGTGATCGTGGACACAACTTGCGTCAAGCAAGCATGCGTCAACAAAGATTATGGATCTGTAGGTTATTGGCACTTCAGCTGCGTACATTGCAGTTGGATTTATATGTCAAAAATTGGTATATATGTCTCTAACTAAATTATTTGAGTACAAATGGAGTGTCGGCCGAAACGGCCCATGAAGATCATAAACAATTTGGATAAAGGGAACAAACAGGCATAGATCTACATTCAATCCATCAACAGCCATGCCACTATAGCATGTCTGACAACAGCCATGCCACTGTATTACGTCCGACAATAGCCCTGATGCTGTAGCATGGCCGACAACAGTAATCAAACACGTGATTTCTAACCAAAATCAAATGAATCATATATCTTGCTTCAACTTGGAATAGGAGACAAATCAAAATGCATATTGTCTTCCAAAAACTAATTCCTCACGTGCACAAACAAGTAGTAAATCATATTATAATAGTAAATATTTTATAGTGTAGAAAAAAAGAGACATCTCCATGATGCTTCCGTAACAGGCAACTCATTCCTCCTGAACCGTATGATCCTTGAGCTTCGGCCAATGTTCATTTGGTTGACCGAGTTTCCTTATTTCTGCATCTCGTGCGACAATGGCCTCCTAGATAAAGTCGTGGGTCTCCATCCTGCCCCGTATGTTGTTTCGAAAAACTGGACAAAGAATAAAGGAATAAAAAACATGATAAATGCACCAATGGAATGTGTTGAAGATATAATAAAGAAATAAAACAAAAAGTACATGAGTTGCCTTCGAGTGAAGACAGCAGTAAACATGCTCCAGGTCGAATGAAGGAAAAATGGGTTTTGTCAGTCTCGACAAGACATTCTGTAAAATAAACACCAAAGCAATACATGATTGGTACAACAACAACATATGAACAGGATAATGAACCAACAGTAACCTAAAAACATACTTTTATGACGGTCCACATGAGCATTGGTTACAAGAATAAAACTATTGTTCACAGACGCTTCCATTAAAATAGAATCACATATGGCATGGTGTGGAATAAATAGATGAAGAAATCCAATGCAGCTACATGTTAAAATGAGTATTAGTATGCAAGTAGTATTGAACTAAAATCCAAAAATTGCATACTGATTTAGCTATTTTACATACCCATTGTCCATTAGTGCAACTTCTCTAACTTCATCGGGCCACATTGGTCTCCTATCCGAAAACCCGACATTGGCGATCACAGCAACCACATCAACGTGAGTCCCATTCGGCATGTTCATGGCAGCAGCTAAGTCAATAGGGGAGATGTGTTTACGATATGCCATTAATGGAAGATGAGAAACTCTGGTGAGATGAGGTGGAGTAGCTGGTTATAGTTGTGATCAAATGAATAGTGGTCTGATGAAGGACCATGCCCATGGGTCGACATGTATATGTACTGCCACAGGATCCCATACATTTCCATTTAAAAAACAGATCATAGGGCGCGTGTCATGCCGATAATAGCGGTCACTAAAAAAAGGAAGATATTAGGAAATGTCCTTGTAATCAATCAATAGGTGTCTGCCTAGCGCAGAAAAGTCCTTTTTTTACGCTCAGCGAAGGGAATTATTGATAACCGCGTCCAATATGGAAACCTATGATATGAAACCGCGTCCAATTAAGGTATGTAGGAAATGTTTGCTCTGTTCTTATGCTTAATCGTATGGTATACATTTTTCAAATTTCATCAGATTCTTTGTCATATTTTAATATTTGGTTTCCGTTGACAGATAGAAGGCGTTGCCGCTATAGCAAAATTAGAAGAAACTTTCCGTAACAAAACATAAATCAAAGACAATATTATTTGTTATTTTTCAATGCATAATGGTGCATCGGCTAGTCCAGCTGCCACATTCCTGGACCAAAGATTGTGTCATCGGACTCCTCGGTCAAAATGACTTGAGCACCATCATCATAATCAAGAGGCAACAACTCTAATGTTCGGCTCCGAGGACGATAAGGGTACCAGAATAACTCAATGATATTCTGGTAACGACTTGACATGGCACGAACATTAGAAACTTGACGATGATTCATTTCACCGCCATACAACTGGGTCGGGGGTTCCCTAATAAAGATCAAATGATTCTAGTAATTATAAATCAAAAGGATCACACGAAAAATATGAAAACCACACCTTTAGTAAGGAAAACCACTACTCACACGTCATTCCTCACGCAGAAGAGACCAACCATATGGATCACAAGTGCCCATACAGAATAATTAGACATTTTTCCGAGTTGGCAACCAAAGGTGCGAACAGGTTTTTTATATGTGCATAATATGCGTCCTTCGAATCAACATGGGTATATATATACTCATATGTTTACTGTAGGATAGGAAAGATTTCATTCTTCTCCATATTTTTCCATGTTGGCATATTTTTCCATGGGAAACATCTGAATATATATACACACGCTCGATCCTTGTTGGCATATTTTTCCATGGTTATAATGTATGTTACCCCGTATAAAAGAGAACATATATAGAAGGTGCACTCATAATATCTCAATATTCATGTACTTGATATCCCGAAAAATGGCAATAAATCAGCGGGTATCTTAAAGAGTAGAGTGTTGAGTATAATTTATATTATCTTAAATCAAAAGATTACAACACTGCTAAAATTTATATTATCTTAAATCAAAAGATTGCAACACTGCTAAAACATTGTCAATTATTTAAAACATGGAAAAATAAAATGGTCGCTCGGTGATGGTGATAAGTGTAGTCCATGGTTCATGCATCTGAATCTTGCCATGGTGTAATAGGCGCTAGTCCTGACCATAAACATCGTCATATCCCTTTTGAGGAATTATAGCGCGGGTTTTGACACCTGCTGCATCGACCACATAGGTTTCCTTCCACCATTTGATCCCTCTCTCCCAATGACTTGGTGGTAGGCTCTTTATTTCATCCGGTCAAAAGCGGACGACCAATTTGACGTGCTCTCGAAGCGAAGAGTCACCCTGCAGCTCAAGCCTTGTTTCTAAAAAAAACAATATCCAGGATGTATGAAAGATGCATGTGGTAAAAGCATCCACGTCCAAATAAAACTAATATTACATTAGAAAATACACAAACCTTCGAGCGACATGGAAAAGGGGTTCCCGGTTGTCTCCATAAACATAAGACAAGACTGGTCCACGCCTACTAAACATCCTACAATATTAAAAATTGTAGTATCAGATTTTTAAAAATGCAAATAAATTAAAGTATTTATAGAGATCACACTGAGTATCCATACTTGCTACGATCCACCTACACTTTATTAGCTATGATAAAATGGTTACTGAGATTGGCTCGCATAAGTATTCCGCGATGGACATCTGGTTCATTGCCATACTAAACACGCACAAAAGCAATTTGGCTGTAGATAAAGAAAATCCCACAACGCAAAACCATAGGAGTGTGAAGTTAACAAGATTCGTCATGATTTACTATTCAAATGTAAGAACCAGTAAAAGTCTTACTCGCTATGGTCGACAAGCGCGATTTCTCTAAACTGATTGGGGAAAAGGAGATCCATCTCCAGGTGCACAACATGACCAATCACAGTGACAACATCGATCAATGAACCATGTGGGTGTTTCATTGCATCTTCGAGAGACACAGGAATAAATGATGATATCGTCCTTGTAGTCAACCAAGCCTAGAATGCTACTCTATGGAGGTCTATGAGTTTTCGAACCACACATAGGCCCAATTTATAGAGGAGAAGTAACCGTGAAATGGTGCTGGCATCCAGGTTTTCCCGCCAACCATAGCCTTGATTGGCGCCATAAAAACAAACATTTATTGGCTACTCAATAAAAATCTATATTGACATTATTTCCTTTTTTCATGCATTTATTTGATACTTATACAAGGAAACAAATATGTATATGGCAAGAAAAAATCCCTGGTCAAGGATGCATTATCAAATAGCAGGGCAGAAAATTCGTTTACATGGAAACAGATGTGTATATGGCAAGAACAAATCCCTAGTCAAGGATGTGTTATCAAATAGCAGGACAAAAACTTCGTCTACATGGAAACATATATGTACATGGCAAGAACAAATCACTGGTCAAGGATGCGTTATCAGATAGCAGGACAGAAAATACGGCTTATTTACTTAATGTCCCGGAACTTGGGGGTGTGGGACAGGCATGCGATAATTTTGGTGCCCGAATAAAAACCTAAAATTTATATGGCGGTCATAGGATGTTTGGTTACTCATTTTCCCCGTTCAAGTATAATAAAATATTAAATATCTATGTTTAGAATATGGTTTTCTTGAATTTTTTGCTAATTTATTTGATTTGTAAATATGAATCATATAAGTATGTACTATAGAAATATTTAGGCAAGGATGCATAATATGAAGAATAAGTGGAGCTAGTATCTCAAGAATGACATCGTTCATGACTGCAACACATCCCTGTACTATTTCCAATCTTGTCTACCCATGTAGTTTATTGAGAAACACCCCTGGACAATGCAACATATAGTTAGTTGTCCATGCGCAAACACCGGTTCGGGCAAGAGTACCCCCACTATAGGTATTGTCTGACCTTGAGCTTTATTAATTGTCATTGCGAAGCTCAGATGTACCAAAAACTGCGTTCTCTTGAAATTGAAAGGCAGGGATATGTCTTCCGAACGTGAAAGCGGGATCCTAGGAATGAACACCCTTTTACCGGCATGCTGCCCACCAACAGTCTCCGCATCGATTGCGTTCTCCTTGTAAGCCTGAACCACCAAACATGTGCCATTACACAAACCATTGTGTGGATCCAGATTACGGAGCAAAATAAGAGGGCAATTCAGCTTGATCTTCAGTTCATGAGGGGGCAGCCCATTTGGCATCAGTGTGTTGAGAAAATCAAGTGGGTAGTGGTTGCTCGAGTCATCATCAACAGAGTCATGGCTATAAAATATTTTAGTTGTGCCAGGAAACATGTCAATCATCTTGGAGTTGAGAATATCAACATGCTCATTTTTTTGTTGAAAGTATGGCACGAGCACTCATATACGCAGCATCAGCTACATTACGCGACAAATCAGGGAAAACATTACGGATAAGAGTCTCAATAGCATTTGCCTTATCATAGTCAATTAGAATTTCGTCCGAAAGGCGAACATATTCTTCCCCAATATCCTTCTCTGTCTCGTTGCCAATTCTAAGTAGAAATTTTGGGAACCAAGGATAAGTATGTGCCCTCATATTCTAGGTGAGCTTGATTTTGTGCACCATCTCCCAAATGTACGACCTCTGAAAAGTGGCATCAGTAATCAGAGCTCTCGTCCCACGTGGCACAACCGGAAGAACTTGTCTAAAATCTCCACCAAATACCATGACCTTGCCACCAAATGGCTCTGAAATCCCTATTGTATCTTGTAACGACCAGTCAAGAGTCTCGACAGTCTGTCTCTCGGTCATGGCAACTTCATCCCATATTAACAAGCTTGCACGATAGAGCAACTCAGTGGTGCCACTCTGCTTCCCAAAGTTGCAAACACTTTCATCGTTGATTTTAATTGGTATCTTGAACCTTGAATGTGCAGTACGCCCACCTGGCATTATAGTGGCCCCAATACCGGATGTAGTGGTGGCAACTGCAATAAGACCCATGGGACAAACAGTACCAATCAGAGCCTTATATAGGTATGTTTTCCCAGTACCTCCAGGTCCATCAACAAAGAAAACCTACCCCCTTCCCCTGTTGACATGATCCGTTATTGCCTCAAAACCCGCACGTTGCTCAGCATTGAGAGTTTGGACAATTTTAAGGTCATCATCATCTGCCCGAGAGATAGCTCCTCATTCAGCTCTCGATAATAGTCTCGTTGCTTACAACCTGAGTACACGGGAGTTTAAACAAGTTATGACAAAATTCTCATCCAGGTTATGTTACAACAATAAACTTTTAATAAAGGCGATAAAAAGATAAACTAACGCTGGTGATAGAAAATAAAAATTAATTACAACAAAAATTGCATATCTTAAAGTTAAAAAAATAAAAATTGCATATCTTAAAGTTAAATATAGTAGAGCCACCATATACATGGTATCTATTGGATATATATGTAAACAAAATTCAAGTGTGAAACTTTAAAATAAGTTAATGGATAGAGGCACGTGTGGGTGAATAAACACAGTACCTTTTTCATCGAGTTCTGGGAGGCCTAGTTGTCCAAAATCTTTCCCCATTGATTTCACAACATTCTCAATATCACGTAGAACCATCTGCTCCACATCATGAGCCTTATTATTGATCCGGCGAAAATCCTCAGATAGCGCATCAAAATGTTTATCCCATAAGGTCTGGATATTAATGAACTCACAGAAAACAATAATAACAGCAAATGTTTGCCGCAAAGCATAGGGCATCTGCCAAAGAGCACATTCAGTCAAACATTTGTCGAGTGAGTCATCAATACCTACAAGGCCAATGTTTTCACATGCTTCTCTAAATGTGTCATGTGTAACACCGCGAACCGTTCTGAGGTGTTTATATGAAGTCGCACCCCGCACATGGTCAAGCAACACACGTAGATAGAACCGCTCGCCTTCAGCTGAACTTGCATATACCACACGGCCAATTTGTACCCTCTTTTTTCTTGGCTGCCAAAACTTTCCCTTCTGCCAAGTATAATATTCTGGAAACTCCTTGTACAAATATTTGGGCGCATTGGGGTCCGTAGCATTCATCTTGAAATACTCAGTAAGCATGGACTTTTGTGACTTCTCATTTCTAGCTACTTCGGCCAAATTTGCTGTTGATTTAAAAGCAACCATATGCATTCCCTCCAAGTGCAGCTGTAGTTGCAGCACAGGTGGATAGACATGATACAATGAAAACTTATAGAGCCTATACATCGCCTCTAGCGGCGTTATACACCTTGCATCCCTATACTGTTTGATCTCATTGATAACTTTCTCAATGTTCTCCGACTTGTCAACCGTGAAGGAAGCACGGTCATGGCCTTTATAAATATATTTGTACAAGTATTTCACAGCCTTGATGCTGGAGCAAATCTCAACATTAATATGATAGTTGTAACGCATTAGGATGGTAGGATTATATGGAACAACCCATCTGTTATCCAGCTCAGACCTTCTAATTTTAACCTTTTGACCATCATCGCGTCTCCGATAAACGGGATATGTATCCTTGCCCCGTTGAGTTGCAGTATAGAACTGCCTTGGGTAACGGAAACGACACTCTCCATTGATCATACACTGGCACTTAGTGTTCAAAACCCCGCATGGACCATGCATCATGTGCTTAATCACAAGGTCATGCAGTACTCGGTGTTTCTTCTTGTCAGGTATCTCAGCCGATATGACTTTGTCATGGTCATCCGCGTTACTTAACTTACTGCCAGGCCATATAATCAACAAGAAATTCTCATGTGGCAAACCCCTCTTTTGGAACTTAGTAACATGTGCATATGCTGCAACCTCACCAAAGTGTTTTTTCATTATCAAGAAATCCTCCATGTCTTGAAGCTTTGCCTTATATACCCGAGCGACAACATCAGGGTGATCTTGCGGAGTCTAATCTGGCAGTAGTTTCTCTATAATTTCATCCCAATACGGATTGCATGTCATTGTTACGAAAAAGTCAGTTTTGCCAAATCGTTGAACTAATGTCATAGCATCAAGGAATCTTGCTTTAACATCACGGTCACCACCGGGAAATGACCTTGGAAGCACAATTCAATGACCAATCTCAGATGCGCGTGTCTCGCCGGCGGCAAGCGTGTCAAGGATACCTTGCATTCAGAGTCATAGTATACTACATTATAAATATGCAAAATATTACAACTAATTACCAAGCATATTGAAGCACGACTTAGTGTCTGGTGCACAAACTTCCAGTTAGTCACCTGATATAAATCAGCTCGAATTAGTGTCTGGCGCTAGGGCTTCGAGTACCAATCGAGACGCATACTTTCAATCTCGATGTACGTATCAACAATATACTACTAGAACAAGTGGGCTCCATGAAACAGTATATTGAATTCCCCATCTCTAATCTACGTCTTGTAACAATAATATTCTCTGACACTGACATATTTACTTTTTGACTTGGGATCATCATCTATGGAGATGGAGATAACGTGTTATGAGCAACAAAGTAATAAAAATATTAAATACAAAATTTTAGTACTGTGACATTTCTACAACAGTGGACGTAGAAACTACACAGGGCTTCCATCTCATATAAGATGAATATTGCAATATGCAGATCATTTTTCTATTCTATTTTTAAAATATTTTATTATTTTTATTTAGTATTATATATTTATTTTAAATTTTATATAAAATATTTGTATATAAAACAGATTTAACAAACCTTCATCACCCTCGGGATCACAATCTTCGGGGTCAATTGACTCTGAATTCACCGAACCTGGAGAACAAAGTCATATCGGTAGGTTTAGAGCACATAATAAAAACTTGAGCTGATATGTTTTAAATGTAAACTGCAGGGGCAAACCTTGCAACTCAACTGTGCTCCTCCTAGTGCTCTCGGAGACATCATCAACATATTTAATATATTTATTTCAACCTGCCTCACCGCCCGGGCAAAATAGGGGATAGGAGAGTGGATCATAGCACCCGTGAAATGCTCTTATATATATAGGTTCATCTGATATACCACACACCATAACACTTCATTGAAACATATGCCTCGGGTCAGTTCCGTCCATCCATATTGCTGCGACCTGTGACACAATCGGTGCATTATACTGTCTTTGATCGACATCAATATCCGTGTTCAGCTCAATTTTGTATTTGTCAATGTTTGGTACCCCACCTAACATCCTAAACATACCAACATAAGGATTGTTTTCTAAAATGCTTAGTATTTTTCGGATGAGTCCAACATTGAGATGAGGCGATTGCTGCACCCTATGCTCAAGACTGAGGTCTGTGTCATAGAAGTATAATTGCATGTGTCGCGGCCCATTTTCACCATCAGTCAGCTGATCTAGTTTGTGGTAGACCTGACCCTGTGCCCTAAAGGTATACACACCACTTCCCGCCGTAGTCGCATATTTTCTATCCAGTGAAACACCCAAAGTGGCAAAAGAGAAGTGTGAATTAAAATATCTGATGTTATTCCTAAAATACTTGGCATCACTATCAGTCTGACTTGTGAATAGCCATCTTAACTCATTGGGCACCTCTGGTATGTATATTTTAACCTTTCCCTTCCTGCAACAAAAAGAAGGTCCTTCCCCAGTAACCCTTTTAGCTCCGCTATAAAAACAATCTCCAACCCCCTTTAACACATGGTGCTTAGTAGGCAACTTCCCATATACATGGTCACAAGGATCCCGTATGTTTCCCACCAGTTCAGGTCCCACTCAATATGATGTCTATTCAACATCTGTTTTTGTTAACCACATAAAATAATTAGTTAAGATGGTTTGTGATAAATAAAACATCAAATTATAGGATTATAAACATATAATCCCACCTGGTCGTCTAAACAACCTGCCTTCTTCATCATCATCGTCCTCATCATCAGTCCTATAATACACCACTGGATTTGTCCTCTCAAGTTCCTCGTCATCTAAACAAAATCAATATAATGCATAACCTAGAAATACAAAACAAGATCGAAAAACAAAAGAAGTCAAACGTCGAGCTTTATATGCTATTATCTGTACCATGCACAACTGAATTTGGATCGTCTGGTTTCCAGTTACCACGATCAAATACATCGTCATCAACAGGGTCACTTTATAAACATAGTGTCAATTGGATAAAGATCCTAATAAATGCAGTCTTTTTTAAGAAAGAAGGGGTTCTAATTACCGGCAATTCCTCGTGTGTGGAATGTGCTCCCGGAAGATATAAATATGTCCCTACTAATTTGATTATTCGTGGGTGCAGAATGATTCTGAGTCCTCAACATTCTCTCGCGGGGATGATTTTCACTTGTCCCTATTTAAAAATGATTGTGAGGGTAATTATATAAGGCAACAGACAAGGATGTGCATCATAGTACCTGGAGTGTTTTCCCTTGTTCACTTTGTACCGCTCGAGCTAATGTACGTTATGCCTGCATGAGAACGTGCTCGCCAAGCATCGTTCCTGTGCAGCCAACTTTCATCCTCAACACCCTCATCAGCATTGTCTAGGTCTGGACAACCAGAGGACCCAGGACACCGATTTGCTGTCACACCTGATGAATGCGAAACCTCAGGTAGCCCTGCTTTATTCACGGTAGTAAAATATCAACAACCATAAGACAAGTGCAACTCTGATTAATTTTATTTAGAGACAACCTTGTGTCGATGCACCACATATTTGCGCATCTTTACCAGCCTCTTTTTTGTGTGTGCGATATTGCCTTTGGTACTCTATCCTGTTTGCCCTTTTCATCTCCTCCGGGGTAGCCGACTCAATAGTCAAATCAAGGATTTCTAAGCAAATAACGAAGGGAACAATAACCATCCAGATCAAGCCCTAATCATAATCAGAACAAGAATAAAGCACATGCACACCAGATGTTTGAGATGATTCATTTTTCTGTTTGCGATATTCTCTCATATACGCAGCCATTTTAGCCCCCTTTATCTCCTCTAGCGACCCTCCCTCGATAGTAAAATCAAAGATTCCTACAAGAAAAATAATTTTAAAAATGATCATTGCATATTTATATCTTCTCCTTATAATTATGCGAAAACAACAACAAAACATATGCACACCAGACGTTGAAGCTGATTGTGACTGACTTTCAGCCACTCCCAAAGCAGCCATTTTCCTTGCTCTATACTGTGATTGATATTGACGTCGATACTCAGCCATCTTCGAAAAAGGCGTAGTGAGTGTAAGATTTTCTTTACCACACCCTGCACGGCTAATCCCCATAGTACCTAGGCAAAGAATTATATGGATTATCATCAGACCCAGGGACTAGGAATAAGAACAAAACCAAAAGGGAGAACCATGTTACCGTTATGGGCCCGGTTTTCTTTACCATTCGATTAATTATCACCAACGCCATTAGAAACTGTGGAATAATTCAGGTGATCAGCTATTTAGAGTAAAGAGTACGATATAAGCACCTAGAGTTTGATTTACCCAGTGTTGTACAATTAGTGTGACTTCCTAAAGGCGCTCTGGCACTGCCAAGCACGAGACGTCTCTTTGACATGTTGTTCTAAGTTGGTGACCTATCTTCCATATCTTCCATTTGTCTGGCTTCTGATGATGATCCAAAGCGGTCTAGTAAAGATCATAGCCTTAGTATGAATCACGCAATGATCCAAAGCATGATCACAGCCTCTTAAAGACAATTTGACAATAATAAGAGTATATATGGTGAACTTACCAGCAGAGTCCCCCAATATCCTGTCCTTTGGATCCCAATCTCGAGCACCGGTGTGGTTTGTCCTCCAATGCCAAGTCCTTCCCATTTGGGTGACCGGCTAGACGTGGAGCACCGGTGCAGACGAACGCCGGATGAACATGGAAACTGCTGAAGTTGAGATGCGGCTGCTGGACGTGTTTTCAAATTTTTGGAAGGAGCTGGAAGGAGAAAACCAAGGCAGGAAAGATGAGATGCGTACGTGATTTTTGGAAGGAGGAAATCAAGGAAGGTAGAATGTGATAAAATGTGATGCGTACGTGAGTTTTGGGAGGAAATCAAGGCAGGCTAGGATATGTGTGGGTAGGTGGGTACAGGTGGGAAGGGATGTGAGAAAAAAAGGGTGTGGGAGGGGAGGGATGAGTGAATTTTGTGAAGGAATGAGTGTAAAAAGTTTTACATGTTGTGGGTCCACTCATATTTTGTGGTTGGATGTAGGTGGGCTATAGAAAACGGAGGCTCCAGATCGTTGGGTAGGTAGATGTGTGTGGTGACAAAACTGGTCCTATCATTCGTCCTTTATTAGTTTAGATAAAAAGAATGCTTCAAAACAGGTTGATTTTTGGTCGGTCTATTTAAAAACTTTCTTGTCTTGGCCCATGAGCTCCAACTTTCACGACCCATATCCACGGCCTGATGAGGACATCACCCTTATGGATACACCCAGCACTCCGCCAACCAAAATACAAGTTCATGCACGACAACTGAATTTACGGGTGAGCTTGTTCCTAATGATTCCTTTATGTGATTTTGAGAATAGATTGCTACCTAATGAATTAATTGTTATTAGAAACCATGGAGATGATGATGAGATAGCTGGGGAGGTGATTGGAGACGTGATGGGCCAGCAAGGACGTCCAAGCCAAGGTGGAGGCCCAATCAAAACCGACTTCAAGTCTGTTTCGGAGTCCAGGACCAGTCTGCACTAAAACGGATGCCCAGGACGCATACGGACTCGGATTTGGACGTTCTATATATGCCTGGAAAGATAACGAAAGGCCCTTTCCAACCCAACTAGTCCCATGTCAAAATTTGTCCTGAGCCGTCAGCAATCGCCAAAACAATTCGACTTCCAGAATCTATCCTGGTGCTGCGACACCGTAATCGGTCTTTGGGCCATGTATGGAGTTGAGCCCACTTAGGGCTGCGTCCAGGGGGTCTTGCACGACCCTAGGGTCCTCATATACAGCCGCCGCCTCTTCATTAGGGTTTGGGTTTTGCTTAGATTATTCTATTGATAACAGTTTCGCCGTTTGATCAGTTTGTGAGACCCCAACTTGTGAGATTCATCGTATACTTGCAAATTTAGTTGCATTCTTCTTTGTTCTTGCTTGTGTTCTTCATTTGCAGGCAAGGATTAGCCTTCTCGGCGAGGTCAATCGTTCTTGAACGGTTGATAACCAGAGGAGACGTTGTGCTACGATTGCGGGGTTCAGAACGTGTCGTTCAGAAGCCGGATCGATTTGTGTATCGCCTCCGCCTTAATCAAGATTATCAGAACCTATCGGAAGATCGGGAACCCTTGTCCACATCAAGTGGTAATTAGAGCTTCAGGTACACCGTTAGGTTCGCCCTTATCATCGTTATTTTGTTCAATCCTAGAGTCCAGAAAATTGCCCTACAAAAATATTTGTTCGTCGTGTTTCCGCTGTCCTACACCCCCCTTGTGCCTTGCAATTTTCAGTTTAGTTTGCTTCTCTGAATTTTAGTCCCTACAAGGTCATTGTGTTGTTGGTCTAGTACTTGTTCTTTGGTCTTGTTTGAGTCGTGTGTGTCCTTGTTCATAGACAATCAAGGAAAAAAATCAGATTATTGCACACATTGAGAGAATAGTACTGCTAGAATTATTTGCACTAAATATTTATTTAACATCTAGCCTTCTATTTTTTATATGCAAAAGAAACTTAGAGTGTTTTCTGTTGCACGTTGTTCCTTGAGTCAAGAGATTGCTGCACGTTGTTGCATATGAGAATTATCGGTTCAGTTCTACATGTACATCTATTCCTTATGTAAAGAGTGCAAAAAAGAAAGTTTAGGTTTTTTCTTTGTGCTATAAAGTTCGCAACTCTTGCTGCAGTTCTATGTCAAAAAAATCATGAAAGAAGTAAAAGGCAAAGAGGTGCTGAAAAAAAAATAAGAAGAAAAGGCCGCACCTATAACAAAAGAAAAAAAAAACAAAAGGAGAAGAGAAAAAAATTCAGAATTGCTTGCAGCCTTTGTGTGCTTTGTTGAGCCATTTGCTTGCTTGCTTGAACTAGGTTGAGACAAGTTTAGGCCAGTGACATAGACTAGGTTGGGACTATTATTCAGTTTTGCAATTTCTGAATTGAAATTTTGCTAATCCTTGCTACTATAAATTGCCTACCTAGCTCCACATATATCCTTCTGAATAGGCACAGAATTTTGGACCCTCGCAATCGTCGGATCACACTCTCCAAGGTATCCTCTGTTTTGCTACTAAGAATCTTGTAAGAACTTAGTTAGGTGCTGTCATTTGCTTGTTGAGAGTTTCCACCGTGATCAAACAGTGGTGATAGGAAAATATACTCTTGTGTGTTTTCTTGTTTTCTATTAACAATGACAGGTTACAACACCGATGGTGATGAGTCGATGGTGTCAAATGAGGTTGATACAAGTGTTGTAGCACAACGAGTGTTTAGTTCTGAAATGGAGAAGGTAGAGCAAAATCAAATGAACAACTTGTTTCAGACTCACTTTGTTGTGAAGGATCGACGTTGTCGTGTCATCATTGATGGAGAGAGTAGCAACAACATCGCAAGCTTGGAATTGGTCGAGAAGCTCGGCTTGACCACACAGCCACACCCGTGTCCATACTACATCCAATGGGTAAATTCTTGTGGTAAGATAAAAGTAGATAAAATTGCACGCATTGAATTTTTTATTGGTTCTTATAAGGATTGTGCAGATTTTGTTATAGTGCCTATGCAAGCGTGTCATTTGTTATTGAGTAAGCCTTAGATTTCTACAAATAATGCTTTGCACAATACCATTGCTAATACCTATTCATTTAAATACAATGGTAGAAGAGTTACTCTTAAACCTATGTCTGCTGCTGAAATTTTAGAAGAGGATCAACAAAGACTTGAGAGAAGAAAGAATGAACCATTTAGGAAAGAATGGACTACTTTAAATGTTGCAACACTTACATCAAAATATGAATTAAATGATGAACATATTTCCTTGCCTCTTGTTGCAACTAATACATTTCAGGTTCTACACAAAGAAGAGGATAGTGTGAAAGATGAAGAACATGTTGTTGTTTCAGGTAAGAGCTTTCTTGATGTGATGAATTGTTCCAACAATCTTGTTGTATTGGAACCTTGTCTTGATTTGCCTTTGCCATAAGTTGATTTATCTACTGATCCTTGTGATAAAGAGGAGTTGTGTGCCACTGCTTCACTTATACCTTTGCCACAACAAATGAACAAGATTGATGTTTTTGCTTATGATTCACCTACTAGCGCTGAAATAAAACATTTGATTTTAATAACATGTGAAAAGAATGAGCAGGAATTATTGTCTTCTCTAAATACTTTGGGTTATATTGAATTTGATGTTCTTTGTGATCTAAATACCGTGGAGAAGCAAATCTTTTCTCAAACTGAATTGCCTTTACTAACAAGAAATAAATTTTATGCTATAGGAAACTATGATCATAAAGGTGTATTTATGGTGCATAAAGTTTATATTTGCTCAAACATGAATACTCCTTGTGTTGTACAACCAAATAATGAACTAGAAAACTGCAATAACAATTACCATGTCATGTCATGTTTTTCTAGTGTTTTTAAGATCACACATTTTCCATCTTGTCATAAGAGTGAGAATGACGTTCATATTGCTGAGCAAGTATTCAAAGAGGTCATTAATTTGCATGGCATGCCTTCTATTATAGTTTCACATTGTGATGATAATTTTCATAACACATATAAACGCGAGGTGCATTCCAAGTTTGGGAATAGTTCTATATTTTATATTTCAGATTTAAGACCACTATTGGGAGAAAGAGATGGGATCGAGTCGAGGACGACTCTAATTCAAAAGGGGGAGAATGATGAGGACATCACCCTTATGGATACACCCAGCACTCCGCCAACCAAAATACAAGTTCATGCGCGACAACTGAATTTACGGGTGAGCTTGTTCCTAATGATTCCTTTATGTGATTTTGAGAATAGATTGCTACCTAATGAATTAATTGTTGTTAGAAACCATGGAGATGATGATGAGATAGCTGGGGAGGTGATTGGAGACGTGATGGGCCAGCAAGGACGTCCAAGCCAAGGTGGAGGCCCAATCAAAACGGACTTCGAGTCTGTTTTGGAGCCCAGGACCAGTCTGCACTAAAACGGATGCCCAGGACGCATACGGACTCGGATTTGGACGTTCTATATATGCCTGGAAAGATAACGAAAGGCCCTTTCCAACCCAACTGGTCCCATGTCAAAATTCGTCCCGAGCCGTCGGCAATCGCTAAAACAATTTGACTTCCAGAATCTGTCCTGGTGCTGCGACAACGTAATCGGTCTTTGGACCATGTATAGAGTTGAGCCCACTTAGGGCTGCGTCCAGGGGGTCTTGCACGACCCTAGGGTCCTCATATACAGCTGCCGCCTCTTTATTAGGGTTTGGGTTTTGCTTAGATTATTCTGTTGATAACAGTTTCGCCGTTTGATCGGTTTGTGAGATCCCAACTTGTGAGATTCATCGTATACTTGCAAATTTAGTTGCATTCTTCTTTGTTCTTGCTTGTGTTCTTGATTTGCAGGCAAGAATTAGCCTTCTTGGCAAGGTCAATCGTTCTTGAACGGTTGATAACCAGAGGAGACGTTGTGCTGCGATTGCGGGGTTCAGAACGAGTCGTTCGGAAGCCGGATCGATTTGTGTATCGCCTCCGCCTTAATCAAGATTATCAGAACCTATCGGAAGATCGGGAACCCTTGTCCAGAATGATGAGGACATCACCCTTATGGATACACCCAGCACTCCGCCAACCAAAATACAAGTTCATGCGCGACAACTGAATTTACGGGTGAGCTTGTTCCTAATGATTCCTTTATGTGATTTTGAGAATAGATTGCTACCTAATGAATTAATTGTTGTTAGAAACCATGGAGATGATGATGAGATAGCTGGGGAGGTGATTGTAGATGTGATGGGCCAGCAAGAACGTCCAAGCCAAGGTGGAGGCCCAATCAAAACCGACTTCGAGTCTGTTTCGGAGCCCAGGACCAGTATGCACTAAAACGGATGCCCAGGACGCATACTGACTCGGATTTGGACGTTCTATATATGTCTGGAAAGATAACGAAAGGCCCTTTCCAACCCAACTGGTCCCATGTCAAAATGTGTCCCGAGCCGTCGGCAATCGCCAAAACAATTTGACTTCTAGAATCTGTCCTGGTGCTGCGACAACGTAATCGGTCTTTGGGCCATGTATGGAGTTGAGCCCACTTAGGGCTGCGTCCAGGGGGTCTTGCACGACCCTAGGGTTCTCATATACAGCCGCTGCCTCTTCATTAGGGTTTGGGTTTTGCTTAGATTATTCTGTTGATAACAGTTTCGCCGTTTGATCGGTTTGTGAGACTCCAACTTGTGAGATTCATCGTATACTTGCAAATTTAGTTACATTCTTCTTTGTTCTTGCTTGTGTTCTTGATTTGCAGGCAAGAATTAGCCTTCTCGGCAAGGTCAATCGTTCTTGAACGGTTGATAACCAGAGGAGACGTTGTGCTGTGATTGCGGGGTTCAGAACGTGTCGTTCGGAAGCCGGATCGATTTGTGTGTCACCTCCGCCTTAATCAAGATTATCAGAACCTATCGGAAGATCGGGAACCCTTGTCCACATCACGGCCTCTTATGGGCATGTGATCGAATCCGTTCGATCGGCGACACGGATGAATCAGGCGGCCAGGATTCGCCAGGCATGGTACAAAAGCAGAGACGCCAGCTGAAGCTTTCGTGCCCTAACTCCTCACTCCCTCTTCGCTCTCCCTTGTCTACTTTGAGTCTGAGCTCAACAGCGCCCAACTTTGCACGTAGAGAGACAGTCACTACCGGCGATGTCCATCTAGTTTCTCACCCCGTCGTACACATGTTCCCTCTGCTCTCGTGTGACATTGGGTTGCGGCTATGGTCCCTGACCTCTTCTCCTTGTTTGCAAGGCATGTGGCGCATGGAGAGCACGACATCACCACCTTGGGCTTGAGGCGACTAGATCCACGAGCTTGAAGTTTGTAAGCTTCATGACCATTGATGGGATCCCCAAGGTATGAATGTTTTGGTGATAGATGACAACTATGAAATTGTGGGCTAATATCTACATGAGTGATGTCTATGTAGTAATCATCTCTAAACTCTACTATAAATCATATGGATGATGGTTGCCTTAGCGATTGATGACAATGACCGCAAGCATGGAGGCTTGTGAACTTGATGGAGTCCAAGGGTTGATGAAGATGGATCAAAGCAGAGGACAACCTATGGAGCAAGTGTTTGGAACACTTGTCTAGTTGTTAGGGCTTTGAGTCTATAGGAAAAACCGGACTATCAAGGGGGTCTAGGTCATTTCTCTTAGGTCATGTCTAGTTGGCGATGTGCAAGGTTGCTCGGTGAAATCACAGGCACTAGGCGACAGTGGAGAAGCCAAGGAGCTGTTCGGAGAAGCCGGGAAACGAAATCAAGCGAGGAGGAGGAGTTTCAGCTTCTAGACGAAGTGACAAGATAGAGGGGTTAGTGGAGACCGGACTGTACGGTCACTAAGAGGACTTGTCTGGAACTTACAGCGGGCAGCGAGGAATCTGTCTTTGCTAGGAGCTGTAGTGACCGGACGGTCCGGTCTATAGACCGGATGGTCCAGTCTGTGTGGCTTCACACAGGGCAGAGAGGAAGCAACGGCGAGAAAGTTTCTGGACGGGAGAGAGAAAGTCTAACCGGACAGTCCGGTCAGCTGACCGAACGGCCCGGTCTGTAGGAGATCAGTAGTGGCAGAGCCGTTGGTGCCGAGGATTGCAGTGACCGGACGGTCCGGTCAGGCAGTGACCGGACAGTCCGGTCAGTTAGCCCAGAAAGCTGATTTCGTGGAGCAACGGCTAGTTGGAGGTTGGAAGCCTATATAACTTTGTTGCTAGGGTCTTGGAGACTACTCTTGGCCAGTAGAATTGCTTGGAGCATTTGGTGAGAGCCAAGAGAAAAAGAGGAGAGCACTAGGAGGAGATATTGCATATCTTGAGAGTGCTAGTGAGGATAACATGGAGTGATCTTGCACATCTAAGGCTAGGTGTCCTTGAGGGTGTGATCTAGGTTGTTACTCTTGGTCTATGGTGCGATCCAGACCGGTTAGGTGTCGGTGATCAAGCCTATCGTGATCGGTTGTAAAGGCCGTCACATGTTTGTATACGGTTTGAGCCCGTCGGTGAAAGGGGCATCGCTAATGAGCGCCCGTGTTGGCTCGGGGAGTCCGGAAAGTTCTCGAGGGAGGCAAGCTTGTATCTTGATGGCAA
Organism: Eleusine indica; assembly: GCA_030378355.1. Lineage (NCBI taxonomy): Eukaryota > Viridiplantae > Streptophyta > Magnoliopsida > Poales > Poaceae > Eleusine > Eleusine indica. Next base: position 39,917,642 of record CM059501.1, on the reverse strand, counting down.
GGTGATGTGCACTGTGTCTTCACTCCGGGAGTGATTGCAGGCTCGTGGGCGAGAACTCCACATTGGTGATGGGAAGGACCGGGACTTTGGCAGGAGTGGTCCAACAAGGAGTAGGGGAAGGCGTCATCTTTCCGAGACCTCAGGAAAAAATCCTGAGCATTCCTCGACCCCCTCTTTACTATTCTACAATTACATGCTCTAGTAACTAGGTTGAATTATGGCTTGCATAGGCTAGTGTGTTTTGCTTCCGCGCTTGCTATCATCATGAACACTAGCATGTGTAGGGTCTTGGCCTACTACACTTGTTAGGTTGCAATGATTGCTAGGCTCTAGTACTGTAAATTGAAGTATTTGGATTCGTGAGCGGCTTACCGATTCACACCCCCCCCCCTCCCTCTCGGTACGCCTTCGGTCCTTACAAAGGCAATAGGGACTGGAAGCATGGCTCCCCGTGCAAAGTCTTCCTCAACTGCATGAGTCTCTGCCGCGTAGGTGTGGAGCATCACCGCCTGGTACCAGGGGCGGGCAGATCTGGGAGCTCTCATAAAATAGAGTCATCAGTTCTTTTTAATATTTTAAAGCTAATTTTTAGGTATTGTTTGGATCTTATCTTAGGAGCAGGAAGTGAAAGATAAAGATGTGTCACCTACAATAATTGATCTTTTGAAGGACCTCTTTTGCAGCAGCAAGACAAGCTTTAGGGAGTCTGTCAAAGAAGCTATTGTAAGTACATGTTTTAGTTGTCAAGTAATAGAAGTTAGGAGCTGAATAAAAACTGAATGAGTTGTCTAGATACTGCTGCATTCTTCTTAGTAGCACCACATGTGACTTTGTGCTAGAGTTCTTTTTTTTATTCGACTTATGATCCATATGTGTAAATGATGTATTTCCAATATACTACTGCATAGATGATTTGAGCAGCATACATGACTTTCTATTGAAATGTTCTAGTTTTTTTGGTTCACTTTATCATCCATGACATGACAAATTATGAGTGCAGTAGGATTTAGTCTAATATACCTCTCCTTTCATAAGTGCATACATTTCTAGTCTTTTAGATGTACTTAGAATTATAAATTCTAGTTTTGTAGATGTACTCAGAATTATAAATTCTCATACCACATGAGGCAGCATGCAGTTTCTATTTTAACATTAAGTTCTAACCATTTTATCTTTAGGTTTTCTGTGTTCTGTTGTAACGGTAAATTGTAAGCATTTTAACACCAATGACTTGTCATGGTTAGGCACAAATGGAGGCCATTATGGATGAATCTATAGAGGATGGGCAAATGTCAAATACACCTGAAGAATTGGTTGCTCAAGTGTTGTCATCAACCAAATTTCTTCAAAATGCAGGCTTATAGCCAGTGGTTGCAAAGAGAAGCTCCAAATCTGAGTATGTTGTACGAATAGTTTGGCTGGATTTTGCTAGGGAGTAGTTATGGTTTGATTCTAGATTTTGCTAGGGAGTAGTTATGGTTTGATTCTGACTTTTGGGAGTTGTGGCTGGATTTTTATTGATATCTCTTCTGATGTGTATGATTTAGAGAACTCATGAATAAGCTAGATAATGTAATTGTTGGATGTGTATTTCTATTATTAATAGATAATATAATTGTTGTTATTAATGAATAATGTAATTACTATTATTAATTGATAATGTAATTGTTGGGCTTAATTTGACTTTGGTCTGGAATGTTAACCAGACTGAAAATATCAGATTAGGCTCATTGTGAAATATAACCCATATAAATAGTGTCCAGAAATGAAATAGATTTGACCCATTAACATAAGTTGGGCCACATCATGATATGACCTAGCTTGTTTGGGATGGGCTGGACTTATGTCATGAAATGGGCCTAGTTAGATTTTGGGCCAGAACATTAAATAGGCTGGTAATGGGTCATGCCACATAAGCGCCATGTTGGCGTCACGTTGGCGCCATGTCAAATTACATTGGTTGGGCTTTACGACGTTTGGTTATGAACGTCATAGAATAATTGTGATGAAAAAGAAAGAAAACGTCGCTGATAGAAGGTCAAATTTCTTATAGGAAAAGTCAGTAGATGCATAAAATAATAAAACACGATGGGGCACTAGTAATTTGACAGAAAGACAGATGATGTAATAACCTCAGATAGCCATGTCACTATAAGGCGTAAGTTTCATGAACCAACTGAACATGACAATGAAGTTTTCAAAAATTGCTGTATTCATAAGAGAGCAGAACCAGGCTGACTATAATGAACATGTACAAACTCAAGGACACTAAGACATTGCCATGCTCTATCGGGATTCAAGAGTGTATATTCAGTTAGATTTGAGAGCGGAGGACACATAGGAGCCATGTGTGGCAGCTTAGATATACTTGTTGATAAATATAGGTGCAAGCCTGCAACTGCAAGAGAACAAATTCACTAGTCGAAGATACAAAATGTTCTTTTGCGGCAAGACAAAAAAAAAAAGAAATGATGAAATACACTATGTAAATAACATACAAAAATGACACCATCATAAGTGACGCGGTTTAAAAACGTGTCACCATTGACTAATTGGTGACGCATTTTATTGAGATGCGTCACTAATATTATTGACTCACCTTTACGCGTCACCAATGAGCCGATATTAATGGCACGTTTTAATAAGACATGTCACCAATAACATGATAAAATCATTGATGACTCTTCGCAACAAAACATGTTACTTATATCTGATCCACAAACCTGACATAATTATGCACCACGGTTCCAATGCTCACTCCTCATGTCAGCCCGCTGTGACACCCAGGGTGTCATAAATACTAGAGTGAAAAAACTGGACACATCAAGTAGACATATTAGAGCCCATTCCAAAAAGAATTATGTATGTATACCAAGTAATTGAGTTTATAAAATTCTATGCTACAAAGAAGGAATGTTGAATAATTTACTATTACTTTACCAAGTCATTTATAACCCCAAACAAATTTGGAGGAGCATTAAACAGTTCATGGCTCAAATTTTATAGCTAAAAATCTGTAACAGATATGAACTTTTGCCAAACAGAAAAGTTTTCAGCATAATCTACTAAACTAGCACAAAAATCGGTGTGAATTAGGAACTCAAGAAGCCAGTTCTCCAGATTAGAACAGAACTTCAAGCAGAGAAAAAAAATTCAACATAAATCAATAAATAAAAGCTTACGGACCCATGCGTCATCCACCACCTCTATGTCTGCTTCCTCTCCATTGGCTAGCAGGGGCGGTGCTCCACGCCATTGCTTAGCTGTGCTCTCTCCCTCCAGGCGACCAGGCCTCAATCCCATCCAGATGCACGCAACACCCGTTCTGCCTTATCATCTTCTAGTTGACTAGCTGCAGTCCTCTTTCTCTCTTGGTCTCTCGCATGGCAAGTAGGGCAGCAGCGCTGACACCACCAAGCACGCCGAGCCAGTAGCTGCTAGTTGCTCCTTGCCCAAGCTCTCGCTGCAGGATGGAGCACTATGAGGACCTTAATCCTCTTGTCCAGTCTACTTCTGTTCTACTGCATTGATGGCCGAGATCCATGCTCTTCTTGTGCAAGTCTGACCTCGGCGCTGTGCTCCTCGTCTTCACCCAGTCTTGCTGCTATGGTGAACCCCTGCACTGGTTGTCTTTGCCTCTAGTTCCGGTTGTAGCTCGAGCTAAAGGACTATTGAGCCACACCATGAGCCATCCATTATTTGCCTTGTGCATGTCTTCTCTGTTTAGTGCTGAAGCTAATTTCTATTGGGATGACCTTTCCCCACAGCAGTTGCCGGCTTCCTCGTCTCCCTCATCACACAGCTGTAGCCGTCGCAGTCATGGAGCCGATGCCGTTCGCCCCGAACTGGGATCCCCTTGCCATCCTGCAGGCTGGTGAGCACCTCTAGGTCCTAAGCATGCTCGTGGCCATTGTCTTGATCTCCTGCTCGCATGACCCTGGTGTCGCTGCTGCCGTGACCACCTTGCCGAACTCCATGACTGTTTCGTGAACCAGGAACAGAAAAGCTAGATAGCTAGCTTTGTTTGTTAGAACTTGTTCATCTCTGAACTGTACAAATTCATCCAATGGTAATTATAGCTCCAATCAAGATGAAACAAATTTTACTAACTCCATCTCATGATAAAGTTTTGATTAAAATATCAGCTGTCCTGAAATAATCCTTGAAAGTTGTTTATTTTCCGAATTATGTTGAAACATAATTAATACGTAATTAAATAAATATAGGTAACAGATAACTCTTTGAAACTTGGCACATGTTTATCTTTTATCATAACTAATCATCCTGCAAAGTGACACATTTTAGTTTTTGGTATATTTATCGCAATTAATTATTTAGCCTTTGCACTAATTTAATTATTTAAAATAATTGGCCAAGAGCCATTTGTCCATTTCCTGTGTTAAAGAAATTCCAGAAATTGCCTTCTGTCTTGTAAAATCCACAGACAATCAAATATTGGGAGTTTTGGGACAAACCAAATTATCCTGGACTCCTCTGACATTGTACTATTTTCATAAAATTCTAAAACAGCATGCATGTGTATATGCTTATCAGAACTAAAATAAATAAAAAAAAAAGCAAATAAAATCATTTTGGGACCTCTCTAATTGTATTGAACCTGAAACTTGGTGTGTACGTTCCTGCTACCACCTCTAATCAACCTGTGGAATGGAACATGACAGTTCCTAACATTTTTATCAGAATTAGTTAGTTAGCTTTTAAACTAAATTAATTATTTAAAATAATTTCCTTTGTGCATGTCAATACCACTTGGCCCATAAATCCCTCGTAGTATGATCTACTTACAGTAAATTGCTCATATGCATTTATATTACAGAACCATGCGAAATTAATTATTTTGTCTCTTAGGTTTGATATTACACTTAACTTTATAGTCATTCACTTAGCCCCATTTTCACATGCATGAATTTTATTTCTAGCAATACCTCCTGCGCATTGGAGTATTAGTTAGCTACACTTATCCATTGGCCTAGTTTCATATGCACTTGCATTAATCGAATCAACAAATGCGTATTTTGTTTGACTACACAACGGTTAATAAAATGAAGTTAATAAAGCAACTACGCATATACTGTATCACTAATATACAAACTAAACCTCCTCTTTTATACATCTTAAGAATACACTTGCTATTCATAAAGTGTCTTGCATCATCTCTTATGTATGATATCATCATTTGCATCACGTAGATCCTGAGGTGAAGAACGTTGATTTTGAGGGCGTGCAGGAGCCAGAAGGTGACAGTGACCTTGGTAACCATGAGCAAGGTTAAAGCAAGCCCCGGTGCATCCCATCAAGTTTTACCACTTTTATTTTATCACTAGATAGTATGATGTAGGCTTGACTGTGCATTAAGTTTATTGGAGTTGTTTGAAAAGCTAGAATTACAGTAGGCTCCCTTTATACGATGATAGCCTCAGGATGGTAGTAGCTCTATTTAACTTAGGATAAAAATTCATCGAGTGGTATGGAGACCACTCGTAGATCAGGAAATATTATCACTTGGGAAATATATGAGATGAAGGAAATTTGGAATGGTATAACAAATGAAGACCGTACGGGGCAACTAGATGGAAAGAGAAGGACGTCTTGTCTTCAAGGAGGTAGTCCCATCCGAGTCACTTAAGGCCCTGTCACGTGTCCGCTACTATGGGGTCAAGTTTGAACGTACTGTTTGCATGCTGGAGTTATGGGCCCAGTAAACTGATGTAGCTACGACTACTGTCTGGTTGGAAGGTACCCTGCTCCTTGAGGTGCAACTGGGGCTGAGAGGAGGGAGCAATCCACCCATGGATGGCGGTACGGGACGCATCATGTTGGGGGACCCTTCTCGAGGGAGTCAGGCATGGAAGACCTTGGGTTATCATATGCGAAACGTTGCTCCATGCCGCTTCCATAAAGCACATATGGGTCGTGCAAGCAAGTTTCTCCTGCATGATGTAAATCGAGTACCACTTGATCACTGCTCCGAAACGTATTTGGAAGCTATTAATCTGATGAATGGGTTCAAAATTGTTGTTTGGAATTATTAATATTTATACTGCAACCATGATTGTTGTAGCTATAGTGCAAATTAAATTTATTATTCTGTGTGACAACATAACTTGATGGTAAAACTTGAAAAATAAGGATTTACTCTTTGGCTGGCTTTTTGGTAATATAAACCCTACCCTTAGCCTATGCATGTCTAGGAGTCGGCTATAGTTGGCCATTTTTACGAGTAAATCTTGCTGAGTATTAGTTGTTCAGGGCATAGCTCTATGTGGTTTTCAGATGATCAGGGTGAAGATTGCCGCTGTGGTGGAAGGTTCCACTTGGAAGGCCAGCGTCTTGACTGTTGGAACATCGAGTGGGAGCGATGCACCGATAATGAGAAAGAGTAGTCTGTTCATTGCTGGTACAGTGTTTTGGGTAGAACACTATCATGACCGGATGTCCTATATATATCATCGTGAGAGGATGATTGTATCTTAAGTATCTCGTTGAACAATGTTATTTACTGTTGAACCAATTGGCTTCCGCACTTTTAAAACTCTGGGTTGTAATTTAAATTTGAATTTATGTAAACCTATGTACTCTACCTATGTTCTTGTTGCAACTACATTATTTTTGTCATGTGTTGTACTATTGGGCGTCATAACGCGTATCTCCACCCGAGAAAGATCCTAGAACAGAATCGTCTCCATGGTAAGACGGTTCTGTTACACCTGCAGCCCCTAGTAGAACCCAAGTTCTGATCCAACAAAAAAAAACCCTTCTTGAAGACGCATCTAGAATCCCCTAGTGGGTTTTGGTGAATGATGACTAAAGAAGTGCACTAACATGTGTTTGAATAAGATGTGCAGATTATCAAAAGAATATTCATGACCCACATTATGAGATTGTTCACCCCTCAAACAATGAAGAAAAGAAAATGGACTAAAAAGGATTTTAGAAGAATAGTTTTTATTTATTTTATTGAGTCATAGGAATACCGAACTATTAAGAGGGGTAAACAATCTTGCTACTAGGGAATTATTGTACTCAAGCAAAACCAATGCTTTAAGAATAAACTTAGCCACAAAAAAAAACCAACAGAGCCAACTCTTCTGAGCCAAACAGAGAGTGACAGAAGTTTCGTCGGCCTTTGATAGAAGTTCCATCACTAGAAATCCAAGTGACTTTGCAATCCGAGAGTTACGGAAATTCTGCCATGCCCATCACAGAAATTCCATCGTGCCTTGTCACAGTGAGACTACAACCCGCGCAATGACTCTTCTTGAAATCACGGAAGTTTCGTGGCCTATCATGGAAGTTTCGTTATTGTCAGGATACACTCCACGGCTAGTTTTTGGAGCTCTTCTATATATATACCTTTCCATTTGCCCATGGGAAAGGTTGGACATTCAAGCATTTCATTCTACCTTCAGCTTTAGCTCCCCTGTCTCATTCTTGCACTTGTTCTTGAGATCCACATCACTTGTGAGAGAGATCCAACTAAGAAAAGCTTCAATCCATCCACTCAAAAGCTTGAGCATACTTTTTCCCTCTCCATACAACATTTGCATTACTTGTTACTCTTGGAGACTTGGTCTCCTAGACAGCTAGTCATCGCCCTTGAGATCCCAAGCATTGTGGTGAGATGGGGACATTTGTAAAGGATTGATTGACCTCAGGAGGAAGTGAAACAAGTGAAGAAAAGAATCCAAGCTTGATCTTGTTGATTGCTTGGCGAGGACAAGGGTTGAGAGAGACCCGACTACTTAGTGTGGCCCCTCAACGAGGAAGTAGGAGATACTTAGTGTGGCTGCCGAACCTCGGTAAAATTCTTTGTGTATCTCTCATTATTTTTGCACTTGTTTTCATTATTGAGCTTGGTTGCTTTTTAGTATCTTTTATGCTCGATCTTCTTGTGTGCCATATTAGTTACTAACTCCTACAGGATTTGAGAGCTATATCATGCTAGCAACCGCTCTAGTCAAGTAGATTCCTTGTCCCCTTTTTGTTACCGCATTTCAATTAGTTATCAACTTTAAAACAAAGAACTTCTGTCAGTTGACAGAAGTTCTGTTGTTGTATGTTTGATTCTGTTTTTGGTGTTGGTTTTAGGTTAAATTTTTAGATTGCCTATTCACCCCCCCCCCCTCTAGGTAACTTAGAGTAAGGATTTTCTATAAGGCTTAATTGCTTGAAGATTAAAAGATGATGAAACTAGAACAAGGTAATAATCCTTAGGATCTTGCTTCCGGAAGTGGTGGATTGCATAGTGCCATAACATTCAATTATGGAGATCTGGCAAATATTCATGGAAATGGCAGTGGAAAATTGCCATACTTTGAAGGCAAAGACTTCAGTTGGTACAAGCATAGAATGAAGATGTATTTGATGTCAATTGGTACACCAATTTGGGACATAGTTGAGAAAGGATACAGTTTGGAAAACGGCAACAATCCCACAACCATGGATCAACTCAACATACATCGCAATGCCCAAGCGGTGTCCGCAATTCTCTCATTCTTGAATCCCAAGGAGTACTTAAGAGTCACCAGATTAGAGAATGCCCGTAAAATATGGAAGAAGCTAATTAGTGCTCATGAAGGTGTGGATGTCATAAAGAAATCAAGACTACAAGTGCTCAAGAATCAATTCAACTGCTTTGTGATGAATAAAGGAGAAGTACCTGAACGAACACATGATAGGCTCATGGAGATCATCAATGAAAGAAGATCTTATGGAGACAATATTCAAGATGAAGAAGTCAATTACAAGCTTCTCATGTCTCTTAAAATTTGGAACCCAACCTTATGCACCATCATTGAAGAAAAGAATGGCTTTGAGAACTTCTCAACCGATGAAGTTATTTAAAGAATTCTTGCTCATAAGAATCATGATGATGAGGGCAAGAGAGTAAATGTACTCATTGGTGATGAAGGTTCAAGCAAGAAGGATATTGCACTCGAAGCCAACAAGACTGAGGAAGGCAGTGATAATGAAGATGATGATGAGGAGGATGATGAAGATGAAAATGATGAGTTTGCCTTGTTTGTACAGAAATTTGGCAAATACATGATCAAGAATGGCTCCACTAAGAAAATCTTTGACAAAGCAAAAGCTAGAAGAACAAAGAGAAGATGCTACGAATGTCATGACCAAGGTCATCTCATAACCGATTATCCATGGCTAAATGGTAAGGGTGAAAAGAAGTAAAAATACATCAAAAAGAACAACCAAATGAAAAGACATACAAGGGTCAAGCTCACATTGGCCAAGAATACATACCAAATGATGAAGTAGAAGATGATGAGGAAGGCATTGCCCACCTGTAATATCCCTGTTATTTATAAGCCATTAGATTCATATCGAGAAAGACTACGAGGTTGATCAAAATTTGACATTTTGAACTATTAGTCGGATGGATGATCAAAAATCATAGATGCGTAGATCTAATAGAAACAATTCTGTTTGACTAGTTATATGTGTAATTTGGACATCAGATGAGACCATAGCAATGTGAAATTGTTTGAGCCATTGGTTTTGACCTAGAATAATATAGAGGAATGAACTGATGCCCTGTTCATTTCCTGAGTCTTTTACCTCTATGCCATTAAAAAAGTAGTCACTTACCTGTATGCCATAAAAAAGTTTGGAGACACCTCTATGCCATGAGCCTAAAGTTCGTTTACCTTTGTGCCATTCCGTCCATTTTCTCTTCTAACGGTGTTAAACAAACTTGGGAAAAATACCATTTTACCCCTATGGGTCCCACACTCTCTTCTTCCTCCTCCCCTTCTTCTTTCCAACTTTGGCCAACTCACGTGCACTGCGGAGCTCACACGCGCCAGCGGAGCTCGCACCGAGAGAGGCCGTGAACGACCTTGGCGCAGGGCCGCCGAGGCCGAAAGTAAAAGACTCCACCGAGGCCATCAGCCACGTCGTCTCTGGCGACGTCCTCGTCGATGCGCTAACCGACCTTTGCCAAGCGCTTGACCTGCCGCCGCTCTCCGCCTACACTGCCGAAGGCTTCGCCTTCTTCTTCTACGACCTCCTCTCGCGGTCCACGCGCAGGGCTAGTTCATTGAGGTCTTCCCCTCCCTCGCCCGCCTCCTCCTTCGTCTCCTCACGCTGCTCGAGGACCACTACACCAAGGCAGCCGACAGCAAGTCGGGGCTCCGGATACCGGGGTCTCAGGAGCTCGTGGTCGGGCAACGATGCAGTCGTGGCCCAAGCTGGCGGAGGCGCGGTGCGGAGCTCACGGCCGTGGCCCATGCCGGCGGCAGCGCGCGCGGCGGAGCTCGCGCCAGCGGCGCTCCTAGCTGCTGCCGTCGCTAGGGCAATGGGAAAGGAGGAAATGAGAAGTTGGGAGGAGGAAGAAGATGATGACAAGTGGGTCCCATGTGTTAGTCAAATGGGAGATGTAATTGACTCAAGAGAAAAATAGTCATTTTCATACGTGGGTCTCACATGTCAGAGCCATAAAACTGTTAAAGTCTAACAGAAGGTGGACGAAATGGCTCATAGGTAAACGAAATTTAGGCTCATGGCATAGAGGTGTCTCCAAATTTTTTTATGGCACACAGGTAAGTGACAACTTTCATAATGGCATGGGGGTAAAAGACTCTCATTTCCTCCTTCATGCCGCCACCTCCTCATGCTCCTATCCCTTCCTTCACCTACATGGTGCCGCCCACTGCAGCGCCGACATCCTGCCTCCATTGTGCCTCCCAACGCAGCGCCGACGTCCTGCCCCAGATCCGTTGTCTCTGGTCCGAGCTGCACCTCGTGCTCTTGCTGCAGTCAATCAAACTTTTGTTCTGTTCAAATTTCCAGTTCGATCCTTGGAGGTAGGGCCCTTGCTTGGGTGCCTGGATTTTTTGGTCAAGGCTGTTCTTTCTTCCAGTGGTGCTGACCTGCCTGGTTGCTTGCTTGGTGCTGTTCGTGAGGCGAAGAACAGGAGGGAGATCAAAGGGCAAACAGGAGAGATAATAGGAAGGAGCAAAAAAGGAAAAACCAGGAGGTATTTTGGAATTTTATCCAAATTCGTCTGAGATTGATGATGTCTACAACATGAGGTAACTTCTACTCAGTTCGAATAACTCGTAAGTTGAGTTGGGAGGGTCGGATCATTGTCATGCTTGTGTTTAGGAATCAAATTCTGGCATAGTGAGGTTGTTTCGAAATCTGGTGATAACTGAAGAAGAACTAGACTATATGGTAGTTACAAAAGTTATAGATATATTTTTTATCTTCCAAATGGACTTGGTCTTACTCAATTTCGATGAGTGGTTAGGGAGACATCATTGAAATAATGTTGTTCTCTCAGGATTTCTAGTATGTGTAATAATCTGTTTATTCAGTTTTGACTAATTTGTAAAATGTATTAGCAAATAGTGTTGTTACAATAATAGTAGGAAATTTCTGGTAGATGCCCAAGATGTATTTATTTTCATTGGTTGGTGAAGTAAATCAAAAGTTATGACTGGAACAGCGAGCGGACCTGAGTTTTAGTAAATTCTGAGAAAAGCGTGTAGGTTGGGCTTTTAGCGCCTTCAAATAATATTTAGTAGCTTCGATTTCACATGGTTGGTGAGTGCCGGTGTTAAAGATGTGTCATCAATTCCTCATCAAGGTTAAGGCAAGTGCAATGATGAACTTTCTGTGATGTGAAAATATGTATTGCTTCTTGGTACTCACTTTGGTGATGATGTTCATTTGATAATTCTATTTCACAAGATGGTTGTTTCAACTTTCATGTTAATGTTTCTTGTTCTTGTCGAATATTCGAGTTTCATATGGTTTCTCTCATATTTTGGTGTTGTATGTTTTTAATAAACACCGGTTGTGGTTTCTTTTATATGCTCAATTGTCGGGTGTTTTCATAAACTCCGGTTGTGCAATTTGGTTCTTATGTTCAAGTTTTTATGAATAAGTGCTAGCCCCACTTATTCAGCTTTACAGATAAATGCAAAAGAAGTTTCAGGTGACGTCCGTTTAAGACGGAAACTACTGTTTCATTATTGTATATTCAAGGATATGTTTCATTGATTCTTGGTTTCAGTTGTTCTGGTGTTTCAGTTGTTCTTCTGTTTCTCAATTGTATCTGCTGAGTGTTTTTTACTCACTCTTGTTTTTATTTGGTTTTAGGGCATGCATGGGAGGGGAGTAACTACTTTGTCGAGCACACACACCCACACACATTTTTTTACCATTAGTCAATAATTTTGATCCTTAGACTTGAATAATCATTTGGCCTTTGAAGTGTTATGTGATTAAAGTTTATTTTGTTGATTATGGTCCCTTGATGGTAATAGATACCTATCCGTATCTATTGTATGTTTGTTATTATTACTTCTCTTCCCACATATGGTCACAATTACGGGGGAGACTTTATTAAAATTTCTAATATTTTTATACTTAGTGTAATTATAGTTACTTTGTAGTAACATCTAGGGGGTGATACCTGGGGTGTTACAGTTGGTATTAGAGCCAGGTTGTGCTCTTGCCATATCTCTACTATAAAGGCTAAACTTCGTGTCTCATACTCCTAACCTGAGCAAATACCCAACCCCGATCTATTAGTCACTGATCAAAACTCAACTGCGGGCCCATATTTGATCTCCTCCCTGCTCAATCCCCATGTCCCCATTTGAATTTTGGGCCCGGCTCCAAAATATTACACATCTTACGCTCGTTTCTACGGTGTGTCGTCCGATTTTATGTAACTATTTCCACCCACGAATTTCCCTACCCGCCCACAGACATAGTTTCTGCGTTTTCCTTTTTATCGCGTGTGATTGAAGGCGTGCCTCTTCCAATCCGTCGCTCTTCGATCCAGATCCATGTCCTCCCAGCCATCGGACCTACTCTTCTTCTCCGCTTCGGCATTAGGCGTCGACGCAGCGCCAATTGCAACTCCGCAAGGCGCGGCCGTGCCACGCCGTAGAGAAGTTGCTGACAACAAAGGCATCAGGGTGGAGGAGTGCCAAGGTGGGGGATTGGTGGTGGAGCACCAGCAAGTGCGACAGCCGACGCGGAGGGCCACAGGTGTGGTGATGCCCAGGATCAGCTCCGTCGGAAAGTACGGTGGCAACGGTGGAGCGCTTCTCCGAACCCATTGCCCTGGTTCGGGACAAGTCCGGAGGCGGCCTCGCTCAGAGGTCCTTTGCAGTGCGACCTTACGGTCCCTCTTCCTCTACCTCTCCCTTAGCTCGTTGTCTCCAACAGGCGTGAGGCATGGCCGCATGACGAGCTGCAAATGTGCTTAGGCCGCATGGATTCTTGAGATACAAGATGCGGGGGCCGACAGCAGCACCAGGCTGCGCGAGGGTGAAGGCGCGGGTGGTGGCGGCTAGTCCGATGTCAAACGATTGCTAGGCTCCTCCCCGCTGCCCCACAAATATAGCATGGGATGCCACGCTGGCCCCCCTCCACCAGCAAGCCCCATCCTGTAGGCCGTGATGAGCGACGCTATGGTTATGGCCCGTGGGATTACCAATCGCCGCCTCCTGTAGACTTGCTCGCCAGTGGACTGTTGGCCGGACGAAGGCGTCTCTAAAGGAATCATCAGCTCGTGATCTCCAATGACCTCCTGATCTTGCTCCGGTTCATTCCTCTCTTGGTAAGGAACCTCAGATTCCAAGTCTTGCCCCTTCCTCCCCTCACACTAACAGTCCGTGCATAAAAAGATGATATAGTGTCAAAAAGTTTAGTAATCACTATAAAAGAGATCATCAGTGAAATGTATACTCGCTAGAAGCAGATTAAGTGTACGGATATGGTCTTCACCGATAGCCCTGTTTCTGTCAAATCTATTTTTTGCTTATTCCTGCATTTTTGTATTGGTACTTGATGCTACTTGGTATATACTTGCGGAACAAATGAAGCCACTTGAGTAACAGCTAATGATTCTTTGTGCTATAAGGTATTCGATAATTGCCACTGGATTATTTCTCTACTATAAAGGCTAAACTTCGTGTCTAATACTCCTAACCTAAGCAAATACCCAACCTCGATCTATTAGTCACCGATCAAAACTGAATTGTGGGCCCATATTTGATCTCCTCCCTGCTTAATCCCCACGTCCCCGTCTCAATTTTAGGCCCGGCTCCGAAATATTACACATCTTACGCTCGTTTCTACCTTGTGTCGTCCGATTTTATGTAACTATTTCCACCCACGAATTTCCCTACCCGCCCACAAACATCGTTCGTGTGTTTTCAGTTTTTTTGCGCGTGATTGAAGGCTTGCCTGTTCCAATCCATTGCTCTTTGATCCAGATCCATGTCCTCCCAGTCGCCGGACCGTCTCTTCTTCTCCGCTCCGGCATTTGCCGTCGACCCAATGCCAAATGCAACTCCGCAAGGCTTGGCCACGCCACGCCGTAGAGAAGTTGACGACAACAAAGGCCTCAGGGTGGAGGAGCGCCAGGGTGGGGGATTGGTAGTAGAGCACAAGCAAGTGCGACAGCCGACGCGGAGGGCCACAGGTGTGGTGATGCCCAGGAGCAGCTCCGTCGAAAAGTACGGTGGCGACGGTGGAGCGCTTCTCCGAACCCATCACCCTAGTTCGGGACAAGTCCGGAGGCGGCCTCGCTCAGAGGTCCTTTGCAGTGCGACCTTACGGTCCCTCTTCCTCTACCTCTCCCTTAGCTCGTTGTCTCCAACAGGCGTGAGGCATGGCAGCATGACGAGCTGCAAATGTGCTTAGGCCGCATGGATTCTTGAGATACAAGATGCGGGGGCCGACAGCAGCACCAGGCTGCGCGAGGGTGTAGGCGCGGGTGGTGGTGGCCAGTCCGATGTCAAGCGATTGCTAGGCTCCTCCCCGCTGCCCCACAAATATAGCATGGGATGCCATGCTGGCCCCCCCTCCAACAGCAAGCCCCATCCTGTAGGCCGTGATGAGCGACGCTATGGTTACGGCCCGTGGGATTACCAATTGCCGCCTCCTGTAGACTTGCTCGCCGGTGGACTGTTGGCCGGACGAAGGCGTCTCTAAAGGAATCATCAGCTCGTGGTCTCCAATGACCTCCTGATCTTGGTCCGGTTCATTCCTCTCTTGGTAAGGAACCTCAGATTCGAAGTCTTGCCCCTATCTCTTCTCACACTAACAGTCCGTGCATAAAAAGATGATATAGTGTCAAAAAGTTTAGTAATCACTATAAAAGAGATCATCAGTGAAATGTATACTCGCTAGCAGCAGATTAAGTGTAAGGATATGGTCTTCACCGATAGCCCTGTTTCTGTCAAATCTATTTTTTGTTTATTCCTGCATTTTAGTATTGGCACTTGATGCTACTTGGTATATACTTGCGGAACAAATGAAGCCACTTGAGTAACAGCTAATGATTCTTTGTGCTATAAGGTATTCGATAATTGCCACTGGATTATTTCTCTACTATAAAGGCTAAACTTCGTGTCTAATACTCCTAACCTGAGCAAATACCCAACCTTGATCTTTTAGTCACCGATCAAAACTGAATTGTGGGCCCATATTTGATCTCCTCCCTGCTTAATCCCCACGTCCCCGTCTCAATTTTGGGCCCGACTCCAAAATATTACACATCTTATGCTCGTTTCTACCGTGTGTCGTCCGATTTTATGTAACTTTTTCCACCCACGAATTTCCTTACCCGCCCACAAACATCATTCATGTGTTTTCCCTTTTATCACGCATGATTAAAGGCTTGCCTCTTCCAATCCGTTGCTCTTTGATCCAGATCCATGTCCTCCTAGCCGCCGGACCTTCTCTTCTTCTTCGCTCAGGCATTTGCCGTCGACCCAGTGCCAAATGCTACTCCGCAAGGCTCGGCCACGCCACGCCGTAGAGAAGTTGACACAACAAAGGCGTCAGGGTGGAGCAGCGCCAGGGTGGGGGATTGGCAGTAGAGCACAAGCAAGTTCGACAGCCGACGCGGAGGGCCACAGGTGTGGTGATGCCCAGGAGCAGCTCCGTCGGAAAGTACGGTGGCGACGGTGGAGCGCTTCTCCGAACCCATCACCCGAGTTCGGGACAAGTCCGGAGGCGGCCTCGCTCAGAGGTCCTTTGCAGTGCGACCTTACGGTCCCTCTTCCTCTACCTCTCCCTCAGCTTGTTGTCTCCACAGGTGTGAGGCATGGCAGCACGACGAGCTGCGAATGTGCTTAGGCCACATGGATTCTTGAGATACAAGATGCAGGGGCCGACAGCGGCACCAGGCTGCGCAGGGGTGTAGGCGTGGATGGTGGCAGCCAGTCCGATGTCAAGCGATTGCTAGGCTCCTCCCCACTGCCCTCTAAATGGAGCATGGGATGCCACGCTAGCCTCCCTCCACCGGCAAGCCCCATCCCGTAGGCCATGATGAGCGACACTATGGTTACGGACCGCGAGATTACCAATTGCCACCTCCTGTAGACTTGCTCGCAGGCGGACCATTGGCCGGACGAAGGCGTCCCTAAAGGAATCATCAGCTCGTGGTCTCCAATGACCTTCTGATCTTGCTCCGGTTCATTCCTCTCTTGGTAAGGAACCTCGGATTCAAAATCTTGCCCCTTCCTCCCTTCACACTAATAATCACTATAAAAGAAATCATCAGTGAAATGTATACTCGCCAGAAGCAGGATTAAGTGTACAGATATGGTCTTCACCGATAGCCCTATTTCTGTCAAATGTATTTTTTTCTTATTCGTGCATTTTTGTATTGGTACTTGATGCTACTTGGTATATACTTGCGGAACAAATGAAGCCACTTGAGTAACAGCTAATAATTCTTTGTGCTATAAGGCATTCGATAATTGCCACTGGATTATTTGGTTTGTTTCCTTCATGTCTTAACTTTGAATTATTTGTTTCATACAATCACTTGATTTTTTCTTAGCTATTGTATGAGGGCGACATTTGCCCAGTGAAAATGTTCTAACATTAGGCATATCTAACTCAATATAGCGGGCATACCTTACCGGACCTATTGTGTAAAATACCAGGATCACAGTTTTAAGTTCCCATTCTTGAAATTTTGCTTCTATCTTGCTTCCAGGGTGACTCATATTCCTGGGATTTTGTTCTTTAACGTGGATGGAATATCCAACAAGACACCCAGTATAAGTCAGATTTATTTCTTATACAATTTATTGTCAGTCAGTATAAATTCATGTGTAATCTGTTCACTTTCTATGTTTTACAGATATCTCACTATTTTTATCATTGATTCTCCTTGTGTATTGATATCTTTTTAGCCCATAGATGAAATTTGCATTGGCTAAGCACAATTTCTACCACAAAGTATTGGAACAACCGAATCATATAAGAACTCCACTGAATGAATTTAGAACATTGTCATAGTCATCTACAGACCACACGCTTACACATTAGCTGCAAGCAGGCGATATGGTAGCCAACATCTGAAAGTCAGGATTATATACAAAAACATTGTTGTTTGGCTGCTGCGGTTGCTGTAATTTATTAGCAGAGCTTAATACCGCTCATGGTGTGCTGGTCCCGTGGTGCCCATACTAGATTCTCTTTTATGTTGATATTTTTTGGTCTTTCATGAAGTATGATTGATGAGCTAATTGTCAATGCTTCCACCACAGGTACATTGTGCCATGCAGGGCTTCAGCACCTGAATGTAACTGCAGAGATGTTGAAACAAAACTTGGTAAATCAGGTCGAGGTAGAGAAAGACCTACAACAAGAACACCCACAAGATGAACTTCAACAGGCAGAAGCATATAGCTTGCAGTTAACTGAAAAAGTAGTAGGATGTTCTGCTCGACAGAGTTTTGAAGGTTCCGTTTAAGGTCTGGACGATGTTAGGCACTTGCTTCTTCGACCGAATGCGAAGAAAATTGTTGATCAAGCATCGTCTGGGGCATAGGATACAGGGAAATCACCATCTATACCATTTCATTTGCCCATTTCAGTGCCGCAGACCGGTCTTGACAGAGACAAAGATATGCAGCATATTGGCAAAACTTAAGGTGGTTTCTACACCTATTAGCGTACTAATTTATCTGAACATATATTTGGCCACAAATGATAGGTACTAATTTATCTGAATATATATTTGGTCACAAATGTCAATTATCTGTCATCTTAGAATACATATGGTTAAAGAAATACTACTGCATAGCAGATTTTAGTTGTCTATCAATATGGAGTATACACAAGTACAACCGTGCATATTCGTAGTACTGAGGATAGCATGTGTGTGCTGCACGTATAAAGTACTAGGTGGTATTTATTTCTATGTAATCTAAAAAAAGGTACTCCCTCCATACTCAGATTAGAGGGCATTTAGGACATGATTTACAATACCAAGGAGCAATTAAATTAGGTCTAATCTTCTATACATGCCCCTATTAAACAGAGTACGAAGCCTCTTCATAATAACTCCCTCTCCCCTCCGGACTGGCTAGCGCACCCGATTCCCAGGCATCAGCCTATCAGGTCGCGGGTTCGATTACAGCGCCCGTGCTGTTTTGAGTTTTTTGTGGCGTGCAGCATTTTAGTGCGAGGTAGAGTAGGCAGTGTCACGGGAGGACGTCCAGCTTTGTGAAATTGCTCCGTTTCACAGGACGCCCTTTAATATGAGTCTGGAGGGAGTACTAGGTGATGTTTATTTCTGGCAGAGTTAATAGTACTTGCAACATCTGAGTTTAATGGTGGCATTTCTGTAGGTTCACACTGGATAGCACAATCTGAACGTTATGTTCCACCTCAAGACATAAATGTGTATGGCAAAGTCATGCCATTTCATTATCTAGAGTAGTATGACTTTGCCAACCTGAAGAGTGTTGTTCCATAGGGAGTAGACTTGCACTGCCTTGCAAAACTAAAACTAATAACGGTGTGTGTTTTACTGTTTACAAATTTCATTTTTTCTTTTCTTATATTAACAAACTTTTGGATAAAAATGTAGTCATATCTGATGAAGTGTAAACTTTTGCACAGAAAATTTGATTTTGGAGAAAAATATTTTTTATCAGTCTCTTGTTGCAACTTTTTTTTTATTAATTTGGTTACTAAGGTAAGTGCCATGCTTCTATATGGTTCAACCTACAATCTTTTCTGATTGGATTCTAAGCATAAGATATGATCCCCTTGACTGCACTGATACATGCAGTGCAACTGATGAATTTGCTAAATATATTGATCTTAAAAATTGTAAATTAAAGGAATGAGGCAGCTACAGCATCCTTGAACCTTAATCTGATTTTCCCAATGACAAAGATGAACCTCAAACATTAGAGCATTTGGACGTGGCCTTCTGTTGTTTAAGTCTGTAAAATGTTAATTCATCAATGATTGATGGGGCGAAGCTTGACCAACTCTTTAGAATGGAAGAAGTGATTCATCATTATACACAATTATAAGAAATTTTGCAGTATGCCTATAAACTCCTTGTCTGATTACTATATGTCCATGTTGGTATAAAATGTGCTTGTTCACAGCATGTACAGTGTAGCCGGAGGGGAGAAAATAAGATTCTATATACAACTTTATTGAACTGCTTAGCATGAAATGGAGACTTCTTTGCATCTTGTATGTGATAAATATGTCATCTATGTGTTGATAGAAATAAAACATCTATAATTTGTGCCAAATAAGCGTTTAGATGTGCATCGTTTCCAAATATTTGCTGCAGGTCTGTGCTAATAACAAGGTCTATGTGATACATTGTGTTTCAGTGTATTCTTTAAAGAAAATAATTATCAAGCCTTATTATGGTTGTCCTTGTTGCTCAATGAATCAGATGGCAGTCTATGGATGTTCGAGGAGCTTTCACTCTCGATACTTAGAAAGAAGGCAGGCAAGAAGGGGATCTTGAAGCACTAAAGGCATGAATTCGATGCAAAGCTATGTCAACATGGCTTCCTCGATGTATAAGAGGCATTACTGATGTAGAGGTGGACAATTTGATAACTACATTTAGTGGAAGATGGGCCAATTTCACTCCTGAGTGTTGGAAGAGGTTTAGATAATTATTCTATGGCTGAATATGAGAAAAGGTTACAAGGAGCAATTCTTTTAGGGAAGAGCTTTAATCAATTCTTTATGCCAACAGTACTGTCAGTTGCTCCTATTGTTATTTTGAGCTAAATTATAGAAAAAAGAAGACCTATATTATGAAACCAACTACGAGAAAGAAAGTTTAGATGATTTGATCTGCATTTTTAGCAAAGTATTGTTAGCATATGTTGTGAGATGAATAATCATGTGTAGCCAAACTACATGGCACTATATTGTCTTAGTTTTTATGTGCATGTAACTAAGTATTATGAAATCTTAGTTTTCATGTGCATGTAACTAAGTATTATGAAATCATAGTTTTCATGTGCATGTAACTAAGTATTATGAAATGATCACTTGTGTTGCGAGTAACGTTTATGTTATCTGAAGTTTAAATCAATTTACTATTTATTATATTTTATATAATATTCATAATACGATGATAGCACACACGTGCAAAAAACTAGTAGAGCTTAATAGATAAATAATTATAAAACTTAATCTAGGCCAGTAATTAAACTTGATACACTCGAGCACAATAGGATGGGTTGCATGGGCACACTTTGCCTTTTTGTTTCTGCTCTCTGTTTTCCTATGTGTGCTTGTTAGTCATACCCTTGTTGATGTTTAAAATTAGCAAAATTATGTTACCAAAGAGGAAGACACATATTTAGGCTTGTGCGAGAGGTTTCGATAGAGGTAGAGGTCATGGGAGTGGTCACTGTAGCGCTGATACTAAGAATGAGGTTGATCATGCAAAGTGGGCCATGGGACTCAAGTGGTTGAAGGAGAGGATGGAAAATCGATGTTATTGGAGCTGTAGCTGCCTGTTATTCAGACGATGGCATTTCTTAGATGATTATTTGCGCACTTGGATAGATTTATTACTCCAAGGACACCAAAGATTTTTTTTTTTGCTTATTGGATGCGCAAGACCATGAAATTTATGACTGCAAGTAGGACAAATGGAGAAGAGATGGTCTTGTTCATTCATTAGAATTTTACGGTTCCTGCTGGTATTATACATGGTAGAGGTTTCACGTGACGTGTGTGCGTCCTATTCTAGGAAAGGGTTTGATTTTTTCCATGTATACGAAGTCTTATTGCCTAGAGAGAGTAGTTTTCTATATCATGTCACACTTGTTGTTTGCAAGTGAAATCCAAATTTTACTATCATCAAGTGGGAATGTTTAAATGCTGGTATCAATCTTTTTAGGCAGTTTAGAGTTTCAATTCTTATATTCCTTGTTCCTCGCGACATAGTTCTGATGATGCCTGGTCCTCTTCCTGTGTGTCAATAGTTTCCATGTCAATTTTTGTTCTCCTTCACGAAGCTACCTATACTATCCATTCTGCTTCAGCTATGCAGCCCTGTTTTCACATCTTCAGCCAGCCCTGTTTAGATGCTGGTATCAATCTTTGTAGCCAGTTTAGAGTTTCAATTCTTATATTCCTTGTTCCTCGCGACATAGTTCTGATGATGCCTGGTCCTCTTCCTGTGTGTCAATAGTTTCCATGTCAATTTTTGTTCTCCTTCACGAAGCTACCTATACTATCCATTCTGCTTCAGCTATGCAGCCCTGTTTTCACATCTTCAGCCAGCCCTGTTTAGATGCTGGTATCAATCTTTGTAGCCAGTTTAGAGTTTCAATTCTTATATTCATTGTTCCTCGCGACATAGTTCTGATGATGCCTGGTCCTCTTCCTGTGTGTCAATAGTTTCCATGTCAATTTTTGTTCTCCTTCACGAAGCTACCTATACTATCCATTCTGCTTCAGCTATGCAGCCCTGTTTTCACATCTTCAGCCATTCCCCTTAGTATGTTGTCATATGCTCCACTTTCTTTGCGCTTACAAAAGCTTACCCTTTTCCTGTAGCTTCTTCTATAAATCACCTAGATGTAGGTTCAGGTACCTCTTATTATTAACTCACACAATGTTCATGTCCTATTCGGTTCAGCTGCTGCTTTTGTGTTATTTTGCTTGAATTTGAAAGATGGGGAAAATATTCCAAGTGAATGATTTCTCAATAAATTCATGTTTAATTCTTCTGTAGGCTTGATTCCAAATTTGGTGGCGTCTCATCTTTTTTGGGTTTTATAGATGGTGGTCATTTTGTGAATAATCTAATAGTGGTTTCTTTCACTACTAAAATTTCGGCCTAATGCCACCTTTTTTTGTCGCAACAACGTGATTTTGTTGCAATACATAGGTTGTACCGCAACAGAGCTCGATTTTGGTTGTGGCAGGATGATATGTTGCCACCAATTGTGTAGTGTTGCAACTGAAATTTAGTATGATGCAATAAGTAACAGATATCACGACGGATATATTTGCGTTGTAAATAGACTGAAGTTCTTGCCACGGTTTTTGCCATGGATGCAATTGTTGTACCTATGGCAACCAATATATATCATTGTTATTACTACAATCGTGCATTGCAAAACAGTATATATTATAGTAACAGAAAAGTCAATTGTTGCTATAAAGGTCTTAGATATAGCAACACAAACAAAGGTTGTTGCATAGGAGTTTTAGTGATTTCAATGCAAACACGACTCGTTGCAAGCAATTTTGAATATAGCCACAAATAGAGGAATGGTTGCTATAAACAATATACTATTGTAACCATTTATGTCTTGGTTGCTATGTAGTCTTTGGCACCTCGGTTAGGCCAGTGCCTGGGCCCATTTTTTTTCTGATTTTGAAACTTTCATTAATATGGCCCAATTAAAACTTGCCCATAACTATTTTGTTTCAACTTGAAGGCTAGCCCGAACTATATTCGGTTTGGCTGAGT
The DNA here is from genome assembly GCA_030378355.1 of Eleusine indica. Lineage (NCBI taxonomy): Eukaryota > Viridiplantae > Streptophyta > Magnoliopsida > Poales > Poaceae > Eleusine > Eleusine indica. Next base: position 39,894,856 of record CM059501.1, on the reverse strand, counting down.
CCAACTTAGGGCGTGTTTGGCATGGTTTCACTCCATAGTGGAGCAGCTCCACTCCAAAACTCCAATGTAGAGCTGTTCCATTGTGGAATAAAGTCATGCCAAACACCCCAACTCCAAAAAAAAAAACAAAGTCAAAAACGTAAAACGACCAATACACCTCTCCCATCGTCCTCCTCTCCATTGGCCCGGTGGCCCCTTCCTCCCCATTTCCATCGACTGCGTTCTCTGCATCAGTATGGCATAAATCGGACCTTGGCGGCACAAATCAGAGCAAGGAGCGAGCTGGGCCAGCGCCGGCGATGGCGGAGCTACGTAGGGCGGCGCTAGCGACTGGGAGCAACCTAGGGCATGCGCGGACAATAGGGGCGCTAGCTAGGGTGGCTGGGAGGGGCGGGGCGGCAGTCCATCGTGGGAGGTGGCAGGAAGGAGGGGCGGGGTGGCGCTAATCGAAGCTCGCGCCGACGAGGAGCAAGCTGGGGCGGCGCGAGCTACCTGGGGTGGCGCGAGCGACGAGGAGCGACCTGGGGCGGCACGGATGACGGCGGGGAGGGGAGGGGCAGCGGTCCAGCACGGGGGGTTGCGGGGAGGAGGGGCGGGGTGGCGCTGATTGAAGCTCGCACCGACAGGGAGCGAGCTTGGGCGGCGGCGCAAGCGACGGGGAGCGACCTGGGGCGGCACGGATGACGGCGGGGAGGGGAGGCGCAGCGGTCCAGCACGGGGGATGCGGGGTGGAGGGGCGGGATGGCACTGATTGAAGCTCGTGCCGGTGAGGAGCGAGCTTGAGCGGCGGCGCAAGCGACGGGGAGCGACCTGGGGCGACGCAGGCGATGGTACCTGGGGTGGTAGTTCGGTGCGGGGAGGGGGGGCAGGGAGGAGGGGTTGGGCGGCGGCACGGGCACATGACCGGTAGGGTGGAGGCGGTGGAACGCTGCTGAGCGAGACGAGAAACAAAAACGAACCGTTTTTTTGTGTAGGCGGTGGCAACGCGGGTAATTTCTTGGAGCTCCATGTTTTCTTGAGTGCCAGAGTCGGTGTGGATGTGTTGCGCCTGCGATCGTGTTGAAGGCTGAGTCCAACTTGCATGAATACTCACGTTCCACCTGTGATCCAGTTTGGCCGAGTCCAACTTGAACTCACGTTGAAGGCTATCTTAACTTGAAGACCACGTTGAAGGCTCAAAAAATTGGTTGCCAGGTGACGTACCAATTCAAGTCACGTACCAAATCATGTTCCACCTATGATCTTTATTAGTGAACGGAACACGTACCAATTTATTCAGTTTTTTTTTGAGGGGGAAGTAATTACGTTGCCCGGTCAAGTACCAATTTCTTCACTAATTATGTTGCCAGGTGTAATTTCCTTCTACATCTTACGTAACTCAAAATTGGTACCTGTAGACTTTTCCATCTAAAAAAACTGAGGTCGATCAAGTTTGTAAAAAAAAACTCATGTTGGATCCCTCTCAAACTCGATCCCCAATCTCACGATTGACATCGACTCACACAAGGCTCCCGCCTCCACACGCGTTCATCGCCGCCGTGTTGACTAGGCACAGGTGATCATGGCTCCCTCCACTCACGATAGCTGAGCTCATGTTCACCGCTCCTTCCCCCACTTGATTCTTTCCCCTCACTCTCAACCTGTTTGTGCCCTTTATCCTGCAGTCTGGAGGGGCGTTCATCGAGCCCCATGTCGAGTTGCCATAGGACATACTCAGCTGATGATGGCACAGGAAGGGTGTGACTAATTGGCGGCACTGAATCTGCAGAAGAAGCTCGACGAGTAATGAACCCAAGGTAATTTGTTGTAATCAAATTTAATCTCAATTTCATATGAGGGATTGATCAACCAAGTGCAGTAGCAATTTGCCTCAAATCAGCATATGTAATTATAACCTAAATATTTTCAGTGCTCTATTTTTGATAGGTTTTGTTAGTGTCCCCAGTTGGCATATACCTCTATCTCGACGCCAGGCAAGAGGCAGAACGTTCCTACAGGTATCATCTATCACTGAATGAAACTTGAGTTGTTTTGTTTAAATATAATCGTGTTTTGTATGAAATATGTTCTTTTTAAATAAACCAACTAGTGAGGACTTCATGCATTTCTTTTAAAAAAATCAGAATCATTTTGTTTACATAGAATCATGTTAGGTATGAAATTTGTTATTTTGAAGTATACCAACTAAGGACTTCATGCATTTTTTTCATTATATTGACAGGAATTGTAGAGGGCTCAGAGTCATTGTTTTGTTGGAGTTATTTCTTCAATGTCCAGTGATGACTGGAGTTGGATCTTATTGCCTCAGTCAGCTGATAGGTGGCTTACAGGATGTGAGAAATTCATTAATGACACATTTGAAGGCAGCTATCCAGGACAGACCACGGCGTGTCCATGTCGCGATTGTCGTTGCATGGCATACAGAACAAAAGATGAGGTTGAAATACACTTACATGCTAGAGGGTTTGATAAGCAGTTTGTTAATAAGAAGAAACGTCATGGATGTACACCCATTGTTGTCGATAATGATGATGGTAATTTTGCTGAAGGTGAAGCTGGTGATGATGGCAGTGTCAATACTTTGCTGACCTCGCTAATTAGGGGTGCTATACATGGAAGGATTGATACCGAGGTGCCCAATAAGTCAGCAAAGAACTTTAAAATTGTTTCATTAGATGTGAAATTAAACCAGTGAGTGTATGAATCTAAGTTGCACTTTATTGTGTGCTTGTTCCTAACACTTATTTTTTTTTCTCAATGTAATTTACAGTCCCTGTACTTTATTGTATGGTTTAATGTAATTTCTTTTCTTAATACATTCACACAATCAGACTATACGAATTGCAATCTAAAAAAAATGAATAAAAAGCAATATAATTCCGTGCTGTTGTATAGTCTGACGTCATTTTTTATTCATCCAATCTAATGTTAGCCTCCTTTAATGCTTCATTGTTAATTACTACAATACAAATTAGAGGCAAGGACTTTGATTCAATTTTAGTTCTTACTGTACATGTACATTAACATCAATACAACAAAATGGTAGAACAGGAGCAGCGAGATTTGAGGAAACAGCTGCAAGAGTGAAGATTGCTTAGTTTCTACAGGTTATCATGAGTGATGGAGGTCATAATAAATGAGGTCATCATATTATTTCACTATATGGATATGATGATCCAATCAAGAACAGTTCTTAGTTTATTTCTATGTTCACTTATGTTTTTTAAATTAGACACCACTTCACAATGTTTGGTTATTCATGCCATTGCTATTTGGCTCAGTTGTAAGACTAAATGTTGGATTTCAGTTCTTTATATGAGTGAATGTTGGCTCAGTGGCACCTTTTAAAATATGAGTTACCTTACTTATTGTGGTGGGATAATCTATTGCATTACACAATGTTGGCGCAGCCCAGGACCTCACGATCACTCGCACACACAAAATCGAGAGGAGGAAGATAAACAGTAGCACAAACTCAGTGTTGATGGCAACGGATTCCTCAGCGCACATACGCTGGACTTTTCTTGTTTATTTTTCCCTGGACTTGGCAACTGACCTAGCGATTACATAGGTTGTTTTATAGCCTACGGCAACGCAGCGCCCAAGCAACTACTCATGCAACTTTCACGCGCACGCACACGCATGGCTTCATGGCGACCCGGCCTCAACTCGATCGTGAGCCAATTGCTCATCCCGTAAGACCTGGGCACCGTTCTGATCGCGAGTCATGCACACGCTGCATTCCGCCTCCGACGCACGCGGCTAACAACCTAGCTAATCACCACACTAAACACAACACTACCAAGCAAGAACGGGAACAGATCACGTTCTGTGCTTGATTCGACTCAACAGACTCATGCACACATGCGCACAAACATGACGCATGCACCACGCACGCCAGGCACACACCATGGCGTGGTTTATTTCCTAACAAGAGAGAGAGAGAGAGAGAGAGGTTTCTCCAACAAAGACGACGAAGTGTGCGTAAGAACGAAGAATGTGAAGAGCAGCAGGGCCTATTACTCTATTTCGCAGAAAACGTCTTCCAGTTTTCTATATTTATACAAAAGATTCTATTTTTGAAGTTTGTGAAATAACCCAAACGGTTATTTTACACTAAGATCCTCTATTTCTTACATATTAATTACCTACTGGAAGCTTTTTTAACATGGAGCAGCCGACGAGCCTCCATGGCAACGAAGGATGGAGCAGCTTGCACATTTTACACAACGTTTCTTTTGGCATATTTGACACTATATATCCCCGGACGTGGGAGATGGGATGAAACCTGGACAGGTAGGACACTACAGCAAAACGAACCGGTCAGGAAATAGTGTGTTGATTCTGGTTCCTAATTAAATATTAACACGAGAGTCTACAAATCTACCAAATTAACGAAACGAGAGAAGACGGTGGTAATCTATTAGCAGCACAAGGTCAGGGCTACAGCCACACCACATTCTGCTGCATTTTATTAACAAAATATATATCAGCTAATCACCTGAACCAGCTAATCAACCAGTGAGTGCTTGGCTGTGAGACTTGCAGCAGCAGTAGGAGGCTCCTGCTTGGTCCTTGCATTGGGATCCACGAGGGTTCTTGTAGCCCAAGTAGCCGCACAGAGCCTCGCAAGCGTCATTTTGACAGCTGGGAAATCTGCCGCACGACGGATCCCTAGGCAGCATCATCTTCACTTCCGCTGGGAAGCTGCTAGCGGCCGACACATCGACAAATAGATTCGGCACCAACAGCTGCGCGAGGACGAGGACCAGGGTCTTGTTGCAGAGCGCTATGTGAAGCGAAATGAGGCTAGTGGTGACTTTGCGCGATATCTTTCGTTTTAGTGGGTAGAAGCAGGTGCGTTGCAACTTGCATTCCTTATATAGACTGGAGTTACAACCAAATTGCGGATATAATTAATTCCCACCCCAAATATTGATAGCAATCAATGCACTAAAATCCTGAACAATTGGATGCGTATCCAGCTTCTTTTCTCCCTAGTACAAGGTACTAGGATGCGGGGCGCTTTGGCCACACCCGACCTTGTTTTTTTCTTTAAAGAACAGGAGAGGCAAAAACCTTTACCGATTACTCCTTTCGTTCTTAAAATATTATCGTTATTAACTTTTTTCGTTAACTTTAACCGTTCGTTCTATTTAAAATATTATTTTAAATATACAAAATTTTAAATTATACTTCTAGATAATAAAATAAACTATGACAACATATATGATATTACTTAAATTTTTTTGAATAAGACAAACTAGCAAGATGATCCGCGCTAATAGCACGTCTAGAAATATTTCAATTCCTTTAAATCTTTGCTACAACTCTAGATTCCAGTCTATGAGCTGGTCCGACATTCCGTGGCCACCTGCTCACAGGTCCATTATTTGTTCTTTAGTACATCCCATCTTGCATTCGATAATTTTACATGATCCCTGTGCCCTGAAGGTATACACACCACTTCCCGCCATAGTCGCATATTTTCTATCCAGTGAAACATCCAAAGTGGCAAAAGAGAAGTGTGAATTAAAATATCTGATGTTATTCCTGAAATACTTGGCATCACTATCAGTCTGACTTATGAATAGCCATCTTAACTCATTGGACACCTCTGGTATGTATATCCTAACCTTTCCCTTCCTGCAACAAAAAGAAGGTCCTTCCCCAGTAATCCTTTTAGCTCTGCAATAAAAACAATCTCCAACCCGCTTTAACACATGGTGCTTAGTAGGCAACTTTCCGTATACATGGTCACAAGGATCCCTTATGTTTCCCACCGGTTCAGGTCCCACTCAATATGATGTGTATTCAACATCTGTTTTTGTTAACCACATAAAATAATCAGTTAAGATGGTTTGTGATAAATAAAACATCAAATTATAGGATTATAAACATATAATCCCATCTGGTCGTCTAAACAACCTGCCTTCTTCATCATCATCGTCCTCATCATCAGTCCTATAATACACCACTGGATTTGTCCTCTCAAGTTCCTCGTCATCTAAACAAAATCAATATAATGCATAACATAGAAATACAAAACAAGATCGAAATACAAAAGAAGTCAAACATCGAGCTTTATATGCTATTATCTGTACCATGCACAACTGAATTTGGATCGTCTGGTTTCCAGTTACCACTATCAAATACATCATCATCAACAGGGTCACTTTATAAACATAGTGTCAATTGGATAGAGATCCTAATAAATGCAGTCTTTTTTAAGAAAGAAGGGGTTCTAATTACCGGCAATTCCTCGTGTGTGGAATGTGCTCCCGAAAGATATAAACCTACTAATTTGATTATTCGTGGTTGCAGAATGATTCTGAGTCCTCAACATTCTCTCGCGGGGATGATTTTCACTTGTCCCTATTTAAAAAATGATTGTGAGAGTAATTATATAAACAAGGATGTGCATCATAGTACCTAGAGTGTTTTCCCCTGTTCGCTTTGTACCGCTCAAGCTGATGTACGTTATGTCTGCATGAGAACGTGCCCGCCAAGCATCGTTCCTATGCAGCCAACTTTCATCCTCAATACCCTCATCAGCATTGTCTAGGTCTAGACAACCAGAGGACCCAGGACACCGATTTGCTGTCACACCTGATGAATGCGAAACCTCAGGTAGCCCTGCTTTATCCACGGTAGTAAAATATCAACAACCATAAGAAAAGTGCAACTCTGATTAATTTTATTTAGAGACAACCTTGTGTCGATGCACCACAAATTTGCGCATCTTTACCAGGCTCTTTTTTGTGTGTGCGATATTGCCTTTGGTACTCTATCCTGTTTGCCCTTTTCATCTCCTCCGGGGTAGCCGACTCAATAGTCAAATCAAGGATTTCTAAGCAAATAACGAAGAGAACAATAACCATCTAGATCAAGCCCTAATCATAATCAGAACAAGAATAAAGCACATGCACACCAGATGTTTGAGATGATTCATTTTTCTGTTTGCGATATTCTCTCATATACGCAGCCATTTTAGCCCCCTTTATCTCCTCTAGCGACCCTCCCTCGATAGTAAAATCAAAGATGCCTACAAGAAAAATAATTTTAAAAATGATCATTGCATATTTATATCTTCTCCTTATAATTATGCGAAAACAAAAACAAAACATATACACACCAGACGTTGAAGCTGATTGTGACTGACTTTCAGCCACTCCCAAAGCAGCCTTTTTCCTTGCTCTATACTGTGATTGATATTGACGTCGATACTCAGCCGTCTTCAAAAAAGGCGTAGTGAGTGTAAGATTTTCTTTACCACACCCTGCACGGCTAATACCCACAGTACCTGGGCAAAGAATTATATGGATCATCATCAGACCCAGGGACTAGGAATAAGAACAAAACCAAAAGGGAGAACCATGTTACCGTCATGGCCCTGGTTTTCTTTACCATTCGATTAATTATCACCAACGCCATCAGAAACTGTGGAATAATTCAGGTGATCAACTATTTAGAGTAAAGAGTACGATATAAACACCTAGAGTTTGATTTACCCAGTGTTGTACAATTAGTGTGATTTCCTAAAGGCGCTCTAGCACTGCCAAGCACGAGACGTCTCTTTGACATGTTGTTCAAAGTTGGTGACCTATCTTCCATATCTTCCATTTGTCTGGCTTCTGATGATGATCCAAAGCGGCCTACTAAAGATCATAGACTTAGTCTGAATCACGCAATGATCCAAAGCATGATCACAGCCTCTTAAAGACAATTTGACAATAATAAGAGTATATATGGTGAACTTACCAGCAGACTCCTCCAATGTCCTGTCCTTTGGATCCCAATCTCGAGCACCGGTGTAGTTTGTCCTCCAATGTCAAGTCCTTCCCGTTTGGGTGACCGGCTAGACGTGGAGCACCGGTGCAGACGAACGCCGGATGCACATGGAAACTGCTGAAGTTGAGATGCGGCTGCTGGACGTGTTTTCAGATTTTTGGAAGGAGCTGGAAGGAGAAAACCAAGGCAGGAAAGATGAGATGCGTACGTGATTTTTGGAAGGAGGAAATCAAGGAAGGTAGAATGTGATAAAATGTGATGTGTACGTGAGTTTTGGGAGGAAATCAAGGCAGGCTAGGATACGTGTGGGTAGGTGGGTACAGGTGGCAAGGGATGTGAGAAAAAAAGGGTGTGGGAGCGGAGGGATGAGTGAATTTTGTGAAGGAATGAGTGTAAAAAGTTTTACATGTTGTGGGTACACTCATATTTTGTGGTTGGATGTAGGTGGGCTATAGAAAATGGAGGCTCCAGATCGTTGCGTAGGTAGCTGTCTGTGGTGACAAAACTGGTCCTATCATTCGTCCTTTATTAGTTTAGATAAAAAGAATGCTTCAAAAAAGGGTTATTTTTGGTCGGTCTATTTAAAAACTTTCTTGTCTCGGCCCATGAGCTCCAACTTTCACGACCCATATCCACGGCCTCTTATGGGCACGTGATCGAATCCGTTCGATCGGCGACACTGATGAATCGGGCGGCCAGGATTCGCCAGGCTTGGTATAAAAGCAGAGATGCCGGCTGAAGCTCTCGTGCCCTAACTCCTCACTCCCTCTTCGCTCTCCCTTGTCTACTTTGAGTCTGAGCTCAATAGCGCCCAACCTTGCACGTAGAGAGACAGTCACTACCGGCGATGTCCATCCAGTTTCTCACCTCGTTGTACACATGTTCCCTCTGCTCTCGTGTGACATTGGGTTGCGGCTATGGTCCCCGACCTCTTCTCCTTGTTTGCAAGGCATGTGGCGCATGGAGAGCACGACATCACCACCTTGGGCTTGAGGCGACTAGATCCACGAGCTTGAAGGTTGTAAGCTTCATGACCATTGATGGGATCCCCAAGGTATGAATTTTTTGGTGATAGATGACAACTATGAAATTGTGGGCTAATATCTACATGAGTGATGTCTATGTAGTAATCATCTCTAAACTCTACTATAAATCATATGGATGATGGTTGCCTTAGCGATTGATGACAATGACCGCAAGCATGGAGGCTTGTGAACTTGATGGAGTCCAAGGGTTGATGGAGATGGATCAAAGCAGAGGGCAAGCTATGGAGCAGGTGTTTGGAACACTTGTCTAGTTGTTAGGGCTTTGAGTCTATAGGAAAAACCGGACTATCAAGGGGGTCTAGGTCATTTCTCTTAGGTCATGTCTAGGTTGCGATGTGCAAGGTTGCTCGGTGAAATCACAGGCACTAGGCGACAGTGGAGAAACCAAGGAGCTGTTCGGAGAAGCCGAGAAACGAAATCAAGCGAGGACGAGGAGTTTCAGCTTCTAGACGGAGTGACAAGACAGAGGGGTTAGTGGAGACCGGACTGTACGGTCACTAAGAGGACTTGTCTGGAACTTACAGCGGGCAGCGAGGAATCTGTCTGTGCTAGGAGCTCTAGTGACCGGACGGTCCGGTCTATAGACCGGATGGTCCAGTCTGTGTGGCTTCACACAGGGCAGAGAGGAAGCAACGGCGAGAAAGTTTCTGGACGGGAGAGAGAAAGTCTAACCGGACAGTCCGGTCAGCTGACCGAACGGCCCGGTCAGTAGGAGATTAGTAGTGGCAGAGCCGTTGGTGTGGAGGATTGCAGTGACCGGACGGTTCGGTCAGGCAGTGACCGGACAGTCCGGTCAGTTAGCCCAGAAAGCTGATTTCGTGGAGCAACGGCTAGTTGGAGGTTGGAAGCCTATATAACTAGGTTGAATTCTACAATTACATGCTCTAGTAACTAGGTTGAATTATGGCTTGTATAGGCTAGTGTGTTTTGCTTCCGCGCTTGCTATCATCATGAACACTAGCATGTGTAGGGTCTTGGCCTACTACACTTATTAGGTTGCAATGATTGCTAGGCTCTAGTAGTGTAAATTGAAGTATTTGGATTCGTGAGCGGCTTACCGATTCACACCCCCCCCCCCTCGGTACGCCTTCGGTCCTTACAAAGGCAATAGGGACTGGAAGCATGGCTCCCCGTGCAAAGTCTTCCTCAACTGCATGAGTCTCTGCCGCGTAGGTGTGGAGCATCACCGCCTGGTACCAGGGGCGGGCAGATCTGGGAGCTCTCATAAAATAGAGTCATCAGTTCTTTTTAATATTTTAAAGCTAATTTTTAGGTATTGTTTGGATCTTATCTTAGGAGCAGGAAGTGAAAGATAAAGATGTGTCACCTACAACAATTGATCTTTTGAAGGACCTCTTTTGCAGCAGCAAGACAAGCTTTAGGGAGTCTGTCAAAGAAGCTATTGTAAGTACGTGTTTTAGTTGTCAAGTAATAGTAGTTAGGAGCTGAATAAAAACTGAATGACTTGTCTAGATACTGCTGCATTCTTCTTAGTAGCACCACATGTGACTTTGTGCTAGAGTTCTTTTTTTTATTCGACTTATGATCCATATGTGTAAATGATGTATTTCCAATATACTACTGCATAGATGATTTGAGCAGCATACATGACTTTCTATTGAAATGTTCTAGTTTTTTTGGTTCACTTTATCATCCATGACATGACAAATTATGAGTGCAGCAGGATTTAGTCTAATATACCTCTCCTTTCATAAGTGCATACATTTCTAGTCTTTTAGATGTACTTAGAATTATAAATTCTAGTTTTGTAGATGTACTCAGAATTATAAATTCTCATACCACATGAGGCAACATGCAGTTTCTATTTTAACATTAAGTTCTAACCATTTTATCTTTAGGTTTTCTGTGTTCTGTTGTAACGGTAAATTGTAAGCATTTTAACACCAATGACTTGTCATGGTTAGGCACAAATGGAGGCCATTATGGATGAATCTATAGAGGATGTGCAAATGTCAAATACACCTGAAGAATTGGTTGCTCAAGTGTTGTCATCAACCAAATTTCTTCAAAATGCAGGCTTATAGCCAGTGGTTGCAAAGAGAAGCTCCAAATCTGAGTATGTTGTACGAATAGTTTGGCTGGATTTTACTAGTGAGTAGTTATGGTTTGATTTTAGATTTTGCTAGGGAGTAGTTATGGTTTGATTCTGACTTTTGGGAGTTGTGGCTGGATTTTTATTGATATCTCTTCTGATGTGTATGATTTAGAGAACTCATGAGTGAGCTAGATAATGTAATTGTTGCATGTGTATTTCTATTATTAATAGACAATATAATTGTTGTTATTAATGAATAATGTAATTACTATTATTAATTGATAATGTAATTGTTGGGCTTAATTTGACTTTGGTCTGGAATGTTAACCAGACTGAAAATATAAGATTAGGCTCATTGTGAAATATAACCCATATAAATAGTGTTCAGAAATGAAATAGATTTGACCCATTAACATAAGTTGGACCACATCATGATATTGCCTAGCTTGTTTGGGATGGGCTGGACTTATGTCATGAAATGGGCCTAGTCAAATTTTGGGCCAGAACATTAAATGGGCTGGTAATGGGTCATGCCACATAAGCGCCATGTTGGCGTCACGTTGGCGCCATGTCAAATTGCCATGGTTGGGCTTTACGACATTTGGTTATGAACGTCATAGAACAATTGTGATGAAAAAGAAAGAAAACATCGCTGAAGGTATAATATTACATGAAATAGACGACAAACAGAATTTCGTCGCGTGAACATCGTAAAACATAGTAAAGGGACGTATTTCTCCACATTTGCAACAAAACTGAAACGTCATAGAAGGTCAAATTTCTTATAGGAAAAGTCAGTAGATGCATAAAATAATAAAACACGATGGGGCACTAGTAATTTGACAGAAAGACAGATGATGTAATAACCTCAGATAGCCATGTCACTATAAGGCGTAAGTTTCATGAACCAACTGAACATGACGATGAAGTTTTCAAAAATTGCTGTATTCATAAGAGAACAGAACCAGGCTGACTATAATGAACATGTACAAACTCAAGGACACTAACACATTGCCATGCTCTATCGGGATTCAAGAGTGTATATTCAGTTAGATTTGAGAGCGGAGGACACATAGGAGCCATGTGTGGCAGCTTAGATATACTTGTTGATAAATATAGGTGCAAGCCTGCAACTGCAAGAGAACAAATTCACTAGTCGAAGATACAAAATGTTCTTTTGCGGCAAGACCAAAAAAAAAAGAAATGATGAAATACACTATGTAAATAACATACAAAAATGACACCATCATAAGTGACGCGGTTTAAAAACGTGTCACCATTAACTAATTGGTGACGCATTTTATTGAGATGCGTCACTAATATTATTGACTCACCTTTACGCATCACCAATGAGCCGATATTAATGGCACGTTTTAATAAGACATGTCACCAATAACATGATAAAATGATTGATGACTCTTCGCAACAAAACATGTTACTTATATCTGATCCACAAACCTGACATAGTTATGCACCACGGTTCCAATGCTCACTCCTCATGTCAGCCCGCTGTGACACCCAGGGTGCCATAAATACTAGAGTGAAAAAACTGGACACATCAAGTAACCATATTAGAGCCCATTCCAAAAAGAATTATGTATGTATACCAAGTAATTGAGTTTATAAAATTCTATGCTACAAAGAAGGAATGTTGAATAATTTACTATTACTTTACCAAGTCATTTATAACCCTAAACAAATTTGGAGGAGCATTAAACAGTTCATGGCTCAAATTTTATAGCTAAAAATCTGTAACAGATATGAACTTTTGCCAAACAGAAAAGTTTTCAGCATAATCTACTAAACTAGCACAAAAATCGGTGTGAATTAGGAACTCAAGAAGCCAGTTTTCCAGATTAGAACAGAACTTCAAGCAGAGAAAAAAAATTCAACATAAATCAATAAATAAAAGCTTACGGACCCATGCGTCATCCACCACCTCTATGTCTGCTTCCTCTCCATTGGCTAGCAGGGGCGGTGCTCCACGCCATTGCTTAGCTGTGCTCTCTCCCTCCAGGCGACCAGGCCTCAATCCCATCCAGATGCACGCAACACCCGTTCTGCCTTATCATCTTCTAGTTGACTAGCTGCAGTCCTCTTTCTCTCTTGGTCTCTCGCATGGCAAGTAGGGCAGCAGCGCTGACACCACCAAGCACGCCGAGCCAGTAGCTGCTAGTTGCTCCTTGCCCAAGCTCTCGCTGCAGGATGGAGCACTATGAGGACCTTAATCCTTTTGTCCAGTCCACTTCTGTTCTACTGCATTGATGGCCGAGATCCATGCTCTTCTTGTGCAAGTCTGACCTCGGCGCTGTGCTCCTCGTCTTCACCCAGTCTTGCTGCTATGGTGAACCCCTGCACTGGTTGTCTTTGCCTCTAGTTCCGGCTGTAGCTCGAGCTAAAGGACTATTGAGCCACACCATGAGCCATCCATTATTTGCCTTGTGCATGTCTTCTCTGTTTAGTGCTGAAGCTAATTTCTATTGGGATGACCTTTCCCCACAGCAGTTGCCGGCTTCCTCGTCTCCCTCATCACACAGCTGTAGCCGTCGCAGTCATGGAGCCGATGCCGTTCGCCCCGAACTGGGATCCCCTTGCCATCCTGCAGGCTGGTGAGCACCTCTAGGTCCTAAGCATGCTCGTGGCCATTGTCTTGATCTCCTGCTCGCATGACCCTGGTGTCGCTGCTGCCGTGACCACCTTGCCGAACTCCATGACTGTTTCGTGAACCAGGAACAGAAAAGCTAGATAGCTAGCTTTGTTTGTTAGAACTTGTTCATCTCTGAACTGTACAAATTCATCCAATGGTAATTATAGCTCCAATCAAGATGAAACAAAATTTACTAACTCCATCTCATGACAAAGTTTTGATTAAAATATCAGCTGTCCTGAAATAATCCTTGAAAGTTGTTTATTTTCCGAATTATGTTGAAACATAATTAATACGTAATTAAATAAATATAGGTAACAGATAACTCTTTGAAACTTGGCACATGTTTATCTTTTATCATAACTAATCATCCTGCAAAGTGACACATTTTAGTTTTTGGTATATTTATCGCAATTAATTATTTAGCCTTTGCACTAATTTAATTATTTAAAATAATTGGCCAAGAGCCATTTGTCCATTTCCTGTGTTAAAGAAATTCCAGAAATTGCCTTCTGTCTTGTAAAATCCACAGACAATCAAATATAGGGAGTTTTGGGACAAACCAAATTATCCTGGACTCCTCTGACATTGTACTATTTTCATAAAATTCTAAAACAGCATGCATGTGTATATGTTTATCAGAACTAAAATAAATAAAAAAATAAGCAAATAAAATCATTTTGGGACCTCTCTAATTGTATTGAACCTGAAACTTGGTGTGTACGTTCCTGCTACCACCTCTAATCAACCTGTGGAATGGCACATGACAGTTCCTAACATTTTTATCAGAATTAGTTAGTTAGCTTTTAAACTAAATTAATTATTTAAAATAATTTCCTTTGTGCATGTCAATACCACTTGGCCCATAAATCCCTCGTAGTATGATCTACTTATAGTAAATTGCTCATATGCATTTATATTTCAGAACCATGCTAAATTAATTATTTTGTCTCTTAGGTTTGATATTACACTTAACTTTATAGTCATTCACTTAGCCTCATTTTCACATGCATGAACTTTATTTCTAGCAATACCTCCTGCGCATTGGAGTATTAGTTAGCTACACTTATCCATTGGCCTAGTTTCATATGCACTTGCATTACTCGAATCAACAAATGCGTATTTTGTTTGACTACACAACGGTTAATAAAATGAAGTTAATAAAGCAACTACGCATATACTGTATCACTAATATACAAACTAAACCTCCTCTTTTATACATCTTAAGAATACACTTGCTATTCATAAAGTGTCTTGCATCATCTCTTATGTATGATATCATCATTTGCATCACGTAGATCCTGAGGTGAAGAACGTTGATTTTTAGGGCGTGAAGGAGCCAGAAGGTGACAGTGACCTTGGTAACCATGAGCAAGTTTAAAGCAAGCCCCGGTGCATCCCATCAAGTTTTACCACTTTTATATTATCACTAGATAGTGTGATATAGGCTTGACTGTGCATTAAGTTTATAGGAGTTGTTTGAAAACCTAGAATTACAGTAGTTCCGTTTATACGATGATAGCCTCAGGACGGTAGTAGCTCTATTTAACTTAGGACAGAAATTCATCGAGTGGTATGGAGACCACTCGTAGATCAGGAAATATTATCACTTGGGAATGATATGAGATGAAGGAAATTTGGAATGGTATAATAAATGAAGACCGGACGGGGCAACTAGATGGAAAGAGAAGGACGTCTTGTCTTCAAGGAGGTAGTCCCATCCGAGTCACTTGAGGCTCTGTCGCGTGTCCGCTACTATGGGGTCAAGTTTGAACGTACTATTTACATGCTGGAGTTATGGGCCCAGTAAACTGATGTAGCTACGACTACTGTCTGGTCGGAAGGTACCCTGCTCCTTGAGGTGCAACTGGGCTGAGAGGAGGGAGCAATCCACCCATGGATGGCGGTACGGGACGCATCACGTTGGGGGACCCTTCTCGAGGGAGTCAGGCGTGGAAGACCTTGGGGTATCGTATGCGAAACGTTGCTCTATGCCACTTCCGTAAAGCGCATATGGGTCATGCAAGCAAGTTTCTCCTGCATGATGTAAATCGAGTACCACTTTGATCACTGCTCTGAAACGTATTTGGAAGCTATTAATCTGATGAATGGGTTCAAAATTGTTGTTTGGAATTATTAATATTTATACTGCAACCATGATTGTTGTAGCTATAGTGCAAATTAAATTTATTATTCTGCGTGACAACTTAACTTGATGCTAAAACTTGAAAAATAAGGATTTACTCTTTGGCTGGCTTTTTGGCAATATAAACCCTACCGTTAGCCTATGCATGTCTAGGAGTCGGCTATAGTTGGCCATTTTTACGAGTAAGTCTTGCTGAGTATTAGTTGTTCAGGGCATACCTCTATGTGGTTTTCAGATGATCAGGGTGAAGATTGCCGCTGTGGTGGAAGGTTCCACTGGGAAGGCCAGCGTCTTGACTGTTGCAACATCGAGTGGGAGTGATGCACCGATAATGAGAAAGAGTAGTCTGTTCATTGCCGGTACAGTGTTTTGGGCAGAACACTATCATGACCGGATGTCCTATATATATCATCGTGAGAGGACGATTGTATCTTAAGTATCTCGTTGAACAACGTTATTTACTGTTGAACCAATTGGCTTCCGCACTTTTAAAACTCTGGGTTGTAATTTAAATTTGAATTTATGTAAACCTTTGTACTCTACCTATGTTCTTGTTCCAACTATATTATTTTTGTCATGTGTTGTACTAATGGGCGTCATAACGTATGTCTCCACCCGAGAAAGATCCTAGAACAGAATCCTCTCCATGGTAACCCTTCTTGAAGATGCATCTAGAATCCCCTAGTGGGTTTTGGTGAATGATGACTAAAGAAGTGCACTAACATGTGTTTGAAGAAGATGTGCAGATTATCAAAAGAATATTCATGACCCACATTATGAGATTGTTCACCCCTCAAACAATGAAGCAAAGAAAATGGACTAAAAATGATTTTAGAAGAATAGTTTTTATTTATTTTATTGAGTCATAGGAATGCCGAACTATTAAGAGGGGTAAACAATCTTGCTACTAGGGAATTATTGTACTCAAGCGAAACCAATGCTTTAAGAAAATACATAGCCACAAAAAAAAACCAACAGAGCCAACTCTTCTGAGCCAAACAGAGAGTGACAGAAGTTTCGTCAGCCTTTGATAGAAGTTCCATCACTAGAAATCCAAGTGACTTTGCAACCCGAGAGTTATGGAAATTCTGCCATGCTCATCACAGAAGTTCCATCATGCCTTGTCACAGTGAGACTACAACCCGCGCAACGACTCTTTTTGAAATCACGGAAGTTTTGTGGTCTATCATGGAAGTTCCGTCAGTGTCAGGATACACTCCACGGCTAGTTTTTGGAGCTCTTCTATATATATACCTTTCCATTTGCCCATGGGAAAGGTTGGACATTCAAGCATTTCATTCTACCTTCAGCTTTAGTTCCCCTGTCTCATTCTTGCACTTGTTCTTGAGATCCACATCACTTGCGAGAGAGATCCAACTAAGAAAAGCTTCAATCCATACACTCAAAAGCTTGAGCATACTTTTTCCCTCCCCATACAACATTTGCATTACTTGTTACTCTTGGAGACTTGGTCTCCTAGACAGCTAGTCGTCGCCCTTGAGATCCCAAGCATTGTGGTGAGACGGGGACATTTGTAAAGGATTGATTGACCTCAGGAGAAAGTGAAACAAGTGAAGAAAAGAATCCAAGCTTGATCTTGTTGATTGCTTGGCGAGGACAAGGGTTGAGAGAGACCCGACTACTTAGTGTGGCCCCTCAACGAGGAAGTAGGAGATACTTAGTGTGGCTGCCGAACCTTGGTAAAATTCTTTGTATATCTCTCATTATTTTTGCACTTGTTTTCATTATTGAGCTTGGTTGCTCTTTAGTATCTTTTATGCTCGATCTTCTTGTGTGTCATATTAGTTACTAACTCCTACCGGATTTGAGAGCTATATCGTGCTAGCAACCGTTCTAGTCAAGTAGATTCCTTGTCCCCTTTTTGTTACCGCATTTCAATTAGTTATCAACTTTAAAACAAAGAACTTCTGTCAGTTGACAGAAGTTCTGTTGTTGTATGTTTGATTCTGTTTTTGGTGTTGGTTTTAGGTTAAATTTTTAGATTGCCTATTCAGCCCCCCCCCCTCTAGGTAACTTTCAATTGCTCTTAGAGTAAGGATTTTCTATAAGGCTTAACTGCTTGAAGATTAAAAGATGATGAAACTAGAACAAGGTAATAATCCATAGGATCTTGCTTCCGGAAGTGGTGGATTGCATAGTGCCATAACATTCAATTATGGAGATCTGGCAAATATTCATGGAAATGGCAGTGAAAAATTGCCATACTTTAAAGGCAAATACTTCAGTTGGTACAAGCATAGAATGAAGATGTATTTGATGTCAATTGGTACACCAATTTGGGACATAGTTGAGAAAGGATACAGTTTGGAAAACGGCAACAATCCCACAACCATGGATCAACTCAACATACATCGTAATGCCCAAGCGGTGTCCGCAATTCTCTCATTCTTGAATCCCAAGGAGTACTTAAGAGTCACCAGATTAGAGAATGCCCGTAAAATATGGAAGAAGCTAATTAGTGCTCATGGAGGTGTGGATGTCGTCAAGAAATCAAGACTACAAGTGCTCAAGAATCAATTCAACTACTTTGTGATGAATAAAGGAGAAGAGCCTGAACAAACACATGATAGGCTCATGGAGATCGTCAATGAAAGAAGATCTTATGGAGACAATATTCAAGATGAAGAAGTCAATTACAAGCTTCTCATGTCTCTTAAAATTTGGAACCCAACCTTATGCACCATCATTGAAGAAAAGAATGGCTTTGAGAACTTCTCAACCGATGAAGTTATTTAAAGAATTCTTGCTCATAAGAATCATGATGATGAGGGCAAGAGAGTAAATGTACTCATTGGTGATGAAGGTTCAAGCAAGAAGGATATTGCACTCAAAGCCAATAAGACTGAGGAAGGCAATGATAATGAAGATGATGAGGAGGAGGATGATGAAGAAGAAAATGATGAGTTTGCCTTGTTTGTACAGAAATTTGGCAAATACATGATCAAGAATGGCTCCACTAAGAAAAGCTTTGACAAAGCAAAAGCTAGAAGAACAAAGAGAAGATGCTACGAATGTCATGACCAAGGTCATCTCATAACCGATTATCCATGGCTAAATGGTAAGTGTGGAAAGAAGTAAAAATACATCAAAAAGAACAACCAAATGAAAAGACATATAAGGGTCAAGCTCACATTGGCCAAGAATACATACCAAATGATGAAGTAGAAGATGATGAGGAAGGCATTGCCAACCTGTAATATCCCTGTTATTTATAAGCCATTAGATTCATATCGAGAAAGACTACGGAGTTGACCAAAATTTGACATTTTGAACTATTAGTCGGATGGATGATCAAAAATCATAGATGCATAGATCTAATAGAAACAATTCTGTTTGACTAGTTATATGTGTAATTTGGACATCAGATGAGACCATAGCAATGTGAAATTGTTTGAGCCATTGGTTTTGACCTAGAATAATATAGAGGAATGAACTGATGCCCTGTTCATTTCCTGAGTCTTTGACCTCTATGCCATTAAAAAAGTAGTCACTTACCTGTATGCCATAAAAAAGTTTGGAGACACCTCTATGCCATGAGCCTAAAGTTCGTTCACCTGTGTGTCATTCCGTCCATTTTCTCTTCTAACGGTGTTAAACAAACTTGGGAAAAATACCATTTTACCCCTATGGGTCCCACACTCTCTTCTTCCTCCTCCCCTTCTTCTTTCCAACTTTGGCCAACTCCCGTGCACTGCGGAGCTCACGCGCGCCAGCGGAGCTTGCACCGAGAGAGGCCGTGAACGACCTTGGCGCAGGGCCGCCGAGGCCGAAAGTAAAAGACTCCACCGAGGCCATCAGCCACGTCGTCTCTGGCGACGTCCTCGTGGATGCGCTAACCGACCTCTGCCAAGCGCTTGATCTGCCGCCACTCTCCGCCTACACCGCCAAAGGCTTCGCCTTCTTCTTCAACGACCTCCTCTCGCGGTCCACGCGCAGGGCTGGTTCATTGAGGTCTTCCCCTCCCTCGCCCGCCTCCTCCTTCGCCTCCTCGCGTTGCTCGAGGACCACTACACCAAGGCAGCCGACAGCAAGTTGGGGCTCCGGATCCCGGGGTCTCAGGAGCTCGTGGTCGGGCGACGATGCAGTCGTGGCCCAAGCTGGCGGAGGCGCGGTGCGGAGCTCACGGCCGTGGCCCATGCCGGTGGCAGCGCGCGCGGCGGAGCTCACGCCAGCGGCGCTCCTGGCTGCTGCTGTCGCTAGGGCAATGGGAAAGGAGGAAATGAGAAGATGGGAGGAGGAAGAAGATGATGACAAGTGGGTCCCACGTGTTAGTCAAATGGGAGATGTAATTGACTCAAGAGAAAAATAGTCATTTTCATACGTGGGTCTCACATGTCAGAGCCATGAAACTGTTAAAGTCTAACAGAAGGTGGACGAAATGGCGCATGGGTAAACGAAATTTAGGCTCATGGCATAGAGGTCTCTCCAAATTTTTTTATGGCACACAGGTAAGTGACAACTTTCATAATGGCATGGGGGTAAAAGACTCTCATTTCCTCCTTCATGCCGCCACCTCCTCATGCTCCTATCCCTTCCTTCACCTACATGGTGCCTCCCACTGCAGCGCCGACATCCTGCCTCCATTGTGCCTCCCAACGCAGCGCCGACGTCCTGCCCCAGATCCGTTGTCTCTGATCCGAGCTGCACCTCGTGCTCTTGCTGCAGTCAATCAAACTTTTGTTCTGTTCAAATTTCCAGTTCGATCCTTGGAGGTAGGGCCCTTGCTTGGGTGCCTGGATTTTTTGGTCAAGGCTGTTCTTTCTTCCAGTGGTGCTGACCTGCCTGGTTGCTTGCTTGGTGCTGTTCGTGAGGCGAAGAACAGGAGGGAGATCAAAGGGCAAACAGGAGAGATACTAGGAAGGAGCAAAAAAGGAAAAACCAGGAGGTATTTTGGAATTTTATCCAAATTCGTCTGAGATTGATGATGTCTACAACATGAGGTAACTTCTACTCAGTTCGAATAACTCGTAAGTTGAGTTGGGATAGTCTGATCATTGTCATGCTTGTGTTTAGGAATCAAATTCTGGCATAGTGAGGTTGTTTCGAAATCTGGTGATAACTGAAGAAGAATTAGACTATATGGTAGTTACAAAAGTTATAGATATATTTTTTATCTTCCAAATGGACTTGGTCTTACTCAATTTCGATGAGTGGTTAGGGAGACATCATTGAAATAATGTTGTTCTCTCAGGATTTCTAGTATGTGTAATAATCTGTTTATTCAGTTTTGACTAATTTGTAGAATGTATTAGCAAATAGTGTTGTTACAATACTAGTAGGAAATTTCTGGTAGATGCCCAAGATGTGTTTATTTTCATTGGTTGGTGAAGTAAATCAAAAGTTATGACTGGAACAGCGAGCGGACCTGAGTTTTAGTAAATTCTGAGAAAAGCGTGTAGGTTGGGCTTTTAGCGCCTTCAAATAATATTTAGTAGCTTCGATTTCACATGGTTGGTGAGTGCCGGTGTTAAAGATGTGTCATCAATTCCTCATCAAGGTTAAGGCAAGTGCAATGATGAACTTTCTGTGATGTGAAAATATGTATTGCTTCTTGGTACTCACTTTGGTGATGATGTTCATTTGATAATTCTATTTCACAAGATGGTTGTTTAAACTTTCATGTTAATGTTTCTTGTTCTTGTCGAATATTCGAGTTTCATATGGTTTCTCTCATATTTTGGTGTTGTATGTTTTTAATAAACACCGGTTGTGGTTTCTTTTATATGTTCAATTGTCGGGTGTTTTCATAAACTCCGGTTGTGCAATTTGGTTCTTATGTTCAAGTTTCTATGAATAAGTGCTAGCCCCACTTATTCAGCTTTACAGATAAATGCAAAGGAAGTTTCAGGTGACGTCCGTTTAAGACGGAAACTACTGTTTCATTATTGTATATACAAGGATATGTTTCATTGATTCTTGGTTTCAGTTGTTCTGGTGTTTCAGTTGTTCTTCTAGTTCTCAATTGTACCTGCTGAGTGTTTTTTACTCACTCTTGTTTTTATTTGGTTTTAGGGCATGCATGGGAGGGCAGTAACTACTTTGTCGAGCACACACACCCACACACACATTTTTTTACCATTAGTCAATACTTTTGATCCTTAGACTTGAATAATCATTTGGCCTTTGAAGTGTTATGTGATTAAAGTTTATTTTGTTGATTATGGTCTCTTGATGGTAATAGATACCTATCCGTATCTATTGTATGTTTGTTATTATTACTTCTCTTCCCACATATGGTCACAATTACGGGGGAGACTTTGTTAAAATTTCTAATATTTTTTATACTTAGTGTAATTATAGTTAATTTGTAGTAACATCTAGGGGGTGATACCTGGGGTGTTACAGTTGGTATTAGAGCCAGGTTGTGCTCTTGTCATATCTCTATTATAAAGGCTAAACTTCGTGTCTAATACTCCTAACCTGAGCAAATACCCAACCCCGATCTATTAGTCACTGATCAAAACTGAACTGCGGGCCCATATTTGATCTCCTCCCTGCTCAATCCCCATGTCCCCGTTTGAATTTTGGGCCCGGCTCCAAAATATTACACATCTTACGCTCATTTCTACCGTGTGTCATCCGATTTTACGTAACTATTTCCACCCACGAATTTCCCTACCCGCCCACAGACATAGTTTCTGTGTTTTCCTTTTTATCGCGGGTGATTGAAGGCTTGCCTCTTCCAATCCGTCGCTCTTCAATCCAGATCCATGTCCTCCCAGCCATCGGACCTACTCTTCTTCTCCGCTTCGGCATTAGGCGTCAACCCAGCGCCAATTGCAACTCCGCAAGGCGCGGTCGTGCCACGCCGTATAGAAGTTGCTGACAACAAAGGCATCAGGGTGGGGGAGCGCCAGGGTGGGGGATTGGTGGTCGTGACGGTGGAGCGCTTCTCCGAACCCATCACATGAGTTCGGGACAAGTCCGGAGGCGGCCTCGCTCAGAGGTCCTTTGCAGTGCGACCTTACGGTCCCTCTTCCTCTACCTCTCCCTTAGCTCGTTGTCTCCAACAGGCGTGAGGCACAACAGCATGACGAGCTGCAAATATGCTTAGGCCGCATGGATTCTTGAGATACAAGATGCGGGGGCCGACGGCAGCACCAGGCTGCGCGAGGGTGTAGGCGCAGGTGGTGGCGGCCAGTCCGATGTAGTAAGATCTAGGGAGTGATACCTGGGGTGTTATAGTTGGTATTAGAGCCAGGTTGTGCTCTTGTCATATCTCTATTATAAAGGCTAAACTTCGTGTCTAATACTGCTAACCTGAGCAAATACCCAACCTCGATCTATTAGTCACCGATCAAAACTGGATTGTGGGCCCATATTTGATCTCCTCCCTGCTTGATCCCCACGTCCCCGTCTGAATTTTGGGCCCGGCTCCAAAATATTACACATCTTACGCTCGTTTCTACCGTGTGTCGTCCGATTTTATGTAACTATTTCCACCCACGAATTTCCCTACCCGCCCACAAACATCGTTCGTGGGTTTTCCCTTTTATTGCGCGTGATTGAAGGCTTGCCTCTTCCAATCCCTTGCTCTTTGATCCAGATCAATGTCCTCCTAGCCGTCGGACCTACTCTTCTTCTCCGCTCCGGCATTTGCCGTCGACCCAATGCCAAATGCAACTCCCCAAGGCTCGACCACGCCACGCCATAGAGAAGTTGACGACAACAAAGGCGTCAGGGTGGAGGAGCGCAAAGGTGGGGGATTGGCAGTAGAGCACAAAAAAGTGCGACAGCCGACGCGGAGGGCCATAGGTGTGGTGATGCCCAGGAGCAGCTCCGTCGAAAAGTACGGTGGCGACGGTGGAGCGCTTCTCCGAACCCATCACCCTAGTTCGGGACAAGTTCGGAGGCGGCCTCGCTCAGAGGTCCTTTGCAATGCGACCTTACGGTCCCTCTTCCTCTACCTCTCCCTCAGCTTGTTGTCTGCAACAGGTGTGAGGCATGGCAGCACGACGAGCTGCGAATGTGCTTAGGCCGCATGGATTCTTGAGATACAAGATGCGGGGGCCGACAGTGGCACCAGGCCGCGCAGGGGTGTAGGCGCGGATGGTGGCAGCCAGCCCGATGTCAAACGATTGCTAGGCTCCTCCCCACTGCCCCACAAATGGAGCATGGGATGCCACGCTAGCGTCCCTCCACCGGCAAGCCCCATCCCGTAGGCCGTGATGAGCGACGCTATGGTTACGGCTCGCGAGATTACCAATTGCCACCTCCTGTAGACTTGCTCGCAGGTGGACCATTGGCCGGACGAAGGCGTCCCTAAAGGAATCATCAGCTCGTGGTCTCCAATGACCTTCTGATCTTGCTCCGGTTCATTCCTCTCTTGGTAAGGAACCTGGGATTCAAAATCTTGCCCCTTCCTCCCTTCCCACTAATAGTCCGTGGATAAAAAGATGATATAGTGTCAAAAGGTTTAGAAATCACTATAAAAGAGATCATCAGTGAAATGTATACTCGCCAGAAGCAGGATTAAGTGTACCGATATGGTCTTCACCGATAGCCCTGTTTCTGTCAAATGTATTTTTTGCTTATTCCTGCATTTTTTTATTGGTACTTGATGCTACATGGTATATACTTGCGGAACAAAGGAAGCCACTTGAGTAACAGCTAATGATGCTTTGTGCTATAAGGTATTCGATAATTGCCACTGGATCATTTTTCTACTATAAAGGCTAAACTTCGTGTCTAATACTCCTAACCTGAGCAAATACCCAACCTCGATCTATTAGTCACCAGTCAAAACTGAATTGTGGGCCCATATTTGATCTCCTCCCTGCTTAATCCCCATGTCCCCGTCTGAATTTTGGGCCCGGCTCCAAAATATTACACATCTTACGCTCGTTTCTACCGTGTGTCATCCGATTTTATGTAACTATTTCCACCCACGAATTTCCCTACCTGCCCACAAACATGGTGTGCTGGTCCCGTGGTGCCCATACTAGATTCTCTTTTATGTTGATATTTTTTGGTCTTTCATGAAGTATGATTGATGAGCTAATTGTCAATGCTTCCACCACAGGTACATTGTGCCAAGCAGGGCTTCAGCACCTGAATGTGACTGCAGAGATGTTGAAACAAAACTTGGTAACTCAGGTCGAGGTAGAGAAAGACCTACAACAAGAACACCCACAAGATCAATTTCAACAGGCAGAAGCATATAGCTTGCAGTTAACTGAAAAAGTAGTAGCATGTTCTGCTCGACAGAGTTTTGAAGGTTCCGTTTAAGGTCTAGACGATGTTAGGCACTTGCTTCTTCAACCGAATGCGAAGAAAATTGTTGATCAAGCATCGTCTGGGGCATAGGATACAGGGAAATCACCATCTATACCATTTCATTGGCCCATTCCAGTGCCGCAAATCGGTCTTGACAGAGACAAAGATATCCAGCATATTGGCAAAACTTAAGGTGTTTTCTACACCTATTAGCGTACTAATTTATCTGAACATATATTTGGCCACAAATGACAGGTACTAATTTATCTGAATATATATTTGGTCACAAATGCCAATTATCTGTCATCTTAGAATCCATATGGTTAAAGAAATACTACTGCATAGCAGATTTTAGTTGTCTATCAATATGGAGTATACACAAGTACAACCGTGCATATTCGTAGTACTGAGGATAGCATGTGTGTGCTGCACGTATAAAGTACCAAGTGGTATTTATTTCTATGTAATCTAAAAAAAAAGTACTCCCTCCATACTCAGATTAGAGGGCATTTAGGACATGATTTACAATACCAAGGAGCAATTAAATTAGGTCTAATCTTCTATACATGCCCCTATTAAACAGAGTACGAAGCCTCTTCAAAATAACTCCCTCTCCCCTCCGGACTGGCTAGCGCACCCAATTCCCAGGCATCAGCCTATCAGGTCGTGGGTTCGATTACAGCGCCCGTGCTGTTTTGATTTTTTTGTGGCGCGCAGCATTTTAGTGCGAGGTAGAGTAGGCAGTGTCGCGGGATGCCCAGCTTTGTGAAATTGCTCCGTTTCGCAGGACGCCCTTTAATATGAGTCTGGAGGGAGTACTAGGTGATGTTTATTTCTGGTAGAGTTAATAGTATTTGCAACATCTGAGTTTAATGGTGGCATTTCTGTAGGTTCACACTCGATAGCATAATCTGAATGTTATGTTCCACCTCAAGACATAAATGTGTATGGAAAAGTCATGCCATTTCATTATCTAGAGTAGTATGACTTTGCCAACCTGAAGGGTGTTGTTCCATAGGGAGTAGACTTGCACTGCCTTGCAAAACTAAAACTAATAACGGTGTGTGTTTTACTGTTTACAAATTTCATTTTTTCTTTTCTTATATTAACAAACTTTTGGATAAAAATGTAGTCATATCTGATGAAGCGTAAACTTTTGCACAGAAAATTTGATTTTGGAGAAAAATCTTTTTTATCAGTCTCTTGTTGCAACTTTTTTTTATTAATTTGGTTACTAAGGTAAGTGCCATGCTTCTATATGGTTCAACCTACAATCTTTTCTGATTGGATTCTAAGCATAAGATATGATCCCCTTGACTGCCTTGAACCTTAATCTGATTTTCCCAATGACAAAGATGAACCTCAAACATTAGAGCATTTGGACGTGGCCTTCTGTTGTTTAAGTTTGTAAAATGTTAATTCATCAATGATTGATGGGGCGAAGCTTGACCAACTCTTTCGAATGGAAGAAGTGATTCATCATTATACACAATTATAAGAAATTTTGCAATATGCCTATAAACTCCATGTCTGATTACTATATGTCCATGTTGGTATAAAATGTGCTTGTTCATAGCATGTACAGTGTAGCCGGAGGGGAGAAAATAAGATTCTATATACAACTTCATTGAACTTCTTAGCATGAAATGGAGACTTCTTTGCATCTTGTATGTGATAAATATGTCATCTATGTGTTGATAGAAATAAAACATCTATAATTTGTGCCAAATAAGCGTTTAGATGTGCATCGTTTCCAAATATTTGCTGCAGGTCTGTGCTAATAACAAGGTCTATGTGATACATTGTGTTTCAGTGTATTCTTTAAAGAAAATAATTATCAAGCCTTATTATGGTTGTCCTTGTTGCTCAATGAATCAGATGGCAGTCTATGGATGTTCGAGGAGCTTTCACTCTCGATACTTAGAAAGAAGGCAAGCAAGAAGGGGATCTTGAAGCACTAAAGGCATGAATTCGATGCAAAGCTATGTCAACATGGCTTCCTCGATGTATAAGAGGCATTACTGATGTAGAGGTGGACTAATTGATAACTACATTTAATGGAAGATGGGCCAATTTCACTCCTGAGTGTTGGAAGAGGTTTAGATAATTTTTCTATGGCTGAATATGAGAAAAGGTTACAAGGAGCAATTCTTTTAGGGAAGAGCTTTAATCAATTCTTTATGCCAACAGTAGTGTCAGTTGCTCCTATTGTTATTTTGAGCTAAATTATAGAAAAAAGAAGACCTATATTATGAAACCAACTACGAGAAAGAAAGTTTAGATGATTTGATCTGCATTTTTAGCAAAGTATTGTTAGCATATGTTGTGAGATGAATAATCATGTGTAGCCAAACTACATGGCACTATATTGTCTTAGTTTTTATGTGCATGTAACTAAGTATTATGAAATCTTAGTTTTCATGTGCATGTAACTAGGTATTATGAAATCATAGTTTTCATGTGCATGTAACTAAGTATTATGAAATGATCACTTGTGTTGCGAGTAACGTTTATGTTATCTGAAGTTTAAATCAATTTACTATTTATTATATTTTATATAATATTCATAATACGATGATAGCACGCACGTGCAAATAACTAGTAGAGCTGAATAGATAAATAATTATAAAACTTAATCTAGGCCAGTAATTAAACTTGATACACTCGAGCACAATAGGATGGGTTGCATGGGCACACTTTGCCGTTTTGTTTCTGCTCTCTGTTTTCCTATGTGTGCTTGTTAGTCATACCCTTGTTGATGTTTAAAATTAGCAAAATTATGTTACCAAAGAGGAAGACACATATTTAGGCTTGTGCGAGAGGTTTCGATAGAGGTAGAGGTCATGGGAGTGGTCACTGTAGCGCTGATGCTAAGAATGACGTTGATCATGCAAAGTGGGCCATGGGACTCAAGTGGTTGAAGGAGAGGATGGAAAATCGATGTTATTGGAGCTGTAGCTTCCTGTTATTCAGACGATGGCATTTCTTAGATGATTATTTGCGCACTTGGATAGATTTATTACTCCAAGGACACCAAAGATTTTTTTTTGCTGATTGGATGCGCAAGACCAGGAAATTTATGACTGCAAGTAGGACAAATGGAGAAGAGATGGTCTTGTTCATTCATTAGAATTTTACGGTTCCTGCTGGTATTATACATGGTAGAGGTTTCACGTGACTTGTGTGCGTCCTATTCTAGGAAAGGGTTTGATTTTTTCCATGTATACGAAGTCCTGTTGCCTAGAGAGAGTAGTTTTCTATATCATGTCACACTTGTTGTTTGCAAGTGAAATCCAAATTTTACTATCATCAAGTGGGAATGTTTAGATGCTGGTATCAATCTTTTTAGCCAGTTTAGAGTTTCAATTCTTATATTCCTTGTTCCTCGCGACATAGTTCTGATGATGCCTGGTCCTCTTCCTGTGTGTCAATAGTTTCCA
Organism: Eleusine indica; assembly: GCA_030378355.1. Lineage (NCBI taxonomy): Eukaryota > Viridiplantae > Streptophyta > Magnoliopsida > Poales > Poaceae > Eleusine > Eleusine indica. The sequence goes on along the minus strand of CM059501.1, from coordinate 39,866,493 downwards.
TGTCAATTTTTGTTCTCCTTCACGAAGCTACCTATACTATCCATTCTGCTTCAGCTATGCAGCCCTGTTTTTCACATCTTCAGCCAGCCCTGTTTAGATGCTGGTATCAATTTTTGTAGCCAGTTTAGAGTTTCAATTCTTATATTCATTGTTCCTCGCGACATAGTTCTGATGATGCCTGGTCCTCTTCCTGTGTGTCAATAGTTCCCATGTCAATTTTTGTTCTCCTTCACGAAGCTACCTATACTATCCATTCTGCTTCAGCTATGCAGCCCTGTTTTCACATCTTCAGCCATTCCGCTTAGTATGTTGTCATATGCTCCACTTTCTTTGTTCTTATAAAAGCTTACCCTTTTCCTGTAGCTTCTTCTATAAATCACCTAGATGTAGGTTCAGGTACCTCTTATTATTAACTCACACAATGTTCATGTCCTATTCGGTTCAGCTGCTGCCTTTGTGTTATTTTGCTTGAATTTGAAAGATGGGGAAAATATTCCAAGTGAATGATTTCTCAATAAATTCATGTTTAATTCTTATGTAGGCTTGATTCCAAATTTGGTGGCGTCTCATCTTTTTTGGGTTTTATAGATGGTGGTCATTTTGTGAATAATCTAATAGTGGTTTCTTTCACTACTAAAATTTTGGCCTAATGCCACCTTTTTTTGTCGCAACAACGTGATTTTGTTGCAATACATAGGTTGTATCGCAACAGAGCTCGATTTTGGTTGTGGCAGGATGATATGTTGCCACCAATTGTGTAGTGTTGCAATTGAAATTTAGTATGATGCAATAAGTAACAGATATCACGATGGATATATTTGCGTTGTAAATAGACTGAAGTTCTTGCCACGGTTTTTGCCATGGATGCAATTGTTGTACCTATGGCAATCAATATATATCATTGTTATTACTACTATCGTGCATTGCAAAACAGTATATATTATAGTAACAGAAAACTCAATTGTTGCTATAAAGGTCTTAGATATAGCAACATAAACAAAGGTTGTTACATAGGAGTTTTAGTGATTGCAATGCAAACACGACTCGTTGCAACCAATTTTGAATATAGCCACAAATAGAGGAATGGTTGCTATAAACAATATACTATTGCAACCATTTATGTCTTGGTTGCTATGTAGTCTTTGGCACCTCGGTTAGACCAGTGCCTGGGCCCATTTTTTTCTGATTTTGAAACTTTCATTAATATGGCCCAATTAAAACTTGCCCATAACTATTTTGTTTCAACTTGAAGGCTAGCCCGAACTATATTCGGTTTGGCTGAGTCCAACTTAGGGCGTGTTTGGCATGGCTCCACTCCATAGTGGAGCAGCTCCACTCCAAAACTCCAATATAGAGCTGCTCTATTGTGGAATAAAGTCATGCCAAACACCCCAACTCCAAAAAAAAAAACAAAGTCAAAAACGTAAAACGACCAATACACCTCTCCCATCGTCCTCCTCTCCATTGGCCCGGTGGCCCCTTCCTCCCCATTTCCACCGACCGCGTTCTCTGCATCAGTATGGCATAAATCGGACCTTGGCGGCACAAATCAGAGCAAGGAGCGACCTGGGCCAGCGCGGGCGATGGCGGAGCTACCTAGGGCGGCGCTAGCGACTGGGAGCAACCTGGGGCATGCGCGGACTATAGTGGCGCTAGCTGAGGTGGCTGGGAGGGGCGGGGCGGCGGTCCATCGTGGGAGGTGGCGGGAAGGAGGGGCGGGGTGGCGCTAATCGAAGCTCAATCCGACGAGGAGCGAGCTGGGGCGGCGCGAGCTACCTGGGGCGGCACGAGCGACGGGGAGCGACCTGGGGCGGCACGGATGACGGCGGGGAGGGGAGGGGCAGCGGTCCAGCATGGGGGTTGCGGAGAGGAGGGGCGGGGTGGCGCTGATTGAAGCTCGCGTCGACGGGGAGCGAGCTTGGGCGGCGGCGCAAGCGACGGGGAGCGACATGGGGCGGCATGGATGACGGCGGGGAGGGGAGGGGCAGCGGTCCAGTACGGGGGTTGCGGGGTGGAGGGGCGGGGTGGCGCTGATTGAAGCTCGCGCCGACGAGGAGCGAGCTTGGGCGGCGGCACAAGCGACGGGGAGCGACCTGGGGTGACGCAGGCGTTGGTACCTGGGGTGGCAGTTCGGTGCGGGCAGGGGGGCGGGGAGGAGGGGTTGGGAGGCGGCGCGGGCACATGAACGGTAGGGTGGAGGCGGCGGAGCGCTGCTGAGCGAGACGAGAAACAACAATGAACCGTTTTTTTGTGTAGGCGGTGGCAACGCGGGCAATTTCTTGGAGCTCCATGTTTTGTTGAGTGCCAGAGTCGGTGTGGATGTGTTGCGCCTGCGATCGTGTTGAAGGCTGAGTCCAACTTGCATGAATACTCACGTTCCACCTGTGATCCAGTTTGCCCGAGTCCAAGTTGAACTCACGTTGAAGGCTAGCTTAACTTGAAGACCACGTTGAAGGCTCAAAAAATTGGTTGCCAGGTGACGTACCAATTCAAATCACGTACCAAATCATGTTCCACCTATGATCTTTACTAGTGAACGGAACACGTACCAATTTATTCAGTTTTTATTGAGGGGGAAGTAATTACGTTGCCCGGTCAAGTACCAATTTCTTCACTAATTACGCTACCAGGTGTAATTTCCTTCTACATCTTACGTAACTCAAAATTGGTACCTGTAGACTTTTCCATCTAAAAAAAACTGAGGTCAATCAAGTTTGTAAAAAAAAAACTCATGTTGGATCCCTCTCAAACTCGATCCCCAATCTCGCGATTGACATCGACACACACAAGGCTCCCGCCTCCATACGCGTTCATCGCCGCCGTGTTGACTAGGCACAGGTGATCATGGCTCCCTCCACTCACGATAGCTGAGCTCACGTTCACCGCTCCTTCCCCCACGTGATTCTTTCCCCTCGCTCTCAACCTGTTTGTGCCCTTTATCCTGCAGTCTGGAGGGGCGTTCATCGAGCCCCTTGTCGAGTTGCCACAGGACATACTCAGCTGATGATGGCACAGGAAGGGTGTGACTAATAGGCGGCACTGAATCTGCAGAAGAAGCTCGACGAGTAATGAACCCAAGGTAATTTGTTGTAATCAAATTTAATCTCAATTTCATATGAGGGATTGATCAACCAAGTGCAGTAGCAATCTGCCTCAAATCAGCATATGTAATTATAACCTAAATATTTTCAGTGCTCTATTTTTGATAGGTTTTGTTAGTGTCCCCAGTTGGCATATACCTCTACCTCGACGCCGGGCAAGAGGCAGATCGTTCCTACAGGTATCATCTATCACTGAATGAAACTTGAGTTGTTTTGTTTAAATATAATTGTGTTTTGTATGAAATATGTTCTTTTTAAATAAACCAACTAGTGAGGACTTCATGCATTTCTTTTAAAAAAAATCAGAATCATTTTGTTTACATAGAATCATGTTAGGTATGAAATTTGTTATTTTGAAATATACCAACTAAGGACTTCATGCATTTTTTTCATCATATTGACAGGAATTGTAGAGGGCTCAGAGTCATTGTTTTGTTGGAGTTATTTCTTCAATGGCCAGTGATGACTGGAGTTGGATCTTATTGCCTCAGTCAGCTGATAGGTGGCTTACAGGATGTGAGAAATTCATTAACGACACATTTGAAGGCAGCTATCCAGGACAGACCATGGCGTGTCCATGTCGCGATTGTCGTTGCATGGCATACAGAACAAAAGATGAGGTTGAAATACACTTACATGCTAGAGGGTTTGATGGTACACCCATTGTTGGATGTCATGGATGTACACCCATTGTTGTCGATAATGATGATGGTAATTTTGCTGAAGGTGAACCTGGTGATGGTGGCAGTGTCAATACTTTGCTGACCTCGCTAATTAGGGGTACTATACATGGAAGGATTGATACCGAGGTGCCCAATAAGTCAGCAAAGAACTTTAAAATTGTTTTATTAGATGTAAAATTAAACCAGTGAGTTTATGAATCTAAGTTGCACTTTATTGTGTGCTTGTTCCTAACACTTTTTTTTTCTCAATGTAATTTACAGTCCCTGTACTTTATTGTATGGTTTAATGTAATTTCTTTTCTTAATACATTCACACAATCAGAGTATACGAATTGCAATGTAAAAAAAATGAATAAAAAGCAATATAATTCCGTGCTGTTGTATAGTCTGACGTCATTTTTTATTCATCCATTCTAATGTTAGCCTCCTTTAATGCTTCATTGTTAATTACTACAATACAAATTAGAGGCAAAGACTTTGATTCAATTTTAGTTCTTACTGTACATGTACATTAACATCAATACAACAAAATGGTACAAGTTGTACTTTTATTTTTAATTAAAACTATGTTTATTTTGAACAGGAGCAGCAAGATTTGAGGAAACAGCTGCAAGAGTGAAGATTGCTTAGTTTCTACAGGTTATCATGAGTGATGGAGGTCATAATAAATGAGGTCATCATATTATTTCACTATATGGATATGATGATCCAATCAAGAACAGTTCTTAGTTTATTTCTATGTTCACTTATGTTTTTTAAATTAGACACCACTTCACAATGTTTGGTTATTCATGCCATTGCTATTTGGCTCAGTTGTAAGACTAAATGTTGGATTTCAGTTCTTTATAAGAGTGAATGTTGGCTCAGTGGCACCATTTAAAATATGAGTTACCTTACTTATTGTGGTGGGATAATCTATTGCATTACACAATTTTTATTGTTGCTTTACCTAAAAAAAATGAAAATAAATTCGTTGGTACATAATAGAAGCAATAGAGACCAATATAATTTTGTTGCCATATTCCTCTACCATATAACTGCCGCATGTTATTTGTTGCAAAACCCCTTAATGCATATAGCAACCACTACTATTATGTTGTGTTATCTCTTTACTATATAGCGATGCCTATGTTTGTGTTGCGCCATCTATGAAGCATATAGAGACAATATCAATTTTGTTGCGATATCCCTTTACCATATAGCGACGCCTATATTTGTATTGTGCTACCTATCAATCATATAGCGACGATAGGTTCTGTGTTGTGTTATACATTAAGCAGATAGCATTGACATATCCATCGTGGCAATAAAGTTTACCTATATAGCAACGCCTTATCAAATGTTGCAGTATCCTGTATGCATATAATGAGAACAAAAAATGTGTTGCGAGAATTGTAAAAAGTATAGTGACGACTCACTTCGTTGTGATATCCTAGAACCATATCGCAACATCGCAATAATTATTGCCACCATCATTTATAGTGGCAATATAGGATATTGCCACGAGCCATATGCATTGTAATAGTGCTTGCTTGCAACACACCTACGCTGTGGCAAATTCCACTATGCCAACAATGATCATTGTTGCCTATACCAATTGGGCAACGCCCATGAGCGTTGCTTCTACAATCCTTGGCCACGCCACCGTTCGTTGCAACATGGCATTTTTATTGCAATGCTTCGCAAAGGTGATGTGTTACCCTATTGCATCGGACTTTCTTCCAACGCTTCCCAACGCTAGGACTTGGTTGCATATTGTTGGCATTGCAACCAAAATTACCTTTTTGCAACAATTTTTTGGTGTTGTGCAAGGCCAGATTTTTAGTAGTGTTTATCGAATTACATTGTCGTGCCTAGCTTGGATTGATTATACTCGTATCGCATGGCTATAGTAGTTTCTCAAAGATGTCTAAAATGGGCACAACCATCAGGATAGACCTCCTTTCAAGCATATGCACATCTTCATTCTTTATTGTGATCACAAGTCTCTTTCCTTATCATCCATCTATGAAGCAAGGCCTTCTTTATAGTCTTTTCGGGAGTTGATAAAGTCCTTGCTAATCAAGATCATGGCAGTGAGATATCTTCCCTCTTGAGTTTCCATGGTTTGCCGCATAAGTGCGACATGTAGTTCGGTATTGATCTCATAGATTGCACCTATCCTAGACCAATTGCCCTAGATTATTTGTCTTGACTATTTCAAGAAGGGTTGAGGAAGCGGGCAAAAGATTTCTTTTCAAAGAAATTGATACAGCTTAGTGTGTCACCATGATGAGATCCAATGTTCACTAAGATGATAGATTGTTGTTAGCTCATGTGTTTAGATTATTGTTGACTGAAGGCAATGATAATCTGGAACAAGTACCCACTGCCCTACATTATGGGTTGTTCATTGACTTGAAGGAAGTCAAATTATTCTCTGAGATTAATCTTCGATATGGGTTCAACCAACCACCAGTTCCGAAAGAAGATATTTGAGTAGATGACTTGTTTCGCGATCTTCACCACCACGAGTTAAGAGTTTTTGGGCGGACTAGCGCATCTCCTCATTTCATGGAGACCATGGATAAATTCCTCAAAGGATGAGAGGGGTTCATCATGGGTTTTTATTGATGATATACTCATCTTCTCTAGGATCGAGGCAGAGCATGAGGATAATTTCCGAGCAAATCTTGAGACTTTAAGAAGTTCTATGCTAAACTAACAAGGTATGAGTTCTAGCATTCAGAAGTTGTTTTCAAGGGTTCATTATTAATCAATAAGGCATCTCTGTTGAGTTGGACAAACTTTCTATAGTAGTGGAATCATAGAAGCCATCTAGTTTTACATAGGTTAAGAGTGCCGTGTGTAGGGTCGATCGCAAGATCGCAGCATTGTAGAATATTTCCCTATCATTGCTAAGCCTATGACCCAGTTCACCAAAAAGAATGTGAAGTATAAGCATTGCTTTCATGTGTCAAAGGATAAGATGGTGATTTCTCCTATTCTTACCCTTCCTAAGCCTAGTAAACACTTTCATGTGTTATTCAGATGCTTCTTGTGTGGGATTCGGTAGCGTCCTGATGCAAAGATGAGTCTATGTGTGGAGGCAATTGATGACACACGAGAAGAACAACCCTATTCGCATCTAGAGCTTGTTCTTGTTGTGTTTGTGATGGAGTATTAGATGCATGAGTAATATGGGGAGTCATGTGATGGATTTTCACTCAGAAGGTTCTGAACTCAAAGTTAAGAAGATGGTTAGATTTGATCAAGGATTAGTACCTAAGTAATATCTTGTACGCCCTAGGTAAGAGAAATGTGGTTACAGTACCTTGAGTCGTAAGGCTTCCCCTCCTACCTTGAATTCTTAAACAACTAACTTCTAACAGAAAGATGTTTCAAGTTTCTATGTTGTAGTATTAGAGGGATTATTGTTGGAGGTCATGCAACCAATCTTTTATCTTCTTATTTGAAGAGAAAAAAAGGAGCCACCACGTTCGCTCTCAAAGCCACAAAACGCATCACAAATGTGCGAGTCATAAGTGATGCGTAAAATCCGTATCACCAATGACTTCGCATTAATAACGTGATGTTAGTGACACATTAAAAACATATCACTATTTAGTCTTAGTAGGTGTCACTAATGACCTGTTTTTACATAGTGATATCTACCTTCAGTAAATCAATCAAAAAATGCTTTATAAGGGACTGTGTTCGCTATCCCCTCTCCACCAATCAGTGTGCTTGAAGAACTTCCCCACCAATTCCCAATCCACACGTACCTCCACAAGGATGCCGGCCATCAGATCCTGCCAACAACGCCTCTCGTTGTTGGATCCTGTTTGGTTGCTCCCCATGGGCCATGAGGTACTGAGGTGGCGGACGCCTTCCAGTTTGTATTTATTCTACTATGTAAAGAAATTACAAATATAGTCCAGGTAATAAATGCCCAAGTTTCCTTAAGATCCCAATTCTAATAGGATCCCCATGCCTCAATATAGCCCATATTGCTCACAAACAGTGTTGCTATGGAGCAATGGATGCATGACGCAGCGAGGTAGGGATGTGCTGAGCACATGGGTGCGTGGTGCGGGTGATGGCAGCGCACGGGTTGTGGCGATGCATGAGGTGAGAACGGCAGGGGAGAGGCTGGGGTCATGGGAGCGGCCGACGGGTTTCCATGGCAACGAAGGAGGGAGCCGCCTAGAGAGAGAGAGAGAGAGAGAGAGAGAGAGATGTTGGCGCAGCCCAGGACCTCACGATCACTCGCACACACAAAATCGAGAGGAGGAAGATAAACAGTAGCACAAACTCAGTGTTGATGGCAACGGATTCCTCAGCGCACATACGCTGGACTTTTCTTGTTTATTTTTCCCTGGACTTGGCAACTGACCTAGCGATTACATAGGTTGTTTTATAGCCTACGGCAACGCAGCGCCCAAGCAACTACTCATGCAACTTTCACGCGCACGCACACGCATGGCTTCATGGCGACCCGGCCTCAACTCGATCGTGAGCCAATTGCTCATCCCGTAAGACCTGGGCACCGTTCTGATCGCGAGTCATGCACACGCTGCATTCCGCCTCCGACGCACGCGGCTAACAACCTAGCTAATCACCACACTAAACACAACACTACCAAGCAAGAACGGGAACAGATCACGTTCTGTGCTTGATTCGACTCAACAGACTCATGCACACATGCGCACAAACATGACGCATGCACCACGCACGCCAGGCACACACCATGGCGTGGTTTATTTCCTAACAAGAGAGAGAGAGAGAGAGAGAGGTTTCTCCAACAAAGACGACGAAGTGTGCGTAAGAACGAAGAATGTGAAGAGCAGCAGGGCCTATTACTCTATTTCGCAGAAAACGTCTTCCAGTTTTCTATATTTATACAAAAGATTCTATTTTTGAAGTTTGTGAAATAACCCAAACGGTTATTTTACACTAAGATCCTCTATTTCTTACATATTAATTACCTACTGGAAGCTTTTTTAACATGGAGCAGCCGACGAGCCTCCATGGCAACGAAGGATGGAGCAGCTTGCACATTTTACACAACGTTTCTTTTGGCATATTTGACACTATATATCCCCGGACGTGGGAGATGGGATGAAACCTGGACAGGTAGGACACTACAGCAAAACGAACCGGTCAGGAAATAGTGTGTTGATTCTGGTTCCTAATTAAATATTAACACGAGAGTCTACAAATCTACCAAATTAACGAAACGAGAGAAGACGGTGGTAATCTATTAGCAGCACAAGGTCAGGGCTACAGCCACACCACATTCTGCTGCATTTTATTAACAAAATATATATCAGCTAATCACCTGAACCAGCTAATCAACCAGTGAGTGCTTGGCTGTGAGACTTGCAGCAGCAGTAGGAGGCTCCTGCTTGGTCCTTGCATTGGGATCCACGAGGGTTCTTGTAGCCCAAGTAGCCGCACAGAGCCTCGCAAGCGTCATTTTGACAGCTGGGAAATCTGCCGCACGACGGATCCCTAGGCAGCATCATCTTCACTTCCGCTGGGAAGCTGCTAGCGGCCGACACATCGACAAATAGATTCGGCACCAACAGCTGCGCGAGGACGAGGACCAGGGTCTTGTTGCAGAGCGCTATGTGAAGCGAAATGAGGCTAGTGGTGACTTTGCGCGATATCTTTCGTTTTAGTGGGTAGAAGCAGGTGCGTTGCAACTTGCATTCCTTATATAGACTGGAGTTACAACCAAATTGCGGATATAATTAATTCCCACCCCAAATATTGATAGCAATCAATGCACTAAAATCCTGAACAATTGGATGCGTATCCAGCTTCTTTTCTCCCTAGTACAAGGTACTAGGATGCGGGGCGCTTTGGCCACACCCGACCTTGTTTTTTTCTTTAAAGAACAGGAGAGGCAAAAACCTTTACCGATTACTCCTTTCGTTCTTAAAATATTATCGTTATTAACTTTTTTCGTTAACTTTAACCGTTCGTTCTATTTAAAATATTATTTTAAATATACAAAATTTTAAATTATACTTCTAGATAATAAAACAAACTATGACAACATATATGATATTACTTAAATTTTTTTGAATAAGACAAACTAGCAAGATGATCCGCGCTAATAGCACGTCTAGAAATATTTCAATTCCTTTAAATCTTTGCTACAACTCTAGATTCCAGTCCATGAGCTGGTCTGACATTCCGTGGCCACCTGCTCACAGGTCCATTATTTGTTCTTTAGTACATCCCATCTTGCATTCGATAATTTTACATGATCCCAAAATCTTTTACTTTCTTTGACATTCAATCATATGCTATCCTCAAGAAAACTCCACGTCGAAATCTCATATCCTTCTACTTCTACAAGCCAGATCATGCCCGTCTCTTGGCATGACCTCATCAATCTACACCAACCTTTTGACTTTAGCAAGCATGATAATGCCCTCATCGCTTACATGACACTTTGTTGGTGCTCAAGGCCTCAACATTAACTACAATTTGCATGATTCCTCTTTCTTTCTCGCTCTTTATCTTTTCACTTGCAACCATGATGGAGCAACATTTTTATAGTAATCATCATTCTTTGCTACTACACTTTCTCACATTTACTAAGACTTGTGTAGTGAAGACTCCTCTAAAGCCATAATCAAGGTTGTGTTGTCCCGTTTGTTCTCTATTCGGACAGAAAAATTACTTGAGAATTTGTCATTTTAGTCGTAGGGGAAAATATATAACTGTCGAGTGTACCCGAGTATAAAAAACAAAAAAAAAACAAATGATAATTCAGAACTCAAATTTATTGGCTATACTTTCTCAAGATCTGTGCGCTCCATTGCCAACCGGCGGAATCTCACTTGAGTGATGTCTTCTATTGGTTTCTAAGGCCTCATAAGAGTTCTATTAATTACTTTTGAGAGTCACTACCCAGAAAACCTTGTATTAAGCTTCACGCATGTTGGTTGTCTCGCTCCACTTCATGTTTTTCCATCCATGTGTTGATAGCGGTGTAGATCAAGTTATGGGTCCTATCCATGGTGCCATGAACCTGTGGTAACACCGCACTAATGTTGGTTCTGTCCACTCTTGTCGTCCGACTTCATCAGTCATGTATTATGGCTACTTTGTTGTAGTTATTGTAGTAGTGGAATAAGCACTGGTCGTACTCAGCTAGTCCAATTCATTAACTGGCAGTGAAATGTTGAAGAAGTTAAAGGAAATTCATAGAGCACGTACCCATGCTAGAGATTCATATAGAGGAACGTACCCATGCTAGAGAATCATTCGCATGTACCAATATGGTTACCGTATTTATTCCCACATTGATCTCGTACACACATGAGCTTTACATCATTGAACGACGACAAATATTGGCATACAAGTGCTGCATTTGAAGGCTTTGGCGACAATCGGTAGCTAGCTTGCCGCCAACCTTGGTGGTGGAACATCTTCCATGAGTGCGGCCGCATCTCGACATCCATTGAGTGCAGCTACTCCTAGACAACATCTTGGTGATGGCCATGTAAATGCTTTATCAAACAGCGCTATCTTGTTCTTGGAATGAAATTTGGCAACTTGAATGAATGCCAGTGGTGTATCCACGATGAGTGCTAGAAATAGAGTGAATCAGGGGGGAAATAAACGTCTTCATATCAGCAGCATGCCCACTTGGTCGACCGTGCGACACATGTCATCGATAGCGTCCTCAGTGATGATATAAAGTCAACTGTAACTGTATATAGATCATACATGTGTGTTCCATGCATTGATCTAAAAACTACAAAATGATCTCAACACGGTTCCCAGATGTACGTCGCACCATATCTCTCCTTATAACACTTCGATCTTCGCTTCTCACTACAAGAAATTTGATATTTTGTGACGTTTCAGTTTTGTTGTAGAATGTAAGAAAGACCTCGTAATATAGATTTGTGATATTAAGATGACAAAAACATGTTCGTTGCTGAATGTTCATTATAAAAGATATTCAACAATATTTATATCTCTTTTCGTCGCAAATTCTGTCATGACGATCCTTGGTTCATCGCTAACTCATAACTCTACACCCTCAACATGACCCGTCCTCTAGCTCTGGCCGACTGCATATCTGCATTTTTGGCAACTGGCGGTAGCCTTCTTGGCTCTTTAGCAACTGGTGGCAGCCTTCTTATGTCGTAGATGGCAGTAGCCAAACTAGTGTGTATTTGTATTCATATAGGAATTATATCCTATAATATATGTACTATATGGACTCTTTTACTCGATCTAGAATATTATATCTTTATAAAATCTAACGGTTGATACTTCTTAATTTATTTAATGGTGCTAAGGATCATGTATAGCCCCATCAATCTTGGTCTTACCTTGTCCATAGCCCCATCATCCACTCTTTGCTTCCACGACGCAACCGCAATAAGATGCCGATGGCCTTCGGATCGAGCACGTCGTTGTCTCATAGTAGATTTGCGCCGCAGCCCGTAGGCTGGCGAGTAAAAAGCGCTGGCGAAGTTAGTGCTAAGTTGACCCGTGTCTGGGCCCGACTTCTCTTCTTCCTCCTTCGACCGCTGCATCTGGTTTATGGGGCCAAGAAAGTTGGGGAATGGTGATGGGAGAGATGATGGGAAATTGGAGACTGATGTTGGACGGGAAAAAACTGTCTGGGTTAGACAAGCTCCAAGATGGGGAAGGAAAGAACGAGCACCACAGTGACGACATCAACATCACAACCTTCGCCAGCACCACCAGTGGTGAAGGTTGGCGGGGAGCAGAACAGGTCAAGGGCTACTCGCACGCCGTGGCCAGCAGCAAAGAGACCAAAGGAGAAAGCGCGAGGGATGAGCAGGTGAGGAGACGATGGGAAGCGTACTTCAGTCCAATGAGGATTTGTTGAGAGAGAGAGAGAGAGAGAGAGAGGAGAGAGAGTGGTGTGAGCAGTGCGATGAGTAGTTGGGAACGGCGGAGAAGAAGCTGGAGAAGATAAGGCTTTTGCCATTTTGCAAATAAGCCCTTTGTATATAACCTATTTTTGTATACAATCATTACATTATATACTTATAGGTAGGCCCTAAAACTTATGATATTTATAGAATAAATTCACATAGTACACTTAGTTCTAACCTTATAATAAACTTAAAAAATTAACAACACATCTAAATTAACCTGTTCATTGAAGCTAAACTGGCGCAGCATAGCGCACCATTCTATCTATAGTAGTTCTGTGTCGTACAAAATTTGGGAAAACATTCTATTGTAATTCATCATTCATAAAATTACTAAATAGTGCATGTAAATTTAGGTTACCTCCCAGCCTGATTGCAAATGAACCATATGGGGTTATGAGGTACACAATTAAGCTAAGACGAACTAGAGTAATCACATGCATCAATTACATGGTAGGATTGAATTTGACATCTAATTAAGTAATATATCTGGGTGGCTTGATTCTTTGATTCATTCAGAGGTGCCACATATTCTAAAAATATGCACTTTAGCAACCCCTAAAGTTACTAGTTGTAGCACCCAAGGATGAAACCTCCCTATTCCGAATTGAAGTGAGGTAATTTTAGAAAGGGAATAAATCTATGAGTTATTTCAGAGAGCTTTTAGAGATCGTTTTTTAGGTTAGATCCCATTAACACACCCTGGGTGTGAGATAATACATCACACCCCAGCCAACCTGCCTAGCAATGTAACACTCCATCCAACCCAATGAGCAGCCCAACCAGATGAAAACACGGGCACCCACTCTGTAAGCCCCCTTGCTAAAAACCAACCATTAAAAAAGACTAGGGAATAAAATAAACCATGAGGACCATGAATGTCAGGTTTCCATTTTAATGTCCGTCATTAATTCATACGTTTCCATTTTAATGTCCATCATTAATTTCATTCTTATGTACCGTGGGAATTTGCTCCAGATCCCATACAAGATCCAGGTGTGTGCCTCTTCTTTCGAAAGGAGCAAGGCCAATGCAAAGTGCGGCGTCGAGGCGGGGTGGATGGGCAGGCGGCCCGGGGTCCGCGGCGAGCCGAACAAGAGCCATGCCGCCCATGACCATGGCTTATGCGGCGGAAGTCGTGACCGAGCCGTAGCTGCAAGGGACGCACATACCGCAGACGGCGTCAAGGTCAATCAGCGGCAGGGCATCTTCGTCATGAGCCATGTCGTGATCAGCCAAAGTTCATGACAACATCGTCAGGCTGCGTGGCGGCGTCAAGTAACAACAAGCCGGGCGTGACGCTGCAATGTGCTAAGAGGAGCCGTCCTAGCGGGCACAATCCTTGGGAGACGAGGTGCCAAGGCGGCATCACGCGGCGGGTTGGGGCGAGTGGTCGGCCATCTGGCTGTCGAGGTTGCACAACAACAAAAATGGTCTGTAGCGGCGGTTGGAAAGGCACTGTAGCGGCGGACAGGCCATCCCGCCGCTACGCAAACACAACTACAAATATGCGTTTGTAGCGGCGGGTGGTTTGTCGCCTAAATAAACCGCCGCTACAGACACATTACTAGCGGCGGTTGAAGATGTCAACCGTCGCTATTGTTAGTCATTAGTTGCGGCAGCTGACATCATCAACCGCCGCTACTGTTGGCTACTAGTAGCGGCGGTTGACACATAAACTGCCGCTACTTGTTATTTTCCAAAAAAAATAAAATTTAGCAAATATACAGAAATCATAGATTCTGCATACATAGAAATTTACAAATCTCATCATAGATATTTACAACATCTCATGATAGGTATTTACAATCTCATCACAAATATTTACATCTCATCATAAAATATGTACAACATTGTTATCAACTGTTCAACCGAGCTTACAAAATATTTTATATGAACCCTAATGCATAGTCATCATCTTTTTTCAACACATTAGGTTCATATGGTGCTCTTGAACCAGCCCACTCACAAAGGGACCTATGTTTTGTTGCTAGTTCACTGTTTGAGTCAAAGCACTTCCCTTCTGGACTAATTACCTCTCTCAACATAAACCGACAAAGAGAAGCTACAACTAGATACATGACATTTGTACTCAAGTGCATGCGTGATTCAGGAATTATACCTTTTTTGATCGTGTCATTCCTTTTCATCTTTGCAGCCCATTCTCTCTTTGACCTTGTGGCTTTCTGTGTCACATGAGCAGAGTCCGCAATGATATGGTCCAGGTAAAGTAAAATGGACATAAACAAAATCCACTTACCTCTTGTTGAGACTCCTCAATGATATGGTCCAGGTAAGTTGAAGTGCCAGCCGAGAACACACAAGTGTAGTAACCACAATGCACACTTTCTCGTATTTGCTTATTGCACTATAAAGTAGAGAACACAAGTTCATTACACCTATGATAATTATATGAATGGATAGTATGATAAGAACATATATGAGATACATATAAGTCCTACCCAAAACTTATGACGGAAGTACATCCTTCTTTTTTCTTGTAGGATGACATGCCCCATCGGCTACGACATATTTCTCATAAGCACTGCGCGATCGACAAAAGCTTATCAGTAGATGATATTAACATCATCAAACCATACACACGTAGATCAATTTCTTACCGATCTATGACTTCCAGAATGTCGTCGTATAAGTTCTTGTCGTAGTCCAGGTTGTCGAGCGATAGAAGGTACCCTTCTTTCAGAAATATCATCAAACAGATCCAATGATCGTTACAACAATGTTTGTTGTCAACAAGTTAATTATGATTGGATTTAATTTTAACATAGGATACATGACGAAGGTAGTAATTGTCCAACTTACTTGAAGTTGTAAGGGGCCATAATGCACTCTCTATCTTGCCACCTCATGAAGCAGTCATACAAGTAATTTGCAACATAAGTCCTTGCTTCTGTTGTCAACTACGTCTTCATTTCAGTAAGCTCTGTCGGTGTCTTATCCGGATAATTTTTTAGATTTACCGTTGGGTTGATCGAGCTTTAGTTGATCCGGCTTGGGTTGATGTAGGCCACCCTCCAATCTTTTCTATTGGTCTTCTTTCTTGGAAAAAATGAGTTCATACTACAAAAAAAAAGTATAAGGTCATATATGGAATTATGCTTGAAATACAAAGTAGATCGAACACGACACTTACATGCACCACAGGGTGATGAAGGTGACGTCCATCTGGTCTTGACAAAACATCAAGTGGACATCCTCCCAAAATAGGTATAATATTTGTTCGTCATCTTCGTTGAACACCTCTTTTGAAATCCTACAAGTGATTTCGGTGACCCCTTCCTTCGACGCCATCATGTACCAGTCGTGCAACTTCCGCATCTCCCACGGTAGGTTCTTGTACATATTATTTGATATAAGGGGTTTACCGAGTATAAATTTCGGGTAGTCCACATCGTCCGTAGGATTCTCAAAAATTTGATCATCGTACGATAATACATCCCGAGGATCTTCTTCTTGCAGGACGAGCTTGCCGGTGCTTGCTAGACTTTTTTTCAATGCAGCCAAGTACTTATCAACATCACTTTGTGCTTTTGGGTCCTTTGGCTCTTTGTCAAATCCGGTAATCATCTTTGGGATTACCGAAGCCTTGACAACAACTGGTGCAGGCTGGACTTGGATTACGGGAGCCTGACCTTGAACACTCTGTGGAAGAGGCTCGTTGTCACTATAGATTATAGGACTATGAGTCAAGTCGGCTTCCGCATGAGGAGATTGGAGCTTGTTTCCCGAGGCTGCCGCAGACATAGGAGACGGCTGTCCACCTGTATTGATTGGTTGGCTCGCATGAAAGGACCCGTGCCCAGACAACGGGGGTGGAGAAACTCGTGGTGAGAGGACAACATCACGGCATTTCCAAATAATGAAAGAGTCGAGAGCATCTTGGAGAGTTTCTATACCTGCCTCAGGTATCGGGCATTCGATCTCATTGTCCTCATAGCCAGGTACTATTTCTGACACGGTGACACACACGTAACCTGGGGGGATATCCCTGTTATGGAGCATCTCTCCTGGAAATGCCGTGCCGGATGCAACCTTCATCGTCTTCCCCTTGTAATCAAATGGCACATGCAACTCGCAAGGAGTATCCTCAGTGATGTTCTCTGTTTCTGATTACATAGGGACTGATGGTTGACCGGAGACGGATGGTTGCGTCGAGGCAGATGGTTGCGTGGATGTGGATGAACCACGTTAGAAGGCATCCATCGCAGCTGTTGGTGGTTTCTAAATGCCCATTTTATCTACCAAAAAGGGATGTTTTGCGTCTTAATTTGGTGGTTTGGACTAACAATTAACCCCATATTTGCATATATTTGTAGTTGTTCTATTTTGGATGTAATCGCAAGAAACAGGTGTAAAACAGGGGAATTATGGATAAAGAGCTGAAGAGTAACGAAGATGGACCAGATGCGGAGCCGCGCGAAAGGCGCGACCCTTGCGCCGATCGGCGCAGGAGGAAAAGATGACTAAAACACGATCCGGTCCAGGAAAGACGAAGGCCCAACCCAGTATGAGTTAGAGTCGGTGGAAGTTGACCTAATCCCGTCGAGTATTAAAGAAAGATAATTATCAAGAGCCAAGGGGACCAAGGAAAAAACGGCGATCGTGAGAATCAATTATTAAAACTAGGGTTCCAGGATATTGGCGGCGGAGGTTCGTCAACACCGACGAGATCCGTCAGAAGGGAGGTCGCGCCGATCGGCGCGACGCTTGCGCCGATCGGCTCACGCGCGTTCCTGCGCTATTTCTCACCCCTCTGCTATGTCTAGCGGAAGGATGAGTGAGTAGTCTCATATTCTCTTCTCTGGTGCAGGGATCTGGTCATGTAACTCTCATACTTGTTGATACTCTCTCGATGAATTTAATTTATGTGATGAACTTTATTGCACATCTATCTATCCCTTTCATTAGTGTATCGGCCAATACACTTTTGCCCATTACATAGTGCAAGAAACCAATGGGGAGCTAATAGCCTCTGTAGTGACAGCCGGGGTGAACGAAATCACCATGTCTTGAAGAATATTAGAGTCATCACTCGAGTTGATAAGAATAAGGTTGCATGCTAGTGAACCAATCCTAAGGAGAGAATCCTTCATCATCCTGTTACCTCTTCAATAACATTCACCTTCCATTTTCTCACCGTCATCATTCACACCAACCAACCCATTGCAATTTGTTAGTAACCTTTTAATAGTATTAGTTCCGCTCGTTCCCTGTGGATTCGATAACCTTGGAATACTCTGAGGGAAAAAGAGCTATAACTATACACCGTCCTCTTGCAGTATATAAGTGGGTGCGTAATTACGACCAACAAGCTACTTTTTCTGGCGTCGTTGCCAGGGAACAAGCCAGTTCTTTTACTATTAATATTTTACTAATGTCTAATCCTCTCTTTTCTAGTTGTTTTCGTTTTTGTGTTTTGTGTGAATTCTCAGGGTGAGTACCACAGGACCTTCTCGGACGCTCAGAGAACTTTCTCTACCATCTCCAGACGTGCTGGTGCCTCAACCCTCGGATGAGAAGGCCACGACCTCCTCGTATGTGTTGAACCCCATTATCATTAGCATGGCTGAAGCAAACAAGTTCTTTGGAGCGAAAGAGGAGAACCCGTATACTCACAAGATTTGGAGGCACTTTGCCAAACATTCCATCATGAAGGAGTGCCTCGGGATCTTTACAGGTGGCTGCTTTTCCCATTCTCTTTGGGAGGAAAAGCCAAAGAGTGGCACAAGGCAGCTTCTCGAGACGCAAAAGGTAAGTGGAGTCAATTAGTTGGAAATTTTTGTCTCCACTATTTTCCTTTGCCAAAGGTGCAGAAGTTGAGAAGGGAAGTGGTGAACTTCTTACAAGAAGATGAAGAATCTCTCACGGAAGCCTGGACGCGTTTTCAAACATTGTTGAAACAAAGACCTGACCATGCCATTGATGAGAATATGTGCGCTCAAACCTTCTACATGGCCATAAACAAGGCATCGAGGATGCATTTGGACGAATCGGCCGGAGGAAGTTTTCTGAGATTGATAGCCAAGGTAGGGATCGAATTGTTAGGCAAAATTGCCGAGAATGAAGCTTTGCACAAGCATTGGGAAGAATATCTAGAACCAAATCGGCCATGCCCAGAAGTTATGTAGAAGGAAGAGTCGCCAGCTGAACAGATCTTGATGTCTGAGAGTAGATCAATGACTACTTCGGAGCAATTCAAAGAAATAAAGCCCATCGGACCCGCCTCTGTGGATCTGACGTGTGCGCCGATCGGCGCAGCCTTTGAGCCGATCGGCGCAGTCACGACGACAAGAGAACCGATCACCCTGACAACTCCGTCAAGTAGCAGGGAATATACCAAGATAGAAGCTGCGATTCTGGACAACCACCTGAAGGAATTTGAAGGGAACTTTGCTAAACCAAAGGGGGATAGAAAACATTGGCGAATGCTAAACCACTTGACGAATTTGAGCCAATGGACTGGATTCCCATTGATTTTTTGTAAGAGTTGCTCAATATGAGAAGATCTTTCAGTCCACAAGACGCCTCCGAAGCTGGAATTGAGTATAATTTCCTAAGTAATCGCCTCAAGTCAGAAATTTTCGACCAGGAGATTATTGGGAGAGTTTTAGGGAAGCTTTACAAGGATGATATAGAGCTTGATGGAACAGAGGTGAAACAAGTGAAGAGATTGTTAGACAGTTGCTTTGAGCCATCCCCCTATGAAGGATTGTGTGGTGTGTATGTTGTAGGTCTCACTGAAGAGGAAAAAGAAGAACCGTACATACCATGTGAGATATCGGGGAAGAAATTTCTGAAAGCCTTGTGTGACTTTGGTTCCCGTGTCAGCTTGATGACTTACGATGCATTCATGAGCATGCCTTATGGAACTCAACAGCTGCTGATGGGGACTGAACTTGAGCTGATCATGGCGGATGGTAGGAAAACCAAGCCACTGGGAGTGATCAAGAATGTCGAAATTGAGATCAGCTCAAAAACAATGCCGGTAGATTTCTTCGTTCTAGACAATAAAAAAACTGGGGTTGAAGATATCATTCTGGGAAGGCCATTCTTAAGATTAGTACGAGCTGTTCTGGATGCTGGGAAAGGTCAAATTACGCTACACCTAGGAGAGGAAGAAGTGCGATTTCAATTTAATGATCTGTCTCATCAAGACTCTTCTTACTATTAGGAATTCTGCCCAGAGGAAGACGAGATGGATATGGGAGACCCACTGGACCACATCATGCGTGGAACTGACAAGTATACTGCCAGCGCTGATCGGCTCAATCATACTGCCAGCACCGATCGGCGTGACCCTCGCGTCGATCGGCTCAATCAGGAAAATCCTGATTTTGAACCTCTCGGGGTGCTGGATCCAGATGAAGCGCCAGAAGTGGAACACAAGGAACTTCCGAAGGAGCTATGCTATGAATATCTAGGAAAGAATAGGACATATCCAGTTATTGTGAATAACGCCCTAACGAAAGAGAAAACAGAGAGGCTTCTTGCTGTGCTCAGAAGGTATAAGAAAGCCATTGGTTACACATTGGATGACATCAAGGGAATCAGCCCCGCATTTTGCACCCACAAGATTAACTTGGAGGAGAATCTAAACCAGTGGTTGAAGGAATGCGAAGGTTGAAGGAATCAATGAAGCCAGTGGTTAAAAGGGAGATTTTGAAGCTGCTTAATGCAGGTATGATCTACCCTGTTGCTGATAGTGAATGGGTTAGTCCAGTGCATTGTGTACCCAAGAAAGGAGGGTTGATAGTAGTGCCTAACGAGAACAATGAGTTGATCCCTCAAAGGACTGTAACTGGATGGAGAATGTGCATAGATTATAGAAGTTTGAACAAAGTGACGAAGAAAGATCACTATCCTCTTCCGTTCATTGACGAGATGCTTGAAAGGTTAGCAAAGAATTCATACTTTTGTTATTTGGATGGATATAGTGGTTTCTTTCAAATATCGGTAAGACTAGAAGATGAACAGAAAACTACTTTTACTTGCCCTTTTGGGACATATGCATATAGAAGGATGCCATTTGGTCTTTGCAACGCGTCTGCAACATTTCAAAGATGCATGAATGCAATATTCGCTGAATTCATAGAAGATATTATGGAGGTATTTATGGATGACTTCTCTGTGCATGGTGCTGATTTTGATAGCTATTTCGAGAATTTGGAGAAGGTTTTGAAAAGGTGTGTTGAATGCGACTTAGTTCTTAATTGGGAGAAGTGTCACTTCATGGTAACAGAAGGGATAGTACTTGGTCATGTCATATCTAAAAGAGGGATATAGGTTGATAAGGCAAAGGTATCTACAGTTGAGAAATTACCTCCCCCTACTGATCTTACAATTTTGAGGAGTTTTCTTGGACATGCCAACTTCTATCGCAGATTTGTTAAGGATTATTCGAAGATTGCTAAACCCCTGACAGAATTGTTAAAGCAAGATACAGAATTTGTCATGGACGAGGAAAGACTCTTGGCCTTCAGAAGATTAAAGGAAGCTCTATGCTCTGCACCCGTTATGCAGCAACCTGATTGGAGTTTACCTTTTGAAATTATGTGTGATGCAAGTGACTATGCAGTTAGAGCTGTTCTGGGACAACGGAAGGAAGGTAAAGTGCATGCTATTTATTATGCTAGCAAAACTTTGAATGAGGCGCAGATCAATTATACAACAACTGAGAAAGAGATGTTAGCTGTTATATTTGCTTTTGAAAAGTTTAGATCCTACATTCTGAATTCTAAGGTGATTGTGTATACTGATCATGCTGCTATAAGATACTTGGTCTCAAAGAAGGAGTCTAAGCCTCGGTTAATGCGATGGGTATTGATGCTGCAAGAATTTGATTTGGAGATAAAAGATAAGAAAGGAGTAGAAAATTCTGTAGCAGATCATTTGTCTCGTCTTGAATCATCATCAACTGAGCCAATAAGAGATGAAATGCGACAAGAGCAGTTGTTTGCCGCAAGATCGTAGAGAGAACTGGATGATGGATATTATCAAAGGTTTCAAGGAACAAACTGATCTGATGAACAAGAACACAAGGAAAAGAGTTAAGAGTGAGATGAGAAAATTTATATGGGCCGACCCATACTTGTATAGGTATTGCGAGGACAGAGCAGTACGGAGATGTGTACCCAGAGAAGAAAGAGCGAGCATTTTAGCAAAATGTCATTCTTTGGATTATGGGGGACACTATGGCTACTTCAGAACACAGGCAAAGGTATGGGCGATTTTATTCTATTGGCCTACTATGCATGAAGATGCAAAAAGGTATGTTGCAACATGCGCTCAATGCCAACGAATAGGGAATGTTAACAGTATGAATGCAATGCCTCTTAAGTACAATCTTCAAGTCGATATCTTTGATGTTTGTGGTATGGATTTTATGGGACCCTTTGTGAATTCTCATGGTTTCAAGTACATATTGGTCGCCGTTGATTATGTCTCCAAGTGGGTCAAAGCAATGGCATGCAAGGCTAATACTACAAGAGAATCAAGGAGTATACTTTAGGAGCAGATATTCCCTAGGTACGGAGTACCGAGGATAATAATTACAGATGGAGGATCCCATTTTACAGGAGGAGAATTTTCTAGGTTTTTAACTAAATCTAGAGTTGAACATAGAATTGGAACAGCCTACCATCCCTAGACAAATGGACAAGAAGAAACTTCAAATAAGCAATTAAAGGGAATTCTGCAGAAGATTGTTACAAAGGAAGGAAAAGATTGGGCCACGAAGCTTAATGGAGCGTTATGGGCATATAGAATGGCATTCAAGACACTGATTGGTATGACACCATATCAATTCGTCTATAGGAAATTGTGTCACCTACCGGTGGAATTGGAACATAAGGCTTATTGGGCTATAAAGGAAATGAATTTGGATCTTGATGCCGCCGGTATGAAAAGGAAGATACAAATAAGTGAATTGGAAGAGATGCGATTGCGTGCATATGAAAATGCAGCCATATACAAAGAGAAAACAAAGAAGTGGTACGATAAGAAGCTTTTGAAGAAGGAATTCAAGGAAGGAGATCAGGTGCTCCTATTTAACTCGCAATTTAGATTATTCGGTAAAGGCAAACTGCGAAGCAAATGGAAGGGACCTTATCTTGTGAATACGATGTTACCTTCAGGAGCGGTAATCATAATGGATGGCAAGAGAAACAAGTACACGCTGAATGGACAACGTCTAAAGGTATACCTAGAACTAGACACATTTAAATTAAAATCTTTTGATGTGTATTTCACTACTTAGTATCTCGTGTGGTCGAGCTTAACGACATAAAACAAAGGCTTGTATGTATTTTGATTTCTGTAGTTTTTCTTTTTCTGATTTAGTAATTTAGTGTACCGCGCCGATCGGCGCGTTGCTGCGCCAATCGGTGCAGTCCTGGATCGATCGGTGCAGCAGAGTCCTTTTTGGTTTTTGAGTCGGTTTTGGACCTTGCCTTTTTAAGACTCGTTAAATTCCACGAATATGAGAAAGAGTCCTAGTCCAATTGGAAATCAAGGGATATAAATATGAGGGGACAGCAAACCCACGGATCAACTCGTATTACATCGTCACCAGAACAAACCCTAAGAGAAGAAGCAATGGAAGGCGGCGCATCAGGCAGAAACCAAAGCGGCGCCGATCGGCGTGACTCATGCGCCGATCGGCGCAACTCATTCGCCGACCGGCGCGACCACAGCGCCGATCAACGTGACTCTAGAGCCGATCGTCTTGGCGGTGGATTTTCTCAGCCCTCTGCAAATTGGTCCTGGGAAGAAGTCGACGAAGTGTTGACACCAACATGAGATGATCCTCTCGTCTGGTCAGATCTGCGGAAGAAATTCATGAAGAAAAGCGAAGCTGACGCGTGGAACGTCGACAAGGTGAAGATGGACAATGAACTTCGGCAGATGATGAAGAGAGTATTGGTGCACAAAGAAAAATCTATAGCACCTATTGAAAGTGAAGTAGTTTCTCAAAGGTATACCATGGAAAGTCTTCTTGATCTTGCTAAGCCCTTGTCGTATGAGGATTTCCTATCTTTCGAAAGATCATTAACTGAGCAAGAGAAGGAAGAGCTAGATGAAGAGAGCACCCTCACAATTCATAGGTGTCGACTTTATAGTGAACATGACATTGCCGCCAAGTATGAACTCAAGCTGCGAGAGGAAGTCGAAGAAGCTATGTACCAGCAAGATGCAGAGAAGGATCGTCAAGCTAGAAGGGATGAATCCTTTCCCAAGGTTCTTACCAATTGGCAAAGTTTTCAAGAAAATAAGATTCATAGGAACAGTTGTATTGAGGGTTGCAAGTGTCTCTTTTGTGCTAAAGATCTTCAACGCAAAGTTCAACTCCAATTGGCAGAAGATCCAGCTTTCATACCTAGAGATTTAATATATGATGATGGCTATCGAGCAGTCCCTGGAGGGAGGACACCTAAGGAGATTAATGATGAGATTTTACGAAGGCAGCAGAATAAGGTGATCCGTGAGCGTAATCTAGAGCAGTTAGTTGAGTATATGAAGGAAGACGATAGCTGCGCCGATCGGCGCGACAATGCAGCCAATCGACACGATCTGAAGATGGTTGAATTTATTGATTTGATGGCTCTGCCAAGTGAAGATGAAAAAACTGCTGCAAGGAAGTGTAAGACCAGAGGTTCGCAGATCTGCTAGACTATCGGGTAAGCCAATTCAGAATTATTTCGAATGGGATAGCGACTATACGTCATACTATTTGGAAACTTTGGAAAGCGGTGATCCTAGTGTGCCTGGAGATTTTAGTGATGATTTTGATATGCGAAGAAGCTTTGGTAGTCC
Source organism: Eleusine indica (assembly GCA_030378355.1). Classification (NCBI taxonomy): domain Eukaryota; kingdom Viridiplantae; phylum Streptophyta; class Magnoliopsida; order Poales; family Poaceae; genus Eleusine; species Eleusine indica. Next base: position 39,841,959 of record CM059501.1, on the reverse strand, counting down.
TAAGTTTGAAAATCGGGAAACACTTGCAGAATGCAGTAATGACAGGGCAGCAGGAACTTCAAGAGTTAATGGTAATGCAGAGGGAAGTGGAGGAAGTCGCAATGGTGGAACAACACCATTGCGTCGATCGGCTCAGCCTATGTGCCAACCGGCTCAGAGGAATTTGAACAGTGCCTCCCCTTACAGCATTGAAAATCATAACCTGCAACCGCCTGCTTGCTGTCCTGTCTGCCGAAGAAACATTGAGAACCTATATTTAGACAGAGATCGTGCTTACAGGCATCAAAGAGATGTGGACCGCAGAATCCAGGATACAATCGGGATGAATGAAGCGGACTACACTTTTCTCATAAGGAATATAAGACGAATTTTCCGAGTCTTGAACAGGCATGGTCTACATGATTAGTGTGTTGAGTTTCTTCTCTTGCAATGAGGACATTGCAAACTTTGAGTGTGGGGGAAGGGCTTTGCCATTAGTCATAGTTTTTAAGTGTTTTTAAGTCTAGTTTCTCATTTGTTTTTCTTAATGAGTGTTTATTTAAGTTTGTGTGTGTGCTTAAAAGAGTCATGAGTCACGTTGAGAGTTGCTTCTAGGTCTTTTATGTAGTTTGAATTATTGCATTGTCTTTAATAAAGTTAGTGTCAATTGTCAAATTGAAAGTGCCCCATGCTATTTATCTTGTCTTTCTGATGATCGATTGGTTGATTACTTGAATTTGTTGGTTACCACTAAACTTTTGAGCTTTGTATTTGTGAAAATTTCTTTTGACTTATCTTAAGCTAAAGCAAAAGCAAGATCTAAATATGCCTACATAGCCGAGTGAATGAGAGCAAGCTACACATTTGAACTAAGTGGATTGTAAGTAACTCTGTCAACTTTTTGCTCATGATTTCGACCAAGTAAGGAAAGGATGATCTATTTTGTTTATCTCTGTATTTCTAGCCATTCTTATCCATTTAAATTCCTTGCTATCATGAAAACCATACATCTTTGTTTCTCCCTCCTCCTTGATACAACCTATATTCTCAATAAAAGGGAATTCAGAAAATTTCCGCTGCTGATACAAGACAGAAATTGCTGATCATATCGGGAATAGAAGAAAATAGGTGAAAGAAAAGAAAAAAAAATAGACCGCGCCGATCGGCGCTGTTGCAAAAAGAAAAAAAAGATGTTATTATAAAAAAAAAAGGGGCAATTATGGATAAAGAGCTGAAGAGTAACGAAGATGGGCTAGTTGCGGAGCCGCGCCGATCGGCGCGACCCTGGCGCCGATCGGCACAGGAGGAAAAGATGACTAAAACACGATCCGGTCCAGGAAAGACGAAGGCCCAGCCCAGTATGAGTTAGAGTCGGTGGAAGTTGACCTAATCCTGTCGAGTATAAAAAGAAGATAATTATCAAGAGCCAAGGGGACCAAGGAAAAAATGGCGATCGCGAGAATCAATTATCAAAACTAGGGTTCCAGGATATTGGCGGCGGAGGTTCGTCAACACCGACGAAATCCGCCAGAAGGAAGGTCACGCCGATCGGCGTGACGCTTGCGCCGATCGGCTCGCGCGTGTTCCAGCGCTATTTCTCACCCCTCTGCTATGTCTAGCGGAAGGATGAGTGAGTAGTCTCATATTCTCTTCTCTGGTGCGGGGATCTGGCCATGTAACTCTCATACTTGTTGATACTCTCTCGATGAATTTAATCTATGTGATGAACTTTATTGCACATCTATCTATCCCTTTCATTAGTGTGTCGGCCAATACACTTTTGCCCATTACATAGTGCAAGAAACCAGTGGGGAGCTAATAGCCTCTGTAGTGACAGCTGGGGTGAACGAAACCACCATATCTTGTAGAATATTAGAGTCATCACTCGAGTTGATAAGAATAAGGTTGCATGCTAGTGAACCAATCCTAAGGAGAGAATCCTTCATCATCCTGTTACCTCTTCAATAACATTCACCTTCCACTTTCTCATCGTCATCATTCACACCAACCAACCCATTGCAATTTGTTGGTAACCTTTTAATAGTAATAGTTCCGCTCGTTCCCTGTCAATTCGATAACCTTGGAATACTCTGAGTGAAAAAGAGCTACAACTGTACACCGTCCTCTTGCGATATATAAGTGGGTGCGTAATTACGACCAATAGCAGCCTGCAGGTTGGGGTCCAAACGACCGCTTTCTTTGTCTATAGCAAACATAAGAAGTTGTCGCCTCCAATCCTCCTTGGCTTTATCTTCTCGCTCTTTCTTGTGCAATGTATGCTTCTTGTAGAGGTGTGAGGATGTATTTTAGAAACCTTCTTTCCATGTTGCCGATGATGACACTCCTTGTACCCGACCACCATGTTCTTTGGTCCCAATAGCCTTTGCTAGCTCATCTTTGTGATACTCCGGTGTAAACAGACCAGCCTCCGTCTGCGTCGTGATGGGACCTTTCAAGGCTTGCACGACCTCAACTATCGCGGGATCCTTCACAATAATCTCTCCTTCATCGGTTAACTCAGAGCGACCACATACCCAATTCCTGGCACGCTCATTGGTGTTTGGTAAAGGATGAGGTTTTCCTTCCATGTGGAGCTTGGCTTCTTGCTCTCTCTAAATCAGAATCTTCTTTTTGTATCCGCCCGGACCTAACCGTGGCTTGGACTTGTTCCGCTTGTTGAGCTCAACCATCTTTTCACCGAGCTCCTTCGAAGCACTACTCGTCTTCTGCTCAACAAATTGGTCCCATTCCTGCTGACTGTTGGTCGTACCTATGCACCCACTTATATACCGCAAGAGGACGGTGTACGATTGTAGCACTTTTCCCTTGAATTGAGTATTCCAAGGTTTATCGAATCCACTGGGACCTTAGGGATAATTAAACAAAGTTAACAGTAAAAGATCTAGTCAAAGCTACTGTCAAATTTAGGTTGCGTCAGGGGGAGACTGGCCAACGCAAAGGTGCGCCAGACAGTAAATCTGTCATTGCGCCGATCGGCGCAGGAGTTGAGCCGATCGGCACACTAGTGAATCTAAGCCAAAGTGCGCCAGATGCCTTGTAAGCTATGCTGTTAAGTGAGTAACCAGATATCTACTATTGAGATCATAACCAGAAAGTCTAATTAAATAGCATCATAATAGGTAATTACATAGGTAAATGAAAACCTATAATGAATAAGACCACCCTGCTTTCCGAACGGCTCCCGATTTATCGCTGCCGAGAGGAAACCCTTAATCGCGCGAGTATCTTACCCTACTCAACTATCCATAGTGATGCGCAGGCTTAGTGCTGTCACCGCTAGACCACACTACTAGCATCATCAAGCAACCATAATCAATACAATGTCCGAGTACTATCCAAATCACCATGATCAAGATAATATCAACATACATAGCCTAGAACTAAGCAATTGGAATAAGCACATGCATGATTATAAAATCAAGATAGACAAATCACCAAAACCATCATCAACATATTCAATCATCCTTGAGATACATAGAGTAAGATTCATCCCCGTCGAGATGGCCTACCTTGATGGATCAACTCTTAACACCAATGGTTCTTGAAACTCAACTAGAGATCTATTCTAACGGGGCAAGCCCCGATTGCTCTAACTCACGGATCTGTTGTCCCTCTGTCGCCTCCTCTTGTCTCCGGCGAGGGTTTACAAGTATTTATAGGGGTTCTACTCATAAAGTACTCGATTTCTAGCAAATAAGGCGGTTTCTCTAGTTTCTTCTCCGAGTCGGTTCCTCTGTTTTCCACAGCTACCATGTGGGTCTTTTCCTTCGAGATAAAGTCTTGTTCTACACGTCGAGATCTTGAAGTTCCATAAATCTTCTAGGCAAATATCTTCAAGTGTCTTGCGCAGATGGGCCTCGGTCACTTCTGTGGGCCAAAACACCCTTGCGCCAATCGACTCATGGACTGCGCCGATCGGCGCACTGGGCTTCTTCAGTTCTTTTCATCGATTCTGGACTCCCGTCCTCTCCAGCATCACTTTAATCAACAATTTTACCTGTTTCTGCAATAATGCTCCAAAACAATGCATATACAAATATATAGACAATATCACAGGTAAATGGCCTAAATTAGTATCAATTATGCTCTAATTGGGATAATATTCACATATAAAAGGGGCACTTGGGAAGTGCCAACACTGACTAATATTTCCATGCTTGTGGAATGGGGTTCGATTTTTCTTAACGTATTGACAGTGAGCTTGGACTTGTAATCTCGAAAGATGTGATTGAGAGTGGACATCGTGGCCTTCTTGGCTCTCTTGAGATCTGCTAGCTGGAATCAGATGGTTACCGTGACGTCAGCCCACATATCGTCTTTTCTGCCATCCGGGACTTGGCGCCAATCTTGCCACGTGATTTTGCAATGGTCCCTCACCACTTTGCCGCAACGGTTCCGCCATTTGGCGTTAACACCAGTGGGTTCAATCGGTTCTCCATCTTTGGGGTCTAGTGCAGTAACCTCATAGATGCCCTCTGCCTTGTTCGCGGAGCACTGACCGCGCTTGCGTTTGTGTGTGGACCCTTGGGCAGGCACCTCTTCCACTTGCTGCTCGAGGGCCTCATCTATTGCAGGCTCTGTTGCAAATAGCCGACGGGCACTTCATCGAGGTCCCTAGGATATAAGTAGTAGATTATAGTTTACAAATTAGTTGAACAAATGAGAGAATTATCTTTGACAAGATACCTCATCTTGAGGCACAAAATCAGGATCCGGGCTCCCCAATCGACGTTCCTTTGGTAGTGGATGATGCGGATCTTCTGGTTCTTCCCAGTGTTCGCTTGATCCTTCATCGTCTGAAGATGACCTCGCTTGTGAGTGCGCCTTGAGGGCGTCTTCCTCTTGAGAGGGCATATTGTCCGCCATGACGAGAAGATTTTGACAGCTAATGTTAGACATGACGACTAGTTTAGAAAACAAGGAGTATACATCTTTCATCATTGAGCATAGAGACAAGGAAAACAAAAGAAAATAATAGAAAAAAAATCAAAATTTTCTCTCAGTGTGGGTTGCCGAATCAACAGCCTTCCAACGCTCTAAGATCCTTGACTCGTACAGCAACATATATCCGATATCCTAGGATATGGTCTATGTCGCTACACTAGCCTCACTTAGCCCGCTTTGATAATTGAGCATGGGTCGATTGCCTACGTAGAATAGATAAGTAGTACAGAGAGACAAGGGAAAGAATAGAAAAATCAAAATAAGCAAGCCCCGGACGTTCGAATACTATCCTAATCACCACAATCAAGATAATATCAACTTACTTAGCCTAGAACTAAGCAATTGGAATAAGCACATGCATAATTATAAAATCAAGATAGATAAATCACCAAAACCATCATCAACATATTCAATCATCCTTGAGATACATAGAGTAAGATTCATCCCCGTCGAGATGGCCTACCTTGACGGATCAACTCTTAACACCAATGGTTATTGAAACTCAACTAGAGATCTATTCTAACGGGGCAAGCCCCGGTGGCTCTAACTCACAGATCTGTTGTCCCTCTGTCGCCTCCTCTCGCCTCCGGCCAGGGTTTACAAGTATTTATAGGTGTTCTACTCGTAAAGGACTCGATTTCTAGCAAATAAGGCGGTTGCGCCGATAGGCGCGGAAGGGCGTCGAACGGTGCAAGTCTCTTGCACCTCGTCTTTTGGTTCGACGCTGATCCTGATGCCTCGTGTTCATCTCTTTCACCTAATATTTTCACTTTTCCCAATGTTCCTGTAGTATTGACATACGTAGCGGGGCTCACCTGGTGACCGCGCAGATCGGCGTGACGTCCCTTTTTGCTCCTGGCCCCTCGCTTCTTCGCTAGATGTTGTTCTTCAACCTTTCCTGCGTCATTTAGCTCTATCTGTGAAAATTATTGTGCTGGTTGATTTTTAGCACACCTTCAATTCTGGGCGTCGTCAGCCTTCCGTCCTGACTTGGGCAAAAATGTGTCGATCGGCGCAAGCTCTATTCCTTCCTGTTTTTGGTCTTTTTTTTATATTCCTGCATTGTTAGTCTACGGTATGTATATTATTAGTTTTGCACGAATAAACAGACAACACAAGAGCACACAGGAATTAAGCACACACTTTTCTATTTTTTTTTATTTGGGAGATTGTTTTTATCACAAGCAAGCAAATTATAAACACCGGGTTGCCCTCCCGGCCAGCACTAATTAACTAAGTGAAATGAGTTGCCCTCCCACAAGCACTAAACAACTTCTAAATTCCCCGATCATTGGGTTGCCTCCCAAGAGCGCTCTAGTTATTTAGAGGTCGAAAAGCTTGACCTCCCCGCAAACAATCAATCCTTACGGTGCAGAATGTGAGGCCGCGACACTACAAGGTTCTCTTATCTCCATGGTTCATATAGCATGGACAACCTATCCATACATCCCTTCCAATTACTTTCGACGCCATGTTGCCACGGTGTCCTGTATCTCTTCACTTCATCAATAGCACAACACTCTTCTCCCCTTGGGCGAAATTTGAAAGAGTAGGGAGTCCCACTTATATCGAAACTTATCTCACCACTCCCAACATCAATACATACCTTTGCTGTCCTCAAGAAGGGTCTGCCTAAGATCAACAAGGTCCTCGTCCTCTTGTCCATATCAAGCATAATAAAATCAACAGGGACGATGTGATCTCCAATTTGAACAGGCACATCCTCAGCAATTCTATCAGGGAAGCGTACCAATTGATCGACTAACTCCAAACAAATACCCGTAGGCTCTAATCTAGACAAATTGAGACTTGTGAATATATGACGGGGCATAACACTTACACTTGCTCCAAGATCGCACAAGCACCTATCAAATATCCTTGTTCGAATCATGTATTTGATGCTTGGTGATCCAGGGTCGGGTTTCTTCTCCAGTGCAACATCATTGATTGCCGCTGTTAGCTCCTTAGTGACCTTCACAACCTCCTCAGAAACTAGAGACTTCTTGTTTTGCATCATGTCCTTAATGGACTTGGCATAGGTGGGAACTTGGATAGCGTCAACAAAAGGGCATTGATATAAAGCTTCTTGATAATATCGATGAACCTTGCAAATTGCTCGTCATATTGCCGCGCTCTTTCTGTCTTCGTCAGCACTTGAGTATCCAAGAACGTGGCAGGGCCATGCTCTTCTGTCTCCACGCCCATTTTCAGACTAGAGAGGTCAACATCCTCCTCGCGCCGATCGGCGCTTTCAGGGAGCCGATCGGCGCCGACAGGATCGTCACGCCGATCGGCGCGGGGCTTCCTTGCTCCCGCAGAGTGCTCTAGATCTTCTGTTTGCTTTCCTGACCGTGTAGTTATTGCCTTCAACTGCTCTGCAGACATCGTATTGCCAGGAATAGCCCCTTTGTTGCCTTGAATGGCTTGCGATAGTTGTTCTATCGGTTGCTCCACAATCTTGGTATGCTTCAAAATCTGCTCATTGGAGCTCCCAATTTCTATCACCTTGTCATTAATTCGCTCAAGAACACGATCAATCTCCTTGAATTTAGCTTGATTGTCCTTGTTGATCTTCTCTTGAGCTTGGAAGAACTCATGACATTGGAGACGAAGTGAGATAGAATTTTGCATGGACGAACTAGGAGAGAAAGAACTCCTTTGTTGTTGATATTGGGGCTTCCATCCACTATTCTTCATATATTCTAGCATCTTCATCTCTTCAGGGCAATCTTTCTGCACATGACCAAATTCTCCACACTCACTACATGTGGAGCGTGACTCCGCCAGCTTGACTGTCTCTTCCTTAGGGATATGAAGATTATTGTTCAACCTCCTTTGAATAGCATCGAGGCGATCTATAATCAAGTCTTCCTGAGTCTTCTCAATCACACTCTTCGCTACTCCTTTTGAAGGTTGTAAATTCCTTGAGCTTCTCTCACCATCCCATGATTGATTTTCAGCTAGCAACTTGATCAAATTCTTAGCTTCAGGTGGGGTTTTTGACATGAATGATCCTGCAGCTGAGGTGTCCAAGTGTTGACGTGATAGAAGATTCAATCCTATGTAGAACTTCTCAACAACTTCTCCAACCGTCAGACCATGATGAGGGCATGCATCCATATATTCATTGTATCTTTCCCATGCTTCTCCAATGCTCTCATCAATATTCTGTGTAAATCCAAGAATATTATTTTTCAAAGCTTGAGTCTTACCAGGAGGGAAGTATTTGGCCAAGAATTTAGCTGCTAACGTGTTCCACACCGTTTTTACTGGGTTTTCCAATCCATTGTACCATTGCTTGGGGCGTCCAACTAGAGAGAAGGGGAGCAGCCGCACACGTGCTTGGTCTCCTATTAATCCCGCTATTTTGAATGTACTGCAAACCTCAAGGAAGTGTTGCAAGTGATGATTGGGATCTTCCGAACCTGTGAACGGTTATTGCGCCACTATTCCAACATATTTCTCCAATTGATACAGAAGTTGATCTTGAGCTTCTTGGAAATCCTGCCATGTGATTTTGCAATGGTCCCTCACCACTTTGCCGCAACGGTTCCGCCATTTGGCGTTAACACCAGCGGGTTCAATCGGTTCTCCATCTTTGGGGTCTAGTGCAGTAACCTCATAGATGCCCTCTGCCTTGTTCGCGGAGCACTGACCGCGCTTGCGTTTGTGTGTGGACCCTTGGGCAGGCACCTCTTCCACTTGCTGCTCGAGGGCCTCATCTATCGTAGGCTCTGCTCTAAATAGCCGACGGGCACTTCGTCGTGGTCCCTAGGATATAAGTAGTACATTATAGTTTACAAATTAGTTGAACAAATGAGAGAATTATCTTTGACAAGATACCTCATCTTGAGACACGAAATCAGGATCCCGGCTCCCCAATTGACATTCCTTTGGTAGTGGATGATGTGGATCTTTTGGTTCTTCCCAGTGTTTGCTTGATCCTTCATCGTCTGAAGATGACCTCACTTGTGAGTGCGCCTTGAGGGTGTCTTCCTCTTGAGAGGGCATATTGTCCGCCATGACGAGAAGATTTTGACAGCTAATGTTAGATATGATGACTAGTTTAGAAAACAAGGAGTATACACCTTTCATCATTGAGCATAGAGACAAGGAAAACAAAAGAAAATAATAGAAAAAAATCAAAATTTGCTCTCAGTGTGGGTTGCCGAATCAACAGCCTTCCAACGCTCTAAGATCCTTGACTCGTACAACAACATATATCCGATATCCTAGGATATGGTCTATGTCGTCACACTGGCCTCACTTAGCCCGCTTTCATCATTGAGCATGGATCGATTGCCTACGTAGAATAGATAAGTAGTACAGAGAGACAAGGGGAAGAATAGAAAAAATCAAAATTTGCTCTTAGTGCGGGTTGCCGAATCAACGGCCTTCCAACGCTCTTAGATCCTTGACTCGTACAACAACATATATCCGATATCCTAGGATATGGTCTATGTCACCATACTAGCCTCACTTAGCCCGCTTTTATCATTGAGCATGGGTGGATTCCCTACGTAGAATAGATAAGTAGTACAGAGAGACAAGGAGAAGAATAGAAAAATCAAAATTTGCTCTCAGTGCGGGTTGCCGAATCAATGCTCTTCCAACGCTCTAAGATCCTTGACCTGTACAGCAGCATGTATCCAATATCCTAGGATATTGTCCATGTTGCTACACTAGCCTCACTTGGACCCCTTTCATCATTGAACATCGATCGCCTATGTAGAATAGATAAGTAGTACAGAGAGACAAAGAGAAGAGAAAAAGTCAAAATTTGCTCCCAGTGAGCATAGGGAATATAGGACAGCAAGTATATGGCATATATATGGCCACAAGTAAATATATACTACGGATTTCAGAAATGGCATATAGGGAATCTATAGTACGGCAACAATTATATGAATATCAACACGAAGTGTAAGCAAGCAACAGATCGATAACATGGATATCAACATGAAAAATGGTAGATAGTGAGCAGCAAAAAATGGCAGCTAAAAAATGGCAAATGATTCTAGCATGACAGTGAGCATTTCAGATCCTAGCATATGGCAGTAAAAAAATGGCAGCAAAAAATAGCAGCAAACAGTGAGCAAACAATGAGCATTTTTAGATCCTAGTATATATAAAGTGAGCATTTTCAGAGCCTAGAAAAAAATGTCAGCCAAAAAATGGCAAATGATCCTAGCATGACAGTGAGCATTTTTAGATCCAAGCATATGGCAGTAAAAAAATGGCAGCAAAAAATGGTAGCAAACAGTGAGCAAACAATGAGCATTTTTAGATCCTAGTATATATAAAGTGAGCATTTTCATAGCCTACCAAACAGTAAGCAGCAACTAATGGCAAATGATCCTAGCATGACAGTGAGCATTTTCAGGTCCTATGGCAGTAAAAAAATGGCAGCAAACAGTAAGCAAACAATAAGCATTTTTAGATCCTAGTATATATAAAGTGAGCATTTTCAGAGCCTAGCAAACAGTGAGCAGCAACTAATGGCAAAATTACCATTCAGAAACAGGAATTGTCTAGAGCACTATGATCAGGCAAAGATTACTAGCTACGATACAAGTCAACATGAAAGCTATCACACAAGCAATCAGAGTGCTTTAGCAAATATCAGATGGACAAGTATGGCCTTGTGGTTATGGTGGGAGACTAGTTGGATCATCTGCCAACTAGGTGAGGTGAGCATGATGCATTGGTGCTTTCATTGACTGTACAACAACCACAGGATAAGCTCCAAAGCTTGAAGCGAAGAACCATCACACACAATGTAATTGGCAAGCATAGGAGTGAAACGAATTCATGGCAGAGGCGAGAGAGGGAGGGAGGAGGGGTGAGGGAGACGCACCTGGTGTAGAGGACAAGAACAACCTCACATACATACACACACACACACACACACACACACACAGAGAGAGAGAGAGAGAGAGGGCCGTGCCTGCGGCGATGGAGCTCGGGGAGGAGGGGGCCCGTGCCTGCAGCGGCGAAGCTCGGGGAGGAGGGCAGCCATCGACATGGCGGTGCTGGGGGAAGGAGGAGGGAGGCCCGCATGATGCTCGGGGATGGAGGCGGCCGTCGAGGAGGGGGCGAGGCGGACGTCGACGAGCGGTGCAACGGTGGTCGGGGATGCAGTGAGGGAGGAGGCCCACGGCGGCGCTAGGGGACAAGGAGGGGGCCTGTGGCGGCGCTCGGGGACGAGGAGGGGGCCCGTGCCTACGGCGATGGAGCTCGGGGAGGAGGGGGGCCGTGCCTGCGGCGGCGAAGCTCGGGGAGGAGGGCAGCCGTCGATGTGGCGGCGCTGGGGGACGGAAGAGGGAGGCCCGCGCGGTGCTCGGGGATGGAGGCGGCCGTCGAGGAGGGGGCGAGGCGGATGTCGATGAGGGGCGTAGCGTTGGTCGGGGATGCAAAGAGGGAGGGGGCCCGTGACGGCGCTAAGGGACGAGGAGGGGGCCCGTGGTGGCGCTCGGGGACGAGGAGGGGGCCCGTGACGGCACTAGGGGATGAGGAGGGGGCCCGTGGCGGCGCTCGGGGACGAGGAGGGTGCCCGTGGCGGTGCTTGGGGATGGAGAATGAGGAGAGAGGAGGCGGCGGCGCTCGGTACTTGGGCAGCCTGATGGCGTCGTCTCTTCTCGCTGTGGTGGTTACGGTTTGGGCCCCCCGCGCCCCACTTTATAAAACGAAATTCTCTTTAGCGGCGACTCATTATAATTAATTATATTTTACTTTTGTATTTTTACACTTAGGCCCTTCTACTTAATTAAAATTATGTTTAGGTCCTAAACTTTTGTAGAAAAAACCCTATACTTTTTATTAATTACATTTCAGTCCTAATATTTTTACACTTTAATTCTTGTCTTTTTATAAAATTACAAATAGGTCCCTAAACTCTTTTATAGTTACCTTTTAGACCCTATAACTTCAAACTACATGATGCTTATAAAAATAAGTTACATAGAACATAATACAAGGTTTGAATAATAAAAGATAGTTAACATGATGCTTGAGTTATCCTTGAACGACTTTTCCTTGGCAGTGATCAGTGCGCATGTAGGGCATTCCACATGCAAAGGAGAGTCTTGCTTCCAAGACTTTAAAATTTTTCGGATCTATGAAACATGGCACCTCGTCATATTGATTGTAGTCATCTCGATCCTCCATATTCTCCACTCCAACGATTCTTTGTTTACCTGGAACAACAATGTATTTCTTTTCGTCCTTTGGATCAAGTACATAAAACACCTATTCCACGGTCTTGGCAAGTATCCAAGGCTCATCTTTGTGACCAACATTGTTAAGATCAACAATTGTGAAACCATATTCATCTATCTCGATGCCATTAGGGTGCTTCACCCATTTGCATTTAAATATGGGAACCTGTAAATTTGCACCGTAATCTAGCTCCCATATTTCCTCAATGTACCCGTAATACGAGGTCGTCTGGTCCTCTTCGTCAATGGCTTCTACTCGTACACCACTGTTTTGACACTTGCTCTTCTTATCCTTCTGTTGGGTGTAGAAGGTAAAGCCATTGATGTCGTATGCCTGAGCGGTAACCACGGTTCTTCTCGGGCAATTAGCTAACTTTCTTAACATTTTCTCTTCCACGGACTCGCCACTTTAAAGATCTAGGGAGCTAAACCATGATGTGAAAGAGCGCTTGTGCTCATCTATGATCCATTTATCCGTTGCATCCTTGTTGTTCTGGCGGAGCTCTAACAGATGTTTCTCAAAGTACGGTCCCACAATCTGCGTCTGTTGCAATACGCTGAAATGTGCTTGGTCCACTCATTTGAAGTCACGGTCGATGAACGATCTACATCCTTTCGTACCTTTTCCAAATAATCTACCCTCATAACGAGACACGGGGAGACCAATTGATCTGCTACCATCATTAATGTAATATGAGCAACATTCGATGATCTCCTCAGTTGTATAGCCCTCGATCATAGAACCCTCTGGATGTGAATGAGTACGTACATAGCGTTTCAATACATACATGAACCTCTCAAACGGAGACATCTGATGCAGGTAGATGGGGCCCAATGCAGAGATCTAGTCAACAATATGAATCATAAAGTGTTCCATCGTATCGAAAAAGGATGGAGGGAATACCATCTCAAGTATGCACATTGTTTCCTTCATGTGGGTCCGTAGGTCATTTAACTTGTCTTTAGTCATGACCTTCTTCGATACCACTTTAAAGAAGTAGCAAAGGCGAGTTACAGCCAACTTCAGCCATGGTGATTTAACAGCTCTGATAGCAATAGGGAGAAACATCAAAAGCATTATGTGGCAATCATGAGTGTTGTACCCACTTATCTTTAACTCTTCCATGTTTACAAGATTCTTGATATTCGATGAGAAACCCGTCGGTACTTTAATCCCACTGAGGCACTTACAGAATGTTGTTTTCTCCTCAATCGTAAGTGTATAGGCTGTCGGGGCGAGAAAGTACTTTCCATTTGCTCTTTCTTGCAGATGGAGCTCTGATCTTATTCCCATCACTACAAGATCTCTATGTGCATTGAGTCCATCCTTTGTCTTACCGGGTTGGTCGAGTATAAGTCCGCTACTACTGTCAAATACACCCTTTCCAATATGCATCCAGTCAAAGGCATGATTCACTTCCAATTCTTTCCAATAATTGAAATATACGAAGAAAATGGATTTCTTCTTAAACGGCGTGAGACCTTTTGCCTTTTTGTCTCCTTTCACCGGCTTTTCGAAAACAACACTAATATTTTTAACAAGGTCAAACATGACCCTGTCAGTACAATGTCGAGGTTTTGTGTCGTTCTCAACTTTGCCATCAAAGTGTCTAGCCATCACGCGATACCTGTGTTTTACTGGTAATAATCGGTGGTTTCGCATATACACTAGCTTCTGGGATGCTGGAAGGTACACATGGGATGTATCATCAACGCATATGAAACATGCCGCCTTTTCTTTGACCAGTCCTGATAGCGCCCTTAGTGCCGGGGAATCACTTACCGTGTACTCTCTTCGATACTCATCCCATATCTAGGCCTAAAAAATAATTGCTCTGAGCTGAAGTACTCTCTTCGATACTCATCCCATATACGAACCTCCTCCAACCATAGTTTTTGCAGGTCTTCAAACAATGGTACTAAGAACACGTCTATGTCGTTACCAGGTTCTTTAGGCCCAGATATAAGAGTGGTCAACAGTAGGTACTTACGCTTATGACATAACCATGGTAGAATGTTGTACATTGCTAGTATCACTGGCCAAGTGCTATGCGGATTCCTCATTTGACCGAATGGGTTCATCCCGTCTGTACTCAATGCAAACTGTTTGTTCCTTTCCTCATTAGAGAAGTCTCAATGATCCTCATCAAACTTTTTCCACTGTGTTCTATCTGTGGGATGGCTGAGCTTACTGTCCCCCTTGCATGCATGTCATGTCATCATTGCCGCATCCCTAGGGTTGGCCAACAAGCGTCTGATGCGATCGAACACGAGTAAGTACCATATGACTAAGGCCGGAAACTTACCGTCATCACTGTCATCAATGATAGAATTTCTTTTCTTCTTTCTCCCCTTAGTTGTATGCTTCACACCACCATCGATGTCACAATCATTATTCCTCTTGTAACGACTGCATTTGCACCTTGGGCATCTCACAGCGTTCTGATGCTCCTTTCGATACAATATGTAATGATTTGGACACGCGTGAATTTTTTGCAGGCCCAACAAAAGTGGGGAATACAACTTCTTAGCAAGGTATGTTGTCTTTGGCAACAAGTTGGGCTTCGGCAGCGCATCGAAAATAAGTTCCAACAAATCCGTGAAACTAGCATCTGACCAGCCATGCATGGCCTTCAGCTTCATCAGCTCAAGTACAGTACACAACACGGTGAACTCTTAACCACATCCCTTAGATTCATCATATAATGGATCCTTTGATGCTTTCTCTATTCTATGAAAATTATCAAGCCCTTTAGTCGTACCGGCATTGATCAACACCTGTGGCTCAATGTGACACAACAACTCCTCAACATCAAAATCAGCTTCACCAGGTGAATCTATCGCATCCACACCAGGCGAATTGATAGCCTCGACTTCAACTTTAATATGCTCATCAAATTCCATATCGACCATACTATTCTCACCATGTTTGGTCCATCTCGTGTACCCCTTAACAAAACCCCTCCGCATCAAGTGTGACTTTATTACTTCTATATCATTCTACACCTTCTGATTTTTGCAATCAAAACACGGACAATATATATCAGTCGTCCGTTCGCGTCGAGCATGTTGTGCGGCCGCTTCGATGAATTTGGAAACTTCTCGTAAAAATATTGGACCCGGTCTTGGTGCCTCGTACATCCAAGATCTATCCATCGCGAACGGCCTTGAACGGAAACCCAAAAATTATTAAAATTCATTAATTAATTATGTGTGACAAAATATTTAAACATTCACTATATATATATATATATTGAATATTACATGAAGTAAAAAATATTATCCAAGAGAAAATGAAAAAACATCAAATTATTTTATATATTATTTAACTTTTATCACCATCTAGCCAAAAAATATTAGAAATTAATTAATAAATTATGTGTAACAAAAAATTTAAATATTCACGAAATATATACACATGGAAAAATAATATATATGAAGTGAGAAATATTATGCAAGGTAAATGAAACAAGCATTAAATTATTTTATATTTTCTTTAATTTTTATCAAGAGATAATAAAATAATTAACATCCCTCTTGCCCTAATTCTACTTTTTCTCTCTTTTAAAAACCAAACTAGATCTAGATTCCTATTGACATAAAACAAGCTAAATATAATAATTTTTTTATGTAGTGATGAAAAGAGATGATGTATGCCTTCAAAAACTTCAACTATAACCAAGTAGAACCATCCAAATCAAACAAATTTAGCTAAAATTTGATAAAAACCTAACAAACTAAAAACCCAAAATTCTACTTGATTTCAAAATGAGAGGATAAAAAAAACCAATGGGATGAGTTCCCCTTACCTCATAGAGCAAATTTCTGCAAAAAAAAAAACTCAAAACCTTCCCCCCTTGATTTTCGTGATTTGCCTAAATTTTCGGGCCGCCACTGTTCGAGTGAGGGCTAGAGCTGTCCGAATGCGGCTTTTATAGCGTGGGCACTTTACAGCTGCAGTTGGCATTGTCAACCGCCGCTAGTATTCCCTAAATAGCGGCGGTTGGCATTGTCAACCGCCGCTATAAACCGAGGCCATTTATAGCGGCGGTTGACAATATTAACCGCCGCTATAGGGGGCTCTGTAGCGGCGGCTCACAACACGGCAGACCCCCTAGGCTCTATAGCGGCGGCTCACTTTGGGCCATGCCGCTGCGGCCTTTGAGCTGCCGCCGCTAGAGAGCCTATTTGTGGTAGTGCTGGGCACCTTCTGCTTAGAGCGCATTCGAACCGGCCAGTGCCGGCGGCAGTCCTTGACCCTCTCGACCTGATGGGAATGAGCGACATGGCGGGGCTTGCCCAGCGATAGCTGCAGGGGGCCGACATTGGTGGCGTGCCTGCATGGGTGGCCATGGTGGCTGCTTATTCGCCATCTCAACGGCGGCGGCAGGTTTTTCTTCGTTCTCTCATATTCTTGAGGGCGTTGGTGCCGTAATACAACAACTGGTCATCAGTCCCCGTCGGCGGCAATTGTTGGTTCGTCCCATTTCTAGCTTTGGTACGTGATCTTTTTTTATTGTTCCTCTCCATAGTGATTTTGAAGTTTCCTCGTCCCTATGCATAGTTTCTCCTAATCTTTTGAGACGCCAGTTTGATTTTTCCAATTGATAATTGAGCCATTATATTTCGTTGTTTTTGTGCTTGCGAAGGAGATTCCCGGTATGTCGGTGATTGCTAGCTAGCGCAAACTGATGCTACGATTCATATCCTCTGATCCATTGGTATTCTTGTTCTGGATCAAGACGAGGTCACAACCAAGATAAGGGAATGACTGTCAAAAATTCCGGATAGAAACTACCATTGTGGAGCTTGTGGTACAAAAAGAAATATATATATATATATATATATATATATATATATCAAAAATCAAATTATGCATTCACTGTAATTATTATTGGACACACATCGTTGGTTAATAATCATTGTCCAGCAGATCATAAAAACTATTGTCATAATCAGAATTTGGTCTTTAAATTGTAAATCCTAGTCTCTTACATTCATGCACTTGTGGGATGTCTTTGTCAAATGTGTTATTATAGACATATATTATTTTACGGTTACATGAAATGATTTTCTATCTATATAGTTTATGGTTGTTAATAATCATAATCCACATATCGTAAAAAAATGTTGTTAGAAATGCTAATATTGTCTGTTAATCATAAATCCTAGCTTTTGTAATCAAGACCTTGTCTTTTCTCTATCATGGTATTTCGTTGAAAAAAGGTGCATTAAGAAAATGCTATTCGCTGTGAGAGGTGAATCAAGAAGCAAGTATTCCAAGTTTTTATGGTTGACCACCCTTGTCGTCAATTGACCAATGATAAGAGTATGTGGAATTTGAAACATGTCATTATTTGTGTCGTCGAAACAAAATCCACAACTGACCTATATAAATTCTGCTTGTATTCAAGCACAATAAAATTGTGGGATTTTCGGCCCAAAATTATTTTGTTTAACCTTTTTTCAGATCTTGCAAGTGAATATGCAAATACTAACAAATGGTGGGAAACTTGAGAAAAAAATAGAGTACATACCTTAAATTGTACAAACCTTAAATAAGGTTAGTCAAAAGGATCCCTCTTGCTCTAATGTGACTTTTTAACCACTAGTTTTTTCAACGTGCGGTATCCTCGCACAATAAATATTTAATAAATGTACATATTATTATTAAATAATATCCTCACACAACATTCTCTGGTGTCTCTTCCCTCAACAACCTATAACTAATTTGCGGAGGAACTAATCATCTCAAGAATGATGACATGGATGAACCTATCAAATTTTTTTCTTGCTCAAAGATTTTTCTTTGTTGGCAAGATCGAAATGTACCGGCACAGCAGACAACAAACAGTTCACATGCTCGTGAACATGATGAGGATCTATGAGCAATTAGACACAAAAATCAAGAAACCAAAAAAAAGGCATTTGTATATCAACTATACTTAGACATCTAGTAAAAACTGACAAGGCAAACTTACCAAGAAAGAAATCAAGGTCACATATGCAACATAGAATGAAGGAACCTATTATCAGAACAGAAAGATAACAGACGAATGCACTGATGTCACAAACTCATGCGTCAAGAAGAGAATAGCAACGGCCTTACCAAATTGAATCTTCAAAGGCTATAGTGACGAAGAGAATGTTTGCAGTCGTCGTTGCATGGATATCGCCTGCCATGTGAAGATTGAAATCATCAATCCTTCAGAAAACAAGAAGCAATGAAGCCTCACTGCTTGCACATTTTAGATGTCAACCATCCAGGTCCAGCCGTAGTTGCATGAGAGGTAGCATAAGCCCAGTAATAAATATATCACGATAGTAACAAGTGTTATTCACATAAACATAGGACTGTAAAAAATTGAAGTAATGATAATCATTTGAAATAAATACAAAAAGGGGACCTAAATCTCAAAATTGAATTGAAAGAATTGAAGCATTGTAGAAACCAGACTTAACATGGTCTCTCTAGCATCACTATAATAGCTCAAGTATTGAGAAATGTACATTCAGGTAAAATAAGAATATCTTTA
Organism: Eleusine indica; assembly: GCA_030378355.1. NCBI lineage: Eukaryota > Viridiplantae > Streptophyta > Magnoliopsida > Poales > Poaceae > Eleusine > Eleusine indica. The sequence goes on along the minus strand of CM059501.1, from coordinate 39,823,262 downwards.
ACCTTGTAGCTCTCAGGTCTGAATATCATTACTTGGAAGGAAGAACGCTTGGTGGTGGTTGATGAGACCAGATACTATTTGAGACCTGCAAGAGCAGAAATGAACACCTTTTTCAAAATAACAATAACAGTAGCTTTACCTGATGATGATAGTCTAGATGATGAGCAGATATAAATATGCTAATAACACTGCTAGATATTTTTGGGATGCTTGCTTGCTTGCTCAATAATTCATGGAAAATGACTGTCAATGTGACACCCTGGGTGTTAAGAAACCAGCAAGGGAAACCCTAGTCATAACGGGTAACCACAAGTGGTCAAAAAAAATCAATATTTAGATATCAATTGAACAAAATTTGATCAAATTTGAACACCATTTAAACTACAAGTCCAAATATTTTTAATACAACACAATGCCACCAAATATCTATGTTGTAGGGAAGAATGAAAAATAATTTTGAGAAAAATCCCAGATTTGTATCCCAAGTTTAAGTGCCCAAAACAAATATCTAAATAGTTAAAAACAAATCATATTTGAAAAATACCCATTTAAAGTTAAATGCAACTTGGTGAACAAACTTATTTTCTAAATTAATAGCATTTCATGCTTGTTCCGCCCATATTTTTGTTTTTTACAGTAGAGGTCTAAAATTAAAGATATGAAATTAACAAAGGAGGACAGTCTCAAAAACTAACAAAAATGAAAAATTCCGTGGGTCCCACTCGTCAGCATCTTCTTCCTCACAGCCTCGTGCGCGAGCCCGGGCTTCCGGCGCCAACGCGCCGTGTGGCGTCTCTACACCGGCGGCAACCCCACCTGGTCCGAACCCGGCCTCCAAAACGGGGGCCCAGCACCCGGCTTCGGACCACCTCGTGCGCACCCACGCCTTTCCTCCCTCTCCCTTCTGCTCGAGCGCGCAAACCCGCCTGCCATTGCCGCCCGAGCAAGCTCCGCGTCGCCCGGCCGCTCTGCCTCTGCCTAGCTCGAATCCAGCCACCCAAACTGTGCGCAAGAAGCCCCTCTAGCTCCTCCAAGAAGTGGTTCCTCGATTACCTTCTTGTGGGCCGTGGATTTGAAGTTTCTCGGATGAGCCCCTAACAAGCGTGCATGTCAGCTCCGACCCAAAATTTGCCTCGCTCGGTGATCCTCGTCATCTCATTCTTGCACTGGAGGGTGCGCGTCGATCTAAGCTTCGCATATGTATTTTATTCTAAATTGTTCATTGCCATTTGACCATATTTCGGCGAGCTGCCGCCACTTCAGCGTGCTCTTGGCCGCCATGGTCGAGCTGCAGCTCGTGCTTGTGCTGGCCTGGCCGGATCTGCTGTGGCAGTGACCCTATGGGCCGTTGTGCGGCCAGATCTGATTGGCCCAAAGCCATTTTTCCATTTCCTGAGTTAAACAAAATTCCAGAAATTACTTGCTCACTTGTAAAATGCATATCTAATGAATTACTAGGAGTTTCGGGGCAAAATAAAATTCTGTGAGTTCCTCTCTTCAAGTATTATTTATCAAAAGTACTAAATCACCATGCATGCCATTATTGTTATCAGAGGCAAAAATAAATAGAGAAACCCCAATAAATTCATATATAAATATATGGAATAGATAAATTCTTGAAACTTGTCACATATTCATATTTTAGCATAACTAACCACCCTACAGATCCATACATTTTAATTCCCAGTATATTTACCATAATTAATTAATTAGCCTTTACACTAATTTAGTTATTTAAATTAATTGACACCATGCATGTCAACGAAACATGGCTTAAAAATCATTCCTGGTGTACTCTACCTATATTAAATTTTTCATGTGCATTATTTTTCTAGAACCATGTTAAATTAATTATCTTGTCTCCTAGAGTTAATATGTTACTTAACTATATAGTCAGGTGACTTAGACTTATTTCATGTGTAACTCTTCATGTCAATCAACATGCTCCGCACACTAAGAATATTATTTGATCACTACCTGATCCAATGTCACATACTATGCACGTTTATGTTGATCGCGATCAACACACAACCATCCTATATTTACACACTGTTACCGCGTTAATTTACTCGAATCCTACGAAAGACATTCACCGATACACTAATCATATATCGTTAACCCACCTTTTAATACATTAACCCCTTGTACATTTTATAGTCTTAAACCATTTATAAATTGGCTGCCATGAATCATTTTTAATGCACGCCATCATTATTTGCATCATATAGATTACGAGGTATACCACGTGGAGGCTGAACAGGAGCAGGAGCCAAAAGAACCAGGTGGTGATCCCGCTAATTAGGAACAGGCTCAAGTCAAGGCCCGGTGCATTCCACCCGTTTTAACCTTCTTACTTTATCTCTAGTTAGGGATGTAGGCTTCTCTGTGCATTAGGTTTACAGGAGTTGTTTCAAAACCTAGAACTCCAATAGGTCCCCTTTTACCCGATGATAGCTGTAGGACGTTAATCGCCCTGCTTCATTTAGGACGACTACTCATCGAGTGGTATGGAGACCACTCGTAAACAGGAAATATCATCACTGGGAAATGATGTCGGATGAGGGAAGGTGTGGATGGAATCACAAAGAAGACCAGACGGGCAACTAGGTGGAAAGGGAAGGACAACTTGTCTTCAAGGAGGTAGCTCCGTCCAAGTCACCTAAGACTACGCCTCGTGTCCGGTTCTATGAGATCAAGTTTGAACATATTGTTTGCATGCTGGAGATATGGGCCCAATAAACCGACGTAGCTACGAATACTGCTTGGTCGGAAGATAGCCTTCTCCCTTCTTTGATGGAACTGGGGCTGAGAGGAGGGAGCAATCCACCCACGGATGGCGGCATGGGGCGCATCGCGTTGGGGGACCCTTCTCGAGGGAGTCTGGACCCGGAAGACCCTACGGTACCGCAAGCAAAAATTTGCTCCATGCGGCTTCCAGGAAGCACGTATGGGTCGTGTAAGCAGCTTTCTCCCATAGGATGTAAATCGATTCAAGTCGTTGTCCCTCACAGTAACGAGTACTACTTGATCACTGCTCCGGAACAGTGTTGAAAGCCATTAAGATGATGAGTGGGTTTAATACTGCTGTTTGAAATTATTAAGATTGTTTTGCAACCTTGATTGTTATAGCTTTAGTGCAAACTAAATTTATTATTTCGCATGACAACTTAACTTGCTGCTAGAACTTGGAAAATATGGATCCACTCTTAGGCTGGCTTTTTGGCAACATAAACCCTATCCCTAGCCTTTGCATGTCTAGGTGTCGGCTGTAGTTGGCCATTTTGATGGGTCAGTCTTGCTGAGTAAATTAGTTACTCAGTGCGTACCTCTATGTGGTTTTCAGATGACCAAGGTGGAGACTGCCACTACGGTGGGAGGTTCCACTAGGAAGACTAGCGTCCTGACTGCTGGAACATTGAGTAGGAGCTGTGCACCAATGATGATAAGGAGTAGTCCGTTGATTGCCGGCACGGTATTTTAGGCAATACACCTATCATGACCGGATTTTCAATATGTGTCGCCGTGAGAGGGCGATTGTATCCTACTTATTTCGTTGAACCCTTTAAGTACTATCGAATAAATTTCGCTTCCGCATTTTATTTGTTAAAAACTCTGGTTTGTAATATAAATTTGGATTTATGTAAAAATTCTGTACTCTACCTATGTTCTGGTTGTAACTATATTCTTGTCATGTGTTATACTATTGGGCGTCATAGCGCGTGTCGCCACCCAAGAAAGATCCTAGAACGCAATCGTCTCCGTGGTAAGACGGTTCTGTTACAGTCAAGCTCGGGGATCATGCATTTTCTCATCAATGGAAAGACATGACTATATATTCTGCTAATGCAATATGCAGGGAATAATATATAACCATGGTCTATTTCACCAACAATCTGAAAGTTGGTGAGTGGATGATCTCAGGGTTACATATATATAACAGGTATTTGCCTATCATGAGTTTGCAGCAGATTTTTATAGTAGACAACAGTAACACTCGTATCTGTATATCTCAAGAGGCCAAATGTCGATAGCATGAGAAATTTCCCTCATTTGTCAAGCAAGTACTTGTACATGTGATCTGATAGCACTGGCGTATGCAAATAATATTCAGAAGTCGAATATTTTATTCTGTATGCAAACAAACACACAAACTCTCTCTTTTAAATTGACCCCAAATAATTGAATAACTCTATGTAAGATAAGAAATAAAGACATGCAACAATAGTAAGGAAATACCTCAAAAAACTGACCTCAAACTCTATCTCCTTCAGACAGGCAAACTGCCATGAGACCTTGGTGTGCTCCCCGTCCTCCCCTGAGTTCTACATAAAACAGAGGCAATAAAAGTTTCAGACGTTTATCCCCAAACTGTATCTCCTTCTGCTCCCCTTAATTCATTCAATCAAGAGACTGAACATCCCAAAAAGATCAAGACTCTATGTTTAGCCATCTATAGAGTTCAGAGATAATATCTAGCATGTTTAGAAGTTCTTACCAGCCAGAACACGCCGTCACGGAGAACAGTTGAGGAGTCAAGGCTGCAGCTCAAATTAGGAATTGGGCAGTGTACACAGACCAAGGCCGCAATTGAGATGTGGACGAAGCCACATCCAGATCGTGTAATCAGCTCCATATTACTGTCTGGACCATGCAATTAAAAATCAACCTTACTGTCATTTTGTTGAACACCTTGGAGACATGCCAAACTGTATATATACCTTGATGCACCTGTATGCATATCAGAAAGGTAGATCATATTTGAACTTTGAAAAAAAATAAATTAAAGCAATTGACATGTACACATGCTAAGCAATGAGGGATGGAAATAGTAGCCTACCAAGAGGGCAACAGAGGTGCAAGACGGCGGGGATTAGACCAGGTTCATCGTGGAACAATAGCACATGGACTTGACTCTCTCACAAGCCAGATTGATGAGTTGGATCGCCAGATTGAGCACTTCGAAAAACCGTGATCCTTCCAGCCCCAGACCATAGTGCAATGCCACCTTGAGCTCGTTGTAGAGGGAGGGGACACGTCTGTCGCAAGAGGATGCTGTTACGTGTGCTAGCGGATCCGTGCTCGGCGACAGGTATAAACCATGGATCCGCGCTCGACGACAGGGGAGAAGCTGGAGAACCATTGCTGATTGGAATCTGGATGCTGCCTGACCTGACGCAGTGGCATGCCAGATTTGGAGCCATCACCGTGTGCGCGCAATCGCGACCCCGCTTCAACCCGACCTCACAGCCTCCCGTAAAATGGAGCCACCAGAGAAAGACAGGGTCGTGACGGCGTGCTGGTCCGGTAGGGGCAGGGAGGCATGGGACCGAGAGGTTGTCGACAGTGGGAGGAGAGGGAACAACGGGGGTGAGCGGAAGTGGACGGTGGCCAGCAGCTCCCGACGCTCCTTGTTCCTCAGCACGCCTGCATTCCGCCAAGGTCTCATCCTCAGCGCCTCGTCCTCGCCCGGGTTTGAACCATTCGCCGGAGGAAGAGATGCGATCACGTGAAGGGGAAGGTGCGAGTCAATCACGCGAAGGGAAAAAAGGAAAGCGGGCGGGTATGACTGCCGTTCGGTGAGAAAAGATGTTGATTTCCAAATGACACTCATTCATTTTCGCGTAAGATGTTACGCTAATGGCACTGGGGCCCACAAATCATACCGCGAGTTATGGTTTGCTCATGACTGATCTAATTATCGGGCCCGTAATTTAGTTTTAATCAATCACTATTGGAGTGAAGATGGGCATAATCTCAGGTGAGTGGTTTTACAAAGGAATTAGTTTAGCCTTTATAGTAGACATAAAATCTTACTCCAGCAACCTACGATGTATCTTATGTAGTGAGCGTAGAACCTTTATTGTCGTGGAATAAAAGGGTTGCGACCATACTAATAATATTTTATGGTGACATGAAAAGGTTATTATGGGCCTATTAACCACTGATCATAAAATTCGTACATGGTTTAGTTTAGTTTATTTATTTGATTGCATATGCCTATCACTACAAGAGTGGTAATCTTTCTCGACAGTTTGGTGTCAAGTGACCAACAGTTCTTAGTTTATTTAGCTAAGTGTATTGCAAAACTGTGGCTGATGACTTTTTGGGGCATATCATTGTTGGGAATTTAGTAAAACTGTCAGGAAATATAATCAAGAATTTATACTAGAGAAACTGTTGAACCTTATTACAAATATTGGAGAATGATCAAACTGTAGGCCACTTACTAAAAACTGTCAGTAAACATTAGGAATGTTATAGTGTAAACTTCGTGCTCACAGGAGGTAGTTCCGGCGATCGCATGTTACATCTTAATCATGAAAATTAAAGATAATTATTTTGCAATCATAGTTATTTTTATAAGTACGCACATCTCAAATGTTCAAAGCAATTACCTTCTGCGTTCAGACCAGTGAATTTTTTGTAAAAATGTTTTCCTAATTGCAATTGCATCGATGGCAAGGGGAGTGCCTTTTTTATCTGAACCATATTTGTATATTGGGACCTTGTAAGTAAAGAGTGAACAAAACAGCAGAATGTGCATTCGTCTTGCCTTTATTATTCAAAAGTGCGTTCAGACAGTGATAATTGTCTTCTATTACAATAAAGACACGAATAATGGAATCACAAAAAATTGACCAATTTTACGATCAAGATTGTCTGAATAGCCAACAGTTTAACCACAAAATACTCTTTTTTTCCACCAATCATAAATACTGTTATTCATAAACCTTTTGTACTTGCACAAAACTTTTATGATTGTGAGCTGATTCTTTTACTACTACATAAATAAAAATGTGTGATTATGATAGTTTGTGTTTGCTAATAATCATTTTCCACCAGATCATAAAAGACCCAACACTTTGGTTACATCAGGATCACTTCTTCCTTCATCAGAGCAATTTTGTGTGCAGCAATCACTATGGTCGCATAGCGTATGTACCATTAAAACATCGCATAAAGGTTAATCAAAAAGTAAGTATTAAATTTTTTGTATGAATGACCAACTTAGTTCTCGATCTGATTAAAAAAAACCTTCATTCTTAATTGTGCAACGACGAGTTCATAGAATTTGAAACATGCAATTATTTGCGACAAGAGGTCCATTTTGTGTTTAAAATGTCATTGTTTGTGAATGGAAACAAAGCTGAGATATTTTGATCGCAAGTAGTTTATACTTTTTGCTAAAAATTAATATTATTTGCAATCAAGGAAAAATTAACGATGGTGGGATAATTATGCTACCAAGGATTGTGACAATAAAATTACTAGCTTTTTACTGTTATACTGCTGAATCTACATGGCAAAATAATCTTGCCGATAGTTGTTACACTATTCACAAGAATGTCTGAAAACGAGATTAAAATGCACATGCACCACACTACTACAATAAAGCTCTGTAGTAACGAACGTCATTTTTGCCTCAGTAGCGGACTTTTAAAAAGCCCGCAATTAAGTCTAGAACAGTAGCTAAACCGCAAGTACGGTTACAAAAATAGTTGCGGGCACAACAGGCCCGCTACTATCATCAACATCGACCGCAACTACGATTTTCGGACAGTAGCTGACACGTTTGGCCTACAACTACGTTTGACCTGCATATAAAAGAAAGACTCACCCAAACCCTAAACACACTCCCTCTCTTTTCCTCTCTCTCTCTCCACACCAGCCACCGTGATCCCCCCCCCCTCTCTCTCTCTCTCTTGGCGGTTCCCTCCCCGCCGGCCCCCTCTCCCGTTGGGAGGCGCCCCCTACCTCCCCAGTGCGGCCCGCTCCCTCCTCCCCGGAGCGGTAGCGCGGGGCGGTGCTCCCTCCTCCCCGACGCGGCGCCTCCTCCCTCCCCACCAGCCAGATCTGGCGACGTGGCGGCCAGATTCGGCGGCCCTGCTGCTTTCCCTCTAGATCCGGTGCCCCCTCCTCCAGCGCGCAGGGCGGCACGCGAGCCTCCGGCGCGGCGGGGCGGTGCCCACTCCTCTGGCGTGTAGGGCGGTGCATGGGCCTCCAACGTGGCGGGGTGGCGCCCACTCCCTCCCCGACACGTGGGGTGTCTCCTTCGGCCGGATCCATCCCCACCGGCGGCCCCTCCGGTCGGATCCGGCTCCCCCTCTACCGCCTTCGGTCGAACCCTCCTACATCGGCGCCCTGGATCCGCATCCACCAGCGCCCCCTCCTCCGGTGTGGCCCGGCTGCCTCCTCCCTCCTTCGTGCCCCTCCCTTCTCGGCTTAGGCCGGATCCGGTGCCGCCTGGCTCCCCGGCCCCGACTGGCGGCAGATCCGGCGAGGTGGGGAGCTGGCGGATCTTTTTTTTTTATTTTTTCTATTGGAATATAGTAGCAGGCTTTTGACCATTACTAACACTTCATTTAGAGCCGAAGAATCTTTTTTTTTACATAATCTATTATCTAACGTTTAAATATAGTGATCTTCTTAATTCAATTGTCTTTCTTTGGTATAAAATAAATAGGATAACATGAATACTTCCAGGTGAAATGCTATAACGATATTGTCCTTATGCTTGCGGATAACCTGTATTCACAAAAAATATCAACACTCCCTTGCCTCTGTTGCCTCCGCTAGCGCCACGTTAAATTCTCCGGCTCGCTGCTGGTAGCTATGGCCAGAGGACAGTGACGGATCGAGGAATTTATTTATGAGGGTACAAACTTAAGCAACACAATTTACTAAAATTCATTCGTTCGTTTGTGGGCTCAGAAAAAAGGAATGACTGTCATAGTTAACTATTTTTTCCTCGCTAGTGAGCGTTTGGACTCAAAACATTGACAAGCCATGCTAAGATGTATAAATACTTGATTATTTGCAAATATTTTGGGGGAACAGTTGTCTTCACATGCTTCTACTATGAATCCGCCCCTACCGGAGGAGGTATTGAATCTCGGTACAAACCCACACGCAATAAAGATTCTCTGCCTCGACGGTGTCGGCAGCTGCACCGCGACCTCTCCGACAAGCCGTCAGTGAGAATAGAACGTCGACTGAAATCATAGGAGATTTCAGTCGGCTGAAAACAAGCATTTCCGTAAAATATTTATAAGATGAAAGTTGATTTGATATATTTTTAGTAACAAATAAATGCATTTGCTCCTCGGGTCAAATAAATTACCATAAGACATTCTTACTATACTTTAATTTGACAATTTATACAGATAAGTAAGTATATATGAAAGAATTATGTTCATTAATAATAGTAAAGGGAATATAATCAAATAATAAAATGGAAAGAGATAATTTTCCTATGGAAAGAAACGATTGTGTGAGGGATTAGCTCCAGTCTATATAATTATTAAGCACACGCACCTCCAAAGCGATACCACAACACGAAACAATTAGCTCACAGGTACGAAAAGCATTGTCGATCCCGAAGCTTATATTCTCAGACCATGGTTGCGTGCTCCAAGAAGACTCTCGCCTGCCTCGTTATTCCGCAGCTGCTAGCTCTCCTTGCCGCGCCAATGGCGTCAGCAACAAGGCAGCGATACGTTTTCGCAAATACAAATAAAGCACTAAAGCGGCAGCGAGGCAAGAATCACCGGTAAAAAAAGCGAAATAGCGTCAGGTGGCAAAGTCACCCGCCACTATCAAAAAATACTATAAAAAAAAAGGAACATGCAGCACCAGCCACCGCTGCCACTGCCTTGCCGCTGACCGGAGGGGGGAGGCGCCAAGGAGGTCGAGGGAGAGCCGGAGAGGAGGAGGAGGCATCAGATCTGGCTACCACCTGACATGGGAGGTTGAGGGAGAGACGGAGAGTCAGGAGGAGTGCCGGATCTAGCCACTGTGAGCCGAATCGAGCCTGAGAGGTCGCGGGCCTGAGTCGTCGTGGCTGCCTCCTAGATCCAGCCTCCCCTTTGTTGCACGCCACCGTCAGAGGGGTAGGCGTCGGATCTTGCCTCTTGTAACCACTAGGCTACAGGCCCGGAAACCTACACATTTTGCTTTGAACTCCTCTACTCTTGTGCTATATAACTTTCTAGGGTCCACACTGACTAGGTTCAACTCGCATTTTGAATGGACCTCACACACCCACCAACTTGTTTACGCTTCTGTCCTCGCTTCATGTAAACAGACTATTTGAAAGTTGGTAGTGATCAACAACCTAGGCTTATATGTTGGTCTTACTTTCACTAGACTAGAAAGGCGATACTAAATTTCCACGCTCTTATGCGTACATCGAACAAGTCGAGTAGGCGAACTGGCTCAAGCTCATACCAAGCTGAGCCAAGCTAGCATTCTAGCTCGTGTAAATTGCATTTCGAGCTAGACCGAGCCGAGCTGAGCTGAGCCGAGCTGGACTGAGCTGAGGCGAGCTATGCTGAGCCGAGCTGGCTTAGCGTCCAGGCCTTGTAACTAAGAATAATGCTCAATCTTGATGACCACAATTTTGTGTGCTCCGCTACAAAAAATGGGCCTTATTTAGTTGCCGGGCCATGTTTGGCCGAGTAATGTTCACCACTAGAAATTAGTATTAGTGGTGGACGTAAATCCCTATCACCGCAACGTGAGATGGTCATAGGACAAGCAGTGGTTCGTGAAAGTTGCCTAGGGGGGAGGGGGTGAAGAGGCAATCAAAAATTTAAACCTGAAAACAACACTCAAACTTGATCAAACAAAGACTGACAAACTCCCGTCAGTCCGTGATGGAACTTCCGTGGTCACGGAAGTTCTATCAATTATAGAACAAAGAGATATGAGTGCTAAGAAATGTAGATAAATAAATCGGGAAGGAATACCAAACTAGATAGGAGTGAAACTAGCACGTAGTAAGTTCAAAGTCCTACAAAGATTGCTAACAACACAATACAAATAATAGAGAGCACAATAATGCAAGAAATACATAATGAAATGCGGGAATGTAAAGAGAGACACGAGGATTTAACCCGAGGTTCGGCAACCACACTAAGTGGTCGGGTCTCTCTCAACCCGTTTCCCCGCTAAGCAATCACAAAGATCGTGCACGGATTTCTTTCTCCACTTGATTCTTTTTCTCTGGAGGCGAATCACACCTTCACCAACGTTCCCGTCTCACCACAACAAGTTAGGAGCTCAAGGGCGACGCCTAGCTGTCTAGGAGACCAAGTCTCCAAGAGCAACAAGCAAATCAAATCTTGTTTGGGGAGGGAAAGATGTGCTTAAGTTTTTGAGTGGATGGATTCAATCTTTTTGTGGTTGGATCTCTCTCATCTTGCTTGGAATCTCAAGAACAAGTCTAGGAGTGAGAGGGGAGAGCTCTAGCTGAAAAATAAGTGGAATGCCAAAGTGTGCAACCCTTCCCATGGGGGAAGGGGTAGGCCATTTATAGAGATTCTCTAAAAACTAGCCATTAGGGTGTGTTCTGAGTCTGACAGAACTTCCGTGATGACCCACCAAACTTCCATGAATTCAGAAATAGCCATTGCGCGGGCCTGGTTCCAAGGAATAAGCTATGATGCAACTTTTATCAGAGGCTGACGGAACTTCCATCACTCTTAGGTTGGCTCAGTTTAGAAGCGGACACACGACAGAACTTCCGTCAGAGGATGATGGAAATTCCTGTGATGGAACTTCCGTCAAAGGCCCACAGAACTTCTGTCACTCTCGGGTTGGTTGAGTGGCTAGAAGTGCATGTGACAGAACTTCTGTCAGAGGGTGATGGAACTTCCGTCACTCCTGTTTGGTACAAAAGACAAGGCCCTTTTTGGGCTTTTGGCTAGCTTTGCTTTCTTAGGTTTTTAAGGTTGCTCAAGCACATCAAATCCCTGCAAGTAAGAAATGTTTATCCCTCTTGATAGTTCGGCATGCCTATGACTCAAATATATTAGCAAAAACTAAACTTGAAGCACTAGGAGTCTCGTTTCTTTTTCTTCTTTTGTAGAGGGATGAACTTTCTCACAAATATGGGCAATTAATTTTTCTCTTGATAATCTACACATTCTTTATACTCACGTTAGTACATTTTTAATCTTATGTCATTAATCACCAAAACCCACTAGGGGACCTAGATGCATCTTTAATTTCCCCCTTTTTGGTGGTTGATGACAATAGATTAAAAAGGACATAAAAATTAATCAAAAGAAACAACAACAAAATATAGCGGAGCTCCCCCTAAAGATATGCATGATTCACAAAAGCGTGTGAAGGAGCTCCCCCTATATTTTTGCAATGAGTGGGGTGCCTAAAAGTGTACAAGTGTGCGACAAAGGTGATAAGCAATAAGAGCACAAACACAACACACTTGACACAAACAATCAAGATGAGGCAATAAACAAGCACCACACATTAGCATAGCACAAAGTGAATATTACAACAAAGTTCACAAATAGTTTTCAAGCACATAGAAAGATAAACTTGTCCAAAGGTACTACTAGCTTATTACAATAGAGAAAAAGCACACAAGTTCAGATATCCTTTTCCATCATATCTCTCCCCCTTTGGCATCAAAGCACCAAAAAGAATAAAAGGAAGACAGACATGCTAAGACAAAAGGAATTACTCGTCACCGTCTTCGGTACTCTCGTCATCTTCGTCACCTCCTTCTTCATCTACATGGGCTGGTAGAGGAGGAGCGGTGGATGGTCCAGCAGAAAGGTTATCCCAATCATATCCCGCTAGAGGGTCCGCAAAAACTAGTGCCTCACCATCTGGCTCATACTCGGAGCCATCCTGAGACACTTCATGGCCTTGTGCCCGTTGGTCCCTCTTATAACGGCGGACTTGCTTCTTGATTTTCCTCTTGTTCTCCCAATTTTCCTTTGCATTGAAGCAACAAGAAGTGAAAATGCTTTTAAGAAAGGAGACAATGGCAGAAGATGGACGGTGAGGAGGCTCTAGAGGTGTAGGAGCTGAAGATGAAGCACGCAGTGCTGTTGCCTTTTTTGCTGCTGCCTTTTTTGCTGCTATCTCTGCCCGAACTGTTTCATGGTAAGGACGGGTCATCTTTGGCACACGGGGTCGCAAGGGCTAATGCTTGCAGACTCAATCATCCTCATGAGATAAGGTGCAAACGGAAGGACCTTCCTTGTGTCCAAGGATGATGAGTAAATCTCTTGGACAATAAAGTCCATCACACTAAAAGGAGCATTGCCATCTCTGAATTTAGCAAGAATGTTCCTTGAGTGCTCAACAAGAGAAGTGGCATACCCCGCTTTTGGAGCTATGGTGACTTGGAGCATCCTATTGAGTATAAAGTAGAAGTTGTGCATCCCATGTGTGGTACCTAGATACGTTGGATGGAGATCCTCATACATGAAGGTCAAATCTACATCCTTCAAAACTGGCTCATAGGAAATCTTCTCTCTATTGTCATCATCATCATCTTGAAAGAAGTATGTGGCAAGCTGAGAGGGGGAGACCACATACTGCACTCCCTGAGTCATCCAATAGAAATATCCTCTGCCATCAATATAAAGAGTGGAGTAAAACTGGCAAATGACCTCCTTATTCCAGTCATAGCTAAACCCCATGAGGTTATAAGCATTTCTATCCTTTCAAGCTGCAAGAACTTCCTTGAAAATAGTGTCATCCTTCTCCTCCATGTACTTCCAATCAATCCACTGATGAATGGCCAACCGGTTCATTCTGTTCATCTCAATGAGCATGGACATGTAATAGTCCTGTTGAAACCAAGTAAGAAACCGGTAGTCACTAGCTTCCTTGTCAGCCACAACATAGTGATTCTTCTTCCTTTCCTCACTAAGTGCCTCTGCATCCTTCTTGTAGTCTTTGAAGTCATGGTGAGGTGGATATTCAGGAGCACAGACTTGAAGGTCCCTCACAATGTTCAAGGACTCATCCCTTTGGCTCTTGCTCTTCCAAGGTTTGGTGCCCTTCTTCTTAATTAGAGCTTTGCCTTTGTCTGCAGCTCTCCTAGGAGGAAGAGAGCCTCCTAGCTCCACAATCACAGTTTGAGCATCTCTGCTGCTGCCTTGCCCCTTACGTCTTTTGATCACAACCTTTCTTCTCTTAGCTATTGGCACTAGGTCTTGACTTGATGAGGAGGATTAATGTTGTTCCATGTTTTGTTCCTCCTCACTTGACTCCTCATGAGCACTTGGTGCATTGGAGGCATACTTCATGCCGACCATCTTCACGGGCCTATGAGATTTGCAAGAAGGTCAAAAGAATTAGGTATGAGTCACAAGCAAGAGTAGAGCAGCAAGTAAAATTCAGCGCACTCACTGAACTGTAGGTGATAGAAGTTCCATGACAGATCACGGAAGTTCCATCATGACAAAAGTTCTGACAGAACTTCCGTCGCTTGTAATTTGCACCAAATTCAACCGAACTTCTAAATCCTACCGTGAGAATCAAAATGCCTCTACAACATTGAGTACTGGGTTCAAGGAAATCATTCTACCCAATTGAAACGAGGACATTGCAAGATTTTGACTTAGAGTAAGAAGATCTCGGTCAAAGCTCATACCTAGGGCAAAGGAGAGGGAGAAATCAATGGAGATCGCGGAACTTCCGTGGGGGAAGAGTTGAAAGCTGGTTGAAACTCCAAATCACGAGGAATTGCCTTCCAGGGTTTGAGGAGAGGAGAGAGAGAGGGACAAAAGAGAAGTGGTCGGTTGACTAAGGAAGAAGAGGGGCTCGGGCCACTTAACCTGGGAGTGATGGAAGTTCCGTTATTGGGTGACGGAAGTTCCGTCGCTCTCAGGTCTAAGCAAGACGATTTGAAATTCATGGAAGTTATCATAGAACTTCCATGACCCTTGGGTTCCTTTGACAGAGGATGACGAAAGTTCCGTCGTTCTCTATCTGGAACACAAAAACTGCCTTTATTAACTATGAACTTTTGACTTTTGAATTTAAACCTCTATTGGGTGAAAAAGTTGCTTAGGAGGGGGGGGGGGGGTTAATAGGCAATCTAAAATTTAAACCTAAAAATAACACTCAAACTTGATCAAACAGAGACCGACGGAACTTCCGTCAGTCCACGATGGAACTTCCATGGTCACAAAAGTTCTGTCAATTACTGAACAAAGAGATATGAGTGCTAAGAAATGTGAATAAATGAACTGGGAAGGAATACCAAACTTGATAGGAGTGAAGCTAGCATGTAGTAATGGAGAGCACAATAATGACAGAACAATACAAATAATGGAGAGCACGTAAGTTCCAATTCCTACAAAGATTGCTAACAACACAATACAAATAATGGAGAGCACAATAATGAAAGAAATACACAAGCAATAATGAAATGCGGGAATGTAAAGAGAGACATGAGGATCGAACCCGAGGTTCGGCAACCACACAAAGTGGTCGGGTCTCTCTCAACCAGTTTTCCCGCCAAGCAATCACAAAGATCGTGCTCAGATTTCTTTCTCCACTTGATTCTTTTCCTTTGGAGGCGAATCACACCTTCACAAACATCCTCGTCTCACCACAATAAGTTGGGAGCTCAAGGGCGATGCCTAGCCGTCTAGGAGACCAAGTCTCTAAGAGTAACAAGCAAATCAAATCTTGTTTGGGGAGGAAAAGGTGTGCTCAAGCTTTTGAGTGGATGGATTCAATCTTTTTGTGGTTGGATCTCTCTCACTTGGAATCTCAAGAACAAGTCTAGGAGTGAGAGGGAAGAGCTCTAGCTGAAGAATGAGTGGAATGCCAAAGTGTCCAACCCTTCCCACGGGAGAAGTGGTAGGCTATTTATAGAGCTTCTCCAAAAACTTGCCATTAGGGTGTTTTCTGAGTCTGACGGAATTTCCGTGATGACCCATGGAACTTTCATGAATTGAAAAATAGCCGTTGTGTGGGCCTGCTTCCAAGGAATAAGCTGTGACGGAACTTCCATCACTCTCAGGTTGGCTCGGTTTAGAAGCAGGCTCATGATAGAACTTCTATCAGAGGAAGACAAAAATTCCTGTGACGGAACTTCCATCAAAGGCCCATGGAACTTCTGTCACTCTCAGGTTGGCTGGGTGGCTGGAAGTGCATGTGACGGAACTTCCGTCACTCCCTGTTTGACTCAAAAGACAAGGCTCTTTTTGGGTTTTTGGCTAGCTTTGCTCTCTTAGGTTTTTAAGGTTGCTCAAGCACATCAAATCCCTGCAAGTAAGAAATGTTTACCCCTCTTGATAGTTTGGCATGCCTATGACTCAAATAAATTAGCAAAAACTAAACTTGAAGCACTAGGAGTCTCTTTTCTTTTTCTTATTTTGTAGAGGGATGAACTTTCTCACAAATGTGGGCAATTAATTTTTCTCTTGATAATTTGCACAAATTTTTTATACTCATGTTAGTATATTTTTAATCTCATGTCATTAATCACCAAAACCCACTAGGGGACCTAGATGCATCTTCACTTCGTAACTAGAAATTATTTTTACTAATGGGCGTAATAAATCTCTATCACAGGATGTCGTTTGTTTTCGGATGTTTCTAGCTGTCTTCCGCAACAATAATATAGGTGTCACTCAAAACTCTTTTTTTATCGATGCAAGCACATCCACCTAGACCTAGTTTAGTGTTAGTACTAGAAAAACGACATTTAGTGACGGTGGTCCAGGCCTTTTAGCGACGCAAAATGTCACCGTCTCAATTTTTGCGCCGCTAAATCTCAGTCTATAACGACAGGGATTTAACCGTCACTAAATCTTGACCTATAGCGACGGATTTCTAAAACCGTCGCTACTACCTTTTAGGGACGGATATCTCAGACGCGTCCCAACAGCCTTTAGCGACGAATTTCTAAAACCCGTCCCTGTTTTCTTT
Source organism: Eleusine indica (assembly GCA_030378355.1). Classification (NCBI taxonomy): domain Eukaryota; kingdom Viridiplantae; phylum Streptophyta; class Magnoliopsida; order Poales; family Poaceae; genus Eleusine; species Eleusine indica. Next base: position 39,806,555 of record CM059501.1, on the reverse strand, counting down.
TAGGGATGGATTTTTGAAACTGTCACAACTATCATTAGTGACGTGGTTTGTAGACCCGTCACTATTTTTTCTGACACCTATATCCCCGTCACTATTACCTGTCCAGAGACATATTTTTACTACCCTTTCTCTAATGGTAAATATGAAAAAAAAATGCACCAGAAATGTTTTTTTTTCTATTTCATCCATAGAAACAAATACAGAATTCATATACATCCATTTCCAACCATGGTTATAAATTTAGTATTCATTTTAGGAAACACTAGAAAACATGCGCTCTTCTGTTGTGATGTCCTTTGGTTTGATCTTGGTCACTATTATGGAAGCATGATCTACATTCACATATAAGTAAATCTTCAAGAGTAGATGAAAGATTGATCAAATATATAAGACCATATGTGTTCATAATCATATCACAAGCAAGGTATAAGTAAATCTTCAAGGGTAGATGAAAGATTGATCAATAAATAAGACCATATGTGTTCATAATCATATCACTGGTAGAAATATGAACTACTTAACTCTCCAAAAATCTTTTTCACCGAACCACACAAACAAGTATCTACAAAGAGATCTCAGTGCTACGTGGTTCAGCTGAAGGTATAAACTATGCCAGACGCCTATTTCATCTAAAGAAATGACATTTGTCAATAAGAGAAAATGCCTCCTTCACAAACGTCAAATGAATGCTGCCAGAGAATGTTAGTTTTAGTCAGGTGGACATTACACGTTAGTTTCAGTCAGATGGACATTACAAAGGAATTTGTATACAAACAATACATGCTAAAATCCACTAGAAACGTTGAGGAAGCACAGATTGAAATTAAGGACCAAAGGATAATCAAGGTAATGAAACAAGCGCTGAATTTGAATCACTGCGATTTCCTAAGTAGAACAGAACATAGACAACACGTGAAGTAATTATGCATTGACTTATGGTGGTTACCTAGTTTACCTTAAGAAACTTAGTTAAACTTAGTTTACCTAGCAAACACAGTAAATCAGGCGCTTATGGTCTTAATTGAAGCTAGGCTTTAAGTAGATAGCCAACTCTGAAGCACATCGTGTTAAAGAACAACATATCCTCCATATCATGCTCATCCCGTTCAGTTACCTTTTACAGATAATGATATGCTCGACATTCTGACAGGAAAATAAGGCAAGTAACAAAAGCACTAGTACGTGAGAAAGCAACACGATCAGCTAAGATACAGGATTACCAGATAGAGCAGTTTCACTGTCATTAAGCTTTTGCTCTTGCTCGTTCATCAGGACCAATTCTGGCTTCAAGAGATCTGGTGTCACGTCCTTTGGTTTGATATTGGGTCACCATTATGGAAGTATGATCTGCGTTAAAATACAAGTAAATCTTCAAGAGAACCACACAAACAAGTATCTACAAAGAGATGTAGTAATCTCGTGAGACAAGCATCGCAAAAGATACTAAGAAAAAATGATGGTCAGGAAGCTAATGGCCAAATGATGGTCACGATAGCAGGGAACTTTTATCAATTTTTCTTACAAATGATACCTGATTAGGTGATGCAGGGCCTGACTGACGATCCTTTTCATCTTGTGAGCCAAAGAACAATGAGAGAAGATAACATCAGTAAATAAACCAAAAATCTTTATTACCAATCAGTTTGAAGCAACTTTGAGACTGTTGTGATGAGCTAGAACTGAGGACCAGTTCTTGGCATCTCTTGTTCAGACCTGCAGACAAGCAGAAGAAAAGAAACCCAAACTTCAGTCGTATTGCACACTTAGAAACTCAATCAAAAACACAGACATACCGAATTTTTTTGCTGTCAAAAACATAGTTACTGATAAAGAAATATCATATAACCACTTGAATAACATATATAAGAAATATCATAGAACTAGCGTTGAATTTAAAGCACTGTAATTACCACAGACTCATAATAGAATAGAGCCAACACATGAAGCTTTGACTTCACTGGACTTACCAACAACGCAACATGGCAAAAGCTTCAAGGCAACAAGCTATGCAACGTCGCACTGAGAACTGAGCAGGATAACACAAGGAGGTAATTCATCAAACAGGTAACATGCACTAATTAAGGAAACTCGTCCTACCAGGTAACGATGGCAAACTCTCACTATGAACCAAATATTCTAAAATTAAGCAGCTAGATTTCAGGGCTAAATGTGACAGAAGCAGCCAAGCATTAAATGATTATGTGACATGGTTTAGCGCATAAAGAAAAATATAAATTGAGAAGGAATTAAGCACACAAGGTCGTAGCACTCAATCTTAGCACTGGAATCAAAATTGTTTGCGAAGGAAGAGTGAGAGAGAGACCTGCGAGGTGAGAAGGATGAGGAAGCAGTTGAGCGCCTCGTTTGTAGTGGAAGCAAGCGGAAGGGGGAGATGACCGCATCACCGCCGCTTAGCACCATCTGTCATAGACGCACGTACTAGCACCAAATCCAGCACCTCCCGTTGTCGATGCGCGTCCTAGCACTGGATCTCGCCAAGGATAGTGAGGGTGTTGTACCACCGCCATTGTCCCAGGATGTAGTGCACCATGACCATGCTGCGCACCCTCGTCCATAGGTCGGGAGGTACCCGTCGCGGAGCTCACCCTGGCAGGGCTTGCCCGCGAGCTCCACGCCATGGCCTCCACCTACCGCGGCCACTCACCTCCTTCTGCACCCGTCGATCTAGATCAGAGAGAGATGAGAGTGAAGGGCGGCGGAAGGAGAGGAGGGGCCGCACCAGCTAGGGTTAAGAGGAGGTATTATGGGCGTGAGGGGAGGCGTCGAGCCGCCATCGCCTGAGGGGGAGGAGGGGAGCAGAGAGCGGCGGGAGAAGGAGGGCGCAGTGGGGAGAAGAGAGCGGCGGTAGGAGGAGGAGGAGGAGGAGAGCGCGAGGAAGGGGGCTAGGGCTTTGGCTTTCAAGCCGAGTGAGGGGGGTGGGGGGGCGAAGGAGGAAAAAAATGAAAAAGGGTGGTGGGATTCGAATACTAGATAAGAGGTATCCCTGCACCTTAGTCCAAAATTTTTCACGAACAGGCCATCAAGTGACTTGGTACTTATCCCCGCCACTATATCTTTATATAATAGAGATGGGGATTTAAAAAAATCCGTCCCTACAAGTAAACCCCGTGTTTATAACTTCAAGCAGTAGTGACACAGATCCAAAAGTCCGTCTCTAATCTAGAATCTCGTCCCTAATTCTTAAAATAAGTAGTGATGGTGATTTAAATTCTCGTCTCTAATCTAAAACCCCGTCTCTATTGCTTGGAGTTATAGAGACGGATTTTTTGTACACATCACTATTTTTTTTACTACAGATGGATTTCTATAAACGCGTTACTATAAATGGCCTTTAACCAAATAGTAGTGGCGCGTTTCTAGAAACCCGTCTCTATAAGTGATCTAGTGACATGACTATTTTACCCGTCGCTAAACTCGTGTCACTAAATCTTTGTTTTGTGGTAGTGTGTCTTACTTTAGTTTGCAAATTTCTTGCTTGTCAAAACTAACGGTCGATGGGCTATTTTGTGCTTATCAATGGAATCTGACTCAAGTGGAAGCAATTTTATCAGCATTTTTTTTCTCACACAAGTGAGGCATTGCATATTTCATCAGTCTATTAAAAAGAACACAGAAATTTCTCAATAGTAGGATAAAATGATGGGGTTTTGTTAATGATAGTCTTATTCGCGTAAACATAATGGGTTTTGGAATCCAGTCAAAACGTGCTTACGTAGGTAACGGAATCGGAGAAGCACTGTATGATTCTCAATAATTGTTGATTACCTTTGTGCAGCATGTCTTCTCACAATATTAACCTGTAGTGTTTATTAAAGGGCAATTTATTTACATGTTTGTCATTTTATATTGTCTTGCTAGCTAGTTAAGGGAGTTAACTAATGTTTTCTTTTTCTTGCAGTGTTGCCACGAAAACTAACATAACTTGTCATGTGAAACTGAATGTCTCTTTACCGAAGTTTGGCTACAGGAACGTAAACTAGAGGATGTCAGAACACATTGAGTATATTTTTGGTGACTGAATTCAACTATGTGTGGCGTCCTGAATGGCTGAATCACTGTGAGACCGCCTATTTCGCATCACTTGTCAATTTTACAAGAAATCTTCAGCATCGTTAGGATATGATCTACTATTTCGAACTGCATTGGATGTTACGTTCCCCAGCTTAGTCCGGCACTGAGAACCAACCAGCCAGGAGTTGGATATCTAGAAATTAAAATTTCAATTCTAACTGGAAGAAAACACATCTACACACAAAAAAGCAGGCTGTACGCGTGGATCCTGCAGTGTTCTATCTTGCAGCGCGCTAGCTGCCTGTGGACCCACCTCTCTTGGTCGCCGCCGACTTTCCAGCCCAAGCTCCTCGTCAGATGCTCTGTTCGATCGAATTGGATTTGAATCACAAGTAGTGAATTAGTGATTAATCGCTGCGGGTTCCATTCCTGTGGATCTAAAGCTGCTGCACGACCTGGCCAACCTTCCCTCCTCTATCAAGGCATCGACCACCATCATGGACAAGGAGGCCTGCTGGGTGAGCTTCCTCGAGTCCCAGGCTCTCTGGGACTGATACTGCATCTATTAGTTGTTAAGCATAGCTACATCTGCTGATCTGCATGTTAACTTTATTTTTGAGAATGATCTGCATGTTAACTGAGCACAACATTGATGCAAGTTGTGACCCATTGGGTCGGTGGGTCGGTCCAAAAATCTTAAAAATGAACTAATATTTTTCTCGACCTCATAAAACTAGTATAACAAATAAACTAGAGGTTGACCCACAACTACTCAATGGGTCAAAAACTTGCATCCCTAATTGTTGCCATGGCTGAGAGCAGTACTCTGGTAACCTGTGGGCTGTGGCACAACCGTGGCACATGGGCCGCCAGAACCGTCCCCAGAGAGCGCGGGCATTGAGCCGTTGTCAAGCGGCTGCTGAGGCACAATCTTGCGCTATGTATTATTCTTCGCTTTACTCCTTGCTCTCAGTATGTTTCACTTGTCGAAAAACCATTAAAACCATCAAATGACACTGAATGCAAAATAATAATGATGCATATAACTGATAATTTGAACAAGGGTTAATTGTATTCTTGTCATTACAACTTTCTCATTTCTAAAATATACCATTGGTATTTGTCATATTAGAATGATACCATTACAATTCTTTTGAAATTAAAACCATGTCATGGTGTACCCCTTGAATCCGTTTTTGTACTGTATCCATGTACCTAAGTTCCGTATGGACCAAAATGTCCCTCCTCCAGGACGTTCTCAGCCGTGAGCTGGGGAAGTACTGTGGTGGTCTTCATCTCAGGCCCACGCACGAACACCGTTGTTGGGCAGTGCTCGCGACCTTATGGTTACGTCCACGGCGACGTGGCACCGGAGTTGGCCGACTCGTCCAAGCTGTTCCTCGCCTCATCGGCCAGCACAGCTCCACGAAGCAACAACAGACTGCGATGGAGTGAGCTTCTACGGCGGCGGCGCTCGACGAAAACAACAGAAGAGGCCGAATCTTGCTACGTGATTAACAGAACCGGCAATGACGAGCTGAAGCTAGCTGCAGCTACTAGTAGTCCTTCGGAAATGCAAATAAGGGCAAGATTTGATGGTACGTAGAGCATTGCTGCGCTAGCCTGCTGATCCACCTCCGCACGCCGCCGGACGAGTGGGCGGGCGCCGTCCTCGTCACGCCCATGTGCAGGATCTCCGACCGGATCCGCCAGCCATGGCAGCTGCCGGAGATCCTCAACTTCCTCGCGCGGTTCGCGTCCACGACGCCCATCATGCCCAGCGCTGACCTCATCGAGAAGTCCATCAAGGTCGCTTCTCCGTCGCCGTGCAACCCCGTGCGAATCGGCGGCCGGCCCAGGCTCGGCACCGTCGTGGAGCTGTTGCGCGCCACCGACGAGTTAGGGGCATGGCTCGGGGAAATCGTCATCCCCATCGTCGTCGTGCCCGAGCTGAGAGCATCGCGAGACACCGGCGGTCTCCGGCTTGGGCGGGCAACTCATTCGCCGGCATCAGGGGAAGAGAGAGGACCACCGGATCACTGGTAAAAACGTCTAGGAGGGTCCTTTTGGTCCACACGAAACTTTGGTACACATATACAGTACAAAAACAGATTAGAGACGTATAACATGACACAGTTCCAATTTTGAAAGAATTGTAATGGCATCGTTCTAATATAGCAAATACTAATGGTATATTTCAGAAACAAAAAAGTTATGATGGTATCAATCCAATTAACCCTTTGAACAAATGACTAGTCCTTGGTAAGCGAAATTTGGAACCATGGAAGAATGACAAGGAGAGAGACCCCCATTATCACATTGTTGCATTTTATAAGGATCTCGCCCTGCAAAAATGTAAGCATATATAGGATGGTGAATGTTAGAATAGCATATTAGATGTATTCTTCCAAGATACCCATTGCAGAGTACCGTGTCATATATAAGTCCTTTCTCGTGGTGCACGGGGAAGCTAAGCGCGTGCAAAAGACACCTCAGAATCAATAATTGACTAAATAATACGAATATATAAAGGTTGCTTGCTGCTCCTAATCGAGTGCAGATCCCTGGCAAGATCGACACAGAGCCCTGTCTCGTTGCCATGCACCCATGCCGTCAGGTTGGGTCGGAGAGATCTCATCACAGCATCATAGCAACATGGACTCGTGGCGCACATGATGATCGCCTAGGTCTCGCTGCGCTTTTATATCTACGCCGAGCAGCATGCACCAATTAATTTTGTGAGAATTAGTAGCCGCGGTGAAAACGTAAGGAGCATAAGCTTCGTACAACAGCAACTCCAAATCAAACAACAAATGGGGGGATATTAAAGAAGGCGCATGCATGGATGCATGCATGTGGATTATTGTACAAAATAATGTAGTTTGTACAATGATGCTCAGGCAGGCACGGGTGCATAATAATGCAATGTGGTTATGGACGTGACCTGGGAGCTGCCAATCTGTCCTGCAAAATATAGTCCCTTCCGATCTGGCCGATATTTAGGCCCACGCCCACTTTAAAATCCTCTACTTAATTGATGGCACAAGCTTTTCATGTATTCATGTCTGCAGGATAATGATGCGCGGCCGCAGTATAATCCACTGTCTGGCTCCAATATCCACGTCGGCGAGCTCTCTGGTGCGGCTGCCTCAGCACGAGGGAGCTCTGATGCAGCTGTCTCTGCGGGAGCAAGATCATATCGGTGTGCTACTCCTTTGGCAACTCCATTACTTTTTGACGGCATGAATCCAATACAGTCACCATCACCGCCTTCAAAGGTATACAACCTCCGTTAGCACGACTTTCCGTTGCAATTATCAAATCTAACGGCAGGGTACCGACAGCACCACATCGGCTGAAGAGGTCCGTTCGGCACAACGGCTCTAGTGATACTCTGTCGGTTTCGGTGGCATATATTCCATCACATTATTACTTTTTAGGTCATTTAGGACATACCTCTCTGTTCCGATGAAACAACGTATGCCCATGGTTCAAATAACCGGGGTTAACCGGCCGGGTTAACCCGGTTAACCGGAAAACCGGTTCGGGCCGGTTACCCCAGCTGACCGGTTAACCCCCAGTTATAATTTCAAAAAATTTAAAATTTAAAAAAAAATCATATTAGACTTAACCGAAATAACCGACTGATTAACCGGAATAACCAACCGGTTAACCAGAATAACTGACCGGTTTATCCGGTTATGTAAACCTTGCGTATGCCTCATTTATCACCACTGGAACCTGTTTCTTCGACTTCATCGGGAACACCACCGTGAGGGTTCAGGTAGCACTCCATCGAACTTTATTATTCTAAACTTCCGTCACTAGGTTAATATCGCCATTTATCATGTGTTATTCAATCTCCGGTACTTGCTACTAGCTTCCTTCCGTAGCCCAAGCATATATTCAGCCAAGGTGATGAAATACAGTGTTCTTCTCTTAATGTAATGATATGCAACACTTCTCCAGTGACTCTATCAACTATATCCGTAATAACTGTATCTGTATAAAATTATTTCTGTTAGAGTATATTTGGTAGTTTAAATTATGTATCTAGCACTTTCATATGTATTCTCGGAGGTGTCTTGTCTTCTAGTCTTGTACTCTCATATATACCAACTGAGAGGCTCATATCAATTTATAACTCATCATATTATTTCCCATCTATTCTTTCTTACCTGATATAGAGCCAAACCGATTATGCTGCCCACCCTCTCTAACCCTAGCCGCTGCTTGCTTCCAAACCGCGCGTCCTAGCAGATCGATTTTCGTGATCTCGTTGGGGGCAGCGCCCCTGTTTTGCAGCCGGATCCTATTTGATCCGACTGCCACATCGTCGTCATGTTCACATCGTCAAGCACTGCATTCTCCATCCATGTTGCCTTGTCGTATGTGGTCCACACATCACGCGGCCTCGTATAAACTCGGCTGGATCGCGTCATGAGCTCTCCGTTGGGCTTGGCTGCCGCACACAGGCGGGCCAGCGCCGCCTCGTGGTGCACCGCTGCCTGGGCACCAGCGAGCCACACACATGTGACTCCACGACGACCCGTGCCTTTCTTCTCAGATTATTTTTTCATTTGGTTCGGGTTGATGAGCAGGGTTCAAATAACTGACTTAACCGGCCGGCTTGGTTCGATGAAAAACTGAACGGTCAACCGGTAACCAGCCGATTAACCATATTGCTATTGTACCAGATTTGGTTTTCTCCGGCTAACCGGTTAGTTAGCGCAACCGGCCGGGACCGGTTATCCGGTTAATCGGAATAACCGACTGGTTTCTACCGGTTATTCGAACCCTGTTGATGAGGGCAGAATTGCCTTCGGTTGACCGCAGCAGAGGAGAAAAATAGAAGGGGCATGGCTCCACGCACCCAACTATCTACACAGAGATTCAATCTGTTGCTGCAGCTTTCTTTTTACCTGATCACTAATTGGGATTGCGTTGCCCATTGCCGTCGACATTGCGTTGCCCATTGCCGTCGACTACTCCGGCATGCGCTTCATCTTCAACACGTGTGGCACAGCCGAGCATCAGGCGCACAAGGGTTGCCTTCAAGCATCGCTGCTCGGCCGCTTCGACCGTACGTCATCAAGCCGACTTCGTCATCGCCACCATTCGAGACGTCCTCGATATCGCTGCCGCCGCCTCTAACATGTGTGGCATCGTCGTGCTTCTACGCGCCATCGGTCTGGTCAGCCGACCGTACGTGCGACGATGTTGAGGTCACATACCTTGCCTTCTCGGGCCACAACGCGGCCACCCGTGGTCGCCACAGACTCGAGAAGTGCCTTTCGAGACATGACTCCGTCTATTGTGGTGCTTGCTGCTGCATCATCATCGCCATCTTCGTGCACCGACGACTCAAAATTGTTCACGCACATGGTCTTCGTCAAGCTGATGGTTCTTCTTCGCCTACCTCGAGCACCGCCACTGCGCTTCTTTAGGCTATCCGCGTTGCCACTCTTGATCGCCGGTACTGCCATGTCTATGACTTCGTCTTCATCCACCACGATCACGTCGCCAGAGTTGCAGTCTCAACCTCAACTCCTCTTTGTCTACTCCGACAACTATAGGCTGCATCGGCACTCTCCTTCCTCGCCGCTCTACCCCGCGACCATCGCAGATGCCTTCTCTGCTAATCTCCTCCAACACTGACGCATGTTCATGATGGTCCCTAGCTACGTATGTTCGGTATTGGCAACACCGGTGTGTGCCTTCATCCACGACGTGTTCTCGGGCTTGGGAAACCCGAGAGACACCTTGTCTATGGTGGCTTGACTACATCGACATTATCACTGATCCTCTTGTTCAGGGTGTCTCGACCGTGTCGCCATCTTTGTCTATGGCGCATCCTTATGCACCCTGCTTCCTTGGTGTCTCCTTGCGCCCGTGGCTTCATGTGTGGCTTCCTTGACATCGGCAACCTCAGCTACATCGACCACTGCTACCTCAAGCCCAGCTTCCTCGACCCTGGCTACTCGCGCTCGCTCTCGGCTTCCTCGACATCGGCACAAAGGGCTATCATCCGCATGTGACACTCGCCGGTTTTCTCTCCAGTCGCAGCATCCGCACCTCGACGCTTCAACTACGGGGAGATGTTAGTCCGTTGGCTTTTACCTTTGGCTTATTCTTTAGTCTCACCATGTGCGGTGCTCCCGCTGTTGTTAATCCGTCGGTTTTTACCTTCGGCTTCTTCTATAGTCTCACCGTTTGCAGTGCTTCCGCTGTGATTGGGGGGGGGGGGGGGGGGGGGAGAGGGGGGTTAGAGTATAGATGGTAGTTTAGATTATATATCTAGGACTTCCATATGTATCCCGGAAGGTGTCTTGCCCTCCAAGTCTAGTACTCTCATATATACCGGTCAAGAGGCTCATTGTAATATAACCTATTATATTATTCCTTATCTATTCTCTCTCACAATTTCTATTATATGAAATCATAGCTCTTCTAGGCGTTCAAGATAAAGCAAAGGGTATGGCGACTTCCATATTCTGAACCGTTAAAGATTATTAGGAGATACTAAGCACGAATTTCCTATGATGCAGTGGATGCTCTATCACGCGTAGCACACCCATTTGGATTACTCAAACCTCTGAAAAAACTAAAAAATATCTCCCGCGGGACACGAGGATATAATAAGAAAGCCAACTTGCATGATGCTCTTTTGGGATTCCACTTGCTCGACATATAGGATCATCCAGTACCTACGAAGGTGCTGCGAGTTAGCCATCAGTTACTTTGTCCCTTGCAGAGTTAATTACCTTTTCACCAATCACCAAAACTGAACTAAACTCACTTCAAAAAAAAAAAAAACTGAACTAAACTAGTACTCCCTGTGGAAAAGACATGTCAATAAATAAAATTCTCAGACAAGAGTGACACGACGACAATGCATTGACAACGCAAGCAGTTTATTCCATGAGCGTGGTCCTCGTGCTTGCCTTGCTGCGATCGACTTTGCCAACGGGCTGTGACGGGCGCCGCTCTGCTGCGCCGCGATAGCAAATCTGAATAATATTCTAGATCGTATCGTACCCGCAGCAGCTCAATCCAAATATAGTATATATATGCATCACCAGCAGATAGATTATACTTCTGCATATTTTTTGCTGTCTCCAGTTCATATCGTACAACGCAACTTGACCATACAAAATTGTAGCAACGAACAGGGTGATCACATGCCATGCGTCTCATCTATCCATGCTTCGATGTCTATATGTACGTCTGTAAAAAAAAAAAAACTAAACCAGAAGAGTTAAGGTCTTGTCAGGCAGAACAGCTATATGAACGATGCATGCAGATAGTCTAACTCGTCACGCCACGTGTAGCGAATCTCGAAACACATGGTTGGTGTAACAACTATGCATTGCATGCGAAAAGAAGATTTTTGCAAAGCTTGGAACTAACGCCGCGTCCACCATCAATATTATTATGCGGTGGCATCTCGAGGCTAATTTAGAGATTCTACCACATGCACTATGTAAAAAAAGTCACAAATACAACACCATAAATACTGACGTGGTTTTAAAATGCATCACTATTGATGTATCAGTGACACATTTTAATGAAATGCGACAGCTATATCGTTAACCCAGCTAGACACGTCACTAATAACAGCACATTGATAACGCGGTTCAACAAAACGCGTCACCAATATCAGGTCTCTTGAATAGATGACGCTTCTAAAGGTGGCGCGACACCTATCCACTTAGATCCGGACCCCAAAATTTTATCCACTTACGTTCACTTGCTTCCTCGCGTCCGAAACAAATCTCTTCGTTCTGCCTCACCATTTCAAAGAAAAAAAAAACTCAGCTAAGCACCACCCCTCTCCCAATCTCCCCTGCTATCTTCCTCATCTGAGCCTCCTCGTCGGCCGCAAACGGCGCTCTCCCTTCACCGGAGCAGATGCGCCTCCATCTCGGCCTACCTCGCCAACTTCTGCCATCACATCCTTCAACCCACCTTATAATAACAATAGCGGTACCTTCTCTAATTTATTTTTAAAGATAATATGAGAATATCTAGGTCACGAAAGAGAATGTGGTGGCTTTTTTCTTTGCTCATACAATTATTAACATATATAAAGAAATTCCAAATATAATTGACATTTTATCAATCCTGAAGAAGTCAATCAACTTTTAGCTTAAAATATTCTAATACTTTTGCAGTATAAAATTTTATTGTAGACATTGAAGTACATCACAAATAGAATATTTTTACATATGACGTGGTTTTTTTTCATATTTTGGTATTTTAGATTATACTTATAATGATGTTAGTGGTGGGTTATTTAATAATGTTAGAAGGGTGTTTTAGTCTATGTTTTTTATAATGGCAGAGATAGATAATTTAATAATATCTGGAGAGTATTACAGTCTAAGTTTTTCACAATGAGAATGTTGGGTAATTTAAAAACATTTAGAGGATACTTGAGTCTATGTTTTCATAGAGGTATTGGTGGGTAATTTAATATTTTTTATGGTTATTTTAGTCTATGGTTTTCATAATGATAGTGGTGGATAAGTTTTTTTCTTTTTTTTTATTAACATAGAAATTTCTTGGCCTTGGAAGCGACTGTGGTGGCTACTTTTGCTGCTCAAACATATATAATAGATGAACATGAGGCAGAAGAATAAGACAATAGGCTTTACAGACCCCCGGGACATAGCTTGGTCATTTCACTACCAGCACATGTATTCACCAAATATGATTCTCATTTACGACCATATGTGTTTTAAATTTCCTACATTTTTCCTTTGACATATCGAAACAACCACTGCAACAAATTCCTATGTTTTCCATAAGCATTCCTATCATATTCTTGCATTTTTACAATCCTGCGTTAGAAAGGAACCCTAATGTTCTTAGACATTACACCCCTACCACTTTCCGGGTAGGTTATACACCACTACGTATGACTGTAATGGAGGATGTATTCCCACTCAAAAATTTTATCATGTAAGTAAATAATAGGATCTTTCTATGAGATGCTCAAATGCCTAGCTTCAATCACGTCATCTACATGCCCTACTCCTCTCAAGAATTTCCCCCAACTGAACTCAGACCTTCTCGGTTCTGGTCATCAAGACAAATTTCTAGGAAAAACATTTGTGCAAATTTTGACCGAAATATTTGTAACACCGTCTTTATCGGTAAGGTCTGATATTTTTAAAATGACTAGAATTTAATCATTAACTACCTTTAGTTATTGCAAAGTGCTTTGTGTTTATATGCAACCATGCATAATCTTTTAATAGTTGATGACAATTTCTTGGGAGTTGATGTCAAATATTTTAAAATATTTAAACTTTTCACAATGTCACTGAAATTCTCAAATTTTGTGTTTATTGGTGATCTCACGTAATTTTTTTGATACAGGAATATTTTTCCTACAGGACAATCGAGAGGGGGGGGGGGGGGGGGGAGAGAAGGTAATCGTCTACCTACTGGAGATACTAATAAAACAAATGGCTGTTAGTTGCCATGGTATTACCTATCTGCTGCGAGTTATGATAATTTCAATTATGTATCTTACCTTTTTCTTGATCAACTGTTCTCACTATATAAAGAACTGTGTCTCTTACTCTTCATCTCGATGAGCTCCGGCAAGATTTAAGGCGAGCGGTTGTGATTTGGGTCATGTTGTTCGTGGATTCGAGATATTTTGGGTGTCTAGAGTGACGATACGAACAGATCGGCAGGTAGTCAAAGTTCTGACCCCTAGTCCAATCAGTGTGCAGCTATCGTCAGATGCTCAAGCTAGGCGTGCTAAATACTTAAAGTAATCGTCAGTGGTCTCGCCCGGCTATTTATACCCCAGGCGCCCCTCTCGACGGGGAAACTCACTCACTGAGCTCATCAGAGGAAACAAACTAAGCAGCACTAGTTGAGATCCATGGCGAGCTCCAAGAAGGATTCTAGCAGCATCACCCCGCGTGAAGTGCCGGGCAGCTACGGTTTTCCGTTGCTCGGCAACCTCCGCGACCGGATGGACTTCTACTACCGGCAGGGCCACGAGAAGTACTTCGTGTCCCGCATCGAGAAATACGGCTCCACGGTGGTCCGCATCAACGTGCCGCGCGGCCCGTTCATGGTGCTGGACCCGCGCGTGGTGGCGCTCCTGGACGCCAAGAGCTTCCCGGTCCTCTTCGACCCCAGCAAGGTCGAGAAGCGGAACACGCTGGGCGGCACCTACGTGGCCTCCACCACGCTCACCGGCGGCCACCGCGTGTGCGCCTACCTCGACCCGTCGGAGCCCGCCCACGCCAAGGCCAAGCAGATGCTATTGTCGCTCCTACACTCACGCCGGGACGCCTTCATCCCGGCGTTCCGGTCCAACTTCTCCTCCCTCCTCTCCGTGGTGGAGATGCAGCTCAAGGTCGGTGAAGGCAAACCCGTCGATTTCAACAAGCTCAACGACGTCGTCGTGTACGATTTCCTCGGGGAGGCCTACTTCGGCGCGCGGCCCTCGGCGTTTACCCCCGACCTGGCGTCGAAGGCGGGCAAGTGGCTGCTTGTCCAGCTCTGCCCGCTGGCAACGCTGGGCCTCCCCATGCTCATCGAGGAACCTCTTCTACACTCCGTGCCGCTGCCTCCAGTCCTCGTCCGCGGGGACTACAAGGCCCTGCACGCCTACTTCTCCGCGGCGGGGGCGACGGCGATCGACGAAGGGGAGAAGCTCGGGCTCTCCAGGGAGGAGGCCTGCAACAACCTCATCTTCGCAACCACGTTCAACAGCTACGGCGCGATGAAGCTGCTCCTCCCGGGGATCCTCACCTGCATCTCCGGGGACGAGGAGCTCCACAAGAAATTAGCATCTGAGATCCGTGCAGCCGTGGCCGGCGCTGGCGGCCAAGTCACGTTGGCGGCTCTGGAGAGGATGGAGCTGACCAAGTCCGTGGTGTGGGAGGCACTACGGCTGGACCCACCAGTCAAGTTCCAGTACGGCCGCGCCAAGGCCGACATGCTGATCGAGAGCCACGACGCGGTGTACGAGGTGAAGAAGGGGGAGCTGCTGCTGGGGTATCAGCCCTGTGCCACCCGGGACGCCCGCGTGTTCGGCGACACGGCGGGAAAGTTCGTCGCCGACCGGTTCGTCGGCGAGGATGGGCGCAAGCTGCTGCGATACGTGTACTGGTCCAACGGGCGGGAGACGGAGGACCCCACCGTGGACAACAAGCAGTGCCCCGGTAAGGACCTTGGCGTGCTCGTCGGCAGGATGTTCCTCGTCGAGCTGTTCCTCCGTTACGACACCTTCACCGTCAAGGTCACCAATGGCCCGCTCGGCACCAATGTGGCGTTCACCAGTGTCACCAAGGCCGCTGCGGCTTAATTAGTTCCTCAGTGCAAGAGCTGTCACGCACGGACAGCACTGGATGCATGCATGGACATTGACCGCCTGTCTTTCTTTTTTTTTTAATTTTCTTTGTTATGTGTATGCCATGTGCTTGGCACTTTGCGTCATTCTCATGTATATGGCTGCCTTCTCTTTTTTATTTGATTTCGTGCAGGGAATTATGTAATCAATAACGTCATGTTGTTTCCCAAACCAATTTAGACAAATCGTTCGAAATTTGTGGTTAAAACATGTGCAAGATTTATGTTTTCCAATATACGAATGTCACTTATTGTGGGTCATCCATATGTGCCACGTGGAGTCGATGGATCTCGCTCTCCATGGACACATCACAATGATAATTGATTATCACTACTTCAAAAAAAGAGACCCAACGTAAGAGGACTAGGTGATTTTTCATTAAGGAGAAAAAAAAAACGATAACAAAATAGTCATCGAAATATGAGATTATGAGGCTCGAACCTAGCCTTTAGTGGTGGGTTTCCAAGCCACCAATGAGGCCCCGTCACAGGGAGTGACCAGGTCTAGTGGTGTGACATCCTGGTCCAAGGCTTAATAGCATTGATAGAATACTCATATCAACAAGTTACAACTTCTTTTCTGAAAGTTTATCTCTAAGAAAAAACTCCATGGTTAAGCGTGCTTGGCCTGGGGCATGGCTGACCGACCGGGAACTCATTACCGGGTGCACACGAGTGAGGGCAAAGTGTGCAGCAAAGACTAGTGTTGATCTGTAAGGGCAGTCTTGAGGTCCTAAAAAGCTACCAAATATAAGTATGTCTGGCCTCGGAGGGGCGGGATGTTACAATTGATATCAGAGCCGACCCTTTTGGTTTCACGGGCTCGTGGGGTCGCAGTTACGCATGCATGGTGTGCATGACTGGTGTGAGTCCGGAGTGGTCACTTAGCATGGCCCATGCGCTAACACTGGACACACAGATGTGACCAAAAGGGAAAAGTTCCTAGACTAGGGTTGACTGATGAGAACATTGGTCTCCTAAGGGGGTGAGAGTGTGACATCCTGACCCAGGGCTTAATAAGATTGATAGAATACTCATACCAACAAGTTGCAACTTCTTTTCCGGAACCCCATCTCTTAAAAACTCTAAGGTTAAGCATGCTTGGTATGGAGAATGGGTGACCGACCGGGAAGTCATTTTCGGATGCGCACGAGTGAGGACAAAGTGTGCAAAAAATACTAGTGTTGGTCTGTGAGGGCATTCTTGATGTCATAGAGAGCTGCCACATGTAAGCGTGCCTGACCTCGGAGGGGCGGGACGTTATAATATTTACATCCTGCGGGATGTAAATCGATTCGAGTTGCTGCCACTCACAATAACGAGTACCAGTTGATCACTGCTCCGGAACGTAGTTGGAAACTTAATAAGATGAATTGGTTGAATATTGATGTATTGATTAATTATATTGTATTGTAACCATGTTTGTTATAGTCGTAGTGCAAACTAAATTTATTATTTTACATGACAACTTAACTTGATTCTAAAACTTGAAAAATAAGAATCCGCTCTTAGGCTGGCTTTTGGCAACATAAACCCTATCGTTAGTCGGTGCATGTCCTGGAGTCGGTTGTAGTTGACCATTTTGATGGGTAAGTCTTGCTGAGTATTAGTTTCTCAAAGCGTAACTCTTTATGGTTTTCAGATGATCATTGTAGGTAAATCCTTTTAGAGGTAGAGGATCATCAAGGTTTTGACGACAAGAGAAGTTATTGTGATATTGAGGAGAGCACACAACAAAACAAGGAAATTGAAAAGAGGTTCAACGTTCTCCTTGGATAGACAAGTGTAGTTTAACAAGAAAAAACAAATGTAACAGTGATGGGTAGCTATCCAGGCTGTTACAATATCAAAAGTATATTTGTCTACAAGTTTCATAACACGTTCAATTCTGTCCTATTTGTAGAGCAACTACTAAAACACCAAAACAGCTATCTTAAGCGCAGAATCAGTAAAACCAATGAATACCAAACTTATAGATAATTTCAACGCCTTTCCGATGAGTATTTATATACACCCATAGGATAAAAGGTTCAGGAGTTATGCCATTTCTAAGTAGCAGGTTGATATGTGAAAATCTGGTACGGACAACACTGAATTTGGTCTAAAAAAATATCTGAATTACAGATTTCGATGCATTTAACAATAAACATAAGCTATCAGGCTTATGGATAATTTTAATACCTTTCTAACGCATATTTACACGCCTGCATCCAATACCTAGAACTCCAGATATAGAATTTACAAGTTGCTATTTGTTTGCTGAACTGATTCTGGGGACAGATTAATTTTGTTCTGAAAATGCGCTCCTAAACGTGTCTTACATGCCTCAAAAAGGAATGATCAGACTACCAAAGTTTTAGAACTTTTCATTATCTTTCCAAAAAGAATTCATACAGTCCTAGAGGTGGTCTGAGCAAAAAATTATGAATTTTACAAGATAGGTCATGAATCTAAATTTCAGATTGACGACACTTCAACGTGCTGACTCGGACAGGCCCAAAATGGTATTATCTAGAGAATTTGAAAGCAAAACTTCTTGTTGAACATACAAAGAATTTGTTCATGATTTAAATAAGTATTTATTTGCATAATTTCGACTTTAGAGTGGAGAATTATAGATTCTTATATGAATGACATGCTAGCAGAAATTTCAGGCTTGTATAATAGATTGATTCTCCAATATTTTATATGATTGCATATGCTTTCGGCCTATACGTCCTCACAAAATAAAAATTGGCCACGAATAGAACCATACGTATAATCAGTAGCAGACGATCTCTCAAGTCAGTCGTATGCTACACGTTTCTTACGCGGATCGTGGTTAGTGTACCTGTAGAAAAATCCATTCAACTATCCATATTTCAGACAATTGGTAGATAGATAAATAGATAATATTTGATAAGAATTTAAATAAACCCGTATCATTCCATACGGGCAGCACCCCAGGTAGGTCACTTCCTGGAGAAAAGCGTCCACGATCGAAATCATGTGGCGGGAAGTTCAATATGGCATCAGTGACAGACGGTTTTATGCGTTCCAAAGAACAAGGACTCCCATTCAACCCACTTGGATAGGGATGGCTCGTGCCACTCTGCTAACGGGAGAGTACGAGCATTTTACAACCTACCTTCTTACCTGAACATAGGTTCGTTGTTACAGAATAGTAAGTTTTGCATCAATGTAAATCTATGCCTAGGTTGCAGTCAGAAGTTAGTTTGCCGCCTGTTCATAACTATTTTAGACCTTAATGGGCATGTCCTCAAACCTTCGTAATAGAGTTTTTTAAAAATATGTCTTTGAATGTTTTACTATTACCAAGATAGCTCTAATATCATGCTGTAACAGAACCGTCTTACCATGGAGACGATTCCGCTTCAGGATCTTTCTTGGGTGGCGACACGCGCTGTGATACCCAATAGTATAGCACATAACAGAACAATATAGTTGCAACAAGAACATCTATACAGTACAAAATTTTACATAAATCTAAATTTAAATTATAAATCAAAGTTTTAAGAGTGTGGAAGCAGAATAGTTCAACAGTAGATAAAATAGTTTGATGAAAAACTTAAGATACAATCGTTCTCTCATGATGATACATAGAAGCTGATCCGGTCTTGATAAGTGTCATGCCCACGACACTGTACCGGCAATCAACATGCCACTTCTCCTATGGACTGCAGGGTTCCCACTCGACGTGCCCAAAGTCAGGGAACTGTCCACCCTGATTATCTGAAAAACCACAAAAAGCTACATCCTGAGCAACTAATACTCAGCAAGACTGGCCCGTCAAAATGGCCAACTACAACCGACTCTAGACATGTACAGGCTAAGGGTAGGGTTTATGCCGCCAAAAAGTCAGCCTAAGAGCGGATCCTTATTTTTCAAGTTTTAGCACCAAGTTAAGTTGACATGTAAAATAATAAATTTAATTTGCACTATAACTATAGCAATCATGGTTGTAATATAATTAATAATAATTCCATACAACAATATTGAACCCATTCATCATATTATTAGCTTCCAACGATGTTCCGGGGCAGTGATCAAGTGATACTCATTACTATGAGGGCAGAGACTCAAATCGATTTACATCCCGTATGAGAAACCCAAATACACAGCGCACGTACACTCCGAGGAGTCACGTACGATAACCTTTCGCAAGATACAACAGGGTTGGTCCAGGTCCCACTTTTTCCGAGTACACGTCACCCCATGCGATGCTCCTGTCGAAGCCATCCATATGTAGCCCATGCACTCTCCCTTCCAACACATACCTAGATTCCATCATAACCATCTTCATCACCAAAAGAAGAGTGGGGGTTTCATCCAACCACTGCGGAAATCAAGCTACATCGGTTTACTAGTGCCCATATCACTAGCATGCATTTGGTACTGTTCAAACTTGATCCCATCGGTCAGACACGCGACAGAGCCTTAAGTGACTCGGACGGGGCTACCACCTTGAAGACACGCTGTCCTTCCTTTTTCACCTAGTTGCCCATCCGGTTTTCACTTTTTTTTCCATTCCAACTTTTTGCCTTCATCCACATCATTCCCAAGTGATAATATGTCCCGATCTACGAGCGGTCTCTACACCACTCGACGAATTTCCGTCCTAAGTTAAGCAAAGCTACTACCATTCTAGGTTTTCAAATAACTTCTACAAACTTAATGCACAAGCAAGCCTACATCATACTATGTAATAATAAAATAAAAGGGTAAAACTTGGTGGGATGCACCGGGGCTTGCCTTGAGCCTGTTCCTGGTTAGCATCATCACCTCCTTGCCCTTTTGGCTCCTGGGCGGCCTCGAGCTCCACGTGGTTCACTTCATGATCTATATGATGCAAATGATGATGCAGATGAGAATAATATTCAATTCATGACACTTCCTCAACATATTTGTTAATATGTCAATTTACGGTATAAATGAGCAGAAAGAGGTGATTGCGATAAGTGAACACAGTGCGAAGTGTGGGTCACTAAGGTGTACTGGTCATAGCATTATTTTCAGTACTAAGTGATGGTTTGATATGGAACAAGTAACTCCTAATGTAAAATGTTGAATTTACACTATAGTGTTAAGTGACATAGTAGACCTATAAGATAAATAATCAACTTAGCATGGTTCTGGAAGACAAAATAAAATGGGTGATTTACTGTAAAGAGTACATGCTAGATGTGATTAATTAGCCAAATTTCACACACATGCATTAAGCCATGAATTTTTAATAATTAAAACAAGGTAAAAGGTTAGTAATTAATTATAAACTAAAATACATGGAACTAGCATTTGCGATTTTACAGGGTGATTAGGCATAGACAAATTAGCTTTAATTTCCAAGTTTCACTAATTTATCAGTTATAGATAATTACTTATGTTCAATTAGTGATGCCAAAAATACTAACATGCACGAGGGTTTGGCATTTTTCTACAACTGTACATACCCAGACAAAACCAATAAAATTTACTTTGCTTCAAAATTCACAATAATTATTTTACAATGCATTTTACAATTTTCTAGAAATTTACTAGATTATTTTCTTTTAAAAGAAATTCATTTATTTGAATCTGCCCGCACGCGCAGCTGCTTTGCCGGAGCGCGGCGGCGCTGGCCGGAGGCTCGCTGCAGCTCGATGGGGGCCTCGACCGGGGTCGGGCTCAAGGGGAGAAATCCTCTAAACGGTGCGCACCAGATGGGATGGACGGTGTCCGCCGGTGATGCCTGGAGACGGGTTCACGGCAGCGGCGGAAACAGGGCAGGGTCCAGCAACGGCTTGCACGGTGAGGGAGAAGGGGGTAAGCACGGTACCTTGGCTGAGACCTTCACCGAAATGAGACGTAGGGCATCGGGGGGCTGGACTGAGGCAGGGAGGGCCAGAAGGTGTTGTTTGTCGATGATGTTGTGGCGGAAATGGTCGGTGGCGGCAGGAGCTTCAATTCCGTCGAAGCGACGGCGGCATCTGTGCATGCACGTGGTTAGGGGGTGCGTGAGGACCATGGTGAGCCTCTCGTATGATGAATCAAGCCCTGGCTCACCGTGGATGGATCGCGATGTTGGATTGATCGAGGTCGGAGTTGCCAGTGTTGGGGAAGAACCGCGTCGATCTACAAATACGGTACAGGAGAGGGCAAGGCGACGGTTGATGAGGCTTCAGAGCATACCGGCGCGGCTCCTTGTGTCTTGGCTTCAGCTCCAGTGGATGCTGGCAACCGGGCGGCGCGGAGGAGAGGCAGCATCGGTGGCTCGGCCAGGCAGGGAAGAAATGGGAGCGAGAAAGGAAATTGGGGGGGGGGGGGTCGTTCGGACAAGGGGGGAGGGGGACATGATGGCTTGTCGGACTGATGTGGGGGCATCAATCCGCGCGGACGGGCGCTGCCCTTACGCCGGCGTCAATGCGGCGGCCAGTGGGCGGGGAAACGCGCAGCGCCGAGGGTGTGTTTCTTCACTGCGCCTGACAGGTGGGTACCGCGGGAATTTGATTTTTGATTTGTTTTTCCTAATTCCGACAACTGGTTGTGCTTGTTAATTTCATGGGGATTAATCCAATACTGGTCAAGAAAATCTAAAAATATAGGCAGACTCACCACATTGTGTAGATAATTAAGAAAATAAGTTTGGGCCTTGGATTATGTTGAAATTAAATAGGGATTTTCTCAAAGAGGGGTTGTTTTTAATATTTTGAGCATTTATTTGGGCTATTAAATATAGGAATAAAATTCTGATAAAATCCTCAAAATTATATTTAGCCACGGTTGTGAACATATATTTTTTGGTAGATGTGACTTATGTTGAAACTTTTTGACTCATAGTTCAATTGAGGTTCAAATTTAGCAAATTTTCATGTAATTTGTATTAAATTGATTTCAAACTTTTTTGGGCGAGCTCATGATGTTCAGAGGAAATGCCTAGGGTTTCACTTGGTTAGAGTTATAGACACCCTGGGTGTCACAGAGAGATTAGCTTCGGGGCTGCGAGAGTAGCAGGAGAGGGGTGCTAGAATTATACGGGCTTGGCCCATTAATATTCATAATAATTTCAGAAAAATCTCAAAGACCCATTTATGAGTGGTGGGAGTGCAAAGGTTTAGTCCCACATTGCTAGTGGAGGGGGGAGAGAGTCCAACTTATAAGATTGGTTGCTCTAGCATCTCTTGTAAATGTGTGGATGAGAAGAAGGAAGAACACACGCACGCACTCGCTCGCCTAACCTCGCCTCGCCGGGCCAGGCCGGGCCGGGCCGTGTGTGGGCGTGGGCGATGGGCACGGCTGCGCATCACTTGCGTGAATGGTCCGCTGAAATTCGGTCCCTTGCCTTGCGGGGGCGGCTTCCTTTTACACTTTCTTTTTGCTGCGTGTTTCATATATTTTCATATATTTGGTTATGGAAACCGACATATGAATATGGTAACCGACTCGGTTGTAGGACGCCCGACCCTTGCCGTTCCTCCCTATAAATACGTACGAGTATCGCCGCAAATCACATCACGCAATCGCCTAAGGTTTTGCCTCTCGCTACTGTTGCGCCGCCAAGACTTCTCCATCCCGATCATCGGCATGCACCAGTGAACGGGAGAGCAGGTCTCCGGAACCGTCGTCCTCTGCGATCCTGCACCGGGAGAGGGCGAATAAGGTTTTTGAGAAGTGCTCTGCACAATTGCTCGATCGCTTCCTCTTCTTCGTCAAGCTCGTCGCCACAGCCCGTCTTCCTCGTCGTCGAGTCGGTCTCACCCGCCGTCGTCAACAATGTGACGGTGCTGCAAGTCGTTGCCGCCTCCTCTACCCAATCTAGAAGGAAACGTACAAACTCTCATCTCAAACCATGTCTTCTACACTAGCTTTTATGATCTGTTTATCTATGATAGATGTTGCTAGTATGGTAGATGCTATGCTTTTGTCTGGCCTTATAGACCTATCTAGATCTTGCATAGACTTGTCTAGTTCATCATGCAATTTATTAATCATGCTTATGATTTATTTCTGGATTAATATAAAACTAAAAGTGCTAATTCATCCAACAACCCAAAAATCTTATAGTAGGCACTTTAGTTTTATGGCTGGATTTGTCGATGCACTAAGACCAGAGAAATTCACTGGCGTGCACTTTAAGAGATGGCAAGTCAAAGTCACTCTGTGGCTTACTGCCACAAATGTGTTCTGGGTGTCCACTGGCAAACCTGAAGGCGATCTCACTGCAGATCAGGAAAAGGCCTACAGCGAAGCCAACACAATATTCTTGGGCGCTGTTATTGGAGTTTTGGTAGATCGTCTTCAGGATGTCTACATCCATCATAAAGTTGCAAAGGAAATGTGGGATGCTCTGATCGCTGACTATGGTGGTTTTAATGTTGGCGCTGAACTATATGTCATTGAGCAGTACCATGATTTTAAGATGGTAGATGGCAAATCTGTCGTCACGCAGGCTCATGAGATACAGTGCATTGTGAAGGAACTCGAATTGCTTAAGATCGTCGTACCTAAGAAGCTTGTGGCTGGGGGCATTATGGCCAAATTGCCTCCAACTTGGAGGGATTTTGCCACTACTCTTAAACACAAGAGGACGAACATATCTGTCTCAGATTTGATCGCATCTCTTGATGTTGAGGAGAAAGCTCGTGAGAAGGATGGACGTTCTAAAGTTAACGAGAGACACACTATTGCCAATATGGTGCATCATCCACAATAGTCTCATGGTAGTGGTGGTAAGGGCAAGGGCAAGAACAATAAGCCTAAGCAGACAACTACCTTCAAGAAGAAGAACAAGGAGAAGGGAGCATGCTTTGTTTGTGGTTCTAATGAGCATTGGGCAAAGAAGTGTCCAGAACGCAAAGGAAGGAAGCCTCCACAACAGAAGTCTGCAAACATGGTGACCAGTGCTGGAGAAAATAGTAGGTATGGTAATTTACCATATGTTTTTTCTGTATTTCAATCTACTAGTTGGTGGCTTGATACTGGTGCTAATGTTCATGTGTGTGCTGATGCTTCTTTGTTTCCCCGGGATTCCTCCGTCCTAATGGGGAATGGGCCACATGCTTCTGTTCATGGTGTTTGCACGGTCGAGTTGAAGTTCACTTCGGGGAAGATTGTCCAATTGAAGAACATACAACATGTCCCTTCTATCAATAAGAATTTCGTTAGTGGCTCCCTTTTGTGTAGGAATGATTTTAAGGTAGTGCTTGAGTCGAATAAAGTTGTCGTGTCTAAGAGTGGACAATTTATTGGTAAAGACTATGAGTGCAGAGGCTTGTTCTACTTTTCCCTTTCAGATTATTGCAATAAGTCTATGAACTATATTTGTGATGGTGTTAATGAGAATGATGCAAGTGTTTGGCATTCACGTTTATGTCATCTAAATTGTGGTCCTGTGTCTCAACTTTTCAGCTTGAATTTAGTTCTGAATTTTTCCATTGTCAAAGGTTCTAAGTGCTCAAGTTGTGTGCAATCTAAGCAACCTAGAAAGCCTCACAAGGCTGCGGAGGAGAGACATGGCACCACTAGAACTTATACATTCAGATCTTTGTGAAATAAATGGTATATTGACTAAGGATGGAAAAAGATATTTTATGACTTTGATTGATTATGCGACTAGATATTGCTATGTTTATTTGTTAAGAATGAAAGATGAGGCTCTAAACTACTTTAAAATTTATAAGGCTGAAGTTGAAACTCAACTAGAGAAAAAGATCAAAAGAATTAGGTTCGATCATGGTGGCGAGTATTTCTCAAATGAGTTTGACTTATTCTGTGCGGAACATGGTATGAGAGGACACCTCCCTATTCGCCCAAATCAAATGGGGTTGCCGAAAGAAAGAATTGCACTTTGACTGACTTGGTTAATTCCATGTGGCTGGATTATCTAAGGCATGGTGTGGGGGGGCTTTATTGACATCATGTCATGTCCTAAATAGAGTTCCCATGAAGAATAAGGAGAAGACACCATATGAGGAATGGATTGGTAGAAATCCATCGCTCTCTTACTTACGCACATGGGGTTGTTTGGCCAAAGTTAACTTACCAATCAACAAGAAGCGTAAGTTAGGACCTAAAACTGTGGATTGTATCTTTCTTGGATATGCTCATCATAGCATTGCCTATAAATTTTTAGTGGTTAAATCCGAGGTGCCTGATGTTCATGTTAATTCATTAATAGAGTCTCGTGATGTCACTTTCTTTGGGAACATATTTCCTATGAAAGATTTATATAGCATGTCTAGATTATCTTCTGATGTGATTGCTGAAACAGCTCCTGAACCTAGTGCATTTTCTGATCATGCTGAACAAACACTTGAACCAATCCATGAGAAGATTGATAGTGATGCTCCTAGGAGGAGCAAGAGACAAAGGACTGCAAAGTCTTTTGGTTATGATTTCACTGTTTATCTTATGGATGACACTCCTAGAACCATTTCAGAGGCATATGCATCTTCTGATGCATATGACTAAAAAGAAGCTATCCATAGTGAGATGGACTCTATTTTTTCTAATGGAACTTGAGAAGTTGTCGACAGACCATATGGTTGTAAACCTGTGGATTGTAAATGAGTGTTCCAGAAAAGGCTTAAGCTTGATGGTACTATTGATAAGTATAAGGCTCGGCTTGTGGCTAAGGGTTATACTCAGAAAGAAGGCGAAGACTTCTTTAATACTTATTCACCTGTTGCTAGATTGACCACTATTCGTGTATTACTTGCTCTGGCTGCCTCACATGGTCCGATCGTTCATCAGATGGACGTTAAGACAGCTTTTCTTAATGGAGAGTTGGATGAGGAAATCTATATGGATCAGCCAGATGGATTTGTTATAAAGGGTCAAGAAGACAAGGTGTGTAAGTTGTTGAAGTCTTTATATGGTCTGAAACAAGCTCCTAAGCACTAGCATGAGAAATTTGGTTCAACACTTCTAGCAGCAGGCTTTTCAGTCAATGAGGCCAATAAATGTGTGTACTGCCATCATGGTGGGGTCAGGGAGTTATACTGTGCTTGTATGTTGATGACATACTCATATTTGGAACAAATCTTGACGTGATCAATAAGGTCAAGACTTTTCTGTGCCAAAGCTTCGATATGAAGGATCTGGGTGAGGCTGATGTTATCTTGAACATCAAGCTAATCAAAAGAGAGAATGGGATTACTCTTATGCAATCCCATTATGTTGAGAAGCTCTTGAACCGTTTCGGTTACAAGGATAGCAAGCCTTCTCCAACAGCTTATGATCCCAGTTTGATCCTTCAAAAGAATCAGAGAGTTGGCAGAGACCAATTAAGATATTCTCAGATTATTGGATCACTTATGTATTTAGCTAGTGCTACTAGGCCTGACATCTCGTTTGCTGTGAGCAAACCGAGCCGGTTTACTTCTTGCCCTGGAGATGATCATTGGCATGCGCTTGAGCGGGTAATGCACTATTTAGTTGGTACTATGGATTATGGTATTCATTATTCTAGATATCCAGCAGCACTAGAGGGCTATAGTGATTTCAATTGGATATCTGATGTTGATGAGCTGTATGCCACGAGTGGATATGCATTTACTCTTGGTGGTGCTGCTGTTTCATGGAGATCATGCAAACAGACCATTTTGACAAGGTCTACCATGGAAGTAGAGCTTACCGCACTAGATACAGCTACAGTTGAGGCCGATTGGCTACGTGAGCTCTTGATGGTACTTGCCTAGTGTTGAGAAACCTGTGCCAGCAATCCTCATGAATTGTGACAATCAAACTATGATAGTCAAAGTGAACAATTCTAAGGACAATATGAAGTCATCAAGACATATTAAGAGACGTTTGAAGTCTGTTAGGAAAATGAGAAACTCCGGAGTCATATCAGTAGAATATATTTCAAATGGTAAGAACCTGACAGATCAATTCACCAAGGGGCTGTCACGTAATGTGATAGACAGTGTATCGAAGGAGATGGGTATGAGACCCATATATGCTATTCCATAGTAGTAACCCAACCTATGTGATCGGAGATCCTATGAAGTAGGACCTGGGAAGAACAAGGTATTGGTTAGCATGAGAGTAACCTTTTATAACCCACTCGAGAAGCGATGCATTACTTTTAATATCTATATGATAGGTTGGTTGTTGTCTTAATGTATTCAGTTGGCTTTAAATAGCGAAGATATTGTCCTACAGAATATTCTTGAATGAATACACCTATATGAGCCTGATTGTTGTAAGGTCGCAATCTGTGAGATTTGGGTGATCTCTGTTAAGCTCATGAAAGACCAAGGGAGTATGACCTATATGCTGCACCCGCGGAGAAGCCTACTGGAGGTCTAGTATCAGTTATGTCAGTAAGTGAAACTTGTTTACACAAAACTTGCAATTCAAGGCGTGGTTCATTGTTCAAGTTGTGAATGAGTGTAGCTTATTGTTCTAGATGGAAGTTCAACTTAACAGTCTCCACTGAAAACATTGATATATTAAACAACACTGGGGTGTGACAAAGCCTAGCTGAGACTTTGAGATCTGGTGGAGGATTGCTGGAATTATATGGGCTTCATATTCACAATAATTCCTGAAAAATCTCAAAAGCTCATTCATGAGTGGTGTCAGTGCAAAGGTTTAGTCTCACATTGCTAGTGGAGGTGGAGGGAGTCTAACTTATAAGGTTGGTTGCTCTAGCATCTCTTGCAAGTGTGTGGATGAGAAGAAGGAAGAACACACACGCGCGCTTGCTCGCCTCGCCTCGCCGGGCCGGGCCGGGCCAGAAGGGGCGGGGCGGGGTAGGGCAGGTCATGGGCGATGGGTGCGGCCGCGCATCACCTGTGTGAATGGTCCACTAAAATTCGGTCCCTTGCCTTGCGGGGGCACGACTTCTTTTTGCAGTTTCTTTTTGCTGCGTGTTTCATATATTACCATATATTTGGTTATGGAAACTGACGTATTAATATGGTAACCGACTCGGTTGCGGGACGTCCAACCCTAGCAGTTCCTCTCTCTATATATATACGGGTATCACCGCAAATTATATCATGCAATCGCCTAAGGTTTTGCCCCTCGCTACTATTACGTCGCCAAGACTTCTCTATCCTGATTGTCGGCATGCACTGGTGAACGGGAGAGCAAGTCTCCGGAACCGTTGTCCTCTGCGATCCTGCACCGGGAGAGGGCGAATAAGGTTTTTGGGAAGCGCTCTGCGCGACTGCTCAATCGCTTCCTCGTCTTCGTCAAGCTCGTCGCCACGGCTCGTCATCCTCATCGTCGAGTCAGTCTCACCCGCCATCGCCAACAACGTGACGGTACTGCACGTCATTGCCGCCTCCTCTACCCAATCCAGAAGGAAACGTACGTACTCTCATCTCAAACCATGTCTTTCATATTAGCTTTCGTGATCTGTTTATCTATGATGGATGTTGCTAATATGATAGATGCTATGCTTTTGTCTGGTCTTACAGACCTATCTAGATCTTGCCTGGCCTTATAGACCTATCTAGATCTTGCGTAGACTTGTCTAGTTTATCATGCAATCTGTTAATCATGCTTATGATTTATTTCTGGAGTAATATAAAACTAAAAGTGCTAATTTATCCAATAAGGGGCTCGACCGCCGGTGTCCTCGAGGAGGCTGATGCCGGGACCTGGAGACAGTGGAGACCCTTTATTTTGGCCGCCACGGCAGTGGCCTCGACGTCGAGGAGGCCCAGTGTCATGGGCGGCGGTGGCTCCTGCTTTTCTTGTTTGTTGTGTCTGCGTGGGGCTTGTTCACCGGCTCGCTCGGTTGGAGCAAAGGCTATTTGGAAGCAACGTTGAGATGCGATTGAGTGGGACATGTGGCTACAATATAGACAGGACTGTAAATGAATGCGTTTACAGACCTGCTGCAAAGAATGTTTTTGCCCCTACACTGCCTGCTCCTTCGATTCTCCTAGTGCTGCCCAAAGAAAACCAAGCAGAGAGCATTAGACGAAAAGGACAGGATAGAGATAACCAGTCGGGCAAACCATTTTAGCTAATGGAGATGGGAATTAACGAGCTTGGAATGTGGCTACCTAGCAGTTGACGTCCGGAGACGAAGCTGCAGCGCCGCCCCTCTGCTCTTTCTTCGAGGACAGGAGAAAATGATGGAAAGGATATTGCAGCAACGCAGGGAACAGTATGGTTTCAATTGGATTTCACTTGGGCTCAAGTTGGGCTCAGTTTCCACCACAAACTAACATTGGGTCAACTCGTTTTTGATGTTTTTTTTGTGGAAGAAGTCTAATTTACCTCCCTTAACTCTTGCGGTTGTTCGGTTTCGTCTCCCAATCACAAAACCGGGTAGGACGACTCTCTGTTACTCTTGATTCCATTCGTTTTTCCTCGCCCGGCTGTTTTGGACGGTGGTTTTACTGACGTGGCGTATATTGAGAGTCTTGGTACGATGACGTGGTGAAGACTATGTGAAAATAAAAAATTGAGAAATGAATTGTGATAACCCTAATTTTTCTAGAGGAAAAGAAAAAATGAAAAATGAAAAAAACCTATCTTTACTGTCTTACTGTGGGACCCACCCCACGAATGAGGGGGAATAGTCGAAGGATTGATCATCGGATAACACCTTGACAAAGCAAGAGTCCAAAAGTACACACATATGAGCATAAAAGAATAGTGCAACATTAGAATTTAATTATTACAGCTTTGGTTTAGATTTGAGTATGTAAACAAGTTTGAAATTCGGTAACATAAATAGCAGAAGCAATATATCTCACGTTAGAATACTATCATAAAGCACATCAAGCCCGTAGACATGCCTCATTATCAAGAACAACACCTGCACAAAACAACATAGAGCAAAGCCCTGAGCAACAAATACTCAGCAAGACTTACTCGTCAAAGTGGCACGCTAAGGCCAACACCTAGTATGCAAGGGGCTGACGAAGGGTTGTTGGAATAATTGTAAAAATAACACTAATAATTGATCCTATTTTTTATATTTTAGCCAAATTAATAGGGTTCTTGCATAAAATAAATGTAATGCAGCTATACTATAGCAAACATGGTTGTAATACATTTAATAGAAATACAATATCATCTTCTTCATTTCACTGAGTAATTCGAGGTGGCAGCGATCTCACAAGGGGTACTCAATAACCGCGAGGGACGGCGACTCGAATCGATTTACATCCTGCAGGAGAAACCCAAGCACATGACGCATGCACACCCCCGAGGAGTTACGTACGGCCATCTTTCACAAGACACAATAGAGCCAGTCTGAGGCCACCTCTCCCGAGTACACGTCATCCCATGCGATGCCCACGCCGGAGCCATCCGTGGGTAGCCCGTGCACTCTCCCTTCCAACACATACCTAAATTCCACCATAACCCGCTTCATCACCAAAAGAGAGGTTGGGTTACCTTCCAACAATATGACAATCAAGTTATGTCAGTTTTCCTGTCCCCATACAAAGGTATGTACTTGCAACTGTTCAAACTTAGTCATGGGTCCGCACTCGAAGGGGGTTCTTAATCGACACAAACGGGGCTATGGCAAACAAGGTCCAACCTTGTCCCTTCAATCTACACATCCACTTCCCCTTTCGGTCCCAAATTAATCCATCATTATCATATGAGAGCACAAGTGATAAATCCCCGAACCATCCTATATCAAGTAGTCTCTATACCACTTGATTTTCCAATCGATGACTTCATATTAAGCATAGCAAATTCTAACGAATGGCTGAACAAGCATACTCATACCCATAGAATTTGTCTTTCCTACATGCAACTAGGACATCAATCATTTCCTACACGTAATGCACAATATATGACACGCATACATGTGATACAAAATAAACTTTTTAAAATATAGGAGTGCACGAGGGCTTGCCTTTGGTTCATCTCATAGTTAGCACTCTCTGGAGGATTAGTCTCAGCTCCAGGCTCCTCCGGAACTATCTTCACCTCCAAGCTCCCGTCGTTGAGTCCTAGTGGATGAAATGCAATGCAAGCAAGGATAGTGAAGATTCGTGGCACTTCCTCACCAAATGGGTGCTATGATATGATGCATGTATAAAAGTACGGGGGTGCATTGGAGAAGAACATGGGTAATTTCTTATATTGCTTTCTTTTAACGTTGTGGAATGTGAACGGCGTTTCTAATGACGAGGGTGCTACGATTAAACATATTTAGACCATCTAGGTGAGCATACATGATGAACAGAGGTAAAGCGATGCACATAAATTCTAAAATGCAGAGAGCAATGTGTAAAAATATTCGCAATGTTAATACATGTGCTCAAGTTACTAGTAATTACAAACTTGCTATTACTAGATTTAAAGCAACACTTTTATTATTAGGCATGGTTCTGTAATATAAATACCAGGGAGAAAAATATATGATGTGGGGGACACTAAGCAAGATTTTTATGCCAAAGCTTTTAACAAGATTATGCACCCATATTTCTTTTTAATTAAAATGCTGGAGACACTAAAATATTCATTACAAAAGAAATATTTCAAAGTTAAATATGACAATTGATGAAATGCCTGGAAATGATGAAATGGTCATGCATGCAAAACATGATAATTAAATAACGCATTGAAAATTAATTATGATTTTATTTTGATTTTTAACCATTTAAAACATGCATAAATAAATATGTGCTTTCAGAGTGTCTTAGCATTTTCATAAAATACTACACATTACAGGGGTCTAGAAAGTATTTTTGTGTATTTTTCTATAAAGCCAATATTTTTGTGATGATTTTTGAAGCACCATTTATTTATTTGGCTAAGTATTCAAAGAAAAAGGGACCTTTTTGTCCATCGGGCCGTTTCTCGTGTCAGCCCACGAGGCCAGGCGGGGCGCGTGAAGGCCATCCTAGGCCAGATCCGGCCCCAGGCGGGTGACACGGCACGAGGCCAAGCCAGCCAAAGCGGGGCAATCGGCTCAGCCGGCCAAACTGGCCCAGGCACTCGACCTAGCAGAGGAGGGTGAGGCCAGGCCACCGTGCAGCTCACGAGCGTGCTCGGCTCGGTGGCGCGGCGTAGTCACGGCAGCAGAGAAGGCCATAGCCAGCGCAGACGGAGGACGGGGATCCGAGTGGATCCGCACCGCGCGGGAGAGGGCGGGGAGACTGCCGGGAGTCACAGCGCGATGAGGGGAGGCGGCCCGTGGGCAGAGCTAGGCGATTGACGGTGACGGAGCAGATGTTCCCGGATAACGGCGGTGGGAGACAAAGCCGATAGGATGCAAACAGAAGATAGTTGTGATTGGGATGCCGCCCGCGATAGGAATTGATGAGGGGCTCAAGATGGTGGCCGGAATCGAAGGTTTACTGGTGGCACCGGCTTCGAGAACAAAGGGCCGATTCACAGTGATGACAGTGAATGGGAGGGCGTTGGCTTGCAGGTAGGAGGTGACGGCGGTGATGGGGGTTTGCTCGGTCAGGGCTGGGAGAGGCCAGGGGAGTCGGGCGACGGTGAGGTCGCTCGGGTTGCCATGGCGGCTAGAGCTCGGGAGAGAGAGAGAGAGCAAATGGGTGAGATTCGGCAGGGAGTGAAGACCAGGGGAAAGATAATGCCTCGGTGTGGGGGCGTCGATTCGGACAAGGGGTCGGCTGGCCGTACGCCGGTGGCTACGCGGCATGCGGCGATTGGGCAGGACGGTTGTGTTTCCCTAGAGTGCATGACAGGTGGGGCCCGTGATGGTTTGAAACTCCAGAAAAGAAAGCCATCAACGATTTTGAAGCCAACAATTCGAGCACTAGATGAATTTGCTTGAGAATTCCAAATGCACCGCTCTCTATAGGAAAGAGTGGAGAAGAGAATGGTGAAGACATGCAGAACATGCAATATCAGATATATGAGATATTTAAATTTGAAAAGGGCTTAATGATTAGGAAGACTTACGATTTTTAGGTGAAGACATGCAGAACTTTTAGGCTGTTTGTAAATTGGAATTGGGGTATCACATGAGGTCAAATTCAAAAAGGGTTCCACCACCGTAAAGGAAAAGTTTTGTTCTAACTAAACATGGATGATGTCGTTTCATAAATAAAATTATGAGGGAGTTATTCAATTTCCAATTTGCTTAATCGACAAGGCTGAAATCTATTCAGAAATTCGACATTTGCTAAAAATTCTAAAAGTAGTAGTTCTTGAATTTATTCAATCAAGACTAAATTATATGTTGTTCAAAAAGATTGCATCTCAAGTATTAGGATGATCTGGTTCAGTGAATACTTATAAAATTTCAAATTTTAAATTTTTGAAGTAACACTATTTCTGAGATTTGTTTGATTTCTTTGGTCTATTTACTAATGAGATAAAATCATCATAAATTCTCCAAAATTCTTATTTGAAGCATGGATTAAGATTATGAAATTTAATTGACTCACTTATATTAGAAATTGTGAACATATAGATAATTTCTCATTTGAGTCAAATTTCAAATAAATTCAAACTTAAGTTTTAAAATTTGCTACTCCTGATTTTTGTTTTGTTTACTTGACATGCCTATGATGCTAAAGTGGCACCAGGGATGTCACAGAGCGAGCGAAGGCTGGCCTGCATCATCGTCCTGAGCATGAAGGTGCTCGTCCCTTGCCGCCTCCGCCTTTGCTCCGCTCTCTAGGAGAGCGCCACTGCTGTGCGCAGACCATGGCACCATGCACGGCCACAGCCAGGCTGAGCCAAGCAAGCCCCAGATCTGCTGCGGCGTCAGCTGATGTGACCCTCTGTGTAGCCCGGATCTAATTGGCTGTTTCAATTTATTCACACTGTCTTCGTCACATCATGGTAGGAATACTCTCAATATACGCCACGTCAGCGAAACCACCGTCTAAAACAGGTAGAGGAGGAAAAACGAACGGAATTAAAAGTTAAGGAAGTCGTCCTACCCGGTTTTGTAGTTAGAGGACGGAAACCGAACAACCGAAAGAGGTAAGCGAGGTAAATCGGACTTCTTCCTTTTTCGGTTGAGCTCTATGACGGCCCCTCCTCCATCCCTTGGCAGTGGTAGATCTGAGTGGCAGCGGCTTCGGGCTTTGTGTGACACTCGGGGCTCGGGGCTGGGCATGGTTGCCTTTTTTATTCCATTGTTACTTTTTCGTTGCTATTGCTTTGTTATGTTTTATAATGTACTGGTAATTGGCCCGTGCATTGTAACAGACACTAATAACAAATGTCATGAGATCCCTTTGTTAATTTATGAACCAAAACATTGATTTACATGTTGTAGTTGTAGAGTTGAGAAACATATATTTGTTAAACGTGTAGCAGTGATTTGCTTTTAATACATCAGTAGTTTATTAACAAAAATTGTCCTGCTCAAAATATAAGAGACATGACATGCTTAGAGTAAAAGCACTGCAGCGTGAGGACTGCACAAGGACCAGCTTCGGTGTTCGTAGCACACTCCACAAGTGAATCTCGCGGAGTTTGATAGAACTAATGGTGTTAGAGTTGGATTTGTTTTTGAGAGAATTTCCTGTATGCTACAAAAAATTAGTATCAATCCCTTCACTGCTATAAATTTTTTGCCAAATTCCTTCAATACCATGACTTCTATCCCCTAAGTGTCATTTCCGTCTAGTTCTCCATCCATCAACCGCTGAATGTGATTGGAAAAGATGATCTTACCCCTCTCGGATGTGGGCCCCACCTGTCAAAGACTTCCAACCTTAGTGTATATGGACGTCGACGCCGTCCCTTTGCTCCCCGCCTGTTGACCACCTCGTTCTAGTTTGCTGCCCCTCGCTGCCTTGTCCTCCGCTGAACCGGTCGAGCAGCATGTCAGCTCCACCACTTCCACATCCCCTCCCTTCCGTCCCCCATCACCGTCCGCATGCTCCTGTCGCTGTCGCAGGGCCTCTCGTTCCAGCTCTGGTCCCTCGCCGCCACGCTCCTCTACTTCCTCCAGTCCTCCTCTCCAGGCCTCCTCCGGTGGACGCCTTGACAGTAGGGAGCCTCGCTCCGCTTCCTCGAGCTCGGCTCCAGCATGGGCACCGCGGGGCTCACCCTGGTCACGTCCCTCCTGGTGCGCGGTGTCCTCTCCGACCTCCTCGTCATGCTCCCTAACCTCCTCCACATCGCCGAGCTCAACGTGCCCCTCCTCACCATCGTCGACGCCGCCGCCTCCGTCTTGCCTCTCCCTTGGGGCGATGCCGCTCGCCTGCCTCGTTTTCTTGTGATGGAGCATAGGAGAGCTGACAAGTGGGGTCCACATCTGGGAGGGGTGAAATCGTCTTTTCCAACCATATTTAATGGTTGATGGATGGAGAAGTGGACGGAATGGCACTGAGGTGAAAAGTTTTACATGTGGCACTGAGGTGAAAAGTTTTACAAGTCATGGCACTGAAGGAATTTCGTGAGAATTTATGGCACTAAAGGGATTGATACTGATTATTATGGTGTACAAGAAATTATTTCTTTGTTTGTTAGATGGTTAAATCAATATGAGGACTTACGTACTCCAACTTTGTTTCCTTCAAACAAACAAAAAGCAACTCTGACTCTGATCAAAACTATTTGGCAGAACCACGTTGCTGGCAGACATCACAGCCATAACAAATTTAATATATATATATATATATATATATAGTAGAGATTTATAAATACATTAAGTTTTTAATGTATTTATAATAAATAGGGTCCTACTATTTTTCAGTCATCTAAAAGTTTAAATAACTTTTAATCACCACTTTAAACTTTCGGATCTAGAGCATTATTCTATAGTTTATACATCAACAATTTTTTTCTTTCTCTTACCAATACCTATAATTCCATAAAAATAAAAAGTAGTCCAAATCTAATGTAAACTTCGACTACGTTCTAAGTGATTGAAACTTTTAGCAACTTCCAGTCACTTGACAGAAAGGAAATACTTATGTAACAAATAAGATGTTTGACTATATGTTTGCATTACCAAAGCCAGAAGATATATACATACCGTTGCGTGTATATTAAAATCTAATACAGGATGGAAGAAGAGGGAAAGGTTCCCGTGTGAAACCATGAAAGGTTTTGCCTGTGGGACTTCAGAAATGATGCCGGTCCAGGCTCCTCTAGCAGGGGCTGTTCAGTTCCGGTGGGGGCTTGTCTGCTGGCCTATAAGTCGAGTCTTCAAATATACCGCTCCTGGCCTCTTGGATTCAGCCGCGGTTGCAACTTGCAACCACGCCCAGCCAGCGCCCGGTAGGTGAGTCCCTCTCTCGGCGATTCCTATTGTGTCATCTTGTCCTCTCTCTGCGTGGATGCCACTTTCGCAGGGACCGAGTGATAGCGCCTGTGACGCGACGGCACAAGAAGGCTCTGGCGGCAGCAGTTCCGGTGATCAATGACGCGGACCGGCTCAGTGCCCTTCCCGGCGACGTGCTCCGGAAGATCGTTGGATTACTTCCGGCACAAGAGGCCGTCCAGACCTCCGTGCTCGCCCGGGCATGGCGTTACGTCTGGAAGACCACGGACCGCCTGCTCATCACTGGCGAATCCGTGAAGGAGGTCCAGCATTTTGGTGATCACCTTCTGACCGAACGCCTCCGTGGGATCGCTGACGCACGGCTTGCGAGCTTTTTTTCCCGTTGTGGCAGGCGGGGGACGTGTCCCACGTGATCCGCTGGATCTACACTGCCCTGCAGTGCGAGGTGGAAGCACTCCGCGTATTGATGCATCCGGACACGGATGGCTTTCATTATCCTTATGTTGCTTTAATCGATGAAGACTTCATCTCCAGTCACCTGAAGAGGCTCGACCTGTTCGGCATACTTTTCTGTGGAAGCGTCCTCGACCTCTCATGCTGCCCGAGGCTAGAAGATTTGGAGATTGCTAACAGCGACCTATGTGTCAGGAAGATGACGTCGCCATCACTTAAACGACTGACCATCAAAAGCTGCGAGTCCTTTCAGGACTCGCGCATGCGTATTTGTGCTCCATGTCTGGTTTCGCTGCAGCTAATTGATTCAGCAATGGAAAGCAGGGTCCCTGTGCTGGGAAGCATGCCGGAGTTGGTGTTGGCGCATGTTACAGTTGGGTTGGGTGTGGACTTCTGCCTCTCTTGTGATGACCCGATGAGTTGCTATCATGTTATGGCAGCTGGCAGCTGTGCAACGAGTTGGGATGATGAGGGTGCAGAACAATTATCTGACGCCGAAGATGAAGATACCAGAGAGTGTGTTCTTCTCAGTGGCTTGTCAGAAGCTACACATTTGGCCCTAATATCTGATAACACAAACGTATGTCTTGCAAGTTTTCTTTTCCTCTGTCATCGAACATATTTCCTGCTATTATAGATCCATATCGTTATTTTGATCACCAATAGTTCATACGTAGATACACTTTCTTGTTGGATGCCACCACAGGATTTTGAACCATCATATTTTTATGGTCGTCGAGTCCAAGATTGTTAGTAACAAACCTCATCTACATTTACTAACTGTTTTTGCAATTGCAACCTGGCCAGTATATCTTCAGAAGGGACTTGAGCTGGTGCCCCACATTTTCAAAGTTGAAGACTCTGCTCCTCAACAATTATTGGTGTTATTATCGTGCTGATTGCCATCCACTAGCATGCATTCTGGAGCATGCGCCTGTTTTGGAGAAGCTCACTTTTCTGTGTTCGCAATCATCACCATGGGTATACATATTTCACTAGGCATGCAGCATATTATTGCTTTTCATCATAAAACGCTAAATATAGATCTTGCTGGACAATATGCCTCTATATATTGTAGGTTGAGTCCCAATATAAAGTGCACCTGAAAGGACGCCTTGATCCATTGCCATCTCGAAACACCTTAGAATTGTTGAAGTCAAATGTGCAGTTGTCAACGACGAGGTTTTTGAGCTTCTAAAGTTCATGAGCGCACTTAACAGATGTAAGTTTAGTATTAACAATGCTCTCACCTTTAGATATTTCAACAATTCGACTATCAAATTTTGTAGTAACAATATATCAGTCGACAGTCTATGACTTACCTTAGGTAGAAACTAAGAATAATTTATTATATAGATAAATAGTCTATCTTTTAGACAGAGGAATGGTGGATGTGATATATAGTCGCTGAATGCTGAAAAATGATCCCTAATGTTCAGTACTCCATTGCATCTTTGAGGCAACCACTTGTAACACACTGATGCTACTAAATCAAGTTAAATGATTTCATTTTATTTTTGTTATT
This sequence comes from Eleusine indica, assembly GCA_030378355.1. Lineage (NCBI taxonomy): Eukaryota > Viridiplantae > Streptophyta > Magnoliopsida > Poales > Poaceae > Eleusine > Eleusine indica. Next base: position 39,768,033 of record CM059501.1, on the reverse strand, counting down.
ATTAATGCATCACTTGTTGCGAGGAAGTTAGTGAAAAATAGTGTCATACTAGGATATATATTATTATTGTTAATCCAGCTTCAGTTACATATTTCCGTCCATACCTTATAGCTAGATATATTTCTTACCAGCCATACACCATTTTGCATTCAGAAATGTATATATGATACTCTAGAATTTATGCTGCCAAAACTTTTTTCAGCATGTCGCTTTAATCTTTTTCTGAAACATATGGCACTATTGAACTTGTGCTTCAAACCATACTCATCATCGAGAACCATATTATCACACTGAAAATATTTCTCACAGTATGTACCTTCAAATAATTATTTTGTCAAATGCTACATATTGAATATTTTGATCTCTATATTGATACCACTAAAATAGGAGTAAGTAGCCAACATTTTGATATAACTCAAATGTTATACACCATTTCTCCCACTAGGGAACAATTATTGAACCTTAAGTTTAACTTAAAATTTCCGTACCAAGTATTTCGCACTAACTTTTTTGACATGGTGCTCCAACTTATTATGCACCTCATAATTGTGCAGGGTTTCACCCATCAGGAGCAGAAGACTTGGAACGAGGGTGATTAGTTTTAATCCAAGCTCCAGGGGAAGCACCAACGCTACATCAGATATCTTATATCTTCATTTTTCTCGAACATGACGGCAACAATCATTAATTCAATGTGGCCAGAGGCCATATATTGATCTACACTTCTTTCTGCAACCATGCTCTGTATTTGCATGCTTAGGGTGCCTGTTCATTTCCTGTTGTTGTGTCAGGTACCAGGAAGCATACATTTCGTATTATGTGGATTGTGCTTATTAAAAGACACTTTGATTTCTTAGATAGACGATATTTATCATACTTTTTTATCTTGATTTTGATTGTGTTGATGCTGTGGTATTATCTGAACCTGTGGCCTGGTGGTTAAGATGCAAGGGGAATGACATCGTTCCTTCCCCAGGAGCAACAACAGTCCAAGCATGAACCTGTGACACAAGCGTGCAAAAAGCACTAGAGAGTAGGCAAACTATCAGGGACATCAGTACTGGTGCTCTTCTTTTTTTCTGTTCCCATTTTTTAGAGGGACACATTGTTGAATTGACTATTAGTTCTTTGGAACATATCCTTTAGTCTAACATAGAACTTCACAATATCTAATTGTGGAACAACGGTTTCTATGACCAGATATACTCTACATTGTCCTACTCCGCACTCGTTCCGGTTCTGTCTGTTGCAACCATACATCCTTTAAGACTATTGCTTTATCTTAACTGATTTGGTCTTTTGCATTTGTCTGTTGGTGGAGTAAGTAGCCAACATTTTGACTGAACTTGACTGTCGGCTGTTATAAACCATTTGTCTATCTAGGGAATAGTTATTATAACTTACAATTTGGAGTAATTAAATCTTCATGAAATGATTCTGTTCTTGTAATTTGCAAATAAACTTTAACTTTAATTTCCCATACGAATTTTCTCGCACATTATTTTTTGACATGCCACTCGAAACTTATTATGCACCAAATAATTGTACAAGGTTTCAGTTCTAAAGGGAGGACGTGAAATTAATGAAGGTGGATCTAATAGGACTTCAGTGTCAACTTATAAGTAATAATTAGTTTAAATCCATGTACAGGGGAAGCACCAACAATGCTACATCGGATATCTTTTATCTGCATTTTTCTCGAACATGACTGCAACACTCATTATTTCAATTTGACCATAGGCCACATATTGATCTACACTTCTTTTCGTAACCATGTTCTCTAATTGCTTGCTTAGTGTGCATGATCATTTCGTGCTGTTGTGTCAGGTAGCAGGAAGCATATATTCCGTACTATGTGGGTTGTGCTTATTAAAAAACACTTTATTGTCTTGAATAGATGTTTATCATATTTCTTCTCTTGATTTCTCATTATTTTCATGATGCGGCATTACCTGAATTGTGAACGGATGGGCCTGCGGCCTGGTGGATATGATGCAAAAGGGGAATGGCAATATTCCATCCCAAGGGGCAACGACAGTCCAAGCACGAACCTGGAATACAATCGTGGAAAAAGCACAAGAGAATAGGCAGAGGTAGGGGTGAAAGCGGTGTGGATAATTTCCGAAACCGATCCGATTCGAATATGATTTTTGAGGATGTGGGGGAGCATTTGAGGTTTTTTAGCGGATATAAATAATCCGAATCCGGTGACATGAGGATGTAGGGTAGGTTATGGTATTGACAAAATCCGATGGATACGGATAATCCGATAATTTGAAGTGGATTATCCGAAGCTCATAATAGGATTGTCCGATAATTTTTTCGGTCCAAAATATATAATGTCTAGTGATAGTGATGATGAGGCTTGACCGCGCTCAACATCCTATTGGGTACCGAAGTAGTCAAATGACAAAGAAAAATAATGATATATTTAATATTTGCTTCGGACATTTTATTTTGTTTTTCATACTTGCGTGATTTTCAAATATAGAACATATATCTTTTTTATTTCCTATGATTAATCACTTAAGAGATTAAGTTGTGTGTTTTGGTTGTCCTTCTTGGTGGCTACTGCAATCATACATGTACTCTACATATTCTTAATCAGCTTATATTTCTCTACATGAAGAAGTATCATCCGATAACTTAAAGTCCGCTTCCGATCCGTCTCCAGTCTGAATCCGTTCCATATCCGATATCTGAAAATATCCGTATTCGCATCCGCATCCACATATTTTCCGCTCCGCCCCGAATCCGATAAAAAAATGTGGAGTAGGATGTGGGGAGTGTATTATCCGATCTGATCCGATCCGATCCGCTTTCATCCCTAGGCAGAGGATCACAGACATAACTAACTGTGCACTATTTTTTTGAGGCATATAACAGAGATGGAACTGTAGTCGATCTCTTCCCATTTTGAAGAGGAACACATTGTTGAATTGACTAGCTTCTCTTTATTTCTCATTAATTAGTCTATCATCGAACTTCACAATATCTAGTTGAGTAACAATGGCTTCTATGACCAGATATACTCTGCATTGTCCAAGCTACAAACTTACACTATGTAAAAAAGTATCAAACAAGACACCACAATCACAGATGCATATTTTAAAACATGTCGCCAATGATTTATCAGAGACTCGTTTCGATCAGACGTGTCACCAATAGCTCTACTAGTGACAAATTGTGTCGCTAATATAACATAATCGGTGACGTGACTTCACAAAATGTGTCGCCTATAAAAACACACCGTCATTGGTGACGCGGTTCAGTGACCCGCGTCTTCTCAATTGTGAACTCGTACCTGAAATTTTTATCAATTGCCGTTGATGTCTCAGTCAAGTCCAAACATCATGACACCCCTGCTGATCCCCTCATCCTCTCCCTTCCACGCCTCCCTCTCCCACCCCTCCTCCCCCTCTCAGATCTCCTCTCCATGGCTCCACCTCCTCGGATTACCCTCTCCCAGTGGCGGAACTCTCATCACGGCAGGACTATGGCCAGTGACCCTCACTCAAGATAATTGGTACCGACAAGCTACCAATGTAAAAAGAAAGATGCAAAACAAACGACATTAGAAAATTAAAATAGATACAAAAATTAGATTACCTAATATTTTAGTACAGATCGGGTAATTCTGTTTCACCTAGCTAGCCTGCATCTCTTCATCAACAATAGCACATGAACCAAAATAAAGAAATAGAAGCTACGTATATGTCACAAATTCAAGAGCATGCAAAATTACAAAATTTCAATAATTTAGTGAATTCAACATACCATTAGCACCAGTAGGAGGTCTTTTCGGTAGCATTAAAATCCGAGACTTCATTGGATTAAAAAATATAAATTTCATCATTTGTAATGCTTGCAAAAATATCCCGCTCGATATAGCATACCATCCGATGATTCAACCACTCACCCCAATCTTATTTCCCAACTCAGTTTTAATAATTTTCATAGCTGAAAAAGCTCTTTCAACAGTGGCAGTAGCAACAGGCAAAATCAAAGCCAACTCAATAAGATGATAAACCAATGGAAAGACTGTATGTCTATCAGTTTGTACCATCTTCACAGCAAGATCTCCAAGGTCACTACGACATGTGAAACTCGCATCCTCCCTTGCATCAGCAACAAATATCTCAAGTTGGTTGCGAAGGACTACGCGATCATAGTGAGAGAAGTCAGCCGCGTAAATCTGAGCAAGTTCCAGTAGTTTATCTTCATCAAAGTTGGCAAAAGAATTTCTTGGGTCTAAACATGCAATGCACCTCAATAACTGAGTGGATCTTTCAGCAAAGCAATTATTGAGTTCTACAATTATTTGATCATGAACAACATTAAAGATTTCATTCTTGAAGTGATGAAAATAAGTTACCAACTGACGATCACGACCCCTTGAGCGACCTCAAAGAGTTAGTGTATCCTCCATATTTGGCACAATGATATGATGTGGCATACAAAAGTTTTGTACCTCCCCAAATTGCTCCTCCCAGTCATTCTCCCTTATGTCATTTATTTTCTGTAATGTGGTCCCAATCAATCCTACAGTTAGATGACTCGTCATGTCCTCAAAAAGCATCAGCTTGAAGCAAAAGAAATCTGACAACTTCCAATATAACAATCATACGACTTTTATGCTCAGTATCCACCTTGTTGGCACCAGTATCCATAGCATGTGGCACATTTTGCCTCTGATTTTTGTATTCTTCATAGTGCCTTCTAGGATAATTGTGAGCAATGTCGTTATTATGACCCTCAATTATTTGGGGTCCATCATTCCATCCACGAACCCAGCGTGGATAGTTGCACTTGCAATAGTTACGTCCCTTTGTGCATGCACAATTAGGATTTAATGTAACAGAACCGCCTTATCACGAAGAGATTCCATTCCAGGATCTTTCTCGGGTGGCGACACGCGCTGTGACGCCCAATAGTATAACACATGACAGAAATAATATAGTTGCAACAAGAACATCCGAATTTACATATAGCTGCGAAAGCGAAATCGTTCTACAATATTAAAATGGTCTAACAGAAAATAAGATATAAACGCCCTCTCACGGCGATACACAAAGGACATCCGGCAATGATAGGTGTTCTGCCCAAAATATCATACCAGCAATCAATGGACTACTCCTCCTTATTGTCGGTGCATCGTTCCCACTCGATGTTCCAGCAGTCAAGACGCTAGCCCTCCCAGTGGAACCGTCCACCGCAGTGACAGTCTCCACCCTGATCATCTGAAAATCACTGAGTAACTAATACTCAACAAGACTGACCAATCAAAATGGCTATCTACAGCCGACTCCTAGATATACACAGGCTAAGGGTACGGTTTATCTTGCCAAAAAGCTAGACTAAGAGTGGATCCTTATTTTTCAAGTTTTAGCAACAAGTTGAGTTGTCATGCAAAACAATAAATTTAATTTGCACTACACTATAACAATCATGGTTACAATACAATTAATAATAATTCCATACAATAATATTGAACCCATTCATCATATTACTGGCTTCCAACAATGTTCCGGAGCTGTGATCAAGTGGTACTCGTTACTGTGAGTGGCAGCGACTCAAATCGATTTACATCCTGCAGGAAAAACCTACTTGCACAATCTATACGCGCTTCATGGAAGTTGCATGGAGCAACCTTTCACATACGGTACTGCAAGGTCTTCCGCGTCGGACTCCCCCGGGAAGGGTAACCCAATGCGATGCATCTCGTACCGCCATCCGTGGATGGATTGCTCCCTCCTCTCAGCCCCAGTTCCACCTCAAGGAGCAGGGTACCTTCTGATCAGGCAGTAGTCATAGCTACATCAGTTTACTAGGCCCATAATTTCAGCATGCAAACAGTACGTTCAAACTTACCTCATGGGCCGGACACGAGGCGTAGCCTTAGGTGACTCGGACGGGTCTACCTCCTTGAAGACAAGCTATCCTTCCCTTTACACCTAGTTACCCGTCCGATCTTCTTTGTTCTCCTAATCCATGCCTCTCTCTAAATAGTCCCCAGTGATATTAGGACTCAATTACGAGTGGCCTTCCACCACTCGCTGACTTATCACCCTAATTAAGCAAAGCCTCTAACGTCCTAAAGCTATCAATGGGTACAAGGACCTAGTGCAATGCTAGAGTTTCAATCAACTCCTGTAAACCTAATGCATAGGCAAAACCTACATCATACCCCTAGTGATAAAGTAAAAATGTAAAACTGGTGCGATGCACCGGGGCTTTCCTTAAGCCTGCCCCTGGTCAGCTGAAGCACCACCCGATTCTTCTGGCTCCTGCACCTGTCCCGCCTCCACATGGTTCATGTCGTGATCTATATGATGCGAATGATGAGGAGTATGAGAGAAGATTCGTGGCACTTCCTCAGCAAATATGTTAACGCAACAAGATGATATGTAAAGGTGAATGGGGTGTACTATGTTAAGAAACTACCATGGCATTATAGAATTAAAGAGATTATTAAGCCTTAGAAGCAAATAATTACTTAGCATGGTTCTAGAGTTTATTTGAATATGGGTGATTTACTGTAATTAGTAGTAAGAGCCATTAATTTTTAGGTAATTACAACAAGGAAAGAGGCAATAATTCAGTTCTGACTAACATACAGAGATCTAAAAATTGTCATTTTGCAGGATGATTAGGCATGACAAAATAGGATTAAATACCAATGTTTACCAGTTACTGAGAATTACTTATGAATTATTTAGGGTGTTGCTCAATTAATTTAGTTCTGACAAAACTTTGCCCATGCATAGGGAGTGCTCATTTTTTTAAAATAATACAGGTCTACTAGAACGCAGAGAATTTTTTTCCTTCCCAAAAATTCACATTAAATATTTTATTATGCATTTTACAAGTTCTACCAAGTTTCTGGAATAATATTTCTAAAGAAAATGGATTTATTTGAATCGGCACGCGCGCGAGGCTGCTCTGTTCGAGCGCGGCGGCAATGGCCGGTTGGCTCGCCGTAGCTCGATGGTGGTCTCGGCTGGGGTAGGGCCAAAGGGGAAAGTGTTCCCGATCACAGTGCGCACCCGAAGGGATGGACGGTGATCGCTGGTGATTGTGAGAGAGGGGCTCATGGAGGCGGTGGAAACAGGGCAAGGTCCTGCGACGGTTTGCGCGGTGAGGGGGGCGGGGAGAATCTCGGTACGTTGCCTGTGAGATTCACCGGAGTGAGAGGTAGGGCGTCGCAGGGGTGGAACGAGGTGGGGAGAGCCAGAAGGTGTCGTTCGTCGATGAGGTTGCGGCGAAAATGGTCGGCGCTAGCAGGAGCTTCAATTCTAGTGAAGCGACGGCTGCATTTGTGCTTGCACGTGGTCAGGGGGATGCGCGAGGATCTTGGTGAGTCTCTTGTAAGACGAATTGAGCTCTAGCTCACCTTGGGGAAGTCGCGATGCCATGGGGTGGAGTTGACCGAAGTCACTGTTGCCGGGGAAGAATTGCGTCGATCTCCCAATGCAAGGCGAGGGAAGGTGAGGTGACGCGCTAGGGGGCTTCAGGACATCCCGTCACTGCTCCCTGTGGCCTGGCTCGTCCTCCTATGGGCTGCTGCGGCCGCGCGACACAGAGGTGGAGACGGGAATGGTTGCGGCGTGGCTCGGACAGAGAAGAGAAAAAGTGAGGGAGAAGGAAATGGGCAGGCGTCGACCGGGCGGGGGGGGGGGGGGGACAAGGGGGATGTCAAAACCCAGGTGGGGACATCGATCCGCGGTTTCGGCTGTTGGACATATATGTCGGCGGCCACGTGGTGATGCTCGAACAGGTGAGCTTGAGGCGCACGGGTGTGCTTCTTCAGTGAGGCTGATAGGTGGGTCCGGCTGGGTTTTTGAATTTTCATTATTTTCAAATCCTGAAAGCTTACTGTACTTGATATTTTTGTGGGATTTAATCTGTGGCTAATCAAGGTAAACCAAAAATATGGACGAGCTCATCAGGATGTAGGAAATTAAGAAAATAAGTTTATACTTAGGATCTTGACAAGGATTAAAAAGGAATGTGTTGAAATGTACAGTTTTTGGATGTTTGAGCATTTATTTAGGCACCAAATTAAGTTACAAAATTCTGATAAAATCCTCATAATTCTATTTTTACCTCTTCAACAACATATAGTTTTGTTAGACCTAAATTGTGTTGAGAAATGTGATCTTGTAGTACAATGGCCACCCAAATTTGGTTAAATTTCATTTGGTTTGAAATTTAAAGTAAGCTCAATTTTTTTTATGTTAAGCTCTTATGACTTCTAAAGTGTCACTCTTGCAGCCTCATGGTATCCCGGAGTGTCACATTTAACCTACCACATGGACCATGTATCATGTCTTTGGTTACCATGCTGTAATGAATAGGGTAATTCTTCTTGTCTTCGAGTTCAGCACATACCAGCCGATCATACTGCTCCAGGCAAGATAGCTTGTACCTTCCTTCCATGACAAGAAGGAAATGGGCATGGAGCAAACCTCTCTTCTGGAACTCCATCACATACACGTTGTTGATGGCTCTTAAGTACCAAATTCAGCCATCAACTACATGCATAGAAGTGCTAAAATGAATAACCAACATAGTGATAGGAGTTTAATACTAACAAATTCCACAAGTGTTGGTGAATATTTGACTACAGATGAATTATCCTCTAATTAAGAGAATTTCCATGTCATCAATCCAAGAAAATATCCATCTAGCCAATCAGAAATCAACACAAGGATTGCATACATGGAAACACATGATTCCTCGAACTTCTCAAGCTGAACCACAAAAGATCTAGGGATGGGACCCACATATAGGCCACCTGGAGGAAGCACACCTCAAGGGGGGCCACTCCCAGGTTAGCCGACCTAATGTCCTGGTCGCCTAACCAGGTCCCGAGCCTGTTTTGGGCATGCTTTCACTATGGATAAAGAAGGAAGTTGATGGCCAAAGTTAGAGTAGTAACTGATAGTGTAGATGTGGTGTCTAGGCTACATATTACCTTTGTTTGCCGCGTACTCTACAGTTGTAGAGGAGGACCAAAGGTGGTGATAGCCCTATCCGCCCTTAGTAATCCTGCCCGTTCGGGTACGTAGTAGAGTAATAAGCCAGATTCGCCTGGCAAATCAGGGGTAAGCCTGTACCTGAAGCAAGAAATATTTAGGATTAAACCTACTCTTTATTAGGACTCTTATCCATAGGAAACCTCTCTAACCAAACCTTTATAATTCTTGGTGTCCTTGGAAGAACAAGACCTGAAGATTAGGATACACAAGTTCCCTGTGGATATATACGATACCATGGAATACTCCTAGGTGAAGTCCTGCATCGGTACTCCATGCACTTATGGATTTATCTTTGAACCTTGTTGATCCTTGTATTTTTTTTCATTTTTCTTTTCTTTTACTTCTTCCCCATTTTTACGATGGAGCAACTAACCCTTCAAACCTTGTCTGCTTCAAAGGGCGAGTTCTATGAGCCTCCGCTATTAGCGGATCAATTCTTTCTTCTCCGGACTAGATAATGAAAATTCTTACGATCATTCGCGAGAGTTTGAGCAATTGTGTTCGTGCCTTTTGCTTAAAGGTATGACAAACAAAACTCTAAAGTGGAAATTGTTTCCCTTTTCCCTCAAGGAAAGGGCGAGACAATGGTACACCCATACTGTTGAGAAAGTCAACGGTCGATGGGAAGAACTTCAAGACCAATTTTGTCTGGCATTCTCTCCATTGCCACGTATCGTCTTCCTTTGTATGGACATTATTGGCTTTAAGCAGAATGAGAAGGAACCCTTTGCGCAGCCTAGGCTAGGGTTAATATGCTATCCCAAACTGGTCCAGACCTTGCTATACCCGATGCTATGTTGCTACAACATTTTTGTCATGGTCTTAGCAAGGAAGCTGCCCAATATCTTGACCTTGCCTCTAGAGGATCTTTTGTCCACAAGACTACGATGGAAGGAAGTGAAATCCTAGAACACATCATTGAAAAATACCTCATTCCTCGCTGATCCTACAGAACCCTCAAGGAAAAAGACAGGTCAAGCCATGAGGACCCTCCAATAGTCAAATTCGAGACATTAGATTGCATATCCCAAGATTTGACCTTTGAGCCCTCAACTGAAGAGGAAACACTGAAGGAAGAAGAAATTCAACCTTCAAAGTTCTCTTTAAAATGCAAAGAAGATGAACATGAAGACTACAGAAATACCTCAAATTATTCTTTGCAATGGAAATCACCAGGTTCATCTCCTCCTCCTGATCCTCTTGAGGAGACATTTCTCCAACAGACGGTAAGGGAGTTCACCTCAATCATGAGCAGCGAATGGTCAAGAGAGGTTGAGGTTTTGCCTAAATCAACTCAGATTATCCCACCATCGTTTACTAATCAATGCCACATTAGAGGAGTGCCAGTGGATGTTCTTTATAATCCCACTGTTGGTGCCAACTTAATGGCTGATTCTTTCGTGTATGCCAATTTTGGGTGATGTCATTGGCACCAACTACAAAGTTCTTCAAAAGTTCCTCAGGCAAAATTTTAGATGGATTTGGTATCTTGCAAAGCATGTCAATTACACACAAAAACATCGAGGCGGTCTCGGATTTTCATCTTTTTGAAATCCATGACTTTGACCTTTTGATTGGACATGCCATAGAGAAATTTATTGCCGATGCTTAAACATTAGGGCGCCTAGATGTAAAACTCAGGGTAACACCTGCTGCATCTCAATCTCTCAATCGAGGAATTCCATAGCAGAACTTCACCCCTGAGGCTGAGCCAATCAAGGAAGTGATGGCCATCATCCCTTTTGAGTCTCCAGAACCTCTTCGCAGAAAAGATGCTGAAGAATTTAGTGAGGAGGAGGATGACCTGCAAGTGACTTTAAAGCTGCCCATAGACGAGCTACCATCTCGACCCCCCGATTAAGCTAAAACCCTTGACTTCTGGCCTACACTACGTTTTTCTAAACAGCGACATGGAAGCTCCTGTCATCATAAATGACAAGCTTTCAGAAGATGAAATGGCCAAACTCTTAGCCATCCTAGAGAAGCATGGATCTGTCCTAGGCTACTCACTCAATGACCTCAAAGGGATCAGCCCCCTTCTTTGCACCCATCACATCCCCCTCTCGATCCCGATAGTATACCAATCAAGGAGCCCAAAAGAAGACTAAAGAATGCAATGCGAGAAGTCATCAAGATGGAGGTCCTAAAGCTATTGCACGTCGGGATAACTTATCCCGTTCCTCATAGCGAGTGGGTTAGCTCCGTTTAGGTAGTGCCAAAGAAGGGAAGATTGACAGTCGTTCAAAATCATAGGAATGAGTTTATCCCACAATGAACCTTCACGGGGTGGAGGATGTGTATTGACTACAAAAATATCAACAAGGCAATAAAGAAGGATTATGTGCCGCTGCCATTCATTGATGAAATGTTGGAACGGCTTGCAAACCACTCCTTTTGCTTCCTTGATGGTTATTCTGATTACCATCAAATTCCTATCCATCCCAATGATCAGAGCAATATCACTTTCAGATGTCCTTATGGAACATTTGCTTATCGACGAATGTCGTTCTGGTTGTGCAATGCACCCGCTTCTTTCCAAAGGTGTATGATGACCATTTTCTCTAACATGATCGAGGAAATTATGGAAGTCTTCATGGACGATTTCTCTATCTATGGAAAAACTTTTGATCACTGTATTGAGAATCTGGACAAAGTTTTGCGAAGGTGCCAAAAGAAGGACCTGGTACTCAACTGGGAAAAGTGCCACCCTATGGACCGAGAGGGCATTGTTTTAGGACATCTTGTGTCCGAAAAGGGGATAGAGGTGGATAGAGCTAATTCTGAAGTTATAGAACAGCTACCACCTCCAATAAACATTCACAGGATCCGCAACTTTCTAGGCCATGTGGGGTTCTACCCACATTTCATCAAGAATTTTTCTCAAATTGCTAGACCCCTCATGCACCTTTTAGCTAACGATATTCTCTATAATTTTGATCATGAGTGCCTAGATCCTTTTGCTACCCTCAAGAATGTGCTCATCATGGCCCCAATCATTCAATCCCCCGATTGGACATGGCCTTTCGAAATCATTTGTGATGTTAGTGACTATGCCATTGGCGCCACGCTTGGGCAAACCATACATAAGAAGCATCACATTATAGCCTACGCCAGCAAAACCTTGTCAGGGGTACAACTTAATTATTCTAAACAAGAGAAGGAGTTGCTTGTTGTTGTTTTTGCTATCAATAATTTTAGATCTCATTTAGTAGGAGCTAAGGTCATCGTTTATACAAACCACGGTGTGTTGAAATACTTGCTTGCTAAGAGAGATTCTAAACCTAGGCTAATTAGATGGATTCTTTTACTCCAAGAATTTGATCTCAATATTAAAGATAGGAAAGGGGTAGAGAATTCAGGAGTTGAACATTTTTCGCATTTGCAAGTCACTAACATGCTGGTGCCACTAAGTGATTTTCTGCAGAATGACATGCTGTACAAGTAATGGACTCCAAAAGCATTGTGAATTTTATGATCACAGGATATGTACCACCAGGAGAGGACAAGAAGAAGCTCATTTATGAGAGTCATCGTCACTTGTGGAATGACCCGTACGTCTTTAGAGTCTGTGCCTAAGGGTTATTAAGAAGGTGTGTCCCAAGAATTAATGTCAAAGAGATCATAGAGGAATGTCATGCACATCCAAATGGAGGGCACAGTGGGGCAATTCGCACCCTAGAAAAAGTCTGGAAAAGTGTATTCCTTTGGCCAACAATTCATAATGACACAAAAGAATTCATTCGAAGATGTCAGAGGTGCCCAAAATATGGAGGAGACTCTACTCGTAACACAATGCCCCTGACCAACAATGCTGAAGTGGAAATATTTGTCACAAGGAGCATTGAGTTCATGAGACCTTTTCCAAAGCCCATGGTTATGAGTATATCTTGGTGGCCATCGATTATGTGTCCAAGTGGGTAGAAGCACTGCCATGCAAAGCTGTTGACTCACAGCAAGTTAGAAAGTTGTTCCACGAGGTAATCTTCCCTAATTTTGGAACACCAAGGATGGTTATCGGTGACGGGAAGTCTCATTTCATTGAGCCAACCTTCCGGAGCTTTTTGAGGGATCTTGGAGTACAACACAACATTGCAACTTCACACCATACCCAAGTCACCGAGCAGGCAGAAACATCAAGAATATCCTATGGAAAATATTTCAAGCAACGGGTAAAGGATGGACATCAAAGCTACTCTGGGCATATAGGGCTACATACAGGACACCAGTTAGCATGTCACCTTACCAACTCGTTTATGGACCAACATGATACCTACCAGTCGAGCTGGAACACAAAGCACAATTGACCATTATGAGTTGGAATATGGACCTCAAGGTAGGAGGAAGGCCCCAAAAGATGCAGTTGTATCAGCTTGAACAATGGAGGAACAAGGCCTATCACAATGCCAAGATCTACAAAGAGAAAACCAAGCGATGGCATGATAGTTTGGCCCAACAAACAGGATTCAAGCCAGGCGACAAAGTGCTAAGTTTCAACTCGAGAGCCAAGGTAACAGGGAGCAATCATACTCCATAATGACGGTGGCAAACAATTCAAGATTAATGGTCATGAATTGAAAGCTTTCATGAAGCCGTATGCCAACCATGGTAAGGACGTAGACATAGTAAACTTAATTGATTTTAATGCTCTACCTTAGTTTTCTATCTTCCTTGAAATAAATTTGTGACTCCTAGGCCCATAAAGCCGGTAGAGCCACTTTTGTTTTTAGTTCTTATTTGTTTTTGTTGAATAAAAAGGCAGGAACGGGAACAAGGGTGGGGGGAGGATCCATGAATTCCCAATAAGAAAATGCGATGAACCAAAACGACAACACATGAAGCAACATCACATCAACCTACACACAAAGGAGGAACTGGACGAGCTCCATGCCAAGTCGGCCAACCTGGCCCCTGGTCGGTTGACCAGGAAGAAGCCCATTCATGACCCATCTTCACGTCACAGTCTGGTTTGCACGTCCCCTACTCTTATCCTCCCATTATTTCAAGTTGAAACACCCTACATGCCAAGATAAAATCAATTCAACTTGATTTACATGTGAAATCCTAGAAAATCTAGAACATGATTTCTATTGAATTTTGTATGCTAATATCTCTATGCCTTGCCTTCTACCTGTGTTAATATCATTGAATAAGAACCCATGCATCCTAGATAGTTGATATTTGAGATATGGTAGACTCTGGAAAATTCTGTGCTTGTGATGCTAATCATCCCTGGGAGTTTTTGAAAATTAAAATCAATAAAGTCTACTCCTCATTTGATTAAAATTACCTACGAGAGCCATATGAGATTTCAATTGAAAACTTTATGCATATGCTGCTTGTTGCTTTCATTGAACATTGTCAAATTGTTGTGACCCTAGACAATTGCTCATTATGCTTTATGTTCCAAGTCATGTGCACATCTCTTGTCATCGTCAAAAAAATAAAAGGCTCTATCATTATGTTTCCTCTCTATCCAAGGACTATGCCTATCTCAAAAAAAAAGAAATATAGAGAAAAGATTCATGCTCCATGAAGACTGTGACAAAAAAAAAGGAAATGAAAGATTCGAGCTCCATGAAGAGTTTGACAGAAAAAGAGAGAAAGATAGCCAGAAGCCTCCTCAATAAAGATGAGCATAAAGAGTCCTCGTAATTCATTCCATCAGTGTGCACATGTTTGGTCATAATTCATGATTTGCTCTTTGCCCATGGATCCGGTTTTTGACTTAGTAATATATGAAGCACAAGTATACCTCAATTTCTCCTACCCTGAGCTCCACATAACCATTTATAGAGATAGGAAGAAAAGAGGCATGTCAAATGCCCTAATGAGGATTATACAAACACATTGAGTCATCCGAGAGAATCATCTAAGGAGTCAGACTGTTTTATTCTTTAAAAATATTTTTTTTAGAAAAACCCATGGTATGCAGCAATCAAAAACAGGAAGTTTCTAGAGTCATCCGTTCCATCTCTCAACCATCCAAGGAGGCATGCTAGACACTTTATAGACACAAGTGCAGGTATGACTTAGAGTTATTTGTCTGTTAAGTCTCTATCAATAGAGTCTACGTTTCACCTTAGTCTTCATGCTTTCACTCGAGGATGAGTAAAAGGCTAAGTGTGGGGGGATTTGTTGATGGCTCTTAAGTACCAAATTCAACTATCAATTACCTGCATAGAAGTGCTAAAATGAGTAACCAACATAGTGGTAGGAGTTTATTACTAACGAATTCCACAAGTGTCCGTGAATGTTTGAGTGCAGGTGATTTATTCATGAGTTTTCATGTTATCAATCCAAGAAAATATCCATCCAACCAATTAGAAATTAGCACAAGGATTGCATACATGGAAATACAAGATTCCTCAGACTTCCCAGGTAGAACCACAGAAGATCTCGGGATGGGACCCACCTGTACGCCACCTAGAGGAAGCACACCTCAAGGGGGGCCTCCCAGGTCGGCCGACCCAAAGGCTTGCTCGCCCAACTTGGTCCTGAGCCTGTTTCGGGCTCGCTTCCACGTGGTAGTGGATACCACCCTTGCTAAGTTGGTGGTGACGTAGGTTTCACGTTACCGCATCTGGAACCGCCTCCCAAGTTCTATATAAGGAGGGGAAGAGCTCCACTCAACACACACAAATACACAAGAAGAGAGTTTAGAGCTCCATTCCAAAGGCTTTAGCACTACCAAAGTGCTTAGAAAATAGGGAGAGAGAGGAGGAGTTTGGGGGGAGGAGCCGGGCCTGTCGTTGATCTTTGCCATGGTTGTACCTCAATGGATTCTTGCCATTTCTAGTAAGTCTTTGTGTTTCATTTGTGGTATTTAAGTTTCCTATTTAAGTAAGTTTTATTCCTTAGTTTCTTGTGGGATCATCATTCATTAGTAATAGTGAATACTGTATCTATAAGACTCTGGATAAAGAAGGAACTTCTTGGCCAAAGTTTAAGTAGTAATTGATAGCATAGACGTGGTGTTTATGTTGGATATTACCTTTGTTAGCTGCGTACTCTACAGTTGTAGAGGTACACCGTAGGTGGTGACAGCCCTATCCACCCTTAGTAATCCTCCCCATTCGGGTACGTAGTAGAGTTATAAGTCGGAGTCACCTGGCAAACTAGGGGTAAGCCGGTACCTGAAGTAAGCAATATTTATGATTAAACCTACTCTTTATTAGAACTCTTATCCATAGGAAACCTCTCTATCCAAACTTTTATAATTCTTGGTGTCCTTGGAAGAACAAGACCTGAATATTAGGATGCACATGTTCCTTGTGGATAAATAAGATTCCTTGGAGTAGTTTTGGGTGAAGTGCGGCATCAGTACTCCGTGCGCTTGCGGATTTATCTGTGATTGTAATACATACCAACACATATGAGCTCTCACCCGTCCTAGTATATGCTATTTGAACAATTTGTTCTTCATGTCCTTCAGCTTTGCCCTAAAAACATGGACAACCAGATCTGGACGGTCCACTACTATCTGGCCAGGGAACAAATTTTCTTGGATCTCACCCATCTTGGGTTGCACGTCATGGTTAGGAATATGTCGGGATTGCCATACTTACCAACTAATGCCATGACATCCATATAGCATTTCTGCTTGTCCCTCGGGCCATCAATTAACAACTTGTTGAGCACAATACCGGCGGCAACTTTGTGACACCCCTACTGCCATACTAGGAGTTATGACCACCAAACAGAGCCTAGGGCAAGGTTAAACTGAAAAATGATCAAATCTGAATTGGATTCAAGTAAATTTGAATGTCATTTAAACTACAAGTTCAAATTCGTCAACATAACTTATACTCACCAAAAATATATGTTGTAGCTTGGAACAAAATAGAATTTTGAGGATTTTATCAAAATTTTAATTCTTCATTTAATGGCACAAATAATTACCACAATGTCAAAAACATTCACACTTTAAAATTTTTTTATTAATTTTTAAACATGATCCCAAGTTCAAACTTAAATTCTTATTTTTCTACA
The DNA here is from genome assembly GCA_030378355.1 of Eleusine indica. Lineage (NCBI taxonomy): Eukaryota > Viridiplantae > Streptophyta > Magnoliopsida > Poales > Poaceae > Eleusine > Eleusine indica. The sequence goes on along the minus strand of CM059501.1, from coordinate 39,751,003 downwards.
AATCCTGATGAGCTTGTCCATATTTTTGGTTATCTTGATTAGCCCCCAACTAAATCCCATGAAAATAACAAGCACAAGTAGTTTATAGGAATTTGAAATAAAGGAAAATAAAAACCCGCCATGGGACCCACTTGTTAGCCACTATAAGAAAACACAACCTGCACCGTCCCATTCTCCCCACTCGCGCGGCGCCGCGTGGCCTCCGATGTACGGTCATCGTGCGATGCCGCGGATCGACGCCCCGATCGCTGTTCGTACATGCCGTTTTGTCCCCCCCCCCCAACCACCCTGCCCGAATGCTCGCCACTCGCCTCTCCGCCCTCTGTCTCTCTACCTCGCCGAGCTCACTCCGCCATGGCCGCCTCGCACTGAGCTGCACGGCCCGGCCATTTCACTGCCCCGCGCGAGCCTCGACGTCGCTTGGGGAAACGACTTGACGCACTCAAGCTCCACGTGAAGTGTGACACTCCTAGTGTCATAAGGGTCCCATGGATAACACTTAGTCAGCATGAGACCTAACACTAGGAATTTGAATTTAAAATTTTTTAATTCAAATTGAATTCAAACCAAATTGAATGACCCTTGCACTACAAGTCCCAAATTTTCAGTAAGGGTCACCACTGCAAAAATTATATATTGATGGTCATGGTCAATTAGAATTTTGGAAATTTTCTCAGATTTTTCTTCCATAAATAAAGGCTCCAAATAAATGCTAGAATGGTTAAAAACCAGCTCTATTCACAAAATTCCGAATCACATTTTATTGGGAACTGGTAGTAGTTAGTATTTTTATAAACACCAGCACATTATGGGGAGCCTACCTTATTTTTGGTCTGATTTTAGCAGCTCTGGATTAATTCTAACAAAAATAACAAATGCAGTCGGCTGTTAGGATTGGAAAAAGAAAAGAAAAAGAAAACTCCCTATGGGACCCACCTGTCAGCGACTCAGAGAAAACACACCCAGCTGCCGCTGCCCTGCCCGCCTCGGCGCGCGCCGCATGGTCGCCGGTGTACGACCAACGGCCGAAGCCGCGGATCGACGCCCCACCCCGTTCCGACATCCCCTCTGTTGCCCCCCGCGGTCCGAACACCCCCCCTGCCCAATCTCTCTCTCGCTCGCAACTGCTTCCCTCTGCTCTCTCTTCTGCTGAGGCGCTCGCCATCACCGCCGCGTGAGCTCCCGGTGCCCGGCCGGTGCACCGCCTCCCCGCCCCTGCCGTGAGCACCACCAGCTTCGTACCAACGCTCTGGTGCTCCCCGCGGAGCTGCCGTCTTCGTTCCCCTCCGAGCCGCCGTGAATCGACCTCTTCTTCCCCGCCTCCGACCGCGCCCCTCCGCATCGCCCGACCCTCACGGTGAGCTCCTGGTCGATTCCTTGCACGGGCACGCGTGAATGCCCCTCTTTTTCCTTCCCGACCTCACTCGGCTTCCCCCCGTGCAGCCGCTCGTCCGGAACATCGCCGCCGGTCGTCGGAGCTCCGCCTCGTCGTCGCCGAGCTAGTTCTGGTGAGCCACCTAGTTCCCTCTCGTGCGCCGCGTGTTTACTTTTCCCCAACCATCGCTGTCGTGCCAATGCGGGTCTTGCCGTGTCCCCCGGCTGGCCGCCGTGCTCACGCCAACGCGCGCGGCCGAGCGCCGCCGTCGCGCGCGCGGGCGCTCGGCTCGGCCGCGCTGGCCACTTGGCCGCGATGGCCTGTGGGCCTGGCCTCGCTCTCGGGCCGCGTCTGGCCCAAGAGCCCTTCCGCGCGCGTGCTCGGCTGTTGGGCCGTGCGAGTTTTGGCCCGACGGGCTGGCTGGATGCGGCCCACGTGATAAAAATTGAATTTCTTATTTAAATCTATTTCCAGAAATGAGATAAACTTGTAAAATACATAGTAAAATGATTAATGGGAATTTTGAGGCAAAATAAATTTGGTTACCCTTGTCTAGACTAGTACTAATGAGGAAAAATGCTAAATCACAGTGCATGTTAATTTTACTTTTAGAATTTAATTATATGATAAAAACACTCATAAATTCATAATTAATTGCAGAGAGCTGATAAAATCTTGAAATTTGGTCCCGAGGTGGGATTATCAGTTTTAGTCTCCCTGGAAAAATGTCATAGGGTAAGTCTTTGTATATTAGCTGAAATTAATTTAATACCCTTTTTCCTTATAATAATTAATTATAATTATTGGCTTGGTGCATGAAAGTGAAATTTGGCAAATAAATCACTCCTGGTATAATCTAATAATAATAAATCACCCCTGCCCATTTGAAGATCAGAATCATGTCAACTTAATAAATTATGTCCCGAGTACAATTTTACCCGTTATTAAAAATGGTTCCTCTTTAGGGCTGTTTCACGGGGACTTAGCACCTTGCAAGGGTTTTTCTCGACACGCTAAAACACTAATTAATTAGCACCTACTGGTCATGGACATCACTTACGTAGCTTCACCCTGGCACACCCAAACCCACCGTACTTTGGTGCGACGTTGTCGCGATTAAGTACTGGAGTCTATGAAGGAAATACACGAAACGCCCTCACCCTGTGCCCCACTCAATAAGATATACCACTGAACACCTCATCACACCCGCTTACTTCCACGAATAACAGGGTACATTAACGTATTTATTGAGGAAGTGCCATGAATCTTCTCTTATAAGCAGACTCTTTTGCATCATATAGATCACGCCGTGAACCACGTGGAGGCGGGACCGGAGCGGGAACCCAAAGGAGCCGGAGGTGCATAACCCCCATTTTAAATTTTTATTCTATCACTAGCTAGGGATGTAAGTTTGCCTGTGCATTAAGTGATAGGAGTTGATTGCAACCCTAGCGTGCAGTAGGTCCCTCTTTCTTGATTATTAGCCTCAGGACGGTAGTCGCTCTGCTTAAATTAGGATGGCTACTCATCGAGTGGTATGGAGATTACTCGTAGATAGAGAATATTATCACTGGGGAATGATATCGGATGAAGGAAAGGGTGGATGGAATCACAATGAAGACCGGACGGGTAACTAGGTGGGAAGGGAAGGACAGTTTGTCTTAAAGGTGGTAGCCCCGTCCGAGTCACCTAAGGCTACGCCTCGTGTCCAGCCCATGGGATCAAGTTTGAATGTACTGTTTGCATGCTGGAGATATGGGCCTAGTAAATCGACGTAGCTACGACTACCGCTTGGTCTGAAGATAGCCTTCTCCCTTCTTTGGTGCAACTGGGGCTGAGAGGAGGGAGCAATCCACCCACGGATGGCGGCACGGGGCGCATCGCGATGGGGGACCCTTCTCGGGGGAGTCTGGACCCGGAAGACCCTGCGGTACCGTGAGCGAAAGGTTGCTTCATGTGGCTTCCAGGAAGCGCGTATGGGTTGTGCAAGCAGGTTTCTCCTGCAAGATGTAAATCGATTCGAGTCGCTGCCCCTCACAGTAACGAGTACCACTTGATTGCTGCTCCGGAACAGTGCCGGAAGCCATTAAGATGATGGGTGGAGTTTAATACTGTTGTTTGGAATTAGTAAGATTGTATTGCAACCATGATTGTTATAGCTTAGTGCAAACTAAATTTTATTATTCCGCACGATAACTTAACTTGATGCTAAAACTTGAAAAATAAGGATCCACTCCTAGGCTGGCTTTCTGGCAATTTAAAGCCTATCCCTAACCTTTGCATGTCTAGGTGTCGGCTGTAGATGGTCATTTTGACGGGTCAGTCTTGCTGAGTAAATTAGTTACTCAGGGCGTAGCTCTATGTGGTTTTCAGATGACCAGGACGGAGACTGCCACTGCGGTGGAAGATTCCATTGGGAGGGCCAGTGCCCCGATTGCTGGAACATCGAATGGGAGCTGTGCACGAATGAAGACGAGAAGTAGTTCCTTGCTTGCCGGTATGGTGCTTGGGCAAAGTACCTATTATGGCCGGGATGTCCCATGTGTGTGTCGCCGTGAGAGGGCGATTGTATCTTAACTATTTCATCGAACTGGTGAACTAGTGTTGAACAATTCGCTTCCGCAGTTTACTTTCAACAAAACTCTGGTTTGTAATATAACTTTGGATTTATGTCAAACTCTGTTTCCCACCTATGCTCTTGTTGCAATTATTTTTCTCTGTCATGTGTTGTACTATTGGCCACCACAGCGCGTGTCGCCACCCGAGGGAGATCCTGGAACGGAGCCGTCTCCGTGGTAAGGCGGGTCCGTGACATGAAGCCGCTTCTCCTCCCCCGCACGGAGCCGCCGTGAATCGACTCTTCTATCGCTGCTGCCAACTGCCGCTCTGCTGACTCCCACTCCATCCCTGGTGAGCCTCCAACCGATTCCTTGCACATGCACTACCTCCCACACAGGATGCATCGCCTCGGCCTAACTCGGCTCACCCATGTGCAGGCCTTCTCCCGGAGCGTCATCGTTGGCCGCCGTCATCCGCCTCTTTCACCTTTCCTCACCGAAACCCTACCCCGGTGAGCCGCATTGCTCCAGTAGCACATGCCGTGCACCCCTCCTGCCCCCCCCCTCCGACCTCACCTGAGCTGGGACAGCTTCACGATCGACTTGTGTCGCCACTGTTGCCGCGCCGCCGGCCGCACACCCGCGCCATGGCTCTTGGCTCGGCCGGTTTGGCCACTTGGGTTGTCTGGCCTTCGAGCCCCGACCCCCACTCGGGCTAGATCCAGCCCAGGAAACACCCCACCGGCCTCAGCCACTTGGCCGAGCGATTGATCTAGCCCATGAAGGCAAAAATAACATTTTTCATTTAGTTTCTATTTCTCGGAATAATAGTAAACTTTGAAAATAAATAATAAAATAATTACTACGACATGTGCTATTAGGTAAAAAGGATAAATCCCATTGCATGGTAATACTTTTATCAGAACTAAATTAATTGGCCAAAACATTAATAAATTCATTTGTAATTTTTTAAGGGTAATAAATTTATTATACTTAGTGAATAATCATGTTTTGACATATTGAACCATCCTGTAAAAGCACAAATCCTTGCTCTCTATATTTTAGTCATAATTAATTATTTAACCATTTGCCTTGTTTTAATTATTAAAGATTAATGGCTCATTGCATGTAAGTGCAATTTGGTAAATAATTCACTCCTGGCATGTTTTATTTATAGTAAATCACCCATGTACAAGTGACCTCCAGAACCAAGCGAAATTTATTTAGTTACCTTATAGGATCAATATTTCCTAATTAACTCTATGTTACAATTTAGGATTTATATCGTATAAACTTGTTCACGTTTAACAAAATACCAAACACACTGGTAATACTCTTGTTGGTCATTGCACGCTCACCATATACCTTGTCATGAATATATGGATCATAAACACGCTGCACCCCCCCCCCCCCTCCACTTTTACATGTCACAATACTACGTCAACATATTTGTTCAAGAAGTGCCATGAATCTTCTCTCATGCACATCATCGCATTTGCATCAGAGATAATGAGGTGAACCACGTGGAGGCGGGACAGGTGCAGGAACAAGAAAATCAAAGAGGGGACCCCGCTAACCAGGAGCAGGCTCCAGGCAAGCCCCGGTGCATCCCACCAAGTTTGACCCTTTTATTTTATCACTAGATAGTGTGATGTAGGCTTGCTTGTGCATCCTTAAGTTTATAGGAATTGTTTGAACACCTAGTATTGCACTAGGTACCCTTTACCTGATGATAGCCTCAGGATGATAGTCGCTCTGCTTAACTTAGGACAGAAATTTGTTGAGTGGTATGGAGACCACTCGTAGATCATGCCATATTATCACTTGCGAATGATGTCGGATAAAGGAAAGCTGGAATGGGATCACAAAGGAAGACCGGACTGGCAACTAGTTAGAAAGCGAAGGATAATTTGTCTTCAAGGACATAGCCCCGTCCGAGTCACTTAATGCTCTACCGCGTGTCCGGCCCATGGGATCAAGTTTGAATGTACTATTTGTATTCTGGAGTTATGGGCCTAGTAAACTGATATAGCTATGACTACTGCCTGGTCGAAAGATAGCCTTCTGCCTTTTTTGGTGGAACTAGGGCTGAGGGGAGGGAGCAGTTTACCCACGGATGGCGGTACGGGATGCATCACGTTGGGGTACCCTCCTCGGGGGAGTCTGGACCCAAAAGACCTTGCGGTACCACAATGAAAGGTTGCTCCATGCGTCTTCCATGAAGCGTGTATGGGTCGTGCAAGCAGGTTTCTCCTATAGGATGTAAATCGATTAGAGTCGCTGCCACTCACAGTAACGAGTACCACTTGATTGCTGCTCTGGAACGTTGTTGGAAGCACAATAAGATAAATGTGGTGAATATTGCTATACCGATTAATTATGTTGTATTGCAACCATGTTTGTTGTTGACATAGTGCAAACTAAATTTATTATTTTACATGTCAACTTAACATGATACTAAAACTTGAAAAGTAAGGATCATTCGTAGGCTGGCTTTTTGGCAACATAAACCGTACCCTTAGCATGTGCATGTCTAGGACTCGGCTGTAGTTGGCCATTTTGATGGGTAAGTCTTGCTGAGTATTAGTTGCTGAGGGTGTAGCTCTTTGTGGTTTTCAGATGATGAGGGTGGCCAGTTTCCCGACTTTTGGAACGTCGAATGGGAACCCTGCAGTCTATAGGAGGAGCTCCATGTTGCTTGCCGGTATGGTGTTGTGGGCATGACAACGATCAAGGCCGGAATTGTTTCTGTGTATTGTCGTGAGAGGGCGATTATATCCTATGTATTTCATCGAACCATTTTAATTACTGTTGAACTATTTTGCTTCTGCACCTTGAAATCTCTGATTTGTAATTTAAATTTGGATTTATGTAAAACTCTGTACTCTATCTATGTTCTTGTTCCAACTATATTATTCATGTCATGTGTTATACAATTGGGCATCACAGCGCATGTTGCCACCCTAGAAAGATCCTGGAATGGAATCGTCTCCGTGGTAAGGCAGTTCTATTACAAACTTTCACCTCTCTACATGACCATTGATGATTGGATTGCCGAGGTATGGATGATTAATGATAACGATGAAATTATGTGCTAATATCTACATGAGTGTTATCTGTCTAGGAATTATCTCTAAGCTCTACTACAAATCTTATTGATGATGGTTGCCTTGGAGGGTGATGACAATGACCATAAGCATGGAGCTTAGTGAGCTTGATGGAGTCCAAAGGTTGACGGAGATGGATCAAGGCTAAGAACAAGCTAGGAGCAAGTGTTTGGAACACTTGTCTAGATGTTAGCTCTTTGAGTCCATAGAAAAAACAGGACTATCAAAGGGGTGTAGGTAATGTCTCTTAGGTCACACTAGTTGGTGATGTGCATGGATGCTCAGGGAAATTACAGACACTAGGTGACAGTGGTGAAGCCAAGGAGCTATTGGAAGAACATGAGAAATGAAGTCTAGCAAGGACGAGGAGTTTCAACTTCTGGACAGAGTGACCAGACAGAAAGTCTGGAGAGACCAGACTATATGGTCATCAGAGGATCAGAGAGGTGGACTGCGAGGAATCTATCAGCGCGAAGGCCCACAAAGACCGGATACTACGGTATATAGACCAGACAATATGATCCGTATGGATGGGAAGCAGAACAAAGAGGAGTAGTTTTGGATGCTCTCTAGAATGTGTAGGAGTCAGAGAGACCGGACGGTCCGGTCTACTGACTAGAGGGTCCAGTCGGTGGGAAATCAGCAGTGGCAGAAGAGCCAACGGCTCTGGAGGAGCCGTTCCAGGAGTGATCGGACTGTCTAATTAGGCAATGACCGGACTGTACATTCAGTGCACGCAGAAAGCCGATTTCATGGAGCAACGACTAGTTTGAGGTTGGAAGTCTATATAAACTCGTTGCTGGGGTCTTGGAGACCTCTCTTGTCTAGTGGAATTGCAGTGAGCATTTGTAGGGAGCCAAGAGGAAAAAAGAGAAGCACTAGGAGAGGATATTAGATATCTTGAGAGTGCTAGTGAGAGTAACTTGAGCATCTATCCACATCTAAGGCTAGGCTGTCCTTGAGAGTGTGATCTAGATTGTTACTCTTGGTCTATGGTGAGACCTAGACCGGTTAGGTGTCGGTGATCGGGACTATCGTGATTGGTTGTGAAGGTCGTCACACGTTTGTACATGGTTTGAGCCCGCCGTTGAAATGGGCATCGATAGTGAGCGCCCGTGTCGGCTCGGGGAGTCCGGCAACTTCCCGAGCGAGACGAGCTTGTGCCTTGGTGGAAGCGGTGACGCAACTATGTTTTCACTTCGGGAGTGATTCCGGGCTCGTGTGCGAGAACTCCACTTGGTGGCAGGAGAGACCGACACTCCGGCGGGAGTGGTCCAATGAGGATTAGGGGAAGGTGTCATTCTTTCGAGACCTCAGGAAAAAATCATGAGCATTCGTTGACCCCTCTTTACTATTCAACAATTGTGTGCTCTAGTGGATAGGTTGACTTGTGGCTTGCATAGGCTAGTGTGTTTAGCTTACGCATTTGTACTCATCATGAACATTAGCATGTGTAGGGTCTCGGCCTACTAGAATTGATAGGTTGCAACAATTGCTGGGATTTAGTGGAGTGAAATTGAAGTATTCGGTAATCGTGGTCGGCTTACCGATTCACCCCCCCCCCTCGATACGGCTCTGGTCCTTACACTCCCTATGATGCGAGCATCAAACTTCAAAATTTTTAAGGAGAGGGAAAAAGATCAAATGAGATATTCACAAATAATTGGGTCCCTCATGTATCTAGAGGGTGGCACGAGACCTAACATCTCCTATGTTGTGAGCAAACTGAGTCGGTTTACATGAAACCCTGGAGATGATCATTGGAAGGCACTTGAGCGAGTGTTGCGCTACTTGAGATGCACAACCTCACTCAGAATTCACTACTCGGAATATCCATGAGCGATTGAAGGATATAGTGATTCCAATTGGATCTCAGATGGGAATGCAACCAAATCCATGAGTGGATATGTGTTTACGCTTGCTAGTGTTGCAGTTTTGTGGAGGTCTTGTAAACAGACTGAGTTAACAAAATCCATGATAGAAGCAGAACTGATAGCACTAGAAACAGCTACTACTAAGGCTAAATGGCTAAGAGAGCTAATGATGGACTTGCCTTTCATTGAAAAGCCGATCCGCCTATCCTACTGTATTGTGATAAGCAATCAATACTAGATCAGGTTATGAATACAAAGGATAACTCCAAGTCCAATAAACATACCAAGAATAGACTAAAATTTGTTAGAAAGATAAAAACCTCCAAAGTTATAGCTCTGAGCTATGTGAAAAGCGAAAACAATTTGGCAGACCATTTTACAAAGGGATTATCACAGAATGTGGTTACCGTGATGTCTAAAAATATGGGTATGAGTCCCATCAAAAAGTTACATGACAATGATAACCTGTCCTTTTTTATCAGAGATCCCGTGACTAAGGTAACAGAAAGAACAAGTTGATTGGTGTAACTAATGAATACATTATAAATAAACAAAATGTACCCATGTTCAAATGACAAGCATAGTACTCTTTACTTTGTGAAAGGTTGGTATTAAGCCTTAATGTTTTCCGTTGTGAACGATATTAGCCTACAGGATATCTTGAATGGGACCACCTACATGAGCTCAATTGTAGGTCGCAGTTAGTGAGAATAGAACGTTATGAAAGATATTAGCCTATAAAGTCTCATGAGAAGATATGAGAGTAGACCATTAATGCTTTATTTAGACGAGGTTTTTTTGGCGCCTAGTATCAGTTCTGATTTCAATTGTAGTCTGCCCACACAAGGCTGAATATTTAAGACCTAGTCCATTCTTTAGCTGTGGAAAGATGAATATTGATATTATAGGTTTAAGTTGAACCGGTACAGGACTTTTACCAAAACACTGGTATATTAACAACACTACAACACAATGATCTTTTGACCTCCATTCCTTTCTTTGAAATTAGTGGGGGATTATTGGAATTTGACACATTTTTATGTGACCCATTCAGGAGAAATTCCAAAGCACAATAAGTGGTTGTTGATTTTAGTCTCACCTTGCTAGTCTATGGTGATGCACACCAATTTAGATAGCAGCACTCTTGCTCATGGCTGAATAAAGAAAGTATTACGAGAGAAAGAGAGCATTACTATGAGTAGACACACACATACACGCGCATACACGCTTTTTTGCGTTTCACCCCGCGTGACTTGTGATTTACGACCGTGGCCGTGACGTGGCTACAAGACTAAATGTATTTTGTCACTCGTATCCTCCATAACCTAAACTATTTTGTACTAATCATGAGAATTAATACATGGTTAATGCCATAATTACAGTTAATAGGCCACCCTTGCTATTGATTGATAATTAGTGGACACAATCAAGGTGGAAACGGCTCCTAGAGAGCAGCAGTGCTTATATTAGGCCCTGGAGACGTCCGGGTTTCCACACTAGAAAATCTCCTTCCACTCTTCTTTCTTCTTTCCATCTGGAAAGCTGTGTTGTGGTGCTGAGCTGCTCTTATCTCGTCGGTCCTTTTCCTTGGCGTGCACCGAGGAAAGGATGAGCGGTATCTCCGAGATATTGTCATCGTGAAGCCCGCACGAGGAACGACAATAAGGTTTCTGAACAGCGCATCTGCGCGGCCACTCGAGGTTGATCCGTGACAAACTACGCTGCCTCATCGACGAACGAACTATGACATCTATATCATCGGTCTGCTTCGTCTACTATTTGCGCTAATTTAAGCGCCAATAAACCTAAAATGAGTCAATGCTTCCTTTGCTCTTATTTGTGTTGCTCTACCTTCTGCTAGAGTTTGTTTACATCTTGTGTTTGAATGTCTATGAAATTTGGCTAAATCTAAAATCAGGAATTAGAATAACGTGCATATTTCCAATGGGGTCCATGCGCCTGCACCGCTGCCTGCAGGTGAGCGCCGAAAAGGCTGAACACTACCGCCTATATTAGACGTCGCTGTCCGGTAGAACGGCCAGTAAACCCAACCTTAACCTTGATTGTGCATCACGGGAGAACAATCCTCTACCCGAACGGCGAAAGACGCTAGAACGGTATGAACATCAGAGAAGGAAATCATGTGCAAAAAACGACAGATTGTCAATTTATTTTGCGAAATACTACAAGGTTCCCCTCAATCATGCATCAGTTAACCGCAGCAGCAGAAGTACCCTCGATCGACCAGGCACGAGGCCCCGCTAGAACTGTAGCCTAAATAGTCGCACACTTGCTTGCAGTATTTGTCTGTGCAGTAGTTGAATCGGGCGCACGGCTTTTTAGGGATCTTGACGTCGAATCCGAAGATGGGGCCGGCTGTTGACACAGTCGCAGGTGCCGGCGCGGGCGGCCCAGGTTCAGCCGCCGCGAGGACCGAGGCCATCAGCAGCGGCAAGACTACGAACGCCATGGTCTTCCTGGACGACATTGCGTGTAGTGGCATGGGGCTGAAGGTCGGCTTCTTGATGCTCCTTCATTCTACGGGAGTCGTTGGCGTTGTATATATGGAACCGAAAGCACATTGATATTGGGAAATCAATTCCTGCCATTTTTCTTGTTTAGATGTCCATTAATTGGCTGCTAGAAAGTTATATCTTTTTTTAGCATGATTCATATCGCACCCAGTGGTTCTTCTTAAATGCCTTGATTTCATCCAAATCCTTCCTCTATGTCGGCTAGAAAATAAAGTGCCCAAATGACATTGAAAAAGTCAAACTGATGGACCAATGGTATGGCAAGAAAGGCTGGCGAAGATGATAGCAAGGCAATCTAAGAAAGGATTCTTCAGCGAGTGGTAAACAAAAAAAAGGGTCTGAAAAAGAACTACGAGAACCACGTCAGTTTTTTTTTTTTTGAAGAACATAGTATACACGGGGATACTCACATACATTAGCTTTATTTATAATAAGCACTAGTTTGAAGTTCGGGTATACAAAACATGGCTATATATACTGGAAATGATATTTCTCAAGTCAGTTAGCAAGAACAAGGTGCTGAAATAAGTATCAATAATGCATGATTCAACAGAACATGAACTATGCCACAACTACAAAGATACTCATAGTCATAGAGAGCTACAAATATAAACACTATTTAAAGTTGTACAAACATATTGGAAATAATGCATGGGCGATGTTAGTTGTGAAAAATGCCGAGTTATGTTTTCCCAACGTATCTCGTGTAAGGTATAATCTGATTATGTTATCGATATTCCAGGCTCCGCCAGAATTGACGATCTCGTGTGCTGCACCTCGTTGAGCATAATAATGCCAGACATGTCGTAGTGGATGGCATGGTGATCAGAGCTGTGGTGGAGATAGCATGCTGAGCATCCCTCAGATCTAGTGCTGCACCACGACCGTTACAGGGTACAACAAAACTCGACCTGCGGGGGTAGAATAGGCCCCGGCCTTTTTTTTTTTTACAAGAGCACCGTAATATCCCTAACATCGTTGATCCTAGTAATCCCCACATAGACGAGGCGGCCAGACCAAACCCTAAAACACCCCTCCTCCAACTATATGGCAAAAACAGCTCCAATATGTCATGCATATCAAGAAAAGAGATCACCGAGAAAGGATAACATCAAACAGAAAATTGATTAATTCTTAGTTTACCATCAAAGACATACATTTTCCTCACTCATGCATCAATTTACCACTTAATTCAAAGGGCTTACGAGGGCCACAGGTGCAGCAGTACCGCCCTTGATCAATCTTACATTTCGCCCCTTGAGAACTGTAGCCAACATAATCGCAAAAAACTACACAGCGTTGGTCTGTGCAGCTCCTAAAACTGATGCACTGTTGTTTTGGTGTCTTGATTTCAAGCGGTAAGTTGGGGCCATCAGCCGGCGCCGGCGTGACCGCAGCCACTGCAACGAGATAGGCCATCAGAAGAGGCACTACTAAGAAAATGATGACCTTTGTGGAGGACATAGTGTTCGGCGACATGGGTACGGTTCAAGTTTTGGATTCTTAATGCTCCTCTGTTTTACTGTGCATCCTGGGCTTAGGCTTATATAGAGGAAACAACAAGCAAATTGGTCTTGCCAAATAAATGCATGCTTTTTTTTCTTCATTTGTTCTCTACTTCGTTAAAGTGTAGTCAGCTACTACTAGCTCCATACCAAATAATACATGTACTTCTGGGTTTGGTCAAAGTTAAACTATTTAAACTCTAGCTAATAATATCTTAAAAATTGTTACTTACTTTTTATAGTTGGCTTTATGATGATAATAACATCATTTATGCATGATCAAACATTATTAATTTTTTGCCATTGACAATCAAAGTGCAAATTGTTTGGCTTCATGCTTATCTCTCTATCTCTATTCCTTTAAAGGTTTGGTACTTGGGTGACGTGATTCATCAGCTTGGTGTTGCTTCCTGGTGTCCCCCTTCGTGTCGTGCCCCTCCCTGTGACCCAGGCTCCTCTCTCAAAGTCGTGATCGTCGTTCGTCAACAGCGATTCTTTTGAACGATATGAGGAACCATCATGGAACCCTAAAGCCTCCTGTGAGAGTGACTTATCATTTTTCATTTTTAACAAGCATAGAGCTGTATACAGCCTGGTAACCAATCATGTTCAAGCAGTAACAATAGAATTTGGTTGTGCGCCAGACAGCTTTAGTGGTTTTCTTCTTCTAAAATGTTACATAAACACATGCCTCAGGTTACGCAATTGTAACACCCAAAATTAAAAAAAAAAAACGAAACTAGTGCTGGCTATGGGATGGGCTTCATGGTGCTCTTAGGGCCCAGTTAAAGTCCAATTTCGTGTAGAACCTCGGTCCAGCTGAACCCTTGGACTTCTTCCACCTTGCTGTATTTTTTTGCATAACAGGGTTTCCCCTGAAATTTCATTACTTTGACATAACGAAATCACAGCAGTTCAAAAGATAAAATGGAACAGAAAGAACAACGGTTTGCCCAGACTAGCGCGTTCATGGGACTTGCTACTTATTACAAAGGTTTGACCACAGCACTCAGGTCTGACTAGAGTTTCCACCAAACCGATGTTTCATGTGTTGCCACCGCAACCGAGCTTTGCTAGAATTTCTGGACTTTTCACTCCTTATCCTGAGATCGCCCGACGTTGTCCGCGTCTTGGTCCAAGGTTCTGCTGTTGAGGGTGAACTCTCACTGCTGCTTGTTGTAGAACTTCTGCTCCTCGTTCCAGGTTCTGCTTGTCATCCGTCTTTTGTAGCCCTGTCCAGTATTTCAAAAAAAACACAAGCATAACAAACAATCTCAGTAGGAGATCGTATCAATTTTTTCTCAAAGCGCACACTGTTTCTCATTTTCCAAATCGCCCAGCATATGGCTGCCAGACCAATATAATAAAATCTTTCTCCCTGAGGCAGCAAATGGTTCACCCAGGTTTTATATTGCGCGAATGATTCAGGGCGACAGTCTGCTCCTAGAACCATTGCAACTATACTCCAAACATATTTTACAACAACACACTCAAACATCAGATGGTTAATTGTCTCCTCTTGATTGTAAAAACTGCACTTTCCATTTCCCTTCCATTTTTCTCTTTATGAGGTTATCTTTCGTTAAGATTGCATCTTGCTCAATTAGCCACATAAAGATCTTTATTTTTAACGGAATCCTGGCCCCCCAAATCTCCTTGTTTAGTTTGTCAGCTACCGCATGACACTGTTTGTTATACATTGATTTCGCTGTGAATTTCTCGGATTTTTCCAGAGACCACTTAGGTAGATCTCTTGAATCTCCCATTGCCACTGTTGTTATTGTGTTTCTGATATGTCCGAGTTGCGTTTGTAACAATTCATCTATCCATCTACTAAAGGATAACTTCTAGTTTCTGCTGGCCAAGAGGGCCACAGTTATCTTTTTTTTCATTACACACTGTTCACAGTTCTATGTATTTCTCCTTAAGAGTGAAATTGCCAAGCCATTTATCTTCCCAAAAGTCGATCCCTTGCCCGTTACCTAATATGAGAGACCTCTCTTGGATGTAATAATCTCTTACTTTCAGTAAGTCATACCACACAGGTGAGTCTTGTGCTTTATGTTTTACTTGACAAACACAACCATTTCTGATATATTTCTTCCTTACTATTTCTTGCCAACCGTCGTCCACCTTGCTGTATTGATTTTGTTTTTCTTCCAATCGTTTTTAACGTAAGGGAAGCAAGAGGCGGCACAGCTCCTTGTGCCTTCTTCTCTGCAGGTCAGTGCCCCTGGTCGTTTGCCCATGTACAATCTGTCTCTCCACTTGGGAAAAAGGAAAAAAGTTTCCCTGCTAAAGCTCCCTGTCCATGTCTCTCTTTCCATTGTTGCAGATCGGGTTGCAGCACAAAGAGGAGGTAGGACGACGGTTTTGCAACAAGGGTAGAATTGAATTACTAGGTAATGGACAAGTCTATTTGCTCACGCTCTCTCCCTGCATTGCTCCCTGAGAGAGACCTGGAAATTAGAGGCGTTTTGTCGAGTTTTGAGGCTGCTGGTCGCTACAACTGAATATCTTTCAGACTGTACAGCAGATCGATGCCTTTTTGAGAGCTTTAGAGGCCGGTTAAAGGAATTCTATTCATACGAAAGTTGTAGAGGATTTGAAGATCTTTCAGCGCATATTTATACACTATTTTTCGTTGTGTATAACGGGAGTTATGGCAATCTGAATGTCACATTCGTTTTCATCCAATTCAAGTCTGACAGTGTGCAGTTTCAGTTTTTCGGGGCTCTTTTGAGGACTTAAAGTATGGAATTGGGGAATCTAAATAATAGGAAACTTGTAGGAAATTCCAATACCTTTCGAACGAGTACTCATATGCCTTTTTTCGTTGAGCATAACCAGAGTTATCGCGATCTGAAGTTAGTGTTGTTTTCTGTCAGTTTTGTCAGAGTTACAGATTTCAGTTACATCTATCAATCTTAAGTGGCGATTTAAAATTGTTTAGAGGCCGCATTAGTCCAGGATTGTAAGAAGTATTGTGTAGTACAATGTATACTCTTTCCATAGAGTCCTTACAGGCCTGATTTGAAGTTGTATTTTGGCAGTTATGATTTTTCTGAAGTCAGTGCTCTGTTGCTGTTTATCAGAGCTTGTATGTCACTTTGTGTAGGCAATAAAAAATAGTAAACTTCGAAATTAAAATTGGTAATGAATACCAAAGTTGTAGATCGCTACATATAGATGATTGTTGAGTATTTATTTATTATCATTGCTATTATAATTTTAATGTTATGAAAAAGACAAGCAGTATTGTTGTTGTTTTTTAAAGTGAAGTGACGTTGTTTTTGTCGATTATCGGTTGGGGCGTAGAAACAATACGAATGTTGATTGTAAACTATTTATGAAGTATTTGTACTGAACTATTTGTTCCAAAACAGATGGTAGTGCTCCAGGTCATCCGATCTTCTTCGGTTGAGGCAAGTGAATGTAGCGGTGGTTGTGCTACCGTTTTAACTTGTTATTTTTATCACCTACACTATAATGTTTAGAACCATATCTTACCACTAAGATTTGACTCTTGTCTTATTTATTCGCTCAATTATAATGACTTTAGATTACTTGCCTCCTTCTGCTATGTTACTTGGGTTTTCAAAAAGATTTTTTTCAAATAAAGCATAGTCATACTCCTCAAATGATTCTCTCAAGGCACTCAATGTGTATTTTCCTGACCAAGCCACTTGACTTTGCCTTTTTCATCCTACCTCTAATTTATTTTAGCTTATGTGGAGCTCAGGGTAAGGGATAAAAGAAGGCATACTAGAGTCTCATATATTACTAAGTCAAAGACCGGATCCACAGAGAAATCAAGTTATGAATTATGACCAAACATGTCCACACACCTATGGATGGAATGGATGATGGATAATGGATACTCCTATTTGAAATGACCTCTCTCTCTTTTGCTTGATTCACTGTAGAGAACATGGCTATCTCTTTTTCTCTTTCTTTCTTCTTTCCCTATTTTTTAGGCCATGTCTCTTTTGCATAAATATTTAGAGAGATCTCGAAAAAAAATATAGTGGTTTATAAAATGGCAATGGAAGATGATAGTGGTGGGTGTGCACATGATCTTAATCAATAAAACATAACTGGTTTCATACTGGGGTCACAACAATTTGACAAAGTTCAATGAAACTACAAGCAGCATATGTATAAGGTTTCTTAAGAAAATCATCATATGGCTTTGGTAGGAAAATTACGTCATTGAGGAGTAGGCATCTTTTTACAAAATTCCCATGTACATAAGCATAAGAGCAAGATTTCATTTGTCAAACCATATCTCATAAGTCAACAACTTAGGTGACATACTTTTTTAATATATTTTTCATGAACAATAAGTATATGAATTAGGAATAAGGAGCATGCAAGTCAACCAAATTGAAGCATGATCATGGAGATACACAAGATTCAATTTTTTTTATTTTGAGTTGATTTTAATAATTATGCTAACGTAAATTCAACTCAAAAATCAGGGAGGATGAGGGATAGGACGTGCAAACCAGCGCTCTAAAGAAAGGGGAGGCCGAGAGGTGCCAGGATTGGGTTGCCCGACCATGGGATCGGTCGACTTGCTTCAGGGCCAAATGGCCTCGCTCTTTGATGTCTCGGTCTTTGTTGTGTCTTGTTGCATGCTGTTGAGGTGCTTTTCTCTGTTTGTGCGTCGATGTTCCCAAAAGCCCCCCCCCCCCCCACACACTTGTTCCTTCACCTGGATCTTTATTCAAAACAGACAAACAAGCGGAAGCAAAACTTCTACCGGTATGAATGTCGGAGAGTCACATATCTAAGGAAGTTCGAAGATGAAGCAAGTAGAGTTATGGTAATGCATTGAAGTCAATTAATTAAATAACATCTACGTCTTCATCTAGAATTTTATCGGGTTCTAAGAAAACTTTTAGGCGTTGGCCATTTACCTTAAAGTGGTTGCCATCGTCGTTCTTGATTGTGACTGCTCCATGTGAGGCGGCATCAACGACGGTCAAAAGCCCTTCCCATTTACTTCTAAGCTTCCCATGCCCGAAAAGCTTCACTCTAGAATTGAAGAGCAACACCTTATCACCTTGCTTGAATTCTTTTATCTTGATCTTCTTGTCGTGCCATCTCTTAGTCTTTTCTTTATATGTCTTGGCACTATGATAGGCTTTGCTTCTCCATTCTTCTAGCTCAGATATCTGCATTTTTCTGTGCCGTTCGGCTTCATCTAGGTTCATGTTCCACTTTCGGATGGCCTAGTGTGCTCGATGCTCCAACTCAACTGGCAAGTGGCATGTTCCCATAGACAAGCTGATAAGGTGACATGCAATTGGAGTTTTATATGCAGTCCTATATGCCTAAAGTGCGTCAGGTAACTTCAACTTCCAACCTTTCCCCATCTCTTGGACCGTCTTCTGCAGAATATTCTTGATTTGCTCGTTGGACGTTTCTTGTTGGCCACTTGTCTGAGGATGGTATGGTGTTGCAATATTGTGCTGGGCTCCAAGCTCCTTCAAAAAGCTTTGAAAGGTCTTATCAATGAAATAAGACCCTTCATCACTTATCACCATCCTAGGTGTTCCAAAACAAGAGAAGATAACCTCGTGGAACATCTTGCGGGCGTGCTTGGCATCGGCAGCTCGACAAGGCATAGCTTCTACCCATTTGGACACATAATCAACAGCCACCAAGATGTACTCACTGTCGTAGGACTTTGGGAAGGGTCCCATGAAGTCAATGCCCCAGACATCAAATAGTTCCACTTGAAGGTTGTATGTCAGTGGCATTGCATCTCGAGCAGTGATGCTTCCATGCTTCTGGCATCTCCAACATCTTCGAATGAATTCTCTTGTGTCTTCATACATGGTTGGCCAAAAGAACCCACTCTGCTAGATTTTTGCCTGTGTACGGAATGCACCATAGTGCCCGCCATATGGAGCTGCATGACATTTCTCGATGATCTTGGTTGCTTCAGTTGTTGGCACACATCTTCTCAATAGTCCATCTGCACAGACGCTATAGAGGTACAGATCATCCCACAAATGCAATCTACTGTTGTAGATGAGCTTCTTCTTGTTCTCCCCTAGTGGTACATACCCTAAAACCATGAAGTTCAGAATGTTTGCATACCAGGGGTTGGAGTCCGTCACTTTCAGCAGCATGTCGTCTCGTAGGAAGTCGTTATGGGTAACTCCTGCATGTTAGTGACTTGCATTCGAGACCAATGATCTGCTATAGAATTTTCTACTCCTTTCTTATCTCTGATCTCAAGGTCAAATTCTTGGAGTAGAAGAATCCATCTAATTAGCCTTGGTTTAGCAAGTATTTTAATGCAGCATGGTCAGAGTAAAGAATAACCTTTGCTCCAACTATATAAGATCTGAACTTATCGATAGCAAAAACAATAGCAAGGAGCTCTTTCTCAGTTGTTGCATAATTAAGTTGAGCTCCTGACAAGGTTTTGCTAGAGTAGGCTATTGCGTGATGCTTCTTATCCTTGGTTTGGCCCAGGACAGCCCCAACGGCATAATCACTAGCATCACACATGATTTCAAATGGCAGCGTCCAATCGGGGGGTTGGATGATTGGAGCTGAGATGAGCGCCTTCTTAAGGGTATTAAAAGCTTTAAGGCACCCATCATCGAAATCAAAGGGAACATCCTTAGCTAATAGGCTCGTGAGGGGTCTAGAGATTTGAGAAAAATCTTTTATAAAGTGCCTATAGAACCCTGCATGACCCAGAAAGCTTCGGATCCCCTTAATGTTAGATGGAGGTGGCAACTGTTCTATAATTTCTATCTTCTACTTATCCACCTCTATCCCCCTCTCAGACACAAGGTGTCCTAGAACAATGCCCTCTCGGACCATGAAGTGGCACTTCTCCCAGTTAAGCAATAGGTCCTTCTCTTGGCACCTTTGTAAGACCTTGTCCAAATTCTTGAGACAGTGATCAA
Organism: Eleusine indica; assembly: GCA_030378355.1. Classification (NCBI taxonomy): domain Eukaryota; kingdom Viridiplantae; phylum Streptophyta; class Magnoliopsida; order Poales; family Poaceae; genus Eleusine; species Eleusine indica. Next base: position 39,731,115 of record CM059501.1, on the reverse strand, counting down.
AATTTTTTCCATAGACAAAAAAGTCGTCCATGAAAACTTCCATAATTTCCTCGATCATGTCAGAGAAAATGGACATCATGCACCATTGGAATGATGTGGGTGCATTGCATAACCCGAAAGACATACGCCGATACGCGTAAGTTCCATAGGGACATGTAAAGGTGGTCTTACTTTGATCATCAGGATGGATGGGTATTTGATGATAGCCAGAATACCCATCAAGGAAACAAAAGAAGGACTGATTAGCAAGCCACTCCAACATTTCATCAATGAAGGGGAGCGGAAAATGATCCTTCTTTGTTGCCTTGTTGAGTTTCCTATAATCAATGCACATCCTCCATCCTGTGACGGTTCATTGTGGAATCAACTCATGTTTGTTGTTCCAAACTACCGTCATGCCACCCTTCTTAGGCACTACCTGAACGGGGCTAACCCACTCACTATATGGCATAGGATAAATAATCCCGGCATAAAAGAGTTTCAAGACCTCCTTTGGGGCTCCCTAGAAGGCAAGCATTCAGGGACAAGGGGAATGCGATGGGTGCAAAGAGCGGGACTAATCCCTTTAAGCTCTTGGAGTGAATAGCCAAGGACAGAGCGATGCTTTTCTAAGACGGCTATGAGTCTATTGGTTTCTTCATCAGACAGTTTGTCACTTATGATGACAGGGGCCTCTATGTCATCATTTTGGAAAGCGTAGCGTAGGCCTGGGGGCAAAGGTTTAAGCTCAATTGCAGGCCGTGATGGTAAGCTTTCTTTGGGGAGTTCAAAGATTTCTTGCATTTCATCCTCCTCTACAAAATTCTCTGCGCCTTGCTCAAGGATAGAATCAGGAGAATCAAAGGGGAGAATGACCATCACTTCTTCAACTGGCTCTCATTCAGGATGAGGTTCCGCTAAAGAATTTTTTGCTCGAACAAACAGAAGTGAAAGGGTGTCTCTCCCGAGTTTGATGTCGAGGTTTCCTAGGGGAGGAATGTCTAAGAGAAGTTTCTCTAAAGGATGTCCGTTCAAAAGATCAAAGTCATAGACTTCGTAACATGGAAATCTAGGATGGCCTCGACATCTCCGTGCCTAACGGTCACATTTCGTATGATCCCATATCCTTCTAGGATAGCACCACACTAGCTCTTGAAGCATTTATTGGTCGGGGCTAAAGGTTCATTGCCTAGCATAGCGAAAGCAAGGGAATCAGACATTATGTTTGCTCCAACTGTGGGATTATAAAGAGAATCTACATCGGTCCTCCTTATTTGAAGATGAATAGTTGAAGGGGTGAACTATTCCGAAGGATATTAGGAGAATTCTCAACCTCCCTCAACCATTCATCACGTAGAATGGAGGTTAACTCCTTCACGCTCTCCTTTAGGAAGTGTTCTTCGAGGGGATCGGGGAGGGAAGAAGGTACCGAAGCCTTCTTCTCACAGCAGTAATTCAAGGTATTCCCATAGTCATCAAATAGATTATCCTTGAATTCAAAAGTGAACTCCAAAGGTGGAATTTCTTCCTCTCTTGGTGTTCGTGGTTCGGGCAAGGGCTCAATAGCTGAAGCTTGGGATAAACAAGGTGAAGGCTGGGGTTCGGCTAAAGAGGTTTCCTCGCAGCTAGTCTTGACGTCATCCTTTGGTGGTTCACGAAGGTCCTCGATGAAGGAAGTGTTTTCTAGAATACGATCTAGAAGGTCCTTACATTCTATCATGGTCTTGTGTGCAAACGAACTTGTAGCGGAGATATCAAGATATAGGGAAGATTCCTTGTTAAGACCTAGACAAAAGTGTTGTAAAAACACGTGGTCGGGTATAGACAATTCCGGCCCGAACTGAATTAAGGTCGAAAATGAGGCCCAGGCTGCACCTATGGATTCCTTCTCATGCTGCTGAAAGCAGAGGACTTCCCTCCGTAGAGACGCGATACGAGATAAAGGAAAAAAAGCAAGACAAAATTTGTCTCTTAGTTCTATCCAATCACCATTCACACTTCCTACAGTATGAGTGTACCATTGTTTCGCTTTCTGTGTGAGAGAAAAAGGAAACAATTTCCACATTAAGGTTTCTTGTGTCATGCCCGAAATCATCAGACACGAGCTCAATTGCTTAAACTCCCGCAGATGGTGGTATGGGTTTTCATGGTCAAGCTCGGAAAAGGATTGCTACCGAACCATGGCTATAAAGGAAGGGCGAAGTTCATAGCCAGATGCACAAATTGGGTTCGCAGAGGAAGGTGGCTCACAAAACTCGCCCTTCGGAGCAGAGAATTGGTATAAAGGTTGTGGCTCCTTCGTAGAAGTTGGAAATAGGAACGAAATAAAATAAAATAAAAAAGATATACAAGAACGAACTAGAAAGCTTGTTGACTCCAGCGGTCACTCATGGTAATAAACCACAAGTGTACGGCTGTCAAAGTAACTTTCACCCAGGAGTATTCCAAGGGTATTGAAATCCACGGGGAACGTGTGTGGACCATCAAAGAATCGGGCTCGTCCAGGGACAACAAGAATATGGTAGGCGAGGGTAGAGACGATTCTAGGATGGATTGGACCAAGGACAAGGTAAGGTCGAACTCTAATGCTTACTTCGGGCGCCGGCTTCCCCATGGTCTGCCAGGACGTTCTGGCCTATAGCTCTACGATGTACCCGAACGTGGAGGGTTGATATGGGTGGACAGGGCTATCACCACCAGACGTCGACCTCTTCAATCCGTGGAGCACGCGGCAATCAAAGGTATTATATAGCCTAGACACCACGCCTGTGCTATGAATTACTACTCTAATCTTGATCAAAGACTAAAGCATTCAATTACAAACGATGAACCCGTAAGCATGTAAAGAGCAGATCTTATTGAATCAAAGGAACAATACCATAGAAGAATCCTGAAGACTTACTTGAAATGGCAAGACTCCGTCGAGGTACAAGATTAGGGAAGAGTGTCGATAGGCCGTCACTTCCCCGAACTACCCCTCACTCTCCCCCTATTCTCTAAGCACTAAGGAGGTAGTGCTTCGCCTTTTGAAGTGGAGCTCAAGTGTTTCTCTTCTTGTGTGTGTGAGTGTGAAGCCACACCCTCCTATTTATAACCTCTATAAGTCGGCAAAGGGGAGTAACCACCAAGAAAGACCCTGCCCACCGCCTTCAAGGATCAACCAGGAGCCTCCACGTGCAAGCCCAGGAGAAAGGGGCGCAGGCCTGGGTCGGCCGACCTAGGGGGGTCGGCCGACCTATGGCTGGGCCCTCCTAGCTTGTGCTTCCTTAGGTTGGTTGCCGGGTGGGTCCTCATCCCAGATGTCTGGATTGTTTTGTGTGTTTCTTCGGTGTAGTACTGAAAATGGGCCCTTCAATCCATGTGCTCTCTCCTGATTGGCTGAAGGTGTGTTTTCTTCCTTAATTACTTATGTTTTATAAATACTCCATGGTGATTCATACACATAATCACCAAAACTTGTGGAATTTGTTAGTAATAAACTCCTACCACTAGTTGGTTATTTATTTTGTAGTTTTTATGCAAGCAAATGACGGTCATATTTAGCATTTAAGGACCGTCAACAGGGTCGTAATTTATAACTGCGTAATAATCAGAGTCGACCAGTCGACACATGACCTCTCGCACTTTGGCTCTAGGTTTAGTGTAGTGGTAGTATGTTGTGCAGAGAAAATTGTATGACCTTTATGCTTTAGTGTTAGACCAAAATAAGAAGTGTCAAAATATGAGGAATCGGTCGAAAAACGCAAAACCAGGATTTTTTAAGGTTAAGGTATATTGACACATTATTACTAGCCCCCTGGCTCGATTGTTTGCTGCATAAATAAAGAAATCGAGACAAATAAGAATGAAAACAACTTAGAACACCTTTCAGCAAAAAGACTGAAGTTTCATTCAATGATGATATATGTGAATACATAAAAAAGACTTAGTATAAAAGCGATGTAGCTGGTTAATGTTTTTAGGAGTTTGGCACATCGTCACCATCTTCATACATCAGTTGATAAGCCCCTGGCTGAGTGACTTCCTTGACCACATAAGGTCCTTTCCATTTAGGGGATAACTTGTGCTGATTCTTAGTTGATTGTACTCAACACAGTACCAAATCTCCAACATGAAACTGGCGACTTCTAACATTGTTGTCATAATAGCTTCACAAGCCTTGTTGGTATAGTGCCGACCGAAACAGAGCGTGATCATGCAACTCCTCTGCCACAATCAACTCAATTTCTCGGTTGTCTTCGGACAGCTTCTCATTATATCCCTTAACCCGTGTTGAAACAAGGTTTATCTCGGTTGATATCATGGCTTCAGAGCCGTAGACCAACGAGAAAGGTGATTGACTGGTAGCCCGACTGACATTGGTACGTAGCCCCAAGAGGACCGATGGTAATTCTTTGACCCACCGACCGGCGTAAGGCTTGGGCCTATCAAAAATTCGGGGCTTCAACCCTTGTAGAATCATACCGTTGGCCCGTTCGACCTATCCATTGCTTTGAGGATGAGCCACGGACGCAAAGTGAATAATTCCCATCTCATCGGCAAAGTCACGGAATTCCTCAGATGTCAACTGAGTTCCATTATCGGTAATGATATCATGAGGGACTCCAAACCGAGTGAAGACCTCTCTGACAAACTCGACCGCCTTCTTGGAAGTGATTTTACCGACCAGTTTTGCTTTAATAAACTTGGTGAACTTGTCGATGGCAACAAACAAATGAGTGAACTCGTCTGGCACTTCCTTGAAAGGACCAACAATATCGAGCTCCCAGACTGCAACATGCCAAGTCATAGGTATAATCTGAAGTTGCTGCGAAGGCACATGCGTTTGTTGAGCGAAGAATTGATAGCCCTCACACATCCGAATGACCTAGTGTGCATATTCAACCACCGTGGGCCAATAGAACCTTTGCCAGAAAGCTTTGCCCACCAAAGTCTTGGATGATGCATGATTACCACACACTCCTGCATGGATTTCTACCATCAACTCTTTGCCTTCTGGAATAGACATCCAGCGCATCAATATATTGGATCCTCCCCTACGATAAAGTAGGTTGTCCACCATCAAATATCCTCAGCTCTGTGCTTTCAACCTTTGTTGCTCATGAGGATCCATAGGCAGTGTACCCTTAGTCAGGAATTGAACAATTGGGTCGCGCTAGTTGGTCTCCATGTTTGCATCAATCGCTTGATCGGCAACATCGGTCGTCAACATTTCTAGCCGAGGTGTGACAGTAGGATTGTGCAAGGTTTGAAGAAATACTCCAGGGGGAACCACCGATCTTGATGACCCCATCTTTGCTAACTCATCAGCAGCTTGATTATTGTCTCAAAGAACATGGGTGAACTTGAGTCCATCAAACTTGTTCTCCAGATTTCTGACCTCCTAGCAATAAGCAGCCACATTGTCGTCCACACAATTCCAATCTTTGGTGATCGGGTTCATGACCAGTGCTGAATTACCGAATATATCTAGTCCTTGCATACCGAGTGATATGGCAATGCGCAGACCATGGAGGAGTGCTTCATACTCCGCCGCATTGTTGGACGCTCAAAAATTCTTCTGGAGGATGTATCTCAGCTTTTCTCCTTGTGGAGATATTAGAATGATGCTAGCCCTCACGCCTTGCAACAGAAGTGACCCATTGAAATACATATTCCAGTATTCTAGGTCTTGTTGTGCTAGAGGAAGCTGAATTTCCGTCCACTCAGAAACGAAATCCGCTAGAGCTTGTCCCTTGATTGCCGATCGAGCAGCGAACGTTATGGTGTATTGACCAAGTTCAACCGCCCATTTAGCAACCTTACCGATCGTGTCACGGTTATGGAGCACCTCTCTGACTGGAAAAGATGTTTGGACTTCGATCAAATGAGCCTAGAAATAATGCTTCAGCTTTCTCGAGGTGATCAAGAGCGCGTAAAGCAGCTTCAGGATCTCATGGTACCGCAGCTTAGAGGCACTAAGGACCTCGCTAACGAAGTAGATCGGGTGTTGTACTTTTTGTACATGACCCTCTTCCTCTCAGTCGATTCTCAAAACGGTACTCACAACTTGTGTTGTGGCCGAAATATAAAGCTAAAGTTTTTCCTACGGCTCCAGACGCACCAAGACTGCAATTTTGGTGAGATGGCTCTTTAATTCTTCCAAAGCCACTTCGCCTCTTCTGTCTAGACGAAGTCGTCCTGCTTCTTGAGCAGCTTGAGGAAAGGTAGACCCCTGACTCCTAATCAAGATATGAAGCGACTTAGCACGGCCATACAACCGGTCAGCTTCCGTACATCCCTTTGAGAGTTTGGTGATCCTATGTCGACAATGGCCTTGATTTTCTGCGGGTTAGCCTCGATGCCTCTCTTCGAGATAATGTTGCCGAGTAGCTTTTCAGAAGGCACACTAAAGACACACTTTTTGGGGTTCCACTTCATCGAGTATCGTCTCAAGTTGTCAAACGTCTCTGCCAGGACAGAGATGAGTTCTTCAACGTTCTGAGTCTATACAATGATGTCATCAACATAGGATTATGCATTCTGACCAATCTGAGTTTTGAGGTGGCGTTGAATACTGCATTGGTAAGTAACACCAGCATTTTTCAGACCGAAGGGCACAGTAACATAGCAATAGGCACCAAAAGGAGTTATGGAAGGAATTTTTAATCTGATCTTTGAATTTTAGTAAGATCTGGTGATAGCCTGAATAGGCATCCAGAAAGATTAAAAGCTCACACCCGGCTGTTGAGTCTACAATCTAATCGATGTGTGGTAGAGCGAAGCAGTCTTTAGGACAGACCTTATTCAAGTCGGTATAATCAACCCACATACGCCACTCTTTATTCTTCTTATGTAGAAGGACTAGATTAGCCAGCCAATCTGGATGATACACTTCCCTAATAAACTTAGTGGCTAAAAGCCTAGCTATCTCCTTCTTCATGGCATCCTTGAGGTCTTGAGCGAATCTTCTGAGATGTTGCTTGACGGGTGTAGCCTCAGGCAGCACCCTTAATTCATGCTCAATCTTTTCCCAAGGAACTCTCGGCGTGTCAGAAGGCTGCCACGCAAATATGCCCCTGTTTTCCTGGAGGAAAAGAGTGAGCACGAGTTCCTATTTCTCCCCGAGGTTGGCCCCTGCATAAGTGACCTTAGCAAGGTCTTCAGGGGAGAATGGTATCTCTTTGGTCGGGAGGTCGTCCGACTGGAGCTTCTCCTTGGTAGGTTTCTTTGTGGGGACTATTGGTCGTATCTACGCACCCACTTATATACCGCAAGAGGACAGTGTACGATTGTACCACCTTTTCTCTTGAATTGAGTATTCCAAGGTTTATCGAATCCATTGGGACCTTAGGGAGTTATTAAATAAAGTTAACAGTAAAAGATCTAGTCAAGGCTACTGTCAAGGTCATGTTGCATGAGGGGGAGACTGGCCAGCACAAAGGTGCGCCAGACAGTAAATCTGTCGTTGCGCCGATCAGCACGGGGATTGAGCCGATCGGCATGCTGGTGAAACTAAGCCAAGGTTGTTGCACCGATCGGTGCAAGAGTTGAGCCGATCGGCACGCTGGTTAATCTGTGGTGGCGCCGATCGGCGCAGAAATCGAGCCGATTGGCACACTGGTGAATCTAAGCCAAAGTGCACCAGATCTAGTAAACCTATGCTGGTTAGTGAGTAGCTAGATATCTACTAGTGAGATCATAACCAGAAAGTCTAACTGAATAGCATCATAATGGGTAATTACATGGATCAATGAAAACCTATAATGAGTAAGACCACCCTATTTTCCGAGCGGCTCCCGATTTATTGCTGCCGAGAGGAAACCCTTAATCACGCGAGTATCTTACCCTACTCAACTATCCAATAGTGCTGCGCAGGCTTAGTGCTGTCACCGCTAAACCACACTACTAGCATCATCAAGCAACCATAATCAATACAATGTCCGAATACTATCCTAATCACCACGATTACAATAATATCTACTTACTTTGCCTAGAACTAAGCAATTGGAATAAGCACATGCATGATTATAGAATCAAGATAGACAAATTACCAAAACCATCATCAACATATTCAATCATCCTTGAGATACATAGAGTAAGATTCATCCCCGTCAAGATGGCCTACCTTGACGGATCAACTCTTGACTCCATTGGTTCTTGAAACTCAATTAGAGATCTATTCTAACAGGGCAAGCCCCGGTGGCTCTAACTCACGGATCTGGTGTGTCCTTGTCGCCTCCTCTTTTGCGGCAAGGGTTTACAAGTATTTATAGGGGTTCTACTCGTAAAGGACTCGGTTTCTAGCAAATAAGGCGGTTGCGCCGATCGGCGCAGGATTGCGTCGATCGGCGCAAGCCGTGTCTTCTCTAGTTTCTTCCCCGGGTCAGTTCCTTTGTCTTCCACAGCTGCTATATGGGCCTTTTCCTTCAAGATAAAGTCTTGTACTGCATGTTAAGATCTTGGAGTTCCATAAATCTTCTTGAAGTTCCATAATTCTTCTTAGACAAATATCTTCAAGTGTCTTGCACAGATAAACTTCCATAAACATGTGGAATGGGCCTCGGTCACTTCTGTGGGTCAAAACACCCTTGCGCCGATCGGCTCATGGACTGCGCCAATCAGCGCACTGGGCTTCTTCAGTGCTCTTCGTCGGTTCTGGACTCCTGTCCTCTCCATCATCGCATTAATCACCATTTTTACCTGTTTCTGTAATAAAGCTCTAAAACAACGCATATACAAATATATAGGCAATATTATAGGTAAATGACCTAAATTAGTATCAATTATGCTCTAATTGGGATAATATTCACATATAAAAGGGGCACTTGGGAAGTGCCAACAGTTCCCCCACACTTAAACCTTTCCTCGTCCCGAGTAAATTAGAAGAAAGAAAAATCGTAAAACATACTCTTTCTATCATAAAAGATATCTCAAATCAGCAAATGTTGAGCATTGTTCTATTGTGGTATATTTCATATTGGTATTCAGCAAAATAGATCAAATATGGGCATAAGCTTAAAGTTCTCCCCAAAGCAAAAGATCATGTCCAATTCATAAATTATAACTTTTCCACATATGAGAATAACTTAAAAGATTGTTGTGAACATAGAGAATCTATCTTCCAAATAATCCAAGGCAACAACTCATCTTTCAAATCACTCAACCTATATTCTACATCATAATGATCAAATAATATTAGTGTAAGGCTTATATGAGTAGTTAGGTGAGGTAATTCAAGGATTGCAAACATAAATCAATAATATATTGTGAAGCTAGGAGATTATTCTTCATTGGAATTATAGAAACTTATCAAGATGGCAATTAAGAAAGAAAAATTTTAAGAAAAGACTCAGACTTTGGATATGTGGACATGTGCATAGCAAAAATTTGATATTGGAAAATTGCACATGGTTGGAATGATTCATGGCTATATTGAATTTCAAGAATAAGCATGTCATATACCATCCCCCCACACTTAAAATTTTGCTAGTCCCTTAGCAAACAGTAGAGTTTTTTTTTTGACACCATCTCTGCTGCGCCGATCGGCTCTCAACCCAAATTTACCAACATTTGTTGGTATTTGATTTGTTTGGCTGCAACATTTATTCAAGAATTAAATATAGCCAGAAATATAGGATGTGGTCAAGGAATGATACTCAGCCAGTAATTTTAAGGCTAGAAAAAGATACACAAAGAATTGCCATCTTAATAAAGTTCATACCAAAAAGAATTAAATCCTAACCGAACTCAACCATCAATTTAATGTTTATCTACATATCAAAGGTTTATGAGTGTTGTTCAAAATATGGCATTGGTAGGTAAGGATCTTGAAAAACAATAAATTCTAAAGTTCACAACATGAAAATTTATTTTGAAAAGATTGGTACTAAGTTAGCATTACAAACTGGACAACACAAATGAAGGATATGGGTACTCAAAATTGCTCCACATAAGACATATTTGCCGAATAATCATTAAGTGTAAGTTCGAAATTTTATTCAATGCTCAACACTATTTGATCTTCATCAACACTTTTTAAGAAAGAATAAATAATTCAATTCTCCTAATAGAGCATAACCGCCACCATTATATTAAGATCGAAACTTGAATACATGATGATGATTTTTACGCACACTTCCATGAAAATAAAACTACTACTAACACACTTGCATGAAAATAAAACTACTACTAACACACTTGCATAAAATAAAACTACTACAAACACACTTGCATGAAAGTAAAACTACTACTAACACACTTGCATGAAAGTAAACACACCCGATACATAGTTTCCCAACCTGCTCACACACAAATAAGTAAATAAAGAAAAAGACTGCAAAAGATAAAAGAAAACGTAAACCAGGAAACCGATACACGTGCCAACTCCTAGGCACTCTAGTCATCCGAAAGTGGAGTCGGTGGCTGATCGAAGCCATAGCACCGCGCCTTGATTCGCTCGAACTCCTCCACCATCGCATCGTGGTTGTACCTCCATTGGGACGTGGCCTCCTCCACACGCTCGATATAGTGCATGTTGTTGTCGAGGTACCCCTGCATGGGCACAAAAAAGTCTACACCGGGCACAGGAGGCACCACTGGTACATGCCCTTGGTACCTGTAGTCAATGCCCGCGCTGCAGTCGGGTGCGCCGATCGGCTCGTTGCCTGCGTCGATCGGCGCAAAGGGCTGTGAACCGCCCGCTGCGTCGCTCCACCCTGACTGGTACTGCTGGTACTCCTGGCGTGACCCTTACGAGTCCCACTCGCCGCCGGCTGCTGTAGATGTGTCCGGCTGTCGAACCCGCCCACGGCGGTCCTTGAGAACTCGGCCCCCCTCCAAGAGACCTTCCTCAAGCCAATTTCCTCCCTCCAGCTTGCGAGGGAGAAAAACTCCTAGCTCCACACACGGGCGCTTTACGTTGGTGCCGCTGACATGGAAGCCGGCGCGAACACTTCCCGTGAAAATATTGCCACGAGTCATATTCTCGCCGATCTCCATCGTGCACTCCCACTTGTCATTGCGCCCTCCCGGTCCGTCGCTGTCACAGACGAGGGCTGCTAGGCATTGAAGATAGGCCTCGAAGGCCAACTTCTTGCTTGCCTTGCCCTTGTTGTCAAGCTAACCCCGCACCATCACCGACATGGTATTGCAATGGGACGGACTCACGATGGCGTTGAAGAGCCACCGAAAGTCCGCATCGGTGACGTTGCTGGAGTCGACCTTGTCACCTATGCGCGCCGCCAACCACCGATGGAAGACTTGAATGGTCGGGTTGCGAATGTTTCCATGCTTCATCTCCTCTACGAATGAGAGCCACCTCTAAAAGGAGTCCAACTCCCCACGTCCCAAGATGCCGGCGACGTCAGCGTCGGCGTCGAAGCCGAAGGCTTGAGCCACCGCCTCCATGGTCACCGTGTGGCTGATGTCGCGGACGCGGATGTTGACGGCCTCACTACCGTCTTCGATGGTGCCAAGCCTCATCGTAGAAGCAACCTCGGTGATGACATCAAGGTTGTAGTCCATGGGGAGGAGGTGGGAATCCACCCAGCCGAGGTTGTTTAACATCCTCCTTAAGTCCTCCCACATGCCGATCGAGGTGAGGAAGGTCTCGTCCAAGTCGAAGTTGGGAACGAACCTTCCCCACACCGCGAGGTAGTGCCGCTGTTCCTCCGCGCTCAGGAGGGTGAAGCCCTCCTCCACCATGTGCAGCATGAATGCCGGCGGCGGTGATGATGTGGGAACCCCACGGCTTGCCGCCGTTTGGCTCCTCGTAGCACGCCCTGTTGGTAGGGATGCACCGGAGACGGAGTGACGGGCGCGGACCTCGTATGTCGCCGCTCACGAGACGGTGGATGCACCACCCACCGACAAGTCATCGCGAGCGTCAGAGCCACCCCTCACCGAGGAGTTACCACTCGACTCGCTGCTGCTGCCAGAACTACTCCCCTGGCGTAGCCTCTTGCCCAACTTGCCGACGGAGGAGCGGAGATGATCCATCTGCGAGGAATGCGGAACGTGTGCGAGATCGTGGGCAGTGGGGAAGGTGGAGAGATTACCGGGATGGTGTGCCAAATGGGGGCGCCTGGCCTCCCTTTTATAGTGTGGGAAACTTCCAGGAGAAGGAACCGCCATAAAATTTCAAAATTTGAGAGCGCGCCGATCGGAACGGGAACTGCGCCGATCGGCACAATTCAAATTTTGAATACCTTGACCACTCTGATGCTTGATTCCCCTCCTTCATGTCGCTTCCTGGCACAACATATTGGTTGGCAGGGGAACAACACGGAATCCTGATGTCTTGTTGGCGGCGCCGATCGGTCAGGCCCGCGCAGATCGGCGCGTCGTATCCTTTTCAGCTTTTGGTCAATTCCGTGTCCCCTCTGCACTGCACACCTGCATAGTAATAAAACCTGTTCCTCAAAAACAATGCCTGCCACCTTTGTCGCCCATCTAGGAACATCATGGGTACCCGCGCCGATCGGCGCAGAAGGGCGCTGAACGGCGCAAGTCCCTTGCACCTCGTGTTTAGGTCCAACGTAGATTCTGATGCCTCGTGTTCATCTCTTTCACCTTAGTTGAAGGAGTACCATGGTTTCTAACAATAATTAATTCATTAGGTAGCAATCTATTCTCAAAACCGCATAATAAGAATATGAGAAACGATCTCACCTGTAAATTCAGGTGATGCACATGAACTTTCATCTTAGTTGAATGAGTGTTATGTGTATCCATGAGTGTGATGTACTCATCATTCTCCCCCTTTTGAATTAGAGTCGTCCTCGACTCGATCCCATCTCTTTCTCCCAATAGTGGTCTCAAATCTGAAATATAAAATATAGAACTATTCCCAAACTTGGAATGCACCTCGTGTTTATATGTGTTATGAAAATTATCATCACAATGTGAAACCATAATAGAAGGCATGCCATGCAAATTAATTACCTCTTTGAAAACTTGCTCAGCAATATGAACGTCATTCTCACTCTTATGACAAGATGGAAAATGTGTGATCTTAAAAACACTAGAAAAACATGACATGACATGGTAATTGTTATTGCAGTTTTCTAGTTCATCATTTGGTTGTACAACACAAGGAGTATTCATGTTTGAGCAAATATAAACTTTATACACCATAAATACACCTCTATGATCATAGTTTCCTATATCATAAAATTTGTTTCTTGTTAGTAAAGACAATTCAGTTTGAGAAAAAATTTGCTTCTCCACGGTATTTAGATCACAAAGAACATCAAATTCAATATAACCCAAAGTATTTAGAGAAGACAATAATTTCTGCTCATTCTTTTCACATGTTATTAAAATCAAATGTTTTATTTCAGCACTAGTAGGTGAATCATAAGCAAAAACATCAATCTTGTTCATTTGTTGTGGCAAAGGTATAAGTGAAGCAGTGGCACACAACTCCTCTTTATCACAAGGATCAGTAGATAAATCAACTTGTGGCAAAGGCAAATCAAGACAAGGTTCCAATACAACAAGATTGTTGGAACAATTCATCACATCAAGAAAGCTCTTACCTAAAGCAACAACATGTTCTTCATCTTTCACACTATCCTCTTCTTTGTGTAGAACCTGAAATGTATTAGTTGCAAGAAGAGGCAAGGAAATATGTTCATCATCTAATTCAAATTTTGATGTATGTGTTGCAACATTTGAAATAGTCCATTCTTTCCTAAATGGTTCATTCTTTCTTCTCTCAAGTCTTTGTTGATCCTCTTCTAAAATTTCAGCAGCAGACATAGGTTTAAGAGTAACTCTTCTACCATTGTATTTAAATGAATAGCTATTAGCAATGGTATTATGCAAAGCATTATTTGTAGAAATCCACGGCTTACTCAATAACAAATGACACGCTTGCATAGGCACTATATCAAAATCTGCACAATCCTTATAAGAACCAATAAAAAATTCAATGCGTGCAATTTTATCTACCTTTATCTTACCACAAGAATTTACCCATTGGATGTAGTATGGACATGGGTGTGGCTGTGTGGTTAAGCCGAGCTTCTCGACCAATTCCAAGCTTGCGATGTTGTTGCTACTCTCTCCATCAATGATGACACGACAACGTCGATCCTTCACAACAAAGTGAGTCTGAAACAAGTTGTTCATTTGATTTTGCTCTACCTTCTCCATTTGAGAACTAAACACTCGTTGTGCTACAACACTTGTATCAACCTCATTTGACACCATCGACTCATCACCATCGATGTTGTAACCTGTCATTGTTAATAGAAAACAAGAAAACACACAAGAGTATATTTTCCTATCACCACTGTTTGATCACGGTGAAAACTCTCAACAAGAAAATGATAGCACCTAACTGAGTTCTTACAAGGTTCTTAGTAGCAAAACAGATGATACCTTGGAGAGTGTGATCCGACGATTGCGAGGGTCCAAAGATCTGTGCCTATTCAGAAGGATATATATGGAGCTAGGTAGGCAATTTATAGTAGCAAGGATTAGCAAAATTTCAATTCAGAAATTGCAAAACTGAATAATAGTCCCAAGCTAGTCTATGTCACTGGCCTAAACTTGTCTCGGACTTAGTTCAAGCAAGCAAGCAAATGGCTCAACAAAGGACACAAAGGCTGCAAGCAATTCTGAATTTTTTCTCTTCTCCTTTTGTTTTTTTTTCTTTTGTTATAGGTGCGGCTTTTTCTTCTTATTTTTTTTTTCAGCACCTCTTTGCCTTTTACTTCTTTCATGATTTTTTTGACATAGAACTGCAGCAAGAGTTGCGAACTTTATAGCACAAAGGAAAAACCTAAACTTTCTTTTTTGCACTCTTTACGTAAGGAATAGATGTACATGTAGAACTGAACTGACAATTCTCATATGCAACAATGTGCAACACTCTCTTGACTCAAGGAACAACGTGCAACTGAAAACACTCTAAGTTTCTTTTGCACACAAAAAGTAGAAGGCTAGATGTTAAATAAATATTTAGTGCAAACAATTCTAGCAGTACTATTCTTTCAACGTGTGCAATAATCTAATTTTTTTTTCTTGATTGTCTATGAACAAGGACACACACGACTCAAACAAGACCAAAGAACAAGTACTAGACCAACAACACAATGACCTTGTAGGGACTAAGATTCAGAGAAGCAAACTAAACTGAAAATTGCAAGGCACAAGGGGGGTGTAGGACAGCGGAAACATGACGAATAATTATTTTTGTAGGGCAATTTTCTGGACTCTAGGATTGAATAAAATAACAAGGATTAGGGCGAACCTAACGGTGTACCTGAAGCTCTGATTACCAATTGATGTGGACAAGGGTTCCCGATCTTCCGATAGGTTCTGATAATCTTGATTAAGGCAGAGTCGATACACAAATCGATCCGGCTTCCGAACGACACGTTCGGAACCCCGCAATCGCAGCACAACGTCTCCTCTGGTTATCAACCGTTCAAGAATGATTGACCTCGCCGAGAAGGCTTATCCTTGCCTACAAATCAAGAATACAAGCAAGAACAAAGAAGAATGCAACCAAATTTACAAGTATATAATGAATCTCACAAGTTGGGATCTCACAAACCGATCAAATGGCAAAACTGTTATCAACAGAATAATCTAAGCAAAACCCAAACCCTAATGAAGAGGCGGCGGCTGTATATGAGGACTCTAGGGTCATGCAAGACCTCCTGGACGCAGCACTAAGTGGGCTCAACTCGTTACATGGCCCAAAGACCGATTACGGTGTCGCAGCACCAGGACAGATTCTAGGAGTCGATTTGTTTCGGTGATTGCTGATGGCTCGGGAAGAATTTTGACATGGGACCAGTTGGGTTTGAAAGTTCTTTTCGTTATCTTTCCAGGCATATATAGAATATCCAAATCTGAGTCCGTATGCGTTCTGGGTGTCCATTTTAGTGCAGACTGGTCCTGGGCTCTAAAACAGACTCGAAGTCGGTTTTGATTGGGCCTCCACCTTGGCTTGGACGCCCTTGCTGGCCCATCACGTCTCCAATCACCTCTCCAGCTATCTCATCATCACCTCCATGGTTTCTAACGATAATTAATTTATTAGGTAGCAATCTATTCTCAAAACCACATAATAAGAATATTAGAAACGATCTCACCTATAAATTCAGGTGATGCACATGAACTTTCATCTTAGTTGAAGGAGTGTTATGTGTATCCATGAGTGTGATATACTCATCACCTCATCCTTAGGTCCGGCGCTGATTTTGATGCCCTGTATTCATCTCTTTCTCCTAATTTCCACTTCTCCAATGTTCCTGTAGTATTGGCATACGTGTCGGGGCTCATCTGGTGAATGTGCCGATCGGCGCTGACTCGCGCCGATCGGCGTGACGTCCGTTTTTGCTTCTGGCCCCTCGTTTCTTCGCTAGATATTGTCTTCATCCTGGAAAATAGCTCTGTCTCCGAAAATTATTGTGCTGGTTTAGCACTCCTTCAATTCTGGGCGTCGTCGGCCTTCTGTCTTGACTTGGGCAATAATGCGCCGATCGGCGCAGACGTGCGCCGATCGGCGCAAGCTTTGTTCCTTCTTGTTTTTTGTCTTTTTTTTTATATTCCTGCATTGTTAGTCTATAGTATGTATATACACAGTTTTGCACGAATAAACAGACAATGCAAGAGCACACAAGAATTAAGCACACACTTTTCTAATTTTTTTTTTCTTTTATTCGGAAGATTATTTTTATCACAAGCAAGCAAATTTTAAAAACACCGGGTTGCCCTCCTGGCCAGCACTAATTAACTAAATGAAATGGGTTGCCCTCCCATAAGCACTAAATAACTTCTAAATCCCCCGATCATTGGGTTGCCTCCCAAGAGCGCTCTAGTTATTTAAAGGTCAAAGAGCTTGACCTCCCCACAAACAATCAATCCTTAGTGTCGTGGTGCGGGATGTGAGGCCGCGACACTACAAGGTTATCTTATCTCTATGGTTCATATAGATTGGACGACCTATCCATACATCCCCTCCAATTACTTTTGACGCCTCGATGCCACGGTGTCTTGTATCTCTTCACTTTATCAATAGCACGGCACTCTTCTCCCTTTGGGCGAAACTTGAAAGAGTAGGAAGTCCCACTTATATCGAAGCTTATCTTACCACTCCCAACATCAATACTTGCCTTTGCTATCCTCAAGAAGGGTCTGCCTAAGATCAACGGGGTCCTCGTCCTCTTATCCATGTCAAGCACAATAAAATCAACAGGGACGATATGATCTCCAATTTGAACAGGCACATCCTCAGCAATTCCATCAGGGAAGCGTACCGATTGATCGGCTAACTCCAAACACATACCCGTAGGCTCTAATTCAGGCAAATTGAGATTTGTGAATATATGACGGGGCATAACACTTATGCTTGCTCCAAGATCGCACAAGCACCTATCAAACATCCTTGTTCCAATCATGCATTTGATGCTTGGTGATCCAGGGTCGGGTTTCTTCTCCAGTGCAACATCATTGATTGCCGCCGTTAGTTCCTTAGAGACCTTCACAACCTCCTCAGAAACTAGAGACTTCTTGTTTTGCATCATGTCCTTAATGTACTTGGCATAGGTGGGAACTTGGATAGCGTCAACAAAAGGGACCTTGATGTAAATCTTCTTCATAATATCGATGAATCATGCAAACTGCTCGTCGTGTTGTCACGCTCTTTCTGTCTTCGTCAGTAGTTGAGTATCTAGAAACATGGCAGGGCCATGCTCTTCTGTCTCCACGCCCATTTTCAGACCATAGAGGTCATCATCCTCTTTGCGCCGATCGTCACTTTCAGGGAGCCGATCGGCTCCGACAGGGTCATCGCGCCGATCGACGCCGGGTGTGTGCCAATCGGCGTGGGGCTTCTTTGCTCCCGCAGAGTGTTCTGGATCTTCTGTTTGTTTTCCTGATCGCGTAGCTATTGCCTTCAACTGTTCTGCAGACATCGTATTGCCAGAAATAGCCCCCTTATTGCCTTGAATGGCTTGTGATAACTGTCCCATCTGTTGCTCCATAATCTTGGTATGCTTCAAAATCTGCTCGTTGGAGCTCCTAATTTCTATCACCTTGTCATTAACTCTCTCAAGGACACGATCAATCTCCTTGAATCTAGCTTGATTGTCCTTGTTGATCTTCTCTTGAGCTTGGAAGAACTCATGACATTGGAGTCGAAGTGGGATAGAGTTTTGCATGGACGAACTAGGAGAGAAAGAACTCCTTTGTTGTTGATATTGGGGCTTCCATCCACTATTCTTCATATATTCTAACATCTTCATCTCTTCAGGGCAATCTTTCTGCACATGACCAAATTCTCCACACTCATTACATGTTGAGCGTGATTCCACCAGCTTGAGTGTCTCTTCCTTAGGGATATGAAGATTATTGTCCAACCTTCTTTGAATAGCATCGAGGCGATCTATAATCAATTCTTCCAGAGTCTTCTCAATGACACTCTTCGCTACTCCTTTTGAAGGTTGCAAATTTCTTGAGCTTCTCTCACCATCCCCCGATTGATTTTCAACTAACAACTTGATCAAATTCTTAGCTTCGGTGGGGGTTTTTGACATGAATGATCCTGCAGCTGAGGCATCCAAATGTTGATGTGACCAAAGATTCAATCCTATGTAGAACTTCTCAACAAATTCTCGAACCGTCAGGCCATGATAAGGGCATGCATCCATATGCTCATTGTATCTTTCCCATGCTTCTCCAATGCTCTCATCAATATTCTATATAAATCCAAGAATCTTATTTTTCAAAGCTTGAGTCTTACCGGGGGGGGGGGAGTATTTGGCCAAGAATTCAGCTGCTAATGTGTTCCACACCATTTTCACTGTGTTTTCCAATCCATTGTACCATTGCTTGGGGCGTCCAACTAGAGAGAAGGGGAACAGCCGCACACGCGCTTGATCTCCTGTCAATCCCGCTATCTTAAATGTACTGCAAACTTCAAGGAAGTGTTGCAAGTGATGATTGGGATCTTCTGAACGTGTGAATGGTTGTTGTGCCACTATTCCAACATATCTCTCCAATTGGTACGAAAGTTGATGTTGAGCTTCTTGGAAATCTGTCTTGACAATACTAGTCAATTGTGGCTTGAGCCGATTAACCATAGGTACCTCTGCCATCTCCTCTTCTTCTTGCTCTTGAACTGAGTCTTCTATTGTGAATAATACTCTAGGTGTTGCGCGGACCGCTTCTAAATCTTTAGGTGATTTGCTTCTCTTCTCCGCTGTTCTCTTCTTGTGAAAGAGTCTTTCTAGTTCATCGGCGTAATTAGAGGGTTTGTTTGACTTAAGACCGTCCATACCTGTTAGTTTCACTTAATAGAATATATGTACTAGAGAGACAAGTAAAGCACAATGACTAAACACTAATACATCAAACAATGTTTAAAAACCTGCTATGGTCCCCGGCAACGATGCCAGAAAATAGAGCTTGTTGGTCGTATCTACGCACCCACTTATATACCGCAAGAGGACGGTGTACGATTGTAGCACTTTTTACCATGAATTGAGTATTCCAAGGTTTATTGAATCCACTGGGACCTTAGGGATTTATTAAATAAAGTTAACAGGAAAAGATCTAGTCAAGGCTACTGTCAAGGTCATGTTGCATGAGGGGGAGACTGGCCAGCGCAAAGATGCACCAGACAGTAAATCTGTCGTTGCACCGATCGGCGTGAAGATTGAGCCAATCGGCACGCTGCTGAAACTAAGCCAAGGTTGTTGCGCCGATCGGCATAGGAGTTGAGCCGATCGGCATGCTGGTGAATCTTTGGTTGCGCCGATCGGCACAGGAATCGAGCCGATCGGCACACTGGTGAATCTAAGCCAAAGTGTTCCAGATCTTGTAAACCTATGCCGGTAAGTGAGTAGCCAGATATCTACTAGGAGATCGTAACCAGAAAGTCTAACTGAATAGCATCATAATGGGTAATTACATGGATCAAAGAAAATCTATGATCAGTAAGATCACCCAGCTTTTCGAGCGGCTCCCTATTTATTCGTAGCGGGGAGGAAACCCTTAATCACGCGAGTATCTTACCCTACTCAACTATCCAATAGTGTTGTGCAGGCTTAGTGCTGTCACCGCTAAGCCATACTACTAGCATCATCAAGCAACCATAATCAATACAATGTCCGAATATTATCCTAATCACCACGATTACGATAATATCTACTTACTTAGCCTAGAACTAAGCAATTGGAATAAGCACATGCATGATTATAGAATCAAGATAGACAAATCACCAAAACCATCATCAACATATTCAATCATCCTTGAGATACATAGAGTAAGATTCATCCCCATCGAGATGGCCTACCTTGACGGATCAACTCTTGACTCCAATGGTTCTTAAAACTCAACTAGAGATCTATTCTAACGGGGCAAGCCCCGGTGGCTCTAACTCACGGGTCTGGTGTCCCTCCGTCGCCTCCTCTTCTGCGGCGAGGGTTTAAAAGTATTTATAGGGGTTCTACTCGTAAAGGACTCAGTTTCTAGCAAATAAGGCGGTTGCGCCGATCGGTGCAAGTCGTGTCTTCTCTGGTTTCTTCCCTGAGTCGGTTCCTTTGTCTTCCTCAGCTGCCATGTGGGCCATTTCCTTCGAGATAAAGTCTTGTACTGCATGTTAAGATCTTGGAGTTCCATAAATCTTCTTGAATTTCCATAATTCTTCTTAGACAAATATCTTCAAGTGTTTTGCACAGATAAACTTTCATAAACATGTGGAATGGGCCTCGGTCACTTCTGTGGGTCAAAATAAAAAACATGGACTGCGCCGATCGGCGCACTGGGCTTCTTTAGTGCTTTTCGTCGGTTCTGGACTCCTGTCCTCTCCATCATCGCATTAATTACCAATTTTACCTGTTTCTGCAATAAAGCTCCAAAACAACGCATATACAAATATATAGGCAATATCACAGGTAAATGGCCTAAATTAGTATCAATTATGCTCTAATTGGGGTAATATTAACATATAAAAGGGGCACTTGAGAAGTGCCAATAGGGACCATGGCTTCCTCGCTCATTGTATCGACAACTGCCTTTTGGATCTCCGACCGATCGGACAACATCAACTGTCGGTCAACCAACTCGCAACTTTGGACATAGCAATCGAAAGAATTCCGAAGATCAGAGTGGTGGGAGATTATTCCTTTGGGGCCTGACATCTTGAGAGTGAGGTATGGATAATGTGGGACTGCCATGAATTTCGCCATTGCCGGTCGGCCGAGGATGACATGATAGGCATTCTCAACATCCACCACTTGGAAGGTGATCCGCTCTGTCCTGAAGTTCACCTGGGTACCGAACATGATAGGTAGAGTGATCTGTCCTATAGGGACAGACGTCTTGCCTGGCGCAATCCCATGGAAGGGCGAAGTACTCGGCTTGACGTCGAAGAACGACAAACCGAGTTCTTTGAGAGTTCTAGTGACGTTCAAGTCAATGCTGCTTCCTCTATCAATGAGTACTTGGTTGAACTTGACCCCCTGGATGGTTGCCACGAGTACGAGTGGTAGCGACCTGGCTTGGGCAGGTGCTTGGGGTGATCTGACCGGTCAAACGTAATCGGTATTTGATACCACCTTATGTACTCAGGAGCAGCTGATTCTACGGAGTTAATCTCACGTAGTTCTAGCTTTTGCTTGCGTTTGGACGAATAGGCATCTGGTCCACGAAAGATATAGTTCACCTCCTTTTGTGGCTCCTGGAACCCTATGGTGTCCTCCTTCCCGTCATCAGACCTGTCTTGACCGTTGCGCGATGGTGGAGACTTGGCCACCATTAGTGTGGCTGTTGCGAAGCCCTTCAACCGGTAGCAATCCTTTGCCTTATGGTTTCCTTTAGGGTGCCACAAGCACGGACCATTCAGCAAGTCGTTCATGGTCTGCTAGTTCATCCGAGGATTTTTCCTGGATCGGTCTACCGTAGCTACCAGATTGTCAGTCTTCCGCTTCTTCTCCTTCTTAGAGGACTCTAGCTTGTCCTGGCATTTCTCCTTCTGCTTGTCATGGATGTCATAGAGAGCCGACTTCCGTGAAGCGTACTTGTTCGCAATATTGAAGCACTCCCGAGCGGTCAGGTCGAGGTTATGATTCCGCCAACCGATCTCTCAAACCATGTTATCACTCTACAACCCTCCTTGGAAGGCAGTAATGATTTGTTGATCCGGGACGTTGGGGATCTCAGTCTTCTTGGCGCAGAAACACTTAATGTAGTCGGGTGTCTGCTTGAGCCTGGTGTGGTCAAAGTGGTTGCCCGGATGGTTGTAGGTAGCTTGGAAGTTCTCAATGAACTGTTTGTTGAGCTCTCCCCAATTAGAGATAGACTCTTTAGGGAGAAATGTGAGCCAAATCCAAACGTCTAGATCAAGACAAACCGACAGATAATTGGCCATCACATAGGTATCCCTCCCTGCAAACGTCTGGATCCTTAGGGTTGGTCTGACCATCATACTTTTTGATGGCGATTGGCTTGAAACTGCTTGGGAACTCGCATCTGTGCAGCTCAAGAGCGAAAGCCTTTATTCCATTAAACTCCTCCTCGGTCAGCGATAGAGATCTGCCCCGACAATCTATAGATCGCGAAGTTGAGCGAGTGTCACGCCGGTGTTGTGGACCTACATCATCATCATCATCATGGTGGCCACGCCGGTTGTCCTCATTGTGGTCTTCGCGCCGGTCCCGATCTACGACGTCAGTCATCGCAGTTGTTCCTACGAGGTGATTATCGACGTCACTCATCCCTGCGGTCATCATGACAACGGTCATCCCTTCGTTCACGACGCTCTCCCTCATAACGCAAATTGTCTCGATCCCGCTCCTCATAATGGGAGTTGATGATATTACGGCCATCCCGGACACTAAGATTATTCCTCAAATCTTGGCGTCCTCGACGTTGTTGCGAAGCCGCTTGGCTAGAGCTTGCAATCGACTAAGAGGGTTGAGCCCTAGCCTGGTCTTGAATTGCGACAGACCTAAGCATGGCTACGACCTTCTTCATTGTGGAAGTTCTGTTTGCCTTGTTGGCCATCAAACCATCAAGGAGTGTCGTTGCTCCAGTAATGTTGTTTTGCGGGGTGGTGTAGGCCTTCTCACCATCCATCTCAATCTCGAGGTCGCCAAGGTTTAACTCTCTTGCAACTGCACGAGATCCATGAGACCCCCCGGTCGTTGGGTTAGATGCCTAGCTGATGCAGCTTCTCCATTGTTAGCTCCACCGTTATTAGCCTCGCCATCGTTCGCTGGTGGCGGGTTTTCCCCATCATGCTCCTCCACATGCGCCACATATACGACGTGTGGATATGGGCAAGAAGAACCATCCGAGCCCTCATCAAAGGATAATATTGACGTCAGATAATACCTGGTGGGTAGGTTAGTCTCACCGGATTCAAGTGGTAGTGGAGACGGGATTAGATTTGTCGAAGTCAATGATCGCGCCATAGAGTTGGTTGCGGTCGGATCGGATCTGTTATTCACCCGGCCTAAGTTTCTGATGTCGTCCACCAAAAAGTTGAGTGAGCTAAAGGAGATCTTGAAGTCCGGCGAGTACTGGATGATTGGAATCTCGGAAATATATTATAGGGCTATGTCGGGACTAAGAACTACGATGGTAACATAAGATGCTGAGCTATATAGGTTTGGGCCCCTTGATGAGAGTAAAAACCCTACGTCCTATGTTCTGAGGTTTGTATTGCAACATAATGTGATCTGATGTCCCTGATGGGGGGGGTTTTCCCTGCCATATTATATATCCTACTCGTAGTCTACAAGGATTTACATAGAAAGTGTATCTCTAATTGCCTTGTGCTCCAAGCCGACTTGGTCGGTTCCCCTATGGTGGGCCATCTGGTCGTCTACCGACTTAAGGTCAACTATGGATACCCGGAAGGTAAGTATTCCACACTAGCCCCTGAGTGTTTTCTGATTGTGAGCTGGTACTTTCCGAGTGACCTTCGATGTTCATGTGAGCAGGTCACAAATTAGGAAGACCTCTTGATTGAAATCTTGATAGATCTGGTGCACTGACTAGGTGCACCTGATCAGGTGTAGCCCCCAACTCTTGTATAATTTGTAGACTAACAAATAATGCAAGAGTCTAATAATATTAGCTCTTAACATTTTGTTATGCATAGTTTACTCAAACCATCAAGCATGAGTTTTCCTAACCTTTAATCATCAAACTAGAGGGTCGGTCCACACATCATCAAACATGCCAACCGACCGAGTGATATACACTCTTGTTAGAGTGATTTATAAACTTAACATCATGACATCAATCATGTTCTAGTCCATATAAAATTTTATGACATCAATCATAATATAGTACTAAGCTAAAATGATATCAATCATAAAATAACTTTTCCATAATAAATCATCACTCGGACAAATCAAACCCTTTAGCCAATTAACCACTGACTTCAATCAGTAACTTAGCCATTTAAGTTTGGTCCCATACGACCATCAAGTCCTCTGCTATGTGATCATCAAATCACACATATATGGGTGAAATATAATTTTAGAATAAAGCTTCTCATCAAAGAAGCCCCAGGGTTTAACACCCGGCTTTATTAAATTTGCAAGGGATCAGTTAAAAGATCATCGCTTTATTTTAATTAACCAAAAAAGTAGCCCAGCACTGTATGGCCCATATGGCCCACTTGGCCCCATTGAAGACTATGTCAACATGAGGGTATAAAAAGGAATGAAACAGCTGATAAAAATCATGCTGTCATTTCGCCAAAACTCTTTGTCTTCTTCGTGCTTCCCTTGTTCTCGCGCCTCCTTAGCTCTGCATTTCTAGGGTTAGCAACTTCTCGTCACAGCAATACATCCTCCACCACTCCCAAGGCCCCAAGCTCTTGGTAGGGTTTGAGTGCTACTTCCAGATCCACCACAACACATTGTTCCAGGGACAGAAGGTGGCCGCCGCCTCCATCGAGTCGTCATCTTTGGAGCTGGAGATCGCGGACCAGCTGCAGGAGTTCCCGAAGAGCAGCATCACCACCAAGGACCTGAACATCATGGTGGTCGATGGCATACTACTAGAGCAGGCGCGCATCGATTGGAAGGTACCTGGCTCTGAAGCCCATCCTCTTCCAATCCACAAGTAGATTGTTGTCTTCCGCTCTTTTTTCGAGCATGGTCTCGGAGTTCCCTGCTGCAGCTTCTTGTGCGGGCTCCTTTTCTTCTACGGGTTTGAACTTGTAAATCTCCATCCCAATTCTATTCTGCACATTGCAATCTTTGTGCATTTGTACAAAAATTTTCTAGGTGTGTTGCCCCATTTCTCTTTTTTTTGCCATCTTTTCGTCCTCCGACCGCTGCCAACAAAGGAAAACCAAGCCGCCAATGGTGGAGTTGGCCTCCAGTTGCACAAGAAGGAGGTCTACATCAACGTGCCCCTGAACATCGGGAACAAGAACTGGAGGGAGGAGTGGTTCTATTGTGACAATCCTCCCCCTGTTCTTGTGGATTTTACTAGTGTAAAGGCTAGCACCCGACCACATTGGTCAGAGAGGCTGGATCCTAATGACTCCTAGGTGGTCGCGCTGTTGGAGAAGATTACAGAGCTGAAGAAAGAGGGGGCCGATGGTGTTACAATAGCTAAAAGCTTCATAGTGCGCCGAGTTCAACCCCTCAAACCGTAGAGTCATCCCGCCTGGAGGTATTCCACCGATGATGAGACGAGGGAGGTGTTCGACCCACCAAACTCCACTCTGTGTCGGTCTTGTTTGAGAAGATGTTTGAAGGGAACACCCTTCAAGACCATGCCTTGATCACAAAGGCATACAACATGGGCACTCATCGGGCCCGAGTAAGCGTTGGATGTTCAATACTTGTTTGATATCCATCTTAGCAGAGTGATAAAACTCTTCTGATATCTTGATATCCATCTTACGTGTCGCACCCTCCATTCCCTTCGATCGATATCGAGGGATCGGATTATGTGGAGAAGCCATCGCAGACTAGTACTGGTGGGTCAAGCTCATCATCAAACGTGCGTCTGACCGAATCGGTCGTCACTGACAACTCTGCAAACCCTACGTCGGATCTCCCCCTCACCAGTCAATGGGTTAAAAAGCTTGCTTATCATCGGAGGAAATATCTGAGAGATGACAATGATGACGAGGAGGGACAATCTCAAAATGTCGGTTAGCGCTCCCTTGCTCCTTCCGACCGACCATCAAACTAGTCAGAACCCCCAAGTCAAGTTGCGCTCGATGCAGGAGTAGCGAAGAAGGCTGACAAAGACACAAAGAGGAATCGATCAAATTCGCAGACTACTTCTTTAAAGAAGAAAGCCAGTCGGATCTAGATCAAGGACACCTCTGAGTAAGATTCTTCACGTCATCGAATCATTGTAAAGTGTATTAAAATATGCTCAGCTTCTGACATCTTGTCATGTAGTGAACATACTATTCGATCATCCGAGACTCAGAGCACCCCCGTGTCTAAAGACACTCGATCGGCTCCTACCCCTCGTCCGACCAACCCACCTCAGTTTGTAATCACGCCATCAAGCATGCAGACTCAAATGAACAAAATTCTAGCGACTCCAAGGCCATCTCCGCAAACCGCCTCTCCTCCCCTGACTGGCAATGTGCCTTCTCCCTTCAAGGACAGAGCCATGCCAGTCGAGAAACCTTCGGGTCGGCCTGAAGCTGAACACTTGGAAATTCTCCACCAACACCAATAGGCTACCAAGGCACATCAATACCAAGGTCCTTTTCTTCCTCGTATCGGTGTTGCTTCTAACCATAGCTGTCTCCCTTCATTCAGAAAATATATGCTCTGGTGGAGGAAAAACAGGTCAGGTTAGAGTACCTCAAGGCCGAGAGCTTCGGTATGTACTGAAATTCCTCTTTATATATAAACATTTCATCATATCTCTGACGTGTTCTTGTACGTAGTCACCGATCAGCAGCTGACATAAGCTCAATAACAACAAGAGAAGCTGCAGACCGGTTACAAGGAAGCTTCCGCTTCTTTACAGCAGAGCTGTCTTGACCTTGCAGGTAAAAGATATTCACATCTTCCTGTCTTCCATGCTTTCTCCATATGTTTGTAAATCATGAAGAAAACATTGCAGAACTGAAGAAGGTCATTTTGAATCAACAGAAATATTTGGATGTCCTGAAGACCGAGAAGGATGACCTGTCCAAGACTCCTGGCGAGCGAGATGCTGAACTTGCTCAACTGAAGAAGAAGTTGCAAGAGACTAAGGAGTCCCTAAAGAATGCCAAGGCCAGTGCCTAACAACTTAAATGTAATCTAACCTGTAAGCTCTTCTTATTTTCCTCTTATTAGTATTTGTTGTAAACTTTATCTTCTAATCTTGGTATTCATCTGTAGTATTGTCATACAGCACTCAGAAAGCTCTGGACTAAGTCCATGAAAAACAAGTGGAGCAGACAGGGCATTCTATTGATTACTTGCTGGAGCATGCACCAGAGGCGATCGCCAGTCACACCAGAAGGGTGGCAACCGAGGCCGGGAGTCAAGTATTGGCTATTTGCTAGTCTTGGTCTCCGGAATTGCAATTGGACAAGGTCAAGGAGGGCTTCAACCGATTGTTGTTGGTCAACCAATGTAAGTTGTTGTTGGACTCAATGATAGAAACTTCCCAAGCCCTGGTTGAAAACATTGACATCGATCCAGCTATACCGACTCCTCCTACCTCTCCAGAAATAGGAGATAACGCCTCTTCTCCTTTGGCAGGGCTGTAATTCAAGTAACAAGATACATTAGTAGTATTTAAGTAGGAAAATAGTATGTTCCTTATGTAAATAAAGATTGTTCTTCTTCTTGCTTAATTATTAAACAACTTAGAAAACCCGACTGAATAGTCAAAAGAGCGATCTCCTGAACCTTATAGCGGTCCTGGTGGTACTTAGCTGTGTTAGTCGCGCTTTAGCACTTAAACCTTTTTACTATAGGATCTTAGAGACAAAATAGAAGACGCATCGATCTACCTTAACGTACGGTCATAATTCATAACCGCATAACAATCAGAGTTGACCAATCGACACATAACCACTAGAACTTTGGCTCTGGGATTAGTGTTGTTGTAGTCTGTTGTGCAGTATAAATTGTATGACCATCATGTTGCAGCGTTAGACCAAAAATATAAGACCGTGTCAAAACCTGAGGAATCGGTTGGTAAAAATCCAAAACTAGAATTTATCAAGGTTAAGGAGTAGTGGGACATTATTACTAGCCCCTGGCTCGATTGTTTATTGTATAACATTAAGGAATCGAGGTAAATAAGAATCAAAATCATCAAAAACCTTTTATGAAAAAGATTGAAGTTTCATTCAATAATTAAGTATGGGAATACAGAAATAGACTAAATATAAAAGCGACATTGCTGATTAATGTTCCATGAATTTGTATGTCGATGCCATCTTCATAATCAGTCGACTAGCCCCCGGCCGAGTGACTTCTTTGACCACATAACGCCCTTCTCATTTAGGGGACAACTTATGCCGATTCTTGGTAGATTGCACTCGACGTAGTACTAAGTCTCCAACATGGAACTGATGACTTCGAACATTCTTGTCATAGTAACGCCATAAGCCGTGCTGGTATACCACCGACCGGAAAAGAGCGCGGTCATGCATCTCTTGTACCGCAATCAACTCGACCTCTCGGTTATCGTCAGGAAGCTTCTTGTCATATCCCTTAACTCGTGCTGAAACGATATTTACCTCGGTCAGAAACATAGCCTCAGAGCCATAGACGAACGAGAAACATGACTGGCCAGTAGCCCGACTGATATTAGTGCGCAGCTTCCAGAGGACTGAAGGTAGCTCTCGAACCCACCGACCGGCATAAGGCTTGCGTCTGTAAAATATTCGGGGCTTCAACCCCTGAAGAATCATACCATTGGCTCGTTCCACCTGCCCGTTACATTGAGGATGAGCCATCAAAGCAAAGTGGATTTTTATTCCCATCTCATCAGCAAAGTCACAGAACTCCTTAGATGTAAACTGAGTACCACTGTCGGTGATGATATTGTGAGGAACTCCGAAGAGAGTAAGAACCTCTCTGACAAATTTCACTACCTTCTTTGAAGTTATCTTACCAACCGGCTTTACTTCAATCCACTTAATGTCCTTGTCAATAGCAACAAACAAATGAGTAAACTCGCTTGGCACTTTTTTGAAAGGACTGACAAAATCAATCCCCCAAACTGTAAAAGGTCAAGTCATAGGTATCATCTGAAGTTGTTGCATTTGTTGAGCAAAGCATTGATAGCCTTCACATTTTCGAACGACCTGGTGTGCATCCTCGACCGTCGTGGACCATTAAAACCCTTGCCGGAAAGCCTTGCCGACCAAAGTCTTGGAAGCTGCATGGTTGCCGCATGCCCCTGGATGGATTTCCTCCATCAACTCTTTGCCTTCTAGAATTGAGATGCATTGCATCAAGATATTGGATCCACCTCTTTGATAGAGCAGGTCATCCACCATTAAATATCCCTGAGATCGATCCTTTAGCATTTGTTGCTCATTAGAATCCGTAGGCAGCATACTCTTAACCAAGAATTGAATAATCAGGTCACGCCAGTCGGTCTCCATGTCGACATCTTCCACAGGGTCAGCAACATCAGTCGTTAAGACGTTCGATTGAGGAGAAGTAGTGGGAGAATCCAGGGTGTGTGAGAAAACACCGGGTGGGACAATCGATCATGATGATCCCATCTTGCCTAGATCATCGGCAGCCTGGTTGTTATCACGAAGAACATGCGTGAGCTTGAGTCCATCAAACTTGTTCTCCAACTTCCTTACTTCTTGGCAGTAGGCAGCCATGTTGTCATCCACATAGTTCCAATCCTTAGTGAGTTGGTTGATCACTAAAGTTGTCATCCACATAGTTCCAATCCTCTTTGATATGCCGAGCTGATTCACCATGTAGAAGAGTTTTATACTCCGTAACATTATTGGACACATGGAAATTGATTTGGAGGACATATCAAAGTTTCTCTCCTGTTGGAGAAATGAGTACGATTCCTGTCCTTGCCCCGACAACTGGAGTGACTTGTCAAAGTACATCTTCCCATACTCAATATCTTGCAGTGCCGGTGACATCTGAATCTCTGTCCACTCAGAAATGAAGTCAGCCAGCGCCTATCCTTTGATTGCCGATCATGGAATGAACATGATGGTATATCGACCGCCCACTTGGCAATCTTGCCGACTGCTTCGTGGTTATGAAGAACCTCTCTGAGCGCAAAAGTGGTATGAACTTCGATCGGATGAGCCTAAAAATAATGCTTCAGCTTCCTCGAGGTGATCAACAGCGCCTATAGCAGCTTCAAGATCTAGTGATATCGAGTCTTGGAGGCGTTAAGGACCTTGCTAATGAAATACACCGGGTGTTGTACTTTTTGTATGTGTCCCTTTTCCTCTCTGTCAATCGTTAAAACGGTACTCACAACTTGAGTTGTTGCCGAAACATAAAGCAGAAGCTTTTCTTGTGGCTCCGGAGGCACTAAGACCGGAATGTTGCTAAGGTGAACCTTCAACTCATCCAAAACCGACTGCACCTCTACTGTCTAGACAAAGTTGTCTTACTTTTTGAGCAATTGGATGAACGGCAGACCCCCTGACTCTCAGTTGGGAGATAAAGCGACTCAAAGATGCCATGCACCCGGTCAGCTTTTGAACATCTCTTTGGGAATTAGGTGGTCCCGTATCAAGGATTGGCATGATTATTTCTAGGTTATCCTCTATTCCTTGTTTTGAAATGATGTAACCGAGTAGGTTTCCCGAAGGAACCCCGAAGACATCTTCTTCGGATTCAGCTTCATCAAGTATCGCCTCAAATTGTCAAACATCTTTGCCAGGTCAGAGAGAAATTCTCCAACGTTCTAAGTCTTTACCACGATGTCATCAACATATGCTTCTGCATTCCGACCGATCTGAGTGTTGGGCCGCATTGAATACCATGTTGGTAAGTCACGCCAGCATTCTTTAGACTGAACGACATTGTTATATAGCAATAGGCGTCAAAAGGAGTTATAAAGGAAGTCTTGTTGATCCTCGACTTTCTGTGAAATCTGGTGACAGCCTGAATAGGCATCCAGAAAGCACAAGAGCTCACACCCGGCTGTTGAGTCTACGATCTGATCAATGCGCGACAAAGAAAAGGGGTCCTTAGGACAAACCTTGTTCAAATCAGAATAATCAACGCACATACATCACTCTTTATTCTTCTTCGGTACAAGGACTAAATTTAGCATCTAAAAGCTTAGCGAACTCTTCCTTCATTGCGTCCTTACGATCTTGAACAAATCTTCTAAGATGTTGCTTGACAGGTGTAGCCCTAGGAGGCACCCTTAATTCATGCTCAATCTTTTCCCTCGGAACTCCAGGCATGTCAGAAGGTTTCCATGCAAAGATGTCCCTGTTTTCCTAGAGAAAAAGAGTGACCGCGAGTTCCTATTTCTCCCCAAAACCTGCCCCTGCATAAGTGACCTTAGCTGGGTCTTCAGGGTGGAGCGGAACTTCCCTGGTCAGCACATTGTCCGTCTGGATCTTCTCCTTACCGGGCTTCTTCGTGGGGATCCCCGCATCGGCCTCCACCTCTTTGCCGACTGCCTTCTGGATCTCCATCCGGTCAGACAGCATCAACTATCGGTCAACCAACTCACAACTCTGCACATCGCAATTGAAAAAATTCTAAAGATCAGATTAGAGGGAGATGATCCTTAGGGGCCTGGCATCTTCAAGGTAAGGTAGGGACAGTGTAGGACCACCATGAATTTTTCCATTGCGGGTCTACCAATGATAGCATGGTAGGCAGACTCAAAGTCGCCTACTTGGAAGATGATGCGCTCGGTCCTGAAGTTCTCTCGGGTATCGAATGTGACCGGTAGAGTGATCTGCTTGATCGGCACCGAGGTCTTACGTGACACAATCCCGTGAAGCGGAGAGGTGCTTGGTTTAATGTCATCGGCCATCAGGCCTAGCTCCCTGAGAGTCTTGGTGAAGTTAAGACAGCTTCCTCCATCAATGAGCACTTTGTTAAACTTGACCTCCTTCAAAGTTACTGCGAGTACAAGCGGGTAGCGACCTGGCTTGGGCAGGTGCCTGGGGTGATCCGATCGAGCAAAAGTGATTGGAACATCAGACCACCTCATGTACTTGGGGGCAGCTTGTTCCAGAGGGTTGATCTCTCACAGCTCCAGCTTGTGTTTGCGCTTCGATGTGTAGGCGTCGAGCCCTCCAAAGATGAAGTTGACTTCCTTCCGAAGCTCCTAAAACTTTCCTTCCTCATCCTTGTCGCCATCTTCGCCGGCTTTGCCCTTGCCGTTTCACCTCAATGGATCTTTGACCACCATCTGCGCAGCAGTCACGAAGCCCTTCGAATGGTACAAGTCATCCATGGTCTGTTGGTTCATCCGAGGGTTTTTCTTGGATCGATCTACCGTAACGACTATGTTGTCATTCTTCCTCTTCTTGTCCTTCTCCGAGGACTTTGGCTTGTCCAAGTGCTTCTCCATGCCTTTGCTGCGGATGTCATACAGAGCCAACTCGCCTGACACAAACTTATCAGCGATCTCGAAGCACTCCCGAGAGGTCAACTTGAGGTCATGATTCCTCCGACCGATCTCCCGGACTAGGTCATCGCTGTGCACACCTCCTTGGAAGGCCACAATGATCTGCTGATCCGGAACATTGGTAATCTTAGTCTTCTTGGAGCGTAACCACTTGATGTTGTCGCGAAGGGACTCGTCAGACTTCTTCTTGATCCGGGTAAGGTCAAAGTGGTTGCTCGGCCGGTTGCAAGTAGCTTGGAAACTTTCTAAGAGCTTCCTATTGAGGGCTCCCCAAGAAGTGACTGCTTTCTCTGGGAGAGATATGAGCGAAATCCGCATGGACGGCTTAAGGCAGACCGATAGATAATTAGCCACCACAAAGATATCACCCCCTGCCGATCGAATTGCCATGCTATATAGCTGAAGGCACTCTTGGGGGTTGGCCTGACCATCGTACTTTTCAATGGGAACCGGCTTGAATCCTTTTGGCCACCGATCAATGCGAAGCTTAGGTACATAGGCCTTGATCCCGTCGAATTCCTCGTTGTTCAGTGTGGTCGACCTTCTTCGTCGGTCAGGAGATGAAGATGGGCAGCGATTATGGCGAGGGCCAACATAGTCATCATGTCGATGATGTCGACTATCTTCATCGTGATTCTTGTGCCGGTCCCGATCGTCACATCGACGTTAGTCGTCGTGGTTGTCTCTTGGAGGCGGGTCGCATCGGTCCTCCAATTGTCGGTCCTCCGATTGTGGTGCTCTTCCTCGTGGCGTCGGTCATTCCCGGACCCGCTCTTCATGATGGGAGTTGATGGTATGTCTTCGTTGACCGCGTGATGTCGCATGACTAGAACTTGCCACTAACTGTGGTTCGTCTCTAACCACCTCTTAAATAGCAGCAGCTTTGAGCTTGGCCACCGCCTTATGCATCATAGGGGTCAAATATGCTGCGCCAGCCATCAAGCTGTCGAGCAACATCTTTGCCCCAACGATATTGTTCTACGGGGTATTGTAGACCTTGACCCCGTCTACTTTGATCTCAAGTTGCCCGAGATCTAGTCGACGCGCGAGGCAAAATCCACGTGATCCTCTGGCTCGGCGACGGTGTCCTACCGACGAGTTGTTGTCTTTGGGGTTTTCTTCCCTGTGGCCATCACCAGCGCGGTCATCTTCTTCGTGGTCGTCTCTTTGGCGGTCACCTTCCTCATGGTTGTTTCTAGATGGATTCTCATCTATCTCGACAACATTTACGGTCAAAGGCTACAAGCAAGCAGATCTATCCGAGTCCTCACCAAAGGAATGGACTGACTTTGAGTCATACCCGATGGGTAGGTCTGCCTCACCAAATCTGAGTGGAACCAACGCTGGGATCTGATCTGACGATCTCGGTGATCACGCCATAGAATAGGTTGCGGGCTGAGTTAGACCGGTAGTCCTTTAGACCTAGGTCTCCGTTGGAGTCGATGGCAAAGTCGAGTGACCCGAAGGAGATATTGAAGTCCGACGAGTTCTGGATGTTGGGGATTTTGGCCATCGTAGTCAACGGAGAATCCTGGCGAGCCTTGTCTTCTACCTGGCACGCCAACTGTCAAGACTTAATCTCGGCAATATATTTATAGGGCTATGTCGGGACTAAGAACTATGATGGTAACACAAGATGTCGAGTTATACAGGTTCTGGCCCCCTCGATGAGAGTAAAAACCCTACGTCCTATGTTCTGAGGTTTGTATTGTAATGTAATGCGATCTGATGTCCACGATGGGGGGGGGGGGTTCCCTGCCGCCTTATATATCCGGTCGACTGGGGATACATGAAGAGTCCTACTCATAGCCTACAAGGATTTACATCGAAAGTTTATCTCTAATTGTCTTATGCTCCAAGCCGACTCGGTCGGTTCCCCTATGGTGGGCCATCCAGTCATCTACCGACTTGAGGTCAACTATGAATACCTGAAAGGTAAGTATTCCACACCCATTGACTTAACATGTCTCGGCACCTGACCCCCCACACACACGTAGAGACACACACACAACCCGCCGTCGTCGATGCTCACCGCCGCCACCCACTGGAGCCGCCGCCACCGCTGGAGCCGCCACCGGCTGAGGTTCCCTGTCGCCCCCACTCACGGCAGCCGCCCACGACCCCTACGCTGCAACCCACCCCTGCCCCGGGCCACCGCCCGTCGGAGCCGCCCCCGACCGAGGCCCCCCGACGCCTCGGTCCCGGCTGTTGCCCGCGGTCCCCCAACACCCCGCCCCCGGTTCACCGGCACCCGGGCCCCGTTGACCCCGCCCCTGGCCGCCGCCCACGGACCTCTGACGACCCCGCCCCCGTCCCCCGAAGACCCGCCCCTGGCCGCTGCCCGCAGGCCCCTGATGGCCCTACCCCTGGCCGCCGGCAATAGGCCCCCTGACACCATGGCCCACCGGAGCCACCGCTGTCGCCTACCGAGCCTCCCCGACTCCTCGCCCTTGGCCCCCTGACGCCAGTCCCCCGGTCGTCGCCCATCGGCGCCTCTGCCGCTGTGCTCCGACGCCTCTACCCCCGACGCCACCATCGTCCTCCCTCCTCCGTGCATCGCTAATAAGCAGTAAGTTTTACTCTAATAACTACTACACATACACACCATGCCTCCATGCATTATATATACCTAGGTAGAATTGATTTATATCACATACAAGCAAAGGACATGAGAGACCAAAACTGAAACAAATGATGAGATAGAGATTATAATTGATTTATATCACATACAAACCTAGATAGAATTGCATTTGGGGTAGAATTCAGTGAATATTAGCACCATAGGGTGATCCCCTCTTGACTTGTCCACTATTATGAGCTACTGTCATTCTTTTGTCCAATAATATTATCACCTTCTGATCAAGCATTTAATGAATCATGCTCTATTTCAGAGTTTCGGTTATGGTATGATCCACTTTTTTTTTCTGCAAGACAAGTATAAACCAACAATTTAGACGTTTCAGCTTTTTTATCCTAATTGATCAACAATGTACCAAGTTAGTAGTAACCTAGTGAGCGGTACTTAATCATTAGTGGTACTTTATTCATGGTTATAGGTCATGCGTAACCTAGTTAGGCATCTCCCATTCGAACGAGATATAATTGGAGATATGAGATCTTTCCATATCTATAATCATATCTGTTTTGAATTGTCCACATTTTTTCATATCTATAATCATATCTGTTTTGAATTGTCCAACTTTTTTGGACAGCCCGAGGATGCGTAGATGGTGTTAGTTTCCATGGACTATTCTAGTTTGAGACAGTATTTCGGCACCATCTCCTTGTTGTTCTTTGAATACACAATCTCCCTCCCATGACGTGTTTTTGTACAACAACGGGGAGGTGCTGTCAAAATTTTGTCTCCGATCGGAGTAGACCTTGGAAACTAACCCCATCTAAGCATCGTCGGGTGGGATTAGGACCTATCTTCACCTATTAGACATTGTAGACATCGTGTAGAAGCCAATGCATTTTAATTTGCTCGCTGGTATGTTAGGGGATGGATGACCATGAGTGGATGTACACGGGCCGCCCAATGGAGGGTTCTGAAACAAGTCAATGGGTTGACAAGGCCGATGCTTTCTTGGAACAAGCATTTGCCAATGTTAACAGAGGTGGAAAGACTTGGTGTCCCTGTAGCCGTTGTAACAACACAAGGAAACAAACAAAGGTTCAGATGAGTACACATGTTGGTAAGAATGGATTTACAACAGGCTATACCCGATGGGTCCACCATGGTGAAGCCGATCGCATGAGGGAAGAGGTCTTGAGACAATGCGTCGATGATTGTGATGCTGATGCCGGGGTAGGAGACATGTTAACTGACTACCACGAAGCACAGTTCCATGGACAACGTAGGGATGAGGAGCCAAAGGAGACCGCAAAGTCATATTACCACATGTTAGAAGTGGCACAACAACCTCTTCGCGGGCACACCAAAGTTTCTCAACTTGATGCCATCGCACGTTTAATGGCCATAAAGTCTCAGTTTAGCTTGAGTTGGAACGCCTTCGATGTTATGTTGATAGTTCTTGCCAACCTGCTTCCGGAAGGTCACATTGAGCCAAAGAGCATGTATGATGCACAGAAACTCCTTAGTGCACTTAAGATGCCATACGAGCAGATACATGCATGCCCGAAAGGATGCGTGTTATTCAGGAAGGAGCATGCAGAAGCGAAATACTGTCCAAAGTGTGGAGCATGCAAAAGCAAAATACTGTCCAAAGTGTGGATCCTCTAGGGTGGATCCTCTAGGTGACGATGGGGTCAAGTATTACGGAAGAGTTGAAGAAATGTACAAACTCATGTTTGATGGTTGCAAACCTCTTCCTCTTGTCATATTCAAATGCCACTGGTTTGATCCTCAAGAAGTGAGATGGACCCCTAATCTTGGCTAGTCGAAATTCGACAGTCGTCCGTGTACTCAGGAGACGATGTGTATATTGCAGCTCAACAAGCCACACTAATTTATTATCTCCCATTCCCTTGCCAAACTGATGACCGTCTCAAGGGTTGGGATGTTGTGTTCAAGGTACCGCCACACGGTAAACTACCTATTCCAAACATTCAAGATTACAATGTAGACCCAAACACATATGTTGACGGAGAGTTCTTTCAAGAAGATGGGCTAGAAGGTGGTTTTGTGATAGACTTAACCGAAGAGATCGAAATGGATGTAGATAATGAAATGGTTGATGAAGACGATGCTAGAGACGAGGTTTCATAATGTGAACGACTTGAAATTACTTGAGCGATTACAATTACGCATGGCAATGATGACGACATTCCTCCTTCAGTGCACGTGCTAGATGATGTCGACATCCATAACAGTGATGATGAGACATACAATGAAGCTAATCCCGATCTTGATGATTATTTCTAAAATACATGGCTGGTCCGTACTAATTAATTTAATATTTGCATTACTTTCTAATACATGTTTTATTTAATTTCCATAGATTTTGAAATACTGATGAATTTAATATTTTTAATTGTAGGTAATTGATCAAAGATGGTGGGAAAGGGTGTGTTGAGGTCGGTGTCGTCGCTTTACAAAAGCGCGACTGGGAAGGGGTCCAGGTCCGATGCAGCTGAGGGGTTCGGAAGGGCTCGAATGAAGGGTCGAGGCAACAAAGGTGGTGATAGTCGTCGAGGGAAGGCTGTGAGGGAACTGTCACCTACACCTTCTCTGCACGAGTATAGTGAACAGGAGGAGGAGGAGGAGGAGGAGCAATCTGAGGGGGTACCTTCCGCTCATGGCTCGGACGAGGTGGGGAGAGGGTAGGAGGACGGACAGGAGGAGGCGCTAGACGCTTCTGGTTTTGAGGGCATGCAGAGTGTGTGGCGAATAGGTCCCGCACAACTCCCGACATGACCGATACCAGTTGAGAAACGCCCGTTGGTTCGACCCACAGGGAAGAAGTATGTAACTTTAAATGTTTACTCTATTCATATCTTAAAAATTACAATATAAATTAATCATCTATCTTCATCACTTGGGCAGGGATTAGACGAGGATTTCAGTACGTGACCACCAGCATTTGCCAAATGGCATCCTGGGTCTTTTGTGCAGGAAACGCTTCCCTGGCCTGGTGCCTGTTGGCACGAGCCAGCAGCCTACCTACACATGGGAGCACTACAAACGCATCCCCGATTTTCCAGATTGGGAGGGCAGGGAGTTTGGCACGTTGGCGGACCGGGTGGTGGGGGAGATGTGGGTAAGTTTTCTTATGCATTACATTATTCAATGCATCATATTCATTGGATAATTTTAAATTAATCATAGTCTACATTGCGTCTATGTGCAGGATTTCTTCAGGGTCAAGCCGGAGTGTATGGAGCGGGCGTGCATCCAGGCGTACAACTCATGTCCTAAGCTAATTACGAACATGATTTACGAGGCACGCATCAAGGCCGTCATAAACCACTACGCCACCCGGAACATGAAGGTGGAGAAAGCTGAGGCACGAAGCATGGAGCTGACCGAAGAACAATACATGGATGTAATTTGATCTTGTCATATTTCATATACTTGATTAAGTATGCTTAATTTGATCTTCTCATATTTCCTATACTTGATTAAGTATGCTTAATTTGATTTTCTCATATTTTATATAGTTGATCACTTGATCGCTTATTCCAAGAAATTGTGAAGAGGTGGTGCGACCCCAGTGAAAGGAGAAGCACGAGGCTTCCCATGCATGGTGTTTGATGATGCCTGGCCAGCACACCATCAAGGCAACCTTACCCTTAACCAGTATGCGGCTAGATGGGTACGTGAATTCATTTTCTTGTTATAGCTCTCAACTTTGTATAATTTCTAATCATATTTCTGTTTTCTTTGAAGTCGGCAGCGAATGGTGGTGCGCCTTGCCCCCTTTTGAAGGCTTGAGCTATTGCCCACAAGGGCAAGGCGACATCCGGGGTCGACTACAACCCAGAGGACCCGCTCGAGTCGTACACCAACGCCACCGTCCACAGTCGCCTTAGCCAATACACAGAGGTGGCTAGGGAGGTCCACGAGCCAGAGTAGGACCCGAGCACCGAGGACATTGATGGAGAGATTGTCATGAGGTTGGGTGGAGGTAAGAAGAATGACCGGTACTGGATTGACAACATCACACTGGACACGGCCTCTACTCCCACCCTCTCCCAGATCCGAGCAAGGAGCTTGGCCTCAGCCCCGCCCATCCACCCACGGTAGAGCGTTGCACAGATCCAGATTGAGCAAGTCCAGGTTAGTTTTGTTTTATTCATGTTCTTGACATGTGGTTGCTCTGCATTGTAACATTCAGATGAAATATTATAGGCCCAGCTATGGGACGAGGTGGAAGCAAGGATGAAGGTGAAGATACAGGAAGAGCGGCAGAGGTGGGAGGGGATGATGGCTCAACAAATGGGTGCGATGTTAGTACCTGCAAAGTACTAGGACTCCGCCGCTGCCTGCAGAGCTGTTCCCGGGACTACCTCCCTTTGCCGTCCCTCCCCCTCATGGCACTCCCCAAGGCACTCTGATGAGTCACTCGAGATCCTTGCGGTTTTTCCTTCTATGCTTCCATTTCAATTCTTCTTGTGTTACACATGCAATATTTCCTTTTTACAGAATCAATCCACAGGATCTAACAATCTGACGACTTCTCCTCCTAATGCTTGGTCGTCGTGGCATCCTCTTCCTTGTCCAAGTTAGCTTGTAGTTGTATTTCTATTTTCATTTCATGGACCAACTAGTTGTGCTTGCTTGTATTTGATGGACGTTTGTGATTGCCGATGACTTTTATTTGAACTATTTGGACACTTTCTATGTGAACTTGAGGTTATGCTTACGAAATATATGTATTTGTGTGGATTTATATGTATTTATGAAGGTTTAAATGTCTGTGATGATGATATATATGTGTATGTGATGATGGTGAGCTTGTATGTATGATGTGATGTGATTTTGGTCCAGGTTGTACTCGATTTGAACATGTTATTGAAATCTATCGAAATAATTTGTCCAGTGCCCCAGATTATTGCCGAGGGCCAGGAGGCAGGCACTCAGCAAAGTGACCATTCTTCGCCGAGAGCCAGGTCAGGCACTCGGCAAAGTGACCATTCTTTGCTGAGAGCCTCCCTAGCGGCACTCGGCAAAATAGCAACGGTTTGCCGAGTGTCCTCCATCAAGGCCCTCGGCAAACGTGCTTTGACGGACGTTTGGTGCTGTTGTTCGACTTTATTTTGCCGAGGGCCGTGGCAACACTCGACAAAACGTTTGCTAAGCGCCCAAAAAAAAGCTCTCGGCAAAGAGCTCTTTGCCGATAAGAGGTTGCCGTGAGCCCTTTGCCGAGTGGTTACACTCGACAAAGGCTTTGCCGAGAGTAATCTAGGCTTTGTCGAGCGCCTCAGGCACTCAGCAAATATGTGTCTTCCCGTAGTGGAACAATGTCTTCAAATCTTCAATTAGCCGGTCTCATTAGTAACCATGAAACTCAATCGTGCAGCAAGAGCAAAACTACCCCGAGATGTCCCGAAAATGTACCCATGCGGAGCCATGTGTGTCAGGCTGGCTGAGCGTTGACACGATGTCGTTTGAGCTTGTATCAGCGCCAAGGAGGAGCTAGCGGGCGATGTGGCGCACGGACAGGTTGACATGGACGCCCAGCGAACAACGTGCGGCAGCGCGCAACACTCAGACGGCAC
Source organism: Eleusine indica (assembly GCA_030378355.1). Taxonomy (NCBI): domain Eukaryota; kingdom Viridiplantae; phylum Streptophyta; class Magnoliopsida; order Poales; family Poaceae; genus Eleusine; species Eleusine indica. The sequence continues at coordinate 39,690,414 of CM059501.1, read as the reverse complement.
CAAACAACAACTAGAGGCGCTTTACCGAGAAGGACTACAACACAGAAACCATATCCATGTCCGCTCTAATGCTCCAGCACCATCCTATTCTCCAACAATAAGACTGAACGCCTGTCTTCAACTGTTCAACATCTCCCTCTTTAACATTATCGATGGACTCTAACCATTGCGTCTATTATCTGTTCTAACACTCTGGAATTCCAAACCAGACCGTTAGACCGAACCTTTTGTATGTACCATAATTTGGCTATTGGTTTATTTCTAAAGTCAACTTAGTTTAATTATTTATTTTGAGCTAATCAATTGTGATACGGAAAGAGAAGATGTCTACATGAATGAAGCGCCGGTGGACTGAGCGAAGTATACAAGATTTTATTATCAAGCGTCATTAGCATCATTGCCGGAGTAGTTTAATATATCATTGGAGGTCTTCACTTGCATGTGAGGTTCTTGCACGTCAGGATTGCACGCGCAGATACTTGCATGGTGGAGGTCTAGCTGCAACAGGCCGTGGCTGGAGCTTGGAGGCAAGTTCATTGTGATGCATTGTGAGGCCATACATAGGAAAGCTTCAACGTGTTGTTGACCAGAAGAGACGACTAAAGGTTACGAATTACTGGACGTTTCATGCAGTTTCTATACTTTGTCTGACATTTTCATATAACCGATCAGTCAAGGATGAAGATCGGACCCGCAAGGCATGAGCGTGAAGGGATCCTAGGCGTGGGCAAGTTCGAGTCTGGTATAGTGCTGCCATACGCACGTTTCTACCTACTTGTAGATAAGAGTGATGGAAATCAATTAGAGAATATACTAAGTCAGTTTCGTATTTAGTTAGGAGTCTGTCTTATATAAGCTTGGACCTGTTGGCGATGGGGAAGAAGAACACGATTGTCAAAAGACATCTACTATTTCGTTTTCTTTTCTTATTCTTTCTCTTTGCTGCTTTGTTGAGTAAAGTAGTCGTCTCTTCCACGTAAGTGAAATCCTCTTTGTTGATTTGTCGTGTAAATCATCCGGTGATCACCACGTAAGTGTGATCGGTATCCTTTGCTGTTCTTACTTGAAAAGCAGCCGGCGATCTTGCCGTAATCGAGGTCTTTATCCTTTGTTAGTTTGCTTGAAAACTAATGGTTCATCGCCACGTAAGTGCAATATTTATAAAGATCGTTCGAGATCGTATTGTTGGCTTAAGATCCAATATTTTTTGCTAACATAATTGGCGACTCCGGTGGGGAACGATTGATTCGGCCATAGGTTACGACCGAATTTCTTTTTTGCCTAATCACGAGATCGATCTGGTACTTTTGTTTTTCGTTGACACATCAGGCCCTCACGGCCGATCGTGTACATCTACTGCAGTGCACAGCTGGGTGCTTTATCGTTGTGTGCTGTACGTTTCTGCTAGTGCTGCTGATTGTTCCCTACATGTGCTTTCCGCTGCTGGTCGTCACGCGTTGGTGCGAGCTGCTAGCTGTTGTAAAGCCTCCGTACAATACAGGGCATACCATAACTCGAGGAGACGTTACGCGAGGACGAGGTGAGGAATTTGGCCGCGTATACGATATGTATTCAAAGTCTACATCAAGTGCGAGAAGTGTAGATTCATCGGCAATATTTTCACCATCTAGAGTTACACAAGAGGTTTGTCCGATGAATTATCGTGATGGGCGAAGCAATATTGATTGTTCGGCTGATTCTTTGGAGCAATCATCTGCCACGCCACATTATGGCCGAATTGATAAGGTAGATTCGGACAATTATTTTGAGATATCATGCGATACACATGCTTGTAGATCAGTGGGCACATCTAATTTTTTGCCGCCAGAGGTGAGTGAAGTCACACTTGAGGATCTCTCTGAGGCTGATCGACAAGAGGTCGAGCATGAGCATGCAAAATGGATGGCCAAGCGACCGAAGGAGAAATTGGCATGCTATCAACGGATGCAGGATGGTGTCATCAAGAAGGTAACAATATCAAGCTCTTCTATTGACAAAGTAAGTGAACTTATCCATTCTAAATCTCATTTAGTTAACACATCAGTAGGGATACAATCTGGTCATGCATTTGATTCTCATAATACAAATAGAAATTCAGATTTGCATGTAAAAGAACAAGAACTGGTTTGTATTGAGTATGAAAAGTCAGCTGCTATGTTTGTCGATGAATGGAGGGAGCCTTTTATTTTACCATCTGAATTTCGTGCTAAAATAGAAATCGATGATCCCCAAGTTAGTGATACATATGCAGAGGATACAACTAATCACATAGGGAGTTCAGTTAGGGGTCAGGTTGGTGAAGGAAAAAACAACAATAGCTCAAGTGATATAGCCGAATCAAGTGTTGATAATTCGGCTTGTGTTGAAATAATCAGAGAGCACCATGACACAATTCCAGTATCAAATGAGAACACAAGCAACTGTAGTCTAGATGTTATTAGTAAAAAAGCATCAAGTGTTCCCGCACTAGAAGAATTTGTTGCTGCTGATATTAAAGAAACAGCACCATGGTTGCCTAAAACAGAATCACATATGGGGCTTAGAACTACTAGAGGTCATACGGTTATTGTTTCAAAAAATAGTCATGATGTGAAAATTAAAGAGACCGATATTAATTTAGTAGACAATAGTTCTAAGATATCGGACATTGGAAGTAAAAGTAAATGTGTAGCGGAGTGGGTAGATGTAAAATCTGAACCTTTCATTTGCCTAGCATTAAAGCCGTTTCTGAAAAAGAGTCAACTAAATGTGAGTGGATATACATTTGATTTTACAGAATGTGATAGCATATTTGATCATCTATTGCAAGACAAACATATAAGATTTGTAGATGGTCATGTTATACCATCACATGAAGAATTGATAGGGCACACATATTGCAAGTGGCTTCATTCTTTTTCTCACAGACCTAGTAAATGCAATGCGTTTTGTTGGAAGGTACAATCGGCCATCAATGAAGGACGATTGAAGTTTGCAGATCACAAGAAAATAGGGGGGCATGGAATAGGTAAACAACCTTCCTCTATGAGAGAGATTAATTTTGAGAGCAAAAAGTTGATATTTGTTCAGCCATCTAAAGCCGAATCAATAAGGGGCAGGAAGGTAGTTACTATCAATTGTTTCGGCTATGATAAAAATAAAAAGGTCAGGAAAATATGGGTCCTTAAAACTTGGAAGATCGGTGGTGATATCGCCAAGAATACTAGCAGGTATTTAGGCAAGGGCAGGAATATGGTTTGGGTACCTAAAGGTAGTCAAAATAACAAGCCTAAGAATGATGTCCCAACATCGTTCATCAGAACTAGAGAACACGTTTGTAAGGCTAACATGTAGGAAAAAATAAGAAAATGATTTGGGTACCAAAAACTAGTAAGCCAATGGATGAGGTTCAAACATCGTTCATAAGAACTAGAGAGGATATTTGTAAGGCTAGCCAATATGTAAGGAAAAATAAGAAAATGATTTGGGTCCCTAAATACAATACACATGTATCAGTTGCTAGTAGACTGACACATGAAGCAAAGCTGAAGTTGGGTTCCAAACAACTTCTGGCTAAGTATAAGGAAAAGGAGGCCGATCGATGCAATATTTATCAGACATGGGGATCTCGAAAGAGACAACAAGTGCAGAAGTTTGCATTTGGACATTAGGATCATTGGCAATCATATTATCATTTTCCATTGCCCAACGCACAAGTGTATGGACCATGGAATTCATATCAAGGTATGTTTAATTGCTTCGAATTGTTTTGGTATGGTCCTTGGATGCCTTACTGTGGAACTTTATATTATAGTTGGCCTTTGCCAAGGCAGTACACACTTGACCAGCAATTATGGCCGTATCATAGGAATTTTTATTAAAACATGCAGGCCTACTTGTTAAAGAAAAGTCGAAATAATAGTGCGTAGGGGCAGAATATTAATGTTAGTACATAGGAAATAGATTAGGAGTCGTTGATGTTCATTAGAAATTTATTTCGGCTATATATATGCATGTTCTGTCATAATATTAGACTAGGTCAGTGTTCGGCTACCATCATTCTAAGAAGTGCTTCAATATTTTATTCCCCCTAGTCATTTAGCTAAAAAAATATTGTTAGGTAATTAGCTACATTTATTGAGTTCAACGACATCTGGCTAAAGAAAAAAGAAAAGATCTTGACAACAGCCGATCTTTCATTTGTTTTCCACACCAAATATACATGGCCGATGACTTCTTCATCATGGCCCCCAGGGATACTCGTAACTGTAGATACAGGTCAAGTTGTATCTATTGTTTTTTTAATAGATAAGGAAGTGTGTGGAGTCATTGCTCTTAGGATTGCATGGATGGTGGTACATCGGGGCAAGCATCAGGGCTGGTCTAGTTTTTTATGGTTGTTGGCAAAGCTGATTGATAGAGTTGGGACATAGAGAGTGCTAAGAAGCATCGCTCTCAGCATTTTCGAAACAATCTTGATTATATCCTTGAATGGCTGATGAATGAGGATCATCGTTCTGCCTATTGTGAAATATGTAAGCATGAACATGGTATAATTAATTTGAATACAGCCTATTTACTGATAAATCATGGCAAGAAATGTTTTTCGGCACACAATGTTTTCCCGAAAAACAGGGGGCATGTGTTTGTACCATAATTTGGCTATTGGTTTATTTCTAAAGTCAAATTAGTTTAATTATTTATTTTGAGCTAATCAATTGTGATACAGAAAGAGAAGATGTCTACATGAAGGAAGCGCCGGTGGACTGAGCGAAGTATACAAGATTCTATTATCAAGCGTCATTAGCATCATTGCCGGAGTAATTTAATATATCATTCGAGGTCTTCACTTGCATGTGAGGTTCTTGCACGTCAGGATTGCACGCGCAGATAGTTGTATGGTGGAGGTCTAGCTGCAATAGGCCGTGGCTGGAGCTTGGAGGCAAGTTCATTGTGATGCATTGTGAGGCCATACATGAGGAAAGCTCACAACAGCCAAAAAGGCCTGTAGTGGCGGTTTGAAAAGCTCTGTAGTAGCGGGCAGTCCACCGCGTCGCTACGCAAACATAGCCATAAATAAGCATTTGTAGCGGCGGGTAATCTGTCGCCCAAATAAACCGCCGCTACAGATATAATATTAACGGCGGTTGAAGATGTGAACCGCCGCTATCTATTAGTAGCGGCGGTTGATATCATCAACCACCGTTATTGTTAGCTACTAGTAGCGACGGTTGACAACATCAACCGCCGCTACTTGTTATTTTCCAAAAAAAAATAGCAAATATATAGAAATCAGAAATCACAGATTCGGCATACACAGAAATTTATAAATCTCATCATAGATATTTACAATCTCATCACAGATATTTACATCTCATCACAGAATATATACAAATTGTCATCAAAATGTTCAATCGAGATACAAAATGTTTTATATGAACCCTAATGCATAGTCATCATCTTTTTCGACACACTGGGCTCATATGGTGCTCTTGAACCAGCCCACTCACAAAGGGACTTATGTTTTGTTGCTAGTTCACTGTTTGAATAAAAGCACTTCCCTTCTGGACTAATTACCTCTCTCAACATAAAATGATAAAGAGAAGTTATAACTAGATACATGGTATTTGTACTCAAGTGAACGCGTGATTCAAGAATTATACCCTTTTTGATGTCGTCATTCCTTTTCATCTTTGTAGCCCATTCTCTCTTTGTCCTTGCAGCTTTCTGTGTCACATGAGCAGGGTCCTCAATGATATGGTCCAGGTAAAGTAAAATGGACATAAAGAAAATCAAATTACCTCTTGTTGAGACTCCTTAATGATATGGTCCAGGTAAGTTGAAGTGCCAGCCGAGAACACACAAATGTAGTAACCACAATACACGCTTCCTCCTATTTGCTTATGGCACTATAAATTAGAGAACACAAGTTCGTTACACCTACGATAATTATATGAATGGATAGTACGATAAGAACGTGTATGAGATGCAGATAAGTCTTACCCAAAACTTATGATGGAAGTACATCTTTTTTTTTCTTGTAGGATGATATGCCCCGCCGGCTACGACATATTTCTCATAAGCACTGCGCGATCGATAAAAGCTTATCATTAGATGATATTAACATCATCAAAAAAGACACACGTAGACCAATTTCTTACTGATCTATGACTTCCAGAATGTCATCATATAAGTTCTTGTCGTAGTCCAGGCTGTCAAGCGATAGAAGGTACCCTTCTTTCGGAAATATCATCAGACAGATTCAATGATCGCTACAACAATATTTCTTGTCAACAACTTAATTACGATTGGAATTAATTTTAACATAGGATACATAATGAAGGCAGTAGTTGTCCAACTTACTTGAAGTTGTAAGGGGCCATAATGCACTCTCTATCTTGCCACCTCATGAAGCAGTCATACAAGTAATTTGCAACATAAGTCCTTACTTCTGTTGTCAAGACCATCTTTATTTCAGCAAGCTCTGTCGGTGTCTTATCTGGATAATTTTTTGGATTTATCGTTGGGTTGATCGAGATTTGGTTGATCTGGCTTGGGTTGACGTAGGCCACCCTCCAATCTTTTCTATTGGTCTCCTTTCTTTGGAAAAAGGAGTTCATACTACAAAAAAAAGCATAAGATCATATATGGAATTATGCTTGAAATACAAAGTAGATCGAACATGATAATTACATGCACCACAGGGTGATGAAGGTGAAGTCGATGTGGTCTAGACGAAACATCGAGTGGACATCCTCCTAAAATAAGTATAAGATTTGTTCGTCTTCTTCGTTGAACACCTCTTTTGGAATCCTACAAGTGATTTCGGTGAACCCTTCCTTTGACGTCATCCTGTACCAGTCGTGCAACTTCCACATCTCCCACGGCAGGTTCTTGTACATGTTATTTGATATAAGGGGTTTACCGAATATAAATTTCGGGTAGTCCACATCGTCCGCAGGATTCAAAATTTGATCATCGTACGATAATACATCCCGAGGATCTTCTTCTTGCAGGACGAGCTTGCAGGTGCTTGCTAGACATTTTTTCAATGCAGCCAAGTACCTATCAACATCACTTTTTGCTTTTGGGTCCTTTGGGTTTTTGTCAAAACCGGTAATCGTCTTTGGGATTACCGGAGCCTTGACTTCAATTGTTAGAGCCTGGACTTGAATTGGTGGAGCCTTGTCGACAACAGGCGAAGGCTCGAGTTGAACTGTCTCTGGAAGAGGCTCGTTGTCATGATAGATTATAGGACTGAGAGTCGAGTCGTCTTCCGGATGAGGAAATTGGGACCTGTTGCCCGAAGCTGCCGCAGACATAGGAGACTGTTGTCCTGCTGTTGTGACTGGCTGGCTCGCATGAAAGGACCCGTGACCAGACAACAGGGATCGAGAAGCTCGTGTGGAGAGGACACATCATGACGTTTCCAAATGATGAAAGAGTCGAGCACGTCTTGGAGAGTCTCTATACCCGTCTCAGGCATCGGGCATTCGATCTCGTTGTCCTCATAGCCAGGTACTATTTCTGACACAGAGACACGCATGTAACCGGGAGGGATATCCTGGTTATGGAGTGTCCGTCCTGGAAGTGCCATGCCGGATGCAACCTTCATCGTCTTCCCCTTGTAACCAAATGGCACATGCAACTCACACGACCTTTCCTCAGTAAGGTCCTCCATTTCTGATGGTTGCATCGAGACTGATGGTTGACCCGAGACTGATGGTCGCGTGGAGACTGATGGTTGCATGGATGAGGACGAACGACATAAGAAGGCATCCATAGCAGCCTATAGGTTGGGATCCAATCGACCGCTTTGTTTGTCGATAGCGAACATAAGAAGTTGTCGTCTCCACCTCCTTGCCTTTGTCTTCTTACTCTTTCTTGTGCAATGTATGCTTCTTGTACAGGTGTGAGGATGTTTCAGAGAAACCTTTTTTCCATGTTGCTGATGATGACACTCCCCGTACGCGATCACCATGTTCTTTGGTCCCAATAGCCTTTGCTAGCTCATCCTTGTGATACTCCGGTGTAAATAGACCAGCCTCCGTCTGTGTCGTGATGGGACCTTTCAAGTCTTGCACAACTTCAACTGTCATGGGATCCTTCACAATAATTTCTCCTTCATCGGTTAACTTAGAGCGACCATATACCCAATTCCTGGTCTGCTCATTGGTGTTTGGCAAATGATCAAGTTTTCCTTCCGCGCGGAGCTTGGCTTCCATCTCTCTCCAAATTGGAATATTGTTTTTGTATCCGCCTAGACCTAACCACGGCTTGTACTTGTTCTGCTTGTTCAGCTCAACCATCTTTTCACTGAGCTCCTTTGAAGCACTGCTTGTCTTCTGCTCAACAAACTCATCCTATTCTTGCTGACTGATATTTCGATGCTTGTCGAATGAGGTTTTATTTTTCTTGACGTATTGGCAGTTGAGCTTGGACTTGTAATCTCGAAAGATGTGATTAAGAATGGACATCGTGGCCTTCTTGGCTCTCTTGAAATCCGCTGGCTGGAAACGGATGGTTGCCGTGACGTTAGCCCACATATCGCCTTTTCTACCATCCGGGACATGGCGCCAATATTGCCACGTGATTTTGCAATGGTCCCTCACCACTTTGCCGCAATGGTTCCGCCATTTGGCATTGACACCAGCGGGTTCAATCGGTTTCCCATCTTTGGGGTCTACTATAGTAACCTTGTAGATGCCCTCTGCCTTGTTCACGGAGCGCTGACCGCGCTTGCGTTTGTGTGTGGACACTTGGGCAATCACCTCTTCCGTTTGTTGCTCGAGAGCCTCATCAGCTGCAGCCTTTGCTGCAACTAGCAGACAGGCACTTCGTCGAGGGCCCTAGGATATAAGTAGTAGATTTTAGTTGCTATAATGTATGTACTAAATAAGGAAACTATATTTGACAAGATACCTTCTCTTCAGGCATGTAATCCGGGTCCGGGTTCCCTAATGGACGTTCCTTAGGTGATGGAGGATGCGGATCCTCTGGTTCTTCCCAGTGTTCGCTTGATCCATCATCGTCTGAAGACGACCTTGCTTCTAAGGGCGCCTTGAGGACGTTTTTCTCTTGAGAGGGCATATTGTCAACTATGACGAGAAGACTTTGACACCTTATATTAGATATGACAACTAGTTTAGAAAACAAGGAGTATACACCTTTCATCATTGAGCATATAAACAAGGAGAAGAAAAGAATAGAATAGAAAAGTCAAAATTTGCTCTCAGTGTGGGTTGCCGAATCAACGGCCATCCAACGCTCTAAGATCCTTGACCTGTATAGCAGCATGTATCCAATATCCTAGGATATGGTCCGTGTCACCACACAAGCCTCACTTAGCCCGCTTTCATCATTGAACATGTGTCAATCGTTTACGTAGAATAGATAAGTAGTACAGAGAGACAAGAATAAGAATAGAAAAGTCAAAATTTGGTCTAAGTGCAGGTTGCCGAATCAAGGGCCATCCAACGCTCTAAGATCCTTGACCTGTACAGCAGCATGTATCCGATATCCTAGGATATAGTGCATGTCGCCACACTAGCCTCACTTAGCCTGCTTTCATCATTGAGCATGGGTCAATCAACTATATGTATCATTTGTTCATAGGAACATCGCATAGGTATCATAAGCAAATTATAGTATAGGCCGCAAGTAATATGGCATATATATGGCCGCAAGTAAGTATATACAAGCAGCAAGCATACGACAGCAAAACAGTTAGATGGCAGAAAAGAATAGTGATTATTAGGACATAATTAGTCTCACTATTTGCATGTTATTAGAACAGTGATCGGTAGTGACTCAAAGGCCAAAAGAACAGTGATCATCATACCACACAGGTAACATATTCTTGGCACAGATATATATCTACACAGGTCATGAAATGACAATCACAAAACTAACATAACACCTAAAATGAAACTGTGTCCAACATATAGGGCAGCAACTAAACTGATCAAGGCAACAGTGAGCATATGAGTATGAAAATAAGCCACTTTGATTTAGCTAACATCATCATGAGAATCAATCACATTCACATCTGAGCTAACAATGAGCATAAGGAATATAGTATGATGGCAAAAAAAAAAAAGCTAATAAATTGATTTCTGCCATTCTGAGCTAACAATGATCATACGGCAGCAAAATAATTAGATGGCAGAAACGAACAGTGATTATTAGGACACAGTTAGTCTCACTATTTACATGTTGTTAGAACAGTGATCAATAGTGACTCAAAGGCCAAAAGAACAGTGATCATCATAGCACACATGTAACATATTCTTGGCAAAGATATATATCTACACAAGGCATGAATATACTGCACCACTCTACACTATCACAGTTACATGATCTCAAGTTCCTTTTTATGGTTGTGTAGGATGGTAAACATAAGGAGCTAAAATGACGATCACAAAATTAACATAACACCTAAAATGAAAACTATGTCCAACATATAGGGCAGCAACTAAACTGAACAAGGCAACAGTGAGCATATGACTATGAAAATAAGCCACTTTGATTTAGCTAACATCATCAGAAAAATCAATCACATTCACATCTGAGCTAACATCGTCATGAAAATCATCACATCTGAGCTAACATCATCATGAAAATCAATCACATTCACATTCACATCTGAGCAAATAGTGAGCTAACAGGAGGAGGGGAGGGAGAGGAGAACGGGCGCACCTGGCCGTGGCTCGTCGGATGCGCCATTGACGAGAAGGACAGAGAGGATGACGGGAGTACTCAGGGGCGACGCAGAGGAGTCGGGGAGGCCACGCTCGGGGACAGCGTAGAGGAGTCGGGGAGGCGGTCTACATGGTGGCCGGGGTTGGGGAGGAAGCCCACACGGCGGCCGGGGTCGGGGAGGGGGCTCGCACGGTGGCCGTCGACGAGAAGAGGGGGAAGAGGCCCACGCGGCGGCCATCGATGAGGAGAAGGGGAGGAGGCCTACATGGCGGCCGGGGTCATGGAGAGGGGGAGGAGGCCCACGTGGTGGCCGGGGTCCAGTAGGGGGCCCGCTTGGCGGCCATTGACGAGGAGAGGGGGAGGAGGCCCGCGCGGCGAACGTCGATAAGGAGAATTGGAGGAGGCCCGCGCGGCGGTTGTCAACGAGGAGAGAGGGAGGAGGACCGTGCGACGGCCGTCGACGAGGAGAGGGGGACGAGGCCCATGCGGCGGCTGTCGATGAGGAGAGGAGGAGGCGGCGGACATAGGGCCGACGAGGAGATGGGGCCCACACTACGAGCTCGAGGAGGGGGAGGGGATCGACGGCCGTCGACGAGCTCGAGGAGGCGACGACGCTCGGGGATGGATTTTGGCCGCCTTACGGCGTGGAGAAAAGCTTCGGGGACTTAGGGTTTGGGCCCCGCGCGCGCCCTTGGTTATATTGGGTTTCTCTCTTTAGCGGCGGCTCACAAAGCCAAGAGCCGCTAAAGAGCAATAGCGGCGGTTGGCTTTGTAAGCCGCCCGTATTCTAAAATATTTTAAAAAATATATTTATTTAAAAAGTTCAAAAATTATATTCATTTCAAAAGTTCAAAAAATATATTCATTTTAGGAAGCTATCAAAATACCTTATTCATTTAAAAAGCTATTAAAAAATACATTTTAAAATACCTTATTCATTTAGAAAGCTATTAAAAATATATTATTCATCTAGAAAGCTTTTAAAAAATATATTACTCATTTAGAAATCTTTTTAAAAATATATTATTCATTTAGAAAGCTTTTTAAAAATATATTATTCATTTAGAATAATGTTATTGATTTAGAAATATATTATTCATTTAGAAATATATTACTCATTTCCCCATAAAATTACATTTGTGCCCTACATTTTATAGAAATCATATCTTCTCAAGTGTGTAAGTCTCTTTTAAGCCATTATTGCATTCACGCATTTGTTAGGACAGGTATTATTGCTTTATATTCAAATAAGTATAAATTACATAGAACATAATACAAGGTTCGAATAATAAAAGGTACTTGATAAAATAAAATTACATGATGCTTGAGTTAGACTTGAACGACTTTTCCTTCGCAGTGATCGGTGCGCATGTAGGGCATTCCGCCAGTAAAGGAGAGTTTTGCTTCTAAGACTTTAAAATTTTTCGGATCTATGAAACATGACACCTCGTCATATTGATTGTAGTCATCTCGATCCTCCACATTCTCCACTCCAACGATTCTTTGTTTACATGGAACAACAATGTATTTCTTTTCGTCCTTTGGATAAAGTACATAAAACACCTATTCCACAGTCTTGGCAAGTATCCAAGGCTCATGTTTGTGACCAACATTGTTAAGATCAACAATTGTGAAACCATATTCATCCACCTCGACGCCATTAGGGTGTTTCACCTATTTACACTTAAATATGGGAACCTGTAAATTTGCACCGTAGTCTAGTTCCCATATTTCCTCAATGTACCCATAATACGAGGTCATCTGGTCCTTCATTAATCGCTTCTACTCGTACACCACTATTTTGATACTTGCTCTTCTTATCCCTCTGTTGGGTGTAGAAGGTAAAACCATTGATGTCGTATGCCTGAAAGGTAACCACGATTCTTCTCAGGCGGTTAGCTAACTTTCTCAATATTTTCTCTTCCACAGACTCGTCATTTGGAAGGTCTTGGGAGCTAAACCATGATGTGAAAGAGCGCTTGTGCTAGTCTATGATCCATTTATCCGTCGCATCCTTGTTGTTCCGGCGGAGCTCTAATAGATGTTTCTCAAAGTATGGTCCCACAATCTGCGTCTATTGCAATATGCTAAAGTGTGCTTGGTTCACTCGTTTGAAGTCATGGTCGATGAACGATCTACGTCCTTTTGTACCTTTTCCAAATAATCTACCCTCATGATGAGACACAGGGAGACCAATTGATCTGCTACCATCATTAATGTAATCTGAGCAACATTCGATGATCTCCTCAGTTGTGTAGCCCTCGAATAGAACCCTCTGGATGTGAACGAGTACGTACATAGCATTTCAATACATACATGAACCTCTCAAATGGAAACATCTGATGCAGGTAGACGGGGCTCAATGCAGAGATCTGGTCAACAATATGAATCATGAAGTGTTCCATCGTATCGAAAAAGGATGGAGGGAAGACCATCTCAAGTATGCACATTGTTTCCTTCATGTGGGTCCGTAGGTCATTTAACTCGTCTTGAATTATCACCTTCTTCAATACCGCGTTAAAGAAGTAGCAAAGGCGAGTTACAGCCAACTTTAACCATGGTGATTTAATAGCTCTGATAGCAATAGGGAGAAACACAGAAAGCATTATGTGACAATCATGAGTGTTGTACCCACTTATCTTTAACTCTTCCATGTTTACAAGATTCTTGATATTTGATGACAAACCTGTCGGTACTTTAATCCCACTGAGGCACTTACAGAATGTTGTTTTCTCCTCAATCATAAGTGTGTAGGCTGCCAGGGGGAGAAAGTACTTTCTATTTGTTCTTTCTTGCAGATGGAGCTCTGATCTTATTCCCATCACTACAAGATCTCTACGTGCGCTGAGTCCATCCTTTGTCTTACCGGGTTGATCGAGTATAAGTCCGCTACTACTGTCAAATACACCCTTCCCAATATGCATCCAGTCGAAGGCATGATTCACTTCCAATTCTTTCCAATAATTGAAATATACGAAGAAAATGGATTTCTTCTTAAACGACGTGAGACCTTTTGCCTTTTTGACTCCCTTCACTGGCTTTCCAAAAACAACACTGATATTTTTAACAAGGTCAAACACGACCCTGCTAGTCCAACATCGAGGTTCTATGTTGTTCTCAACATTGCCATCAAAGTGTCTAGCCATCGGCGGTTTCGCGTACACACTAGCTTGTGGGATGCTGGAAGGTACACATGGGATGTATCATCAATGCATACGAAATATGTCGCCTTTCCTTTGACCTGTCCTGGCAGTGCCCTTAGTGTCAGGGAATCACTTATCGTGCAAATAATAATTGCTCTGAGCATGAAGTACTCTCTTTGATACTCATCCCATATACGGACCCCCTCCAACCACAGTTTCTGCATGTCTTCGAACAATGGTACTAAGAACACGTCTATGTCGTTACCAAGTTCTTTAGGCGCAGATATAAGAGTGGTCAGTAGTAGATACTTATGCTTATGGCATAACCATGGTGGAATGTTGTACATTGCTAGTATCACTGGCCAAGTGCTATGCGGATTTCTCATTTGACCGAATGGATTCATCCCATCTATACTCGATGCAAACCGTATGTTCCTATCCTCATTAGAGAAGTCTCAAGGATCCTCATCAAACTTTTTCCACTGTGTTCCATTTGCGGGATGCCTGAGCTTACTGTCCCCCTTGCGTGCATGCCATGTCATCATTGCCACATCCCTAGGGTTGGCGAACAAGCGTCTGATGCGATCGACCATGGGTAAGTACCCACATGACTAAGGCTGGAATCTTACTATCATCGATGATAGAACTTCTTTTCTTCTTTCTCCCCTTAGTTGTATTCTTCATGCCACCATCGGCGTTACAATTGTTGTTCCTCTTGTAACGACTGTGTTTGCACCTTGGGCATCTCACAACGTCCTGATGCTCCTTTCGATGCAATATGCAATGATTTGGACACGCGTGAATTTTTTGCACGCCCAACGAAAGTGAAGAAACCAGCTTTTTAGCAAGGTATGTTGTCCTTGGTAACTAGTTGGGCTTTGGCAATGCATCGGAAAAAAGTTCTAACAAATCCATGAAACTAGCGGCCGACCAGCCATGCATGGCCTACAGCTTCATCAGCTCAAGTACAGTACACAACATAGTGAACTCTTTACCACATCCCTTAGATTCATCATATAATGAATCCTTTGATGTCTCCTCTATTCTATGAAAATTATCAAGCCCTTTAGTTGTACCGGCATTGATTAACACATGTGACTTAATGTGACATAACAACTCCTCAACATCAAAATCAGCTTCACCAGGTGACACTGTCGCATTTGCACCAGGCGAATTGACAGCCTCGACTTTAACTTCAATATGCTCATCAAATTCCATATCGACCATAGTGTTCTCACCATGTTTTATCCACCTCGTATACCCCTCAACAAAACTCCTCCGCACCAAGTGTGATTTGATTACCTCTATATCATTCCACAGCTTCTGATTCTTGCAATTAAAACACGCACAATATATATCAGTTGTCCGTTCATGTCGAGCATGTTGGGCGGCCCCTTGGACGAATTTAGAGACTTCGCGTAAAAATATTGGACCCGGTCTT
Organism: Eleusine indica; assembly: GCA_030378355.1. Lineage (NCBI taxonomy): Eukaryota > Viridiplantae > Streptophyta > Magnoliopsida > Poales > Poaceae > Eleusine > Eleusine indica. The sequence continues at coordinate 39,675,150 of CM059501.1, read as the reverse complement.
GGCGCCACGTACATCCAAGATCTATCCATCGCGAACAACCTTGAACGGAAACCCAAAAATTATTAAAATACATTAATTAATTATGTGCGACAAAAAATTTAAACATTCACTAAATATTACATGAAGTGAAAAAAATTATGCATGGTTAAATGAAACAAACAACAAATTATTTTATATTTGATTTAACTTTTATCACCAACTATCTAAAAAATATTGGATATTAATTAATTAATTATGTGTAACAAAAAATTTAAATATTCACTAAATATATAAACATTGAAAAATAAATTACATAAAGTGAGAAATATTATGCAAGGTAAATTAAAACAAACATCAGATTATTTTATATATTAATTAATTTTTATCAAGAAATAATAAAAAAATTAACATCGATCTTGCCCTAATACTACATTCTCTCTCTTCTAAAAACCAAACTAGATCTAGATTTCCATTGACATTAAACAAGCCACATATAATAACTTTAAACTACAACCCAATAGAACCATCCAAATCAAAAGAATTTAGCTAAAATTTGATGAAAATCTAACAAACTTAAAACCCAAAATTCAACTTGATTTCGAAATGAGGGACAAAAAAAACCTATGGGATGAGTTCCTCTTACCTCAAAGATCAAATTTCTGCAAACAAAAAAACGAACTCAACCCCCCCCCCCCCCCTGATTTTCGTGATTTGCCCAAATTTTTGGGTCGTCACTGTTTGAGTGAAACGGGAAGCTGTGGAAACGCTCTATTTATAGCCTGAGCACTTTGTAGCGATGGTTGAAATTATCAACCGCCGCTACTATATCCTAAATAGCGGCGATTGACATTGTCAACCGCCGCTACAAACCTGGACCATTTATAGCGACGATTGACAATGTCAACCGCCGCTATCGGGGGCTCTGTAGTGGCGGCTCACAACGCGGCAGGCCCCCTAGTCTCTGTAGCGGCGGCTTACTTTAGGCCAGGCTGCTGCGGCCTTTGGGCTGCCACCACTACAGGCCTGTTTTGTGCTAGTGGCTTCAACGTGTTGTTGACCAGAAGAGATGACTAAAGGTTACGAATTACTGGACGTTTCATGCAGTTTCTATACGTTGTCTGACATTTTCAGATAACCGATCAGTCAAGGATGAAGATCGGACCCGCAAGGCATGAGCGTGAAGGGATCCTAGGCGTGGGCGAGTTGGAGTCTGGTATAGTGCTGCCATACGCACGTGTCTACCTACTTGAAGATAAGAGTGAAGGAAATCAATTAGAGAATAGACTAAGTCAGTTTCGTATTTAGTTAGGAGTCTGTCTTATATAAGCTTGGACCTGTTGGCGATGGGGAAGAAGAACACGATGGTCAAAACACATCTACTATTCCATTTTCTTTTCTTATTCTTTCTCTTTGCTGCTTTGTTGAGTAAAGTAGTCGTCTCTTCCACGTAAGTGAAGTCCTCTTTGTTGATTTGTCGTGTAAATCATCCGGTGATCACCACGTAAGTGTGATCGGTATCCTTTGCTGTTCTTACTTGAAAAGCAGCCGGCGACCTTGCCGTAATCGAGATCTTATTCCCATCACTACAAGATCTCTACGTGCGCTGAGTCTATCCTTTGTCTTACCGGGTTGATCGAGTATAAGTCCGCTACTACTGTCAAATACACCCTTCCCAATATGCATCCAGTCGAAGGCATGATTCACTTCCAATTCTTTCCAATAATTGAAATATACGAAGAAAATGGATTTCTTCTTAAACGACGTGAGACCTTTTGCCTTTTTGACTCCCTTCACCGGCTTTCCAAAAACAACACTGATATTTTTAACAAGGTCAAACACGACCCTGCTAGTCCAACATCGAGGTTCTATGTTGTTCTCAACATTGCCATCAAAGTGTCTAGCCATCGGCTGTTTCGCGTATACACTAGCTTGTGGGATGCTGGAAGGTACACATGGGATGTATCATCAATGCATACGAAATATGTCGCCTTTCCTTTGACCTGTCCTGGCAGTGCCCTTAGTGTCAGGGAATCACTTATCGTGCAAATAATAATTGCTCTGAGCATGAAGTACTCTCTTTGATACTCATCCCATATACGGACCCCCTCCAACCACAGTTTCTGCATGTCTTCGAACAATGGTACTAAGAACACGTCTATGTCGTTACCAAGTTCTTTAGGCGCAGATATAAGAGTGGTCAGTAGTAGATACTTATGCTTATGGCATAACCATGGTGGAATGTTGTACATTGCTAGTATCACTGGCCAAGTGCTATGCGGATTTCTCATTTGACCGAATGGATTCATCCCATCTATACTCGATGCAAACCGTATGTTCCTATCCTCATTAGAGAAGTCTCAAGGATCCTCATCAAACTTTTTCCACTGTGTTCCATTTGCGGGATGCCTGAGCTTACTGTCCCCCTTGCGTGCATGCCATGTCATCATTGCCACATCCCTAGGGTTGGCGAACAAGCGTCTGATGCGATCGACCATGGGTAAGTACCCACATGACTAAGGCTGGAATCTTACTATCATCGATGATAGAACTTCTTTTCTTCTTTCTCCCCTTAGTTGTATTCTTCATGCCACCATCGGCGTTACAATTGTTGTTCCTCTTGTAACGACTGTGTTTGCACCTTGGGCATCTCACAACGTCCTGATGCTCCTTTCGATGCAATATGCAATGATTTGGACACGCGTGAATTTTTTGCACGCCCAACGAAAGTGAAGAAACCAGCTTTTTAGCAAGGTATGTTGTCCTTGGTAACTAGTTGGGCTTTGGCAATGCATCGGAAAAAAGTTCTAACAAATCCATGAAACTAGCGGCCGACCAGCCATGCATGGCCTACAGCTTCATCAGCTCAAGTACAGTACACAACATAGTGAACTCTTTACCACATCCCTTAGATTCATCATATAATGAATCCTTTGATGTCTCCTCTATTCTATGAAAATTATCAAGCCCTTTAGTTGTACCGGCATTGATTAACACATGTGACTTAATGTGACATAACAACTCCTCAACATCAAAATCAGCTTCACCAGGTGACACTGTCGCATTTGCACCAGGCGAATTGACAGCCTCGACTTTAACTTCAATATGCTCATCAAATTCCATATCGACCATAGTGTTCTCACCATGTTTTATCCACCTCGTATACCCCTCAACAAAACTCCTCCGCACCAAGTGTGATTTGATTACCTCTATATCATTCCACAGCTTCTGATTCTTACAATTAAAACACGGACAATATATATCAGTTGTCCGTTCATGTCGAGCATGTTGGGCGGCCCCTTGGACGAATTTAGAGACTTCGCGTAAAAATATTGGACCCGGTCTTGGCGCCACGTACATCCAAGATCTATCCATCGCGAACAACCTTGAACGGAAACCCAAAAATTATTAAAATACATTAATTAATTATGTGCGACAAAAAATTTAAACATTCACTAAATATTACATGAAGTGAAAAAAATTATGCATGGTTAAATGAAACAAACAACAAATTATTTTATATTTGATTTAACTTTTATCACCAACTATCCAAAAAATATTGGATATTAATTAATTAATTATGTGTAACAAAAAATTTAAATATTCACTAAATATATAAATATTGAAAAATAAATTACATAAAGTGAGAAATATTATGCAAGGTAAATTAAAACAAACATCAGATTATTTTATATATTAATTAATTTTTATCAAGAAATAATAAAAAAATTAACATCGATCTTGCCCTAATACTACATTCTCTCTCTTCTAAAAACCAAACTAGATCTAGATTTCCATTGACATTAAACAAGCCACATATAATAACTTTAAACTACAACCCAATAGAACCATCCAAATCAAAAGAATTTAGCTAAAATTTGATGAAAATCTAACAAACTTAAAACCCAAAATTCAACTTGATTTCGAAATGAGGGACAAAAAAAACCTATGGGATGAGTTCCTCTTACCTCAAAGATCAAATTTCTGCAAACAAAAAAACGAACTCAACCCCCCCCCCCCCCTGATTTTCGTGATTTGCCCAAATTTTTGGGTCGTCACTGTTTGAGTGAAACGGGAAGCTGTGGAAACGCTCTATTTATAGCCTGAGCACTTTGTAGCGATGGTTGAAATTATCAACCGCCGCTACTATATCCTAAATAGCGGCGATTGACATTGTCAACCGCCGCTACAAACCTGGACCATTTATAGCGACGATTGACAATGTCAACCGCCGCTATCGGGGGCTCTGTAGTGGCGGCTCACAACGCGGCAGGCCCCCTAGTCTCTGTAGCGGCGGCTTACTTTAGGCCAGGCTGCTGCGGCCTTTGGGCTGCCACCACTACAGGCCTGTTTTGTGCTAGTGGCTTCAACGTGTTGTTGACCAGAAGAGATGACTAAAGGTTACGAATTACTGGACGTTTCATGCAGTTTCTATACGTTGTCTGACATTTTCAGATAACCGATCAGTCAAGGATGAAGATCGGACCCGCAAGGCATGAGCGTGAAGGGATCCTAGGCGTGGGCGAGTTGGAGTCTGGTATAGTGCTGCCATACGCACGTGTCTACCTACTTGAAGATAAGAGTGAAGGAAATCAATTAGAGAATAGACTAAGTCAGTTTCGTATTTAGTTAGGAGTCTGTCTTATATAAGCTTGGACCTGTTGGCGATGGGGAAGAAGAACACGATGGTCAAAACACATCTACTATTCCATTTTCTTTTCTTATTCTTTCTCTTTGCTGCTTTGTTGAGTAAAGTAGTCGTCTCTTCCACGTAAGTGAAGTCCTCTTTGTTGATTTGTCGTGTAAATCATCCGGTGATCACCACGTAAGTGTGATCGGTATCCTTTGCTGTTCTTACTTGAAAAGCAGCCGGCGACCTTGCCGTAATCGAGGTCTTTATCCTTTGTTAGTTTGCTTGAAAACTAATCATTCATCGCTACGTAAGTGTGATATTTATCAAGATCGTTCGAGATCGTATTGTTGGCCTAAGATCCAATATTTTATGCTAACACCTTTGTGGAATCTCAGCACAGTTTAAACACCATTCTCTAATAACCAAATAGAGGAAGAAGCTTGATATAAAGATATGGTTAGAATGAAAAGAAATCAGTCATAAAAAGTAGAGAAACACATAGACCAAAACAGATTATTCTTTCCATATTAATTATTAACAAAATACAAGTTGCTCAGTCATGCATCAATTGACCCACTTCATTCAAGGATTTGGAAGGGCAGCATTTGGCAGCAGGGTCCATCAGTTTCATCCTTCGTGCATATAACCCCATTAGGATTGAAGTTATAATCATCCACTTATAAATAATTAGTGCATTATTTAAAACTAAAGCGTGCCTCTTGCCAAGGTTTAGAAAGCCGACACACTCAAGGCCGATGCGATCCTCTAAGATAGACCATCAACACTAGCATGAGTACCAAAGCAGTGGTCTTCTTGGACGACATTGTGTGGAGACATATGGGGTCTGGGGTTAAGTTTTGTTCTTCATGCTGCTTACTGTAAGAAAAACAAGTGCGTTGAGGGCTTAGATAATCAAATCGCTATTCATACTATTACTCTAGAGGAAAATAACAGCCCCGGAGAATCTCTTTATTAAACAAAGTTTTACAGTAATGAAACATACACATTTCTTCAAACGAAATAATAAAGAAAGAAACATTTCATCGGAGCTCGCTTTAACTGATTTTATTAACTAGCCAATGTATCTCCTCTTGACCAGCATAATAGTTACCGTAGTGGCCATCACATGCTTTTTACTCCATGACCTGGCAGGGCAACAAAGTAAAATGATCGAATTCTTTTCTTAGCATTACATGAATGATGTTCAAAAACCGATCGAAAGTATTATTTACCTCGCCTACAGGAGGAGTCTCAGGTGCACAAAGGCTTTGAAGACTCCGGATCCTTCCCATGTTCTGTCTCTGTCTCTCTGCATCTGAAAGTAGAGCAATGACACAATTCATATTCCTGTTCGGCACCTGTCTGACCGCTTCACAACAGTGACTATCTTTGGCTACATGCTTGTCTGGTGCACTTTTCTTGATATACCGTTTGCAGTTCCATAGGATCTCATTCTTCTGTGTACTGGAGCATGTTGGGTACTTTCCAGAAACGATATGAGCAAGCAAGATTGCACATAGTAGGGACAGGAGGGTAGCTACTTTTCCAGGCAACATCTTATCCGTAATCTTAGCAGGTACGGTTTGATATGCTGACAGGCAAGGGTTATATAAAGGCGGGTAAGCACCCAATGTCTTATTAGACATTAATGCAATGCAAACTGTGCTAAAAATCTCAACAAGAAGAAATTCAAGATGGATACTCTAATATATAAGGCAAGATATGCTACCATTTATGAAAACCAATTGTGTGTTCGCCAGAAAAAAAAAACACTGTATTGTGCTGTTTTTGTCCACGGAATATAACATAGCCATTTTTGTGCCAGATATTCTCTCATTCACTCCTGATTATATATAATTAATGCTTAATTACAAAAACTACCCCATAAGTTACTAAGAGTTGGAGATTCTCACCCATAAGTCGGTATGTTGTAAATCATCACCCAACTATTAAGTTTTATAGCAAAAACAAACCCAAATTACACATGTTTAACTCATTCAATATATTTTTGTTCATTTGGAGCAGTCAGTGGTGTTCTTATCAAACATACAAAAATTTGACAGTTTAATCCTCATATATTTTCAGAGAATATGCAAAACGCCAATAAGAGTTTGAATGGTGTATCATAAAGTTTGAGATTTGATACAACTTTTAAGAAAATAAGGTTTATTAGACTCATTAAAAATCTTAGCAATATTAATCTTATTGATTTTAGTCTATTTTTGAAAATATAAAACATAGGGATAATTGCATAAATCACCCAACAAGTCACTTAGAGTTCGAGATTCACACCCATAAAAGTTTTTGTTGTAAATCCCCACCCACTTATTATATTTTCTTGCAAAAACCACCTCAGTTGACACATGTTTAATTGATTTCATATGTTTTAACCAATCTAAATTCAAAAACAAACTAAATTAAATAAATTTAACATTTTATAGATTTTAATGAGTCTAATTCATCTTATTTTTTACATATTTTCTAAAAAAGATATGACGATTTACTATTTCAAAAATTTTATGTTCAATAAGAACAACATCATTGACTACTCCAAATGAACAAAATCATGTTAAATGAATTCAGCAAGTATGAACAGGGGTGATTTTTGCAATAAAATTGAGTGGGTGGGTTGGGATATGTAACAAAATGACTTATGGGTAAGAATCTCAAACTTTATGTAATTTATGGGGAGGCTTTTGCAATTAACCCAAAAACATATGAAATCAATTAACATGTGTCACTTGGGGTGGTTTCTGCTACAAAATGCAGTTGGGGGTGAGAATTTGTAACAAAAAATCTTATCTGCATGAATCTCAAACTCCAGTTGACTTATGAGCTGGTTCATACAATTATACCAATATTTAATAAGGAACGATCCACAAATTTTTGCAAACAATAGAACCTTATAAGTTTTAAAGCTCCTTTTCTAATGGCATCTACAAAATTACTATTTGCTATAACAGATGGACCGTCCTACTTGGCTTCAAATCTCATATTTGACACGTGTTGACCCAAAAATCTACACGCGCGACCTGGTAGATTTTTCGCTTTACTCCAATGCTGGCTCAATACGAAAATCAGGGTGTGTCAGTCGATTTTCCCTGAAAACTGACAAAGAAAAACAAACTATCAAATTTCCTGGGTCACCGGCCCCAGACAGGCCGATGAGAAAGCCAATAGTCACTGTTCATGAAACCCAGCCAATAGCTATTAAGTGCAAATAATAGTAAATAATCTAATTGAATGATTGAATCATCTTATTGGAAAGCTTTAATAAATATAATAAATGCTGTAAAAACTAGTCTTGATAGCTACTAAGTCAATAGAGCAAAGACGATGAATCTGGAAACATATGTACTATAGTTTTCTCTGTCAATGGTGCGAAGTTGATAGATCAGATGGCTAGCTAGTATTGCAAATATGCCTCAAAATAACATATCTAATATGCTCAAATAAAGGGAATGATCGTCTTCTAACCATATGAAAATAATCAAATGAAGACCAGAAAAGTCGATTGAACTGTGATAACCTATCGACTAAACGTCCCGATAGAACCTTATCGACTATACCTATAATCGGATCAGACTTAACTCTATCAACTCAGTGAGAGGTCGAAGTCAATGCAGCCTCACTAGTTCAAGCAGATCGAATTTAATCGAACAGTGCCCAAACAAAGTAAATCAAGCAAAGTTTAATCTAATTATCGATAAAATTGGTAAAGTGACTTGAATAATAGATCTAAATTAAGTTTATAAAACCCACTAAAATCATAGTAGATCGGAACTAACTGAAATAGTACTGTAATGCAAAGTCGATAGAACAAAGATGATAAAGACCTAATTACCGGATAACTAGCAATTTCAGGGATAACAACTAGAATATTAAATTAATGACAAAGTACTAATTGAAGTCAATGAAACTACCAATGGTGACTAATCCAAGTCTCTCACCGAGATCGGAGTCGATGCAGCTCACATAAGAATTATACTATCTCGGATAGGAAAAGGGTGACGATGCGCCGAATTGTATTGAACGAAAGTGTTACCTTTTTTTGTATAGACCCTGTCACATATTTATAACCACGTGCAAGGAGCTCTGACCCGATTCAGTTAGGACTCTTTGGTTTCTAAACAAATAAACCGATTAAATTTATTTCTAAACAAAATCTATCTAAAACAAGAAAAGATAAATAAACTGTAGCAGGCCCAATTTATTCCCTTGGGTCGTTGGACTTCTTTGACTCGATCGATTTTATCCCCATGCCACTGATTACTGGGCCCGGATCAAATTTCGGTGCCAACACATGCCCCCCGAGTCTGGGGTATGAAATCTTCGTGTGTCGGATTTACCTCCTTGTTTATCGTGCACCTTTATCGCAACCTACTGACGTCCCATCCTTATAAATGCTTCTTCTTCCTTCCTTCATTTTTACCCAAGTTCAAGCCTCTTCGCCTTTCTCTTTCTCTTACTTCACCGGCGCACCGCTCCTCCAAACAATTCTGCTTCACCGACAACCCCAGTGTCTTCATCCTCAACTTTGGCACAGAAAGAGAAAAGAACAAGTATACTGCTATCTCCGAGGAAACTGTCAAAGAGTCGATCGCTATCCCCGTTTTATCGTCTCTGACCATTATTCCTTGGGTCGGTCCTCAGGGAACATTACTTTTTATAAACCCCACTACCTCATCTCTTCAAATCTTAAACTTCCGTACCTTCAGGAATTTCGGTCATCGGCCATTTGTGCAAATGAATCGCGCATTACTGAACCAGTTGATGCCCCAATATCCATATTCACTCTAGAAACAGTGGTACACACTTCTCTTTTCCCCGATAGCTTGTTTTTCCTGTAATATTTTTTAAATTCTTTTTCTTTCTCCTTTTTAGGCTCAGGTTTCTAGGCGTACATAGCCACTCTTCAAGAAAACCGACAGCGCCTGAACATGATCCCTCTCGAATGCCATGTTCTGGATGCTAACCCCATTACAGCGTGTTATTTGGAAGTCAAGATCACCGGCCCACAAGCCTTATCTAGGTGCTGCACTCAGTTGCATATATCGAATTATATCAGCTTCAAGTGCTTGAGAGTCAATCCTGCATCTAGCGCCGATTAGAACAGAGGAGTCAAGCTAAAGCTGCTGATGCCAAGGCAGAAGCAGAAAAAGAACAGGTATACTGCTCTGCTCTCCAAATTAGCTAATCTCGAGGCGAAGCTTGTGGACTTGAAGATGGAACGAGACGAACTTCGGCGGCTCTTGAGGCAAAAAACAAAGAAATAGCCGATGTAGAAACGGCTCTTGCCAGGGTTCCACAAGAGATCATAAAGCAAGAGAATGTCACCACATCGGCTTATGAGCAGGCCAACAGCTTATGGGATATGGTTTCTAGCGCACCTGGATCCATCGACGAGGACGCCTATGCCATTGACATAGTTGATGAAATCTGGATGCAATCCATCAGCATCATCGACTTCTACACCCCTCAAGAGTAGATGCAGGATGCCTTGTTTTGTAATAAACAATGTTTTGTATTGTAATATTTTTTGAACTAAGAGCGATATTCTCAAATATCAGCCATCTGAAGACGTCGTCTGTACATCAGTTGCAAGATATTTTATCCATTTTCAATTTTTGTGCTAAGGACGATATTTAGCATATCAGCTGTGATCAAGCAATCGAGATCATGTGCCAACCCAAATGCTTGGATGATGTTTCTTCAAATGCTTGCCATTGATTGCTCTACAAAATTCTTCTCCATCCAACTCTTGTAGGAAATAAGCACTGCCTGGTGCACATCGGCTCACTTTAAATGACCCCTCCCATGTTGCCGACCACTAAGGTTGAGTCTTGCTGGCATGACCAGGTGCAGCTAGCACTGTGCATGGTGTCGGCTTTGTCCAAGGAAGAAGAAAGGAGAGGATTTTGCGCTAGCACCCCATTAGTTTTTCTGAAATTCTTACTAGGCCTCTATCTGGTTCAAAATTAAATTATAATAGTTGCAGGCCTTTAAGTAAATGGAAACTTTGCACATAGTTCCTTCAATATATGTGGAACATTTTGGTGATGACTAGAAGTTCAAAAGAACTCTAAATATTTTAAATTAATATTTCAAATGAAAAGGTTTTTTAAACTTGATTTAATTATTTTTGCCCACTCCCATCTCACAAGACGCAACGTCAAGCACGGATTAATTCAAACACCAGCAACCGCTCCTCTACCTCCGTCGCTCGCCGCCGACCACCTCGGTGGGCCCCCCACCCCAGCAACCTCTTCATCAAGCTCACCTCCCCCTCCTACTTGTCTTTGTGTGCTCTGCATCAAGCTCGGGCACCGACGACCAACTCCGGCGTGAAGCACCGCCCGTCTTTAGCATGGCTCCTGTGGCGCCACATGCAGGGTGACAGAGCTTGGAATCCCGTATGGCCATGCAGATCCAGTTTCCCTCGCACCATGGCCCTCGATGTGGCCCGGAACGGATTGCACCTTGCCTTTTTCCACATTTTTGTGTTTAAATAAATAGCAAAAAACCCTTGTTAATTTGTAAATATCATAATTAATTGAGTAATAGGAAATTTTGAACAAACTAAATTTTCTTGAGTTCCCCTAGACCTGTACTATTGTAGAAAAATGCTAAACCATGTTGCAAGTTAATATTATTTTCAGGACTAAAATAAATGATTAAAACACTAATAAATTCATATATAAATCCAGCGGCTGATAAATTCTTGGAACTTGATGAATAATCATGCTTGGGCATATTGAACCCCTCTGCGAAGTCACACACTGTAGTTTTCTTTATATATTGCCTTTTTCATTGTTTTAATTATTTAGAATTGTTAACCCCATGCATGTCAATGAAACTTGCTCCATAAATCACCCCTGGCATGTTCTAATAGCAATAAATCACACATGCTCAATTGATGTCCAGAACCATGCTAAAATAATTAATTGCCTTGTAGGCTTAATATTTCCAATTCACTATATGGTTATGAGGTAACCATTTTAGCATGGGATTGTCCCTTGTATTGCAACTCTTTCACACACAAAAATTATTATTATCAGTACCGCTCCCTGTTATGCACTTCACACATGTTCACTCATCGTGACCCCATGCCCGTTCATTTGCATAGCCAAATGTTGTATTAGCAAATTTTATCTAGGAAGTACCATGAATCAAAAATCATTCTCATGCACATCAACATTGCATCATATATATAATGAGCTGAACCACATGGAGGCCACACATGAGCTAGGAGGAAGTAATCCCGCTTACCAGGAGCAAGCTCCATGCAAGCCCCAGTGCATCCCACTAAGTTTCAACATTCTTTTATTTCATCACTAGCAAGGGTGGTGTAAGTTTGTCCATGCATTAGGTTATAGGGGTTGTTTGAAAACCTAGTATTGCAATAGGTTTCCTTCACCGGTGATAGCCTCAGGTCGGTAGTTGCTCTGCTTAATTTAGGACGATCATTCATCGAGTGGTATGGAGACCACTCGTAGGTTCGGACATGTTATCACCTAGGAATGATATCGGATGAAGGAAGGATTGTATGGGAAAAATAAATGCATACCGCACGGGAAGGACGACTTGTCTTCAAGGTGGTAGCCCTGTTTGTGTCGCATAAGGCCCGCGTCGTGTTCGTCCAATGGGATAAGGTTGAACGTACTGTTTGCATATTGTAGTTATGGGCCCAGTTAACTGATATAGCGGTGATTGCTACTTGGTTGAAAGATAGCCTTCTCCCTTACTTGGTGGAACTGGGGCTGAGAGGGGGGGGAGCACTCCACTCACAGATGTAGGCCAGGACGCGTCGCGTTGGGGGACCCTTCTTGGGGGAGTCTGAACCCAGAAGACCTTGTGGTACCAAAGCAAAAAGGGGCTCCACGCAGCTTCCAGGAGACATGTATGGGTCATGCAAGAAGGTTTCTCCTGTAGGATGTAAATTGATTCAAGTCGTTGCCCCTCATAGTGACGAGTACCAGTTGGTCACTCCGCCGGAACGAAGTAACAAGAAGAGCATGATGAATGGGTTGAATATTGCTATATTAATTTAATTATATTGTATTGCAACCATGTGTGATGTATATATAGTGCAAACTAAAATTATTATTTTGCATGACTAGTTAACTCGATGGTAAAACTTAAAAAATAAGGAATTACTTATAGGTTGCTTTTTGCCAACGTAAACCCTACCCTTAGCCTATGCATGTCTAGGAGTCGGCTGTAGTTGACCATTTTTGACGGGTAAGTCTTGTCGGATATTAGTTGCTCAGGGTGTAGCTCTTTCTGGTTTTTTAGATGATCAGGGTGGCCAGTTTCCTAACTTTTGGACTGTTGAGTAGAAAACCTGCAGTCAATAGGAGGAGTTCCATGTTGCTTTACGGTACAGTGTTGTGAGCATGACATCGATCAAGGTCGGAATTGCTTCTGTGTATCATCGTGAGAGGGTGGTTGCATCTTAAGCTGTTTGTTGAACCAGTTGGTTATTGTCGAACTATTCTGCTTTGCGCTTTGAAAACTCTAGTTTATAACTTAAATTTGAATATATGTAAAACTCTATACTCTATCTATATTCTTGTTACAAGTTATGTTATTTCTATCATGTGTTGTACTATTGGGCATTCCAGTGCGGGTCACCACCTGAGAAAGATCCTAGCAATGGAATCATGTCCATGATAAGGCGGTTCTGTTACAACCCAACATTGAAATGTCAAAAGGCTTTGTCGTGTTGGGAATAGGCTTTCGTTAGGTAGAACCATCTGGAAATATCTGTTAGGTTGAACCATCTGGAAATACCAACTCAGGAACAAACATTGGATTCTCGATTGCTATAGAATCTAGACATAATGACACTTTTTTCTTTCTTTCATGAGCTTTCCGTTGTTGATGATTTTCAGGCTTGTTCAGACTTTGTCTTCTAGCTATTCGCTTATCTACTATCATTGCAACATGACGGGCTCTACCTCGCAAACATTTGGATTCTTTCAGTTCTTCCATAAGTACTCGGTTATATAAACCTGGCTGATTAGATGGAAACCCATTATTCATGTCACACCCTGAATGCATACCAGAAGAATTCTTTTCCATCGACTCATGGATTAGATTTTTTTTTATTTCCCATAACATGTTTATTTTTTGCAATGGTTTCCTCTGCATGGAAAAAATTGAATAAAAGTCAAGACAATGATTATAAATGTCTTTGAATTCTGAAAATTAATTGCCGGAGAGTTAAGGCATACCTTGTACAGGCAACCTATCTCGCCTAACTAGCTTTTGTATAGGGTGCTTCTTTGCATATCGGGCTCTTTCTCTTGCCCGTTTTGCCTCCCTCTGCTTTTCCGTCAATATCTGAATTGTAGATTGTTTAGAAGAATTAGGAGATGCTACAATATTATATGCATATTGCGCACTATTATTGTCTATAAATTGCGAATGACTCAGATGATTCATTTTAGTCAGATCCATATGCATGTAGAGAAATAAAAAAGAGAGTGTATTAGTAGAGGTTTCAGAGATACTCAAGTCATGCCGCCCACACACACACATGAACTTCCATAAGAACCTTCTTCCAGCAAATTTCCACATATTGAACTGTGGTGGAAACAACATAACTTCAAAACAACAGAAATTTGATTTCATTGTGATGATAGGGAAACTGAAAAAATTATGTTGCTGCCTTATAGTGATGACAATATGTGCCACCTTAGTGATGTGAATGTTGGATAGATTAGCACTTTTAGTTTTATATTAATTCAGAAATAAATCATAAGCATGATTAATAGATTGCATGATAAACTAGACAAATCTACGTAAGATCTAGACAGGTCTATAAGGCCAGACAAAAGTATAGCATCTATCATGCTAGCAACATCCATCATAGATAAATAGATCACGAACGCTAATATGAAAGACATGGTTTGAGATAAGAGTACGTACGTTTTCTTCTGGACTGGGTAGAGAAGGCGACGACGACGTTCAACACCGTCCTGTTATTCGCAATGACGGGTGAGACCGACTCGACGACGAGAACGACGAGCCGTGGCGACGAGCTTGACAAAAACAAGGAAGCGATCGAACAGTCGCGCAGAGTGCTTCCCAAAAACCTTATTCGTCCTCTCCCGGTGCAGGATCGCAGAGGATGACGGTTCCGGAGATCTGCCCTCCCGTTCACCGGTGCACGCCGACGATCGGGACGATTGCGTGATATGATTTACGACGATACCCATACGTATTTATGGGGAGGAACCGCTAGCGTTGGGCGTCCTGCAACCGAGTCGGTTACCATATTAATACGTCGGTCTCCATAACCAAATATATATGAAAATATATGGAACACGCAGCAAAAAGAAAGTACAAAAGAAAGCCGCGCCCCCGCAAGGCAAGGGACCGAATTTCGGCGGACCATTCACGCAGGTGATGCGCGGCCGCGCCCATCGCCCACGCCCCGCCCCACCCTGCCCGGCCCGACGAGGCGAGGCGAGCGAGCGCGCGCGTGTGTTCTTCCTTCTTCTCATCCACACACTTGCAAGAGATGCTAGAGCAACCAACCTTATAAGTTGGACTCCCTCCACCTCCACTAGCAATGTGGGACTAAACCTTTGCACTCCCACCACTCATGAATGGGCCTTTGAAATTTTTTAGGAATTATTGTGAATATTAATGGGCCAAGCCCATATAATTCCAACACTCCCCCACCAGATCTCAAAGTCCCAGCTAGACTTTGCCTCACCCCACTATTGTTTAATATACCAATGTTTTTAGTGGAGACTGTTAAGTTGAACTTCCACCTAGAACAATAAGCTACACTCACTCACAACTAGAAAAATGGACTATGCCTTGAATTGCAAGTTTTGTGCAAACAAGTTTCACTTACTGTCATAACTGATACTAGACCTCCAGTAGGATTCTCCGCGGGTGGAGCATATAGGTCATACTCCCTTGGTCTTTCATAAGCTTAATAGAGATCACCTAAATCTCACAGATTGCGACCTTACAACAATCGGGCTCATATAGGTGTATTCATTCAAGAATGTTCTGTAGGACAATATCTTCGCTATTTAAAGCCAACTGAATACATTAAGGCAACAACCAACCTGCCATATAGGTATTGAGAGTAATGCATCGCTTCTCGAGTGGGTTATAAAAAGGTTACTCTCATGCTAACCAATGGCTTGTTCTTCCCAGGTCCTACTTCACGGGATCTCCGATCACATAGGTTGGGTTACTACTATGGAATAGCACATATGCGTCTCATACCCATCTCCTTTGATGCACTGTCTATCACATTACGTGACAGCCCCTTGGTGAATTGATCTGCTAGGTTCTCACCAGTTGAAATATATTCTACTGATATAACTCCGGAGTTTCTCATTTTCCTGGCAGACTTCAAACGTCTCTTAATATGTCTTGATGACTTCATATTGTCCTTAGAATTGTTCACTTTGACTGTCGTAGTTTAATTGTCACAATTCATGAGGATTGCCGGCACAGGTTTCTCGATAATAGGCAAGTCCATCAAGAGCTCACGTAGCCAATCGGCCTCAACTATAGCTGTATCTAGTGCAGTAAGCTCTGCTTCTATGGTAGATCTCATCAAAATTGTCTGTTTGCATGATCTCCATAAAACAACAGCACCACCAAGAGTAAATGCATATCCACTCATGGCATACAACTCATCAGCATCAGATATCCAATTAGAATCACTATAGCCTTCTAGTACTGCTGGATATCCAGAATAATGAATTCCATAATCCATTGCACCAACTAAATAGTGCATTACCCGCTCAAGCACACGCCAATGATCATCTCCCAGGCAAGAAGTAAACCGGCTCAGTTTGCTCACAGCAAACGAGATGTCAGGCCTAGTAGCACTAGCTAAATACATAAGTGATCCAATAATCTGAGAATATCTTAATTGGTTTTTACCAATTCTCTTATTCTTTCGAAGGATCAAACTGGGATCATAAGGTGTTGGAGAAGGCTTGCTATCCTTGTAACCAAAACGGTTCAAGAGCTTCTCAACATAATGAGATTGCGTAAGAGTAATCACAATCTCTCCTTTGATTAGCTTGATGTTGAAGATAACATCAGCCTCACCCAGATCCTTCATATCAAAGCTTTGGCACAGAAAGGTCTTGACCTCATTGATCAAGTCAAGATTTGTTCCAAAGATCAGTATGTCATCAACATACAAGCACAGTATAACTCCTTGACCCCCACCATGACGGTAGTACACATATTTATCAGCCTCATTGACTGAAAAGCCTGCTGATAGAAGTGTTGAATCAAATTTCTCATGCCACTATTTAGGAGCTTGTTTCAGACCATACAAAGACTTCAACAACTTACACACTTTGTCTTCTTGACCCTTTATAACAAATCCATCTAGCTGATCCATATAGATTTCCTCATCCAACTCTCCATTAAGGAAAGCTGTCTTAACGTCCATCTGATGAACGATAAGACCATGTGAGGCAGCCAGAGCAAGTAATACATGAATAGTGGTCAATCTAGCAACAGGTGAGTAAGTGTCAAAGAAGTCTTCGCCTTCTTTCTGAGTATAACCCTTAGCCACAAGCCGAGCCTTATACTTGTCAATAGTACCATCAGACTTAAGCTTTTTCTTGAACACCCATTTACAACCCACAGGTTTGCAACCATATGGTCTATCGACAACTTCCCAAGTTCCATTAGAAAGAATAGAGTCCATCTCACTATGGACAGGTTCTTTCTAGTCATCTACATCAGAAGATGCATATGCCTCTGAAATGGTTCTAGGAGTGTCATCCACAAGATAAACAGTGAAATCATCACCAAAAGACTTTGCAGTCCTTTGTCTCTTGCTCCTCCTAGGAGCTTCACTATCAATCTCCTCATGGATTGGTTCAAGTGTTTGTTCAGCATGATCAGAAAATGCACTAGGTTCAGGAGTTGTTTCAGCAATCACATCAGAAGATAATCTAGACATGCTATGTGAATCTTTCATAGGAAATATGTTCTCAAAGAAAGTAACATCATGAGACTCCATTAATAAATTAACATGAACATCAGGCACCTCGGATTTAACCACTAAAAATCTATGATGAGCATATCCAAGAAAGATACAATCCACAGTTTTAGGTCCTAACGCTTCTTGTTGATTGGTACGTTAACTTTGGCCAAACAACCCCATGTGCGTAAGTAAGAGAGCGATGACTTTCTACCAATCCATTTCTCATATGGCGTCTTCTCCTTATTCTGTATGGGAACTCTATTTAGGACATGACATGATGTCAATAAAGCCTCCCCCACCATGCCTTAGATAATCCAGCCGTGTCTAACATGGAATTAACCAAGTCAGTCAAGGTGCGATTCTTTCTTTCGGCAACCCTATTTGATTAGGGCGAATAGGGAGGCGTCCTCTCATGTATCGTACCATAATCCGCACAGAATAAGTCAAACTCATTTGAGAAATACTCGCCACCACGATCGGACCTAATCCTTTTGATCTTTTTCTCTAGTTGAGTTTCAACTTCAGCCTTATAAATTTTAAAGTAGTTTAGAGCCTCATCTTTCATTTTTAGCAAATAAACATAGCAATATCTAGTCGCATCATCAATCAAAGTCATGAAATATCTTTTTCCACCTTCAGTCAATATACCATTCATCTCATAAAGATCTGAATGTATAACTTCTAGCGGTGCTAAGTGTCTGTCCTCTGCAGCCTTGTGAGGCTTTCGAGGTTGCTTAGATTGCATACAACTTGAGCACTTAGAACCTTTGACAATGGAAAAATTCGGAATTAAATTTAAGCTGGAAAGTCGAGGCATAGAACCAAAATTTAGATGACATAAACGTGAATGCCAAACACTAGCATCACTCTCATTAACACCATCACAAATATAGTTCACAGACTTATTGCAATAATCTGAAAGGGAAAAGCGGAACAAGCCTCCGCACTCATAGCCTTTACCAATAAATTGTCCACTCTTAGACACGACAACTTTATTCAAATTAAGCACTACCTTAAAACTATCCCTACACAAAAGAGAGCCACTAACGAGATTCTTCTTGATAGAAGAGACATATTGTATGTTCTTCAATTGGATAATCTTCCCCGAAGTGAACTTCAGCTCGACCGTGCCAACACCATAAACAGAAGCATGTGACCCATTCCCCATTAGAACGGAGGAATCCCGAGCGACCTGGTAACAAGTAAACAAAGAAGCATCAGCACACACATGAATATTAGCACCAGTATCAAGCCACCAACTAGTAGATTGAAATAGAGAAAAAACATATGGTAAATTACCATACCCAATATTTTCTCCAGCACTGGTCACCATGTTTGCGGTCTTCTGTTGTGGAGGATTCCTTCCTTTGCATTCTGGACACTTCTTTTCCCAATGCTCATTAGAACCGCAAACAAAGCATGCCCCCTTCTCCTTGTTCTTCTTCTTGAAGGTAGTGGTCTGCTTAGGCTTATTGTTCTTGCCCTTGCCCTTACCACCACTGCCATGAGACTGCTGTGGATGATGCACCATATTGGCAATAGTGTGTCCCTCGTTAGCTTTAGAACGTCCATCCTTCTCATGAGCTTTCTCCTCAACATCAAGAGACGCAATCAAATCTGAGACAGATATGTTTGTTCTCTTGTGTTTAAGAGTAGTGGCAAAATCCCTCCAAGACGGAGGCAATTTGGCAATCATGCCCCCAGCCACAAGCTTCTCAGGTACGACGATCTTAAGCAGTTCGAGTTCCTTCACAATGCACTGTATCTCATGAGCCTGCACAACGATAGATTTACCATCTGCCATCTTATAATCATGGTACTGCTCAATGACATACAGTTCAGTGCCAGCATCAGAACCACCATAGTCAGTGATCAGAGCATCCCACAATTCCTTTGTGACAGTATGATGAATATAGACGTCCTGAAGACGATCTATCAAAGATCCAATAACCGCGCCCAAGAATATTGTGTTGGCTTCACTGTAGGCCTTTTCCTGATCTGCAGTGAGATTGCCTTCAGGTTTGCCAGTGGACACCAAGAACATATTCATGGCAGTAAGCCACAGAGTGACTTTCACTTGCCATCTCTTAAAGTGCATGCCAGTGAATTTCTCTGGCCTCAGTGCATCAACAAATCCAGCCATAAAACTAAAGTGCCTACAATAAGGTTTTTGGATTGTTGGATAAATTAGCACTTTTATTTTTATATTAATCTAGAGATAAATCATAAGCATGATTAACAGACTGCATGATAAACTAGACAAGTCTACACAAGATCTAGACAGGTCTATAAGGCCAGACAAAAGTATAGCATCTATCATACTAGCAACATCCATCATAGATAAATAGATCGCGAAACCTAGTATGAAAGACATGGTTTGAGATAAGAGTAAGTACGTTTCCTTCTGGACTGGGTAGAGAAGGCGACGACGATGTTCAGCACCGTCACATTGTTGGCGACGGCGGGTGAGACCGACTCCACGACGAGGAAGACGAGCCGTGGCGACGAGCTTGACGAAGACAAGGAAGCTATCGAGCAGTCACGCAGAACGCTTCCCAAAAACATTATTCGTCCTCTCTCGGTGCAGGATCGTAGAGGATGACGGTTCCGGAGACCTGCTCTCCCGTTCGCCAGTGCACGCCGACAATCGGGATGGAGAAGTCTTGGCGGCACAACAGTAGCGAGAGGCAAAACTTTCATGAAACCGTCTTACCACGAAGACGGCTCCATTCCAGGATCTTCCTCGGGTGGTGACACGCGTTGTGACGCCCAATAGTACAACACATGATAGGCACAAATAATTGCACAAGAGCATAGGTGGAGAACAGAGTTTTACATAAATCCGAAGTTATATTACAACCAGAGTTTTATCGAAAGAAAATTGCGAAAGCAAATGGTTCAACCATGATTCAACTAGTTTTTGACAAAAATAGATAAGATACAATCGCCCTCTCACGGTGACACACGGGGAACAACCCGGCCATAATAGGTGCCTTGCCCAAGCACCGTACCGGCAAGCAAGGAACTACTCCTCGTCTTCATTCGTGCACAGCTCCCACTCAATGTTTCAGCAGTCGGGGCGTTGGCCCTCCCAGTGGAATCTTCCACCACAGTGGCAGTCTCCGTCCTGGTCATCTGAAAACCACATAGAGCTACGCCCTGAGTAACTAATTTACTCAGCAAGACTGAGCCGTCAAAATGGCCAACTACAGCCGACACCTAGACATGCGAAGACTAGTGGTAGGGTTTATTGATGTAAACAAGGGTTCCCGATCTTCTGAAAGGTTCTTGGTAAGTTGATTTGGTCGGAGGCGACACACAAATCGATCCGGCTTCAGAACAGCACGTTCTAAGCCCCGCAATCGCAGCACGACGTCTCCTCTGGTTATCAACCGTCCAAAGACGATTCACCTCACCGAGAAGGCTAATCCCTGCCTGCGAATCAAGAACACAAGCAAGAACAACAAAGAATGCAACACAATTGTAGATGTATGATTAAACTCTCAAAGTTGGGGTCTCACAAACCGATGAACGGCGACACTGTTTATGAACAGAATTGATCTAAGAAAAACCCCAACCCTAATGGTGTGGCGGCGGCTGTATATAAAGACCCTAGGGTCGTGCAAGACTCTCTAGACGCGCCCCTAATTGGGCTCAACTAGATACAAAGCCCAAAGGCCAAAAATAGGCGACGCAGCACCGACACAGACTCTGGACTCTCTATTGTTTTGACGATTCCCGATGACTCCGGATGAATTTTGACATAAGGTTGGCGGCATTGGAAAGGTCTTCTCCTTATCTTTCCGTGCATATGTAGAACGTCCACATCCGAGTTCGTATGCGTCCTAGGCGACTGTTTTAGTGCAGACTAGTCCTGGGCCCTGAAACAGACTCGAAGTCGGTTTTGATTGGGCCTCCACTTTGGCTTCGAAGCCCTTGCTGGTCCTCCACGTTCCCAATTCCTTCTCCCATCATCTTCTGGTCCTCTCCATGGTTTCTAATTATAAAATAATCATTAGGTAGCAAACCATTCTCAAAAGTAACATATAGCGAAGAACGTAGGAACGAGCTCACCTCTAAATTTAGTCGTCGTGCACGAGCTCTAGTCATTGGACCTTGGAAGTCCAGAATTGGAGGTTTGTTGTCTGTATTCATAGGAGTGATGTCCTCATCATCCTCCCCCTCTTGAAGTGGAGTCGTCCTCGACTCGAGCTCATCCTCTTCTCCCAAGTATGGTTTCAAATCTGAAATGTCAAAAGTAGGACTAACCCCGAACTCGGGAGGCAACTCAAGTTTGTATGCATTATCATTAATCTTCTCCATTATTTTGAATGAACCATCAGCTCTAGGAATTAGTTTAGATTTTCTCAATTCTGGAAATCTATCCTTCCTTAAGTGTAACCACACTAAATCTCCTACATCAAGCTTTACTTCCTTTCTACCCTTACTACCAGCAATTTTATACTTTTCATTCATCTTTTCAATGCTAAGTCTAGTGGTCTCATGCATTTGCAAAATAAATTCAGCATGCTCCTTAGCATCAACATGAACTCTCTCATTAATAGGTAGAGGAAGTATATCAAGTGGAGTACGGGGATCAAAAACATACACTACCTTGAATGGACTTACCTTGGTAGTGGAATGTGTTGCCCGATTATAAGCAAACTCAACATGAGGTAAGCATTCTTCCCATTGCTTTAAATTTTTCTTCAAAATAGCTCGCAACATAGTACCCAAAGTGCGGTTCACAACCTCAGTTTGTCCATCAGTTTGTGGATGACAAGTTGTAGAAAATAGCAACTTTGTACCCAACTTATTCCAAAGCGTGCGCCAAAAATGACTCAAGAATTTTGCATCACGATCTGAAACAATAGTAGAAGGCATACGATGCAAACGTATAATTTCTTTGAAAAAAAGATCAGCAATATAACTAGCATCATCAGTTTTATGACATGGTATAAAGTATGCCATCTTGGAAAAACGATCCACAACAATAAAATTGCTATCGCTCCCCCTCTTAGTCCTAAGCAGTCCTAAAATAAAGTCCATAGAAATATTCGCCGAAGGAATAGAAGGAACAGAAAGTGGCATGTATAAACCATGTGGATTCAATCGAGACTTAGCTTTTTGACATGTAGTGCAGCGAGCAACAAAACGCTCAACATCTTTCCTCATCCTTGGCCAAAAGAAGTGTGTGGCCAAAATATCCTCTGTCTTCTTAGCACCAAAATGACCCATCAATCCACCTCCATGCGCCTCCTGCAACAACAAAAGACGAACGGAACCAACTGGAATGCATAGGCGGTTAGCTCTAAACAAGAAACCATCATTCAACACAAATTTGTGCCAAGCACGACCTTCTTTACAGTGCAGCAATACATCTTTAAAATCAACATCAGCAACATATTGTTCTTTAATTGCCTCAAGTCCAAAAATTCTACAATCAAGTTGAGACAACAAAGTATATTGCCTAGATAAAGCATCAGCAATCACATTATCCTTCCCTTTCTTATGTTTAATAATATAAGGAAAAGACTCAATAAACTCAACCCATTTAGCATGTCTACGGTTCAAATTGCATTGAGAACGAATATACTTAAGTGATTCATGATCAGAATGAATAACAAATTCTTTGGGCAACAAATAATGATGCCATGTCTCTAAAGAACGTACAAGTGCATATAGTTCCTTATCATACGTGGAATAATTCAAAACAGGCCCAGTAATTTTCTCACTAAAGTATGCAACAGGTTTACCATCTTGCATCAAAACACCACCAATGCCTATACCACTAGCATCACATTCAAGCTCAAAAGTCTTATCAAAATTGGGTAATTACAGCAATGGTGCATGTGTAAGTTTGTTCTTCAAAGCATCAAAAGACTCATGATGTACCTTACCAAAATAGAAGTCAACGCCCTTCTTTGTCAACTCATGCAATGGTGCAGCAATGGTGCTGAAATCTTTGACAAAGCGGCTGTAGAAACCTGCAAGACCAAGAAAACTCCTCACCTGTGTGATAGTTTTTGGTACAGGCCAGCTCTTTATGGCTTCAATCTTTGCCTCATCCACCTCAATTCCCTGTGGAGTCACAACATAGCCAAGAAAAGAGACTCGATCCGTGCAAAAGGTGCACTTCTCAAGGTTACCAAATAAACGTGCAACTCGCAAAGCATCAAAAACAGCACGCAAATGAATCATATGATCATCCATGGATTTGCTATAAATCAAGATATCATCAAAGTAAACAACCACAAATTTGCCAATAAAAGGTCTAAAAACCTCATTCATCAAACGCATGAAAGTACTGGGTGCATTAGTCAACCCAAAAGGTATTACTAACCACTCATACAACCCGAATTTGGTTTTGAAAGCTGTTTTCCATTCATCTTCAAGTTTCATTCTAATTTGATGGTAGCCACTACGCAAATCAATTTTAGTGAAAATTATAGCACCACATAACTCATCAAGCATGTCGTCTAGCCTAGGAATAGGATGACGATACCTAATAGTAATGTTATTAATGGCTCTACAATCTACACACATACGCCAAGAACCATCTTTCTTAGGAACCAAAAGTACAGGAACGGCACAAGGACTAAGTGATTGACGAACATACCCACGATCCAAAAGGTCTTGGACTTGTCGTTGTATCTCCTTAGTCTCCTCAGGGTTGGTCCTATAAGCAGCACGGTTTGATAAAGTAGCACCAGGAATCAAATCAATTTGATGCTCAATCCCTCTCAAAGGTGGCAATCTCGGGGGTATCTCAGCTGGGAAAACATCCTCATACTCCTGCAAAAGGTTAGTGACAGCAGGAGGCAAAGCACTAGAAGCAATATCACCAAGCGAAAACAAGGTTTGTTTGCATATCAAAGCATAGCAAATATCATCAGTAGAAATTTCAGCAAGCTCAGATTTTGTGGCAAGACATGAACGACCTTGTAGTTTAATTGCAGCACCCTTAGAACTTGAAGAATCATTAACATTACTTGGTGTAGAAGCAGAATTAACAGGTTGCTAAATTTCAAGGCTTTTATTTTTCAAACTAGCAGCTCGTTCTAAATCAGCTTGTACAATTTCAGCAGGGGTCATTAGTAACAAAGTAATTTTAGTTCCTTTATGCATAAAAGTGTACTTATTACTTTTACCATGGTGTACAGCATCATTATCAAATTCCCAAGGTCTACCCAATAAAAGTGAATAAGCTTGCATGGGTACAACATCACAATCAACAGAATCCACATAGGAATCAATGGAAAAAGGAACTCTGCAAGTTTGTATTACCTTAGCTTTTCCAGAGTCATTTAACCACTGAATGTAGTATGGATGTGGATGTGGGCGTGTGGTCAAATCAAGCTTCTTAACCACATCAGAACTCACCAAATTGTTGCAGCTTCCTCCATCAATGATGACACGTGCTCGACAGTTCTTGATGACGAAGAAAATCTGGAACAAGTTATGTCGCTGCATCATCTCGGGCTGCTGGATTTGTGTGCTAAGCACACGCTGCACAATAATATTCATGTAGCCCATGGTATCTCCGCCTCGAAGGACGAGGTCACCGCTGGTGGCAGCGACATCCTCCTCCTCATCCTCCACATCGGAGGTGCTCATGTAACCGCCATCATCTGTCGCCACATATGCCCGCCTACTTGGGCAATCTTTCTGCACATGGCCAAGACCATGGCAGCGGTGGCACTGAATCCCTGTAGTACGTCCCGTCGAAGCAACAGAGGAGGCACTACTAGCTGGTACCTGCACAGAATTTTTACCTGAGTGCGTAGAAGGGGCAGGGGCTGATCTTGGTGCTGCAGAAACAACACTAGCTGGTGGGGGCGGCCGAAAAGATGGCTTGGGCAGCCCCGAAGTCCCCGTCGGCCGTGATGGGTAGAAATTCCTGGACTTGCTGTACTCCTCAAAAGCCTGGAAAAGTCCCTGTGATTCTTTCTCTGCAAGCATAGCATACTGGAAACACTGGTTGAGGGTATAAAATTCTTTATAATCAAGGATGTCCTGAATTTCTTTTCTCAAACCAGAATAAAAGCGGCAAATCTGATCCTCTACTTTTTCAACCATAGCACAATGAATCAAACCCTTTTGAAGTTCACTAAAATACTCCTGAACAGTTTTATCTCCTTGATCTAAGCGCTGCAGTTTATTACGAATTTCTCTATAAAAAGAAGGAGGAACAAAACGATCACGCATTTCTACCTTAAGTTCTTCCCAAGTAGTAGGCAAATCGGTTTCAGCAGCTAGACCACTCCACCAAATAATAGCGAAGTCCTTAAACTCACTAGTGGCTTGTCTAACTCTATGTCGTTCAGGAACAAGGTGGGCATTAAATTTTTGTTCTATCATCATTTCCCAATCGAGGTAAGCATCACCATCGTACTGACCCAAAAACGAAGGATTTGAAAACTTAATTTTAGCATACGGGTCATCTGGAGCATGGATACCTTGTGTGCGACGGTTGTAGTTGTGGAAACCACCCATACCTTGAGGGTTACGTTGCAAATGACGTCGTAACCGTGCGGTCCTTGTAGCTGACCTATCGACGGTGCCATCAGCCTTATACACCGTTGCTTCATCATGATCGTCTTCAACGTCGTTGTTGGTGTTGGTGTTGGTGTTGGTGTTATTGTTGGTCTTGTGAGCGGTCTCCAATTCGACAACCTGATCGGTTAGCTTAGAGACTCTCTTATCCAACCGCTCAATGCTTTCTCCCAGGTGAAGCTTGGTGACGGCGTCAGTGACGGCCCTGGTGATCGTCTCTGCCAAATCACTCTGAACCGCCTGCAAAGCCTTCTGTAACTGACTTTGGCTCACGCACTCATCCAATTTTGAGGGTGAAGCACCCTCTCCATCGCTTCCTGACATCAGAAACACCAAAACAGGAAACAAAAAGTGAAGGTTATCCCTACAAAACTACTAAGCAGTGGTGCCTCTCAACACAGCAAAAGGAAGCTTCTTGCAAAGCCCTTACAAAGTTCTAAAAACAACAAAGCGAAGGATACCAGGGAGAAGTGTTCCACGATTGCAAGGTTTAAAAAATAACCTATGTGCTGTCCAGAAGAAGTATGTAGAGCTAGGAAGGTCAAACATATATATGTGAGTGGCACACAAATCAAAAACAGATACTAATGCTGAATAAGTGCCCAAGTAACTTGTCCCTAGTTGCTGGTCTAACTATGTCCTAGAACAGTAGTGATAGCAAAGAAGAAACAAGGAGACCAAGGCACACAGTCGATAACAGGGGGCTTAGTGTAAAACAGCCAAACTCAAAAATTCCAGGGGGCTCGATGGAGCACTAGTAGGAATCCCAAATTTCTTTTTTTTATTTTATTTTTTTGATATTTTCTGTGGACGATAGGAAGAACACGAAACCAACACTAAAGGGTACTGCGAACCTGACGGTGCACCTGAAGCTCTGATTACCACTTGATGTAAACAAGGGTTCCCGATCTTCCGAAAGGTTCTTGGTAAGTTGATTTGGTCGGAGGCGACACATAAATCGATCCAGCTTCAGAACAGCATGTTCTAAACCCCGCAATCGCAGCACGACATCTCCTCTGGTTATCAACCGTCCAAAGATGATTGACCTTGCCGAGAAGGCTAATCCCTGCCTGTGAATCAAGAACACAAGCAAGAACAACGAAGAATGCAAAACAATTGCAGATGTATGATTAAACTCTCAAAGTTGGGGTCTCACAAACCGATGAACGGCGACACTGTTTATGAACAGAATTGATCTAAGCAAAACCCCAACCCTAATGGTGCGGCGGCGGCTGTATATAAAGACCCTAGGGTCGTGTAAGACCCTCTGTACGTGCTCCTAATTGGGCTCAACTAGATACAAAGCCCAAAGGCCAAAAATAGGCGACGCAGCACCGACACAGATTCCTGCCTCTCTGTTGTTTTGACGATTCCCGATGACTCCGGATGAATTTTGACATGAAGCCAGCGGCATTGGAAAGGTATTCTCCTTATCTTTCCGTGCATATGTAGAACATCCAAATCCGAGTTCGTATGCGTCCTGGGTGACTATTTTAGTGCAGACTGGTCCTGGGCCCCGAAACAGACTCGAAGTCGGTTTTGATTGGGCCTCCACTTTGGCTTCCAAGCCCTTGCTGGTCCTCCACGTTCCCAACTCCTTCTCCCATCATCTCCTGGTCCTCTTCATAGTTTCTAATCATAAAATAATTATTAGGTAGCAAACCATTCTCAAAAGTAACATATAGCAAAGAACGTAGGAACGAGCTCACCTCTAAATTTAGTCGTCGTGCACGAGCTCTAGTCATTGAACGTTGCAAGTCCAGAATTAGAAGAGTGTTGTGTGTATCCATAGGAGTGATATCCTCATCATTTATGTTGCCAGAAAGCCAGCCTAAGAGTGGATCCTTATTTTTCAAGTTTTAGCATCAAGTTAAGTTGTCATGCGGAATAATAAAATTTAGTTTGCACTAAAGCTATAACAATCATGGTTGCAATACAATCTTAATAATTCCAAACAACAGTATTAAACCCACTCATCATCTTAATGGCTTCTGACACTGTTCCGGAGCAGTGATCAAGTGGTACTCGTTACTGTGAGGGCCAGCGACTCGAATCGATTTACATCCTACAGGAGAAACCTGCTTGCACGACCCATACGCGCTTCCTGGAAGTCGCATGGAGCAACCTTTCGCTTACGGTACCGCAGGGTCTTCCAGGTCCAGACTCCCCCGAGAAGCGTCCCCCAACGCGATGCGCCCCGTGCCGCCATCCGTGGGTGGATTGGTCCCTCCCCTCAGCCCCAGTTCCACCAAAGAAGGGAGAAGTCTATCTTCTGACCAGGCAGTAGTCGTAGCTACGTCGGTTTACTGGGCCCATAACTCCAGCATGCAAACAGTGCGTTCAAACTTGACCTCATAGGACCGGACACGAGGCGTAGCCTTAAGTGACTCGGACGGGGCTACCTCCTTGAAGACAAGCTGTCCTTTCCTTTCCACCTAGTTGCCCGTCTGGTCTTCATTGTGATTCCATCCGCATTGTCCTTCATCCGATATCATTCCCCAGTGATAATATTTCCTATCTACGAGCGGTCTCCATACCGCTCGATGAGTAGTCGTCCTAAATTAAGCAGGGCGACTACCGACCTAACGCTAAATATCAGGGAGGGACCTACTACACGCTAGGGTTTTAACCAACTCCTATCACTTAATGCACAGTCAAGCCTACATCTCTAGCCAGTGATAGAGTAAAAATTTAAAACGGGGATAATGCACCGGGGCTTGCCTGGGTTCTGCTCTTGCTTAGCAACGACACCTCCGGCTCCTTCTGGATCCTGCTCCGGTCCCGTCTCCACGTGGTTCACTGCGTGATCTATATGATGCCAAAGATGATGTTTATGAGAGAAGATTCATGGCACTTCCTCAATAAATACGTTAATGTACACTATTTCACGTGGAAGTGAGCGGGGCGTGTTGATTAGTTCAGCAATGTAACGTATTTAGCGGCAACACAGGGTGATGGCGTTTCGTGTATTTCCTTCATGGACTCCAGTATTTAATCGCGACGACATTATACCAAAGTACGATGTGTGTGTGTCGGCCGGGGTTAAGCTACATATGTGATGTCCATGACCAGTAGATGCTATTTAATTAATGTTTTAGTGTAACGAGCACAACCCTCGCAAAGAACTAAGTACCCACGACGCAGCCCTAAGGTGGAACCATATATATTGAAGGGTAATATTACACCTGAGACACAATTTATTAAGTGGACATGGTTCTGTTCATCAAATGAGTAGGGGTGATTTAATATAGTTAGGGAATACCAAGAGTGAATTACTGGTCAAGTTTCACTCACATGCACCGAGCCAAAAATTTTAATTAATTAACATAAGGAAAAAGGTGTTCAATTATTTATTGCTAATATACAGAGACTCACCCTATCACATTTTCCAGGGAGACTAGAAACTGAAAAACCTATTTGGTGGCCAAGTTCCAAGATTTTATCAGCTCCCTATAATTAGTTATGAATATATAAGTGTTTTTATTACATATTTTAATCCTAAAACTAGAACTAACATGCAATGTGATTTAGCATTTTTCTACGGTAGTAGGTGTTCAGAGGAACTCATAGAAATTTAGTTTGCTTGAAAATCATTACTGGTGAATTAGATATGCATTTTATAAGTTTCTGGCAATTTCTAGAATAAATAAACTAAAAGAAAAGGATTAAACAGGCTGGGGCCAATGGAATTTGGGCCACACGGGGGGCTACAACGCGGGAAGCCCCAGATCCGGGTGCAGCCGCACAGGATCCGGGCCGTGCGGCCTACGGTGGGGCACCATTAGCTCACGCCGGAACCGGGCAGCGCCGCCGCCGGAGCCGAGGGTTGTGGTGGCCGCGGGCCCGGGGAGGTCGTCGCCGGGAACGAGGCTACCGACACGAGCTCGGGGGTGCGGGTGGAGAGGAGTTGCGCTCACCGTGGGGGTCGTTGGCGGTCGTTGGAGCTCCGGGAACGGGAACTCGGTGGAGGAATTAATGCGGGCCGCACGGTGCTCCTCGCGGGATGGGGTTGGGCCGAGGTGGAAGAGGAGAAGCTTGCGCACGGTTGGAGTCGTCGGATCCGAGCCGGGGTAGCGTGTGGTGGCGGTGCGGTGAGCTCAACCGAGCTCACCAATGGCGCCGGCAATGGGGGAGAAAAAGGAAAGAAAGGAGAGGCCGAAAGAGGAAATGGGAGGGGGTGCCAGTTCGGGGGGTGGGGGGGGGGAGGTCTCGGTTTCAGGGCGGTCAGCCCGACCGGGAGCGGCCGAGCATCGGCGTACGGCTGCCACGCGGCGGCGAGGCGCCGGGCGCCCGGGCCCGCATAGGAGGAGGAAGAGAGTGGCGGCTGACATGTGGGACCTGCTCCCCTTTTCTTTTTCGTTGGTTTTCAAAATAGCGCTGCCTTAATAATTTTGTAGATTTAAAATTATGGATCCCATGGAAAATCTAAAAATATGTACGTGTTCCTCGTGACGTACTCTATTTTACAAAAATGATAATATGCAATGGTTGTTACTGGAACTTAAATGAAAATGTTTTCAAAAGAGGTAGTTTTGGACCTTTTAGTCATTTATTTGGACCCCTAAATCAAAGTATAAAATTCTGAACAAATCCTCAAAATTCTACTCAACCATGAGCACCAACATATATTTTTGGTAGGTATGAGTCATGTGGAAAAATCTGGACTTGTAGTTCAAACAATACTCAAATTTGCTTGAATTAGGTTCAAATCGGGTCAAATTTCAGTTTAAACTCTTGTCCTAAGTCCTCAAGCTTGTGGAAATGACTCTGATGTGTTTCCCATAGGGACTCATGACACCACAGGTGTCACAAAAACCCTAGATGATTGCGTGATATGATTTGCGGCGATACCCGTACGTATTTATAGGGAGGAACCGCTAGGGTTGGGAGTCCCGCAACCGAGTCGGTTATCATATTAATACATCGGTTTCCATAACTAAATATATATGGAAATATATGGAACAGCAGCAAAAAGAAAGTGCAAAAGGAAGCCGCGGCCCCGCAAGGCAAGGGACCGAATTTCGGCGGACCATTCACGCAGGTGATGCGCGGCGGCGCCCATTGCCCACGCCCGGCCCGGTCCAGCGAGGCGAGACGAGCGAGCGTGCACGTGTGTTCTTTCTTCTTCTCATCCACACACTTGTAAGAGATGCTAGAGCAACCAACCTTATAAGTTGGACTCCCTCCACCTCCACTAGCAATATAGGACTAAACCTTTGCACTCCCACCACTCATGAATGGGCCTTTGAGATTTTTTAGGAATTATTGTGAATATTAATGGGCCAAGCTCATATATTTCCAACAGTGAATAGAAGATTCACTTGTAGCTTTCACCTCCTAACTGGTTGCTTAATTGATCTCTACTCTTGTGTGATAAGTTTACTTTGTAAATCACATAGTTGGCTCTCAAGTGTCTATTTGTATTGATGTTCATTTAACAGTTTTTTCTTACATGCAGTTTCTTTTTACGCTAAATATAAAACACACACAAAGGTATGAACATTGACTCATCACCTGGATAGATGGATTCCACAAGGAGGTTGATGGGCTGGTGCGCTTGTGAAGCTTCTTGATGGGGTGAAGCACTACAGCAGCAAGGAGGGCAACTTTGAAGGAAATTGGATATCAAATGCTCTCCTGGTAAGTGTCAATCTGTGCTGGTCGTGGTCAATTGGATTTGTTTCTTCTTGTGGACGCTGGAGTTTATTTATGTGGTCGAACTCATGGAAAGGAAACTGGGTTGATAACAGTCCGGTTATTTTCTTTATGGTTGTCTTATTACGTTCTTGATTCTGATCTTGTTTGAAGAGACCGGTTATTTTCTTTTCTATTTCTACTCCTATTAATTTAGATGAAAAGGTTCACGCCATCAAAAAACCTGCTGTACGCCCACAAAGTTAGAGATTGAATCCAAATCGGTTTTGTACCTTCTATATCAAGCATCGAATTTAAAAAATCATAAATCCCTTGTCCAGAGTTCAAATGAGGCAAACTCAGACTCTATCTTATAGCCCTCAAAAAGTTCTACAACTTTAATATTCAATGGAAGTCAAGATTCGGCCGTTTTGGTTTCCAAATTTATACGATGCACAAATATTTGTTCTAATTCGGACTCCTCTGCGCAGGTCTATGTGCGATGCCCATATCTCCTACTCCGAAGTCCAAATAATATGATCTACATATGTTCTGAAAAGGTC
Organism: Eleusine indica; assembly: GCA_030378355.1. Lineage (NCBI taxonomy): Eukaryota > Viridiplantae > Streptophyta > Magnoliopsida > Poales > Poaceae > Eleusine > Eleusine indica. Next base: position 39,642,800 of record CM059501.1, on the reverse strand, counting down.
TCAACGAGATCTATAACTTTCATGTTTTAACTTTTCTCATTAGAGCATGTTTTTAAGTCCGAAATTATGTCGCAATGTAATATTATTTCTATTATGCGTGAATTAATTTTTGCTATTGGATAAAACTTCTAGAAATTTTTAGCCATTGGGTCATGATCTTGGCCTTACATGTTGGGCTTAATAGAGGTCCAGTACTGTCTTATAGACGTTATGAGCTTGTGGAAATCTCTCTTTGCATGGCGAATTAGCCTTCATATTGGTACTTCTCATATTTGAGCATTTTTTAATGTCATTTTACTTAATTTTACAACATAGCACTAAAATGATACTACATGTGAAAATAGTTAACATTAAAGATAAAAATATGATCTTTCATGTAAAAAATATCAACAATTATATTGTATAAATAATTTACATTTAAATCATAAAGAATGTTTTGTTTTTTTTAACTCATAGCAACGCACAGTCACTTTGCTAGTTTATATATATGTGTTACATTTAATTATGGATCAGATAGCTGTTTTTTTACATCCTTTATTTTCCTAATTGGACTCCTGTGCTGACAGGATCAGATAACGGTTTTTTTTTCTTTTCCTTATGTACGTCTCGGATACCTTCTTTTTTTTTCTTTTCCTTTTCCATGTCCGTTGTTTTGGTAGTTTTTCTGGCAAAGGATTTTTTTTCCTTAATTCTGATCGGACTCTACTTTAGATATTTTTTTTCCTTTTCAGTATCTTTTTTTCGTAATTCTGGTCCGACTCTGCTTTGGATACCTATACCTATTTTATTCATTTCTTCTCTATATAGTTAGAATAAGAGCATCTCTAAAAGCTCTTTAAAAAACTCTACCTAAATCAAATTAATGGGTTTAGTCTAAAAACAATCTCCAACAGCTCTCCTAAACAACTCATAGATTTATTCTCTTTCTAAATTCTCCTTATTTGTAGCTAGAAATGAGAGAAAAATTAGGAACCTCAATACTTGTATTTAGAAGAAAATTAATGTTATTGTGGTCCTAGATGCTGATATGGCCCAATCCAAACTTTTCCTGACCTATTTTTAGGGAGAACTGTTGAAGGAGACAAGAAAACTTCTCCCTAATAACTTTTGGACTGCTCGCAAAAACACTCTTTCAGATCAATTTTTTTGGAGCTTTTGGAGATGCTCTAAGGTGGACGAACGATGCCACCTAATTTATTAAAGGGGTATAGACACTTCCATTGTTTTTAGTAGTATAATCCACCAGTATGGAAACCTAAACATATTCCAATTACTGTATGAAAGAAAGTATTGTGAAAAATGGTAAGTTATATTTTCTCAATGGAGCGCAAGTAAGGTATAATCTAAGAGACTTGCTAATTTTCAGCTGACTAAAAGTTAAGATAACTTTCAGTCACCTCCTAGAGCCATTAGATATAGATCTAATGATTTATAATTATTATATAAATAATCCTATAAAAGAAAAATTAAAACACAAAGTAACAAACTATTGATTGAAAGGTTTCAGCTGATTGAAAGCTAGGAAACATGATAATCTAATTATGTTAGCGATATTCGAAACTCCACCAAAACTGCCGAGCTTCTTACCCGCGTCGAAAAGTATGGATTATACGGTGCAACAAGGCCAAACTCGCGTTCACCTAAGTTCTCCGCTACAACCGTAGATGGCCAAAGCTGCCGCTATAACATCCCTATGACACCGTCGATCCCTAGTAACCCCCATGCAGATGAGACGGACAGACGAACCTTAAAGCGGTTGAACCTATTACATAACCACGGGTTTCGTGGTGCCTCATCGGCACCTAACCCTGTGGCAGAAAAACTCAATAAATGTCATGCATATCAAGAACAGATCGCCGAGAAAGAGGATAAAAACACCTAAACTGAAATTGATTCCCAGTATATCAAACAAATACAATTCTCTCAGTTGTATATCAATTAACCACTTAATTGATGGGCCTTGGGAGGGCCGCAACTGCAGCAGTATCGCCCTTGATCAACCTTACATTTGGCCCCTTGAGAATCGTAGCCAGCATAATCACACAAAGACATGCAGCGTTGGTCTGTGCAGCTCCTAAAACTGATGCAGAGTTGTCCCGGCGTCTTGTCTTCAAGGGGCAACCTAGGGCTGGCGGCGACCGGTGCAGGCATGAACGCAGCCACTGCCACATGATTGGCCATCAGAAGAGACAGAACTATGAAAACGATGGCCTTCGTGGAGGACATAATGGGGAGCCACATGGGATTCAGTTCAAGGTTGTTTTTTTTTTGGATTCTTAGCGCTTCTCTGTTTTACGGTGGCATCCATGGCTTAGGCTTATATAGAGGGGACAACATGCAAATTTGTCATGCTAATTCAATTCCGGCCATTTTTCTTCGTATCTGTTCCATATCTACATCTCACTTCTATACTATAAAGAAAAAGCCAATTTGACATTCATGCGAGATTTTTAGACCTCCTTTCTATAAATATGCTTCTAGATTTTAGGCACCGAGACGAACCAGGCGAACCAAACCACCACCGTTTATCCACCCCACAAGCATGATTTGCATAAATCATTGCAATAAATGTTTTCTTTATTCCTTCCTCCACGCGAGTGCCTACCTATTCCGTAATTATTTCCATCATTTGTTCCGATCATCTGGAGGAAGGAAGGCGACAAGATTATTTCCTTCATTACTGCTGCCGTCGCACTCCCACAGCCAGAAAAGATTTTGCTTTTGTGACCTTCCCACCCTGCAGCTGACTTGCTTTGAATCAAAATCAACTATTGGAGCGTCGAAGAAGGAAGGAACAGAAGCTAGCAGCAGGCAGGAAGGCGTGACAGACTTGTTGGGGTCGAAACGGCAAAGATCGATGAGCCTCCAGGGGTAAGCTGTCAAGACCCAGCCGTGCAGGAAGGGGAAAGCAGGAGGACGCCTTCCGGTTACCCTTCAAGATGTGTTGGACGACAACATCGTGGACGCCATGGAAAATAGCCGAAGCTGGATGCCATGTTTGATGTTGCAGTGCGGCTCATGGCAGTGGCTTGAATCATGTTGTCCATTTTCAGGTATATATGATATTGGCTTGTTTGTTTGATTAACTTCATCATTTAACAAATTATTGTACCATACTGAAGCTATAAGATTAGGTTAACCTGACAACTGAACCATGATGCATCATTAATAATATTTATTTGAATTCTGAAGGATCATTACTGCTGCATGATTTGGGGTTGATCAGGATCCGTAGTTGAGGATGGCCCTGACACCTTTGCTTCATCTGTGTAGAGACGATCCATTTTGTTTTCCTGTGGCCTCCATCAATTGAGAGGTCACACGTCCTATGCATGTCATACTTGAGCAGTTTGTCACGGCCGGTGAAGTTGTTCCATATGAACTGCTGCCGCCATACATAGGTGGACAATGAATGAGGAGCAGCACAAGATCTTACCAAAACTACAAAAACTAATAACGAGCAGCATGAAAGTAGAAAATGATTTCAGGTGGCAGCCCATATTATTACAGACCGCCAAGGGATATTTCAGTAAGCCTAGGTATTCCAAACCGGAAACCGGTCTAGTTTTGAACCGGACAAAAACCAGCTGGTTAACCGGGAAAACTGGCAGGTAACCATTATACTATAATATGTAGCGTCGATTTTCACCAAACCGGATGACCAGTTAATCAGCCGGTTTCAATTGGTTTTGTAAACCCTGAGCCTAGCAAACTATCAAATAAAAGCCTTTCAACTCTTGCCTTGTCGTTCTCTCCCACTCTTCTCTCTCCCATATATGTGTTGAACCATAAGTGAATTGTCCACTCTTTCCCATTAACTTAGGCTGGTGAGTGCAACTAGTAGGTGCATAGTAACTTAACATGGTATCAGGTCAGAGATCTTGAGTTCAAGTCCTGACGACCGCATTTTCCACAGCGCCACTCCTATTTCCACATTTGCGCCCCGAGGGAGCTGCATGTGAGGAGAAGTGTTAAACCATAAGTGAATTGTCCACCCATTTTCATTAGCTTAGACTGGTGGGTGCAACTGATCGGTGCATAGTAGCTTAACAGTATGGCATATCTATTTCTCTTCCTCTCCTAGAGCCACTCTCCTAAACACCCCTCCTAACCGCCAGGTTCCTCCCTTCTCTAAGACTCTCTCCTCTTCTCTAAGATGAGCATGTCAAGGCTCAAGGGTGCTCTATCATGGTCAGTTCTGGTGGCTGTGAGGGCTCCAGGCTTAGGTACGAGGGCTTCTATGCTGCCAAATCCAACTGCTCAAATGCGATCTGGCTGCTTCTGGGGCTCCTCTTTTCAAGACTCGAGAGTACCTTGGGGGCTGTAGGGGGGGGGGGGGCGCTCAAGAGCACATTAAGGCTCCCGAGAGCATGGCCATCCAAGGAATATCTATGTTTGTATGAGGACCACACTGCCTAGGATGATCCACTTCTGCTCTAATGCTCCAGCACCATCCTACGATAAGATTGGATTGTGCCTCGACTTCCCTCTTTAACACTACCGATCTCTGGATCCACACGTAGAAAACTAGATCAAACCATTGTGGTACCTCGTCACTGGAGAAAAAGTAGAGAAACCAAACGGTAAAAAGAGCTTGATAAAATTAAAAGAGATCAAACAGAAAAAGTAGAGATCAAGAAATATCAAAGAGATCAAAGCGATCAAGGAATATCTATGTTCGTATGAGGACCACACTATTCCCATATTAATAAAATACAACTTGTTCAGTCATGCATCAATTGGCCACCTCATCCAAGGATTTGCAAGGGCCACATTGGCAGCACCATCCATGTTTATCCTTAGTGCATTTGGACCCATTAGGATTAAAGTTATATTCATCGCACTTATGAAAACAAAAATCATCAGTACAACTGGAAAATCCAAAGCACGGTGGCACATTGCCTGGCCGGTGACCATCAAGCGATACAGCCAAAGCCAACGCAACGAAATAGGCCATCAGTAGAGGCAAGAGTACAAGAGCAGTATTCTTCTTGGACGACATTGCGGGGAGAGGTATTGGAACCAGAGTGTTAAGTTTTGAGTTCTTAGCACCCTCCTTCGTTTTAGAAAAATGGGTACATGGATGGCTTTTATATAGATGGTACCACAAGCTAGGTTGCCCCTTGAAAATCAATTCCTGCCATTTTTTTTCTGTTTCTACATCGTTGGCTTGTTATTCTGAGGAAGTTATTTACGTGTAACTAAAAAAATCTTCATGCTGATACCATATCATTATGTGCATTAGAATGCTGCTAGAATAAATATGATATTTTTCATTACATGTTATATTATACCATATCTTGGGAAATCAATTCCTGCTATATTTATTCATCCCTTTCTATTTTCTTATTGTTAGATGTCTTGAGGTAGTATTGTAAATGCATTCATTGGCTTATTATAAAACATACAATTGTGTATTGAAGTAGGAACTGATGACTCTTATGTGGTCTGCCACTACAAATGCATCATATTATAGTGACAAGCCACATAAGCGCATGTAAGTAGAAAACTGGTTTCTAGTGATATACCATATTACACACTGCCACGGGGTATTGTTGTGGCTCATTTAATCTGTCAGCACAATAGATTACCAATAACACTTCCTCAAACCCACGTCCCAACTCTGTTTCTCTTCCTATCCTCTATCCAAACACCTCTCCTCGGCCTCGGGTTCCTCTAGCCCCTTCTTTGAGAAAAGCATGGCGAGATCCTCTGTCATCTACACCTCTATCCTCTTTTTCAAGTCAAGTATGACACAGGGGCAACCAGGCGGCAACTTATGGTGTATTTTTGGGCCCCTCTTCTTAGTCATGGGGCTCTTCTCCTCTAAGCTCAGGCCAGAGGGCTTCGGCGCAAGCAGGTCCAGATACTCAACGAGAATAGATTTGGCTGCTCTAGGTGCTCCTCTCCTCCAGGTTCAATGCAGACAATCATGTGATATCCTGTAAATATTTTTAAGATGACATATAATTAACACATCTGTGACACCCCTGGTGGCGCATTTAATACCCAGCACAACACCTTAGAACCCTCCTCACAACCATGAGAGCTTAGGATAAAATTCTGAACTAAAATCGATCAAATTTGGATTAAATTTAAGCAAATTTGAATGTCACTTAAACTATAAGTTCAAATTGCTCGATATAACTTAGGCCTACCAAACATATATGTTGTAGACCAAGGAGTAATAGAATTTGTAGGAATTTATCAGATTTTTATCTCTTTATTTAATGGCCCAAATAATTGCCCAAAATATAAAAAACCGTGACACTTTGAACACATTCCCATTTAATTTTCAACATGATCCAAAGTCCAAACTTATTTTATTAATTTTCTACACATCCTGATGAGTACGCACATATTTTTCGATTCTTCATGGGACCTACATTTGTAAATCTATGAAAATAACAAAAGTAGCAAATTTATGTTTTCAGAAGAAATTAAACCTCGCGGGTCCCACCTGTCAGCATCTCTGAAGAAACACACCCGCCTCCCCGCTCGTGTGACGCCGATGTACGGGCGACTGCACGCTGCCGTATATCGAGGCCCCACCCGCCGTTCGGACAACCCGAGCTCGCGCATCCGCCATTGGATCGAAGCTCCGCGTCGTTCCGCCGGAGCAGCGCACCCGCCACCTCACGGATCAACTCGGCCGCTGCGTCGTGCCATCCTCTAGTTCCTTGCGGAGCTGCTCACCTTCTCCGCTTTCGTCTCGCGAACAACACTCGGCCGAGTCGCCATGGCCGCTTAGTCTGTGCTCTCACGCCGAAGGCCAGAACCACCCTGCTACTTCTCCAACCCTCAAACTCGTCGCGCAGCTCCACCTACGACTCTTCTCCTGCCATGCGTAGTGGCTCGCCATCTCTCGCCGCGACAAGCTCGGATCTGAGCCTTTCCCTTTCAACATCGACGTCCGCCTCTCCTTTGATTTCTTCCTTCACGACGAACCCTTCATTGATTTCTCGCACCAATGACCTCCCTGTCACTGCGCGCATCCATCTGACACATCTTGGCTCGGGTTCCCCCATCCAGCTCGCCAGAACACCGGCCTCTGCCACCGTCGTCCACCCTTCCGCGTCACGTCATGACCCTGGCCCTCTTCACCGCATCTTCCCGAACGTCTCACCACCGCAGTGGTCCTCTAGGGGCGCCCGTGGAAGCTAGCGACCTCCCGGGCCTCACCCTCCCTGCCGGCGCCGTGCCACCACTACGCCCTGACTGGCCTTGCCCAGCGTGCCTAGGCCGCGTAAGGCTGAGTAGGCCTCGGGCCTTTGACACGCCTGGGCTAGATCTGGCCCAAGGGAAGCCTTCACGCTGCGCTGGTCTGATGGATCTGTTTTGCTCCACCCCAAGACCTAGGTAAAGTTCCTGTAAATAAAAAAGCCAAATTCTATTGTTCCAAATTCAAAAATCTTCACAGAAAGTTCTACTTGGTAGAAAAATTCAAATAAATACATTTTGGACTACTAATAATGTGTGCTATCTCCACAAAATGCTAACATTGTATGCATCTTAATATTTGTACCAGATTCTAAATAACTATGATAAATTTAAATTAATTCATATATATATAATTAATAAATTTTTGAAACCTAGTGAATAATTATGTCTTGACATACTTAATTTCTCTGCAAAGCCACACCTTGTAATTCTCTATATAAATGTCACAATTAATTAATTGGCATTTTCATGGTTTTAAATATTTAAAATTAATGGCTCGATGCATATTAGTGAAACTTGGCAAATAAATCATCCATGGCATGTTCTATTTGAAGTAAATCTTCCACTTAAATTTAACTTCCAGAACCATGCTAAAATAATTATTTGTCTTCTAAGCTTAATATTTCCTTTAGCTATATGTTGACATTGTAGCATTCTAACATATGACATTATGTCCTGCATGACAATCCCCCTCACATGCTGGAAATAATAGTGGGATCATTACAGATTCCATGCCATGCTTGGTGCAATTTAGCTCGCACACGAACAACACCCCCTGTGCAATGAAATATAGTTAGCTACACTTATCTGCTGCTCATGTTTCATATACACTTACATTACTAGAATCAACACCTGCGTACCTTATTTTAATACATTATAGTTAATAAAATAAGGTCAATAAAGAAAATATGCAAATAAGCTATCACTAATATACAAACTAAACCTTCTCTTTTACACATCATAACAGCACACTAATTTTTTTGTTAAGAAAGTTTTATGAATCATCTCTCATGCACAACATCATCTGCATCATGTAGATCCCGAGGTGAATCACGTGGAGGTTGAAACCATGTAGGAGTCAGAAGGTGAAGCAAGCGACTCTAGTAGTCGAGAGCAGGCCCCAGGGAAGCCCCGGTGCATCCCACTAAGTTTTAACCACTTTATTTATCACTAGCTAGTGGATGTAGGAATGTTTATGCATTATGTCTATAGGAGTTGATTGAAAACCTACTATGTAGTAGGTAGCTGGATTACAAATGATAGCCTCAGGTTGTTTAGCTGCTTTGCTTAACTAGAATGGTAAATCGTCAAGTGGTATGGAGACCGCTCGTAGATCAGGAAAATATTATCACCTGGAAATGATGTCGGATGAAGGAAACTTTGATGGGATAACAAATGGAGACCGAACCGGCAAACTAGGTAGAAAGGGAAGGACATCTTGTCTTCAAGGAGGTAACCCCGTTTGAGTCGCTTAAGACTTGTGTCGTGTCTGGACCTATGGGTCAAGTTTGAACATACTGTTTGCATGACGGAGTTATGAGCCTAGTAAACTGATGTAGGTATGACTACTACTTGGTCGGAATATACCCTACTCCCATGTTTGGTGGAACTAGGGCTGAGAGGAGGGAGCAATCCACTCTCGGATGACAGTCAGAACGTATCATGTTGGGGGACCCTTCTCGTGGGAGCCAGACCCAGAATACCTTGTGGTACCATATGCGAAAAGTTGCTCAATGCGGCTTCGATGAAGCGCATATGGGTCATGGAAGCAGAATTCACCTGCAAGATGTAAATCGATTCGAGTCGCTGCCCCTTACAGTAACGAGTACCACTTGATCACTGCTCCGGAATGTAGTAACAAGATAAACATGATGAATGGGTTGAAAATTTCTCTATTGAGTTAATTATGTTGTATCATAACCATGTTTTTTGTAGTAGTGCAAACTAAATTTATTATTTTGCAGAACAAATTAATTTAATGCTGAAACTTAAAAAATAAGGATTCACTTATAGACTATTTTTTGGCAACATAAACCCTACCCTCAGCCTGTGCATGTCTACAAGTCCATTGTAGTTGGCCATTTTTTACAGGTAAGTCTTCCTGATTATTAGTTGCTTAGGGCGTAGCTCTTTGTGGTTTTCAGATAATCAGGATGGCCAATTCCTCGACTTCTGGAACATCGAGTGGGAACCTTGTAGTCCATAGGAGAAGTAGCATGTTGATTGCCGGTATAGTGTTGTGGGCACAACACTTATCAAGACTGGATATGCTTCTATATATCGTCCTGAGAGGATGATTGTATCGTAAGTTTTTCATCGAACTATTTTATCTACTTTTGAACTATTTTGTTTTTGCACTTTTAAAACTCTAATTTGTAATTTAAATTCGGATTTATATAAAACTCTGTACTCTATCTATGTCTTGTTGTAACTATATTATTTCTATCACGTGTTGTACTATTGGATGTCACAGCGTGTGTCGCCACCTGAGAAAGATCCTGGAACAGAATCGTCTCTTTGGTAAGGCGGTTCTGTTACAACATCACTTAACATGATAGATACGTTATTTCATTTTTTAGCTATCCTACTAGATATTTCAGCATAGGCTATTTTCCATTGAAGCTTGGAGTTTGCATATGACTACTTTAACTTTGATCTGTACATTTGTCCTGGCCATTATATGTTTGTTAAAAACATTGTCACAGATCCAAACTTTTTGAAAGTAACCAGTTCCCATCATCCCACTGCTGGAACATTTGAAGTTTACCAAGTCAGTGATTTTTCATATCAGTGTTGCAACTGATGGTCCAGCTTATGATAGAATGTACTACCTACATGGCTTTTCTATGTTATTACTGTAATTTGCTATGTTTAGACTGGATGCAATCAAATAATACTCACAAAATATGTCATTTTAAGGTTTTGGATTTGACTTTTGGATGTCAATGCTTCTCCATAGAAATTTTAGGGCTGGAGTCATTTTCAGTAAACCTGATTGTAGAAATATGAAGGAAAGTACGTGCAAAACTTGGATTTCCACACAATGGAAACTAGGAAACATAGATGTGGAACTTTTTTTTTCACTTTCTATATAGATGCTGAAATTTATGATGGAAAATACATCACCAGTGTTCAAATTTGGCTGCCATAGATCAAGTTGAATGTTCCGTAGTTGTATAGGATGGGAAGATATAGTGAAAAAATGTTTTGTTAATGTTATACTTATACATTTATTGTTTTTTAGAGTTTGTAATCAACCTAAATACATATACTTGTACATTTGTTGTTAACAAATGTTCGCTGAGCTGCTCCAGTGCTCCAACACCAACGAAACAAGTCTCTATCCACACGGCTAGGCCGAACCTTCATGGCACCTCATCGGAGAAACACTATCCTTTTTAGTCAAATATGGAGAAAGGAGCTCGGTAGAAGGTATGCAAATTCATTGCAAATAAAAAAGAGTGAAAAGGCAGAGAAACACATTCGAAATGGATCATATGAAATACAGGATAGGCAAACGTAAATTAATCACCCACTTAATTCAAGGATTTGGGAGAGCTGCAGCAACAGAAGTATCGCCCTTGATTATTCTTGCATTTGGCCCCATCATATGGAAGCGAAAATAGCCGCACCTAACGAAACAATACCGTCTGTACAATATCCGAATTCAAAACACGGCTGTTGTTTGACCATTTTTACTTCAAACGGGAAGAAGCTGCTACCAGCAGCCGTGTTCGTCTCGTCTGCCGCCACCGTGATGAGATTGGCCATCAGCAGGGGCACGACTATGAGACAACAGTCTTCATTGAGCACATTGCATGGAGCGACATATGGTTTTAGTTGACTTCTCGGTGTTCCTTTGTGTTCTACGAAACTATTGTATGGAGATGACTCATATATATGGGGCAGCAGATTGGTTTTGGGGAATTTATCACTGTCATTTGTTCTCTATTTTGTTCCTGTGTGTTGTTGGCTTGGGATATCTACATATTCTGATGAAATAATATTGTGTCATTACTCATGCTGAAACCATATCTATATGCATGAATTTAAATGCTAGAGTACTGTATCTTTTTGTTATAATAATTCATATCCTCACAATCATGGAACCTAATGATTTTATATGCCCGCATTAAAGCAATTCATATGTGACTTCCAAAATTCATAACGGCTTCTACCTTCGACAATGCTTTCGTGTAGTATCTACTCTCTATAGAACAAATAAATGAGGTACGCCACACAAATTGGCAAACTTACTACAGGATACGTCTTCAAAAGATTAAGTACGGAGAGAGCCTATAAACTATGAAATGCCACGTTGGGTAGCCTTCAGAAAAGTAATTGTATACAAGAGACCTCGAGCTTTTTATTAGTTGTCATATTTAAGAAAACTAGCAAAATACTTGTGCATTGCTATGGATCTTATTATTTTCACCACAACACGACAAGATGGCCAGACGAAGACACTAACTGATAGAAGCATGCATGTAATCTGGGAGCCATGATTAGACAAGTGCTCTTGGCCTTACGCCTAGACACAACTACATGGTGGAGCCACACGATGCACCAGACACAGAGTCGTCCATGAGGACAATAGCGCCAAGCCGCCGACTAACGAACATAACTGTTATTTAAAGAAAAGCGCAGGGCCGACCAACAAACGAACTTTTTGAGTCGCCAAGGTTGCTGCACACCGCAACCTTGAATCCGTAACAGGGTGCAAGGCCATGCACACTCATTGTGCCCGATGTCCATCAGTTGCTCTATGGTCATTGCACTTGCTAGATTCAACAGGTACGGACATGCAAAAGAATAGAATAGCAAAGCATCCTACATGAGTATTTCTATCTATTATAATCATTAAGATTCCAGCACATACTTAAAGACTGGAGTATGCTCACAGCTTGATTCCAATCACACGAAGCACTCTCGGTTGGACTTCTTGGCCTTTTCCTCCACTGGAACCATCATGTCTGAGTATGTGAGTCGTCACCCTTGTCCTGGTCGCCCCTACCTGATGTGGCCTTTGAAAGTGCTAGTCCACTTCCTCCAAGTGCAGCCTGCAGATGAACGCATTTTCTTGACTGGTAGGACATCTAGCAAAGAAATATGCACAACACATAACTCGTACATGAGGAACAGGGGCATCGTCATCTCTTGCTGGCCGTCGTGATCAATGGCTTTTCTGTAGCAGGCTAGGCTAACCGCCAAGCTAGCACACAAGTACATCCTCCGCATGTCCTACATGAGAACTGTTGTGTGGTCACAGCGATGTATTGCAACTTCTTCTCGTCTATGACTGCCGAGTAGGTTATACAAAATACAGTATTTGAGATGTCGCATTTTGTATACCTCTCGACACCTCTGCTCGTCACTTTGTCCTAAACGCTTTCAATCTTGACCCTGCCTGAGCCTGCCGATGACAGCAATGGAGTCGCGCACGTCCTTTTCATCGTTGATGGCAATCTTCTGGAACTGTTTGCCCTATCAACGACTCCTGGTCACGGAGCCTTTGTGCTAGCTGAAGTGGTCGGTCAGGATACCAGTTCATGAGGCGATTCCTGTTGCTAGTTCGTCAACACGTAATCGTTAGAGGCCGTCGAGCTCTTCATCCTCTCACCCGATTCCTCTTAAACATGGAGAGACATGAACGGCGGAGCAGTGCATCGATAAAGATCTACGGCGACGCAAGGGACTTGACCGCGATTTTTATACATACTTTTTTGGATGGAGTCCCCTGAGTCTACGTGCACGAGTTTTATTCGATTGTAGGATGGCTTGATGTCCATCGCAAGACATCCAATACTAAATTAACATCAAAATATAGGGCAGGTGGACTCATCTAAATTAATAAGGAGTAAAGAAATCTATGCATCGAACCCATGCATCTGACTGTGTTTCGACTTTGCTTCATCAACCACGGTTGCTACAAAAGTCCTCTCATTGCAGCCATGTCATTGGTGGAAGGCAACACCTTCCTTCACCAGTCCCTTTGCTTGCAGAATCTATAACACAAACGTACATGGATTTAGCAGCTTATAATAGAAAATAAGACTTCCGGCCATCCCCTCGAAGACGATAGAGCCTAGGTTTACATCATTAGCAACGTATTCTAGGAGAACTGACTTCTTATGAGAACTATGAGAACTTCAATCACCATCGCAGGATCCTAAATCAATGGCCAGAGGTAAATATGGATTAGTTTAGCACTTAACCCCCTCCACTAATCCCACTTTAACACGCTTCATTAAACCCACCGAAGGAAGCCCGCTTGTGCGATCGCTGCTAAGGTGGAATTAGTTGAGGGGGTTAAGTGTTAAACTAATCCACATCTACCCCTAGTCATTGATTTAGGATCCTACGATGTTGATTGAAGTTCTCATAGTTCACATAAGAAGCAAGTTCTCATGGGATACGTTACCTACATCATTAGTAGCGCAACAAACACTTCACATAGAACACACTCTCAAGGTATGACCTGGCAAAAGAAAAGGAACACCAGAAAAGTTTGAAGGGTAACATTTATTAGACTGCAATCCTATTGTTAAATCTCCATCCATAGTTGGCGAAGACCTGCACGACCATCATCGCCAAAGCGCATGCATCCGTTAACATCTTTTTGTCTTCCTTATGCTTCTTCAACTGCGCCCAAAAAGCGGAGCCAATGTGTTCCCCTATATAGGACCTGCATATACGTTTTCATAGGTGATTTGTCAAAAACAATATCATTCCTACTAAGCTATATAGCCCAACAAAGAGCAAAAGCACCCACTAACATCCGCTTTTTTGTTCTTGAATTAATCCTAAGTAACAAATCTTTAAACATATGATCAATACTATTAAAACTACTAATATTAAAAGTAAATTGTGCCACTATTCATATGAACTTAGCATAATGACAATAAGAAAAAGAGGTCTTGGATCGTTTCATTCTTGGTGCAAAACAAGCAACGTTTACAGCCATCCCAATTACTCTTAGCAAGGTTATCCTTTGTCAAAACCACCCATTTTTTAAAATACCATATGTAACTTTAAATGATGAAAATGATACTTATTGTTGGGATATACCACAATATGATATCTTTTCCATTCAATCCATGTATCACGGATTTATGATATAGTAATGTAACTAGATGCAAGAAGATGTGGAATTTAAAACTTCCACTAACCATAAAACTCAATGGTGCAGCAACAGCGAAGCCACCCGCCGTCCGAGAAGTCCAGAAAATGTACCCATGTGGAGCCAGGCATGTCAGGCTGGCCGAGCAGCGACATGAAGTCTTGTGAGCCCCCCCCCCCTATCAGCGCCAAGGAGCAACAAGTGGCTGATGTGGGCCACGGACAGTATGACATGGTCATGGTGCACAGCGGGCTGGCGGACGAAGAGGTTGCAAGCACTGTGGCAGAGCAGCAATGAGCAGACCGCCGAAGTACCACGTCCGGTGCACCACCGCTGAATAATAAGGCTGAACTGCCGCCTCCAACGTCAGCTTGGCAGCAAGGACAACATTTCTATTCATTGCTGACGCACAGCGAGCAACATACGGTGGCGTGCAATGCCCGGATTTCACCAAAAAGCTCTGGAGGAGCTTGACCAAGGAGTGCAGCACAAAAATCATATTCATGTCCGATCTAATGATTCAGCACCATGCTACAATAAGACCGAATTGCCGCCTACAATATCTCCCTCTTTAACACTATGGATCTATGTGTCATTAATAAGGATATAATCGTAGTATATAGGACTTTAAAATTATAGAGTCCTTGTCCTAGTCTACGATTGGGACATGTCTCTCCTATATATATGTAACCCATTATTTATTATATCAATGCAATTCGTCATCTATTTTAACACTCCAGAATTCTCAATTGAACGGCTAGTCTAAATCTTTGTGCACCGTTGAAACAGACTCTTCTAACCAAATAGAGAAAAGAGCTCCATGCAGAGATTTGCATAGAATGAAAAGAGATGAGTCAGAGAAAAGTAGAGAACACACATAGAACAAAAAGGATTATTCTTCTCATATTAATTGTTAATAAAATGCAAGTTGCTCAGTCAGACATCAATTGACCACTTGATTCAAGGATTTGGAAGGGCCACATTGGCAGCAGGCTCCACCAGTTTCATCCTTTGTGCATTTAGCCCCATTAGGATTAAATTTATAATCATCACACTTATGAAAACAAAAATCATTAGTGCATTTTTCAAAACTAAAGCATGGTGGCGCTGTGCCTGGCGCCCAGCTCTCGGAAGCCGACACACTCAAAGCCGACGCGATGAGATAGACCATCAGCGCTGGCATGAGTACGACTGTACGAGAGTAGTGGTCATCTTGGAGGACATTGTGTGGACAGATATGGGGACTAGGGTTAAGTTTGAGGTCTTGACACTCCCTAGTTGTAGAAAAATAATAAGTGTGCAGAGGGCTTTTATAAGCAAATTGGTCATGGGAAATAAATTCCTGCCATTTTCTTAATTTTTTTTGTTGCCGGCTTGTTTGCCCGATGTTCGTAGGTACTAATTATTGACATGTCACTGATGTAATCTTCATTCTGACACCAGATCTTTAGGTTCATTAGAATGCTGCTAGAATATTACATCTTTAATTATAGTATTATATTAGACCATATCTTGGGAAATCAATTCCTGCCATTTTTCTACATTCATTATCAGATATGTTGAGGTAGTAATTTATGTGCATTAATTACCAGCTAAAATTCTGTTACTTCTCTATAATAATTGATCCACAAGGGCGTTGATTCTTCTAAAAGCTTCATTTATATATCAATTCATTTGTCCCTGCTAGTGGGAGTTCTAGGACATTTTTTTTTGTGAAACACAATTTCATAAAATATTTGGAGTTTGCCAAGTAATGCTGCTTATATTTTATATAAATTGTATAAGATGTACCCCCTATCTATTCTGATATAACATTGACCTTGCATGAAACATTGTCTGAGGAGTATATTTTAATATAAATATGTTCAAGTTTGATCATCAGGAATAGTTTTCTATAGGTATGAGTTTAAATGCAAATATATAGGTCATGTTTAGATGGACAAAAAAAGATTAACTGCCTCTTTGGAGCATGTGACTAATCATTAAACCATATTGTGGAGAAGAGCATATTTTACCCATGACTTGAATTATAGAAGTCTTGGCACCATTTAATATAACTATTTTATAGTTTCCAATATATTATATTTTGGAGCATAAATATTATTATTATGTTGATTAACCTCATATATTTGTATATATTATTGTTCTGATGCTTTGTTGCAGAAACAGGTGAAATAGACAAAATTATGGACATGACCAGTAGACCCAAACCTTAAGAGTGAAGTTGGCCAAAAGATACGCAATAGAGGCCATGAGCCAATCGGCAACATGTTGACTTTGACTGAGATCAAGCAATTGATATTTGGTAACTAACAAAAAGTCATAAATAAGGAAGAATTAATATTCTAAAAGATCTAGAAGTACTCTCAAAGAAACTCTAATGCAGAGGCCCACATGGAACTCATCAAAAAATGAGAAACGAATCAAAAGAGATTAGATGAAGAACCGGAGAGCGTTGATCGATGCCAAGACTTAGCTGATTGGTGCAGTATCGACATTGGTTCAAAGCCAACTTATGACTCTGTGTGCCCATATAAATAGTTGGAACAAGCCTATATGGATGGGGGGATGATGCAGATATATAGGACTAGACAACCAAGTTTAGAGGCACCGAGTCTCTAGTGGATAGGTTCAATAATTGCCCCCATGGTGATGATGTTTCTTGTATCTTAAATTAAGCTTGAAAGTTAACGATTTTCTTACACAATACAAATATATTCAAGATCTTTGAAAGCATACCAACATGACTTATGCAAAAGAGTGTTGTGACTCCAATGGTGGCTTTGGAAAATTTGTTGTTACATGATGCACTACAAGGTTTTAGGTCTTTCACAACGCAGCGAAAACGTTGCAATAGGGGTATTTTCGTTGCAATATTACATTATCGTAATGACTTCGGGTCGTTGGGAGGCGTCGCAATTGCAGCCGATGCGATAGCATATTGCATCGCTTTTTCTTCGCGTTGTGGTAGCTATGACGTATTGCAACGACATATGTCGTTGCGTGTAGATGATATGGCAATGACAATTGCGTTGCAGTAAGTGAATTTTGCAACTATGCTCCATCATTGCTATAATGGCTGTTGCATCAATAGAGCCAACTTGTAAATAGGCGATATTGCAACACTCGTGAAGTGTAGCAATACCTGCAATTTTCCACGCATGTGCTCGTTGCGATATGTGACCCTAACTGCAATCATCTGATCCGCGTTGCTATACGTTCAGCTACAATCACAACACCGGCCATACCGTTGCTATACGCTCATCTGCAATCACAACGACAAACGTGTCATTTTGGCCCATATAGGTTTCGTCACAAATTTAGCTCAGCGTGTTTCGTCAAATTTAACCCAATGCGTACGGCATTTATTCAACCAAATAATTAACAGGCCATAATAATTTGACCCATATTCACAGCAAACATCAAATATAAATTTCCATTAGATTAATTGTCATGAATTACATGTATTTCGTGCTCAGTTTCATATTCAGTACTGTGCCATGGCTACATGTAGATACATTGTATCATCTAACAACCTATTTTTAAAGTTGCCGGCATGAATGATCTTCATGTTAATCTTTTAGCTCCTCCTGACGCCACATAATGTACTTATCTTTATGTAGTGCTTCTCTCCATGTGGCTCTGAACAACTAGCATCCCTGGATTATAAATTTATGAGTGCATTAGTAGTTTAGATACATAAAAGAGCTAGCATACTGGTATGCGCTCAGAGCAAATAGGAACACATAAGTTATGATTTTAGACAGAAAAATTAATCAATCAGATTTACATGGATACAAGCAAAGCAAAGTAAACAACTTCAATGATATTCATGTAAAAGCTAGTTAATTGAAATGCTAATGTAATTGCTTAAACATAGATGCACGTGAGATGCTACTAGCTTCCATGCTACTACATAAGCACGAACAAACAGCATGCAACAGACCCTACCAGGTGGTTTGGATTAAAAAGATTTAAGTATTGCATAATACTACCAGAAATTCACAACAATCAACTGGATACTTCAAGTTTGAAAGCCATTATTATGCCACTAAATTATTTCGCACTCCACTAACAGACCAGAATTACATGAGACTGAACGTTACCACAGTTAACAGGGTATTGCATAGAGAACTTAGAGCCTATAAGCGACAGGCACACGTGCAAGGCAATATAACACAACCATGCAATCTGATTTTGGAAGACAAGGAGGTGGCGCTGACCTCCTGCACGACGCAGTCATGGAAGACAAGGAGGCGGCGCTAGTACTCCGGCACGACAGGCAGCATGCCAACCACACCATGGATACGCTCTGCTAGCGCTGTGCTCGGTGACAAGACCCATGCCGCGCGCCCCATGGAGGACACAATTAGTGAATGACACACCCATAAGACTACAATAGATTACCAACAAAATTAGTGAATGACACAGCCAACTAGCAATATATGCTCTAACTCTAGAACTTCAAGGAAATCAGTGAGGTATATATGAAAGGATCAAATGTTGGCCTGAAAAATAATTAGTCTATAGGAGCAAGATTCAGTGAAGAAACTACCATTTTCTTTTATCTAAAGCAACAACTCAGGACTAAAAGTTAACAGGTAACGCTCAAAGCCAGCTGCAGGAAACGATAAACCCTTTATAGGTCCATTTGACTAGTATCCGGTTGCATGGAAAAAAAAAAGTCATTATCAAATCAGCTAGTACTTG
Source organism: Eleusine indica (assembly GCA_030378355.1). NCBI lineage: Eukaryota > Viridiplantae > Streptophyta > Magnoliopsida > Poales > Poaceae > Eleusine > Eleusine indica. The sequence goes on along the minus strand of CM059501.1, from coordinate 39,623,749 downwards.
CACAATTTCAACATTTTCATAGAAGAAATAATTGATATTTAATTCAATTCAGTGAAAATGAATCTTATTCTGTAATTCAAACAGTACGAAATACACTTACACACTCTAACAGTGGTTGATGCAAACAATCATAAAACATACACATCTAGTAATCCAACGGTTCAGAGTGAAGCAGGGTCAGATTGGGCCGGCTTATTTAAAAGGTTGGGTTGAACGGAGTAATCCGGCCCATTAATTTAGGACTTCCTTATTTTCAACTAATTAAAACATATTTCTGAAATAAAATGCAAATCAAACATTCTTATGTACACTGAGATATTTTTAAAATTAAATATACTATGTACATATTTTTATATCAAATATTCAAAAAAACTGATGATAATTTACTATTTTTAATAGTTTAAATGAGTTTTAACTTGTTTATCAAAATAATTTCGAATTGAACATGTGACTCAAATAACATAAAAAATAACATATAAATTATTTTTAGACTGAAATATTGTGCAATAGTCCATGTAGAGAGGGATTAAAAAATTAAAAATTGATCCAAATAATCCATCATTCTATGTTAAGAACATCATAAAATAATTGTATTAAATCAAAATTTGGTCAAAATATCATGCAAATCTACATGACACCATGTTTTAGATTCATAAACTTGTTAAAAAGTATCAAATAATTTTAATAAAGTGAAACTATAGATTGCTCACAAAATGATACATCTCCCATATAGTTTCATCTACAACTTAAGTGAAACACTAAAACTTGCCTATCCCAAAACACACTTGAACTCGTATGCACTTTACATTTGGACACAACCTTGTCCTTGCTGTAATACTAGAAAATACAGATCTGAAACAAGACATAATAATTTTTCACTTTACATCCATCATTATTATGAAAAATAATAATAATTTTTCACTTTATAATTTTTGGAATAAAACAAGACATACAGATCTAAAAAATAATATCTAACACACAAGACAAATGGCATAGAATGAAAGAGCCTCATTTTAGATAAATTTAGAAAAAAGAACCATTTAATTTGGTGTTAAAACGAGTGAGTAATACCAATTACAAGTTTTAACTTCGAATTAAAAAGAGAAGTGTAAACTCCAAGTGTTCTTTGAATCCGAACTTCCTAATATAGATAATAAATATGTTAAGTCCATGGGATACTGAACTTCCTAATTCAAGCTGATTTAGTCCATCGGATACTCTTGGTGAGGTCCCAGGTTCAATTCGTGTCAACAATAAGTGGCCGTATATATACGTTCGCACTTTCAGGTACAGGGATTGATCCCTATTTGCGGCTTTATAGATTTTTGTATAAAATGTTTTTTTTAAATAACAACATTTTACTTTATAAAAATAATTTTTTTTGAATAACAGCATTTTACTTTGATACTAAATCAGCTTACAAGTTATGGGAAAATATAAACTAAAAATTTAGTGATGAAATTTCTTAGTTATGACGATTTACTAGTGTCGTAAAATTGCAACATTCAAGCGTATATGTTCAAGCGTAGGAATTTCAAAATAGAGTGACTTCTATAATTTTTTATTTTTTTAGAACATAGGAGACTATGTATATGTTCAAGAGTAGGAATTTCAAAATTTTTAAAAATGTTCTGGTATTTTTTACCATTTAAATGAATTTCTGTGTGTTTGTCAAAAATAAACTAAAATTGAACTACATGTACCTGAAATAAGATTGTGGGTTTGATTCCCACTTCTCCACCCTTTTGCGACCTTTGTTTTCCTTTTCAGATCTCCGTTCTTCATGATCATATAAAAACCAAAAAATTGTTTTTAAGAAGACTAAACTTGTGTTGCAGTGGTAAAGCAACTTCACAGGTTATAGGAGGTCTTAGGGTTGATTCTCCACTCTCGCATGATTTCTCACCATAATAATAGTAGCAGATAAATTGTTTTTTTAGGGAACAATACTGATCATGCGGTGCAGTGGTAAAGCAACTTCTTTGGTAAAGCACCTAGGAGTACGTTGAAGCTATAGGATAAGGGAAGAAAATCGCACGAAATAAAAACAAACTGTTGAGCAGCTTGGTTGTTCGGAACTACCGTTGGTCATCATGTTCTCAGGTTTGATTTCTGGATGAGGCATGTTTTTTTTCCTTATTTCTCTTATTTACTATTTGTCCTTTATGTTCCACAAAATTAATGAATTAACATCAATACTGTTGTGTTTACGAAAATAAAATGAAAGCAGAAAAAATGATCATTAGACTTTATGTTTATCGTCTTTCAATCAAGTAGCGCTTAGAAGTGTATAAATAACATTAATTTCTATAAATAATACATAGTGACTTATAGCTCAGTGGTTAATATGGTTGATGTTCTGTGTTAATATGACTTATAGCTCAGTGGTTGGTTAATATGACGACCATGATTGTTTTTTTTTCTTATTTTTCCCGAATTCTTTTCGGACAACCAGGCCGACGTGGTGCTTGTCCAGGCCGGGCCTTCGTTTTATGTTTTTTTTCTGCGACCGGGCCGATATGGCTACTCGGATAAGACATTTTGTTTTTGTTTTTCGGACAACCAGGCCGACGTGGTGGTTGTCCAGGCCGAGCCTTCTTATTTTGTCTTTTTTTTAACTGGGCTATGCTAAGATGGGCTAAGTACAAAGAAGAACCATTTTTACTTTGTTTTTTAACATTTAGAAGGAGGTGGCTTTGGGCAATTGCGTGCGGTCTTTTTTCTTATTATTACCTCAACGCTTTCATCATTTTATTCTTTTGAATTTGAATATGCTTATCAAGATAGGCATCATTAATATAATAAATAATTCTTTTTAAAGGTTTCTTTTAGAGAAAAATATTTTAATTCCACACTTTTCACAAATTACTGAAACAGGAGAAAAGGCTTGCTGATGGACTAGGAAACTATTCTACAAACAATCGAAACTATTCTCCTAAAAAACAAAACTATTTAGATTAACTAATCTGCCAATAAACCCCAATCACAAAAAGTATTAGAAGATCTGGACCTTATGGTAGATGGCGCCTGTTCCAGGAGGTGGGGTGGAGGACAAGGCCAGCGTCCACAATCCTAGCAGCGCACGTCTCCGGCGAGCATACTAGAAGATAACCAATAGACCGGGTCGCCTAAGTTGTAGTCTTCCCGCCGTCGAATACCTTGGCCGTGTCACCAACGACTGTTCTAGGGTGGAGCCGACACTCACTATTCTCAATTATTATGAGAAAAATAGGTTGAGTGATCATTGTCCCTTTGACTTTAGTTTAATGTGTTCAGAAAGAATACCCCGTTCAGCGACTTTTGTTTAATTTTTGTTACAATCCCATGATAATGGAATGGCAGACATTTTCATTGCAATATGTAAGACGCAGTCGCGACCACGTCAACTCTCATTGCTATATCTATGCATTGTTGCAACGACAGATATTTTGGTTACAATATGTAAGACGCAGTCGCAACCACATCGACTTTCGTTGCTATATCTAGGCATACTTGCAATGACAAACATTTGTTGCAATATGTAAGACACAGTCATAACCGCATCGCTTGTTGTTGCTATATCTCTGCATGGTTGCAACGACTAATAATTTCGTTGCAATATCTAAGACGCAGTCGCAACAACATAGATTTTTGTTGTTTTACCTATGTCTCTTATTGTAACACCTCATTCGTCTGTTGTGATATGATCTTATTACAATAATTACAGGAAACCGTTGTAAAAACATTGCCCTCATTACAATGCACACGCAAGCGTGGCGATATATCCAGTCTATCGCAACCAAAATCACCTTTCGTTGCAATTACCCATATCTATTGCAATAAAAATCACCTTGTTGCGATTAATGTCATGGCATTAGCCCTGAAACTTTGTAGTGATGGTGATCTGCTTTTTCAGAATAATGATACTCGCTATAGGAACATTGTTGGTGCTATATATATTAGTATTTATCATTGACAAGACGAGATATTTCTTTTTGTGTCAACAAGGGTAGTCAATTTCTATCAGCTCTAACTACTTTGTGGCAGCCGTTGAAGGGATACATTGTTATCTCAAAGGCATTTCCTCGCTTGGCTGACACCTCACTAAATTCAGTATTCTTCTTGCTGAGTGTGGTTTTGGATGCTAATTGGGCCGGCTAATGTGATTATCGACTTAGTACCAACATTTTTGCTATTTTTCTTAGTCCCAACTAGTTTCATGGAGCTCTTGCAAGCAGCCAACTGTGTCGAGGCGCACGGATGTTGTATATAAAGCTCATGCTAATGGCACTGCTCAACTCATTCGGATTCAAGCATTGCTTCTGAAATTGGAGTCCGTCATGTACGGTCACCAATGCTTTGGTGTGACAATATTGGCGCCACTTATTTGTCTGCAAATCCTATTTTTCGTGCACGTACCAAACTTATTGAGATGGACTACCATTATGTTCGTGAGCATGTTGCTTCCAAGGAGCTTGACATCGGGTTTGTCTCATCTTAGGATCAGGTGGCTGACATCATGACAAAGTCGTTAGCACCGTTGTTATTTCACAAATTTGGAAGCAATCTGAATCTAGTTGCGCCTAGTCCAGATTGAGGTAGGGTGTTTTTTTTTTTTGGCGATGAAGGGAGAGTGTTAAACATACTAGGACCTTTTATTTGAGACAAACTAGGACTCTATTTGTAAAGGATTTGCGTCTCGAATTTTCTTCCCGTGTACTCCGCCAAGCCTTACAAGCCGGGCCCTGTGACTAGGTTGGTCACAAGGAGCAGAGGAGATCCCGGGATGTTGTGTTGTTGCCTTGTTGGCGTTCGCGAGACAGGATATGCATTGGGTAGTAGGGTGCAAAAAGGGTCACAAGTCAACGTTGATAGTATATGGAGAATGGAGATGAGCTCTACCATCTGGCGGGTGTCTGGCAGCTTAGAAAAAACGGAGGCGGAGGACGTTCATGCGGCTCACCCACGGTAGTGCTGCTCCTCATTTTCCATTCTACAGCACATTCCTCCACCGACGAGCTAAATGAGAAAGGGAGTAGATTTCTGTCGTTGTAGATTCCCTGGCGGCACAAAGCCCTGAGACATCATCCATCCTGGGCTGAACAATGAAGGAGAGACGAGAGAGCTTCCCTCTCTCGTCCAAACTTTGCATGATACTCTGTTTCGGAATGGGGAAAATCTCTAGTGAGATTAAACCAACCTTTTTCACTAAAATAAATCAAAATATGTTCATCATGTGAGTTCATTCACCTCTGGTCAACTGCGGGATCTGGGCAAGCTCCACTGTTGCGTTTGTGCTGGACGTTGCGTGCGTGCAGGGACGCACAGTCAAGCTGGCTACGGAAGGTCGTGACGTGCCGCCCAAGGAAGGCGAAGGTCCACTGCTACTCGTCTCACTAGTTCACTACACGACTGCTGTAATAGAATTTCAGATTACGAGCAGGGGATGTCGATTTCACTAGAGGACAACGCCAGACTTTGCAGCGGCAACCAGCGACATCGCGGCGAAGGGACCAGAGTGCGTCTGCATCTTTGGTAAGCGTCAACGGGGAGGGATGGAAGAGCTCGATAAAAGGAATATGCATAAAAATGAAATGATCTGTGAGGAAAAAAGCAGAGAAACAGACAAAACTCAAAGGATTATTTATTTTCCAATTTAAGTAGTAACAAAATACACGTTTATCAGTCATGCACCAATTAACCATGCATCTACTTCAAGGATTTGGGAGGTTTGGGAGGGCCGCAGCAGCAGATGTGTCGCCCTTGTGCATCAACGTGGCATTTGGCCCCATCGCCATTGAAGCCAAAATAGTCGCACCTGTTAAAACAATAGTCGTTTGTGCAGTTGTCGTACTGGACGCACGGCTGTTTCACCACCGCGTTGAATTTAAATGGGGAACCACCAGCGGACAGATCCGTCTCAGCCGCCGCTGAAGCGACGAGATAGGCCATCAGCAGCCGCACGAGTATGAGAGCAATGGTCTTCTTGGAGAACATTGTATGGAGCGATGTCGAGCCGGGGATTTAAGCTTCGAGTTCTTGATGCTCCTACGAAAACAGGTGTCTGGGTGACAGCGTCCAGATGGCTTATATAGACAGGGCTGCAAGACCCAAAACTGATTTTGTAGACTTCCCACTTGGGCAGGAATTTCTTAGGGTAAAGGGGGTAATAAATTCCTGTCCAACTGCGAAATCAATTACTTCTATTTTTCTTTATTCATTCCTGTTTTGTTGACTTTCTATTGCTAGATATTCTTGGGAACAAATTTATGTGGCAGTACAACAATCTTCATGATGAATACCATATCTTTATAGGTGCATATTAGAACGCTGCTAAAATGTTTTTTTTAATAGCATATCATATTAGACCATATCTAGGGAAATCAACCCCTGCCATTTTTAGTTCTTGATTCGTTCCTCTTTTCCTATCTTTATGTATATTGAGGTAGTAATTTAAATGAATTAGTTGGCTGCTAAAATATTATGATTTTCTATTAAAATAAATCATCCTCAAGGGTATTGATGTCCTAAATGTCAAAATTTATAAAACAATTCATATGCTTCTCCCAGTGGAGGTTGAAGAACATTTTGGTCAAAACAAAAATTCCAAAAATATTGGCAGTTTGCAAAACACATTTGTAGATTTATGACATGTTTTTTTAGAAAACATAATATATTAATCAATATTTCAGCCTCTGCATTGACCAAATCATGTAGCACATATTTATTTTTGAAACTGAACCAAAACAAAACCTATTAAACTATGATATAACAAACACGAAGTTTTTATCCATCTGTTCTGAGGTACTAATTATTGACATTTCACTGATGAAATCTTCATTCTGACACCATATCTTTTGGTGCACTAGAATGCTGCTAGAGTATTACATCATTAATCATAGTATTATATTAGACCATATCTTGGGAAATCAATTCCTGCCATTTTTCTACATTCATTATCAGATGTGTTGAGGTAGTAATTTATGTGCATTAATTGCCAGCTAAAATTCTTTTATTTCTCTATAATAATTGATCCACAAGGGTGTTGATTCTTCCTAAAATATTTTTTTGGTGCCTGCTAGTGGGAGTTCTAGGACTTTTTTTTTGTCAAACACAATTTCCTAAAATATTTGGAGTTTTCCAAGTAATGCTCCTTATATTTTATATAAATTGTATAAGATGTACTCCCTAGCTATTCTGATATAACATTCACCTTGCATGAAACATTTTCTGAGGAATATATTTTAATATAAATATGTTCAATTTGATCATCAGGAATAGTTTTCTATAGGTATGAGTTTAAATGCAAATATATAGGCCATGTTTGGATGGACAAAAACTGGTTAAGTGCCTCTTTAGAGCATGTGACTAATCATTAGATCATATTGTAGAGTAGAGCATATTTTATCCATGACTTGAATTATAGGAGTCTTGGCACCATTTAATATAACTATTTTATAGTTTCCAATATAATATATTTTGGAACATAAATATTATTATTATGTTAATTAACCTCATATATTTGTATATAGTATTGTTATGACACTTTGTTGCAGAAATAGGTGAAATAGACAACACTATGGACACGTACAGTAGACCGAAACCTTAAGAGTTAAGTTGGCCAAAATACGCAATAGAGGCCATGAGCCGATCGGCAACATATTGAGTTTGACTGAGATCAAGCAACCGATATTAGGTGACTAACAAAAAGTCATAAATAAGGAAGAATTAAGATTCTAAAAGATCTAGAAGTACTCTCAAAGAAACTCTAATGCAGAGCCCCACATGGAACTCCGCCGATTGGTGCAATATCAACGTTGGTTCAAAACCAACTTATGACCTCTGTGTCCCCATATAAATTGTTGGAACGAGCCTATATAGATGGGGGGGATGATGCAGATAGGACTAGACAACCAAGTTTAGAGGCCCTGAGTCTCTAGTGGGATATGTTCAATACTGGCCTCCATGGTGATGATATTTATATAATCTGGATTATATGTCTATCTAGATTATATAATCTGGGTCAGGTTATTTGATTACCCAGATTATTTGTTTCCAGATTAACGATTTTATGTGTAAAAATTATAACAATATCCTTTACTGTTGCATAGAACTTCATGCGCATTTGGCAGAGCACCTTTCGTGCAGAATGGACTGAACATCCTGGAGCTCTCTCGCGGCAGCCGCACCCGTGGCCGGAGCACCCGAGCCGCTCTCGCCGCGGCCGACACACCCTGCAGGCCCGTCCCATAGCAGGGACAGGGTGGACGACGGCCCAGGGCCCCCAAAATTTGGGGCCCCCAATTTGTAATGCGTATAGATATGGCCTGCTTAAAAAAATAATTTGCACAACCCATCAGTTAAGAAAAGAACCAGCAAGCCTGCAACCTATATTTGTGAAACTGAAGCCCACATTCGCGTTTTTCCTTGATCGAGGCGGTTCGGCAGTCGACAGTTCGGCTCGGCAGGTGCGAATTTATTTAGCTTCCACCCGAAGCCTCGCCGCCATTCTTTCCCCCATCGGAGACGAAGAAGCCCCAAAAGTCCAAATCCTAGCAGCTTGTTTCAATCCAATCGCAGTTGGTACAAATTTCTGGACGGCCGATTCGACGAGACTATGCATCCGCGCTCGGCGTTCGTTCCCAGCAACAAAGCAGCATCTTGTCTGGGCTTGCGTGAGGACGCGTGATTAGCAACGGCAATAAGGCAAGTAGCCATGTTCTTTTCGTTTTTTAATCTAGCATCTGTGGGGCACTCCGTGCTGTATTCTTTTTTTAATCTTGCTAATGCTAGCCCCTAGTGCTAATGCTATTTGATATTGCCGATTGTGAGCGTTTAAGGCCTAAGTGTTTATTTTTTTAATTTGCTTCATACTTTGGATGACAGATAGCAACCATCATGTCTTCTAGAAATAGGAAGTATGATTCTGGGTTTGAAAAGCGTAAGAAGAGACAAAGATTAGAAGCAGCAGCTCAAACTCAAAAAGGTGCTCTTGATAGATTTTTTGTGAAAGAATCTCGGTTTAATTCTGAAAATGATACTGCACAAGCTAATAGTGCTGATGAGCTTGAGAATGAGGTTGAGAATCACCACGATCAGGACCAGGCAGATAACATTGCAGTACAACTTGAGGTTCAAGTTGCAGAAGAGATTGATCAAGGAGATGATGTTGATGTTACCGATCATGTCAGTGGCCATACCGATAATGTCCATCCATCTTTTTAACCTGATATATTTGATCCAAGAATGTGGGATTCACTTGATTCTAAAGCAATTGATATTTTGCTAGAAAAGGGTCCTAAAAGAGACTTAACCATTGAGAAGGGTCCTAAAGATAAATTATCTAGGAGTTTTTCTTCTAAAGCATACACTAGAATTCTTGAAAATGGAGAGAAGTGCGACAGAGAATGGCTGGTATATAGCAAAGAACTTGACAAAGTGTTCTGTTTTTGTTGCAAATTATTGAGAAAGGGGCTTGGGAAAGGTCAGCTAGCAAATGATGGTTTCAATAATTGGCATCATCTTAGCACAAGACTTAAAGAGCATGAAGGGGGTGCAGAACATCTTATGAATATGGCTACTTGGTATGACTTGCGTTTGAGATTGGAAAAGAATGAGACAATCGATAAGGTTGCTCAACGAGAACTTGAAAAAGAGAGGGACCATTGGAGAAAAGTTTTGTTTAGACTGATCCTGATTGTTAAATTTCTTGCAGAACATAATCTAGCTTTTCGTGGCACTAATTGCAGGTTGAACCAAAATAGTAATGGAAATTTCTTAGGATTGATTGAGATGTTAGCTGAATTTGACTCAATTATGCAACATCATGTTCAACGCATCACAAATGATGAAATCCATGTTCATTATCTTGGCCCTACCATCCAGAATGAGCTAATAAGTTTGGCCAATGCAATCAGGTTTGAAATCTTAAGAAAGGTCAAAGAAGCGAAGTACTTCTCAGTTTTACTTGATTGTACTCCTGATGTGAGCCACCAAGAACAAATGTCTTTGATTATAAGGTACGTTGATACATCTTCATGTTCTGTTACCATTGAAGAGGCCTTTTTAGGATTCTCTGATGTTAATGATACAACTGGTCAAGGATTGTTTGATGTGCTGCAAGATGAATTGAAGAATCTAGACCTTGATATAGATAATGTTAGAGGACAAGGATATGATAATGGGTCAAATATAAAGGGAAAACATCAAGGGGTACAGAAAAAGCTTTTGGATATAAATCCTAGAGCTTTTTATTCAACTTGTGGTTGCCATAGTCTAAATTTAACTCTATGTGATATGGCGAAATCTCGTGGTACTGAAAAAAACTTTTTTGGAGTTATACAACGTATCTACCAAACATTTGCAAAGTCTACTAAGAAATGGCAGATTCTTAAAGATAACATAACAAGACACACTCTCAAGTCATTGTCATCTACTCGTTGGGAGAGTCGTGTTGATAGTGTTAAGGCTATAAGGTTTCAGTTTACGGAAATCAAAGAGGCTTTACAAGAAGTGGCTGAATGTGACAATGATCCATCGACAAGTAGTGAAGCCCAATCTTTAGCAGATAATGAATTTGATGACTTTGAATTTTTACTAGCAATAATCATATGGTATGAAATATTATCTGTTGTTAATGTGGTCAGTAAGCAACTACAAGTAAAGGATATGGTTATTGATACTGCAATTGAAAGAGTACAAGGGCTGATTTCCTTTTTTACTAATTACAGAGAAATTGGCTTCTCACAAGCATTGGAAGCTGCAACAAAAGTTGCACTTGAGATGGATATTGATCCAACATTCCGCACTAAGCGTAAAGTCAAAAGAAAAAGACAATTTGATGAGGCTCCTGATGATGATTTCATTGCTTCACAATCTCCAGAAGAATCATTTAGGGTGCATTTTTTTATTGTTGTTGTTGATCAAGCTATCGCATCACTTACTAGAAGATTTGAACAATATCAAGGGTATGAAAACACTTTTGGTTTCTTATTTACTTCAGATAAGTTGCGCTCCTTGGATGATAAGAGTTTATTGACTTCTTCTATTAATCTTGAGACTGCACTCAAAAGTGGAGAGCATTCAGATATTGATGGGAAAGAATTGTATGTTGAATTAAAGCTCATCCGAGATTTAATTAAGGAATCTATGGGCCCTCTTGACATTTTGAAGCATGTGAAGAAGCTAGGATGTTTCCCCAATGCTATTATTGCATATCAAATTTTGTATAGGACGCCACGTGCGTGCAGGGGCGCATAGTCTTGCCCAAAGCAGGATCTGGGGAGAGTGTAAAAGTGAACCCTACATTGATCGGGCAAGCTCCACTGTTGCGTTTGTGTAGGACGTCACGTGCGTGCAGGGGCGCATAGTCAAGCTGGCTATGGAAGATAGTGGCATGCCGTCCGAGGAAGGCGAAGGTCCACTAATACTCGCCTCACTAGTTCACTACACGACTGCTGTAATAGAATTTCAGATTACGAATAGGGGATGCCAATTTCACTGGAGGACACCGCCAGACTTTGCAATTGCAACCAACGACATCACGGCGAAGGGACGAGAGTGCGTCTGCATCTTTGGTGAGCGTCAACGGTCGCGGAGGGACGGAACAGCTCGATAAAAGGAATATACATAAAAATGAATTGATTTGTGAGACAAAAAAAAGCAAAGGGCAACTTGGAACAACAGAGATGGCTCCACGTCTCGTCCCCTTCCCCTCCCCTCCCGGAGCCCGCCCCCTCCCCCACCCAAGGCCGGCGGCTACTCTGGCCCCAACGGCCACCCAACAACTCACCCCAAAGGCATCAGTTTCCCCCTCCTCCTTGTCTCTAGATGCGCCTCCCTTTGTGCCGTCCGACAGGTCCAAGGTCTAGCATTGGAAGGACACCTCCGGCTTCCTCTCCATCGTTGCCCCTCCGTTCCTTCAAGGAGGCAATCCTCGCCTCGTCGAGCTCCTCTGCCACCGCGCCAAGGCAGGTGTCGTGCCCATCTCCACCAAAGATCATCTTGAAGTTTGTGGTCAGCTTCTGCTCCCCGTTGCAGCTTGTCATCGATGCAGATGGGTGGCAGCGGGTTGAGCGGAAGCACACGCATCGTCGTCGGGTGATGCGGCCTCCCCAGCCCCGCAGTGAGGTCCCGGCGGACCTGCAGGCAGGTGCTTCAATTGCTTGTCCTACTCTCATCGTGCCACGGCCTGCTAGCGCCGTACTCATTGCTTCGTCTGCGATGAGCCCAGCCACCGTTCCAATGTGTGCCCGAGCAGGCTAGCGAAGCCGATCCTGCTCCGTCGTCCCCTGAAGCCAGTTCTTTGCAGCCTCCGGAGCCGTGGCTGCTTCTGAAGCTAGGCGCAATGGCCGGTCGCCGCATCATCCCCGCCGTCGTCAAAGATGTTCCAGGCGCAAGGATGTGAACCGCTCATCAGGGTCTGACATCGACCCTCCCCCCCCCCCCCTCTGGTGCCAGAGACGGACAACGCAATGGCTTCCCCTGACCTCAGCGGTGAGCAAGTTCGTCCCTTATGCATCGTTGATCACTCAAACAGTCTCGCATGCCCAAAAGTGGTCACAGAGGGTCAAATTCTTGAGCAAGTGGCGGCTGTGTTCGATGTTCCGAGGGAGGAGATGTCACTCGCCGTGATGGCACCGGAGGATTTCTTGCTCTTCCTGCCTAAGGCGCGAATAACGGATATAGTCTTCAATCATGGCCAGCCATTGCATGCCCCAGGTTTCAGCTTGCAGGACAAGCGTTGGACAAGGCTGGCTTTGGCTCATGTCGTTGCGCTTCCAGAGCTCGTCGACTTGGAGCTCCATGGCATCCCGGCCCACGCCTGAGAAGTCTCCACCACGTAACAACTCCTCTGAGGGGCCTACCATGTTCTGGTTGTGCATCCTGACACGGCCACGTGATGTGACTTCTGGTCTTTTCGCTTCTTGGCCTAGTGCTTACGCCTGGATCTCGTTCTAGTGGGCATTGACATGTTCGTCCCTGAGCCGCCGGTGCTGGAGACAGCCTCGTCGTCAGCCAAGCATGGCCTGCTATACCCAGTGGATGTGGTGGTCTCCTCGCCGTTGCCGCCGACCGGGGATGCTCCTCCACCCTCTCCGCTGTCATCCGATAGGGATGGAAGCCATGGTTGGAGGCGGTTTCACCACCGCCATCACCGTCGCCGGTCAACACTCCCCCTCCCCCCCCCCCCCCCCCCCCCCCCGACAACCCTCTGTCGGACTCAGGGACTAGCCCAACCGACCCGCCTCCTCGAGGATCGGTGCACTCTCGCCTTGGCACGCATGCAATGGTTGACCGCCACATGGCCTTCCTCGACACCACCCCTCCTCTCTAAGTGATGCAGGGTCCAGAGGGGGTGTCCCAAGGCTATTAATCGTCCCTGGCCTTTGATGGCGCGCCAGCCTCGCCAGTTTCCAAGACAGTTTTGCCTTCACTCCTCAACGACGAAGAGGCGGACGGCCCTAGCGCGACAGTCAAGACGGATCTTTCCGATTGATGGGCCTGGGAAGCAAAATGGGTCGTGGTTTTGGGCCATCTTCAACTGTTGAGCCAGCCCTACAGCCCGCAGCTGCCACAACTTCTGAATCGGCCTCGCCCACCTTAGAGGCCATCTCAGCGTCGCCCACCAGAGAGCCTAGCCTGGTTTTTTTTCAATTTCAAACACAACCAGGAAGCTGCCCCACCTCTCCCGCTCTTCCTCAGACTCTACCACCAGAGCACCACTCTCCTGCCACAACATCTCCGGTTCTCGGTGGCCAAGATGGCTCAACTGGTGGTGTCGTCATCCCATCGTCTCCAATGGATGTGATGCCTCTGATGGAACCTTTGGAGTGTATTCTAGCCGCGCCTGCCACGGCGGCTCTGGCCGCTTCCTTGCTGCAAGCCTCTGCTGCTGAGATTCTAGCTACTCAAGATGGCCATGTTTCCTCGCAGCAAGCTTCTGCAGCTGAGGTTCCGGCTACAACTGTCATCCATGGTGGTTGTCCACCAACCCCCTTTAGGACACCATCAAGATAGTTGCTGGTGTATTCGTGGCACAAAGAGTCGGCGTCCAGAAGACGAATGACTCAGCAGGCTGCAACCACTTCTCCACCAACACTTGCATCTCCTCAACAACGGTTCATCAATCACATCACCAAGGCCATGGGAACTCTCCTCCCAGTTCCAAGAATTTATAAAAGAAGGAAAAAGACGAACCCTTCAGGTTCTCCTTGACACAGCCGGCACATTGCGGGTTTGAGCATTGAACCAGCTCTAGCTGCTCTGCCAAAATCAAAACGGACAGCCATGTGCTCTCTCAGAATTGGTGATGATCGGGAACACCTTCAGCAAGAGGATATGAAAAAGTATGCGAGTTTGTTCTCTCAGCCATTGTCGGCCTTCCATATTCAGGCCCTAGCCTCCTTGTTTTGCTGGGTTGTTCCAGGAGAGGATGACGAGGTCGCAGCCCCTAGTGCTGCTATGTAATCTAGGCCTTTCTGTTGCTAGTCCTGGTCGCTTATACAATTTTGATAATTGGATCTGTCTCATATCTTAGTGTGGAATGTGCGGGGACTTAACTCGACCGCATGACTAGACTCTATAAGAATCATCGTCGATTCAGCATGGGTTGATGTGGTGTGCCTGCAGGAAACAAAAATGGAATCAATTTCCAGAAGAACAGTGTTGTCCATGCTTGAAACTGATTTTGACAATAATTTCGTTTACTTGCCATCCACTGGAGCCAATGGTGGTATTCTTGTGGCTTGGAGATCAAAGCTTGGGGCTGTCTCAACAAGCAGAATAGATAATTACAATGTTTCAATTTAGTTTCAACCTGACAGCAAAGAAGCATGGTGGCTCACATGCGTCTACGGGCCACAGGGGAATGATGAGAAGATTGCCTTCCAACAGAAGCTGTGAGATGTTTGAGCTCTTTGCCCAGGACCATGGGCGGTGGCCGGTGACTTCAACCTGATTTATAAAGATGAGGACAAGAACAATTCCAATCTCAACCATGCTATGATGGGGCGTTTCAGGCGATTGATTGACGACTTGGCTATCAAGGAGCTGCCACTTCATGGGTGCAGATTCACTTGGACCAGCTCCAGCACATCATCCTCCCCCACACTAGTCAAGTTAGATCAGGTTTTTTTCTCCACTCATTGGGAACTACAATTTCCGAACTACCTCCTTCAAAGTGCTGCCACGGAGGATTCTGACCACTGCCCCCTACTACTTGGGCTGCATGACAACCAACCGGGCAAAAGGCATTTTCGTTTTGAATCCTTTTGGCCCAAATTTGATGGCTTTCAAGATGCAGTCAAGCAGGCCTTGGAATCGGTTCAGCGCAAACCTTGTGCTCTAGAGACACTCTCATTGAAACTTAAGGCAATGGTGAAGGGACTTCAGAGTTGGAGTGACAAACGGGTCGGACATTTCAAGACCCAATTATCTGTGGCTAAGGAAGTGATTCATCAGTTGGACATAACTCAAGACAACAGGCAATTGACTCCAACTGAGACTTGGTTGCGCAACATTCTCAAGAAGCATTCTCTTGCTCTTGCTTCCCTGTTGTGCATAGTTGAGAGAATTAGATCATGGATCACGTGGTTAAGGGAAGGTGATGCCAACACAAGCTTATTCCACCTCCATGCTCGACACCGCAAGAGGAAAACTTCATAGCCAAACTGAAAGCTGCAGACCAAGTAGTCACCACACATAAGGAGAAATATGAAGTGTTGCTTTATTTCTATACAAACTTACTCGGCTCCAGGGAGGAAAGGCAACACACTCTTGACCTCCAAGCACTTGGTATTCAGAGTCATGAGCTGGAAGCCTTGTATGCACCTGTATCCGAAGAGGAAGTATGGAATGTCATCAAGCTGCTGCCACCCGACAAGGCGCCCGGGCCTGATGGATTTACAGGGCGTTTTAACAAGACATGTTGGGTTGTCATCAAAGCTAATGTCATGGCAGCTATCTCAGCTGTTTGGAGGAGAGATTTTAGGAACTTCAGATTCCTTAACCAGAATATATCACTCTGCTGCCGAAGAAAGAGGATGCAATAGAGACAAAGGACTTTCGGCCCATAAGTCTTATTCACAGCTTTGCCATGCTCATCACAAAAATTGGTGCAAAGAGGCTTGCCTCTCAACCCGACAGCATGGTCTCTAGAAATCAGAGTGCTTTTATTAAGGGAAGGTTCATTCAGGATAACTTCATGTTGGTTCCAACAAACTACAAGGTTTCTCCATTCTCAGCGGCAGCAAGAATCTTATTGAAGCTGGACATTTTGAAAGCTTTTGACTCAGTTTCCTGGCCTTTCCTCATGGAGGTGTTAGAGGGTCTTGGGTTTGGCAGAATCTTTCGGGACATTCTGAGCGGCATCCTCACGACATCCTCCACTCAAGTGTTGTTAAATGGCACACTCGGCGGGTTTATCTCCCACCAGCATGGCCTCCGGCAGGAAGACCCTCTATCCCCGATGCTATTTATCCTAGTAATGGACACTCTGAATCTCATGATCACTAGGGCGTCGGAGGCTGGCCTGCTACAGCCATTGTCTGCCCGGTCCATCCAACATCGACTATCACTCTATGCAGACGATGTTGTACTCTTCCTGCGTCCAACTACAAGCGACATTGGCATCACCATGACCATGCTGCAACTATTTGGATCTGCCACGGGCCTCCACACCAACATGCAAAAAAGTAGTGTGGCGCCAATACAATGTTCAACGCAGGATATGGAAGTGATACAGGAGCACCTTCCTTGCAAGCTCACTCAGTTTCCAATCAAGTATTTGGGTCTGCCCCTTTCCTTGAAGAAGCTCACAAAATCCCAGCTCCAACCACATATTTTGGCAAGATCGATGGCTGCTGGGACAGCGTTTGGAAGATCTCTCCCCTAGAATCTATGAACTGATCCCCAAGAGAATAAGGAACAAGAGAACAGTCCAAGAGGCACTAACTGATATGAGATGGGTTCATGACTTACATGGCGTAGCTTCAGTGGAAGTCATCCTGGAACTCATCAGATTGTGTGACTCCCTCATTGACATTACTCTACAGCCGGGAGTTGAAGATGTGCACCGATGGAGACTCTCTAGTGACGGACAATATTCAGCAAGTTCAGCGTACGAAGCTCAGTTCCGGGGGTTAGTGTTGTTCAGGCCATGGGAGCGTATCTGGAAAACCTGAGCGCCTAAAAAATGCTGTTTCTTCATAGCTTGTAGCACACAACCGTTGTTGGACGGCAGATCGCTTGGCGCGAAGGAATCTTCCTCACTTGGAACGCTGCCTGCTTTGTGACCAAGATGAGGAGACCATACACCATCTACTTGTTGGCTGTGTTTTTGCTAGGCAGTTTTGATATATCCTAATGCGCCTGGTCGGCTGCAGCGCGCTCTCACCACAGCCGGATGACACAAATTTTGATGACTGGTGGAGCAAGGCTTCTAGCCGGGTAACAGGCGACTTGCGGAAGGGTCTCAGCTCCGTCGTAATTTTGGAAGCTTGGACGATCTAGCGGCATTGCAATGATTGTGTCTTTAACGGACATTCTCCTAGCATCACCTCAGCTCTAGTCCTGACTGGTGATGAGACACACCTGTGGAGCATGGCAGGGGCAAAGGCTCTTGCAGCCCTGCCTGCTCTTGGTGCCATGGCTGCTGAGTAATCAGTTAGCCTTTCTGGTCGTGTTGTTTTTAGTCATAGGAGCATATGTAAAATGGGTACATCTCGGGGTGTGTGTGTTGTATTCTAACATCTTCTTCTTTTAATGAAATGATACGTAGCTTTTCTGTGTGTTCGAGAAAAAAAAAGCAGAAAAACAGACAAATCTCAAAGGATTATTTATTTCCCAATTTAAGTTGTAACGAAATACTCCCTCTGTCCATCTATACAGGGCGCATTCCCCATTGGTACAAAGACCAAGGATGCAACCGCTGTATTTTAATCGATGTTTCTCCTAATGGCAATTCCCTTAATCGTTGCATTTGACACGGTAATTACTATCCGGAGTTCTCGGCATGCATTTGTTGATTAAATCTTGGGCCCGCATGTCATACACAGGAGTTTCATTTTCCTACTCCGGCTGACCAGGATCTCGCGATGCCGAATTAACTACCATGTTGTCATTCAACTCCCGCGCACAACAAACGAAGCGGCTTAACGAAAATACGCCCTGTTTTCATGGAAAACTCGAAAATGAAAAGGCGTCCTGTATAGATGGACGGAGGGAGTACATGTTTGTCAGCCATGCACCAATTAAGCATGCATTTGATTCAAGGATTTGGGAGGTTTGGGAGGGCCGCAGCAGCAGATGTGTCGCCCTTGTGCATCAACGTGGCATTTGGCCCCATCACCATTGAAGCCAAAATAGTCGCACCTATTAAAACAATAGTCGTTTGTGCAGTTGTCGTAGTGGACGCACGGCTGTTTCACCACCGCATTGAATTTAAACGGGGAACCACCAGCGGACAGCTGAGTCTCAGCCGCCGCTGAAGCGACGAGATAGGCCATCAGCAGCGGCACGAGTATGAGAGCAATGGTCTTCTTGGAGAACATTGTATGGAGTGATATGGGGCCAGGGATTTAAGTTTTGAGTTCTTGATGCTCCTACGAAAACAGGTGTCTGGGTGACAGCGTCCAGATGGCTTATATAGACAGGGCTGCAAGACCCAAAACTGATTTTGTAGACTTCCCACTTGGGCAGGAATTTCTTAGGGTAAAGGGGGTAATTAATTCCTGTCCAACAGGGAAATCAATTACTTCTATTTTTCTTTATTCATTCCTGTTTTGTTGACTTTCTATTGCAAGATATTCTGGGGAACTAATTTATGTGGCAGTACAACAATCTTCATGATGAATACCATATCTTTGTAGGTGCATATTAGAACGCTGCTAACATGTTTTTTTTTAATAGCATATCATATTAGACCATATCTAGGGAAATCAACCCCTGCCATTTTTAGTTCTTGATTCGTTCCTCTTTTCCTATCATTATGTATATTGAGGTAGTAATTTATATGAATTAGTTGCCTGCTAAAATATTATGATTTTCTATTAAAATAAATCATCCTCAAGGGTATTGATGTCCTAAATGTCAAAATTTATAAAAAAATTCATATGCTTCTCCCAGTGGAGGTTGAAGAACATTTTGGTCAAAACAAAAATTCCAAAAGTATTGGCGGTTTGCAAAACACATTTGTAGATTTATGACATGTTTTTTTAGAAAACATAATATATTAATCAATATTTCAGCCTTTGCATCGACCAATGCATGTAGCACATATTTATTTTTGAAACTAAACCAAAACAAAACCTATTAAACTATGATATAACAAACACAAAGTTTTTATCCATCGGTTTATGCACTAGAATGTTATTGGATATGAGAAGCGCTAAAAATACTCCAAACATCAAGAGTGTGAGTACACAACCTAAAATTGTGACATGCCACGTTAAGTGGTCTAACGTATTGTTTGGCCTTTAGCATCTTAGAAACTAGTTTTTTATACGATTTCTAGAAACTGGGTGGGGCTTTTGGGTACCTGCCTAGTTTCTAAAATCTAAGAATAACCTTTCGGGTAGTTAGTGAATTGGTTTGAGGCAAAAACTGGTATTAGCTGGGTTGAACTAGATTTTTGGTTTTTTAGAAACGAAACATCAAACTGATTGAAGACACTATAGTTTCTAAAAGCTGTTTTTTTAAAAAAAAACAATTAAAGCGATCCAAATAGGGTCTAAAGAAACAAAAAAAAAATTGTATTGCTGCTTTATCTTATAATATACCATATTTTCTCTATCTCTACTCCTTAATAAATTTGGTACAATCGTCTATGACCATCATGTTTGGTGTTCGCATTTATTATATGCTATCTTCTGCTCAACAAACTCGTCCCATTCCTGTTGACTAATATTTTCATGCTTGTCGAATGGGGTTCAATTTTTCTTGACGTATTGACAGTTGAGCTTGGACTTGTAATCTCGAAAGATGTGATTGAGAGTGGACATTGTGGCCTTCTTGGCTCTCTCGAGATCTGCTGGCTGGAACCGGATGGTTGCCGTGACATCAGCCCACATATCGTCTTTTCTGCCATCTGGGACTTGGCGCTAATCTTGCCACGTGATTTTGCAATGGTCCCTCACCACTTTGCCGCAATAGTTCTGCCATTTGGCGTTGACACCAGCGGGTTCAATCAGTTCTCCATCTTTGGGGTCTAGTGCAGTAACCTCGTAAATGCCCTCTGCCTTGTTCGTGGAGCGCTGACCGCGCTTGCATTTGTGTGTGGACACTTGGGCAGGCACCTCTTCCACTTGCTGCTCGAGGGCCTCATCTGTCGCAGCCTCTGCTGCAAATAGCCGATGGGCACTTCGTCGAGGTCCCTAGGATATAAGTAGTAGATTTTAGTTTACAAATTAGTTGAACAAATGAGAGAATTATCTTTGACAAGATACCTCATCTTGAGGCACGAAATCAGGATCTGGGCTCCCCAATCAACGTTCCTTTAGTAGTGGAGGATGCGGATCTTCTGGTTCTTTCCAGTGTTCGCTTGATCCTTCATCGTCTGAAGATGACCTCGCTTGTGAGTGCGCCTTGAGGGCGTCTACCTCTTGAGACGGCATATTGTCCGTCATAACGAGAAGACTTTGACAGCTAATGTTAGGTATGACGACTAGTTTAGAAAACAAGGAGTATACACCTATCATCATTGAGCATAGAGACAACGAAAACCAAAGAAAATAATAGAAAAATCAAAATTTGCTCTTAATGCGGGTTGCCGAATCAACGGCCTTCCAACACTCTAAGATCCTTGACTTCTATAACAACATATATCCAATATCCTAGGAAATGGTCTATGTCATCACACTAGCCTCACTTAGCCCACTTTCATCATTGAGCATGGGTTGATTGCCTACGTAGAATAGATAAGTAGTACAGAGAGACAAGGAGAAGAATAGAAAAATCAAAATTTGCTCTCAGTGCGGGGTGCCGAATCAACGGCCATCCAACACTCTAAGATCCTTGACCTGTACAGCAGCATGTATCCAATATCCTAGGATATGGTCCATGTCGCCACACTAGCCTCACTTAGCCCGCTTTCATCATTGAGCATGGGTTGATTGCCTACGTAGAATAGATAAGTAGTACAAAGAGACAAGGAGAAGAATAGAAAAATCAAAATTTTCTCTAAGTGCGGGTTGCCGAATCAACGGCCATCCAACACTCTAAGATCCTTGACCTGTACAGCAGCATGTATCCAATATCCTAGGATATGGTCCATGTCGCCACACTAGCCTCACTTAGCCCACTTTCATCATTGAGCATGGGTTGATTGCCTATGTAGAATAGATAAGTAGTAAAGAGAGACAAGGAGAAGAATAGAAAAATCAAAATTTGCTCTCAGTGCGGGTTGCCGAATCAACAGTCATCCAACGCTCTAAGATCCTTGACCTGTACAGCAGCATGTATCCAAAATCCTAGGATATGGTCCATGTCGCTACACTAGCCTCACTTGGCCCCCATTCATCATTGAGCATCGATCACCTACGTAGAATAGATAAGTAGAACAGAGAGACAAGGAGAAGAATAGAAAAGTCAAAATTTGCTCCCAGTGAGCATAGGGAATATAGGGCAGCAAGTAATATGGCATATATATGGCCACAAGTAAATAATGCTACGGATTTCAAAAATGGCACATAGGGAATCTATAGTACAATAGCAAGTATATGAGTATCAACATGAAGTGTAATCAAGTAAAAGATCGACAACATGGATATCAACATGGAAAATGGCAGACAGTGAGCAGCAAAAAAAAGGCAGCCAAAAAATGGCAAATGATCCTAGCATGAGAGTGAGCATTTTTAGATCCTAGCATATGACAGTAAAAAAATGGCAGCAAAAAATGGCAGCAAAGAGTGAGCAAACAATGAGCATTTTTAGATCCTAGCAAACAGTAAGCAACAACTAGTACTAATTAACAATACAAAATAAAATCCCACAGATGACCAAAGCAAAACACAGGTACATGATATTAAGAATACAAATTGCAAGAACAAACGTGACTATAGGTTAGAGACAGGAAAATCATATCGTGAAGCACAAAAAAAGAGTATCGGTCCAGGTTACTAAATAGGGGAGGAAACTTAACGAAGAGTAATTAGCAATATAGTGGACTCATGTTTATTAGTTTCCTATTATTAAAAAATTAGCAATATAGTGGACTCTTATGAAATTCTTGTGATTCCTTGTACGAAATGGTAAAAGATAGTACTTTTTTTGCATTGCTATTAATAACAAAGAAGGCATGTACATTAGGTCACTAAAATGCACACTAATCAATGCCCTCCATGTTGCGAAACAGAAGCACCAGTAAGAGGCTTTACATTTGGTTACCAAAAATGCACACTCATAGAGGAAAATCACAGAGCTCAGAAACCCATTGCCACAAACTTGAAACAAAAATTATTAGTCCACTACGGCATGCAACATTGGTACATCAAAGGACAACTAGAATAACAAGTTTACCCTACACACAAAACAAAAAAGGGTATCTCATCATACAACCTCACTCAATAAACAAGCCCGACGGGTAACTATTTTAGGTATGAAAGGTTAACCATCAATCCAAAACTGGTCTAAATGATCAATGAGATTAACACTCCTATGGTTCTACCCCTATGAATGATAACTCAGATAACAATTAAACCATGCTATATCTGCAACAGGTGAGATTTGTACCCAAAAAAAAAAAGATTGTGTCAGACACTACTAGCTGATTGCAATATCTGTTTTTGTATGTTGATTTTATTCGCAAACCACCCACACAGAATCCACAAAGCAGAAGAGCCGAAAGTTAACACTTGTTTCATTGACTACGGCCTACGGGCAAGCACTAATCAGAAGAAAAAAAGGACCAAGCCACACACATCATCAAACACCTGGTGTGTGCATGTGAACATGGAAGTGGAGGACTACCAAGCAGCACTACTCGCATAGACCGCAAGCTCTTGCGCATATGCCTCGTCGAAACAGGATGGCCGTAAAAAGGGCACATCAGAGAGAGGGGCAGAGGGAGGGAGAGAGGACAATGGGTGCACCTGGAGGAGGAGAATCGGGCCGGCGGCGGCGGTGCTCGGGGACAAGGAGGGGGCCCGATGCGACGGCGCTCGGGGATGAGGAGGGGGCCCACAGCGGTGGTGCTCGGGGAAGGATGAGGGGGCCCGCACGGCGGTGCTCGGGGACGAGGAGGGGGCCCGTGGCAGCGCTCGGGGACGAGGGGGCCCGTGGTGGCGCTCGGCGACGAGCAGGGGGCTCGTGACGGCGCCTCGGGGACGAGGAGGGGGCCCATGGCGGCGCTCGGGGACGAGGAGGGGGCCCGCGATGGCGTACGGGGATGAGGAGCACGTCGTCGACGAGGGGGAGGCCCACACGGCGACGGTTGGCGAGCGCGAGGAGGGGGAGGAGGCACGCGTGCGTCGTCGATGAGGGGGAGACCGGCGCAAGGGGACGAGGAGGGGGCCCGATGCGGCGGCGCTCGAGGAGGCGTCGGAGATGGAGGGCACGAGGAGACGGAGGGCGGCGGCGCTCGAGGAGATGGCGGCAGAATTGGGCAGCCTCACGGTGTACGAAAGCAAACTTCGGGATTAGGGTTAGGGGCCCGCCGCGCGTTGCTTATATAGGGGGAGTCCTTATTAGTGGCGGTTCACAAAGCACACCGCCGCTACAAAGCAATAGCGGCGGTTGACTTTGTGAGCCACCGCTAAAAACATGTCGGTTTTTTTAAAAAAAAAATGTGTTATTCATTTTCCAAAAATTGTATTATTCATTTTAGCCCTTGATTTATTTTATAAAGAATATATTAGCCCTAGAATTTTACAAAAGAACCGATGAGTTCATTATTAATTATGTTTTAGTCCTGTCCTTTTACACTTAGGTCCCTATACTTCATAAAAATTAATGTTAGGTCCTAAAATTTTGCAGAAACAACCCTATTATTGATTTTCTAAAAATTGTACTATTGATTTTCCAAGAATTATATTATTTATTTTCCCAAAAATTGTATTATTCATTTTAGCCCCTGATTTTTTTATAAATAATATCTTAGCCCTGTAATTTTACAAAAGAACCACTGAGTTCATTATAATTAATTATATTTTAGTTTTGTATTTTTACACTTAGGCCCCTATTAATTAAAATTATGTTTAGGTCCTAAAATTTTGCATAAACAACCCTATACTTTTTATTAATTACATTTCAGTCCTAATATTTTTACACTTTAATTCTTGTCTTTTTATAAAATTACAAACAGGTCCCTAAACTCTTTTATATTTACCTTTTAGCCCCTATAACTTCAAACTACAAGATGCTTATAAAAATAAGTTACACAATCTTTATATTCAAATAAACATAAATTACATAGAACTAATACAAGGTTCGAATAATAAAAGATACTTAACAAAATAAAATTACATGATGCTTGAGCTATCCTTGAACGACTTTTCATTGGCAGTGATCGGTGCGCATGTAGGGCATTCCGCCAGCAAAGGAGAGTCTTGCTTCCAAGACTTTAAAATTTTTCGGATCTATGAAAGATGGCACCTCGTCATATTGATTGTAGTCATCTCGATCCTCCACATTCTCCACTCCAACGATTCTTTGTTTACCTGGAACAACAATGTATTTCTTTTCGTCCTTTGGATCAAGTACATAAAACACCTGTTCCACGGCAAGTATCCAAGGCTCATCTTTGTGACCAACATTGTTAAGATCAACAATTGTGAAACTATATTTATCTATCTCGATGCCATTAGGGTGCTTCACCCATTTGCATTTAAATATGGGAACCTGTAAATTTGCACTGTAGTCTAGCTCCCATATTTCCTCAATGTACCCGTAATACGAGGTCGTCTGGTACTCTTCGTCAATGGCTTCTACTCGTACACCGCTGTTTTGACACTTGCTCTTCTTATCCTTCTGTTGGGTGTAGAAGGTAAAACCATTGATGTTGTATGCCTGAAAGGTAACCACGGGCGATTAGCTAACTTTCTCAACATTTTCTCTTCCACGGACTCGCCACTTGAAAGATCTAGGGAGCTAAGCCATGATGTGAAAGAGCGCTTGTGCTCGTCTATGTTTCTCAAAGTACGGTCCCATAATCTGTGTCTATTGCAATACGCTGAAATGTGCTTGGTCCACTCGTTTGAAGTCACGGTCGATGAACGATCTATGTCCTTTCGTACCTTTTCCAGATAATCTACCCTCATGACGAGACATGGGGAGACCAATTGATCTGCTACCATCATTAATGTAATCTGAGCAACATTCGATGATCTCCTCAGTTGTATAGCCCTCGATCATAGAACCCTCTGGATGTGTACGAGTACGTACATAGCGTTTCAATACATACATGAACCTCTCAAACGGAAACATCTGATGTAGGTAGACGGGGCCCAATGCAGAGATCTGGTCAACAATATGAATAATAAAGTGTTCCATCGTATCGAAAAAGGATGGACGGAAGACCATCTCAAGTATGCACATTGTTTCCTTCATGTGGGTCCGTAGGTCATTTAACTCGTCTTTAGTTATGACCTTCTTCGATACCGTGTTAAAGAAGTAGCAAAGGTGAGTTACAGACAACTTCAGCCATGGTGATTTAACAGCTCTGATAGCAATAGGGAGAAACACCGAAAGCCTTATGTGGCAATCATGAGTGTTGTACCCACTTATCGTTAACTCTTCCATGTTTCCAAGATTCTTGATATTCAATGAGAAACCCGTCGGTACTTTAATCCCACTGAGGCACTTACAGAATGCTGTTTTCTCCTCAATCGTAAGTGTATAGGCTGCCGGGGGGAGAAAGTACTTTCCATTTGCTCTTTCTTGCGGATAGAGCTCTGATCTTATTCCCATCACTACAAGATCTCTACGTGCGTTGAGTCCATCCTTTGTCTTATCGGGTTGGTCGAGTATAAGTCTGCTACTACTGTCAAATACACCCTTCCCAATATGCATCTAGTTGAAGGCATGATTCACTTCCAATTCTTTCTAATAATTGAAATATATGAAGAAAATGGATTTCTTCTTAAACGGCGTGAGACCTTTTGCCTTTTTGGCTTCTTTTACCGGCTTTCCAAAAAGAACACTGATATTTTTAACAAGGTCAAACACGACCCTGCGAGTACAATGTCGAGGTTCTATGTCGTTCTCAACTTCGCCATCAAAGTGTCTAGCCATCGCGTGATACCTATGTTTTGCTGGTAAGAATCGGCGGTTTCGTATATACACTAGCTTCTGGGATGCTAGAAGGTACACATGGGATGTATCATCAACGCATATGAAACATGTCGCCTTTCCTTTGACCTGTCCTGATAGCGCCCTTAGTGTCGGGGAATCACATACCATGCAAAAAATAATTGCTCTGAGTGTGAAGTACTCTATTCGATACTCATCCCATATACGGACCCCCTCCAACCATAGTTTTTGCAGGTTTTCAAACAATGGTACTAGGAACACGTCTATGTCATTACCAGGTTCTTTAGGCCCATATATAAGAGTGGTCAGCAGTAGGTACTTACGCTTATGGCATAACCATGGTGGAATGTTGTACATTGCTAGTATCACTGACCAAGTGCTATGTGGATTCCTCATTTGACCGAATGGGTTCATCCCGTCTGTACTCAATGCAAACCGTATGTTCCTTTCCTTATTAGAGAAGTCTCAATTATCCTCATCAAACTTTTTCCACTATGTTCCATCTGTGGGATGCCTGAGCTTACCGTCCCCCTTGCATGCATGTCATGTCATCACTACCGCATCCCTAGGGTTGGCGAACAAGCGTCTGATGCGATCGATCACGGGTAAATACCATATGACTTAGGCAGGAACCTTACTGTCATCACTGTCATCGACGATAGAACTTCTTTTCTTCTTTCTCCCCTTAGTTGTATTCTTCACGCCACCATTGGCGTCACAATTGTTGTTCCTCTTGTAATGACTGCGTTTACGCCTTGGGCATCACACAGCGTCCTGATGCTCCTTTCGATACAATATGCAATGATTTGGACACGCGTGAATTTTTTGAACGCCCAACGAAAGTGGGGAAATCAGCTCCTTAGCAAGGTATGTTGTCCTTGGCAACAAGTTGGGCTTCGACAGCGCTTCGGAAATAAGTTCCAACAAATCCGTGAAACTAGCATCCGACCAGCCATGCATGGCCTTCAGCTTCATCAGCTCAAGTATAGTACACAACACGGTGAACTCTTTACCACATCCCTTAGATTTATCATATAATGGATCCTTCGATGCTTTCTCTATTCTATGAAAATTATTAAGCCCTCTAGTTGTACTGGCATTGATCAACACCTGCGGCTCAATGCGACATAACAACTCCTCAACATCAAAATCAGCTTCACCAGGTGAATCCATCGCATCCGCACCAGGTGAATTGATAACCTTGACTTCAACATCAATATACTCATCAAATTCTATATCGACTATACTATTCTCACCATGTTTTATCCATCTCGTGTACCCCTCAACAAAACCCCTCCACACCAAGTGTGACTTTATTACTGCTATATCATTCCACAGCTTCTAATTTTTGCATTCAAAACACGGACAATATATATGAGTCGTCCGTTCGCGTCGAGCATGTTGTGCGGCCGCTTCGATGAATTTGGAAACTTCTCGTAAAAATATTGGACCCGGTCTTGGTGCCTCGTACATCCAAGATCTATCCATCGTGAACGGCCTTGAACGGAAACCCAAAAATTATTAAAATTCATTAATTAATTATGTGTGACAAAAAATTTAAACATTCGCTATTTATATAGATATTGAATATTACATGAAGTGAAAAATATTATGCAAGATAAAATGAGACAAACATCAAATTATTTTATATATTATTTAACTTTTATCACCATCTAGCCAAAAAAATATTAGAAATTAATTAATTAATTATGTGTAACAAAAAATTTAAATATTCACTAAATATATAAACATTGAAAAATAATATACATGAAGTGAGAAATATTATGCAAGGTAAAATGATACAAACATTAACTTATTTTATATATTATTTAATTTTTATCAACAAAATAATAAAATAATTAACATCCCTCTTGCCCTAATACTACTTTCTCTCTCTTTTAAAAACTAAACTAGATCTAGATTCCCATTGACATAAAACAAGCTAAATATAATAACTTTTTTGTGTAGTGATGAAAAGAGATGATGTATGCCTTCATAAACTTCAACTATAACCAAGTAGAACCATCCAAATCAAACGAATTTAGCTAAAATTTGATGAAAACCTAACAAACTTAAAACCTAAAATTCTACTTGATTTCAAAATGAGAGCACAAAAAAACCAATGGGATGAGTTCCCCTTACCTTAGAGAGCAAATTTCTGCAAAAAAAATGAACTCAAAACCTTTCCCCCTTGATTTTCGTGATTTACCCAAATTTTCGGGCCGCCACTGTTCGAGTGAGGGCCGGAACTGTCCGAACGCGGCTTTTATGGAATGGGCACTTTATAGCGGTGGTTGGCATTGTCAACCGCCGCTAGTATGCCCTAAATAGCGGCGGTTGACAATGTCAACCGCCGCTATTGGGTGCCCTGTAGCGGCGGTTTTAGTTAGGGCAGTGCCCATTGGCTCTGTAGCGGCGGCCGACTTTGGCTCGCGCAACTACGGCGGTTTGCCTACCGCTGCTACAGGCCCTATTTATGGTAGTGGCTGCGCGTCCTGCTGATCTCCCAATGAAGGCTCCGCCTCGTCAGTCGGCACTGGCGCAAAGTCATCAACGAGCGGATACCGGAGACGAAGGACGTCGGAGCACTGGGATGACTCGCTGCCAATGAGCTGGCACGAGGCGTACAGCTTCGCATACCACCCGACCACGGGGAAGTACAAGATCGTGCACCTGCCATACTACTTCGATCGGACGGGCCACTTCGATATATAGGGTGCAACTGCGTGAGCTATCTCAAGTCCAGCATCATCAGCGTCAACGGTGGCCCGTACTAGGTCAACAAGGACACCGACCGGGTCGTGTCATTCGACCTCGACGACGAGCGGATCGCGCCCGGCCGCATGGGTGCTAGTACCTGACTGATGTGCGCGGGAAGCTAGACCGAGGTCTGGGTGTTCGGGGACGGAGTGGACCGACTGGCGTGGAGCCGGCGGTGCAGCGTGCGTGTGCGCGAGGTGGAGCAGAAGCCGCTCTTCGTACACAGCCATCACGACCTCACTTATCGCTGCGCCAAAGAAGGCGTCAAGCCTGAAGGAGTCATATGGCTGTATGGGCACCGTGCCGGCACGGGGTCTACCGAGGAGATTCATGAGTACGCGGTTGTGAAGCTTGGCTTAATCAGCTCTGGATCGCTTTGCCAAGCGAGTCGATCCTGATCGCTACCTTAGATCCTATGCTACCTCGATCAGCTCCAGATCGCATTGCCATTGGCTATAGGAAAGAGGCAAAAGCCCAAAAAAGGTTTTTTCAGTCGTGGTGGTGGTAAGTGATGGATCAATATGACGGCCAATATAACATTGTACCTTTACATCTTGTTACTTATTTTGTCATCTTTATACAAAGTTGTTTCTTTCTGTGTAACAAGAATGCATATCATATACCTATTAGTCAATGAGCATTGGGTTTTGGTTAAAATATATAATTTCATATTTTTTCTAAAAGGCCGTAGCAACGCACGGACACTTTTCTAGTAATTCCTATAAAGGAAACAATGTTACATCATACATTTCCAGATGGACATTGTGTGTATCAGTTTATAGATCCATAATGATAGCCAAGACGTTTTGATGCACACTTATTGTGATTTTCAGATGTTGCGATAATGATAAATTTAGTTGCAACATTCATCAGGCAAGTTATTTTCTAATTGAGGTTTTTAGATGTTGTGATGGTAACTC
Organism: Eleusine indica; assembly: GCA_030378355.1. Lineage (NCBI taxonomy): Eukaryota > Viridiplantae > Streptophyta > Magnoliopsida > Poales > Poaceae > Eleusine > Eleusine indica. The sequence goes on along the minus strand of CM059501.1, from coordinate 39,593,846 downwards.
AAAATATGTTGTGATTATGGCTTTGAATATTTTTGTATCTTATCTGAGATTATCTCCTTATGAGGGCATCCACAATGGTCTAGACAGTTGTTGTCTATGAGCACCTTGATTATTACAAACAGACAACTCATACAATGAATTGTCTATTATGTTGTCTATGTAGTAACTAATTCGTAAGTAGAGTCATTCATCACGGTGTTCAGGTATAATTTTGATCTCTATATACTACTATTATGTTGCTTGCAGGAAAGAACCCATGTTTATGACATTAATAAGAATATAATCACATCTGAAGGACTGAGATGTAATTTGTTTTTTTATTTTGCACCTTTCGTATTGCCTAAAAAGGACTTATTTGAAACTATCACAAATAACGGTGTCGTCACATAATGGCAAGGGGCCAAATCAGAAAAGTAGCAGTTATTATCCTGGAGTTCGACCTCACGAATGGCCATGGCCCTCGCACTTTTCGTCTTGCTCCATTTCTCCGAATCCAACCAAAGCAAAGGCAGGCAAGAAAGGTCTTGAGTCAGCAGCTTGGCCTCCACACCGTGACCGTGGCCGTTGCCCTTGATCAACCTTAGACCGAAACCGCTGGTTTCAGATGTCATCGAGGCCCGTTTTGCGTGTCGTAAAAGATTAGGTTGGGTCTCAGAATGGTGGCTACAATGCGTATCCGGTCATTAATTCATCACATGACCGCAAGATTCTCTTTCCTCAATTAATCCTGTTCATGTTGGCTAAACATGCTAAGACGGTGTTATATAGATGACGTAATTATTGATGTGAAAATCACACACGGAGAGATTTGCTTAACTCTAGTGCAGGCTCAATGCAAATCGATTTTTCCTGCAAATCGATAAAGAAAACAAACAGTCAAATTCTACGGGTCACCGGCCCAGGATAGGCCGATGAAGAAAGCCGATAGTCACTGTTTATGAAAACCAGCCGATGACTATAAATAATAATTAATTTGGAAAAAATAAACCAATCGGCTGATTTGTATCATCTTATTGGCAAATCAATAAACAAATATTAAATATTGTATAAACAGTGCCAACAAGAATTATGTCGAAAGAGCAAAGTCGATAGATCTACAATAAACATGCTAAAACTCGCTCTGTCGAAAAAGAGAAGTCGATGGGCCAGAGTCAATAGAAAAATAATAATCATGCAAAGAACTCTCCTCGTCGATAGTGCTAAGTCGATAGACCTGGTAGCTGGTATTGCAAATATGACTCAAAATTATAGATCTAATCTCATTAAATAAAGGGGGCAATCGACTTCTATGAATATAATAATAAACAAGTAAAATACTGAGAAGTCGATCGAACCGTGGTAACCTATCGGCTAAACGTACCGATAGAACTCTATCGACTCCACCCAAAATCGATCCGTACCTAGTTCTATCAACTCGGCGAGAGGTCAAAGTCGATACAGCCTCACCGGCTCGAGCAGATTGAATTTAATCAAGACAATGCCTAAACAAAGTAAATAGAACTAAATACGATCTGATTATGAGTGAAATTGATTGGGTGACTCAAATAATAGATCTAAATCAAACTCATAAAAGCTTCTAAAAATCACAATAGATCGGACCTAACCGAGACAGTATTGCAACTCAAAGTAGATAAACAAGCATGATAAAGATCTGATTACCGGATAACTAGCAATTCTAATGATAACAAAAGAATATCAAATCAATAAGGAAGTCCTAGTTGAAGTCGATAGAATTATGAGGTTGAATAATCCAGGTCTCTCGCCAAGATCGGAGCCGATGCAACCCACGCGAGATGAGAATGTCATCAAGAAAGGTTTTAGCGATACACTGAATTGTATTGAATGAAAGTGTTAATTTTCTCGTACAGACCCTATTACATATTTATAGCCCCGTGCAAGGGTTCTGACCTGATTCGGTCAGGGTTCTTTGGTTCCCAAATAAACAAACTGACTAGATTTATTCCTAAACAAAATCTAAACCAAAATAGAAAGAGATAAAAATAACTCTATTAGGCCCACTTTATTCCTTTCGGCCATTGAACTTCTTTGACCTGGTCGATTCTGACTCCACGCCTCTGACCATTGGGACCGGTCTAAATTCGAGTGCCAACACATGCCCCCCGAGTTCAGGATATGAATATCTTCGTGCGCCGAATTTTATCTTCTCGTTCACCGTGTGCTTTTATCGCAACCTACCGCAGTCTCATCCTTATAAATGCATCTTCTTCCCATCTCCATTCTCACCCGAGCTCAAACCCCTTCATATTCCTCTTTCTCCTGCTTCACCGGCGCACCCCCTCTTCCGAACGGCTTTTAACTCCAAGCGCCCGACGAACACCAACGAGTTCAACCTCGGCAATGGCGACCTCGTAGAATGTCCCTAAGGTAATCCTTTTTCGCTTCCTTCTGCTTTTAGGTCTTATCCTTTGATTCAATCTACAATGTTCTTCATCACTATAGCACTCCCACCTTCATAGTTACTGTAGTATCTTCATTTATCTATGAACTGGCAATAATAGCATCCTCCATCTAGTCCCCCCCCCCCCCCCCCCCCCCTTTTAATCATAGATTTACTTTCTGCTTGTACTAGGAACTCAAAAATAAAATTTGCATCCCTTCGGCTACCGAAGCTCACCATTTTTATCTGGGCCCCGTCAATGATTCTGATCCCACAGATCTCACTAACTTTGACACAAATAGAATTCCCTTTAAATCCACCATGGCCACCCCCGATCCTTGGAAAAATGTTTTTAGATCATGGCCATCAGAGATTAAGGGTTGGCGAAATTGGTACCGAAGGGTTGTTACTTCCCGTGCTGCCACCCTTCAAGATGCTCAAATAGATGAGGTGCTGCTATTATCTCTGATTGATATGTCAAAAAATGAGCCCATAGTAGCTACAGCCTCCTATTTCTGGTCTGACGCTCTGAATGCTTTTCTGTTCAATCAAGGACCTATGGCTCCTTCCCTCATGGACGCAATAATGTTGACTGGCCTCAACATTGAACATTACTATGACCCCTTCCTTATCCAAAACACCCACCAGCAGCGAAAATTAGACACCAAGGGTGCCAACAGCTGGCCTAGGTACATTGTGGCATACCAAAAGACTGGCACTGTCACCCATCGAGAGCTCACTGCTTTCTTGAACCTTTGGCTGGAGCACTTTGTCTTCTGCGGGTCTTCATGCATGCCGACCACCAACTTCTAGGGAACAGCATAAATCTTGGCTGATGGCAAGAAATTCCCCCTGGATAGGTTCCTCTTGGGTTCAGTATACCAACTTCTCCATCATACTGTCGTTAGTCTCCAGCTGAACAAGACCATAGGGGCAGGGGGGGCCCATGGTGGTTCATACAACTGTGGCTCAATGTCTATTATTCCCAAGCCATGGAGTTAGCCCTTTTCTCTGAAAACACTTTCCCATCTACGGATGCAATAGAAGATGAGGAAATCCCCGAGCATCGTTGTACATCAATGGGTGAAGCAACTATGGTGGCCCGTGGATCCATAATGACAAGGGAAAATTTCAATGCCCATTTCATTCTCTTCTATAATGGAATCCAACCGCAGAAGCAAGTCTAGTTTCCATATGAAGATTCAGAATTCAAAAACCCCTTCAGATTCCGTCCTAACAACCCTTTGCAAGATAGGGAATCAACACTTATTCTGGAAGCTTGTATCAGGCCCGGCATCCTCCCTATCGACTTCCACAGTGGACAACGCAAAACTCACTCATACGAGTTTTACAACCCGGCAGTGATATCCTATCAACTCGGGTTCGGATTGCTTCCTGCCGTCTCTTTCTTTATCGATCGAGTCCGAGCCAGACAGGAACTCAAAAGCTCTCCAGACTACAAGAAGCTCTATGACATGGCTGCGGAAATCTAGATGGGCAATATTGCAGATCTGATACTACTCCCCTCTTGTTATGCACTATTCAAAACCTAGTGGAGAGAGTGGAGAAAACATCTTTTCTGCAACCAGCTAACCAGCCACCTCTCCGATGTTGAAGATGCAGTAAGTTCTCAACTTCTTGCAACTAAATTATTGCTTCATCAACTTTCAATAATCAACCATCCTTATAATGCAAGACCCGGCCATAACCCCTCCAACTATAAGCAACAGCGGGAAGCCAATCAAATATTTGCGGCCAGCAAACAACCCAATCATAGGTTGTGAGGCACCAACTCCTACCTAGATCTTAAGTGGCCAAGGCTTGAAGACAACCCGAAAAACTATGAGGATGGTACCAGCAAAAAGAAAAGATGGCCCCACACCCCAATCATCTTATCAACAAAAATGTGCCAGGGTAGCAACATTTTTATCGACTCTGACTGATACTGCACCAACAGCCAGTTAATGATTTTTTTCAATCTTTAAAATTTACTTGCAACTTCCTTATTTCAAATCCTTAACTCTTTCTATTCATCAGACCACTTAATCGACTCCGGCTATCATTCAGGAAGTAGCCCAAGAAATCGTTGCTGGCCTCGCCAAAGCTGCTCTGGTAACATACTAAACCTATATCCTTCACGCCTTTATTTGCATCAATTTTATAAATTCTCTTCAAATGCTGCCATCAACTCCCATCATCCCATCGACTTCTATGGCTCCACCACTTGTGGCATTTCCATAGCCATCGACAACTGCATCAGCAAAAGAGTCGATGAATCCTCTCGAGCCGATGGATCAAACTACCTCTTTGGTGGCCATGGTAATAACACTTCTTTTCTTCTACAAATCCTTTTCTTGTAATATGATTCTTATTCTTCTGCCCTTTTTAGGAAATTGTGCCCAGCTCTAGGAGTCGATCTAGCAGTGCGACTTTATCAGATCATCGTACAGCCTCCATCGATACTCAGGATGTCGACATAGCACACTCAGTAGAATCTGAAGATCAAGTCCCTGTTGCACCGGCTCCATCAAGTTTGGCCCTTGTCCCTTGGGTCGATCCTCAGGTATCAACCTTTTACTTTATTGCTTCTTTTTTTTTTAAATCTTAACCCATTCTAACCTTATGTATTCTCAGGAATTTCGATCATCTGCCATCCGTTCATACATTCCTGAACCATCTAATGTGTCGACATCCTCACCAACTCCTGAACATGATGCGTCGATGCCCTCATTGACTCAAGAAACGACAGTATGAACTAATCTTTCCTACCTCATTATCCCAACCATCAACCATTTCTCAATTAACTCTTCTCCTTTCAGGCTCAAATCTCCGGGCACACTTCATCACTTTATTTGCCTTCGGAAATTAGAGCTATCCTTCAAGAAATCTACCGACGCCTGGACATGATTCCCATCGAGGGGCTAGTTCAAGATGCTAGCTAGATTAGAACATGATATCTCCAAATCAAAGATTTTCTTCTCGCAGGTCTTGTCTCAGTGTTGCAGCCAGTGGCATACATTGAATTTCATCAACTTCAAGTACTTGATGCCCAGGCCTGCATTGAACATCGATCAGCACAAAGAATCCAGGCAGAAGCAGCTGACAAAAGAGCCGAAGAAGAAAAGAACAAGTACACGGCTGTAGTCTCCAAATCGGCTAATCTCGAGGGGAAACTTGTCGATTTGAGGAGAGAACGGGATGAACTCTAGGCAACTGTTGAGGTAAAGAACAAGGAGATAGCCGATGCAGAAGTTGCACTTGCTAGAATACCAGAAAAAATCACGAAGCAAGAGAGCATTACCACATCGGCTTATGAGCAAGCCTTTAACTTGTGGAGCATCGCAGCCAGTATACCCGACACCATTGATGAAGATGTTTATGCATTCGCTCAAATCGACGAACTCCGAATGAAGGCAATCGACATCATCGACTTCTATTGTCCGGAGGAGTAGTCATAGGCTGTTTCTGCTTGTACTGAACAATATGTTATCTTGTAATACTTTTTGAACTAAGGGTGATATCCCTAATATCGTCCATCTGAAGTTGATGAATATCCATCGGCTGTAAATATTTCCTTTATTTTTTTGCTAAGGATGATATCTTTCTTATCAGCTGTGATAAAAAAAACTCGACATTATGAACCAATCCAGACGCTTGGGTGATACCTTTTCAAGTATTTACCATTAATTTCTCTCCCAAACTCTTCTCCATCCAACTCTTGTAGAAAATATGCATTTCCTGGTGCATATCGGCTCACTTTGAATGGTCCTTCCCATGTTGGTGACCACTTTCCAAATCGATTATCCCTAGAGCCAATTGGCATAATTAACTTCTAGACAAGATCTCCTTCTAAAAAACTTTTGGGCACCACCTTCTTATCGTAAAATCTGGGCACATGAGCTCTGTTTTCTTGAATTCTTTCTAAGGCCCTCATCTGATGTTGCCGGACATCTTCTAATTCATCAAACATAACCTGCCTGTAATCATCGGCTAATAACTGATCTTGCAACTCTATTCTTCTAGAACCCAAATTTGTTTCCTAAGGCAAAATTGCTTCATGCCCATAAACTAGCTGATAGGGTGGAACCTTTATCGACCCATAACAAGCCATCTTGTATGCCCACAATGACTCAGCCAACGTTGTATGCCACTTCCTTGATTGTTCATCAATTTTCCTCTTGATCAACTTGATTCAAGTCTTGTTAGATGCTTCTGCTTGACCATTGACTTGAGCATAATAAGGCGATGAATTTAGTAACTTGATATCCATACTATCGGCAAAGTTTTAAAACTCTTTCGAAGTAAAAACAGAACCTTGATCAGTAGTAATAGTCTGTGGCACACCAAACCTATAAATAATGTGTTCCTTAACAAAAGTAATCAGATCGTTGGTTGTCACATTCTTCATCGGCACTGCTTCAACCCTCTTTATGAAATAATCAGTAGCCGCTAGAATATACTTATGACCCTTACTTGATGCTGGATAAATTTGGCCAATCATATCCATACCCCATCCTCTGAATGGTCATGGCTTAACAATTGGATTCATAGCCGATGTCGGTGCTCTCTGAATTGCTCCAAACTTCTGACAATCTTGACACACCTTGCAATACTTGACGCAATCCTCCAGCATAGTAGGCCAATAATATCCAGTCCTCTTCAACAACCATCTCATTTTATGGTCCGATTGATGCGTACCACAGATGCCTTCATGTACTTTGCACATAACAACTTTGGCTTCTTCTTGATTCAAACATTTCAGTAACACACCATCAATCGTCTGATAATAAAGCTTTTCTTCTAATAAAACATACCTCAATGCCATGTATCAAATCTTTCAAGCAGTACGTTGAGTCGGATCCATGAGATATTGAACAATCTTGGATCTCCAATCTTCTTCATCGACATGGGCTATATCGACAATGACTCCACTGGTATTCAATTGATAACCCGATGCCTTCTATGCCAAATCATTTGCTTCCATGTTCTGCTCTCTCAGGACATGCTTAAATTTCACCGCTTTATAGCATCAGATCACTTCTTGACACTCGGCATAAAACAACCTTAATATATCATCTTTACATTCAAATTTTTCTGTTAGCTGCCCGAGTATCAGTAATGAATCTCCAACAACCTCAACGAAATCGACTCTGGCTTCTTTCAAAATCTTCAACCCCTTGAGAACAGCTCTATATTCAACCTGATTGTTAGTTGATGACTCTACAGCAAATGCCAATTCAAACCTTGTCCCCCGAGGTGATATCATCACGAGCCCGATGTCACATCCATTCTTGCACATAGATCCAGCAAAAAACAATAACCATGGCACCGGCTCCACCATCGAGACATCCGAACCACAATGCTCAACGACTAGATCAGCCAGAACTTGACCCTTAACAGCTTTAGCAGACTCGTAAGTTAAGTCATATTCGGCCAATGCTAGCATCCACTTTCCAATCCTGCCTTTCAAAATTGGAGCCGATGGCATATACTTGATGACATCGGCTTTGCATACCACCACACACTCGGTCAATAACAGATAATGCCTCAACTTCACACATGAGAAATATAAACATAAACATAATTTCTCCATCTCGGTGTACCTAGATTCGGCATCAATCAGTCTTCGGCTCAAATAAAACACAACTCTCTCTTTGTCATCTTGTTCTTGGATCAAAGTCGAGCCAATCGATTTCTTGTCAGCTGCAAGATAAAGCTTGAAGGGTAACCCTTCTCTTGGTGGTACCAATACTGGAGGCGAGATCAAATATTTCTTGATATCCTCTACAGCTTTCTGATGTTTAGGTTCTTATATAAACTTTTGATCAACCTTCAGTTTCAGCAACGGCGTAAACACATCAATTCTCCCTGACAAGTTTGATATAAATCTCCTTATAAAGTTAATCTTGCCAATCAGAGATTGCAACTCTGTCTTGTTAACGGGGGTTCAATGTCATTCACAGCTTTGATACTCTCCGAACCAATCTCGATTCCTCTTTGATGCATAATAAAACCTAGAAATTGGCCAGCCGATACGCCAAAAGCACACTTCTTCGGATTTATCTTCAAATGGTACTTTCCTGTTCTCTCGTGCACTTCCCGCAAATCGGCTATATGATCTTCTATTTGTTTGGATTTAGCTACCACGTCATTGATATAAATCTCCACTAACCTGCCAATCAGATCATGGAAAATATAATTCATAGCTCTCTCATATTTGGCTCCAACATTCTTCAACCCGAACGTCATAACGACCCATTCATATAATCCAATAGCTCCTAGACACCTGAAAGAAGTCATCGGTATATCTTCTTCTGCCATAAAAATTTGATTATATCTAGCATTATCATCCATGAAGCTAACAATTTTATGCCCTGCTTCTGCATCAACCAGAAGATCTGCTATCAGCATCGGGTAATCATATTTTGGTGTAGCTTTGTTCAATGGTCGGAAATCAATGCAAACCCTCTTTTTCCTGCACTTCTTGAACACGAGCACAATGTTTGAAACTCAATCTGGATATTGGCAAGGTCTAATAAATTTTGCATCATATAACAGGGTGATATCTGCCTTGACATCTTCATAAATCTTAGGATCAGTCCTTCACGACGGTTGCTTGTATGGTCGATATGTAGGTTTAATAGGTAGCCGATGCTCAACAATAGATCGGCTGAGACCGGGCATTTCAGAATAATCCCAAGCAAAACAATCCTGATACTCTTTCAATAATTTTATTAATTCAACCTTAAAATCCTCATCTAACTTCTTACTGATAAATCCTCATCTAATCCCTCCCCTCGGTCTCCCGTTCCACCCAATTTAACAGGATAGGGTATCGTCCAGCCAAGCAACAACCGTCGCTACATCAGTTTACTAGGCACATAACTCTAGCATGCAAACAGTACGTTCAAACTTGATCTCATGGGCCGGACACGAGGCAGAGCCTTAAGTGACTCGGACGGGGCTACCTTCTTGAAGACAAGTTATCCTTCCCTTTCCACCTAGTTGACCGTCCGGTCTTCATTGGTATCCCATTCAAAACCTTTCTATAACCATTCCCCAGTGATATACACGACTTAACTATGAGTGGTCTCCATACCACTCAATAACTCATCGTCCTAGTTAAGCAAGCCACTACCGTCCTAAGGCTATCATTGGGTAAAGGAAACCTATTGCAATACTAGGTTTTCAAATAACTTCTATAAACTTAATACACAGACAAACCTACATCACACTATCTAGTGATAAAATAAAAAGGTTAAAACTTGGTGGATGCACCGGGGCTTGCCTTGAGTCTGATCCTGGTTAGCGGGGTCACCTCCTTGCCCTTCTGGGTCCTGCTCTGCACCGGCCTCCACGTGGTTCACCTCCTTATCTACATGATGCAATGTTGATGTGCATGAGAAAATTTTCAATTCCCTGGACAAAATTTGCTAATACAATGTTTTGCTGTGCAAATAAACAGGTGTGGAGTTGCGATGGGTGAACATATGCGAAGTGTATAACAGAGGAGGGAGTACTGATCATAGCATTATTTTCAGCTCACGGGAGGTTTGATATGTAAGAAATAACAACTAATGCAAAATGCTAAAATTATACTATGGTGTTAAGTGAAATATTAAAGTTATAAGACAATTTAATTATTTTAGCATGGTTCTGAAAAACATATGCCTATGAGCAATTTACTACAGCTAGATCATAACAGAGGTGAATTATTTGCCAAGTTTCATTGACATGCATTGAGTCAATAATTTTAAATAATTAAAACAAGGAAAACTACAATAATTTCATTATGACTAAAATACAGAGAGCTAACAATTGTCACTTTGCAGGATGATTAGGCATGACAAACTAGGACTAAATACCAAGTTTAATTAATTATGAATTACATAGATTTACTTATGAATTATTTAGTGTGTTACCCAATTAATTTAGTTCTAATAAAAATACTATCATGCAAGAGGGTTTGATATTTTTATAAAATAGTACAAGTCTACTATATCCCAGAAAAGTTTTCCTTGCCCCAAAATTCATAGTATATAATTAGTTATGCATTTTCGAAGTGTTAACATTTTCCTGGAAATGAATAAATCGAAAAAATCACTTTGCTACGCTCGTGGGTCGATTTCCAGCAGCCCATCGGACCGAGCCCCGTGCGGAGAGGTGCTCCAGTGCCAGAGGCCCAGGCGTGGCGCGGCCCAGTGGCCGGCTTGGCCGAGCCGAGAGCGTGTGTGCGCGGCGCCCTCGACCGAGCACGGCGGCGCGGGCATAGCGGTGAACCGAGGCGGCGATGGACGCTCTGACCGACTCGGAGAGCTCTGTGGAGCCCGACTGAACTTGCGGCGCGAGGAAGAAGAAGCGGTGGCTCACCCGAGTGCGTTCTCGACGTGGGGGTGTGGAAGGTGGCGGCGGCGGCGGTCACTGACGGCGTTCTGGCGGGGAACCTGCACAAATGGGAGCCGAGTCGGCTTAGGTTGGTGCGTGGGGTGCAGAGAGGGTTCCTGGCGAGTGGAATCGGACAGAGACTCACCGAGGAGCGCGGAGTGGTGGTTTGGCCGCGAGGTCACCTCGGAGGAGAGGGGTCGATTCATGGCGCATGACGAGGTTCGAGGCGACGCCGGTCTGCAAGAAGCGGGAGGGGACCATGGCGGAACCGTAGGAGAGGTCAGTCGGAGCGGGGAGGGGTCACAGTGGCCAGCAACGCGAGGGCCGAGCGGCGGCGGTGGTGTGCTCGGACAGTTGGGATGGGGAGAGTTGGGAGCGCGTGCGGGCGAATGGACAGGGCTGACGATCCGTGGGAGAGGCCGCTGCCCGCACGCCGGCGTCCACGCGGCGGGCAGTGGCCGGGGGAACGTCGATGACAGGTGGGCCTGGCTGGTTTGATTTTTTTTCAAATTCCATTAAACAGCAGATGTTTGTTCTTTTCGTGGGATTTAATAGGTGTTTGATCAAGGAAACCCAAAAAAATTTGCGAGCTCCCCCATGAAGTGCTCTAAATTATAAAAAAATACTACTACTGATCATTTGGCACTTGAACTTGAACATGAATTTTTCAAAAAGAGGTAGTTTTTAATAATTTGGGCATTTATTTGAAGCACTATATGAAAAAAAATAAAAACATGAAAAATTTATAAAAATTCTAATTCACCTTGATGTACAACATATATTGTTTGTGGGTCTTGGTTATGTTGAAAACTTTGGACTTGTAGTTCAAGTGACGTTCAAATTTGCTTAAATTAAATTCAAACTTGACCAATTTCAGTTCAAATTCTTGCCCAGCCTCTCCTACAAGTGATGAGGGTTCTAAGAGGTTGTATTTGGGAAATTCATGACACCAGAGGTGTCACACTTCTGGTTCATTCTGCTTTACCCAAGGACAGAATAAAATATTTTTATTCCTAGTCATCGGTCGAAACATTAACATTTGGAGTAATTGATGTGAGACCAGATGCTGGCATTTGTGGGGCTGTCTGTGAACCATAGTTAGCAACTGTGTGCCGGCCTCCTAACTCTCCTGGCAGCGCAGACGATGATGGCATCCCGAATATGCTTGGCTCCACATTCGGTGTTGTATCATATGTCACATTTGGTTCTGATGTTTCTTGCCTGTGGTGACGTTCTCTGTAGAATAATCCTAGGACCAGACCCAGGTGATCTCCCTGTGGTGCCACCATTGGTATTCTTTGGAGACGGAGTGGCACTTTCTGGCGTTGGCCCCGAGCTTGTTGTAGGAATCATAGTACTGGTATTGGGTAGTTGTTGCTCGGATCCCTCAATTGCAGACCGAGGAATATTCCTATGAACACGGAAATACATTGGCCCATGTGCTAGATTATCATATACGCAACCCTCCACCATTTAAATAATCAAAGCCTTTAAAGTATTAACCAATACACGCGACTGGTTAATTAATGCATGGTGTATGGCTATATGGATCATGTTGTTCAATATAGCCTCATCAATTACTTCTGTTGTCTTACTAGCAGGCGGCTTATTTGACTCATCAGTGATGATGAACGGCTCTGGCAGATTTCCCTTCTGAATAATGTCGTGTCTAGTCTTGCTGAAGGTACCCAACACGAGACTTTCATACTGTGCAACTCTTTCTTTCACCTGCGCCTTCAGCTCATCACTTAATTCGTCTTTTCCCACAGGCATTACATTCTCTCCCTTCAAATCTCCACTGACATCGTACTTTGGTGGAGGATTTTTAGGGAACTTAGGATCTTTTGGCATTCCAGACATGATGTTGGTCTTGAAGTTCTTGGTCCCACCGAACGTGCCAAAAAGTGTGTTGATGTGAAAATCACACACATGACCTGAGAGATTTGCTTAACTCTAGTGCAGGCTCAATATGAAAACTGGGGCATGCTAGTCGATTTTCCCTGCCAATCGACAAAGAAAACAAATGGTCAAATTGCATGGGTCACCGGCCCAGGACAGGCCGATGAAGAAAGCCGATAGTCATTGTTCACGAAAACCAGCCGATGGCTACAAATAGAAACTAATTTTCAAAAAATAAACTAATCAGCTGATTTGTATCAGCTTATTGGCAAATCAATAAACGAATATTAAGTATTGCATAAACAGTGCCGACAAGAATTAAGTTGAGAGAGCAAAGTCGATAGATCTACAATAAACATGATAAAACTCGCTTTGTCGATGAAGAGAAGTCGATGGGCCAGAGTCGATAGAAAAACAATAATCATGCAAAGAACTCTCCCCGTCGATAGTGCTAAGTCGATAAACCTGGTAGCTGGTATTGCAAATATGCCTCAAAATCACGGATCTAATCTTTATTAAATAAAGGGAGCAATCAACTTCTATGAATATAATAATAAACAAGTAAAATACTGAGAAGTCGATCGAACCGTGGTAACCTATTGGCTAAACATACCGATAGAACTCTATCGACTCCACCCAAAATCAGTCCATATCTAGTTCTATCAACTCAGCGAGAGTCATAGTCGATGCAGCCTCACTGGCTCGAGCAGATTCAACTTAATCAAGACAGTACCCAAACAAAGTTAATAGAACTAAATACGCTCCGATTATGAGTGAAATCGATAGAGTGACTCAAATAATAGATCTAAATCAAACTCATAAAAACTCCTAAAAACCATAATAGATCGGACCTAACCGAGATAGTATTGTAACTCAAAGTAGATAAACAAGCACGATAAAGATCTGATTACCAGATAACTAGAAATTCTAACAATAACAACTAGAATATCAAATCAATTACAAAGTACTAGTTGAAGTCGATAGAATTACCGAGGTTGACTAATCCAGGTCTCCACCGAGATCGAAGCCGATGCAGCCCACGAGAGACGAGGATGTCGTCGAGAAAGGTTTTGGCGATGCGCTGAATTATATTGAATGAAAGTGTTAATTTTCTCGTACAGACCCTATTACATATTTATAGCCCCGTGCAAGGGGTTCTGGCATAAGTCGATCAGGACTCTTCGGTTCCCAAACAAACAAACTGACTAGATTTATTCCTAAACAAAATCTAAACTAAAATAGAAAGAGATAAAATAACCCTATCAGACCCACTATATTCCCTTCGGTCATTAAACTTTTTTGACGCGGCCGATTCTGACTCCCGCCTGTGACCATTGGGACCGATCTAAATTTCGATGCCAATAATAATTAATGAAATTGTGGATGCTCTGAGTTGATGATTGGGGATTGGCTTTCATGTCATTTAATTTTCCATTTGTAAATTACTAGCACAACAGAAAAAATACTCTGAAATGTAAATATACCACTTGCAGAATGCTCTAACCTTAGTAAAACTCCACATACTACTTTTTGTATTGATTTATTCTCTGTATTGCCATCGATGGGCTTTCTAGAAAGTGTTTAAGTAGACATGGGGCAATTCTGATGGAAAAAACAGCTCTCGCTGGAAGAAGTGATTGCTTCCTTACTCTTGTGACCAAGGTTAATTAAAAGGACATGTAAAATAGAACAGAGATATATAGTATATCCATAAAAAGCTGCAGTGACATGGACATATGGTTTCACATCAATAGCTTATCATTAGATCCCTATTGTTTTACACTAAGGGACCTAACCCAAGAAATGTCTAAAATGTTGACCATGAGAAGCCTACTCATTAGTCAACTCTTAATCTCATGATCTCGTTTGCTGTTCGTTTTCTAAAATAGGCCATATGTTCCTGCAAACACAAAAGTTTATTCATACAACATTGAATTAAAGCACACAAAACACAAGGTCATGAACACAACTGATGTGTATTTATTTACATCATGTTAACAAGTTACACTTCTCCTTTTAAACCACACTAGTATATTGCCCGTGCTAACGTCACGGTTGCTAGCTTTCAAAACCTCATAACTTTCCGGTGCCTTTAAGAAAAAACTGTAAATGATTTAAAATAACTCACTTACAAGACATCATTCCTAAGACAAAATAATAGATGAATTGAACACCCAGCCATCCTAACATGCTTCAGTTGTTCACAGTAGCAAACAAAACCCTAAACATGAAATAATAGAAGTCCACCAAATTCAATTATTTAGTAGCAAACAAAAATTCATGCAAACATGGTTGTGAAGCAACTTTGAATTTTTCTAGGTGGCCTATGCCAATTAATCACATCAATATCATAGAATGATAAAAAAAACAATTTTAGACAAAAATGGGAATTTTATCACATGTGGAAATACCCCGAATAATTAATTAAAGCTTATAAATCTTTAAAAATTGAATTATTATTCTAAAACAATTATAATCATTCTGGCAAAATGGACCCCCACCAGGGTCTCACAAATATCTCAAAGGACCTATGTGCAAAATCCCAATTCGTTTGGACCAACAGAAGTATTTTTTATTTGATTAAGTCAGGACCAGGGACCCATTTCCAATTGTCAGAAAAAGTTGAAGGGCCCCTTTGCAAAACCAGTTGTCTTCTACCTCTTGGCGGTAGCGCTCGAGAGTGCCTCCTCTGCCACGCATGTCGCCTTCCCCGTCGATTCTTCGCTTGACGCCGCGTCCGCCGCGGTTGCGTCGTCTCGCCCTGCTGTCTAACGCGCCCCAAAGGTCGTCGCCTTTCTTCCTCCCCCGCCTGTCGCCTGCCATGGCCGAAGCAAGGCTTGCTGCCGCGCGCGCCAGGACGCTCCCGGTCTCCTCGTCAACATGCAAAAACCGCGTGCTCTGCCCCGTTTTTCGACCACGGTTCTGGTTTCCCTCGGCATATAAAACCCTCTCCTCTACCACACTTCTCCTCCCCTGCCCTTCCGCCATTGTTGAGCCACTGCTCGAGCTCGACGCTCACCACTCTCACACCTACCCAGCCAAAACCACCCTCCAGCTAGCTGCGCCCACGACCCCTCCATCCTCCGGCGAAAATCCGAGCGCAATTCCCTGAGCAAGTCACCGTGAATTGGAACTTTCCTCTGAGATCTTTCCTACGACCACCATCGTTGCCGTGATCAATTCTTTGAACCTCGGTGAGCCATTCCCAAATTAGTTCCTCAAGCTTATTCTACACCCGTGTGCGATCCTATGTAACCCAGGCTTTTTCCCTTTTTTCTGCTTGAGCTGAGCGCAGTTCGATTTCTTCGACGTCGACCTCTGGCCATCGCCACCTCCACGACAAGCTCTAGGCTCTGGCCCTCCTCGGTGCAAATGGGTTTGACGCCGGTATTCTCTCCGTCGCCGTGAAGCTATAGCACCCAACCGCACCCCATTCCCTGCTCCGAGCCGAGAACGCGACGACACCAAACTTCCGTTTCTGCCTCCTCTCGCCGACAACAAACCTCTGGTGAGCCCCCGTCCTCACGACCACCCCCAGCCTCGATGTGCGCTCCATTGTCGTACATCCGTGGCGAGATTTCACCGCACCCAGGCTCCGGCAACGAGCCCTCCGGCGACCCCTACCCCCTCCGGCGACGTCCCACTGGCCGCTGATTTAGCGCCTACTGGCAGTCGGCGTGGCATCCATGTGGTCCGATGTGGCGCCTACATGTGACCCACGTGTCGCTGTCACGGCATTACTCTGTAAATAGATAATAGATAAAACCAGAAAATACCAGAAAAACACAAAAATTGCTGAAACACTCTAAAAATCATAGTAAATAACATATAAATCCAATGGAGCTAAAACTAACTTTCTTGGATTCACTATGATGTGTTCTATTAAAAAAATGATAATATGATGCTCCGTACATGTAGATTTAATAATGAATTATCTTGCTAGAACACTTAATAAATCATCATAAATTCTAGGAACACATTTTAAATCTGAATTTTTACATGCTCTGTTATAACATGTTTACCTATCTCTCTGATTTTTTTTAGGAAAAATATGCATTATTTTATGCCCTAGGATTTATTTAGCACTTTTGCTTATATAAATGCTAGCAAGTAGAATATTAATGTCCAGGAGCTGCCATTTAGTGAAAATGGATTTTATACATACCCCTATTCATAATAAATTACCCATGTCCAGAACCATAAAATTACCTTGTCAATTAAATTAATTGCTCACATGACTATATTAACCCTATTTAAATGCCTTAAGAACATCGACACATAAAATGTTAATAATTAACCTTGCTTTTCTGAAGCATATGGCTTCAAAAACATATTAATAAGAATATTATCACATTAACATCACTGCCTTATGCATTTATCATATCATTGCATGACATGGTGTTATTTCGGTCCCGTTAACACATTGCTCATATATAGGTGACGATAATCAGGAGCAAGAGCCGAATTTTCAGAAGGACACCGATTTTTAGGAGCAAGAAATTGTAGTTGCTAACACTAGTGCTGATCAAGGCAAGCCCCGGGTTGCATATGCCATTTTATAAAGTTTTGCTAGTTTTATTATATCAATGCTGGTGTCTATATTGATTGATGTATTAGGTTAATAGGAGTTGGTTGGAAATCCACTTGCATGTTATCCAAATGACCTATGTTATGTTATAAGTGTTATGATAGGCTTCGGTACTATATTGCTATGCTTAGTAATTGAATAATATTGATAGTTACTATTCCTGATAGAAAAATGAACTTGATCACTAAAGTTGAACTTAATGAAAATGAAGTTACTTATGAAGTTGAGACCGAGCAGGGATAATGCATGTTTAGGCTTATAGCAACATATGGTTGTTGACTGTGGTAATCCTGCCTTGTTAATTAAGGAATGTTTTGTTGTTGGCCCCTTAATCAAGTTTTGCATAGTATCAAATGCATGCTACTTTATGGGTACTAGTAAACCAATGTAGCATTAATTTTTTGCATTGGAGAACGGCTATGGTGCATTGGTCGTTGATGCTTCTGCTATTGGAGTGGGCGGTTCATACCGCGAAGTACTATTGACAAAACGGCATACCCACTCGATATCACTGGATCCGGTTAAAGGTGTAAGTTTTTTGCGAAAGGTTGCTGCATACCACTCTCAGAGCGCGTATGTATCGTGCATCTCAGGTTCTCCCAACTGGTGTAAATCAATTGTAGTTGCTATCACTCGCAGTAATGAGTACCGCTTGTTCACTGCGCCTTCACGTAGCACATCTGTTATGTTATAGAATTGATTATATTGTCACTTGATGATTATTATTATTGTTGTTCTTATATTGTATTTATTTTATGTTTTGCTTTACTATTTTATACTGCTTCACTAAATTTATATTTCTGCTCTATATAATTAAACTTGGCTAAATAAAATTAGTAGAACTAATAGGTTGCTTAGTGCAAGTTTTTTAAAACAGACATCCTATTAGAGCCAATGCATGTCGAGGTCTTCTGACGGGTAAGTCTTGCTGAGTAATTAGTACTCAGACTTTGTGCCTATGTTGTTTTCAGGTAATGCTGAGATAGAGTTGTCTGATGATGTATTGCCGTGGGACATGCAAGTCCCTGAGGGTTGGACTGCCCACTGGGAGTCCGACTTGCCACCCCAGTGATGTTGTGTACTGCTAGAGTGATGATTCTATGGGCACAAATCATTACTATCGCTGTATCGCCGAGAGATCGTAGTATCTTATCATTATTGCTTCCGTTGTTTTCAAATTATCATGAACCTGTAATATTTCGCTGCATTTTAACTACTTTAATGATGTAATAATTCGACTTAAATTTGAACTATTGTTATATTATCAAGTGTCTGTGTTATCAACACCTTTGGAACCTCGATCTTCTGAGAAGGGACATCACATTTAATCAATAAAATAAAACAATAATTTGCTACCATGCATTTCAAGCATTTTAGTTTAGTAGTAATGTAAAATTTCCAAAGAAGTTGCTTAGCTTACCAGTACTGTCAGTACGTCATGGCCCGTACCACCCAAAGAATCAAGATATTGTAAAGTTTTATACTTCATATTTATAACTGCAACGCTCCAATGTACATCTCTATGGACTGGAACAAATATCTGGGTTTTAGATATGACAGTAAGTTGATCATGAGGAGGAAGCACATGAATATATATTTATAGAAGCATGTCATAAAAGAAGCACGCGTAAGGGAAAAATCAAATAAATAGAAAAGTATAAACATTACTTTCTCACAGTAAGTCCATAACCCAATTTCTTGAAGGTTGTCCATCTTTTAACGGCTTGATAGTTGTAACCAGCTTTTCCCCAAAGCTGAGGAATAATTCAGATACAATAAGGAGTGTCATTTTGCTAAATTAATTCAAAATTAATAATATCATCTCATAGACTATAAATGCAGTTTCAAGGATCAATATATGTGATACTAATTAAATATTGACTTAACATAAACTAAAATCCAGATGGAATGCAACGAACTATATATCTACATCTATTCAGAAATGCAATGAACTAACCTTCTTGTAAAAGGATGTATTGAACAAATGGCATTTCATAAACCTTTCAGGTTCCCTTTCTGCCCTTTCCCTTACCAATTCAATGTACAAATTGATGGCCTGTGAGAGCAGCATAGATATAGTCTCAGAGATTGCGGTGTGAATTAATCCTAACATCATCACACATAAGTATGTTGAAGCAAGTTCAGTATTTAGTTCACCTCATCATTTAACCAACCATGAGATCTCAAGCACTGAAGCTTCTTTTTAGTAACCACAATGTTAGAAGGCGTATGCATCACTATGATTTTATCCCTGCAAAAGGAAGAGGAGAAATCAGAATGATGGAAGACCGTATCAATGACAATATGTCAAGGCAAATGGTACATAGAGGGAAAAAAAATATTGTATGCCAACAATACATGTCACGTCTATCACGGAGAACAGCATCAACTTCTGTTTCTTCTTCATCAGTTAGGGGTTTAAACATAATCATATATAGTTCAGAATGGTCAAACGACGCAGGCACGCTCGAATCGCTCCTGATGACAAGGCCCTTGTCAGCTTCGTGCTCCGATTCCACCCGCAACACCTGGACCCGTCCCCTGCACATTCCCAAGCAATAATCCTCACTGGTGACTGCAAGATTGAGGAGGAACCAATGGACTGATGAGCGCAAATGCGCTGTGTCCACGGCGGCGCAGGGGAGCGAGGACATCGCCGATTATTCGGCGCTTGCGGCAGCGGCGGCGAGTACTGGCGACTACTGCAATGCGTAGGCCAATACACCGGACTGCGGAAAGTTGATTGAGACCGACGAGTCGGTGGCGCTTGCAGGGAGATTTCTTGTCCAGCGCGGCGGCGAAGTTGCGGGGGCCAAGGAGGCGGCACCGGCGTGTCACGGGGACGCCCTCCTGAGCATGGTCGCCGCGGCGCTTGCGACTGCGCCGGGCTGCGGCGCTGCTGCTCATGATGATGCTGCGAAGAGACTGACTGCTGGTTCAAGGATGTGGCGGCGGGCGGGGCGTCGATTTGAAATCAGGAATGGCTGATATAGATCGGGATGGTGACTCGTAGTATCTAGTATTGCCGTTTTTCACCTTCCGTTGCCATGGAGATATTCTGTCATGCATTGCATGCTTCCACGTTTCCTGTCCACTTTCTCTGGGCGCGGCTTCCCTGTGCCCGTTCTCTATGCCGATCTGTGTGCCCTCCTACGTGGAAGCCATCTAGAGAATCCTCACGGCAGAAGTTGGGCCCACCTGTTGTTTTTCCCGTCACCCCCAAACGCTGAATATCAGAACCGAACGGTGCCGTCATCCAGCTTTGTTCCTTTCGCATCCCAGCTTTTGGGAGATTTATTTATTTACCATTCGCTTGGTTAGTGTGCCATTATTTTTGTGAGGCTTCATTTTTTTGCCATCGTACATACGAATTGATTATTTTATGCCATTCTAGATGGTTTTGCCCCTGTCTTCTTCCTCCTCTCTTTTTCCTTTGCTCTCGCCGGTGAGCTTCTCCACCTGCGCCCTGGGTAGCTTCATCTTGAGCAGCACGAACACGGAGTCATCGGAGAGCGGGGAGGTAGGCACGAAGATGGACGCGTGGGCTTGAGCGAATCGAGCTGCTCCCGGGTCTCGATGCGAAGGCTGCAACCCGGAGGGGCGGCGATGCAGCACGACAAGGAAGTAGAGTGGGCCCACGGCAAAGTGGCGCGTCCGGGGTGATACGAGCGGGCCGTAGGGCAGCTCATGGCTAGGCGGGCCGGTCTCGCATGCGACAGGCAGGACGGGCTCGCGTGTGTCGAGTGGGTAGGGCGTCGCTCAGACGCGGAGGGGCGGCTGGTCGACGCGGCGGTGCGTAGGTAGGCGAGCGGCAAGGCAGCTCATGGCGAGGCGGGCCGGTCTCGGGTGCGGCACAGAGGAGAAGCTCCTGACCAGAGAGGAAGAGGAGGAAGGAAGACAGGGGTAAAAATGTCCAAAACAAACAATTCACACGCATAATGGCAAATGAATAAAGGATTACGAAAATAATCGCATGTTGGATGAGGCTGAGGAACTGAGTGGCAAATACATAAATATCTTAGCTTTTGGTCCTTGCACCTTCACCCACCGCGATTTGATGGCAAGAAGGAACTATGTAAAAACAGATTTTTAGTGACACTTCATAAGAGTCATTAGTGACACATTTTTAACGCGTCACTAAAGTCACAAAGTCATTGGTGACGCGTATTTCACGCGTCACTAATGACTCTCTTATTCGTGACGCTTTTTGATCCGGACGCATCACTAATGTGAGAGCCATTAATGACGCATTTTGCTCATGACGTGTCACTAATGTAAGAGCCATTAGTGACACATTTTGGTAAAGCGCGTCACTAATGAGAAATTAAAAATATTAAAAAATGGTGGATATGTGATACATGTTCTGTCCATTAAACATTGCAAACATCTGTGTCCATGTTCCATTACACACTAGGTAGGTTGGCACGCCAATGGCGCGCTCATGTAATAAACTGCAAACATACTATGTTACGAATATACATTGTGTTCGTAAGAAACTAAGTTTATTTTTTTTCCTTTTGTGTAACAGTTATTATGGAGATATGCAGATGAGTGGTTTCCTTGTTTATCTTGTTGTTGAATGGTGTTTGTGTCGGCTTGAAATTAGAGGCAGCGGGGTGTTGCTCATTGGGTTAGAGGCTTTTAAATTAAAATATTAATATAGCAAATCTTTGTGGCTGAATATTAAAAAAAAGTAGCACAAATAATGCGGCACAGAAGTTTAAAGAAGACGGTTTAAATCATAAATTTGCATAAGTAACTGAAGCTTCGAATTTGTTGACACATGAATATGAAGAAATTGTAGAACTCGTTTGAAAATTGGTAGGAGGCCTGCTGCCCGTTTACACACTTTCGGCCTTTTGAGCCTCGGACCAATTAACTCGGCCCATCGGACGCGAGCACTGAACCTTTCACCCACTGGCCCATTTGAAACGGCGTCGGCTGTGAGATTTTGGATCCGACGTCCACGATCGCTTCGAAATCGAACAAAACCGTCAACCACAGAACCTCCGTAACCCTAATTCATTTTCTCCTCCTTACTTTTCTCTGCTCTTTCGACGACGGCCAAGCGAAGGAAGCGGCAACGACACATCTGAGTTTGAGGCCCTCTCGCTGCAGCGCGCCTGCAGCGGAAGCCGCGCGTCTCCATCGAGGAGATCCCCGGCAACGCTCATCCCGTGTTATCCAAGCGGTCGGCAAGCAACCAAGGGTCATCAATGGATTCCATGCCCGACGATCAAGCAGCAACGAATATGACGAGAAGGACGACCTCTCCGACGTTGTTGGCCTCGTCGGCGTGGCTCTCCCTCGGCCACACTAGGACAGGGCGACGTGGCTCGTCCGCAGCCACACAACGACAAGGGGCGCGACCGAACAGCCACCAACGGCGAGATGGGGTCGCCGGAGGCATCCGACGGCGCAGGTGAGTCCAAGGTGACGTGTCGACGTTTGATTGGTGTAGGAGTCGTCGGAGCTCGCTAGGGGCGGTAGCTCATGCCCTATAATTATATAGATATTATAATACACATGTTTTATCCATTACACATTGCAAACATCTGCATCCATGTTCATTTAAACATCACAACACACTAAACATGCTAGTGCTTGGAAAACCAAACGTCCTAGAGCTGAAATAGATGTACAAGTGCTAGAAAATTAACAATTGCGAGCTCTACTCTGATTGGCTCAGCACACAAAGCAGCACTTGTTTAGAGCAACACTTGCTATGGAGCTCTACTCTGATTGACTCGGCACACAAAGCAACACTTGTTTAGAACATGCAGAGAAGAATCTAAAATTATCTTCTAAGATCGGTTGACATATTTAGTTACCTGAGGTACTTTTTGGTTAAGAAAATGTCATTGTTCTACTGCTGCAGCGGGTGCCCATCGCTCCACAACGACCATCCAGTAGAGCAAGGCAGCCTGAAATGTAGAACACATAATTCAGATCAATTAACAAAATGATTTGACCATCTATAGCAGGCAAATAAGAACAAATAGACTAGCTATTTCTTATGGGCACAAATGAGCTATACAAGTTATAAAGAAAGATGAGACAGTAAGCTGCACAGGTTATATAGCACGATAACAAGCTTTCCCATCACATATACATGTGCCAGAACCAACAAACTTTAGGATAATATTACTGAATTACTTGTCCAAATATCAGGTAACCAGATAAATCAATTACTAATAACTGAACACTGCTCTACTCAAAACTTCTAATTGCAGCAGAACTTTATCACCAAATAAGCAGAAACGTTCATGTAGGGAGCAAAACCGATTGTAGACTTAAAGCAGAATTTTATCACCAAATAAGCAGAATTTAATCACCAAATAAGCAAAATTTCATCTTCAACAACCACCTGTGCTGAACTGAAGTTTGAAACATGAAATGCAAGGTGCTCCTTACATAGAGCAGCTGCCAAGATGGTTTGGTAGTAGGCACCTCCTAAACACAGAGCAGCTGTTGCCACTGTCGTTGGCTCACTAGTACCATCGTCCGTGCAACAGCTGGCAGGGTGTTGATACAAGTGTCGTCACTGGCTATAAGCATGGTAACAGGAAGGGCTGGGCTGCTTTTAAAGTTAGCACTAAATCTTAAAAATAATGGGAAAATGAATAAATAAGAAACTGGACAAAAGGAGTACAGCACTTCTCCTAGCAAACAATGGTATTTCTTCTTTATTGCTTTATTGTATTACAATGACCTCAAATGTTGGTTTGAATGGTTCAGTTGATTCTAAGATTTCTTGATTAATTCTAAACTGAAGCCCATCTGTAATGACATGTTTGGTCTTTCAGCTGTGATAGCACATGTGATACTAACAACTTACAGTATGCATCTTGCAGAAGTATTATTCATTTTTACAACAGAACTGCAGGGCCAGTAGCAGAGATGGAAGCACATTATAACTGTGAGTTTCATGAATGCGTTTTACCTCATGACGTCATTTGCTGCTACAAATCAGCTGGGTTGGGTGGAAGCAGCGACTGGAACAGGACCGATTTAGCTTCAGCCTGTTGAAGCATTGCTGTTGTGGCAGGAATGGCACATTATTAATCATGATGCATGACAATGAGAAACAGGACAGATGAGAAACAGGGCTGATGGAATATAGCATACCAGATTATTTTTAAATGGATGGACCCATGGAACATGATCATTCTGTACAACACACGGATCTTCATTCAGTGCATGCTTCATTTTATCCATTAGTAGCCTGATGAACAGTAGGTCAACTTTTAGATCTACTATTACAGGGAAAACTAATAAGAAAAATATAGCTTCAATCAAAACATAATAAAAATGGATTTGATCTAAACAAGATCATTGGTGCCTACAAACATTTAACAGAATGGAAGTTTGCTAAGCTTGCCTTCGGAGCTTCCCTTGTTGATCCAATATTACCATCAGAATAGGCCACTAATAATCACTACAACATGCAACACTGGTAGGAATTAGAAGGACTAATAGTTTATTTACCTAACAGGTCTAGGAATACCTGGCAACCATTGTACACATGCATCATGCAATGCACAAAACTGAGCGTATATCATGTTATCCAAGACTCTCGAGTATTCATCCAATTCCAAGTTTAACTAAAACTAAAAGTCATGCTCTGTTTCTTTTCTCTTTCAGTAACTCGGGGCTCCTTGATTATTTAACATGCATCGATGACGAGCAATGTTTTTAAAGCACTAAGCGCTGAATGATCGCCAGTCCACCGTTCAGCTGCCTAGTCAATCTGAGCGGACGACTAGGGGCGATTAGGCGGCTGAACGGTGGACTCTAGGCATCCTAGTCGTCCAGACCTCCCAGCCCCTAGGCGATATATATAAATATATACATATATATATATATATATACATACACTTATATAGTAGTATTTCTTAAGTAAATTTCAGTTGAAAAAAAACACATAGAAGTGCAGTTTACTTACCTGTTTGAAGTGTTGGCTGATCTCTCTTGGTTGACCAGCTGGCAGCTGCACCACCTGCAACCAAAATCCTTAGTTAGAATTAGAAATTTAGAATCACTTTCACTTCTTATTTATCAACAACTAAACAAAATTCTATGACAAGCAGAGCAAGCAAGCATATTAGCACTCCACTCTCAGTTCTTAGTTCTCACTGTCTTAAGTTATCACTCCACTCTCAGTTCTCACTTCTCACAAATTGAAATTTAAAACATGACAAATAATTAAGCCAACATATTAGCCATCTAAGGCATCATCCAAATGAAAGCCTCCTGTCTCCCCTCCATCTTCAAGTTGTGATTGAGCATTTCTTGGAACATCACGAACTTCATCTTCGTCCACCTGATCAGACCCATCTTCTCCCTGTTCTTCCATATCAATGTCTTTGTCTTGGGCTTGGTCATCTTGTACTTCTTGAACTCTACGTTTCTTCCTTTGCCTTTCATAATAATTTGGAGCAGCAGCAGCAGCCCTAGGCAAATTGCGTCCTGTTAGACCTTGAGATGCACCAGTAGCCTCATCAACATGCGCCCAAGTGAGGTCATCCTGATGCTGAACAGCACAGACTCACAATCCTTTTTGCTAAACATTGAAGCTCATAAGCAAGACCACCATAAGCACCCCACCAAAGAACTAAAACAGATAATGATCAATAGATATTCAGAATTTTAGATTGGTATGAAACCATACATTTATACTTTTAAAGATAAAACATTGATTTACTTACTAGGATTCTTTCTCGTTCTGTCTTTTATTACAAGTGGCTTTGAGAAGACCTCACCTTCAGCTCTCTCATAGTCATCTGTTTGTGCACTTATCTTGTTTTGCTCTTCATCATCAGGTATCATTTTCCATAACACATCATTGAACATGGAACGTAGCCTTGAAGCTTGCCTTTTATTTTCATCCCTTATAGAAAAGAACTTGGCTGGATTCAAGAACAGTGCAGCCCCATACAACTTTTGCTCCATTTGCTTGTCCCATCTTTTTTCAAAGCAGCCTAAAACAGTTTTCATTAGTGCTGGTTTGTCCTTCAGTGCATTCTTGATGTTGTCCTTCGCTAAATCCATGGCTGCCATGATTTCAGGAGTTGCTGGTGTCTCATCACCATCAGCAATCCTCAAAGCAATTAGAACAGGTTGAGAAGCTCTCATGCAATTTTCCAAAGCAGTCCAAAATGGCACTGACAACACAATTTGCTCAGCAGCTCGGCCTTTGGTTGAAGTACACAACTTATTCTGATGCCACTCTTCACTAACAAATAGGCTCCTTAGACCTTGCTTGTGCCTTTGCATGCTTGCCAATGTGAGGAATGAAGTTGCAAAGTAGCCGCTGGCCTCACAAGATCTCCACCAATTTTCTCTCTCATTTGATCAAGGAGCCTTCCATGCTTGTAGAGAAAATTAGTAACTTTCTTTGCCTTACTAATGCAAGAGCTGAATTCCTTTATCTTCCCAAAGTCCTCTAACATTAAATCCAAACAATGAGCAGCACAAGGGGTCCAAAATAAGGTTGGGATCCTCTCCATCAAAATTCTGTCTGCTGCCTTGAAGTTAGCTCCATTGTCTGTTACAATCTGAACCACATATTCCTTGTCAACCTTATCAATCTGCTTCTCCAACAAATCAGCTAGCATAGCAGCATCTGCCACAACACCTGAAGCATCATGAGAGCCTAGAAAAAAGGTCCCTGCTGGACTATTGGCAAGAAAGTTTATGATATGGCGATGTCGGGTGTCAGTCCATCCATCAGACATAAGTGTGCAGCCATACTCCTTCCAAGCTGCCTCACGTTGCTCTCTCAATGTCAAGGTTTTCTTCACTGCCTTTTCAAGCAGGGGTACCCTCAATGCATGATAAGAAGGAGCACAGTACCCAGGACCATATTGGCCTATAGACTCCACCATGACCTCAAATCTTCTCGAGTTAATGGCGTTGAATGGAATTTTGTTCTCATAGAAGAAGTCAGCAATATGATCATCTACAATCTCTTTTGCTTCTTTCGTCTTCTTTGTTAAATGTTCAAGTGTTATCTGAGTTGCCTTCTGACTGTGTCTATTATCAACAACTTGTTCTGGTGTCTTGCACATCATGGAGCTTACTGACTTTGCATACTTCTGTGGTCCTGGTTTAACTGAACCGGTACCGGTAACCATAAAAGAGGCAATTGTTGCTTGGGCCTTCTTCTTGGCTGCAGCAACCTTGGCTTTAGTTCCAGAGCTAGGCACCACCACATTGCTTGGGCCTTCTTTTTCCTTATCTTGCTGCTGCACCACAACTACTGGTGTCCTAGAATTGGCTACCAAGTAATCAAGCATCTCTTTGCGAATTTGCTCATTTGCTTTTGGACATTTCTCTGCATCTCCAAAACCACTAGCTAAGTGTTGCTTGAACCTTTTTATCCCTGCATTCACTTCCTTTTTACAGAAAATACACTGTACCACTTCCTTCTTCCCTAGAACAGGCCAAAATCCATACTTCCAGCCAGGATCTTTTGATTTTGCCTTCCTATTTGGATCTTTAGCAAGTGCTTGAAGGGTTGGAGGCAGTTTTTCTATCGCTGCAGCAACAAAAGCTTCAACATCTACAAGATTTGTATCAGCTGCATCCTCACCGGCAACCGTACAAGCCACATCACGAGCACCACTGTTAGCGGCATCATTCATGGCAGCTGTAGCATCTGCCGCATAGGAGAACACAACTTCGACATTGCCTCGACCTGCAGAATCAAAAGCAACAGCACACACATATATGACATGAATACATTACATGAAGAACCAAAAGCAGCACACACACATGACATGAATACACATTGCCTGGATCTGCAGAATTGAAGAGTAAAGAACCGAAGACTGAAGAACTGAAGACAACTTACCATCTTCACCGGAAGATGACGACAACTGGCTCATCCCTTCCCTTCCTTTGAGATCAGGCGACAACTACAGGGCGAGACGGTTGGAATTGGCGGCGAGAACTGAACTGACGAAGCAGAGGATCAGAGGAGTCAGAGGTGCCCAATTGGTGACGGCGATCAGATCACAGGAGCACAATTGCGGCGGCTGACGGCGATCAGATGAGAGGAACCCAATTGCGGCGGCAAACGGCGATCTCTGGCGGCGGGGTGAGATCAATTTCGATCTCCCGCCCAGGGAAACAGAGCGTTGTACACGGGAACCGCGGCGATGGCAAACGAATCAATTCGCCTTGCCAATTTATAACTGGCCCTCCGTAAAACCTAATCAAATCCTAGACCCACTTGTCATTTTGAAACAAGTCGTCCACGTTCAAATCATCGACCGCTTAGGCGCGCCAAATCATCTGCTAATCGGACGCCTAGAATTCTGGGCGGGCAGATCGCTTCGGTGTGCCTGAACAGGCTCAGCCTAGCGTTCTCTCGCCTAAGCGACGCCTAATCACAACTAAGCGGACGCTCAGAAAACATTGGTAACGAGATAAATAACACTGCAACTAGTAGCAGCCAGTATGTAAACTACTTTGAAAACCCTTCGTATTCATCTGCTGAAGCATAGATCTCTGCATAGGAAACTGAACTAGTTGCAGGCATGCAGTGCTATCGAACTTTCAGAGCAGACACGTAACATCCCCAATGGAAGAATGATTGCTATCCATGGAAGAATGATTCTAAGTTTCAGAGCTACACGCACAACCGCGGCTTCACTGTAAATAGAAGAATGATTCTAAGTTTCTAACCACGGATCACCCAGCAAGCTGCAGCTTACCTACTGCTCGTTCTAATAATACTCTAACTACCGTGCCACTCAGTCTTAGCACTAGAATCGAAGTCGTTTGCAAAGGAAGAGCGACAGAGACCTGTGAGGTGAGGAGGATGAGAAAGCAGCAGGGCATCGTCCTAGCGCCGGATCTCGATAGGGGCAGCAAGGGGCTCCTAGAACCGTTGTCGCCCCACCACCTCCCAAGGTCTCCGCCACGCGTGCGCCCGCCTACCAACGGCCGCCGCATTCATTCATGCATGCGCCCGCCTGCCATCGGCCTCCGCCTACTCCCCGCGCGCGCCGACGACCGCCTCCCTCCCCTCCCCGCTTTTGTCGCCCAGATCCACCCTCCTGGCATGCGGATCCGGCCGCCTCGAGGTCGGAGGCGGCGGATCCGGCCTCCCGGCGCGCGGAGGTGGCAGGCCTGAGGCTCCGGCTCCGGCCATGGTGAAGGGATGGGGATTGGGGATGAGATGGGAGACCGGGAGAGGGAGGCAGGATCGTGAGACCGGAAGAGAGAGGCGCGGCGTGAGACCAGGAGAGAGTTGAGCGTCCCACGCCGGGGAAGAAGAGCCGGGGAAGGCGCCGTCGCGCGCCGGGACGAGAAGGTGGCGGCGGCGGCGGCTGTGCGTGCTTGCGAGGAAGAGGGCAGCATAGCGCGCGTCCCGAGCGAGAGAAAGAGAGAGAGAGAGAGGATGGGCGCGAGAGGAAGGAGGCGGGTGGCCTCGGGGTCGGACGCGAGCCCATTCTTGAACGATAGTTAATAAAAATTTCGGATCTGGATTTTGTTAAAAGGTGACGCATGATTTTAAGCAGTGTTATCTATTAAAAAAATTAAATATTAATGATACGTTCAGAGTAAAAGTGTTATTATTATAATATCATTAGTAAAGTATTTTAATAGAATAACTTAGTTTAGTGACATATTCAGATTTCACATGTTATTATTATAAAATTGGTGACACTTCTCCTCAAAAATATCACTAATTATAATATTATTTTTATGTCTTTCTTACATATTCCTTACATAGTGAGGTCTCACTGAAGGCAAGAGACTCGTTCCGATATGCAGCCTAGGAGCTCATGTTCGATGACCGGAACCTCGAATGGCACATTGCAGGCTCATGGTTAACAATGGGCCGCTCGACTTTCGATGACCAGAAACTCGATTTGGGCTGTAGCAAAATCGATCGCGGTGCTGCGCTCGATCTTTTTCGAGGGTCTCGATTCGGATGTATAGGACCTCGATTCCAGCAGCATGAAGTTCATTCTGGTTTGTTGGTCGCAGAGGTTATGGTTCCAGTGTTTTTTCATAGAACCCAAGCCTTGTTGCTTCAATACCCGAAGCAATGGCGGTATCAATCCTATATTCTGACTCAAAATCTGTCTTACGCTTCTTTGGAGGATGACAGCAATTACCGTGAGCTGGTTATTTTCCTTCTCAAAACGCAAGTTTCCCTTTCCGTTCCTTATTTTCCAGAGGAAACGGAAGCGGTGCCGTTTAATTCTCTGTTTTATTAGGTGGCGGTGGGGAGAAAAATTGGTGGACCCGACTCCTGGCGATGAGATGCCTTGGATAGCTTCCACGTGGACGGACACACCGATGGGCATAGGGGACGGGCACAGGGAAGCCACGGCCACTTTCTTTGTCCACCCCATGCACATTCCAAAGCGACAGCACGTTTCCAAAGCACTGCTTAATGAGGGAGAGTTTCTTTCTTTTTTTTCGAGGGAGTTTCTTTCGTTGGTCAGAGTGCCCAGCAAGTAGCATTGCCCTGTTCGTTTCCATGAGTATTGGAAAGGTAATTGAAGTATTGTCCGTCATACACTTACAGCACTGTATAAAATAGTCCATCCATCCGGGTGTCTGCGCAACCAGATCGATCTCGCGGAGCAGAGAGACGGGGCCATGAAGTTGCGTGAGAGACACACGAGTCAGGGCGGGAACTTCTTGAGATCTTTCTTCTTCTTTCTTCTTTTCAAACGATTACGATTGGTTTCTGCATACAAATACAGAGGTGCATATTAGTTGAAACTTGAAAGTGGTGCAAAAGTTGGAAATTGTAAAATTTGACAAAAAAACCGTAGTTACCATTTACCATAGGTACTTGTATTAATTTATATACGAGTATTATGCATGCACGCAAAATAGCAGA
Source organism: Eleusine indica (assembly GCA_030378355.1). Taxonomy (NCBI): domain Eukaryota; kingdom Viridiplantae; phylum Streptophyta; class Magnoliopsida; order Poales; family Poaceae; genus Eleusine; species Eleusine indica. Next base: position 39,562,706 of record CM059501.1, on the reverse strand, counting down.
CGTCGTGGCAGATCATACAGTGTACTATAGCGGTGGGATCAACGGCCGGATTACAGTTGCTGCTTCTTCCGTTAAACAGTGGAAATATCCGAAACAGAGAAGCTTTTGCTTGCACGTCCTTCATCCTTCTCCGGTCCTTTGTAGGCCCCCTCGCGTGCGTCCAAAACGTTCGCACAAGAACATTTTACAATTTGGTTCCAACAGAAAAGTCCACAATAATTCGTTAGCTGATTCAGTGAAACAACACAAAGTTGCAGATTTTACTCACCGCGACGGTTTTCTTTTCACGGAGCCCAAAACCTAAACCTAACAGCTTCCTGTATTTGAATTTTTTTTATTTAAAGTAGTATTTGAGTTTCAAAGTATTTATGTGAAAGGCATTTTTGCATAACCTCAACCATCCTAACGACACCATTTTTTTGGAGAACATAGGTCACCTATTTTTTAATGAAAATAGAAATTTATTGATATTGAAGCAGATTATATCCATTGATTATAAAATCACCAAAGTGGTGAGGTACCTCACGAATACCTTATATGAAAAATTAATGTTCTGCTGAAAATTAATATTTGAGTGAATTACTTCAGTGCCATTAAAAATTTACTCGGTTCCATTCATTTCATGAAAAACGACGAAGCTCCTTCTATGCCATCCATTAAAATTTTCATGCTCTATATGCCACTACCGTCAATCAGTGTCAATTCTTAATGTTTTCCTATATTCGCTGACTCTAAAAAATTATTTTTCTTATTTGAAAATTTATGAAATTTAAATAAATAGAGTAATACAAGTGAAACATTTTTTATTGTTAGAAAATATTTTTATTCTATGATATTAATGAATTTGAAATTGATAAACCTAGCCAAGCATTAAAGTTCCTTAAATTATTAGCACCGGCACTTAACATTTACCTATTTTCTTCGGCTGACAAGAAATACTTCCTGTGCTCCACATTTTTTGTACTTTTTTATATAAATGTACAAATGTATATTTTTTTATCATAAAAAAAATTATACAAATGTACAAAACTTTTGGAGTAAAGGAAGTATTTGTTTTTAGTCAGAAAAAATAGGTAAATGTTAATCATTGAGGCTAATAATTCTAGGATTAATTGCAAAATCACCCCCATAAACTAACTCAGGTTTGATAGTCCATCCCATAAAACAATTTATGGCAAAAACCCACCCACCCATGCTCCTGAGTCTGAAATTCCTCCCAGCTACGCACGTGCACAACTAATTCAGCCCCTATCTCACCACCGTGGATCTGCCGAGTGACATGTCATCACATGTGAGCCTAACTGTGCCTCTTGACCGTAAGGCTGACTTCAACAAGGCCAGACAAAGCCATTTTTGCTTGTTGAGATAGCACTATGCATGACAAAAGAAAATCCAATAGATGAGCCAAACCGAGTAGCCATTTTGCATCGGAGGAGAGAGGGGAGCCAAAATTACACTCCCTCTCTCCTCCGATGCATTTGTTCGGCCCGCCATCTCTTGCAGCGTCGCTGCTCCCGTCCGCCCTGCGCACGAGACGAGGTCGAGGAGGGGCAGCGAGGTCGAGGATAGGCGGTGTGCGGGAGGGAGGAGCGGGAGGCAGCGCTGGAGGGTGGCACGCGGAGGGTGACATTGGAGGCGGCATGCGGGAGCCATGGCCGGGAGAGCGGGGAGGTCGAGGCACACAGGAGGGCGATGCTGGAGGTGGCACGCGGGAACCATTGCCGGGAGCACGGGGAGGTCGAGGCACGCGGGAGCCATGGCCGGGAGCGCGGGGAGGTCGCGACGCGTGTGGAGGCTCCTCCTCCCCCGCCCCCCGTCGGAGCAGCTCCTCCCCTGCCATCGCGCCATCGGCTCCTCCTCCTCCTCGCGCAATTTCGAGGAGCTGTGAGCGGGCCAACGCGCGGCGAGGATAGCGAGATGCACGGGTGGGCGAGCGGGACAAGGCTGCTGGCGGCGGCACGCTGGAAGCGGCGGCTCGGGAGGCGGCGCGGAAGGGTGGCACTGGAGGCGGCGCGGGGGAGCCATGGCCGGGAGCACGGGGAGCGCGCGGAGGCTCCTCCTCTTCCCCCCCCCCCCCCTGTCGGAGCAGCTCCTCCCCCGCCGCCGTGCCATCGGCTCCTTCTCCTCCTCCTCCCCCGCCGCCGCGCTGGGCTCCTCATCCTCCTCCTCCTCCTCTTCCTCACGCGATTCCGAGGAGGTGCAACCGGGCCGATGCATGACGAGGACGGCGAGGCGCACGGGTGGGCGAGCGGGACGAGGCTACTGGCGGCGGCGCGGCCACGGGCGGGCGAGCAGGAGCCACGGCGGGTGAGCTGATGGTGGCGCGGCCACGGGCGGACGCTCGCAGAGGCCGGCGCGGTGGAGGGTAAAATACATCGTATTATTAGAGACCGTAAAAAATAGATTCCTCTCTACACGTTAGTCAAAACGTGTTTTGCCTCTTCAAAATGGTTATTATTGTTGAAGTCAGTCTAACAACCATCCCAAATTCTCCCTGCAAACGGTCAGAGCCCGACGCAATTAACTGCGACTTGACGGTGGTGGGCTGCCGGCGATGACTCGCTGACTCCGGCAACTCGCCCCAAAGAAACAGGTGCTACACTGCTACTAGTGCATCCACTCCACGCAACTCAGGCAGCGAACCCATGCCTGCTGCTGTGTGTCTCTCCGGATGTATCCCCCAGTGACATCAGGTTCCCGTGCACCTGGAACCTGCTTGACAAAATGTCTGAGCGCAAGTGCAAGTGCTAGTGATTTCTGCAGCCAACCGTCTTCAAGCCCACTGCAGGCAAACCAAGAATCTTTACCATATGGATTTCATTTCTCCTCCCAAACCCCTCTTGCACCACACACCAGTTCGCTTGCACAACTGGTATGGTTTTTAATTGGAGGACCAACAATCAGCCAGATTCAAGTCTCAAGGGCTCCATTTTTTGCTAGGAGAAACAAATAGATAAGACTAGCATGAGTGGAATAAATACTACGCAGTGAAAGAAATGGATTTTTAAAGATTTCTTTTTGGCTATACATCATCACGAACCAGTTATGTTGGAAATCTGCTTTTGAAAAAACAAACAAACAAAATGGCACACTGAACTTTCAGTATTCAGCTTGCATTCATATTGTTTTTGTCAAGTAATGCATCAAACACATGCCGAGCGCTCAGATTGGTATACACCTTAGACATTGATGTTGATGGTACGAGACTCAGTGTTAGGACACTTGTGACGAAGATGAGTATCAGGCATTTTGCCAAGCAGGTTGCAGGTGAATCATCGGTGATGTTACTGCGGAGACATCGATGGCCAGAGACACAATTGCAGCCAGGTTGTGCTCGAGAACATGCAAAAGGGTAAGGAATGGCCTCGCTGTCTGAGTAGCGTGGAGGCGGTGCACTAGTAGCACTGAGCTGGGTTTCTTCGGGGGCGGGTGGCCGGAGCCAGCGCGAGTTGCCATGGCCACCGTCGCCAGTTTGTTTGCAGAGGGAGAAATTAGGCCAGGCTGTTTCGATTTGAGGTGTGTGGATTAGACCCATGTGTGATGACGTGTCACTCAGCGTATCTACAGTGGCAAGTTTGAGCTGAATCAGCTATGCACGTGCGTGGTGGGGGGGGGGGGGATTCGGTCTGAGGACTGTAGTTCAAATTCAAATATGTTATTGAACAAAAATATTTTCTAATAACAAAAAATATTATTCATGTGTTACTCTATATATTTAAAAAAATCATAAATTTTAGAGCAAGAAAAGTATTTTTTGGAGCAGGGAATAGAGAAATAGGTAAGAATTGGTGCTGATTGGCAGCAGTGACACACCGAGCATGAAAATTTTAATGGATAGCATAGAGGAAACTTTGACGTTTTCCATGTCACAGAGGGTCCTAGGTAAATTTTTAGTGACACTGCGGGAATTCGTTTTTAAGATTTTCCTTTGGTAGCTTAAAAAAGAAATCACGCTAACTAAAAATAACCTTGCCAAAACAAATTAAAAAGGCAACATAAAATGTTGTTGTTGTAGACCTCTAGAGGCCATACAACATGTTTTCTTTAATTGCCACTTTGCTAGTTCATATGATACCAGAGTGCATATCGCTTTTGGAATTCAACCACCTTCTAGCATGTCTAATATGTTTGGGTCTTGGCTAAATGGTGTGCAGCCAAAGTTGAAACTCCAAATCTTAATGTCTGCTACAGATCTATGTTAGGCTATTTGGTTGAATAGAAATGATATTGTTTTAAATGATGCTAAAGTAAACACTTTCTTACAGGTAATCTTCTGGGTAACCTATTGGATTCGTACTTGGTCCTTGCTTCATAAACAAGAGGAGAATAGGATGATGATCAAGGATGGTTGCAGGATGTTGGAAATGGTGATTATGGAAGTGTTTGTCAGATTTGGATGGAGATTGAAGCTTAATTTCTTTTATTAGAGGTGGTTTCATCTTTTCTTTGTTTTCTCTATCTCGAAATTGTGAGTCTAAGTACTCGCATGTAATTTTATGTTGTGTACACTTATGAAGGTATAGAGGCGGGGACCTTTGTCATTATCTAAAGAAACTAATGGGAGAAAATCTAGAAAGAGCCATAAATTGCACCATCCACGATTACTATCCCATACGGATATGTCATTGACAAGAACTCCAATTCGAATGAACACGACTATCTCATCATCCATCACTACCTTCCTCATCTCCAACGAAGGAGACCTAAAAATCATCCCATTCGCAAAAGAGGGATGGACCGCTAACCTTCCATACGCAAATATGATGAACTTGATGTTGTTGAGTTCGTTTTCGATCCCATCGTTGTCTCCATCAGATTCATTATGAGAGAACACAAATTTGACCAACATACAAATAGATTTAAGTAGAAGTCAAACTCACACTAATCCATAATCATGTTCTAGGGTCATGACAAGACAAACACCGCAGCTAAAGTACCTTATTCTATGTCGATGATGACGCCTTCGTCTCATCACTACAGCCAAGACACTGTGTGCTCTATTGCTTCATGCCGAGTAAATTGACCACACCTCACATCGCCACTACGCTCTTTGTCTAGGCTATTGAATAATCTTAAAACCTAACAAAAACTAATTAAACTAATCGACTAAGAGAAGGGTTGATTTCCGCTCCTCCTCACCACCGACGAGACTGGTGGAGATGAAGGAGGGGACCACGTGACAGCAGCTAGGCTGGCTCTTGGCAGCGGCTATGACTGGGACGTTAACATGGACCACTTTTGGCTGATGGAAACGAACACAAGGGATGGGATCAACCTTTAATGTCGTGCCCTCTTCTTTCAAACTAAATAAAAGAAAAAAAAAACTTTGTTGCCTACATTTCGTATGATGTGTTCTCCTTTTCTCCATGGAACTTTACCATAGTTTTGGAAGCAAAATTTCAGCCATGGCCTACTTATGCTCTTTTGTTCTAAAGACAGTTGTCACTTCCTCTGCTCTTCCGTGTGTATTCTGGATTGACGGAAACAATAAAGCACGACATGAAAAATATACCGTTGCATTGCACAACATATATCCATGTAGACACATTTATCATGTTCTTCTCAAATATAAGTAACACGACATGGATATTCTGTATTATCTATAATCCATGAATACTAGTCAGTAATACATGAAACATACACCATCAATTGATGACTCATAAAAGGTTCATGCTAAAACAATGAACATCACAATGGAATTATGCACAAAGGAAACATCATGTTGAAGCCATGGCCACTTTCTCCATCCACATGATAGGGAAACAGGCAAATCTCCCAGAATCTGTACACATCACTTATTTAAAAGTGTTGAACAAAACAACATGATTGAAAAAACTAATTACTGACTCCCGAGTTATTCCTATGAGTAAAACTGAAAGGACCACGCAAACAAAAGACATCATCATCGGTATCACTGGTAGTTCCCCTGATGCAGCTAGGCATCAGCTTTGGCATCAGCTAGGCATCATCGGTATCCCAAGGTCTTGCATTTCCTATCACATCAATCAAGTGTAGCATATTCATCCTTGGTCCAAAGTCCAAACCATCTATTTCCTCAAAACAAAAATCTGTATGTATCTGAAAGCAGAACACATTGCATAGCGTGTCAGAAATAAGAAGAAAAACCTGGGAAGGAAACTTAAAGTGGTTGCAGACATGCAGTAATAAGAAACTTAAGTACAAAAGAACTTCATTTGATCAAATTGCAGAATACCCAACTATTCCAAAGATGGAGAGAAATTTTCCTAAATTGGGGCTGTACTGAAAACTTAAAGTAAAATGATTGCTCCCTCATTCAAGGAAACACATACATGTTGCTTTGATATCGTGTTGATATTATTTAATGGAGCTATACTAAAAAATAAAAGAACTCCATGTCGAATACCTATGCTGTCTGTGACATGTTTGCTTTGACTGACACCTTCACGCTATTAACCATTGCAGATAATTCCCATAAATGAAAAGATGGTGCATCATACATTCCCAGATGGACATGGTGTATATTATTTATACATTGATGATCAAAAGCCATATGTTTTGATGCACACTTCATATTATAGTAACATGTAATCTATCCTCATGTGAGCAACATTACAGTTTTCAAGCAATGACATTTCAACCATTTCCAATCGAAGCAAGAATCAGATGGCCCATATTAGGCAATTCTAACGATGATCTAGATATGGAAACCAAATAAATCTGTTATAAGATAATCAGCATATGTCAAACTAACTAAGTGGCTGTTTTTGTATGTTCCACTCCGCCAGTGAAAGAGGATAGATCAAATCAAACAATTCAACATGTCGTACAGCAGCCTTATTATCCGGTGACAAGAAAAAGTTTTAGTTGTGGCAACAGCAAGAAAATTAAGAAAAGAAGAGCAATTAAGAGGAACTCAATGGGAGATGTTCATACTAATTCCCAGCTACAACACAGGATTCCATTACACAAATCAGTGCAGAAGTGCTGCCTATATAACTACATAAACACAAGTCTGCAACAATGCTTCAGTGTAATTTTAGAATGTATGCAAACATTGAAGGCTTCAACCTTTTCTTTCATAGATTTTACATGTGTGTATAAAAACATTATGTTACCACATAAATAGCATGAGTAGATTTTACATGAACAATGCCTTTCAAATGACAACATTGTTTTTTTTTCCCGAAAACACAGGAGAACTGTGCTTCATTATATTAAGAAGAGAGCGGGACAACAATAAATTACATTTGCACCATTTTGGTATATGACACCTGTTATGGGCCAAAGGGCCCAGACCGGCAAGCTACCAAATGGGCCGGCTAGAGAGCAACAAGGGGGCCCACGGGGCACTGTTCACGCGCGTGAACAGTGTCACGCGGTTACTGTAGCACCCGCCCCGCCTAGGTTCCTTTGGCATTAAGTAATTTAGATATTTTCTATAAATTGTAATAGGTTTCTTAGCAGCCAAGTTAGCCCCCTCCATATAATGAGGGGATTGTAATCAGATCAAGGCAAGAAAGGAATTAGGGTTTAATCCCTTTTATCTCTCAGCCCTCTCTCTCTCTCTCTCTCTCTCTCTCTCTCTCTCTGCCCTAGCCGCCGCCGCCACCGCCGGCCAGCTGGCCTCCTCCTCCCCTCCCTCTTCCAAGTTTGCACATAACAACACGACTAAAAAATCAAAACATTGTTAGTTGTGTTTCAAAACATACATTCACAAAATGAATTATTGAAATAGTTTATTATAGACACTGGTGTAAAAATGACAAGAAAAGAAAAGAAAGGAGGAGCATTAAAAAGGAAACATATTTTGTCAGTACTATACCACTTCATATTGCCACTTCAAAACTATTTAATTCAGACACTTGTATAAGACCCTTCAGAAATAATCACCACGTAAATATATTATGGGATTCATTTTAAACTCGCACCACCATTTTATTTTCAAAGTTTTCTTTCCACTGAGGAAACATAAAAAGAAAGGTTTCCGTTAAGTTGACCTAACATCCATTATTTTCATAATTGGGTTTCTGCATTACTTGCTTACTTTCTCACATGTCAATGAAAATTAGAAAAATATGGCATTAGAACTTACATATGCCAAGTTTACTCAGGAACTTCAAAACATCTAGAACTCTGTCATCAACCACTTCACATTTAACTTCCACTATCTTAAGATATTCTGATATTGCAGCTGATCTCTCTGTTGGATCAAGGATTCCTCTCATCTCGACATTAAATTTAGGCCCCTAAAGAAAACAAAAACATTTGTCAAGATCCATCAGCAATGTGCAATCTCTCTATACAAGAGCAGTTACAGATATATAAAATCTATACCTCGCTAAACAACTGTAGGGTAAGCTTCTCCAAAATTGGAGAATGTTCAAGCATATATGCCAGCGCACTAAAATCAGCAGGCACACACCAGTACTCATTGAGTAACAAATACTTCAAACTGCCAAATGTGGGGCAGCTTTTCAAGTCTCTTCTGAAAATAAACTGTAAAAAAAGGACAAACAAATCTTTGTTTAAAACAGAATTACTTAAAAACAAAATGAAGAAATAAAATAAACCATAACAAATAAATCTGATTTGCCAGCATACTATTTCAACGTCAGCCATCAATGCCAAATTCCGAGCTTCTGATAAACCTTGAAGAAGCACACAATTTTCGGTATCACTAGGTATGTCATAACAAGCAAAGCAACTGTCATCCTCACAATCACCAGAGTAAGTAGATTCACAATAGTCACGGTTGGAGTCACAAAGTGTGATAAATGCCTCCATCAAGGATGGCATTCTTGCAAGGAAAGGAGTCCTATGGTTACCAATTTCAAGCCGTAGTGAGTGAAGATTCGGAGCATAAATATGAGTACGAGAATACTCATCGAAGTAACAGTTCCGACTGATGCTTAAACATCTTAGGGACTCCGATGAAATATTGTCAGCACAAGAGAGGTCACTATCATCAATCTCAAGGACTTCGAGTGCAGGGCAGAAGGAGAAGTCAAGCAACTTATGGTCACACTGTATATTAGAAAGTTGCAGCTTCTTCAGGTGGTTTGAGACGAGAGTCAGTCCATCGAGCTCAACGTTGCAGCCACCACTCACGATATCAAGGCTGAGCACCCGAACTTTGCACATCAGGATATGCCGGATCCAGAGTTTCATGCGTGACATGTCATCCTCCTCAAAGTCAGACAAAGAGAGCTTGCATGTGTCCAGCGGTGAGCTTCCACGGAGGAGCAGCAGATGGTCCACGAACTCTCGGACCGCCTTCACGGATCGCGGGCCGTCCACATCACGGCGCACGATCTGCAGACTCGTGGCGGATTTCCAGAGGTGTACCCAGCGATGGGCGAGCACACATGTCCGCACCGCGTCCTGCGCCGGAAGGAACGACAGCACGTGGTGGAGGACGTCGTCAGGAAGGGTGCCGAGGCGGTCACCGCTAGCCGCCGGCGGCAAAGAGCCCTTGCCTTTTACGCTCCTTCTCTTGACAGGCATTCTGTCGAACAGGAGGCGGGCGTCGACCCTGCCAGGCAACCACCAACGCTCAGATTGAGCAAGTTGTTGGAGGATACTGGAAAAAACAAAGGTGAAGGGGAATGTGGAATCTTGACTGTGTTGCCACCCCCACCTTACCTGGATCCGGCGGCTCAAGCGGTTGCCGCAGCGAGGACGCCGACCGCGCAGGGTTCAGATGGGACCTCGATCTCCCGGAAGAGAGAATCTAGGATCGTGGAGTTAGAAGAGAGGCACAGGAGTGGATGGGGGTCGAGAATCAGCAGAAATTTCAGGCCGCTATGGCATTCGAGCAGAGGCGGCCGCAGGGATGGGGAAGACCGAGACCCCGGTGATGAGGCAGGACGAGCCGGGGTTTTTTTTTTAGGGTAAAAAGTCACTCGAACCGGGCGGTTCGGTTTGACTAAAAGTCGGCCAGTTAACCAGAAAATTGGTCAGCTAACTGTTTAGCTATAGTAACTAGCTACAGTTAGTCGGGCAGAACTAGCCGATTAGGGCGACTGGCCGGGACCGGCCGGTTTCAACCGGTTCTTAAAGTCGTAGGACGAGCCAGTTTCTGCATTCAGGAGAACAGACTCAATGAGGCCTATAGTAGTATATCACTGTCCTCATAAGTCACATCTTTGTTATGTTTTTTTTAAATGATATATGCATCAGGTTTAATGAATTTGTCGAGCTGTGTCAACAGTTTCATAAACTGCTAATTTATATTTTTAGATCCCAAACTAATCAGGTAGGACACTATGAGTGCAAGCCCTCACTAGAGTACTCTTCCAGCCTACGTGGCTGGCCAGCTTGTCTCGACTGATGCATATCTATAACTTATAATCTTCTTCTCTTTTAATAAAATCGGTGAGAACGTCTATTCCACCGTAATTTTTGTCACTGCCTCTGTTGTGCATCTCCAGGACTCCTGAGTCCATCTAGAAAAAGAAAAACAGGAGACCAAAAACTGACTGCCGTGAGCCAAGAAGAAAAAGAAAAATTGTCGTGAGCAAAAAAAGGCTTTAAACAACCATGACTCTGGCACTGGCGAAGCTACTTGAGCGTTCCCTGGTGCACAGGCACCACGGTGCAAATACAAAATTAGTTGTTAACGTCAAAATCTGACCATAGGTGCACCACTCTGGGCCGAAATCGTGCACCACTGAATCTTCATCGTGGCCTGACAATTAGACAATTAGTCCAGCCTAGGCACCACTGACCACTTCATGTCTCCATAGCCCAAGTGCCCAACCACCGAAGGCCCAAGTCCAGGAGGGAGGAGCCCAGCTAGAAACAAATGAAATAACTTCGTTGCTTCCCCTGGAAGACTCACCGACGAGAAGAACACTGCTGAGCTGCACGTGCTTTACGCGGCTAACCACCCCGGTGACCAGCGCCATTCGCTCGCCCATCGGCCATCTCGCTGCGAAGGAATCATTCGTCGCCAAGCTCGCCGGTCAACCACGGGCCACGGCACCGACGCGTTCAGCCACGGAAATTGCTACTGCTGTCGTATCTCTTGTTTAGTGATTGCAGTTGCATGTTTTCCCCCAGTCTTGCAGTACGTCAATTAAGTATTGTTTAGCATATATTTTTTTCCTCAATTTTGCTTTTAATCCGATGTCTTTGGAACAAACTCAGCTAGTCTCGCATCTAATTGTCATTCCTTGATAGGGTTAGGGTTTAACATTAGGGCTGTTCAATACTTCAATCTAATTGTCGTGAGCAAAAGAAGGCTTTAAACAACCAGGACTCTTGAGTCTTGAGTCCATCCAGAAAAAGAAAAACGTGCCAAAAAACTGACTGTCGTGAGCTAATAAAGCTTTAAACAGCAAAACCAAGGAAAGCTTCGGGGGATTTACTGAGATAAACGAGGACCCTTGAGTTCATCCAGAAAAAGAAAAACATACAAAAACCCTCAACGTTGAGTCCAGGAACTGACCTAACTTGGCCTATAGTAATGACTGTCATGAGCCAATAAATCATAAGAGCAGAACTCTGCTGATTGTTGTCAGATGTCCAGGGTCCTGGCGGCTGCAGCTAGCCATCAAATTGTTGTTTTACGACTCTTTTGGCTGCTGCCGGATGTTTAGGGATCAGGCTTTGCCGCGGGATACACATCGTTCTTTGACAGTAAAGCCACGCCAATCAAACTGATCATGCCTCTGTTTCCTTCTCAAACATCTGCATCATCAAGATGTACAGTTAAGATACTTTAGCTTTTATTTATAATTATAATTTTGTTGTATTTAATTATGAGGTACCAAAGCAGGTCTATATTTACATTATTTGCTTATACTTCTAGAACTTGATTCATTGGGTTCTGAAAGCATGTTCAATATCCTAAACAATATCAGTGACGACTTTAGATATCATACGGTCCCAAGATGGCCCACGAGGAGGAGCTAACTGAGTGGGAGTAACCCACAAGGAAATCTATAGAAGTTGTAATAAGCCTTATAGATTACGACTAGAACTTTTCATGCAATTCTTGCCCCCCCCTCTCCCTCCCCCTCTCCCCATATATAAGGCGGTCAGGGACCATCTCATAGAAAATGAACCACACACATATCTATTGTGAACAAAAACATGAACATTCAAATGTGAAGGGTTACTTACAAACCATTTATCACGTGCATAAAGGACAGTGTTCAACATGTTCTTAGAATAGCAGGAAATAACCCATCCATACTCTGATATTATTTATTACATCTGCACATATGAAAATTTTCTTTATGATAGAGCATAACCAAATGGACATGATATGTAGAAATAGAACATAAACTAAACGTCATGAAGTGATCATCATAATACCCATTTCGTTTTGACGCCAGAAACTCATCAGAGATCCAAGTTCTTTGCTGCTAATGCATCTTGTATATCTGAAAGTTCATAATAAGTTAACAATATTATATTTTACCTCTTATTGCTGAAAATAGCCAGTTTGGAAGAGCGATTGAAAATGGCAGCTATTGAAGTTTAACTATGTTTTGAATACCAAAACCAGATCTGCCACTAAGTTCTGCACTTGGTCATACATTCTGAAATTGGTAATTACTGATACAACCACATATGTACCCTTTGTTCCGTGCCCTAACTTGATCATTGTTTATTTCCAGTTCATTTGTATATGGACAACCAAAAAATGGACCAGAGTCGCTCTCAGTAGCAAAAATAAAGAGACAATTTTCATGATGGTGACAACACTGTAGATCATATTGGTATATATCCAGGTAAATCGTTGTCTCTGCCTCACTTCACATTTTAGGTTCTCATTGTTCTATGTTTCATAGCACCTATCCCTTCCAAACAACCTCGGAATCGAATATTAACTGAAGCGCAAAAAGAGGCAAAGCGTGCAAGAAAAAAAGGCTCAATATGCTCATATGACCCCCGAACAGAAGAGGCACAGGCAAGTCTACATCACACTATCTAATAATAAAATAAAAAGGGTAAAACTTGGTGGGATGCACCGGGGCTTACCTTGCGCTTGCTCTTGGTTAGCGGGGTCACCTCCTTGCCCTTCTGGCTCCTGTTCCGGTCCGGCCTCCACGTGGTTCACCTCGTGATCTACATGATGCAAATGTGATGTTATTCGTGACAAAATATGAGTTAGAGCCATAGGATAGATGTATTTAGTGTATTTCCTTCATGAACTCTAGTAAATAATCATGATAACAATGTATAAAAGGACGGCGCGTGCGGATCATGATTGATATAAACATGCAAGGTGCATGGGCAGTGGGGTACTAATCAATTAATGTTTTGGTGCACATGACATGTTGCCATGAAAGGGCAACTACATATAACATTACTTGCTACAAGTACATCTAAGGTTTAATTAGAATACTACGTTTAAGAGACAATATAACTTATTTTAGTATGGTTCTGGAAGATCAATGGCATGTGCCAATCACTTCAAGTAGAGTGCACCACGAATGATTTTTGATAGTTTAGTTTGATTTGTTTTGCACATCTCGTCATTGACTCTACTTTGTTAATATGTTGTGCGTGCGCCGATTTGAGCAACACAAATATATATGAACATGGGTAGGAGTTAAATAAGTAAACATGATCTTAATATGCAGATGCATGCTGCTAAGCATTAAGTGCCTATATGTGATATTAAAACTAAGTTAAATGACTATACGGTTGAGTGTGCTATTAAGTTTATAAGTTAAAATAATTATTTGAATATGGTTCTGGAAGAGGTATGATCTTGAGAAATTTACTACCAGTAGACCAAACTAGGAGTGAATTATTTGTCATGTTTCATTGACATGCATAGAGCCAATTAATTTAAATAAGTAATTTAGTGAAAAAAGTAATTCATTGATCATGATAAAAATACTTGGATTTACAAGGTATGAATTTGCAGGATGGCTAGGGGTGACAAAACATGGTCATACACAAAGTTTCAAGAATTTATCAAGTACCTAAATAAATATATGAATTTATTAGGTGGTCACGAGCTTGACGTAGGGGTTTGCGTTCCCGTATCATCACCAGAATAAGCCAACGAAGTCTCGTGCGTGCTCGTTGCAAGGATGGAGATCAACTTCAGGTGGTGCCATCCTTAGGCTGTCGTGGAGTAAGTCCATGTTGACCCTGCAAAGGTGGTGGCGCACTACCACAAAATCATACTGTAGCGGCGGGTCAAACAGTACTGTAGCAACAGGCACAGCAGACCGCCACTACATAAACGCAGCTAAAAAGATGAAATAGTAACGGCAGGTAGAGATTCCCCACCGTAAAAGAGAAACTTTGTAGCAGCAGATAACTTGTCACCCGCCGCTACGAATAAATTGAAAAAACAAAAAAAAGGCCCTAGCCCGCGCCACCGGCCACTGAGCCCTGGATGCCTCTCTGGCTGGATCCACCACGCGCGCGGCCGCCGAAAGAGGAGGGGCTCTGCACACGGCCACCAGGGAGGGGTCCCGCGCCGCACGCCATCGCTCGGGGCCAGACCGGATCTGCCCGACGTGCCGTCTGCGAGGATAGAGGACCGTGCGCCGGCGGGAAGCCGCTATGACCAGCAAGGAGGGAGGAGGAAGGGGGCCACACGTAGCCATCAAGCTGCCTCGTGTGACTGCGAGGAGGGAGGGGGCCCGCATCGCTGAGAAGACGCGCGTCGCCTATGACTACGAGGAGAGGTGGGTGCACCGCCAGCTAGGGTTGAGAGAGAGAGAGAGAGAGAGAGAGAGAGGAGGGCGGCGCGGGGTGAGTGAAATGAGATTGGGTTTGTGGACTGAGGAGGAGGGTGGCTGCCAGTTAAATGGGCTGTGTGCGAAAATAATAGCTGCGGGTGACTAAATGGGCCACCGCTAGTAGTGGTGGGTAGCAAAATGGGCCACTCCTACAGTACACAATAGTGGCGGGTGACTAAATGGATCGCCGCTAAAAACCAATTTCGATTTGTAGCTGCGGTTTCGCCGCTATGATAAATTTGCTACCGCCGCTATAGGTCCTTTTTGTGGTAGTGGCGGTGGCCTTCACTTGTTAGCAATGCCCTAATGATCATTATGGATAGTTAATCACCAAGAGAGCAAGCCCTATGTGAATGCCCTCTTTATATATGTGCATTGCTGCGGTGTGGGACCATGAACAAATTTTGGATACGCCAATGATCAAGGATACGTTCAGGGTCATTGGGACAAGGTCATGCTCCTATGAGAGGCCTTTGATATTGAGGTTATTTCTATACTTGCATGGTCGCTTAATACTGTGCTTGTTGAGCAATATTGTGAGATGTTTAGCCATAGAGCTTGATGTAATTATAGTGATTAGTTCTGCTCCATAACCCTTACTTGTAGAAAGACGACGTCTTAGGGATGTTGAGGATGCGAACAGTGGCACCTAGGGATGGTCCCTCAATGTTAAAGGAGGACCCCGTTTAAAGAAGCCTTTATAACTCCTCTAGTTTTCTCTTGCTTATCTGACCAACCTGCCAACTGGTTCAAAACTTTGTCGCTGATCGACGCATACCGTCCAGACACCCTTAGCCTTTAAACACTTGCACACCACATAATTATGCTTAGAGGAATGGTTGAGAAAAGCTACAATTGACATGTTACTTTGGAGTGCTGACTTACGTTAACAAGCTTTTTATGCAATATTACTGTTAGGTGATACAGACTCCAGGAGCACTACGGCGTGTCCGACCGGCGACAGGCACAGGCGCATGCAGCGCATGCACACATTGCGGGACACAAATCACGGAGACCACGCGGTTCACGCATGAGCATTATGCGGCAACAACCAGGATTAGCTCAGGATTAGTTTCCATCTATATCTGAGATTGTTATGTAATCTTTTGATTTGTTCCGGTGTTTGTTACACCCGTGTACTATGTTATAATGCCGCGTTGGGCAGTGAATGATGACTTGCATTGTATTGCCGATCAATTATCTTCTCATATGGTATCAGTTATGTATGTTCATTCCTGACGCTTCCGCATCCTCTCTCCCAGATCTGATCCAAATCGTTTTGATTTAATGCATAAGAGTGTTTCTAATGGTTACTTCTTAGCTGCTTCTTAGAATTGTTTATTCAAGAAAAAGAAGAGAGAGAAGACAACTAACTCTTCCTTAAGAGGCATCCTCTAAAAAAAATAAGAGACTTAAACATGGACCCCACTCCTCTTTAATTTTCTGTAAGAGTTAGCTGCTACCTTTTAGCTAACTCTACCATTGGAGAAGCTCAAAGGCGCTAGATAGCTCCACTCTTTTTCCATGGTCCTTCGTTGCACATATATTGCTTAAACTAACTTTACAGGTAAGGGATAAACCTCATGATTAGACTGCCGGTTGCTTAAACGTCTGACATTATAGGTCTTGAGCCGGGTGTCGATTTTTTATCCAATAGAACACTTGTCAAAATAGCAGTCGCTTCGCAGGAGATGCTCGGGCTATTTGACTGCTTTTCTAGTTGACAGTCGACACCCTTGCGGCGTTTGTTTTAGTGTGAGAAAGTAGCAAATCCTTATCATCTAACTCTGAGTAAGCAGCTCAGTCACTCGTAGTGTTGTAGATATTGAAGTGCTTCTTCATTTATGCGGGTATACCTCCAGGCTCCAAGTCTAGATAATTTGGGATAATAGCTCACATGTGACGCCTTTCACCTCTATTCTCTATTATATAACATTGTTGGATGGAATAGCTCACATGCCACGGTTGGAACGACCCAAATAGCCACGGCCCGATACGGTTGTTTTAAGCCCTTAAGTAGTTAACGGTTATGGATTATGTTTGAACGCGGGACCCGCCAGTCAAAAGTTGCTTTGTGGGACCCACTACTTATCCACGTCAGGCCTTAAGAGGCCTAGCCAGCCCTCCACTCCCGTGCTTGTGCCCTAGCCCCGACATTATCGTTGCCTCCTTTCTTGCCCTGTTCTTCCTCGCGCACCTTCTTCTTCCTCTTCTCCGGCAACGGTCCGTGGCGGCGGCGGCGGCGAGCGATGTCCAGCTCCGCTTCTGGCTCCCACAAGGAATGGCCGCGTTATGGAGAAGTCCCTTTGACTACATGCCCGGATTGCCCTCACCCAGATCTACTGAAGCGCTTTGACTACGCTTGACATGCCCTAACGAACTCTTGCATTTCACAAATTTGGGACAGGGTGGCTGCTTCTTTGACTGTGCGAGCGTTCGTCAGCATAGGTGACTGTGCGTGAGCTTGACTCCGGCGACTTTAACCCCCACCGCTTGCCAACCCCACCTGTCATTGAGATGATGGGGGCTCATATGTCAGCCCGCCCCCCCGCTCCCACCCTAGGCCAACCTGTCATTGAAAGAGCGCGACCCATAGTTATTTATATGAGCGCGGCGCATAGTTATCTACTCGCCTCGCCGCTCCCACCCAAGGCCCACCTGCCATTCATAAGAGTGCGGCCCATAGTTATTCATAAGAGCGCGACCCATCTGCTATTCATAAGAGCGCGACCCATCAGTTTTAGGCCCCGTTTGGTTTGGATTCTAAAACAGCTTATGCTTCTGCTTCTGAATTTTTTTTTTGCCAAAGGGTTGGGAGCATGTGTAGCCCCTAGCAAGATAGCGCAAGCTTGGGATTTCTCTTCTCTTTCCAATGCGGGTTCAATAATAATTGAATGGAAGAACTACCTCCCGCATGAACCAGCGCAGCCTAGTCTCTCTTTCCTTTCTAGTGTGGGTCCCACAATAGAAGAAGTTGAAAGCAAAATGTATTTTAAAGAAAAGCAGTACCAAAGGGGCCATTAATTATTCATTTTTTTGGACTTGATGATAAAAGTGGATATTTATATAGATAAAAGTGAATTACATACATAGATTGTCATCCATAGATTACATAGATTGCATACGATAAAGAAAAACTAGCACAGGAGGCCAATGAGATTGGTTACAAAATTTGGTCTTGATGACCTAGATTTATATTGGCATGTGGTCTACTACTCTACTCCTCATCGAAAAGCTGGTCCGCTATATTCTCAGGGTGGACCTTGTCAACGATGGCAGTCGCAGTGGGCATATATTCCCACAACATGTCATAGAAGTCGTCATCATCGGTGGTCGGAGCAAGGTGGAGGAAGTTCTCGCCGGAGTCCAGGTGGGCCAGGCTTAGGGCGTGGGCAGCGCCTTCGCGGACGCCGATTGTGGTGAGTTCCCGCGCACGCGCTGGAATGTCACGGAGGCGAGCGGCCACGGTGTCGCTACGGAGGTTTATCTCCTCTGTGGCGATGCCGGTGGCCTCCTCAATCTCCTGAAGCTGGCCCATCAGAGCTGAGCAAGGAACCAAAAAGAAGTCAAACATCAAAAGCTGAGAGAGAAAAGGGGGTGGAATAGCTAAGATGCTACATACCAACCATGTTGGCATCGGCTGCGGCTAGCCGAGCACGTGTCGTCTGTGCCTCCTGCTCCACCGCCGCTAAAGCAGCCGCTAGAGCCACCGCGGTATCCCTCGGGAGAGCAGCAGGGGCCGATGGAAGAAGAGGGGGCGGTGGAGCTGTCCCATCACTACAAGAGAGAGAGAATAATGATGATTAGAAATTGAAGAAGGCAATAGAGGAGATTACCATGATGGCTTATCGTTAGCGATGGCGTAGATACATGCCCAGAACAAAGGGGCCATGGCTCCAGGGTTGCCAGCCGTCCATGGTAGGGAGCTTCCCAGCCCGAGGAGAATGCGAAGGAGCCCGAGGAGAAGTTACGACCCACAATCAATATCGTTTGCCTGTGAGGAGGCGAGCCGTCAGGGCCTGTTCATTTCCCGATTGGCTCGCCAGTTGGGCGTGTGCTCCGGACTCTTAGGCATCAATGCTGCGCTCCAGACGATGTGTGCTGGCCATGCCTGTTCTATCGGGGCTCCTGTTCTTCTCGCATCTTCTATGAGCCATCACATCGCACGCCAGGGCCAGTTCGTTCTAGGGTCAAAAAGTTTTGAGTTAGGAGGGTGTTGGCTTCCCTCGCCTCAACTTATTCACGGTTACCAATTAATCTTGCTATTTAAGATTACTAAACAAAGTGTACAAACAAATCCTTTTTACAGATGGGTTGTAAATTGCGAGACGAATCTAACGAGGCTAATAAATCTATGTTTTGGTACAGTGATGCTACAGTAACCGAACACCCTAACCAGACAAATCTAACGAGCGGTTTTGTCATCGGTAGTGGGTGTGGGAGATTAGTCTTCACCAGTGGTCCAAACAGCAAGGTCGCTAAAATGTGGGTCCGATGTTTCATTCAGCCCATCGCTCAGTCTTTCTTGGGAAACGAACACCACCGCAGGCCGATGGTCAAAACAGAATGAGAATGTTCACGTGTAAACTGCGCGAGGTTGCTAAAATGTTGGTCCGATGTTTTATTCGGCCCACCGCTTAGTCTCTCTTCAGAAACAAACACCACCGCTGAACCATTCTCTTTCTATTTTGACCGCTCAGTCTCTCATGTCCCACAAGAGTACGCTTTCAGATTCTTTATTTCATGTCCGAGCTGCAGAAGCGCCCTACAAGAGTACACTTTCAATTTTTTCAATATTTTGGTGATTCATATCTCAACAAATATAGCGAATTTTGTAGTGGAAATTGGTTGTCATATGTAATACATAATCTTCAAACACTAGTAAAGTTTTGGTTATTTTTTGAAACTTTCAGATCATGTACGTGTCATGAAAGTTTAGCTTAATGACACTACTAATTTGAGGTTGACATGGCAAAATTGTTTAAATAAATTCCAGAAATTTTACTACATGGGTAGGAACCTGTGTTACATGCCTGTACCAGATTGCAGATCCTAACTCTTCTTATTTAGATCCCTACAACAAAATAATTTTTTACTCAATTTATGAATATTTTGGTGATTTTTAATTCGAAAACTATAAGATTTTTGGAACTGAATTTTTGCATGTGATTGTTTCATGTGACATGCAACCACCCTATATTTTTTTATTCTTTTTTTGGTAATGTGAAAAAAGTGTGTTCAAAATGGACTAGTCCATCCATGGGATATGAACATTGTACATGCATTAATATGATATGAACATTATACATATATTTATCACTCTAATATCGATAACATGGTTGAAACCGGCACAAAAGAATAAAGTTGTTTTTTATTAGACTGTAGAAAAAAAAATCATCAAATTTGGACTTGAAACATGCCATCTATCCGTATTTGAAGATTTAATTATGAATTTAAAAGAAAAAAAAATGAACACTCGGCAAGAACTGACGAAGAACTGCCGATGAACTCAGCGCCGACATGTGGGGACGACCTGTCAGCGAAGTTGTGCAATGAGGCCCGTTGATGAAGTTGGCCTAAGAGCCCAAGACGGGATGGACGGGCCTCTTGTCTAGGCTCCCACCTAGCTTTGGCCTTACTTGCTCATTGGCCAAATTTCGGAATAATTGGCCAAAACTCGGAAAAATTCAAAGATTCAAAAAATTGAAAAACCTGCTCGGATTGATGTTGTAGGTGCAGTAGATGTTAAACCCTCGATTTTGAGGTCATTTGGAGAAGGTCAAAAAAAATGATCGCACCATAAATGAGACAGTTTGGCCTACCTTTGGGGCCGTTTGGCCAAAACTCAGAAAAAATCAAAAATTCAAAAAGTTGAAAAACCTGCTCGGATTGATGTTTTAGGTGCAGTAGATGTTAACCCTCGAGTTTGAGGTCATTTGGAGAAGGTAAAAAAAATGGTCGCACCAAAAATGGGGCAGTTTAGCCTACCTTTGGGGCTCTTTGTAGCTCATTTGGAGAAAATATTCACATAACGGAAAAGCAAACATAGTGCATACATATTCACACTTCTCTTTCTTTTTGTTGGCCAGACATTTTCAACAACAACGGGTTCAAATTCAGTAGCCTCACTTCCATGCTTTTTCCTGAAAAAATAAAAATGATACGAAAACAAAGTAAATTTAAGTGCTTAATTAGATTGCTCAATGATTTTTCTTCTGAAACTTACTTTGGCTTTTCTGGAGTGTAACGATATTTGGCAGATCCAGCTCGGTGGCCAAGTTCCAAACACAACTTGCATCTATTTTTGTTGCCTTTCTGTGCCCGTTTTGGTTTATCATTTTTTCCCCTCTTACTACTACTACTACTACCTTTCTCATACCAAGCCTTGTATCTGCTCATTTTAGGCATCCAGCCTTTCTTTTGGCAAGGGGGTGGGGGTGGGGGGGGGACATATTGAAAATTCAAATTCCACTTCAGGCCATTGAGACTGATCTGTAAGTGGTGCTATTGGAGTTGCATATGCAGCCTTGAATCTTGCTACCGAATAATATTGATGCAGATAAAGGTGCATGTTTACCTTCGGCTTGCCAGCCAAGAAGAGTATGGCATGCTCACATGGTTTTCCAGTGTGCTGCCACTCGAGGCATATGCATTCATGTAGATCAGTGTGAACCACATGCCTCCTTCCAGTCTTGGCTTCTCTCACTTCAGTGCGCCACAAAGAAGAACTCTCAACTACCAAATATGCAAGATTTCTGCTCATGTTAACCACTTGCTGAACCACTGCTGGAAGCTTATCCCCTTGCAGAGCATCACCTATTCTTCTTCTTAATTCCCACATTCATATGATCATGATCCTGATTTGGTCAACCTTGTCATGCACAGGCAAGTCTTTCAACGCTCTCACCATATTGTTAAAACTTTCAGCCAGATTATTATTGATATGGTCACACTTGATGGCCGTATTAAATCCTGACCTATACCACAAAAAAGAATGGTATGTTTTCTCCTAGTGCTCAAACTTAAGATCTGTTGCATACACCTTGCCAAGGTGATGATCATGTGTGTTTTTGCTGTAAGCTCTCGCTACTAGCCACAGCCGCCCAAAAACTTCTCCTTTATGATTCTTTATCACATTCAACCATATATGGCCGAAGCACTCCCTCTTCTCAGCATGTGGAAATGCATTCTTGACTGCATTTTCTAGCCTTTTACAAGCATCAGTGTGTATAGCCAAAGTGCCACTGACCCAATGCATCTTTTCAACTGCATCATGAACCATGTCCATGAAGCATCTGACTCAGATTGAAACATGCCAATAGCAACAGGAAACATCCAGTTATGTCCATCTAGAGCATTGCATGCTGCCAATTGACCAGTCCACTTTCTAGTCAAAAAAGATGAGTCTACGCTCAAATATGGCCTACACCCTGCTTTGAAGCCATCGATGCAAGGCTTTAAAGCCATAAAAAATTTGGAGAAATACACCTTACCATCAGGTGCAACCTCTGTATCAATCTCCACAACACTGCCAGGTGACCTCTTCTCCACCTCTGCCTTGAAACTATGCAACATCCTAAACGTATTTGCCAAATCACCATATAACTTTTTCATTGCCCTCTGTTTTCCTTTCCACACTGTGGTATACTTTACCTTAATAGGGTACTGCTTTTCCAGGTCTATTCTCAGTTTCTTTGCAGTAGTGTTTGGTGTTTTGGGTAAAATAGGACTGATCTTTTGTATAACCTAGGCCTGTGATGTCATCTTTGATATAACCTGTGAACTAGTAATACAAATATGTTCATGTGGGATTTGATTAACCCTAATGGTACCTCCATCAGGTTGTTTTCTAGCAGAAATGTACCACTTGCAAGGCTTGACACCCCCATCAAAGCCTTTGCACTTCGCATAAAGTTTCTTTGTATCTGTCCACATAGTCTTAGCATCAAACTCCCTCCTCACTGCATAAGTCTTGAAACACATCCTAAAATCTTTCATGCCTAGAAAATACTTTCCTACTTCAATTACAGGATTGTCACTGTCATATACATTTATGAACTCATCATCATTGTAATCATCTACCTCATCAGTAGCTTCGTGCATCAACTCTGGATCCACATCTTCAGAACCAACAGCCGCATTAGCCCCATCCTTCTCCTTCTCCTTCTCATTGTCTTTATCATCTACTGGAATTCCTAAAATTTTGGCCATCTCAATGTCAGCCATTGGTGCAATAACCAAATCAGTACGCTCTTGCAGTTGTACTGAATTCCTGTCGACAACAGCCATATTTGCAGCACCATCACATCCCTCTTGTGTATCATCAGCTAACATTGTCACTTCGGTTAAAATAGGATCTATTTGTCTGCTTGCAGCCCAATCATCATCTACAATCTGCATAGCCAACTTTGATGCCACATATCCAACACAAGAATCTGATTTCAGATCCACTAGCTCGGCAAGAAATGTAACATGTTTGCTTGTCCAGCCGTCTTGCCGATCAATTTCATCGACAAGCGCTTCGCCATCCTCCATTCTCACATACTTGCCCTTCCAATCATCGAAGTGTATCAATGCTACTTCTTGCTCCGGACCCCAAGGAATACTCTCCCCTATTTTGTCCACCAAATTCCTCACCGCTTGCGCTTCTTGGTTCACAAGGTCCTGCGGGTCGATCTCTGCACAATCAACCTCCCAACTAACCAATCTATCCTGCTCTATGGCCTTAAGGCTACCATCAGCTAGCTTCACGACAGAGAAAAAGGGAAATTTAATGGACCATTCGAAGCTACGCCGCTGCCCCCCTGTCCCGACAATGGTGCGGTAATGTCACAAATTGGAAGCAAACGAGCTCTAATCGAAAGCAAAATCAGCACGAGGTGCAGAGGATTACCTCGAATTGGAATCTCTCTGCTCCATCTGTTTTGGGTGCCCCATCTATTTGGGGCCCATCTGTTTTAGGCTGGACTGCTGCAACTCGGGCAAAATCGGGCGCAAATACGTCAGATTCGGGGCTCAACTCGGATAGGAATGTGACTAGGGTGTGATTTGACTCACCACAGAGGTCGCCGAGGACCCGTGCCGCGTGGCGCCGGAGAGGGATTGGGATGCCGCTCAGAGGGCGCGCCACAGGAGGTCTTCGGTCGGTCCAGCAGACAGACTCGCGTCGCCGGAGAGGGATGTGTGGTGCTGTGAGGTCGTGCTGCCGGATAAGGATTTCCCGCCGCTCAGAGGGCGTGAAACTGGTATTCGATCGGCCCAGCAGACAGACTCACGCGTGACATCGTTTCGACTGGGTCCCATGACCGCTAACAACCAAATCCACAAAGTGTCAAAGCCGTCTGTGGGTTCTGGCTATTTTGCTTCACACAGGCGTGGCACGCGAGCTATTAACATCAACTATGTCGTGCCTCGGCTAATTTCCACCAAAGACGTCGCATGTGAGCTATTGGCCCAGATAATTTACATCAGTGAAAGAAGGAAATGACACAGTAATAGTTTTCACCCGTGTGCCGTAAAGAGACATGCATGTGAACAAATAGACATGCTTATGTCGACGAGCTGATTTTCCACTCGAAATTAAATGACATAATAATTTATGCCTAGGACTATGTCTCTAGGCAGTACTACATGATTCCAAAAAGCGTGAAAGGAAACAACGCACTTACACTGACCAGCTGCGTACTTTTATGAACCACATATATTTTCCCATGTAACTAAGTAGACTTGCATTCATTGGCAAGCTTATTTTTTACCAGAATTCAAAGGACATAATTTGCAGTCTGTGTGCACTATGTATTTTATTGTTCAAACTTGCTGTCTCTTGAACATAGGCCAGTTGCAATAAGTTTGATTAATCACTGGTGGACGCATTCAATCAGAATCTTCTGTATATAGTCTGCTATCTCTTCTGAGTGGGTGTACCCATCGACATGCTTGTACGCGGTTTCCATCATTCGAACAAAGTTTAACACACGCATGAGTAGTGGAGCTGGAACCCTGTCGTTGCTGAGGAACTCTTGGTTGATGATCCTCCAATGCTCCTCTACAAGATTGGTTAGTACTTGCTTTGCTTGCTGAACCGTCACTCCATGCTCCCTCACATAGCAGTCTAGTGCAGTAGCGCACTTGCTCCTTTCCTTCTCGCACTATTTGGTGAGATATATAAAAGATATTTCATTATACTAAAATAATTCCATGTAATATTGGTTCAGATAGTAAGATTAGATGAAGACCGCTTGGTTACCTCATTGCCAGAGATGTCGTCCATGAGCCCGCATATTATTGCCGCACTCTCTAAAATTTTAGGGAACGTGGATGTCCAGGTAAAAACATCATTGCTTGCATCCATTCCAAAAAAGGATATACACGCCAATGTCCAGTAAAGTGTTGTCTTTGCAGAGACCTTGAGATAGTCATGCAAGGACGGCACATGCCCGTGTTCTCTCCATGCCACCTCTTGTAGCATGCCGCTGCTTGCCACCTTGATCTACATTTGTCAAAAGAAATTAGTTGGATGTGTAAAACTGTTTTGGAAGGTGTTTATCTCAGTATTAGTAACAAAAAACAATGGTTATGCTTCTTCAAATGGAAGATTAAAGTTTGAGGGAAATTATAACAAACATATAACAAGAATGAACTACCTCATGTAAACATTATCTATATGGCTCAAACAGATTGACAAGATGTATATTAACTTTACCAAAGATTCATTCAAAACATATCAAGTGGATCTACCTCTATCTTTTAATTATTAATGCTGCACTAAAAGAAATGAACAATTATTATGTTGTTGGACAACATATCATTATGTTTATTTTTTGACGAAGACATACAATTATGTTATTAGAGGACTGAGCCAACAAACATCTCATAAAAGACATGTTTATTAGTTTGTTGGTGAAGCTAGGCGCACATCTCATAACAAAACATCTGGTTTGTTTTAAGGAAATGGACCTTATTGTGACACGAAAACATGGTCCTTAAAATTATATCCATAATTTAAAGTATATCCATATACTTACCGTTGTCTTGGTGCACTCAATTCCAACTGGTGAAGCAACAGTCTCGGCGGCAAACTCATCAAGAGTGTCAGAAAGATGGGACATTACGTACTCATAGCATTTCCCAACCTTTCTTGCTCCTTCCACGTCCCAACTATTTTAAAGACAAAGTAGACATAATTTATCCACTAGAGAATAAAGACAGAAGATCATGGACACGTGATTTAACATTAACTGCATATTGAATAATTAGAACAAACATTAAGAATTTTCTAATCCAAAATTTCTTGCTCAATATATTTTTTCTAAAACATTCTGGCAATAGATATATGTTCTTTATTAACAAACGTTAAGAATTTGAGTAATTAAAATAACTTTTGCCTAATATATTCTGTTGTAATGTTCTAGTCAATCGACACATGTTCACCATACAACAACGACTAGTATAAAATC
Organism: Eleusine indica; assembly: GCA_030378355.1. NCBI lineage: Eukaryota > Viridiplantae > Streptophyta > Magnoliopsida > Poales > Poaceae > Eleusine > Eleusine indica. Next base: position 39,536,554 of record CM059501.1, on the reverse strand, counting down.
TTAACACAAGACTTCTGTGAATCCTAGCATTGGGACATATAATGTTAAAATAATGGAACATTAATCCATCATAGTTTGACTATTAATAATGGTCAAATGTACGTATTGAATCTATGCTTATATGGTTGAACATGTCAATAAGTTGTTCATATGTCTCATTAATACATCATGTCATAATTTAAGGTATGGAAATATCAAAATTAAGAATCACGTGTCAAATCACAACATATTAGATATGAGCCACGAGATCTTGATTGGAGAGGGCTCTTAAACTGTCCATGTTGCTTATGGACACTTACCCATATGTGCTCACAGAGAAGCATTTTTTAACTGTACAGATTAGAAGTATAGTGAAACAGAGGAATAAAAATTCCTAGATTTCTTGGACTTAATTACCTCTGGATTGCATGGTTGAACAGAATAAGCTCATCCAAGGTCCCGTACGAATCATATGTATCATCAAAGAGTGAGAGCAAATTTATGAACTTTGCAAACAACATGCGTGCCTTGGCATAATGTGGCTCATCAAAGATACATAGTGCCCAAAAGTAGCACTCAACAGGCCGCTTTCGTATGTATCCACCAAGGGTGCTCCCAGGGTTTAGTTTTTTATACCACCTTTGGTAGTCATCAATAGAGAGTTAGTTCATTATATACGGCTGCAATTTCATTTCAAGAACGAATATATACTCATGCATCTGATGAGTGTAAAATGGATGCCCAATTAATACTGTTCATAGAATTTACTCTTCCAATTTATTGTTAATAATTGAACCATGTACTTGGGTAATTGCTTCTTGTTTTTGAAATATCTATTCTATTTAATTGACTTACTTGAATCCTTAAATTTGGTTGTAATAACAACTTGGGTACGTTATGTGTTTACTCACAGTGAGATTTTTTCGACCTCATGACGGTGCATCTGCTGCAAGGTGTCAAAGTCCAGTTTAGCAAGCTCAAGTATGTCCTGGTCATTATCCTCGTCATTCTCATAGATAGACATATAAAGTCTCGCCTCCAGCCTCTTCATCCTCCGCTGTGTTGGCGAACTCAGCATGTGCTCTATTCTCACCAAGATTGGCTTGGGGAGCTGGGGGTCCTTCACTATTGTTGATAGCCTGTCTTTGGTGAAAATGATGGCGTTGTTCAGAAACTCCTCATCGCATTTACCAAGATGGGCAGCCTCATACAGGTTGAGCAAACCATCAACATCGGATTCCATTGTACTGAACTTCCCATTCTCATCCATGAATTTCTTCAAATCATCTGTATCAAATGATCAGTAATGTGAGTTTTCTCGAGTATTTATAGACAAAAGTTATACTGTGCGCATTTGCAACACCTCTCTGATATCAAACAAATTTGTATTTGAGTCAAAGGAAACCTTGACAATACTAATGCTGATTTTGTCTAAAAGATAATGCTTTGTGTCAGTGTTATAATTAGGCAATGTTGCGTATCAATTGCATGCATAAAACAATCACTTTTTTGGCTTGGGAAAAGTCCCCTGTTTGATACATCAAGAGCTATAGAGTTAGATCTTCATAAAAAATTTACATAAGGATTTTACCGTATAGAGGCTTCATCTTAAGCAAGTATCATGAAAACAGCAATCATTAAAAAATAGCAATAATATATAAGTGCACCAAACTGAGATCATTAGTGAATGATAGAAAATTGAATATACGTGAGGTCAACACCAGTGATATTGTTAGAGAAATTAATATACTTGATGTAACACCAGGTCACAAATAAACTATATATTGTTTTTAAAGAAAGCTATTCAAACTTTTCCGTGAGGATGTCCCTTGTTCTTTAATATACTAGAGGTCAAGGCTAGTGATACTACTCTAAGAGTTAAGTTTAGGTCAAAATCGTTTTAACCCAGCCATAACGAGAATGCATGATAATATATATATACCACTAGTAACATCGTAGTGGTGCTGTCTCAGTAGTCGGAACCGGAGGGCAACTGCGCACAGGCCATCACCACTTGGCTGCTTGCTGTTAAGAAGGTCCATAAACGTCGCAATCTCCTGCTCAAAATGGTAGCCAATACCAAGGCGTTCTATGGCGTCAACAATCTTCATGCCCTGGACAAGGTCTTTGTATTCACCTACATGCTCCTGCATCATGCTGTGAACCTTCTGCATAAGCTCTTCCCGCCTATTATTGACTAGGGACTCTTCCACCTGATTTGTAGGAACCACAAATAATAAAAGAAATAAGTTAATAATCAGTACACAAATTGATTAATTTCTCTAGTAATCTGAACAAGTTAATTCATACACGAACAGACTTTTCATGCATTTCAAGACTTTAACCACAAGTTGAATGTTGATACTTTAATAATTTCTACAGTTATAACATAGTTTCGTAGTATAACAATCATTGTTTCAATAATATTTTGATGCTCTAGACACTAAACTGACAGAATAATAAACTATCTCAGAAAAGTTTTTATTTGTAGCATTTTGTTGTCAGTGAAAGTTGTCTAATTGTTTACATAATGCCTTAAATATAAAATTTACATATGTAAAAAACAATGTATATCTTTGACATCAGATACACATCAGAGAAAATGGAACATGGTAACCTAAGATTAGTTTCTTGGGATACTACCTTGTGTGAGCAGAACGAAGGTCGCTGGTTAATGAAGTACTCAGTCCATTTGCTGTCTTCTATCTTCACCGAGGGTCGCCTAGCGTTATTGTGCTCCATGGCACCTTCAGTTTTGAACTGCACACATGCATAAACTAATAATTGTTAGGAATTCATAGTCATGCATGCATACGCCCACAATATGGTGTTACAAAATGATGTACCATCATGCATGTTATAAAACGAAGTATGTCCAACAGTCATATGAAGATGGGGACTCCAACCAGGTTAGTGTTATTAATGATATCAGGAGCTGGTACTAGTTAACAATCCTTTACTTTGAACACTTTTTATTTACGGTCAGCTTTCTCACGAAGACTCCCTCCATCTACTTGCGAAGCTCTACAGTTTGGTTATATGTGTGATTGGACACGATCCTTCTCATCCACTCCCATGGGTGGGCCTAAAACAGAAGGTGAACCTATTTCCTCAAAAAGGACGTATATAATTTATTTGGCCACAAGTTGGTTGGCCAGATCCTTCCTTATTTATGGGACTTCACACCATTTACTTAGTAGATGCATTGGTACAAAAGCACCCTTTAGTGACGCAGGGCATTTTTTTAGCAGTGGTGGTGGAGCCTAAAACCGTCACTGGAAGTGCGGGAGCGCCTCCCAAGTTATCCACCATCACTGGAAGTCAATACGAGTGGCAGTGGATGCTGATATCAATGTTAAAAAGTACCAGTGGCGGTGGACACTGATGTTAGCGAGTCAACACTGATATTTGTAGCTACCAGTGGTGGCTGCTAATGTAATTTCACCGTCATTGTGAATTAGATGGCCCAAATAACCCATTGTAGCCCAAATACTTGACTCAGTATATAAGCAGCCGAAACCTAACCCTCCTCTCCTCCTCACTTCTCGTGAGCGCCGCTTTCCTCTCCTCCCTCACTTCTCTCTCACGAGCACCACCCCTCTATTCTCTCTCCAGCTCTCCTTCATGCGTGCGAGTGCTCCGGGAAGGTAGTTTGGCCTTTTTTGAATTTATGTCGATCCCAACTGATTGACTTTCTCTAGACATTTTTCTCCAATGATGAAATATTAGCATTTCATTTGTGGGACAAAATGGCAGTTTGTTTGTTCTTCATGATGTCAACCATTGCAAACCTTCATGTTCCATTTCAAAATGGACATAATGCTCTGGCAGTTTAGTTTTATTTATTCACCCATTGCAATTCCAAGGAATCATGAAAATCTATGATGAATAATACACAATGCACTTAATTAATCTTGTTTAGTAAAACTGTTGATTCAAAATGTTTATTTCTTTTCAAAACATGGAATCAGCTTTTTAAATATACCTCATCAGTTTTTAAAGCTTCTATATTATTGAAATCATAGTTATGCTATTTAAAAGTACTCCACTTTACAAAAGTAAATCAAAGCAGACACAAACGAAAAGAGAATTGTTTATACTTGTTTTTTTTTTGGACCGTGGTGTGAAATTTCCTGAAAATGAGGTGATTTTGAAATTCTGTGCTTGTCAGGCCAAGCGGGCCAAACAGGCTATCGGGCTTTCATGGCTCACGGCCAGGCACGGCACGTGTAACTCATTGCGTGTCAGGCCATGGGCCAAAGACCGGACACGTGGGCCAGCACAACACGACCCAGAAAAGAATTACGTGTTGTGTCTGCCCGATATTAATCGTGCTAGGCTTTTTTGTGCCCGGGCCGTGCCGCCTGTTTGGACAGGACTACATCCAGCCACAGGCATTCACTATCATTTGGGACAATAAGACTTCAATGAGAGTTTCATTTTCATTAATCAAGACATGGCAATGGAATTATAAAGTAAGTATATATATTACCTAGATGTCAACTTTATGAAACTAGCATTCAAGGAGATGGGTTTTATTTCATCTCTATAACACTAAATAAAATAGAATTCAATTATGTGAAACATCACAATTTATGCATTAAACATGTTGTTTCATTTGTGGTTTCAAACACTATTTAACATGGCAATTTGGAAAATGAAATCATCCATTGAGACTAGCCTATGATACACAAAACAATTAATACAAGCACAACATGGGACATGTAAAATAAAAGATGGATGTATCGAAATCACCATAAGAGAGAAGTATGCTAAGTGAGACAGGCACGCGCTGCTGGTGGAAGAAATGGAAATAGGTACAGGAGGTGTTGAGTGGGCCTTTGCGTTTAATGTGTTTGGTATTCCAAATGCAGTAAGCGAAGGGCTGAATATATAGATAGTCGGACGTGTTAGGTATGAGAGTAAAAACAACCAGTCCATGATGAAATAATATGTACTAGTGATGGAACAACACCAGCATATGCACGAATGACTTTGAGCTGGGGTTCAAATATCAGATAACATGAATATAAACAAGGGAAATCTATTTTAGAAAAACCTAACACGTGTTTATCTTATTGTCAATTTTAGGTCTTTCTAAATGGGTGATACCATGAGCAGGATGATAAACATGGGAAATCTCAATGAAACATGGAAATAACATGAACGTATCAGAGTCCTTCCACTGGTGATGGACTCATTTGACAGTACCGATTGCCAATTTTTCGGTACCCGTCCATCTATGTAAACATTATTGCTTGAACTGTTTTGGTTACATCGAATTGTGAACTCTCAGGCAAGAGGCACCGAATCTTCCATAATGGAACTGGTTGCCAATGAGTTATATCGCCTGCACTATTCTTGAATAAAAATCAATGTCACTTTTTATATATAGTGGCAAAGTTTTATACAAAAAAAAAGTCCTGGCTTTTTGCACAAAGGGGTACATACAGACTGAATATCCAATTATTACAACGATGAGAGGAAAAGAAACAAAGGGAAATAAGCTGATTAAGCACAAAGCCTATAATTAGACGTCCACTATTGTTGGTGGAGATTTGCATTGCCACCATCTCCAAAAGACTCACCCGCCACCAACATGTGTTTCCAATGCGTTTCTTTTTGCAACAACCTCTAGAGTCATAGCCAATAAGAAGCACGAAACAGAACCTGCAGCAAGGTTATTGATTTCTTCTTGTCAAACACAATATCATTTTGGCAGAGCCAAATTGACAAAAAAATGGCAGCTGCTCCAACAAGAATTAATTCCTATATTCTCCTCCAAGGGCTCCTTGCCAATCTTCGTCCTTCAATAACATGATTAATATTCTGCGAGGTTTAGGAATTCCTGTAGTGATATAAACAATTTGCCAAATAAAATACTCACAAAGTGACAGTTAAAAAAAGGTTGGCTTCCCTTGTAAGGTGATTCCAATTTTGTTTACAACATGCAAGTTTGGAGCACAAAAGTTGATAAGCTGCAACTGGTTAAAAGGTTCGTATGGAATCCTAGTGAATTTGGGGCATGCTACTGTAAACAGGACATATAAGACATCAGTAAACCATACCAGCTAGAGCAATGTCCACCAATCACATGCATATATCTTTTTGAAAAATGAGAAACATGCATTTTTGCAGTATGCTGGAAGTTGCTATCAATGACTACTCAACAAGATGTATAATAATGCCAATCAAAATTTAGATGAACACAACACAGGATATTGAAAGCCATTCAGGTTACAATCAAATGGACAAGACATCGGAAGCATTCACAACCTGCTTGAACAGTAAATGTCTAACAAGGTGAGCAATATAAAACAAGAGATTTGTTATGGTGTTTGGGCGGTACCTCAGGTACCTCCTCATCAATTAATCACAACCATTGATTTTAAATTGTTAATAATGTTTTTAATTAATTACTATTACGTGTATTTTGGTATTTGCAATACTATTAGACATATACACCTCCGAGTCTCAGAACGGGCGGTTCCTCTATTCCTTCTCTGTTCCTTGACGAGCCGCTCGATTCGCTGGCCGTCCTCGCGCTTGCTGCCCTCGCCGCTCGCTGCCCTCCCCGCTCGCCGCCCGTCCTCGCCGTTCACCGCTTGCCACCCGTTCTCGCTGCTCGTCGCCTATCCTCACCGGATCCGCTTGCTCAATTTGTTTTCTTCCCAGAGTCTCAGAACGACGACGGTTCCTCTGTTCCTCACCGCTAATCCACGTCCTCGCCGCTCGCCGCCCGTTCTTGCCGCTCGCCGTATGTACTCGCCGGATCCCGCTACTCGATTCTTTTTCTTTCCTGCCTATCTGTGACACTCCTGGTGTCATAAAGGTTCCAAGAATAACACTTAGTCATCACAAGACCCTATCACTAAGAATTTGAATTTAAGTTGTCCCATTTCAAATCAAATTCAAACCAAATTGAATAACACTTGCACTATAAGTCCTAAATTTTCAGTATAAGTCACTACTGCAAAAATTATATGTTAATGGTCATGGTCAAGTAGAATTTTAAGGATTTTCTCAGATTTTTCTTCCATTAATAAGGCCCCAAATAAATGCTAGAATGGTCAAAAACCAGCTCTAGTCACAAAATTCCTAATTAAATTTTAATGGGAACTGATGGTAGTTAGTATTTTTATAAAAACCAGCACATTAGGGGGAGCCTGCCTTATTTTTGGTCTGATTGTAGCAACTCTAGATTAATTCAAACAAAAATATCAAATGTAGTCGGCTGTTAGGCTTGGAAAAAGAAAAGAAAAAGAAAACTCCCTGTGGGACCCGCCTGCCAGCGACTCAAAAGAAGCACACCAGGCTGTCGCCCGCTCCGCCCGACTCGACGCCACCGCGTGGACGTCGGCGTACGGGCAGCGGCCGTTGCCGCGGATAGAAGGCCCCACGCGCGCGCTCGGAGATCCCCTTTGTCGCCTGTCGTCCTGTCCGAACGTTCCCCCACCCCCCTCGCTCTCTGTCTCTCTCCCGCTCGCCTCTGCTTCCGCCGTCGCTCTTTCCACGCCTCGCCTGGCCGCCACCGTCCGCCGGAGCCCGAGCCAGGCCTCTGGGAGCAACGCCGGGACGTCCTGAAGCCCCCGCACACGTTCCCTCCGCTTCGCTCGGCCGGCATTGGGAGATCGGCACGGTTCTTCCCCGGCGCCGGTAATCGACCTCAAGCCACTCCTCCGCGCCGCGTTCACCCCGAGGTGAGCCAAATCACGATTCCTCGCAAGGGGAGCCCTCCCTCTTAGTGGCGCACGTGTTTGAACCATGCTTGGGCGAATCCTCCCACGGTTTCCCCCCTAGATTCCTAGCTCGAGGCCGCTGCTGACCACCGCAGCCACCACACCGCCGGTGAGTCCGCATCCCCGGCCTCCCTCTCGCAAGGAAGACTCGGTGACATCCTTCTCCATGCTCTGGTGAAGCTCTCAGGCGAGATCCCGAGCCTTTCCGCCCTCCCCTTTTCATGCTAACCGGCGCCGAACCCTGCCCCTATTCCCGCCAGCATCGCGAGGCCATACCCGGCTATCGCCGGCGGTCCCCGACCGCCTGGGCTGGTGCGCGACGAAGGGTAGAGCATTTTCCCCTCCAACTCCAGCTCGAGCCAGAACCTTGTCAACTTAATAAATTATGTCCCGAGTGCAATGTTACCCGTTAATAAATATGGTTCCACTTTAGGGCTGTTTCACGGGTACTTAGTACCTTGCGAGGGTTATGCTCGACATATTAAAACATTAATTAATTAGCACCTATTGGTCGTGGACATCACTCACGTAGCTTCACCCCGGCACACACAAACACACCGTACTTTGGTGCGACGTCGTCGCGAGTAAATACTGGAGTCCATGAAGGAAATACACGAAACTCCCTCACCCTGTGCCCCACTCAATACGTTATATTGCTGAACTACTCATCACACCCCTCTTACTTCCACGAGTAGTAGTGTACATTAACGTATTTATTGAGGAAGTGCCGTGAATCTTCTCTCATAAGCATCATCTTTGCATCATATAGATCACGCAGTGGACCACGTGGAGAGGGACAGGAGCAGGAGCCAGAAGGACCCGGTGGTGCTTCAGCTAACCCGGAGCAGAACCCAGGCAAGCCTCGGTGCATTATCCCTGTTTTAAATTTCTATTCTATCACTAGCTAGGGATGTAGGCTTGCCTATGCATTAAGTGATAGGAGTTGATTGAAACCCTAGCGTGCAGTAGGTCCTTCTTTCCCGATTATTAGCCTCAGGACGGTAGTCGCTCTGCTTAAATTAGGACGGCTACTCATCGAGTGGTATGGAGACCACTCGTAGATAGAGAATATTATCACTAGGGAATGATATCGGATGAAGGAAAGGGTGGATGGAATCACAATGAAGACCGGACGGGCAACTAGGTGGAAAGGAAAGGACAGCTCGTCTTCAAGGAGGTAGCCCCGTCCAAGTCACCTAAGGCTACGCCTCGTGTCCGGCCCATGGGATCAAGTTTGAACCTACTGTTTGCATGCTGGAGATATAGGCCCAGTAAACCGACGTAGCTACGTTTACTGCCTGGTCGGAAGATAGCCTTCTCCCTTCTTTGGTGGAACTGGGGCTGAGAGTTGGGAGCAATCCACCCACGGATGGCGGCACGGGGCGCATCGCGTTGGGGGACCCTTCTCGGGGGAGTCTGGACCCGGAAGACCCGGCTGTACCGTAAGCGAAAGGTTGCTCCATGCGGCTTCCCGGAAGCACGTATGGGTCGTGCAAGCAGGTTTCTACTGCAGGATGTAAATCGATTCGAGTCGCTGCCCCTCACAGTAACGAGTACCACTTGATCACTGCTCCGGAACAGTGTCGGAAGCCATTAAGATGATGAGTGGGTTTAATACTGCTGTTTGGAATTATTAATACTGCATTGCAACCATGATTGTTATAGCTTTTAGCGCAAACTAAATTTTCTATTCCACATGACAACTTAACTTGATGCTAAAACTTAAAAAACAAGGATCCACTCCTAGGCTGGTTTTCTGGCAATATAAATCCTATCCCTAGCCTTTGCATGTCTAGGTGTCGGCTGTAGCTGGCCATTGGGACGGGTCAGTCTTGCTGAGTAAATTAGTTACTTAGGGCATAGCTCTATGTGGTTTTCAGATGACCAGGACGGAGACTGCCACTGCGGTGGAAGATTCCACTGGGAGGGCCAGCGCCCCGACTGCTGGAACATCGAGTAGGAGCTGTGCACGAATGAAGATGAGGAGTAGTTCCTTGCTTGCCGGTACGGTGCTTGGGCAAGGCACCTATTATGGTCGGGGGGATTCCCTATGTGTCACCGTGAGAGGGCGATTGTATCTATCTAGTTCGTCAAATTAGTTGAATCATCGTTGGACAAATTCGCTTCCGTAATTTACTTTGATAAAACTCTGGTTTGTAATATAACTTCGGATTTATGTAAAACTCTGTTCTCCACCTATGCTCTTGTTACAATTATTTGTCTCTGTCATGTGTTGTACTATTGAGCGTCACAGCATGTGTCGCCATCCAAAGGAGATCCTGGAACGGAGCCGTCTCCGTGGTAAGGCAGGTCCGTGACAGCGTGGTATCAGAGCTATCTCGGGAATAGTGCACTATTTAAAGACATATTTTTGAAAACCCCGTAACGAACATGCGAGGACGTGCCCAATAGGATATTATTAGTTATGATTTCAGGTGGCAAAGCTAACTGTAGGAGGTTGTTTGTTGAAATACTACATCTACGGCATCGTCAACGCAGGTACGTGTCCCGCCCAGTGGACTGTAACATGGAAAGCTAGCACAATGGTGTGAACGCGGGCTGATTGCGTAAAACATCAGTGTCCTACCCTAGAACAATAATAAGGGATTATTTTTGGCTCATTTCTTTTGATTTGATGTAATGTTTCTGGAATGAATCTTCTGTAGGTACGCTAACCACGATTCTCGTAAGAAACGGGTAGTATACGACTGACTTGAGAGATCGATTGCCACCGACTATACGTATGGTCCTATTCGTGACCGAATTTTATTTGGTGAGAAAGGGTAGGCCGAAATCATATGCATAAAAAAAAATATTAAAAAGCATCAAGACATTAACATGAAACTGAAATTTCAGCAGACGGGTCGTCCGTATAAAAATCGATATCTTTTCACCTGAAAGTCAAAAGCATGCAAACGAATACTTATTGAAATCGAGAATGAACTCTCTGTACGTTCAGTAAGGAGAATTTGGTATAAAAATTTCCGGGCAATACCATTTTGGCCGTCCGAGTCCGCACGTCGAAATCGGGTTAATCTAAATCTCAGATTTTAACCTATCATGTAGAATCCATAACTCCTTGCTCCGATCACCCCTAGGGCTGTATTCACACTTTCTGGAAGGGTTACGAAAAATACTACAACTTTGGTTGTTTAACATTTAGGGTTTGAGACCTCAGAGACAGCGCTAGGACCAAATCTTTAGAGTAACCCGGTTCTGTCGAGAAAAACCCTACCACTTAGTGTTCAGCTACTGTCCAAAATCCGTAATTAGGATTGTCTAAAAACTCGACGACGTGGCTGCTGTATCCTAGGACAGAACATACCATTCTGCGCAGTAACCGAATTCCCCTCTAGAATATATAACCACCTATGGTGGCAAGATTCTGCGTAGCACTCAATGCATCAAATTGTTTTATTTTGGCCTGCATCCTCTGCGTTTGGAACGAGTACTCACTATTTGGGTTTGTGTTCCAGATGGACGAGCACGGGTTTGAGCTGTTCCAGCATGACGGGTGGCGTTATACCACCGGTCTACACCACCATGGCTTTCCCACCCTCCTGTGGGAGATGCTGCGCGCCCTGGGCTACGAGGAGCAGCCTTCGTACCGTGGGCAGGAGACTCGCCACCACGGTGTGACGTTTGCAGAGGTGCATCTCAGTGTCTCCCCACACCCGCGCAACCCCGACTTGGCGGGTATGGAGAGCACAGTCACGGCTGGGAGCCTCAGGGAGGGACTGGAGAGAGTCGCCCACCGGGCTCTCACTCACTTCTGTGGGCGCAACGTAGCAGCGCTCTCGGGGACTCCATTCGGGATGATCCCCATTTGGCACCAGGCTGACCCGGTGTGGCAGAGGCGCGTGAGACGCGTCTCTCGCAATGACTACCCGGTGTACCACGCGGGATACCACCGCGTAGCTCACTACTCTGAGTACCTCCTCAACTTGGATGAGGAGTCTAGCAGCCACAGCAGGATCTTGCTGGCGGATGCTGAGCAGGTGTGGCTGCAGAGAAACGACTTGCAGACACAGGTCAATGCACAGCAGAGGGAGATTCAGCGGTTGACCGCTGCTTTTGAGGCGAGTGAGACTCGCGTATCGGAGGTCACTGAGCAGCGTGACACTCTCGCGCAGGAGGTGGATAGACGAGGGTTGATTATGCAGCAGCGGGCCAACCACAACGAGCACCTACAGCAGCAGCTGGCGAGTGCCTAGCAGGAGATGGACCTTATGGCGGAGGACCTGGAGACCCTGGCTCCTAAGAACCAGGACCTCCAGGCTCAGTTGGACGCGATTGCTGCCCCGCCGGCAGCGCCCGAGGTGGAGGAGTCCGAGGAGGACGTGGGCGAGGAGTCCGACGTGGACTACGAGCCACCCGCTCCGACCGACGTGGACAGTCCTGGACCCTCTGGCACCGCCGGAGATAGGGCATGGTAGATGGATAGCTTTTGGGACGCTCCACGCATGGTTGTTGTTATTTGGGGATCGCCCGCGTGAATGGCTTTTGGAAACCCGATGACCACATATTCCGAGTTTATGTAGATTGGAACTGTTGACTTGTACTAGAACCATGTTAACTTGGAAAACTCTCGCTTTATCAAAATTATGATGTTTACCAAATTGCTGCCCCGTGTGCTGTGATTATTTGAATTGGTAACCTATAATGATCATGTTGGATAAGAGACTAATTGGACCCCTTATTCTTATATTTCAGAATGGTGCGCACCCGCAACACCAATGAGCTGCATGGCGAGCAGCCCGAAGGTTCCAGGGTTAGGGGGGATGACTCTCCATGAGGGATTCCACCACCGCCGCTGCCACCCAACCCCATGCAGATGATGGCGCAATTTTTCGCTACTATGATGGAGAGCCAGCAGCAGCAGGCGGAGTTCATGTGGGAGCTGGCACAGCAAAACCTAGCCGCCCGTAATGCTAGGGGCCACCACGATGGCGCACCGCAGAGCAGCCCCTACGCTGACTTCCTCGCCACCAGGCCACCCACGTTCAGCTCAACCACTGAGCCCATGGAGGCAGAGAATTTCCTTCGCGTGCTCGAGTCCAAATTTGGACTCCTTAACTGCACGCCTGTGTAGAAGACCTTGTTCGCCGTGCAGCAACTGCATGGTGCGGCTGGGGCATGGTGGGCCAACCAGGTCACCTCTGTGGGAGCGGACCAGCAGATTACGTGGGGTGAATTCAAAGATGTGTTCTGTGTCCACTACATCCCTGCGGGGCTCGTCTGCAGGAATGCGCGTGAATTCGCCGCACTAAAGCAGGGCAACCGCAGTGTCGAGGAATACTGCGAAGAGTTCAACCAGTTGGCGCTATGCGCCCCGGAACAAGTGGACACCCCCGCCAAGCGCAAGGACCGTTTCTTGGAGGGGCTAAGTGCTGAGCTACAGGACCGCCTCAACCTTAACATGGGAGGCTCATTCGCTGAGTTTGTCAACAATGCGATCGTCGCGGAAGATGGATATCGCAGGGTGATGGCAGAACGGAAGCGCTCCGCAAGTACTATGGGGCCATCTAGTGGACCCCCACAAAAGTTCTGCATGGTGTACACCACCCCGTCGGGACAGAGGTACCGTTCCGCCCCCGTGTCGGCACCTGTTGTGCGCCCGCCTCAGCCAGCACAGCAGCGACCCCCGGTACCACGTCAGCAGCAGAGCCAAGGTGGGTTTCGCCCGCCGCAACAGTCGAACGCACAGACCGGGCCTTTCCCCTGCTACAACTGCGGTCGTCTTGGGCATTTCTCGAGGGAGTGCCTGCACGCCAAGAAGAGCACTGGTCAGAACCTGCCAAGGAACAACAACGGCGGCAACAACAACCGCAACAACCGAGGGCCAGTTCGTGCTGGGCGAGTGAACAACACCACCTTGAAGGAGATTCCGGAGAACAACCCTATCCTTGCTGGTATGTTCTCTGTTCGAGACCACCCCGCACTAGTTCTGTTTGACTCAGGAGCATCACATAGCTTTGTTAGTGGGTTCTTCGTTGCTAAGTACTGGCTGCCTCGCACCCTTATGAAAGCACGATACACCATTAGATCAGCCGATGGACAAACCCCTGCTCTATATGAAATAGAGAAACTCCCAATAACCCTAGGACCAAAAGTCTACCCTACCAAGTGCATGGTCTTAGAGGGGTGTAACATTGACATTATCCTGGGCATGCCGTGGCTGAGGCAACATAAAGCTATATTGGACATAGACGCCTATACTGTACACCTAAACTCTCCCACCCATGGTAGCATAAGCTTCCGGGTACGACCACCCCAACTGGCCGCACCAAGCATTCACCACACCACCGCCGGGCAGATAAAGGATATTCCAGTGGTTAGGGAATTTCCGGACGTATTCCCTGACGATCTCCCGGGACTTCCACCGGATCAGGACGTTGAGTTCAAGATTGAGCTTCAGCCAGGGACGACGCCTATATCCAAAAGGCCGTAAAAATGGCACCTAAGGAACTAGCTGAGTTAAAGGAGCAGCTGGATAAGGGATTCATTCGACCAAGTTCCTCACCTTGGGGTTGTCCGGCACTATTCGTGAAAAAGAAAGATGAGACTTTGAGGCTGTGTGTAGACTACCGACCCCTCAATGCGGTGACTGTCAAGAACAAATACCCATTGCCTCGTATTGACATTCTCTTTGACCAGTTGATAGGAGCTAAGGTTTTCTCCAAGATTGATCTACGGTCTGGTTACCATCAAATTAAAATCTGTGCCGAAGACGTCCCCAAGACAGCATTTTCTATCCGATACGGACTATATGAGTATTTAGTGATGTCGTTTGGATTGACTAATGCACCGGCACACTTCATGTATCTCATGAACTCGGTGTTCATGCCCGAGTTGGACAAGTTTGTGGTCGTATTCATTGACGACATCCTAGTCTACTCGAAGTCAGAGGAAGAACATGCAGAGCATCTCCGTGTTGTATTACAGAGGTTAAGGGAGCACCAGCTATATGCTAAGTTTAGCAAGTGCGAGTTTTGGTTGAAGCAAGTACCATTCTTAGGCCATATTGTCTCGAAGGAAGGCATCGCGGTAGATCCCAGCAAGGTAAGAGATATACTGAACTGGAAGACGCCGAAGACCGTATTTCATATACGCAGTTTTCTGGGATTAGCTGGTTACTACCGCTGTTTTATTCCTAATTTCTCCAAAATTGCAAAGCCCATGACCGAGTTGCTTAAGAAGGACAAGAAATTCATATGGGATGAAGACTGTGAAAATGCTTTTCAAACCTTGAAGAAGCACCTGACCACGGCCCCAGTATTAGCTCAATCGGACCTGGGAAAGCCATTCGATGTCTATTGTGACGCTTCGGGTATTGGATTGGGATGTGTGCTCATGCAAGACGGGAGGGTTATTGCTTATGGATCAAGGCAATTGAGGAAGCACGAGCAGAATTACCCCGCGCATGATCTGGAATTAGCAGCAGTAGTGCTAGCCTTAAAGATGTGGAGACATTACCTCCTTGGGAATTTAGTTCGTATATACACCGACCACAAAAGCTTGAAGTACATTTTCACTCAAGACCACCTGAACATGAGACAGTGCTGTTGGTTGGAATTGATTAAGGATTACGAGTTGGAAGTCCATTACCACCCGGGAAAAGCAAATGTCGTGGCTGGCGCCCTAAGCCGCAAGGCTCACTGCCACCACATCCTAGTCAGCCCACAAATCCAAGATGGTCATTATGTTCAAGTAACACCCCACGGAGCCCTCTATAACCTAGCATTAATTCCTACCTTACGGGAAGAAATAGTGGCAGCCCAAAAAAATGATAGAGGCATAGCACATCTCTAAAGGAGGCTAAAAGAAGGCGATACTAAGGTACAATGCTTTCGAGAAGATGTAGAAGGTGTTTTATGGTTCAAGGATCGACTGGTGGTTCCTAAGGATCTGGAACTCCGCAAGAAAATTTTGGACGAGGCTCACATTACAAAGTACTCCATGCATCTGGGCAGCAACAAAATGTATCATGAATTGAGATCCAAATATTGGTGGACTCGTATGAAAAGGGAAATAGCCCGCTATGTCGCAGAGTGTGATACCTGCCGCCGAGTCAAGGCCAATCATTTAAAGAAGGCAGGCCTACTACAACCCTTGAGTGTTCCAGCCTAGAAATGGGAAGATATCAGCATGGATTTCATACTTGGTCTATCGCTGATGTCACATAAATTCGACTCCATATGGGTCATTGTTGACAGGTTGACAAAGGTCGCCCACTTTATTCCTGTGTCGACGCGGTTCAAGATGCAGAAATATGCGCAACTATACATTGAGCAAATCATGTGTTAGCATGGAGTGCCCAAGACTATCGTATCCGACAGAGGCTCCCAGTTTGTGGGGCGCTTTTGGGAGAAGCTACACGAGACATTGGGCACCAGGTTGATTAGAGGTTCCGCGTACCACCTCCAAACAGACGGTCAGACGAAAAGGGTTAACCAGGTATTGGAAGACATGTTAAGGGCGTACGTATTGAATCACAACAAAAAGTGGGATGAGTGCCTACCCTTGGCAGAATTCACATACAACAATAGTTACCAGGAAAGCATCAAGATGGCACCATTCGAGGCTCTATATGGACGCCGCTGTCGCACACCACTGAGTTGGTCAGAATCAGGGGAAAGGGTAATATTTGGTCCGGAACTAGTGCAACAAGCTGAACAGAAGGTGCTTGAAATCCAATCCAACTTACGTGCGGCAAAATCTAGGCAGAAAAGTTATGCGGATAAAAGGCGCCGCCCATTGGAATTCAGGGTCGGCGATATGGTCTACTTCCGAGTGTCACCCACTAAGGGTGTACAGCGGTTTGGAATTCGCGGGAAGTTAGCACCTCGATATATTGGTCCCTACCCTATCATTGCGAGGTGCGGACCCATGGCCTACCAACTCCAACTGCCAATGGAACTCGCTGGAGTGCATGACACATTCCACGTGTCCCAACTCAAGAGATGTTTAAAGACACCGGTGGACATTCCACCTGACTTATGCCGAGCATCCGGTCATGGTCAAGTAGAATTTTAAGGATTTTCTCAGATTTTTCTTCCATTAATAAGGCCCCAAATAAATGCTAGAATGATCAAAAACCAGCTCTAGTCATAAAATTCCTAATTAAATTTTAATGGGAACTGATGGTAGTTAGTATTTTTATAAAAACCAGCACATTATGGGGAGCCTGCCTTATTTTTGGTCTGATTTTAGCAACTCTAGATTAATTAAAACAAAAATATCAAATGTAGTCGGCTGTTAGGCTTGGAAAAAGAAAAGAAAAAGAAAACTCCCTGTGGGACCCGCTTGTCAGCGACTCAAAAGAAGCACACCCGGCT
The DNA here is from genome assembly GCA_030378355.1 of Eleusine indica. Lineage (NCBI taxonomy): Eukaryota > Viridiplantae > Streptophyta > Magnoliopsida > Poales > Poaceae > Eleusine > Eleusine indica. Next base: position 39,519,498 of record CM059501.1, on the reverse strand, counting down.
GCCGCCCGCTCCGCCCGACTCGATGCCGCCGCGTGGACGTCGGCGTACGGGCAGCGGCCGTTGCCGCGGATCGAAGGCCCCACGCGCGCGCTCGGACATCCCCTTTGTCGCATGTCGTCCTGTCCGAACGTTCCCCCCCCCCCCCCCCCCCCGCCCCGCTCTCTGTCTCTCTCCCGCTCGCCTCTGCTTCCGTCATCGCTCTTTCCCCGCCTCGCCTGGCCGCCACCGTCCGCCGGAGCCTGAGCCAGGCCTTTGGGAGCAACGCCGGGACGTCCTGAAGCCCCCGCACACGTTCCGTCCGCTTCGCTCGGCCGGCATTGGGAGATCGGCACGGTTCTACCCCGGCGCCGGTAATCGACCTCGAGCCACTCCTCCGCGCCGCGTTCACCCCGAGGTGAGCCAAATCACGATTCCTCGCAAGGGGAGCCCTCCCTCTTAGTCGCGCACGTGTTTGAACCATGCTTGGGCGAATCCTCCCACGGTTTCCCCCCTAGATTCCTAGCTCGAGGCCGCCGCCGACCACCGCAGCCACCACCCCGCCGGTGAGTCCGCATCCCCGGCCTCCCTCTCGCAAGGAAGACTCGGTGACATCCTTCTCCGTGCTCTGGTGAAGCTCTCAGGTGAGATCCTGAGCCTTTTTGCCCTCCCCTTTTCATGCTAACCAGCGCCGAACCCTGCCCCTATTCCCACCACCGTCGCGAGGCCATACCCGGCCATCGCCGGCGGTCCCCGACCACCTAGGCTGGTGCGCGACGAAGGGTAGAGCGTTTTCCCCTCCAGCTCCAGCTCGAGCCAGGGCCCGCAATGGGCTGCGGCGAGCCCCCGGCCAGCGCCGCCGTGCTCCGACGAGGGCGCGCGCGCGCGCGGTTGACTCGGGCGAGCTGGCCAGTGGGCCAGCTGGTTGCTGGGCCATGCCTGCCTGGGCCGGATCTGGCCCAGGAGCGCCTTCCCCGCGGGAGATTCATTGGTTGGGCTGCCGGGATTGCGGCCCGCGTAATAAAAATTTGATTTTCTCATTTTAATCATTTCCAGAAAAGTGATAAACTTGTAAAATACATAGTAAAATGATTAATAGGAATTTGGAGGCAAGATAAATTTTGTTGGCCTTGTCTGGACTAGTACTAATAGGGAAAAATGCTAAATCACAGTGCATGTTAGTTTTACTTTTAGGATTTAATTAAATGATAAAAACCCTCATAAATTCATAATAATTTATAGATAGCTGATAAAATCCTGAAATTTGGTCACCAAGTAGGTTTTTTAGTTTCTAGTCTCCGAGGAAAATGTCATGGTGTAAGTCTCTGTATATTAGCTGAAATTAATTTAAAGTCTTTTTCCTTATGATAATTAAATAAAATTATTAGCTTGGTGCATGACAGTGAAACTTGGCCAGTAAATCACTCCTGCTATAATCTAACTAAGTTAAATCACCCCTGCTCATTAGATGATCAGAACCTTGTCAACTTAATAAATTATGTCCCGAGTGCAATGTTACCCGTTAATAAATATGGTTCCACTTTAGGGCTGTTTCACGGGTACTTAGTACCTTGCGAGGGTTATGCTCGACACATTAAAACATTAATTAATTAGCACCTATTGGTCATGGACATCACTCATGTAGCTTCACCCCGGCACACACAAACACACCGTACTTTGGTGCGACGTCGTCGCGAGTAAATACTGGAGTCCATGAAGGAAATACACGAAACTCCCTCACCCTGTGCCCCACTCAATACGTTATATTGCTGAAATACTCATCACACCCCGCTTACTTCCATGAGTAGCAGTGTACATTAACGTATTTATTGAGAAAGTGCCATGAATCTTCTCTCATAAGCATCATCTTTGCATCATATAGATCACGCAGTGGACCACGTGGAGACGGGACAGGAGCAGGAGCCAAAAGGACCTGGTGGTGCTTCAGCTAACCCGGAGCAGAATCCAGGCAAGCCCCGGTGCATTATCCCTGTTTTAAATTTTTATTCTATCACTAGCTAGGGATGTAGGCTTGCCTGTGCATTAAGTGATAGGAGTTGATTGAAACCCTAGCGTGCAGTAGGTCCCTCTTTCCTGATTATTAGCCTCAGGACGGTAGTCGCTCTGCTTAAATTAGGACGGCTACTCATCGAGTGGTATGGAGACCACTCGTAGATAGAGAATATTATCACTAGGGAATGATATCGGATGAAGGAAAGGGTGGATGGAATCACGATGAAGACCGGACGGGCAACTAGGTGGAAAGGAAAGGACAGCTCGTCTTCAAGGAGGTAGCCCCATCCGAGTCACCTAAGGCTACGCCTCGTGTCCGGCCCATGGGATCAAGTTTGAACATACTGTTTGCATGCTGGAGATATGGGCCCAGTAAACCGATGTAGCTAGGATTACTGCCTGGTCGGAAGATAGCCTTCTCCCTTCTTTGGTGGAACTGGGGCTGAGAGTTGGGAGCAATCCACCCACGGATGGCGGCACGGAGCGCATCGCGTTGGGGGACCCTTCTCGGGGGAGTCTGGACCCGAAAGACCCGGCTGTACCGTAAGCGAAAGGTTGCTCCATGCGGCTTCCCGGAAGCGCGTATTGGTCGTGCAAGCAGGTTTCTACTGCAGGATGTAAATCGATTCGAGTCGCTGCCCCTCACAGTAACGAGTACCACTTGATCGCTGCTCCGGAACAGTGTCGGAAACCATTAAGATGATGAGTGGGTTTAATACTGCTGTTTGGAATTATTAATACTGCATTGCAACCATGATTGTTATAGCTTTTAGCGCAAACTAAATTTTCTATTCCACATGACAACTTAACTTGATGCTAAAACTTGAAAAACAAGGATCCACTCCTAGGCTGGTTTTCTGGCAATATAAACCCTATCCTTAGCCTTGGCATGTCTAGGCGTCGGCTGTAGCTAGCCATTGGGACGGGTCAGTCTTGCTGAGTAAATTAGTTACTCTGGGCATAGCTCTATGTGGTTTTCAGATGACCAGGACGGAGACTGCCACTGCGGTGGAAGATTCCACTGGGAGGGCCAGCGCCCCGACTGCTGGAACATCGAGTGGGAGCTGTGCACGAATGAAGATGAGGAGTAGTTCCTTGCTTGCCGGTACGGTGCTTGGGCAAGGCACCTATTATGGCCGGGTTGTTCCCTGTGTGTCGTCGTGAGAGGGCGATTGTATCTATCTAGTTCGTCAAATTAGTTGAATCATCGTTGGACAAATTCGCTTCCGCAATTTACTTTGATAAAACTCTGGTTTGTAATATAACTTCGGATTTATGTAAAACTCTGTTCTCCACCTATGCTCTTGTTGCAATTATTTGTCTCTGTCATGTGTTGTACTATTGGGCGTCACAGCGCGTGTCGCCACCCGAAAAAGATCCTGGAACGGAGCCGTCTCCCTGGTAAGGCGGGTCCGTGACACTATCCTTACCGCTCGCCGCGCCTATCCCCTCTGCTCGGCGCTAATCCCCGTTGTTCCCCGCCTGTCCTCGTCGGATGCCCCTTCTACTACGGTTGATTGCTCCGTTTGTCGCCCGCTTGTACTCTCTGCTACTCCCCAAAAGCCATCGTCCTGCTGTCGAGTCTGTGGTGGTCGTGGGAGGCGCTCTTCATATTCGATTTGGACGACGGTTGCAGCGCTGTTCTCGTGTTCGCGTTCCTCCACCACCGTGACCAGCTGGTTTGGTTGCTGCTAGGATCCCGGACGGCAACCACTACGACCTATCCTGCCAATGTATCGGTGGACTGGCGTTGTACCCAAAGATTTCCTTGGTGGTCTGTAGTAGCAAAAGGTATCAAATATTTTCTGCTCTTGCTTTTCTCATATATCACAAATTGAACTGAGTTGCTATGCTAGAAATCATGTGTTTCTGGATGTAGCATTGTAGTAGTCGTATGCCATTGTTATTAGAGGAGCTTAGGAAATAGTTTTGTTAATCAAATGACATTGGTTGAGCCATAAAAAAATGTCAGCTCTTCATTTGGGCCACAATGAGATATATGATTAAAACTTTGAGAGTTTCTTTAAAAGAATCCGAGTAGCATTTCGATTGCAGTAGTGGTAAGAGAGGGATGGTGTTCATAGAAGTGCAGTGCTGTTCTATACTAATTAATTGTGGTCATCTTCCATCTGCAAAAAAAGATTTCATCTTAAGGGCTTGATGTTTCAACTAAATTTTGTTTAGGGGTAACATTCTCAGGATGTGTTGGAGACAAATATTTGAGATTTGCAATGCAATTATTGTCCTTTGTATTTGTATATTGGGCTGCTTGTTAGACTGAATATAGGTAATGAGTTTTGTCAGGACACAAATTCTAGCCATTCTGAGTAAAATTTATTTTTTGTTTTTGAATAGTTGAAATGAGTTGTTACATACACATGGTGGTCTAGTTAGTGGTCGTCATGTTGCTGTTGCACCCTATCTGCCAATTAAATGGTCACTTGCAAATGGCGTTTCCTCATTCTGAAAAGATAATAATGTGCAGGGAGACATGGTTGATTTAAGTGTTGAGGCTCTATTGGAGTATGATCAGATTGTCAGCACCACGTTCAGCAGCGAGGACGAAGGTTTTGACTTCTACAACAATTATGCTTTTAAGAAAGGCTTCAGTGTACGAAAGTCCTACTCAGAAAAATACAAAGCTACAAATGAAGTGTGCCTAAGAAAATTTGTTTGTTTTAAGCAAGGATTTCGGGAACAGAAGAACATGAAGAAAAAAAGTAGGAAAAGGAACCTACAAAACATTACTCGTTGTGGGTGTCGTGCCATGATGGTCATTGCATGGAGCAAGAACACAGGACACTGGTATGTGAAGGATTTCATCGATGAACATAACCACTATTTGGGCACATCATCTGAGACTACTTGTTTCCTTCGCTCACATAGAGGGATTAGTGACGCACAAAAAGCCGACATCATTGAGATGGAAATTGCAGGAATTCGTAAACACCAGATCATGGATATCTTGGAGATGCAGTCTGGAGGATTTGATAAAGTTAGATGTATAGCAAGGGACATATACAATTATTGCTATAAGTATAAGCAGGAAACTATTGTTGCTGGTGATGCTGAAACTGTGATCTCCCATCTGAAGGCGAGGCAGGAGAGTGATCCTGATTTTTTCTTCAAGTATTTGACTGATGAGAAAGGCCATTTGAAGGGTTTGTTCTGGTCCGATGCTTAGTCCTGACTTGACTATGAAGCTTTTGGTGAAGTTCTTGTTTTTGACAGCACGTATAGGACCAACCGATATAATTTGCCGTTCGTACCATTTGTTGGGCTGAATCACCATCGAAGCACAGTTATTTTTGGTTGTGGCATTATTTCTCGTGAAACAACTCAGGCATATGACTGGCTCCTAAAAACATTTCTGACTGCCATGGCTCAAAAGCACCCTGTTTCTGTGATCACCGATGGCGACCTTGCTATGCAGAGTGCTATCAGAAGCATTTTGCCGAGTTCAAACCATAGGCTTTGCACATGGCATATCGAGAGGAACATGATACAAAATTTACACAATCCGAAGATTGTTGAAGAATTCAGGAAATTTCTATATGACTGTTGCACATACCAGAACTTGAGAGAAAGTGGGAGGAGTTTTTAAAAAGGAATCAAGTGTCGGATGAAAACTCATGGGTGCATCAAATGTACCAGATGAGAAAACAGTGGTGTGCCGCATATCATGTGGGAAAGCGTTTTTTGGGCTTAAGGAGCAATCAACGCAGCGAAAGCTTGAACTCAAGATTACATACACATCTTGATAGTAGAATGACACTATTTGATTTGCTTCAGCATTATGAGCATTGCCTATCCAACCTGTGCCGTAATGAGGCCATGCTAGACAGTATAGCAATTCATTCTACTCGATTCACTGAAGTAGAAGTAGAGAATATTGAGAAGGATGTTAAGGCTGTGTTTACACCCACCATCTTTGACTTGGTGAAAGAGAAGATATATTCTATTAGTAAGTATGTTATGAGTGAAATACTTGACGGGTTTTATTTGACAACCTATGTCGTTGCCATGAAGGAGAAAAAAACAGAGGAAGTTCCACATTGATTGTGAGTTCACTGAATCGTCACTAGCTACAATTCATTGCTCCTATCGTAATATGGAATGCGACGGCATACCATGTGGCCATATCTTCTGTGTTCTCAACATATTGCATGCAGAAAAACTTTTCAAGTGTTGTATTGATAGTAGGTGGACCATGGGTGCAAAGTCTGCATTTCCACCAATCAGAAAAAGTGGCATGTATGATCATTCTCAGAGTCTGGATAGGTACCGTGAGTTGTGCAATTTGAGTCATGCAGCATGTCTCAAGTCATCCCAAACGGATGCATCATATGTGCACATGAAGCATGTTTTGAGTGGAATAGTTGGCGCAAGTGACGAAGCTAATGCCAACAAGAAACACTTGTGGTATGGCCCTGTGTTGCCACAACCAGTGCAGGCAAAGTCTCATATTCTGGACAAGATTCTAGATCCTGTACAAGTGAAATCTCGAGGGGCGCCAAAGAAAAAAAGAATGAAGGGATTCATGGACATGGCCAAAAAAAGGATAAGGAGGTGTAAGGTTTGTGACAAGACAGGACACGATCGACGAACATGCTCAAAGCATAAAAAACTGGTAAATAATCAAGATTACATCAGACAATTATTTGTATGCTCGTGAGGCCTGGTAAATTGCCTATGAGAATTATTTTTATTGCTTTATTGGCATGTAGGAGTCACAGATGGAGGTAGAAGAGGACTCTGCTCTTAAAGGAAAGACAGAATTGGAGGAAGAAGAAGATTTTGTAGATGACTATAGATCAGAATCTTCTCCACCTGGTAGCCCAGATTATGTTGAGTCAGAGGAGAGTAGCTCTGACGATGATTGTGATGGTGAGTTCAAATTACCTTCAGCTATGATTTATTTTCTCATCAGCACATTATTTTATTTCTTGAAATTATGATTGTTGTAAAGGTTATAATACTATCGGTGGTGATGAATCTGGTGATATTACAGCCCGTGGTGGTGTTGGATTAGGTGGCAGTGGTTCCAATGGTGGTACAGGTACCTTATCTATTTCTGAAAAATTGTCCATGCTCATCGATCTTTTTCTGTTCATTGTTGAAAGTGTGAGTTTACTCTTGACAATTGCCCCCTGTTGTGGATAGACTAATATTCGGCATTGTAGGTGATGTTGGGGAACCAAGCTATCTCCGTCCAAGATCAACTAGGACGAGGAGTAGGCCAACAAGGCTTTGGAGCTGATTTTTAACTTTGGAGCTGGTTTTCCCATAAAGACTACAGTTTTCTGAAACAGTAATTAAACAATACTGAAATGTTGGCTCAGTTTGACAAAAAAAACTTAAGTCCCTATAAACAGTTTTCTGGAGTTTTATATTTGTGGAGATCATCTTGCACTAAAACTTCAGTTGCATAAAGAATAGCCAATTATGAGCCTGTGTGCCGCACACATCCAAAAACAGCCATTTGTTTCAACATTTGAATTAATGAGCAAAAATAGCTTGACAATAGCAGTAATTCCCAGTTCAAGGACGCGAGGAACATTATCTCTTGACCATATGACTGCCTTTAACGTTTCATAAGAACGGATGTCTAATGATGGATTTTCGGATCTTAACACAAACAATAGTCCAGTAGGCCCAGCCGTATTGCAGTGCGGCCACGGAAGCATCACGCGCAGGTGTAGGCCGCGCGCCGCTACGGTGCAATATGGGCCGAAATTGATGAGTGGCGAGAGCCCATGCGATTTTCCACTGACGTGTGGGGTCCAACTGTCGGTGCGTGCTGGGTGTTTTATTGTTCATGCCCGGTTCTTGCATCACGTCTTTTTTAGTTTGATTCATAATAGAAAATACAAACTTGTATAGATTTTGCGTCTGTAGTCCAAATTAGATGATTTTTTTTCTAAAATCTTGAAATAATAAGTTCCATCTCTCGGAAGCGTTTGTGTGAAAGTTATGTAGTTCAACTATGAAATGATTAATCAATGCATTAATGGGCATTATTTCACATGTTCTTCAACCTCTGTTAAATATTTTTTTAAAATACTAGTATTCATTTATTCTCCTCTGCATGTACAAATTATATGTATATACTCATGACAATAATGTATAAAGTTTTTTAGAACTCCTACACTTGTATAAGTTCTACTTTCCCTTCGTTTATCTCTAAACCTCATAGCTTCTATGGCTTTGTGTAAAATTTGAACACACATTCATGTAAATGTTTTTCAAAAATTGAAACAAAATTTGGGGAGGTTGATGTTGTATTTTTACAGTCTCACAACAAAATTCAAGTTAAAATTCAATATATTCTCAGAGATATAAAAAAGACAAGATAATCTAAAACATAAAATGTGTCTTCTCTTACTGAAAACGTACACGATGGGGCCTCAACAAAACCTGGGCCGTGATTGGGCCTGGCATGGCTCGACAACGGCCCACCCTGAGTGCTGTGTTGCCTCATTGTTGACATGTCGGGCCGACCGGTGTATGTGCTGGCCTGTTATGCACTAGACAGATGACATGACATGTGTCATTATATATTGTATTTCTGGATGTAAACAGTTTTGGCACAAATAGTCAACTGAATAACACAACTTCTCCAACATTTCATCAGGACACAATTTTTTATTTGAACACAAATGAAATAACTAATTATTCAAAGAGGTTGCTAATTCCTCCCACTTGGAGATCTACTTAATTATTCCTCACAATCTTCTGGAGGATTATCCGGGTACTTGAACTTTTCATCATCCATACTGTCATCCTCACTGCTACTTGAGTATCCACAGTCATAGGTCCCAGGACGTGGCTTCTTCACAATGTATAAATCACATGTTCTCATTTTCTTTCTCCCCCGATGCTTCTCCATCAACTGACTTACTTGCTCTTCACATAGCATCAGAACCAAACCATCCGGTGGTTTATAACCAGGAATGAGGTAGTACACTTCAGCTTTTCCTCTATAGCCGAAGACTTTCAGATTTTCTTGCAAATCATACCAATTCACATGTCGGGCATCCAGAAAGTTCAGGGACCCAACCCTCCAATCCCAACAATGTTTAGTATCCAAACAAATCTTTCCTCCGATGTGGACTTGAAACATCATCGGTACCGCCTGCACACGAGAAACATGAGCTGCAAATCATAAAAGTGATATCATCTAGCAATAATAGTCCATGCAAAAGAATTCGACTTACTTTGACAGATGGACATGAATGATCTATTGGCTCTACAGGAACAGTCGGCTTCGGCTCCATACTTGCTGACGATCACCACGATAATCTTACTTTGGCCAACGCCTTAAATAGGCCAAAGAACACTTATAACGCACATGGCAGTTAGAGATTCCTTGAACGATTCTTCTATCGAGAGTCCTGGACAGATTGCCACGACAACATCAAGCGCACCAGAGTCAGGTGCCGCCGCCAATGTGCATTCATGCAGGCTGCCCAAGCTGAACGACTAAGTCTCCATGCATGCCAGCAACAATGACGCTTGGGCTGGTGGCCCAACAACGACTAAGTCTTCACGGGCTTGTATTTGCACCAAATCTTCTGTGCGTCCTTACTCGCTGGCCGCTGCTTGCACACCCTATTAGCACGGAGGCTTTGCGATCGTGGGCCCCAACTATCAGTTATGAGCATAGCATCGGCAAACACCGCACGAAGCCATGAACTCTCCTCGTAGCGCTATTAGTCTTGTTGAGTCTCCACAACCACCCTTCAGTCCGCATACGACGAGACGCTGGCAAGACTTTGACCGTCGATGCGAGGTCCAGATTGTACGATGACGACACTGCATCGGCAAGGATCTCTCTCCTGCGACCAATGCACACGGTATGTTGTCATGACGACATTTCCTTTTTTTTTTAATCATTAGCAATCCTCGTACAAACTGTGGATGCACGCATATAGAAATGATTTGAGTAATAGATCAATGATTGAGATGCACATTTGTAGCATATGAGTGGTACATTCCAGTTAATACTGTACAACATGTGTTTTTAGTATCTCACTCAATGCTCGAGTATGCAACAGATGAAAAACCTCCAAGCATGTATTGACTCTGCAGTTAAGGCTGGTCTTGTATCACTTATTCAGCCCATCAAAATTACTGAATGGGAAAAAAAATGATCTACACTAATATACCTCAACAAAAGGATAGGTATATCTACATATATCCTCATATACATGTTACCTCTCCTGCACACATGACTACTGAAAATAGCTTGCATGCATTGCAGCACTTCTTGTGGTGTATTTGTAATCAAATACATGCTCGCATGGAATGGGGTTCAAATGTGTGAGACTTTCACGCAGGTGCGTGAAAATACTAAGTTTCATATCATTATTACTTATATGACAAGCTACTGCGATCTGAATGCAACCGAATATGCAGATGGTCATTTAACCATCCTATCACGGTTTGTGTTGTTATGATATCTATGTTCATAATGATTCATTCAGCTTTCACAACTTACATAGTTTAAAGTCGTTTCTTTCTATTTTTCAGAAGGAAGAGTACTTGGCCAACAATAAAGATGATAGTGCAGACCAATTAAATGCTTCAAATGATCATGTCCAGATACTAAGCATGGGAGATGATACAAGTAAAGGCACAAAAGAAAACAAGTCAGGAAAGAAGCGTGGGCGACCAAGAAAAAACGGACAAAATGCTATAACTTCCACACCTGAAAATACCCCCAAAAGCACCGAAGCAATTTCTGAAGGCATGCAAGGCAAACAACGTCGTTGCAGGGTGTCCAATCCAAGCCAATATCAATTGAGTTCTTATCAGTCCAAGTAAACGATCACGAAAGTTCTGAAAATATTTCGATCTTGTAATGGTTCATTAGTTAACCTTTTAAACCAACTTTCGGCTACATTTTCCATCATTAGATGCTTGTCAATTGATATTTGTCCAGGTCTGAATGTTAAATTGCTTTTACTTCTTTTGAACTCTTTGGTCCCTTGATGGTTTTTGGCACTTTGGCCCCTTGTTGTTTATATTCTTATAGGTTTCCTTTTATTAATGAGAATCAACCACAGTAGGTGCTTCCCCTACTATATTTGATTCAAAAAAAAACTTGTTGCTTTCGACTTTATGCCAACTGGATGTGTCTGCAATCATACTATCAATTTCAAACACATCGGTGAACAGTGCCTACACTATATTTGAGTGACAGTTTACCAAATTAGTCAGGAACCTTGTGTCTTAATGAAAACTATCTATGAACATCAAAAAGAGGTCAACAGTCCTACAAGTCAATGCCCCACAGTAGGTTGAATGAATCTATAATCTATCAGGTCCCTAAAATGTGAATATCCTAGCAATTGTGTTCAGTTTGTATCACTCCATCGAACTGGTCAATTCAAGATAGAAAAAATTGCGCTACATTCTCTATCCAAATCTCGAAGTCATTACTTCAATCATCAGCACTGTTCATGTAAGAAACTACCGGCACACTACTATGATGCAAGTAGAATTATCAACAATGATGACTTGCCAAAGAATACATACCTGAGTGAACCTGCCGACCTGCTGCTCCCGAATCCCGGCCTGGACGAATAAGATCGTCTTCTTCGCGTCAACATCGAGCACTAATGTGCAATACGTCAAGATCAGTCAAAGGAACCAAGGTTGAAGATGAAGAATTTTCTTTGCTGAAATTTTACAATATCTTCATCTTTCACTAATGTGCAATACAACAATTCAATTGTATAGAAAAGATTACCAATTTGGTGTACTAGTAAGCTAAATAGATAAATCACACATTGCACGTAATTGATATAATTGGAGGGCAGATGATTAAACAACAAATTTAAAGCGCCCAGTCATCAACCCACAACCCACGTACTGATTAAACAATACCTTGCCGCGGAGCACAGGCGGACCACAAAAGCACATGCGTGCGACGCCATGGCGCACAGTAGGACTAATTGATCACCGCTGATCGCTCTTTCTCGTGTTCCTTGGACAAGAAACTCTAGTCCACCACCCTCTGGCCCTCGCCTTCGTTGCGCCACACCTCGCCCTGGCTGCTGCCTTCTGGTGCGCGTCGCTTGAATGCCTAGATTCGCTGCTTGCCTGGTCGGTTATCGCTCACGGGCTCGGGCTGTTGGGCAAGGGTGGGTCGCTGGCCCAAATCTCAGGGCCCTGTAGCTCCGCCCCTGGCGTGCGGCGGTGACCGTGCCCTCGAGCAGCTCAATGGACTCCAGCTTCATGAGGACTGGGACGCGGGTAGGGTATGGACCTGGAGGATCAGGTGGGAGAGGAACCCAGCGCAGGGCACGCTCCTTCAGCGACGCTCAAACGGAGATCTGTCGCTGCAGCCACATCTAATCCTTCCCCGTCTCAAGCTTGCTCGCCGCGAGGAGAGGCAGGGGAAGCCATAGTGCTCGCCGACGCGATGAGAGGTGGGAGAAGCGGAGGCCTTGCCGGCGCGATGAGAGGCAGGGGAAGTCAGAGTGCTCGCCGACGCGATGAGAGGCGGGCGAAGCGGAGAGCTTGCCGGCGTGATGAAAGATGGGAGGAGAACGCGGAGGGCCCGTCGGCGCGAGGAGAGGCAAGGGAAACGGAGGGCTCGTCGGTGCAAGGAGCGGCAGGGGATATCGGAGGGCTCGCCGGCAGGAGGGAGAAATCGGACCGAACGGAATCGAACGGCTCGCCAACGGAAGGGACAAGTCATACCGATTGACGAACATGTTGTTTTGTTTTATACTGTACAAAGTATCTCATAGATACTATACAAGGATATGGAGATACAAAATTATTCTTTGTATAATTAAATAAATAATAAATATTAAGTATCGGATCACCTTTTTTAGGTACTGGTCCACAACTTAAAGTACCTCTTAGTAGATATCTCCCTATTAATAACCGTTAGATTTTACTAAATGAATGATTCATATTAGTTCCAAACACCATAACAAAGCTCATAAAACAAGCACGATTAAAATTCGTTATGATTTAATTTTCAGCACCAAAGCTCCCAATAGGCAAGGCATTTGAGGGAATCCGTCGGATAGAAACATGGATGATGTGTTTTTTTTAATTCAAACCCCATAATTAACTTCAACCTTCTGACACATGTTTTATTCTTTATTAAAAATGTTGAAACATTTCTCAATATTTTTAGAAATTCGTATCAATATTTGACTTTTAAAAATGATGTCAACATTTTTAATAGATATGTTACATAGAATACCTAAAATGGTTACAACAGCATAAATAATTGTTGACACGATACATTAAAACGTGGTGAAAATGCAATTTTAATTTAAAAAAGAATCAAAATATTCATAATGGGTCTCATATAGTACAGTTAACTCTAAAGAGAGCACGTTGGTTCAAAAGGATTTGAAAAAAAGACTCACGTCTTGAGAGAAAACTATGTGTGAAGTTTCGAACCATTTTTTTCACCTCCTAGGTGATGTGGACAAGGGTTCCCGATCTTTCGATAGGTTCTGTTAAACTTAATTAAGGCGGAGGCGATACAAAAATCGATCCGGCTTCTGAACGACACGTTCTGAACCCCGCAGTCACAGCATAACGTCTACTATGGTTATCAACCGTCCAAGAACGATTGACCTCGCCGAGAAGGCTTATCCTTACCTGTAATCAAGAATACAAGTAAGAACAAAAAAAGAATGCAACCAAATTTGTAAGTATATGATAAATCTTACAAGTTGGAGTCTCACAAACCGATATGACGACGAAACTGTTATGAACAGAATATACTAAGCAAAACCCAAACCCTAATAAAGAGGTGGCGGCTATATATAAGGACCCTAGGGTCATGCAATACCCCCTGGATGCAGCCCTAAGTGGGCTCAACTAGATATATGGCCCAAAGACCGATTACGGTGTTGCAGCACCAGGACAGATTCTAGAAGTCGATTTGTTTTGGCGATTGCCGATGGCTCGGGACGAATTTTGACATGGAAACGGTTGGGTTGGAAAGGTATTTTTGTTATCTTTCCAGACATATATAGAACGTCCAAAGCTGAGTCTGTATGCGTCCTGGGCGTCCGTTTTAGCGCAGACTGATCCTAGGCTCCAAAACAGACTCGAAGTCGGTTTTGATTGGGCCTCCACCTTGGCTTGGACGTCCTTGCTGGCCCATCACGCCTCCAATCACCTCCCCAGCTATCTCATCATCATCTCCATGGTTCCTAACAATAATTAATTCATTAGGTAGCAATCTATTCTTAAAACCACATAATAAAAACATTAGAAACAATCTCACCTGTAAATTCAGATGATGCACATGAACTTTCATCTTAGTTGGAGGAGTATTATGTGTATCCATGGGTGTGATGTACTCATCAGCACCCGTTAGGGGGGTCAGTGAACGCTAGCGACGACCGAAGAGGGGCTTGTGACGGCGGCGGAAACAGGGTAGGATTTGGCGTCGGTCTGCATGCGAAAGAAAAGGCGAAGGGGCGCAGGGTCTTGCGTTGGAGCTTCACTTGAACATGCGGAAGGGCGACGTGAGGTTGCAGGTAATGAGGAGGGTCGGGGAATGGGTGTTTGTCGGCGACACGGCTAGGTGGGTCTGTGGCGGCAGAAGCTTCAAATCCGGCGAAGCGACGGTGGCATCTGTGCATGCATATGATCAGGGGGGTGCGCGAGGACATTGGTAAGCCTCCTGTACGATGAATCAAGCTCTGACTCACCGTGGAGGAGTCGTGACACCGCGGAGTGGATTTGGTCGAAGTCGTCATTGCTAGGGAAGAACCGCGTCGATCTCCCAATGCCGAGGCGAGGGAAGGTGAGATGACACGTGCAAGGGCTTCAGGACATCTCGGCACTACTCCCTGTAGGTTGGCTCGAGCTCCGGTGGATGGTGGCGACCAGGTGACACGGAGGAGCGGCGAGGGTAGTGGAGGCGAGCGTAAGCGGGGAAAAGAGAAGGGTGAGTGCGCGGGGGAGAGAAATGGGAACCGGGAGGGGGCAAAGCGGCCGTGGGGGGGGGGGGGGGGGGGTGACAATGCATTGGGGTGCTGTCCGCCCGGTCTCCGGCGCCCACGCGGCGTACGGATGCTGGAGCTAGGCGGGAGGCCAGTTTGTGTTACCTCAGCGCTGACAGGTGGGGCCTGCCTAGGTTTGGTTTTTGTTGATTTTCCAAAAATGCCACATCTGTTTATTTAAATATCATAAATCCTAGAGCTCCATTTGAAAAGCTAAACATATAGACATGTTTGTCATGATGAGCTCTAAATTATAAAAATGATAATATTCAACGGTTGCCATTTGAATTTGAACATGAATTTTTCAAATTAAAGTAGTTTTCAACCATTTAGGCATTTATTTGGGGCATAAAATGAAGGAATAAAATTCTGATAAATTTCTCAAAATTCTAATTAATCATTATTTTCAACATATATTTTTGATAGGTATAACTTATGTTGTGAATGTTTGACTTGTAGTTCAAATGATATTCAAATTTGCTTAAATTGATTTCTAATTTGATCAACTTCAATTCGACTTTTTGTCCTAGGCTCTTTTGTAGGGGATGAGGGTTCTAAGGGTTTGCATCATGACACCAGACGTGTCACAAAACAAGTGCCAGGCCGGTCCGCAACAAATCTGGCCTGACCTGCGCCAAAATTATGCTCAGCGTGAGTGCAACAAGTCCTGCTAGCCGTCAGCAGCTGCACATATCTCAAGCAATCGAGGGCGTACATTATCGTGAGTGCAACTGTTAAGTCATAGTTTTGTCATGGTGTGTTGTTCAATTTATTATCCGATTCTTACTCTTGCTGGGTGCATGATCAGCATGCTATATATTACAAATCCATGAACAAAACATAGTTTCTAATATTAAATGAAAGCGGATAACTCAACGCAATACATTACACGATGCCAGTTGTGACATATATGTACAGGAAGGAGACGTACAGTTCAAGAAAAGAAAGAGATTATATGCTGTGATTTAAACTAACAAATACGGAAAGAATCCTAACATCTACAACCTCCAAGGATGGTACAACACGTGAAGATAGCCTTGTTAACACGCCATCGCAGTTGGAACATCGACATCAGCCACTGGTAGAGACATTCAAACTCGAACAAAACTCAGTGAACATTAAGGTAGGAAGGCCTTTGCTAAAAACATCAGCATACTGCAGTGTGGTGGGAACACATAGAACTCAAATTTCTCCCGTTGCAACCTTGTCGCGAACAAAGTGCAAATCAATCTAGCTCAACATGTTTAGTGCGTTGATGCTGGACATGATCAAGGATATCGAGCATGTAGTGGCGTTGGGAGAGAAACATGCCACTGGCGCTACGTGTAACTGACATGCCAAGAAAGTGGTGAAGACTGCAAAGATCCTCATAGAGAACTCATCAGTGAGAGAGTCAGTTATCTGGCGGATAAAAGTTTCTGATGATGCCGTGAGGATGATATCATCCACATAAAGAAGCAAGTAAGCGGTGTTTGTGGCACACCAATAGACAAAGAGAGATGTGTCGGATTTTCCTTCAATAAACCTGACTGAATGAATGAATCAGGCAAATCTGCTATACCAAGCACGAGGCACCTACTTGAGGCCATATAGGGATTTGTTGAGGCGACATACATGGTCGGATCGAGCAGTCTCAACAAATCCTGAAGGATGAGCGCAGTGCACAGTCTCATCAAGGGCCTATGGAGAAAATCATTCTTCTGCCAATCCTGAGTGAGAGAGCGAAAGAGAGGACAGTGCAAATAGTGGTTGGCTTCAGAAAAGGACTAAAGGTCTCATTGTAATTGATACCAGGGCGCTGAGTGAAGCTGTGAAGGACCCAGCAAGCTTTGTAGCAGTCGAGATTGCCATCTGAATGCATCTTGTGATGAAATACCCGCTTCCCAGTGACGATGTTGGCATCTCGAGGAGCTGGTACAAGATCCCAAGTGTTGTTGAATTGAAGAGCCATGAATTCTTCCACAATTGCTTCATGCTAGTTCGGATCAGCCAGGGCACCATGATAAGTCCTCAGGAGAGGAGACAAGACCGTGGTTTGGACATCGAAGATCGGCTTAGGCTGGTGATAGCCTTGCTTGCCTCGGGTGGCCATGACGTGGTCATTAGCCATAGCAAGGATCGTCACAGCATGGCGTGGCAGCCTGGGAGCAACAAGAGTTGGTGTAGCAGAGGATCGACCCGCTAGAGATATCCTAACGTGCATGGGACTGAGCGGTGGTGCGCCTGCAGCGCCGGGACCAGCTAACAAGGCAAGATACCCAGCACATGAGGTTGGGCTGGTAAGCAATGGAGCCAGCGAGACGGGGGGAGGGGGGGGTGCACTGCTGGACGCGTCGGCTTCAAGGCTGGTGTTGGTGGCGAGAGGTGTCCCGCTGGCAGCAGCATGAGGAGGGATCCAACGGGGGCAGCAGGAGCATTGAGCGTGCCAATGTCAGAGCTCGCATCGATAGTTGTGGCAAAATCCTACTATAGGCATCCCGTGGGCAGCAACCCAAGGAATGGATACAATGGGGGCAGCGAGAGGCAAACCTGTACCTGTAACACATGGAGAGCCAACAGGGCCAGGCACATAGTTAAACTTTGAGAGAAAATCAAAGTTGGATGAAGGGAGTTGTGCAGGAAGCTCGGCAAAGGGAAAAGAGGACTAATCAAATGTGACGTGTTTGGAGAGGATTAGATAGTTTGCGGCAAGATCAAGGCAGTGGTAGCCTTTGTAGTCAGATGGGTATCCCAAAAACACAAAAAGGGTGGATCGAGGGGCAAGTTTATGTGGAGTGGTGCCGAAAGGTTAGGATAGCACTTACAACCGAAGACATGGAGGTGTTCGTAGGAAGGTGGACTGTCGTACAAGGCAAAGTACAGTGTTTGAAAGTTGAGGGTCTTGGTAGGCTGACGGTTGAGAAGGTATGTGGTGGTGTGTAAGGCTTCAACCCAATATGGTGCTGGAATGCTTGCCTAAAACATGAGTAAATGCATGATATTATTGATGGATCGAATGATGCATTCGGTGTGGCCATTTTGTGGCGAGGTGTAGGGGCACGACATGCGAATGGTGGCACCATTATTCAGGAGGAACAAACAGGCAGAGGAGTTGTCAAACTCTCGACTGTTGTCGCATTGAATAGCCTTGATTGTGGTGCCAAACTGAGTGGCGACATAAGAGAAAAAATGAGATAGAGTGGAGAAGATGTCAGATGTATGTCGTAATGGAAAAGTCTACGAGTAGTGTGAAAATTGTCAAGAATAACAAGATAGTATTAATTAGTGACATTGCAGATGGGAGAAGTCAACAAATCATAGTGTATCAAATCAAATATCTTATAAGAACGAGAGCAAGACTTACCAAAAGGAAGATGCACATGACGACCTAATTGACAAGAATGACATAAAGTTTCTAACTCACTTTTATTACAAGAAGAGGGTAAATAAGATGCTAAGTGGGGCAACGAGTCACGACCATGATGTGCAAGTCTGCGATGCCAAATCACACTAGGGGAGGCAGTGACTGTGAGAGCACATGATGGCGCAGGTGGGCAAAAAGAGTAGAGCTCCCTAGAACTACTGCACCAGATGATCATGTTCTTTGTTGCGAGGTCCTTCACAGAGAGGCCAAAAGGATAAAATTCAATAAAACATTGATTGTCAGTAGTGAATTAGCAAACGGAAATCAAATTCTTTACAATTTGCAAGGAGACAAGAACATCATGATGATATAAGGAACGGTGAGCAGTAGGAAAAGACAAGGTGCCCATGACGATGACGTGTAGCAAGGAACCATCACCAAACAATAATGTTATGTGGAGTAAGATGAGTAGGTGGATGAAAGGAAGAGAGAAAATCAGAGTTTGAAACCATGTGTGAGGAAGCACCTGAGTCCATGTAGAGGTCGTTGGTTGGCGGAGCCGTGAGCGTCATTGTATTAAATGAGTTCACCAATGATGATTGATCCTAAACCAATGGCTGAGGGTACTATGGCGGGGGTGGCCGTAGTGGAGAGGAGCGCCGGCGATTGGTGCTGAAGGTTGCAGGGCACCGGTGTGTCCTGCAGCGAGGGCAAGAGGGCGAGGAGGCAATGGCACAAGGAGGGATGGTCGCGCGGTCCATACTGGCCTGGCCAGACCGTGAACGTGTCGGTGAGAGAGTTCCAAGAGGGCTGAGTGCCCGAGCCACCATTGCCTAGAGGACAAGACGGAGTTCCCCTGTAGGCGGTCTCTTCAGCAGCCTGGTTGGCAGCGGTGGTAGACGGAAGCGTCATGAGGGCAACGAGGGACGGAGAGGGCACACACGGCAAGGGAGAGGAGGACACGTCACGGCAGCTGGCCGCCAGCAGCGCTAGGGTTATGAGCGGAAGCGAGGGTAGGAACGAACCGCTTTATATACCATAAAAGCGGATAACTCAACACGATGTATTACACGATGCCAACTGTGGCATATATGTACATGAGGGAGACGTACAGCTCAAGAAAAGAAAGAGATTACATGCTGTGATTTATACTAACGAAGACAGAAAAAAAATCCTAACATCTGCAACCTCCAAGGATGGTACATCACGTGAAGATAGCCTTGCTAACATTAAATGTGAACTCCTACAATCCAGTATGAATGAAACACTAAGGATCTCCCTTCTAGGCACATGTAATGTAATACCCATAACGTGTTGTGCTAACATGTGTGAGTGCACATGTATTGAGCCTCTGGCCCGATATATTTGAGAGTATAATTCCTGGAAGGCATGACACCTTCTGATATTTGACAGTCAGAGATATATGATTGATTGTGATTTATCCTCATTTTTAGGGTTTGCAATTTTAACCCCACTTTTTCAAAATGAATAGTTGTTTGCCCCTACTTTGAATGAATGTCTATTAATTGAACTCAATAAAATGAATAAAAAAGATAAACCTATTGGAATAAGCAAAAAGGACCAAAGTACCCTCATCTAATCTCTTCTTCCTCAGACCTTCTCACCTATGAAATCGTGACTCTCTTCTGTGTCGTCGGAGCAGCAAGCTAAGGCAAGATCCTAGATCCCGCGGCATGCATGGCGAGCATGCGGGTCGGGGTGCAGCAGTGTAGGCTTGCGTGACGGGCACGCCAGGGCGGGGCAGGCTCATGTGTCAGGCAACGCGTGTGGGTATGCGAGGTGAGCGAGCGGCAGGCCTAGCATCTTTTATTCAATTGCCGTAGATATAGTTTCATTAATCTCTATAGAATACTTCATCTGAGAATTTGATCTTCGTTTGAATAAATTCCATTTCATCATTACGTGATGCCATGTAATCAAGCTCCCACTAAAATTCGTGCAATGTTATCCTCATCAAATTTATCACAACTCAAATTATTTGAATTATGTGAACTTACCATTTTCTTACTATGCAAACACTACAACAAAACGATACTATAATGGCGGTGTCAAAAATTGCGTAGCTGCATTTTTACTGTCAACCGCCGCTATAATTTTTTTTTATTTTTAACAGTGATCAACAAAGTCAACCGACGCTAAAAATTACTTTTTAGAAGCGGTTCACAACTCGAACCGCCGCTATAACTTTTTTATTTTTTATTTTTGGCCTTAGTCAACAAAGTCAACCGAAGCTAAAATTTTCTTTTTAGAGGCGGTTCACACCTCGAGCCACCGCTAGTGTGCTCACATAGCCTATTTACCGGATCTGGCCCAAATGCCTCCAGCCGGCATAAAATGACAGCTAGGGTTTTCAAACTGAAACTTCTTTATCTACCTCGTCCAAAACCTTTCCCCTCTAGGTGACGCTAGCGCTGCAGCCTCTCCCTCCCTCTCCCTTCCAACAATGCCAGAGCCTCCCCCACCCCCTCCCCTCTAGATGCGGCAGTGAGCAGGGTGGGGGCCAAATCCGGTCCCTCCAGGCGCAGAGGCGGGTGGGCGGCAGTTGGATCCAGCCCCTCCAAGCACGACGGCGAGCGGATCTGGCCACTTATGCACGACGGCGGTCGGATCCCTCTCCTCCAGGCACGACGGCGGTTGGGATGGCAGCCCGATACTCCTTGGGCCACCCCTTCTCGGCCCCCTCCGAGCAGATACACGGGCAGATCCAATAGCAGCTTCGGCGATCCCCTCCCCGGTGATTCCCTGCGACCCTTCCCGATGGCGCGGCCTCTCCCGTCACGGATCCCGCCTGGGCGTGGCCAGATCTGGCCACGGGGGTGATGGCACAGGCGGGGCACCATATGTTTTTTTTCGGGTTAAAGGATAGCGGCGGGTGGAGATGTCACCCACCAGTACTAATGTTTTTTTAGTTGTGGTTCATTTAGACCATAAATTGTTCGCTATTGTTGCTCATGAATTTTAGCTATGATTATGTAGTGGCAGTTCAGCCGACCCACCGCTACAGGAGTTTTTTCACATGCTTTTAAAGGCCATTCTTATAGTAGTGAAAACATTTTACAAAATGGTCAAAAAGGTTGTGAGACTTGGTTAAGTTGGGAAACCCCTTGAGTCACTGAAGATGAGCTTGAATTCAGAGTTTGATGTAAGTAGATAAGGATTTATGAAATGACCGAACTCGTGTTCATCATTGACAACAGTTCCTAGTAGTAGTTTCTCAAGCAGTAGCTGAGGAATGTGTTGTTTTGACGAGAGGTTTGAGGAAGGTTAGGAATGATTACAACTAGTAGTACATAAAGGAAAACCCAAAACTAGCTATGGTATGAATTCTCAAGCCATAACGAAAGTAAAGGTAAAACTACAAGGATATTTATGTCCTCTTACAACTAATTTAACATTGTTAAATACTTTTAACAGATTAGAGGTAAAATCTAGTTTCATTTCGAGAAGTGATGGAAAAAATCACAGGGGCAGCGACACATGCGACGGTAGTTGGAGCGACTTCCATTGGAGACGGAGGGAACTGGCCTGCGGTTACAAAAAGCTGGAAGACGTTAGATCAGGATCAAATGATTTGAAATTCGAGTGCTGGGACACTCTATAAGCTTCATGACCATTAATGATTGGATCCCCAAGGTATGAATGTTTTGGTGATAGATGACAACTATGAAATTATGGGCTAATATCTATATGAGTGTTGTCTATGCAGGAATCACCTCTAAAACTCTACTACAAATCATATGGATGATGGTGGCCTTGGCGATTGATGACAATGACCACAAGCATGAAGGCTTGTAAGCTTGATGGAGTACAAGGATTGATGAAGATGGATCAAAGCTAAGGACAAGCTATGGAGCAAGTGTTGGAAACATTTGTCTAGTTGTTAGCGCTTTGAGTCCATAGGAAAAACTAGACTATCAAGGGGGTCTAGGTCATTTCTCTTAGGTCATGTCTAGTCGGTAATGTGCATGGATGCTCAGTGAAATCACAGGCACTAGGTGACTCTGGAGAAGCCAAGGAGCTGTTCGGAGAAGCCGAGAAACGAAGTCAAGCGAGGACGAGAAGTTTCAGCTTCTGGACATAATGACCGGACAGAGGGGTCAGTGGATACCGGACTGTACGGTCACTAGGAGACCAAAGAGAAGTCTACGAGGAAGTCTGTCAGCGCGAAGACCTACAGAGACCGGACGGTACGGTCTACAGACCGGACGGTCCGGTCTGTATGGAAGTTGCTCGGGACGGAGAAGTGCAGAAGATGGTGCTCTCTGAAATGGAGAGATAATGTACAGACCAGACGGTCCGGTCTACTATCCGGACGGTCCGGTCAGTACAGGAGGTTGCAGGCACAGCGAAGCCAACGACTCTGGGAGCCATTCCAGGAGTGATGGCTAGTTGGAGGTTGGAAGCCTATATAACTTCGTTGTTGGGGTCTAGGAGACTACTCTTGGCCAGTGGAATTGCTTGGAGCATTTGGTGAGAGCCAAGAGGAAAAGAGGAGAGCACTAGGAGGAGATATTGCATATCTTGAGAGTGCTAGTGAGAGTAACTTGAGCATTGATGCACATCTAAGGCAAGGGTGTCCTTGAGGATGTGATCTAGGTTGTTACTCTTGGTCTATGGTGAGACCTATACCGGTTAGGTGTCGGTGATCGAGCCTATCATGATTGGTTGTGAAGGCCGTCACATGTTTGTACCCGGTTTGAGCCCGTCGGTGAAAGGGGCATCGCTAGTGAGCGCTCGTGTTGGCTCGGGGAGTCCGGCAAGTTCTCAAAGGAGGCGAGCTTGTGCCTTGGTGGCAGCGGTGACGCGCACCGTGTCTTTACTCCAGGAGTGATTGCGGGCTCGTGGGCGAGAACTCCACATTGGTGGCAGAAGGGACCAGCACTCCAACGGGATTGGTCCAACGAGGAGTAGGGGAAGGCGCCATCCTTCCAAGACCTCGGGAAGAAATCATGAGCATTCTTTGACCCCCTCTTTACTATTCCGCAATTGTGTGCTCTAGTAACTAGGTTGAATTATGGCTTGCATAGGCTAGTGTGTTTAGCTTCTGCGCTTGCTTTCATCATGAACACTAGCATGTATAGGGTCTTGGCCTACTAGAATTGTTAGGTTGCAACGATTGCTAGGTTCTAGTAGTGTAAATTGAAGTATTCAGATTCATGGTCGGTTACCGATTCACCCCCCCCCCTCTCGGTACGCCTTCAGTCCTTATACACTCCCTTGATGAAAGAAAAAAAAATAATGATGCAGCTCGAAAGATAAGGGCATTGTGGTCTTTTTTTGTCTGTTATCCTCCATTTGACTGAAGTAGCACACAAAACAAAAAATTGAAATGAGGGGCAGTGAAAGTTTCATTAAAAATTGAGGATTTGGATCTTTTTTAGTTGCTTAGAAGGAATTCTTTCATATAAGAACCTCAAGTTGATTGAGGTCCAATGTCACAAGAATGAGATGCTCGTGTTCATCGCGGACAACGGTTCCTAGAACATCATTTGCATCGTTCTTTGACAAAAAGAAACTACTTTGCATCATACGGGAGTCAATGAAGAAAATATGTAAAAGTAAATTTACTCACTTATCATTAATATTCTAAGCATCTCCTTATATTTATCATGTCATTGAATCCATTTGTTAAGGAATTTTTCCGAATCTCCTTATAATATTCTTGACTTGCATCGTGCATCATTTTATGGAGATTGGTGCTACAGAGGTAGATGATGGATTGGATATTGTTTTGAATGTGCTAACATTTCTCGAACCCAAGGTAAGCCTCAGTGCGCTCCTATGTTTTAAAAGTTTTATTTTGTTACACGGGTATGCATGTCATGTATTATGCATTAAGTGTATGATATGATTGAAACCCTAGTTGCATGTAGAAAAAATAAATCCTATGGGTAAGGTTTCACTTGTAAAACCACTCGTTAGATTTTTCTATGCTTAATATCGTGTCATGGTAGTAAAATTGAGTGGTATGGAGTTGGAGACTACTTGATATAGGATGGTTTGGGAATTATTACTTGTATAACTTTCATATATATGATGATGAATTAAAATGAGATTAAACGGAGAAGTGCATGTGTAGTTTAAGGTGACAAGGTTGGACCTTGCTCAGCACAACCCGGTTTGTGTCGATTAAGGATTGTTTTGTATAGACCCATGACCAAGTTTGAACAGTACCAAGTACATATCTTTATATGAGAACAGGAAAACCGACGTAACTTGATTATCGTAGTGTTGGGTGGTTGTAAGGTTCATGACCATTGAGGTTACCACAAAGGTATGAATGTTTTGGTGATGAATGACAAACATAAAATGTGACTAATGTCTACACGTGTGTTGTGCATGTAGGAAACCTTATCTACTTCATGATGATTGTGACGGTTGCCTTGGCAGATGATGACAATGACCACAAGTATGGAGGCTTGATGGAGTTCAAGGGTTGATGGAGATGGATCAAGGCTAAGGACAAGCTAGGAGCAAGTGTTTGGAACACTTGTCTATTTGTTAAGGCTAGTGCATAGGAAAAATTGGACTATCAAGGGGGTCTAGGTCATATCTCTTAGGTCACACTAGATGGTGATGTGCATGGATGCTTAGTGAAATCACAAGGCACTAGGTGGCAGTGGAGAGGTCAAGAAGCTGTTGCAAGAAGCCAGGAAACAAAGTCAAGTGAGTACGAGGAGTTTCAGTTTCTGGAGATAGAGACCGAACATAGGGGTCAGAGAGACCGGACTGTACGGTCACTAGAGGAAACTCAGATCAGAGGACCGTTGGCTGTGAGGAATCTGTTGACGTGAAGGCCTATATAGACCGGACAGTATGATATTGAGATCGGACAGTACGGTCTGTGTGGATGGGAAGAAAACATAGAGGAAGCAGTTTGGACAACGTTCTAGAATGGACAGGAGTCAGAGAGACCGGACAATACGGTCTGTACAGTAGGAGACAACAGACGTTGTGCAATGGCTCTGGAGGAGCCGTCCAGTGAAGACTGGACAGTAAGGTCTGGATAGAGACCAGACTGTACGATCTGTATGTCCAGAGAGCTATTTCGTGGAGCAACGACTAGTTTGAGGTTGGACGCCTATATAAACTCGTTGCTGGGGTCTTAGAGACCTCTCTTGGCCCATGGGATAGCTGGGAGCATCAGTAGGGAGCCAAGAGGAAAAGACAGGAGCACTAGGAGAAGATATTGGATATCTTGAGAGTGTTAGAGAGAGAGTAACTTGAGCATCTATTCACATCTAAGGCAAGGGTGTCCTTGGGAGTGTGATCTAGGTTGTTACTCTTGGTCTATGGTGAGATCTAGACCGGTTACGTGTCAGTGATCGAGCCAATCGTGATCGGTTGTGAAGGCCATCACATGTTTGTACACAGCTTGAGCCCGCCATTGAAAGGGGCATCAATAGTGAGCGCTCGTGTCGGCTCGGAGAGTCCGACAAGTTCTCGGGAGAGGTGATCTTGTGCCTTGGTGGTAGCGGTGAAGCAACCGTTTCTTCTCTCCAAGAGTGATTGCAGGCTCGTGTGCGAGAACTCCGCTTGGTGGCGGCAAGGACCGGTACTCCGGTGGGAGTGGTCCAACGAGGAGTAGGGGAAGACACCATCCTTCTGAGACCTTAGGAAAGAAAACCATGAGCCATCTTTTACTCATACTCCTTACTTTGATGTCTTACCTTTCGCATTTACATACCATGCAATTTATGCTTGTGTGCTTATCTTGCTCTTGTTGATTACCTTGTAGATTTGCATGAATAGGCTCCTTGTTAGCTAGTAGTGTTTAGCTTCCGCATTTGATCACTAGCTTGTATAGGAGTTGCTTTGGCTTGATTGATCACCGTCGTATGTATTATGCTACTCATGCTTATATGCTCTAGTTCCTTATCTTGTAGCTTTGTATGAGTAGGCTCTTTTGCTAGCTTGTTGTTTGCTTCCGCGTATCTTTGATTACTAGCTCTCGTGTGATCCACTAGTATGCTTAGGTTGTTGTTCCTTTCATAGGACTATTATCTTGTTAGTGTGATCATCACTAGAATTACTATAGGAGTTGTTTGAATGTTCGGTTTAGGAATTGGCGAATTTGGTATATATAGCGAGTTTCTGATTCACCCGCTCCCCTTCTCGGTCACTCGGTCCTTTCGGCGACATGAGTGTGCGTACGTCGTGTGCTTGGCTTTCTCCTATAGAATGTAAATCAATTTGAGACGTCGTCCCTGGCGGTTATTGAGTATCACTTGTGAGATCGTTGTCATACCGTAGTAACAACATGAATGATGATGATGATTATACTTGTTGTTTGTATCTAATTAAACTGTATTTGCAACCTTGTTTGCTGTAGTAGTATAGTCGCACAATACTTATTCCATGCAAGAACCCTACTAACTTGGCTAAAATCTGAAAGATAAGGATCAATTATTAGTGTTGTTTTTGTAATGATTCCAGTAACTTTGGTCAGCTCCCTGCATGCTAGATGTCGGCCTTTAACGTGCCATTTTGACGGGTAAGGCTTGTTGAGTATTAGTTGCTCAGGGTTTTGCTCTATGTTGTTTTATTGCATGTATTTTTGTTGGCAATGAGACATGTCTACAGGTTTGATATGTTGCATGATAGAATTCTAACGTGAGATGTATCGTTTATGTTATTTATGTTACCGAGTTTCAAACTTGTTTTACACACTCAAAATCTGAACCAAAGTTGTAATAATTAAATTCTAACATTGCATGCTAGTTTATTATGCTCATATGTGTGTATTTTTGAACTCTTGCTTCATCAAGATGTGACCCGATGATCAATACTTCAACTACCCCTCATTTTCGAGGTGGGGATGTCACACCTTGAACTGTCTTTCTTAGATTGTTTTGAGTATTGTATAACAAGAGAGAAAAGAACATGGTACAGCCCGGCCAAGTGCTGAGTGTGCCAAAACTTCGGCCACGCTTGGATCTTAGATTTTGCACCATTTTTTACAGGAAAATGTGCGGTCTCGCAAGAACCCCGTGAAATTCCAATGTTTGCAATAGTGCCGTGGGACCATTTAATAAACGCTCCACAAAAGTTCAATGATTACAGAAACAGCGGTGCTCACAGAAAGTGAAGCAGGCCACCATAGTGATTGAATTGCTGCCAGTTACTTCGCATTATATATTTCTTCACAACATCTACACAAATAAAGCTACTAGCATGACACCAACGTAAGGAGCGGTTAGCCAAGACTCGATTAACCTGGCAAACATGCGCATCAAGAGAATGTGCAAAAGAGCCGCGATGGTTGATAGAACCAGGTCTAGCAACATCCATGTACGTCAGCAACAAACAATCCGTTCCCCCAGAAAGAGTCGTGCAAGGCAGATAAGACATTCATGTGATATCAATCATCCACAAGGCTCAGAAACTCAAACACTCCCACTCTAATTATCAAGAGACATAGCACCCAACGCCTTCTTCTGCTCAAAGCTGAAACCTGTACCAACATTAGTTCATGTGAATATTAGGGGACAAAAATAACAAAGGTCCAAGAGATAGGTAGGTTACATGTAACATCATTCTAACTATTACTAATATACAAGGATTTCCTACTTAAAAAAAAATCATAAGTTTCCAAAAATTATTCCTAGCAGTTTTCAGTTTTCGACAGGTATGACTAACTCCTCATCCCCAATGATCAAATGAAACATATAAGCCAGAATTATCAAAGCAAACAGAAAGCATGAAACTCAACTAAATAATTTTGAGAACACAAATGGGTTCGATTCTTGGTGGGAGCGAATTTCAGGCTAGGGTTAAAAAAATCCCCTCATTTGTCCCATGCCAAACCACAGTTCTATGATCCGGCCCAGGTCGTTGGTCGTCTCACACGGCCACGGTGCTGCCGTGTAAGGTTGGGGCAGAGGTTCAAGAGTTTTCTCGAGGGGCTGTCGCCCCCCCCCCCCCCCCTATACAGCTTTCTGTCCTCTAGCACGGACTTCAGTTAGATTTATCCATTAATACTAAACTTATCACCTAACCTCCAACTAAGAGCGGACCAAGTTTCGCTCTATATGATTTGGCAAGGTTATATTAAGGTTGTGATCCTTGTTCTGCTACTCCATAGTCACACTACTGTGGTCATCCAGATTCAGATGTGGTGATTGCCTATTTCAAGGTGACAACAAAGTTTGTGACATGCCCCATGCAGTCACCAAAGGATCCATTGCAGAACGAGCCAATCATGTGTCAAGTTGAAGGAAAAGGAATATAAGCAGGAGAAAAGAAAGGGGCTGGGAAGACACATGTTCTTTGTTTAGTTTACAAAATTTCTGAATCTCGAAAAAACTTTTGCAATGACAGGCATAGAATTTGGCATAATACCAAATTTTGCAAACTGGGCTGTGACTGTCAAGTGACTGTTTCAGTATTTAAAAAACAACAGCTGTGGCTGTATAACAAGTGGCCTAGTAAGGAATTCAAGATTGAGATACCATGTGTAGCAAATTCTCAATGTCAGGTAAAACCATAAAAAGATGACAAAATATCACAAGATACAGAAATATGCAACTTTGGTTGGGTGTATCAGATTCTCACGACATATCATACTGTGTTTTTATTTTTATCAGGATAGTGAGGAATACCCAACCTCCATATGCTACTGAATATGATATACTTTTTTCGTTACTCTATTTTGCATATAACATAAGATTGCAAATATAACAGAGAGGTTCTCAAAATTTGACTTACTAGTAGAAGGGACAGGGCCTTCAGTGTCTTGTAACTGAATTAACTCTGGAGGTGATAGGATGTTGACTTTCGTAGAAGGTACACCACAGCATTCAAGAAGATGTAAAATTCTAGAGATTTTCTCATCAACCTCGTGGCATTTCACTTCAACAGTCAGGTGCTCCAATGCAACAGGTTCTCTTGACACATCATAGATAGTTCCATCATCCACTATATCTTCAAATGGCTTCTGAAACACATACACGATGTTAAGTTCATCATATAAGTTAACTGTAAATATATAAGCTTTAACATGGGGAAACCTGCACCTTAGGAAACTGAAGAGTAAGCTTCTCTAAAGCTGGAGCATGCTGGATAAAACAGAGTAATGCATCAAGACGCTCCGTCATGCACCACTCGCTCAGTAACAAATTTTTTAGCTTCCAAAATGCAGGGCAGCACTTTAAATCCTTCCGGAAGACAAACTACTCGGAAAGAATAGGATAGCAATATGTTAATATTTAAAATACTGCATCAACAGTACAGAGGTCCTTCCTAACAAACAAAAAATAGTCGCTCCAATTAAGTTAAGTGTAATCAATTGATCACACCTAAGTAAAGAGCCAGGTTGCAATTGCAAGTAAATGCGAAGTGTTAACTGGCACAGTACAAGGATGGAAGAGCAGGAAAAGTGGAATCAAATGAAGAGCCAAGTGAAATACCTCCGTTTGTGGAGATGTCAGCTCCAAGCTTTTGGAGGCTGATAATCCATCAAGAATGCAGGAATTGATTCCAGTATAGCTACCATCACACCCGTGGCATTCTCCACAATCACCAGTCTCGTACTTCTTGCCACAGCAATCAAGACCCGTCTGAAGCCTGATAAATGCAGATGCTAGCAGCGGCATGCTCTCAAGCACCGGAGTGCGATCATAGCAATCAGCAAGAATCAAGGAAGTGAGACATGGAAAAGAGATTCTGGTCCGATCATTCGAATTGAAGTGGCAGTAGGTGATGCACAAGCGCATTACTGAAGGTGACACAATCCTCCCGATCTTAATTGCACAGTGCTTCATCCTCAAATCCTCCAACGCATGGCAGCTTGAAAAATCAAGAATGGGAGTCTCCACGTGCAGATCGATTAACTCCAACCTCACCAATTGCCGGGAGATGAGAAGGCCATCAGGCAGCGGCCAGCGCTCATTGATATTATTGCTGCGCACATAAGTACCCGAGCCCCGTTTGACAAACCGTAACGGATCCACTGCTCCATGAACATGAACGCAGCAGCAGTGTCCTCATCATCATAGCCACTGATCTCCATTTCACTGACGGGCAACGGGCCGCGGAAAAGCAGGAAGTAATTGACGAAGGAATTTAGGTGGTCGGCGCTCTGGTACCTCCTGACATCCGTGATGCGCACGGCTGGCACGGACTTCCACTGATTACGCCATCTGCTGGCGAGCACGGACGTTCGCACAGCGTCACGGGACGGCAGGAACGACAGCACTGTCTGCAGCGGGCCGTCCGGAAGTGCGCTGAGGCGGTCAACGTCGCCCTCCGAGGCCGCCTTCTTCCTCCTCGCGGCCTCTCTCTCTGCAGACATTCCGTCGAACAGCCTGCGGGCGGCCGCGCTGCGGGAGAAGAAACGAAATCATCGTCGCAACCTCGGATGCCCCGTGGAAGAAGAGAATAGAGGAGAGCGGGAGAGATTACTCACCGAGTTATGATCTCGCCTGTGCGCCTGGCCGCCGGACGCCGGTGATCGGAGACAGGGGAGTAGGTCAGGGGACGCCGAAGCAGACGACTGGACGGGGGTGCGCCTTCCTCCGTTAGAACTGAACTTTTTTTTTTTTTTTTGTGAGGCCGTTAGAACTGAACTGGGAGAGTTGCCCCCCGTTGCTGCTCCTTGTTGGGCCCACTATGAAAGGGGTTTCAGCCCAGTGCTCGGCCGTTGACATGGGGGAGTTCCCTACAGGCGTCATCTCGGGAGCAAATTCGGCCTATAGTGAATTAAGCCCATCGAAATATTTCAGTTTTCCTTTTACTGATTTAGAGTATTTGAGTCACCAATCTACACTATATAAAACTTAAACTATATCTGAAAATCATCTAACCACCACTCCCATCTATCCTTGATCTCAGCATCCATCCGACCTTTGATCAATGGAAGGGTTCACTTTCTGTCCAAAGTGTGACATAATGTCACAAATTTTTAACATTAGTTAGTGTTAGGAGTCTCGAATCACCGTCTAAACTTAGTAACTTACTCAGTTTTCCCTACCCACCCACCCATACCAACTGCTGCATCCATCCTTGAATTATTGTCCTACGATAATGGGATTCCTTGAATTCCTCTCCTTTCCTTTAGGGGTGGGCGCGGTTAACTGAGAAAACCAAAACCAAACCGAACTGAAATACGCAGTTAACCGCACTTCAATTTTAACTTCGGTTTTCAATTTTGACTACTTCGGTTAACCGCATTTTGTTCGGTTTCAAGCCCTGATTAACCGAACTGATCGAAAAAACCGAGATACTCATTTCAGTCCACAAGGCCCAATGAATCTATTAGCCCACGAACTGATTTATACATTCTTGGCCCACGAGCTAACCCCAGGTCCCTAACCCAGTAACCCATGACCCACTCCACCCACCACAAGGCGCATGCTCCTTGTCTGGCGCGCGGGATGAAACAGCGGCGGCGCGTGCGGCTGCTGCACAGGAGCGACATTGATGAAGCGCGCGTGTCGGAGCGACGACGGTGAGCAGCGGGCGCGCGGGAGCCACGACGGCCGGGCGCGCGGGAGACACGGCGGCACGTCAATGGCGGGCACGCGCGCGGGAGCCACGACATCCAGTCGGCGGTGGCGGGCGCGGGGGAGCGACGACGACGACTGTCCAGGCTGGCAGCGAAGCGACGCGCCAGGGCCACGGGGTCTCACGGCGAGCCTGCTTCTCCCTCAACCTCCGCCCGTCCCAGACCCAAGCACATTCATCGGTTAACCGCGTAACTGAGCCGAATTAACCGTAACCGAACTGTGCGGTTTTTTATTTTCCTGGTACTAAATCGAATGTTATTTTTCCATAACCGAAATTTCTTTTAGCCGAATTAACCGAATTGCTGGAGCAGAAAAGAGCACCGGGCAGCGGCAGGCCTGCATGCATGCATGGCCGAATCATGCATGCGTTACCATGCCGGGTGCGTTTGCCACTCGGTTACCATGCATGCGATTATCTTCCTAGATTCTTTCCTTTGCATGCGATTATCTTTCTTGAGTTGGCCTCTCACTTACCATGCCAACGGGTCAGCAAGCTTATTTAATTGCATGTGGCGCCAGCTAGCCAGCACCCTCGGCTTTCCGCATCGCCCAGGAAAGGCGACTCGGGCGGATGCCCTTGTGCGCAGCCAGGTTACCGCCGCCACATCTGGCCCTATTTCTTCTCGCCTTCGGTCTCCACGCCGGTGGTAACGAGGAGCAGGGTCCGCCCTCTGCGTGTAGATCTTCTACTTTGTTGTTTTTTTTTAATAATTTTCCTTCCCCCGAATAATTAGACTAGGATTTGGATTGTCGTGCCTTCGATCTAGCTTTGTATCTTGTACTAGATTTTCTCATGAGAATGTGTCACTTTCTTAAAAGGCGACATGTTTTTTATAGAGAAATCAAGGTATGCTGACCTAGTTCTCTTTGAGGATGGATTGGATCTGTTTTCCCCTTTGGTGGAATCGTTCTTCTGGCTGCTAGTTCTCCTAGCGGTGACGGATCTAACCTTCCGACCGTTGATGGTGACAACTAACAGCGGCGATGGATCTTATAATCGGTTCAACCTACAGAAGATATGACCAATGTGCTTTCGGCGCCTTTTACTCCGCATAGTGGTTGAGCATATTGCGTCTCTTTTACGGTTTCCATGCATATGGAGTCTTTTGTTGGTGGAATTTGTGACCCTCGAGCCCGGATCTGGTAAAGTGTCATGGCGATGGAGTTTCCTGAAGTAGCTGATGTCGCCGGATGCGGGGAAAATGAAGGTTAGAGGCCTAGTGGCGTGCTTCCATGTAATTTTATTTTATATTGAGGTCTTAGTTGTAAAAGGGGTTGTAATTTAATGAAATCTGATCCCTTCCTCAAAAAAAAAAAAAAAAAACCCTCGGCTTCCGACCCTATCTCACATTTTGGCATATCGTCACTCTCCCTGAAGGTCAGAGGCTGTGGCAGCTCACCCAAAACATCGGCGTCACACGATAGCACCATGCCGGATCCCTCGATGTCCGAGGACTACGCATGCTGCATCCACTTGTCGGATCCCTCGGTGTACAAGGACTACGCACGCGGCGGCGATCTCATCTCCTACTAGACATCGATGGTTGTGGACGCATGCCATGGTGGTTCACTTGGTCCCTCGCTTTCCAAGGCCAATGCCATGGTATGTTTTAAATTGCTCAAAGATATGTGAACCCTGCTATTTATAAAATAGGATAATGATTTCACATGATACTTCATTTTTTAATCCCATTTCGTTGAAAGGAGAATGGTTTAGAGTTCCATGTACCCACAAAATTTTACCTGAAAGCAAAGGATACATGGCTCTGAAGTATCTTCTATAGATATTGTTTTGACAATTGAAACTTCTTATATCTTAAACCACCAATTGTTCTTGAGGTGAGTCATCTCAAAAATAAGAAAATGCAGTATTTTTGTGGAAAAATTGTTGCACATTGACAATGAATAAGTAATGCACCTCCACAATGCCCAAGTAGATGAAGTTTGATCAAAAAATAATATTGAGTATAAGATTTGGTGTGAGTGTTTTTAGGAATGTCAACAACCTGTACGTTAATTAGTACAACGACCCGTGCATGTTCTTAAGGGCCAAAATTGTGTTATATGCCTAGCACATCATGGCTCCCTGAGGAGACACAGCTGGATGGTCATGCACTGCACCTATTGAGAATAAAAGATTAGCATGCATTGTGTATTATCCTGTTGAGATGTATTATTAGTCTCTCTATAATACATGTTTTCAGTTAGTAAATGATATCTAAGTAGAATAATAGCGCATGCACCTCGCACGTGAAAAAACTAACTGGTGTTTTCTAAAGTCCAGTTAATTGAGAAGGATGGTTTGCTAAAAAACGAATGACATTTCATTCAATTAACATGCTCTCATCATAGAAAATTAAAATATAGGCTATTCTAAATAAGTTTCAATCAACTTGTAAACTTATAACCATTGAATTAAATTATATTAAATACAAATAAATATTGAAATTTTATTATCTGGATCAAAAAATAAAAATTTTCATCTTCATTAAAAGAAGTTCCAAATATAATTTCATTTAATTCCAACTCTGGTATAAAACAGATTTGTATTTTAAAGAAAAATCATTACAAAAAACATGCATCTAATTTGTTCCACTTTAGTATGCAAAGTTCTAAAATGTAAGGGTGAGTGCACGTGCGTCGGTATAGAACATTAGCAAATCTGATAAAACAAAGGAAACATAACTTCACAGGAGTTGACAAGAAAATTTCACCGCAAATATGAGATGTATATAGCTAGTAGCTAGGTGAGTTGGAGCTTAATTTCACAACGCAAAACTGCATAATCACTACGGAAAATCCATGGCTTGCCTGAGTGTGTGAAGCACTCGGCAAAGGTAGAAAAACACTCGGCAAGGCGTTTGCTGAGTGCAATACTCGACAAAGAGCACACGGCGAATAAATTGCTGGCAAAATGCTCTTTGTCGAGTGTTTTTTATCGGGCAGTCAGCAAAGACTTTGCCGAGTGCCAACATGGCACACGGCAAAAAAAGTGAGGTGCTGACGGTATCGGTGGGAAAAAAAATGCTTTGCCGAGTGTCCTTGGGAAAACACTCGGTAAAGCTGGGTCTCTTTGTTGAGTGACTGGTCACGGCACTCAGAAAAGTTGGGTCCCTTCGTCGAGTCTCGGCTTTGACACTCGGCAAAGATATGACCCTTTGCTGAGTGTCACAACTGAGACACTCGGCAAAGATTGGTCACTTTATCGCGTGTCGTGGCCTTGACACTTGGCAAACATTGGTAATTTTGCCGAGTGTCTTGGCGATGACACTCGGCAAAGTGCTCTTCCAGAACCTCCTTTTTTTTGTTTTCTGTCACATGAACACACACAGATCCTCACAGGTAGTTCGTATTAATATAAATATATATCCCAGGCACTCAACAACACATAATCCATAATCAACATCACAAATTGTTCCACAATACGTAAATCCAAAAATAAGCATCACAAGTAGTGCCATAGTACTCAAATCCACAAATAAAACATCACATGTAGTTCAATAACACTTAAATCCACAAATAAACAAGTTTGTACATCAACACAAATGATAAGCAAGTTCACTAAGGAGGGGGTGGCGGAAACAAAATATGAGGGAGCGACGGATCTTGGTCTTCTTGAGGCACTTCATTCGACGCCACCAATGGAGGAGGATTCTACACAAAGTAGAGCATATTACATTCCTCTAGGTTTCTAAGTTTGTTTAGATTTCTAAGTTTCTCTAAGTACTCGAAGTTTCTATGTTTCTCTAGGTTTCTAAGTTTCTCTTAATTCTCTAAGTTTCTAAGTTCTCTAAGTTAACCAACTAGTTCAAATGAAAGTATAGGATTGTCAAGACACTCACTGGCAAATAACCCGTCGGTGGACAAACCAAGGGCATCAGTGGCGGAACCTAGGGCATCGGTTGTGGGATCGGCGGCGGAGTCTGACCCAGCTGCATAGAAAAACTTTGGATATAGTTATAGAACAGTGACATCCGCTCTTGATTATGCTTCTGTTGATCAGCCGCTATCTGCTCCATCCGCCTCTCGGCCTCAAGATGCATCGTTAGTTGATCTGGTTTCATTTGCTCCACCGTCGCCTCCTATGCAATGTTAACCTATAGTGTGTTCATACCAATATTAAGAATGATTGGACGGTGAGTAAAACAGAAATAACCTGCATGGACGAGGAAGCAATGCTCGGTCGTGGGAGTATGCTCGGGTTAGCGCTAGTGCACCGTGCTTGAATATGGGAAAGAGTGGGAGTACTAGCCGTGTTGAGTGCGTTGTTACCGAGATAGTAATGCCTATGCTTCTTGTCTCCTCCAACTCTTATGACAACCTCTCCATCAAGGTCGTGTGTGCTCGGATCGTAGTCTAGCCCATGGACCTTCTTTGCCATATCTGAGTAAGTAGTGATACGGCTGTGGACAGACTAATTGTTGTACGCCTTGGGTGAGTCCTCCGGGTTGTACTGAACATCAGTCGTCGCCTTCCCCTTGTGGGACAAAGCAAAGGCTTGGAACATGTTGATAGGCTGGCCACCATGACACACCGACTGAGAATAAAACAATATGATTAGAAATGCTGCATTATTGAGTTTTAGCATAAAAATTTAAATGTGAGTATATAGAATTGAGGGTTCACATACGTATCTTTCCCTATATTTCTCGAGGCTAAGACTACCTTGATGATATGGTGCACCTCCCATCATCAGACGCCACTCCCGACAAGCGATGTGGGTCTCCTCCTAGCCGTCGCTGCACCACTTGTCCACCATGAGAGCCTAGCAGTCGGGATAGCCGACACACTAATACGGAGGAGCCTACACATCATCAAGAATATGACATATAATAAGATACAATTGAACTTACTTAATCTTAGGAAAAATCATAATTAATATTCTTTGGTTACATTGATGTATTCTTGCCAGCTCAGCCTCATAGTTCTTGCGTCCTCTTTTTTAATCTTCACTCCTTGGCTAGCATTGTAATCAATGATGTCCTGGATACACGCATCGTAGTGCATGTACCTCACAATATGACACGTGTTATGTGCATATATACGAGATGTAAGCAACTATTATTGAAAGATTGATCCATGAATGCAATGTCTTGAGTAATGCAGTGGGAAGAAGACTTATCTAGAACTCGTCGATCATCCGCTCAGCCAAGTTGTCGAATACCATCCCATCCCGAGCCTCGAAATCACGAATGACTCTGTAGTGAGCAAACGTCCAGGACGGCTCCCTTTTTTCCTTAAACTCAACAGTGCCAAGGAAGTGTGCCCTACACAAAAGACCTAGGATGTCGTTGGGTTTTTGTTTGTGACCACACTGGATGACTATAATCCAAGACCTGCCAAAGTGATTAAGATAAATTGTTAGTTTCCATTATCACTTACAAAATATCAAATAAAAATGTATTCATAAAATGGGGTTAGAGAAAAAGAGTGGCTACTTAAGAAGAACAAGATTTTTGAGAACTTACTGCATGTAGGGCTCAGCTTCAGAAAGGTTGGTCAACACAAATAGCATGATGATGCGCCACTCTTTAGGTTTCAAGGTCTTGGGGGTTGAACCACTTGCATTTCCAAGCTGCCTTGAGAAAAGTCTGAGAGTGGAACCATCTTGGTCCGCATTGTAGCGAGGGGGTGGATTATGTACGCTAGGAAGGTTGTCAAAATAGTATTTTGTGGTGAAGGTTTGACACCTCCTCGAGAATGTATGCCTCTTCCATGGAAGCTTCAATGTTGCATTTATTTTTACATTTAGTTCAAAGAACCTTTAGACACCTCTCAATTGAATAGCACCAACGGTACTGCACAGCCCCCCCCCTCCCCATTTGTGCCACATACGGGAGGTGCAAAATCATATGTGGCATCAAAGTGAAGAAGCCGGGTGGAAAGATCTTCTCAAACTTACAAAGCAAATCAAGGGCCATTCTTTCCATGTTTGCAATCATGGTCTGAGGTAAATCCTTAGCACAAAGCTGATGGAAGAAATAGCTCAACTCTGCTAGTACTTGCCACACATAATCATGGACATAGCCTCGAACCATTGCCGGTTGAAATAGCTCAAGCCATATGTGGTAGTCATGACTCTTCAACCCGCTGATTCGCATATTACATAAGTTCACTCCCCTCCTCAGATTCACGGTAAACCCATCAGGGAACATTAATGTTTGGAACCATTTCAATACTTCCCTCCTTTGTTTGGCCATCAGGACGAAATCGGCCTTAGGCTTTTTCCATGTCTTGCCACATGTAGGAGACACCATGTTCAGCTTTGGTCTATCGCATAACTCCGCTTGATCCACTCTTGCCTTAATGTTGTCCCTTGTCTTATCTGGAATGGCCATGGTTGTTGTGAAAGACGGCTCACCAATATTCTTTTCGGTGTGCATTATGTCAATGTTATGTGGAAGAAGAATGTCCTCCATATACTCAAGCCTATACAAAGCCCAAGATATGAGTCTAGGCATGTAACTTGCCATATCCCACAAAACCACCATCTTCTTCATTGACCTCGAGAGCATCTAACATAGCATGAACCTCAACACCTATCATTATCTGCGGTGGAGGGTCGTTAGCTACAACACCTTTCATAAAGTTCTTTTTGTCTCTTCTGAATTCATGGTTCGAATGGAGGAACTATCGGTGTTTGTCGAACGAAGAATACTTGCCACCCTTCCTCAAGCAAATGAACTTCAAAGTTGCCTTGCATATTGGGCATGGAAACTTCCCGTGAACATAACCATCTGTTGAATATCCCATAAGCCAAGAGGTCATGCAGTGAGTAGTGATACTAAACATACATACTGAAGTTTGTTCTTGTTGCTTGATCGTATATCCACATCCCTTCCTCCCAAGCATGCTCCAATTCATCAATTAGAGGCTTCATATACACACCCATCTTATTCGCCGGGTGTCCAGGAATTATCAATGACAAGAATATGTTTTGTCACTAAAAGAGGACATCGGGTGGCAGTTTGAGGGGTATAACGAACACGGGCCAACAAGTGTATGGAGCAGCCCCCATTCCATAAGGATTGAACCCATCTGTTGCCAGTGCCACATGCACATATTCAGCCTCCCTGGCTCGAAATATTGTCTGAGTGAATCCCATCAAAATGTTGCCAGGATTCACCATCGGATGGATGTCCAAGCTTCTCAGGATGGTATCAAATTCCTTTTTTTTTGTGCCATGTCATCTGTTTTGCAGTCTCCTTATTCATACAAAGACGTTGGATCCTCGCTATGAACGAAAGGTATCGTATAATTTTCACGGGGGTCGTGAGCTGCCTCTTTTGACCATCATCGGAGTCTACCTCCAAGTACCTAGAGGCATTACACTTTGGACAATACTTTTCTTCTTTATGTTCTTTCCTAAATAAGACGCATCCGTTCAGACAAGCATGAATCTGCTCATATGTCATATTAAGCGCATGAAGTACTTTCTTTGCCTCATGCATGCTCTTTGGCAGAATGTGATATTGGAAGCAGGGTGCCAAAGACTGCAAGCATTACATCGAATAGGACATGACTCAGGCTAAACTGAACTTTATGGCCATTAGGCACGCAATGGTGTCTAGTTGAGAAATCTTGGTATGCTAGTGAAGGGGTTGCTGTGTCACTGACAACATTTGGTGAAACGTCTTCACAGTTAGCTCTAGCTCCTCTTCTATACGTGCTTTTGTTGGCACCGGAATTTGGACCCGAACCTAGTAGTCAGATATGCGGAGTTAGAATCGGCCAAGTCAGAGAAGTCCAACGGCCAAAGGAAATAAAGTGGGCCCGTTAGGGTTTGTTTAAGTTTTTCCTTTTTAGATAGATTTTGTTTAGAAATAAGATCTAGTTGGTTTATCCATTTGGAAGCTGAGGAGTCTTGACCTACTCATGTCAGAACCCCTTGCACGGGGTTATAAATATATAATAGGGTTTGTATGAAAAAAACTAACACATGTTCAATACAATTCGGCGCATCACCACCATTTTCCTACTCGACGAATTCTCGTCTCGTGCAGGCTGCATCGGCTCTGATCTCGGTGAGAGACTTGGATTTGTCACCCTCGGTAATTTCATTGACTTCAACTAGTACTTTCTCATTAATTTGATATTCTAGTTGTTATCTTTGAAGTTGCTAGTTATCTGGTAATTAGATTTTTATCTCATTTGTTCTATCGACTTTGCGTTGTGGTACTGTGTTGATTAGGTCTGATCTACTGCTATTATTTGTAGGTTTTATGAACTTGATTTAGATCTTTTATTCGAGTCACTCTATTAATTTTATCTATAATTAAGCCAGATCTAGTTCTATTTACTTCGTTTGAGCGCTGTCTTGTTTAAGTTCGATCTGCTCGAACAAGTGAGGCTGCATCGACTTCGATCTCTCACTTAGTCGATAGAACTAGTTCTAGCTTGATTATAGGTACAATCGATAGAGTTATATCGGGACATTTAGCCGATAAGTTATCACGGTTCGATCGACTTCATGGAGTTTTGTTTAAGTATTTCATATATCTGATAGATCATCAAACCCTTCATTTGAGTAGATTTGATCTGTTATTTTAAAACATATTTGCAATACCAGCTATCAGATCCATCGACTTTGCACTATTGACTGAACAAGTAGTTGCATGATTATCCTTAGATCTATCGTCTTTGCTCTATCAACTTAGTGTTTATCAGCATTAGTTTTCATAGTATTTATATTTATTTATTTAAGCTTGCCGATAAGCCGATACGATCAGCCAAGTAGATGTTTTCTATTTATTACATCTAGCAACCATCGGCTGGTTTTCACGTACAGTCTAGGACTTTCTCATCGGTTTGTCTAGGGCCGGTGACTCGGGGAATTTGACCATTTTATTTCTTTGTCAGTTTGCAGGAAAAATCGATTGGCATGCTCCAATTTTCATATTGTGCCTATATTGGAGTAAAGCAAATCTTTCGGGTCACGTGTGTAGATTTTTGAGTCAAAATGCTTTTTGGCACACCTAGTGGGATGAAGAAACTTCAACCCATCATCATGTTTCTGCCGCCACAAAATCCTCCGCCGAAGAACAATGTCAGCATGGATCTGGACGAAGAAAAGATGCTGCATGTTGGTCTTGCAGATTTGAGTGATGACACAAAGGCGCAGTTAAAGAAAGGCTGGCACAGCTTGAGAGTCTCTTGATGAGCACCTTTAGCTAGACCAGTCACAACAAAGTCATACAAACGGGTAACTTGCTAGAGCCTTTCCTTGTCATAGATGAGTCAGAGAAACAGCCTGTGCATGAACCGATGGACAGTATTTGTGACACCCAGGGTGTCAAGTACATAGTTTAGGGAACCCTAGCAATGACCTTTGTGAAAGGACTGAGTGACCGAGAGGGGGGGGGGGTGACTCAGGAACTCGCACTATGTACCAAATTCACCAATTCCTAAATCGACCACTCAAAACAACTCCTACACAATTCTAGTGGTGATCACACTAGCAAGATAATGAACCTATGAAAGGAACAACAACCTAAGCATACTAGTGGATCACACAAGGCAATACAACTCCTATGGAAGCTAGTGATAAAGGCACGCGGAAGCAAACAACTAGCTAGCAAGGAGTCCTACTCATGCAAAGCTACTAGAACAACAAGTACATGGTAAGCACACAAGCATGAGTAGCACAGTACATGCTAGGGTGATCAATCGAGCCAAAGCAACTCCTATACATGCTAGTAATCAAGTATGAAGGCTAAGCACTACTAGAAAGTAAAGAAGCCTATTCATGCAAGTCTACAAGGTAGTCAACTAGAGCAAGGTAAGCACACAAGCATGAATAGCACGGTATGTAAATGCGGAGAGTAATGCATCAAAGTAAGGAGTAGAGTAAGAAATGGCTCATGATTTTTTTCCTGAGGTCTCAGAAGGATGGCGCCTTCCCCTACTCCTCGTTGGACCACTCCCGCCAGAGTACCGGTCCCTCCCGCAACCAATGTGGAGTTCTCGCACACGAGCCTGCAATCACTCTCGGAGTGAAGACACGATTGCGTCACCGCTGCCACTAAGGAATAAGATTGCCTCCCTCGAGAACTTGCCAGACTCCCCGAGCCGACACGGGCGCTCACTATTGATGCCCCTTTCACTGATAGGCTCAAACCGTGTACAAACGTGTGACGGCCTTCATAACCGATCATGATAGGCTCGATCACCAACACCTAACTGGTCTAGGTCTCACCATAGACCAAGAGTAACAGCCTAGATCACACCCTAAAGGACACTCTAGTCTTAGACGTGCAAGATGCTCTAGTTACTCTCCTCTAGCACTCTCAAGATATGCAATATCTCCTCCTAGTGCTCTCCTCTTTGCCTCTTGGCTCTCACCAAATGCTCCAAGCAATTCCACTGGCCAAGAGTGGTCTCCAAGACCCCAGCAACGAAGTTATATAGGCTTCCAACCTCCAACTAGCTGTTGCTCCATGAAATCAGCTTTCTGGGCCTACTGACTGGATTGTCCGGTCACTGCAGACTCTGGCTCCAACGGCTCTGCCCGCTGCTGATTTCCTGCTGACCGGATCGTACGGTCAGCTGACCGGACCGTCTGGTCTGTTTCTCTCGCCAGTCCAAAAACATTTCAGCCTCGGCTTCCTCTCTGTCCTATGCAACTCTTACTGACCGGACTGTA
This sequence comes from Eleusine indica, assembly GCA_030378355.1. Lineage (NCBI taxonomy): Eukaryota > Viridiplantae > Streptophyta > Magnoliopsida > Poales > Poaceae > Eleusine > Eleusine indica. The sequence continues at coordinate 39,477,006 of CM059501.1, read as the reverse complement.
TGATCAGTAGACCGGACCATCCGGTCACTCTGAATTCTGGCACAGACAGATTCCTCGCTGCTCGCTGTAAGTTCCAAACAAAATCACTTAGTGACCATACAGTCCGGTTACCTCTGACCCCTCTGTCTGGTTACTTCATCTAGAAGCTGAGACTCCTCGTCCTCACTTGACTTTGTTTCCCGGCTTCTCCGAATAGCTACTTGGCTTCTCCACTAACATCTAGTGCCTATGATTTCACCGAGCAACGTTGCACATCACCGACTAGACAGGAACTAAGAGAAATGACCTAGACATCCTTGATAGTCCGGTTTTTCCTATGGACTCAAAGCCCTAACAACTAGACAAGTGTTCCCAACACTTGCTCCATAGCTTGTCCTCAGCTTTGATCCATCTCCATCAACCCTTGGACTCCATCATGCTCATAAGCCTCCATGCTTGCGGTCATTATCATCAATCGCCAAGGCAGCCGTCTACAATCATCATAACATAGAGAAGGTTTCCTACACGAACAACACTTGTGTAGACATTAGTCATATTTCATGTTTGTCATTCATCACCAAAACATCATACCTTGGGGTGACCTCAATAGTCATGATCCTTACAATCTCCTCTTTTTTGGTGATGGATGACAACCACTACTTAAGATGATCCAAAACGGACGAGCAATAAGGAACCAAAGGAAAAGTGAGGAATGAGAGGATTACCTTGGTCCTTACATTGATAGTAGTCTCCCCCCTTGATATGTGCTAGGTGTTGAGGGAGAACTACCTAATCATGTAGCGCACTAGAAGTTGAGCATGAGTTGAATTTTGCGCCCATTATGGTGTCGTGGTAGTTGATCTTGTTGATGTAGACACACACCATAGACGTAGATGTTCATGTCGATGTAGATGTTCATTGTTGTTGTAGACATGCACCATTGTTGTGCTTCTCCATGTTGGTGTAGATGTTCATCTTGTCATGGTCTTCATATGTACTCCAAATGAACATGCACCGTTGTCTTGATCATCTTCATGTTCTCCACATTCATCTTCTCTTGATCTTCATGTTCTTCTCGACTTGGGTTTTGGATCTTCATGTTCCTTCTCCCTCTTTATTATCGATCTTGACTTGGCTTTTGGATCTTCATGTTCCTTCTCGCCCTTTGTCACCTGTCACCAAAAACCACAAGACAAAGACAAAACACAAGAGAACCAAGGAGCAAATAATAAATGGCAAGAGTTAGGAAACTCCCCCTTTCATGGTGCTCTTCCTTGGTCACGATTGTGTTCCACCATAGCTCCCCCTACACACATGACTCAACAATATATTTTCTCAAGTATGAAATGGTTAGTCATTTGTGTGATGGGAATGTATGAGACACTTGTCTTTGAGCCGCGGGAGTAGATTTAACCTCGGAGCTTGTTTGAACATGAGTCAATGGGCATGAAGCACAAGGATCACTATGTGATCCTCTAGAGGGTCATATACTTACATTGTAAATAAGAAACTCCCCCTAGAAACATGCTTGAGAGCATGTAAGGTATCACGATGTAAGAGTGTATGAATGCAAGAAATGCAAATGCAAATGCAACAAGTATACAAATGCATGATGCGATGCTAAAGGTAAGAGAGAGAAAGGCTACAAACCAAAGTGCCAACGACGAGTTGTTCCCTTCTCGAGGTTACTCACAATGGACCATTCTTTAAAGCCTTGGGTACACCATGAACCACCATCCCAAGCTTAACCCACATCCATTGCTATCTCAAGGAGGTCCGAAGTTGACCTAGAAGCAAAGAGAAACAAGCACAAAACAAAGACACAAATAAAAAACAAACAAGGCTATACATATATACAAGAGACAAGCTTTAGGGTTACTCATGTGAAGTTTGAAAGGTCGAGAACATTGAGTTCTCCCCTTAGCTTGTTGAAGGTGTTCTCGTCAAGTGGTTTGGTGAAGATGTCCGCCAATTGTTCATGAGTCCGCACACTCACCAGCTTAATACCCTTCTTCTAAACATGGTCTCTTATGAAATGACGCTTGACTTGAATATGCTTTGTATGACCATGATCTCCAGTTTTGAGAGCCATCTTGATTGCCGCTCACTGTCACAATATAATGGCCTTTGATTGTAGTTGAGGCCATAATCCGAGAGCGTTTGCCTCATGTAGAGAAGTTGGGCACAACACGCTCCCACCACCATGTATTCTGCTTCAGCTGTAGATAGAGCCACCGAGTTTTGCTTCTTTGAGCTCTAAGATACTAGAGATCTTCCAAGAAATTAGAAACCTCCCGATATACTCTTCCTATTCACTTTGCATCCCGTGAAGTCCGAGTCCGAATACCCAAGTAACTCAAAGCTTGTTCCTCTAGGATACCATAATCCCATGGTAGGTGTGTACTTGAGGTATCTAAGAATCGTCTTCACGGCCTGCAAGTGAGACTCCTTCAGATTTTCTTGACAGCGTGCACACAAGCACATGCTAAACATGATGTCCGATCTTGAAGCGGTGAGATAGAGCAAGGACCCAATCATTGATCTATAGAGCTTGGGGTTCACCGGTTTACCCTTTGCATCATTATCCAAGGATTTGCTTGTCTCCATAGGAGTGTGCAAAGGCTTGCAATTCTCCATGTTGAATCTCTTGAGAAGATCCTTGGTATACTTCTCTTGATAGATGAAGTTCCCTTCTCTCAATTGTTTGATTTAAAAGCCAAGGAACACATGCAACTCTCCAATCATTAACATTTGAAATTCCCTTGCCATCATCTCCCAAAACTCTTCATTGAACTTCTCATTAGTTGACCCATAGATGATATCATCCACATAGATTTAGCACACAAAGAGATCCTTCCCAACATGTCTTGTGAACAATGTGCTATCAATGCTTCCAATCTTGAAACCATTCTTGAGAAGGAAGTTCCTCAAGTGTTCATACCATGCCCTTGGTGCTTGCTTGAGGCCATAGAGAGCTTTCTTCAATTTGTATACATGTCTTGGATGTTTTGGGTCCTCAAACCCCGGAGGTTGTTCCACATATACTTTCTCATTGATCTCTCCATTCAAGAAAGCACTTTTAACATCCATTTGAAAGAGCTTGAAGCCATTGTGTGATGCATAGGCAAGTAAGATCCGAATAGCTTCAAGACGGGCCACGGGAGCAAAGGTTTCTTCAAAGTCAATGCCCGCCACTTGAGAATATCCCTTAGCCACTAGACGAGCCTTGTTCTTAACAATTGCTCCTTTCTCATCTTGCTTGTTTTTGAAGACCCACTTGGTGCCAACCACATTATGATTCTTGGGCCTCTCAACCAATTTCCATACTTTGTGCCTCTTGAAGTTGTTCAACTCTTCTTGCATGGCTATAATCCATTTGTGATCATCCATTGCTTCATCAATGGTAGTGGGCTCAATCATAGAGACAAAAGAGAAGTTCTCAATTGCAACATTTGCCTCATCATCATTCTCTTCACTCACATAGTTGGGCCTATATTGATTTCTCCTTGTCTTTACTCCTTGAGATGGACTCCCAATGATCAAGTCACGTGAATGATCTTTGTTGATGGCCTTGGGTCTAGGATGGTATTTTTCTTGATTGAGAGGAGCTCTAGGTGAAGTATCTTGTGCATCATGGATTGCTCGCTCTTTTGAGATATGAGTATCTTGAATCTTTAGTGAGGTGGAAGAGTCACTCATATGCTTTGTTGTTTTGGAGCTAGAGCTTGGTGAGGATATGGGGCTATTTTGTGAGGAGCTTGGAGAGGTGACTCGATGTGAAGAATGTGGGGGAGGATTGGGGCTCACTTCTCTCTTGAGTTCCCTCATAGGTAAGTGGCTGCACTCTCAATGAATCTTGGGAGGAGCTAGTGGGAGAGGCAATGGTGTCTTGGTTTGGTTCTTGCACCTCGGAAGAAGAGGTTGGTTGAGGTGGTGGAGTTGAGGGCTCATCAATGTTTCCATCATTGGCCTCATGGGGTAAAACCTCGCCCATGAGCATGTTTCTCAAAGCTTCCCTCATAAGCTCATCTCCAATGTTTACTTCATGAAATTCATCTCCCTTCCGAGAACCATTTGACTCATCAAATTGCACATCATAAGATTCTTTTACACATCCTGTGGCTGAGTTGTAGACTCGATATGCTTTAGAAGTCCCTGAATACCCAACAAGAATGGCTTCATCAATTCTGCTCTCAAACTTTCTGGGCTTTCTCCTCTTCTTGAGAATGTAGCACTTGCAGCCAAAGACTCGAAAATAGGAAACATTGGGTTTCCGTCCCACCAATAGCTCGTATGGTGTCTTCTTCAATAACCGGTGGAGATAGACACGGTTGGAGGTATAGCAAGCTGTGTTGATTGCCTCTGCCCAAAACCTCTCATGAGTCCCATACTCATCTAGCATCGCACAGGCTAGAGTGATGAGTGTCTTGTTCTTCCTCTCCACTACTCCATTCTGCTCGGGAGTATATGTAGTAGAGAATTCATGCTTGTTCCCTTTCTTGTCACAGTACTCCTCTACTATTGTGTTCTTGAACCCAGTCCCATTGTCACTCCTTATCTTCACAATGCTAGCCTTGAATTCATTCTTTGCTCTTCTTGCAAACTTTCTGAAGATATCACTTGCTTGAGACGAAGAAGGTCCAAGTGTATCTCGTGAAGTCATCCATAATCACAAGGCAATATAGGTTCCGTCCCAGACTCTTATAATGTGTTGGCCCAAACAAGTCCATGTGCAAGAGCTCCAGAGGACGAGATGTTGACATGAAAGACTTGGTGGGATGTGAAGATGCAACTTACTTTCCAGCCTGACAAGCACTGCACAGTTTGTCCTTCTCAAAGGTCACATCCTTGATTCCTTCAACCAGATTCCTATTGACCACTTTCCTGAGCTGATTCATTCCAACATGTGTCAGTCTTCTATGCCACGACCATCCCTTGGTTGCCTTGGTGAAGAGGCAAGTACTTGGTGGCATGTTGCTTGATTTGAAGTCCGTGACATACAAGTTCCCATGCCTCACTCCATGAAATACTAGCTCTTTCTTTGAATTCTCAATCATTACACCATCCTCATCAAATGTGCACTTGAAACCCATGTCACAGAGTTGACCAATAGACAGGAGGTTGAAGTTGAGGGTTTCCACAAGAAAGACCTTGGAGAGATGGAGGTCCTCAATAATGGCCACCTTGCCTGATCCTCTGACTCTCCCTTTTGAGTTATCCCGAAAGGTCACCTTCTCACTGTCTTCATCTTCATCAATGTTTGTGAACATGATTGGCTTCCCGGTCATATGTTGAGTGCACCCACTGTCAAGGATCCAATGAGTACCTCCACTCTTGTAGTTGACCCTGGTGGTAGCCATAAGACAAGCACTAGAGGAAGAAGGGTTAGTATCCAAAGCATTACTTGATTGACTTGAACTAACCTCATCATATCGAGCGATAAGTCCATCTCATAGATAGGAATCTGTAGAATCCCTTCCTGAAGCCTCCTCCGTATGGGATGGTGAGGAGCGTGATACCTCCATTGTCCGCGACCATCCCGTATATGTACATTGTTGAGGTCGATGTAGTAATGGGGAGAAAAATAGAGACCAGTGATGTGCTCAAGCACATGTCCCACTTGTGAGTGGAGCACAAGTATTATCTCCATTGCTCTCTCAATTGAGAGCTCATGTCTTGTGTCGATCACCTCCTCTAGTAAGAAACCCCTTTCAGGAGCTATGATTTGTTGAAGGAGCTTGTCAATCACTTCAAGTGGAGCAATCCTCCGAAGACCCCTGAAGCAGTTTATCCTGCACACAAGATCATAAATCCTCAAGAAAGTATCACAAAGGTCATCATTTGGATTTCTCACAACTTCATCAAATTGAAAGAAGAACTCCTGTTGTTGAGCTCGAGGAATGCTCTAGAGTTGATCATGTGGAGGAGGTGGAGGAGCTGGACTGGTAGAATCGATTAGCTAAAATGATCGCATGAGCAATGTTGATGGCGCTTTTCCTACACCAATGCGTGGTCCACCCGAAGTGCTTGGAGTAGATCTTGGAATGACACTTGGGGTAGAGCTTGATGAAGCACCTGAAGAAGAGCTTGGTGTAGGTCTTGATCCAAAGGGGTTGTAGAAGCTGCTGCAAGGCGATCTTGTAGAGGGATCAAGGAAGTTTGAGCTCGATGCTACTTCCTTCCCTTTTCTTCATGATGCTCCATTTGCCTTGAAGATCTTCTCCCCCGTCCAGCTCGTGGTGATCTTCTCATCATCAAAGAGCAATCCAATCACATCCTCAATGGAGAGATCCTTCTCCATGATTAGATCAAGAGTGATGTTGAGAATCTTGCTACTAGGGAGCAAGGTGAGGATCTTCTCAACTACTACAATCTTGGGAAGCTCGAAAATAGTTGCTCCAATCCTGTCCACAATACCTCGCAAGCGAATAAGAGAGTCAAGTAAGTCCTTATTCTGAATAGCACGAAAGGCAAAGAGCTTCTCAACAAGTGTATCACTAGCATGACCAATAAAAGACTCATAGACATCATCATCACTAGTCATACTAGAAGAGCAAGAAAGAACAAGAGGACCAACATCATCAATCATCATATTAGGCACACTAGAAGAGCAACCTATCAAATTATCACTAGTAGAATCTAGGCACTCACTAGAACTAGGCACATCCACACAATCATCATCATCATACACATGATCATCGGTAAATGTATTGGCAAAGTCCACAAGTGTGTCCATCAGCTCATCCAGAATCATGGCATTTAGGTAGCTTTTCAAGCGATCCTTCCATGAGCCATGATCCGGCCCCGAATGGGATGACATCCCAACTCAATACGGTCACTACTCAAGGCGGTTAAGCCCTATGATGAGCACTTGGCTCTGATACCACTTGAAAGGACCGAGTGACTGAGAGGGGGGGGGTGAATCGGGAACTCGCACTATATACCAAATTTGCCAATTTCTAAAACCGACCACTCAAAACAACTCCTACACAATTCTAGTGGTGATCACACTAGCAAGATAATGAACCTATGAAAGGAACAACAACCTAAGGATACCAGTGGATCACACAATACAATGCAACTCCTATGCAAGCTAGTGATATAGGCATGCGGAAGCAAACAACTAGCTAGCAAGGAGTCCTACTCATGCAAAGCTACTAGAACAACAAGTACATGGTAAGCACATAAGCATGAGTAGCATAGTACATACTAGGGTGATCAATCGAGCCAAAGCAACTCCTATACATCCTAGTAATCAAGTATGAAGGCTAAGCACTACTAGCAAGTAAAGAAGACTATTCATGCAAGTCTACAAGGTAGTCAACTAGAGCAAGGTAAGCACACAAGCATAAATAGCACGATATGTAAATGCGGAAAATAATGCATCAAAGTAAGGAGTAGAGTAAGAGATGGCTCATGATTTTTTTCTTGAGGTCTCGGAAGGATGGCGCCTTCCCCTACTCCTCGTTGGACCACTCCCGCCGCCAATGTGGAGTTCTCGCACACGAGCCCGCAATCACTCCCGGAGTGAAGACACGGTTGCGTCACTACTGCCACCAAGGCACAAGCTCGCCTTCGACGAGAACTTGCCGGACTCCCCGAGCCGATACGGGCACTCACTATTGATGCTTTCACCAGTGGGCTCAAACCGTGTACAAACGTGTGACAGCCTTCACAAACGATTATGATAGGCTCGATCACCGACACCTAACCGGTCTAGGTCTCACCATAGACCAAGAGTAACAGCCTAGATCACACCCTTAAGGACACCCTAGCCTTAGATGTGGAAGATGCTTTAGTTACTCTCCTGTAGCACTCTCAAGATATGTAATATCTCCTCCTAGTGCTCTCCTCTTTGCCTCTTGGCTCTCACCAAATGCTCCAAGCAATTCCACTGGCCAAGAGTGGTCTCCAAGACCCCAGCAATGAAGTTATATAGGCTTCCAACCTCTAACTAGCCGTTGCTCCATGAAATCAGCTTTCTGGGCCTACTAACCGGACTGTCCGGTCACTTCCTGACCGGACCATCCGGTCACTATAGACTCTGGCTCCAACGGCTCTGCCCACTGCTGATTTCCTGCTGACCAGACCGTACGGTCAGCTGACCGGACCGTCCGGTCCATTTCTCTCTCTAGTCCAGAAACATTTCAGCCTCGGATTCCTCTCTGCCCTGTGCAACTCTTACTGACCGGACTATACGGTTAGTAGACCGGACCGTCCGATCACTATGAATTTTGGCATAGACAGATTCCTCGTTGCTCACTGTAAGTTCTAGACAAAACCACTTAGTGACCGTACTGTCCGGTCACCTTTGACCCCTCTGTCCGGTTATTTCATCCAGAAGCTGAAACTTCTCGTCCTCGCTTCACTTTGTTTCCCGGCTTCTCCAAATAGCTCCTTGGCTTCTCCACTATCATCTAGTGCCTGTGATTTCACCGAGCAACCTTGCAAATCACCGACTAGACATGACCTAAGAGAAATGACCTAGACCCCTTTGATAGTCCGCTTTTTCCTATGGACTGAAAGCCCTAACAACTAGACAAGTGTTCCTAACACTTGCTCCATAGCTTGTCCTCATCTTTGATCCATCTCCATCAACCCTTGGACTCTATCAAGCTCACAAGCCTCCATGCTTGCGGTCATTGTCATTAATCGCCAAGGCAGCCGTCTATAATCATCATAATGTAGAGAAGGTTTTCTACACGAACAACACTCATATAGACATTAGTCATATTTCATGTTTGTCATTCATCATCAAAACATCATACCTTGGGGTGATCTCAATGGTCACGATCCTTACACTTTGATAAAAATTTAACCCATAGAAAACAGTTTATGCTCAATTGAACTTAATTTAAATACAATTTTGTAACACCCCGGAATCCACAAACACCCTGAGATGTCACTAAAACCAAACAACCAGCCAGCCAAACAATTACATAGAAATTTATATAGCATATCCTTTGTATTCATAAGCAACGCGGAAGCAAAAGACATAGATATAATCAAAGAATTAAGACATCAAACTAGTATTAATGAAACATCCTAATAAAAGAGTAAAGAGTGACTCCAAAGAGTAAGTTTAACATCCACACTACTTTAGGCATCATTCATAAGTCTCTAATAAATAAACTTTATTTATTAAGATTAAGTGAAGTGCAAGAAATACAACTAATCCCTCTTCCCCTCCTAGCAATCATCAAGCACCTGGAGAGAGTAGATCAAGGGTGAGATAAAAATCTTAGCAAGCAAATTTGTTTTGACAAGCTATTTAAATCACAAGTTGGGATTAAGCAATGATTTAACATTAAATTTCACTTATAGGATAATCAAGATATGAAATTGATATAAAGTAAATAACTTCCAAATAGAACATAAACAGATGATATAGATTCAATGATAACAACACGTCACTTCAAAATACTTTATGAGTGCAAATGAATGCAAATGCATATGTCTCCTGCCTGCATACCTAACAAGGTATGGAGCTGCATCCCATGATGTTGTACCGGTACGGTCGTGATCATCGATCAACGATATAACTTCTAATGTAAGTGAATGATGCAATGCACATGCCATGCTGCAATAGTGATAATATAAACTTCAACTTCATCTAAGAATGTGGATTAACCACATAAAACATGCTCCAACAATAAAAGTCATATATAGAGAATTAAATATAAATTAATTATAATTAAGTGGATAAATTTAGTATTCATTATCAAATTTAATTTTAACGTTTACTAATTCTAATTGCCTTTATAAAGTGATCGACAGAAACTGTCAAACGGCAGAACAGCACAGACTTTGGAGACCCATAACTCCATGATTAGTGAGCCAAATCAAGCATATAAGCACTCTATGGAAAGAGGATAAAAGGGACTACAAAATACCCCACATAACCATCTATAAATTCAGGATCTAAGGTATTTTAAAATCGCACTCAAAACTGAAACTGACAACTGCATTTGTCTGAATCTGGAACCTGACAGATTTCGACACTAACATTCAGAACACGATATCTCGAGGTCTACTCAATGATAAAACGTGTATGAGTACTCTCTGGAACGATATTGAAAAGATATACAACTTTCGTATTATTGCGATTCCCTGATTAGGCACCTAAATCCCTAAAAATCGCCCCGAACTGCTACTGTGCACTATTTGCAAAATGCTGCTATACGAAATTTCTGATTTGCACACGATCCGATCCTTCCTGCTGGCTGGAACCACAACTAAACGGTCATCTAAACTTGTTAACAACACACTAGGGATCATGCTTGAATCATTACCAGTGGCGAGATCAACAACACCTCTTCTAAGCACCACTTGAAGCCCCAACCGTTTTATCTCTGTCCTGCCGCCGCAATTGCAGCCAACAAGGGCAAGAACAGAGTGAGAACACGAGAAGGAACTCGTTTTACCTAATGGGAAGATGGATTGTACATCAAGGAGGAGGACCCATAGATGCTGACCTGAGAAGGTGAGGGAACCAGGAGCTGCGCCGCCCCTGTGTTTTCTTTAGATGAAAAGACCACCGGGAGGGAGAGCAACATGAGGGGAAAAGAGAGAAAAAAATAGGGTTTGAGTTGGGTTTTGTTTTGGGCTCTATTTGGGCCAGCTCTTTTTTATGTCCATTTTTTTTCTAGGTGTTACAAATTTGAACTACAAGCCAAATTATTCCAACAAAACATAGTGTCACCCAAAATATATGTTGTAGATCATGATGAAATAGAGTTTTGAGCAATTTCTCAGATTTTTACTCCTTACTTTAGTGCCCCAAATAAATACCTAACTGCTTAAAAACAATTCATCTTCGAAAACTTTCTATTTAAAATAAATTGTCAACTATCGAATATACTCATTTTTTAAATTAAGATCCAATGGTGTTTCACACGCCCATATTTTTTGTTTCCTTATTTGAGCTCTGGATCTAATTCTAGCAAAAATAACAGGGAAGGAAGTTTGGAAAATTAACGAAAAAGAAAAGCCCCTGGGCCCCACCTGTCAGCCTCTCCAAACAAACATACCCCGTCGCCGCCCACACCCTAGCCTGCCCGTACGCCTTGTGGGCGTTGACGACTGGTGCGAGCGGCACCTGCGCGGATCCTGGCCCCCACGCCGAGGGTCATGTCACCCTCCCCGGTCGCCTCTCCCTCTCATGCTCACCCATTTTGCTCTCTCTCACCCGCACTCGCCTCCACTCTCGCCGCCACCTCCTGTGCTTCATGTGGCCGCAGCAGCCCACCGAAGATTGAGCCATGTCGCAAGGAGCAGCGCAAGGACGGCCTAAACCCTCCCTAAGCACCAGCCCATCGTTCCCCACGCGTTTCTTCTCCGGCAACGATGGCCTAGTTCTGTCGCGCCCCCAGCATCGTGCCTAGCCCCTGATAAGCCGCGCTGCTTCTCGACGTGTTCGAAGCTCCCTAACATCCTCGCGCACATGTCTGACCCCTCGCTACGCAGAGCCTGCCCTCAGGTCCACCGGATTTGGAGTCGCCATTGCCGCCGGCCGAAGAGCTCCGCCTCAACAACGACCAAGCCCTCTAGCCTGCCCCACTTTCAATCGACCCTGTGCTGTCTCTTCCCAAGCTCAGGTGATGCTCCCAGGCCAGATCCTGGCGCTTTCCCAGCCTTCCTCCGTGCGCTCGTTTCCGTCAGGCCCTACCCCTATTTCTGCCGCCGCTCCGGCCACTGTCAGCGGTCGCTGTATACTCCAAAAGGTGCGCACCGAGGAGGGGGTTATTTCTCCTTTTGTCCCCGACCCCAGCCGAGGCCTGTAGCAAGCTGCGGAGAGGCCTTCGGCCAGCGCCGCCGCGCTTTGGCGAGGAGCCCCACGCGCGTGTGAGATTCAAAAATTATTTTTCTTTTGAATTTTTAATACAGTAAGTGGCTGCAGACTTCTAAAATACATAGGGAATTAATTACTGGGTATTTTTGACCCAAACCAATTTTTCTGGATTCCTATGACCACGGACTATTTAGCAAATATACTAAACCCCCTATGAAAGTCATTGTTTTATCATAGTCAAAATGATAGGGAAAACACTAATAAAATAATATATAATTATTTGGAGCTGGTAAATTCCTAAAACTTGTTGTTTGATCAGGGTTTTGACATGGCTAACCTCTCTGTATAGTCACACATTGTATTTCTTTGTAATGTAGTCACAATTAATTATTGAGCCTTTTGCCTTGTGTTAATTATCTACAATTAATGGCTCAATGCATGTGTGTGAAATTTGGCAAATAAATCACATCTGGCATGTACTATTTATAGTAAATCACCCATTTTATTTTGTCTTTCAGAATCATGCTAAGTTGATTATTTATCTTATAGGTCTGCTATGTCACTTAACACTATAGTGTAAATTCAACATTTTACATTAGGAGTTACTTGTTCCATATCAAACCATCACTTAGTATTGAAAATAGTGCTGTGACCAGTACACCTTAGTGACCCACACTTCGCACCATGTTCAGTTATCGCAATCACCCCTTCCGTTCATTTATACCATAGATTGTCGTATTAACGTATTTGTTGAGGAAGTGCCCTGAATCGAATATTGTTCTCATCTGCATCGTATCATTTGCATCATGTAGATCTCGAGCTAAACCACGTGGAGGCAGGATAGGAGCGGGAGCCAGAAGATCAAGGAGGGGATCCCGCTAACCTGGATCAGGCTCAAGGCAAGCCCCGGTGCATCCCACCAATATTTACCGCTTTCTATTTTGTCACTAGTGGTATGATGTCGGTTTTGTCTGCGCATTAAGTTCATAGGAGTTGCTCCGAAACCCTAGTATTTTAGTAGGACCCCTTTTACTGGTTAATAGCCTTAGCTCGATAGCGGCTCTGCTTAATTAGGACGATGAGTCAGCAAGTGGTAAACGGACCACTTGTAGTTGAGTCATATATCACTGGGAAATTTTTATAGAAAGGCATGAAGCGGATAACAATGAAGACCAGATAGGCAACTAGGTGGAAAGGGAATGACAGTTTGTCTTCAAGGTTGTAGCCCCGTCTGAGTCACTTAAGCCTCTGTCGCGTGTCCGGCCCATGGGTTCAGTTTTGAATGTATAGTTTTCATGCTGGAGTTATGGACCCAGTAAACTGATTTAGCTGCGACTACTACCTAGTCGGAAGATAGCCTTCGTCCTTCTTTGGTGGAACTTGGGCTGACAGAAGGGAGCAATCTACCCATGGATGGCAGTACGGGACGCATCATGTTGAGGGGACCCTTCTCGAGGGAGTCTGGACCCAGAAGACCTTGTGGTACCGTGTGCAGAAGGTTGCTCCATGTGGCTTCCATGATACGCATATGGGTCATGCAAGCAGGTTTCTCCTTCAGGTTGTAAATCGATTCGAGTTGCTGCCCCTCACAGTAACGAGTACCACTTGATAACTCCACTAGAACGTAGTTGGAAGCTTAAAAAGATGAATGGGTTGAATATTGCCGTATTGATTAATTATGTTGTATTGCAACCATGTTTGTTATAGTCATAGTGCAAACTAAATTTATTATTCCTCCTAACAACTTAACTTGATGCTAAAACTTGAAAATAAGGATCCACTCTTTAGCTGGATTTTTGGCAACATAAACCCTACTCTTAGCTTGTGCATTTCTAGGAGTCGGCTATAGTTGGCCATTTTGACAGGTCACTCTTGCTGACTATTAGTTGCTCAGGGCGTAGCTCTGTGTGGTTTTCAGATGATCAGGGTGGAGACTGTCATTGCGGTGGTAGGTTCCAATGTGAGGGCCAACGTCCTAACTGTTGGAACATCGAGTGGGAACAGTGCACCGACAATGAGGAGGAGGAGTCTATTGAGTGCCAGTACAGTGTTTCGGGCAAAACACCTATCACGGCCAGATGTTGAATGTGTGTCGCCGGACGAGGGCGATTATATCTTACTTATTCCATTGAACCATTTTATTACTGTTGAATGATTTCGCTTCCGCGCTTTTAAAACTCTGGTTTGTAACTTAAATTTGGATTTATATAAAACTCTGTACTCTATCTATATTGTTGCAACTGTATTATTTCTTTCATGTGTTGTACTATTGGGCGTTACAACGCGTGTCGCCACCCAAGAAAGATCCTGGAATGGAGCCGACTCCGTGGTAAGGCGGTTCTGTTACAGTATTGAAGAAGGAAAGCTGAACAATATGATCCATACATCCATACATCGTGCCTTGATTAACCAATCGCCCATCTTGTTAACACCCTAAGGGCTCTGATTATAAAGATGGTGGAGGGCTGTGTATATGATGATCCTGTCTATGGGCCGCTGTATTTCCAGATCAAAGGGATTCTGGCCACTGAAGCCCTCAATCAGCAACAGCCCAGTGCGAGCACTTCAATTCCTGCAACGGGTATAGGGCCGACACGTGTTGTTACTACACTGCCCCAATGGAGAACCATTGGCAACACAGTAGGGAAGTCACCTAGATCTAATAATAGGATAATTCTACAGAGGATGACTCCATAGATACAGTCGCAAAGCTACAGGCAGGATACATCGACTTCGCCGAATGTTACTTATGACACAACATCGAATGTGGAGCCAAGCATGTTTGGGATGCCGTCATCGGCTGCACTGCTAGGTGAGATAGGAGGCCGACATATAGTGTGCAATTATGGGTCACGAACTGCTCCTGAAGCACCGACATCTGGTCCTGTGTTGGCTAACACCAACGCCAATGTTGCGACCGATGACTGGGCCATCAAGGTTGCTGTATTAATGAGGGAGGAGTTTGGATTAAAGCCAAAGTAGCAGACCTACATGTATCAGCCACCGTATCCACCCAACAATGATCTAATTCCTATGCTGAACTGGTACAGAACACCAGAGTTTACCAAGTTTACTGGGTAGGATAACACCATGACGATTGAGCATATATGTCGATTCTCAATGCAATACGTCAAGGCTGGTGCCACAGAAACTCTGAGAATTAGGTTGTTTCCCTTATCATTGTTCGGGTTGGCTTTCTCTTTGTTCACGTCATTGCCTCCAAACTCCATCATTACTTGGACCAATCTGGAGAAGAAGTTTCACAAGTACTTATTTGCTGAAACAAGAGAGATGGGGCTGTCGGACCTGATTGTTGTGAGACAGAAGGATGGAGAATCAGTGCATGATTATGTCTAAGGATTCAGAGAAGTGCGTAGCAAATGCTTTAGTCTGTAGTTGACTGACACTCAGATGGCAAAGATTGTGTTCAACGGGTTGGTTGCACCCCTTAGGGAGAAATTTCCTTCTACGGAGTTTGAGAGCTTGTCTCAATTGGTCTAGAAGGTGTCGATCCAGGAGAACCTGGCTCGTGGGGCACGGTCGAGGCCAGCACAAGTTAGCTATAATGACTATGAGTCTGAGTTCGATGAAGAAGTAGAAGATGTTGTTGTAGCAGAGTGGACTAGGAATAAGAATGTATTGTCGTGTCCTTGGGTGAAGCAAGATGAGCAAAGAAGAAAAGTATGATTTTGACATTACCAAGGCTGATATGATATTCGATCTACTATTATAGGAGAAGCATATTCAGTTAGCAACCACTCATGTGATTCCGCCTGTCGAAAACCTGAAGAAGTGGAAGTACTACAAATGGCACAAGTCACCTTCCCATCACACAAACGAATGCAAGGTGTTCAGGCGACAGATCCAGTCGGCGATTAAGCAAGTCAACATCAAGTTCAACAAGGGCACTATGAAAATTGACGGGCATCCCTTCTCCGTGAATGTTAACATGGCTGGCATCAACAATGTAGAAGCATTCATCAACATATACTAGAAATAGAGAGACAGGGAAGTTACGGACTCACAATTCGATCTGCATTGGGAGTGCCCTTTCTTTCAATATTGCTAGGACAATAATATGAAGCCTCCTTTGGTCGATAACTGTCCTGGTAGCAGCAGACATGCAAATCAGATGTTTCAAAAGTCCCCGAGAGACCATCGGCCCTAGCATTGGCAGTCCGAGTACAAAGAGACGATGGTGGGTTTGGCTGATGGGCAGCAGTAATTGTCAACTTTTGAATGGCTTGGAGCAAGGAAGATAGAAAAAGAGGTATATTTCTATAAGGAAGTCGATGAAGAGCTGCAGGAGGAATAAGAGCAAAACTCTCAGTGGTGTCTGTTTGATATTTTCTCTAGGAGCCAAAAGCGTGGATTCAGAGAATGCGTTGCAAGCAGATAAGGTCTAGCTGATACTATTATGATGAAAATGATGATCAGCCGCCCAAGAAAGAGTGGGGACCCAAAGTAAAGTCGCAAGTATAAGTTCCTGGTGCTACGGTAGGCATAGTGATGATGCTTCCTCAAGAATTCATGGCTACATGAGAAGAACTGTTTACTGATGGAGATGATGAACCTCAATTGGTTTTTTATACACAACAAGCAGTGTTTGATAAACCAGACGAGTCTAAGCATTGGCACCTAAAAGCTTTGTACATGAAGGGTTCCGTTAATGGGATGTCGATGGGTAAGATGATGGTCAATGGTGGTGCTGCAGTTAACATCATGCCGATTACCACTGTCAGAAAGTTAGGTAAGGCTGATGAGGATTTAATTGATACTAATATGATTTTGAGAGATTATGGTGATCGTACTGCAGCAGCTAAAGGTGTATTGAACATTGAGCTCACAATCGGCAGCAACACTTTGCCGATTACCTTCTTTATCATTGATGGAAAGGGGACCTTTAGCTTACTGTTGGGCTGTGACTGGGTACAAGCGAACTGTTGTATACCATTGACTATGCACCAGTCTCTTGTCCAGTGGATCAGCGATCAAGTTGAGGATGTCCCGGCGGATGAAATCCTCAATGTTGCTTCGGACGATTTAGCGCCATGGCATGTAGATGATATGGAGTGTCTATCTAGCAAGTTTTGCGGTGAAGACTACGTCAAGATTACTACTTAGGGTCTTGAGATGGTGGACCAATCAAATTCAAAACTGTTTCTCTGACACTCACCCCAATGGAGTTGGTAGAAGTTGTCAAGTTAGGGAAAGGATTTATGTCAGCCGATGAGTTGCAAGAAGTCAATATAGGCGATGGTGATAAGTCAAGGCCGACATTTATCAGTAAGAAACTAGATGTGGATTTTGAAGTTGAATTAATAAAGTTCTTGAAAGAGTATCGAGATTGTTTTGCTTGGGATTATTCAGAGATGCCGGGTCTTAGCCAATCCATTGTTGAGCATCGGCTTCCAACCAAGCCAGGATATTGTCCGTACAAGTAGCCACCAAGAAGAATAGATCCGAAGATTTATGATGACATCAAGGCAGAAATCACTTGGTTATATGATGCTAAATTTATTAGGCCTTGTCAATATCCATATTGGGTTTTGAACATTGTGCCCCTGTTCAAGAAAAGTGTACAACTTAGGCTGTGTGTTGATTTCAGGCCACCCCTAAAGACGATTAAACCATGCCGGTAGCAGATCTTTTGCAGCAGCCGAGCATAAGATTGTCAGTTTTATGGACGGTAATGCTGGTAATAATCAGATTTTCATGGCAGAAGAGGATATACCGAAGGCTTCTTTCTCGTGTCCTGGGGCTATAGGCTTGTATGAATGGGTCGTCATGACTTTTGGGTTGAAGAATGTTGTAGCCACGTATCAGAGAGCTATGAATTACATATTTCATGACTTGATAGGTAGGTTAGTAGAAATTTATATTGATGATGGGGTTGATAAATCCTGAAGGGTAGAAGATCACATAGCCGATTTATGGGAAGCATTAGAAAGAATCAGGAGGTATGGTTTGAAGATGAACCCTAAAAAGTGTGCTTTTGGCATATCGGCTGGCCAATTCTGGGTTTCATTATGCATGAAAGAGGAATTGAAATTGGCCCAAGGAGCATCAAGGTTGTTAATGATATCAAGCTGCCCGTTAACAAGACTGAGTTATAGTCTTTTATCGGCAAGGTTAATTTCATAAGGAGGTGCATTTCAAATTTGTCAGGAAGGCTTGATGTTTTTACTTTGTTGTTGAAGCTGAAGCCCAATCAGAAGTTTGTATGGGAGTCTCAGCATCAGAAGGCCCTGGATGACATCAAGAGTTATTTGATCTTGCCTCCAGTGTTAGTGCCACCAAGGGAAGGGCTGCCCTTCAAGCTATACCTTGCAGCGGACAAGAAGTCGATCGGATTGACATTGATTCAAGAGCAGGACAACAAGGAAAGGGTTGTGTTCTATTTGAGCCGATAGTTGATTGATGCCGAAACCAGGTATCCTGAAATTGAAATATTATGCCTATGCTTATATTTCTCATGTGTGGTGGTCTATCAACCTGATGTTATCAAATATATGCTATCAGCTGCAAAGTGGGTGCTGGCTCTAGCCAAATACAATTTGACTTATAAATCTGCTAAGGCAGTTAAGTGTCAAGTTTTGGCTGATCTAGTAGTGGAACATTGTGGATCAGGTGCAGAGATAATCAAACAGGTGCCATGGGTATTTGCGAAACCATATGGATATGTGTCTTGGTTTGTAATATGTGATGACTAATTGACATTGGTTGAGTTCGGTGTTTGAGTTGAAATACAGGAATTTATGGATTGCATGAGTTTGTGCATATCATGCTTATGACTAACCGGAGTTGGTGAAGATATTGGTGAAGTTGCAGGAAATGGGAAATGTGTTTGCTTGTCTCATGATGTGTAGGTTGTTGGTTGTATCTACGCACCCACTTCTATACCGCAAGAGGACGGTGTACAATTGTAGCACTTTTTCCCTTGAATTGAGTATTCCAAGGTTATTAAACAAAGTTAATAGTAAAAGATCTAGTCAAGGCTACTGTCAAGGTCAGGTTGCATGAGGGGGAGACTGGCCAGCGCTAAGGTGCGCCAGACAGTAAATCTATCGTTACGGCGATCGGCGCGGGAGTCGAGCCGATCGGCACGCTGGTGAAACTGAACAAAAGTGCGCAAGATCTAGTGAATCTGGGGTTGTGCCGATCAGCGCTGGAATTGAGCTGATCGGCACACTGGTGGATCTAAGCCAAAGTTGTTGCGCCGATCGGTGCAAGGTTCAGCCGATCGGCACACCAGTGAAACTAAGCCAAAGTGTTCCAGATCTTGTAAACCTATGCTGGTAAGTGAATAGGCAGATATCTACTAGTGAGATCGTAACCAGATAGTCTAATTGAATAGCATCATAATGGGTAATTACATAGATCAATGAAAACCTATAATGAGTAAGACCACCCTGCTTTCCGAGCAGCTCCCGATTTATTGCTGCCGGGAGGAAACCCTTAATCGCGCGAGTATCTTACCCTACTCAACTATCCGATAGTGCTGCGCGGGCTTAGTGCCGTTACCGCTAAACCACACTACTGGCATCATCAAGTAACCATAATCAATACAATGTCCGAATACTATCCTAATCACCACGATTAAGATAATATCTACTTACTTAGCCTAGAACTAAGCAATTGGAATAAGATCATGCATGATTATAGAATCAAGATAGACAAATCACCAAAACCATCATCAACATATTCAATCATCCTTGAGATACATAGAGTAAGATTCATCCCCATCGAGATGGCCTACCTTGACGGATCAACTCTTGACTCCAATGGTTCTTGAAACTCAACTAGAGATCTATTCTAACGGGGCAAGCCCCGGTGGCTCTAACTCACGGATCTGGTGTCCCTCTGTCGCCTCCTCTTTCTGCGGCGAGGGTTTACAAGTATTTATAGGGGTTCTATTCGTAAAGGACTCGGTTTCTAGCAAATAAGGCGGTTGCGCCGATCGGCGCACTGGGCTTCTTCAGTGCTTTTTGTCGGTTCGAGACTCCTGTCCTCTCCATCATCACATTAATCACTAATTTTACCTGTTTCTGCAATAAAGCTCCAAAACAACACATATACAAATATATAGGCAATATCACAGGTAAATGGCCTAAATTAGTATCAATTATGCTCTAATTGGGGTAATATTCACATATAAAAGGGGCACTTGGGAAGTGCCAACAGTTCCCCCACACTGAAACCTTTGCTCGTCCCGAGTAAAGTAAAAGAAAGAAAAATAAAAAAACATACTCTTTCTATCATAAAAGATATCTCAAATCAGCAAATGTTGAGCATTATTCTATTGTGGTGTATTTCATATTGGTATTCAACAAAATAGATCAAATATGGGCATAAGCTTAAAGTTCTCCCCAAAGCAAAAGATCATGTCCAATTCATGTCCAATTCTTTCAAATCACTCAACCTTATTCTACATCATAATGATCAAATAATATTAGTGTAATGCTTATATGAGTAGCTAGGTGAGGTAATTCAAGGATTGCAAAAATAAATCAATAATATATTGTAAAGCTAGGAGATTATTCTTCGTTGGAATTATAAAAACTTATCAAGATGGCAATTAAGAAAGAAAAATTTAAGAAAGGACTCAGACTTTGGATATGTGGACATGTGCATAGCAAAAATTTTGATCTAGGAAGATTGCACATGGTTGGAATGATTCATGGCTATATTGAATTTCGAGAATAAGCATGTCATATACCATCACCCCACACTTAAAATTTTGCTAGTCCCTTAGCAAATAGCAGAGTTTTTTTTTAGACATCTCTGCTGCGCCGATCGGCTCTCAACCCAAATTTACCAATATTTGTTGGTATTTGATTTGTCTGCCTCCAACTTTTATTCAAGAATTAAATATAGCCAGAAATATAGGATGTGATCAAGGAATGATACTCAACAAGATGTTTTTGGCTTATGGTAGTGTACTCAGCGGAATTGAATTTTTGCATGAGTAATTTCAAGGCTAGAAAAAGATACACAAAGAATTGCCATCTTAATAAAGTTCATACCAAAAAGAATTAAATCCTAACCGAACTCAACCATCAATTTAATGTTTATCTACATATCAAAGGTTCATGAGTATTGTTCAAAATATGACATTGGTAGGAAAGGATCTTGAAAAGAAATAAATTCTAAAGTTCACAACATGAAATATTATTTTTTTCAAGATTGGTACTAAGTTATCATTACAAACTGGACAATCACAAATGAAGCACATGGGTACTCAAAATTGCTCCACATAAGACATATTTGCCGAATAATCATTAAGTGTAAGTTCAAAATTTTATTCAATGCTCAACACTATTTGATCTTCATCAACACTTTTCAAGAAAGTATAAATAATTCAATTCTCCTAATAGAGCATAACCGCCACCATTATATTAAGATCTAAACTTGAATACATGATGATGATGATTGCACATACTTCATGAAAATAAAACTACTACTAACACATTCGCATGAAAATAAAACTACTACTAACACACTTGCATGAAAGTAAGCACACCCGATACATGGTTTCCCAACCTGCTCACACACGTATAAGTAAATAAAGAAAAAGATTGCAAAAGATAAAAGAAAACGCAAACCGGGAAACCGATACTCGTGCCAACTCCTAGGCACTCTAGTCATCCGAAGGTGGAGTCGGTGGCTGATCGAAGCCATAGCACCACGCTTTGAGTCGCTCGAACTCCTCCACAATCGCATCGTGGTTGTTCCTCCGTTGGGACGTGGCGTCCTCCACGCGCTCGATGTAGTGCATGTTGTTGTCGAGGTACCCCTGCATGGGCATGAAAAAGTCTGCACCGGGTACAGGAGGCACCACTGGTACACGCCCTTGGTACCTGTAGTCAATGCCTGCGCTGTAGTAGGGTGCGCCGATCGGCGCGTTGCCTGCGCCGATCGGCGCAGAGGGCTGTGAACCGCCCGCTACGTCGCTCCACCCTGACTGGTACTACTAGTACTCCTGGCGTGAGCCCCAGGAATCCCACTCGCCGCCGGCTGCTGTAGATGTGTCCGGTTGTCGAACCCGTCCACGGCGGTCCTTGAGATCTCGGCCCCCCTCCAAGAGACCTTCCTCAAGCCAATTTCCTCCCTCCAGCTTGCGAGGGAGAAAAACTCCTAGCTCTGCACACGGGAGCTTTACGTTGGTGCCGCCGACATGGAAGCCGGCGCAAACACTTCCCGTGAGAATATTGCCACGAGTCATATTCTCGTCGATCTCCGTCGCGTTGAAGATAGGCCCCGAAAGCCAACTTCTTGCTTGCCTTGCCCCTCTTGTCGATCCAACCCCGCACCATCACCGACATGGGATTGCAATGAGACAGACTCATGATGGCGTTGAAGGGCCACCGCAAGTCCGCATCGGTGATGTTGCTGGAGTTGACCTTGTCGCCTATGCGCGCCGCCAACCACCGATGGAAAACTTGAATGGTTGGGTTGCGGATGTTGCCGCGCTTCATCTCTTCTATGAACGAGAGCCGCCTCCAAAAGGAGTCCAACTCCCCACGTCCCAAGATGCCGACGATGTCAGCGTCGGTGTCGAAGCCGAAGGCTTGAGCCATCGCCTCCATGGTCACCGTGTGACTGATGTCGCGGACGCTGAAGTTGACGGCCTCGCTACCGTCTTCGACGGTGGCAAGCCTCATCATAGAAACAACCTCGATGACGACGTCGAGGTTGTAGTCCATGGGGAGGAGGTGGAAATCCACCCAGCCGAGGTTGTCTAGCATCCTCCTTAAGTCCTCCCACATGTCGATCGAGGTGAGGAAGGTCTCGTCCAGGTCGAAGTTGGGGACGAACCTTCCCCTCACCGCGAGGTAGTGTCGCTGTTCCTCCGCGCTCAGGAGGGTGAAGCCCTCCTCCACCATGCGCGGCATGAATGCCGGCGGCGGTGGTGATGTGGGAACCCCACGGCTTGCCGCTGTTTGGCTCCTCATAGGACGCCCTGTTGGAAGGGACGCGCCGGAGACAGAGTGGCGGGCGCGGACCTCGTATGTCGCCGTCGCCGAGCCGGTGGATGCACCACCCATCGACATGTCATCACAAGCGTCGGAGCCACCCCTCGCCGAGGAATTACCGCTCGACTTGCTGCTGCCACCAGAACTGCTCCCCCGGCGCAGCCTCTTGCCCAACTTGCCGACGGAGGAGCGGAGACGATCCATCTACGAGGAATGCGGAACGTCTGCGAGATCATGGGTAGTGGGGAAGGTGGAGAGATTACCGGGATGGTGTACTGAATGGGGGCGCCTGGCCTCCCTTCTATAGTGTAGGAAGCTTCCAGGAGAAGGAACCGCCATAAAATTTCAAAATTTGAGAGCGCGCCGATCAGCACGGGTACTACGCCGATCGGCACAATTCAAATTTTGAATGCTCTGACCACTCTGATACTTGATTCTCCTCCTTCATGTCGCTTCCTGGCACATCATGTTGGTTGGCAGGGGAACAGCACGGAATCCTGATGTCTTGTTGGCGGCGCCGATCAGCGCGGGCCCGCGCCAATCGGCGCGCCGTCTCCTTTTCATCTTTTGGTCAATTCCGTGTCTCCTCTGTACTGCACACCTGCATAATAATCATACCTGTTCCTCAAAATCAATGCCTACTGCCTTTGTCGCCCATTGGGAACATCATGGGTACCCGCGCCGATCGGCGCAGTAGGGCGCCGAACGGTGCAGGTCCCTTGCACCTCATCTTTAGGTCCAGCGCTGATTCTGATGCCTCCTGTTCATCTCTTTCACCTAATTTCCACTTCTCCAATGTTCCTGTAGTATTGGCTTATGTGTCGGGGCTCATCTGGCGACCGCGCCGATCGGCGCTGCCTTGCGCCGATCGGCGCGACGTCCGTTTTTTTTTTGGCCCCGTGCTTCTTCGCTAGATGTCGTCTTCAACCTTCCAAAATAGCTCTGTCTCCGAAAGTTATTGTGCTGGTTTAGCACTCCTTCAATTCTAGGCGTCGTCGGCCTTCTGTCCTGACTTGGGCAATGCTGAGCCGATCGGCGCAGATGTGCGCCGATCAGCGCAAGCTCTGTTCCTTCCAGTTTTTGGTCTTTTTTTTTATTCCTGCATTATTAGTCCATAGTATGTATATACATAGTTTTGAATGAATAAACAGACAACGCAAGAGCACATAAGAATTAAGCACACCCTTTTCAAATTTTTTTTATTTTATTCAGGAGATTATTTTTATCACAAGCAAGCAAATTTAAAAACACCGAGCTGCTCTCCCGGCCAGCACTAATTAACTATCTGAAATGGGTTGCCCTCCCATAAGCACTGAATAACTTCTAAATCCCCCGATCATTGGGTTGCCTCCCAAGAGCGCTCTAGTTATTTAAAGGTCAAAGAGCTTGACCTCCCCGCAAACAATCAATCCTTAGTGTCGCGGTGCGGGATGTGAAGCCGCGACACTACAAGGTTATCTTATCTCCATGGTTCATATAGCTTGGACGACCTATCCATATATCCCCTCTAATTACTTTCGACGCCACGATGCCACGGTGTCTTGTATCTCTTCACTTCGTCAATAGCACGGCACTCTTCTCCCTTTGGGCGAAACTTGAAAGAGTAGGGACTCCCACTTATATCGAAGCTTATCTCACCATTCCCAACATCAATACTTGCCTTTGCTGTCCTCAAGAAGGGTCTGCCTAAGATCAATGGGGTCTTTGTCCTCTTATCCATATCAAGCACAATAAAATCAACAGGGACGATATGATCTCCAATTTGAACAGGCACATCCTCAGCAATTCCATCAGGGAAGCATACGATTGATTGGCTAACTCCAAACACATACTCGTAGGCTCTAATTCAGGCAAATTGAGATTTGTGAATATATGACGGGGCATAACACTTACGCTTGCTCCAAGATCGCACAAGCACTTATCAAATATCCTTGTTCCAATCATGCATTTGATGCTTGATGATCTAGGGTCGGGTTTCTTCTCCATTGCAACATCATTGATTGCCGCCGTTAGTTCCTTAGTGACCTTCACAACCTCCTCAGAAACTAGAGACTTCTTGTTTTGCATCATGTCGTTAATGTACTTGGCACAGGTGGGTACTTGGATAGCGTCTACAAAAGGGACATTGATGTAAAGCTTCTTCATAATATCGACGAATCTTGCAAACTGCTCGTCGTGTTGTCGCGCTCTTTCTGTCTTCGTTAGTAGTTGAGTATCTAGAAACGTGGCAGGGCCATGCTCTTCTGTCTCCACGCCCATCTTCAGACCAGAGAGGTCATCATACTCCTTGCACCGATCGGCGCTTTCAGGGAGCCGATCGGCTCCGATAGGGTCGTCACGCCGATCGGCGTCGGATGTGCGCCGATCGGCGCGGGGCTTCTTTGCTCCCGCAGAGTGTTCTGGATCTTCTGTTTGTTTTCCTGATCGCGTAGCTATTGCCTTCAACTGTTCTGCAGACATCGTATTGCCAGGAATAGCCCCCTTATTGCCTTGAATGGCTTGCGATAGCTGTCCCATCTGTTGCTCCATAATCTTGGTATGCTTCAAAATTGGCTCGTTGGAGCTCCCAATTTCTATCACCTTGTCATTAACTCTCTCAAGGACACGATCAATCTCCTTGAATCTAACTTGATTGTCCTTGTTGATCTTCTCTTGAGCTTGGAAGAACTCATGACATTGGAGACGAAGTGGGATAGAGTTTTGTTGTTGATATTGGGGCTTCCATCCACTATTCTTCATATATTCTAACATCTTCATCTCTTCAGGGCAATCTTTCTGCACATGACCAAATTCTCCACACTCACTACATGTTGAGCGTGATTCCGCCAGCTTGAGTGTCTCTTCCTTAGGGATATGAAGATTATTGTCCAACCTTCTTTGAATAGCATCAAGGCGATCTATAATCAATTCTTCCTGAGTCTTCTCAATCACACTCTTCGCTACTCCTTTTGAAGGTTGCAAATTCCTTGAGCTTCTCTCACCATCCCACGATTGATTTTCAACTAACAACTTGATCAAATTCTTAGCTTCGGTGGGGGTTTTTGACATGAATGATCCTGTAGCTGAGGCGTCCAAATGTTGACGTGACAAAAGATTCAATCCTGTGTAGAACTTGTCAACAACTTCTCCAACCGTCAGACCATGATGAGGGCATGCATCCATATGCTCATTGTATCTTTCCCATGCTTCTCCAATGCTCTCATCAATATTCTGTGTACATCCAAGAATCTTATTTTTCAAAGCTTGAGTCTTACCGGGGGGGGGGGGAGTATTTGGCCAAGAATTCAGCTGCTAATGTGTTTCACACCGTTTTCACTGTGTTTTCCAATCCATTGTACCATAGTTTGGGGCGTCTAACTAGAGAGAAGGGGAACAGCCTCACACGCGCTTGATCTCATGTTAATCCTGCTATCTTGAATGTGCTGCAAACTTTAAGGAAGTGTTGCAAGTGATGATTGGGATCTTCTGAACCTGTGAACTGTTGTTGGGCCACTATTCTAGCACATCTCTCCAATTGATACGGAAGTTGATCTTGAGCTTCTTGGAAATCTGTCTTGACAATACTAGTCAATTGTGGCTTGAGACGATTAATCATAGGTACCTCTGCCATCTCCTCTTCTTCTTGCTCTTGAACTGAGTCTTCTATTGTGAATAATACTCGAGGTGTTGCACGGACTGCTTCCAAATCTCCAAGTGACTTGCTTTTCTTTTCCGCTGTTCTCTTCTTGTGTAAGAGTCTTTCTGGATCATCGGCGTAATTAGAGGGTTTGTTTGACTTAGGACCGTCCATACCTGTTAGTTTCACTTAACAGAATATATGTACTAGAGAGACAAGTAAAGCACAATGACTAAACACTAATACATCAAACAATGTTTAAAAACCTGCTTTGGTCCCCGGCAACGGCACCAAAAAAAGGTAGCTTGTTGGTCGTATCTACGCACCCACTTATATTGTAGCACTTTTTCCCTTGAATTGAGTATTCCAAGGTTTATCGAATCCACTGGGACCTTAGGGATTTATTAAACAAAGTTAACAGTAAAAGATCTAGTCAAGGCTACTGTCAAGGTTAGGTTGCATGAGGAGGAGACTGGCCAGCGCAAAGGTGCGCCAGATAGTAAATCTGTCGTTGCGCCGATCGGCGCGGGAGTCGAGCCGATCGGCACGCTGGTGAAACTGAACAAAAGTGTGCAAGATCTAGTGAATCTGGGGTTATGCCGATCGGCGCTAGAATTGAGCCGATCGGCACACTGGTGGATCTAAGCCAAAGTTGTTGCGCCGATTGGCGCAGGGTTCAGCCGATCGGCACACCAGTGAAACTAAGCCAAAGTGTTCCAGATCTTGTAAACCTATGCTGGTAAGTGAGTAGGCAGATATCTACTAGTGAGATCGTAACCAGATAGTCTAATTGAATAGTATCATAATGGGTAATTACATAGATCAATGAAAACCTATAATGAGTAAGACCACCCTGCTTTCCGAGCGGCTCCCGATTTATCGCTGCCGGGAGGAAACCCTTAATCGCGCGAGTATCTTACCCTACTCAACTATCCGATAGTGCTGTGCAGGCTTAGTGCTATCACCGCTAAACCACACTACTGGCATCATCAAGCAACCATAATCAATACAATGTCCGAATACTATCCTAATCACCATGATTAAGATAATATCTACTTACTTAGCCTAGAACTAAGCAATTGGAATAAGCTCATGCATGATTATAGAATCAAGATAGACAAATCACCAAAACCATCATGAACATATTCAATCATCCTTGAGATACATAGAGTAAGATTCATCCCCGTCGAGATGACCTACCTTGACGGATCAACTCTTGACTCCAATGGTTCTTGAAACTCAACTAGAGATCTATTCTAACGGGGCAAGCCCCGGTGGCTCTAACTCATGGATCTGGTGTCCCTCTGTCGCCTCCTCTTTCTGCGGTGAGGGTTTACAAGTATTTATAGGGGTTCTACTCATAAAGGACTCGGTTTCTAGCAAATAAGGCGGTTGCGTCGATCGGCGCAGGATTGCGCCGATCGGCGCAAGCCGTGTCTTTTCTGATTTCTTCCCCAAGTCAAAACCGGTGGCAGCAATTGGAGGTGCACGTGGCTCCATCGTGGAGCTTGTGTCAAGGCAAAGCAAAGTTGTGAAGGGCTCGATGGCGTTCCGGCGATGAGGAAAAAGATGGACGGTTGTGCCCCTGGTGAAAGGTGGCAGTGTATTGTAGGTGACGGGTAGGATGGTCTTTAGGACAACCCCTAGGCCTATATAAGGAGAGGTAGGGCTGGTGGAAGAGGTGCCTCTCTTTCCCTTAGCCTTGCCTTAGGTCTTCATTCGAAGTGGTAGTAGAGGTCTTCATGTAATAGAGGAGAGGAGAGGGTGTGTGAGAGACATCTCTTGCTCTTCCAAATAGTGGGAGAAAGAGGGTGGCTTCCTAGCCATGTATCTATGTATCTTGACTTGATGAATCAATGATATGAGATTCAAATTCATGCTCAAGTTCTTCCACTCTCCCTAAATCTTGAATTTTTCTTTTTCTCTATTTTTGGAGCTAGTTTCATTGGAATTTTCGATCTCATTTTTGGGAAAGTTTTTGGGAGGATTTCTTGGCAGATCTTGGTGCTATGATGAGCTAGAACAATCCTATATTGGTCCTTGACCGAATCAAGAGCTCTAGCACCTTCGATTTGAAGGATTTCTCAGGTTTCCCCTTTTTGGTGTTGTTGGCACAAGCTCTGAAATTCATGATGATTCCTTGAGCTAATTGAGTGGATCTTCTAGGATTAGGGCCGTGAGGTATTGAGGATTGGCTGGTCCAAAAATCGCACGATTTGGAGATTATTTGGATTGGTTTTGGGTGAGATTTCCTTACCGAGTCTTTCTGTTATGTCGGGGGTCGATCGACACTGCCAGTCTTTCCATCGGCACTGTCGGTGCGGGAAGAAAAATCTGGATCAACACTATCGATCTCCATACCGAGAATTTTATCTTCTTTCTGACGTCATTCGGCACTGCAGATTCCTGAACCGGCACTACCGGTGTTGGAGAAAACTCTTAATCGGCACTACCGATGCCCTTGACCGGCAATGCCGATGGTCAGTCTGAGCTGCCTGTTCTATGTTTTCTTTCCCAGTTTCAAGTCTTGGTTGTTTTTCTTTGCTTCTCTCTAGTTCTTCCGCTGTTGTGAGTCATTCCTAGTGTTAGCACATCACAAGTTGGTGTGTGTGGCCTTGGTGATTCTTTCAGAGGTTGGTTCGGGTTGTAATTGGTATATAGGCCAAGTTCTTGAGAAGAATTTTAATTGGCTCCCATTCACCCCCTCTCTGGTCGCCTTCTTAATCCTTCGATTGGTATCAGAGCCGGTTTGATCACTAGTTGGCCTTCACCGGTTTTGTAATCCGAAGGTGACATAAAGAAGCGTGCGGTCAAGCTTTGGATGTTCGATGGAGAGGACTTTTCCTACTAGAAGTCAGAGACCAAGGCTTATCTCTTAAGCCAAGGACGTGCAATTTGGGAGATCGTTGAACAGGACTATGCCATACCGGATGACCTCAACACCGCGCCAGTAGGTGAGTTGAACAAGTATGAAAACAACTCCAAAGCTATCAATATTCTGCTTTCTGCTCTAGGTAGGACCGAACATGATCGTGTTGCCGATCTTGACACTGCTTGTCACACCTTGCATTTTCCAAATTCAGGTTGTGAACCTTTTCAACACTGAAAAGACAATTTTGTCACATAAACTAATTTTTTTCCTAATATATTCTCTCACATATTATCCTTGTTGTAAACCTTATTGATGGCTTAATCTCATGCTATTCTGAATTTCTCATTTTGCTACTTCATTGTCGTGTTAAAGTTTTCATTTCACCCACACTAATCTTCAACCTTTCCCAACACTTAGTCTCATTCCAACTCACGCCCCTATAAACAAGTCGACCCATTCACCCAATTGATGCCACATTTCTTCTTTCTATCTTGATCCTTCACATACCATGTCAAGCAATATCTAATCAATCCTAAAAGCTTAACTACACTCAATGTCCAAAGCAACAATATTTATGTTCATTTGTTTCTTCCTGACACTCATTTTTCCTCTTGCTGACCATAGAGGTCATGTAAGCTCGTGTTGGTACTTAATAAAACAACACTCACACCCATTAATCATTAATTTGGTAGCCAATTTCGTTCACCTTCAATTCCACTATCAAAATGATGAATCCGGTCCACTCAAATTCCACTATTGCACCTGAATAGTTGCAGACCATTAAGCTCCCATTCCTGCCCTTTCCCCTCCCCTCATAGGCCTCTAAAGTTACCCTGGACGTCCCTTGACCTGTATCACGAGCTCCCTTGCCCCTTGCACTTCATTCCCCTCAAAGAGACACAAGTTCATCCCTTGCTACTTTCCTGTCCAGCCATGATGCACCTGAATTCCAATCCTTGTTCCCATTGATCTAGCCAATGAAACACCATGAAATTTTCCCAGGAGATGAACCATGATGTTACCAACAACATATCCCAATATCGCATCCATTGGAGTTCAGACGCGACGGGGATCCTGTTTGCAATGGCCACTCCTCTCTGTTCTGGGCGTATCCAGCATGTATATCGGTAT
The DNA here is from genome assembly GCA_030378355.1 of Eleusine indica. NCBI lineage: Eukaryota > Viridiplantae > Streptophyta > Magnoliopsida > Poales > Poaceae > Eleusine > Eleusine indica. The sequence goes on along the minus strand of CM059501.1, from coordinate 39,446,641 downwards.
TTCCTCTTCAATTCCTCCCAATCCTGATGCTTTCTTGATGCAAACTTTATACCATGATGTGTTCGAGGAAACTAAGGACGTCATCACATGACCTTTCCCCGAGATAAGCTGTGACGCCTCCAGGAACGCCTTTGGCACTCGAACTGCCTCTGCACGACCTCATCACGATGGAGCCACCTGATCTCTCGTTCAGGTGAACTCTTGATCAAATCACCTTGTCCTTGCCATGTTCCTGATATATACCCATGTTTATATTAAATTATCTCCATAAAAACAGCAGCCTATCTTCCTGAACGGGCACATCTTTATCATGATGTCTACACATGGACGTTGCTAATTTTCTGGTCATGTTCAATGCGCATGACTGAAAATTCCACCAATCATTCTAATCCATCCTTTTATATTTCAGATGGAGGCACCATACCAGCATGTGTTACTGCATGTGCTTTCCATCTCCACAAGAGGATTCATTTAGATCATTACCTAATTTCCCGGGAATGCAGTTGGCCTTTCAACCATTGCTACATAGGTTCATCATGATTCAGCCCCGTGATCTAATTTCTGGGTTGTGTTCAATCCATTATATCATGTCCTGGTTGTGTTCTTGATCTCTGTACATATTTTAATGAAAGTGTTTTCTTGATTCATGCAGCATATCTCTAGGAACGTGGATGTCTTTCACGTCTACGCTGCCACCACAGAATCATTGCTCCAATTGTAATCCTGTTGTTGCTTCCTTCCTTAACTCCAGCCATATCAAACCATATCACTAACTCTCTCATTTCATTTCTCATATGGGATGCCTTCATCTCACCAAATATCACCAATGCCGACGTCACACCTAGACGCCGTGTCGTTATCCACTTTTGCCACCACCGAAGACTCCAAGGTTCCTTTCCGTTGCACATCCTTCGGTGAGCTCATTTTTTCATACACCTTAAACCACCAGTGAGCACATATTTGATTCCATATTAACCATTGTCCTATATATTGTGTGTTTCTCAATGTTTGGGCGAATAGGAATGATTTGGAAAGCTACCAGTATCTACAAGATCAAGAATTGGATGATTGGTAGTCATAGAGCAGTGACATCTTTAAGGCAAGTGTCCTTGACCATATTGCACCTATTAAGGACAATAGTTTATTTTCATGCATGCTTGTCTAAATTTGAATCCTATGTTAGGGTTGCCTAGATTGATTTATCTTGTCCTTGTCGCCTGGTTTGGGACTTTGGTTGAGTTTGGGTACGTCATGCTAGTGCAATTCGTTGGGGAATTAAAATTGGATAATGATAAACTTGACTAATGTTCACTTAAACCTAATCATCACTTGGGTTGGTAATCTTTTTAGCAACAAGGATTATAGGTGACCCAAGTAGGAGGATGTTGATGATGGTGCGGGTATGCACAGGTACGGGTAATATACTATTTGGTTTGTGGTAGTACCTGCTTGTGGTCATAAGACCAATTCGTGGAGCGGCCACCCAAGAAAACAGCGCAAAGCACAGGGCTGATATGGGTAGGCGTGGTCCGGTAGTAGATGTCTTCCCAGTTTTGTGGGCGTTCATGGAAGGAGGACGAGAGGGTAACTTTCGGCCTTAGATGATGAAGGGTATGCTTCTAGCCATGGCGCGAGAGGGGGCTTCTGTAGGGATGGTTAATCCCACAGCGGTGAAACCTTAGCGGGGACATTTTGCAAGCTGGGAAGCTCTTTGAAAGACCATCTGGTGATCTCTTGGCCTCACACCTTCGGTAGTGTGCTGGCAACAGGGAGACTTTAGTCACCGACGGGTGATGGAATTACCAAACTGTGGGTAAAGTTGTGTAACCTCTGCAGAGTGTAAAACTGTTATAACAGTCGTGCTCACGGTCAAGAGCGGCCCAGATCCTTACACAATTAGATGGATGGTTGGGTGGATCTAGTTGGTAACCAGATTTGGGTGGTACTGCAGGTGGGTAACCTGTAGTGTTCTGGTATGGGTGGGTAACTCATAGATTTGCTATCGGTGGGCAACCGATAGTGTTGGACAGGTGGTTAACCTGTTGGGCTACTTTTCACCTAGTAAATAGGATGCTTGCATAGTTAGAGTCATAGGCTAAGGTGCATAGTGCAGTAAATCCGTGTCAAGCCTATTCTTGTTATAGCCTGCATGTCATTAATTTCCCCCACTGGCTAAGTACTTTATGTACTCACACGTTATAGTTTTCTTGTGCTGTTGCTGCTATATTACTGCTGCTCAGACGACGCTAGCGAGATGGACTACGCTAACGAGGACTACTTCAACTAGGAGTGCGACTCTCGGTTGGCTGCCTGTGGCGTTATGGAGTCTTCCGTTGTTTCTTTTATTTTCTTGATGTAATCCATACTAGGTAATAATGATTCGAGATAATAATAATGACATTGGTTTTACTGTTTACTTCACTTTTGTCCTGTATACGTGAAAACTTGATCCTGGGCACGTATACAGATGCATTTGGTTTTGGCCTTAAAACCGGGTGCGACACTACTCATGTAATTTAGGAAAAGCTTTGCACGTACCATGAGGGTACCAACCAAGTCAAGTCTATGCGTAAGGACTCTTACAGTAGACAGCACCAAACCTTTGCTCAAAAACCTGGCGAGTCACTAGATGAAACTTTTCATAGGTTTGAGGCAATTGTCTGCAACTTGAGGGCTTGTGGTAACCTTGTGTACAATGATAATGATAGAGCTAAGCAACTACTGTATTCACTTGATGAGAACATTTGGGGGTTAAAATTGTTGCTCTGGAGGAAACTGCTGATTTCAATACCTTGAACTGTGAGCAACTGTATAGCAAGCTGAAATCTCATGAACTGTCTAGGGAATCTCGTCCTAATAATGTTAATCCTTCTTCTAGCATGGCTTTGCTTTCTAGCTCTCAAAAGGCTAGTCACAGTGGTGCTTCTTATGGAACTAACCCCTCACTTGACAAGTCTTCTTTGGAGTTTGCTCTTTCTTCTCTTGTTGCAGCTTCTGATGAATAGATGGAGTGCATTCCTGATGAGGAGCTGTCCTTGCTCACAAGGAAGTTCAGGAAGTTCTACAACAACCGCAAGGAGAGAAGAGAAGGTGGTTCAAGAACCTACTTCGAGTGTGGTGACCCGGGACACTTCATTGCTGACTGCCCCAAGAAGAAGAAGAAGGCCGGATACCAAGACAATAACACTGAAGACTTCAAACAGAAGAAGAACCACTTCTACAAGAAAGGCAAGAACTCCAAGAAGTTCGCCAAGGCCATTGCACGCACCTGCGTTGCTGCTTTGGGCAATGTCAACCTCACATCAAGCGACGGCCTTACAAGCTCTGAGGAGGAGTTTGAAAAGCCATGAGGCAAGAGGAAGGACGACTTCACCAGGCTTTGTTTCATGTCAAAGAACGACCACGACACTGACTCTGGCTCTGACTCTGACACAAGTGAGGTACCTCCCACTCTTGATGAGCTCTCTTCTGAACTTGATCATTTGCATGATGTTTTGCTCATGCAAGATGATAAGCTTTGCAGCGCTGTATGTGAGAGTAGAAAGCTTAAGTCTAAGTTGGAGAGTGCTGAGTATGAAATCACTTTGCTTAGGTCTAAGCTTGCAAAAGATGACATTGCTGTTGAGTGTGAGTCTTGTCAACTTGTGATGAATGATCTTGCACAGAGGGAAAGTGTGCATGCTCAAGTTGCCAGTCGGCTTGAGAGTGCCCTTAAAGAGCTTGATGAATTGAAGGCTAGACCAACTCTTTTGGGTGCATGTCAGAAGTGCCCCAAGTGAGTTGGAAGCTCAAACCCTCAAAATCAAAGAGCTCGAGTCCAAGCTACTAAATAAGACTCACTCTAAGGTTCTCCTACCACCATGTGGTGTGTGGCTCTCTTAAGGATAAGCTTGCATAACTAGAGAGGAAAACAAGAACCTAGTTCAAGAAAATGACTACCTGATCTCTTGTCTCTAAAGAACCCTAGTGAGTGAGGAGAAGATTGAGAGGGACTTGGCAAGAGTCAAAGAGAGTGCTAGTAGGTCAACCTACAACTTGGGCTTGGGATTTGAGAGGTGTGACAAAGAGGGTGAAAATGTGGGTAAGTTTGTGCCTAGCTCTAGCTACAAGGATGAGGAACAATCCATCAAACCCACTGACACATACTATCCACCAAACCCCAAACCTTCCTTCAACCCAAAGCAAACAGAGAAGTCAAAACCCAAACCTCCTGTGCAAACAAAGCCTAAACATGAGAGTGTCTACATTTGCATGTTTTGTGGTCGAAAGAGTCACTTGGATGAATTCTATTATAGGCGTCAAAGGATTGAGAGGATGCAAACTGAGTTAACTAGAAATGTGCATCATGATGATTTTGTTGAATTTTAGTCTTGCTCTTTTTCTCGTTCCTATCGTGGAGAGGGTCATCCCTCATATGGCTTTGATTCACGAAATAGAGGCTTTGCGCAGCAGCGCTTTGGCACCCCACATTTTCCCTATCGTGGTGAGCGTCGCTCGCGTGGATTTGGTTTTTCACACAGATGATTTCTATCCTCACAACCTAAGGTTTGAGTCGAGACACTTTGACAGGCCACATTTTCCCCATCGTGGTTCTCGTCCCATGCGTTTGAATGATAATGTGCAAAGAACTGTGATGACTACTACCGATTGTATGGTGAAGTGCTGGATCCCTAAAAAATTTCTGACTAACCCCAGCATTGAGCTATCGATCTTTCCTTCTCGTTCTTTGTAGGCAGCAGGTGGAGGCCTGGAGAACAAGTGGCTAATGGACTCTGGGTGTTCGCGCCACATGACCGGAGATGCAAAGTGGTTCTCTAGCCGCACTCCCTTGAAGCGCCAGGAGTATGTGACCTTTGGAGATGACAAGAGAGGAAGAGTGAAGAAAAGGGGTGCAGCAATGGTAAATGAAAAATTCACTCTCAAGGATGTTGGTTTGGTTGAGCATCTAAGTACAATCTTCTCTCTGTCTCTCAGTTACTTGATGTTGGTTTGGAAGTGCACTTTAAGAAAAATGCTTCTTGTGTTCTTGATTCAAATGGCTCTTTGGTTTGTGGGATTTCTAGCATTGGGACATTTTTCTGACAGATTTTGCTATCTCTCCTGGTTCTCACAAGTGCTTGTTTGCTCAATCTTCTTCTGAGCTCCGGAAATGGCATAGGAGACTAGGTCACATGAGCTTTGACTTGCTTTATCACTTGAGTGGCCTAGATTTGATCCGAGGATTGCCTAAGCTCAAATTTGATAAGGATTTGATTTGTGCTCCTTGTCGTCATGGGAAAATGATTGCCGCTTCTCATCCACCAATTAATTTGGTGATGACTGAATACCCTGGAAAGTTGCTGCACATGGACACCATTGGTCCTTCTCGGGTTCGTTCGGCGGGTGGGAAGTGGTATGTTCTTGTGATTGTTGACAACTTTTCTGGCTACTATTGGGTTTACTTTCTTGAGATCAAGGATGAAGTGTTTCATCACTTTTGGAGCTTAGCTTTGAGGTTGTTCAAGGAACTCCCTGGTGCATTATGAGCAATCTGCAGTGATAATGGCACTGAGTTCAAGAACTCCTCCTTTGATGCGTTCTGCCTTGAGCATGGTATTGAGCATCAATTTTCAACACCTCGTGTCCCTCAACAGAATGGTGTGGTCGAAAGAAAGAACAAAACCTTGGTGGAAATGGCCTGGACGATGCTCGATGAGCATAGGACTCCGAGGCGGTTCTGGGCTAAGGCCATCAGCACTGCTTGCTATGTTTCCAATCAGGTTTTCTTGTGCTCAATTCTTAATGTGACTTATTATGAGCTATGTTTTGGGAGGAAGCCATCTGTTTCTTATTTGCATGCCTTTGGTTGCAAGTGCTTTATTCTCAAGCGTCGCAATCTTGATAAGTTTGAGTCGAGATCTTCCGATGGCGTCTTTCTTGGCTACACCCTTCATGGCCATTCTTATAGAGTTTTGAATTTGGAAACTAACATCATCGTAGAGTCCTGCGATGTAACCTTTGATGAATCAAACTCTTGTGCAAGCAATGTGGTTGAGACTGCAGGTAGCAGGGAAATGGAGGAAAGCATCTTTGTAGAAGAGGACCTATAGGACACTGACGATGATGATGATGATTCACCTCATCTCTCATCTGAGCTTGTTCCTGCTGCTTCCATCACTCCAGCAGAGGGTCTAGAAGCTTCTACATCGACCTTAACAGCTGTCGATCCAGCTCCAGCTGTGGTTGAGGGAGAGGTACACTCTGAGAGAGAGGCTCCTCACCATATTTAGCATCAACATCCACCTCAACAGATGATTGGTAATCTCTATGAGAGGACAATAAGGTCAAGGTCTGCACATCTCGCCTACTTTACCAATTCTTTATTTGTTGCCACCTTTGAACCTCGCGATATTGGACACGCACTATCTGATGAACATTGGGATAATGCCATGCATGAAGAGTTGGAAAACTTTGAGAGGAACAAAGTGTGGACCCTAGTAGAGCCTCCTGTAGGTGTCAATGTCATAGAAACTAAGTGGGTGTTCAAAACAAGCATGGAGAAGATGGTGAGGTTATGAGAAACAAGGCTAGGCTTGTTGCCTAGGGTTTCAGTCAAGTAGAGGGCTTAGACTATGGGAAAACCTTTGCTCCTGTTGCACGCATAGAAGCCATTAGGATCTTGCTTGCATTTGCTGCCTCTAAGGGCATTAGACTCTACCAAATGGATGTCAAAGTGCTTTCCTAAATGGTTTCATAGAGGAAGAGGTTTACGTGAGACAACCACCCGGCTTTGAGCACCTCAAATACCCAAACCGAGTGTACAAGCTTCAGAAGGCTTTGTACGGGCTGAAGCAAGCACCTAGGGCATGGTATGCTAGGCTTAATACCTTCTTGCTAGAGCGCGGGTATGTCATGGGGTGTGTTGATAAAACCTTGTTCACTCTAAATCATGGCAATGACTTTCTAATGGTTCAGATATACGTGGATGATATCATCTTTGGAGGTTCCTCTCATGCTCTTGTGTCCAAATTTTAGGAAGCTATGGAAAGTGAATTTCAGATGTCGATGATGGGTGAGCTCACCTTCTTTCTTGGACTTCAAATAAAGCAATGCAAGCAAGGCACCTTCATACATTAAGCCAAGTACACGAAGCATCTCCTGAAGAAGTTCGACATGGTCAATGTGAAGCCATTGTCAACACCAATGTCCACTACAACGGCACTTGACCCTGACGAAGACTGTGAAGCGGTGACCAAAGGGAGTATAGGAGCATGATCGGCTCCCTCTTGTACCTGACAATGACAAGATCTGACATACACTTTGCGGTGTCTTTGTGCTCTCTTTCAAGCTTCCCCTTGGGTGACTCATCGCAAGATTGTCAAGCGCATCTTCAGGAATCTCAAATACACCCTTGAGTTTGGTCTTTGGTACTTTGCATCTTTATCTCTTGATCTCATTGGGTATTCGGATGTGGACTTTGCTGGATGTAGAATTGATAGGAAGAGCACTTCTAGTACTTGCCATTTCTTGGGTACTTCTTTGATCTGTTGGTCTTCTCGTAAGCAGTTGAGTGTAGCCCAATCCACCACAGAGGCTGAGTATGTTGCTGCTGCTAGCTACTGCTCTCAAATCCAATGGATAGTATCCACCATGAGAGACTATGGGTTAACCTTTAAGAGTGTTCCACTCATGTGTGATAACTCCAGTGTCATATGCTTAGCCAAGAACCCAGTCCAACATGTTAAGGTCAAACACATTAATGTGCGATTCCACTTCCTGAGACATAATGTTGAGAAGGGAGATGTTGAGCTCAAATACATCGACACCAAAAACCAATTGGCTGATATCCTTACCAAGCCCCAAGATGGTTCGCGATTCGCTTTTCTTCGGGGGGAGCTTGGTGTTTGCCATCCTTATGGCATCATTTGAGAAGGAGTTGGTTTTCTCTTGTATATATGTATCTTATCTTTTCACATTGCATCTCATATATAATATATGCATTGGTAGATGAGCTTTGATTCTTATGCTTTCTTGCATTTCTCTTTGCTATGATTGAGCTTGAGCTAGGTTGTGTGGATGTGATAGTAATCTCTCATGCTTAGATTTTCTAGATGGCTTGCTATAGACTCTTTTGAGCAACTTGCTAATCTTAAAGGTAAACTTAGTTTCCTGTGAACCTTATGAACTAATCTTGCTAAAACTTGCTCACCATGTGTATAATTGCTTTTATCCTTGTTGAAACTTGCATTGAGGCTAGTCTAGAGGATATCTTGGCCATGACACCTTGTGTTTACGAAATGTGGCTTTGCAAATGCTTAGCTCATGAGGGAACATTGTGGGAACATTTGCTCCTTTTGTCGCAAAGGCATGCTCATCCTTATGCTTTTAATTTGCAAAATAAGTTGACTTTGCTTTGAAGCCTCGGGGTGTTTGTTGTACCCAGTTGTGCAACCCTCCGCATGGATTAGAAGTAACATAAAAATTCTAAATCCAAACATTGTACTTCGAAGCCTCGGGGTGTTTGTCGTACCCAGTTGTGCGACCCTCTGCACGGATTAGAAGATACATGAGGATCACATAAGAATAATGTTTTTCTCATTTCTTATGAGTCTTTGTTGCATATGTGAGCATTTGTAGAGCTTATTTTCTACGAATGCTTGTTGCATTGGTTGAGATTGAGACTGTCTAGATTCTTATGATTCACTTGATGCTTGTTTTGCCTTGGATGGGAGTACTTACACATGTGGTGGCAGGTTTTCTCATGAGGAGTAAATTTGATTCTATCTAAGCTAGTCAATCTTTTTGCTTAGCCTGTATAACTCTTGGTGTTTATGCCTTGCTATCTATTTTTGATCTTTGTATGATTGTGAGCTATTACTTCTACACTTCATAGCTCTATACTTGTGACTAGCAAGGTTAAATGCTTGTTTGCATAATTGTCGAAGCTACTTAGGTTTGCATTTCCATGCATTGCATGTTTGCTTGTTCTTTTGTTTTCTTTTTATGAGTTCATTGCCAAAGGGGAGAAAAGATTAGGCCATGCACAAATATTGCTAAGAAACTTAAAATGATCCATTTTGTATTACATGAGACCTATCACAAGTTGAGGGGGGGCATATCATGTCCTTGAGCGTTTTTCATGCGCTTTTCATAATCTTTGGGTTCTTGAGTGGCTTTCTTTGTCAACTCTTGGTTTTGTGATCCCTCTTATGCTAGATGGCTACTTTTCACCTTTTCTTTGGGTTTGACCATTTGGATGTGCTTATTCAGTTTTGCATTTCAAATCTCTAAGCTTTGTGCATTTGATGTTGTCAAGGTACTCATCAAGGGGGAGATTGAGGAACCATGTGGATATGTGCCATGGTTTGTAATATGTGATGAGTAACTGACATTGGTTGAGTTCAGTGTTTGAGTTGAAATGCAGGAATTTGTGGATATCATGGTTATGACTAACCGGAGTTGGTGAAGATATTGGTGAAGTTCCAGGAGATGGGAAATGTGTTTGCTTGTGTCATGATGTGTAGGTCAATGGAGTCAACTTGTCGGTCAACGGTGAGAGGATCGGGCACAAGTAGGAGACTTGGGGCCGGACGATCAGGAGGCCGGGTGAAGTCAAGGGTGATCCATACCGTACACATTGAGAGGCAAGAAGCATGGACGGTTTCACGGTTGAGCCTCAAAACTGTGGGTGGTGATCAAGATGGTGGGGTTGACCAAGTCAAAGGTGATCGGGCGTCAGTGCAAGTAGTGGCTTCCAATGGACCAGAGGCGGGAGAGACTTGCCGACGTGGGGGATCACGGGATGAGGTGACACGCATCAATATCAAGAAGTCACGCTTTGAGAAGCGTGCAAGGCGGTTTCCCGGTTAGGGCCTCAAAACCGGTGGCAGCAATTGGAGGTGCACGTGGCTCCATCGCGGAGCTTGTGGCAAGGCAAAGCAAAGTCGTGAAGGGCTTGATGGCGTTCCGGTGATGAGGAAAAAGATGGACGGTTGTGCCCCTGGTGATAGGTGGCAGTGTATTGTAGGTGAGGGGTAGGATGGTCTTTAGGACAACCCCTAGGCCTATATAAGGAGAGGTAGGGCTGGTGGAAGAGGTGCCTCTCTTTCCCTTAGCCTTGCTTTAGGTCTTCATTCGAAGTGCTAGGAGAGGTCTTCATGTAATAGAGGAGAGGAGAGGGTGTGTGAGAGACATCTCTTGCTCTTCCAAATAGTGGGAGAAAGAGGGTGGCTTCCTAGCCATGTATCTATGTATCTTGACTTGATGAATAAATGATATGAGATTCAAATTCATGCTCAAGTTCTTCCACTCTCCCTAAATCCTGATTTTTTCTTTTTCTTTATTTTCTAAGCTATTGTTGTGGGAATTTTTTATCTCATTTTTGGGCAAGTTTTTGGGCAGATTTCTTGGGGGATCTTCGTGCTATCATGAGCTAGAACAATCCTATATGGGCCCTTGACCGAATCAAGAGTTCTAGCACCTTCGATTTGAAGGATTTATCAAGTTTCCACTTTTTGAAGTTGTTAGCACAAGATCTGAAATTCGTGATGATTCCTTGAGCCAATTGAGTGGATCTTCTAGGATTAGGGTCGTGATGTTTTGAGGATTGGCTGGTCCAAAAATTGCATGATTTGGAGATCATTTGGATAGGTTTTCGGTGAGATTTGTGCAAAATTGCGGTGTTTTTTTTTTCTATCAAGGGTCGATCGGCACTGCCGATCTTTCCATTGGCACTGCCGGTGCGGAAAGAAAAATCTAGATCGGCACTGCCGATCTCCTTACCGAGAATTTTATCTTCTTTCTGATGTCATTCGGCACTGCCAATTCCTGCACCAGCACTGCCGGTGTGGGAAAAAACTCTTAATCGGCACTGCCGATGCCCCTGACTGGCACTACCGATGGTCAGTCTGAGCTGCCTGTTCTGTGTTTTCTTTCCCAGTATCAAGTCTTGGTTGTTTTTCTTTGCTTCTCTCTTGTTCTTCCGCTGTTGTGAGTCATTCTTAGGGTTAGCACATCACAAGTTGGTGTGTGTGGCCTTGGTGATTCTTTTAGAGGTTGGACCGGGTTGTAATTGGGATATAGGCCAAGTTCTTGAGAAGAATTTTAATTGACTCCCATTCACCCCCCATCTGGTTGCCTTCTCGGTCCTTCAGTATTGTTCTTTGATGGTTCTGTATGTAAGAATGGATGCGGCATCGGACTAGTGATCATATCACCTCAGGGGGCAAGCTTTGAGTTTGCGTTTGTTGTAGAGACCTCAACCAATAATCAGGTGGAGTATCGAGCTATTCTCAAGGGATTGCAGATTTTGCTAGAAGCTGGAGCTAATTTTGTTGAAGTTGTCAGTGATTCACTGTTGGTACTTAGGCAGTTAATAGGAGACCTCAACCAATGATATCTTGAGGTTGTTTTCTGTCGAGTGTCAAGAAGTGATTCATTGCTTCAGGGTAGTGAGTTTCAAGCATGTCCCTAGGGAGCAGAATATGGAAGCAAATGATTTGGCTCAGAAGGCATCATGCTATCAGTTGAATACCAATGGTGTGATTGTTGGGATAGCCGATGTCGATGAGGAAGATTGGTGGTCCAAGATTGTTCAATATCTTAAAGTTCTGATGTAGCGTACCCCTTGGAAATTAGACACACAACATTGAGGTACATTTTATTTGAAGAAAATCTTTAGTATCGGACGATTGATGGTGTGCTGCTGAGATATTCGAATAAAGAAGAAGCCAAGGTGGTTATGTATAAGGTGCATGAAGGTATTTGTGGCACACATCAATCGGCTCATAAAACAAGGTGGTTATTGAAAAGGACCGGATATTACTGGCCTACCATGCTGGAGAATTGCTTCAAATATTATAAAGGTTGTCAAGATTGCCAGAAGTTTGGGGTGGTTCAGAGGGACCAGGATCGGGTGCAGTGGTAACAGGGACTGCAACTTAAGTAGTCACGTCACTTCTACCGTCCAGCTTGGATGCAACTGTTCAGATGTAAACCGCCTTTTTCTCCTCTCATCTTTGCCAGCAGCTATACTTAGAGGCCAATAGCTTGGGCGCCATGGAAAGAACCAGGACAATGCAATGGGGACGAAACAGATTGCTCGCTAGCTCGTGCACGGCAAGCGGTAGGTGCTGCTCTCCTCCCGTTGGTCATGAACACCTCCATATTTAACTCTTTTACTTTTCCCCATTTGCAAGCCATAGCGACAAATCTACAAAATTCGTAAGAAGAGGCATCAATGAGACAAAATTGATCACAGAATAATCTTTTACACTTCCTAGAAGTTCCATTTTGCTAGCCTTTGGAGCCCTCCGGTTAGATTCTTGTGGCAATAATCTCCATGCAAAGCAATGAGAGCATCAGGGAAGAAGACATGAAAAGCCTACTTCGGTTTGATGTGTTTGTGAGCTTTGCACTATAAGTGAGAGAGCAGGACATGGAGGAGCGTTGGAGCCTAGATTGATACAAACTAATGAGATTGCATTGAGCATCGATGAGGCATTGCATCCCATGTTTGTTCCGGTTGTGAGGAGGAAGAAGAGGCTTATCCTTGCATTGGCCGTTGGATAGGCGATAAATGGTTTAGAATTGATGACTGCTTAAGTTGCAGTCCCAGTTATGATTGCACTGGATCCTGGTCCAGCTCAGAGAGCACCGGCATCGGCTATGAATCCAATTGTTAAGCCATGACCGTTTAGAGGTTGGGGAATGTATATGATTGGTCAGATTTATTCGGTATCAAGCAAAGAGAATAAGTAGATTATGGCGGCAACAGATTATTTCACCAAGTGAGTTGAAGCGGTGCCAATGAGGAATGTGATGACCAATGATGTCATCAATTTTGTCAAAGAGTATATATTTATAAGTTTGGTGTGCCGTAGACTATTACTACTGACCAAGGTTTTTTGTTTACTTCGTAAGAGTTTCAAAACATTGCCAGTAGTATAGGGATCAAATTGTTGAACTCGTTGACTTATTATGCTCAAGCCAATGGTCAAGCAGAAGCTTCTAATAAAAGTTTGATCAAGCTGATCAAAAGGAAAATAGATGAGCAACCAAAGAAGTGGCATACGACATTGGCTGAATTATTATGGGTATATAGAATGGCATGTCATGGGTCGATCAAGGTACCACCTTATCAGTTGGTCTATGGGCATTAGGCACCTTTACCTTGGGAAACAAATCTGGGGTCTAGGAGAATTGAGTTGCAGGATCAGCTGTGAGCTAATGACTATAAGCAAGTTATGGTCGATGAGTCAGAAAATGTGGTGTAGCATCGGATGAGGGCCTTCGAAAATATACAAGAAAATAAATCTCGCGTATCGAGGTATTATGACAAGAAAGTGGTACCTAAGAAATTTTCAGAAGGGGAATTAGTTTGGAAGTTAATTCTACCCATCGGCTCTAGAGACAATAGATTTGGAAAATGGTCTCCAACATGGGAAGGACCATTTAAAGTGAGCCGATGTGTGCTAGGCAATGCATATTTCTTACACGAGTTAGATGGAGAAGAATTTGGTAAAGCAATCAATGGGAAATATTTGAAGAAGTATCATCCAAGCGTTTGGGTTGGCGCATGATCTCAATTGCTTGATCGCGGCTGATATGTCAAATATCGCCCTTAGCATAAAAATTGTGGAGAAAAGAGAAATATTTATAGCCGATGTACAAACATCGTCTTAGATGGTAAATATTGAGAATATCTCCGTTAGTTCAAAAAATATTACAAAACAAGATGTTGTTCATTATAGGTACAAAATAGCCTACATCTACTCTGGTGGACAATAGAAGTCGATGATGTTGATGGCGTGAGTGTGGAGCTGATCAACTTTGGCGATGGTGTAGTCATCTTCCTTAGTGGACCCAGGTATATTGGAGGCAATGTCCCACAAGCTGAGAGCTTGGGCATAAGTTGATGAGGTTGCATTTTCTTCCTCTATAACTCCTTGTGGGATTTGAGCAAGGACTGCTTCCACATCGGCTATTTCCTTGTTCTTTGCCTCAAGTGCTGCTTGGATTTCATCCCGTTCCTTTCGCAAGGCTTCAAGTTTGGATTCAAGGTTTGTCGATTTTGAGAGCAAGGCGGCATACTTGTTCTTTTCTTCTTCTGCCAAGGTGTCGGCGGCTTTAGCTTGTCTCCTCTACTGGATCTGATGCTTGATCCGAGCTGATGCTTCAAGAACCCGGAGTTGATTAAATTCAATATATTCTATGGGGTGAAGAACTGCTACAAGGTTGCTGGCCATATGATCTTTGATCTCCAAATAGCGTGCTCGGATCGGAGTGGCATCGACGACGAGATTTTCAATGTAGATCATATCCAGACGCCGACGTATATCTTGAAGTTGAGCCCGAATTTTAGGAGGGAGATACAAGGATGATGTGCGTGTGGACACTTGGGCCTGAAAAAAGAAAATCAAGGTTAACCGGATCGTGAAGAAGTAGATTAATAATGCAAGAAGAAAAATAATTTTGTACCATCATTTATGGAGTTGGGACAGGTCCTGGGGCATCGGCTGTCATGGTGACATTGGATTCATGAGCATGAACGACCAATGAAAGGAATGCCTGAGTATATAATGAGTCAGGATTTGAACCGATGAAGGAGTAGGAGTGAAAAGAATAAAGGTAATGTTACCTGAGGGTCAACGCAAGGGATGATAGCCAGAGACAATGCGGGAATCAGCTCTTCAACAGCCTCTTCAAAGATTGGCGTGGCGACTTCGAGTGAGTCGATTGAAGTCATGTGAACTGAAGGGTGGTCTGATATGGTTGCACTGCTAGATCGACTATTAGAACTATTTAGAATCTCTTGAAAGGTTGAAGTGGCGATGCGAAAAAGGTAAATGAATCTAAAATTGAATTTCTATCTTACTGTTGCCATTGAAGCTAATAAGTTTATCGCTAGACTTTGGTGGTTCATCGGCTCTATCACCTGGACCTCGTCCGATGAGTCCGATTGCATCACCTGCATATGACAGAAGGATGGGACGCCGGTAGGTCACGGTTAAAGTGCATGGTAAACTAGGAGATAAAAATCTGGCACATGAAGATTTCGTACCCTAGACTCGGAGGGCATGTGTTGGCACCGAAATTTGGACCCAGACCCAGTTGTCAGTGATGCGGAGTTAGAATCGGCCAAGTCAAAGAAATCCAACATCCAAAGGAAATAAAGTGAGCCTATAATGGTGGCACCGAAATTAAGTTTCCCCTTTCAAGATAGATTTTGTTTAGGAATAAGATCTAGTCAGTTTTTTTTTTGAAGCCGAAAAGTACTGACCGACTCGGGTCAGAACCCCTTGCATGGGGTTATAAATATGTAATAGGGTTTGTACAAAATAAAACTAGTACACGTTCAATACAATTCGTTGCATCGCCACCCTTTTTCTTCTCGACGAATTCTCGTCTCACGCGGGCTGCATAGGCTCGGATCTCGGTGAGAGACTTGGATTCATCACCCTCGATAATTTCATCGACTTCAACTAGTAATTTTTTGTTAATTTGACATTCTAGTTGTTATCTTTGAAGTTGCTAGTTATCTGGTAATTAGATTTTTATCTCATTTGTTCTATCAACTTTGTGTTGCAGTACTGTGTTGGTTAGGTCTAATCTACTGCTATTATTTGTAGGTTTTACGAACTTGATTTAGATCTTTTATTTGAGTCTCTATTAATTTTATCTATAATTAGGTTAAATTGAATATTAAAACAATGAGCAAACATGAAAAACATTTGAAAAAAAATTAGCTCTATTTTTTAGTGACAGATAATGCAATAATGTATATTTATGCCAAGTTTCAAATCCTAATATATTATGAGTATTGAGATAAAAAATTTGAAAACAATTGTTAAATGGTCATAATGTGTTCCAGACGAGAAATTACAAGTTCGTAGTGTGTTGAAGACAAATTCGACTTTGTCGATGTGTTGGAGACGAAACCACATTTTCTTAGTGTGTTACGGACAATTTTGTCGTCATATATTTGATATATCATTGAACCTTTTATTTGAGTAAACTAGATATGTTATTTGAAAAAATATTTGCAATACCAGCTATCAGATCTATCGACTTCGCACCATCGACTGAGCAAGTAGTTGCATGATTGTCCTTAGATCTATCGTTGTTGCGCTATCGACTTAGTGTTTATCGACACTGGTTTTATAGTATTTATATTTATTTATTAAAGCTTGCTGATAAGCCGATACGATTACCCGAGTAGATTATTTCTATTTATTACATCTAGCAAACATCGGCTGGTTTTCACGTACAATGACTATCAACTTTCTCGTCGGCCTGTCTGGGGCAGTGACCCAGAGAATTTGACCGTTTGTTTTCTTTATCGGTTTGAAGGTAAAATTGACTGGTACACTCTGATTTTTGTATTGAGCCTACACTGGAGTAAAGCAAATCTCCCAGATTGCACTTGTAGATTTTCGAGTCAACAGATTCATCATAGTAATGTAACATGTCACCTACCCCGCCATCAGCATCACAAGCCTCGATGCGTTGCCTCACGACCTCGTCTCTCTCATGATGTGCCTTTCCATGGTGGGTCTATCTGGAATAGCCCTTAACGGATCCATTGACGATGAGATGTTTACCCATGGCATCCTTTGTTTGTCACTAACATTTCTCACAAACTCCACATGGACAGAAAGTTCAAGGAGGCTTCCCTTCAAACTTGGCAAATGTTTCATTCAAGAAAGCATTTGTTTTTTCAATCCATTCATTAGTCATCAAATCCATACTTGGGACAGCTCATGTACATCCCCTCATACTCTTCCATCCTCTAACATATCATCAAGTAATATAACAATGAATTACATCAAGTGAATTTTTATACAATCCAATAGGTAAAGGTAGGTCCTAGTCCCACCCGAGGATGTGTAGATGAGGTAAGTTTCCATGCTCTACTCTAGTTCGAGACAGAATTTTGGCAGCACCTCGTCGTTGTTCTCCAAATACACATCCTAACAAGGAGGTTATGTATCCGAAGAACAACAGGGTGGTGCTGTCGAAAATCTGTCTCGGACCAGAGTAGAGCATAGAAACTAACCCATCGACACATCCCCGGGATGTGCCAAAAAACGGGGACAACTCAAATTAGTAAATATGGTTATAGATATGCAAATATCTGCATATTCTCAACCGTATCTCTTGCGAACAGGAAAGGTCTAACTAGGTTACATGACCTACACACTAGATTGGAAAGAATGAGTCTTTTTTCCCAACCTTGTTGTCCTTCACCGTGATGTGTCAAGGATGGTCAAAGTGGTCTTGTATGCCTCACCTTGCTTCTCCCTACAAAAGAAAAGAAAACAATAAAGTCAATGCAAAATTTGACAGCACCTCCCCTACAAAGTGAGCTTTCCAACACCTGCAAGAAAAAAAAACAATGCCACGATGGCCGACAACCACAATGGCAAGCGGGGTGATGTTTGCTACTCGACGAGATAGAGGCTGCGGCAATCCCTCACCATTCGCCTTAGTAAAAAGGCTATTAAGCAAATCCATGACCATTATGAACAGCATAGGGGACAAAGGGTCCCCTTGCCCAAGGCCTCATTGGTGAGTAAACTAAGCTCTAGTTTGAATAGCAAGGTAAACAACAATGTGAATGTGCATGCAAGAAAGCCTCCGAAGTTCTAACCAAACTGAAAAATGGAAATTCATGTAAATAAGTTGCATATGAGCAGCTGCTCAACACACATGCACACAAATTTGCTAGCTAGATCCCCATCTTGTTGAACACCATCCGTAGGTTTGATGCCACCTCGGCCACCAGATCCCACGAGAACTCAAGAACTCTAACCCGCCAGATCCTCTTCCCGCTGCCAACCTTCCCCACCACCTCTACACTCCACAACCACCACGAGGCGTCTCTATCCAATGCGCTCACCACCTACTATGCCATCATCAGTTGCTTTGCAAGAACCCGGGAACCCTAGCCCGTGAAGAGAGGAGGAGCAAGAGAAGGTTGGTGGCGGCTTAAAGAAGAGAAAGTGGCGGAGAGGTGGAGGCAATCGTTATCGACGTCGTAGTGAAGGCTGAGTCACGCCGCTGCCCATTGCCCACGTCGCCATCACTTCATTCTTTGCAGTGGAGATCAGAGTGCATGGAGACGATCGACAACCACAACGACGAGCGCATGGAAGTGGTTGGCTAGCGGAGGCGCAGCGGCAGGGGCAGGGGCAAGGCCAACGTCCAGGGGCGCAGGCTCATGGAGGTGGACGGCGGGCGGCTTCTGGGGAGCGGCGAGCGGGGAGGGGGAGCGGGTGCGGGGAGCGGCAAGTGGGAAGGCGGGGAGAGAGAGCGGGGACAGGGAGGCGGGGAAACAGCGAGCGGGTGTGGGGAGAGAGCAACAACGGGGGATAGGGAGGCGGTGAGCGGGGGTGGGTGCATGAAAGGACCGACTGACCGAGAGGGGGGGGGGGTGAATCGGGAACTCGCTATATGTACCAAAATCGCCAATTCCTAAAACTGACCACTCAAAACAACTCCTACACGATCCTAGTGGTGATCACACTAGCAAGATAAAACCTATGAAAGGAACAACAACCTAAGCAAACTAGTCGAGCACACAAAGGCAAAACAACTCCTATGCCAGCTAGTAACCAAAGATACACGGAAGCACACAACTAGCTAGCAAGGAGTGCTACTCATGTAAAGCCACTAGATCAACAAGCACATTGAAAGCACACAAGCATGAGTAGCACAATACATACTAGGGTGATCAATCAAGCCAAAGCAACTCCTATACATGCTAGTAATTGTTGACGGCTGTTAAGTACCATTTTCAACCGTCAACTATACTCAAATAAAGGAGAATTTGGCATTTCATACACGCATACTTTAGCACAATAATATAGTTCCACTTGTACTTGGAGAACTTTGTGCATGCAGGAGGAAATGTGAAGGAAACACCTCAAAAGGCAAGAAAACACACTTTCGACCAATCAGAGAGTGCCACATGGACGTCACACGGATTGAAGGGCCCATTTTCAGCACTTAACCGACGTAACTCCCTGTAATACCGCGCAAACCGACGTCAGGGCCCACAGGACAGCCACCTGGAGAAAGCACAGGCCAGGAGGGGCCACCCCCAGGTCGGCCGACCTGGTCAGGTCGGCCGACCCGGCCGGGCGCCCTCTCCGCCTGGGCTTCCACGTGTTGGCTCCTCCGCGACTCCTGATGACGGTTTGAGTTGCCTTCCGTGGCGGTTACTCTCCCTTGCCGACCTATTGAGGCTATAAATAGGAGGGTGTGCCTTCACACTAAACACACACCACAAGAAGCATTTCTCTCTTGCTAGTAGTAGTTCTTGGAGTTTTAGTGGAGTTAGGCTGAGTCTAGAGCTCTCTAGTCCCAAGTCTTCACTTGGAATTGGTATGGCTCTTGTATCTTTTCCCTTTTGTAAGACTTTGCTCTTATCAATATATATATTTTTTCTATATAGTTGTGCTTGGGTCATGAGTTTCTTGTTTGATATTGTGATCCATATATGTGATAGTATAGTCTACTTGTGTGATAGTAGTTTATATTTATTATACTACTATTGTCATGCTAGTTATATACCGTCACTATAGTCTAGTTTATATGTTATAGTCTCTATGCTTAGTTTTAGCTGATAAAGTATAGCATGGGTTTGGTGATCGTATTCGTACGGTAGCTCTGCCTCGTTAATAGTAATCGCGGAGGGGCAGAGTGCTCTTTGGTCATGCAAGTATGGTACTTGGGTGACTGATTTGCATCAATTATTCGTTAGTCTACTGGTTTGTTGAGGTAGGCGGCAGGTGGTGACAGCCCTGTCCGTCCTTTGAAATCCTCCCCGCTAGGCTAGTGCGTAGGCTCTTGGCGGAAGTCGCCTGTGGATGCAGGGGTAAGTCCGTGCCTGAAGTGCTATACTATTGACTGCTGAACCTGAGTGTGGGTCTGTATGTATTCTACTTAGGCTATGCAACTGTATAGGAATGTATAGTAGGAGTAGCTTAGCCTAGTCTTTCCTCCACTAGACTTTATTTATTTAGTAGGAATCTTCTGTGTGTGTCACACTACCCGGTTATTATCATGTACCCGCCTGTCTTGGTTAGATATCCTTGCTAATTGTTAACATGATCTTATATGTTAGTAACGCTTCTTGATCATAACCTTCCTTTGGGATAAACAAATACGATACCCTGAATACTTCCGGGTGAAATGCTACAGCGGTATTCTCCGTGCGCTTGCGGATTTTACCTACTTGACTCTGGGACATATTAGTGAACCGTTTCTGGCCCCGTGCCGGGAATGATTTATTAATATGGCTTAGCAAAAGTCAACAAGCATTTCTGGCGCCGTTGCCGGGGAAGGCGTATGATTTAAGAAAAATTACTAATGTATATAGTAGTGTTGCAATTATTAAGGCTATCTCCTAAGCAAGTTAACCTTGCTTTGTTTTCTGCATTTTGTATGAAAACAGGGTAGTGTATGACTGGTTTCGACTTGCCGACAAACTTCACTGAAGATCCTGAGTAACTCCTGAGAAGGACACGAGCTAGGCTCACCCCTCCTCGTAAGGAGACTCGGCCAATCGAACCTGTCATTCCCGCACCATCAAGCTCTGAGCAAATGGCCGACAAGACCCTCCGTGAGTTCTCCGCTCCCTCCGCTGCCAACATCCCTATGGGACCAGCTGGCAATGTGGGAGATGCGAACTTCGAGATCAAGACCGGTCTCATCACCATGGTGCAGGCTAGCCCATTCTGTGGGAAAGCCAATGAGGACGCTAGTGCTCATCTCCAGCAATTCCTGGAGATTTGCAACACGTTCAAAATAAAGGACGTCACCCCCGACGCTGTTCGCCTTCGACTGTCCCCGTTCTCTCTCCTTGGGAGAGCGAGACAGTGGTTCTACGCAAACCCTGAAGCTGTGAACACTTGGGAGAAGTGTTCAGCTGCGTTCCTTGCAAAGTTCTTCCCGCTGGGCAAGACCAATGCCCTCCGCGGAAGGATCTCAAGCTTCTAGCAGGAGTCGAAGGAGTCGATTCCTGAGGCATGGGAGAGGCTCCAGGAGTACATCCTGGCATGTCCCCACCACGGGATGGATGATTGGCTGATCATCCAGAACTTCTACAACGGGCTTACTCCATCGGCCCGCGACCACCTCGACGCTGCTGCTGGTGGAGCCTTCTTCTCACTGTGAGCAAGGCAAAAGATTTGATCGAAAAGATGGTGTCCAACCAAGGTTGGAATGAAGAGCGCCTCCAACCTCGCCAGCGAGGCATGCACTCCGTCAAGGAGGTTGACATGCTCACCGCCAAGATTGACCTTCTCATGAAGAAGATGGACGACCAAGCCAATGGAGAAGTGAAAGCCCTAGACGCCCGTATGACTTGCGAGGTCTGTGGCAACACGGGACACTCGGGCAATGACTGCCCCGAGACCCGTGAGGACGCAATGTTCATGGGCAACAACAACAACAACGGCTACCGTCCACGAGGAGGTCAAAGTAGGGGTCCACCACGTCCCAACTACCAAGGAGGTAACTCTGGCAACTTCTCTGGTTTTAATTCCGGTTATAATCAGCCCTCCTTGAAAGATCTTGTGCTTGGTCAAGCTAAGGTTAATGATAACATCAGTAAAAAGCTTGCCACCACTGATAGGACTCTTGAGAGCATCCACACTAAGATAGAGGGTGTTTCCTCTACTCTCAAGAATCAGCTGAGCTTTAATAAAATGATAGAAACCCAATTAGCTCAGTTAGTTGCTGCTGTTCCTACTGCTGAGTCGGGGAAAATCCCGGGGCAACCCGAGACCCCCTTAGAAAATGTTAATGCGGTTACCACGAGAGGAGGTAAGTCCACTCGGGATCCGCCATACCCTAACCATGCAGGAAAGGACACATCAGCTGAGAAGCCGGCAGAAGAAGAAGAACTGCCGCCCAGGAAAACGGCCCCATATGAGTTCTATGACATGAACCTCATGCCGTTTCCTGAAAGAAGAAGGAAGCCCACCGTAAACGAGCAGTTCACACGCTTCGTTGAGGTAATCCAGAAGCTGCACATCAACGTGCCCTTGCTGGATGCGATACAAGTACCCACGTACGCTCGCTACCTCAAGGATCTTATCAGCAACAAGCACCCACTACCGACCACAGAAATCGTCAAGCTGACGGAAGAGTGTAGCGCTGCTATACTCAACCGGCTTCCTGAGAAGAAGAAAGATCCGGGGTGTCCCATGATCACCTGCTTGATCGGGACACAGAACTTCGACCATGCCTTATGTGATCTTGGGGCAAGTGTGAGCGTCATGCCGAAGGATGTCTTCGACAAGCTCAACTACACCACACTATCCCCCACGCCGATGCAGCTGCAGCTGGTCGATTCAACGGTCCGCTATCCGGCGGGAATCACCGAAGATATTCCGGTGAAAATCTGGGATTGCTTCATCCCCGTCGACTTCGTAGTGCTTGACATGGACGTCGGGAAGAGCACACCGCTCATCCTGGGACGCCCATTTCTCAGCACTGCGGATGCTCGCATCAATGTAGGAGCCGGAGAAATCCGTTTCCACATCAATGGCAAGGAGGAGAAGTTTGACTTTCGGCCACGGAAAGAACAGTGCAACATGATCCGTATCAAGTACGGGCCGAACCCAAGCAACATCAAGGAAGTGGAGGTCACTCCGCCAAAGAAGGACAGCCTCATCACATTCATGAAGAACTTCCTTGAGAAGGAAAAGGTTGCACAGCAACAACTGATGAAGGCAAGGAGGCAAAGGTCACACATTAAGCAACAGCCTCTGAGGTCCACAAGGCAGCAACCTCCGAGGTCTGCAAAGAAACAGGCTGTGAAGCCTGCAAAACCGCAGCCTCCGAAGCCCGAGAAGCCACCGACCGCAACAAAGACCAAGAAGGTGTGGCGAGTGAAACAAGAAGCATCATCCGTGTCTTCATCTCCGGGACCGGACAACGCTTCATCGAGCTGAACGCCGGAGAAAAGTCCCGCTCGTCGGACTTTAAAAGGTGAGTCCTCGCCGGGAGGTTAAACCGGTAGTTATCCACATTTGCTCTTTTTAATTGCATATTTGCTTTCCACCACAGTTTGATTTTTCCCGACCACTGCATTTCTGCATTTTTGAATTTTTCCAGCCACCTTGGAATTTTTCAAAACTCATTTGCATTTTTGAAAATTTAGAAAATAGGTTTTTGGGCTTTCCATTTTGAAAAGATTTTTTGTCGAGCTTTTTGAGCAAAAAGGCAGCAGGGGACAAATCCCCTAGCCGTTGGGGAACACATAGGAAAAAGGGGGCTGCCAGGAGGCCCACCTGCCAGGTCGGCCGACCTGGTGGGGTCGGCCGACCCCCTGGCCCCACCTTTTCCTGTGCTCCTTTCTCCCAACGGCTATATGGCCATTGTTCTGTCCCTTTCTAACGGCCATCTTGCTTCCTTGGCTATAAAAACCGCCCAGGAGGAGGAGCTTCACCATTCCAAGCTCATCTTTCACTCCCCTCCTTTGCTCACTTGTTGCTCTCCCAAAATTTCCGTGTTCTTCAACTTTACTACAGCCCCAAAAACCCAAAAAAAAAATATTTCCCCTCTGTTTTAGTGCATTTGCAAGTTTGTTGTGAGAAGAAAACCAATTTCGGAGAAGCTCGGGTTTGTCGTTTTCACTAACGCTCACCCGAACACTTGTTCGATCTTGTTTTTGTTCTTGTCTTGTGTTTGTTCTTGTGTGCAGCCATGTTCAACCGAATGAAGCAAGTCGCCGGAATCAAGCGGAGAAAAAGCACTCGTGCAAGCACGAGTCAAGCATCCTCCGTCGAGCTCACACCAAGTCCGGGGCATGGTGACCCCGAAGCTGAAATTCCGGAGGAAAGGCCGGCCTTGCTCATCACCGAGGAGCATCTCGACATCAAGGACGACCGCGAGGGCCAAGCCATCGCGCTCATGAGAGAACGGCCATTCGCCCACACCCGACGCTTCGATCCGGACTTCCTCGAGAAAATAGGTATGAGAGAAGAATTTGCCTCTATTTTTCGCACTATGGGTTGGCTAAATTTCGTAGAAGTAGATGAGCCGGGTTCTCGTTTGCTTACTATGCAGTTTTTATGCACCCTTAGAAAGTATGATGAAGGCATTTCTTTTCGCTTGTTTGGGCAAGAGCGCTTGGTCACATGGGGTGATCTTCATGCTATGCTAGGTCTAAATCCTAAATGTAGGCTAGACTTAGATAAAGCGCTAAAGGGGTTCCATAAAGAAAGTTTTTGGAAAAAGATTTCCGGAAACGAGTGGGGTCCCAAGCCTAGAACAAGTGCCATCCATAATCCTACACTTAGATTTATGCATGTGTGGTTGGCTATGACCTTGTTTCCTCGAGGTGACATTAGGGTTGTCCGGCAAGATGAATTGAAAATACTTTATGCCATGGTTAAGAAAATTAGGGTGTCACCCGCGGAATGCATGATTGATCAATGGTTAGACAATATAAAGTTGACAGGACCAATTGAGTGCACCTCTTTAGTTACTCGCATTGCGCAGAAGTGTGGTCTGCTTGAGAATGTTCATGTTGAATATTTGACGGTAGATAGAGAATTTCTAGGCGAGGACTATTTTGTGCAAGGACATACTTTGAAACATGGTCCAAATAATACCTTGATCTATCACTTTCCCGGGTATACAAACGAATTCCCGTTACCTAACCCGGGTCTTCGTTTGTATCACTGTCGGGCACTAACCCTCCCACTTGAGCCAGTGGGAGAAGTTCGCAGGCATAGTATTTCAGGGCGACCGACACGTTCCCGTAGGCATATGGAGCCTACACCGGAGTTTCACACTCCGACCGGAGATCCGGTATGGGAGCAGCCCCCGCCACAGGACGAGGCGGGTGCATCAACATGGCAGGCCGGAGCATGGGAATCTCAGTACGATTACCCCATGCAGACGTCATCAAGTTCAAGCGGACCGCCATTCTTTGCCACTCGGTCATTCTCATCCCGTGGGTTCCGTGAACTCAACTATGGGATGGCCGAGTTGACAAGGAGGGTGAACGACATTGATTTGCGCACCGAGAGCATGCAACAAACTCTCACGCAACATGTCACCGACACCCAGCAATGGCAAAATTTCAGCGACAACCAATTCCGCCAGCTGAACGCGATGATGGCTCAGAATCAGAACAATTGGGATGCCTTCTTCCGCTCCCAAGGCTACGACCCGAACCAGCAGATATGAGCAAGAACAAGCTTGGGGGAGGACCCCCCTTCTCACGGTAACTTGTATCTTTCCCCTTCCCTTTATTTCTTGCATTTGCTAAATCTGAAAATCCATAAAAATTTGCAAAACATAAAAAGAACAAAAATATTTCCCTTTTTCATGCGCGGTATGAATGTGTATAATTTTCCTATGTTGAGATGATGAATAGTTGCTCTGTCCTTTATTCCTCTCTAATGCTAGTTTACAACTTAGTACTCTCTCAAGAGTTAGGTTTGTTGGTAAATCTTGCCTTGAACTTGAATCTTGTGGGTAGCATATGCATTCTCTAGTTCTAAGTTGTTGAGAGATATGATATGATAGATAGGGCTGCTATGATCTTGCTCAACGTAAAGCTTGAATTCCGGAGTTTTATTTTTCAAAATGACAAATTGATAAGTTCCTCAATGATGAAACTCCCACCACAGCCATATGTAGTGTTTACATTTGAAAACCTTTACACATATGCTGCTTGTTTCACATTGAGCTTAGTCAAAATTGTTGTGATCCTAGTAGAACTCTTTTCATGCTTTCTTGATCAAGATCATATACACACATCCACCGCCATGAGCTATCCTTCTAAATCAAGAAGATAGCATCCACCATATCCACCATATCCACCGTGAGCTATTCTTCTACACCGGAAGAAAGCCACTATCCATCCATCTATCCAAAGAAACACTCCATATATCCATTGCAAAATTCCTCTCTCAAAGTATTCATTGCAAACTAGGACTATGGCTATGCAAAAAAAAGAAAAGAAAAAAAAAAGATGCTCAAAAAAGAGAGCAAGCAAAAGATAGCCATAGCCTAGAAACTCCAAAAGAGAGAAGGAAAATTCAAAAAGGAGTTATTTCTTCCCATCCACCATTCCTCCGTTCTCCCACACACTTGCACATCTTGATCAAGATTGTTTGAATTGATGTTTTTCTTGGATCCGGTCTTTTGACATAGCAATATTATGTGAACATGAGTGCCTCATATATCCCTACCTTGAGCTCCACATAAAGCCTTATTTAGAAGTAGGTGATTATAGGCAACACTTTGCCTTGGTGAGGAATCATACACATATTGAGTGATCCGAGAGAATCATTTGAGGAACTTGGTTTTTATTTTCAAAATCTTTTGAAAACCTCCGGAATAACATAGCGGAATCTAGAGCAAGTGATTGGTGCCCTGCAATTGTTCTATCTCTCAACCGCCCAAGACAATGAGGTGTAAAAGCCCCATGGATCGAGGTAAATGGGTAAGTTATGTGCCAACATATTTAATTCTAGGAAGAGTACTTTGTTGTGCGCATAGTATTATTGAGGAGTAGGACATTGTAGCAACTCCTGATCAACAACTTAAGTTTATCTTTGCTTCGGGACGAGCAAAGGGTAAGCTTGGGGGAGTTTGTTGACGGCTGTTAAGTACCATTTTCAACCGTCAACTATACTCAAATAAAGGAGAATTTGGCATTTCATACACGCATACTTTAGCACAATAATATAGTTCCACTTGTACTTGGAGAACTTTGTGCATGCAGGAGGAAATGTGAAGGAAACACCTCAAAAGGCAAGAAAACACACTTTCGACCAATCAGAGAGTGTCACATGGACGTCACACGGATTGAAGGGCCCATTTTCAGCACTTAACCGACGTAACTCCCTGTAATACCGCGCAAATCGACGTCAGGGCCCACAGGACAGCCACCTGGAGAAAGCACAGGCCAGGAGGGGCCACCCCCAGGTCGGCCGACCTGGTCAGGTCGGCCGACCCGGCCGGGCGCCCTCTCCGCCTGGGCTTCCACGTGTTGGCTCCTCCGCGACTCCTGATGACGGTTTGAGTTGCCTTCCGTGGCGGTTACTCTCCCTTGCCGACCTATTGAGGCTATAAATAGGAGGGTGTGCCTTCACACTAAACACACACCACAAGAAGCATTTCTCTCTTGCTAGTAGTAGTTCTTGGAGTTTTAGTGGAGTTAGGCTGAGTCTAGAGCTCTCTAGTCCCAAGTCTTCACTTGGAATTGGTATGGCTCTTGTATCTTTTCCCTTTTGTAAGACTTTGCTCTTATCAATATATATATTTTTTCTATATAGTTGTGCTTGGGTCATGAGTTTCTTGTTTGATATTGTGATCCATATATGTGATAGTATAGTCTACTTGTGTGATAGTAGTTTATATTTATTATACTACTATTGTCATGCTAGTTATATACCGTCACTATAGTCTAGTTTATATGTTATAGTCTCTATGCTTAGTTTTAGCTGATAAAGTATAGCATGGGTTTGGTGATCGTATTCGTACGGTAGCTCTGCCTCGTTAATAGTAATCGCGGAGGGGCAGAGTGCTCTTTGGTCATGCAAGTATGGTACTTGGGTGACTGATTTGCATCAATTATTCGTTAGTCTACTGGTTTGTTGAGGTAGGCGGCAGGTGGTGACAGCCCTGTCCGTCCTTTGAAATCCTCCCCGCTAGGCTAGTGCGTAGGCTCTTGGCGGAAGTCGCCTGTGGATGCAGGGGTAAGTCCGTGCCTGAAGTGCTATACTATTGACTGCTGAACCTGAGTGTGGGTCTGTATGTATTCTACTTAGGCTATGCAACTGTATAGGAATGTATAGTAGGAGTAGCTTAGCCTAGTCTTTCCTCCACTAGACTTTATTTATTTAGTAGGAATCTTCTGTGTGTGTCACACTACCCGGTTATTATCATGTACCCGCCTGTCTTGGTTAGATATCCTTGCTAATTGTTAACATGATCTTATATGTTAGTAACGCTTCTTGATCATAACCTTCCTTTGGGATAAACAAATACGATACCCTGAATACTTCCGGGTGAAATGCTACAGCGGTATTCTCCGTGCGCTTGCGGATTTTACCTACTTGACTCTGGGACATATTAGTGAACCGTTTCTGGCCCCGTGCCGGGAATGATTTATTAATATGGCTTAGCAAAAGTCAACAGTAATCAAGTATTAAGGCTAAGCACTACTAGCAAGTAAAGAAGCCTATTCATGCAAGTCTACAAGGTAGTCAACTAGAGCAAGGTAAGCACACAAGCATGAATAGCACAATACATACTAGGGTGATCAAGATGAAGCAACTCCTATACATGCTAGTGATCAAGTATGAAGGCTAAGCACTACTAGCAAGTAAAGAAGCCTATTCATGCAAGTTTACAAGGTAGTCAACTAGAGCAAGGTAAGCACACAAGCATGAATAGCACGGTATGTAAATACGGAAAGTAAAGCATCATAGTAAGGAGTAGAGTAAGGGATGACTCATGATTTTTTTCCTGAGGTGTCAGAAGGATGGCGCCTTCCTCTACTCCTCGTTGGACCACTCCCGCCGGAGTACCGGTCCCTCCCGCCACCAATGTGGAGTTCTTGCACATGAGCCTGCAATCACTCCCGGAGTGAAGACACGGTTGCATCACCGCTGCCACCAAGGCACAAGCTCGCCTCCATCGAGAACTTGCTAGACTCCCCGAGCCGACACAAGTGCTCAATATTGATGCCCCTTTCACCGGTGGGCTCAAACCGTGTACAAACATGTGATGGCCTTCACAATCGATCATGATAGGCTCGATCACCGACACCTAACCGGTCTAGGTCTCACCATAGACCAAGAGTAACAGCCTAGATCCCACCCTCAAGGATACCCTAGCTTTAGATGTGCAAGATGCTCTAGTTACTCTCCTCTAGCACTCTCAAGATATGCAATATCTTCTCCTGGTGCTCTCCTCTGGGCCCTTTGGCTCCCAAAAGATGCTCCTAGCAATCCCAATGGCCAAAGGTAGTCTCCAAGACCACAATAATGAGCTTATATAGGCTTCCAACCTCAAACTAGCTATTGCTCCACGAAACAGCCCTCTAGACATACTGATTGAATGGTCCGGTCTCCACCGGACAGCTCCTCTAGAGCCGTTGCTCTCTGTCCGCAGCTGCCTCCATACTAACAGTACAGTCCGGTCTACAGACCATACAGTTCGATCTTCATCACTGAAACTCCAAACAGAGCGGTTGCAACCACTTCCTCGTCTGTTCCAGAGTTGTCTCTACTGACCCTACACTCCGGTCCTCTGACCGTATAGTCTGGTCTCTACAACTCTGCACCTACTAATTTCCTCGCTGCCAACTTCTTTATTCTGGATTTCCTCCTGATGATCGGACCGTCCGTTCTCTAGCACCTCTTTGTTCGGTCCATTTCTCTCTCTAGTCCAGAAACATTTCGCGCGCTGCTTCCTCTCTGCCTAAGTCCTAGACCGACTGACCAGATCGTCCGGTCACCAGACCGGACCATCCGGTCTCTAGGCCTTCCAGACTTGATAGATTCCTTGCTGCTCGCTATAGGCTTTGGACAAAACCACTTAGTAATCGTATAGTCCGGTCACCTCTGACCCCTCTGTCCGGTCACTTCGTCCAGAAGCTGAAACTCCTCATCCTCGCTTGACTTCGTTTCCCAGCTTCTTCCAACAGCTCCTTGGCTTCTCCACTATCACCTAGTGCCTGTGATTTCACTGAGCATCCATGCACATCACCAACTAGTGTGACCTAAGAGACATGACCTAGACCCTCTTGATAGTCCGGTTTTTCCTATGGACTCAAAGCCCTAACAACTAGACAAGTGTTCCAAACACTTGCTCCATAGCTTGTCCTTAGCCTTGATCCATCTCCATCATCCCTTGGACTCCATCAAGCTCATCAAGCCTCCATGCTTGTGGTCATTGACATCAACCGCCAAGGCAACCATCAATGATCATCATAAGATAGATAAGGTTTCCTACACGCACAACACTCGTGTAGACATTAGTCATATTTCATGTTTTTCATTCATCACCAAAACAATCATACCTTGGGGTGACCTCAATGGTCATGAACCTTACAATCTCCCCCTTTTTGGTAATGGATGAAAACCACTACTTATGATGATCCAAAATGAATGAGTCTCGAAAGAATAAGAAGGAAGGGGCAGAAGACACGAAGAAAAACAAGGAACCAAGAGAAAAGATAGGTTTGAAAGGATTACCTTGGTCCTTACCTTGGAAGTAGTGTCCCCCTTCAAATATGCTAGGTGTTGAGGGAGAACTACCCAATCATGTAGCACACTAGAAGTTGAGCTTGAGTTGAATTTTGCGCCTGTCATGGTGTTGTGGTAGTTGATCTTGTTGATATAGACATGCACCATGGATGTAGATGTTCATGTTAGTGTGGATGTTCATTGTTGTTGTAGACATGCACCATTGTTGTTCTTCTCCATGTTGGTGTAGATGTTCATTTTGTCATGATCTTCATATGTACTCCAAGTGAACATGCACCATTGTCTTGATCATCTTCATGTTCTCCACATTCATCTTGTTTTGATATTCATGTTCTTCTTTGTCACCTCATTTTTTTCCTTGTATCTTCATATTCGTCTCCCCCTTTATGTTATCGATCTAGACTTGGCTTTTTGATCTTCATGTTCCTTCTCCCCCTTTGTCACCTATCACCAAAAACCACAAGCCAAAGTCAAAAACACAAGAGAACCAAGGAGCAAATAATAAATGGCAAGAGTTAGGAAACTCCCTCTTTCATGGTGCTCCTCCTTGGTCATGATGGTGTTCCACCATAGCTCCCCCTACACACTTGACTCAACAAAATATTTCTTCAACAAAGCAACGGTTAGTCATTAGTGTGTTGGGAATGTATGAGTCACTTGTTGAACATGACTCAATTGACATGAAGCACAATCCTTTCCTTTGGTCATATTTGCGGAGATGTAATCTCATATAGATCATGAGGCACAAATTTCTCCAAATGTGACAAGCCTCCTTTGTGTTTCCTATATGATGCATGCAACAAGCATTTTACATATGCAATGAAAGTAAACATGCCATGTGAATGCAAACAATATTAAACAAGACACAAAGGAAGCCTTACAATGTTATGTTTGAACCCCTCCCAAGCTTACTCACTATAAGCCATACCCTTGCCTTGAGATAAGCCAAACCACCATCTCAAGCACTCGCCCTTGCTTATAGCTATCTTGAGTGGGTTAGACATTGACTAAAAATTTTTTATGTGTTTTTTTTCTTTTACACATGCATGGATGCAAAACATTCTAGTCACAAAGGAGTCTTAATTACCATGCAATGCAAGAAAAGAAAGAACACACTACAACTACCAAGAACAAACACGAATACCTCCCTCATGAGTAGATATGTCGTTGAGGTCCATGTCACTTGTGGTGGTCTTCACTTGATCTTCAATTAAACTCCCAGTCCACCACCACCACCATCATGTAGGTCTTCTCTTGGGCACCCACTTATACTTCATTGACCTCTTAAGACCAACAATGCACTTAGGCACCTATATGCTCTTGACCTTTCTCTTCTTGTTTGGTGGTACCAAAGCCTTTGCTTTCACCTTGCCATCCTAGTCCCTAAAAAGCTTGAAATGGGTGTTCTCATGGAACAAGTTAGCATTAGGTAAAACAATGGAACTTCTTACCATAGGGCAATCCTTGATGGTGTGGCCATCCTTGCAACACCTCTTGCAATGGAAGTCGTAGGGGTTTGATCCATGCGGGGATGGAGTCACTCGTCCCAATGATGTCGATGGCGGCGGCTGTTGGCACTTCCCAAGTGCCCCTTTTATATGTGAATATTACCCCAATTAGAGCATAATTGATACTAATTTAGGCCATTTACCTGTAATATTACCTATATATTTGTATACACGTTGTTTTGGAGCTTTATTGCAGAAATAGGTAAAATTGGTGATTAATGCGATGATGGAGAGGACAGGAGTTCAGAACCGACGAAAAGCACTGAAGAAGCCCAGTGCGCCGATCGGCGCAGCCCATGAGCCGATCAGCGCAAGGGTGTTTGGACCCACAGAAGTGACCGAGGCCCATTCCACATGTTTATGGAAGTTTATCTGCGCAAGACACTTGAAGATATTTGTCTAAGAAGAATTATGGAACTTCAAGAAGATTTATGGAACTCCAAGATCTTAACTTGCAGTACAAGACTTCATCTCGAAGGAAAAGGCCCACATGGCAGCTATGGAAGACAGAGGAACCGACTCGGGGAAGAAATCAGAGAAGACACGGCTTGCTCCAATCGGCGCAACCGCCTTATTTTCTAGAAACCGAGTCCTTTACGAGTAGAACCCCTATAAATACTTGTAAGCCCTCGTCGCAGAAGAGGAGGTAAAAGAGGGACACCAGATCCGTGAGTTAGAGCCATCGGGGCTTGCCCCGTTAGAATAGATCTCTAGTTGAGTCTCAAGAACCATTGGAGTCAAGAGTTGATCCGTCAAGGTAGGCCATCTCGACGGGGATGAATCTTACTCTATGTATCTCAAGGATGATTGAATATGTTGATGATGGTTTTGGTGATTTGTCTATCTTGATTCTATAATCATGCATGTGCTTATTCCTATTGCTTAGTTCTAGGCTAAGTAAGTAGATATTATCTTAATCGTGGTGATTAGGATAGTATTCAGACATTGTATTGATTTTGGTTGCTTGATGATGCCAGTAGTGTGGTTTAGCGGTGACAACACTAAGCCTGTGCAGCACTATTGGATAGTTGAGTAGGGTAAGATACTCGCGCGATTAAGGGTTTCCTCCCAGCAGCGATAAATCGAGAGCCGCTCGGAAAGCAGGGTGGTCTTACTCATTATAGGTTTTCATTGATCTATGTAATTATCCATTATGATGCTATTCAATTAGACTTTTTGGTTACGATCTCACTAGTAGCTATCTGGCTACTCACTTACCAGCATAGGTTTACAAGATCTGGAACACTTTGGCTTAGACTCACTGGTGTGCCGATCGGCTCAACCCTGCGCCGATCGGCGCAACAACTTTGGCTTAGATTCACCAGTGCGCCAATCGGCTCGACTCCTGCGCAAATCGGCACAACCCTAGATTTAATAGATCTCGTGCACTTTGACTTAGTTTCACTAGTGTGCCGATCGGCTCAATCCCCGCGCCGATCGGCGCAACGACAAATTTACTGTCTGGCGCACCTTTGCGCTGGCCAGTCTTCCCCTCATGCAATCTGACCTTGGCAGTAGCCTTGACTAGATCTTTTACTGTTAACTTTGTTTAATAAATTCCTAAGGTCCCAGTGGATTCGATAAACCTTGGAATACTCAATTCAAGGGAAAAAGTGCTACAATCGTACACCGTCCTCTTGCGGTATATAAGTGGGTGCGCAGATACGACCAACAAGCTCCTTTTTCTGGCGCCGTTGCCAGGGACCATAGCAGATTTTTAAACATTGTTTGATGTATTAGTGTTTAGTCATTGTGCTTTACTTGTCTCTCTAGTACATATATTCTGTTAAGTGAAACTAACAGGTATGGGCGGTCCTAAGTCAAACAAACCCTCTAATTACGCCGATGATCCAGAAAGACTCTTACACAAGAATAGAATAGCGGAGAAGAGAAGCAAGTCACTTGGAGATTTGGAAGCAGTCCATGCAACACCTCGAGTATTATTCACAATAGAAGACTCAGTTCAAGAGCAAGAAGAAGAGGAGATGGCAGAGGTGCCTATGGTTAATCGTCTCAAGCCACAATTGACTAGTATTGTCAAGACAGATTTCCAAGAAGCTCAGGATCAACTTCCATATGAATTGGAGAGATATGTTGGAATAGTGGTGCAACAACCATTCACAGGTTCAGAAGATCCCATTCATCACTTGCAACACTTCCTTGAAGTTTGCAGCACATTCAAGATAGTGGGATTGACAGGAGATCAAGCGCGTGTGAGGCTATTCCCCTTCTCTCTAGTTGGACGCCCCAAGCAATGGTACAATTGATTGGAAAACACACTAAAAACGGTGTGGAACATATTAGCAGCTGAATTCTTGGCCAAATACTCCCCCCCCCCCCGCTGCAGGATCATTCATGTCAAAAACCCCCACCGAAGCTAAGAATTTGATCAAGTTGTTAGTTGAAAATCAATCGTGGGATGGTGAGAGAAGCTCAAGGAATTTGCAACCTTCAAAAGGAGTAGCGAAGAGTGTGATTGAGAAGACTCAGGAAGAATTGATTATAGATCGCCTTGATGCTATTCAAAGAGGGTTGGATAATAATCTTTATATCCCTAAGGAAGAGACACTCAAGCTGGCGTAATCACGCTCAACATGTAGTGAGTGTGGAGAATTTGGTCATGTGCAGAAAGATTGCCCTGAAGAGATGAAGATGTTAGAATATATGAAGAATAGTGGATGGAAGCCCCAATATCAACAACAAAGGAGTTCTTTCTCTCCTAGTTCGTCCATGCAAAACTCTATCCCACTTCGTCTCCAATGTCATGAGTTCTTCCAAGCTCAAGAGAAGATCAACACGGACAATCAAGCTAGATTCAAGGAGATTGATCGTGTCCTTCAGAGAGTTAATGACAAGGTAATAGAAATTGGGAGCTCCAACGAGCAGATTTTGAAGCATACCAAGATTATGGAGCAACAGATGGGACAGCTATCGCAAGCCATTCAAGGCAATAAGGGGGCTATTCCTGGCAATACGATGTCTGCAGAATAGTTCAAGGCAATAGCTACGCGATCAGGAAAACAAACAGAAGATCCAGAACACTCTGCGGGAGCAAAGAAGCCCTGTGCCGATCGGCGCACACCCGGCGCCGATCGGCGCGACGACCCTGTCGGAGCCGATCGGCTCCCTGAAAGTGCCGATCGGCGCAAGGAGGATGATGACCTCTCTGGTCTGAAGATGGGTGTGGAGACAGAAGAGCATGGCCCTGCCACGTTTCTAGATACTCAACTACTGACGAAGACAGAAAGAGCGCGATAACATGATGAGCAGTTTGCAAAATTCATCGATATTATGAAGAAGCTTTAGATCAATGTCCCTTTTGTTGATGCTATCCAAGTACCCACCTATGCTAAGAACATTAAGGACATGATGCAAAACAAGAAGTCTCTAGTTTCTGAGGAGGTTGTGAAGGTCACTAAGGAACTAACGGCGGCAATCAATGATGTTGCACTGGAGAAGAAACCTGACCCTGGATCACCAAGCATCAAATGCATGATTGGAACAAGGATATTTGATAAGTGCTTGTGCGATCTTGGAGCAAGCATAAGTGTTATGCCCCCTCATATATTCACAAACCTCAATTTGCCTGAATTAGAGCCTATGGGTATGTGTTTGGAGTTAGCCGATCAGTCGGTACGCTTCCCTGATGGAATTGCTGAGGATGTGCCTGTTCAAATTGGAGATCATATCGTCCCTGTTGATTTTATTGTGCTTGATATGGAGAAGAGGACGAGGACCCCGTTGATCTTAGGCAGACCCTTCTTGACGACAGCAAAGGCAAGTATTGATGTTGGGAGTGGTGAGATAAGCTTCGATATAAGTGGGACTCCCTACTCTTTCATGTTTCGCCCAAAGGGAGAAGAGTGCCGTGCTATTGATAAAGTGAAAAGATACAAGACATCGTGACATCGAGGCGTCGAAAGTAATTGGAGGGGATGTATGGATGGGTCGTCCAAGCTATATGAACAATGGAGATAAGATAACCTTGGAGTGTCGCGGCCTCACATCCCGCACTGTGACACTAAGGATTGATTGTTTGCGGGGAGGTCGAGCTCTTTGACCTTTAAATAACTAGAGCGCTCTTGGGAGGCAACCCAATGATCGAGGGAATTTAGAATTTAATTAGTGCTGGCCGGGAGGGCAACCCGGTGTTCTTAAAATTTGCTTGCTTGTGATAAAAATAATCTCCCGAATAAAAAAAAAAGAAAAAGAAAAGTGTGTGCTTAATTCTTGTGTGCTCTTGCATTGTCTGTTTGTTCGTTCAAAACTGTGTATATACATACTATAGACTAACAATGCAGGAATATAAAAAAAGACCAAAAACAAAAAAGGAACAGAGCTTGCGCCGATCGGTGCACATCTGCGCTGATCGGCTCAGCACTGCCCAAGTCAGTACAGAAGGCCGACGACGCCCAGAATTGAAGGAGTGCTAAACCAGCACAATAATTTTCGGAGATAGAGCTATTTTCAAGGATGAGGACAACATCTAGCGAAGAAGCGAGGGGCCAAAAGCAAAAACGGACGTCGCGCCGCTCGGCGCAAGGTAGCGCCGATCGGCACGGTCACCAGATGAGCCCCGACACGTATACCAATACTACAGGAACATTGGAGAAGTGGAAATTAGGTGAAAAAGATGAACGCGAGGCATCAGAATCAGCGCTGGACCTAAAGACGAGGTGCAAGGGACTTGCGCCGTTCGGCGCCCTACTGCGCCGATCAGCGCGGGTACCCATGATGTTCCGATTGGGCGACAAAGGAGGCAGACATTGATTTTGAGGAACAGGTATGATTATTATGCAGGTGTGCAGTATAGAGGAGACACGGAATTGACCAAAAGCTGAAAAGGAGACGGCGCGCCGATCAGCGCGGGCCCGCGCCGATCGGCGCCGCCAACAAGACATCAGGATTCCGTGCTAATCCTCTGCCAACCAACATGATGTGCCAGGAAGCGACATGAAGGAGTGGAATCAAGCATCAGAGTGGTCAGAGCATTCAAAATTTGAACTGTGCCGATCAGTGCAGTACCCGTGCCGATCGGCGCTCTCTCAAATTTTGAAATTTTATGCCGGTTCCTTCTCCTGAAAGTTTCCCACACTATAAAAGGGAGCCCAGGCGCCCCCATTCGGCACACCATCCTGGTAATCTCTCCACCTTCCCCACTACCCATGATCTCACACACGTTCCGCATTCCTCGCAGATGGACCGTCTCCGCTCCTCCGTCGGCAATTTGGGCAAGAGGCTGCGCCGGGGGAGCAGTTCCGGCGGCAGCAGTGAGTCGAGCGGTAACTCGGTGAGGGGTGGCTCCGATGCTCACGATGACATGACGGTGGGTGGTGCATCCACCGGCTCGGCGGCGGCGACATACGAGGTCCGCGCCCGCCACTCCATCTCCGGCTTATCCCTTCCAACAGGGCGTGCTATGAGGAGCCAAACGGCGGCAAGCCATGGGGTTCCCACATCACCACCGTCGCCAGCTTTCATGCTGCGCACGGTGGAGGAGGGCTTCACCCTCCTGAGCGCAGAGGAACAGCGGCACTACCTCGCGGTGAGGGGAAGGTTCGTCCCCAACTTCGACCTGGACGAGACCTTCCTCACCTCGATCGGCATGTGGGAGGACATAAGGAGGATGCTAGACAACCTCGGCTAGGTGGATTTCCACCTCCTCCTCATGGACTACAACCTCGACATTGTCACTGAGGTTGCTTCTACGATGAGGCTTGGCACCGTCGAAGACGGTAGCGAGGCCGTCAACTTCCGCGTCTGCGACATCAGCCACACAGTGACCATGGAGGCGGCGGCTCAATCCTTCGGCTTCGACGCCGACGCCGACGTCGCCGGCATCTTGGGACGTGGGGAGTTGGACTCCTTTTGGAGGCGGCTCTCGTTCATAGAGGAGATGAAGCGCGGCAACATCCGCAACCCGACCATTCAAGTTTTCCATCAGTGGTTGGCGGCGCGCATAGGCGACAAGGTCGACTCCAGCAACGTCACTGATGCGGACTTGCGGTGGCTCTTCAACGCCATCGTGAGTCCGTCTCACTGCAATCCCATGTCGGTGATGGTGCGGGGTTGGCTCGACAAGAGGGGCAAGGCAAGCAAGAAGTTAGCCTTCGGGGCCTATCTTCAACGCCTAGCAGCCCTCGTCTGCGACAGCGATGGACCGGGAGGGCACAATGACAAGTGGGAGTGCGCGACGGAGATCGGCGAGAATATGACTCGTGGCAATAATGTCACGGGAAGTGTTCGCGCCGGCTTCCATGTCGGCGGCACCAACGTAAAGCTCCCGTGTGCGGAGCTAGGAGTTTTTTCCCTCGCAAGATGGAGGGAAGAAATTGGCTTGAGGAAGGTCTCTTGGAGGGGGGCCGAGTTCTCAAGGACCGCTGTGGGCGGGTTAAATAGCCGGACACATCTACAGTAGCCAGCGGCGAATTGGGATTCCTGGGGGTCACGCCAGGAGTACCAGCAGTACCAGTCAAGGTGGAGCGACGCAGCGGGTGGTTCACAGCCCTCTGTGCCGATCGGCGCAGGCGACGCGCCAATCGGCGCACCCTACTACAGCACAGGCATTGACTACAGGTACCAAGGGCGTGTACCAGTGGTGCCTCCTATGCCTGGTGCAGACTTTGTTATGCCCATGCAGGGGTACCTCGACAACAACATGCACTACATCGAGCGCGTGGAGGAAGCCACGTCCCAATGGTGGAACAACCACGATGCGATGGTGGAGGAGTTCGAGCGACTCAAGGCGCGGTGCTATGGCTTCGATCAGCCATCGACTCCACCTTCAGATGACTAGAGTGCCTAGGAGTTGGCACGAGTATCGGTTTCCCGGTTTACGTTTTCTTTTATCTTTTGCAATCTTTTTCTTTATTTACTTATATGTGTGTGAGCGGGTTGGGAAACCATTTATCAAGTGTGTTAGTAGTAGTTTTACTTTCATGCAAGTGTGTTAGTAGTAGTTTTATTTTCATGCAAGTGTGTTAGTAGTAGTTTTATTTTCATGAAGTGTGTGCAAAAATCAGCATCATGTATTCAAGTTTCGATCTCAATATAATGGTGGCGGTTATGCTCTATTAGGAGAATTGAATTATTTATTCTTTCTTGAAAAGTGTTGATGAAGATCAAATAGTGTTGAGCATTGAATAAAATTTCAAACTTACACTTAATGATTATTCGGCAAATATGTCTTATGTGGAGCAATTTTGAGTACCCATGTGCTTTATTTGTGTTGTCCAGTTTGTAATGATAACTTAGTACCAATCTTTTCAAAAAACAAAATTCATGTTGTGAACTTTAGAATTTATTGTTTTTCAAGATCCTTACCTACCAATGCCATATTTTGAACAATACTCATGAACCTTTGATATGTAGGTAAACATTAAATTGATGGTTGAGTTCGGTTAGGATTTAATTATTTTTGGTATGAACTTTATTAAGATGGCAATTCTTTGTGTATCTTTTTCTAGCCTTGAAATTACTCATGCAAAAATTCAATTCCGCTGAGTACACTACCATAAATCCAAAACATCTTGTTGAGTATCATTCCTTGACCACATCCTATATTTAATTCCTGAATAAAAGTTGAAGCCAGACAAATTAAATACCAACAAATGTTGGTAAATTTGGGTTGAGAGCCGATCGGCGCACCCTGAGCCGATCGACGCAGCAGAGGTGAAAAAAAAACTCTGCTGTTTGCTAAGGGACTAGCCAAATTTTAAGTGTGGGGGGATGGTATATGACATGCTTATTCTCGAAATTCAATATAGCCATGAATCATTCCAACCATGTGCAATCTTCTAAGATCAAATTTTGTGCTATGCACATGTCCACATATCCAAAGTCTGAGTCCTTTCTTAAATTTTTCTTTCTTAATTGTCATCTTGATAAGTTTCTATAATTGCAACGAAGAATAATCTCCTAGCTTTACAATATATTATTGATTTATGTTTGCAATCCTTGAATTACCTCACCTAGCTACTCATATAAGCCTTACACTAATATTATTTGATCATTATGATGTAGAATATAGGTTGAGTGATTTGAAAGATGAGTTGTTGCCTTGGATTATTTGGAAGATAGATTCTCTATGTTCACAACAATCTTTTAAGTGATTTTCATATGTGGAAAAGTTATAATTTATGAATTGGACAAGATCTTTTGCTTCGGGGAGAACTTTAAGCTTATGCCCATATTTGATCTATTTTGCTGAATACCAATATGAAATACACCACAATAGAACAATGCTCAATATTTGCTGATTTGAGATATCTTTTATGATAGAAAGAGTATGTTTTTTATATTTCTTTCTTTTACTTTACTCGGGGCGAGCAAAGGTTTAAGTGTGGGGGAACTGTTGGCACTTCCCAAGTGCCCCTTTTATATGTGAATATTATCCCAATTAGAGCATAATTGATAATAATTTAGGCCATTTACCTGTGATATTGCCTATATATTTGTATATGCGTTGTTTTGGAGCTTTATTGCAGAAACAGGTAAAATTGGTGATTAATGCGATGATGGAGAGGACAGGAGTCCAAAACCGACAAAAAGCACTGAAGAAGTCTAGTGCGCCGATCGGCGCAGCCCATGAGCCGATCGGCGCAAGGGTGTTTTGACCCACAGAAGTGACCGAGGCCCATTCCACATGTTTATGGAAGTTTATCTGCGCAAGACACTTGAAGATATTTGTCTAAGAAGAATTATGGAACTTCAAGAAGATTTATGAAACTCCAAGATCTTAACGTGCAGTACAAGACTTTATCTCGAAGGAAAAGGCCCACATGGTAGCTGTGGAAGACAGAGGAACTGACTCGGGGAAGAAATCAGAGAAGACACGGCTTGCGCCGATCGGCGCAACCGCCATATTTGCT
This sequence comes from Eleusine indica, assembly GCA_030378355.1. Taxonomy (NCBI): domain Eukaryota; kingdom Viridiplantae; phylum Streptophyta; class Magnoliopsida; order Poales; family Poaceae; genus Eleusine; species Eleusine indica. Next base: position 39,406,036 of record CM059501.1, on the reverse strand, counting down.
AGAAACCGAGTCCTTTATGAGTAGAACCCCTATAAATACTTGTCAACCCTCGCCGCAGAAGAGGAGGCGACAGAGGGACACCAGATCCGTGAGTTAGAGCCACTGGGGCATGCCCCGTTAGAACAGATCTCTAGTTGAGTTTCAAGAACCATTGGAGTCAAGAGTTGATCCGTCAAGGTAGGCCATCTCGACGGGGATGAATCTTACTCTATGTATCTCAAGGATGATTGAATATGTTGATGATGGTTTTGGTGATTTGTCTATCTTGATTCTATAATCATGCATGTGCTTATTCCAATTGCTTAGTTCTAGGCTAAGTAAGTAGATATTATCTTAATCGTGGTGATTAGGATAGTATTCGGACATTGTATTGATTATGGTTGCTTGATGATGCCAGTAGTGTGGTTTAGCGGTGACAGCACTAAGCCTGCGCAGCACTATTGGATAGTTGAGTAGGGTAAGATACTCGTGCGATTAAGGGTTTCCTCCCGGCAGCGATAAATTGAGAGCCGCTCGAAAAGCAGGGTGGTCTTACTCATTATAGGTTTTCATTGATCTATGTAATTATCCATTATGATGCTATTCAATTAGACTTTCTGGTTACGATCTCACTAGTAGATATCTGGCTACTCACTTACTAGCATAGGCTTACAAGATCTGGAACACTTTGGCTTAGACTCACTGGTGTGCCGATCGGCTCAACCCTGCGCCGATCGGCGCAACAACTTTGGCTTAGATTCACCAGTGTGCCGATCGGCTCGACTCCTACGCCGATCGGCACAACCCCAGATTTAATAGATCTTACGCACTTTGACTTAGTTTCACTAGTGTGCCGATCGGCTCAATCCCCGCGCCGATCGGCGCAACGACAGATTTACTGTCTAGCGCACCTTTGCACTGGCCAGTCTCCCCCTCATGCAACCTAACCTTGATAGTAACCTTGACTAGATCTTTTACTGTTAACTTTCTTTAATAAATCCCTAAGATCCCAGTGGAGTCGATAAACCTTGGAATACTCAATTCAAGGGAAAAAGTGCTACAATCATACATCGTCCTCTTGCGGTATATAAGTGGGTGCGTAGATACGACCAACAGCGGCATATGAGCCAAGTCCCCGGTGAGAGACATTGTTCACAAGGTTTCTCCCAAGAGTCTCCTTGTGGATGGCTCTACCACGTGTGAGCCTCTCGAAGCCGTCCATCACCATCTTCCTCTCTTCCTTGAGCTTATGATATTCCTACAAAACAAATGACTCAATGGAAGAAACCTCGACCAAGGTGGTTAGTTCATCACACATAGTATAAGCATCACTCTTAGATGAACTAGAGGAGGGAGAGGCAAGGTTATCAACATTGATGGCCTCAAAAGTAAGTTCAAGGGCCTCATACTTCTCACGTAGCTCTACATGATCTCCCTTGAGTTTGTCATAACTCTTGTTTAGGGCCTCATAAGATGTGATAAGGTCCTTGAGCTTACTCTCAAGATCACCAACACGGTCGTTAGCCAACTTACATTATTTTCTTACCACTTCCAACATTTTATATTTCTTGATAGTGATGTCGCGGGCTTGCTCAAGCATACTCCAAAGCTCGGTGCAGGAGGCCTCCTCATTATCGCTATCATCGCTGCTCTCATCCTCACTCTCCCCAAGTTGGCTCGTGACCATCAGGCACATGGAAGGTAGAGGAAGAGCTCGTGAAAGTGTGGTCTTGATCATGGCTAGGCCGACCACTTAATCATCATCACTTGAAGAGGAGGATGCTTCACTGGAGTTGTTGCTTGTCCACTCCCTAACAAGAGCCTTGCGTGAGAACTCCTTCTTGAGCTCTTTTCCTTTGCCCTTTTCTTTGTTGAAGTACCTCTTCTTCTTGTACTTGGCTTTGGGGTCTCCTTCTTCTTGAGTGGGAGGAGGTTTAGGTGAAGTATCTTGTGCATCATGGATTGCTTGTTCTCTTGAGATATGAGTGTCTTGAATTTGCAATGAGGTGGGGGAATCACTCATATGCTTCCTTGTCTTGGAACTAGAGCTTGGAGTGGATGTGGGGATATTATGTGAAGAGCTTTGGGAAGTAGCTTGAGGTGAAGTATGTGGAGAGCGTTGTGGCTCACTTCTCTCTTCATTTTCCTCATGGCTAGGTGGATGCACTCTCATAGAATCTTGGGAGGATGTGGAAGATGTGTCATTAGCATCTTGGGCTGGTTCTTGTACCTCGGAGGATGAGGTTGGTTGAGGTGGTGAAGTGGAGGGCTCACCAATATCATCATCATGGGGTAAGACCTCGCCCACGGGCACATTCCTCAAAGCTTCACTTGTTGGTTCATCTCCAATGTTCACTTCATGAAATACTAGCCCTTTCTTTGCATTCTTAATCATTGCACCATCCTCATCAAATGTGCACTTGAATCCCATGTCATAAAGTTGACCAATAGACCGGAGTTTGAAATTAAGAGTTTCCACAAGAAGGACCTTGGAGAGATGGAGGTCCTTTGTAATGACCAACATGCCTGAGCCTCTAACTCTCCCTTTTGAGTTATCCATCAATGTTGGTGAACATGGTTGGCTTCTCGGTCATATGTTGAGTGCACCCACTGTCAAGAGTCCAATGAGTACCTCCACTCTTGTAGTTGACCCTGGTGGTAGCCATAAGATAAGCACTAGAGGAAGAAGGGTTAGTATCCAAAGCATTGCTCAATTGACTTGCACTAACCTCATCATGACAAACCATGAGACCATCCTCATAATTAGGGATTCTTGCAATCCCCTCCTGAATTGTCCTCCGTATAGAATGGTGGGGAGCACGATACCTCCATTGTCCATGACCATCCCCCATGTGCATATTGTCAAGGTCGATGTAGTAGTGGGGAGGATCATAGAGACCGGTGATGTGCTCAAGCACGTGTCCCACTTGTGCGTGGAGCACAAGTATCATCTCCATTGCCCTCTCAATTGAGAGCTCATGCTTTCTGTTGATGACCTCCTCAAGAAACCTCTCTTAGGAGTTGTGATTTGCATGAGCCACTTGTCAACCACTTTGTGTGATGCAATCACTCGTAGGCCCCTGAAAGAGTTTATCCTACACACAAGATCATAAATAGATAAGAGAGTCTCACAAAGGTCATCATTCATATTTCTCATAAATTCATCAATTGGAAGAAGTAATCCTGATGGTGAGCTTGACGAAGATGCCAATAGTGATCTTGTGGCAGAGGAAGTGGAGGCGCTGGAGCCACAGTGGTGAGATTGATCATATCAAATGATCGTGTGAGCATTATGGTCGGTGCTCCCCCTACACCAATGTGAGGTCCACCCGAAGTGCTTGGAGTAGAACTTGGAGTGGCACTTGAGGTAGAGCTTGATGATGCGCTTGATGAAGAGCTTGGTGTAGGTCTTGATCCAAAGGGGTTGTAGAAGCTGTTGCAAGGCAATCTTGTGGAGGGATCAATGAAGTTTGAGCTCAAAGCTACTTCTTTTCCTTTGCTTGAAGATGCTTCATTGTTTGCCTTGAATGTCTTCTTCCCAGTCAAGCTTGCGGTGATCTCCTCATCCTTGAAGTACAGCCCAATCACAGCATCAATAGAAAGATTCTTGTCCATGCTGAGATCAAGGGTGATGTAGAGGAGCTTGCTGCTAGGGAGCAAGGTGCAGGTCTTCTCGACTATCAATATCTTGGGAAGCTCGAAAGTAGTTGCTGCAATTTTGTCCATAATACCTTGCAAGTGAATAAGAGTGTCAAGTAAGTCCTCATTCTCATTAGCATGAAAATCAAAGAACTCCTCAACAAGTGAATCACTAGCATGATCAATAAAAAGCTCACAATCATCAGCAATCCTAGTCATGCTAGTGGAGCAAGCAAGATCAAGAGACACATCATTACCAATCATCACATTAGGCACACTAGTACAACAACCTATCAAGTCATCGCTAGAACAATCTAGGCACTCACTAGAACAAGGCACATCAACACAATCATCATCATACATATGATCATCGGTAAAGGTATTGGCAAAGTCCACAAGTGTGTCCATAAACTCATCCGGAATCATGGCATTTAGGTAGCTTTTCAAGCGATCCTTCCATGAGCCATGACCCGGCCCCGAATGGGATGACATCCCAACTCAATACGGTCACTACTCAAGGCGGTTAAGCCTTATGATGAGCACTTGGCTCTGAAACCACTTGAAAGGACCAAGTGACTGAGAGGGGGGGGGGGTGAATCGGGAACTCTCTATATGTACCAAAATCACCAATTCCTACAACCGACCACTCAAAACAACTCCTACACGATCCTAGTGGTAATCACACTAGCAAGACAATGAACCTATGAAAGGAACAACAACCTAAGCATACTAGTGGATCACACAAAGGCAAAACAACTCCTATGCAAGCTAGTAACCAAAGATACGCGGAAGCACACAACTAGCTAGCAAGGAGTCCTACTCATGCAAAGCCACTAGATCAACTAACACATGGAAAGCACACAAGCATGAGTAGCACAATACATACTAGGGTGATCAATCAAGCAAAAGCAACTCCTATACATGCTAGTAATCAAGTATGAAGGCTAAGCACTACTAGCAAGTAAAGAAGCCTATTGATGCAAGTCTACAAGGTAGTCAACTAGAGCAAGATAAGCACACAAGCATGAATAGCACAATACATACTAGGGTGATCAAGACGAAGCAACTCCTATACATACTAGTGATCAAGTATGAAGGCTAAGCACTACTAGCAAGTAAAGAAGCCTATTCATGCAAGTCTACAAGGTAGTCAACTAGAGCAAGGTAAGCACACAAGCATGAATAGCACAGTATATAAATGTAGAAAGTAAAGCATCATAGTAAGGAGTAGAGTAAGGGATGACTCATGATTTTATCGCGAGGTCTCAGAAGGATGGCGTCTTCCCTTACTCCTCGTTGGACCACTCCTGCCAGAGTACTGGTCCCTCCCACCACCAATGTGGAGTTCTCGCACATGAGCCCGCAATCACTCTCAGAGTGAAGACACGGTTACGTCACCGCTGCCACCAAGGCACAAGCTCGCCTCCCTCGAGAACTTGTCGGACTCCCCGAGCCGACACGGGCGCTCACTATTGATGCCCCTTTCACCGGCGGGCTCAAATCGTGTATAAACATGTGATGGCCTTCCTAATCGATCATGATAGGCTCGATCACTGACACCTAACCAGTCTAGGTCTCACCATACACCAAGAGTAACAGCCTAGATCCCACCCTCAAGGGCACCCTAGCCTTAGATGTGCAAGATGCTCTAGTTACTCTCCTCTAGCACTCTCAAGATATGCAATATCGCAATATCTCTTCCTAGTGCTCTCCTCTTGGCCCTTTGGCTCCTAATAGATGCTCCCAGCAATCCCAATGGCCAAAGGCAGTCTCCAAGACCACAACAACGAGCTTATATAGGCTTCCAACCTCAAACTAGCCGTTGCTCCATGAAACAGCCCTCTGGACATACTGACCGGATGGTCCGGTCACTGTCCAGACCGGACAGTCCGGTCTCCACCGAATGGCTCCTCCAGAGCCATTGCTCTCTGTTCGCAGCTCCCTCCATACTGACCGTACAGTCCGGTCTACAGATCGTACAGTCTGGTCTTCATTGCTGAAACTCCAAACAGAGTCGTTCCAACCACTTCCTCATCTATTCCAGAGTTGTCTCTACTGACCATACAGTCCGGTCTCTACAACTCTGCACCAACAGATTTCCTCGCAGCCAACTTCTCCTCTGTTCTGGATTTCCTCCTTGTTGGTGTCACAAAGCGCGAGCTTTAGTGCCACTAACAGAAAGGGTAAACGGAAAAAGGAATCACAAAGGATACGAAACGGAACAATGGGCTCCCTTCACGTATTCCCAAAAAGATTTGTCCCGTTACAAGTAGGTAGGGCTGTTCTATTTATAGGCCCGTACTTAGTTCATATGCAAATGACCATTTTGCCCCTAATTACCTACTATATTCTTTGAATATTCTGTACAAAATGGTCATAAAGGATAAATCGGTCATTTGAGTTTTTTTGGTATCCTTCGTTGTCCTGCACACCACAACACGTGCTGGCGCCACGTGTTGCCCTCTTCGCGCCATGCCGGTTCTTGATCTTGTCCGGTGTCCTGTCCTTTAAAGGATGATGGCTTCATCCTTTATGGGCGCGGAGGTACCGCTTGAAGGGTCCGCTGCTCTGTCCTTCGAAGGATGATGGCTTCATCCTTCATGGGTGCGGAGGTATTGCTCGAAGGGTCCGCTGCTTTTGAGCACGCTTGCCTCCTTTTGCTAGGGCCGAAGGGTCTTGGTTTTTTCGAGGCCTCTGATGGACACCTATACCTCGAAGTTATGGTTAATAAAAGGATAACAATGGTTAACTTTGACTTTTCTTTACAGCCCGACTTTGATAAACCCTCGAGGGGTGGCTTGCAAAGTAATCCCCCCAACACTCCTGATGATCAGACCGTCCGGTCTCTAGCACCTCTTTGTCCGGTTCATTTCTCTCTCCAGTCCAGAAACATTTCACGCGTTGCTTCCTCTCTGCCTAAGTCCCAGACCGACTAACCGGACCGTCCGGTCACCAGACCAGACCGTCCGGTCTCTAGGCCTTCCAGACTTGATAGATTCCTCGTTGCTCGCTGTAGGCTCCGGACAAAACCACTTAGTGACCGTACAGTCCGGTCACCTCTGACCCCTCTGTCCGGTCACTTCGTCCAGAAGCTGAAACTCCTCATCCTCGCTTGACTTCATTTTCCAGCTTCTTTCAACAGCTCCTTGGCTTCTCCACTGTCACCTAGTGCCTGTGATTTCACTAAGCATCCATGGACATCACCAACTAGTTGGACCTATGAGACATGACCTAGACCCCCTTGATAGTTTGGTTTTTCCTATGGACTCAAGGCCTTAACAACTAGACAAGTGTTATAAACACTTGCTACATAGCTTGTCCTTAGCCTTGATCCATCTCCATCAACCCTTGAACTCCATCAAGCTCATCAAGCCTCCATGCTTGAGGTCATTGTCATCAACCGCCAAGGCAGCCATCAATGATCATTATAAGAGGGATAAGATTTCCTACACACACAACACTCATGTAGACATTAATCACATTTCATGTTTGTCATTCATCACCAAAACAATCATACCTTGGGGTAACCTCAACGGTCATGAACCTTACAATCTCCCCCTTTTTGGTGATGGATGACAACCACTACTTATGATGATCCAAAACAAATGAGTCCCGAAAGAATAAGAAGGGACAAAATACTCGAACGAAAACAAGGAACCAAGAGAAAAGATAGGTTTGAAAGGATTACCTTGGTCCTTACCTTGGAAGTAGTCTCCCCCTTGGAATATGCTAGGTGTTGAGGGAGAACTACCCAATCATGTAGCGCACTAGAAGTTGAGCTTGAGTTGAATTTTGCGCCTGTCATGGTGTCGTGGTAGTTGATCTTGTTGATGTAGACACGCACCATGGACGTAGATGTTCATGTCGGTGTGGATGTTCATTGTTGTTGTAGACATGCATCATTGTTGTTCTTCTCCATGTTGGTGTATATGTTCATCTTATCATGATCTTCATATGTACTCCAAGTGAACATGCACCATTGTCTTGATCATCTTCATGTTCTCCACATTCATCTTCTTTTGATCTTCATGTTCTTCTTTGTCACCTCATTTCTTTCCTTGTATCTTCATGTTCTTCTCCCCCTTTGTGTTATCGATCTTGGCTTTTGGATCTTCATGTTCCTTCTCCTCCTTTGTCACCTATCACCAAAAAGCACAAGACAAAGAGAAAAACACAAGAGAACCAAGGAGCAAATAATAAATGGCAAGAGTTAGGAAACTCCCCCTTTCATGGTGCTCCTCCTTGGTCATGATGGTGTTCCTACACGCACAACACTCGTGTAGACATTAGTCACATTTCATGCTTGTGGTCATTGTCATCAACGCCAAGGCAACCATCAATGATCATCATAAGATAGATAAGGTTTGCTACACGCACAACACTCGTGTAGACATTAGTCACATTTCATATTTGTCATTCATCATCAAAACAATCATACCTTGGGGTGACTTCAATGGTCATGAACCTTACAGTGCGGCGAGCGGCGCTAGCGGGCAGGGAGAGAGAGTGAGGAAAGGGAAGTGTGAGGGAGAGAGAGAGAGTGAAGGGAGACCGGAGGAACGGCTAAGTGCCAATCCGTTTTCCGAGTGTCTAGATGGGGCACTCGACAAAGGGCCTTTTTGCCGAGTGTTCCACTAAGGCACTCGTCAAAGGGCCTATTTGTTGAGTGCCTACATGTGGCACTCGACAAACATTATTTCAGGTGAATGCCAAAAAACTTTAAAATTATAAAAATAATAAAAATTTAATAGGATGTGATTTTTATCATGAATTACCTATACAAAATGATTTATACTCAAGTTCAAATTTGACTTTTAAATTTACTCCAAATTTTAATGACTCATTCTCAAATTTGTATGTAATGTACTTGACAACTTTTACAAAACATTATCTACTTTTTACCACAAAATCCATATATGATTTTATGATAATTCTCATAATTTTGTAACTTTGATTTCTTTTTATAAAATTTCAATAAAAATTGACCACACGTAAATGGTGATGTTATATGTACAAATTTTGAAAATATTCCTTTCATTTTCTGGATATAGCTTCACATTGGATTCACTGACATGAATATCATTTTTCTATTCACTTATCCACTATTCGAAACACTTCTAGTTCAAATTTGAATTTTTACAATAAAATACAATTAATAAAAAAATTAATTAAAAATAGCAAATGGACTAAGACATATAACAAATTTTAGAATGATGTACAATGAATTGTTTCTAGGCTCCAAACAAATGGTTGGCAAAAAGTGCCTAGCCTAGATACTCGTCAAAGATCCATTTTTGCCGAGTGTCGTTAAAAAACACTCGGGAAAATTAGCATTTGCCAAGTGTCAATTAGTGGCACTCAGCAAAGAGTTGGCGGACGACCAACTTATTAACAGCGGGCCCATTTGTCGCGTGTCTGTTAGTGGCACTCGGCAAAGAGTTTGACTAATTCGTAACAATATGTTACTCTACATGCATGAACGGTAGTTAAATCTTGCAGCCGGAGCTGGTCGACAGGAGGTAGCAGCTGGACCTCGATAAGTATAGGGAAAATTCTGTTTCTACCATCATTTTGAGACACAATTGTGATTCTAACCTTGAATCTGCGATTTTGTGATTTTACCACAAAATTTTTCATCTAAAGTTACCGTTTGCCATTAGGGTGAGATGGAAGCAAATAAACGATTAAAAAGAAAAAATAACAATAGAAGAAAGACCAAACTACCCTCAATCCCAACCCAACCCAACCTTATCCCCTGCGCCTGTTTCCCTTCAGCCCTCTCCTAACCAAGCGAGCGGCAGCTGCAAGGACTTGGTTGCTGGAGGCGAGGCGCAGGCGCTGGCGGCTCAAGCGGCCGAGGCGCGCGTGATGAAGGCAAGTTGGGCGGCGCCGGCGTGTGCGACGCGGGCCATAGGAGAGCGTCGATGCTAGCAGGCGGCGCAGGCCGGAGGGGGAAGGCGTAACTTTGTCTTTTCTTTGAGTATTTAACACCCTCAGACTACCACTACGTCTGGTCAGCCTTCTAGCAACACTTTTATGTGTTATTAGATATAGAAAAAAATATTATTGAGACCTATAGTAACACATTTAGTAAGTGATCTAGGTTGTGCTGTTACTAGAGCATGTTTTATAGTAACACATTTATGTGTTACTGATTGTGAGAAAATGTGAAACAAGCAAATTCTGATATAACACATATATGTGTTCTTATTTTTTTGCAAAAATGATATAAGTAAAGCCATTTGTAACATAAATATGTGTTACTACTCAACAAAAGTGTTACACCTATGTTACAAAAGAAATAGCGTTAAATATAAAATAATGTCTTACACTAGGATTCGAACTCTGGTGACAGACTTCAAGATTGATGGCAACACTAGCCAGGCTAGAACACGATTATGATTATGATTTTTAAATATAGAATTTATAATATAAAAAAGGACAACTAATGTCTATTGTAACACATATATATGTTACTAGTAGAGAAAGTGTGTCACAATATCTTTGTTTGGTTGTAGTGAATGTTGAATCATATTTCTATTGTTAAAAAAAGTCAAATAAAATTGCTAGACATGTGGATATATAAGAGAGTTATGATGCTCAGCTCCTTGTCATCAAAGCATATGCTGCTTCTGGAGTACCTGACAAAAATAACTTGTAATATAAAAACTAAATAATGCATTGTTCATAAAACATTGAACTTAGGTGTCTAGTTTTCAAATTTATGACATATTCAACTAGGCTAAGGTAAAATTTTGATTAACATAAGCATATAGTCATTTTATAATCATTAGAGAAGATGGAGTTTTATCCTAACATGAAACCACTAACACGTGATTTGGAAAATATTTTGCATCTAGAGCTAAAGTTATTAGAAGATAAAAAAATCAATGCATTATTAAAGAAGCACCTGACAAGAGATTATGAGGCTCTAACCCTGTAACATTTTTGTTGCAACACTATTTTGTATTACTATAAGATTTTTCTTGTAATACTTATACTAGATATGTTACAATAAGTAGTAATGTTTGTAATAGTTTTAATGTAAGATTTGTTTTTTGTTTCTAAAATTGTTTTTTGCAACATATTTTTTTTAAACAAAAAATATTTGTAACACATAATTTTGTGTTGCTATAAAATCTATTGCAACACTAATGCCTAAGTGCTATAAGCATGTGTTACTATATGTATCCTAGCAAAATGCCTGTGCGTTGTTACGGACTTGAAACAAACAAACTTATTCCTGTAAGAGAAATGTGTCTAAGATTTTGAACTTTTTTTTTGTCTCACTTGCTCTCATGGCTCTTTTATATTCATTCACCTTCTTCAAAGCTTTTTAGTTCGGAGCTTAGATCCACCCTTTTTCCTTTCTTTATGATGTTGCTACGGGGTAACTTATGTTAGGCCTTTCCATGATTGTAATTAATATAAAATAGCATTATCATAGTAGAGAAATAATTTTCTAAGACCAATTAATCCCACAACAATCTTGATACCATCCATGCCATGTATATATTTTATGAGGAAATCATCTCATTCTACGTGTAAATCCAAATTTTTTACGGAGACTTTAAATTCAATATTTATGCAGATATTTACCATGACAACCACAATTCTGTCAGTAGTTGGTCCAGCTGAGGTTAAAATCTGATGCAATAATACGAGAGACTGAAAAAACTAAACGGATTTACTTTCAGAAGATTTTATTGTGCCTCTTTCGCTACTAATCCCACTTCACTCCTAATAATTAATAGTGAATATAAACACAGGTAACAGTGGACCGGACACAACCTGAACTTTACATCTACTCAGGCATGATTTTCTGGGCTTAGATGATGTTCCTGATCAGGAAATTTTGCAATGGATCGTAGGCAGCTCAAATGCCCAGGCGAAACTTATTAAAAATTCCAGCCAAACATGTCCAAAGAGGTGAGACATCAATTGATTTGTCAAGAACTGAATGTGTAACATGCATGCATCTACCAGCTTTAATTTTCCAAATATTGAGAGCAAGAAAGAAAAAGAAAACAAAAGCATTGGTATACCATGATTGAATGTCGTTTCTGTTTCTGCGGCAGCAGCTCCAGCGAGGATCGGATCAATTAGCTGCATGCAGTTAGTAACAGTTGGAAAATGGCGAAATTGTATGTGTCACATAGCAAAATCCGATCAATGATAAAAATTGCACATGATTAATTAAAGGCCAACTCGTTGAGGGTTGTACCTCGTTTGCCTCCTCCGTGTTCAAAGACAGATCAATTGATGCAGGTGATCTCCTTTTTCATGGCCAACCGTTTTGCGGCTAATGATCACAAGCATCCAGGCAGCGATGGCATGCCGAGCCAATTGCCGCTGTGATCACGACGAGTCTGCCTGAAGTGTATGGCTCCAGATCATCACCCTAGGCCGCGGTCGCTGTTGAGTAGAATAGGTTCTGCATGCCCTAGTCCCCGGCGGCGATGTATGAAGTTCCAATAGGCATTTGCAAGTCAATCACTACACAAAGCCTCATGGATCCTTGCCACCACACAAATAACGTGCGTTCAGTTCCTTAGAAGTGCTGAATCAGAGGAAGAAGATGGTTGGCACGTCGACGTGCGGCTGCTGAGAATCCAAATCACCCTCGTGGACGTTATTGCCATAGGAATAGGTAAAACACTGGCCCTGGCAGACGAACGGCCGATATGTACCAGGTAGACATAGGTAGAATGCACACCCACCCATCTGTTGGCAGCTCTGCGGCACCTAGCGCGGGCCGCGATGTCCAGCGTGGTGTTCGCGGCGGCACGAGGCTTGGCTTTTAGGAAGGATCGCTGAAAGTGCCGCACGGAAGCAATGTGGGAGAGCTCTCATGACAAGAACGACGATTTTCACGACCTTCTCAACTCCTCGGTGTCCAGTCTTTGAACGGTGATGTGATCTTGTTGGCGCCTCGACGACCCGCGGCATGCTCACGATCGAAGTCTCGATGCGTCATTGTTCTCGATGCCACAATTTGTTGTGACTGTGATCTTGTCGTCCCTTTGACGACGACGGGTCGTATTTGTTGTTCTATTTGAAGTGGACTCTTCTTCCTTTTCCTCCCACGTAAGTTTAGTCGTTTCTTCCCTTGATACGAACGGACACGGACATCGTGGACACGAAAAAAAGTGTTAGACGACCGCACCTAAATTAGATAAGAGTAGAGATAGAGATTCTGTAGTAGTGTACCGGCAACTGAATCATGGTCAAAGTATGTTTCAGTTCAAAAAAGTTATGGTAAAATCATAAAACTACAGATTCGAGGGTAAAATCACAATCAGACAACAAATTAATGGTAGAAACGCAATTGCCCGATAAATATACTAGGATGATCTGGATAGCTCGCAGAGGACCAGCTGCTGCTGTCCGGCTTCTTCTCCGGTGGTGCCGTGCTCGACCATCCACCACTCCGGCGGCAGCCGGTCCCCCGACGGTGTCAACCGCGCACTATCCACGAAGCCGAATCGCATTATGTACCAACCGTCGCCGCTTGTCTCCATCTGCTTCGCTTTACGACGATCAAACCTCCAGTAGCCCTCGCCGATGACGCGGCGCGCGTACCGAGTATGCCGCTCCCCGCAGTAGTAGTGCACCGGGCTGAAGAAGTACCAGACGGGGCTTGTGCTGGGTGGGCCTGGGGCCGGCGCGTGTGTGGCCGCCAGCACGCCGGGGGCGATGGCGATGACGTCGGCGTCGTGGATGAAGCGGGCGGCGGCCGGGAGGGGCTGCCCGGCCATCTTCGGACGGAGGAACTGGTCGATGAGCTCCTCGCCGTCAGGGCGGAAGAAGGCCTCCTCCGTGGTGCCGGCGTCGCGGTCACCGCAGGAAGCAGCCATCTCGATCGACGGGCGTCACTTCGCTCCCTTTGTTTGGTCTAGCGATGGCCAATGGATTGAAGTTGTAGGTGTTTGCCATGGACACCAGGCTAACATCATTATATGTGCAAAAAAAGGACGTAGCACGAGTCCGTATAGGTTTTCTTTTTGTGGCGCGCTTTTGACGGACAGCCAGAGTTCTATTTTGATTTGATTCCAAGATGCTAATAACCCTTCTATTCTTCGTGATAACAACTCGTGCTGCGTCACTGACAATATCCTATATATACGGGATTGTATGTATATATTATTTTGGAATGACACCTAAGAAACTGTTCCTTCTATTTCCTACGCAACATCAGATTAATATTGATTCCGCCATGATCGGAAAGGAGGAATTCGAACAGTTTTTTTACCGGAAAACACCCGTCTAGTCACGGTGAAATCCATTAAATTTCTTTTGATGTTAGATAAACGCATTGTAAAAGCTAGCAGAAGACCACCATAGTGTTGCATCGCTTCCAGTTACCTCACACTTTATTTCTGTTGAAGCACGTCTACAATTTCTTTCCAATCGTGTGTTGAATCGCTACCCTTCTACAATTTCTTTCCAACATCTGTTCAAATCATTCAGCATGAATCTAGCTAGCTAGAGAACAAATATGTAAGATCCATGACATCGGCAACGTGAAAAATCATAAGTTTCCACAAGTTATTATTTATTGTAGTTCCAAGAGGAACCAATTATTCATCATCCACAACGATCAAATGGAACACAAATTTTCTCAAGCTAGGATCATCAAAGCAAAAACAAAAATGTCCAAGTACTCACACTAATAAGAGCAACTCTCAGAGCATAGCTAAAAATATTGTCTAAACTTTTTTATTTAGCTACTCTCTAAAATAAATATCCACAAAAAAACTACTCTAATCCAATGGTCTCTCTATAAAATTGACAACAAGACTAGCTTGTAACACTGGCTCTCTAATGGTAGCTAGCAAGAATTTTAGAACGGATAGTCATCAAATTTAGAAAGTGAGTTAGACAATCTATTGGAGATATTGTTTACTATCTAATAGCTACATTTAATTTTATAATCATTTTTTGCTATTCTTTTAGAGTTACTCTTAAATGCAAAGAAAAAACTAATCTAGGGCACTAGGCATTGTTGCCCATATGATAAGCTCTACATTTTGCTGAATAAACCACTCAAGGAGGTCCACGGGGCGCGGATCTGCACACCCTGCATGGAAGGTGCTGGTATCTTCCATATAATAGAGTGTTGTGGTTAGTTAGAAATATCATAACTGGATTACATGGGACGCAACACGTGCCAACAATATTCAGCAAACATAACCTAAGAGGAGTTCACAAGAAAAATTCTTGCATTTTACCGCAAACAGAAACGAGTAGCTATACCACTGGTAGTTAGGTGAGTTGGAGCTCAACGAAACTACATAATATAACATCCTTCCCTAGTAGAATGCACCGACAAAATTTGTAACAATGTGTGCATGAATTTGTGTTACTAGAATCATCTCTTGTAACTCATTATTTTAAAACAAAATTTATAGGTTACAAATATACCTATAATACATACTTTTTTGTTCCTATAAAATCTCCTATAGCACAGTAATATATGTGTTACAAGCATCTGATACAATATATTTGTTTTGTCGCAGTGGTTGGACCCTGATTGCACAGTAATATATGTGTTACAAGCATGTGATACAATATATTTGTTTTGTCACAGCTTAACGGTGGTTCTTGCAGTCGCAGCAAGTTGACAGGAGGAGGTAGCAGCTGGACCTTGATAATAATAATTAAGCTAACAACATCCTTGAGTGGGTTTATAATGATCTGGACAGCTCGCAGAGGACCAGCTGCTGCTGACCGTCTTCTTCTTCCGTGGTGCCGTACTCGACCATCCACCACTCTGGCCGCAACCCCGGCCCCGAGGCTTTCAACAGCGCGTGATCCGCGAACCAGAATCGCTTCCTGTACCAACCGTCGCCGCTTGCTTCCACGGGCTTTGCCATGTGATCAAACCTGCAGTAGCTCACGCCAGTGACGCGCCTCGTGCTGCGGTAGCAGTGAACGGGGCTAAAGAAGTACCAGACGGGCTCGGAGCCGGGTGGGCCCAGAGCCGGCGCGTGCGTGGCCGCCAGCACGCCAGGGGCGACCGAGAAGACGTCGGCATTGTGGATGAAGCGAGTGGTCGCCGGAAGGGGCTGCCCGGCCATCCTTGGGCGGAGGAACTTATCGACAAGCTCGTTGCCGTCGGGGCGGAAGAAGAGGTGTTAGAAATAATTGCAGTTTAGTGATGATAAGTCTAATTCCAGTGAGTACAAATACTAGAGAAATAACATGTAATCTAGCTATACAAATCATCATGAAAGCTCCTATCTTAATTACGTATATTAGTAGATTATAAGGCTGTCGAGACTTGATCTCGGTAATATATTTACGGGGCTACGTCGGGACTAAGAAGTATGATGATTGTAAAAGACGCTGAGTTATATAGGTTCGGGCCCTCTCGATGAGAGTAAAAACCCAACGTCCTGTGTTTTGTGGTTTATATTGCTCTGTAATCTCCTGTCCCCGATGAAGAGTTCTACTCATAGTCTACAAGGATTTACATAGAAAGTCTATCTCTAATTGTCTTGCACTCCAAGCTGACTCGGTCGGTTTCCTTACTGGTGAGGTACTCGGTCGGTTGCCGACTTAGACATATCTATGAAGGTAAGTATTCCACAGCAGCCTCCAAGTGCTTTCTGATTTTGAGCTGTGACTTGCCGAGTGACCTTCAATGTTGATACAAAGAGGTCATAAATTAAGAAGATCTTTTGATTGAAGTTCCTGATGGAGGTGTAGCCCTCGACCCTTGTATAATTTGGAGACTAACAAATAATACAAGAGTCTAATAATATTAGCTCTTAACATTTTATTATATAAATTCAACTCAAACTATCAAGCTCCAGCTGATAATCCTTTGATCATCAAACCAAAGGATCAGTCTACATGATATCAATCATGTCGAGTGATTTACACTCTTATCCGAATAATTTATAGACCCAAAATTCTATGACATCAATCATGTTGTAGTCTATATAAATTTATATGACATCAATTATACCACAGTAGTAAGCTAAATGAAATCAGTCATAATATAGCCTTCAATCAGTAAGGTACCTGTGAACTTGAACCCATACGACCATCAAATCCTCTTGCTATATGATCATCAAATCACATAGATATGAGAAGTATTTTTAAATGGATATCCCACTGCTTCTCATCAAAGAAGTCCCCGAGATCAAGTTCTCAAGGTTTATAGCATTAATTCTTTGTAAAGAATAATGCCTCATCATCATTTTTTTATAGGCATAAAAAGCCTGGCACTGTACGGCCCACCAAAGCCCATGGGGACCTCAAAGACTAGGTCAGAAAGTCGAAGGTATAAAAGGGCGAAGGGCTGTTGACTCCAAGTCCACGCCGCCATTTCGCTCGCAGCGCTTCGTCTTTCTTGCACCTCCCCTGCTCCCGCGACTCCTCTGCTTCAAAGCTAGGGTTAGTCATTTCATCATCGACGCCACAAATCCTCATCGCCATCAAGCTCTGAGCTCCTGCTAGGATTAGCTCCCCGCCTATGGATCCAGCATGCCACCTCTTTATCGACAATGCCTCGCAAGTCGTTCAAGAAGGTCGTCACCGCCGAATCATCCTCCTTGGTGTTGGAGATCCCGGAACAGCTGCGAGAGTTCCCAAAGAGCAGCATCACCACCGCCGATCTGAACTCAATGGTGATGGACGGTATCCTCTCGGAACAGGCGCACATTGATTGGAAGGTACCGAAGGAAACTCGCCCCCTCCCAATCCATAAACAGATTGTAGTTTTTTGCTCTTTTTTCGAGCATGGTTTTGGAGTTCCATGCTGTAGTTTTCTGTGCAGGCTCCTCTTCTTTTATGGGATTGAGCTTCTCAACCTCAATCCCAACTCCATTCTCCATATTGCCATCTTCGTGCATATGTGCGAAGCCTTTCTAGGCGTTCTGCCGCACTTCACTCTATTTTGTCATCTATTTGTTCTCTGACCGCTGCCAACTACGGAAAACCAAGTCGCCATTGGTGGAGATGGCTTCCAGTTGCCCAAGAAAGAAGCATACATTAATGTGCCGCTGAACACCAGGAACAAGAACTGGAGGGATGAGTGGTTCTACTGTGACAATCCTCCCCCTGCTCTTGCTGATTTCTCTGGTGCGAAAGCCACTCCTCAAGCACGGTGGTCAGAAAGACCGGACCCAACTGATCCTCAGGTGGTCACTCTGTTAGAAAAAATTGCGGAGCTGAAGAATGAAGGGATTGACGGCATTACTATAGCGAAGAGCTTCATAGTACGTCGAGTACAACCCCTGAAGCAACAGAGCCACCCCACGTGGAAATATGCCTCTGACGATGAAACGAGGGAAGTGCCTGATCCGCCAAACTCCCCTCTGCGTCGGTCATGGTTATCGAAGATGTTTGAAGGAAACATTGTTCAGGATCACTTCTTAATCACGAAGGCATACAATGTGGGCACTCTACGGGCCCGAGTAAGCTTCGGTAATTTTATGTGTTTTTGATGTTCTTTTGGACAGGTTGATCACAACATGTAATGTCTTTATATTTTTGTAGGTTTTGGACACTTTTGTGTCACACCCTCCGCTCCCTCCGAATGATTCTAAGGGACCATACTATGTTGAGAAGCCATTGCAGACCGGTATTGGTGGTTCAAGCTCATCAGTGAGCGCCAAGCCAACCATAGGGGCCGTCACAATCATCTCTATCTCATCTCCCGCCAACTTGCCCTCCCCAAGCCGACGAGTAAAGCAGACCGCACATCGTCGTCATCAATATGTGGGAAATGATGATGATGACGAAGAGGAGCACCCCCAAGATGCTAGTCTGCCAACCCCTGCACACTCCGACCGACCATCAAGCCAGTCTAAGCCACTGAGAAAAACGGCGAGTGATGCAAGGGCGGCGAAGAAGACCGATGAAACCAGCAAATCCTCCCTGAAGAGGAAGGAGACTGACTCGTAGACCACTTCTTCAAAGAAGAAAGTCTGCCGAATCAAAATCAAACAAGCCTCTAGGTAAACTTCTTTGCATTTTCGATTATTCATCTCTATAGTTAATAACTAGATTTTAATCTTTAATGTTACGCCCTTCTGTGGCCATGGCGGTCGGTCAAGTGATGCTCGGAGTACCCAAGGTTCTAAAGACACCCGGTCAGCTCCTACTCCTCGTCCGACCAACTGGCCTTAGCCAGTCCGCACACCATCAAGTGCACAGACCGAGTCGAGGAAGTCACCCAAAGCCCCAGCACCTACACCGATGCCAGCGCCGACACCTCAGACTATCAATCCTTCCTTGACCGACATCTCTTCTCCTCACTACAAGTGTAAGGTCGTGTTGGTCGAGGATTCATTAGGTTGTCCTGAAGCTGAAGATATGGAGATCATCCATCAACACTGAGAGGCTAACAAGGTACATCAATACCAAGTTTTTTCTTCTTGAGTCATTCTATCGACTAACCATGCCCTTCTTCACATTCAGAGAATATATTCTCTTATGGAGAAAAAGCAGGCCAGGATTGAGTATGTTGAAGCCGAGACCTTCGGTATGTTCAAGATTTTTTTCCATGTTAGATCCTTTCTTCAAGGTGTTGACTTGTTGTTTGGCATCTTGCTAGTTACCGGCGACCAGCTCTCCCAGGCCAAAAGGCAAATTGAAAACTTACAGACCGATCACAAAGAAGCGACCAAAGCTCTAGAGCAAAGTCGTGCTGATGTCGTCGGTAAGATCACATACCAACTTTCATTTGCTTCTTGATCACTCTAACACTAAAGATTTTATATGTGTCTTTAGCTCGTGATAAAAAAGTCACCAACCTGGAGAAGTTGACTTCAAACCAGCAGAGATTCTTGGATGCTCTGACTGCTGAGAAGGATGACCTCTCCATGTCGGTCGGAGAGCAAGGCTCCGAAATCACTCAGCTGAAGAAAAAAATGGAGGAGTCCGAAGAGAAGCTAGAGGAAGCTAAGAGCATCTCCAAGTCTTTCAAATGTAATCTTGCCAGTAAGCTCTCCATCGTGTCTTCATTATTTCTCTTGTTGACTTCAGATTCTGACATTTTGAAAATCTTTTGCAGCATTATCTTACGGCGCTCGAAAAGCATTGGATTATATCCATGCTAACCAAGTGGAGATGACCGGGCACTCTATGAGTATCTGCTGGAGCATGCTTCAGAGGTGATCGCTAATCATACCAGGAGGGTGGCGACCGAGGCCGGAAGTCAAGTGCTGGCTATTTGCCAGTCTTGGTCTCTTACATTGCCATTGGATAAGATCAAGAAGGGCTTCAACCCAGACTTGACAGTAGACCAATGCCAATTGCTTATGGACTCTACCTCCCGTGCGTTGGTTGACAATGTAGAGGTTGATGCCATCGCGCCAACTCCTCCAGTAACTCTAGAGATAGAATTGCAGGATGATGCTTCCTCTCCTTCAAAGGAGGTGTAATATCTATAATGTCAGAAAACATTAGTAGTATTTATGTAGGAAGATAATATTGTCTCCATGTAAATAATAATTTTTATGCATGCTTATTTCGTAAACAAGTTAAAAGATCGACAAAGTAGTCATAAAGACAATCTCCTGTTACTTGAAGCAAAACGATGAGTACTTAGCTGTGTTACTCGTGCTTTAGCACTTAGATCTTTTCACCATAAGTCTTTTAGAGATAAAAATAGAAGTTGCATCGGTCTGCCTTACCATACTAGGTTATAATTCATAGCGGTGTAACAAGCAGAATCGACCAATCGACACATGACCTCTCGCCTTTTGGCTCTGGGTTTAGTGTAGTGGCAATCTGTTGTGCAGTATAAATTGTATAACCATGATGTTAAGCGTTAGACCAAAAAACATAAGACCGTATCAAAATATGAGAAATCGGTCGGACAAAATCCAAAACCAGAATTTATCAAGGTTAAAGAGTAGTGGGACATTATTACTAGCCCCTGGCTCGATTGTATAATATTATAAATTAAAGAATCAAGACAAGTAAAAATGAAAATCATCAATAAATCTTTCATAAAAAAGACAGAAGTTTTATTCAATAATAATGTATGAGAATACAAAAGATAGACTTAAGTATAAAAGCGACGTAGCTGATTTATACTCCACGAGTTTGGTACATCATCACCATCTTCATGCATCAGTCGATAAGCCCCCGACCGAGTGACTTCTTTGACCACATAAGGTCCTTCCCATTTAGGGGATAGTTTGTGCCAACTCTTGGTTGATTGCACTCGGCGCAGCACTAAATCCCCAATGTGAAACTGGCGACTGCGTACGTTCTTATCATAGTAACATCGCAAGCCCTGCTGATATACCGCCGACCAAAAGAGAGCGCGATCACGCAACTCCTGTGCCGCAATCAAATCAATCTCTTGGTTTTCTTCAAAAAGCTTCTTGTCATACCCCTTGACTCGCGCTGATACGAGGTTTACCTCGGTCGGCAACATAGCCTCGGAGCCATAGACCAACGAGAAAGGTGATTGTCCAGTAGCCTGACTGACATTAGTAGACAGCCCCCAGAGAACCGAAGGCAGCTCTCGAACCCATCAACCGACATAAGGTTTGAGCCGGTCAAATATCCAGGGATTCAACCCCTGAAGAATCATACCGTTAGCTCGTTCAACCTGCCCATTGCTTTGAGGATGAGCCACAGATTGTCCAGACTTGATCTCGGCAATATATTTATAGGGCTATGTCGAGACTAAGAACTACGATGGTGCAAAGATGCCGAGTTATATAGGTTCGGGCCCTCTCGATGAGAGTAAAAACCCTACGTCATGTGTTCTGTGGATTGTATTGCTTGTAATTTCGTGTCCCGAGGGGGGGGTCCCTGCCGCCTTATATATCCGGTCGACAGAGGGTACATGAAGAGTCCTACTCATAATCTACAAGGTTTTACATAGAAAGTCTATCTCTAATTACCTTGTGCTCCAAGCTGACTCGGTCGGTTCCCCTATTGATGAGGTGCCCGGTCGGTTACCAACTTAGGCATATCTATGGATACCCGGAAGGTAAGTATTCCACAGCAGCCCCCGAGTGCTTTCTGATTTTGAGTTGTGACTTGCCGAGTGATCTTCAATGTTGATGCAAATAGGTCATAAATTAGGAAGACCTCATGACCAAAATTCTTGGTGGATCTGGTGTGCCGACTAGGTGCACCTGGTCAGGTGTAGCCCTCGACTCTTTTATAATTTGGAGACTAACAAATAATACAAGAGTCTAATAATATTAGCTCTTAACATTTTGTTCTGTAAATTCAACTCAAACCATCAAGCTCGAGCTGATAATCCTCCGATCATCAAACCAAAGGATCAGTCTACATGACATCAATCATGCCGACCGATTTGAAGCTATGTCGAGTGATTTACACTCTTATTCGAATAATTTATAGACTCAAAATTCCATGACATCAATCATGTATTTAGTAAGCCAAATGACATCAATCGAGCTATAGTATTTCTTTAAGAAATTATTACTTGAATTAAAACAAGCCCAATGTTGGTAATACTTAGTGACTTCAATCAATAAGGTACCATTGAACTTGAACCCATACGACCATCAAGTCCTCTAGCCATATGATCTTCAAATCCTATAGATATGGGAAGTATATATTTTTCAAAGGATATTCCATCGCTTCTCATCAAAGAAGCCCCCGAGATCAAATTCTTAGGATTTATAGCACCAATTCTTTTTAAAGAACAATGCCTTATCATTTTTATAAGCAGAAAAATCCTGGCACTGTACGGCCTACCAAAGCCCATGGGGACCTCAAAGACTAGGTCAAAAAGGCAAAGGTATAAAAAGGGCAGAGGGCTGTTGACTCCAAGTCCATGTCGCCATTCGCACACAGCGCTTTGTCTTCCTTGCGCCTCCCCTGCTCTCGTGACTCCTCTGCTTCCAAGCTAGGGTTAGCCTTTTCCTCCGCCGCCACTGACCTTCTTCCACAACAAGCTCTTAGCCTTGGCTAGGGTTAGCTCATTTCCTCCAGATCCAGCGAACCAATCCTTCATCAACCATCCCTCGCAAGTCGTCCAAGAAGGCCGCCGCCATCGAGTCATCTTCCTCGGAGCTGGAGATCCCGGAGCAAGTGCTAGAGTTCTCCAAGAGCAGCCTCACCACTGCTGATCTGAACACAATGGTGATGGATGGCATTCTCCTGGAGCAGGCGCGCATTGACTGGAAGGTACTGAAGGACACTCGCCCCCTCCGAATCCATAAGCAAATCATAGTTTTTCGCACTTTTTCGAGCACGGATTCAGAGTACCTTGCTGTAGTTTCTTGCACGGGCTCCTTTTCTTCCATGGGATTGAGCTTGTCAACCTCAATCCCAACTCCATCCTTCGCATTGCTATCTTTGTTCATCTGTGCGAAGCTTTTATGGGCATTTTGCCCCACTTCACTCTGTTCTGTCATCTCTTCATCCTCCGACCGCTGCCAACCAAGGAAAACCAAGTCGCCATTGGTGGAGTTGGCTTCCAGTTGCGCAACAAAGAGGCTTACATCAATGTGCCGCTGAACACCGGTAACAAGAATTGGAGGGATGAGTGGTTCTACTGTGACAACCCTCCCCCTTCTCTTCCTGATTTCTCTGGTGCCAAAGCCACTCCTCAAGCGCAG
Source organism: Eleusine indica (assembly GCA_030378355.1). NCBI lineage: Eukaryota > Viridiplantae > Streptophyta > Magnoliopsida > Poales > Poaceae > Eleusine > Eleusine indica. The sequence continues at coordinate 39,382,847 of CM059501.1, read as the reverse complement.
TGGTCGGAGAGGCCGGATCCGACCGATCCCCAGGTGGTCACTCTACTGAAGAAGATTGCTGGGCTAAAGAATGATGGGGTTGACGGCATTACTATAGCAAAAAGCTTCATAGTTTGCTGAGTGGAGCCCTTGAAGCAGCAGAGCCATCCCCCCTAGATGTATGCTTCTGATGATGAGACGAGGGAAGTACCTGATCCTCCGAACTCCACTCTACATCGGTCACGACTGTCAAAGATGTTCCAAGGAGAAATTATTCAGGATCACTTCTTGATTACAAAGGCATACAATGTGGGCACTCTATGAGCCCGAGTAAGCTTCGATCAATCTGAGTATTTCTGATGCCCTTTTTGACAGACTGATTATAACATATGATTTCTTCATGTTTCTGTAGGTTTTGGACACTTTTGTGTCACACCCTCCGCTCCCTCTGACTGATTCCGAGGGACCGGACTATGTTGAGAAGCCGCCGCAGACCGGTGCTGGAGGTCCAAGCTCTTCAGTGAGCGCTCGGCCGTCCACAGGGACCGTCGTAGGTATCACTACCCCATCTCCTATCAACTTGCCCTCCCCAAACTGACGAGTGAAGCAGACCGCCCATCATCATCGGCAATATGTGGGAGACAATGATGATGATGAGGAGGAGCTCCACCAAGACGCCGGTCTGCCAACCCCTGCACACTCTGACTGACCATCAAGCCGGTCAGAGCCCCCGAGCAAAACCGCGAGTGATGCAGGAGCGGCGAAGAAGGCCGATGAAGTCGGCAAATCTTCCCAGAAGAGGAAGAAGACTGACTCGCAGACCACTTCTTCAAAGAAGAGAGTCTGCCGAATCAAAATCTAACAAGGCTCTAGGTAAACTTCTTTGCATTCTCGATTCTTCATCTCTGTAGTTGATTACCACATTTTAGTCCTTTATGTTATATTCTTTGGTGATCATAGCGGTCGGTCGAGTGATGCTCAGAGTGCCCAAGGGTCTAAAGACGCCCGGTCAGCTCCTACTCCTCGTCCGACCGACTTGCCTCGACAACTCCACACACCATCGGCCTTACCCTTGTCTGAGCCGAGGGAGTCTCCCAAAGCTTCAACTCCTACGCCGACACTAGCGCCGACATCTCAAACCATCAATCCTTCCTTGACCGACATTCCTTCCCCTCTCAACAAGGGTAAGGCCGCGTTGGTCGAGGATTCAGTGGGTCGGCCTGAAGTCGAAGATATGGAGATAATCCCTCAACACCGAGATGCTAATAAGGTACATCAATACCAAGTTTTTTCTTTTCTTGGACCCACTCCTTCTCCTAACCATGCCCTCCTTCTTGTTGAGAAAATGTATTCTCTTGTGGAGAGGAAGCAGGCCAGGATTGAGTACCTCGAGGCCGAGACTTTTGGTATGCCTCAGATTCTTTGTCCATATTAAATCTCTTCATTAAGATATTAACTTGTTATTGGTATCTTGCTAGTTACCAGCGAGCAGCTCTCCCTAGCCAAAAAATAGATTGACAGGCTGCAGACCGACCATAAGGAGATGACCAAGGCTCTAGAGCAAAGCCGCGCTGATGTCGTTGGTAAGATCACATGCCAACTCTCATATACTTTTTGCTTACTCTATCGCTAAAGATTTTATATATGTCTTTAGCTCGTGATCAAAAAGTCACCGACCTGAAGAAATTGACTTCAAACTAGCAGAGATTCTTGGATCCTCTGAATGCCGAGAAGGATGACCTCTCCAAGTCGGTCAGAGAGCAAAGCACTAAAATCACTCAGCTGAAGAAGAAGCTGGAGGAGGCTGAAGTGAAGATAGAGGAGGCTAAAAGCATCTCCAAATCTTTCAAATGTAATCTTCTCAGGAAGCTCTCCATCGTATCTTCATTATTTTTCTTGCCGACTTCAGATTCTAACGCTTTGAACATCTTTTGCAGCATTGCCCTGTGGCGCTCGGAAAGCATTAGATTATATCCATGCTAACCAAGTGGAGAAGACCGGTCACTCCTTGGAGTCAGGCCGACCCCTCCAGGATCTCTAGAAATAGAATTGCAGGATGATGCCTCCTCTTCCTCGAAGGATTTGTAACATATGTGATGCCAGAAAACAATAGTAGTATTTATGTAGGAAGACAATACTATCTTTATGTAAATAATAATTAGTGTGCTTGCTTAGTTTATAAACAAGTTAAAATAGTCATAAGGCAATCTCCTATTACTTAAAGCAAAATGATCAGTACTTAGCTGCGTTACTCGCTTTAGCACTTAGATATCTTTACCATAAGTTTTTCAGAGATAAAGACTAAAGTTGCATCGGTCTGCCTTAGCATATTAGGTTGTAACTCACAGCTGCGTAACAATCAGAGTCGACCAGTCGACACATGACCACTCGCTCTTTGGCTCTGGGTTTAGTGTAGTGACAGTCTGTTTATGCAGCATGAATTGTATAACCATGATGTTAGGCGTTAGACCAAAAATCTTTAGACCGAGTTAAAGCATGAGAAATCGGTCAGACAAAATCCAAAACCAGAATTTATCAAAGCTAAGGAGTAGTGGAACATTATTACTAGCCCCCTGGCTCGATTTTTTAATTTGATAGATTAAGGAATCGAGTCAAATAAGAATGAAAATCATCAATAAATCTTTCATCAAAAATACTGAAGTTTCATTCACTAATAATGTATGAGAATACAAAAGATAGACTAAGTATAAAAGCGACGTAGTTGATTTATGTTTCACGAGTTTGGTATATCGTTGCCATCTTCATACATCAGTCGGTAAGCTCCCGGCCGTGTGACTTCTTTGACCACATAAGATCCTTCCCACTTAGGAGAAAACTTGTGCCGATTTACGGTTGATTGCACTCGGCGCAGCACTAAATCCCCAACATGAAACTGGTGGCTACATACGTTCTTATCATAGCAACGTCGCAAGCCTTGCTAGTACAGCGCTAACCAAAATAGAGCGCCTTCATGTAACTTCTCTACCGCAATCAAATCAATCTCTCGGCTCTCTTCAGAAAGCTTCTCGTCGTATCCCTTGACTCGCGCTGATACGAGGGTTACCTCGATTGGCAGCATAGCATCAGAGCCGTAGACCAATGAGAAAGGTGACTAGCCAGTAGCCTGACTGATATTATTATGTAGCTCCAAGAGAACTGAAGGCAGCTCTCAAACCCATCGACCGGCATAAGGTTTGAGCCTGTCAAATATTCGGGCCTTCAACCCCTGAAAAATCATACCGTTGGCCCGTTCGACCTACCCATTGCTTTGAGGATGAGCGACTGATGCAAAGTGGATTTTTATTCTCATCTCATCGGCAAAGTCATGGAACTCCTCAGATGTAAACTAAGTACCATTGTCGGTGATGATATCATAAGGGACCCCAAACTGAGTGAAGATATCTCTGATGAACTCGACCGCCTTCTTCGAAGTTATCTTGTCGACCGGCTTCGCTTCAATTCACTTGGTGAATTTGTCAATAGCAGCAAATAAATGAGTGATCCCGCCTGGCGCTTTCTTGAAAGGACCGACAATATCAAGCCCCCAGATTGCAAAAGGCCAAGTCATAGGTATCATCTGAAGTTGCTGTGAAGGCATATCTGTCTGTTGAGCAAAGAATTGATAGCCTTCACACTTTCGAACGACCTGGTGTGCATCTCCAACCATCATAGGCCAATAAAACCCTCGTCGGAAAGCATTGCCGACCAAAGTCTTGGAAGCTGCATGATTGTCGTATATTCCTGAATGGATTTCTTCCATCAACGCTTTGCCTTCTGGTATCGAGATGCATCGCATCAAGATGTTTGATTCTCCCCTTCTATAAATTAGATCGTCCACCATCAAGTATCCTCGACATCTAGCCTTTAACCACTGCTGCTCATTAGGATCCATAGGCAGCGTACCCGTGCTCAAAAATTGAACAATCGGGTCGCGCCAGTTGGTCTCTATATTGACATCGCTTACTGGATCAGCAATATCGATCATTAAGATGTCAGAGCGAGGAGGAATACTGGGAGAATCTAGGGTGTGTAAGAAAACACCAAGTGGCACAATCGATCAAGACGATCCCATCTTGGCTAATTCATCAGCCGCTTGATTATTATCTCGAAGAACATGTGTGAACTTTAATCAATCAATTTTGTCTTCGAGCTTCCTTACTTCTTGGTAGTAGGCACCCATGTGGCCGTCCACACAGTTCCAATCCTTAGTGAGCTGGTTGATGACCAGAGCCGAGTCACCAAAGATGTCAAGACGTCGAATGTCGAGCGAAACAGCAATGCACAGACTGTGTAGAAGAGCTTCATATTCCGCAGCATTATTAGATACGTGAAACATGATCTAGAGGACGTATAACAATTTCTCTCCTTGGGATGAGATGAACACAATTCCAGCACTTGCTCCAGGTAACTAGAGGAATCCATTAAAGTACATTTTCCAGTAATCGATGTCTTGCGATATAGGCGTCAATTGAATCTCTGTCTACTCGGAAATGAAGTTGGCCAATGCCTGTCCTTTGGTTCCCGAGCGAGGTATGAACATGATGGTATACTGACTGAGTTTAACTGCCCACTTAGCAATCTTTCCTTCGGCTTCACGGTTGTGAAGGACTGTGCCGAGTGTAAATGTTGTATGGACTTCGATAGGATGAGCTTGAAAATAGTGCTTCAATTTCCTTGAGGCGATCAGGAGCGCGTATAGCAGCTTCAAGATCTGGCGATATCGTGTTTTGGAAGCACTGAGGACTTCTCTGATGAAGTACACCGGGTGTTGCAATTTTTGTACATGACCCTCTTCCTCTCAGTCGACCGTTAAAACGATGCTCACAACTTGAGTTGTGGCCGATATGTATGTCACGGACCCGCCTTACCACGGAGACGGCTCCATTCCAGGATCTCCCTCAGGTGGCGATACGTGCTGTGGCGCCCAATAGTACAATACATGATAGAGAAAAATAATTGCAACAAGAACATGGGTGGGGAAACAGAGTTTACATAAATCCGAAGTTATATTACAACCAGAGTTTTGATAGAAATAAATTGCGAAAGCGAAATGTTCAACATTGGTTCATCCGGCCATAATAGGTGCCTTGCCCAAGCACCGTACCGGCAAGCAAAGATCTAATCCTCATCTTCATTCGTGCACAGCTCCCACTCAATGTTCCAGCAATCGAGGCGCTGGCCCTCCCAATGGAATCTTCCACCGCAGTGGCGGTCTCCGTCCTCGTCATCTGAAAACCACATAGAGCTATGCCCTAAGTAACTAATTTACTCAGCAAGACTGACCCGTCAAAATGGCCAACTACAGCCGACGCCTAGATATGCAAGGCTAGGGATAGGGCTTATATTGCCAGAAAACCAGCCTAGGAGTGGATCCTTGTTTTTCAAGTTTTAGCACCAAGTTAAGTTGTCATGTGAAATAGTAAATTTAGTTTGCACTAAAGCTATAACAATCATAGTTGCAATGCAATCTTAATAATTCCAAACAGCAGTATTAAACCCACACATCATCTTAATGGCTTCTGGCACTGTTCCGTAGCAGCGATCAAGTGGTACTCGTTACTGTGAGGGGCAGCGACTCGAATCGATTTACATCCTGCAGGAGAAACCTACTTGCACGACCCATACGCGCTTCCGGAAAATCGCATGGAGCAACCTTTCGCTCACGGTACCGCAGGGTCTTCTGGGTCCAGACTCCCCTGAGAAGGGTCCCCCAAGGCGATGCGCCCCGTGCCGCCATCCGTGGGTGGATTGCTCCCTCCTCTCAGCCCCAGTTCCACCAAAGACGGGAGAAGGCTATCTTCAGACCAAGCGATAGTCGTAGCTACGTCGGTTTACTGGGCCCATATCTCCAGCATGCAAATAGTACGTTCAAACTTGATCCCATGGACCGGACACGAGGCGTAGCCTTAGGGGACTCGGACGGGGCTACCTCCTTGAAGACAAGCTGTCCTTCCCTTTCCACCTAGTTGCCCGTCCGGTCTTCATTGTGATTCCATCCACCCTTTCCTTCATCCAATCACGTTCCCCAGTGATAATATTTCCTATCTACGAGTGGTCTCCATACCACTCGATAAAAAGTCGTCCTAATTTAAGCAGAGCGACTATCGTCCTGAGGCTAATAATCGGGGAGAGGGACCTACTGCACGCTAAGGTTTCAATCAACCCCTATCACTTAATGCACAGGCAAGCTTACATCCCTAGCTAGTGATAAAATAAAAATTTAAAACGGGGTTATGCACCGGGGCTTGCATTGGGTCTGCTCTTGCTCAGCAACGGCACCTCCGGCTCCTCCTGGGTCCTGCTCCGGTCCCGTCTCCACGTGGTTAACGGCGTGATCTATATAATGCAAAAGGGAATGCTATGAGAGAAGATTCATGGCACTTCCTTAATAAATACATTAATGTACACTGTTATTCATGGAAGGGGGCGGGGTGTGTTGATTAGTGCAGCAATATAGCGTATTTAGCGGAAGCACAGGGTGAGGTCGTTTCGTGTATTTCCTTCATGGACTCCAGTACTTATTCGCGACGACGTCGCACCAAAGTACGGTGTGTCTGTGTGTGCCGGGGTGAAGCTATGTAAGTGATGTCCATGACCAGTAGGTGGTAATTAATTAGTATTTTTGTGTGTTGAACAGCCCTAGAGCGGAACCATTTTTACCAACGGGTAAAATTGCACTCGGGGTATAATTTATTAAATTGACATGATTTTGATCTTCAAATAGGCAGGGGTGATTTATTATAATTAGGTTACACCAGGAGTGATTTAATTGTTAAGTTTCACTATCATGCACCAATCCAATAATTTCTATTAATTGATATAAGGCAAAAGGCATTAAATTAATTTCAGCTAATATCCAGAGAATTTCTTTATGAAACATTTCCAGGGAGACTAAAACTGACAATCCTACTTGGTGACCAATTTTTAATATTTTATCAGCTCTCTGTAATTAATTATAATTTTATTAGTGTTTTTCCTATTTATTTTAACCCTGGTATAAATATTACCATGCATGCGGTATTAGCATTTTTCTATAACAGTACATGACTAGGGGAACTCAGAGAATTTTAGTTTGCTCAAAAATACCTAATAATAAATTAGTTATGGATTTATAAATGTTTTCCTCATTTAATTAAACCCTAACAGTACAATTAACAAGCACTGAGATTTAGCATTTTTCCTTATTAGGGCAAGTCCAGACAAGGCTAACAAAATTTAGTTTTCTACAAAATTCCTATTATTCAATTTACTATGCATTTTACCAGTTTAACCTATTTCTGGAAATGATTAAATCGAGAAAATCCGATTTTTACTTCGCGGGCCGCAATCCGGGCAGCCCACGGCTGCCTCGCCCGCGGGGGAGGTGCTCCTGGGCCAGATTCGGCCCAGGCGGGCACGGCCCAGCGCCCGGCTGGCCCACTGGCCAGCTTGCCCGAGTCCCGCGCGCGCACTCGCCGGAGCACGGCAGCGCTGGTCGGGGGCTCGCTGCTGCTCGCTGTGGGCCCTGGCTCGAGCTGGGTTTGGAGGGGAAAACGGTCTACTCATCGTTGCGCACCCATCTAGGCGATCGGGAACCGTCGGCGATGGCCCGGTAGGGCCCCGCGACGCGGAAGCAGGGCAGGGTTCGGCGACGGCTGGCACGAAAAGGGGGGGGGGCGGAAAGGCTCAGGATCTTGCCAGAGAGCTTCACCGGAGCACGGAGGAGGGTGGCATCGAGCTTCCCCTGCGAGAGGGAGGCCAGGGAGGCGGCTCACCGGCGGGGGTGGCGGCTGCGGTAGTCGGCGGTGGCCTCAAGCTAAGAATCTACGGGAAGCGGTAGAAGGATTCGTCCAATCAGAGTTCAAACGCGTGCGCGATTAAGAGGGAGAGCTCCCATGCGAGGAATCGGAAGTTGGCTCACCTCAGGGTGAATGCGGCGCGGGGAAGCAGCTCGTGGTCGATTATCGACGCCGGGGAAGAACCGGGCCGATCTCCCAATGCCGGCCGAGCGAAGCAGAGGGTACATGCGCATGGTTGTCTGGTTGTCCCGGCGTTGCTCCCAGAAACCTGGCTCGGGCTCCGGTGGGCAGTGGCGGCCAGACGGTGCGAGACAGAGGCGACGGCAGAGGCAGAGGCAAGCGGGAGAGAGAGAGAGCGAGAGCGAAAGCAGTGAATGGGTGTGTGTGCGTTCGGACCGGGCGATAGAGGGGATGTCCGAACGTGCGCGTGGGGCCGTCGATCCGCGGCAACGGCCGTTGGCCATACGACAGCGACCACGCGGCGCGCGTCGGTCCGGGCAGCACGGCTGCGGCCGAGTGTGTTTCCTCAGGGTCGCTGATAGGTGGGGTTCGCGGGCAGTTTTTCTTTTTCATTTCTTTTTCCATTCCTATCAGCCGACTACCTTTGTTATTTTTGTTAGAATTAATCCAGGGCTGCTAAATTCAGACCAAAAATAAAGTATGCTCCCCATGAAATGCTGAATTTAATAAAAATACTAACTACCATCAGTTCCCACTAAAATTTGATTAGAAATTAATGAACAGGGCTGCTTTTTAACCATTCTAGCATTTATTTGACGCCTTTATTGATGGATTAAAAATCTGAGAAAATTCCCAAAATTTTAATTGACCATGGCCATCAACATATAATTTTTGCAGTGGTGACTTTTACTGAAAATTTAGAACTTGCAGTGCAAAGGTCATTCAATTTGGTTTGAATTTGATTTGAATTGACCACTTAATTTTCAAATTTTTAGTAATAGGATCTTGTGATGACTAAGTGTTGCTCTTGGGACCATGATGACACCAGGAGTGTCACAGCCCTCCCCCCTTAAGGAAATCTCGTCCCGAGATTAAAGGATGTGTTGACGGGTTACCTAAGTGGTGGCGTAGGAACTCGGGGTAGTGGCTTTGCAGGAAATCCTCAATTTCCCAAGTAGCTTCCCTGGCGATATGGTTGCTTCATTGCACTTTATAGAACTTCAGTGTCTTCTTACGTGTCGCTCGCTCCTTCTCGTCTAGCACTTTCACTGGATGCTCCGCGTAAGTCAGGTCGGGTTGTAGTTGTTGGGTGCTCTCCAGTGGTATGTTCACCGGTGTCTTTAAACATCTCTTGAGTTGGGACACGTGGAACGTGTCATGCACTCCGGTGAGTTCCACTGACAGTTGGAGTTGGTAGGCCATGGGTCCGCATCTCGCAATGATAGGGTAGGGACCAATATAACGGGGTGCTAACTTCCCACGAATTCGAAACCGTTGTACACCCTTGGTGGGTGACACTCGGAGGTAGACCATATCGCCGACCCTGAATTCCAATGGGTGGCGCCTTTTATCCGCAGAACTTTTCTGCCTGGACTTTTTCGCACGTAAGTGGTGTGCGACATCGGCGCCCATAGAGAGCCTTGAATGGTGCCATCTTGATGCTTTCCTGGTAACTATTGTTGTAAGCGAATTCTGCCAAGGGTAGGGACTCGTCCCACTTCTTGTTGTGATTCAGCACATATGCCCTCAACATGTCTTCCAATATTTGGTTAACTCTTTCCGTTTGACCGTCTGTTTGGGGGTGGTATGCGCATACTTTTGCATCTTGAACCACGTCGACACAGGGATAAAGTGGGCGACTTTTGTTAATCGGTCCACAATGACCCATATGGAGTCGAATTTATGTGACGTCAACGGTAGACCAATAATAAAATCCATGCTGATATCTTCCCATTTCCAAGCTGGAACACTCAAGGGTTGTAGTAGGCCTGCCTTCTTCAGATGATCGGCCTTGACTCGGCGGCAAGTATCGCACTCTGCAACATAACGTGCTATTTCCCTTTTCATACGAGTCCACCACTATTTGGATCTCAAATCATGGTACATTTTGTTGCTGCCCGGATGCATGGAGTACTTTGCCATGTGAGCCTCGTCCAAAATTTTCTTGCCGAGTTCCAGATCCTTAGGAACCACCAGTCGATCCCTGAACCATAAAACACCTTCTGCGTCTTCCCGAAAGCATTGTACCTTAGCATCACCCTCTTTTAGTCTCCTTTTGAGATGTGTTATGCATCTATCATTTTGCTGGGCTGTCACTATTTCTTCCTATAAGGTAGGAATTAACGCTAAGTTGTAGAGGGCTCCGTGGGGTGTTACCTGCACATAATGACCATCTTGGACTCGTGGGCTGACTAGGATGTGGTGGCAGTGAGCCTTGCGGCTCAGGGCGTCAGCCACGACATTCGCTTTTCCCGGGTGGTAATGGACTTCCAACTCATAATCCTTAATCAATTCCAACCAACGACGCTGTCTCATGTTCAGGTGGTCTTGAGTGAAAATATACTTCAAGCTCTTGTGGTCAGTGTATATGCGAACTAAATTCCCAAGGAGGTAATGTCTCCACATCTTTAAGGACAATACCATGGCTGCTAATTCCAGGTCATGCACGGGGTAATTCTGCTCGTGCTCCTTCAATTGCCCTTATCCATAAGCAATAACTCTACCGTCTTGCATAAGCACACATCCCAACCCAATACCTGAAGCGTCACAATAGACATCGAACGGCTTCCCCAGGTCCGGTTGAGCTAATACAGGGGCCGTGGTCAGGTGCTTCTTCAAGGTTTGAAAAGCACCTTCGCAGCTTTCATCCCACATGAATTTCTTATCTTTCTTAAGCAACTCGGTCATGGGCTTTGCGATTTTGGAGAAATTGGGAATAAAACGATGGTAGTAGCCAGCTAATCCCAGAAAAGTGCGTATATGGAATACGGTCTTTGGTGTCTTCCAGTTCAGCACATCTGTTACCTTGCTGGGATCTACCGTGATGCCTTCTTCCGAGACAATATGGCCTAAAAATGGTACTTGCTTCAACCAAAACTCGCACTTGCTAAACTTAGCATATAGCTCGTGCTCCCTTAACCTCTGTAAGACAACACGGAGATGCTCTGCATGTACTTCCTCCGACTTCGAGTAGACTAGAATGTCATCAGTGAATACCACCACAAACTTGTCCAACTCGGGCATGAACACTGAGTTCATGAGATACATGAAATGTGCCGGTGCATTTGTCAATCCAAACGACATCACTAAATACTCATATAGACCGTATCGGGAAGAAAAGGCTGTTTTGGGAACGTCTTCGGCACGGATTTTAATTTGATGGTAACCCGACCGGAGATCAATCTTGGAGAACACCTTAGCTCCTATTAACTGGTCGAAGAGGATGTCAATACGGGGCAGTGGGTATTTGTTCTTGACAGTCACCGCATTGAGGGGTCGGTAGTCTACACACAGCCTCAGGGTCTCATCTTTCTTCTTCACGAATAATGCCGGACAACCCCAAGGCGAGGAGCTTGGTCGAATGAATCCCTTATCCAGCAGCTCCTTAAGTTGCTCCTTCAACTCGGCTAGCTCCTTAGGCGCCATTTTATACGGCCTTTTGGATATAGGTGTCGTCCCTGGCTGAAGCTCAATCTTGAACTCAACATCTCGATCCGGTGGAAGTCCTGGGAGATCGTCAGGGAATACGTCCGGAAATTCCCTAACCACTGGAATATCCTTTATTTACCTGGCGGTGGTGTGGTGAACGCTTGGCGCGGCTAGTTGGGGTGGTCGTACCCGGAAGCTTACGCTACCATGGGTGGGAGAGTTTAGGTGCACACTGTAGGCGTCTATGTCCAGTATAGCTCTATGTTGCCTCATCCAAGGCATGCCCAAAATAATGTCTATGCTGCACCCATCTAAGACCATGCACCTGGTAGGGTAGACTTTCGATCCTAGGGTTATGGGGAGTTTCTTTATTTCATATAGAGCAAGGGTTTGTCCACCGGCTGATCTAATGGTGTATCGTGCTCTCATAAGGGTGCGAGGCAGCTGGTACTTATCAACGAAGAACCCACTAACAAAGCTATGTGATGCTCCTGAGTCAAACAGTACTAGTGCGGGGTGGTCTCGAACAGAGAACATACCAGCAAGGATGGGGCTGTTCTCCGGAATCTCCTCCAGGGTAGTGTTGTTCACTCGCCCAACACAAACTGGTCCTCGGTTGTTGCGGTTGTTGTTGTTGTTGTTGTTATTCCTTGGCGGGTTTTGACCAGTGCTCTTCTTGGGGTGCGGGCACTCCCTCGAGAAATGCCCAAGACGACCGCAGTTGTAGCAGGGGAAAGATCCGGTCTGAGCGTTCGGCTGCTGGGGTGGGCGAAATCCACCTTGACTCTACTGCTGACGCGGTTCCGGGGATCGCTGCTGTGCTGGTTCAGGCGGGCGCACAACAGGTGTCGGTACGGGGGCGGAACGGTACCTCTGTCCCGACGGGGTGGTGTACACCATGCGGAACTTCTGCGGGGGTCCACCGGATGGCCCCATAGCGTTCGCGGAGCGCTTCCGTTCTGCCATCACCCTGCGATATCCGTCTTCCGCGACGATCGCGTTGTTGACAAATTTAGCGAATGAGCCTCCCATGTTAAGGTTGAGGCGGTCCTGTAGCTCAGCACTTAGTCCCTCCAAGTAACGGTCCTTGCGCTTGGCGGGGGTGTCCACTTGTTCCGGGGCGTACAGCGCCAATCGGTTGAACTCTTCGCAGTATTCCTCGACACTGCGATTGCCCTGCTTTAGAGCGGCGAATTCACGCGCCTTCCTGCGGACGAGCCCCGCAGGGATGTAGTGAGCGCGGAACGCATCCTTGAACTCCCCCACGTGATCCGCCGATCTGCTCCCACAGAGGCGACATGGTTGGCCCACCATGCCCTAGCCGCACCATGCAGTTGCTGCGCGGCGAACAGGGTCTTCTGCACCGGCGTGCAGTTAAGGAGTCCAAATTTGGACTCGAGCATGCGAAGGAAGTTCTCCACCTCCATGGGCTCGGTAGTTGAGCTGAACGTGAGCGGCCTGGTGGCGAGGAAATCGGAGTAGGAGCTGTTCTGCGGTGCTCCGTCATTGTGGTCCCTAGCATTACGGGCTGCTAGGTTTTGTTGTGCCAGCTCCCGCATGAACTCCGCCTGTTGTTGCTGGCTCTCCATCATAGTAGCGAAAAACTGCGCCATCATTTGCATGGGGTTGGATGGCGGTGGCGGTGGTGGAGTCCCTTGCGGAGAGTCAGTCCCCCTAGCCCTGGAATCTTCGGGCTGCTCGCCATGCAGCTCATTGGTGTTACGGGTGCGCACCATTCTGAAATGCAAGAATAAGGGTCCAATTAGTCTCTTATCCAAGATGAGCATTATAGGTTACCAAAGCAAATAACACAGCACACGGGACAGCAATTTGGTAAACAACATAATTTCATTAAAGCGGAAGTTTTCCAAGTTAACATGGTTCTAGTACAAGTCAACAGTTCCATTCTACATAAACTTGGAATATGTGGCCATCGAGTTTGCAAGAGCTAATCACGCTGGTGATCCTCAAAATACAACAACCACGCGTGGAGTATCCCAAAAGCTATCCATCTACCATGCCCTACAAGCACGACCTAGTCGCGTCTACTACTACTGCCATGCTCTGACACCGGCGGTGCCAGAGGGCCCTGGTCGGTCCGTGTCGGTCGGAGCGGGTGGCTCGTAGTTCACGTCAGACTCCTTGCCCGCATCCTCCTCGGGCTCCTCCTCTGCGGGTGCTGCCGGCGGTGCAGCAACCGCGTCCAACTGAGCCTGGAGGTCCTGGTTCTCAGGAGCCAGGGTCTCCAGGTCCTCCACCATAAGGTCCATCTCATGCTGGGCACTTGCCAACTGCTGCTGTAGGTGCTCGTTGTGGTTTGCCCGCTGCTGCATAATCAACCCTCGTCTATCCACCTCCTGCGCGAGAGTGTCGCGCTGCTCAGTGACCTCCGTCACGTGAGTCTCACTCGCCACAAGAGCAGCAGTCAACCGCTGAATCTCGCTCTGCTGTGCATCGACCTGTGTCTGCAGGTTGTTCCTCTGCAGCCACTCCTGCTCAGAATCCGCCAGCAAGACTCTGTTGCGGCTGCTAGACTCCTCATCCAAGTTGAGGAGGTACTCGGAGTAGTGAGCTACAAGGTGGTATCCTGCGTGGTACTCCGGGTAGTCGTCACGAGAGACGCGTCTCACGTGCCTCTGCCACACCGGGTCAGCCTGGTGCCAAATGGGGATCATCTCGAACGGAGTTCCCGAGAGCGCTGCTATGTTGCGCCCACAGAAGTGAGTGAGAGCCCGGTGGGCGACTCTCTCCAGGCCCTCCCTGAGGCTCCCGGCCGTGACGGTGCTCTCCATACCCGCCAAGTCGGGGTTGCGCGGGTGTGGGGAGACACTGAGATGCACCTCTGCAAAAGGCACACCATGGCGGCAGGTCTCACGCCCACGGTACGATGACTGCTCCTCGTAGCCCAAGGCGCGTAGCATTTCCCACAGGAGGGTGGGAAAGCCACGGTGGTGCAAACCGGTGGTATAACGCCACCCGTCGTGCTGGAACAGCTCGAACCCGTGCTCGTCCATCTGGAACACAAACCCCAAATAGTGAGTACTCGTTCCCAACGCAGAGGGTGCAGGCCAAAATAAAAGAATTTGATGCAATGAGTGATATAAAGAATCTAGCCTGAATACTAAAGTGGTAGAATACTTCACCACTTAGCCCTAGGGGTGATCGGAGCAAGGAATTACGGGTTTTACACCATAAGTTAAAAGCTGAAATTTAGATTAACCCGTTTTTGACGTACTGACTCGGACGGCCAAAATGGTATTGCCCGGAAATTTCTTTAAACCAAAATCTTCTTACTGAATGTACGGAGCGTTCATTCTCGATTTCAATAAGTATTCGTTTGCATGCTTTTGACTTTCGGGTGGTTATGAACGACCCGTCTGCTGAAATTTCAGTTTCTTATTGGTGTCTTGATGCTTTTTAATATTTTTCATTTATGCATATGATTTCGGCCTATCCGTCCTCACCAAATAAAATTCGGTCACGAATAGGACCATACGTATAGTCGGTGGCAATCGATCTCTCAAGTTAGTCGTGTACTACCCGTTTCTTACGAGAATCGTGGTTAGCGTACCTGCAGAAGATTGATTCCAGAAACATTACATCAAATCAAAAGAAACGAGCAGAAAATAATCCCTTATTATTGTCCTAGGGCAGGACACTGATGTTTTACGTAATCAGCCCGCGTCCACACCATTGTGCTAGCTTCCCATGTTATAGCCCACTGGGCGGGACACATACCTGCGTTGATGATGCCGTAGATGCTGTATTTAAACAAACAACCTCCTACAGTTAGCTTTGCCACCTGGATCATAACTATTAATAACCTATTGGGCACGTCCTCACACGTTCGTTACGGAGTTTTCAAAAATATGTCTTTGAATTGCACTAATCCTGAGATCGCTCAGATACCACGCTGTCACGGACCCGCCTTACCACGGAGACGGCTCCGTTCTAGGAACTCCCTCGGGTGGCGACACGCGCTGTGGCGCCCAATAGTACAATACATGACAGAGAAAAATAATTGCAACAAGAACATGGGTGAGGAAACAGAGTTTACATAAATCCGAAGTTATATTACAACCGGAGTTTTGACAGAAATAAATTGCGGAAGCGAAATGTTCAACATTGGTTCACCAGTTTGACGAAATGGCTAAGATACAAATCGCCCTCTCACAGCGACACATAGAGATCATCCGGCCATAATAGATGCCTTGCCCAAGCACCGTACCGGCAAGCAAAGATCTAATCCTCATCTTCATTCGTGCACAGCTCCCACTCGATGTTCCAGCAATCGGGGCGCTGGCCCTCCCAATGGAATCTTCCACCGCAGTGGCAGTCTCCGTCCTGGTCATCTGAAAACCACATAGAGCTACGCCCTGAGTAACTAATTTACTCAGCAAGACTGACCCGTCAAAATGGCCAACTACAGCCGACGCCTAGATATGCAAGGCTAGGGATAGGGTTTATATTGCCAGAAAACCAGCCTAGGAGTGGATCCTTGTTTTTCAAGTTTTAGCACCAAGTTAAGTTGTCATGTGAAATAGTAAATTTAGTTTGCACTAAAGCTATAACAATCATAGTTGCAATGCAATCTTAATAATTCCAAACAGCAGTATTAAACTCACACATCATCTTAATGGCTTCCGGCACTGTTCCGTAGCAGCGATCAAGTGGTACTCGTTACTGTGAGGGGCAGCGACTCGAATCGATTTACATCCTGCAGGAGAAACCTGCTTGCACGACCCATACGCGCTTCCGGGAAGCCGCATGGAGCAACCTTTCGCTCACGGTACCGCAGGGTCTTCCGGGTCCAGACTCCCCCGAGAAGGGTCCTCCAACGCGATGCACCCCGTGCCGCCATCCGTGGATGGATTGTTCCCTCCTCTCAGCCCCGGTTCCACCAAAGAAGGGAGAAGGCTATCTTCAGACCAAGCGATAGTCGTAGCTACGTCGGTTTACTGGGCCCATATCTCTAGCATGCAAACAGTACGTTCAAACTTGATCCCATGGGCCAGACACGAGGCGTAGCCTTAGAGGACTCGGACGGGGCTACCTCCTTGAAGACAAGCTGTCCTTCCCTTTCCACCTAGTTTCCCGTCTGGTCTTCATTGTGATTTCATCCACCCTTTCCTTCATCCAATCATGTTCCCCAGTGATAATATTTCCTATCTACGAGTGGTCTCCATACCACTCGATAAACAGTCGTCCTAATTTAAGCAGAGCGACTACCGTCCTGAGGCTAATAATCGGGGAGAGGGACCTACTGCACGCTAGGGTTTCAATCAACCCCTATCACTTAATGCACAGGCAAGCTTACATCCCTAGCTAGTAATAAAATAAAAATTTAAAACGGGGTTATGCACCGGGGCTTGCCTTGGGTCTGCTCTTGCTCAGCAACGGCACCTCCGGCTCCTTCTGGGTCCTGCTCTGGTCCCGTCTCCACGTGGTTCACGGCGTGATCTATATGATGCAAAAAGGAATGCTATGAGAGAAGATTCATGGCACTTCCTCAATAAATATATTAATGTACACCGTTATTCATGGAAGGGGATGGGGTGTGTTCATTAGTGCAGCAATATAGCGTATTTAGCGGAAGCACAGGGTGAGGTCGTTTCGTGTATTTCCTTCATGGACTCCAGTACTTATTCGCGACGACGTCGCACCAAAGTACGGTGTGTCTGTGTGTGCCGGGGTGAAGCTATGTAAGTGATGTCCATGACCAGTAGGTGGTAATTAATTAGTATTTTTGTGTGTTGAGCAAAACCCTCGCAAGGTACTAAGTACCCGTGAACAGCCCTAGAGCGGAACCATTTTTACCAACGGGTAAAATTGCACTCGGGGCATAATTTATTAAATTGACATGATTCTGATCCTCAAATGGGCAGGGGTGATTTATTATTACTAGAATTACACTAGGAGGGATTTAATTGTTAAGTTTCACTATCATGCACCAAGCCAATAATTTCTATTAATTGTTATAAGGAAAAAGGCATTAAATTAATTTCAGCTGATATGCAGAGAATTTCTTTATGAAACTTTTACAGGGAGACTAACACTGACAATCCTACTTGGTGACCAATTTTTAATATTTTATCAGCTCTCTGTAATTAATTATAATTTTATTAGTGTTTTTCCTATTTATTTTAACCCTGGTATAAATATTACCATGCATGCGGTATTAGCATTTTTCTATAATAGTACATGACTAGGGGAACTCAGAGAATTTTAGTTTGCTCAAAAATACCTAATAATGAATTAGTTATGGATTTATAAATGTTTTCTTTATTTAATTAAATCCTAACAGTATAATTAACAAGCACTGTGATTTAGCATTTTTACTAATTAGGACAAGTAGAGACAAGGCTAAAAAAATTTATTTTGCTAAAAAATTCCTATTATTCAATTTACTATGCATTTTACCAGTTTAACCTATTTCTGGAAATGATTAAATCGAGAAAATCCGATTTTTACTTCGCGGGCCGCAATCCCGGCAGCCCACGGCTGCCTCGCCCGCGGGGGAGGTGCTCCTGGGCCAGATTCGGCCCAGGCGGGCACGGCCCAGCGCCCGGCTGGCCCACTGGCCAGCTTGCCCGAGTCCCCCGCGCGCGCGCGCGCTCGCCGGAGCACGGCGGCGCTGGCCGGGGGCTCGCCGCAGCCCGCTGCGGGCCCTGGCTCGAGCTGGGTTTGGAGGGCAAAACGGTCTACTCATCGTCGCGCACCCATCTGGGCGGTCGGGAACCGCCGGCGATGGCCGGGTAGGGCCCCGCGACGGTGGCGGAAGCAGGGCAGGGTTCGGCGACGGCTAGCACGAAAAGAGGGGGGCGGAAAGGCTCAGGATCTTGCCGGAGAGCTTCACCGGAGCATGGAGGAGGGTGGCATCGAGCTTCCCCTGCGAGAGGGAGGCCGGGGAGGCGGCTCACCAGCGGGGGTGGCGGCTACGGTAGTCGGCGGTGGCCTCAAGCTAAGAATCTAGGGGAAGCGGTAGAAGGATTCGTCCAATCAGAGTTCAAACGCGTGCGCGATTAAGAGGGAGAGCTCCCCGTGCGAGGAATCGGAAGTTGGCTCACCTCAGGGTGAATGCGGCGTGGGGAAGCAGCTCGTGGTCGATTATCGGCGCCGGGGAAGAACCGGGCCGATCTCCCAATGCCGGCCGAGCGAAGCAGAGGGGACAGGCGCAGGGTCGTCAGGTTGTCCCGGCGTTGCTCCCAGAGACCTAGCTCGGGCTCCGATGGGTGGTGGCGGCCAGGCGGTGCGAGACAGAGGTGAATGGGGGTGTGTGCGTTCGGACCAGGCGACAGAGGGGATGTCCGAACGTGCGCGTGGGGCCGTCGATCCGCGGCAACGGCCGTTGGCCGTACGCCAGCGACCACGCGGCGCGCGTCGGGCCGGGCAGCGCGGCTGCGGCCGAGTGTGTTTCCTCAGGGTCGCTGACAGGTGGGGTCCGCAGGGAGTTTTTCTTTTTCATTTCTTTTTCCATTCCTATCAGCCGACTACCTTGGTTATTTTTGTTAGAATTAATCTAGGGCTGCTAAATTCAGACCAAAAATAAGGTATGCTCCCTATGAAATGCTGAATTTAATAAAAATACTAACTACCATCAGTTCCCACTAAAATTTGATTAGGAATTTTATGAACAGGGCTGCTTTATAACCATTTTAGCATTTATTTAAGGCCTTTATTAATGGATTAAAAATCTGAAACAATTCCCAAAATTCTAATTGACCATGGCCATCAACATATAATTTTTGCAGTGGTGACTGTTACTGAAAATTTAGAACTTGCAGTGCAAAGGTCATTCAATTTGGTTCGAATTTGATTTGAATTGACTACTTAATTTTCAAATTTTTAGTAATAGGATCTTGTGATGACTAAGTGTTGCTCTTGGGACCATGATGACACCAGAAGTGTCATAATGTAAAGTTGAAGCTTTTCTTGTGGCTCTGGAGGCACCAAGACTGGAATATTGCTGAGTTGGACCTTCAACTCATCCAACGTCAATTGCGCCTCTATTGTCCAGACGAAGTCATCCTGCTTTTTGAGCAGTTTTAAGAGCGGCAGACCCCTGACCCCCAGTCGGGAGATAAAGCGACTCAAAGATGCCATACATCCGGTCAGCTTCTAAACATCCCTTTGAGAATTAGGTGGCCCCATATCAAGGATCACCTTGATTTTATCCGGGTTGGCCTCTATACCTCATTTTGAAATGATGTAACCGAGTAGCTTTCCCGAAGGAACCCCAAAAACAAACTTTTTAGGATTCAGCTCATCGAGTAACGTCTTAAATTGTCAAATGTCTCTGCCAGGTCAGAGAGAAGTTCTTCAACATTCTGAGTCTTTACCGCGATGTCATCTACATATGCTTCTGCATTCCGATCAATCTAAGTTTTGAGGCAGCGTTGAATACCATGTTGGTAAGTCGCGTCAACATTTTTCCAACCGAATGGCACGGTAATATAGAAATAGGCGCTAAAGGGAGTTGTAAAGGAAGTCTTGATTTGATCTTTGACTTTCAATGGAATCTCGTGATAGCCTGAATTGGCATCCAAAAATCTTAAAAGGTCACATCCGGCTGTTGAGTCTATGATCTGATCGATACGTGGCAGAGCGAAGGCGTCTTTAGGACAGACCTTGTTCAAATCAGTATAATCCATGTACATCCGCCACTCTTTATTCTTCTCGGGTACAGGGACTGGATTTGCCAGCCAATCTAAAAGGTACACTTCCTTTATAAACTTTGCATCTAATAACCTAGCTATCTCCTTCTTCATGGCGTCCTTGCGGTCTTGTGTGAACCTTCTAAGTCTTTGCCTGATAGGGGTGGCCCCAGGAGGCACCCCCAATTTGTGCTCAATCTTTTCCCTAGGAATTCCCGGCATGTCAGAAGGCTTCCATGCAAAGATATTTCTATTTTCCTAGAGGAAAAGAGTGAGCATGAGTTCCTATTTCTCTTCGAGGTCGGCCCTTGCATAAGTGATCTTAGCAGGGTCCTCTGGGTCAAGAGTGATCTCCTTAGTAAGGACGTTGTCCGTCTATATATTGTCCTTGGTAGACTTCTTCATGGGGATCTCTACGTTGGTCTGTACCTTATTGCCGAATGCGTTCTAGATCTCCAGCCGGTCGGATAGCATCAACTGTTGGTCGGCCATCTCACAACTCTGCATATCGCAATCGAAAGAATTCCAAAGATCAGAGTGGAGGGAGATTATTCCTTTAGGGCCTAACATCTTGGGAGTGAGGTATGGGTAGTGCCGGACCGCCATGAACTTCACCATCGCCTGTCTACCGAGGATAGCATGAGTGGAATACTTGCCTTATGGGTATCCGAAAATATGCCAAAGTCGGTAACCAACCGGGTACTTCATTGATAAGGAAACCGACCGAGTTGGCTTGAAGCATAAGGTAATTAGAGATAGACTCTCTATGTAAATCCTTGTAGACTACGAGTATGACTCTTTATGTACCCCCTGCTGATCGGATATATAAGGCGGCAGGGACCCCCCCCATTGGGGACACGAAATTACAAGCAATACAATCCACAGAACACAAGACGGAGGGTCTGAACCTGTATAACTCGATGTCTTTTGCAACCATCATAGTTCTTAGTCTCGACGTAGCCCTATAAATATATTGCCGAGATCAAGTCTCGATAGTTGGCACGCCAGGTAGGGAACAAGGCTCGCCGGGATTCTCCGTCGACTACGATGGCCGAAACCCCCAACATCTAGTACTCGCCGGACTTCAAGATCTCCTTCGGATCGCTCGACTTCACCATCGACACCAACGAAGAGCTAGGTGTAGAGAACCACCGATCTGACTCGGCCACAGCCGGTTCTACGGCGTGATCACCGAGCTCGTCGGATCTGATCCCAGCGTTGGTCCCGCTTGGATTCGATGAAACAGATCAGACCTTTGGGTACGACTCAAAGTCGGTCCATTCCTTTGATTAGGATTCGGTCGGATCTACCTGCTTATACCCTCTGACCGTGAACATGGTCGATATAGAGGAGAATCCATCAGAGGATAACGATGAGGAGGGTGACCGAGAAGATGGTCATGAAGAAGATGGCCGTGTAGAAGAATATGCAGAAGAAGGCCAGAGGGAAGATAACCCTCCAGACAACGATTTGTCAGCAGGACACTGCCGCCAACCGACAGGGTCGTGCGGATCCCGAGGAATCATGACCTCAAGTTGACCGCTCGAAAGTGCTTCGAGATCGCTGATAAGTTTGCATCAGGTGAATCGGCACTGGAGCACATTCATGGAAAAGGCAAGGAGAAACGCTCGGACAAGCCGGAGTCCTCCAAGAAGGACAAGAAAAGGAAGTCTAACAACATGATTGCTTCGGTAGACCGATCACAGAAGAACCCTCGGATGAACCAACCAACCATGGACGACTTGCTAAGTGGCCCATGCCTATGGCACCCCAAGGGGAACCACAAAGCAAAAGATTGTTACCGACTGAAAGGCTTCGCAACTGCTGCGCTCAAGGTTGCCAAGGATCCACCAAGGCGTAATGGCAAAGACAAAGCTAAGGACGGTGACAACAAGGACGAAGTAGGACAGTTCCAGGAGTCTCGGAAGGAAGTCAACTTCATTTTCGGAGGCCCTGATGCATACATGTCCAAGCGCAAGCAAAGGCTGGAGTTTCATGAGATCAATTATGCAGAGCCCGCTACGCCCCAGTTCATGAGGTGGTCTGAGGTACCGATTACATTTGATCGGTCGGATCACCCCAGACACTTGCCCAAGCCAGGTCGCTACCCGCTGGTGCTTGCAGCCACGGTGACGAAAGTCAAGTTCAACAAAGTACTCATCGATGGAGGAAGCAGCTGAGACTTGATCTTCACCAAGACCCTCATGGAGCTAGGCTTATCGGTCAATGACCTCCAGCTGAGTTCCTCACCCTTTCACGGGATCGTGCCCGGCAAAACTTCAGTTCCCATTGGACAGATCGTTCTGCCTGTCCTCGAGCAAACCTTTCGGGAGCGAGCTGAGGCGGTCCTCGCCGTCTTCCGTGTCCATCGTCCTTCGCCTATTGGCCTCCCTCGACGGATCCATTCCGTCGAAAAGATGGCCAGCGGCACGCTACCTGCGACGATGTGAGACAATCATCACGAGCTCAGTCACATGGAGATAGGAGGGAAATGGGGAGGGAGTGCTCCCTGCGACATCACCTGCGTGTGTGAAGCAAGCCTCGCCGGCTCGTCGCCGCCTGCCGCTGGATCTGGGGGAGGAGACGTCGAAGAAGACACCGATGAGTCGCCGATTGGGTGCGGCTCCCCCTTCTACCTTTTTTTCTTTATTTTTTCTCGTTATTGTTTATTCAGAACTCGCCGTAGCACTCTACCACTGCCGCTGGACCCAAGTTGATCAGCTTGGGGTCCACATGTCATTGACGCGCGTGATACACAACGGACCTTAGAAGCAGTGTACATTTTTCCAGTGCTTCTTCTAGTTTTTTTATGCAACAGAAGTACATTAATATTGTACTAACCAAAGAATTATTGACAGAAAGCATATTCAAAGAGAATATGACCAAAACAAAAGTTGCAATGCTTAATAACTGACAGAATTCCAGAATCTCAAATAAAAAAGAACGGATTGGACTAACACGAGTCATGCAGACGTCAAGTCATTTCCCGAAAATCCAACGCTCCGCATCACCGCATCCTCGGCACATAACGTACATCACGCCAGCTTTTTTGTTCTTTTGAGCTACTTTACTCTTTTCTTGGGCTACGTCTCATCTTTAGGGTGTGTTTTTGTTTTTTTAGTTTTACACTCATAACTTTTCCCAACAGTTCTCAAACTTTGAATCCAAAAATGTTTAAATCAATGCCACATCAACCAATAGTTTTCATAATAGTATTTCCTCTGTCCTAAAATATTTGATACTTTAACCAACTTTATTTATACTAAAATAATTATCATTCTCACTTTCCTATGTAACTTTCTATCTTTTCAATATATTACTATCTCTATCTCTCTCCTCCTCGTTTCCTGTGTACCTACTTTTACACTTCTTCTTAATTTATATTTTCGGAGCCAAAACATCAATTATTTTGGGACAGAGGAAGTACTAGTTTATAGCAATGTGGAACGGGTTGATAAATTTAACTATAGAAGTGGGTTGTTTCAGACGGTGAATAAATAGAAGTCAATTTTGAAAGTACCAATAATTCCTATAATAATACTAGTTTACAGGAATGTGGAACGGGTTGACAAATTTAATTATGGAGGTGGGCTGTTTCAGATGGGAAATAAATTGGAAGTCAATTTTGAAAGTTGCTAAAGTTGAGCATCTCTAAAAGATGACTTAAAAACTCCTAAATCAAATAATTAGGATTCAATAAAAAACAATCTCCAATAAAGTCCAAAACCACATGATTATTTTAGTTCCCTGAACTGTACTTGTTTATAGCAACATAGATGGAAAAAAAATGGATGCCTATATCTTTTCCTACCAAGAGAAACAACAGCCTTGTGTCCAATTAAAAGTATTTTAGAATCAATATGAGGGAAAGTTGTTAGAGAATAAAAAATAATTGTAATAGTTTTTAGGTTGTTTAAAAAATATTTTTGATCAATTTTGTTTACCTCTCTCGGAGTTGCGCTCCTTGTGTGCAACCGCTAAATTTGGTGGTTTGCTTTAAAAGCTACTCCCTCCATTCAATATTATATGATATTTTAGATTTCTTAAGTTTTCTTAAATTATATGACACTCGCATTCCAATATGTTATTCTCTCTTCCCAATACATCTCTATCTCTATCTCTCTTCTTCTCGTTCTTGTGCAACACATCTTTTCATCTCTCCTTAATTCTTATGCTATGAGCCAAAACGTCATATAATATTGAACGGAGGGAGTAATTATCTAACTTTACATTGACACAGGATAGGCAAGTAAAAGTTTACATAAACCATTTCATATATCACATAAAAACCATCCTGATTAGCATATGATAACCGACTTTCATGGTAGTGGAGGAATAGCAAAGTTATGTACTCTCTGTGTTTTAATATATTTGTCATTTTGATTCTAGGCATGAAGTTAAAAATATGTGTACACATGAAACGAGAAGACGACAGATAAATTGACTACCATGGAACGAATTTTTCTCGTGTGATGGAAACTGCCATGGAAATAGGTTAAACCGCCACGAAAATATAGAGATAGAAATGTATTGATAAGAAAAAATCTATATTAAAAAATGATGGTGATAAATAATTTGAGAAAACTAGAGAAGGAGAGGATGATATGTAATATGAGAAGGAAGTTAAAGCTTGTTCTAGTGTTTTTTTTATATTGTTATGCGAAATTTGTTTGATAAGTAAAAGTTATTGAGGGGTTGTTTGAATCCCTTTAATTTTTAAGAACTGATTTTTAGTAAGTGAAGCATTTTTAAACAGGTTAGTTTTTATGACATTTTTTATAAATCTATAATCTGATCATCAATACTAGTTTTTGGCTCATTCTAATTCATTAATTATTCAAAAACAGGTTCATAGATATAAAAATCAAGATCCAAACACTCAATCCAGTTTTTATTAGAAACCATAGCAAGAAACTAGTTTCTAAAAATCTAAAACTGATCCAAACAGTACATAAACGTTTAATCTCGAATCGACGTTTCTTTTCACGGAATGTTCAACATATACGAATACGTATATCGAGTCCATTTATCTCTCGTTGTCGAGGAGCCATTTCCAAGAGGTGGGAACCACATGTCAGATAGCTGTGGCGTGGTCATGATGACCTGGCCGGAGTGGCCCCAAACGCCGCTGCGGTCCCACATGACAGACATGGTCCGGTCCTCTGACGCTCTGGGCCTAAACGTTTCGTCGTGGGCCTAACAGCAGAAAAAGTGACACCGGCGACGGCCAGCGGTGGCGTACGCGTCTCCCGCTCCCGCCGCCTCTTTCCCCCTCCCGGCCAGCGGCAGCGACCTGAAGGAGCACCGGCGACGTGATTTCGCGGTGACTACTCTCCGTCCGTCACTCCTCTCCCTTCCTCCTGTTGAGCGCTACACCCCCAGGCGCGGGGTTGATTTTGTTTCTCCTCTCGCAGCGAGGGCGCCCGCCACCTGTTCGACGAAATGCTGCCGGGGAGCGAGGCCGGTGGGAGCAAGGGTCTGGGGGTGAATGGCGGCAGAAACCGATTCTACGAGCTCTCCAAGGAAGTCCTGCAGCGCATCATCTCCTTCCTGCCGCCAGGAGAGGCCGTGCAGACTATGTTGCGATCTCTGCGCATTACCAATGCTGGTGACTATCCAAGTGCCAATGAGATGAACCTTTTTGTCAACATGTTTTTGCTGTTCACTAACCCTCGACCACTCCATCTGGTGGAGATCAATACCTATCCCTGTGCACCTGATGATGATTCCAAGGAATCACTCCGATACCTAGAACTATGGGTGCGGAACTGTCTGCAACGTGGAGCTCAGGTACTTGAAGTTCATAACACAGTGGCTAATTACTGGCAGCTCGACCATGGTCTCCTTTCTTCTAAGCCTCAGCATTTGAGAGTGTTGGACCTGTTACATGTGGAGATGAAGGGGGTTCTGAACAACTTGAAGATCCGCTGCCTAGACTTTTCCAGTTGCCCGGGCCTTGGAGGATCTGATGATGACTGACTGTAAAATTGAAGCTAGCTTGATCGTTTCCCCTTCACTAAAGCGTCTCAGCCTCAAGTGTTGCCATTTCAATCAGGCTGCTCGGGCTCGAATTTCTGTCCCAAAGCTTGTTTTCTTGATATTAGCTAGTTGTAAGGGCAGAACTCCTGTGCTTGGGAACATGCCATACCTTGTGTCAGGGTTTGTGAGACTCCAAGCTGACATGGACTGTTGTGAAAACAAATATGAGACAGGCTATTGCAAGGCATGTAGTGGGTGTCATGATTCCATTGTTGGGGGTTCTGTGATTCTCGAAGCTTTGTGAGTTGCTACGCACTTGGAGCTAACGTCCATTCAAACACAGGTATGGTTAGTCTTTTTTTTTGTGCAAATTTTGAGTGATACACATCGTCTTAATTGCTTCTTTTCCCTGAATTGTTTGGGATATTCAACTGGATTTTCCAATTGGCTTCAGTGTTATCATTGAGGCATTTCTCACCTTTTTTCCATTTACACAGTTTATCTTCAGGAAGGATTTGACCCAGTGCCCTCTATTTAGCAAGTTGAAAATTTTGTTGCTGAATGAGTGGTGTGTAACGTTGAGCCTTGATGCGCTACATTGCCTCCTTCAACACTGTCCGATTCTGGAGAAGCTCACTCCAATTTCCTAGGGCACATGTTTGCTCCGACAAGATCCTTGAAGATTTAGTGGCCAATGGATCAATCTATAGCATGGCAAAGGAACCCCTTCCACTGAAGCAGCTTAAAGTTGAAGTAATAGGTCCCAAGGAAGTTGAGCTTGATATTTGGATCTACAAAATTCGACAACTTCTTGGCTCCTTTGGTGTACCTTCTGAACAAATTAAAATCCAACAGCTTCCACAGCTAACTGAGTTAGAAGACATATATGAAGACATTGATGACTACAATGACGATGGCGAACCTTGGCCTTCTGCACGTAAGTTGACTCTCAGCAACTTCTTGGTTCTTTAAATATTGCACTCTGCTTTCATTTTTGCAGCGTCTGAATGCATGATATATCACACGTGCTGCATAACCTCATCCCACTGAAGATTTATCGTAGTTGCTGCGAGAACAGAATCCATGAAACAGCAACATTAGAGAAAGGCTGAAAGCAGATAATGGAATCTAGCTCAGTGAAACCTAAAGTTCAAGTTTCCTCTATCCCTCCCACTTCATTCATGAAATTCCCATTCCCTATCCGTTCAATAAATCTTATGGTTCATACTGAACTTTTCATATTAGCTTCAACTTGCCATGCTGTTTTCTTTCAAATTCTAATATATTCTTCTTTCTGTCTCTTTGCGATTGTGCACTATGTGGATTAAACTTCACTACTTTTGTTTACTCTCAGCATACTGAAGTATTGAGCATGTTACTGCTAACAAAATAAAAAAATTTCATTAAGTCTCTCAGAGCTTGCAGTTAATGAACCAGCTATAGGCAAGGTTACAGGATCAGTATCAAGCAGTTATGTGTCCAGTCTGGTCCAAAGATGGGTTTTGAAACAACTTTTCGACACCGTTTTTTCACCATAATAATAAATTATGTAGACAAGATTTGTTTTTTGTATAAATTTGTTTGACTGAATCTGCCATAACATGAACTTAAGCTGATAAGCTTTGCATCAATCTGACAACCTAGGCTGTATATTTTGCTTGTGCGTCAGCATCAAGCAAGCCTCTGCTGCATATAAGCTTCTCAAGCAACAGTAGTTTGGCGCACAAGCAAGCATCTAGTGCTTCTAAGCTTCTCCAGCAACAGTAGTTTCAGCCAAAGAAAATGGATTTTGCATTGCTATAAATTATGAAGTGTTAGAAGGATAAACTGCTAGGGACAAATCGCATGAACCATGCATTCTGAACCACATCTTAAATCATAAAATCAAACTAATTTTACATCTGAAAAGAGCAATTCAAATTTCCATATCAATCAGCTGCTTGCCTAGATCCAAAATCGGATTGGCCAAGAGTGTGACGGATTGACTCCCACACTAGCACCTGCCACCACCCTCTTCAGCAGTATTTATCCGAGTTTTGGCTTGTATGTTCCCCGTTGCATCGTGTGTTGCCATGTTGTAGGAGACCTTGATTTCAGTTTACTGCATCAGATTGGGTAAGCTGACTGAGTGAGAGGGAGGGATATCGGATTTGAATTCAGGTTACTCAGCAACTGCTGTTTCTATATGTAGTAAAGAAAATTGAAGACCTCGTATGTGAAGCAGAACATCCTTGCAGCTTTTTCATAACCATACAAGCTTTATGTTTTATGTCAGTCTTGTCTCACTACGTAACTTGCCATTCATGTATACAGGATTCAGTTTTGAGCAGCAGACACAGTTGGATAGTTGATGAAGCTACAATACGTTGCTTGAATTGTGTACCACCGAGGGTGACCGATGTCTTGGACCTACTGGGAATTCAGGATCCATGTGGAGCTGAGTAGTTATTTTATCCAACTTGGTTTCATCAGTTACTGTAGATCTCTTGAACACAAGTCGTGCACATATTGGTAAGAGTACTCAATGTCTACTGGTCTTGTCGCTAATGCCATTCTGTATCTCTTCGTTGGTATCCCTGGGACCTACTTAACTTCTTTAGGTGTGTAGTTGTTTTTTAGCATAAGCGAGGCGGATCTGATACGATGATGCAGCTTGTAGCCAATCAGCACTATGGTGCCCTGCTTAACTTCCTTTGAGCATGGTGTTTTTGGTGCTTGCTGACCTTTTGAAAAATGTGTTTACTATGGCTTCTAGAGCCCTATTTGGATTGCCTGAATTTCACGATATAGCTCAATTAGCAATACGCATGACACATTTTGCTGTTTGGCAAACGGACGTGGTGGCGTGCATCCGAGGGTAGTAACCCTCTTGGTAATCAGTCCTAAGGTAAGGGGAGCACTCTTCCCGTCGCCAAGAAAAGTTGGGCGGCAGAGAACTATCACAAATAAGGTGAACTCATGTGCATGCGATCCATAACTTATAACAAAACTAATTCATATGAACCACGTGATTTTTTTTTTTTTGAGAAACATATGAACCACATGATTGAGGAAACCACGTAAGCCATGTTGGTGCCACGTGATCCTGAAAAAACAAATCCTATACCGACGATAATACATAATCTCTCTGTTTTTAAATTGTTGTTGCTGTTAACTTTTTAAGTCAATTTTGATTATTTGTCTTATTCAAAATATTATTTTAAATGCGTAAAATTTTGAGTTATGTTTTAATTTTATTTGATAATAAAACAAACTATAACAATATATATGATCTTACTTAAATTTTTTTA
Source organism: Eleusine indica (assembly GCA_030378355.1). NCBI lineage: Eukaryota > Viridiplantae > Streptophyta > Magnoliopsida > Poales > Poaceae > Eleusine > Eleusine indica. The sequence continues at coordinate 39,353,558 of CM059501.1, read as the reverse complement.
AATAAGATGAATGATCAAAATTAATTAAAAAAGTTAATAGTGACAAAAAATTTAAAAATGGATGGAGAATTTGTTATTGCATACTTATGTATATATGGTGGCTCTGCGTATATATGGTGGCTCTTGCAGCCTAAGCTGGCTGATTGGGTGCCGCTAGAGAGGACCTTCGAGGAGGAGCTTTGGGAGACGGCTTCAGGGGTGCTCTGAACACCTCACACAGTACTAGCTATTGTCGGCCGGCTTCTTCTTTCGTGAGGCCGTGCTCTACCATGAGCCACTCCAGTGACTCGTCCCAATAATCCATATTGTAATCCTCAAAGCAGAATAGGAATACTAGCCACCGCCGCATCTATTTGCCTCCTTCCTCCTATACATGTCCAGATTGGAGGAAGTGAACCATCTCCCCTGACCTCTGACACGGCGCGCCACGCTCACGTGCCTCATCCCGCAGTAGTATTTCACCGGGCTGAAGAAATACCAGATGGGCTGGGCGCCTTCCGCGCCAGGCGCTAGCGCGTGCATTTTCCACCAGCACGCCGGGAGCGGTCATGCAGACGTCGGGTCGTGCACTACCACAAAAACTACCACGGGCTTGAGTGACGAGCATTTAGCGACGGCTAAAGAGGGCCTCTCCCTAAAGAACTTCTAGCGACGGTTGTCTAGAAACATGTCTCCCCTATTCACTGGCGGGTCAGAAGTAGTGATGGCTAAGCAGAAAACTATCTGTAGGAAAGGATATAGAGATGGCTCCCTGGAAACCGTCCCTATAAGTTGGGTCTATAATGATGGTTTTTACTTATAGCAACGGCTTTAGGAGCACCGTTCCTAAAGGTTGATGTTTTAGCAACGGTTTTCTAGTAACCTTCCCTATATCAGTAACTTACATCGATGGTTTTCTGTCCACCGTCCCTATTTACCAGTTTATAGTGACATTTCTCTTCACCCGTCCCTATTTCCCGCCCTATAGTGACGGGTTATCGTCACCCGCCCCTACACGCTCGACATGGTCCCTCCGTCCAGATCCAAAATCTTTCGGGCAGGGCGGCGTGCGTAGGACCTCGCCGGGGTGCACAGGTCCTCATCAAGCACGCGTCGCCGACGAGGACCTGCGCACGAGTTGTCCGCCTTGAGCTGCCAGGCGATGGGGTCGTCAGAGTAGTCCCGGGCCCGGCGACACCACGTCCACGCGTTGTCAAATGCCGCCCACAGGCCCGCCTCTCCTACACTTCCATGGAATGCAAGGTGTGAATAAATTTACATCGATCAATTGAATTTGTTCATATTATAGAATCAGAGTTCTTTGAATCTAAATTTGTTGCATTTGTACATTCTAGGTGTTAGATTGACAATGTTTTGGCAGTTTGTCCAACGTCAAGTGTAATTTTGTTGATTTGAAGTTTTGATTGTGCTCCCTTAACTTGGCAGATTAGTTATATTCCCTCGTCGAGTATATCTACTAATTTAGGCTTTCTGTAATTATAGTGATAAAAAGTTCATATTTTTGCAATTTCAGTGATGGGTAAATGCGCTTGGATGTATCTTGAGAATCGCACTTCCCATGAATACTTGAAGGGGGTTTTGGATTGCATTGATGTTGCTATGGATGACATGAAACAGATGAAAAAAACGGCAATGCATTGTCCATGCATTGATTGCAAGAACGAGAAGAAATTTTCACACTCAATGCACATACATGCGCACCTGATTATGCGTGGATCCAAAAACAACTACAAAATATGGAACAAACATGGTGAAGAAGGAATTAATCCTAGTGAGCCACCCGAGGGATTCATGGATAGATTTGGTTACCAGGGCCCCTCAAGCACCAATAAGAAAGGAGATGAACAACTGGGAGATGATGAAATTCTAGGTATTGATGATGACTATGTTGATTTTGTTGATAACATCAACCAGATGATGAATGATGCTGAGGTAAACAATGAGGCTGAGTATATTGAAAAGGAGTTTGCAAAGTTTCATGATCTTGTGCGAGATTCCAGAAAACCATTGTATGATGGTTGCCCTTTGTCCTTATTGGATACCATGTTGAAACTTCTAAAGCTAAAGGCAAGCAATTGCTGGTCAGATCGGAGCTTCACTGTCTTGCTGCAGCTGTTAGAGGAGATGCTTCCAAAAGGGAATGTGCTACCCTTAAGCACTTATGAGGCCAAGAAGATAATATGTCCATTGTGATTAGAAGTCGAAAAGATACATGCATGTAAGTAGCATTGCATTTTATATCGTGGCGAAGGTTATGCCGACCTAACTCGATGTCCTATTTGCGAAACTCCATGATACAAGTGCAGAAAAGATGGGGGTGATCAGAAGGTACCTAACAAAAGGAATGGAGCTCCTCAAAAAGTGGTGTGGTATTTTCCTATCGTCCCTCGTTTGAAGCGTTTGTTCGCGAATAGAAAGGAGGCTAAGCTTCTCTATTGGCATGCATGGAGTGAGGATGAGAACAGCAAGGCCCGAAAGAATGATGGCAAATATTGACATCCTGCAGATTCGGTTTAGTGGAAGAACTTTGACCAAAGGTTTGGGGATTTTGCCAAAGAAGTGAGAAACATCCGGTTGGCTTTGAGCACGGATAGGATGAATCCATTTGGTGACATGAGTGTTGCCCACAGCACATGGCCAATTATTCTGTGCATCTACAACCTTTCACCTTGGCTCTGCCACAAAAGAAAGTATCTTATGTTGTCAGTGTTGATCAGCGGTAAAAAACAGCCCGACATCAATATTGATCTATACTTGAGGCCACTGATAGATGACCTCAAAACTCTCTGGTCCAATGGTGTTGAGGTGTGGGATCAATTCAAGAGAGAGTACTTCTGCATGCATGCTATGCTCTTTTGTACGATACAGGACCTCTCGACATTATATTCTATGTCACGACAGAGTAAGGCAGGAGACAAAGGTTGCCCTCAGTGCTGGTATGGCACCGAGAGTGTGTGACTTAGAAACTCGAAGAAGACAATGTACATGAGAACTCGACGGTTCCTTTCGAGGAAGCACCCATATCGTAAAATGAGTGCTCAATTCAAAGACACTGTTGAGAAAGGCTCAGGCCCAAGGAGTTTTACTGGTGAACACATTTATGAGGACCAGAGGAGAATTGCTTCATCAGTTCTTGGAAAAAGAAAATGTTTGAAAACAAATGAAAATGATTTGTGGAAGAAAGAATCCATATTTTTTAGCTCCCATACTGGAAGTACTTGGCTGTACGTCACTGCATTGATCTCATGCATATTTTGAAGAATGTTTGTGAAGCTATTGTGTGCACATTGCTGAATATGAAAGGAAAGAGCAAAGGCCACAAAAACGGATGAGTAGACTTGAAGGAAATGGGATTAAGGCCTGAGCTTTATCCCGAGGGTGATGTTCTACCCCTATCTTTCATCACTCTATCACGTAAGGAGAAAAAAGAGCTATGTGAGTTTTTCAAAAGTGTGAAGGTACCATCCGGTTACTCTGCCAACATTGGAAGCCACTTCTCGATGGCTGATCTCAAAGTGGTTGGTAAATTAAAGTCTCACACTTGTCATATCATTTTTGACAGCATTGCTTCCGGTAGCGATTAGAAACATCCTACTCGTGCCGGTTCGAGAAGCTATCATGAGTCTTTGCTTCTTTTTCAATGCCATTTCTCAGAAGGTCATTGATCCTTCATCTTGAGGATCTAGAGAAGTATCTCATAAAGACTCTTTGTGATCTTGAGATGTTTTTCCTGCCATCATTCTTTGATATCATGGTGCACCTCACAATCCATCTTGTGAAAGAGATTTACTACCTTGGGCCTATGTACTTGCATCAGATGTTTCCCTATGAGAGATTCCTAGGAATTTTGAAGTCCTATGTCAGGAATTCCTAGGCATGGATAGAAGAAGATCGAATGCTAGCTAAGGAGGGTCGGCCAAACCCATGGCAACGGTTCCCAAATATATGGACCAAGAATTGGTTGCGGGCAAGAGGCAAGCTCACAGACTCGGGTGAGATCAGTTACAATAGCGATGCAACTCAAGAAATTGCCCAAAAAATTCAACAACTTAATGATGATGATTCTTCAATCAATGGGCAAGATGCACTCACCAATGTTTTGGAAAATGCTGAGCACCCAGGTTAGTTGTTCATGCAACAATTTTTTCTTCATGAATCAGTTCTAATGTTTCATTCGTGATAAATGAAACTCATAAAAAAAGTGATGTGTATATGTGTTCCTTGTACCTTGTAGGTCATGTGCGAGGAATATCAAGTTTTGTTGGCTGGAAGTTGGGAATGCTAGGGTACAACAAGAGGAGGAAGATAAGTGAAGAGGAAATGGATCAATTATCAGAATATATTTGGAAAAAAGTGACACAAGATATCGTTGCAAACATCTCCAACATCCTTGCTGCCCAAGGTCTCAAGATTGTGCCTATCGGCCACAGTCCAAACCAACTAAGCCCAACAGATGCGTGGAGGTCCAGCTTTTCATCCATAGAAGGTGGTGTTGCAAGGATGGAGCATGATCTCTATGACGATATGATCCACTTGGATGATGAGCAGCATCTAGAGAAGCATGCTGAGCAGCTGGATGGTGACAAACAGGCTGAGCAGAAAAATGGTGACACAATGGCCGAGCAGTAGCAGTTTCATCAAGCGGTTCCAGATCTGGAGCCTGGTTCTATATCTCAACTCTCGGAGCCTACACCGTGTTCTCTTTTGGGTACTGTTGGTGGCTATCAGGTCGAGGTTGTTAGAGGATAGGTTTGTCCAGAATGACAGATGTTGCACAATGTCGAGGTACAATACGGCTATGTCGTGGTGCATGTCCAACATGTGCATAGCAAACACCAAGACTTTGTACTTGAAGTTCCCCCAACCGATAAGGTGACAACACTAGGCGAAGACCTTCTACACTAGGTTCAGTAGAGGAAGGGTCTATCATCATGAATATACATATGATGAGCTTGTTGCATTGTTGCATAACATGGAAAAATATGTGAAACAAGAGAAGTCTAAAATAAGAAATTTACATGATGAAAATTCTTCTTTAAAAGACTCATTAGAGGAGCTAAGGTGGTCTCATGAGGATCTTAAAGAAGCTTATGATTCTCTTGCTTCTAATGTTTTGGAAAATGCAAAAGTAGATATAAGCATTACACATGATTTGATTGATAATGTATCTACTTATTGCAATGATTTATATGATAACCCTTGTCGCTCCCAAGCAAATATTTCCCCGAGCACTACATGTGACTCCGCCAATCACGCCAGCCACATCGAGTGGTAATCAATACTTTCTACTGATAGTTAATGATCTTAGCAGATTCATTAGGCTCAGCCTGCTATCAAGCAAAGACAAGGTGCCATCCACCATAAAGAACTTCCAGGCGGCCATCAAAGTTGAGGCAGGCCGAAAGCTCAAGGTCCACCGCATTGATCGTGTGTGGGTGTAGGTGTGGGTGTAGGGCAGGGGGGGGTTCACTTTCATGAGATTCGGTGTATACTTCATGGAACACAGCGTCAAGTGGCATCTCACTGCTTTGTACACTATGCGGCAGGATGGAGAGGTTGAGCGCAGCAACCAAAGTGTAGTCGCCATGGTGCGCTACATGTTGAAGGAACAATAGCTCTTGGCGTACTTCTGGGGCGAGGCTGCCTCTACCGCCATCTACATACTGAACCGGGCTCTACCGGCCAGTGGCGTTCGTAGGATGGCAATGACTTGTGGCGACCCAACCCAGTACTGGCCCACTAGTGATAGAGGAATGAGGTTTTAGCCCAGTGGGCTTGTAATTCGGGCTTAGCCCATAACCTTGTAAGTCGTTATAAAAGGCAGACTGGCGTGTGATCATCTTATCGAACAAGTAATCAAACAATCCAACTCCCAGACTCACCCCCTTTCTCTCGTGCTCTCCATGTTCGTCCGTTCCTCACCCCAAATTCTTTCCAAATTCCCTATAATTCATCGTTGATCCAAGCCTTGCCTGGTTAGGATTGTGACATTTGGTGTCAGAGCAATTTGATTTGGGCATCACGGAGCCTGGAGCTATAAAATTCCAGGAAGGGTCGATGACTTGAGGACAAACCATGTTCATTCTCGAATCCTGTAAATCTCGGACTGGTTGGTTCGTTGAGGAGTGAATTGGTCGGAGACGCTGGCCAAGCATGCGAGAAGTGGCAGGCCAACCCTAACCACAAGGATGAACACGGTTGAGGGCGAGGTTGCATCGGTGACCGAGAAGCTAGATCGGATTCTCTCTGCGATTGAGGGGTTCAATCAGTGGAGGCCGTCCATTGATGCTTCATTTCAGAAGCTGAACCTATCAATGACGGATCTGACATTGCACATCAAGGTGTTGGAAGCGGCATCTGCTCCGCCACCAGCATCGAAGTGCGAGGAAAAGGTGCGGGCCAGTGGCCACCGCGTCGACAACCAACTCCAGGGGCATACCAGTGGCACTTTCGATGTCCATGGTAAACCCCTAGGCAATGGTGAGCTGTTGCATACCACTCTGCCCGATTCTCAAGTGTTTTCTAAGTTTGAGCACGGTAGTTCTAGTCACATTGTGTTGCCTAAGTCTGAGAGAGTTGTAGAGGGAGCACACACGAGTAGTCACCACTCTTACTATCTGAAGGAATTTCGTATGCCCAAGGTTGACTTTCCAAAATTTGATGGGGAACACCCAAAAATTTGGAAAGAGAAGTGTGAGATGTATTTTTCCATGTACAATGTTACTCCTAGAATGTGGGCTCAATTTGCTACTCTGCACTTTGTTGGTACTGCTGCTCTCTAGCTCCAACCATTTGAGGCACAACATACTATTGACTGTTGGGCTGAGCTTTGTGTAGCTCCCTCCAATGGAAAGTTTGAGAGGGATTTGTATGCCAATCACACAAGAGAATTCCTATCACTAAAGAAAGTGGGGTCAGTAACTGAGTACTATGAGAGATTTTTGGGGGCTATGCATAGGGTGTTGGTGCACAATAGGAACTATGATGATGTGTTTTTTGTTAGTAGATTTATTGAAGGCCTAAAGTATGATGTTCGTGGTGCTGCAATCATTTTACACAAACCTAGGACTGTTGATGTGGCTTTATCTCTGGCACTAATGCAGGAAGAACTTCTGGAGAAATCCAGTAGAAGACCCTATCATAGGAATGAGAAGGAGCACAACAAAGCACCCTTTTCAAAGCCACCTATGTTAGCTGGCAAAGGAATTCTGGGAACAACCCCTAGCACCAACACTGAGGCAGACAACAAACCCAAACAACAGTGGACTAAAGATAAGTACTCGGTCCTCAGAGCCGCTAGAAGAGCTAAAGGCCTGTGTATGAAGTGTGGTGAAAAGTGGACTAGAATAGACCATAAATGCCCAAGTAACATTTCCATGCATGTACTTGATGAATTGCTTGAAATTCTACAATTGGAAGAGGGATTTCCTATTGAAGTAGTCAGCTCATCAGAGTCCAGTGACGATGAATTTGTGATGCTTTCTTATGCTGCAGCCAATCGGATTCAAAGCAAGAAAACAATTAGATTGCATGCTCTCATAAACAATGTTCAAGTGCAAATATTGGTAGACTCTAGCAGCACAAGTAACTTTATCAGTGAGGAACTAGTACAGACACTGAACTTAGACACAATTGAGGTACCAGTAACAAAGGTAACAATTGCTGGGGGCAGTAAACTGTCAACAAACAAATTGGTGTAGCAACTTCAATGGCTCACTCAAGGGCATACATTCATCTCAGATAAGAAGGTGTTACAGCTCGGGTGTTATGATATCATTTTGGGCATGGAGTGGCTGGAAGATTTTAGGCCTATGTTGGTCCATTGGCACAAGAAATGCTCAATCACTACGGTCAAAGGATTGTGCTGCAGGGTATAACTGACAAGGTCTCCAAGTGCGTGAAAATCACTAGGAAAAAAACTGAAGGGGCTGATCAGGAAGCAGGGGGTGGCTCAAGTAGTTCAGTTATGTCTAGAGACACAGAATACTACACATGAAATAATTCCTACTATGGTGACCGAGCTGCTTCTCAAGAATGCTTCCAGTTTTGAAGAACCAGAGTCCTTACCCGCAAACAGAGAGTTTGATCATAGTATTCCTCTACTACCTGGAGCCAAGCCAGTGAATATAAGGCCATATAGATATTCACCAACTTAGAAGGATGAGATTGAAAGGCAAATCAAAGTCATGTTTTCCAAGGGCCACACCAAACCAAGCATAAGCCCTTTTGCCTCCCCTATCCTACTGGTGAAGAAAAAAGATGGCCAATGGCGATTTTGTGTTGATTATAGGCACCTGAACAATATAACTGTCAAGAACAAATACCCTTTACCAGTGGCAGATGAGTTGATGGATGAAATTGCTAGGGCACAATGGTTCACTAAACTAGACTTACGGTCAGGGTACCATCGGAGTAGAATCATGCCTGGAGAGGAATTCAAGACTGCTTTCAGAACTCATCATGGCCATTAGGAATTCAAAGTCATTCCATTTGGTTTGACAAATGCAACTGCCACCTTTCAAGCTACAATGAATACTATATTTGCAGAACTCATAAGGAAATGTGTGTTAGTATTTGTGGATGATATCTGATATACAGCAAAACATTGGAGGAACACTGCGCACACCTGCAACAAGTATTTGACATTCTGCAACAACATCAGTTGTATGTCAAAAAGTCCAAATGTTCCTTTGCCCAGCAAAGATTGGAATACTTGGGCCACATAATCAGTCCGACTGGGGTAGCTACTGACCAAAGCAAGATCATCATTGTACAATCTTGGCCCACTCCTACTACTTTGAAGCAACTAAGGGGATTTCTAGGATTGTCTGGATACTATAGGAAGTTTATCAAGCATTATGGCATAATCAGTAGACCACTATCTGACTTGCTCAAAAAGAATTCTCAGTTCCATTGGGGTCAGCTGGAATAGGCATCATTTGAAGCTGTGAAGAAGGCATTAGTCAATGTTCCAATCTTAAGTTTACCAGATTTCAAGCTACCATTTCACAATTAAAATAGATCCCTATGATAAAGGGATAGGTGTTGTGTTGATGCAACAAAACCATCCAGTGGCTTATATGAGCAAAGCATTGGGGCCCAAAACTCAAGCTATGTCCACCTAGGAAAAAGAATGCATGGCATTGTTAATGGCTATTGAGAAATGGAAACCTTATCTGCAACATCAATAATTCATTATAGTAACTGACCACAAAAGCCTCATTCAATTGGGGGAGCAGAGGCTCACTAATGGTCTTCAGCATAAGGCATTCATGAAGTTGATGGGGTTGCAATACAATGTACAAGAAAGGTGCTACAAACAAAGTAGTTGATGCCCTGTCTAGAATACAACACCCTCCTAAAGAAAATATGTATGCCAAATCTCACTCTACTCCAAAATGGCTAGAAATTATCATGGAAGGATACACCAAAGACGAGGCTACCAAAGAATTATTGGCTGAACTCAGTGTAACAGGGTCTAATTCCATGGGTTTCATGCTCAAAGAGGGGGTTATTCGGTATAAAGGCAAGATCTGGCTAGGAAATCATAAAGAGCTCACCAGGCAATATTTTTAGCCCTTCATGATAGTGGTTTGGGTGGTCATAGTGGAGTTAGAGGAACATACCAGAAAATCAAGGCTCTATTTGCATGGCTAGCCATGAAGCAGGACATTCAACAGTATGTGTCCCAATGCACTGTTTGCAAACAAGCTAAATCTAAACATGTTAAGTCTCCCGGGTTGTTGCAACCACTACCAATTCCTCAGCAGGCTTGGAAAATCATAAGCCTTGATTTCATTGAAGGTCTCCCAAAGTCCTAGAGAATGGATACCATACTGGTTATCATTGACATGTTCAGTAAGTATGCTCACTTCCTCACCTTGTCACACCCATACACTGCTATGATTGTGGCTCAATTGTTTGTGGATAATATCTACAAATTGCATGGACTTCCTCAAACCATCATATCTGATAGAGATAAAGTCTTCACTAGTGCACTATGGAAACACTTGTTTGAGTTGACTGACATTACTCTGAATATGAGCTCTTCCTATCACCCACAAACTGATGGACAGACAGAAAGACTAAACGAGTGCCTTGAGACTTACCTAAGATGCATGGTACATAGTTCTCCTGTTAAGTGGGCTAAATGGATTCCGCTAGCTGAGTACTGGTATAATACCACATTCCATTCTGCCATAGGTCACACACCTTTTGAAGTACTCTATGGGCACCAGCCAAGGCATTTTGGAATTACAGCTATAACAGAAGGAAAGGTACTTGAATTGGATGAATGGCTCAAAGAGAGAGGCACAATGCTGGAAGTAATTCAACATCATTTGCAATAGGCACAACAACGTATGAAATCTCAAGCTGATCGCCATGCAGTGAAAGAGAATTCCAAGTTGGTGACTGGGTATACCTCAAGCTTCAGCCTTATGTGCAAACATCAATCCGTCGACGCTCTAATCAGAAATTGAGCTATAAGTACTTCGGACCTTATCTGGTGCTGGAGCGGATTGGACAGGTGGCTTACAAATTGCAATTGCCTTCGACTAGCTCAATCCATCCAATCGTTCATGTCTCCTAGCCTAAGAAAGCTTTACTACCACAAACAATGATAAGTGTTGACTCTTCTTTAGCATGTGCTTTGCTTGCTGATACACAGGTACCACACAGAGTGGCTGCAAAGAAACTGGTGCAAGTTGGCACTGCTGCAGTGCAGTATGGGAAGGTACAATGGTCTCAACTGCAGAAGGAGTGGAGTACCTGGGAGAACTTGCAGGACCTCCAGGGGCGGTTTCCGGAAGCAGCAGCTTGGGGACAAGCTGCATCAAAAGGAGGGGGTAATGTGGCGATCCAACCCAGTACTGGCCAGTAGCGATAGAGGAGTGAGGTTTCAGCCCAATGGGCTCGTAATCCAGGCTTAGCCCATAACCCTGTAAGCCGATACAAACGACAGACTCGCGTGTGATCATCTTATTGAACAAGTAATCAAACAATCCAACTCCCGGACTCACCCCCTTTCTCTCGTGCTCTCCCTGTTCGTCCGTTCCTCACCCCGAATTCTTGCCAAATTCCCTATAATTCGTTGTTGATCCAAGCCTTGCCTGGTTAGGATCATGACATGACTCTAATGAGAATAATGAGTCATTCATAGTTGAGTTCATTACCAAGATTGTCAAAGGGGCAGCACATGCTCCTGCCGTGTCGTTGCCTGCACCAAGCCGTGCTCCGTCCACTGCACTAGGGCGCGCGCCTTCCATGCCACCGGTGGCAGTACAAGCTTAACCTAAGCTGCCGGAGTTCGTCTCACCACCAACTGACTAGGAGCCGGACCTCAATGCCGACCACGATGACACTTCGTTGAGGTTCTGTGTCATCGACTCTATGATCAGGGCATCCTCACCGCCTAGTCTCACAAGCCCGGTGCTCGATGAGGCGCTGCACTTCACATCGACTGACAAACCCACGATGTTCGCTGAAGCAAAGCATGGGGCAAGCTGGCACCAAACCATGTGCGAAGAGATGAAGTTGATCGAGGACAACAACGGCTGGGAGCTCGCCACGCTCCCGGCCTGTCACAAAGCCATTGGCCTCAAATGAGTCATCAAGTTGAAATGCAATGAGAACGGCGAAGTGGTGCAGCACAAGGCGCAGCTGGTTGCCAAAAAGTACGTGCAGCGCCCTGGAATCGATATCGAGGAGGTGTTTGTGCCAGTGGCGTGCATCGAGTCCCTGTGCGTGATGGCGCGCGCATGAGTACTGGGAAGTACACGACATGGATGTGAAGAGGCCTTCTTCAATGTCGAGCTCAAAAGGAGGAAGTGTACGTCGCTGAGCTGCTCAGCGTCATCGACGATGACAACAAGCACAAGGTCCTTCGCCTATTCAAGGCCCTCTACAGACTCCATCAGGCCCTAGAGCTTGTAACGCCAAGCTTGATGTTACTTTCAAAAAAATGCCAAGCTTGATGCTACTATCGTGCCTCCTGGCTTCAAGAACAGCAGGTCCGACCATGGCGTGTACCGTTTACACGCGGAGTAGGGAAGCGACATGGTTGGTGGTCGGCGTCTACGTCGATGATCTGATCATCACCGGTACAAGCTGCAAGGAGATCATGGCGTTCAAGATCGAGATGACGATGATGATCTAGATGAGTGACTTTTGGGCTTGCTATCCTATTACCTTGGGATCGAGGTGTGTCAAAGCGCAGATGGCATCAAGCTCTGTCAAGCGACACGGTCTGTGCGCGTTCTGTGGAACTCGAAGCTTGCAAGTTCATACGGGAGTGCGTGTGCGTCCGGGTTCTTTGCGGCAAGTTCATCGTCGTGGTCATTCCTGATCCTCAGGCATGCGTGCCGTGATGTAGGGAATCTTAACTGCCACGTTTAGCTTCTTCCTTTGTTAAATAGGCATAGCTAACCAATACACAGAGAAAACGCTGCTCAGCACCAAACACCTGTGTCCACGTTCCAGGGAGGGCTACTCAAGATTCGGTGGAAGCCGTTTCTGTTCGTTGGCACTTCTGGAAGTGGCGGCGGCAGCGGCCTGCGGCAACCACTACGGGAAATCAACGTTTTGCTGAGTGCCAAAAACACTCGACAAAGATCCGAAAATACTCGGCAATGGCTTTACCGAGTACAACACTCGGCAAAGAGCTCTCGGTGAAAAATGTGTCGGCAAAGAGCTCTTTGCCGAGTGTTTTCTATCGGGCACTCGGCAAAGCTTTGCCGAGTGCCGTGGCGACACACGTCCTTGCCAAGTGCCGTGGTGACACACGGCAAAATAAAGTTGTTTTGACGGTGCAAACGGTTCAAAAAATATCTTTGCCGAGTGTCAAATGAAAGGCACTTGGCAAAGACCCAACTCTTTGCCGAGTGTATTTCATAATACACTCGGCAAAGAATCAGCTATTTCCTGAGTGTATTTCCATATACACTCAACAAATACTCAGCTATTCACCGAGTGTATTTTTAAATACACTCGGCAAAGAGCCAGACATTTGCCGAGTGTTTTTACTTAGGCACTCGGCAAACTATGGTCAGTTTGCCAAGTGTATTACAAAATACACCTCGGCAAAAATGGTCATTTTGCCAAGTGTATTTATTATACACTCGGCAAAGTATACATCCAGAATTTTTTTTTATTTCTTCCGTATTACCAAACATACATCATCACAGACAGTTTATATAATATTAATACACATTTTAGGTATTTCAACAATATATAATAATAATTCATGAATTGAACCATAACTAGTGAATACATAAATCATCATGACAAGTATTGATGTCGTACTCAAATCCACAAACAAATATCACATTTAGTTCCACAATATTTAAAATCCACACAAACAAGTTTGTTCATCAACACAAATGGTAAGCAAGTTCACTAAGAAGAGGGTGGCGGAAACAAAACATGAGGGAGCGACGGATCTTGCTCTTCTTGAGGCACTTCATTCGACGCCGCCGATGGAGGAGGATTCTGCACAAAGTAGAGCATATTAGGTTGTATAGGTTTCTAAGTTTCTATGTTTCTCTAGGAGTCTAAGTGTTTCTAAATTCTCTAGGTTTTTAAAGTAGAGCATATTACATTCTTCTAGGTTTATAAGTTTATCTAGGTTTCTAAGTTTCTATAAGTTTGTAACTTTCTCTAAGTACTTTACGTTTCTATGTTTGTCTAGGTTTCTAAGTTTATCTAAATTATCTAAGTTTCTAAGTTCTTTAAGTTAACCAACTAGTTAAAATGAAAGTATAAAATTTTCAAAATACTCACAAGAGAATAACCCATCGGTGGAGAAATACAGGGCATCAGTGGCGGAACCCAGAGCGTCGGTTGCGGGATCGGTGGCAGAGTCTGATCTAGCTGCATAGAAAAACTTTGGAGGAAGCTATACAACTGCGAGATCTGCTCTTGACTATGCCTCTGTTGATCAGCCGCTAATTGCTCCATCCGCCTCTGTTGCTCAAGCAACACCCTTTATGCATCCTGTTCCCTTCTCTCTGCATCCCGTTTTATTTGCTGCACCGTCACCTCCAGCTCCTCTTGTCTCTTCTCTGCTTGCAGCTCGACCTAGAAAATTCCATGCAATGTTAAACTAGAGTGGCTTTATCCCAGTATTAAGAATGAACGGACAATGAATGAAACAGGAATAACCTGAAAATTCCATACAAAATCATCGGCACTCAGAAAAGCCTGTTTTCCCGTAGTTAACATCGAAGAAATGTGAGGTAGGAGCTAAATGAAAGCAGTTGATGATGGCAAGGGAAGAAATTCCTAAAACTCATGAGTTAGGCACTTCACAAGCATTCTCTCTCAGGTGCTCCCCTACAGCCATCTGCATGCAAGTTTCCTCAATGAGTTCGTCATTTATTCTCATAATCTGGAACAAAATCAGATTGTAATAATTTTCTAACGGATGATAGTTGTAAGGAGCCAAGGACTGAAGCATAAAACTGTAATACTGCAATTAAAGATGATGTTAATGCAATATGATAAAAATTTGACAGAGGCGCAAGAACGGTCCTTGTTGAACCAATCGTCAAATTTACGTGCAACCTACCAGCGGGTGGCCAACATCTGCATGATTTTGGCGGTTTTATCCTGATTGACGGCGAGGTGCATCGGAAGCTGTTTCTGTTCGTTGGCCCTCGTGAAGGCGGCAGCCGCAGACAACGGAGGTGGAAGCGCCGCCGGTGGCCGAATACCTTGGGAGCCGTATGCGCAGAGGGAGCTGCAAGCTTGGACATGCAGGAGCCGAGCGGCTGCGGGCGTTCGATCTCCCACAAAGTCCACGTGTTGGTCATCCATTTCCGGGACGCGCAGGAGCAATTTGCGAACCGTCCGTATAGAATTTTTTTCCGCCGCGGGGGAAGCAGGGAGACCAACAACAACAGCACCACATGAGGTGCCCAAGCAAATCACAGGACCTTTCTGACAACAAATAGCGTAATATGTATTCATGGAAGACATGAAATTGGAGATCGATATTGACACATGTTCTATTCCGATAATAATATATTGTTTCTGATTTTTCCATAATACCAGTGGCGTATTTGTTTCTAACAATGTCATTATCAATATTACTTTTCAAAAAGAAAAACTAGTTAAGGTATATATACCACTCGTTTCTGAACACTCTTCATCCATATCTAACATGATCCAGATCCTCCGTTGGTGTGAATGGTTGGATGTACTAGCTGATTGGATACTCATATGTTGAAATCCTGTTGTCATTTGTCCTACATGTGGTAGCGGTTCAACAGACATACCCTGTTTTCATGAGGGAATGGGAATGTCCTGCTCTGTGACAGCCCGTGAGAACATTTGAACAATGTTCCAAACTATTGGCAGATTAATAATACAGAAAACAGAAGGTGTAATTATTTTCTGACAATACTCACTGAAGATAGAAAAGAAAAACGGTAAAACAAGCCAATTTATTGGATAAAGCCCCGAGACTCTACTACTGCCTATCCAAGAACATGTAATCAGCAATAGCCAGGTGTTGCAGTCGCCAGTTCCTTCAGGACAGAGACGACCTCTTCTGTTGAGTTAAGCAGGAAACGAGCATTGGACTGCTTCCTTCCGACAGCGCAGGGGAAATAATTTTTACCCTTCAGATCAAGCACCGAGAGGCCTTCGCGCCAATCATGGTTGCTAGTGGTGGTGCTGTGACCTGATGGGGATGACCGCTCAGATGCAGCTGGTGCCTTCTGGACCCTAGAAGGCAGGTTCCTTGAATTGGTCCGGCCATTCGACGACCTACCGTTTGGCCTCCTATCAAGAGATGCAGACCCGGCTTCTGGCTTCACATTTGATTCAGGATCCAAAAAGACATAGATGTCCTCATCCTGAAAATAAGAGGAAGCATATGTTGTAGCAAACCTAAGTGAGTACATGAGGGATCCAAAATAATGGAATTAAAAATTTAAGTGAGTATCCATCGCTATTCATGAACGACTGTAGACAGAACGTATACATACAGGATTTGCGATATTATGTTGACTGCATTGGTAAGTTCATTTTGTCATCAGCACACTGGTAACAATGTTTCTTCCGCCACATAGGGACTTAATATTCTGAATCTAAAATGGGTTCTAGAAGTACAGGATATTTTATTATTTTAAAGTCAATATTCAACTACATTGAATTTTACTAAATGCGTTCATTGTATTTATATCTTCGCCTACAGATAAGACATTGGGATCAAAAGAAGTGTTCACTAGTATTTAATATTCAACTGAAATTTCTTGTGGTTTTCCTTCTTTAATCAATAAAATGTAAACTATCACTCAATTCCCCAAAGTAGTTTGATATTGAAAATTGAGATACAAATGATATCCTTGATTTCTTCATTGAAAAGTTTCCAATGTTTCCACCATCCAAGTTACCAAGAAAGGGAATATGACCATTAGCTGCGGAATTACCTTTGCAAGGAAATGTCCTATGCATAGGACACAGTCAATTGGGTTAACCATGTTTTCGCTGTAAACTATCTCTCCTAGAATACGGTCAACTGCAGCACCCTGTAGATTGAAACAGAAAAGTTGTTGAAACCAAAATAACAAAATATGAAGAAAACTATCCATCATCATGAAATACTGTATTGAACCACTAACCTTTGTTACCCCCGCAGATCTAACTTCGACAGACCGGCTTCCTTGAACAACATCAACTGCTGGATTTGAGATTGGACCTGTACACAAGTGCTGCAGCATATCTCTTGCTTGTAGTTTCCCAAATTCAACATCTGTCCAATTGACAAGGGGGAATAGTATCACTATTTATGGTGGAAAAAATCAAAAGAAAATTAAGCATGGATGATAAAAGCACATACCAGCATACTTGTAATTCCACGCCAATGATGTTTCACGTTGTTCAAAATGAGATCTGGGGGTTCTTTCTGTAAAATATTCAAAAACATGCTGGAAAAAGTAGTTAATGTCAGATGTCATAATGTATACATTATATGGTCATCCTGGGTCACTCTTTTTAATCAAATTTGCATACCTTCACAGTCTCGACCCAATCCACGTTCAAATATTCAGGCATCGTTGTCATCCATTGTCCGTGGGTCGGGCATAGAAACATCCCATGCTCTGCTGCCAGCCACATGTTGAAATCTCCAAAATTCTGCATGCAAGAGAAGGTTCTAATACCTAGAATGGTCAATAATAATAGCATAAAAGACATGCATGGTCAGAGTGTTACATCATCAAGAACACTCTTGTCACTTCCACTAATAACAATTACTGTAGTACGCTCATCATCGCAAAGGGCTTTTAAAGGACCCTTTAAATCCAGATGCAACTTCAGTTCTATTTTCTTGATTTGGTCACCTCTTCTTCTCGGATGATTCAACTGGCTCAGTCAAAGTTGAGTTGAAACCCTACATGTTTAAATACGTGGAATCAAAGTTGTTACTATTCTTCAGTTTGCTGTCCCTAAAGGACACTTGAAATATGCCAGAAATGTCATAATGATAGTCTGGCAGGAATTTGCTAAAACCTAGTAAATAATGCAAGAGAAGACAGTTCAACATGTTCTATGCTGCAAAATAGTGCTATTTAGAAACATCTCTGCAAATCAAGTAGGAAGTGGAATATGAGTATTACCAATATCAGAAGACGATTTTTGGAGCACAGATATTGTTGGATTGCTGTTTCACTAGGGAGGCTGGGAGGAACTTGTCTTGTTCTCATTTGTGCCTCAGCAACCGTTTTGTTTAACTCACTACATTGATGGGGAAAAGGAAGATCACCAGAGTTCAAGAGCTGCAAATCACATTTACAACCAAAGAACATCCATGATATTGGAAACCAGAGACTCACCGTACAAATGTTTCAGCCCAAGCTTGAGCCGTGTGAGTTGTCACATAACCATAGTTTTGCCTGTGTCTTTTCACTCTTTCATCTGATGCCATTTCCAAAGCATGACGTATTGACTCAGCAACTTCCGTAATATTCCAAGGGTTTACTAGAATAGCACCAGCTCCAAGTGATTGTGCTGCCCCAGCAAACTGAAATAGCAGTGGTGGCTCTTTTTACAAAATAATGTATCATTCAAAAAAAGAAAAATGAAAGAAAATATGACATATTGATCAGTTACCTCACTCAGTATTAGAACTCCTTTCTTTGATTCCTGGCTGGCAACATACTCATAGCTCACAAGATTCATTCCATCTCTCAATGATGTTATAAGAGCCACATCTGAAAGCAGAGAAAATATACAGTCATGATTCACTGAACTGCTGATGAGGATATAATGAAGCAAAGAGATTTAAGTAGTGCAATTGTAAGTTTCCATAACTGTAAGTATTACGTACCACTGACTGCATAAAGAGCACACAAGGCATGGAAACTAACAGAATGATCCTGCACGGGAAACATTATTTGAGATTAGAAAAGGTGCATTAACTTATTTCTCATGAAAGGAGCCAAAATCATGATACATATTAGAGATATGTAGATGTTCCATAGTACATCAGATACTTGCATTGGTAACAGGTGCTAGTGCGAGCACAGCGTTTTGTGGACAGCTATCGAAATTATGAAGATGAGGAAGAGTACCAGATGATGGATTGGGACTGAAGTCAATGTTCCAAATCGGCCATTTATGCGCCCAACAATTTCGTGCACTTGTCTTGTAAGCTTTTGATCTGCAGATCCAAGCCAACTAGTAAATGAACAGCTGAGAATGCACAGTCCAAGTCATGTTCGCATTAAGTAAAGAGAAAGCTCCTACACTCAGGGACTTCAGTTCTTGTTGGCACAGCAATCTGTAGTAGAACTACTTTATCATTCCAATCTGGATTCTCAAGAAATGTCACAGAACCATCTTACCACGGAGACGGCTCCGATCCAGGATCTTTTTCGGGTGGTGACACGCGCTGTGACGCCCAATAGTACAACACATGACAGAAGAATATAATTGCAATAATAGCATAGGTAGAGTTCAGAGGTTTACATAAATCCGAAATTATATTACAAACCAGTGTTTTAACAAAATGAAAATGCGGAAGCGAATTTGTTCAACAGTGATTCAATTAGTTCGACCGAATACATAAGATACAATCGCCCTCTCACGACGACATACAGGGAACAACCCGGCCATGATAGGTGTTTTACCCAAACACCATACCGGCAATCAAAGGACTACTCCTCGTCTTCGTTCGTGCACAGCTCCCACTCGATGTTCCAGCAGTCAGGGCGCTGGCCTTCCCAATGGAATCTTTCTCCGCAGTGACAGTCTCCGTCCTGGTCATCTGAAAACCACATAGAACTGCGCCCTGAGTAACTAATTTACTCAGCAAGACTGACCCGACAAAATGGCCAACTACAACCATCACCTAGACAATGCAAGTCTAGGGATAAGGTTTATTTTGCCAGAAAGCCAGCCTACGAGTGGATCCTTATTTTCAAGTTTTAGCATCAAGTTAAGTTGTCATGCGGAACAATAAATTTAGTTTGCACTAAAGCTCTACCAATCAAGGTTGCAAAACAATCTTAATAATTTCAAATAGCAGTATTAAACTCATTCATCATCTTAATGGCTTCCGACACTGTTCCGGAGCCGCGATCAAGTGGTACTCGTTACTGTGAGGGGCAACAACTCGAATCGATTTACATCCTGCAGGAGAAACCTGCTTGCACGATCCATATGCGCTTCCTGAAAGTCGCATGGAGCAACCTTTCGCTTACGGTACCGCAGGGTCTTCCGGGTCCAGACTCCCCCAAGAAGGGTCCTCCAACGCGATGCGTCCTGTGCCGCCATCCGTGGGTTGATTCTTCCCTCCTCTCAGCCTCAGTTCCACCAAAGAAGGGAGAAGGCTATCTTCCGATCAAGCAGTAGCCGTAGCTATATCAGTTTACTGGGCCTATAACTCCAGCATGCAAATAGTATGTTCAAACTTGATCCTATAGGCCGGACACGAGGCGTAGTCTTAGGTGACTCGGACGGGGCTACCTCCTTGAAGACAAATTGTCCTTCCCTTTCCACCTAGTCGCCCGTCCGGTCTTCATTGTGATCCCATCCATACTTTCCTTCATCCGACACCATTTCCCAGTAATAATATTTTCTGTCTAAGAGTGGTCTCCATACCACTAGATGAATAGTCGTCCTAAATTAAGCAGAGCGTCTACCGTCCTGAGGCTAATTATTGGGAAAAAGGGGACCTACTGCAATGCTAGGTTTTCAAACAACTCTTACAAACTTAATGCACGGACAAGCCTACATCTCTAACTATTGATAAAGTAAAAAGGTTAAAACTTGGTGAGATACACCGGGGCTTGCCTTGAACCTATTCCTGGTTCGCGGGGTCACCTCCTTGCTCTTCTGGCTCCGGCTCGGTCTCAACCTCCACGTGGTTCAGCTCGTGGTCTACATAATGCATATGATGCTGTGCATGAGAGAAGATTCATAGCAGTCTATTACTAAAAGACTTATTGTTGCGATGCACACTCGGAGTCGATGTATTAAGTGAATGTGAGTTAGAGACATAGGGTGGATGTATTTGGCGTATTTCCTATATTGACTCCTTTACAATAACTCGAGACATGTGTAAATAAAGCACGGTATGTGTGTGAGCTGATCGTGACCAATATAAGTTTACATGGTGCTGAGATAGTGGTTATGTGACCAATATTATTTTCAGTATGCTGAGCACGTTGATTGACATGAAAAGCTATATATATATGAAATAAACCTAAGTTAGATGACCATAGGTTAAGTAATATATTAACTCTAAGACAAAACAATTAATTTAACATGGCTCGGGGAAACACATGTCTATGAGCAATTTACTATAGGTAGAACATATCATGAGTGATTTTTGGAACACTTGACATTGACATGCAATGAGCCAATTAATTTAAATAATTAAATTAGTATAGAAGCTAAATAATTAATTATGCTAAATAAATATATGAAACCAAAATGTGAGATTTAACGTGGTGACCATGGATAGTGAAAGGGACCTGCACACCAAGTTTCATTGTTATATCCACTACAGATGACCAAAAATGATTTTATTTGTCTCTTGCTATTAATTTTCAGATCTGACAAAAATATAAACATGCATGTACTTCTAGTATTTTAGTAAGATAGTACATCTCCAGAGGGCCCAGAGAATTTTATTTGTTGTTAACCTAGATACTTTGCTCAGACATAAATATATGAATGCATCTATTTTACTTGACCAATACATTGAGTGTGTAAGTGATGATCTCAGAGGCACAATAAAATGAATGGGATGAAAAGGATTGATAAGCTCAAGGTTCAGTTGATCTATTAACATTTAAAAGAATTTCCCTAGAACAAAAGATTTGCTTAATTTTGAAATATTAATACTTGTTCAGGGCTGGCAATCACTTTCCTTGATTAAGCATAAGGATGAAGGATTTATCAAGTTGGCTTCATTGGTTTAGTGTATTACATTATTTAATTATGAATTAATTATGTATTAGCATGATTAGAAAAATAAACAACTTTCGAAGACAATTTGAGGACAGCCGATATTTTTATCAAGAACTTTATCATCACATAGAGCTATTAAAATTTGTTTCATCTCAACTAGAGTTATATATTTTTTTTGATGAATTTGTAAATTTAGGAATAAACTTGTACTACTAAACATGGCTAGCTAACTAGCTTTTCTCTGCTTTTCTTCTACTGCGTGCACACGGTCAAGCATCAGGGAACACATCTCACCGGAGAACATACCTGGCACACGTTTGGCTGAGGTTGAGGCAAGGGTCTCGTTCTACAGCCCAAACAGTCCACTGGGAGCTCCTCAATGCGTAAGCCGACATGGACAAGCTCAGCAGCGCCGGGTCGCCGCGGAGAAAAGAGCTGCATTGTTGGAATGACCAGTTTCACCGAGGTGCATGAATGAATGGTTCAAAAATAAAACTGTCATTGAGTTCGAACAACGGCTGGCGGATCAGTTGGAAACCTGCACGGGAATGGTGTCAAACGAGTGCAAATGGGTCTGAGCTAGCTTCAGATGTGGGGGACAGAGCCATGTCTCACCGGAGAACGAAATCGACGGCGTGGTTCCGTCAATGCGGCTGGTCGAGTTCGGGAAGAAGGCCGTCGATCTACGCGCCTGCCGCGGGACAAGGGAAAAGAAGGGCACGAGCAGGGAATCGAGGCGCCATTTCTTGGAGGGGCTAGAAGTCTTCCTTGTGCGCGATTTGATGGCGGAATTTGGTCTGAAAGGAAGTGAGCTGGACGGGCGACAAGGAAGAAACAACAGCGGCCATGGGAGCTCGGTCTCGGCTGAGCGAGAGAGGAAAGGGAGGGAGAGAGTGAGGGCGGAATGGGTGAAACCGGGGACCGGTTGCCGGTTTTGGTGCTCACGAGCCGACTAGGTGGGGGCGAGATCGCTGGGCATCGGCCACGCGCAGCAATGCCGCCCACAGCGGCCAATCAGGGAGGAAGAAAATGACCGTACGGCTGACAAGTGGGACCTGCGTTGTTTTTCTTTTTCGTTAATTTTCCAAACTGCATTCGCTTAATGTTTTTGTATCTTTAATTCTAGAGCTCGTCTGCAAAATATAAAAATATATGAGTGTTCGACACGATGAGCTCTTAATTTAGAAAATGATAATGTTCCAAAACTTGCAATCGAATTTGAATACAACATTTTCAAAAGCAGCATGCTTTTGATCATTTAGGCATTTATTTGGGGCTTTTATTATTGGAAGAAAAATCTGAGATTTTTTACAAAATTATATTGCATCAGTACCTACAACATATATTTTTGGGAGGCATGAGTTATGTTGGAAGATTTGTACTTGTAGTTCAAGTGTGGTACAAAATTAGCCAAATTTCAAGCAAATGATGTTTAAATGACTTCTAACTTTGTGAGTGAGTTCATGTTTGACCAAAGGGAAGGCCTGGAGTTTCTATAATGGTTTCCTTGACACCCTGGATGTCACAGCCATACCAATACTCCTATGACTTGGAGACTTGAGCAAGGCTCCTCCTACATTAAACTCCACTAGGACTAGGAAACTACTAAGTGAAAGAGGGAAATGAATAACTCTTGAGTCTGTGTGTTAGAGTGGAGCTCTCCCCATCTATTTTTAGGGTCCATAGGTCAGTTCTAGAGAGTAACCGCCATAGAATGTCGGGCCGCGATGTTGCCAAAGGGCTGAGGAGGCAACACCTGGAAGGGGAGGCTGAACCGCCTCAGGACCAGGTCGGTCGACCTCCCCCTTGGTTGGCCGACCAGGGAGTGGGGCCTCCTGCCCTGTGCTTTCTTGAGGTGGCTGACAGGTAGGTCCTCTTCTGTTTTAAGACGGTGTTCTCTAGGGAAATCCTGTGCAGCCACGTATGCAATCCGAGGGAATACCAGTTCGCACTGTCCCATTGGCTAGAATGGTGTTTCCGCGGATTATGCTCCATTTTTCCACTTCTTTTGTATCAAATCCCTGCATGCACATAAATCTCCAAGGACAAGTAGAATCTTATTATTCCTAACTAACATGCAGGTATGAAATGCTAAGTCTTCCTACTTTTATAGGTATATTAACGGTTAAAATTGGTATTTAACGACCATTAAAAAAACCTTCAAGCTAAACCTTTGCTTGTCGTGGGTAAAGGCAAAACACATGTTTGTGTTGATCAGGAGTTGCTACAATGTCTTATTCTTAGCATATAGTCAAGTGCACAACTAAGACACTCTACAAAAGATTGAATAAGTTGGCATGAGTACTTCACCTTTTATTACCTGTGGGGCGTTGTAGCTTCTCCAAATCTTGAGCGGTTGAAAGACAGAACAGTTTATAAGACTACCATTTCACCTACTCTCTTTCATCGACTTTAGCCCGGAGGTTATTAATTTTTATGATAATTCTAAATTTCTCAAATGATTCACTCAGATCACTCAAAGTATATACATTCCTCACCAAGGCTTATAATTTCTCAAAAATCCTACCTCTAAAGGCTAATATGTGGAGCTCTGGGAAAGGATAAATGTGGCATACATGTATTTCATATATCGCCGAGTCAAAAGAGTGGATCCATGGAGAAAACATTTCCTATAAGCATGATCAAGATGTGCATGTATGGTGGATTTGGTGGAGTGGAATGGAGACTCTATTTATTTGCCTCTCCCTTTGGCAGTATTGGCTATCTTTTTTCTTTCTTTCTTTCTTTTTCTCTCAAGCTCTTCATGGAGCAAGAGTTTTTTTTGTCAAGCTCTTCATGGAGCAAGAATGTCTTTCTTTTTTTCGATAGCCATAACCTTGTTTGCCTTGGGGAGAGATCAATCCTGAAGACAGAGTCTTTATTTTGTAGATGGATTGTGTGAGATGGATGATTGCTAATTTCCTGTGTGGAAACTTAGCGTGATGTGCGCGGACTTCATCATGAATGCAGAAAATATTTCTCACTAGGGTCACACAATTTTGACAAGGCTCAAAGAAAATACATGTAGCATATGTAGAATGTTTTGTAATGTAGAACAACATATGGCTGTGGTAGGAATTAATATCATTGGGAAACTTGTCATTTTTATCAAATTAATTCTCCGGGTGTCAAGTTTCACAAATTGAGCAAGATCATTGCAGCCCTAACTAACCATATCATATCTACTTTCCCATCCCTGCTTGGGCTTAGGCGGATCTAGTGGCGATGGAACTGAAGGCCAGAGCACGGCCTCCACGTCGCTTGCCCTTGCTGGTGGGCGGCGAGCGGCAGGGAAATGGGCGGCGAACGGCGGACCGGGGAGGTGGGCGGCACCGGGCAGTGGCGCGGAGAGAGGCACCTGGATGAAGCTGGAGACGGAGGAGTGCTGGTCGTACCTCCGTGACGGCGCGGGCGGTTCAGGACTAGACAGTGGAGACGATGGACACGGTGGCTGGGGAGGCTGCGAAGGCGGGCGGGGGGGGGGGGGTCCATCGCATGGGTCAGCGCTCAGGAGGAGGTGAGCTTCTAGGAGAGGCTGACACGCGGGCGGCGGCGTCGAAGGGCGGGTGGCGCCGCGTCGATGGGAGATTGCGAGCGAGAGAGAGAGAAAGAGAGCTAAAGGGTGGTGCCCATCAGTGAGTGAGAGAACGGGAGTGAATGAGCGAGAGAAGGCCCCGATAGGGGGGGGGGTCAAGGACGGATCTGTTTGCCGAATGCCGGAAGTACGCACTCGGCAAACAGCTCCATTGCCGAGTGTTGTCAGCCGACACTCGGCAAAGTGTCTCTTTGCCGAGTGTCTTCCATTTGACATTCAACAAAAACATTATTTCATGTACATGTAAAAAAAAGTAAAAATTGTCACACAAATTCGAAAAATGACATAAATTTGATGTGACAAGATTTCTAATATGAATTAGCTATAAAAAAATATTTGAAGTGAGATTCAAATTTAACTTTCAATTTTATTTAAAATCATAAGGGCTCATTCTTAACTTTATGTTTCTTCTTCGGAGAAATTCCGTTCTATGCACAACGTACATGACAATTTTTTCAAAACCTTCTATACTTTTTACCATAACCTTTATATATGAAATCATGACCTCATGACAATTCTCATAATTTCAGACTTCTTTTGGTTTTTACAAAATTTAAATAAATTCTGACCACAAATTCATGGTTGTTATTTCGTGTACAAGACTCGTGAAATTTTCTTTGGTTACTTGGATACAACATCTATTTGGAGTCATAAATATGAATATCAAATTTCGGTTCAGTTCATTCCATTATTCGAATCAATTATAGTTCAAATTTTCTTTTTCTCGAAACAATACAATTTTAACATGGGGTAACACAAGTTGTATGTGGAGAGCATAAAAAGTTTTGAGAGTAGAAGAGGGGAAAAAATGATTTTTTTGCCGAGTGTCAAGAAAAAACACTCGGCAAATATGTAGCCATGGGGAGTTGGAGAGGAAGCTTGCGCAGCTGCTGGTGCTCTTGGCTTGGCTGGGGAGGCGCTGGAGCAGCGGTGAGTCGAGCTCTGTGGGGAGGTAGTGGAACCCGAGGCTCAGTGGTAGGGAAATGTTGAAATACTACCACCTCGTCCGAGAAAACAAGGCAAGAAGGGGTTAGCAAGTTGCGCGGGGAAGTTAGGAACTCAATATGACCATTTGTACCCAACGACACTCACCGGCACTACAAGAAATCAACGCATTGACGAGTGCACGAAGCACTCACCAAAGGTTAGAAAACACTTGGCAAAAGCTTTGCAAAGTGCAACAATCGGCAAAGAGCGCTCGGCGAAAAATGTGCCGGCAAAGCGCTCTTTGCCGAGTGCTAGAGTCAAGACACTCGCAAAGATGGAACACTTTTCCGAGTGCTAGAATTAAGACATTCGGCAAATCTTATTTCATAGAATAAAAGAAATAAAGGTGCCCTAGCATATGTTTTTATCAAATCTATTTCTGTCAGATGCACACAAACATTAATAGAATGGGATTCAACACTAGATACATACCTGATCATGAAATGCTATAAGCAAGCAACACACAAGGCAATGAACATGCTAATTGAATTGTATAAATTAATTCAAGGTGAAAGCTCAGAATAACCATGTTTTTTATCACTTTCTTAAATCATCATAGAGCTAGTTGTTTGCTTAGAATTCAGATTTTTCTGGTATTACACAAAGGCTTTAGCAACAGGAATAATTTTAGATTGTACAAAAGGACAAGTGAATGCTTGGGACCAAGTTTCAGCATTTTTAGAGCTATCATTATTTTCTGGTGAATTTCTAAAGTTCAGATATGAACAAGTACTAATAAGAAAGGATAACAAGAGAGGGTAAAGTCAGATTCTAGTTTATTAGTGAGTACAAATAAGTTAACTAAGGATATAGTGTTTGTTATGGATTATTCAGAATGGTTGACACCTTACCTAGCATCCATCTTTTCACCAAAAACATGAACATAGCTAAAGCCACCTTTTGTTGAGAGCATCCTGATCAGGAGAATAGAGTAAGTCCATCAACCTGTTAAACAAAATAAACAGCACATCATATTTTAGCATGTTGGTATGTATTCAAGAGCAGCCTTTATGGTATGTATTCTGCATGCATAGGAACAGAGCTTAGAGCTGCTCGAACTGCACAAGGATCTACAAGTACGGAGCAAACAGAGAAGATTAGCTATGATACATAAAGGCCTAAGCCAACAACATAGCTAGCTGTAGTACTGAGCAAGTTCTTGACCCTGTCTAACTGCAAAACTACACTGAAACTGTTGGTGCACAAGAGCAGTACAAAGCACTAATAGATATGTGAATTGAGCTACAAGCAATCATTGAATAATCATCTCTGAATTAGAGTAGTATGCCAAGACTGTCAGTTCAGTTTAGCACATCAAACATGAACTTTGTAATATTTGAGATACCAAAGTTCTAAATATTGCTTCATTGCTAGATTTAGAGGTAAACATGGGACCATGAAATTAAATTTGCAAGCCAAACCAACAGAGCACTATCCATCCACAAAGGGCCAATACTTACAGAGTCTGGATATTAAATAGTGCGATAACTGCGTCCACTCTTTGCCTCCCAAAATCTGACAGGAGGTTGAGCCATTTGCCAGAATTAGCCTATCCATACAATGAAGAAAATGCACAACTGATACAGAACTAGAACAGAGCAGTCATTGAGAGAGAGAGAGAGATGCCATGAGAGAGAGAGAGAGAAAGAGAGACAGAGAGAGAGATTACCTGCATCTGGAGCTTGGGGTTGATGACAGGGAGGTGGGGGACCATCGGATCCATCCTTTCCCATCCCTGCTCGGGCTTAGGCGGATCCAACGGCGCTGGAACTGAAGGCTAGAGCACGGCCTCCACATCGCTTGCCCTTGCTGGTGGGCGACGAGCAGCGGGGAGGTGGGCGGCGCCAAGCGGTGGCGGGGAGGCGGCACAAGGCGGTGGTGTGACAGGGGCGGGGAGGCCGGAGTACTCGAGCAGCGCGGAGAGCGGCGTCTGGATGAAGCTGGAGGCGGAGAAGTGCACGTTGTACCTCCTCGATGGCGTGGGTGTCTGAGGACTAGGCGATGGAGATGATGGACACAGCGGCTGGGGAGGCTACGAAGGCGGGGGGGGGGGGGTCCATCGTGTGGGTCAGCGCCACCGTGTTGGTGGGATATTGTGAGAGAGAAAGGGAGCTAAAGGGTGGCGTTGCATCAGTGAGTGAGAGAAAAGGGAGTGAATGAGCGGGAGAAGGTCCCGTTGGGGGGGGGGGGGGTCAAGGATGGATCTGTTTGCCGACTGCCAGAACTTAGAACTACGTACTTGACAAACAGCTCCTTTGCCGAGTGTTGTCAGCCGGCACTCGACAAAGTGTCTCTTTGTCGTGTGCCTTCCATCACTTTGCCGACTGTCTTCCATCTGACATTCAGCAAAAATATTGTCACATAAATTTGAAAAATGACACAAATTTGATATGACAAGATTGATATTATGAATTACCTATAAAAAATTATTTCAAGTGAAATTCAAATTTAACTTTCAAATTTATTTAAAATCATAAGGGCTTATTCTTAACTTTATGTTTCTTCTTCGGATATTTTTCGTTCGATGCACAACATACGTGACAATTTTTTTAAAACCTTCTATGCTTTGTAACATAACCTCTACATATGATATTATGATCTCATGACAATTCTCATAATTTTCAGACTTTTTTTTATTTTTACAAAATTTAAATAAATTCTGACCACAGATTCATGGTGTTATTTCGTGTACAAGACTCGTGAAATTTTCTTTTGTTACTTGGATACAACATCTATTTGGAGTCATCAACATGAATTTCAAATTTCGGTTTACTTCATTCCATTATTCGAATCACTTATAATTCAAATTTTCTTTTTCTCAAGACAATACATCTAATAAAATAAATTGAATAAATATAACAAACTTGTTGTTAAAAGTACCAAATGTTATAATAGGGTAACACAAGTTGTATGTGGTGAGCACAAAAAGTTTTGAGATTAGAAGAGGAAAAAAATTGATTTTTTGCCGAGTGTTAAGAAAAAACACTCGGCAAATATGTACCTTTGCCGAGTATCAGGAAAAAACACTCGGCGAAAATTAGCGTTGCGAGTGTCAAGAAAAAACACTCGGCAACCTTAGCTTTGCCGAGTGTATTTTTGTTGACACTCGGCAAAGCCTTTTTTGCCGAGTGTTTTGTGTAAGACACTCCGCAAAAAAGGATTTTCCCGTAGTCGCGGTGAAGTCGAATTTGCCGGCGAGGTCGAGGGTGATTGATATTGGTGCCCGACGAGCAGATGCTTGGTCGGGAGAAACAAATTGATAGCCATGGGTAGTTGGAGAGAAAGCTTGCGCAGCTGCTGGTGCTCTCGGCTTGGCCGGGGAGGCGCTGGAGCGGCGGTGAGTCGAGCTCTAGCTCTACAATGGCAGAAAGAGAAGAGAAAAATAGGAACGCAGGGTCGGAGCTCATGAGGGAGAGGACGGGGACGCTGAGGAATGGTGCCGGGGCGGCTGAAGCAATCAGACTGAGGATCTGATTGCTTCCCTAGTCGTAGAGAACGGGCCTTCAAGGTGTCGAAACCATGACTTTGGCTCTAATGACGACTCTCAACAGGGGTTATTCTGTATCCCTGACACCGCCGGCTGGCCGGCAACCACCGAATACAAGTACGCCAATTAACGCCCAAAAAGGACATAGGCCACTACAATATTCAGTGTCTTTCACCTTTGATCTTTTATTCCATGCTACTAACACCGATCCCGTCTACACTGGACACTGGTCGACTGTCGTCTCTCCAGGCTACCCATATGGCTGTCGTCACCTTCATCTGACCATCCCTCATAATCAGACATGGCTAGCTGTGTCAATTAACACGAACCTTCACCAAAAAATCCAATTCGCATTTGCATAGCTGCATGACTTTCACCACAGCCATGTCCACAATGGTCAGATCGTCGATTCGGTGTTCAGCACCAAACATGGGATGCCTCCTCCAACCAGCCACTGTAATGGAATGGAACCACAGATAATTGCCTCAGATCCGTCTATAGGTGCAGCCCCACCGGATCTAGGAATTTTTTATTTAAATTAATCATTTTTAATCTAAAATTTTAAAAAAATCTACTCAAAACTAAAATTACAGGATATAGACGTTTTTAACATGCCAAATACTCTGACGTGTTTCGTGTATGAAACACGTCATACTGATTGGCGTGATTGGGTTCACATCAGCGTCGACTGCCACGTCGGATCTGAACGGGGACTGAGTTTGATCGCAAACACGCCAATCTGTTTGGCATGTCTTATATATGAAACACGCCACACTGATTGGCGTGTTTCGGACTTAATCCCCTTCGAATGACCCAGACATGGACTGAGCTTAGTTAAGACACATCAATCCATTTGGCATGATTAGTAAAGGAGACTATAATCAAAATATTAGGCATATCACTTTCATGCTGATGTAAGTGACAAAAGTGACATAATTTTTTCTAAAATATTATAAATCCTTCATATAGTATCCGTTTTTTATTCCGCTTTCATCATTGTGTTCTATATAATGATACGAACAAAACTAGATCTCGGTTGTATATGTTTTGGTAAAGAATTTTTTTTTAAAAATAATTTCTAGAATTTTTTTTAAAATATATGCAAGTGAGATCTAGTTTTGTTCGTATCATCACGTAGAACGCAACGGTGAAAACAAAATAAAAAACGAATACTATATGAAGGATTTATAACATTTTAAAAAAATATGTCACTTTATCGCTTATGTCAGCATGAAAGGTTCATGCCTACTATATAGTTTTATTGAGACACACCAAACTATTTGGCGTGTCTTCTTTATTAATCATGCCAAATAATTGGCATGTATTAATTAAGCTCAGTTTACGTCTGGATCATCTGAAAAGAATTAAGTACCAAACATGCCATACTGATTGGCGTATTTTATGCAGAAGACATGCCAAACAGATTAGCGTATTTACGGTAAACCTGAGTCCCCGTTCGGATCCGATGTGGCAGTCGATGCTGACATGGATCCAATCACGCCAATCAGTATGACATATTTCATACACAAAACACGCCAAACCGATTAGCGTGTTAAAAACGTCTAGATCCTGCAATTTTAGTTTCTGATAGATTTTTTTTAAAAATAATAGATTAAAACTGATTATTTTAAATAAAAGAGACCCAGATCTAGGCCAAGAAATTGCAACAGGCCAAGAACGTTGCTGACTGGTGAGTGATGACACCATCATTTCACGCTGCTGCCGCCGTTTTGCCATTACTCCGTTCGTAGGAGTCGACCTCGCCTTAAAGAAGGCCCCGCCGCCATCTTTCCCACAGCCGCCGAGCAAACTTTTGGCAATAGGCCTTTTGCGGCAACAAGACGGCTGGAACGGGATGGAGAAATGGTGGCGTGGAATTCTCAAGCTGCAGATCGGGAGGAAAGGGAAAACATGGAGGAAAGGAGAGCGGAGGCCGCTTGTTTGGCTCCGGCGCTGGCCGCTGCCACCACAGTCGACCATCAGCGGCGGCGGCGGCCAATCAAAGCTAAGTTTTCCGGGCTTGGTGGCGGCGGCTGGGTCGCTGCCCGAATCGACCGGAAGGGGGCGACACGGGGGCCGGAGCTGTCACTTTGCGATCTACACGTCCAACGTCTGTACTTATTCATGTATACTCAATTACTGATCACACGAGTCGCTGGCTTACACACAGGTCACACAAACAGTAGGTTCTGTAATCACGTGCATACATGAGACATCACGCGTAACAAAATGCGAGGACAAGCAGAGACAGCAGGGAGAGTTTCAGGCTCTCGTTGTTGATGGCTGCGGTGTTGACGCCTTTGTCTCCTCCGTCGCGACGTCTCCGGAGCTTCGGTATTTTCGGTACACTCGTCGGTATCTCCGGAAGGTTCCTCCGTCCTGTTACGGGAGTAGCCAAGGCAGCGAGTGCCATGAGGAGAAGGATGGCAATAATGTACTGCAGTGTACTACTATGCTTGGCCATGGCCACTATCTATCAATGACGCGGAACGTAGCTAATGGCTGGGCTTGGGAATTAAGCTTGCCAGTGCGGTGCACAGCTCAGGGTGAGCATCCTAGAATATATAGCCCGATATGTGGAAGAGATCGATGGGTGTGAATCGTATTGGTTGTGACGAAATCATGGGGTTGTAGACGCATTGCAGGGTCCAGTTGTGTAAAAATTGAAAACCAGCATGTGGCTACAGCTTTCTAGAAAGTCACCGAAGGCAGAGACTTGGACTCTTTCTTACACAATCCGACTTGGAAGACTTATTATGAAGACACAACGCTTTCCAAAAGCTTGCCGCATTTACAAGACCTGGTGGCAATAATCATGCAATTTTCTGGAAAAAAAATTTATTTTTGATTGCAGAAATTCTTATTCACCGGGATTTTACTAAACTGCAGACCCAATTGCTCTGCCCATTCATTATCATTAATTATAAGAAAACAAATTCAGGGAGATTGACTTGTGACCAATGTTTTTCTAGATGTGCGTCTAAACCATGTAGACGGCGTCTAGGCGCAAGACTTGGGGTTGATATTGAGTCTACCCCCTAGTCACCACTCTAGACACAAAACGTGTCTAAGACTGTTTACATAGTCTTTGACCATCTAAACATTTCCTCTAGACATGTTATGGAGACGTTTAAACATTGTGTTGTGCGTCTAAACACCTGTCTAGGCTAAGAGCAAGTGGTCATATGGTTATTAGGAAAACAAAGTGAGAGATACTGATGATTAATAATTCATTTAACCAACATGTATTCATGAACTTGCAATATGCATGCTATTTAGGATGCTTTTATTTTTATGACTTTTGAAAACTATAATTATTAGTGTATTTAATTAATTATAAATTTATCTTTTTATCTTCGATTATTAACTTTTGCCATACTATATTTTTGTTACCTTTTACTTCTAAAATAGAAATATGTGCTATATATTTGATTTTTTTACCACTTCAGTTCTGATATATGCTATATATATATATATATATATATATATATATATATATATATATATATATATTTAGCTCATATAGTATAAATACACCTATTACGTCTAATGCATCTAGACATCGTCTAGACCGTCTAGACTCTAGTCGGTAGCTCGTCGTCTGTCTACGTCTTATGTCGAGAAAAACACTGCTTGTGATAATTGTCCCGATCAAAAGAACAACGACCCGAGTACACTAGTAAGGATAACCAAGCTGGTATTACACTAAAACCATTATATTAAAATGAAAATTGTTTAGGTCTAAGAGCATCTCCAACAGCTCTTGTATATGGTTTTGTATCTTAAAATATAGAAAAAAATTAAAAAAAATAGGATCCAACAGCCTGTGTATCTTGGTTCAACGTCTTAGCACTATTGGGTTTCCCGGACCAAGCACCTGGCTGGAACGAGATATCCTTCGCGAATTGGCGGCGAAAGGCAGTCAAGAGAGTACCAAAGAACACAAGGAAAGGCCTCAACTCTGTGGTGATCATGGGTGCTTGGGTCTGGTAGAAGCACCGCAATTCATGTGTCTTTGATGGAGCGCGGTGAATGAACTCCTTCGAGTGTTTAAAGAGGAGCGACACCTATGGTGCCTTGCTGAGGCTAAGGGACCATGGTCTCTTGGCCAGGAGCAGGTGGGCGAGTTGGCTTTGCCGCCTAACTAGTGGAGTAGGAGTTTGGCCAGGTCACATCCATTAGTGTGTTTATATAAGTTCAAACCTCTACCTATTGTATCTCAGTCCCTCATAGCTCAGCCCGAAGGGGCCGACTCTTTCTCTTTCTTATTACAAAGATATGAAGCCCTCCATTGTTTTGAGAAAAAAAACAGCCTGTGTATCCAACTCTGTATTTCCTCTGCTCACTATCCCTGCTCCCCCGCTTGTCAATTTTGTCAAGGCCATTGCGCTCGCCATTCTCCTCTTCGCGCATGCTCGGTCCATTTTCATGCTAGTTTTCAGCTCCTGCGCTAGCTTTAAGCCTGGATTAAAAAAATACAAACAAAAAAGGGTCGATAGATTGCTACTAGACACTAATTGCCGAGATATGAACCACTACAAAATCTGACGGACTTGACTTGCCTCGCGTGATCACATGACGGCCCTCTACATGTCCAGGCATCGCTGGAGTCCGATGGTGACTGTGATCTTGTTCCTGCGTCCAGGAGGCTACTCATCGGGCATCGAGGAGGGAATGCTTGCGACCATCGAGGTTGTCCAGTATCCAGGAGGCTAGGCATACTGCGTTCTTGTGCCTGGGATCGTCGAGGGCATGCCTCCGCATGGCGACAGTGTTGGCTGAGTCAAAATTAGATTGGAATAAATCAACAAGAAAAAGGACTAGATGACATGGATGTTTTTAAAATTATGGAGAGTCAATATTTACCTAGTCTGTTTGTTGATCCCCTGGTTTGAAGACATTTTCTATTGTAGCAAAAGAGGTAAAATCTCTAATTTTACATAACATAATACAGAGACTGTTGGAGATGCTCTTCCTAGTCTAACATCCAACCCCAGTGGGACAACTGTTTGGGGAGTGAACACCACAATAAAAGGTGATAGTCCCCCTTCCTCTCTTAGATTCACTACAAGCAAAAGAGCAATAGCAACAAAACCAGGGCATTGGGAGGTGTTGCAAGTACTTCTGATGCAATAGGGTATTGCATCACCCAATTGTAAGCTGTTGCTAGGTATTGCATCGCCCAATTGTAAGCTGTTGCAGTAAGTGTGGCTTGTTACAACGATGGGAGGCGTGGCAATAGGTTGTAGAAGCAACGATCATAGGCGTTGCTATAGTGGTTATTTCAACAACAAATGATAGTTGCAGACAAGAACTACCACAATGCTAGATTTTTGTAGCAATACATGATATTGCAATGATATATGCTAGTGGTAATAACATTCATGGCATTGCAATATGCTCTAAGGATGTTGCAAGGAAGTACGATTCATCACCATATGCTTAACGAATATCACAACAACATAGAAGTCATCGCTATAGACTCAAAGGATATTGCAACTTAATATATTCGGATCATTGCTTTATGCTTATAAGATATCACAATGAACCAAGAGTTGTCGGTACATGCTTAAAAGATATAGCCATGAAGGATCAGTTCTTGGTATATCCACAATGGGTATCGCTTTAAATATCACAACATATGATGTGTCATCGTGATATGCATAAAGTGTATCGCATCGAAGTGAACTATGAGTCAATGCTATAGTCATCAAGGGTATTACGACAAAATTTGAGTCGTTGCTATAATCCTATAAATGATATCGCCATGAATGATGGGTTGCCGCAATATTCTTGATAAAAGGTATCGCAATAAATTGTGTGCCATTGCTACAGGCTTAAAGCAAATCGCAACACAATAGAAACATTTGATGTAAGGCTGCTGCAACGATACGAAATATGTAATGCAACAAAATTATTTCACAATAGACAAGCAATGTGGCAATGGAGCAGCATATATTCTAGTGCTAAAACACGAGCAAGCAAAAGGAAACAATGGGTAAGAACTAGAATTATGCTTTAATAATGCAATTACAATTCTGCATTGCCACAATTCACTCTGAATAGACCCTTTGCAAGTTTAGATCCTCTATTATTGCAATTAGGTTCCAGATTTTTGTTTTTTGTAGTCATTATGATACTTGGCTCATCAATCTTTAACATAAAATTCATAGAACAATGTTAGCTATTAAAGACATGAAACTGTAATGAGTGAGATACTTGTTCAAGTTTTATGCACATAACAAACATAGGATAATTATGTATGATACATGATAAGATAGAGTATCAGGTATACTCACTAATTACTGCTAGCAAGAATTAGAAACATCCAAATAATTGACTTCAAAAAATTAGATCTTGTTGTAAATATCAATGTCTGAAAATATCTCAAATGTAGTAGTAGTTTGAGAAAGTGTAGGTTAAAGGGTTTGCTATGTTGAGGTTGGAAGAAGCATCTATTTGAGGTAAACATAGTTAACAACACAACTCCATCACTATTGTCTTCTAAATCTGATCATGCTATTCAATAAGAACATGAAAATGATCCTTTTTGACAAATAAAGTAAGTTTGCACTAGTTACCTGGTTCGGTGTTGATTGATCATGCACTGGTTACACCATTCTTCTGTTGAGTGCTCCTAACTTCATTTTCTATTGTTTTGTTGGTTTGAGGGATGGCCTACACATTTTTAAAAGAGCAATTAAGAGATTAGCATTCATATATGTATTTTCAATCATAATTATAGTTCTGTGGTCTGATCAGCATGAGAATAACCAATATTCTCTAAGATAATGTGTGAACATACCTAGTTTCTATAGTAGAATTCGTTATTTATGATTAGAGCATGTACAGATAATTGAGAATGTAAAGGAAAATTTATGATTCAAAATAGTACTATTGTAAATCATTATGCTAGTCGACAATGTAAAGGAAACAAATTGTAGAAATTAGGTTATGATTACCTTTTTCTTGTATTAATGCTTGTTTTCATTTTGTGCCATGATTGCTTGAAACTCCTGTATCAATTCTACTTTAAGTGAGGCTCTAAGATGTTCCTTCTCAGCTTCCTTATCAGCAACCTCCTTTGCAAGTTGTTCTTTTAATTACCCCATCTTACATGGTTGCTCTTTGATTCTCTCCGGAACAAGTTGGATTTACAAGGCTTCGACAAATAACCATGGCCACATAAGTTGTTTGATTTGGTTCCAGTCACTTCCTTGTATGTTGGCTGGAAGACAAGGTCTTCCTTTGCAGATGCAAATGTCATACTTCTTGATTCTCCTTCCCTTAATTCATCTGATTCCGTTGTAGACAATTTCCTAGCTGAAGTTGTCAGCGGGAAAGAACAAATTGTATGAGATAAGTTTAGGTCATGTCGTGGATCAAAAAGTAAGTTGTGAAATCAAGTTTATGATCATATACTACTCACATAAATGCTCTCAGACATCTCATTAGACCATTTTCCTTGCTTCATGTGCGTTGTTTTCCAAAGCTCCAAAGGTTTTGGCTCTACACCAGTTTCTAGATCTCTCTACCATGACAGTATGGTATGCCATTAATATAATATCATTTTTTGATGTATTTGAACTTGTGAATAATGTAACAATTATTTACCTGTTCCCAACTACACTGAGAGAATGGTTTAGAACTCATGACATGCATGGTTCTCATTTGTTTACGTTTCGAAGAATTCTAGCTACTAACCTTCTACATAGAGTGAACAAGTACTGTTTATGTTCTTCAATTTATAAGTGAACTTTCTTGATCCAAAGTACATGATCAGACAACACCACTCCATAATGTCCAAGTCTAGAGGCTTATTTTTCATCCTATCAGTATAACTATTGTAGGACTTGTATGTAGCACTAAAAGTGGATCACCATCCCTTGTAGTGTTCTTTGGCAATCTTCCAAATCCTTTCCTTTGATTCAGCATTGTCCTCATTGTCCCATACACTCTGTTGGAAACAAACAATATAAATATATTGTGGTCAAAGGAGGGAGTACTAGCAGTTCAAAAGAGGTAGCACATATTTGCACCAAAAGTAATTAAATGCCTTTTGTATAATAAAAAATGAAGAAACACAGGACATGAACATACCATTACAGATTCTACTATTGATTCCTTGACATTTGCCTTCACATCTTTCTAGTATATCTAACTCCAATTAGTGGAGTCTTTAACCTTGTAAACATAACACCTTCATCCACAAATGTACATCTATTTTCTCCATAGGAACCACCCAGATTTGGGGAATATTTAATTTTATGTTTCTTAGAGTGAGTCTTCAATCTCTTGGCCATTGCAGCTATTCCCTTTCAAGGGACCACAAACAACTTCCTTGGGTCAGCCCCGGTTCCAACAACCGAAATCGAATGCATTTGTATGCGTGCCCAGGATCAAGTTAACACGCACATAGGACAATTATTGTGATAAAAGAATAATATATTTGTTAAATTGATAATATTATTACAATGATGACCCATAGATCAAATAGAAAAAGATTACATTACAACGGTTAAACTAAGCGTTGGCGTCCTTTAGTTCCCACAGGAAGTCGATAGAAAGACCGCATGCCTAGTCTCCTACATCATCTTCATAGTTGTACCATCCTTCTCCTATAACTGAGCAACAATGTGGTATAGTGCAAGGGTGAGTACATGCTGTACTCAGCAAGTGGGAGAAAAGATGACATGAGGCTATAGACAAGGAAGCTAAGACATATTGGGTTTTATTGTATGAGCTTTTAATTCACTAAAGCATCCTAATTACTAGGTGAGGTCATCCCAACCATCGATCCACGGGGATCCAAACCACCAATCCCAACCATTCCCCCAATCAAGTGAGGATCCATGCCGCTCTTGACCGTGAGCATGGCTTTCATGACAGTTTTACACTCTACAGAGGTTGTACACATTCCCCATGAGTCATGATCATCCCGTTTTGTCGGCATTCCGTTTTAGAGGTGGAATACCTTACACACTTCCGTGGTGTGCGCTAGGAGATCACTACAAGGCTTTTCAATGGCTTCCTCCAGCTTGTACGTGCCCACTAAGGTTTCACCCACGGGGAAGTATACCCTTTACCCGAGAGGCCCCCTCATGAGCCAGATGGATCAAGGAATCCGTCCCTTCACCCCCTTCACCACACCACCCCTTAAGACTACCGGTGTACCCTGGGCATAGTCTCACC
Source organism: Eleusine indica (assembly GCA_030378355.1). Classification (NCBI taxonomy): domain Eukaryota; kingdom Viridiplantae; phylum Streptophyta; class Magnoliopsida; order Poales; family Poaceae; genus Eleusine; species Eleusine indica. Next base: position 39,314,877 of record CM059501.1, on the reverse strand, counting down.
ACCTTCGCACGCACTAGATACACTACTAAGTTTTCCACCTGATGCAACGGCCTAAATGTGTTGCAATATTCCCAAAGTGTTGCAAAACACAACAATTGCAATAGCGTAATTTTGTAAAATAGTGTTGAAAATGTGGTCGTACTATAAAGTTTGGAACACAAATATAAGCCATCATTGCAATAGTTCAACATGTTGCAATACAGTGATGCATTGCAATTCATGGTTTCGAAAACACCTACATTGGTTGCAATAAACATTATTGCAACGCATTGAGTGTTGCTGGAGGTAGCAGTTGCCACAAAGCCATTCAGTAGCAATAAGTGCATTACGCAACTAAAACCGGTGTAATAATAGATCATATTGTCAGGCTTCAAAATCTTGGCAATATGTGAGCTTCTATATTGCAATACATAGCATCCTGTTGCAATATGCATGCTCCTCTATGGCCACACAAAATGTTGTGTTGCCAAAGTGTGACCCTCTATTGCCACAGTTTTTTTTTGTGGTTTCTATAGGTAGCACCCTCAATTGGCACATTTATGATTCGGTGGCCATAGGTAGAGCGCCTCTATTGCCACATGACTGTTGTGGTTGCCATAGATACGCCGCCCCTAATGCCATGTTGCAGGTTTGGTTTCTATAGTTAGGACCCTCTATTGCCACACATGTTGCCACATTAATGTTTTGCTGCTATATGTTGATCCCTCTATTGCCACGCTATAGATTAGGTTGTTATAGGTAAATGAGTCTATTGCCACGCTTCAGATTTGGTTGGTTTAACACACCACTCTGTTGCCACATTAATGTTTTGCTGCTATATGTTAGAGAACGTATTGCCACACTTGATGTGGTGTTGATACAAGTTGGTCCACTTATTGCTGCATAATGGTTTGCCATTAATTTTGAAACAATAAAAGATCAATAATAATGCATGTATAGACCCATCAATTAAAAGCATTCATTGATGAAACCACACAAACTATCAAATTCCAATGCACAAATTTAAGTACTCAAATACAGACATAGTATTTGGAAGACACAATTGTTTCAACACAGCAAATTAAGTGAGAAATTAAAATATGTAGCACTGCAGCAATGGTTGTCTTCACACTGAGATCTCATCACTCATGCACACTCGAACTGTAGCTTTGACCTGAAAATAATAAATGACATTGTGATGTTAAGAAAACTACAAATTTAATTACTTGACAACAAAGTAAACGACCTGAACTCAAGTGCATGGCAGTAGACACAAAGAAAAAAAATAAGTGTCCATGAACCTGAGTTGAAACAAAGTGTTGACTTATTTTCTTTTATCTAGTTCGTGGGTGCACTTCAGCTCAGGTAGTTTATTGTTGTTATTTCAGGGATAAGCAAAGTATTAATTTTTTAATATAGAGTAAAGAGCAACAGGTTAGGGAAAACTGAAGCTTCAATCAAAAGTTATTTCTCACATGATAATGCAATATATGATGAAGCAAGGGAAACAATTAGGTAACCACGAATATATGAAAGACTAACAGGAATTAGAAAACCATATAAACTTTGAAAACTGAATATAAAATATTTTACATTTACTAGTTCAAAAAGGTATGAACCTATTTCTGATTCTTTTTGTTTGGTCGTCTCCTTAACGCTTTCTCCTGCAGTTGTTGTGAAGTGATATATTTAGCCCCTGCATTCCCTTGGGTACCTTGTGAAGGAACAATGCCGCTATTCACCCTAGTACTTCTAGTACTGCGAGTACCAGCTATAGGTGGCCTAGGTGCGACCTGAGGTTGCGGCTGGTTGCATACTGGGTTGTCCTGTGAATCAATAAGTTGGGGGAAAACCTTAGTGCACATACTGTCAATTAAATAACTATAGCAGTATACTATCTGAGATGATGATTCTTCACTTTCTTTACTAATTTCATTTCTTTGATGCATGTTTGTTGCAGCAGCCACCTCTGCAACTTTGTTCCCAGCAACATTTGTCTGCATTTATAGTTTGGCAACAAGAATCATGACAAGAGTGTGGTCATAAGGATCATGACTCTAGACTTTGCATTAACATTACCTGTTGTGGCGCAGGTTGTTGTTGTGCTACTTCCATCATTGACATGAACTCTTTCCTAAGGGCTTCTTTATCAGTCTCCCTTGCTCCCATCAATTCATCTATCTTACGCCTATGTTCTTCCCTCTCTGCTTCCCTATCAGCCTCTTGTTTTTCCATTATTTTTTGTGGCTGTCCAAATGCATCCATTAGCTCCACATGATCCCTATGCAGTGCCTTGTCCAAAGCAACTTGCGTTTGGTAATCCTTAAGCAGTAGCTGTCATCTCGTCAGGTATGATGACATGTATCCATTACCATGCGTTTTAGTGGATTTGCATTGAGTGACTTCCCTGTATGCTTTCTGGAAAATCTGGTTTCTCTCCTGTTGTGAAACAATGTTTTCATCTGCTCTTGATTCCCTCTTAGAAATTTCGTTGATTGCTTTGTCCAAAGTTAGAGAAACATTTAAAGTAGTTAATTAAAAAGAAATTGTGTAGTCATCCGACTAGCATCAATAACCATGAACAAACATAGTTATACTTACATAGACATCCTTAGAAGATTGGTTTGTCCATTTACCATTCTTACTGTGCGTTAACAACCAAACCTCTAAATCATTTGGCTACTCACCAGTTTCTGGGTCTCTCTAATTTGGTAAAAACATTTCAAAATTAATAATTCCTTAAGTAATCAAAGCATGTACATGTGCTTCTCAAGTTATTACCTGCTCATAGCTACACTGAGAAAATGGTTTGGACCCCGTAAGATGTTGTGTCTTTTTTTGTTGTCTGTTTTGGGAATTCTTGGAGCTTATACGCTGCAAAAAGAATGAGGTGGTTTCATGAATTACTGCATTACAGGAACATAACAGTTTATATCATAAAGTGCAATTCACAAGAATAGAGTTAATGTCATTAAACCTTGAACTTTTCAGTGCCAAAATACTTCACCAGGTAATGCCATTCAACAATGTCTAAATCTTCAGGCTTACGTCTCATTCTATCATGATAGCTATTGTTTGCCTTTACGTACCACTAAAAGTTGAGCGCCATCCTTTGTAACGCTCGTTAGAAATGGTCCATATCTTTTCCTTTGTGTCATCATTATTCTCTAGGTCCCACTTTGCCTATTACAAATAGGAACCAGAAAGTATAAATATCATTATATCAAATATTTGATAAATAAGATGGCTACAGAACAAGCAAAATATAACAAACTTACCAAGACATCAGATACTATTGAGTCTTTCACATGCCGATGGATATCTCTCCACACGCTAACTCCAATCAGAGGTGCCCTTTTCCTTGTGAACATGACAATTTCATCACTGAAGGTGCGTGAATTGTCACCTACTTGACCTCCAAGTCTAGAGAATTCAACTTTTAGCTTCTGATTGTCCTGCCTGATTCTTTTTTTGTTGCTTTGTACCCTTTAAGGGTACCATGTTTTCGTTTAATCCTATCTTGAGGGCCTTAATCATCAAAACAATTTGTAATTAATGACATCATAAATAAATTAATGTACATATGGGTAATTGAAGTGAACGAAATGAAAACATGGTAACCATTACTTACCATTCCCCTGTTGCTGCTCGCGGCGAGCATGAGATGGTTGCTAGGCAGGTGATGTTGGGTTGCCACAATGGTATGGAATTTGCAAGTTAAGATATGCATCTGCAGACAATATCATAACATTTGCAAGTTAGAAACAGTTTTAGAAGAAATGATAATTTGGTAAACAATTTGGGGAAGGAATTTAGATTTACTAATTTGATCAAGTTTTCCTTCCAGCTTCAACCATTCTTTGTAGGTCTCGACTGTCTGTTCCCTGAATCTATCTTCCAGCTCTGAAAGTCCCATGGTTATATATGAGTCATGAGTGCATTGCAAAATCCTTAGTTACTAGAAACCACAAAACATACCAAAACCCTCTTCATTTTGATGCAGATATGAAAGCCAATCCTTGTACTTGTCAATTCTCCCATCTTCAAATCCTTCTTCATTTGATGTATTTCTTGCCATTTTAATGGGTGTTATTGACACATTTCTCTCTGCTACTTGTTCCTTTAACAAAACTAATCTGACCTCCGTCTCATCTGCATTGTGTTCTACCAATACATTTGCATCAGCGTCATATTCAATCTCACTTAGTGTTGCTACAGAGTTACCACATCTCCTCTTGTAGTATATGTAGTCCCTGCTTCCATATCCCAACTGTGATTTCATTGTTAATAAGTTACCAAATGTGAGATCATTCTTGTTTACTTCAAAATGGTACAAATCTTCTCCCTGCGGAGCCCCAATGCAATTGAAATGTAGGGTCCACGAATCTTCCGATCTGCAAGTTAAGTGACGCTGTTATAATGAATTGCATTTATTTGTTCCACACATATAGGTAAACAGATTTATTTGTATCGTTCCTATCTACATGTAAAGTTGAATTTGACACAGAAAGACATAAATAAATGTCTACTACTGTAGCCTAAATCAATTTCATGCTTGGACATTAAGGCCATGTTTGGATGCCATGGTTTTTATAAATAAGTTATTCAGGCGCCTGAAAATTTTGAGATCTTTCAGCCATCAATTTGAACCATCAGATCAAGATCTAGTACATCAAAAAAATATTTTTATAGTACATACATTAACATTTTTCTACTAGTACTAATACATAACCTTGGAAAAAAATAATACAGCATACTAGTACAAAATAGTTCTTCCAAGCACCAACTACCATGGACTGAACGTGGTTGTAAGTTTCAGGCGTCTAAAACTAAAAAAATCATATTTGTTATACATGGATGATCATCATAGATATTCCTAACATAATTAAGCAAAGTAATTACTATAGTAGCATTGCATAAACAAAGTTGTACCAAGATCTTCCTATTGTTGAAATACTAAACGTTGGGAAATATTAAAGGAGCACACTACATGTACGTGCCTATTATTAATGGGGATACGCATTGCGTGTGTTACCTGTCGCCGGTATGAAGCTGAGACAAACTTCGATGGTAGCTTGCAGTATCTTCTTGACTGCCATCACTTGTATTTTCCCTGGCCGAAGGAGTCCAAAAGAGCGACACAGTCACACTGCGCCTGGACATGGTTGCTGCTGGACCCGACGCCTGCCTAGTCGCAAAAGGAGTGCGACTGAGGGACGCAGTCGCCGTCGGCCTGAACATTGTCGCTGATGATGGTTCGGTTGTCGGCATTGGCATTGGCGTTGGTGTGAAGAACACAGGTCCCATCTCCATCGTAGAAGTAGGCATTGTCGACGAGGATGGTGTCTCGGACGCTGCTGGCCTCGTCGCCACCTTCGGAGGGGTGGTCATCTTCGTCCCCTTGGTGGAACTCGACAAACCCTAACTAGCGCTAACGGCTGAGGCTATGGCGGCTGCACCCTTTGTGGATACGTAATCCCACATTCCGAATAGATTATAAAAAGGGATATAACCCACGACAACGAAAATTTTGGTGGTGGGCGCGGGAGGTTTGGCGCGCTCGATCGATTTTGGTGGTAGTGACCACCGGTAACATGTTTCAGTCTCCTACAGGTGGACCACCCAGATCTTCTTATTATTTCAATTTTGAATTTAAGTAATCTAAACATAGTTTGTCACCTTACAAATACGACTTCAAATGGAAATTTTGTGACCTACAAAGTTTCTTCATCCGAGTTTATTTAAAAATTTGAATCTTGAATTTGATAAATTTAAACTTAGCTTTTTGTTGACAATGTGGCTTCAAATGGAAAATTTGTAAGCTAGAAAGTTTCATAATTTTTTGAGATCTACAGCTTTTATTTTGGTCATTTCATCATACAACATAGTGGTATTAATGTCGTTCGCAAATCTTATATCTCCCTTTGTCTTAGTTTCATGAAACTATACATGAGATATAGATTTGGCGAACATCCTTACTATCGACTTACAAATATGATTTGAAATGGAAATTTTGTGAATTACAAAGTTTTATAATTTCTCAAGATCTACAACTTTCATTTTGGAGTTTCTTTATCCAAGGTCATTTACAAAATTTGAATTTTGAATTTGAGAAATTCAAACTTAGCTTTTCGTTGACAATGTGACTTCAAATGACAAAAATTTTGTCATCGGTTGGCGCACGAAGTAGTTTCAGCCTCATTTTAACCTGTTTTTAATGCAAATCAACGTGATGGCTCACCTGTTGCATATCAGAACACCGGATTTCATCACGGGTTCACCCCGAAAGTTGTTTCAACATCATTTTGATCTGTTTTCATGCAAAACGACATCATGGCTCACCTGATGCATATCGGAACCCCGGATTTATTTGACACGGGTTCACCCAGGAAGTGGGTTCACCATCATTTTGACCTGTTTCCCATGCAAACCGATGTCATGGCTCAACCGATGCATATTGGAACCCCGGATGTAACGCCCCGCGTCCAAAGTCCGCTTACCATCCAGCCCTCCCATATGGGCGGGCACGCGTATTCATGCATAGCACCACTCTTACGCTTTCGTCCTCGCTTCATGTAAAAGGGTTAACCCGACAGTGCTATGGTTGGAATAACGAGGGTTATATGCTGACTCTCACCCACCTAAACTTCCAATGTGGGACTAAGCCCACAACTTCACTTCACTTCTAGGCCTGTTGGGCCAAAACTACTACTACTACAGGCTGCTAACGGGCTGGGGTGTTACAATCACCCACTTTAAGGGCTAACGCCCTTAGCAGCACACCGCTAACACCCTTAAGGGCTGACGCCCTAAGCAGCACACCGCTAACATAGCAACCGGATACCCAAGACCTTCCTAAAACGAGAGTTGATGCTCTGATACCACTCTAACGCCCCGCGTCCAAAGTCTGCTTACAACCCAGCCCTCCCGTAGGGGCAGGAACACGTATTCATACATAGCACCACTCATACGCTTTCGTCCACGCTTCTTGGAAAAGGGTTAACCCGATGGTGCTATGGTTAGAACAACGAGGGTTATATGCTAACCCTCACCCACCTAAACTTCCAATGTGGGACTAAGCCCACAACTTTACTTCACTTCTAGGCCTCTTGGGCCAAAACTGCTACTACTATAGGCTGCTAACGGACTGGGGTGTTACACCGGATTTGGCACGGGTTGGCCCAACGAGTGGTTTCACCCTCATTTTACCCTATTTTTCATGCACATCAACGTGCCACACAATACGTACGTGTTGAGTGGAAAATTGGTTGTAGGTAGATATTTGGATTATTTTTTCAAACCAATCAAATTTTTCTGTCTATATCAAAATGGAACCGCGTTCCATGACATACACAAAAAGTTAGAGGGTTATTAGTGTCTTTTGGCTGTGTAATTTATGAATATTAGTGTAGCATTAGCACAAGCAATGTACAAGTTTTCCCTAATTAAAGAGATACTGACAAAATTATGGGACTCAAGAACACAACAACCATTCAACAGAGGAAAATATATGTTTCTGCCTGCATATTTTTTTACATAGGGTACAAGTACAAGGCTTGCACTCAAAAGCATCACTAAACACTGCATTAGTTGTCCATCACGCACAAGCACACAAAAGCATCAAGTTACTACACAATTCTGAATTTTTGTTTACATAAATCGGTAACTATGCTTGAGCACAAGTTGACTTGCAATCTCAAATAACAGAAATGCATCTTGGGTGGTGTAATCAACTTGCCAGGCATCCAAATACCTCAAACCCCATAGGGTATGATCAAATCTATAATTTTTTTTGAGACGGAGCTTTACTACATAAGCTCCCAACTTCTCCAGTGTTGTCCTCTTACCATCTCTGCCAAGCATTCTAAACTCATCAACTTGAGGTACAATCAGTTGAAGGTCTTTCGAATTAGTAATCATGATGCCGCAGTCCTTCTCTAAGCGTTGACATCATTGAATATATGAGCTCTGACAAAGATGTGGTCTTCCTCTGTGAGAAACTTGATCAGGACATCAGGGAGCTTATAGCCGACATGGAGTACCTGGAACACAAGGCAACGTGGCCTGACGCACAATTGCAACAATGCGGTCTTGAACCCGCCGTCATTGGGAAGTATAATCCACTCTGTGTATAACCCGACGACCAACTGTTTTGCAAGGGAGGTACCTCAGATTTCATGGATGAACTGCTCCACCACAACCACGTCACAAGTGACAGTCGTATGGATGATGGGATACCGATCCCTTGAAGAAGATGACCTTGTGGTGCGAAGTCGGTACCGATACCAATTCTGGAGTCAAAACAGACGCAGGTCTTACAGTGACACCGGGGCACCATGGATCCCAGCCGTGGTGGCATCCTCCAATGTTGACTGAATCGGCATTGCAATCCCAGATGTTCCAGCCTTCTCCAGCATCGGATGCACCAGCATCGGCATCCCACTCCACGCAAAGGCCGCGCTTGCGACGCCAATCCCGGCCAGCATCTCCATATATATATATATATATATATATATATATATATATATATATATATATATATATATATATATATATATATATATATATATATATGGAGATGCTGGCCGGGATTGGCTCACGGGTAACTGGCGCCTCCTATTGACGCGCCCAGTGCATATCCTTGCTTCGAGATGTGGGGAGCGGCGGCGCTACTTGGTGCCATTTCTTGGTTCTTGCATACGGCAGCACTGCCTTCGGGCCCATCGCCTTAGGTCAATGCCACGGATATTCTTGTTTTAGAGCAAGGTAACATGTCCATGGCGGCCGAACAATAGACCATTCGAGTCGGTCCGCTGCATCCCCTAGAAGATGAAGCGCCGCGACTCGATGATGCCCCCGAGGTCACCGGCGGACGCCATGAGAAGCGACCTCTTGTGTCACAAAACTGGCACCACATTGTCGCACTCAGGTGGGGGAGGAGGAAGAATTTTGGAACTCTAGCGATGGAAAGGGAAGAAGGCCGGCCACCAGCAGAGAACAAAGGAAGGCAAGAAAAAGCCACCGTGATGTCACGGTTTGGGGGAAAAGGCTAGAAAGGCAATATTCTACTCTATCAGTTCCGCTTCATAGATTGTGTGGGCCCTACAGTTACTGTAGATCTTTTCAGAAACGCAATATTCTACGCTGTTGTTTCTACTTCATAGGTCTTGTGGGCCCCACGGATCAGTGGAACTGTATATGGAAAAGGTGTGCAGTTAGATGGAAACCTTGTCCTGTGGCATTCCCTACAATGGCCCGTCGAAACCATCCATATTCCCTCCTCAATCGCAACCGAACCGGCGCCTGCCTCTCCATATTCTCTCCCCACTAACGCGTCTATCGCAATCCCTTCCCACTCCCTGCAACCACCACTGCGCCCGCCGCCGATGATGGCGCGCCGACCTGGAAGCCGCGTGCATCAGTCCCGGTGGCAGCTGCGTGACGCGGCCGGCCGATTCTTGCGTAGTCCTGCTCCCGACTCGGCAACCCGCGGTGGCCGCTCCACGCCGACAACTCGCGGCAGCCACTCTGAGAACCGCGGCCGCTCTGAGTCCTGCGACCAGTGGCTGTCCTGTGGCTGCTCCTCCACCAGGGGAACACGGCACTGGACCTTGACTGCAATGGGTGGCGCAGTGGCTCCTCCTTCGACCTTGGGGCCGGTGTTCTCCACCCGCCGCCGCCGCATCATCAGCTCCCGCACCAATGAAGTCGACGATGACATCAACCTAGCCATCCCCGATCTGCAACCATCCTCTGTCGCCGACAATGACAAAGGGAAGGGAATAGCTCCATCCTCTGCCGGCAATGTAAATGGACAAGTGAGTGTTGGTTATTGCTATTTTGCATCAATGATTTTTGGTTTTCATGTGATTGATTATGCTCAATTAGTGCTTGGTTTTGTACTCAAGTGTGATTAATTGAGTTTGACTTTCTGTGAATATAAAACACAGTGGGCTAGAATGTGGACAACAAGAAAACAAAGAAGGGACATAGACTCATAGCCGAACTGTCATGCAAAAAGGTTGATTATAGTTTTTTGTGTTTTAACTATTATTAATAGGTTCCTAATCATGCAAGGTTCATAACTTTTAAATTGATAACTGTTATTGCTAACTATAGGCTAGACTTGTATGTTTGTTATCTTTCAATATACATAATAGGTTCGTATTTTGCTAATTAGCCTATATTGTATGCAAGAGGTTCCTAATTAATTGAACCTCTTGCATACAATTAAATTGATAACTATTGTTAATAGGTTCATATTAATATACATAATAGGTTCATATTTTGCTAATTAGCCTATACTGTATGCAAGAGGTTCCCAATTGCCTATATTCTGTCTAGGTTTAGTCCGATGAACTTTGATTATTAATGGAACCTGCAATTAGTCATGTACAATGATAACTATTATTCCTAATTAGCCATTGTATGCAAGATTTATATTTTCCTATTTAGCCTATACTGTATGCAAGAGGTTCCTAATTATGCAGGGTTCATAACTTTTAAATGGATAACTGTTATTGCTAACTATAGGCTAGACTTGTTTGTTTGTGATCTTTCAGTATACATAATAGGTTCATATGTTGCTAATTAGCCCAGACTTATAGTTTGAGACCTTTCCATATACAAAACAGCCCAGACTGGATGCATATGTTCCCCCATTGTTACATGTGCTGCCATACTTGTGTGAATGATCGAGGCTGTTTTCATGTTTATGTAGCATGGAATCATTTGTGAATTTCAACTTGAAAAGGTGAAGGGCCAGGTTTTTTTCACTGAAGACAGTGAAGATGAAGACGATGTTGAGGTTCTGTCTTCTGATCAGGTCATCGTCATTTCCCTAGCTAATCCTAACTAATATCGATATGCTATATTTAACCCCTTTTACAATTTCAGATCAGGGCTATGGTGGAGAAGCTTTGTCTCGTGTTCACGCACAAGTGTATTTGAGCATGAAGACGAGAGGAGTAAAACTGTGAATTGGTTTCATGGAACTTATGTAATCTATGCCTCAGTGTCATTTTGGTATTAGGGATGGAGTGATGACTTAAGTCAGGTGATGACTTAAGTTAGTTTTAATAAATAGCATATGTAATGCAAACTTGTCTGTTATTTTGGTCATGGGGATGATGTTCAGATGTTGAGGTATGGATGAAGTCAGTGTTATATAGTGACTATTGTAAGGCATATTTCCTAGCTATCAGACGTTGAGGTATGGATGAAGTCAGTGTTATATAGTGAATGCCTCTGCAATATTCTCTGAAAGATGTTTTTAGAATATTTCTTGGTACGATATAATATATAATACATCTTCAGCAAATCAGGTGAATATGTTGTCCAAATCAGTTGATTATTTTTCCTAAATTACTAGTAAACATTTACGCATCACATTCATTTATTTGCACTATGACTCCATCCCAGCTGTTGGTAGCAAATGAATAAGTCAGACATCACTCAATGAATATGATTGAATTGCACACAAAACAAAAGGCCTCATCATCTGGTTGAGGAACAACAGCAAGAGGTGCTACACATAACAGAGAAATCGAATAAATCAAACAAAGAAATCATCTTCCTGGCTTTCTACGATAGAAGCAAGAGGTGCTACAACTCCATCGTTAATATACGTGTCATCTTCCTCGTCATCGTCGTCATCAAGAAAAGCCTCATCATCTGGTTCAGGAACAACAGCGGCATGCACCAGCTGAATAATAGAGGCATCCCCGGTTATGCCTTCCATGTCCAATTTTGTCTAATTTGACTCGTCCTCTTGTCCGCCAAATAAATTCATGTCTTGGATTCCCGAATCAATTGTATCAACATCAATGTCAGCCTCATTTTTAGCTTCTGGTATGGCAAACAAATTTCTTGGTTTCATCATGACAACACTGCTCCATCCTGGCTTGTTCACGCGTTCGACATAAAACATAGGTTCAGCCTGAGTCGCCAGAATGTAAGGTTCAGGGGAATACCGGAACCGAGTAGTGTCGATATCAATAATACAAAATTTATCCCTATTGTATCCTCTGCTTCTTCTGCTACTGATAGCCGGTACATCATACAAGACACACTTAAATAATACAACTTCTTTTTGCCCAGAGAAATCCAGTGACAACATTTTGTTGATCACTCCGTACCAGTTCATGTTGCTTGTAGTATCATCACCCCTCACAAGGATGCCACTATTTTGTATTGTGAGGCTTCTCTCAATGGCAGTTGTTTGAAATAGCCAATTATTTATGTGGCATCGATTGAAAACACGAGCTCGATGGTCCAGACCTTGAGCAAGAGAATACAACATATCACTTACTTCCCCTTTCTGATGTAGTTGTGTGATCTACGGACACACGGTTTTATAACAAAACTTCATATATTAATTAATTTCAAAACTGAGCTCAAGTGTCCAGACATATCAAAACAATTAGTACTAACCTTGCCCTCGAACCACCTTACAAATTGCTCCTGGTGGCATTTATTTATATTCCATGTACCATATTTTCTGAGTTCTTCCATATGCTCACTACATTATTGCAAATAAAAATATTAGCTAATGGATGCCACAAATAAATATAGCAAACATAAATTAGTGATTGGATATTGCAACTTACTCGACCCATGGTCTGGCGTTACTAATTATGTAATATCTCATCTTTCACAACTCATCTGCATCAATGATCTCGATATTCTGACCTCTCTTCTTGAAATCCATTTCGGCAAATATGCTGAGACCATATGGTGGCTCGTTCACAATTGTACTTTCATGGCGATCAACCCGATTCAGTTTGGTGTCCATGTCCAAGAATCTGGATCAAAATGTAAGACACTCCTCGGCTATGTATCCCTCGGCTATTGATCTTTCAGGATGTGCCTTCTTCCTCAAATATCCTTTGACGGTACGTAGGTACCTCTCCACTGGATACATCCATCAATAACACACGGGTCCTCCAAGTTTAGCCTCATCAACTAGATGAGTTGGCAAATGCATCATGATATCAAAAAACGAAGGTGGGAATATCATCTCAAGCCGACAAAGAGCCTCCTTAATTGAACTGCTAAGCCTATCAATTCGTTCTTCCACCAGCTCTTTAGAACATAGTTCATTGAAGAAGGTACTAAGCTGAATCAATGCAACAACAACTCTTTCTGGCAATATCTTTTGGATCCCTAAGGGTAATACTTTCTGAAGAATAACATCATAGTCATGAGTTTGGGTTCCAAAAACCTAACAAGAATTTACGTCAACACATCTCCTTATATGGGAGGCAACCCTATCAGGCATCATCACTTCATGTAGCAACTGGCATAATATTTTCTTGTCATTTTTCTCTAAAATATACAAGGCCCCTGGCAAGGTATATTTATGATTCTCAATCACAGGATGCTGATCTTGCCATATCCCTAATTGTTTCATGTCAAGCCGGGCCTTCCCACTATCCTTTGATTTACCTTCAATTTGAAGAAAAGTAGCCAATATGCTCTCGCATATGTTTTTCTCTATGTGCATGACGTCCAAATTATGCCTAATGAGCAAAAAAGACCAGCACGGGAGCTCAAAAAATATACTCTTCTTTCTCCAATTGTGCCATCTTTGGTCTTCGTCACACTTCCTTTTTCTCGATGTGGTCTTTCCAAATATCACTTGATCAAAACTTTGATACTGCTCCAATACCTGTTCACTGTGGTTGTTGAAGCTGATCCTATTCATGCGCCATGGATGGTCATGGGGCAAAAAACATCGGTGGCCCATGTAGCAATGATTCGACCAAAATTTCAACCACAAATATTTTGTATCCTTATGGCAGTATGGACATGTAAATTTACCTTTTGTGCTCCAACTAGAAAGCATCGCATAAGCAGGAAAGTCATTAATTGTCCACAGAACCATAGCATGTAGTTTAAAATTCTTCTTATTTGCATCCCATGTTTCAACACCGTTTTCCCAAAGCACCTTCAGATCCTCGATAAGAGGCCTCAAATATAAATCAATATCCATTCTAGGAGATTTTGGACTAGGTATCAACAATGACAATATCCAGTAAGGTTGTTTCTGACATAACCATGGAGGCAAATTCTAAGGTATTAGGACTACAGGCCATATGTTATATGTAACGTTTTGCATCCCAAATGGATTAAAGCCATCAAAAGCAAGACCTAGCCTAATATTACGTGCATCTGATGCAAACCAATCTTAAGTTTTATCCACATGCTTCCATGCCTTCGAGTCGGTGGGGGGACGCATTTTGCCATCTTTGGATTTGTTATCCTTATGCCATTGCATTTTAGAAGATGTCATGTCTGACATATATAACCTTTGCAGCCAAGGAATAAGAGGAAAGTAGCATAGGATTTTAAATGGCAAACACATGCTACTATCTTCACCACCAGCCTCATCGCCCTTGACAGCACCATCATTTGGAGTTTTCCACCTAGACTCTTGACACGTGGGACAGGTATCCAGCTTTGCGTTTTCCTTCCAAAATAACACACAATCATTCTTGCAAGCGTGTACCTTTACAGTCCAAACCTAGATCTCGAACCACACTTTGCACTTTATCCCTTGTGTCTGGAATACAATGGCCTAGAGGGAGAATGCATGAGAATAGTTTAAGAATGGCATCCATTGTAGTTTTACTAATACCGTATAGACACTTAATCTGAAAAAGTTTCACAATAAATGAAACCTTAGTAGCCTCTTTGCAACCGGGATACAATTCCTTTTCTGATTCCTCTAATAATTTGAAGAGTATTTTGGCATGCTCATTTGGCTGTTCATTGTTACTGCTATTCGGCTGTTCATTGTCACTATCCATGATCTCTCCATGTGTAGTGCCTCTGATAAGTGATCTTATCAAATCATTAGTGCCAGCACGGTCATTACTCGGTGCACCTTCTTCATTATTGGGGACCCCAAAATCAGGTGGCGTGGCTTCATCGTCGTTGTGTACTCCTACATCAGTTGGTGCATCTTGATTGATTAATCCTTCATTAGGAGGTGTACCTTCATCATCATTGACACCCTCATCTGAACTTTGCACTTCCATGATGAAGCTCTCAGCAAACCCTCTAGAAAACAAATAACTCTGAATCTCAAACTACGCTCTTGATGACATGCATTGACATCTATCACATGGGCACATAGCAGTTCCACCTCTCTATATGCCATAAAATGTGTCTTCCAAATATTTTTAGACATTCTTTTGCCACTCATCTGACGTACGAGGCAAGCGCATCCAACTCCTATGGTCCTCTTGTGACGACATTAAATATTCTGCATTATGATCAAATGAAACAACTGAGAATTGACTAATTCTAAATCTGCAAAAATAAGTGCTAATCTAGCTTAGGTATGATCACCTAGCACTAAGAAATTACAAGAATTAGATACATGCTGATTGATTCAAAAGGCGAATGGATCACGGGATCAAGTGCTCAACCCTTCAGCTCGTCCAAGCGTGCCAGCCTTGACAATCGATGATCAATGGCGTGGCCCTGATCGTTGGCCCTGGATGATCGTTGATGATGTTCCCCTGGGCGCCGACCCTGGCCGAAAATAATATGCAACACAAATCCTCGTATAAATTATAGATGCAAAATTCTCCGGCTCATGAGGATAATGAAAATAAATATTGATCAAGATATTCATTTACCTTGCATATTAAAGAGTAAGATTAACTGGTGCCCCTGTTTCCTCGTATAAAGAAGATTTTGGACTATACAATTACTAATCCGCTTTAGCCCCATTGGTTTGTGGCTTTATTTCCTAGGCTGCTAGGCTAAAGATTTTGAGATCGAACCTTGCCTTACCTATTATTTTTTTCGGCTTCTGGCATTATGTTGTTTTTTTCGTAGGTGGACAAATGGCCAATACTCGATGCAATACGAACATTATTAATAGGACACAAACGTGTTGCAATACGGACATGCTATTGCTTCCACTCGCCGATACTCGATGCAATATCCAATTTCCTATTGCATCAATAAGAAGATATTTGCTACCAAAATAACATGTTGCAGTATTGGTGGGCAAAAGCAACAAAACCAACTTTAGTTGCTATAGCACGACCTTATAGGAACGACCAGAATAATAATGCAACTTGATTGTGCCATTGCAATACTCCCTACCAATGGCAACACAAATCTTACAATGGTAGCAGTACCACCTTTCTGTTGCAACACAATTAATCCATTGCAATATAGTCACATATTACGATCATTCTGCAGTATTGTTGCAACAGAAAGACCTATTGCACCCAAAATATGACTGTTGGCATAGGTGGCCGTGGTATTAGGGGGAAATTCTTGTAGTGATAGTCTCCACCGCATACTACACAAGGCCGTGCCCATAACTTGGCTCATGGTTGTATGGTTTACATGGGTTGTCGTGCCAAGAACCGGTCCTTAATAGTGATTCAGGGGATAAAACAAGCTAGGGCAACTACCAGTGTACCCCGGGCGTAGTCACCAAACTACCGGTATACCCCGGGCACAGTCCACATACCGATCACCTAAATCCTATGCCATGTTGCTAATAAGAATTATCATTCCAATCATGAAATGACATAGTTCATTAATCAGGATTAATATATTATCCCAACATCCCACAAACAACCTAAGTATTATATACCGATAACCAACCAACCATCTAGTTCAAGGCGACAAGGAATGATAAAGCAACACTAGTAAACCCTAACAATAGGTACCTATTCATTTGACACAAGCATGCAGTTCTAAAATAAACATTCATAATAGGAACAAAAAGCAACAAGCACACTTGCCTTTGAGTTGATGTTGCTGCTCAGTGGGAACAAATCTTTATCTTCTACGTCCTCGTATGATTCCCTTGTGTAAAAATCCTGTTTGCACAAAAGATACAAAGCATACACACAATAAATATCCAATGAAAGGTACAGAACAACTAAATATGGATAAACAAAGATTCCAATTAGATAGTTTATTTGGGTATAAGAATGTAGGCGCAAGAATCCCCTAAATCGAGGTTGTGGATCAAAAGATATGCAAGATTAAAGCTGCAAGGACTGCGGCTGCGCACATACAGTGTAAAACATATGTGCGCATTCCCATCGATTAACTCTAGTTCTCAAGTGATAGTTTAAACAAAAATCTTTCTATTGATGTGGGAAATGTGAAACGCAGGGTGGATTGGATCAGAAATCAACTGTACTAGAGATCAATGGGTTTGAGCAGGGCAAGATCGTCCAGTGACAGTCTGAACGCCAACGACGTTTGTCGGTCATATCTACGCACCCACTTATATACTGCAAGAGGACGGTGTACGATTGTAGCACTTTTTCCCTTGAATTGAGTATTCCAAGGTTTATCGAATCCACTGGGACCTTAGGGATTTATTAAACAAAGTTAACAGTAAAATATCTAGTCAAGGCTACTGTCAAGTTCAGGTTGCATGAGGGGGAGACTGGCCAGTGCAAAGGTGCGCCAGACAGTAAATCTGTCATTGCGCCGATCGGCGTGGGGATTGAGGCGATCGGCACACTGGTGAAACTAAGCCAATCTGTGGTTGCGCCGATCGATGCAGGAGTCAAGCCGATCAGCACACTGGTGGATCTAAGTCGAAGTTGTTGCGCCGATCGGCGCAGGGGTTAAGCCGATCGGCACATAGTGAGTCTAAGCCAAAGTACACCAGATCTTGTAAACCTATGCAGATAAGTGAGTAGCCAGATATCTACTAGTAAGATCGTAACCAGATAGTCTAATTGAATAGCATCATAATGGGTAATTATATAGATCAATGAAAACCTATAATGAGTAAGACCACCCTGCTTTCCGAGTGGCTCCCGATTTATCGCTGCCAGGAGGAAACCCTTAATCGCGCGAGTATCTTACCCTACTCAACTATCCAATAGTGTTGCGCAGGATTAGTGCTGTCACCGCTAAACCACACTACTGGCATCATCAAGCAACCATAATCTAGACAATGTCCGAATACTATACTAATCACCACGATTAAGATAATATCTACTTACTTAGCCTAGAACTAAGCAATTGGAATAAGCACATGCATGATTATAGAATCAAGATAGACAAATCACCAAAACCATCATCAACATATTCAATCATCCTTAAGATACATAGAGTAAGATTCATCCCCATCGAGATGGCTTACCTTGACGGATCAAGTCTCGACTCCAATGGTTCTTGAAACTCAACTAGAGATCTATTCTAACGGCGCAAGCCTCGGTGGCTCTAACTCACGGATCTGGTGTCCCTCTGTCGCCTCCTCTTCTGCGGCGAGGGTTTACAAGTATTTATAGGGGTTCTACTCGTAAAGGACTTGGTTTCTAGCAAATAAGGCGGTTGCACCGATCGGCGTAGGATTGCGCCGATCGACGCAAGCCGTGTCTTCTCTGATTTCTTCCCCGAGTTGGTTCCTCTATCTTCCACAGCTGCCATGTGGGCCTTTTCCTTCGAGATAAAGTCTTGTACTGCACGTTAAGATCTTGGAGTTCCATAAATCTTCTTGAAGTTCCATAACTCTTCTTAGACAAATATCTTCAAGTGTTTTGCACAGATAAACTTCCATAAACATGTGGAATGGGCCTCGGCGCACTGGGCTTCTTCAGTGCTTTTCGTCAGTTCTGGACTCCTGTCCTCTCCATCATCGCATTAATCACCAATTTTACCTGTTTCTGCAATAAAGCTCCAAAATAACGCATATACAAATATATAGGCAATATCACAGGTAAATGGCCTAAATTAGTATCAATTATGCTCTAATTGGGGCAATATTCACATATAAAAGGGGCACTTGGGAAGTGCCAACAACGTTCCTGGAGGCGTCAAAGTAGATCATAGGACGTGCTTCAGGGAACGAGCGGCTAGCTTCTTGGAACACGATATGGTATAGGGCTATCATCAAGAACACCAATGGTTTGGGCAGAACATGGATCGAAATTACTAGGATCCGAGCCGGACGAGAACACGGCGACAACAGCCATCTGCAGAGAACACAACGAAGACATGCGCGTTCCCGGTTATTCCAGATGGATATGAACAACTAGTTTAACATATGTATTGGTAGTGCCACGGAACACATGATTGGCAGGGTTGATGTTATCAGAATTAAACTGATCTGGAGATCTTGGTGTTAGAACGAAACAAGGTCACACATCGGCGGGTTTCACGCCAACTGTGTTCTCGGTCAAACCAAGACAGGTCTTCAAGAATCCTTTGGTGGAGATGATGATAACTTCCTGTACCATATTTTGGATCAGATTTTGTATCAATCAAGTGCTTCAATTAATAGGAAAAAGGATTGAATTTCCGATGTGCGCGCTAGAAAGATCAGGAACCGGGAGCAACCAGCGTTGCGATGCAAATCCCCGAAGTATACAGAATCCAATGGATCTGATTTTTGGATATGTTGTAGGTAACATTTTGGTGCACCTCAGACAAAATTTCATGGAATTTGGTTGGGGGGGTCGCCAGGAACGTCGACGTCAATCGGTGGCAGCACTATTGGACGGGAGAGAAGGGTGGAGTGGCGGCAGCCTAGCGACGTGGTGAGCATTTGAGGAGGCCTGGTGGGGAGAACAAAAGGAAGGAGGAAACAAGGTGATTAATGCAATTAATTGCGCATTTAATTGCTCATTTTCTTTCCTTTTGATTGCACGCGATTGGTGGGATGAACTTTGATGGTTAATGTGTATAGGTTCATGCTTGTGGTAGGTGGAGAGAATGTGGATCGTATTGAGTAGAGATACATCCATGTTTTGTCGGAAGAAAAATACGATGAGCGGAGATGCGATGTTACAGAGATGAGTTGGAATGATGGTATCAACCATGCATACACATGAGCGAATAAGAGATAGATGACTGAGCCCCATAATTCAAAACAAAATGGATATTTGTAAATTTAAAGGAAAATAATTTCAACTTATCAAATTAGAATTGAATCCAAAACCAAAAAAATTACTAAATATTCAATAAGATACAATGATTTTATTTATATAATAGTGGTTTTGGTACAAAATGAAATCCTTTGTTTCATTGGTATACAAAAGTTTTGTAAAACAAAATCAAATCATTTATTAATTCATAAAATATTACTAAATCATCCTTTAAATTCTTGAAAATTAAAATTGTTATTGGAAAATGATTCACATTGCAAAATGGGAAATTTTAGGATGTGATACCTTGCCACCTGCTTACCATCACAAGAGTAAGTTAATTTGAATGCTAGTCGAGAAAAATTAGTTCATACGTAGTGGGAGAGTACAAATTTGATCAAAAGTCTATATAGAACTATAAATAAAAGTGTACGAGGATTTTGAATCCTTTTGTCTGCTTATTTAGTTTCCTAGCATGAGATGGCCATTTTGTTGGTCTAGTTTCACTACTACCATTGCTCACATCATGTGTTGTTGTTGGCTGATTATTGGTACTATATGCATTATAAGCCACTGTAAAAATAAAAAAAAACATGTCACTTATATATGAAGTCCAAAGGGAAAAAGACATAATAATTTGTCCCAAAATCCCATGAGCCCTTAACCATTCGGTATATCTTTTTATTTGTTTCCTCTCTGTAGTCATATTGTAGATCTGCGAGTAATGTTCGATATTGAGTTGGTGAAGGGTATAGCTATCTGTACATATCATTAGTGTTTTACAATGAGCATATATATCAGAGTCTTCCTCGGATTGGATATCTTGAAGCCAATCATTTTTATGCATCAACTGATTCATCAAAGCCAAGATAATCATAATCATCTTCATCTTCAGCCTCGGTCCCCCTTGGTCACTTCAGGGGTGTAATGTTCACATGTTGTTCATGTTCTTGATCTTTTGTCAGTAACAGCATGACTTTCTTTTCTGAAGCCAAGTTCTGAATCATGTTCTCTACATCTTAGATGTAATAGAAGTTGTCCCACGCAGCATACCCAAGCTGCTCTTTGAAACTCATCAAGTTGGTAAAAGTTATATGTCCCTTGTCAGTAGCCATGCCATAGATATTAAGAGATACAAATCATATATTGTCAGTAGCATATAGTCAAATAAACTCAGTTAAATCTTTATCGATAGTATAACCCCCAAAGCATCATTAGAACAACACGATGTTATCCCCCAAATCAAGCCGTCATTGCATAGCTATTCTGTGAATTGCATAACGAATTTCATAGCTAATTATAATTCACATAATAATTCATTTGTGACCGTGATTGCATAGCTAATTTTTCTAATTTTGTATGAAAGCCAAATTAAATAAGATGCATCTAGCTCACCTGATTGTCACTCGAGGATGAGTCGCAGTTGAGGTTGATGGGAGGCTGCATGGTGGATGACACCATGGTTGCTGAGGATCGGTGGGTTCACAATGGCATGAAGGTTGCAGAGGGGCAACGGCACTAGAATGATGCAGAAGAGGTCGTAGAGGAGCATTCGCTCTTGGATGATGGCGACGAGGTCACAGAAGGGCGATGGTTGGAAGGTGGCAGCGATGTCGGATAGCAGCGGCGGGTGGACAATGGTGGCGAAGTCGTAGGGGGTGTCAGGTGGATGATGGCGGCGAGCTCATAGAGCTCCATGTGGAGCGCCCAAATTCATCGCACAATTGCCTTCGAGCGATGTGGTGAGAGTGATTGCAATCAACCATCGTCGCTACTTTGCACATGGGACTGGGATGCGGCACCGATGGGACGTTTATGGAGGTCAAACATGTTTGTGATTGATGGATAAGTGGAGGTGGGGGGCATGGCCCCTGCTGCCACCCCCCCTCCCCACCCTCGCTCCACCACTCATCATGTGTCCAGAATCAAGCTATTCCGCCTGCATGATCGATCGCACACGGATGATCTTTTTTCTAGGCAAACATGAAGGGTTTATTGGATGTTGGAACAATCACCTAAGCTTTCATGGCTGGGCCTTTGACTAACTAGAAAATAGAAGGCCAAGGTGGATCCTGCTGAAAATTAAGTTAGACCTATATTGAAAAAAGCGATCCACATGGAAATTAAAATTGAGGACTTCCCGGTGGAACAATAGGTGGGTTTTGGCCCAGAATGTAGGTTGAGCCGGGCCATAGATCACATTGATTTAGATTAAATTAGGAATGAGAAAAGTGTACTAGCGATCCTAAAACTTGTCTCAAGGTGTCATCTAGGTCCTTAAACTCTCAAAATGCTTATTTGGGTATCTTAGCAAGATGACATGGGTGATAAACTAGCATGATTTTTCATAATCTCTCTCCTAAATTAACTTTGCTACTACAGTTTATTCTAAAAAACTTTTGTTTTTAGCTGCAACATGTATATTCATCTAAAATAAGATGGGAAGTCAAGAATAATAGAAGGCATGTCAGCATACAAGGGTATTTTTGGAAGTTTTAGCAAGTGCAAGGACCTGAATATGCATACTGAGAGTTTTGAAATTTAGATAACACCACAAGACGTTTACGGACTGTCCATTAATTTTACTCATTAGAAATTATGGGCCACAATTAGGTCCATGGTCCACAAAGTAAACAATTGCAACAACTAAAGAGCAACCACTAAATATTGTTGCAATAGTAACTTGGTAGAAGCAATGATTCTGATTTTCGTTGCCATATCTAAGATTTTTGCAAGGATAAGGTGTTCGTTGCTATATCTAAGACTCCTATTGCAACTATTCAATTTCTGTGACCATAACAAATAATCTTTTGCAATGCATGATAGAACTAATACCAACAATTAATATTCGTTGCAACATGTCCACATATTGCAACAATTATGAAAAAGCGTGGCACTAACTTCAACCAAATCACAACGCAAATGTATTGGTTGCGATAAATCCTACCTATCACAACACTACACAATTGGTGGCAGTATAGGTCCCTTTATTGCAAGTAAAATAGACTATTGTTGCGATAACCCCTATGTATACCATGAAAATCATGTCGTTGCAACAGCATTGGTGGTATATTTTTTTATCAACAGCATTGGTGATATTAGCTCCAAAACCTTGTAGTTGTAGTGAGTCCCTCTTCTACCTTCTTTCTTTTATTCATCCTTCCAATCACCACCCCACCATCCTCGGCGCACCTCTACAGCCTGCTCCACCACCCCATAGCGTGCCTTTCTTAAGTACCGTGCTACGCAAGCCTTGTCGTCGCTTTGCCCACCACGTGCCGCTGTCTCGAGAGCTCGTCATCGTGCAACATGCGCCATTGCCATGGGTTGTTGCTGTCATGCCCCTCCATTGTGCCTAGCCAAGCATGCTGTGCTACCACAGCCGGAGCTTGCCGACATGACTCACCGCCACCGGAGCTCGTGACCCGGTCACAATGCTGTCGTGCCTTGCCGTTGGAACTTACCAGCGATGCCCTAACCCTAACCTTTACCCTAGATCATTCTTTACAAATGTTGCCTAAAATATAATAAATTATGAAAATGTTAATCACCAAACAAAAATGTTAGGTCAACATGTGAAAAAATATGGATGGAAAATAAAATATATGGGATGAATATTTTGAAAATGTTGGAAAAAAATATTTGGATTAAATAAAAAATATTGTGTCAACAAAATACAATGTGGGAAATGTCGAGCCAACATTCCCAAAGGTAGAAATATAAAAAAATAGAAACACCCAAATATAGATTAACCACTAAAGTTTGTTCTAGCCGATGATAGCTAAATAGCAAAACCGTACGACTAAACGGTACAATATTAAGTTTGCCATGAATGATACACGACCGATTTCACTCAGTTAACAAAGCCCAACTCCAACAACCCCAAACGTTTCCCAGCCTAATTAATACCTATCCCCAAAACTGACGACATGCCTTCCCAACATAGTTGCCTTCAAATCATCATCTAACCCTAAGCGATCATCTGTAATCTAACGTCAGCCTCGCCGGAGTACTCTGACCACGTAGCATAGCATAAGGTACGCCAAAAAAATTTCTTGATCATGTGGCTTAATTTGTTTCTTCTGTTGTTGGCATCATCGTCCATTTATGTTTGTACTGATTCATGACCAAATTGGCGTCCTGAGAAAACCAGAACATCTGGTTTTGCAAACCGAAACCTCTGCTTTAGAAAAACAACCTCTTCTTTATCTGAACATCCTCCCTCTCTTCCATCTTACGTGGCACTGCATGAGACGGTGTATAAAAACTATCTATATGTAGCATTGTACCTACCTAATGAGACTGCAATTTGCTAGCACAGGGAGCGTATGGATGCCATGGGTACTGGCCATGGCTGCGATTGTGACTCAGGTGAGGAACAAGAAGGGCAGAGGCAGTATCATCCAAAAAAGAGAGATGGACATAAGACCGGTATGTACAACTTAGTGCTGGGCATTTTAACGAAACCCAATATTAGATGGACATTTCACTGAAGTGCTTGGATAAATAGCAAAAATCTCCCCATGAGCCATAGCTGGTCAACTTCATCCTGACAAATTTTCAGGGAAAAATATCAAATTTGATTGCAGAAATTTGCTCATTACCACACATCGAACTGCACGCACAGTTTTTCTGACCACCTGTTCATTATCATGGTACTAGAAAAAAATCTTGAAGACCGACTTGTGATACGGTCTCCATCCATTGAACGGCAGGCACACGACAGATCATTTTCACTATAGTTGTCGTCCTCAGATCCGCTAAGGACAGCATAGGTTGATATCTGAATGAAAACAACACGATAAACCTCCAAACACATGATGGAAACCATTGACATGGATGAGTGTACAAAAACATGGAAGATTGGAACCACCATACCTTGCTATTGAAGGTGGAGCCAACGCTATTGATGTCTATAGTCCAAGTCTCAATTGATGGGTATATCCAGAAAGCAACAAGTACACGCGGGGTTGGAGACTAGTGTTTCTTCCTCTATCTCGAATACTTCAGACCGATCTCCATTATGGCATGATACATCCAGGTGGTTTAGCTTATTTTGGGGTCCAGGAATAAGTAATGTCTTAGGACAAGTACAATAGTGTCATTTTATAAGTCATCTCATATATGACATATAATCTTAAGATGAGTTATATGGCGACTTATACTATGAGTGGTCTTATTAATTGTCTCCTATTAATTACATGACTGGTTAATTTATGGATGTAAAAAGAAATATTTATAGGTATAAAAACCATAAAATTCATACAATGGTGTGTAAGCCCTCTCATACTCTTAAATTTTAGCACATGAGATTATTGCTACGCGAAACAATTACTACTTTCTCCCATCACGCTCTCTCTTTTCCGCATCATAAAAAATCCTACGTGCCAATGCATAAGACTGGCTATGAGACTGCATATGTGTAGCATTATACATGCCCTTAGGAGCAAACAAAGGCCTAGAACGCCGGCCGGGGGTTTGTGGCTTCATGGAGGAACTAAATAAGTTGCCATCCAAAAGATATCCGTCGGTAAAGGTAAACTGCCCCTCTTGCCAAATCCGTCCATCGCATTTACCTTTTGATGCGATTTCAGATTGATACAGTATGTACAACCACGACTGAATTAATTATCGGATGGCCTAGTTAAAATCACCAATACAAAGCCATTTGTAGTGACGAATGACCGTTGGGCCTACTAAAATAGGCCTCGGAAGTCTCGACTCACAACTATTTTTTGTGGTGGAACATAGTCTACCACTGCCTATAAAAGCAGGGGTGTGGTGGAGCACAACCCTATCCGCTCCGCTTCCGGTCCCCTGCTGCCACCATTACCCTTCTTCCGTTGCCACCCCTTCTGCTCTGATATCTGGCACCTCTCACCACATGGAGGCGTCCTCCTCCGCTTTGTCGTGGTGCACCACACCATGCCAATGGAGGTGGCCCATGCCAATAAGTGCGAGGCCACACTAGAGGCTGCCGCACTTGGCTCATGCCAGACAGTCCAGCGTGACAACAAGGATGGCCCTAGCGGAACCGCCATCCTAGTAACTGCTTCCTCCCCAGCCTCATCCTCCCCCCTGGTGGATCAGAGGGTGGGATTGTGGGAATGGCCACCGCCATGGCCACCATGATGGATGCGGCCGACAAGGCCATCGTGCATATTGTGGTGATGGCGGGGGACGTGGTTCGCATCACTACAGAGGCCGTCACATCGCTTGATTATGGCTCGAACACGGTGGAGCCATCCTTCCGCCTCACCTTCCACATTAGTGTGGCAATGAACAAGAAGGTGGCGACAACGGAGGAGGCCATGGCGGCGATCTTGCAGATGGCGGCGGTGGTAAAGCTAGATGCCCTCAGTGTCACCTTCCACGCCACCTAGGGAGTGGCGGTGGTGGAGATGGCACCAGCGGTGAGGGTGGCGGTGGCATACGCCATCTAGAGAGCTAGGGTTAGGTTTTGTTCAGTCCACTTTTTTATTGTGAAAAGGATGTTCTTAATGACAGGCATCCGGCTTGTCACTATTTCTAATCAAAATTAGGAACATACTGGTAATAAAGCCACTTATATGCCGTATTGCTAAAAATGGTTTTTGTAGTACTGAATAGTGTTAGATCTTAAATATCTTGTTTAAAATAGGGAGTTTTATTCCAACCAAAATAACCTAAGTTACATGTAGTCACTAAAAAATCATCACAAAGATCGAAAATGAAGAAGCAAAGCCCAAACAGGAAAAAGAAAGAGAAAAGAACTCTACTCCCACTAACAGAATAAACATATCGGCTGAAGCCTTTTGACATCAAAGAAGCGTTGCATCCCCATAGCATAGAATAGAAGGTTTAAATCCACATGCACACGATGATAGCTCCATCAAGAAATTGCTGTCAGTAAGACACCTCAATGGCTGGATCAAACAAAGGTTCTCACTTTGAACAATATGATCTCAGTAAGCAACACACAATCAATAATGATGGCTCTAAGGACAATCCGACGTCCAAAAATAAGAACATCATTCGATTTGTAGTCACAGTCCCAGGTTTTCCCTAACGATGATGTTGTAACCTCCGCTGCATCTTTACTACTTATCTTTATCTTTTTACTACTTAAAAACTAAAGTGAATTCTTTGTTGTGACCCACTCTCCCGCACTGCGATCTCGTCCCGCGAACACACTGCTTCCCTGTTCTGCGATCCCCAACCCCAATCACGACCCAACGCCCTCCCTGCGACCTCTGCTGCCAACCTGCGACAACCTTCCGACACCTATGATCCCATACCCCCTTGCGATCCCCATGCTCCTTCCTGCGACAATCATATCGCCGCCTGCGATCCACGCCGCCGCCGTCATGGCCATCGAGGGATTTCGCGCTGTGATGACGTTGCGGAAAGATGGCTGTCCTCTCCCCTCACGATCATGCCTCCTTATCGCACTCGCCGCCAAGGAGCAGGAAGGCCGATGCCTACGGCAGCACAACATCCACGATAGGCAGGCCACTCCACGGGAGCGAAAATCCAAACACTGCCTTGAGCGAAGACAACAAGGCCTGTGCTACCGTCGAGGGTCGTTGAGGCAGAGATCTTCCACTGCCTCGATCCCGACCTGCAGCTCATAGAGGTGGTGCAATGTGTGCTGCCTGGTGCGATGTGCTTTGGATGAATTGCTGTCACCAGTACCTTGTTTATAATTTTTTCTTGTTATGAACTATGATTATCTGAAGTCGTACTAAATCTGATATCTACAAAACTCCAATGTTCTGCGACTAATACGGATCTGAATGTTTTTCTTTCAACTCATTTGATGCTGCATGCTGACTGCTAGTTGTCATTGCCTTTTTAAAAGTTATGGTTGATTTACAAGATAATGGCTGAGAATCGTTTATTTCTTTCAGACATTCATAGTATATGAGTCAACTTAGTGATAACATATTATTTCCATCCATATTTGAGCGGTTGGCCATTTGTACAAACATGCAAAAAGCCAGAACATTATTTTTCCATTATTATCTAAAAAAATCCATATTTGAGTGGTGATTCTGTATAATTTGTTTTGAGTATGCAGCAATAATACTAGAACAGAATTCTTTTATTACCTGCTTTTTTTTCTTACAATTGATGTTATATCTTCATGGACAAGCAGGTCCTTTTCAGAGTCGATATAGGGTAACACTCCAGTGCATGGTACAACATATTATCAAATGATGGAATGTCTTCATGTAAGTTTCTTAATTCCAAAATCATGTGCAGCGATAAAAATCCACTAACCAATGCGTAGTGATCCTTGTAGTGTAGTAAAGAGGATGCCTACGAAAGATACAACAGAAGCTGCAAGAGTCATATGAGAAATTGTTGAAAAGGTTTCTGGCCTTTTCTTTACTGAACTGTCAAGGACCCTTAAATTTGGCACATCATGATGATTTTCAGAATTTCATTGATTTGGATTATGATACGAAGAGCTGAAACATTGCAAATTAACATTGTAGGAGACCTGTGGTTGGTCACGATGGCCCTCTAGGTACTGTGTGAAAAAGTTTAATCAGTTAATACGGTTAAATTTGGACAATGATAAAGAGGCGCAAGAGAGGAAATGTGTGAAAAAGATCAGACCTCTAGGCCTGGGCATTCGGTTAATATGGTTATTATGGTTCGGTTTAATGAGTTTAAAAATATATTTGTTTCTAAGAAATAAAAACTGAAGTTATTAAAAAAATAAAAACCGAACCGAAATAACCAAAATATTTTGGTCCGGTTATTTTGGTTTTCAGTTTTAAATGGTTTTTTCTTTAAAAAAAAACTCTCCAGACCAAGTGAACAAAAACGTTGTTTATGTAGAGCCGTATATAAATCCATGTCTAATAAACATTCTGACACTTAACTTTATTTATGCCTAACGTTATTCATGTTCAATATTATTACATAGTAGAAACTATTATGACGCAATGACATTAGATCTAATTAAGAAGCAGCAGGGTCGCTAGGCTTGGAAGTGCCCTGCGATGTGGTTGTTGACTTGGATGTACTACCCTCTCTCTCACCAAGAATTGCTGAAATAAATTATGCATAGCAAATTCAGTTAATTCAGAAGAAAAAGAAAAAAATTACAGAAACGTTTCAACTAATTACTCATATACCTTCTTCCAGTAAGAGCAGTTCCGGAACCAGTCTTGTGCACAAATTTAAGCTTGAACAGTAAATGGTGTCAGTGAACTCCTAAATTCTTCAGTATTATAGCCATCTAAACAAATGAAAGGCGTCTATGAAATTAAGTAATCAGTAAATGCATGCAAAATTGACTAGAAAAACAAACTTACCTTGCGCGATGAGATGACAAACCTCTGGATCGATTTTTAATTAATTGATCCAAGATCATCAGGGCAACTAGGTTAGCGAGAAGATGAGATGGCGGCAGCGAAACAAGGAGGCAGGTCATATATACTGAAAGAGCAGAAGAATCGAGGGCGTGTGGCTACCGCTTGAGGTTGAATCGGATGAAGGTCAAGAATCCGGAGGCACATGCGAGAGGAAAAGGAAACAAAGCGGCAACTATGGCAAGTTGGGATTAGCATCCGAGTAATGAAAAATGAGGGAGTTAGGGTGCTATGTTAGTACGTACATGGGTTGGGCATTGCCATCAAGAGGAGATGAATAAATTTTCAGTTATTTTGGTTAATTCAGTTTTGCAAATCTAAAAAACAAACTTATTATGGTTAACAGGTATAGCCAATTCTGATTGCCAAACTAAGAACAAAAATAACCAAAATTTTCGGTTAATTCGGTTCGGTTTTGGTGTTCGGATTCTGGATTTTTTGCCCAAGCCTAGTCCGAGATGCTGCCATGAAACACCTCGAGTACATGAAAGATGCAACTAGGTATCCCATGGAGGGGAATGTGGTATTGGATACCCGGGCATAATCAATGATAGATAGGATATCCAAGCGGTTCAAACACTCCATTGAACCTCTTAAAGATGGCGAAGAAGGAGGTAGAAGAAAGACGACAGTAGTTTAAGGGGCAATCCCACATGAATATGTTGCGTAACCATTGTCCCTAGGGCATGAGCTTGCCTCCCTTAAGGACTTGTTGCACTCTTCTAGTGCATGCACGGGCGCTCTCTTCTTCATGCTCTTTCCTAAGGCGTCCTACCTTGTACAAACTTGTGACGCTATTTACAACCAATCACACGATAGCCATGATCATCGACACCTAACCGGTCTAGGCCTTGACATAGACAAAGAGAAACAACACTAATCATTCTCTGCAACCACCCTAGGTTAGAGATGAAGGAATGCTCTTGTTACTCAACTAGACACTCACAGATAGCTCTCCAATCTTTGGACAAGTGTCTTTTCTTCTCCTCTTGGCCCTCTACAGGGGCCAACAACAATCCAAATGGCCAAGAGAGCTCTCCATAAGTTGGGCAACAACTATTTATAGGTTATAACCACTCCACTAACCATTGCCATAAAGCTGTGACCTGTAGATTCATCAACCATATTTTACCACAATCATATTTTACCACAGTAAGTTACGACAACCTCTTGACCTAGTTAACATAAGATACGATGACCACTTCTCCATCATATGGCGACCTCGAATCTTGATGCCCTCCTGTATGAATTCGTCCATAGGTTACCATAGCTTATGGCTACCTCGTCGTAACCTCAACAGAGACATCTGAGTTCTGGCTATCTCCTCTTTTTGGCTCACCATAGCTTATGACGACCCCACCGTAACTTCAATGGCATGTTCCGATTTCTGGCTAAACTCCTCTTGCCTAGGTCACCGTACTTTTTGATGACCCCGCCGTCACCTCACTAGACACCACCAGTTTTT
Organism: Eleusine indica; assembly: GCA_030378355.1. Taxonomy (NCBI): domain Eukaryota; kingdom Viridiplantae; phylum Streptophyta; class Magnoliopsida; order Poales; family Poaceae; genus Eleusine; species Eleusine indica. The sequence continues at coordinate 39,284,203 of CM059501.1, read as the reverse complement.
GGTCTTCACTGCTCCTTGACTCACTATATCCTATGGCGACCCCACCATACCTTATGGTGACCTTCTGAGTGCCAGTCCAGAGACTTGCAGCCTCCCTGTACAACTTCTTGGAACTCACCATAGCTTACTGTGATTTAACCTCCGCATCTTATCGTGACACCCACATATCTACGTGTACGGAGAGTCCATCTCCCATGGACCGTACTAGAATCTGAAACTCCTTGTCTTAATGACTCTGTTTCCATGTTTCCTAACCTTGGTCGATCCTTCTCCATTGTCACTTCTAGTGTCCAAGAGCATTAGTGAGCATCCCAACACTCCTAACACTAGAGAGACCTAAGAAATGACCCATGCCCTCTTGATAGTCTAGTTTTTCTTATGGACTCAAGCCTACGCACTAGCCAAGTGATCACAACACTGCAACTCTCCATTAAGATCTCCGTAGCAATCCACCAAATCCACAACAATCACCAAGGTGACCAATCATCATGATATGTTGAGATAATAAATTGGTTCTACATTCACAATACTCATGTAGACATTAGTACGCATTTTTCAAGTTGGTACTCAATCATCAAAACGTTCATACCTTTAGGGTCCATACTCCAATGGTTATGAAGCTTACAATCTCTCCCTTTTTGGTGATTGATGACAACACTACTTATGTTAAACAACAACATGAATAAGATGTAGGAAAAACTAGAATAGAAAGCACCAATCTCACCTCAAGATCAAATGATCAAGAGCTGATGTTAATATGAAAAGAAAGAGCTACTCCAAGATGATCGGTGATGTGTGATGGCATGAATAAGATGTAAGAGAGAAACAATCATATGCCAACAACAACATGATGATGTTCATAAGAGATCTCCTGCAAAACATACATCATCAATCTACTAGTGCACTAGTAGATAATAATCCTGCAAAACACACATTAGTCCACCATACAAACATTCCACATGATATAATAGATGACAACACAAGAATGTAAATAAACCAAGTGAATCAATGATGAGCCAAAACAGCAAAGGAAATCACAACTCAACAATGATCACAAAATGAAGATAAATATACCAAATGTACCAAACCACATCCATCATATCTCACAAAAAACCTTACAAAATCTAGCACTCTCTCGATCAAGTATCTCTCCACTTCAAGCCCTATAATTCTCTCTCCACCTTTGGCATCAAGAATCAAAAAGGAGAAAAAGAAGAGAGATCTAAGCATCCGGAGCTAAAGAGCGAGAGGCAGTGATGTCCGTTGAAGGCTCTAAGGAAAAAGGTGACTGCTGCTGCTACTATGACGGATCCTCTGAAGTGCTAGCTGGCTGGTTCCCCTATGTAGACTCCCCCTTGGCTACTGCTGCATCCATCTACTTAAAATCCTCCAAATCTGTTGAGATGATGATGTGCTAGAGTCCCGAGCTAGCGTAGTTGTAGACAGTGGAGCCGGGGATGGAGCTGCCTAAGGTACATCAACCACCTCAGTCAAAGTTAGTGTTTGAGACACTAAATGTGAAGCACTGGAGGTAGCTGCTACAACTATCGGAGCACTCTCAACTTCTACTGACTAGGTAGGAGACAACATAGCAAACAAGCCAAACATAGAGTATCCTAACACTGACACTGGAGATAGTGCTGATGTAGAAGAAAGTCTTGCTCCAACTATCGTGTGACCTGCAAATTGACTCGTGCTCGGTCCTATAGTGCCCTAGTTAGTGGTAGGAGTGGTCATTGTAGTCATCATCGAAGTGAACAGAAAGAGTTGACTCATCATCTGCTGCACAACCTAAGGTGGTATGTGACTAGGAAACTGAAAGAAAGTTGACTGCCCTTGTGCAATCGGTGGCAAAGCTCATATGATAGCAAACTGAAAGAAAGTTGACTGCCCTTGTGCAAGCGTATGATGGCCCAAGCCATCTGCTGGAAGTGTACGTGTGTAGGAGGCATCATATCCATCATACTTGCCTGACTGTCCTCCAGCCTGTGAAAGCTCTAGGACTGTTGTGCTCCGACTGACTTGAGAAGTTCAATCTCTACAAGTACATGGGCCATCTCAGGGGACGTAGTAGGTGGAGCTGTGTGAGTAGCTGGTGGTGGTCCAGTGCTTCCAGCTTCAGAGGGCTGAGCACCCCCTGACTGCTCTACCTCCATGTCCTCCTCCTATCTCTCCTGGTCTATAGAAACTCCAAACTGTGGTGAGCTGTCCTCATACGATGTGGCAGTCTTAGACAGTATCCTTTTGATGCATGGTGCCATGGGCTGGTACCTCTCAGTCTGTAGAGACAGATCGTTGCATTGCTCCAGTGCCATGACCCCCCTCATCCTCAAGAGTCTGCAAATATAAGGACCAAAGGGTACCTGATGCTTACCAATCCTATCATAGATATCATCCTACATCTGTGATACCATCATATCTAGAATGTTGAAAGCAATGTGCATGATCACAATAGAAATCATCTACTAAAACAAGATCATGACACGGTCTCTATAGCCAGCTCTAGGAATAAGTGTCCTAGCACGTACCTCCCTCACAACACGTGCCTCGTCAGTCAACCTGGAGGGTGCTCTACTGAAGTGCTGAGGGTGTGGTGGCAGAAAATCAATCTTGCTCAGTCCCGCCTATCGATCTACTGGGTGGTCCAAACTCTGGGTATGCACGGTCGTGCACTCTCATGTCAGTAGAAAGCAGACCCAACCTCTGTATCACATCTTCCCTACCAAATCTGTGTGGCTGCCCATCAAAGGTAAATTGGATCTCTGATCGGTCTAAGGCAATCCACAATGAGGAGTAGAACTTAATCATAGTCTCCTCACTCCACCTCAGCTAAGTAGTCATCAAGTCCTCTAGTCCTGGCAAGTAAGAGAAGTGACCACCAATATCCATCCAGCTCTCCTATTGATGTCATCCTGTTCTACAACAGTGAGCAGAAAATAGGGTGTTGCGTCCAGGTGTATCCTGAAGATGTCTGTAGGTGTGTGTAAACCTCCGCTGTAGTAAAGTCCAGCACCTCCAAGACAGGCCGTCCATGTGAGCTGGAACCCGCGCCTCAAAGGACATCATCACATGAGTTTAAGAGCCACCAGGGCTTTGTCCCGTTCAGCATCATCTCTAGTTGCTAGGGTTTAGCTTAGCTAACCTTGCCAAGTCGACAATCAAAATTGTAGACTTGGAGTTTCAAGAACCGTTGGTACTTGAGGTCATCCATCATGGCAGGTCTACTAGATGGAGATGTATCTTGTGCTATGTATTCCGAAGTACGATTAAATATGTTGATGAATGGTTTTGGTTATTAGATTATCTAGATATTATGGTCTTATATGTGTTTGTTCCAATGCTTAGTACATAGGCTAAGTGTTTAGATGCTATCTTGATTATGGTGATTAGGGTAGTACTTCGGATCTTCTATGCACCATATTTGCATGTGTCTCTACTTATGCATGGTAGTAGATATGTGTAGAGTGAAAAGTGGGAGATCTGCAAATTTAAACAGCCTTTGTGCCCATCGGCACACCAGTACACCCGTTCCCAGCTCCTTTGATTGTCTTTGGTTTAAATTCGCGTTTAAGAATTTTTATGTGTGTGCTGTAGGTGCATCACTACTAGTGATGTGTAGTGGTCGCTCGTCTGCTATCGGGTTAATTAGATTCATAGCACTCCTAAAGGAGTCCATCCAAAGAATGCCCTCAGTAAAGAGGATATCCAAGGAATACTCTCTATTAGACTTATAGACTCTAATCCATAGCATTATCCTCATATTTGTTATTTATTTATTTTTATGGTCTAAAATCAAAGGAAAGAGAGCTTTCTGGCCCTGCCTCCTTTAGAAAGCTTCCAACTTCCAAAAACCTTCCGGAGGTCTTGCAGGAGTCCACGATGGCAATTTTCAGCCATTTGGAACAAATTTGAAATACTGAACTTTAAAACAACAATAAAATTGAAAATAAAAAATCAATATTTAGCAAATTCAAAATATTGACATGACTTTCTTTTGACATACTTAGTGTTGCACCTTGACAATATACTTAAAAGTTAAAAAATAGGAAATTTCAATTTCAGAAAATATCTTTTTGAATTTGTTCAGCCAAAAGCCCAATGAGCTAGGCTGCTCTGCACCTCTGCCGCCCTCCCAAGCACACGCTGAGCCAGCCTAACTGACACAGTCCTGGCCGAGCGCGCTTGAGGCTGGCCGAGCTCGCGCCGCCCTGGCGGAGCACGCCTGGGGCTGGTGGCCAGCCGAGCATGCCCGAGCCCGGCTGCGGCCTCCGCCGGTAGAGTTAGGGTTCACGTGTATTTTTTCCTTGTGTTTGTTCGTTCAGAGAGAAGAATCAATAGAGTCCTTTATTCGTAATAGCTAGGGGTAGAAGTGCATTTTCTCTTTGGTTTTAGACCACAAAATAAATGAAAATAAGAAAATAAGAGGGTAACACTATGAATTAGAGTCTAGGAGTCCATCTGAGGGCATTGTCTGGATGGACTCCTTTAGGAATGCTATGAATCTAATTAACCCTCTGCTACCTGTTTAATGAATTGTCGTCATGAATTATCACTAAGCACTAAAAGGTACTATTTTCCTGTCACTGTCTCCTCTCATTGAATTACTGCTGTTGCTTTTTGGAATTGGACTGCCAACTTGAAACCAGATGTTAGTTTAATTTGTGTCAGCTAGTAGCTAGTTCTCATCGTGAGAAATTGAAATGAGATGCAACATTGCAGAATAAACTATCTTCAAAGTTACTAGAATAAATAATTGGCATACAGTGTCAGTTGGCTTCACCATGCTATTCTATCGAGAGATAAAATACGATTAGGATTTACGTTCTTATATATTTTGATGGCAGGTTCTAAAAATCAGTGGTAGCTTGCTGGACCAATATTGCCAATGTCTACAAATTCTACTTTTCCAAGTTCTCTACTGCTAGGTGTAATACCTGCCTTTCCTCCTATATAAACAATAAAGACCACCACCCAGTGTCATTCTTGCTTACTGTTTCCAGATAGAGGAATTAGCCTCCTTGCTGATTTGAGTAATAAATTCAAGAGGTGTAGTGTTTCTTCAGTATGCTCCTACTGAAATTAAATAATATATTATTATTTTCGGAATCCTAGGTACTTTCTGCCTGGCCCAGCTTGGTGTATACTGGTACAATGATGTTAACTATTCTCAGATAATACAGTCAAGTTTTAGAATACTTCATCCTGCTTCTACATCTTTTCTTATTGAAGAGTTGGTTATCGAGATTCGATGATTATTTCTGTTATACGTAGTATTGCTCCAAACATTTGAAATGTATTAGGTCCTTTTCAATGTTGGCACATTACCATGTTTTTCTTATCGTCAATGATTCGCTGAATCATTAATCTATGCTTCCTCTCAAGATGTGTAACCCCCAGGTATTGTATAAAATTGCAGGTATACGCTTGGTGACAAATCTGTGGGTGTTTGTCATCAAAGTTGAAAGAAGTTTGCTTATGATCATATAATCTTCTATTCGACTGACCTATGTGTAGGATGCCTTGTCGCATTGTGCAAATTTCCACGGTGAGAAACCGCAAGAAATATTTGTTTTAGCATTGGCCAAGTACCTCATTGCTGCATATCATGTCTATTGTTATGCGGGACAGAGTTTTATATTTTACTCCTGTTGGAAAAAGAAACATCATCATGCATGGTCGATAACATCTGGACAGAGTAGACAAATTTGCTTCATAGTTTAGTAATTTTGCTTGTCTGCTGGTTAACTGATACTTTTTGTACATGTTACTCTCAGGAATAAACTTAACAATATGAAGTAAATAAGTACTGTGCTCGGCCATCCTCGCAAAAAAAAAAAGTACTCTGCTGGACCAGCTCCATTAACAAGATCAATGAGGTATGCTTTAGTATCGTATTTTTATTTATCCTCAACATACATCGCTTGTCATGATACTTATTCTCATTTTATCTTATTCCTTCCTAAAGCTGCAGAGAAAACCTTGGTGAAAAACCGCGGAATATTTCATTAAAAGATAATTCATAAACTGAATAATAAGTAGGAGTTCCTAGGAAGAGCATCATTTTTGATATGTTTCGTAAACATGAAGTTTGCATGTCCATTTGTACATCTCTTGAACGGTCATGATTTTGCAACTATGGTTGTTAATTGATGTAAATTGATTCTGTAATTATGCTTATATGAATGGAATGTGGAAAACACACGTTTTTGGTGATTTTTGAAATTCTGATTTGTTTTTAATATCTCTCTTAGACATGGCGATTGTTATGAAAATTACGTCTCTGATAGATAGAAATAGAGATGGCTTATGTCACTGGAAATAATGAAATGTTTCAAAACGTGTGTGTATGAGGTAGTTTTGCCCGTCAGTAAAAATTAGTGACGTGTTTTTAAAAATCATCACTACAGATAAAAGGGACAACTCTGCACCGCCTCTTGATTGGAGGCTTTTGGTGATGGGTATATCTCTGTCTGTATAGGTCTGTTTTTAGAGACAAAAAATCTGTGACGGGGCAGAATTGTGTGTTTATTATATCTGAATATTCGTCTCTAAAACCCTGATTTGACATAGTGAGTATATGTATATATGTTACAATAGGCTTTACTTGTATCATATTTTCTTTCAAATAGTAACACATATGTGCTACTATAAGCTTTACGTGCTACAGCAAACCTTGCTCTATTAACACCAGCTCCAAGATTACTTGTTAAATGTGTCTTATACGCCTCATAAATACTATTTTCTATCTCTAATAACTTATAAATGTGTTACTGAAGGCATGACCTGACGTAATGATTACTTTGGATCACATGCAAAATATCATTATATACTATCATTTATGGTAATACTGGCAATTCGACTTTATTTCATTTTCTTTTGAAATACAAAATATTTGTATATTCTCTAAGGGGCAATGTCGATATGTTCAGCAATTGTCGTACATCGAGATGGGCGAATAAAGTCAATGTGGCATGCACTCAGGGTCAGCACTCAGCATGGACTCGATCGGTTGTTCTAACTACTGCTGCTCGTTACGTGATGTGGGTCATGATCTCACGCGCGACGTGGCATTGTGGCATCATCCCGGGAAAATGTACTTACGGGGAAGATCGCAATGGCATCAAGGAAACAGCTTGTGCAGAATGGCCACCTAAACAGCGACTTTGACACTTAAAAAAAAAGGGTGAACTACAAAAGTCACACCATAAGTTAAATAAAGTTTGAGATTCCCGCCAATAACTTATTTTGTTGCATATCCCCACCCACCCACTTAATTTTGTTGCAAAAATCATCCCAACTTGCACATGCTTAATCCATTCAACATTATTTTGTTCATTTGGGAGTGTTCTTATCAAACATATAATATTTGGAAAGTATAAATCTTCATATTTCTTTTAGAAAATATGCAGAAAAAATGATATTTTACAGTTTGAATGATGTCCCACAAAGTTTGAGATTTTGATACATTTCTCACATAAATATTTAGACTCACTAAAAATCTATAACAATGTTAAACTTATTTAATTTAGTTTTTTAAAATTTATATTGATAAAAACATATGAAATCAGTTAATCATGTGTCAACTGGGTTAATTTTTTTGCTACAAAATATCATAGGTGTGGGGATTTGCAACAAAAGCTGTTATGGGTGGGAATCTCAACTCCAAATGACTTATGAGGTGGTTTATACAAATTATCCCAAAAAGAATCTTGGACAACAAAATTTTACTATCAACAACTACATAAAGCCTCCTAGTCAACGTTATTCTTAAGCTAATTTTATCAGAGAACTGTATCCATGTCAACTTCAGATACACATGCATGTCCACAACCTATAGCACGTGACAAAAGTAGGAGATGACTCTAGCCAAGGTACGTGAGCTGAATGGTTGTTGGGAGTAATCTATAAGGTACAAAGTCGTTGTACGGTGTCCACTGGAACTAGGTTTCTGACTTATTGTGAGCGATAGACGCCAGGTCTCCACTGGAACTAGGTTTCTGACTTATTGCGGGCGATAGACGCCAGGGATCATATAGCCAAACAGATCTTGAGATCATGAGCAGGTGTAATCCAGGTGACGCTTGCACTTACCTAACACGTGGAACGAATACACTATACGGTCCAGCTGGACTCTGGAGCAGTTGGAACTGACATCATACACGTAACAGATATTTAACCCAACCGTAATAAGTCTTCGTTTACCAGATAACGAGCCAGGAGGCCCATATCTGTTTCTATTACTCTGTGTGCTCTTATTGATTTTGTCACAATGTCTTTCCTGACTGGTTCCCGCTCATGGTATGGACGCTGAAAAGATGATAAAGGGAGTAAGTACTGAACCTACATCACGATGATATCGCAGCAAAACTGAATTAACTAGACATGCGAGGATTACCAGTGGGCTAAACATATCCTAGGAATGTTCGACATGGATCACTCATTGAATAATACGACAACCATATGCGTATGGCAAGAGAATGAGGATACCTGCTCCCAGGCTCTGTATAGCTCCTGATAATGGTGTCTACCACGCAACCAGTGCTAGCTAGCCACAGCTTCTGCATCGTCAAATGTGGAACCACACACATCCTCTACTGGAGATCAGACACCAATGAAGACATTGAGAGCAAGACACTCCAACGAAATTTTACTAGCACCATATCCTGTGGGGAAGCAAAGACCGGCCTTGCGCCTGGTGCTAAGCTAGCTAGAACAAGTAACATGTAGCGAACTTTTATTATTTTTAGTTAATTTTAGCTTGTTCTTTACATATGAAATAAGACAATATTTTTGGTTAACGTATCTCATACAAAACAAGACAAGGAATGGCCCCGCTCTACCTCTGCCCCTGTTCATTTCAAAAACTGGGTATAAATTTGGACCAGAGTCCAGACCCAGATTCAGAATGACAACTTTTTAAAAATGGAGGTACGTTGTAACAAGGATACGGGGCTAGGGCTTAAACCGTGTACTAGCTCATACGGGGATGGAAAATAATGGAAGAGTTTATTTTACTAATTACCATCAATAAATTACTAGTTGTAAAAGTAAAATTTACTAGTTGTACAACCAATAATTACTGATAGTAATACTAGTAATTTCTGGTTGTAAAAGCAATAATTACCAGATGTAAATTACATGGGCACAGACCTGGCCCCAATACTTAGGCACGTGTGATCTTCCTCAAGCGATATATATTAACGGGGCAATTGCATTATAGTACCTATTTTCAATATTAATGTCGGGAATGCACCTGTTTTTTCCAACTTTCCAAAAATGGACCTATTTTTTTAAAAATGAACAAGCCATCAGCCCCTCATTTCCACTTCTGTCAGTTCATTCGGATTTATGAAATCAAAAAACCAAAAACAAAAACAAATGGACCATTTTGCCCCTGGCTATCATACCACTTGCTCACTCCAAGCCCGAGCACGATTGAACCATCCTGATTCCTCTCTCTTCCCATGAGCTCCCACCAAGCAAACACCAATCTGTCACGAGCTAGGCGGGCGCCTAGGTCGGGTGGCAGACGGCGAGGGCGAGCACGGCTGTCAGTCGGGCCGCAACTAGGGCGGGAGCAGCATGGCCAGGCCAGCGCAGGCGCGGCGAGCAGGGCAGAAGTGGTATGGTCAGGCCAAGGAAGGTGCGACAGCCAGGGCAAAAGTGGTACGGCGAGGCCAAAGGTGGGCGCGGTGGCCATGGCGGGATCGGCGCGGCCAGGAAAGGGCGGTCACGCGAGGGGCCTAGGAGGGAGTGATGCGGCCAGACTAGTGTGGGCGCGACGGCCAGGGTGGGAGCAGCGTGGCTGCCAGGACTGCCAGCCAGGGCTCACGAGCTTGGGGTGCACCTTACGCAATAATGCCATGGATCCGACCTCAGATAAAATGTTGTCAAAATCCCTGCTGAATTTATTCAAAATCTATTGTCCAGATTATTTGGGCTTTTTATCTACAGGACATCATTAAAATCTCATTTTGTCCGTAGGACATCGCAATCGTCAACTTTGTCTATTGGACATCATCAAAATATAGATTTGTCTATATTACACTGCACTGATTATTTTAATCATCTCAATAGCAAAAGGACCATAATGCCCTTCTTCTACCTCAGATGACCATTGGACTCTTTCCTCGCCGAAGTCAGCCAATCCAACCCCCACTAGCCTGCGTGGTGCTCCAGTCGAGCGCCTATATCATGCTCACCAGCTTGGTTGTGCCACCTCTGATTCAGTTGGGCCACCTCCAGTCGAAGATGCTGCAACAGCAGGGATCAGAAGGCGATGACAACCTCATGGCAACCGAGGAACGATTTGCCGGTGCCAGGCTTTGATTTATTGAGGGTAGAACGTTGAGTGCCTTGATGGTTGACCCCGGACTCTTGCACCGAGCATCACCTCTGTCTTCGAGCTCGCGCGGTTGAATATCGTCATGCAACGGAGGAGGGGCAACCTGGTGGCGGGTTGACGAAAGCCTACCCACGTCTGTAACGCTTGGAACTAGGGATGGGAGGCACCAATGACGTGGCTGCCCACCTGTCCGTCAATACCATGGATCCTCTCTCAGTGCTAGGAATCGAGGAAAAGGAAGGAGGGGCGTTTTTGGCATTTGAAGCTTATTCTCTCTCAATATCCATTAAAAGTATTAAATAATCGATGTAGTGTCCTACAAACAAATACATGTTTTGATGACGTCCAACAGACAAAGTTGAAGATTGCCATGTCCTAGGGACAAAACCAGGTTTTAATGGTGTCCTACAGACAAAAATCCAGAATTATTTTCATTTCAAATCCTGTTGTATATTCAGATTCACATGAATTTAAGTCGAATTCTCCACTGATTTCATAAAATGGGTCACTTCTTGCAAAGGATATATATGTCTTTGCACCTCAGATTTAACACCGATATCTTCTCCAAATGGAACAGGGCTGTCAGGTCGTTCATTTGAAAAAACAGGACCATTCTTCTAAAGTTGGAAAAAACAGGTCCAATCTTAACATTGGAGTTGAAAATAGGTACTGTAATGCAATTGCCCCTAAATTAACCTTCATTCATGGTGGTGTAAAAAGTAACGGTCATAAATATTTGCAAAGAGAAACCTGCATAACTATAGGCAGGGATAACTTCGTCAGATGACAAGTGCCTGAACGGATGAGAACATTTACATGTCACATGTAACGTCTAATTCATTTAGTTCCTGTAGTGCAGTAGTCGGAATGGGACGAGCAGTCAGCAATATATATGATGCTTGGGCGATATAAGATAAAACACAACACATGATGATATTCAAGTCAGTATATAGTACAATGGTGCACGACAGTTGAATTCATGATACTCTAGTGTACTACTGCATGACCCTTAGATACATTACTTCATCCGATCATTTGAATTTAATCCATTGACCTAGAGTAATAATCACATGCCCGTACGTCAACGGAAAGCAAACTTCCCATGAATTGTTAATAATTATAAAGTCTAGTATATGAAAATTGTATTTCTTGATTTGTCTAGAAAATTAACCAATGTTTCCAAGAAGTATGGCTCTTATTTTATTTAAAGATTTGCTAGTTCTTTGCCACTTTAGAATTTCCTTATGAAGTTCTTTTTGTGGAAAGTTGGCGTAATGGTCATAATTAGGGATGCTCAACCCAATTTGAAGGTAAACTGTTGCCGAACCTTGCTAGTAGTTAAAATGTGGATGGTCAGTTCATGTGATCCTCTTACATATCAGCCACTTGATCACGTGTAGGTGAACAATGCTGGACGAGAAATGGTTCACACCCGAGTGGGAGGAGATGCACAATGCTGGCCGAGAACAGCGTGTGCTGATGCCTAGTCCCGCACACCATCAAGGCAGCCTTAACAACGACGAGTATAAGGCTCGATGGGTATGCGGATTAACATGTTGTTTTTTGTGCAGTCCCAGGCACATGAAGGTGCTGAATGCCCAGAGTTGTGGGATGGGCTTTGGCACACAAGGGCAAGGCATCTCAGGCCACCTATGACCCGAACTACCCACCGTCGGCGTACAACAATCCCTCCTTCTACTCTCACATCAGTGCATACACAGAGGTGAAAATGCAAGTCCATGGGCTAGAGTGGGATTCGGCCGCCCACCCTCTTGATGGCGAGGTGATCTTGAGAGAGTGGAGGCAAGAAGCATGGCTAGTTGATCATAGGCGACGGTATTGTAGACACGGCTAGTACTCCCACTCTCTCCTAGATTTGAACGAGGGACCTAAGCAATGCCCGGCCATACGCCCACGTCTAACCATGGCACAACTGCAAGTGCAGCAACTTGAGCTTATTTTTGCTTTATTCATCAATCATTCAATAACTAATCACATATTCGCTTTCTATTGTGACATTGGGATGAAAATCTATAGGCCCAACTCACCCAAGAGAGAAGGCTAAGGCCGGAGTTGGAGGCAAGGCAGCAGGTGGATATGGCCAACCTGCTTGCTTACCTTCAAACCAAGCACGCTTAGATGGGAGGATCCCTACTACCACCTGCGACTGTGTCCTGTCCGGCTTCGGCAACTCCTCAGGTGAGCTACTTCATAACCTTGTTGTTTCATTTCAAGTATTGGAGACTTAGAGAACATATAAATATACAATCACTTAGAGACTTAGTTGAACTTATGAATGTTTAGATTATAACTAAGTATTGTTCTATCATTTCAAATATTGGAGACTTAGAGAAACTATAAACTTACAAGTTCTCCCTTGCAATGTTTCTACTTTCTGCAGAATCAATCAGCGGCATCGAATACGCCTGACTTGCCAGCGGGCATGTCACTGATGCTCCCCCCGCAGCAATTGTTCCCAACGGCGCGACCCTTCAATCCACCTCAAGGAATTTGTGTAGAACTTGTGATGTTTGTAGAAGTTATGTTGAATTTCTGTCTTGTGAACTCATGTGTGATGTGAAGTGATATTTGTTGAGATATATTGATGATATATGTGATGTTGAATATACATGATATTTATCCATAACATTTGTAATGTTTGTACGAGAAGAAAGATGGTTACTTTGCCAGGTGCCAGAAAGGAGGCATAGGCAAAGTGACCTCCAGGTGGTCAGAAATGGTCACTTTATTATGTGCCAGAAAGAAGGAACACAACAAAGTGATCATTTCTGGGCCACCTGGAGGTCACTTTGCCGTGTGCCAGAGTGGAGGCACACGGTAAAGAGGCCATAACTTTGCCGTGTGCTGAGCTCTGGCACATGGTAAAGCGACCATAACTTTGCCGTGTGCCTACTAGTGAGGTACACGGCGAAGAAGGCCAGTCGTCATCGCTCTAGCACTGCTAAATAGAAAACTTTGCCGTGTGCACTGTCAGGCACATGGCAAAACTGTTTGCTGTGTGCCCGATGGAAGGCTCACAGCGAAGAGGGCTTTGCCGTCAGGCCTAGTCGCCGTCGGAGCTTTGTCGTGGGCCGCGCATGTCGAAGATGTTTGCCGTGTGTTTTATGGCATGCCGATTCCGGTAGTGAGTACCTTTATAGTTCATTTTGCTTGTGCTGGTTTTGCTACGGCCGGTTGGACAGTCCAAGTAAATTAAACCATTGAGACAATAAAAAGTCAAAAAATTAACAAGTTGGAAATGACGTCGCCGTATGTTGTCCGCTAGCTGCCTGCCTCTTGCTTGTGGTGCACACGGAAAAGATGCACTGATCCTGCATCATGTATGATGATACCGCCGTCATCATTTGACAGATTAAAATTGAATTTGAAGTTAAAATAATCCTCTTTAGCAAGGCTTCCATGACGAGGTCATAAATCTTCATCAATCGTCTCTGAAGGTAGTAAGCTTGTTTACTAAGTCACACAAGTTCACCAAAGTAAAATTAACACACACGCGTCCAGTAACGGTTGCCTGGGCATGGCTATAAATAACGTGGCCCGTCCCTGACACTTCTGCACAAACTCAACACAAAGCACTTCTAGAGCTACCGAGTCTCAAGTGTATTGATCGCCCGAGAGAGAGGACAGCACGATGGCGAAGCATGGCCCGACGATGCCACTGCTGGTGGTGCTTCTTCTTGTCCTCACCATGGTCGCCACCGCTGCTGCCCATAACTACAAGAAGAAAGACCATTACTACCCACCCAAACACCACTACCCACCTAAGAGGGGTCATCACCACTACCCACCCAAGTGGCATCACGAGTACCCACCCACGAAGGATTACTATGACCCACCGAAGATGCATTATGATCCACCAAAGAAGCATCCCTACCCGCCCAAGAAGGGCCATGAATACTGGCCGGGCAAACCCGGCTACTGATGAGCTGCCTATGCGAGCTGCAGGACTGTACGTACCTTTATATTGAATAAGAGACAGGCATCAGCAGGCATGCATGTGATGCGTCGTACTGGTATATTATATATTTGTTTGTGTCCTGCTAGCTAACTTCTTATTACATACACCTACCTCTACTTGTACCGTGTGATCACCTATCTATGAATAATAAGGAAAACGTGTGCACGTGTTTCTCGAAATTTTACTTGTGGTCGAGCTTTTTCCCGTTATGTGTTGTTCATATTGTGGCACATATGTCGGCGTGGATGGAACATAACACTATGAATTTCCTATATCATGCTCGAGTGTTTTCCTCCATTTGAACACTCAACTGTTTCAAAAACTCTCAACACTGGTTTTTTGGTAACAAGGTAGCAAGCCATCTTCTCCGGCGAGGTCTCTGACACATTATAGGTGTTAAGGTTAGGGGTTGTCTGGGAGCTTGGGGGAACAAGGCCGACCCAGGCCGCTGTAGGGGAGGAAGGCGGTCAGGTATGGCTGGGGCAGGGGCGCTCATGGTGATGACGGCAGCGGTCAAGGCGGTGGAGGGAAATGGCAGCATGGAGGCGGGGCGGGGGCATGCGGTGCGGAGGCTAGTGGCAGGGCAGCGAGAGAGAGAGACCAATGAATATAGCAGAGTAGATTCTGTCCTGACTGCCAAGCAGTCACAAAAAATAGAAAAACAATAGTCTTGTATGCAGAATAAGAGAAACCAATGAATACCAAACTTGTAGATAATTGCAACAGCTTTCTAAAGAGTATTTATACACCCTCATCCGATCAAAGGTTCAGGATATATGAATTTCGTATTTTGCAAGCTTCTAATCAGGAAAGTCAAAACACCAAACTCGTAGAACTTTTTACACCCATTCCAGAGAGTGGTCATGCAGCCCGAGAGGAGGTCTGAGCAAAAAGTTATGCTAATTACAACACAGACCATGACAACTGAAATTCAGTTTTTACACCTTATCGGCATGCTGACTTGGACAGACCAAAAATAGCATTGTCTGGAAAATTTCAATGTACAAATCCTTGCTGGAAGTACAGAGGGTTTGTTCATAGATCTAACAAATATTTATTTGCATAATTTTGACTTTCGAGTGAGGTGATATAGATTTTTATGTGAGCGACAAGCTTGCTGAAATTTCAGTTTTTGCTTATTGACTGGATGTTTCAACATTTTACATGAATGGATATGCTTTTGGCCTACACGTCCTCACAAAATAAAATGTTTGGCCAAAATAGGACCATTCGCATAGTCGGTGGCATTCGATCTCTCAAGTCAGCCGTATTCTACATGTTTCTTACACGAATCGTGGTTAGCGTACCTGTAGAAAAATTCCATCCAACCATCCACATTACCGGCAATTGATAGATAGATAGATAGAGAATATTTTGACAGGGATTGAAATACACCCCGTATCATTCCATACGGGCTGCAACTCAGGTAGGCCACTTTCTGGGGAAAGCCGTCCACGCTTGAAATCACATGGCGGAAAGTTCACTATGGCATCAATGACAGATGGTCCCAGGCGTTCCGAAGAACCAGGACTCTCGTTTAACCAGCTTGGGTAGGGACACCTCGCAATAATCCGCTAACTAGAGAGTACGAATATTTTACAACTTACCTGCTTACTTGGGCATAGGTGCGTCATTATACAACAATAATTTTTTTTGTTATGTAACTCTAGGCCTAGGATGCAGTTAGAAGTTAGCTTGCTATCTATTATTAACTATTATAGTCCTTACTGGGCACATTCTCACTCATTCATAGCAGGGTTTGCAAAAATATACCTTTGAATTTTATACTATTACCGAGATGGATCTGATACTACTATGTAACAGAAGCACCTTACCATGGAGACAATTCTATTGCCAGGATCTTTCTTGGGTGGTGACATACGTTGTGACGCCTAATAGTATAATAATATATTTTTATAAGTAGAATATAAATAGAGAAATAGAGTTCTACATAAATCCAAGTTTGACAATAATTATAAGGTTCGACAGGGTAATTAAGATACATTCGCCCTCTCATAGCGATTCATGAGGCGTTCGACCTCCTGCCCAAGACACCATACCAGCAATCAACAGATCATTCTTCCTCGTTGTTGGTGCATAGCTTCCATTCTATGTTCCAGCAATCGGGATGCTGGCCTTCCTAGTGGAACCTTTCACCGCAGTGACAGTCCCCACCCGAGTCATCTGAAAACCACATAGAGCTACGCCCTAAGCAACTTATACTGAGCATGACTTACCCATTAAAAATAGGTAACTACAGCCGAATCCTAAACATGTAAAGGCTAAGGATAGGGTTTATGTCGTCAAAAAGCAGCCTATGAGTAGATACTTATCTTTCAAGTTTTAGCATCAAATTAAGTTGTCATGCAAAATAAGAAATTTAGTTTGGATTATAGCTACAAAAAATATGATTGATATACAAATAATAATAATTCCATAGAGTAATGTTGGACCCATTATCAAGCTACGCTAATTACTACGTCTCGACAGAGTGACCAAGTGGTACTCGTTACTGTGAAGGGTAGCGACCCGAATCGATTTATCTCATGCAGGAGAAACATATTTGCATGACCCATACGCGCTTTCTGGAAGCCGCATGGAGCAACTTTTCGCTTTTGGTACAGCTAGGTCTTCCGAGTCTGGCTCCCTCGAGAATGGTACCCAACGCGATGCGTCCCGGACAACATCCACCTGTGGATTGTTCCCTCCTCTCAGCCCCAGCTCCACCAAACAAGGGAGTAGTGTATCTTCCTACCAAGCAATAGTCATCATTACGTTAGTTTTCTGAGCCCATAACTCCGCAAACAGTACATTCAACCTTGATCCTATGGGCCGGACACAACGCGAGCCTTAAGCAACATAGACAGGGCTACTACCTTGAGGACTTTTCCATCCCTTTCCACCTAGTTGCACATCTGATCTCCATTTGTTAGCCCATTCACAATTGTAAGCTTCATGACCATTGATGAGTGGATCCCTGAGGTATGAATATTTTGGTGATTAATGACAACTATGAAAATGTGGGCCAATATCTATATACATGTTGTCTATGCAGATATCATCTCTATACTATACTACAAATCTTATTGATGATGATGGTTGCCTTGGCGGTTGATGACAATGACCACAAGCATGCAGGCTTGATGAGCTTGATGAAGTCCAAGGTTTGATGGAGTTGGATCAAGGCTAAGGACAAGCTATGCAGCAAGCGTTTGGAACACTTGTCTAGTTGTTAGGGCTTTGAGTCCATTGGGAAAACCGGACTATCAAGGGGGTCTAGGTCATGTATCTTTAGGTCATGCTAGTCGGTGATGTGTGAGGATGCTCAGTGAAATCATAGACACTAGGTGATAGTGGAGAAGCCAAGGATCTGTTGGATGAAGCTGAGAAACAAAGTCAAGCGAGGACGAGAAGTTTCAGCTTCTGGACAGTGAGACCTGACAAAAGGTCAATATTGACCGGACTGTATGATCATCAGAGGAGAAGGCAGATCAGAGAGAAGACTTTACGAGGAATCTGTTTGTGCTAGAAACCATAGAGACCGGATGGTTCAGTCTACAGATCGGACGGTCCAGTCTGTGTGGATGAAATGCAGAACAGAGAGGATGCACTTCGGGACCTCTCTAGAATCCGTGAACAGGAAGAGACTGGATGGTCCGTTCTACTGACCAGATGGTCCAGTCAGTGCAGGAAATCTGTAGGGCAGAGAGCCAATGGCTCTGGAGGAGTAGTTCTGTGGAGACCGGATGGTCCGGTCAGGCAGTGACCAGACAGTTCGGTTAGTTGGCCCAGAAAGCTGAATTCATGGAGCAATGACTAGCGTTAGGTTGGAAGCCTATATAATTTCGTTGCTGGGGTCTTGGAGACCTCTCTTTCCTGTGGAATAGCTGGGAACATTTGGTGAGAGCCAAGAGGAAAAGAGAAGAGCACTAGAAGAGGGTATTGGATATCTTGAGAGTGCTAGAGAGAGTAACTTGAGCATCGATACACATCTAAGGCTAGGGTGCCCTTGAGGGTGTGATCTAGGTTGTTACTCTTGGACTATGGTGAGATCTAGACCGGTTAGGTGTCCATGATCGAGCCTATCATGATAGGTTGTGAAGGCCGTCACACATTTGTACACGGTTTGAGCCTGCCGTTGAAAGGGGCATCACTAGTGAGCGCCGGTGTCGGCTCATGGAGTCCAACAACTTATCAAGGCAGACGAGCTTTTGCCTTGGTGGCAGTGGTGACGCAACCGTGTCTTCACTCCAGGAATGATTGCGGGCTCGTGTGCGAGAACTTCACTTGGTGGGGGGAGAGACCGACACTCTGGCTGGAGTGGTCCAACGAGGATTGGGGGAAGGCGCCATCCTTCCTAGACATCAGGAAAAAATCATGAGCATTTCTTTAGCCCCTCTTTATTATTCTGCAATTGTGTTCTCTAGTGAGTAGGTTGAATTATGGCTTACATAAGCTAGTGTGTTTAGCTTCCGCATTTGCACTCATCATGAACACTAGCATGTGTAGGGTCTAGGCCTACTAGATTTGTTTGGTTGTAATGATTGCTGAGTTTTAGTGGTATGAAATTGAAGTATTCGAAATCATGGTCGGCTTACCAATTCACCCCCCCCCCCTTCTCAGTATGCCTTTGGTCCATACAATTGGTATCAGAGCCAAGTGCTCAACTTTGAGGCTTCACCGCCTTCAGTAGGGATGTCGGGAGAGATGGGGAGTGTTCCCATATTCAATGGTGAGGACTACTGGTATTGGAAAGCACGTATGCAAGCCTACCTTGAGTCCCTTGATCCAAAGATATGGAAGGTGACCCATGATTCGGATGTGGATGTGAAGCCGCTTAATCCCAATTTCATTAAGTACAACTCTAGGGCCAAGAATGCTCTGTTTGCATGCATTTCTAAGGATCTTTGCTAGAATGAATGCGAGTTTGTTAGCAGATGATATTTGACTAAGATTCAGGGTATTCATTAGGGTACCAGTGATGTGAAAGAGGAAAGATACTATGTGCTGAAGAACAAGTATGATAACTTCACTAGATTACCACATAAGAGGGCTAACTATTTATTCTCGTTTTCATGTGCTAGTGGAGGAGATCATTTCACTTGGGAATGATTTCAAGCTCAAGCCTATTGAGGTGATAAGAACATTTGTGAGGCTATTCAAGGATCCCAAGTATGAGTCCATCATCACCTACACCTTGCAACATGACCTCAAGACCAAGACCATCAATGACATGCTTGGGAAGATCACTGCTTTCAAGAGCTACCAGTTGGGTTTGGATGATCTACAACTATCCAACCTAGCTCTTCAACCTGAGAAGCAACAGCCTATCAAGAGCAAGAAGAGCAACAAGAAAGTGGTGATTGAAGATGATGATGATGATGAGGAGGAGGATGAAGAAGATGATTTGAGTGAAGACCTGGCTCTTCTCATGAAAAAGATGAGTGTTGACGGTCGTTAAATACCAATTCCGACCGTCAATATACCTATAAAAGTAGGAAGCCTTAGCATTTCATACTTGCATGTTAGTTAGGAATAATAAGATTCCACTTGTCCTTGTAGAATTATGTGCATGGAAGGATTTGATACAATATATGTGGAGAAATGGTGCACAATCTAGGGAAACACCATTCTAGCCAATGAGACAGTACCAACTGGACTACCCTCGGATTGCATACGTGGCTGCATTGGATTCCTCCAGTGAACACCACCTTAAAACACAAGAGGACCCACCTGCCTGCCACCCTGAGGAAGCACAGGACCAATAGGCCCACTCCCTAGTCGGGCGACCAAGTGGGGGAGGTCGGCCGACCTGGTCCTGAGCGCTTTTCAGCCGGGCTTCCACGTGTTGACTCCTGAGCACTTTGCATGGTTGGTGCATGGCTGTTCCATGGCGGTTACTCTCCAGAACTGACCTTTGGCCCCAATAAATAGAAGGGAGAGCTTCACTCCAGCTCACACACTCAAAAGCTAGTCATTTCCCTCTTTCACTTAGTAGTTTCCTTGTCCTAGTGGAGTTTAGTGTAGGAGGAGCCTTGCTCGAGTCTCCAAGTCATAGGAGTACTCGTATGGCTCTTGTACCTTTACCTTTATTCTATTTTATTGTTATGACTTTGCTCTATTCAATTAATATAGTTCTTCCTTATAGTTATGCTTATGATATGTGTTCCTTGTTTCGTTATATATCATATTCATGTTATAGGACTTTATGCTTTCATGATGATATAGACTTGCTACCTTATTGTCATGATTGTCATATACCTTAACTATAGTCAAAATATTATAGTGCTAGTTGTACTTTAGTCTAGTTGTTATGCTTCAACATGGGTTTGATATCTAATTAGGATTGCAATTGCTTAGCTCATGACTTGTTAATCGGTAGGGTTAGAGTTAATTATGCTTTAGTATTTGTTAATCCAATTGGTGATGCTAGTGTTTGATCAATGCTAAAATTCTACTTAACTATGTAAGCGTGGTGCTTAGACGGCTGGGTAGTGTTGATCACCTCGTAATCCACGGTTTGTGGAGGTAGGCACTAGGTGGTGACAGCCCTATTTGTCCATTGTACTCCTCCACGTTCGGTTATGACGTGTGTCCAAGATGGAGTTGCCTTGTGTATGCCGGGCATGAATCCGTACACGAAGTGTTGAATGCATTAGACTAGTCAAGTATAGCCTTGCATTTAATTGTTTGACTATGTAACTATATAGGTAGACTAACATTAGAGATACAACTTTGCTTTCCAAACTAAAACTCCCTATTGACTTAGGACTTTATTTATCTTTAGGAATGATTGCCCTGTGTGTCACACTACCCCTACCCTTATTATTATACTTACCTCTGTATGAACTCTAAATACTCATACCAATCTTTATGACTATGTTACTATTAACAATCATATGTTTATGCTATAGCCTTCCTTTGGTAGAACTATAAATGACAAGCTATTGGAGCAATCCAATAGTGAAATGCTACAACGGTATAATCCGTGCGCTTGCAGATTCTACTAGTATGTTAACAGACACTTCTGGCGTCATGCTGGGAATAGTGATATTTCTAGTGTGACGTTAAGAAATGTCAACAATGAGAACCTTCAAGAACAAGTTTGCCTCCAAGTCCAAGGGAAAATGCTTCAAGTGATGAAGAAGAAGACCCCAAAGCCAAGCAAAAGAAGAAGAGGTACTTCAACAAGGACATGAGCAAAGGCAAAGCTAAAGCCAAAGATTTCAAGAAGTTCTCATGCAAGGCCCTTGTTGGAGATTGGACAAGTGACACATCCTCTTCCTCAAGTGATGATGAAGAAGTGTGCAACGACAGTGATGAGGAGGAGCTCTCCTGCACCAAGCTTTAGAGTATGCTTGAGCAAGCTCGCGATATCACCGTCAAGAAATCTAAAATGTTGGAAGTGGCAAGAAAAGAATGTAAGTTGGCTAAGGACCGTGTTGGTGAGCTTGAGAGTGAGCTCAAGGATCTTGTCACATCTCATGAGGCCCTAAACAAGAGTTATGACAAACTCAAGGGTGATCATGTAGAGCTACGTGAGAAGTACGAGGTCCTTGAACTTACTTTTGAGGCCATCAATGTTGATAACCTTGCCTCTCCCTCCTCTAGTTCACCCAAGAGTGATGCTTCTACTATGTGTGATGAACTAACCACCTCGGTCGAGGTTTCTTCCATTAAGCCATTTGTTTTGAAGGAATATCCCAAGCTCAAGGAAGAGAGAAAGATGGTGATGGACGGCTTTGAGAGGCTCACACGTGGTAGAGCCATCCACAAGGAGATTCTTGGGAGCAACCTTGTGAACAATGTCTCCCATTGTGGACTTGGCTCACACCCCGCCGCCATCAACATCATCGGGACGAGAGACTCCATTGCCGCTTGGGTCAAGCCCCTACTCACCGATGACTACTACTGCGAGAGGTGTTGCAAGGATGGCCACACCATCAAGGATTGTCCTATGGTGAGAAGTTCCATTATTTTACCTAATTCTAACTTGTTCCATGAGAACACCCATTTCAAGCTTTTTAGGGACAAGGGTCGCAAGGTGAAAGCAAAGGCTTTGGGACCACCGAACAAGAAGAGAAAGGTCAAGAGCATATGGGTGCCTAAGTGCATTGTTGATCTTGAAAGATCAACGAAGTACAAGTGGGTGCTCAAGAATAAGACCTAGAAGATGGTGGTGGTGGTGGACCGAGAGCTTACTTGAAGATCAAGTGAAGTCCACCACAAGTGACATGGACCTCAACGACATATCTAGTCATGAGGGAGGTATCCGTGTTTGTTCTTGGTAGTTGTAGTGTGTTCTTTCTTTTATTTCATTGCATGGTAATTAGGACTCCTTTGTGACTAGTATGTTTTCCTTCATGCATGTGTAAATAACTAATAGAAAAAACACATAAAAATTAGTCAATGTCTAACCCACTTGTAAGGATCATGACCATTGAGGTCACCCCAATGTATGAATGTTTTGGTGATGAATGACAAACATGAAATGTAACTAATGTCTACACGAGTGTTGTTCATGTAGGAAACCTTTTCTACTCTATGATGATTGTTGATGGCGGCCTTGGCGATGGATGACAATGACCACAAGCATGGAGGCTTGTGAGCTTGATGGTGTCCAAGGGTTGATGGAGATGGATCAAAGCTAAGGACAAGCTATGGAGCAAGTGTTGGGAACACTTGTCTAGTTGTTAGGACTTTGAGTCCATAGGAAAAACCAGACTATCAAGGGGGTCTACATCATTTCTCTTAGGTCATGTCTAGTCGGTGATGTGCATGGTTGCTCGGTGAAATCACAGGCACTAGGTGACACTGGAGAAGCCGGGAAACAAAGTCAAGTGAGCACGAGGAGTTTCAGCTTCTAGACAAAGTGACCGGATAGAGGGGTCAGTGGAGACCGGACTGTACGGTCACTAAGTGGACAGAGAGCAGTTTGCAAGGAATTTGTCTACACAAGGATCAACAGTGAGCGGATGGTCCAGTCAGCAGACCGAACGGTCCAGTCTGTATGAAGACGCGTCGAGACAGAGAGGACGCAAATTGGGAGCTCTTGGAATGGTGAGAGAAAGTCTGACCGGACGGTCCGGTCAGTAGGAGTCAGTAGAGGGGCAGAGCCGTTGGAGCTGAAGACTGCAGTGACCGTATGGTTGATGAGTACATCATACCCATGGATACACACAACACTCCTCCAACTAAGATAAAAGTTCATGTGCATCACCTGAATTTACAGGTGAGATTGTTTCTAATGTTTTTATTATGTGGTTTTGAGAATAGATTGCTACCTAATGAATTAATTATTGTTAGGAACCATGGAGATGATGATGAGATAGCTAGGGAGGTGATTGGAGGCGTGATGGGCCAGCAAGGACGTCCAAGCCAAGATGGAGGCCCAATCAAAATCGACTTCGAGTCTGTTTCGGAGCTCAGGACCAGTGTGCACTAAAACGGATGCCCAGGATGCATACATACTCGGAATTGGACGTTCTATATATGCCTCGAAAGATAACGAAAAGTCCATTCCAACCCAACTGGTCCCATGTTAAATTTCGTCTCGAGCCGTCAGCAATCTCCAAAACAAATTGACTTCCAGAATCTGTCCTGGTGCTGCGACACCGTAATCGGTCTTTGGGCCATGTATCGAGTTGAGCCCACTTAGAGCTGCGTCCTGGGGGTCTTGCACGACCCTTCATTAGGGTTTGGGTTTTGGTTAGATTATTCTATTGATAATAGTTTTGCCGTTTGATCGGTTTGTGAGACTCCAACTTGTGAGATTCATCGTATACTTGCAAATTTGGTTACATTCTTCTTTGTTCTTGCTTGTGTTGTTGATTTGCAGGCAAGGATAAGCCTTCTCAGCGAGGTCAATCGTTCTTGAACGGTTGATAACCAGAGGAGACGTTGTGCTGCGATTGCGGGGTTCAGAACGTGTCGTTCAGAAGCCGGATCGATTTGTGTATCGCCTCTGGCTTAATCAAGATTATCAGAACCTATCGGAAGATCGGAAACCCTAGGATAAGCCTTCTCGGCGAGGTCAATCGTTCTTGAACGGTTGATAACCAGAGGAGACGTTGTGCTGCGATTGCGGGTTTCAGAACGTGTCCTTCGGAAGCCGGATCGATTTGTGTATCGCCTCCGCCTTAATCAAGATTATCAGAACCTATCGGAAGATCGGGAACCCTTGTTCACATCAATGGTCCAATCAGGCAGTGACCGGACTGTTCGGTCAGTATGCCCAGGAAGCTGATCTCGTGGAGCAATGACTAGTTTAAGGTTGGAAGCCTACATAACTTCGTTGCTGGGGTCTTGGTGAACACTCTTGGCCAGTGGAATTTCTTGGAGCATTTGGTGAGAGCCAAGAGGTAAAGAGGAGAGCTTTAGGACGAGATATTGCATATCTTGAGAGTGCTAGTGAGAGTAACAAGGAGTGATCTTGCACATCTTAGGCTAGATGGCCTTGAGGGTGTGATCTAGGTTGTTACTCTTGGTCTATGGTGAGACCTAGACTGGTTAGGTGTTGGTGATCAAGCCTATCGTGATCGGTTGTGAAGGCCGTCACACGCTTGTACACGGTTTGAGCCTGCCGGTGAAAGGGGCATCGCTAGTGAGCGCCCATGTCGGCCCGGGGAGTCCGGCAAGTTCTCGAGGGAGGCGAGCTTGTGCCTTGGTCACAGCGGTGACGCGCACCATGTCTTCACTCCGTAAGTGATTGCGGGCTCGTGGGCGAGAACTCCACGTTGGTGGCGGGAGGGAGCGGAACTCCGGCGGGAGTGGTGCAACGAGGAGTAGGGGAAGGCGCCATCCTTCCGAGACCTCGAAAAAAATCAGGAGCCATCTCTTACTCTACTTCTTACTTTGATGCATTACTTTCCACATTTACATACCCTGCTATTCATGCTAGTATGCTTACCATGCTCTTGTTGATTTACTTGTAGACTTGCATGAATAGGCTTCTCTACTTGCTAGTTGTGCTTAGCTTTCACTTGATCACTAGCATGTATAGGAGTTGCTTTGGCTTGATCGATCACCCTAGTACGTATAGTTCTACTCATGCTTATGTGCTTATCTTGTTCTTAATGATCTAGCAGCTTTGCATGAGTAGGCTCTTTTGCTAGCTTGTTGTGTGCTTCCGCGTGTCTTTATCATTAGCTGGCATAGGAGTTGTATTGCCTTGAGTGATCCACTAGTATGCTTAGATTGTTTTTCCTTTCATACGTGCATTATCTTGTTAGTGTGATCATCACTAGAATTGTGTAGGGTTTGTTTTGAGTGGTAGGTTTTAGGAATTGGAGAATTTGGGTACATAGTGTGAGTTCCCGATTCGCCCCCCTCCCCCTCTCGGTCACTCGGTCCGTTCAAGTGGTATCAGAGCCAAGTGCTCATCATAGGGCTTAACCGCCTTGACTAGTGACCGTATTGAGTTGGGATGTCATCCCATTCAGGGTTAGGTCATGGCTCATGGAAGTATCGCTTGAAAAGCTACCTAAATGCCATGATTCTGGATGAGTTGGTGGAATACTTATGGACTTTGCCAATACCTTTACCGATGATCATGTATATGATGATGATGATTGTGTGGATGTGCCTTGTTCTAGTGAGTGCCTAGATTCTATTAGTGATGATTTGATAGGTTGCTCTACTAGTGTGCCTAATGTGATGATTGATGATGTTTCTCTTGATCTTGCTTGCTCCACTAGCGTGACTAGGATTGATGATTGTGAGCCTTTTATTGATCATGCTAGTGAGTCACTTGTAGAGGAGTTCTTTGCTTTTCATGCTTTCGAGAATGAGGACTTACTTGACTCTTTTATTCGCTTGCGAGATACTGTGGACAGAATTGCAGCGACTACTTTTGAGCTTTCCAAGATATTGATTGTTGAGAAGATTCTCACCTTGCTCCCTAGCAGCAAGCTCCTCTACATCACCCTTGATTTCATCATGGACATGAATCTTTTTGTTGATGATGTGATCGGACTACTCTTCAAGGATGAGGAGATCACCGCAAGCTTGGTGGGGAAGAAGAAGTTCAAGGTGAATAATAAAGCACCTTCAAGTCAAGAGAAAGAAGTAGCCTCGGGCTCACACTTCTTTGATCCCTCCATATGATTGCCTTGCAGCAGCTTCTACAATCCCTTCAGATCACGACCTACACCAAGCTCTTCATCAGGCGCTTCATCAAGCTGTACCCAAGTGTCATTCCAAGTACTACTCTAAGCACTTCGGGTGGACCACGCATTGGTGTAGGGGGCACGCCGACTACATTGATCACACGATCATTTGAGATGATCGATCTTGCCAGCCCGACGCCTCCACCTCCTCCACAAGATCGGCTCTGGCACATTCGTCGAGCTAAACAACAAGAGCTTTTCTTTCAATTTGATGAAATTGTGAAAAATCCAAATGATGACCTCTTTGAAAGTTTCTTGAGCATTTATGATATTGTGTGTAGGATAAACTCCTTTCAGGGCCTATGGAGGATCCCAACACATGAAGTGATTGACAAGTGCCTTCTACAAATCTTCGCTCCTGAGTGAAACTTCTTGCTTGATGAGGTGATCGATAGAAGATATGAGCCGTCAGTTGAGAGGGCCATGGAGATGATACTTGTGCTCCACTCATAAGGGGACACGTGCTTGAGCATGTCACTGGCCACTATGATCCTCCCCACCACTACATCGACCTCGATGACATACACATGGGGGATGGTCATGGACAATGGAGGTATCATGCACCTCACTATCCCATAAGGAGAAGACTTCAAGAAGGGATTGCAAGAATCCCTAATTATGAGGATGGTCACATTCGACATGATGAGGTTAGTGAAG
Source organism: Eleusine indica (assembly GCA_030378355.1). NCBI lineage: Eukaryota > Viridiplantae > Streptophyta > Magnoliopsida > Poales > Poaceae > Eleusine > Eleusine indica. The sequence continues at coordinate 39,257,055 of CM059501.1, read as the reverse complement.
GTCAATCAAGTAATGCTTTGGATACTAACCCTTCTTCCTCTATTGCTTGTCTTATGGCTACTACCAGGGTCAACTACAAGAGTGAAGGTACCCGCTGGATACTTGATAGTGGGTGCACCCAACATATGACCCGGAATCCAACCATGTTCACCAACATTGATGAAGAAGAAGACAGTGAGAAGGTGACTTTGGGGATAACTCAAAAGGGAGAGTCAGAGGATCAGGCAAGGTGGCCACTATTGAGGACCTTCATCTCTCCAAGGTCTTTCTTGTGGAAACCCTCAACTTCAACCTTCTGTCTATTGGTCAACTCTGTGACACGGGTTTCAAGTGCACATTTGATGAGGATGGTGCAATGATTGAAAATGCAAAGAAAGGGCTAGTATTCCATGGTGTAAGGCATGGAAATCTGTATGTCACGGACTTCAAATCAAGTAATATGCCACCAAGCACTTGCCTCTTCACTAAGGCAACTAAAGGATGGTTGGGGCATAGAAGACTGGCACATGTTGAAATGGATCAGCTCAGAAAAGTGGTCAAGAGGAATCTAGTTGAAGGAATCATGGATGTGACCTTTGAGAAGGACAAACTATGCAGTGCTTGTCAGGCTGGAAAGCAAGTTGCATTTTCACATCCCACCAAGTCTTTCATGTCTACATCTCGTCCTCTGGAGCTCTTGCACATAGACTTGTTTGGTCCAACACATTAGAAGAGTCTGGGAGGGAACCTATATTTCTTGGTGATTGTGGATGACTTTGCGGGATACACTTGGACCTTCTTTCTTGTGGACAAGTCTCAGGCAAGTGATATCTTTAGAAAGTTTGCAAGAAGAGCAAAGAATGAATTCAAGGCCAACATTGTGAAGATAAGGAGTGACAATGGGACTGAGTTCAAGAACACAACAGTGGAGGAATATTGTGACAAGAAGGGAATGAAGCATGAATTCTCCGCTACATATACTCCCGAGCAGAATGGAGTAGTGGAGAGGAAGAACAAGACACTCATGACTCTTGCTCGTGCCATGTTGGACGAGTATGGAACTCATGAGAGGTTTTGGGCTGAAGCAATCAACACAGCTTGCTACAGCTCAAACCGTGTCTATCTCCACCGGCTATTGAAGAAGACACCCTATGAGCTATTGGTTGGACGAAAACCGAATGTTTCCTATTTTTGGGTCTTTGGCTGCACTTGCTATATTCTCAAGAAAAGGAGAAAGCCCAGAAAGTTTGAGAGGAGAACTGATGTAGACATTCTTGTTGGGTACTCAGGGACTTCTAAGGCATATAGGGTCTACAACTTAGCCACAGGTTGTGTGGAAGAATCCTATGATGTGAAATTTGATGAGTTAAATGGTTCTCAGAAGGGAGATGAATTTCATGAAGTGAACATTAGAGATGAGCCTATGAGAGAAGCTTTGGGGAACATGCCCGTGGGCGAGGTTTTACCTCACGAGGCCAATGATGATGATATTGGTGAACCCTCTACTCCACCACCTCAACCAACGTCCTCCTCTGAGGTGCAAGAACCAACTCAAGATGTCATTAACACACCCACTAGCTCCTCCCAAGATTCATTAAGAGTGCATCCACCTACCCAAGAGGAAACACAAGTGAGAAGTAAGCCACAAGCCTCCCCACATACTTCCCCTCAAGCCACTTGTCCAAGCTCCTCACATGGCACCCCCTCATCCACTCCAAGCTCTAGTTCCAAAAGGAGAAAGCATATGAGTGATTCCCCCACCTTACTAAGAATCCAAGACACTCATATCTCTCGAAAGCAAGCAATCCATGATGCACAAGATATTTCACCTAGACATCATCCCACTCAAGAAAAACCTCTTCCTAGACCCAAAGCTATCAATAAGGGTCATTCACATGACTTGACCATTAGGAGTCCATCTCAAGGAATTAGGACAAGGAGGAATCAATACTAGCCCAACTATATGAGTGAAGAAAATGATGATGAGGCAAATGTTGTAATTGAGAACTTCTCCTTCGTCTCAATGATTGAGCCCACTACCATTTATGAAGCTATGGATGATCACAAATGGGTTATGGCCATGCAAGAAGAACTAAACAACTTCAAGAGATGCAAAGTATGGAAATTGGTTGAGAGGCCCAAGAATCATAATGTGGTTGGCACCAAGTGGGTCTTCAAGAACAAGCAAGGTGAGGAAGGAGCAATTGTCAAGAACAAGGCTCATCTAGTAGCTAAAGGATATTCTCAAGTGGTGGGCATTGACTTTGAAGAAACCTTTGCTCCCGTGGCTCGTCTTGAAGCTATTCGGATCTTACTTGCCTATGCATCACATAATGGCTTCAACATCTTTCAAATGGATGTCAAAAGTGCCTTCTTGAATGGAGAGATCAATGAAAAAGTCTATGTGGAACAATCTCTAGGTTTTGAGGACCCTAAACATCCAAGACGTGTGTACAAACTGAAGAAAGCTCTTTATGGCCTCAAGCAAGCACCAAGGACATGGTATGAACATTTGAGCAACTTCCTACTCAAGAATGGATTCACCATTGGAAGCATTGATAGCACCTTGTTCACATGGCATGTTGGGAAGGACCTCTTTGTGTGCCAAATCTATGTGGATGATACCATCTGTGGGTCAGCCAATGAGAAGTTCAATGAAGAATTCTAGGAGATGATGGCTAGGGAATTTCAAATGTCAATGATTGGAGAGTTGCATGTGTTCCTTGGTTTTTAAGTAAAACAATTGAGAGAAGGAAACTTCATCTACCAAGAGAAGTACACCAAGGACCTACTTAAGAGATTCAACATTGAAAATTGCAAGCCTTTGCACACACCTATGACGACAAGCAAATTCTTGGATGATAATACAAATGGTAAACCGGTGAACCCCAAGCTCTAAAGATCAATGATTGGGTCCTTGCTATATCTCACCGCCTCAAGACCGGACATCATGTTTAGTGTGTGCTTGTGTGCACGCTATCAAGAAAATCCAAAGGAATCTCACATGAAGGCAGTGAAGAGAATTCTTAGATACCTCAAGTACACATCTACCATGGGACTATGGTATCCTAGAGGAACAAGCTTTGGAGTTACTTGGGCATTCGGACTCGGACTTCATGGGATGCAAGGTGAATAGAAAGAGTACATCGGGAGGTTGCCAATTTCTTGGAAGATCTCTAATATCTTGGAGCTCAAAGAAGCAAAACTCGGTGGCTCTATCTACAGCTGAAGCAGAGTATATGGCAGCAGGAGCTTGTTGTGCACAACTTCTCTATATGAGGCAAACTCTCTCAGATTATGGCCTCAACTTCACTCAAATGCCATTATATTGTGATAGTGAAGCGACAATCAAAATGGCTCTCAAAACTGGAGCTCATGCTCATGCAAAGCATATTCAAGTCAAGCATCATTTTATGAGAGACCATGTTGAGAAGAAGGAAATTGAGTTGGTGAGTATGCGGACTCATGAACAATTGGTGGATATCTTCACCAAGCCACTCGATGAGAAGACCTTCAACAAGCTAAGGGAAGAACTCAATGTTCTCGATCTTTCAAACTTCACATGAGTAACCCTAAAGCTTGTCTCTTGTAAATATGTATAGCCTTGTTTGTTTTGTTTGTTGTTTGTGTCTTTGTTTTGTGCTTGTTTCTCTTTGCTTGTAGGTCAACTTCGGATCTCCTTGAGATAGCAATGGACATGGGTTAAGCTTGGGAAGGTGGTTCATGGTGTGCCCAAGGCTTTGAAGAATAGTCCACTGTGAGTAAGCTTGAGAAGGGAACAACTCGTCGTTGGCACTTTGGTTTGTAGCCTTTCTCTATCTTTCCTTTAGCATCACATCATGCATTTGTATACTTGTTGCATTTGCATTTGCATTCTTTGCATTCATGCATTTTGCATTGTGATACCTTACATGCTTCCAAGCATTTTTCTAGGGGGAGTTGCTTATTAACAATATAAGTATATGACCCTCTAGATGATCACATAGTGATCTTTGTGCTTCATACCCATTGAGTCAGGTTCAAACGAGCTCCGAGGTTAAATCTACTCGCGTGGCTCAAAGACAAATGACTCATACATTCCCAACACACTAATGACTAACCATTGCATCCTTGAGGAAATTTTTTGTTGAGTCATGTGTGTAGGGGGAGCTTTGGTGGAACATCATCATGACCAAGAAGGAGCACCATGAAAGGGGGAGTTTTCCTAACTCTTGCCATTTATTATTTGCTCGTTGGTTGTCTTGTGTTTTTGCCTTTGGTTTTTGGTGATAGGTGACAAAGGGGGAGAAGGAACATGAAGATCTAAAAGCCAGGTCTAGATCGATAACATAAAGGGGGAGAAGAACATGAAGATCCTAAAGCCAAATCAAGAGGAGAAGGAAAGATGGAGGAGAACAAGAACATCAAATGAGGATGATCAAGACAATGGTGCATGTTCACTTGGAGTACATATGAAGATCATGTCAAGATGAACATCTACACCGACATAGAGAAGAATAATGATAGTGCATGTCTACAACAACAATGAACATCTACACCGACATGAACATCTATGTCTTTGGTGCGTGTCTACTTCGACAAGATCATCAACCACGACACCAAAATGGGCACAAAATTCAACTCAAGATAGATATCAACTGCGCTACGTGATTGGGTAGCTCTCTCAACACCTAGCACATTCCAAGGGGGAGACTAATTCCAAGGTAAGGACCAAGGTAATCCTTTCATTCCTTTCTTTTCCTTTGGTTCCTTGTTGCCCATCCGTTTTGGATCATCATAAGTAGTGGTTGTCATCCATCACCCAAAAGGGGGAGATTGTAAGGATCATGACCATTGAGGTCACCCAAGGTATGAATGTTTTGGTGATGAATGACAAACATGAAATATGACTAATGTCTACACGAGTGTTGTTCGTGTAGGAAACTTTCTCTACTCTATGATGATTGTTGACGGCGGCCTTGGCGATGGATGACAATGACCACAAGCATGGAGGCTTGTGAGCTTGATAGAGTCCAAGGGTTGATGCAGACGGATCAAAGCTTAGGACAAGCTATAGAGCAAGTGTTGGGAACACTTGTCTAGTTGTTAGGGCTTTGAGTCCATAGGAAAAACCAGACTATCAAGGGGGTCTAGGTCATTTCTCTTAGGTCATGTCTAGTCGGTGATGTGCAAGGTTGCTCGGTGAAATCACAGTCACTAGGTGACAGTGGAGAAGCCAAGGAGCTGTTCGGAGAAGCTGGGAAATGAAGTCAAGTGAAGACGAGGAGTTTTAGCTTCTAGATGAAGTAACCGGACAGAGGGGCCAGTGGAGGCTGGACTGTACGGTCACTAAGTGGACAGAGAATAGTTTGCAAGGAATTTGTCTGCGCAAGGATCAATAGTGACCGGACGGTCCGGTCAGTAGACCGGATGGTCTGGTCTGTATGAAGATGCGCCAAGACAAATAGGACAAAAATTGGGAGCTCTCTGGAATGGAGAGAGAAAGTCTGACTGGACGGTCCGGTCAACTACCGGACGGTCAGGTCAGTAGGAGTCAGCAGAAGGGCACAACCGTTGGAGCTGAAGACTGTAGTGACCGGATGGTCCGGTCAGACAGTGACCGGACTATCCAGCCAGTATGCCCAGGAAACTGATCTCATGGAGCAACGACTAGTTTGAGGTTGGAAGCCTATATAACTTCGTTGCTGGGGCCTTGGTGACCATGTCTTGGCCAGTGGAATTGCTTGGAGCATTTGGTGAGAGCCAAGAGGCAAAGAGGAGTGCACTAGGAGGAGATATTGCATATCTTGAGTGTGCTAGTGAGAGTAACAAGGAGTGATATTGCACATCTAAAGCTAGGTGTCCTTAAGGGTGTGATCTAGGTTGTTACTCTTGGTCTATGATGATACCTAGACCGGTTAGATGTCGGTGATCGAGCCTATCATGATCGGTTGTGAAGGCTGTCACATGTTTGTACACGGTTTGAGCCCACTGGTGAAAGGGGCATCGCTAGTGAGCGCCCGTGTCGGCTCGGGGAGTCCGGCAAGTTCTTGATGGAGGCGAGCTTGTGCCTTGGTGGCAGCGATGACGCGCACTGTGTCTTCACTTCAGGAGTGATTGCGGGCTCGTGGGCGAGAACTCCACATTGATGGCGGGAGGGGCCGGAACTGTGGCGGGAGTGGTCCAACGAGGAGTAGGGGAATGCGCCATCCTTCAGAGACCTCGAAAAAAAATCATGAGCATTTCTAGTGAGTAGGTTGAATCATGGCTTCCATAGACTAGTGTGTTTAGCTTCCGCATTTGCACTCATCATGAACACTAGCATATGTTGGGTTTTGGCCTACTAGATTTGTTAGGTTGGAACGATTGTCAGGTTTTAGTGGTGTGAAATTGAAGTATTCGAAATCATGGTCGAATTACCAATTCACCCCCCCCCCTCTCGGTACACATTTGATCCTTACAACAATTCCATCATTTCATTCCAAAGTCAGATAGTTGACTCGACTCGTCGCCCTAGTTAAGCAAAGCCACTAACGACCTGAGGCTATTGTTGGTTGTAGTTACACACCCACTAATATACCGCAAGAGGACGGTATACAACCATAGGCTATTTTTGCTTAGAGTATTCCGAGGATTAATCGAATCCATAGAGAGCAAATGGGACCTTCACTATTATTTAATCTACTAAGTAAATATATCAAGAACGGGAAATTTATGACGTGATGGAAGACAATTGGAAACAAAGAACTAAAGAGTTTGATTAGAGTTATAAAGGATACAACTCATATTGGCCCAGTCACAACAGTAAAGGAATTCCCTCCTATTCAAGATGTCTAGTATTCTACAAGACATGGTAGTTCCGCTCACTCTAGCCCTGTCACAACAGGATCTAAACATTTCCCACCGGTTTCTTGCACTGTGTGATCATCATCACGTAGCTAAACGTCTAATAGTGCTAATAAGTTCATATATGGGATCATGCACTATCTCATATTGAATAAGTTCATTACACATAGACTAGACATATCGAATAAATTCACAAGTGTTGAGAGTTTACATAGCTAGGTTCCCTTCCCTATAGGGAAGAATATGAGGACTACTCACTCAGCCCACCGAGAACCTAAACATGGTTCAGTTAGGTGAGATAAGAAAACATGGGAGGCACAAGTGCCGATCGACACGCTTCTCCTTTCTAGCGGTGATGTTCAGGGTTCACCACCTGTCGGCGTCACAATTCCTCAAAACCCTAGGTTAAGAGTTTCTTGATTCCTCCCCCTTTTCACATAATTCTCATCTTCTTTTATCCTCATGTACCACGTCCAGTTGCACCGACACCAACTCTAATGCCATATTGGTCTTTGCTACCGTCGCATGGGCTTCAGGTCTGAGCCTTTTCCTTGGGTGTCGATCGGCACGTGGGTTATGCAAATCGGCACGTGGGTCATGCCGTCATCTTGGCCAATTTATACCTCTCAATCCATAGATTCTCTATTTTCTCCTGATTTCTTCATATTGCACAGAAAACAAGAAAACTATGAATATCCATGATAATTGGGGTTAATTGTTAGTAAAAGATAATAAAACAGGGTGTAAAACACCTCTTTTACTGCATGAAATATGTATCTAAACAAGGCCAACGACTGTCAGTGAAAACTGGATGCCAACTACATACTAGGTTTTTTAAACAATGCTTACAAACCTAATGTACAGACAATCCTACATCACACTAGCTACAGGTGTTGAAGTAAAACATACTAAAAACTGGTGGAATGCACCGGGGCTTGCAGGGTGACCTTCACCTAGTTTCCGCACGGTCTCAAGCTCAACGTTGTTCACCTTGAGATCTACATGATGCCAATGCTGATGACGTGCATAAGCGATGACGCAAGGCACGTTGTTCAGTTTATTGATTAGAAGGAGTTAGTTTAATTTGCATATTATCTTCATTGGCTCCATTTTGTTAATATGTCTTATGTATAATTAAGGTATGTGCATAATTCAAAATTAACATTATGAGTGAATATGAAACGTGTTAGTGCATAAGTAACTAAATAATAGTCCAAAGTGTAGGGGTCTTGCTAGGCATAAATTCCTTGCATGTGAAATAGGGCTAAGTTACTTGACTATATGGATAACTGCATAAACAAGCTCATAGAACAAAATAATTCATTTAACATGATTCTGGAAAACCTATGCTCATGAGCAATGTATAAGTAGAACATACTAGGAGTGATTTTTCTGCCATGTGACATGGACATGCACAGGGCCAATTATATTAAATAATTAAATTACCACAAAAGCTAAATAATTAATTATGATAAAAAAACATTAGGAGCTATGATGTGCCATTTTACAGGCTGAGTAGGGATAAAAAAAACATGATCGCATGTCAAGTACGTGGAATTTATCAATATACAGACCTATATATGAATTTATTTGTAAGTTTCTTATTTTTTTTAGCTTTGGCAAAAATAAATACATGCACGAGTAATTAGCCTTTTGCTAAATTACTAGACATCTCAACAAACCACACAAAATTTACTTTGCCCTAAAATCTAAGTGTGGAATCAGTTATGGATTTTTGAATGCGCAACTATTTAGAGGCGATATATTTAAATACAGAGAAAATGTAAATGGGCCTCGCCAATGGTCAAGGGGTAGAGGGGCTGGATCCGGGTGTGGTCACACCGGATCCGGAACTATGCGGCCGCGGTGTAGCACCGCCAGCTTAAACAATAAACAATTCAAGGTCATGTGCAAGCCACATTCACAAGCCCTCTCTCTTCTTTTCTTGCAATAAACAATTCTAAGAGGCAGCTAGGAAGCAACCATTGGAGACGCTCTGAGGGGCTCATGATGCGTTGATTCGGTCGATGGATCCAAGCCAGAATGTGGTGCAGTGGCCATGCACAAGCGCGGTCTAGCTTGCGGCAATGGTGGTGGTGGTGGCAGTAGAGAAAGAAGGATGGGGAAAACTCAGCCGAAAACGGAAACCCGGTGGGGCGGGGGCTGCCAAAACCGGGGACGATAGCCTCGGTTTCATGCCGGTCGGGCCGACCATGTGAACTCCTTGCTGGTGTATGGGTGCCACGCGGTGCATCGGCGCTAGCAGCCCGGACCCTCATGGATGGAAGAAGATAGAGAGAGGAGGCTGACGGGTGGGACCCATGGTGTTTTTCTTTTTGGTTGGTTTGTGAATGTGTCAATGTTTAACATTTTCATACCTTCAAAACTATAGATCTTCTGCAAACTCTAGAAATTTGTACGTGTTTACTATGATGTGCTCTTAATTTCAAAAATGATAATGTTCAACAACTTGCATGAGAATTTGAATTACGAATTTTTCAAATTATGTATGTTTTTGAGCATTTTGGTATTTATTTGGGGCACTTAAGTTTGGAACAAAAATCTTAGATTTCTCTCAAAATTAGTTTTCATAAATGCATGTACAACATATATTTTTGGTGGCACTATTTTGTGTTCAAAATATTTGACTTGTAGTTCAAATGTGTTTTAAATTTGGCTAACTTTCATGCAAATGGTCTTCATATGTCTTCCAATATTTTTGGTGGGTTCATGATTAGTGAAAGGGAATTCTAAACGTAGGACATCACTTTATATCCCTATTATAAACAAACTTGGTAAAGAGCAAAGAAGGTAAATCAGACCATGAACCGGTTAATTTTTAGTACAAATGTAAACTACATTTTATACTTGTAACTGATTTATACAATATAATGTACAGGAATCTAAGCCAATAAGGAATGAGTTACAATAGTATGTTTTCTCACCAGACCAATGAACTGGAAAATAATTGGGTATGCCCGGGGCTCACAAGAGCGCCTGTGCGCCCCCAGGCCCGATGCCATCCGCACCTCATCGCACATACACGCCAGGAAAGATCGGCTCCAGCGCCCTCAGCTCCCCATCGCTCGCTCCCACGCGCCGCTCTTCTGCTCGATGGATGCATCGGCTCGCCGCGATCGCAGCACCCTCGGCTCCCGATCGCAGCGCTTCCACTTTGTTTCCTGCCCGATCAGTTGTGTTGCCATGACGAAAGAGCGGCGGCCCGATCTGTTCTAGACGCCGGAAGGACGGCGCGCCGAAGGGCAGTGTGTCAAAGAGGCCATGGCGGAAGGACGGCGCGAAGAAGCCCTACCCGGTGGCATGGATCGAGCAGTTCACATCATCGATTTTCCCTCGTCATCGGGCATCAGGTAACTGCTGCGGCTGCTCCTTGATTCATCATGATCCCCGTCCATGTCTTGGTCATAAATCCCTGTTCATTGCTCCCTGATCAAGGTGTGATCGATATCTCATGATCATGAGCGGATTTAGTTTACTAGAGTTTATAGTCTGATTTAGCTGTTACATTATTCCATACTAGCTATATTTTATATGTGTCTAATATAAATCGGAGTGCAAAGATGGAGAAATTGATTTTAAATATAAGATGTAGAAACTATAAGAAAAATATAGCTAAACAGTGTATGATTTTCAATCGTGAAGAAACATACATAGAAGTGTGATTTTCTTTAAAAACTTTAGTTCTATTTACTAATTTAGCTACTTTAGATATCCATATTTGAACAATTTGTGTTACTTCTTCTATTGTTGCCATGGACCATCTGTCATTTTTATGGATTTTGTTTTCTTTTATTAAGTAATACACAATTCTCATGATTGCTCCATGTAAAGGTCTTGTTTTTTATTAGACCTCATGATCACTTTCTGTTGTAGATTACATGCTCCTTATGTGAATAATGATGTTGTTTGTGACCATGGAGAAGAGGAACAACAAATAACACATGTTGGATCAGTGGAGATTGAAGTACCTAATGAGGTAAAAAAAAAATAACAAACTTAACATACTATATCTAATTTTTTTATTATTATAATACATATTTAATTGAAAATATATGTAAACATGTTATTTTGTAAACATGAATTTATTTTATTTATTGTTATAAAAGCAAACATGTTATTATAAAAGCAATCATGAATTGTATTAGTTCTTTTGTCATGAATGAATAAGCAATTATATATTTTTAGCATGTGTTGAGGCAACAATCGGTTTGTCTAATGTAACGAAGTGGAGACGCTGCCATGGCGAGACGAGAGCGCTGCGAAGGAGAGCCGATGTGTGCGTCGAGCAGAAGAGCGGAAGAGCGGGCGTTTAACCAGCTCTAGAGCCGATGAGCCGAGCGCTAGAGCCGAGCGGATCAGTTTCCTGGCATGTACGTGCGATGAGGTGTGGACGGCATCGGGCCTGGGGGCGCACGGGCGCTCTTGTGAGCCACGGGCGTACCCAATTATTTTCCCAATAAACTACCCTTGTATCATCTAGATCTTTGGAGCAAAGTGGGCCCAAGTCATCTAACCATACAATGCTTAGATGAAGGAAAAATTTACCATAACGTAACCACCAATGACACCCCCTAAAGTTTTGTGTCTAACAAATTTTTCTCACCCAGAGTGGTACCCGCCCACACGCTTACCTCCCCACGGCAACACCAACCCAAATCACGGCCCTTACATCCGCCTTCCAAAATCAATTGAAATAATGACACCCTTCCATGATGGCCTCACGAAACACGGTGCCTCGCTGCCCCGCGCAGTTGCACATCGCCCCTCCCACGATTGTGCGTCACGCCGCCAGATGCGACCGATGGCGAGCTTCCTCTTGCGGAGGTTGACGAGGATGCAGCCAAGCACCGACGCCGGCACCTCCGCTTCAAGCCGGGGGTCCTAATACGCCATCCACCATGACGGCCAGCTGCCCCCTGTGCACGACCATGATTAGTCTCAGCTCCGTGCCCCTCCGGAACTATCTCCACCTCCACGTTCCCGTCGTTGAGTCCTATGGATGAATGCAGTGCAATTGAGAATATGAGATGATTCATGACACTTCTTGAACAAATATATACTATGACATGATGCATGTATTAAAATGCATGATGTGCAGTAGGGAATGATATTGGTCATTTCTTATTTTTCTTTCATTTAGTTTTATATAATGTGAACGAGCTTTTTAGTGACAAAGGTGCAATGATGAATCATGTTTAAATCAACTAGATGAGCATGCATAATGATCAGAGGCAATGTAATGTAAGTAAAACCTAAAATAACGAAGAGTAAAGTGCAGTGCACCTATATTTAAAATTCCTATAAATATATGTTACTGAACTAAACAATTATGCCATTCAATAGAGATGAAATAAAGCTATTAAGATTGAATATGGTTATAGAAGACTTATGCCCATGAGGAATTTATCAGTGGTAGAGTTCACAAGGAGTGATTGTTGAGCCCAGTGACATTGACATGCAGAGCAATATTTATCTGAAATAATTAAATTAGTATAAATGTTAAACAATTAATTCTGATCAAACTAATGGGGACCAAAATAATGAGCTTTGGAGGGTGTTCAAAATAACAAAATATGCACACACGCGAAATGCCAAATGTTAACATGTATGATGTTCTAGCATTTTAACAAAATACTACATGGTCAGAGGTAACATAACTTAAATAAATTCTAAAATGCAGAAAAAAAAGGTGTATAATTGCTTGCATGTTAACATATGTGTTCAAGTCACTAATATTTACAAAATTGTCATTATTAGGAATAAAGTAAGGTTGTTAATATTAAACATGGTTCTGAAAAATTATTATTATTAAAATAGTGCGAGGGCAAAAATGATAATTACAGATAATGCACTAGAAAATTAAATGTGCCAGAGATGCATGCAGATGGTGAAATGAACATGCATGTAAAAGTTTCAGACTTAATCCTACTCTAGGAATTAGTTATGAATTTATTTCTAGTTTTCCTTATTAATTTTTTTTGTTCAGAAATAAATAACTACAGGCACTGAGATTTATCATTTTCAGAAAACATAGAATATTTATTGGAGTTCAATAAAATTTATTTTGCATTTTTATGTGCTTTCATCAATTTTATATTGATTTGTTTTATGCTGACATAGTTTCTGCCAAAATACACAAATATCCAGCAAAAGAAAAGGCACGTGGGCTAACTGATCTGGGCCAAAAATGGCCCACAGCACCTCACGCAGGGTATCGATGTGAGGTGGATTCTCATGGCGCCCAGGCACGCCGGCGACCACAAAAACTCGAAATCCGACGAGGATGCACACGTATTCAGCCGAATAACTTGCCAATGGGCTGCGCAAGGAAGGTAGGGAGCTGGATGCACAAGCTCGTGGTCAGAAACTCACCAATGGGAGGGAAATTTCCCCTACAGAATGAGTCTTGGCCTCACGGTCGCGGTTGGGGAAAAGTTGAAAACCGGCAGCTATGGTTGAGCTTCTGCGCCCGAGATGGTTCAAACGGCTGAGCCAATTGGGGTAGACCATTTATATGAGACGAATCAAGGTATGGCTCACCTAGGAGGGAGGAATCAGAGGAGAGGTGACGACGGTTGGCTCGGTCCGAGCTGAGGAAGACGGTTCGATTTCTTCGTGCCTGGAGGGCAAGATAACAAGGGCGGGCCACGGGAAGATGGAGGGGGTCGAAGTGCTGACGAGGGTGGAGTTCAGCGGCGCTGGAGCAGTGGGGGAGGCAGTGAGCTCGAGCTCTGTGCTCGGCCAAAAATGGCGGGTCTGTCCAATGGGGAGGGAAGAGAGAAAGAGGAATGGTGTGGCCGAAACCAGGGGTGGGTGCTCAGTTTTGGAGGTGGTCTCTGGACCAGGTGCAGCTCTCCCCCGTCGACGGCCTCCACGCGGCGTCGGGCGACTCGGCGAAGTGGGCGGTGCACAAGAGCAGGGGCATGAGTGAGGCTGACATATGGGACCCACTTGTTCAAAAATCTCCCAGAACCATGATGTTTAAGCGACATTGACAGCTGTTTTGAGGTACTAAAACAAAGAAAACTTTCCATATTTTTCCACCAATGACTAGAGAATTGATTGTAGAATCCACTTTTCGTGACATGCACAAAAAGAGAAGAAGGGATTTGTGAGATATTGCAGTTTGAAAATTCTATTCTGATCACAAAAACTTCAGAAAAATTCTGCCTGGAAATCCTTAACACTTAGACACTTTGTAAATTCTATTTGAGACATCAAATAAGGTCCAAATTTAAATAGGGTTCGACATCTAGGAAGATGAATGTTTTTAGTAACAAACAATTGATGATGTATTCTTGGAAGTGAAATTATGTAGAAGTCATTTAATTTCAAAGTTGCTTAGTTGGTAAGGCTGAATTCTGCCTAGAAAAAGTAATATTTAGTAAAAATTCCAAAAGTAATTGTTCCTGATATTATTAAATCAAACCAAAATTATATGTTGTTTCTAAATATTTTACCTCAATTATGGTCATGATATAGTTCAATGATTTTCTATATAATTTGAAATTTAAAATTTAAAATTACACTGTTTCTAAGCTTTGTTTGATTCTGTTGACCCAGTTTCCAATGAGGTAAAATCACCAAAACTTATCCAAAATTCTTATTTAGTACATAAATCAATATTATGAAATTTATTTGGATCAGTTATGTTAGAAAATTTGGAGTTCTAGTTCAAGCCATATTTGACTTGGTTTCAAATAAAATTCAAACTCGAGTTTTAAATTGCTACTTTTCTCTTGTTTCTCCTCCTTGGCTATCTAGGGTTGCTAGTGTGACACTATGGGTGTCACAACTATGGAACAAGAAGTATATTATATTGTTGTGAAAGTAATAAGACGCATCTCAGTTTTGAGTTGTTTGCTGATTGATAGGCCATTCAGCTGGGGACTGGCTCGCACGAGCATGGCAGAATTTGACGTTTCTGGTATTATTTCATTTTGCACTCTTGCTACTCCTCACTTGTACAGTTTCTTTTGAGAGGCTTGCTGTTTAGAGTTTGAACTAGCCATCGGGCTACACACTGAGTAAAATAAAACGAAACAGATTTCAGTTTTAGTTTGTGGTTTCTTGCTGAAAATATCTGTACAGGAATGCTTAAGTTTTAGACACAATTTGATCATGTTTAAGGTTCATGTTCGCTAATTGCTTCAATATAGCAATAAGCCTAGAACTTTATCAGATAATGATGCTTAAATCTAATGATCTTGCTAGATCAGATGTTGTTTGGCCCGTTTGAGAAAAAGCACAATCAATTTTGATTTTTTTATTTCGTAAATCAAGAAGTATTTCCTTAACAGCCTACAGTGAAATTTGTTGAACCCATCCTCTGACAAGCATCCTTAATTTTTTTTCTTTCGAAAAAAACTGAACTGTTTGTGCTCTTGATGAATAGGAACTTTTATGTGTTTCAGGAGAACAGAGAAATGGGTACTGCAATGAATATTGTTGTTCAATTTGGTTGATCCAAGCATTGGAAATTTGTGAGAATCATAAGGTATTCAAGCACATCTTTCTTGCCTTTTGTCAAATCTGTTACGTGCTCTAAATAAGTGATCCATGATGGCTACCCGCCAAGAACCACCATCACCTCCCGGTCCATCTAGCCATCGCTGCAGCAGCAGCTGCAAAGAACAACGGCGGCGGAGGGATGCTGTCCGGCTTGTTGCGGAAGCTGTTCTAGAAGGTGGTTTCATCGAGGGTTAAAACAACAAGAAGCCAGCGGCGCCAAGACAATAAAGATCGAGCTCATTGCATCTACATCCATTCAAATTGAGGTAAATACAATTCATAAATAACTAGCTTGTTAGCCCACACAATTGCGCGATGATCACTTTGTAATTATATATATGTCAAATACAATAATGTTATATATTTTCTAATTGAATATCGTATCATTTCTTCAGTTTCAGCTAAAAGATTGTTCTTTGAAATATCTACCTAAGAGAGAAATCACTTCCAAGCTTAAAAAAATCTCTCAAGATCCGTACATAAGGCACACATCATACTCTGTAAATGAAACGGACTTTTTTTTACCATTTTCCGTACTCCTTCCATATATCTCAATTTATCATAGTTGTCATATTATAGTATACACTTTTCACCAAAAGTTTTACTGATGACATCTTCGAGCAACCTAACATACTCATTGCGAAGGTAACATATTCAACATCATAACAATAACGCTGACCAAATATTCCTATCTTGAGAAATTGTTTATTATTTATCAATATCAATAGAGCTTTAAGCCACATATCTTTAGAATCACAGTGTCAACATATAATATGGAAAATGAGATAAAAATAAAGAATTATCAGGAATTTTTTCTTCAACCAAAGAATGTTGTGAGTTAGTTCATCTAGCTACTTGCCTGACTAACAGGATGCTTCAATATACCTGAAAGCGGTGAAGCGTCATGTATTCACTTGTATATTGTATATTCTGCACCTTCTATCTCACCTATACATAAAAAAAGTGACCTCGGAAACACGATAATCAGCTCAAGGGAATCAAAATTTTGAAAAACCATTTAGGAGAAAAAAAATAAGTGAACCAACCTTCATTACATTAATTACAGAGAACTACTTCCTCTTGGCCATTGACATCTTTTTCTTTCATTCATTATCTTCAGAAATCGGTCAAAGCATGGTATGTTATATGTAAATATGAACTCCATATCAAAGGTTCCACTAGCTCGGTGTTGAAGTTCCATGACTGAAATCCATGTTTATTTGCCGCCCAAACATTTGATGCATGTGACCTGCCTCAGGACGTATTTGGTTCATTGCAACATACTACCACCACGCCACTTATATAGATTTCTGGATGGAGTGGTTAAAATTTGCTCGTCACACTTAAGCAAAAAAAATGATTAAAAAAACCATGATGTGGAACTAAGGGGGTTGGTAGGGCCTAGGTGCCTTCTGTGCTCAACCTTTTCTGATAAGCTAGCAACAATTTTATTGCTTAATATTTTTGTTAATATAAACTTAAGGTTGTTTAAAACCTTTATTTACCTATTCTAGTCAAGTCACTGCTGAACCGGGGGAGACTGTCGACCCTCTACAGGAACAACTCGTTTTTTTTTAGATGTACAGGAACAACTCTGGTAAAGCAGAATGCCATTCCTTTCTTTGTACACTGCAGCCGCACCAGCAGTCCAGCAGTCATGATCCTCACGCTCCTGATGACCCCAGCCAAATCTGACCCATAGACACCAGTCTTTACCCCTTTGAACAGACTGACCACTATAGAGCAGCAGTGGACCTTAGTCTAGCTATTGTTCACAGAGGCACAGTAGTATTCAGAATCAAGCCATAGTAGATTGATTCGTATTAACACATGCAAATCAAGTTATCTCAAATTAATCAATCTGAACCTTTGCTTGCTTATATATGATCACGGCCCAAACAATCTGCATGCAGTGATTCCCGCCTATTGCTGATCATCGTTTCTAGTGTAGCTTATTTGCATCTATATACGAGTATATTCGCATGCCTGAATTAATGGTTCATTGGTAGCCTGGCCAGAATTGTCGACGCATACTGATCTGTATGCATCTATTGGCATATTCAAGGATGCATGAATTAAATCTCTGAAGCAATTGGTAAAACGTACATGAAAATAATCAACGAGTAGAGAATATTGCCTGCAGGTTGCGTCGGCTTGATGCATCCACGTGTGAAGATCTTGGGGTCGATGGTGGTAAGAGTTCTCCGGTGTTCTACGAGCAGGTCTGGATGAAGACACGGTCGACATCTTGATTCAGTGGCACGCAGCAGCACGGCAAGAAGCTTGGAGGCGAGTCGCGCCGATGCGCAGTCCAGTGGGTAACCTCCACGCGGTCTGCCGTGAAGGCTGCGCTGGCAACAGGATTTCGATCGACTGGAAATTAGGAGAGCACGATACTCCGTAAGATCATGTTAGGGATGAACGGTGAGATGATAATACAAGATCACTTATAAAAAAGATTAAAGGCTGGTTGTTTTGCTTTTTTTTGTGGGAATTTCTAGCCTAGGTCTGGATGAAGACACGGTCGACATCTTGATTCAGTGGCACGCAGCAGCACGGCAAGAAGCTCGGAGGCGAGTCGCGCCGATGCGCAGTCCTGTGGGTAACCTCCGCGCGGTCTGCTGTGAAGGCTGCGCTGGCAACAGGAATTCGATCGACTGGAAATTATGAGGAGAGCACGATACTCCGTAAGATCATGTTAGGGATGAACGGTGAGATGATAATACAAGATCACTTATAAAAAAGATTAAAGGCTGGATGTTTTTCTTTTTTGTGGGAATTTCTAGCCTTTTTCTCTTCTTTTTTTCTACACACCTTGGTGAAAAGGGCATCTCTTTTTATTAATAAATAGATTAGATCAACTACTCCATACATATGCAATCTTCCCCTATTACAGACTACAATTCATCAGTTATTGTTTTGATTACTTCCTTTTTGGGTAAATAATTGTACTTGTTTGGATTAATTCGCCTATTCCTTCTTCTGTATGATGAGTCTTAGCTTTTTTCTCTTATGTTGTGCACTACAACAAAAACGGCCTGTAGCACCGGTTCGTAAAGGCCTGTAGCGGTGGGCAGGTCACCCCGCCACTACGCAAACGCAACTACAAATAAGCGTTTGTAGCAGCAGGTGGTCTGGCGTCGAAACAAACCGCTGCTACAGAACACTTAGTAGCGGCTGTTGATAATGTCAACCGCTACTATTGTGTTCTAGTAGTAGCGGCGGTTGAGATTGCTCTAGTAATAGCGGCGGTTGACATCTTCAACTGTCGTTACTTGTTATTTTAAAAAAAAAATCAGTATATACAGAAATCATAGATTCTGCATGCAGAATATTTACAACATTTCATCACAGAAATTTATAACATGTCATCACAGAATATATACAACATCTTATCAAAATGTTCAACGGATATTATAAAATGTCTTATATGAAACCTAATGTATAGTCATCACTTTGCTTTGGCTCCTTGGGCTCATATGGTTGTTTTGAACCAGCCCACTCACAAACGACCTATGCTTTGTTACTAGTAAATCCTTTAAATCAAAGCACTTCTCTTCGGGATTAATTACCTCTCTTAACATAAAATAACAAATAGAAGCTATAACTAAATACATGGCATTTGTATTCAAGTGAACATGTTCTTTAGGAATCATACTTTTTCTGATCTCGTCGTTCCTTTTCATCTTTGCAGCCCATTCTGCATTTGTCCTTGCGGCTTTCTATGTCACATGAGCAGAGTTTGTTAATATATAAGATATTTAAAATCAATAAATAAAATAAAATGGACATAAACAAAATCAACATACCTCTTGTTGAGACTCCTCAATGATATGGACCAAGTAAGTTGAAGTGCTAGACGAGAACACACATGTGTAGTAACCACAATGCACACTTCCTCGTATTTAACTTTTATCGAGAATTAATAAAAATGAATATCCCTCTTGCCCTAACACTTTCTCTCTCTTCTAGTAACCAAACTATAGATCTAGATTCCCATTGATATGAAAAGGCTAGATATTATAATTGTTTTATATAGTGATGAAAATAGATGATGTATGCCTTCATAAACTTCAACTATAACCCAATATAACCATAGAAATCAAAAGAATTTAGCCAAAAATTAATGAAAACCTAACAAACTTAAAATGAAAAATTCAAATTGATTTCAAAATAATAGCACAAAAAAAATATATGGGATGAGTTCCCTTACCTCAGAGCAAATTTCTGAAAAAAAAATGAACTCAAAACCTTCCCCCTTGATTTTCAGGATTTGCTCAAATTTTTGGGCCGCCACTGTTCGAGTGAGCGTCGGAGCTATTCGAACGTGGCTTTTATAGCCTGGACACTTTATAGCGACGGTTGGCTTTGTCAACCACCGCTATTATGCTCTTAATAGCGGCGGTTGGCATTGTCAACCGCCGCTATAAACATCGACCATTTATAGCGGCGGTTGGCTTTGTCAACCGCCGCTATTATGCCCTTAATAGCAACGGTTGGCATTGTCAACGCTGCTATAAACATCGATCATTTATAGCGGCGGTTGACAATGTCAACCGCCACTATATGGGGGCTCTTCAGTGGTGGTTTTTGTGGGGGTAGTGCCCATGAGCTCTCTAGTGGCGACCGACGTTGGCTCGTGCCGCTACGTAATTTTGGCTACCGCTGCTATAGGCCCTATCTGTGGTAGTGGTGGTTGTGCAGTTCATAAAATGTATACAAGAGTGTGGTGAGTACTAAAGCTGACAACTAATTCATGAAGAACAACATACTGTCCCCTGGAGAGTCTCATGCAAATCTTGCCACAATTCAAGAGGAGCCTGTGAAGCTATGAGAGCATGCACACCAACTGCTTGACAGAATATCTAAGACGCAATGCAGGTGAATATTCTTTGATTTTTTTTCTTTTTCTCATTTAGCACTGCTTGAGACACATGTGTCACATTGTGTGTTAAAAGTCCTACTGGATTAGCGAGGTTTCGACTTCGTTGGGATTCTAGAAGTTAACTAGCATTCGTTTTGCTTTGTTTTATCATCAATGGAGGTTATGTTCCGCTTTATCTTTTTTTCATTAGTTATAACTATAATAAGAAACCTATGATCCAGTAGAAATGGTAGCATTGTTATTACTGGGACTTGAGTCTGGTAATACATGAATTTGGGATGTAAAATATGAGATTTGGGAGGTATACATGTTATATGGTGGATAGTTTTCTCAGGGTTTTTTTTTTCACATGGATGAAGGGTGGGAGTACATGGCAATCATACAAACTTATTGTGCACGTGTATCAAATACTTGTCATCATGTGTTTGGTGTAGATTCAGTTCAGCTCTGTTATGGTGTAATTTTGACAAATGAGCAATATTCTTCGAGTATTTGTTTGTCCTGTTTTAGCAGGTGTATAGAGGATTTTAAAAATTAGCTCACAGGTGAGATAATTGCTTTTGAATTTTGACATTGTCATCTTTGAAGTAGCTTTTAGATTTTTTTTCAAAAACGGCAGCCCGGTAGCTCCTGCTTGTGTAGTGTCTTATCACTTGATTCTTTTATACGCAGCCTTTCCTGCATTTCTGTGATAGGCTCCTTCTAGAACGGGAACCTATTTTAAGTAGGTTTTAGGTTGATGATTGAAAACTGATATTTTTTGGATTAGACCATCTAGTTTTGCTCATTTCTACAGATTGTTGTGTGTTGTTCGACCACTACAGGATTTAATTTTCTATTGTATAATTTCCATTTTTTACTTTTCGCCTTTTTGGCATGCTTGCTGTCCTATATGGTTGACATCATCATCATATAGGTTGATACATTGAGCCACACTCATAACCGGAGATCTAATTGTGACAGTTTCTTATTTATGTGGTCTCAGATGTTGGACAACAAGAAGAATATTAAAAGGGAGGATCCTAAAAACAACGTCATGGATTCTTGACTAGTATCACGATCTTAAAACGACATGTGTATTATATTTGAGATTTGTCAATGTGATTTTGGTTCTTTGGTTTAAATTTGCTTCAATGGTCCGTTTGAACTTTAAAACAAATGATGCTGATACTTTTAGTTTATTTTATTAATTAGAAAATTTTGGTTGTCTTTAATTTAAATTTGCATTCGATAATTCGTTTGTGCATGGCACACGTGCATCACTACTAGTAAATTACTAATACGGAAGAGTAATGAAGGAACGAGACGTTCCCTGTCTGGCACATGCACGACTTGTTGCAAAGGTTTTAAGTCTTTGGCTCGGAATTGGCTATAGAGTATGTGTATAACTAGAACGCGATGTCGCGATGACATTGTCCGCTCCTTGATCTGCTACGGTTTTGTCGATTTCTAGATCTTCAGTGATTCACTCGCCGACTCCATGCGGGATGCAATCGGCCAGCAATTGGACATGATCTTGCGGCTCCGCAAGATCGCAGCAGTGATGCAACATCCTGTCTCTGGTGGCCTCATGACGCCATCAGCAGCATGCTGCATGCACACGCATCCATGCAACCCTGTCTCTTCTGGCTGTGGCGTGGAGGTCGTCGATGTCCTGCCGAGACGTCGGGCCTAAGCGGCGGCCTTCACCCCATTAGCAATGACCTAATGATCGTTTGGGGTTGTTAATCGCGCAGAGAACCAACCTTCTCGTGCATGCCCTCTTTATAAATGTGCATTGCTTGGTGTGGGACCGCAACTCGAAGGTTGGACGCGCCTATGATCATGGTAACATAATTAATGAAGTAATTAAGGAAAAAACGATTTCCTTTCCTAAATTATTGCCCAGACGTTCGCCTAACGATCACAACTCCAACAGTATTTGGGAGAGTCATCGACTTCTTGCCACATAAGAGGCAGCTGCCTGCTGCCACACGTATCTTGCTTGATGAAGCAGCGATTGAAGCTTGATGAAGAAAGCCATCCAACTAGACCAGCCGATCTCTGTGCTCCTCCTACCTGTGGCATCAATTGTCAATAGTATATCAAACAGTATATCATGGAACACATTATCCGTAATCTATATTTATCTATAGAATCGGTGATAACATAATACGATGATTTAGATAGGTTGGGGCCTCCCGGAAGACAAGAACCCCACATTGATTGCCTGTGCATTGCTACGCGATCAAAAAGAAAAACACAAAATAGTAGAATTAGATGTGTAAGGTAATTCAAAAGAATACCATAATAATTGATCCATATTTCTCTATTTCATCAAAATGCTTTTGCAAAGGTTGAACTAGGTCTATCAAAGTATCCATTTGAAAATTACCAATATTTGATGACAGTATCTAACTTCAACATCTAATTAAAATAGAATTCATAGATAACTATCTGACTATCCGTTCCAAAAATACATATTATACTATAACTAAAAAAGCCTATAGAGGCGAACAAAAAACCACACATAGAGGCGGTTTGGCCGACCAGCCACTATGCAATCATAGCTAAAATTCATGTGTTGCAACGACAAACAACTTGCGGGTTAAACGAATGTGGCTAAAAAAATATTAGTAGTGGCGGGTGACATATTCACCCGCCGCTACCCATTAACACAACAAAAAATATCCCGCCACCCACGGGACCGCCTATGCCCCACAATGGCGCTCGTTGGACATGCCCTGGTCGTGACCGCATTGGAGAGGGGCTGCCGCCGGGGAGGGAGGAGGAGGGGGCAAGGCGCCTCAGCAAGGAGGGTGGCGGATCCATGTTGCTGCCCCTCCTCCTGGCTGGATCTAGTTGCGACGTCGTGCCTCGACCACGAGGATGTTGCCGTTGTGAGCCCCATCGCCATCGAAGCCACACTCCTCCACGCCTCCTAGCTCACGCTGTTGAAGCCACGTCGGGGCCAAATCCTGCTGCCTCCTCATTATGGAAGTCGTGTCGGAGCTGGATCTAGAGGGGAGGGAGGAGAGATGGTGTCATGGACGAGAGGAGGAGGAGAAGGTGGTGCCCGAGAGCAGGGGAGGAAGAGGTGGTGGTGGTGGCCGAGGGTTGGGGGAGGAGGAGGTGGCGGCCGCACTAGAGAAGGGGGGCGGGGGTAGGAGGAGGCAGCGGCGATTGGCAGAGGGGCGAGGGGAGGAGACAGTAGCATTTCACCAAGGGGAGGGGAAGGAGGAGGCGACAACGGTTGGGAGATAAGGCGATGTCGTGGCCAGGGGAGAAGGGGACAACGACATCGTGACCAAGGGAGGAGGAGGTGGTGGTTGGGGGACCAGAGAAGCGAGGAGGAGGCAGCCGCAGGTGAGAGAGAAAGGGAGGAGGAGGCGGGGTGGAGCTGAGGGTTAGGATTTGGACCTATATATATATATATAAATAAATAAATAAATAAATAAATATATATATATATATATGTGTGTGTTATATAATGGAATAGTGGGCTATAATGAGCTGATGGTCTCACAAGTAGGAGCAGGGGAAACATGGCCCGCCGCTACAAATGAGAAATTATTTGTAGCAGCAACCCATAAAGTGACCCGCTGTTATTAATTTCTATTTAGCTGTGGTTTGCCTCCGAATCGTGTTTTCAAGCACTATAGTGAACTGTAGCAGTGGGGGAAGATTTGGGTGCCGCTAGTTGAAATTAGTTCCGCCATTATAGTTCCTTTTTATGGTAGTGTTAACATTTTAAAGTAAACTTTTTACAGAATTTCAAATGGACACAAGTAATTACTTTCCATTTAATAGAGAATAGAGGATATATTTTTGAAGCACGTGACATTATGAAAACTAACATCAAGGCTGTAAAAAAGCAGACGTCTTCAGTTTCACACACACGATGCCCTTGTTACCCGTTCCTTTGCTTGGCGATATGCAATAAAAAAAGGTTGAGCTCATTCTACCTTGGTTGTTCATAGAAGCAGGTAAAAATAGTTATTTGTGTTCACCTACCTTCGGTCAAAATCCTCCAATGGCCTCATTCTGTCCTCTTGATTCTCTTAACACCCAACCATCACCAAGTAACGAGAACGTGAGGATCTAAAAGCCAAAGCAAAAGTGTCAACAAATTGAGTATAAAGACATCAAGACATCACGCTTTGAACTAACGACTAAAGAGAAAATTGGCATTACAGGAAGATATAGCAATGTCTATTTCCCAACACTGAACAACAAGCTCCCATTTGAACCGAAAGATATGCTTATCTAAACCAGATATTTCTACATGCAAAAATCTATATACCTACACTACAACAAAAGTGCACTATAGCAGCGGGGCAAAACCCACTGTAGGGGCAGCTGGGCCGCCCCGCCGCTAAGCGAACGCCGCTAAAAAAAAAGAAGCTCTAGCGGCGGATGTCCTGATGATGGAATCAACTTCACCCGCCGCTACCCATAAATCCAAAAAACAAAAAAGGGCCCATCGGCCCGCAAGAGCCCGCGAGTTCTCATCATCGCCTGCCGGCCGGATCTACGCCGCCGCAAGTGATCCGCCAATGCCGTGGAGGCCGCGCACCACCGGATCCGCTACCGTGGAGGCCACGCACCACCGGATCTGCCGAAAGGCTGGACGCGCGCGGCATGGCCGCGTGGGCACACGCGCCTGGTTGGGCTGGGCCGCAACCTATTCCACGTGCACGCGAGTTTTGGGCTGGGCTGAGAGTTTTGCTGCGCAAAATTTTCTGGAATGGGCCACAATCAAAGAAATGCACAGTAGCCATGTTTTATCAGTTTTTTGCTGGTTTTATGTCGATTTTGACCAGTATTTAATTGAAAATAGATGAATTTGCCTCTGTTAAAATATGAACCAATGAGATTATTTTTCCAGAGTGTAAATTAAGAGATTTAGCTACTGTTCATGCATGTGTTATGCTATGTTTTCCGCTGCAAGTTTATAGAATTGATGATTATTGTTAAAATTGATGTTTTCTAAAATTAAATTTTGAACCAACAGGAGGATTTAATTTTAGGAGCATTAATTTTTAGATTATATGTCATTGTAATTTTTCTGACCAACGTCGTTAAATTGCAATGTCATATCATGATGTTTTAAGTATTATGCCTATTTTCTACCCAACGGTGATGTAGGTTTAATACATATATGGTAGAATTTATATGTTATTTTTGTTCTTATTTTTCATGGTTAATTCCAGGAGCAACCATGATAGCTTTCCTTCCCCAGATCCCAGTGTTGAAAGGGGACAACTATGGGGATTGGAAGAGAAAGATTGATCTTGCCTTCGTTATGGGTGAGATGGACTGGGTGTGACTACACCATGTCCAATAGAGCCTCCTGAGCTTGTAAGAGGCACAGAAGAAACAAATGCTGCTTGGCAAAAGAGACAGAGGGATGATGCTTCCCAAAGAGCTTGAGTTCAAATTGAGCACAGAAGATGGGTTCTTGACAACAAGAAGTGCTTGGCACTTGTCAAGAACACGATTGAGCCCGCTATCATGGGCTAAATCCAAAATGAAGACACAGTAAAGGGCTATCTCCAGAGGGTGGAGAACCAGTTTACTGGGTCTTCCAAGACTTATGCCACACAGATGATAAGACAACTGGTGAATGAAAAGTACACTGGTGGTGGCATAAGGGAGCACATTCTGAAGATGAACAGTTTGGCTACAAAGCTAAAGACTGTGAATCTAATGATTCAAGAAGACCTCCTGGTTCATTTTGTGTTGTTGTCTCTACCACCTCAGTTTGACAACTTTGTTTCCAACTACAACATGAACCCAGAAAAATGGAATTTTGAGCAGCTTATTGCCAACAGTGTCAAAGAGGAGGACAGATTCAAGGACAAGCATGGTGGCTCTGTCCACTATGTAAAAGACAACAAGAACAAGGGCAAGTAGCAACAGAAACCGGTCTTTTACTCTAAGCCTATGGGCAAGCAACAGCATAGGCCTCTACAGGGACAAGTTGTAGTGGACAAGGACACATGCCTCCACTGCAACCAAAAAGGACACTATAAGAAGAATTGTCCTGACTGGCTGAAGCTGTTCATGCAAAGAAAGGGTGAGAACATTATTGCATTTGTAAATGAATCCTTGTATATTAATTATTCTATATCCACATGATGGATTGATTTAGGAGTGACTATTCATGTTGCAAATTGTTTACAGGGGTTCCGTACGACGAGAACCATGGGAAGAGACGAAGGTTCGATAAGAGTGGCTAATGGAGTAGAAGTCAAAGTTGAAGCTGTAGGGGATCTTCACCTAGAGCTTAGAGATGGCTTTATTCTTAGGCTTCATGATGTGTTTTATGTACCTTCGTTGCAAAGAAACTTAATAAGTGTATCGCGTCTTGATTATGATGGTTATGATTGTCATTTTGGTAATGGCAAATGTGAACTTATGTTCAATAATGAATGCATTGGTTCTGCGTCTTTACAAGATAAGCTTTATTTATTATCACTTGGTGATAATGTGAATGTGATACATGATATGAATGATAATGTACATGATATGAATCTCCCTACGTCCTTGTCGACTACAGTTGACAAGAAAAGAAAGAGAACTCCAAGCGTCTCATCGAAATTATGGCATTGTCGTTTAGGCCATATTTCGAGGGGGACAATTGAGAGACTTGTAAAGAATGAAATTCTTCCTCCATTGGAGTTCATAGACTTAGAACAATGCATTGAATGAATTAAAGAAAAATACATGAAGAAAATCAAGAAAGATGTCAAAAGAAGCGCGGGAATATTAGAGATCATTCATACGGATATTTGTGGTCCTTATCCGGTGAAGAGTGTGGATGGTTATGACTCGTTTATAACATTCGTAGATGATTACTCCCGCTATGGTTACATTTATCCAATCAAAGAAAGATCAGAAGCATTGGAAAAATTCAAGATATTTAAAGCAGAAGTAGAAAATCAACATGATTTAAAGATTAAAGTTGTAAGATCCGACCGTGGTGGGGAGTAGTACGGGAGGCATACGCCTTATGTACAAGTCCTAGGACCTTTAGCTAGGTTCCTACAAGAAAATGGTATAGTAGCCCAGTATTCTTCACCGGGCGAACCACAACATAGTAGCTCGAGAGATCGATCTTGAGGAGAAGCGGATATATGTACCCAATTCTATGAGCCAAGAACCTTTCTTCTCACTGCCTGTTGATGTTGAGCCTATGATGCCTGACGTTACAGCGCCAACACCTGTTGTCACTCCACCTGTAGTACAAGAGGAACCTATCACTGCTGAAGGGGAGCAGCAGCAGCCACACACAGATGATGTGCCAGAAGAGCAGGCTTCACAAGAGCCTCAACCAGAGATTGTGCCAAATGAAGAGGCCCCTAGGAGGTCTCAAAGAGCTAGAAAGTCAGCAATACCGGCTGACTATGAACTGTATAACACAGAAGAATATCATATGAAGGATGACCCCACCTCATATGAAGAAGCCATGAGTAGTGTCCACTCATCTGAATGGTTGGAGGCCATGAAGGATGAAATGAAATCAATGAGTCTTAATGAAATTTGGGACTTCGAGGAAATTCCTAAAGGAGCCAAAATAGTAGGCTGGAAATAGGTCTACAAGATTAAATATGACTCTAGAGGGAATATAGAAAAGTTTAAGACACGACTTGTGGCCAAAGGCTTTATGCAAAGAGAAGGAATTGACTACAATGAGACATTCTCTCCAGTCTCTTGTAAAGACTCTTTCAGAATTATAATGGCACTAGTGACGCATTATGACTTAGAATTACATCAAATGGATGTAAAAATGGCATTTCTAAATGGGGATTTAGAAGAAAGAGTTTACATGGCACAACCAAAAGGTTTTGTTGTGGAAGGAAAAGAAAAGATGGGATGTTGTTTAAAGAGATCCATTTGTGGATTAAAGCAAGCTTCAAGACAGTGGTATTTGAAGTTCAATGGAACAATAAAGAAATATGGTATTGAAGCAAATATTGAGGACAATTACATCTATGCAAAGTTCAAGAATGGAAAATTCATTTTCCTAGTTTTATATGTAGATGATATTCTACTGGCCAGTAGTGATATCAATCTACTATAAGAGACAAAGAAATTCTTGTCCTCAAACTTTGACATGAAAGATCTTGGTGAAGCATCATATGTTTTGGGCATTGAGATTCACCGAGATAGAAGAAAGTATGTATTGGGACTGTCTCAAAAGACGTATATAGAAAAAGTGTTGAAGAAATTCAACATGCACAAATGCAGTGCCACACCTGCTCCTATAGTCAAGGGTGAAAGATTTAGGGATTGGCAAAAATCCAAGAATAAGTACGAGCTCGATGATATGAAATGAAACCATATGCTTCGGCTGTGGAAAGCTTGCAGTATGCGCAAGTATGTACACGCCCTGACTTAGCGTTTGTCACCGGGTTACTTGGGAGATTTCAGAGTAATCCAGGCCCTGAGCACTGGAAGTTGATAAAGAAAGTCTTGCGATATTTGCAAGGAATGAAAGGCCTCAAGTTGGTATACAGAAGATCGGATTCACTCCAAGTGGTGGGGTATTCTGATTCACACTTTGCAATAGATAACACGAAAACCACATCGGGGTATGTGTTTACCCTGGCAGGAGGAGTCATTTCATGTAAAAGCTCCAAACAGACTATCACGGCAGGGTCTACCATGTATCCCGAGTTTATAGCATGTTATGAGGCCACGGGGTTGGTCAACTAGCTAAAGAAATTTATACCCGGTTTAAGAGTGGTTGACAGTATTGAGAAACCACTAAAGTTATACTGCAATAATGAACCAACAGTAATGTATGCTCACAACAATCAGTCCAGTGGTGCTGCCAAGCACATTAATATAAAGTACTATGTTGTGAAAGACAAAGTCCAGGATCGCACTATAAGTCTTGAGCATATTAAAACTGAAAGAATGCTTGCAGATCCGCTCACAAAAGGCCTACCGCCCAGCGTGTTTAAGGAGCATGTAGCCGGCATGGGGTTAAGGGAAGCCTTATGATTCTGGACTTAGGGCCCAAAGAAATGTATCTGTTTCTAAGCGGAGATGTGTATAGTAGTTGTTGAATCTATCGGCATTTAGCTGTGACGATGAAACATGCTCTATGTATAAATCCGTGATGAAATGGAAAATGGAAAGTAATGATAGAATGAGATCTAGGGGAAGAATGTTAGTAGATCTCCATATTGGGCCCAACGGCCCAACACCCAGATCCACGCCCTGATCGGGGGCGCCCCAACCCTACTCTAGTTGGTGGGCCCCCGTCGCACTGCGCCATATTAAAAGAGGGGTGAAACCGGGGCACGGGACATGAGGTTGACCGCCGCCACTGTTCACCCCACAAACCCTAAGCCAATCTAAAGCTTGGGCGCAGCCAGTGACGAGAAGCCGCCACCGCCATGACGCCCTACACCGCCGCCGTACTGGGCCGGTGCCGCTGGAGGCTTGAGGGATATCGAGACCGCCGTCCACTGTCGCCACTTCCCCAACACATCGCCGACGCCCTTGACAAGATCCTCGCCAAGGAGATGACGGGAACCGACGCATCCGCCACCTCTGCATTGACTCCGTCCCTCACCACGACGCTGGCGGCCTCACCACTCCCTCACAATCCAGGTATCTCTCATCTCTCTCCCTCCCTCCCTCCCTCTCTCTCTCTCTCTCTCAGATCCGTATCCAGAACACCCACATGAATCCCTTGCTAGATGCTAGCCTAGGCAAGATTAGAAGCTAACATGCTTATTTGTTGGGTAAACCTGTGCACTGATACTTTTAAAGCTTGCAAACTGTAGACCCAATTTTCTCCAAAGTAGTTAGATCCAGCAGAAACAGAGCTATATCTGCTGTTAACCAAATCAAAAATAAAGTTCATGTGTTACTGGGGTATATCATCCATTCCGTATTCAATAAAGATCAATAAATTATTTCTAAACAAATTAAGTATTTCATATAAATAATTGAGAGTCAACACCTTTTAATAGTACATCTTGAAAAATGCACAAAATTGAAGCAGCAGTGATGTTATTGGCGACATTTTTTTCATAAGCTAATAATGAAAATGTTTCCTGCATACACGTAAGATGTAATTTCTGTACCTGGCATAAAGTACCATTTTTGAATTCATTATGACTATGATAATATAATTCCCATGATTATCCCAATTAGATACCAAATAAGGATATTAGAAAACAAAGAAAATTTACATGCTAGGACCATAAAACACTGACGGTAAAACTTCTAAACTCACTACAACAAAAGATTACTGCAGCGGCGGTCAAAAAATTACTGCAGCATGGGGTGGTCAACCGCTGCTACATAACTGCCGCTACAAATAAAGCAAACAGTGGCGGGTGCCGGTCAATTGACCTAAGAAAAAACAAGGTAACCAGCTAAAAAAATCAGCTTTGGTGGTCCGCGCCACCCACCGTCCTGGCCGCCCCGCGAGGAAGCCGCCCACCGCTCGCTCGCTACTGGCTGCCCATGTGGGCCTGCTCGCTGCCAGCTGCCGTCGCGTTGCAAGGAAGAAGGGCGGCCAGATCTGGCCACCCTAACTGCCGCCGCACCACTAGGAAGAGGGTGACAGCCAGATCCGGCCGCCCCAACCGTCGCCGCACTGCTAGGAAGAAGGGGTGAGCCAGATCCAATCACCCCGGTCGTCACCGTGCCGCCATGGATTAGGAGGCGCTCAGATCTGCCCGCCCGTCCGCCGGTTGCCCATTGAAAGGATCGAGTGACTGAGAAAGGGGGTGAATCGGGAACTCAAACTATGTACCTAATATGCCAAAAACTAAAACCAACCACTCAAACAACTCCTACACAATTCTAGTGGTGATCACACTAACAAGATAATCCTATGAAAGGAAAGATAATCTAAACATACTAGTGGATCACACATGAGGCACACAACTCCTATGCTAGCTAGTAATCAAAGAACACGCGGAAGCACACAACAAGCTAGCAAAGTAGCCTACTCATGCAAAGCTACTAGATCATCAAGAACAGGATAAGCACACAAGCATGAGTAGCACAATACATACAAGGATGAGTAATCAAGCCAATGCAACTCCTGCACATGCTAGTGATCAAGTGAAGGCTAAGCACGACTAGTAAGTAGAGAAGCTTATTCATGCAAGTCTACAGGGTAATCAACTAGAGCAAGGTAAGCACACAAGCATGAATAGCATGATATGTAAATGCGGAAAGTAATGCATCAAAGCAAGGAATAGAATAAGAGATGCCTCATTATTTTTTTCCTGATGTCTCGGAAGGATGGTGCCTTCCCTTACTCCTCGTTGGACCACTCCCGTCGGAGTTCCGGTCCCTCCCGCCACCAATGTGGAGTTCTCGCCCACGAGCCCGCAATCACTCCCGGAGTGAAGACACGGTGCGTGTCACCGCTGCCACCAAGGCATAAGCTCGCCTCCCTCAAGAACTTACCGGACTCCTCAAGCCGACACGAGCGCTCACTAGCGATGCCCCTTTCACCAACGGGTTCAAACCGTGTACAAACGTGTGATGACCTTCACAACCGATCATGATAGGCTCGATCACCGACACCTAACCAGTCTAGGACTCACCATAGACCAAGAGTAACAACCTAGATCACACCCTCAAGGACACCCTAGCCTTAGATGTGCAAGATGCTCTTGCTACTCTCACTAGCACTCTCAAGATATTCAATATCTCCTCCTAGTGCTCCTCCCTTTTCCTCTTGGCTCTCACCATATATTCCAAGCAATTCTACTGACCAAGAGAGGTCTTCAAGCCACAGCAACAAAGTTATGTAGGCTTCCAACCTCCAACGAACCGTTGCTCCACAAAATCATCTTTCTGGGCCAACTGACCAGACTGTCCGGTGACTGTCAGATCGGACCATCCGGTCTCCATAGATCGGCTCCTCTAGAGTCGTTGGCTCTCTACCCAGGCTGAAGCTCTAAACTGACCAGACCGTCCGGTCTCTTCTCGCTCATCGATTCCAGAGAGCACCATTTATGTGTCCTCTCTGTCCTGCGCCTCCTTGATACTAACCGGACCGTGCGGTCTCTGCTGATTTTTGCGCGCACAGATTCCTTGCACAATCCTCTGTGATTTCCTAGTGACCGTACAGTCCGGTCTCCTCTGACCCCTCTGTCCAGTCACTACGTCCAGAAGCTGAAAGTCCTCGTCCACGCTTGACTTTGTTTCCGTCTTCTCCAAATAGCTCCTTAGCTTCTCCACTACCACCTAGTGCCTATGATTTCACTAAGCATCCATGCACATCACTGACTAGATATGACCTAAGAGAAATGACCTAGACCCCCTTGATAGTCCGTTTTTTTTATGGACTCAAAGCCCTAACAACTAGACAAGTGTTCCCAACACTTGCTCTATAGCATGTCCTTAGCCTTGATCCATCTTCATCAACCCTTGGAGTCCATCAAGCTCATCAAGCCTCCTGCACATGCTAGTGATCAAGTGAAGGCTAAGCACAACTAGTAAGTAAAGAAGCCTATTCATGCAAGTCTACATGGTAATCAACTAGAGCAAGGTAAGCACACAAGCATGAATAACACGGTATGTAAATGCGGAAAGTAATGCATCAAAGCAAGGAATAGAGTAAGACATGGCTCATGATTTTTTTCCTGATGTCTCGGAAGGATGGCGCCTTCCCCTACTTCTCGTTGGACCACTCACGCCGGAGTTCCAGTCCCTCCTCCAACCAATGTGGAGTTCTTGCCCACGAGCCCGCAATCACTTCTGGAGTGAAGACACGGTGCATGTCACCGCTTCCACCAAGGCATAAGCTCACCTCCCTCAAGAACTTACCGGACTCCTCGAGCCGACACAGGCACTCACTAGCGATGCCCCTTTCACCGGTGGGCTCAAACCATGTACAAACGTGTGGCGGCCTTCACAAACGATCACGATAGGTTCGATCACCAACACCTAACTGGTCTAGGTCTCACCATAGACCAAGAGTAAAGCCCTAGATCACACCCTTAAGGACACCCTAGCCTTAGATGTGTAAGATGATCTTGTTACTCTCACTAGCACTGTCAAGATATGCAATATCTCCTCCTAGTGCTCCTCTCTTCTTGCTCGTCAATTCCAGAGAGCACCATTTTTGCATCCTCTCTGTCCTGCGCCTGCTTGATACAAAGCGGACCATCCGGTCTCTGCTGATCTTTGCGCAGACAGATTCCTTGTAGACTCCTCTCTGATCTCCTAGTGACCGTACAGTCCTGTCTCCTCTAACCCCTCTGTCCGGTCACTACATCCAGAAACTGAAACTCTTCGTTCTCGCTTGACTTTATTTCCTGGCTTCTCCAAATAGCTCCTTGGCTTCTCCACTGTTACCTAGTGCCTGTGATTTCACTGAGCATCCATGCACATCACCGAGTCGACATGACCTAAGAGAAATGACCTAGACCCCTTGATAGTCTAGTCTTTTTTACGGACTGAAAGCCCTAACAACTAGACAAGTATTCCCAACACTTGCTCCATAGCATGTCCTTAGCCTTGATCCATCTTCATCAACCCTTGGACTCCATCAAGCTCATCAAGCCTCCATGCTTGTGGTCATTATCATCAATCGCCAAGGCCGCTATCAACAATCATCATAGAGTAGAAAAGGTTTCCTACACGCACAACACTCGTGTAGGCATTAGTCACATTTCATATTTGTCATTTATCACCAAAACACATACCTTGGGGTGACCTCAATAGTCATGATCCTTACACCCATCAAGGTGATAGAGGAGCTGGTTGTTGCTCGCCCACTGTGCCATGAGGAGAGGAGGAAAAGGAGATTGCCACATTGGTCGCTCCCTTGCCGGCTGCGTCAGAGCTGGCTTGGCCACTAGCTCGCCCGCTGCATCGGGAGGCAAGGAGGAAGATGAGGTCGCCGCGCCAGCTGCTCGCCTACCCATCGCGCCGGAGTTGGGTCACCCATTGTGCCAAGAGGAGAGGAGGGGGGAGGGAGAGGAGGTTG
The DNA here is from genome assembly GCA_030378355.1 of Eleusine indica. Taxonomy (NCBI): domain Eukaryota; kingdom Viridiplantae; phylum Streptophyta; class Magnoliopsida; order Poales; family Poaceae; genus Eleusine; species Eleusine indica. Next base: position 39,222,874 of record CM059501.1, on the reverse strand, counting down.
CCCGCCCACTGCGTGATGGACCGCGAGGAAGAGTAGGGCGTGACTGGTGTAGAGAAGAGGTGGTGGCGGCTTGGTGAACAGAAGTCGAGGGGTCACTAGGGTTTGTTTCTTTGTTATAGGTAGTGACTCATAGTGGGCTGTTAGTCCATTGCCTCGAGCCAGCCATAGCCCCCGCGTTGTCTCCTAGGGCGACACGCGGGCGGCGATCTCGCCGCCACCACCACTAACCCCTACCGATCCTCCTTCCCTCTCTACCACTGCTAGAGCTTGAGGCCGACCAAATCTTGCACATCAGCAATGATGGCGGCGGCGGGGACTCCCTCTTATTGTTTTTCTTTTACCTAGATCTAGTTTGTCGGTTTTGTCGGCGGCACCGGTGACAACCTATCGTCTTACTAGATGGTGATGGTGGTGGGGTGTTCAGGGCCTCCCCATGGTGACTCACATGATGTATAGGAGGCGATCCCCTCTCTGACGCCGTCGTAGCTCATGTTCTTGCCATTGATCTGATGTCCTTGGGAGCATATCGTCACTCTTCGGATCGAGGAGCCAGGATGATGGAGGCCATGGTGCTGGTAAGCCAAGGATGGGCAAGGTCAAAGAGAAGCCGCGTGTACAAGAGGGGACACCACCTGGTGTGGTTGTGCCTATACGTTTCACGCGTCGGATTCCTACATACAGCCCTGACACATTCACCTTCTTCCCATTCTTAGGCGAGTGCTCGATCAGGCATTGACTCGACGTGCATGGGCACGGATGGGGATGGATGCTAGAACGCATGGGTTCTACATGGACACTTGACAGGCAGCGAGGGTTGCATGTATCATGAACTCGTGGCGCCACCCAGCTTGGGCCTCGCTGCAGCTAGTTCCGGACAACCTGGCCCTTGTCCTGCCTTTTAGTATCTGCAGGCTGCTATATATGGGCTTGCATGGTGAAGAGGAGGCACAGCTCATGGGCATCAGGTGCAGACTGCAGATCCAGGCAACCTTCTCTTCTTGCATCGATCAGAGCAGTGCCCATATCTAAGCTTTTTTGTTGTATTTGTGATCTATGGTGGTTCGGCATGTTCGACCAAGGCTATCATGTTTGAGCCTTCGATGTAATATCAGTTTGACAGGCTTCAATGATGGTGGAAGGTTTGGCAACATGAACATAGAAGCCTCTATGTGATATTGGATAAAGATGCATGGCACACAATTGAGGGATACCCTCTAGTGTTTAATCATCCAATGCCAGTTGATATATGGCAGCGATGGCTTGAGTGGAATAATGTTGTTCTTTTGGAATTTTTGATCAAATGACCAAGGAGGTGCAACAACAGAAGCATCTTTGGGTCTGATAGTGTTCAGGGTTACGGTTTTCACTGTTTGAGGCCCTACGAGACCATCTTTGATGTTGGGGGTGCAACATCAGAAGTTACTTCGGGTCTTATAGTTTTTAGGGTTACGGTACGGGACTGTCTTTTAATGCTCGAGGGAAATGGAAAGACGGTGGCAACCAGCTATGATGCAACTGAGGTATAAGATGAAGATCGACTAGTAAGCGATGACTTCTTGTGTGGACAACAATGTCATTTAATGCCGTCGCCCTCATTGGAGTTGTGGATTTCTAAACCTTAAGCTTTTTTGTTGCCATGTTGGCTGAAGGAAAGTAGTAGTTTGTTTGATAGCACATGTTTTCCATTATTTCTTAAGCATGCTTGCTTTTAGGAATGGGTTTCTGTAAGCTTGTAATTTAATTTGAAAGCTATATGCATCTTTTGGATGCAGAGGCTGGAATATCAATATATTCCTACTTCTAAAAAAATAGTGACTTTGCAGAAGTGAGCTGAATGGCCTCAGGTCGTAGCGGCAGACCATGTTGCGACCCGCTTCTAAAAATCAATTTTTAGATGTGGATCACATTGTGGTCCATTGTTGAAAATTGATTTTTAGGGGCGGGTCACAACATGGCCGGTTGCTAAAAATGATTTTATAATTGTAGCAGCGGACTTCTTTAAACGCGTCGCTACGCGAATTTGTGTTCCGCTACTATAGTGCCTAATTATTGAAGTGACTTTGAGATATCAGATACTTTAAGGAGGTCCAATGGGGCATAGGCCCAGTGTGATGAGGACAACGCCCTTTAGCAATCACGGATGGCGTCCGGTGAATGTAGCTTCCTAATCCTATTGTGGGCGCGTCACCGACTAATAGTATAGGTGGACAAGGAAAAGGGCTGAAGTTATAATCAATTCTGGCCTTGTCTATTCCTTCTTCGCAAAATCAAGGCCCTGTAATTGTCTTTTCTTTTCTTTGGTTTTTAACAAGAAGGCCAAAGCTTCTTTTGCATTCCTGATTGCCCCTCTGATATCACTCTGAAAGAGAGATCCAGCACTGCAATCATCAAGGTTGTGTTTGGGTCTGCTACTGCTAGGCAAACTAGGTAGGACAGCGCGCTATCATTGCGCCTATTAGGAATTTAGTTATGGGGGTGTTCCTTTCCATGAGAAGCTAAAGTTTACTCCTCTGTTCTGTTTTTGTTGTCGCCGGCTAGCTCAATTTTGAACTAACCAACAACAACAAAATTAGAATGGAGAGTAACTTCTAAAATTTGAGCTAAACTTATGGACCTCTTGGGAGTCTAAAGTTTTGCCCTGTTTCTTTTTTTTTTCTTCTCTAGAGCTAAAGTTTAGCTCAACTTTTAGCCCTCCCGTTCGTTTCTCTAGAGCTAAAATTTGGACTAAAGTTTAATTTTAGCCCTTTAACCCATGAAAACAAACATTCCCTACGTTATACAATTACGAAGCTGGAATCGTTGGGATGGCATACAGGAAAAAAAATATTTTCCTGGTCTCTTCATGACAAGGTAATATGTGTTTTAAATTATCAATAGCAAAAGTTCATAACTTTATCTGAGTTTAAGAGTCTCGTTAAAAATTTTGCAGCAACAGAGCTTAGCCCGTGAGGCACAATAGTGAGTCCCATGATTGAATAATAAAGGAAAACAAAAAGGTTTCAGTCTAGCTGTGTGCTTGTTTTCGCATTTTTTTTGTTCGCTATGCTGATTGCATGTGTCACGCGTCGTTGGAGCTAAGCCATTTCAATGTGGCAGGAGGCCCCGCTCTCTCTCTCTCTCTCTCTGATCTTGGAGTCCTTCCTTACCATTCGGTGAAGCTCATGCTCATTCCGTCATCGTTCACATAGCATGTGCATTTTATTTCTTCGACGGAACAAGCTCAAGCTACATGAAGGATTTTGTGCTATCCCCTGCATCCAGAGCAAAAGTGCGCATACAAATCTTCCTCCAGCCGCTACTTTTTTCATGGCGTAGAACTCAAAGAGTCGGTCATTCCTCTGAAGCGACTGCAGTCGTAATTGCAACATCCAAATATCCAGTCGCCTCCCTCCCCTCCAATCCACCAAAAATTCACGGGTTAAGTCATCATAGCTCCCCTAATCCATCAATGATGCATGGATCTAGCGCTTAGAGTCCTCAATCTAATGAAATCTATTATCCATTCCACGCCACCAAGCTCGGAAACACCACAATAAAGCTCTTCGCTGCTAAAGCTGTCAATCAAGCTTCCTCTCCATTCTTTCCCCACCATCCCATGGATTTGGTGCACTTTGGACCCAGGTCCTGGACACAAAATCCAACACCCTCTGCACCTCAACCCACGGGCAACCCCAACTATCTACTGATGGCGGAGCAGCGACAAGTGGCTGAGCATGGAGGACCGCTGCCAAGCCCAATCCACTTCCTATACACTTTTGGCCTATCGAAACAACGATTGGCGACCAAACAGGCTTCTTTGGAGGCCGCCACAGCCGGCCTATTGATATTGGTTCGGCGACAACTGACAAGTGCTTCAGCATCGAGGAGCGTTGCTGCCGCAGCGAGCTGCCCCGTCCACTTCCTCTGTTGCCTCCACTAATGGCTCATCGAATCGACGACCATCGACCAAACAACCTTCTCCTTCAGGACCCATGAGGAGGGTAGCCTATGATGTGTAAACTTGAGATTGGCTATGAGGGACGTGTCAATGCGGGATTGGCAGAGGAGGCGTCGGGGCGCTGCTGGGAGGCAGAGATCACGCCTGATTATGATAGAGATATTGAGCAGGAATTTAAGGATATCCTGGGTGCTAGTGTCTAGCAGGGTTTGAAAATACGGTGAGTGCGGCAAAACCGGCCCACACCGAATCGACGCACTAGCTGGTTTTCGGCCAAACCGGCCGGTTAGCTGGCCAAATTAGAATTTAAATTTGGCTGGGCGGTTGGAGCGACTAACCGGCCGGTTTGGGCGGTTAACCGGCCGGTTTGGCCGAAAAGCCGGCCAGCAGTAAAAAAAAGTTAAAAAATCTTGAAAAATAGAAAAATGGTACGAAAAAATATAAATTTTGATAATAACTTTGATAATAGTTTATAATAACATTATACATATGTACAAAGCATATAAAAAACAAGTAATATATAGTCCAACTAATAGTAACATAAGCATACAACACGTAGTAGTCAATACATAGTTATAGAAATAACTGAGATATAACTGCTACTTAGTTGAAGGGGGGGGGGGAGGGAATCCAGTCGCGGGAGCGTGGGCGACGAAGTGGACCTCAGCGCGTCGGAGAGGATAAGGTTATGTATTTTTTTTCATTTTTTCATTCTACTTTCATTATTTCAATTTTTTCGGAGGTCAAACAATGTTTGTTTCATATGATTTCTTCACCATAATTCATCATAAAAGATCTAGTTTTTTATCATAATTTTTATATAATTTTTTTCAAATTTTCAAATTTGTTCAAATTTAACCGACTGGTTTTTACCAAACTGGACCGGACCGGTTTGGCCAGTTTTCACCGCATTTTCCAACCCTGGTGTCTAGAGATGGACTGCTATGCTTGGCAGATTGATGAATCTAGCTTCACTATGAGATCTCATAAGGCAAAGATGATAAAAGATTGGGGACGTTTCAATTTGGTCATGAAGACCACTCCTGCTCAAATGTCTACAAAATCTTGGTCTCCCTCTGTTGGGGCTAAGTGTGTATTACAGACTGCCTGGTTCAGAGTGAAAGGCATTCCTTATGATAAAGAAGTGAAAAAACTCTGGCATATGTGGGTTCCCTGGTTAGTGCCACAATTGAAGTGGATGAAAAATCTCTACAAGAATTGATTACGTGAGAATCAACATTGCTTGTAGAGATGTAGCTATAGTACCACCATCAGCAGAAGGGGTAATTTTACCATATGTGTATTACTTCTGGTATGAAAGGGAAGTTCATATCCCTGCACAACCACCTTCTGAGACAATGCAGGTTTCATAGAGTGCTGCCAACCTCGGACCACATCCAACAAACCTAGACTGGAGCTAGAATCCACTGAAGCTCATACGTCGAAAGCAGAAGGGGGTCAATTAGCTCCTACGAAGATATACACAAGCAAGCAGAACACTGCCGGAGGAACCAATCAGAAGCTGCTGTCAGATGCCATGAAATATATGAAGAACAAGACTCATATACAAGATGAACAAGAGGGTGAGAGAGTTGATGTGTCATGGAATGGAAGTGAAGTTTACTTGTTATCTGAGGAGTCCCAGGGAGACCAAGAAGCTCAATCCCATGGTGGAAAGAAACTCTGGTTGGCAAAATGCAACCACAACATGGTACATCCAGTACAAAAAGATCCTATTTGAAGTCTCAATAAAGAAGACTTAGTGGAAAATATGGAAGAAAGAAAGGTAGATGAGGGCGAGCCTAAAGAAACAACCAATACCAATGAAGAAATGTTGAATATCACTGAAGCCTAGAAGATCCAAGTAACAAGGCAAAGTGAAAGAATTTAAACCAAGATGATAATAGATGTGCAAGAGGGAACTCCATCCAAAAAGAGGCATTTTGAAGGTAACAACCTCGATCATAACTCTTTCTCTGCTTTAACAAATCTTGATATTGTTCAGCTAGCTAATAACATGGGTATTATAATAAATCGTGAAGACTTTTATCAGGTTAATCTTATGAAAGACCATGAAGTAGTTAGACAGGCTTTGATTAATAAATATACTGAAATGCTTAAGGATGAGAAATAGGAGGAAATAGTAATGAAATTAATTCCTGGTATTCTCAGGCTAGAATGGGGTTTTAACCATGATGGCATGATGCTTTGAGCAGAGTAATGTTTAAGCTGAAAAAATTTGAAAAGTGCTTTAAAGGATGGGGTTTTAACCAAGCAAGGCAGAACAAAAAGAGAAAGAGAAATAAATGGAAGGATTATGTTCTTTGAGACCAAGGAAGAAAATATGCCTCTAACTTCTGATGAGATCTCAGAAAGAGTGGAACTACAGTCCGAATTACTCAATATCCTAGAAATAGAGTAGCTTTATTAGTATAGAAGAAGCCATGAAACTTGGCTACTCAAAGGGGATCTTAATACTAAATTTTGTAATAGAGTGGAAAATGGCAGGAGAAAGAATACCATTTTCTCTTTGATGAATGGTGATGAGATAATTCAAGGAACAGAGAATCTGTTACAGCATGCCACCGATTACTACAAAACCTTATTTAGCAGATCTGATTGTAATGCCTTTGAGCCGGATCCTATTCTGTGGACTGCAGATAAGAATGTTAACTCTCTAGACAATAGAGAGTTAACTCAACCTTTTGGGGAAGAAGAGATAAAACATGCACTCTTTCAAATGGAAAAAATAATGCTGCTAGACCCGATCAAATTCCTATAGAATGTTTTGAGGCCTGTTGGGAGATTGTAAATAATGGTATAATGGATTTATTCAATGAATTTTACTTTGGCACCCTTCATATCATGCGCTTTCATTACGAGATCATTACCCTTTTACACAAAGTAAAGGAGGCAGGAAGACTACAACGGTTCAGGCCCATATGTCCACTAAATTGCCTTTATAAATGGTTCACAAAATCCTTATTTTGAGATTGGAACCAATTTCCCAAAAGATTATACACAAAGGGCAAACAGCCTTTAGACCTAAGAGAAATATTATGAATGGTTTACTTATCCTACATGAGGTTTTTCATGAAACAAAGAAAAAAGGTCAAACTGTGATAGTACTGAAATTGGACTTCGAAAAAGCCTATGACAAAGACTCCTGGGATTTTTTGTTCCAATGCCTAAGGAAGAGTGGCTTGAATGAATCCTGGTGCAGGTGTATTGAAAACGGGGTTAAAGATGGCACTTTAAGTATTAAATTAAACAATCAAGTGGGCCCAAATTTCCAAAGTCATAAGGGAGTGAGGCAAGGTGATCCCTTGTCGCCACTACTGCTCAATATAGTGGCGGATTATGTAACAAGTGGTTATAGCTGCACAAAGAAATAACCTGGTGGTGGGGCTAGTAGAAAATCTGATTCCTTATGGAGTGGCAATTTTACAATATGCAGATGACATAATTCTATGTTTAAAGGATGAAAAAGATGGATCTAGAGACATTAAGATTTTGTTATACATACATGAACAAATGTCTGGTCTAAAGGTAACCTTTTAAAATAGGGAAATTTGTCTGTAGGACATACTTCAATATTGGTTTTGTCTTCTGGACACTGGATCGTTTCTTTTGGTCTCATGGACACTGAAAAAATGTACCTTTTGTCTGTAGGACACTATAACGTAAAAAGTGACAATTTTCAAATTTTTTATCTTAATGTATAAAATACATTGGAACTTGAAATTTACCATAAGCATACATTACTAAATTCCCTATACATGCAATTTTTTTTCATATTTATTGTTGATTGTTTACATAACTTTTTCACTAATAAAATATTTATTTTTAAAATTAAACTATGCAAACAATTGGTAAAAAATTAAGAAAAAATCACATGAACATAAAATGCAACAATGTAATATTGCGCCAAATTTCAAGTTGCAATATATTTTATACATTAAGATAAAAAATTTGAAAATGGTCACTTTTTCTGCTATAGTGTCCTGCAGACAAAAGGTGCATTTTTTCAGTGTGCACGAGACCAAAAGAAGCGATCCAGTGTCCAGGAGACAAAACCAACATTGAAGTGTGTCTTACAGATAAATTTTACTTTAAAAAAGCAAAATCCTTATGATTCAAGGTGACAATCATATAGCTGAGAAGTATGTTAAACTATTTAATTGTCAAATAGGAGAGTTTCCATTGAAATACTTGGGTGTTCCAATCTCTGCCAGCAGAGTCCATGTGGCAGACTGGAAATCAATGGAAGAAAAATCTTGCAAAAAGATAGATGTTTCGCAACGCAATTACCTGATGATTGCTGGCAGGATAACCTTGATAAATGCTAGCCTCTCTAATGAACCCACATACCAGATGTTGATGTATATCATCCCGAAAACAGTAATTAATAGAATGGAAAAATCTAGAAGAAAGTTCTTTTGGCAAGGAGGGAACAGCAAGAAAAAATACCAGTTGGTCAAGTGGGACACTATACAAGAATAAAAGGAAAGGTGGATTAGGAATAAAAAAACTTGAGAAAAATGAATATTAGCCTTTTGGGGAAATGGTGGTGGAAATTGGAACATGAAGAGGGGACTCTGGCAAGACATAATCAAAGCTATGTACTTAATAGATGAGGTAATTGGAAATGTGAAACACATACAATCAGACTCTCCCATTTGGTCTGATTTACTAAAAGTTAGGCCCATATACCTGAGTGGAAGGAGATTTATACTAGGAAAAGGCACCAAGATAAGATTTTGATTTGGATGCATGGCTGGATGATAAACTGTTATGTTATAACTACCGTTTGCTCTATGAATTCTATATGCATTCTGATATCACATGCCCAGCAAGGCTGGGTGATTCGGTTTAAATCAAACTTTCCTAACATTCTACATTCAAAATGGTATGAGGTAGCTGCAAGACTAAATGATCAACGGGCATTATGTAAAAACAGGCTTTTAGTGACACTTCATAACAGTCATTAGTGACACATTTTAACGCGTCACTAACGTCATGTCACTAATGTGAAGTCAATGGTGACGCGGATTTTACGCGTCACTAATGACTCCCACATTAGTGACACGTCTAGGAAAAAACGCGTCCCTGAGGGTCATTGGTGACGCGTTTGGCCAGATACGTGTCACTAATGAGAGGGTCATTAGTGACGCATTTTGGTTAAACACGTCACCAATGAAGAATTTTAAAAAAAATACAGAATGTACGTTACATCATCAGGTTTATGCATTATATCCATTACAAAGACATTGTCCTAATCAATTGAAATGAGATACATCATCAAATTCTAATTCATTATATCAGTAGGACTGATGCAGAACTGTGTGTCTATTTCTTCATCATTAGCTACTAACTATTGGCAAATAATGTACAAGTTGTTATATGTAATCACCATCAACTAAAGCATATTGCGGCATTTGGTCAAACAATTATTCTATCCAGGAAAGATAAGGAGTGGATGACATGCTCACCGATTTACTTCTCAAAACTAATTACCAAAAACTGATGCAAAGAAAAAATAACTAGATAAGTCATATTTTCACGTATCATCCAATTGATTCACAATAATAAGCATGAGATTTGTGCTTACAGATTCTACATTCAATAAATAGGTTATACTACTGCACAATACATGAAAGAAAGAAAGAAAGACACAATAGGATATATGGGATAGCTATACCAACCCTCAGAACAAAAAAGCATAGAAAAAACCTGAAGCTTAAATTCATTTGGCACATTAAACAGTATGTACCACGAAGGCTCGAAGAAGAGACAGCTGATGAGATGAAGCAGCTCCTTAGTTCAACCTACTCATTAAGCGTGGCGTCCTTGCTCTGCTTGCTTCCGACCTTGTGTTATTCTAGAGGAACGGGAGCAGAAACAACAATCCTGGATCAAAGGCCACTAATACCTGCGCCCAACAAGATGAGACCGCAAGTGGGAATAGGGGAACACTCACATGTACCATGCTTCGGGAGATCATGAATAGTTTCTCCTTGTCGCAGAAGCAGGGCAGCAGCAACACGGAACTGGAGGTGCACTGACAAGCAAAATAACAACAATTATATGACATGCTCATGTTTTGGTCAACTAGCAATATCAGTCATGTCCTATTCTAGACGAACATGAGCATGGCCAGCAGTAGAACAACTAACTGGCTTATTTGTCTATAAAAAATATAACAAGTCAAATGGTGATCTACTGCTAGCCGAGGCAAGGCAAGGAGTAGCAATGTTAGTAAAGCAAGTACATGAACAAACATGCAAGAATCTACTAATGGCATATAGGTACAGAGGTTACAGGGCAAAGTATTCAGGTTATTGGACAATCTAGACAATATACTCTGCAATAGGCCACGTACACCATCCCCTTGTTACAGAATCCCTGCACAGTTGCGTTGTATGTCCACACATATGGCTCACACCCTTTTAGCTTCATGGCCTCAAACACCCTCACTGCATCACTCATCCTTCCCTCTCTGCAATGGGCATTCACAACTGCTGTCCATGTCACAACATAAGGCATTAACCCCCTGTCAAACATCTCCTCCACCAATTTATCTGCCTCCCCAACATTCTGCTTCCTGCACCAGAAAGCGACAGTAGCTGCATAAGCACGAGTATTTGGCCGCCATCCAATCTCCTTCATCCTCTGCAGCATAGAGAGTCCCTCCTCCCCTCTTCTGGCATCACACAACCCCTTCACCAAGGCCACATAAGTGTGCATGTCCGGCTGCTCCATCTCCCTGAACATCTCCGTTGCCTGATCTATCACCCCTGCCTCACATAATGCCTCAATCAGCGCAGCGTATGAGACCACAACCTGCGGGAACCCTCTCTGCGGCATTTTATCGAACATGTCACGCGCTATCTCATGTTATGAATAACACTTGCATTCAATATGAAGACACTAGGCCCAAATATATACAGGTACAACTGTATACAAATATGCACAAAATCCCTTATACAATGGGAGGATTACAAAAGACATAATATATCTAACACCCCCCTCAAACTCATGGTGGATCAACAACGCTGAGTTTGGAGAGATAAAACCTATGCTGAGCTCCGGTTTGTGCCTTAGTAAGAAAATCAGCCAACTGAAGCTCTAGAGGCACATGCTGAAGACCAACAACACCATCCTGTACTTGTGCTCGTATATAAAAAAAAATTAATCCCAATATGCTTAGAAAGTTCATGTTTTGCCGGATCACAAGCAATTCTAATAGCACTTGTACTGTCAGACAAAAGAGGAGTCGGCCGTGAAACAGACACACCAAAATCCTCAAGCAACCACCACAACCAAGTAACCTTCGCTGTCACAAGAGCCATAGCACATAACTCAGCCTCTGCACTCGAACGACAAACTGTTGTCTGCTTCTTAGTCTTCCAAACAATGAGGGAACCACCAAGAAAAACACAATAGGCAAAAAGAGATCGACGATCAGAGGAATCACTAGCCCAAGTGGCATCACAATATGCCTGGAGCTATAGAGAGCTAGATCGTGGAAAGAATAGAAGACGAGAGATAGTCTCACGAAGATAATGCTAGACTCGAAGGAGGTGACTATAGTGGACCTGGGTGGGAGCTGAAACAAACTGACTCAAAATATGCACAGAATACAAAATATCAGGACGTGTAACACCAAGATAAACAAGACTAACTAATATGACAATAATGAGTAGGATCAGCAAGAAGCACATCATCAGTGACACGAAGATGAACATTAAGCTCCATAGGAGTCTCAACAGTCCGGTGATCAGTAAGAGAAGCACGATCAAGAAGATCCTGAATATACTTTTGTTGAGACAAATAAAAATCCTCAGATATAGATGAAACCTCAATCCCAAGAAAGTAACATAGAGGACCAAGATCGGACATGGGAAACTGCTCCCTAAGACGTGCCTTCACAAAGGCTATGTACTCAGAATCATCCCCAGTGATAATCATATCATCAACATAAAGAGGGAGAAGAGTCCGACCACGAGAGGAAGTGTGAACAAAAAGCGCTGGATCATGGTTGCTGGCAGAAAAACCAGCAGCAGTGACCACAGATGCAAAACGCTGAAACCAAGCATGAGGAGCCTGCTTGAGACGATAAAGAGAGTGACGAAGGCGACAAACCATACCCTCAGGAATATAATAACCAGGTGGTAGCTGCATATACACCTCCTCACGTAGCTCACCATTAAGAAAAGCATTCTTCACATCCAACAGAGAGATAGACCACTCACGAACAGAGGCTACAATAACAAGTGTGCGAACTGTGGTCATGTGAGCCACAGGGGCAAAAGTCTCATCATAGTCACGACCATGCTCCTGCTGAAAGCCACGAGCCACAAGACGTACCTTATCGCGCTCAAGAGAACCATTAGAACGTGTCTTAACCTTATAAACCCACTTACATGTAATCGGACGAACATGCGGTCGACAAGGTACGAGTTCCCACATGCCAGTACGCTCAAGAGTAGAAATCTCCTCAGCTATAGCGTGCGACCACTCCTGATGAAGAATAGCATCTCGATAAGAAGCCGGCTCAGAAAGAACAGTAGCAGCAGAACCAGAGGGAGAGTACCTATCAGGAGGCCGATGAGGCCGATCACCACGTCTAAGAAACTGAACCTGCTTAGGGGGAGAATCATCAGAAGAATTCTCAAACGAAGAGGGCTCAACAGGAGAAGAGGGTGTGACTAGAGAGGATGACACATCAAGAGAGGACGATGCATCAGAAGAAGATGGCTCACCTGAAGAAAGTGGTACATCAAAAGAAGATTGCACGCTAGAGGAAGTCTTAACACGTCGAGCATAAACATGTGTCACTGGTGGCTTCACAAAAAAGTCAGGTTCCATAGAAATAGGAACCGAAGAAAACTCTCTAGAAGAAGGCACCAACGAAGAAGGCACAATAGGAGAAGGTGCCTATGATGCAGACACCAGACGTGTACTGGCAATAGAGGCATCAGGCAATATCAAGAAAGAAAGTGGGTCGACCAAGGACATAGGAGAAGTATCAGAAGAGAGATGAGGATAGTAAGGGTGCGACTTATCAAAAACAACATCCCGAGAAGTCCTCATCTGACGACCAACTGGATCCCAACAATGATAGCCCTTATGCTCAGCACAATATCCAAGAAAAACACACTCAACAGACTGAGTGGTCAACTTTGTGCGCTCACGAGGTGCAAGAAGCACGTAGCACACACAACCAAACAGACGAAGGCTGGAGTAATCAGGCGTCTTGCTACAAATATGCTCATAAGGAATCCCACCATGAAGGGCTGATGAAGACTGAATATTAACCAAATAATTGACAGTAGAGACAGCCTCAGCCCAAAAATGAGGGGGAACAGAAGAGGCGATCATGAGAGCACGAGCAGTCTCAAGAAGATGATGATGCTTGCGCTCAGCGACACCATTCTGGGCATGAGCGCCAGGGTATGAAAACTGAGCAAGAGTATCATGCTCAGAGAGAACCTGGCGAAGAGCTCCAAAAAGATACTCTCCTGTAGAGTCAGCATGAAAAACATGAATGGACGTGTCAAAATGAGTGTGGATCATAGCAGAAAGTCTTATAGATAGGTAAAGCCTCACTACGGTGTTTCATAAAGTAAATCCATGTGTTGTGAGAAAAATCATCAATAAAGATGATGTAATAGCCATGACAATCCCCCCCCCCCCCCCTGGAAACAAAAGGAGTAGGACCCCATACGTCAGAGTGAACTAAGTCAAAAGGACGACTAGTTACCGATTCACTAGAGGGATATGGAAGCTGAACCTGTTTACCTAGTCTACAACCCTGACACTAATGCAAAGAAGAAGCATCACCACCAACATGTCCTAAGAGACCACGACGAATTAAAGAAGATAGTCATGATCCACAAATATGGCCCAAACGCCAAGCATAGGACGAAGTGGAAGAGGCAGCATAAGCAAAGGCACTAGATGAAGCGGAAAGACTGGCAGAGGCAGCGGAAGGAAGACGAAGCCAGTCAAGCTCCCAAAGACGTTGACCGCCACGACGACGATGACCAACACCAACTACAAGCCCTCTGTGACAGTCCTGAACGCAACAAGAGTCATAGTCAAGGATAACACGACAACCGTGATCCGTGAGCTGACCAGCAGACATAAGCTGCATGGTTAGGTTAGGAACATGAGAAACAGCAGGAACATGAAAAGAGGAAGACAAAAGAGTCCCTCGACCGGCTACAGAAAGGGGAGAACCATTCGCAGTATGAACAATGGTGGAAGACGATGGTGGGACAATGAAAGTGAGGCTAGAAGAATCATACGTCATATGAAAAGAGGGACCAGAATCAAGAATCCATGGCAGAGTACCTGGAGATGAAGTAGAAGGTGGTCCCTCACTAGAAGACTGAGTAGCAGAAACAGCCGAATTCATCGATGCAGAAGGCCAAGTAACAAAACCAGTAGATTCTGTGGATACAGAGGCCGCAACACGATGTAGTAGCATAAGAATCTCTGGTGTGTCTGAACCAAACAAACTCTCCTGAGCACCTCCAGCAGCAGAACCATTAGATAGCCGGTGTCCATGATGATGAGCAAAATCAATGAGCTTCCAAGAACAACAAGTCCTAGTATGTTCGTTCGAGTCGCAGTAGATGCAAGAAAGATCGTCATCTCCTCCTGCTCCAGAAGGCATCAGTAAAAAAGACATCATATGTGAAGAAAGTACAAACGAAGAAACACCGACAACAATTGATGGCGAGAACGCAAAATAAAGCGGCGAGCGATGGCGAGAGCGCAAAATGAAGCGGCAGTGTGTGTGCAAGAAATGCTATATGAAGCGTGAGCAACAACAACAAAAAACACAGTAGAAAGTGCTAGCAATAGAGCTGATGACTAAAAATGCACAATGAAACGCGAGCGACGGCAAAAGTGCTCTGTTTTGAAAGGAAAAAAAAAAGAGTAAAGCAGCGGCTACACGCAGTAGACCAATAATAAAGAACGACTGAATAAAGCAGCCGTGAATGCAATTTTTTTTTTAATCTGGTACCCTACTGTTCCTGTTAAGAAAAACAGAGGTGGTAGCGACAAACAGAGACGTGAGAAGCCACCAGAACAGAAACAGCAGTCCCTTCTTTCTCTCTCCTTTTTTTTTTAATCAGGTGCTCTACGGTCCTGTTCTTGGCCAACAGGAGCAACAAAGGCAAGCCGCGTGAAGCCAATAGAACCAAGAAACGTAGACCCTTTTTTTTTTACTTTTTACTTTTTTTTTACAACTACCCTATCTTATCCTATGCCTCCACGATTGAGTGGTCAACGACGACACGTGAGGAAAGAAAATACCAAATCCACGGAGAGCTGGGCACGGCGACGGGGCTCCACTCGATGAAGACGGCAGCGCTGCAGCTCGTGGTCACCTGGACGGAGCGGATGCTGGTCCCTCAGCACGTAGCGCCCGCGACTCCCAAGGAGCAGGTTGGCGATGCTGGCCCAAATAGAAGGGCGGCGGGTCAACGGCAGCGAGGCGTGTCAGCAACGAGGCTTGCGGCGTGGCCGGTCGGCGATGGTGACGGCAAGTGAAGAAGACGGCAGCGACGAATCGTACACCAAATCAATGTTTCAGCCTCCCAAGTACAAGCTCCGCGCAATACGATGCACGAAACCGATCTGGGCAAAGCCGGCGATAGAAGACAAACCTTCAGTCGACAAAAACCAATAAAAGCTCAAAGAGAAGAGCGATTATGGCGGCGATCTGTGATGAAGAAGACGGTGAGTGGTGGGAGCGTGCAAGTGCAACACGCAGGAAAAAAAAATTGGGAGGAAAGACAAAATCCAAACCCTAATTTCTGGATCTATACCATGTTATGAATAGCACTTGTTTTTAATATGGGGGCACTAGCACTAAATATATCCAGGTACAGGTGTATACAAATATGCACAAAATTTCTTATATAATGAGAGGATTATAAAAGATATAATACATCTAACACCTCAAACTTTTGCACGCGTCTGTATCCAATAGTCAGGGAGTTGAAAGTGAAAGCACCCCAACCGGAGCGGACCATGAGGCCAAGGTACCGAAGCGCGCGGTGGAGGTCGACGCGACAACAAAGAGCACAGATGAGAGCATCGTAGGTGATAGCTGTGGGAGTAGGCGGAGCGCGGTGGTGCATGTGGGCGAAGAGGCGGAGCATGAGCAGGGTGAGGGAGAAGCGGGGGAAGTGTGTGAGGAGAGACCGGAATGGGCGATCGAAGAGTGGCCGAAGCGGCAGAGGGGAGAGGGAGTGGAGATGAAGCATGATGGAGAGGGGTAGAGCGAGGAGGTGGCAGGATGGCACGACGGCCTGGGTGACGGCTGCCGCGGGGCACAGCGGGAGCAGAACGGGGAGCGGGCGCGACAGGGACGGGGCGAGCAGGCCCGGGAGGTGCGGGAGCGAGGGGTGGAAGCGCTAGTCCGAGGAGGAGAGGATGGCGGCGAGGTGAGTGAGGAGCGCAACCGAGGATGACGGCGGCAGAGGGGATGCCATGGGTGCTGTTTGGTGGAATACCGAAGGTAGAAAACATGTGGCGCCGCGAAAGGGCCGGTGGCATGTCAGCAGATGGCGACGGGAGGTGAGGCGCGTGAGGAGTGCCGCCGGGAGGGAGAGGAGGGCGCTGCCGTCGATAGGAGAGGGCACTGTCTCGGAGGAGGGAGAAGAAGCTACCTCAACGCCTCTCCACCGGGATCCACACCGCCGTTGGGAGGGAGGGTTCTCGGGTGGGTGCGGCGAGGCCAACGCTCGGATGGATCTGAGAGAGAGAGAGAGAGAGAGGAGAAGAGAAGAGAAGGCCACAAGAGAGGATATCGATCGGGACGAAGAGTCTCGTCGACGGACACGAGGAAACGATGAATGTGGGTGGATAAAAATTTCAGGTCCGAGATTCAGAGAATAGGTGACGCGTGAATTTGGGAAGTGTCACCTATTATAGAGGTATGATATTAGTGATGCATTAAGAGTAGAAGCATCACTATTACAAAGTCATTGGTGACACGTCTTGATGGAGGGACTTGATTTAGTGGCGCGTCCAGTTTTCACGCGTCACTATTATGTGATTAGTGACGTTTCTCTTCAGAAGTGTCACTAATTAAGGTATCATTTTTATGCCTTTTTTACATAGTGGGGTAACATTCTACATTCTATATTCAATCGTTGTATCACATTTACTCGGTTGAAACCGAGCTATCATGGGTGGGCCCTTATGTATGGGGTGGACTCAAAACATGGGTTAAGGTCCGAACCATAGGGGACGGCTCCTTGAGGATGGGACCAGGGTTCGTAAATTTTCTCGACCCAGAAAAGTTGAGCTTCTCTATCAAAGAAAGTTGTGGGAGTGCTCTTACCCCCACCAGTCGAGTTTTTTGTTTTTTAGATAAGAAGATTTTAAAACACCCCTGTGAGATTATTTGTCAGGCTTGTTCTTATATGAGGTATTGGGCATGTCTGTATCTAGAAGATATGCAGCAGGTCGCACAATTTGGAGCAGAATCAATGCTGAAGGCGGCACTGCAAGTGATGGGAAGGCAAGGGCGCTGTATTCTGCGGCCACTTCCAGGAGCACAAGTAGAAGAAGATGACTTGGATGCAGATGGGAATCAGAACCACGATGATAGGTAATGAGGGAAGCAAGAGGTATGCGGAGAAGAATGTTGATACTTCCTTTTGAGATTCTGGGAAACAATGGCCTGTGTGCCAATCAAATATTCATGTGGCCTAGGTGCCAAGCGTTTAAAGTTATGCTTAGCAGTTCGGATGCAGCAACATCAGGGCCTCTGTCCCAGCATGGTTATTTCTAGAGAACTGGCAGCTGTGTAGGGGTGTCCGGGAGGGGTCACACCCTCCCGCCTCTTTTTTCCTTACCTTAAATCCAAACTGCTGTTTTGATCTCCGTTCTGTTTGGAATGTAAGTGGAGAAATGCGATTTGAAAAAAAAAGGTCAGAGTTTGCAGTGGCACATGAGGTGAAGGTGAACCATCCATGTACACTAGGTAATAAAACACTGTAGTGTGGAAATTTAGTAGCATGGAGATCAATTAACATGAGACACGGTTCTTTCTCAGAATCGAACATTAAAAAATAACATGGACCCAAGTGAAAGATGACTGTAATCACAAGGAGATATAACACTCAATAATTAAGTAGTAGGATTACTTCTGGACCAGCGAGGCAGACACAAATCTTAGATGCATATATGGGCAAATTCGCCGAGCAATTGACATATCTGAAGCTACGGAACGGCACAACGGTTCATAAAAAAGTCGAGAAGCAAGCTTTGATGGCACCTGGATGATGAATTCGCAGCAGCGAATGGCAACAAAATCCGTCTCCAGCAGGAAGCCCACACGCCTGCGCTATTTCATAAACCAATAAACCTGGCATCTGCTCCATGGTTACGCTCGTGACGTTGACCACACTACCACAAAAGTGGTATTTAGCGGCGCTTGAAAAATGAGTCTAGCGACGGTAATATTATCCCTCCTCCTCCCCCCCGCCTACAGTGTTTTAGACAATTTTAACGGCAGTTTAAGACCTGAACCGCAGCTAAAAAATAATTTTTAGCGGCGGTTGGCCATCGTTAAAAAGAAATAATCATTTATAGCGGCGGGCCAATTCTTCACCCACCGCTACTTTGGGTCTGTAATTTTTCTCCGGCCCACTCCACTTACCGACCGCTATAAAAAAAGGAAACAACCATAACCGCCCCCACCTCCCTCCTCTCCTGACCGCCTCCCTCCTCTTCTGGCTCTCCCACCCTGCCGCCGCCGTCCTTTCCCACCACGCCGCCTCCCTCCTCTCCCACCACCCGCCGCATCCCACCTCTCCAACCACGCCGCCTCCCTCCTCTACCACCACGCTCCCCTTCCTCACCGACGCCCTCCCATCCTCCCATTCCACGCCGGTGGCCTCCCCTCCTCACCTTCCACACTGGCGCCTCCCCCTACCCTGCCCGCACCCTCTCCTCCCGTCCTCTCCTTCCCTGCGCGAAGTGTAGCCGGGCGGCGGACAGATCCAACCGTGGAGCGTCGAATCCCGACGGGTGGCGAGTGGATGCCACCGTGGAGCGTCAGATCCTGATGAGCGGCAGGCGGATCTTCCCTCCTTTGGCGCCGCCCTGTCCTTGCGCCCCTCCGCCTCCTCCCTCCTTCGGCGCTTCGGTGGCGACTGGATCTAGCGCTGGGCTGGCTTCGACAGCGCATAGCGACAGCGAGAGTCCGCGACGCGCGGTCGGATTTAGCCCCGGGGCAGTTGGGCGACTACCTTGCTGCCGCTGTCGGATCCGGCCTCCATGGTGGTGGCTCCGACCACTACGGCGGCGGCTCAAGCATCTACGGCGGCAGATCCGGCCTCTACGGTGGCGGATCCGGCCTCTACGGCGGCAGCCACGCACTCGCGCATGTGGGCGGTGGGCCTACGAGATCCGGGCTCCTACGGGCCTGCGGACTTTTTTTTTTGTTTTTGCGTTGAATGGATAGCGGCGGGTGAAGATGTCACCCGCCGCTACTATTCTCTATGTAGCCATGGTTCATTTTGTCAAGAGAAGATCCGATGTTGTTGCCTCTTATTTTTAGCTGTGGTAGTGTAGCGCACTACTATAGAATTGGTCATCAGTAGCGGTTCTCAAACCGCTGCTGATTAGAGGTTGCAGATAGCATGATTATCAGCAGCGGTTCTAGAACTGCTGCTGATAAGTACCTATCAGCAGCGGTTCAGTGTTGTCAACCGCTGCTGATACTCTACATATCAGTAGTGGTTCATAATCTAGAACCGCTGCTCTTATCAGCAGCGGTTCAGGTTCCAGATTATGAACCGCTGCTGATATATAGAGTATCAGCAGCGGTTCAATGTTGTGAACCGTTGCTGATATGTATTTTTCCAGGAAAAAAAATAATGATTCTCGCTATTTTTGGTCCCAACAAAAATAATTGTCTCAATACATAATTCTACACGATCTCAACAAACAAGTCCACATATATATAAATGTCATACAAATCCACAAATAGACATGTCACATAATCATACAAGTCCACTTAATAGGACAAGTCCAACATAAGTATCACATCATACAAAGTCCACTACTAGTCCAACATAAACTTTACATGAACACAAATTTGAATTCAGTTGTTAACCGAGGAACCTGAAATGTGTTTCTTTCTTGAATGAGAGGTAGGGATAGAACTCGATGGTGGTGTTAATGAAGGGCGGACCTGTTCTATGTCCTATTTGAAAACATGGTACTTACCAGACTCTGGAATAACATGCTTATTTATGAAACCTACAAGTTGTTCTTGAAGTGCTAGAATCTTTTGTGAAGTGAGAGGTCTTGTCCCCATTCTCTACAAGAAAAGAATGAGAGAAATTAAGTTTGAACTATGTATGTTTGAACTACAATGCAATATAAACAAAGAATCCATCTAAATTTTTTCAACATATGCATTATCTTACCTCATCATTTCTTTTATGGTCATTGGTGAAGTGAAGCATTGAATCACATACACAAAAGCCACACAAATTAGTTCCTTTTTCTTGCTTACTACAAGGATATGTTGTGAACTTGAATTGTTTTGTATATGGAAATACACAGACACTATACTGTAGAAGACGTTTGAACACCCTACATATGCTTACACTTGTTTAGTTGCAAATAATAACTAGAATATGTGATATATAAATATAACAAAATAGTTTACTATTGTAGCATGTCTTCAAGTTTTTTCCTGTCCTCTCTTGGCTTGTCTAACGAGTCCATCACAAAGACTTCACTACTATCTAATTTAATGCCAAACATGACCCAATGAAACCTACATAAACCCAATGATAAGAAAAAGTGATTCGAACATGATACGAGCACTTTTATAGCTACATATATACCAGAAGTTGTAACGTATTAATATGTAATTCTTCCTTTGGAAAGTAAGAATAAAGTTGAATATGTAATCCTCCGTGTGTTGAGGTTTCGGGTCCACCAGTGATCCGTTTACAAACATAGGGTCAAGATAAGCTTTATCAAAAATATTCTTGTCCTCACATATTTTTATCTGCATTCTACAAAGACATATGAAACAAGTTAAGTCATTCAATATGATAATACAATGATATACTATGAACCACATAAACATGAGACTTACAGTGACCCCAAACATATAAGTTGTGCTCCAAGTGCATCAACTTTTAATAGTTGATACATTTCATCCCAATAAATCCACACCTCACCATCACCGTGGAGGAAATTGTTGTGCTTGTATTGAAATGCAAATATTTGTCTACCAGCCTTGGATTGTTTCATGTACCACTTGTGAAATCTTCGTGTTTGTGTAGATTCGAGGAACATAAAATCGTTGATCATTGGTTCAACGACCATAAACCTTTTGGATGTTGGTTTTGCAGTAGCAAGCTTTGACTCATCAAGGAGTTGTTCCTTTGTTATTCCGGCACTCTTAAGAAACTCTCTTTCTACAGCGGTCTTCGCCAAAATTGCATCTGACTGATTCATGCATGACTCTTTAGACATGATGCGCTTATAGTCTGATTGCAGATTATGTTGTTTCGAACATAGTAACATCTTATGTTCTGCCTCGCAAGTGGCGGTAGACTTCTCCTGAGGTGGTTGTTTCTTTGAAAAGAACTTTCTCACATCAGCACTCACTGATCTTTCAAGTTCCTCAACTGTCTTCTCAGAAGCTAAAGGAGATTATGGTTTCTTACATCATGACGAAGTCAGCTTCCTCTTGGAGGTCGCTTGCAGCTGTGTTGTATACTGCTTCTTAGGTGGTGTTTGCTGTTGTGATGAAGTCGGCCTCTTTGGCGGCGCATCGTGCTGTGATGACATAGACTTCTTAAGTGGCATCATCGAAGGCATTGTTGCTCTTGATTGTGGCAATTTCCTTGGTGGCGACTCAGCTATTTCTGGCAAAGGTGAAGTCACTCGAGCCTGTTGTGGTGAAGGATCATGCATATGTGCCCTAGGAGTTCCCGATGACTTCGACTCTGAGCTGCATTCCGAGTCCGAGTCGCCACACTCAATGTCACGCCTACACCATAGGACGTAACGACCAATATTTTTCTCGAGCTTGAATTCACGCTCGTCTCTAGGGTAGTCCAACTTGCTTTTACAGTGGTCACATTTTACACTGTTCAGATGTACCATGACATACCCTTTTGGTATCGGATGATCATGGAAGAGAGTCCCTTCAACCAATGGCTCGGCTAACCCATAAGCCACCGTTCTTGCACGACCTAACACAGGCGTGACAAGCCTGCATTGAGTGCTCTCTTTAATGTCATCAATGGGATAGCAGTTTTCATC
This sequence comes from Eleusine indica, assembly GCA_030378355.1. Taxonomy (NCBI): domain Eukaryota; kingdom Viridiplantae; phylum Streptophyta; class Magnoliopsida; order Poales; family Poaceae; genus Eleusine; species Eleusine indica. Next base: position 39,200,607 of record CM059501.1, on the reverse strand, counting down.
GTTTTTAGGAAGTGTTGTGGACGCGCAACTGCTACGACGCCCAGTAGAGGTCGCGCCCAATGCATTTCCCTGTTTGGCTTCATGAAATTGTTGGTCTTTCTCATGTAAAGCTGCAGCTAATTGCGTAGCTACTGTCTCACTTACAATGGCCTCAATGTCGATAGGTATTTCTTTTTTCCTCTTTTTGTCATAACAATCAGAGTTTGACTGCAATGCATGTTTCCAAGTTATGTTTCCAAAGCAACGCGTGTGGCCTGGATGCTCCTTAGATTTTAGTGCATAGCTTAGCTCATTGTTATCCCAGGATGGTTGAAATGTACCACTGGAAGACTCATCATGGGCCTTAATAATGCTCTCCACCTATCTCTTCGCTTCATCACTTTTGAAAGCTAAGTTTCCCTCTTCTGTTAAGTAAACCCCATGACCACACAAGTATCTCTTACTTCGTTCAGTATATTTTGTTGTCACAGGTGTATTACCCATGTGAATTACTTTCTCTTCCATCTCCTAAAACACAGTTGCTTTCCCTGCATAACCACGTGAGCCCGTTCTCATGTGAATTACTTTCTCTTCCATCTCCTAAAACACAGCTGCTTTCCCTGCATAACCACGTGAGCCCGTTCTATAGGGGCATAAGTTCTTCTTTGCGTTGGCCTTATTTGCTTCACTTATCTTTCTGGCTTCTTCTGAGTCCTTGTACTCTATGAATGCCTTCCAAAAAGGCTTGAGTGTTGGATATTGATTGAAGTCTGGTGTCTTACCTTGCAAATGATACTTTTTGTACAGCATACACTTCATGTTCCTAAAAAATATGCCCAATTAGGTCAAGGTTCTTTGTCGCACCATTTCCATGTCACATCCTTTAGGAAACACAAATTTTGCATCTAATTTCTTCGACATAGTTCTTTTTATGTCATCCAGAACTACGTACCTCTTATTCAAACTTTGGCCTCCTCTCTAGAGTCTATAAGTGATGGCCACATGATCTCTTACGAGTGTTCCACAAGTTGTGCGCCAGGCGCTTGCTGCAGCGTTGGGTTGTAACGGGTCCCCAACATCACTGATTTCCGTGATGACATAACATCTGCTAGGCTGTTTGTTGGGACCACATCCACTCCTCACTTGAAATGATGTTTGTGTATCATCATAATCTAGATTCTGACCCTCAGCATCATCATTATCTTGATTACGACCCTCGGCATCATCATCATCTTCACTCTCCATGTTTTCTTCATCCTCTTGGTTCAAGTTCAGGTAATTGCTAGGGCTACCATCATCTTCATCGACCTCAACATCTGGCCCTTCAATGTTGGTGAAAGCCATCAGGGGTCCCGGTCCACTGCTTCCTTCTTGGGCAGCATCCAATTCGGCATCCGGCTTCATATCTGACCCTCCTATCGAGGTGGTCGCTTGTGCGCAATCCCTTGAGTTAGCACTTTCCTCTTCAAGGCGCCTTTGATGGCATGACTTTGTTCGTGCCATTCCTACATAATTTAAACATCTTAAACATAAATTGGTTTATCGGGCCGAGGTGGATAGGTTGGTCATTTCATGCATATCAATGGTTCCTAACTTTGTGCTGGATCAGCTAGTAATTGTGTGTTTTTACTTGCTAAAAGACGTGTGAGCAACTGAGCGAGCTTAATTTCCTTGAGATGAAACAATACATGAAGGGCACATAATTAGTGGCTCTAATGATAAGAAACACATCTAAACTAATCAAACAAACAGAAGCTAGAATTCTTTTGAAAGATACATGAGCGTCGTGAGGGCAGCAGCAAACCGGCAACGGTAACCGTATAGGTGTCGAGCAGAGTGAAGATAAAGAACGAATAACTAAGGGAAAGATTAATATCCTTAAAGGCTGATAACGATTTGGCAAGGAGTGCAAATAACGAAACACATACAGAAGAATAGCAATATACTTTATCAAGGAAAAAAACTAGCGTAAGGGTGGGGTAAATTTTGTGGGCATCATTCATTTTGAGGAGTGCACGCCATTGTTTAAACATCTTCTATGTGGGATATTTTTTTTCTGCAGATTTACATTAAAAAAATACTGCAGCTATTACTCGTAGTCTGAACATTGTACAGTTAAATTAAATCATTAACAGACAATTCTAAATCTGGAAAAAATAAATAGCAAAGACATTAGAATAAAAAAGAGACATCAGAAATATGAAACATTTAACCAAAATTTGAAAGGCGGTGTATATGAAGACTCATACCTATCACTTAATGCCACAAAAGAACTCATGGAACATAGGTTATGGAGCTAGATCCAGAATTAATCAAGTCAAACCAATAACCACGAGATAGAAAAGAACTTCCAAGATCACTAAAAAGGAAAAGATGTTTATATGTCTAGCCTAAACAAGAGTTCCACTTGATTAGGATGAGCTTCTTGGTAAGGTCTACTTTAAACTAAGAAACTGTCCACCACATGCTAGGACCGACAGAAGCCACAAAGTCAACAAAGCATTTCCTATCTGACAAACTATATTCAGCAACATTCATTTTGTTTAAGTTCATGGAAAGTCCTCCTTCTTTCTACAAAGGCTAAATCACCAAACTGACATTTGGCTGAGGAATGAATATGTTACTTACCATACTAATTAAGCTATAGTTCTCTAACAATGAACTCCATTTTCATTTCTATTCAAAAGTAATTTGATGTTCTGATGTCTATATAAGCAGTTCAAACCCTTCATATTGTAACAGCTAGTGCAGCTCAAAGCCTTCATATTGTGCTAAATGTTTGCAGCATATCTGTGACACTCCTAGTGTCATAAAGGTTCCAAGAATAACACTTAGTCATCACAAGACCCTAACACTAAGAATTTGAATTGAAGTTGTCCAATTCACACCAAATTCAAACCAAATTGAATGACACTTACACTACAAGTCCCAACTTTTCAATATAAGTCACCACTACAAAAATTATATATTGTTGGTCATGGTCCAGTAGAATTTTAAGGATTTTCTCAGATTTTTACTCCATTAATAAAGGACCCAAATAAATGCTAGAAATGTCAAAAACTAACTCTATTCACAAAATTTCCTAATTAAATCTTATTAAGAACTGATGGTAGTTAGTATTTTTATAAAATCCCGTACATCATGGGGAGCCTGCCTTATTTTTGGTTTCATTTTATCGACTCTAGATTAATTCAAACAAAAATATCAAATGCAGTCGGCTGTTAGGATTGGAAAAAGAAAGGAAAAAGAAAACTCCCTATGGGACCCACCTGTCAGCGACTCAAAAGAAACACACCGGCGCCTCCCCGCGCCCCCGCCTGCCGGTACGCCGCATGGGCGCCGATGACTCGGCGTTCGCCGCGCCCACGGATCGACGCCCCCACCCCGGTTCCGACATCCCCTCTGTCGCCCCCGCGGTCCGAACACCCCCTCCCCATTCTCTCTCATGCACGACCCCCCTCGCTCTCTGTCTCTCCCTCTCACTCGCCGCGCCCCCATTGCCGCCCGGAGCTGCTCCGCGCCACCGGCGCCTCGCCGTCGTCACCAAGTGCTCGTCGACGCCCACATCACCGCCTCGACGTCCTCAACCTTCGCGTGAAGTCACATTTCCCCTCCTACACCGAGCCGCAATGAATCGATCTCTTCTTCCCTGCCTCCGACCGCCGCTCAACCCCGACGCCCGACCCCCACGGTGAGCTCCTGGGCAATTCCTCACACTGGCACGCGTGAGTGCCCCTCTTTTTCCTCCCCGAGCTCACTCGGCTTCCACCCGTGCAGCCACTCGTCTGGAACATCGCCGCCGGCCACCGGAGTTCCGCCTCGTCGTCGCCGAGCTAGCCTCGGTGAGCCACCTTCCGTCTTTTCACGCGCCGCACGTCCGTTGGGACCCGTCGGTTGTTAATACCGGCAATGCTGCCGCCGCCGCCTCCCCTGCCGGCCGCCATGCCCGCGCCACTGCGCGTGGCCGCGCCGCCGCGCGCGCTCGGCTCAGCCGAGCTGGCCAGCGGCCGGGATGGCCAGTGGGCCGCAATGGCCTTGGGCCTGGCCTCGCTCTCGGGCCGCACCTGGCCCAAGAATGCCCCCGCGCGCGCTCGGCCATTGGGCCGCGCGAGTTTCAGCCCGTCGGGCTGGCTGGATGCGGCCCACGTAATAAAAATCGATTTTCTCATTTAAATCCATTTCTAGAAAAGTGATAAACTTGTAAAATGCATAGTAAAATGATTAATAGGAATTTTGAGGCAAGATAAATTTTGTTAGCCTTGTCTGGACTAGTACTAATAGGGAAAAATGCTAAATCACAGTGCATGTTAGTTTTACTTTTAGGATTTAGTTATATGATAAAAACACTCATAAATTCATAATTAATTATAGAAAGCTGATAAAATCTTGGAATTTGGTCACCAAGTAGGTTTTTCAGTTTGTAGTCTCCCTGGAAAATGTCATAGGGTAAGTCTCTGTATATTAGCTGAAATTAATTTAATGCTTTTATCCTTATAATAATTAATTGAAATTATTGGCTTGGTGCAGAAGAGTGAAACTTAGCCAGTAAATCACCCCTACTATAATATAACTATATTAAATCACCCCTGCTCATTTGATGATCAAAACCATGTCAACTTAATAAATTATGTCCCTAGTGTAATGTTACCCGTTAATAAATATGGTTCCACTTTAGGGCTGTTTCACGGGTACCTAGTACCTCGCGGGGGTTATGCTCGACACACTAACACATTAATTAATTAACACCTACTGGTCAGGGGCATCACTTACGTAGCTTAACCCCGACCCACACAAACATACCGTACTTTGGTGCGATGTCATCGCGATTAAGTACTGGAGTCCATGAAGGAAATACACGAAACTCCCTCACCCTGTGCCCCACTCAATACGTTATATTGCTGAATTATTCATCACACCCCACTTACTTCCACGAGTAGCAGTGTACATTAACGTATTTATTGAGGAAGTGCCATGAATCTTCTCTCATAAGCATCATCTTTGCATCATATAGATCACGCAGTGGACCACGTGGAGACGGGACAGGTGCAGGAGCCAGAAGGACCCGGTGGTGCGTCAGCTAACCCGGAGCAGAAGCCAGGCAAGCCCCGGTGCATTATCCCCATTTTAAAAAATTTTATTCTATCACTAGCTAGGGATGTAGACTTGCCTGTGCATTAAGTCTATAGGAGTTGTTTGAAAACCTAGTATTGCAGTAGGATCCCTGTACCCGATACTGGTCTCAGGACGTTAGTCGCTCTGCTTAATTTAGGACGACTACTCATCGAGTGGTATGGAGACCACTCGTAGATAGGAAATATTATCACTGGGGAATGATATCGGATGAAGGAAAGGGTGGATGGAATCACAATGAAGACCGGACGGGCAACTAGGTGGAAAGGGAAGGACAGCTTATCTTCAAGGAGGTAGCCCTGTCCGAGTCACCTAAGGCTACGCCACGTGTCTGGCCCATGGGATCAAGTTTGAACGTACTGTTTGCATGCTGGAGATATGGGCCCAGTAAACCGGCGTAGCTACGACTACCGCCTGGTCTGAAGATAGCCTTGTCCCTTCTTTGGTGGAACTGGGACTGAGAGGAGGGAGCAATCCACCCACGGATGGCGGGACGAGGCGCATCGCGATGGGGGACCCTTCTCGGGGTAGTCTGGACCCAGAAGACCCTGCGGTACCGTAAGTGAAAGGTTGCTCCATGTGGCTTCTAGGAAGCGCGTATGGGTCGTGCAAGCCGGCTTCTCCTGCAGGATGTAAATCGATTCGAGTCGCTGCCCCTCACAGTAACGGGTACCACTTGATTGCTGCTCCGGAACAGTGTCGGAAGCCATTAAGATGATGAGTGGGTTTAATACTGCTGTTTGGAATTATTAAGATTGTATTACAACTATGATTGTTATAGCTTTAGTGCAAACTAAATTTACTATTTCACATGACAACTCAACTTGATGCTAAAACTTGAAAAACAAGGATTCCACTCCTAGGCTGGCTTTCTGGCAATATAAACCCTATCCCTAGCCTTTGCATGTTTAGGCGTCGGCTGTAGCTAGCCATTTTGACGGGTCAGTCTTGTTGAGTAAATTAGTTACTCAGGGCGTAGCTCTACGTGGTTTTCAGATGACCAGGTCGGAGACTGCCATTGCGGTGGAAGATTCCACTGGGAGGGCCAGCGCCCTGACTGCTGGAACATCGAGTGGGAGCTGTGCACGAATGAAGATGAGGAGTAGTTCCTTGCTTGCCGGTACGGTGCTTGGGCAAGGCACCTATTATGGCCGGGTTGTTCCCTATGTATCGCCGTGAGAGGGCGATTGTATCTCGTCTATTTCGTCGAGCTCATGATTCAATGTTGAACAATTCGCTTCCGCAACTTACTTTTGATAAAACTCTGGTTTGTAATATAACTTCGGATTTTATGTAAAACTCTGTTCTCTACCTATGCTCTTGTTGTAATTCTATTTCTCTGTCATGTGTTGTACTATTGGGCGTCACAGCACGTGTCGCCACCCGAGGGAGATCCTGGAACGGAGCCATCTCCGTGGTAAGGCGGTTCCGTGACAATCTACAAGTTCTAAAATCCAGATCATACGATGCCTTTCAGTCAGGATAAAAATGCCCCCAGCAGTTTGACATGCTGGTCAGTTGTCAATGACGGCTTACCTAAATTAACTGTTGGGCACAACCATTAAATTTCCAACAATTCGATTATCATAACTAAGGTATTTGTCATGACGGTGAAAGATATAGTGAGGCGTTCCAGACTGAGGGCAGCAATTAGATTAAAATTGACGTAAAAACTAGCAACTAGATACTAATCTTTGTATAAAAAAAACAAAGGCAGGGAGAGCATCGATACCTAGCCTGCCAAGTGACGAACATGAGGCGTCCCTAGGAACATGGAGGAGGGACGGCAGATGTCGGCGGTGGCCGGAGTATCAGGAGGTGGCGGCGGCGGCCGGAGCGTCGGCCATAGTAGTGCCGGCAGGTGGTGGTGGCGTTTGACGGGGTAGGGGAGGCAGAGGCGGAGGCGGGGCAGGGGGAGACGGAGGCGGAGGTGGGGCAGGGGGAGACGATGGCGGAGGCGGGGCAGGGGAGGTGGCGGCAGCGGCTGGAGCCTCGAGAGGCGGCCGGAGGGTCGGTGCGGCTAAGAAGGGGAGGCGGAGGCAGAGGCGAGGCAGGGGAGACGGAGTCGGAGCCGGGGAAGGGGACCGGAGGTGGATGCAGGGCTGGCGAGGTCGCGGCGGAGGCTAGAGCGTCGGGCGGCAACGGCCGGAGCGTCCTGGTGGCGGCGACGGCCGGAAGTTCAATGAGGCGGCGGCCGGAGGTTCAGTGCGGCGGCGCTGGAGCATCGAGCAGCATGTGTCCGGGCAAGAGAGGGGATGGGTGATGCTATTATATCTGGAGAAGGCATCGGCAGCGGTTGAGGGAATGGAACCGCTGCTGAAACTAGGACATCAGCAGCGGTTCTACAATGAACCTCTATTGATACTTCTTTTCAGCAGCGGTTCATTTAATTGAACCGCGGCTGAAACTTTTTTGTCTTTTTTTTTTCTCTGACGTCAATTTTTTCTCTTTGATTTTTTTTTCTACGGCGTCAATTTTAAATATTGCATAACACAAATTAACACAAACATTGCTAGTACTTGGTTAATTTTTTCTCTTTGACTTTTTTTAGGGCATCAATTTTAAATATTGCATGAGAAATGCATGAAAAATAATATACATATAAATCCATAACACAAATTAACACAAACATTGCTAGTACTTAGTTAATTTTTTTGTCTTTGACTTTTTTTATGGTGTCAATTTTAAATATTGCATGAGAAATGCATGAAAAATAATATACATATAAATCCATAATACAAATTAACACAAATTGCTAGTACTTAGTTAATTTTTTCTCATTGACTTTTTTTAGGGCGTCAATTTTAAATATTGCATGAGAAATACATGAAAAATAACGTACATATAAATCCATAATACAAATTAACACAAACATTTCTAGTACTTAGTTATTTTTTCTCTTTGAATTTTTTTTCTAGGGCGTCAATTTTAAATATTGCATGAGAAATACATGAAAAAATAATATACATATAAATCCATGATATAAATTAACACAAATATTGCGTCACTAGTGCAAATTATACGTATAAATCCATGTTACAAATTGACATAAATATTGCTAGTACTTAGTTATTACATGAGAAATACTTTCATTCATTTAACAATGATAGCTTCGTCATGATCGTCGCGTATGTAGGTAGGTTCCTCGGTGTCATCAATGGTAGAGAGGATGATATCCCCATCGAATAGAGGCAAATCGTCAAATTGATTGTAGGCTTCCTCATCGACAACATCCTCAACGCCAACTATTGTTCTTTTTCCTTGAAGAACGACATGTTGCTCCTCCTTGTTAGCTGGGTCTGGATCCTTTATATAGATGACTTGTGTGACATATTTGGCAAGAACAAATGGTTGTTCTCTATAACCAACAAATTTAAAATTTATCATACCATACTTGTCAACCTTTACTCCATTAGGGAGTGTGACCCATTGACAACAGAACAAGGGCACCTTTAAATTTTCTCCATACTCAAGCTCCCAAATCTCTTCTATGAACCCATAGTAGGTCTCCTTGTTGCCATCAGAATCATACGCATCAATACGAACACTGCTATTTTGGTTCGCGCTCTTGTGGTCTTGTGCCCTTGTATAAAATGTAAAGCCATTAATGTCATATGCTTTATATGAATGAATCATAGTTGATGGACCATTTGCTAGTAAGTCCAATAATATGTCATCGGGTGTCTTATCAACGGGTGAATCATCTTGAGCCTTATCCATCATTTGTATATGTAGCCAAGTGCCAAAATTGTCTCGGTGTTCCCTTGCAATGTAGTCTTCAGACTTTTTTGGATTCATGGATCGTAACATTTGGACATGCATTTTGATGTATGGGGCCACCACAAGGGATTGTTGCTGAATAGTGAAATGTGCTTGGGTTTATGAAACATAGTCATTGAAGTTGAAGGTAGTATGACCTCCTGTGCCTTTCCCACTTAGACGCCCTTCATGACGTGAAACATGCTTACCAATTGCATTTAGATCCATATAATCAATAGCGAACTCAATAACTTCCCCTGTTGCCCAACCTTGGGCCATGCAAGCTTCCGGACAACTTCGATTACGAACATACTTTTTCAGAACTATCATGAACCTTTGAAATGGATACATCTAATGGAGAAACACAAGACCAAGGTACTTCATCTCGTGCACAATATGAACGAGAAAGTGAGGCATTACATCAAAAAATGAGGGAGGGAAAATTATCTCGAGGTTGCACATGGTGTGTATCAAATCTTCCTGAAGTTTTGTTAGTTTTTTTTGGATCCACAACCTTTTGTGAAATCACATTGAAAAATGAACATAACTTTATGATCGTGTCTTGAACCTTGTCCGGAAGAATTCTTCTAATTGCAACTGGAAGCAACTGTACCATCAACATGTGACAATCATGTGACTTCTTGAAACGCACTTTTAGAGTTTTCATGTTCACAAATCCACATACATTGGCAGAGTAACCACTCGGAACTTTAATTCCATGCAAGCACTTGCACATGTTGATCTTTTCTTGTTTACTTAGGGTATAGCTAGCTGTTGGAAGTTTGTTTGTTCCATTTTCAAGTACTTTGTGGTGAAGATCCTTTCTTAGCTTCAGATCCTCTAAGTCCATTTGTGCTTTGAGTGTATCTTTGGTTTTCCCAGGTATACCTGCCATTGTACCAACCGTGCTCTCGCACACATTCTTCTCCATATGCAAGAGATCAATTGCGTGACGCACCATCAACTCTTTCCAGTATGGTAGATCCCAAAATATTGACCTCTTTTTGAACAAACTATTAGTTGACTTTGTACTTCCCTTCCCCTTTCCAAAAACAACTTCAAGATTCTTTACCATCTTATATACTTGTTCACCGGTACGGATCTTTGGTGCAGGACGAGTCTCAGTTGTCCCATCAAAAGCTTTCTTATTTCTTTGGTATGAATGGTCTGGTCGTAGAAACCTACGATGGTTTATGTACACAACTTTCTTACATGCTTAAGACAAGTGCCAAAAGTTTCCTCCATGCACCACACACATCCATTGTATCCTTTGAATGCCTAACGTGAAATACTACAAAGTGCGGGACCATCTTGAATTGTTACGGGCAACATCGCTCGTAGATTGAAATGCTTACGCTCATATTCATCGCACACTCTTACGCCCTCTTTTTTCCATAGTACAAGGAGTTCATCAATTAGTGGTCGCAAATACACATCAATATCATTACCGACTTGGATTGGCCCACTGATCAACAATGGCATCATTATGAACTTGCGCTTCATACAAAGCCACGATGGAAGGTTGTAGATACATAAAGTAACTGGCCAAGTGTTGTATGTGTGGCCCGTTTCTCCAAAGGGATTCATCCCATCTGTACTTAACCCAAATCGTCCTGATTTCCTTTTTAAAGTCCTTATGTTTCCTATCAAATTCCCTCCATTGAATTCCATCAACAGGATGATGAAGCATTCCATCTTTGTTGCGCCCAATAGCGTGCCACCGCATTAGCTCAGCATTCGCTTTGTTAGCGAACAATTGCTTCAAACGAGAGATTATTGGGAAATACCAAGCCACCTTAGCGGGTATTCTTCTATTTTTTTTAATCTCCACCTTATCATTTTCATCCATATCTATGACATTTCGCCTGTATCGTGATGACCCACAGATACGACATTCCTCAAGAATTGCATCGTCACCATGAAATAGCATGCAATCATTTCGACATGCATGTATTTTCTCCACCTCCAATCCTAACGAACAAACAACTTTCTTAGCTTGGTATGTGTTTTGAGGCAACTCATTTTCCTTTGGAAGCAAATCCTTTAGAAACTGTAACAATTCAGTGAAACTTTTGTCTGACCAATTATTGCTAGCCTTCATTTGTAGCAACGTGAGTACAACATGCAACTTGTTGTGTTCTTTCTTACAACCTGAAAATAGTGGTGTCTCATAGTCCTTCATCATCTTTGAGAATTTTTCACTATTGAAGTCACCCACGACATTGCGCAACATCTCATCTAAGTCATCCACATCATTATCAATTGGTACAACATTGTCTTGTTCTATTGTGACCTTGTTACCCTGACCTTCTTCAGCTGCAGGATATCCCTCATCCACGAACTCCTTATGCTCCCCATGCTTAGTCCAACATGTATATCCACTCATGAAGCCTCTACTAATCAAGTGCTCACGAATTTCCTCTATATCTGAGGTTGTCTTCTCATTACGACAATCATAACATGGGCAACATATGTAGTGAACGTTAGACAGGTCTTTTGGCTTATTATATGTTGCAGCAACCTCCAAAAAATATTCCAATCCATCAAAAAACCGTTGGCACAGACGACTTCCGGCGTACATCCATGTTCGATCCATCTGCCAAATTATTATTGTCATTAGAAAGAAGAGATGAAATGATCCATCTGTCAAATATTCCAATCCATCAAACTACTCAAGTTTTTTTTTACAATTACATTGCATCTTGATTCCTCCATGTTTGAGTGCCATGCTTGTCCAGAGACTCGAGCACCGTATGAGGATCGACCATGTGAACATTGTCGCCGCCTCTTTGTACCATTAGGTGGGCGAGTCATGACAGACCCTAACATCATGTAGTCATAACATTGCATTAATATACTGCTAATAATATGTTATTTCAAGTATTTCATCATGTTATTTTAGGTGCAAATATTATTCCTAGCATTAAATAAGGACTTGAAAAAAAACTAAAATTTACTATAATTTTCCCTTTAAATTACTTAGCAATAAATTTACTTGTCTCAATAATAGTAGGACCCTATTTAAATCTGAATCTAACTCACGCATAATTCAAGTATAATCTAATTGCAAGACTAGAAAGCAAAAATTTCCTAATCTCTCTATACTAAGAGCATTCAACATGGAAATTTAGATTGAGCAAAAGAAATATAATCCAACCAACCTTCAAGAGCCCATGATGGGTAATCCTACAATTTTTAGCACCCCAACCGTAGCAACGGATAGAAATGGCGTCCCTCGACATTTGGGGGAAGAACACTCATAAATGGTGGAAGAAATGGTGCTCGAGTGCGCAAAAAAGAAGAGGGTGTGAGTGTTATATATGCTGGCTACTTATCAGCAGCGGTTCAAACCGCTTGAACCGCTGCTGATAACCTCTATCAGCAGCGGTTCAGACAAATGAACCGCTGCTGATAATTAACAGGGCCCCATAAGTCGTGAGCCGCTGCTGATAAAAACTTATCAGCAGCGGTTCAAATGTCTGCTGATAGTTTTGAATATTATCAGCAGCGGTTTAGACAAATGAACCGCTGCTGATAACCTCTATCAGTAGCAGTTCATTGGAGCAGCAATAAATGGTCGGGTGCGTAGCTTCTAAACCGCTGCTGATAAGGCGCTATTTATGACTATTTTTGGAGTAGTGGTGGCGGGATGTCCTACTCGCCACTACAGTGCCTTTTGGCCCGCCGCTACAGATCGTTTTTTTTGTTGTGCCATCTGACCATCCCAACCAGCAGGTTGGCTATCAGCACCAATTAAGGAAAACTGCTGTGGCCACCTGTAAAACTATTATTCTGAATGGCGGGCTAGTTTGGGATGAATGAGGACCAGGTCAACGTATTGTGGTAGCAACGCTGGTCATAACCATATCAACACCAATTCTGGAAGGAGAACAAAATGGACGTTATCATAGTTGCTGGCAGGTCTAATATTTTGAATAAATAAAGCTCTTTCAATGATCGCTCTGCACCTCAACCGGGAACTAGGAATGGACAAAGCTCTGCAAACTAGCACCAATTCTGGAAGGAAATACAAAGCTGCTGATTACTCCTCCTGATCTGCAAACTTCACTCGCAGCGGACGCCCATCCAAACTCTGAAAAATAAACACAGCACCGATATTTGTATTGATCCTTCAGTTTATTGAGTAGTATAATACATATAAGTAGACGTTAGCTTACCAGTCCTTGCAGCTTGGCAAGAACATGGGCTGGTTCGTCAGCTACGGTGGCAGCCACAGTTACAAAACCGAACCCTCGTGAATGCCGGGTTTTCTTGTTGCACATGACCCTCGCTTCAGTGACCTTGCCATGCTCCCTGAAGAACTGCCGCAGTTGATAGCTGTTTACTTTCCGCGGCAGATTACCCACATAAATCCTGAAAGGAGCCCCGAGATGGTGTTGGGGCTCTTTTTCTGGCCAAAGCTTTCTCCTGATTTCCTGCTCATATGTTTTAGTCTATTCAGACTTAACTGATAAGAAAAGATTATTCTGGTTGCAAAAATTTGATGCTACAGTAATTATTGCCTCGTTAGAAGCAATGGTTGGTTGGGGCGTGAGCCACATGCATGCCTCATCCTGCCACCGAGCAGGCAACTTCTCCACCAATTCGGACTTGTCCTCGCGGAAACTGTACCTGAACACGCGGCACCGCTTATTCCGCGGATTGCTCCACTCTCCGCCGTCGACTTGCCTCCTGTAGACAAAGTAGGCACATCCATCCCCACTCATCCCAAGTGCCACGGCATCCATGGCGAAGCTGTTAGGCCGCCCTAGGAAGAGAATACGGTCGGCAAAGCTCTTGCCGTCCATCTTCACCCACTGCGGCTCACCACCGCCTTCCGCATCCTCCAGCGCGTACACAGACACCGACCACGCGATAGCTAGGTCCTCAAGATAACCATAGTAAGATCTGCTTTTGCTGTACGAGCTGTCAGTCTTGACTTGAACCATTGCCCAAAGCAACTCGCCACGAGACTCAAAGAAATAGCTTGACTGAACCATCTTGCCCGGTTCATCTTTCATCACACGACCGCCGTTAGGTACATTGTAATCCAGCGGTGACTTGATGCGCCAGTACTGGTGGTGGCATCTCACGATCTTACCCTTGTGGTAAGCAAAGCACCAGCGGTAGCCGTCCCTGTCGCTATTCAGGTGCAGATAACTAGTTGTTTGCAGGAACGTCGGTGCTGCCGTTCCAGGTAGAAGAATGGCTGCATAGGAGGGCGTGGAAGCGTATCCGTGGACGCGAGCGAAGCCGTGTATGAAGATAGTGCCGTCGCTGTAGACAATGCCCGATGCACGCTTCACCCATGGCTCCTTCTTCTCATCCTGGAAGGGAGGCACGGGCAGGTCGGGGATGACTTTTGCAGAGCCAGCGAGAGGGTCGTCGTCGACGAATACTCCGCCGCTAGAGTCATCGGGAATTGGTGGGGTAAGGAGCCATGCTGCTGTGCCGTCGTCGGAGCTGATGACCCATCTCCTATCTCGAACTGTTATCTCGGTGGCTGTGGAGCTACGGCGGTTGAACCTTGAGGAGAAGACGCAGCGAGCCGTCCGGTGGCCAGAAGAAGCATCCCTCGGCGTGAGCAGCCACGGCAGGAACCGCGGACGGCGCGACGGCGGGGGAAGCGTGTCTCGCCATGGTTTGCAGACGGCGTGGAAGCGGACGTAATCGGTGGTGGTGTGGAGGCGGTGCGATACATCGTAGAGGAGATCGAAGGGGAGGTCAGCCCAGAGGGACGACGCCGCCGCCTCTTCCCCCGTAGGTTTAGGCATGATCAGATCGGGAGATTCTTTCTTCTGCGCCTTGGACTATAGCTCTAGCCTCTAGTAGGCATGACCAAATCCAATGCGTAGACCTCGTAGCCCAAGGCTTCACTATAACTCTGCCTGGACGTAAAGATATAGGATCTAACAGAACTGTAAATTACGTACCAACAAAGCATATTGATTGATAATGGGTTCTGCATAATGGCCCATGTTTTCTGCAGATGTGTTGAGCATTCCCCTTGTTAGCCAACCATGTAATGCATTTCATTGGTGCCCAGTTCCAAATGAGCTTGTTGAATGAATAGTTCATCGATCTCGACATGAATCGGTAGGATGAGATTCTCCTATATAGATTACACTAGCAAAGTGTCTGTGCATTGCTACGGCTTTTAGAAAAATATGAAGTTATGTATTTTAACCAAAATCCAATGCTCGTTGACTAATAGAGTATATGATATGCATTCTTGTTACACAACAAGAAACAATTTTTATAAACTTGACCAAAATAAGTAACAAGATATAAAGGTACAATGTTATATTGGCTGTCATATTGATCCATCACTAACCGCCACCACGACCCCAAAAACTTTTTTTGGGCTTTTGCCTCTTTCCTATAGCCAATAGCAATGCCATCTGCAGCTGATCGAAACAGCGAAGGATCTAGGTAGCGATCAGAATCGACTCGCTTAACAATACGATCCGGAGTTGATTTGTCAAAGAACCGCCTTACCACGGAGATAGCTTCGTTCCAGGATCTTCCTCGGGTGACGACACGCGCTGTGACGCCCAACAGTACAACACATGACAGGAGCAAATAATTACAACAAGAGCATAGGTGGAGAACAGAGTTTAACATAAATCCGAAGTTATATTACAATCCAGAGTTTTATCAAAAGTAAATTCTGGAAGCGAATTGTTCAACAATGATTCAACTAGTTCATCGAAAATAGATAAGATACAATCACACTCTCACGCCAACACACAGGGAACAACCAGGCCATAATAGGTGCCTTGCCCAAGCACCGGACCGGCAAGCAAGGAACTACTCCTCGTCTTCATTCGTGCACCGCTCCCACTCAATGTTCCAGCAGTCGGGGCGCTGGCCCTCCCAGTGGAATCTTCCATCACAGTGGCAGTCTCCGCCCTGGTCATCTGAAAACCACATAGAGCCACGCCCTGAGTAACTAATTTACTCAGCAAGACTGACCCATCAAAATGGCCAACTACAGCCGACACCTAGACATGCAAAGGCTAGGGATAGGGTTTATGTTACCAGAAAGCCAGCCTAAGAGTGTATTCTTATTTTTCAAGTTTTAGTAGCAAGTTGAGTTATCATGTGGAATAATAAATTTAGTTTGCACTAGAGCTATAACAATCAAGGTTGCAAAACAATCTTAATAATTTCAAACAGCAGTATTAAACCCACTCCTCATCTTAATGACTTCTGACATTGTTCCGGAGCAGCGATCAAGTGGTACTTATTACTGTGAGGGGCGGCGACTCGAATCGATTTACATCCTGCAGGAGAAACCTGCTTGCACGACCAATATGCGCTTTCTGGAAGCCGCATGAGGCAACCTTTCGCTCACGGTACCGCAGGGTCTTTCGGGTCCAGACTCCCCCGAGAAGGGTCCCCCATCGCGATGCGCCCCGTGCCGCCATCCGTGGGTGGATTGCTCCCGCCTCTCAGCCCCAGTTCCACCAAAGAAGGGAGAAGGCTATCTTCCAACCAGGCAGTAGTCGTAGCTACGTCGGTTTACTGGGCCCATAACTCCAGCATGCAACCAGTACGTTCAAACTTGACCTCATAGGACCGGACACGAGGCGTAGCCTTAAGTGACTTGAACGAGGCTAGCTCCTTGAAGACATGTTGTCCTTCCCTTTCCACCTAATTACCTGTCCGGTCTTCATGGTGATTCCATCCACATCTTTCTTCATCCGTCATCATTCCCTAATTATAACAATTCCTGTCTATGAATGGTCTCCACACCACTCGATGAGTAGTCGTCCTAAATTAAGTAGAGCGACTACCGGCCTAAGGCTAAATATCGGGAAGGAGGAACCTACTGCACGCTAGGGTTTCAACCAACTCCTATCACTTAATGCATAGTCAAGCCTATATCCCTAACTAGTGATAGAGTAAAAATTTAAAATGGGGATAATGCACAGGGGCTTGCCTGGGTTCGGCTCCTGGTCAGCTGCGACACCACCGGCTTCTTCTGGCTCCTGCTCCGGTCCCGTCTCTACGTGGTTCACTGTGTGATCTATATGATGCAAAAGATGATGCTTATGAGAGAAGATTCATGACACTTCCTCAATAAATACGTTAATGTACACTACTTCTCCTGGAAGTGAGTGGGGTGTGTTGATTAGTTCAGCAATGTAACGTATTCAGTGGAGGCACAGGGTGGGGGCGTTTAGTGTATTTCCTTCATGGACTCCAGTCTTTAACCGCGATGACGTCGTACCAAGGTACGGTGTGTGTGTGTCGACCGGGGCTGAGCTACATATGTGGTGTTCATGACCAGTGGGTGCCATCTTAATTAATATTTTAGTGTAGCGAGCACAACCCTCGCAAAGAACTAAGTACCCATGAATCAGCTCTAAGGTGGAACTATTTATATTAAATAGTAATATTACACTTGAGACACAAATTACTAAGTTAACATGGTTCTGAACATCAAATGAGCAGGGGTGATTTAAGATAGTTAGGGAATACTAGGAGTGATTTAATGGCCAAGTTTCACTCACATGCACTGAGACAATAATTTTAGATAATTAAAATAAGGAAAAGGATATATATTTAATTATAGCTAAAATATAGAGACTCACCCTAAGACATTTTCCAGGGAGACTAGAAACTGAAAAACCTATTTGGTGGCCAAGTTTCAAGATTTTATCAGCTCTCTATAATTAGTTATGAATTTATATAGGTTTTTATTATTTATTTTAATCCTAAAAATAAAACTAACATGCAATGTGATTTAGCATTTTTCTAAAATAGTACATAACTAGACCATCCCAACAAAATTTGTTTGGCTCCAAAATTCGTAGTACCTACTTTACTATGCAATTTATGATTTTTCTACCTACTTACTGGATTCTTTTTCTCTTAAAAGAAATTCCCCTTCTTTTCTCCCTCTTTTTTTCTGAATTTTGCCCGCGCACGCAGCTCCTTTGCCGGAGCGCGGCGGTGCTGGCCGGGGCTCGCCGCAGCCCACTGCGGGCCCTGCCTTGAGTTGGAGTTGAAGGAGAAAACACTCCTCTCCTCGGCGCGCACCAGCTCAGGTGGTCGGAGACCATCGGCGATGGTCGGGGATGGGCTTGCGACGGTGGCGGAAACAGGGAAAGGTTCGGCATCGGTTTGCATGCAAAGGGGAGGGCGGAAGGGCTCAGAATCTCGCCTGAGAGATTCACCAGAGCACAGAGAAGGGCGTCACCGGATCTTCTTTGCGAGAGAGAGGCTGGAGACGTGGGCTCATTGGTGGGGTGGTGGCTGCGGTGGTCGACGGCGACTTTGAGCTAATAATCTAGAGGGACGGTGGAAGGATCTGTCCAGGCATGGTTCAGACACGTGCGTGACAAAGAGGGAGAGCTTCCCTTGCGAGGAATTGTGAGGTGGCTCACCTCGGGGTAAATGCGGCGCGGAGGATTGGTTCGATGTCAATTGCCGGCGCCGGGGAAGAACCGTGTTGATCTCCCAATGCCAGCCGAGTGAAGCGGAGGGGACGCGTGCAGGGCCTTCAGGACGTCCCGGTGGTGCTCCCAGGGATGCGGCGGCCAGGCGATGCGGGGGAGCGACGACGGAAGCAGAGGCGAGCGGAAGCGAGGCAGAAAGAAAAATTGGGCGAGCGCGAGTGGGAGAGTCGACCGGGAGCAGATAGGGATGTCGGGGTGGGGGCCTGGATCCGCTCAGGTGCCGCTTCTGCCCGTCGTCGGCGTCCACGCGGTGTACGGCCGCTGGAGCGAGGCGGGGCGGCACTTTGTGTTTCTTCACCGTCGCCGACAGGTGGGCCCGCCTGGGGTTTGATTATTTCAAAATTTTCCAAACTGCTGTGTTTTGTTTATTTCGTACCTTTATTCCTACTAACAGTGTAACAAACCCAATCATACACTCATGACCAGAACAATGTATACAAAATTTAGAAAATAAGTTTGCTCGTTGAAACCTCCTCAAATTTTAACAGCAATTATTTGGGGCAACAAATAAAGTAATAAAATTCTGAAAAATTCCTTATAATTCTACTCCACCCTGAACATCAACATATATTTTTGGTAGGTATGAGTCATGTTGAAAAATTGGGACTTGTTGTTCAAGTGGCATTCAAATATGCTTAATTTGAATTCAAATTTTGTAAATTTCAGTTCAAGTTTTGGGTTTTATGCTCTTGTGATTCCTAAGGTGTTGTTCTTGGAATGTTTATGACTCTAGGGTGTCACATGATTAAGCCAAGCTTCACAGCCGCGTACTCACCGATCTCCTCGGTAGACCCCACGCCAGCACAGCAGGTGCCCGTAGAGCCAGATGACTTCTTCGGAATTGACGTCTCCTTTGGCCCAACGAGGACGACCTGGCCAGTGTCCTTGTTGACCTAGTACGTGGCGCCATCGACGCTGACATTGCTGGACTTGAGGCAGCAGTTCGTGCACGCCGCGAGGGCCGGCACGTCGTGCCACGCCGCGGCCGACTCCCCGAGCATGAGCACCTGCACCCTATCAAAGTGGCCTGTCCGATTGAAACAGCGCGACAGGCGCACGATCTTATACTTCCCCGTGGTCGGGTGGCTCCTCAGCAGCGAGTCCTCCCAGTGCTCTGAGCCCGGCAACCGCGGAACGGCTAGCTGCTTGTCCGTGGCCGGGTTGACCAGCGTGATGGCGCCGCTAGGGACTGTGTTGTCGCATACGCACAGCAGCCCGTTGCACATGCCCACCATCACGGTGTCGAAGGGGTTGTAGTCGCCGGGCTCTTAGGCCCACCACACGCAATGGCCTTGGTCCATAGGCCGGTGTCTCGTGTAGTTTCTCCACAGCCGTCTGCTGGTGTAGCCTTCCTCGACAAGGTGCGCTAAAGACATGTACTCGTTGACGACCAAGGCGAGAGGTATGACACCGCCACCTCAAAATGAGGGGTTAGTCAAGGATCGATACTCGGCTGACACTTGACGAGGCAAGAGTCCATCAATACATAAATGAATATAGTAAATAGAGTGCAATGTCAAAATTAAGTTATTACAAATTAGGTTCAAATTTAGGATACATAAAAGAGTTTGAGGTTCAAAAACAAGTCTTAGCAGAAGCGAATACTCTCGCTGATACATATCTTACAATAATTCATGGCAACCCTTAACCATGAATCATTCATCGTGCTCCTGTGGAGTAGGAGAAACGGGATCCCAGTCCATGGTCCATTCCTTCGGGGGTTCACCATCGCACTCCATGTGATTTTCACTCTCAGTGTGCACAACATGTGACATACCTGTACAAAAACTTAAAACAACAAACCCTGAGCAACTAATACTCAGCAAGACTTACCCATAAAAATGGCACGCTAAGGCTGACACCTAGCATGCAAGGGGCTGACCAAAGGTTGTGGGAAATATTGCAAAAACAGCACTAGTAATTTATCCTTATTTTCAGATTTTAGCAAAATTAATAGAGTTTGTGTATAAAATAAATATTATGCATCGATACTAAAACAAACATGGTTGCAATACAATTTATAGAAATACAATATCCTCATCATCAATTCACTTTTACTTCGATATGACAGCGATCTCACAAGTGGTACTCAATAACCTGCAGGAGAAACCCAAGCACCACACGCACGCACACTCACGAGGAGTCACGTACGGCCACCTTTCATGAGACACCATAGAGCTAGTCCGGGGCCAACCTCTCCCGAGTACACGTCACCCTATGTGATGCTCCCATCGGTAGCCCATGCACTCTCCCTTCCAACACAAACCCCAATTCCACCATAACCCGCTTCATCACAAAATGAGAGGTTGGATTGTCGTCCAACAATACGATAATCAAGTTACGTCGGTTTCCCAGTTCCCATATAAAGGTATGTACTTGGTATTGTTCAAACTTGGTCACGGGTCCATACGAAGCAGTTCTTAATCAACATAAACGGGGCTGTGGCGAACAAGGGCCAACCTTGTCACCTCGACCTACACATGCACTTCCCCGTTCGATCTCATTTTAATTTCTTTCTCATAAAGTAAGTCCAAGAGAAGTAACACTAGCTAAACCACCATATACCGAGTGATCCCTAGATTACTCAATACTTGCTATCGAGACTCACAATTAAGCTTAGCATTTCTAACGAGGCTTCAATAAACTAAACTCATACCCATAGGATTTGGTGTGCTACATGCAACTAGGCTTCAATCAAATCCCTACACGTAATGCACAATACATGACACACATACATGTGGTACAAACTAAAACATTCAAAACATAGGAGTGCATCGGGGCTTGTCTTGGTTTAGGTCACAGTTAGCACTGTCTGGAGGATTAGCCTCAGCTCCGAACTCCTCCGGATCTATCTCCGCCTCCAAGATCCCGTCATTGAGTCCTATTGGATGAAATGCTATGCAAGTAAGGATAGAGACGATTCATGGCACTTCCTCAACAAATGCATGCAATGACAGGATGCATGTATAAAGCACAGGGTTGTGCATTAGCGAAGGACAATGAGTGATTTCTTATTTTGCTTTCTTTTGGTATCATGAAATGCGAACGGTATTTTAGTGATGATGATTGGAAATGGTGATCCATATTTAACTAGCTAAGTGAGCATGACATGGTGATCAGAGGCAAAGTGATGTAAATAGAATATAAAATGCAGAGAACCAGATATCTAAATGCTTGCATATTAATACATGTGCTTTTATTATATTACAAACATGCCATTAGTATAGATAAACTAAAGCTTTTATTATTAGGCATGGTTCTGTAATATAAATACCAGGGAAAAATATATGTGGTGGAGGATATTATTCTAGATTTTTGTGCCAAAGCTCCTAGCAAGATTATGCACCAATATTTCGTATTAATTACTATGGTGAAAACACTAAAATAATTCATTACATATAAAATAATTGAAATTTAAATATGACACTCAGTGAAATGCTTGAAAATGATGAAATGATCCTGCATGCAAAAATGGAGATTTATTCTATGCTCTGATAATTAGTTATGATTTTATGTCTATTTTCAATCATTTAAATACATGCATAGATAAACAAGTGCTTTTGGGGTGCCTCAGCATTTTTATAAAATACTAAATATTACATGTAGTACAAAAAGTATTTTTATGCATTTTTATTTTCATTAATCATTTGCGTGCATATTTTTGAAGTTGTGCTTAATTATTTGGCTAAGTATATAAATAATAAAGGCATTTTCAGACTCTAGGCCGCTTTTCCTCGGCCCAGCTGGCGTAGGAGGGGCGCAGATATGCTCCTAGGCCAGATCTAGCCCTAGCGAGAGCCTGTATTGGTAGGCTAGCGCGTGGCCACGGCGCTCAGCCACAGCGCGTGCGGCGGCGAAGCCATGGCGAGCGGAGCAAGCCCGGAGAGGTGCTCCGGCTTCATGAGCTGCAAGGAGGTTCTCCGGGAGAGGCGCGGCATGGGAGACAAGCTGATTTAGCTCACCGGGGCTGCTGCATGCAAGGGGGGCTGGCGGCGAGTGGCGAACGGCAACGGCAACGTGCGCCATCCCCGGCGACCGACAGCGAAACAGTGGGGCACATGGGTCTGAATCGACGCGCAGAGATGAGAAGAGGCACTGTGCTTAAGGAATCGAGGTGGGGCTTACCAGGGAGGAGTCGCAATGGCGAAAGGTGGCGGTCAGAGGCAGGAAGGTTCGGGTTCGATTGGCGAGGTTCGGGGTGAGGGAGACGGCGAGCTCGTGCGGTCCGAGAGATAGGGTTGAGACGAAGCTCCGGACGAGATCGGATGATGGCAGGAGCAGGAAGAGCGGTGGGGCGACGAGGCTTGCTCCGGGCGGCAATGGTGGGTGAGGGGAGAGGGAGTGAGAAAGGAGAGAGTGAGACCGAGAGGATAAGGGAAAATGGCGTCCAGGCGGGTGCAAGCGCCTCGGGTGAGGGGTCTTTGATCCGACCGGGTGCCGGTCGGGCCATACACCGGCGGCCTCGCGGTGACCAGCAACCGAGCAGAGTAGGCGGCACCGTGAGTGTGCTTTTTCAGAGTCACCAACAGGTGGGATCCACTGGGGGTTTGAATTCAAGAAAAACAGAGCAACCAAGGGTTTTGAAGTAAGGAGTTCAAGCAAAAAACGAATTTATTTGGGACATCTAAAATTACCATCATGTAGGGTAAAGTTTGTAGAACAATAAGGTCTAGGCATGCAGAACATGCATTGGTTGATCTATGAGATATGGAATTTTGAAGATGGCTTGCTGATTAGGAAACTTAGAAACTATCAAGTCTAGGGTGTTCCTTAACTTTTAGCCACTTTGCAAATTACATTTGGGGCCCCAAATGAGGTCAAAACTTTAGAAGAGTTCCACATCCATGCAGAGCAAAGCTTGAAGTAGCTAAAATTCGATAATGTAGTTCTAGAAGATAAATGTTTCTAGGACTTATTTAATTTCAAAGTTGCTTAACTGTCAAGGCTGAAATTTGCCGAGAAACTTGATATTTGGCAAAGATTCCAAAAGTAGTAGTTCTTGACCTTATTAAATCAAGCCAAAATTATTTATTGCTCCTAAAGATTGGATGTTAATTATGAGTATGATCTGGTTCAGTGAATCTTTACAAAATTTGAAATTTGAATTTTGAAAGTGACACTGCTTGTGAGCATAGTTTGAATTGTTTGAACTAGTTGCCCAAGTGATAGAATCACCATAAATTCTCCAAAATTCTTATTTGGTCACTTGCATGTGAAAAGTAGCAGCTACAGTTCAAGTTAGATTTGAACCGATTTCATATAAATTCAAATTTGTGTCTCTGATTTGTTATTTTCTGCTTTTGGTTTCTTTTCTTTAATAACTCTGTCACTAGGGAGACACCATGGGTGTCATAGCCCTCCTCCTTTAAAGAAATCTCGTCCCGAGATTAAAACGGTTAACTGACGGTAAGAGGGGGAAGACCGAACCCTAAGTACGAAGCTAGAACTTCCGGAAAATGAGTGTTCAGAAAGTCTTATTGCTCCCAAGTAGCTTCTCTCACAGAGTGCTTACTCCATTGAACCTTGTAGAAAGTGATGGTCTTGTTTCTTGTTACTCGGTCTTTTTGATCGATAATCCAGACAGGACGTCCGGAATACGAAAGATCCTCCTTCAATTGATCCATTCCATCAATGATGACATCAGAGGGTGCCTCCAAACATTTCTTGAGCTGTGATACATGGAATACATTGTGTACTCTAAATAGTTTTGTCGGTAATTGCAAACGATATGCAACGAAACCACATTTTTCAATGATTTTGAATGGGCCAATGTAACGTGGTGCAAGCTTTTCTTGTATCCCAAAACATTGCACACCTTTAGTAGGAGAGACATGTAAATATACATGATCTTCTTCCTTAAATTCCAAGGGACGATGTCTCTTATCGGTGTAGCTTATTTGACGAGATTGCGCCGCTTTCATGTTGGCTCGAATGGCATGCACTTTCTCCTCAGCTTGGGTTACTAGATCAAGACCGAAAACAATCCTTTCGCCTGATTCGGACCAGTTCAGAGTTGTACGACATGAGTGGCCATAGAGCTTCAAATGGGGACATTTTTATGCTCTCTTGATAGCTATTATTGTAGGAATATTCTACGAAGGGTAAATGCTCGTCCCAATTCTTTCCACTTGTTAATACACAGGCTCTCAACATGTCTTCCAAGAATTGGTTTACCCATTCAGTTTGACCATCTGTTTGCGGGTGATAAGTAGAGCTGCGAATTAATGTGGTGCCCAAACAAGCATGCAATTGCTCCTAGAAACGAGCAACAAACTGAGCTCCTTGATCTGAAACGATGGCCTTTGGAACACCGTGCAAACATAGGACACGAGAGATATAGAGTTCGACATACTTCTTAAGTTTGTCGTTGGAATGCACAGGAATGAAGTGAGCGGACTTGGTTAATCGATCAATGATAACCCAAATAGAATCATGCTTCTGGAAAGTAAGGGGTAATCCAACAATGAAATCCATAGAGATATCTTCCCATTTCCATTTCAGAATAGCTACTGGCTGCAATAAACCTGCTTTCTTCAAGTGATCGGCCTTGACTCGCTGACATGTACCACGCTCGGCCATGTACCGTGCCATTTCCCACTTCATGCGAGTCCACCAAAACTTTTGCTCAAATCCACGATACATCTTGTTGCAGACAGGATGGATAGAGTATTTAGATAAATGGGCCTCATCTAAAATTTTCTTCCGCAAATCCAAATCCTTTGGCACGACGAGGGGGTCCTTGAACCACAAGACTCCAACGGCGTCTTGCCGGAAACATGTGGCTTCTCCCATCTTTAACCTTCATCAAATGTGTGCCATACCTTTGTCTTTCTTTTGTGTAGTAACAATTTCTTCTCGAAGCGTGGGAATGAGGAACAACATGAAGACTTGGTTCATGTTCTTCACAACATACAGTTTCGGTTATTGGCTGAACCGATGTGTGGTTGCATTGGGACTTCTGACTTAATGCATCAGCAACAACATTTGCTTTTACCAGATGATAATGAATTTCCAACTCATAATCCTTTATTAATTATAACCATGTCCATTGTCTCATGTTCAGATCTTGCTAAGTGAAAATATATTTGAGGCTTTTGTGATCGGAGTATAAATTGACAAGGTTTCCAACAAGATAGTGTCTCCAAATTTTCAGAGCAAGAACAACTGACGCTAACTCCAAATCATGAGTAGGATAATGCTCTTCATGACGTCAGAGCTGACGGGATGCATAGGCAATGACGCGGCCTTATTGCATTAGAACACAACCCAAACCCGTACCAGAAGCATCACAATAAACATCAAAAGGTTTGGTGATGTCGGGTTAAGCTAAAACAGGTGTTGTGGTTAGATACTTCTTGAGAGATTGAAATGCTTCTTCGTAATCACTAGTCCATACAAATTTTGATTCCTTTTTTAGTAGTTCCGTCATTGGTTTAGCTATCTTTGAGAAGTTGGGAATGAACCTTCTATAATATCCCGTGAGTCCAAGAAAACTACGAATATGCTTAATAGTTCTAGGAGTCTTCCAATTCAACACATATTGTACTTTACTTGGGTCAACCACAATACCCTTATGGCCCAAGAAAGGAACTTGGCATAGCCAAAATTCACAGTTGCTGAATTTGGCATACAATTGATGATCTCGAAGTCATTGAAGCACGATCCAAAGATGTTCGGCATGTTCTTCTTTGGACTTGGAGTAGACAAGAATATCATCAATGAAAACCACCACAAACTTGTCCAATTCTGGCAAGAATACAGAATTCATCAAGTACATGAAGTAGGCAGGAGCATTTGTTAGTCCAAAAGACATAACAAGATATTCATAAAGACCGTACCTTGTAGAGAAGGCTGTCTTAGGAATATCCTCAGCTCTTATTTTGATTTGTTGATAACCAGAGTGGAGATCAATCTTGGAGAACCTTGGCATTAGCCAATTGATCAAATCGAAGGTCAATTCACGGTAGAGGATATTTGTTCTTGACAGTGACTGCATTCAATGGCCGATAATCGAGACATAACCGTAGTGAGTGATCTTTCTTCTTGACAAAAAGAGCGAGACAGCCCCATGGTGATGAGCTAGGGCGAATGAATCCTTTGTCCATGAGCTCTTTAAGTTGCTCTTTCAATTCTGCTAGTTCATTGGGTGCCATTTTATACGGTCTAGGGAGACTGGAGCAGTACCGGGCTGAAGCTCAATTTTAAATTCCACTTCTCGGTCAGGAGGCATGCCAGGTAAATCTTCAGGGAACACATCGGGAAACTCACATACCACTAGAATTTCAGCTAAGATCCTGCCAGTGGTATTATAGACCTTAGGCGCAATCATCGGAGGAAGGGACAAGTGTATGAAAGCAGGACCGTAGAGAGGGGAATCCAAATGAATTTCTTGGCTGTCTATGTGCAACACAGCTTTATTTGTTTTCATCCACTCCATACCCAAGATAACATCTATACCCTGCCCTCTTAATATTATCAAATGTGACGGATATATTTTTCCAGCTAGAGTGAGGTGTGTTGGCCTTATTTCTTGATTTGCAATTATTTTTCCACCAGGAGAGGTTATAACATAAGGTGTTCTGAGAGTGTTGGGACTGAGGTGTAATCTTTCAACACATACCATGATAATGAAATTATGGGTTGCACCAAAATAAAAAAGAACGACAACGGGGTTGTCATGGATAGTGAACATACCAGCAAGGACATCTTCTC
This sequence comes from Eleusine indica, assembly GCA_030378355.1. Taxonomy (NCBI): domain Eukaryota; kingdom Viridiplantae; phylum Streptophyta; class Magnoliopsida; order Poales; family Poaceae; genus Eleusine; species Eleusine indica. Next base: position 39,173,560 of record CM059501.1, on the reverse strand, counting down.
CTTCCTGAGTAACCCCGGTTGTAGTATGGTTGACACAGCCAGTCTGGTGCATTTTTGGAAGCCGAAGGGTGGTGGTTGGTGGTGTTAACTCCGCTGCCTTGCTGCTGCTTTGGCCTATGACATTCCTTTGCATAGTGTCCCACTTGACCACAATTGTAGCACAGTTGCAAGTTAGGCCTTCCACCTTGGTAAGCTTGCTGTGGGGGGCGGTAGGCTTGTGTGTGCTGCTGTGTAGAGCCATAAGAAGCTCCCTACTGCTGTGAATTAGGTGGAGGGTATCCTCCTCCAGAGGGAATAGCAGCACGGAACCGTTGACCGGTTGGTGAAGTGAGAGCCAACCGATACTTGGTGGGAGGGGCACACTACATCAGGTCAGCATTCTGGCAACACTTTTATATGTTACTAGAGATAGAAAAAAATATTACTGAGACCTATAGTAACATATTTAATAAGTGATTTAGGTTATACTATTACTACAGCTACTTCTGTAGTAACACATTTATATGTTACTAATTGTGCGAAAATGTGAAACAAATAAATTCTATTATAACATATATATGTGTTACTATTTTTTTTTAAATGATATAAATAAAGCCTATTGTAACACAAATATGTGTGGCTACTCAACATAAGTGTTACACTTATGGTACAAAAAAATAGCATTAAATATAAAATAATGTCTAGCACTAGGAATCAAACTCTGATGGTATACTTCAAGATTGGTGGTAGCACGAGCCAGGCTAGGACACATTTGTGATTATGATTTATGAACGTAGAATTTATAATATAAAGAAGGACAACTAATGTCTATTGTAACACATATATGTGTTACTACTTTAGAGAGTATGTTATAATACCTTTGTTTGGTTATAGTGAATGTTGAATCATATTACAATTGTTAAAACAAGTCCAATAACGTAGATATATAAGTGAGTTTTGATGTTCAGCTGCTTGCCATTGAAGCATATGTTGCTTCTATAGTACTAAACAAAAATAACTTGTAATGCAAAAACTAAATAATGCATTTTTCATAAAAAATTGAACTCAGATATTTAAGTTTGAAATTTGTGACATTTTCACCTAGGCTCAGGTAGAATTTTGATTAATATAAGCGCATAGTAATTTTATAATCATTAGAGAGGATGGAGTTTTATCCTAACATAAAGTCACTACCACATGATTTGGAAAATATTTCGCAACCGGAGCTAAAGTTATTAGATGATAGAAAGTTAAATCCATTATTGAAGTAGCAGAGAAGAGATTATAAGCCTCTAACCCTATAATATTTTTTTTGCAAAACTATTTTATGTTACAATAAGATTTTTCTTGTAACACTTGTACTAGATATGTTACAATAAGTAATAATGTGTGTAATAATTTTAATGTAACACTAGATTTTTTGTTACTAAAACTGTTTCTTGCAACACATTTTCTGAAACTAAAAATTATGTGTTACAAAGTTATTTGTAACACATAATTTTGTGTTCCTATAAAATCTATTATAACAACAGTGTCCAAATGTTACGAGCATGTGTTGCTATATGTATATTTTGTAGTAGTGGCACCAGAAGAACTCCCACTAACATTCTTCCTCTTCTTGTCATTTTATGATCACGGATGGCATCCTCCTACACAATAGCTGTGCCCATCAGCTCATTGAAAATTTTTACTTGTAATGTTGCTAAAGCTTTCAATTGCAACATACGAATGCAAACATGATGACATGACAATATGTCGTCCTAACGTCCTCACCAACATAAAAATTGGTCAATATATCGACCATACGTGCCCTCGGTGGTAGACACGGTCTCTCAACTTTTGGTTAGTTGTTTGCTAACGAGCTAAGTATTCGTGGTTAGCGTACCTGCAAAAGATGCATTCCGGAAACAATACATCAGATTCAAAAGAAACGAGCCAAAAATAATCCCTTATTATCGCTCGAGGGCCGGGCACTAATGTTCGACGCAATCAACCCTCGTTCACACCATTGTGCTAACTTCTCAAGCTACTGTCCTCATGGTGGGACACATAACTGCGTTGATGATGCCGTAGATGCAACTATTTGAACAAACAACCTCCTACAGTTAGCTTGCCACCTGAATAAGAGCTAATAACATCTTTATTAGGGCTTACTACTCATACCTCACCATAAGCGTTGTTTTTTTTGAAAATTAGTGTTCATTTGTGGTATTAATCCCGAGCTAGCTCTAGTACCAAGCTGTGACACCGCCACCTCAAAATGAGGGGTTAGTCAAGGATCGATACTCGGGTGACACTTGACGAGGCAAGAGTCCATCAATACACAAATGAACATAGAAAATAGAGTGCAATATCAAAATTAAGTTATTACAAATTTGGTTCAAATTTAGGATAAATAAAAGAATTTGAGGTTCGAAAACAAGTCTTAGCAGAAGCGAATACTCTCGATGATACATATCTTACAATAATTCATGGCAGCCCTTAACCATGAATCATTCATCGTGCTCCACTAGAGTAGGAGAAACGAGAACCCATTCCATGGTCTATCCCTTCTGGGATTCACCATCCCACTCCATGTAATTTCCACTCTCAGTGTGCACAACATGTGACATACTTGTACAAAAACTTAAAACAACAAACCCTGAGCAACTAATACTCAGCAAGACTTACCCATAAAAATGGCACGCTAAGGCTTAACCAAAGGTTGTGGGAAATATTACAAAAACAGCACTAGTAATTTATCCTTATTTTCAGATTTTAGCCAAATTAATAGAGTTTGTGTATAAAATAAATATTGTGCATCGATACTAAAACAAACATGATTGCAATATAATTTATATACATACAATATCCTCATCATCAATTCATTTTTACTTCGATATGACAGCGATCTCATAAGTGGTACTCAATAACCACGAGGGACGGTGACTCAAATCGATTTACATCCTATAGGATAAATCCAAGCACGTGACGCACGCACACTCACGAGGAATCACGTACGGCCACCTCTCACAAAACGCCATAGAGCTGGTCCGGGGCCAACTTCTCCCGAGTACACGTCACCCCATGTGATGCTCCCATCGGTAGCCATCCATGGGTAGCCTATGCCATCTCCCTTCCAACACATACCCCAATTCCACCATAACCCGCTTCATCACCAGAAGAAAGGTTGGATTGCCGTCCAACAATACGATAATCAAGTTACATCGGTTTCTTAGTTCCTATATAAAGGTATGTACTTGATACTGTTCAAACTTGGTCATGGGTCCATATGAAGGGGTTGTTAATCGATACAAACGGGGCTATGGCAAACATGGGCCAATCTTGTCACCTCGACCTACACATGCACTTTCCTATTCGATCTCATTTTAATTTCTTTCTCATAAAGTAAGTCCAAGAGAAGTAATACTAACTAAACCACCCTATACTGTGTGATCCCCAGATTACTCAATACTTGCTATCGAGACTCACAACTAAGCTTAGCATTTCTAACGAGCCTTGTATAAACTAAACCCATACCCATAGGATTTGGTGTGCTACATGCAACTAGGCTTCAATTAAATCCCTACACATAATGCACAATACATGACACGCATACATGTGGTACAAACTAAAACATTCAAAACATAGGAGTGCACCGGGGCTGCCCTTGGTGCAGGTCACAGTTAGCACTCTCAGGAGGATTAGCCTCAGCTCCGAGCTCCTTCGGAACTATCTCCACCTCCAAGCTCCCGTCGTTGAGTCCTATTGGATGAAATGCTATGCAAGTAAGGATAGAGAGGATTCATAGCACTTCCTCAACAAATGCATGCAATGACAGGATGCATGTATAAAGCACAGGGGTGTGCATTAGAGAAGGACAATGAATGATTTCTTATTTTGCTTTCTTTTGGTATCGTGAAATGCAAACGGTGTTTTAGTGATGATGATTGCAAATGGTGATCCATATTGAACTAGCTAAGTGAGCATGACATGGTGATCAGAGGCAAAGTGGTGTAAATAGAATATAAAATGCAGAGAACCAGATATCTAAATGCTTGCATATTAATACATGTGCTCAAGTTACTAGTAATTACAAACTTGCCATTAGTAGAGATAATGTAAAGCTATTATTATTAGGCATGGTTCTAGAATATAAATACCAGGGAAAAAATTATATGTGGTGGAGGATATTATTCAAGATTTTTGTGCTAAAGCTCCTAGCAAGATTATGCACCAATATTTCTTATTAATTACAATAGTAAAAATGCTAAAACAATTTATTACATATAAAATACTTGAAATTTAAATATAACACTCAGTGAAATGCCTGAAAATGATGAAATGATCATGCATGCAAAAATGGAGATTTATTCTATGCTCTGATAATTAGTTATGATTTTATGTTTATTTTCAATCATTTAAATACATGCATAGATAAACAAGTGCTTTTGGGGTGCCTCATCATTTTTATAAAATACTAAAATTACATGGAGTACAAAAAGTTTTTTTGTGCATTATTATTCTCATTAATCATTTGTGTGCACATTTTTGAAGTTGTGCTTAATTACTTGGCTAAGTAATTAAATAATAGAGGAATTTTCAGACTCTAGGACGCTTTTCCTCGGCCCAGCTGGCCCAGGCAGAGCGCTGATGTGCTCCTGGGCCAGATTCAGCCCAAGCGCGAGCATGGCTCGGCAGGCCAGCCCGCGGCCACGGCGCTCGACCACAACACGTGCGCGCGCAGCGCCGAGGCCATGGCGAGCAGGGGAAGCCCAGAGAGGAGCTCCGGCTTCGCGAGGTGCAAGGAGGTTCTCCGGGAGAGGTGTAGCGTGGGAGGCAAGGTGGTTTAGCTCACCGGGGCTGCTGCGTGCAAGGGGGGACGGCGACGGCAACACGCTGCATTCCCGGCGGCCGACAGCGAAACAGAGGGGCACATGGGGCCGAATCGACATGCGGAGATGCGAAGAGGCGCTGTGCTCAAGGAATCGAGGTGGCGCTTACCAGAGAGGAGTCACGACGGCGAAAGGTGGCGGTTGGATGCGGGAAGGTTTGGGTCCGATTGGCGAGGTTCGGGGCGAGGGAGACGGCGAGCTCACGCGGTTCGGGGGAGGGGATTGAGACGAAGCTCCGAACGCGGTCGGACGACGGCGGGAGTAGGCGGAGCGGTGGTGCGACGAGGCTTGCTCCAGGTGGCAATGGCGGGTGAGAGGAGAGCGAGAGAGAAAGGAGAGAGTGAGAGCAAGAGGATAAGGGAAAATGGCGTCCCGGGGGGGTGCAAGTGCCTCGGGGGTGGGGTCTTCGATCCGACCGGGTGCCAGTTGGGCCATACGCCGGCGGCCACGCGGCGACGAGCAACCGGGCAGAGTGGGCGGCACCGTAAGTGTGCTTCTTCAGAGTCACCGATAGGTGGGACCTACTGGGGGTTTGAATTCCAGAAAAACAGAGTGACCAAGTGTTTTGAAGCAAGGAGTTCAGCAGCAAAAGAATTTATTCCGGACATCTAAAAGTACCATCATATTAGGTAAAGTTTGTAGAAGAATAAGATATAGGCATGCAGAACATGCATTGGTAGATCTATAAGATATGGAATTTTGAAGATGGCTTGCTGATTAGGAAACTTAGAAACTATAAAGTATGGGATTTTCTTTAACTTTTAGCCACTTTACAAATTACATTTGGGGCACCAAATGAGGTCCAAACTTAAGAAGAGTTCCACATCCATGCAGAGAAAAGCTTGAAGTAGCTAAAAGTTCATGATGTAGTTCTGGAAGATAAACGTTTCTAGGACTTCTTTAATTTCAAATTTGCTTAACTGTCAAGGCTGAAATTTGCCCAGAAACTTGATATTTGGTAAAAATTCTGAAAGTAGTAGTTCTTGACCTTATTAAATCAAGCCAAGATTATATGTTTCTCCTAAAGATTGGATATTATTTATTAGTATGATCTGGTTCAGTGAATCTTTACAAAATTTGAAATTTGAATTTTGAAAGTGACACTATTTGTGAGCATAGTTTGAATTGTTTGAACTAGTTGCCCAAGTGATAAAATCACCATAAATTCTCCAAAATTCTTATTTGGTGCATAGATAAAGGTTATCAAATCTGTTTGGGTCACTTACATATGAAAAGTGGCAGCTCTAGTTTAGGTCAGATTTGAACCGATTTCAAGTAAATTTAAATTTGTGTCTTTGATTTGTTATTTTCTGCTTTTGATTTCTTTTCTTAACTAACTCAGTCACTAGGGTGACACCATGGGTGTCACAGGCACGGTGCAGTCCTTCATCTCCGGCGTCCGCTCATCGATGACTTTGCGCCAGTGCTGGCTGACGAGGCGGAGCCTCCCTTAGGAGATCGGCAGGACTAGCAGCAGGATCTCCACCAAGGTATCATCCGGGATGCCCCCATCACTCATCCATCATCGGGATTGGAGCTTCTCCGTTAGTCAGCGCCACATTATGCTTCTCACTATTCCTCTGCCCCTCGGACACTCACCGAGTCACCCTGTGCACTGAGTTGTATTTGTGTTTGGAGTCGTTCTGACCTTGGGCAACACCGTGCAACACCGTATGGACGTGTTCACCTCTTTTAATAAAGTGCATAGATTTTGTCGGCTGTCTCCATGTCAAAATACCTTCTGTTCGGATGCAACTTTTGATTCAGAGAACTGTAATGGTCGAATCCCATTCGAGAGTAATGATCTCCCCATGTCCGCTAAAGCCCAGTACATTTTCCACATCAACAAACTCAACTGATTTGTGACACATTTGGAAATATATTCCGTGCGTTCGCTTCACGCGACTCACTTGTGGGGCATCATGTTACAATGCATGCTGGGATTGGTCGAAAATCCGCGTGTGTCATACGCCAAGCCGACTGACAAGGAAAACCCGGAATAAAGAAAGCGAGTAGCGAACGCAACAATTATTTAAGTGACGACCCAACAGCACAAACTTGACACAGAAGCAACATTCCAATACGCATACAATGTTTATGACAACGCTATAATTCCTTTGAGCCAACACTATGTACTAAACAACATGAAACTTGCAAATAATATTGGAGAACATGAACTCGATGTGTCCAGTTGATGGAGTCAGACCACATCCAGGAGTCCAGACTTGAAAGTTCGGCCCAACCGAAACCTGAGCTTCAGGACTGGCCATTCACCGACAAGCTTAGTAAGAACTGGCAAGAAAACTGACAGAACAAAAATTGCAATAGCCAACCATTGGAGACGTGGCGCTAGAACTGTATATAAGCCAGTTGCAAAAGCCGTAGTTGTTGCCATGAATGCAAACCACATTAGTTTCTTAGTAAAGGATCTGTAATAAAGAAGAAACTCAAAATCCTCCCACCTTGCTATGATGCATACGAAGGCAACAACAAGGGAGGAACACATTGCTAAGGTGTCGAAGATCAAGAATGCCTGAAATGCAAGCTTCCTCGTCATGATGGGAAGCCCCTCACTTCCTGCATCGCTACTGTATCCTCCTGGCAAGGTGAAAGCAGCAGCAAAGGTGATTGTCGCAATGAGGATTGCCACTAAAGAAGTGTTGCTTGTGTATGTTTGAGTCAATGTCTTGATATTCTTCCTGGAATTTTCAGTTACTTCATCCTTCACTTCCTGAAGAAGATTATAAATGACGTCTGCATATTCCGGTTCAGCTTTCAACATAAGCATGGAAATTTCATTCTGCACATTCAAAAGGTACAAAGAGAGTTTATAGGAACATGGTACTCGTGGAATCACACAAATTGTAGAATTGGTGCACTTTTCTTCTTCGCATGCTTAGTTCCTACATCAACAACTAATTTGAACTTATTATGTCCTGAATTTCATTGCTGCAGATTAGCCTAATAACTTATTATGTCACAATAACGTTGTTAGTTCCTTCTCAGAGACCTTCAATGTAGGATAGCTATTTAAACATTGTTAGTTCCTTCTCAGCAACCTTCAATGTAGGATAGCTATTTAAACATTGTTAGTTCCTTCTCAGAGACCTTTACATGTATGATACCTACTAAACACTGTCTTTCTCAATACGGAGGGTCTTGAAAAGCAATTTTTGGCATTGTAATGGCGCAACGTTTTTTATGTGAATTAGAATAGACATTCTTGGCCAAACCTATGTTTTGGATACCATGTCAATATCGAAAACTTCACAGGATTGCACAAGGGTAAGTGTTCATAATTAAATCACAAGGGTCAGAACAATCGTCCATACCCAGTTTAAAGTCTTGGCATGTTCACGGATACTATTCAGTATCCAGGTTGGCGTGAAACCCTTGTTGTTGAGCATGGTGATGTCTCTATCTGGGTGAAGCAGTAAAGCAGCTACCATCTCTGGATTGCACTTGTTCACCGCCCAATGCAGAGCACAATCACCATACGAAGTTCTCATGTTAACAAGTTTCCGGAGCTGTTGTGACCTGAGGATAAATTCTACAAACTCCGTCCGACCATTCCGTACAGCATGGTGAAGACACGTCCAGCCATCTACCATATTGTAACTGGGCGCATCTGGGCAATGTTTAAGGAGCTCTTGAGCAACACCAATATGGTCCCGATATGCGGCGGAAACAAGAAGAGGCACATTCTCAGTATTGGCAATATACCCCAAGGAGCTATCATATTCCAACAAGACTCTTAGCACGTCAATCTTGTCCCAAAGTACAGCAAAGTGCATTGGAGTAGACTTTTCAACGTTTTCTTCTTTGGCCAACCAAGGACGTGTCTCAACAATCTTTTTAGCAATAACTGAAACAAAACAAAGGCACACACAATGGTAAAAGCAGGGGCGGAGCCAGGATAGAGCTTGAGGGGGTGCTGGTCATTTGTTATAATTTAGTTGGCCTTCTTAGTTGATAATTTACATGGAAATTTTCTCAATTACTAAGTAATCTATGTTAATGTTTTAGGGATCAAGGGGGTGCTACAGCACGGGCAGCACCCCCTGTGGCTCCGCCACTGGGTAAAAGAACTTGGAATGACAACAGTTGTCGATTAGCAATGATTAAACATTGAGGAACAAGTTACTGTCCAGGACAGCAAAAGGTCTCACCTGCATTGCCATTTCTCACGGCAGCATGCAGAGCATTGTAGCCAAAGGCTCCCCCGTGTGCAGAATCAGGAATTTCCAGCAATTTCTCGCATATATCTGCGTAATTTCTCATGACGGCGATGAACATGGGCGATTCATGGTATTTGTTCACAACCCACGACAAGGCAGGCTCTGCTTCGATAAGTTCCAGCGCGAGCGCCCTGTGGCCGCTGCGGATGGCGTGGTGCAGTGCATTGCACCCATGCTTGTCCAGCTGCAAGATTGCAACGGTCAGCTGCTGATCACGGCAGCACCTGAGAAGAAATGAGGCCAAAGAGACATGGCCGCTTGTCACGGAGGTCAGCAGCGGTGTCTCGCCGTCTGCGTTAATGGCGGTGAGGAGAGACCGGTTCAGCACCACCACATCCATGCAGAGTCCACCGTGGCCGTGGATGCAGGAGATGTGGAGGCAGGTGTTCCCCTGCGGAGTTGTTGCGAGCAGCACGGCAGGGTCATGCAAAGCCAAATGCTTCATCGATGCAGCATCACCGGATGTGGCGGCTTGCAGCAGACGTCTGTCCATCCACGGTCCTCGTGATAAATTAGCCGTAGAGCTAGCCGTACTGGCGGCCATCTACAATGCAGAAAGAAAGACAAATCTATATATTAAAGTCACATTTTCTGACGCATCATAATCAATACTATATCTATATAAATCACTACTCCACACTCACTGCAAGACGATGAAAGTCTCATATCATGAGGCCCGTCTGAATTCTAGTCTTATTTCACAGTTTCCTAGAGTGCCACATCAGCTTTAGAGATTTATTTTGAATGATAAAATGATCTCTCTTAATATAAAGTTTCATCTCACGATTTTATAGGTAAGTTATAATAATAAGTTAGTACGTTGAGATTAGTTGAAATATATTGGGTTAAATCTTTAATCTCACAACAGAAGTTTCAATGGGGTTTGATGCATATGAAACAAGGTCAAATGAGTTTCATCTTAACAAAACCTATTTTCTCTATTTCATCTTAATTACAGTGACATGTCATTCTTTTTGCTGATGTGTCATTCTATTTAAGGCCAATTAAACTCTCATTGAGACTAGCCTAATAGAACGTCAGTTCCTCCCCACAGGACCCACACCTATACTGTTTCCAACAAAATTACTGTTTTACTGTTACCCTGTAGCAGATAGTGAGGCCGTTCGATCACCTCTCACGTCTAAGCACTACCATGGTCCATGCCCGACCGAGTGCTTCTGGAAGGATTGAGGCATCTCTTGCTCTGCCTTCCAGTTTCCCGTTCCCCATCCACACGTCCTGCTGTGCTGTCACGCCGCCGCTAATGTCCCACCTCCTCCGCAAATCAGGGTTCAACACCCAAACGTGCCCCATGATTGACGACGATGACGGCGTCGTACCGAGCTGCCCGCCTGCCCGGATCCCACCACTCCGTGCTCGGCCACCTCGATACCACCTCATCCAAACAGAGGTAGTAGCCCGCTCTGTCTCGGCTCACCCTTGCAGAGCTCATCCAGCGCTCGCTGAGCCTTGACGAGCTGCCTCTGACGATGAGGTGGGAGTCGGCGGCGGCACCAGCCACGAACCGCACGATGCACCGCTGTTCGGCGTCGATTCACAGGCTCGCGGAGTCGCGCCTCCGTTCTGCTGCGATGTGCCGCCCCGCTTGAGGACGAGACTCAGAGCTGAGCTCAATTTCCAAAATCGAAGCTTACAGTCACCAAATTGATCATCACGACGACGGCTGAATTCTCCTCTAGCCAATGTCTGGTCCGTGTGCTGCTGGCAGTGCATTGAGGCATTGACTAGGACTATCAGCCATTAATGTTTTCTCGTCGTCGATGAAAATCATGTTGCTCTACATGGAAATGAAAATGGACATTCAACTCTTTCAATGCATTTATTTTTAAGTTTGTAATTGTATGACACCTTACATAATATCTTCCAACCACAACATTGTAGGACCTTATGCAAAAAAAAAAAAAGATTACCATGGAATAATAGAGACTGGTCTTGTTCTAAGATGAAAAATCTCCCTCTTGAATAATGAGATGCTTCTTTTTATTGTTGTGTGGTTTTATTGTTAATTTTCATGAGTTTGTAGATAGTCAGCCTGATGGATATGAGAGACCCGGGCGTTTTTGACAAGTGTTGGTTTATGTTAGGGGAAAACCTTGTGCACAGATGTCGGCCACAAACCAAGATATTTATTTCTCCCTCTGTGCGCCAACCTGTGCTGTCACAGTTGTAGTGTAAATTCTCAGTAGCTTAGATTAAGCAATCTATTGAATCTGTTTACCTTAATGATCTTGTATTTTGCGGAACGGGGCATCACAAGATGAAGCGTAAATGAAAGAAGAGAGTGATGGCGGAGGATCGATCAGACAAGGGGAATGGCTTCAGCTGGGAAATCTTTGGTTATAGAATGTCATTGGACAGCTATAGAATGAAGATGCACATTCAGGTAAGAAATTGTATCCACTTTGGACAATGCAAATATTTGTTCAGATTTTTGTATCAAATGTTGTAGCTGTTTTTGGTAGCTATTCATAGATGTTGGATCAGTAGGCCCAACAAGTGGTCAGTGATTTATTCTCGCTAAGTTCTCTTTTATATTATATACCTCTCAGTGAACTTGCAGTAGCAATTTTCTTGTGCTTGCAATTTTATTATTTGGACGCTTGGTTCTAAGAATGCAATATTTATCTATCAATTACGCTTTTCCATCTATTTGTATAGAGCACATTAATGGTTCATTTTTGGGTTTATAAATGTCATTTGGATAGACGGAGAAATGTCCATATCTCAAATGAGGCCATGTAGAATCAGTAGAGATCTTGATAGAATAAAGAGTGGTCTAAGTGATAAGATTGTTATACATATTTCTGACGGAAAGAAAATGTCCGGAGGCACCTGATGAAACTGCAAGGTTGCATCAGAGGGATGGATCGTACTGAGGTGGCATATTTCAATCCTCCCTAATTGGAAGCATTAGAAAAATGATCACTCATTTTTCAGACATCATGGGCAAAGTTGCGATTAGTATATCAACTCACAGTCAAGAGCGCTCTGTTATGTATCAAAGTACAGTGTATGCTACATGCTCTGCTTCTGATGATTATACCCTTTACTATGTGCCATTTTTTATGAATACCAGCTACACTATGGTGCTCAGGATCGACACACGCTAGATGAGATATAGGTTGAAGAAGAAGTACTTCGATGGCATAGCAGCAAATGAATTGAGGACCAGTACAACTATGACATGTATGGCTAACGAGCAATGAAGGTTACTGCTACTACTTAGGTTTATAATTTTAGTGACTTTATTACATCCTTGGAGAGTTAGGAATATAACTTTGACAGGTAACAAAAAAAAATGCTTCTGCTTAGGTTTATAGTTTTAGTAATAGCTCCCCAAGCTTGGTACCCTCTACAGACCATAAATAAGTCAAAGAGCCTATTTACCATAGACGCGGCTCGCTAAAGCCAGATGGCAATGTCTACTTTCCTATTCTTGCGCCTCAGGCTGTTTCTTCTGCAGTGGAACTCCCGTGCTCTCTTGTATGTGGTGGTACGAAATACTCTGCAAATGCATACGAGATGGTTGGTTCAATGAAAGTGTACACACTAATTAACTTACATATACTTTCTGACAAAACATAAAGATTACTGTGTTTTACATATATAAACTTGTCGATCTTAATGCTAGTCATGATGTTATACAAGAATCAAAAGACGTTAATAATACCTGCTTTCCAAATTTGGCAGTTAGTATGAATAGACAGATGACATGATCGGAGCTTGTAGTATTCAAGACGTACTAGAATCAACTAGGAGGCGAGGAGTAACGACGGGCTACAATGTAGCAAAATCAAGTTTCTAGGGCTAGTGCAATGTAGCAAAAACAAGTTCCTACGCAAGCATCGGACCTTGCCCCTTGGATTAGTCTCGTTATATAGAAGCAAAGTAAATGGAAGAAGAAAAGAAAAAGAAAAAGTAAAGTAAAGGAAAAAAGGGAAAAGGAAATTGATGATAATAACGAAAGGAGTATCTCTCGGTTACTCTTCTAATAAACAAAGAATAGATTGTCCTTGTAAGAGCTAAAAGTAACAGATAATTAATTAGTATGGATATGGACAGAGATGATCGGACGTTTGACTACTCACGACGTTCATAATACCTGCTTTCTAAATTTGGCAGTTAGTTTGGAAGGACAGGGATGATCGGACCTTTGAGTACTCAAGACGTACTAGAATCAACTAGGAGGCAAGGAGTAACGACGGACCAATCCAATGTCCCAAAAAACAAGTTCCTACGCAGGCATCGGACCTTGCCCCTTGCATCAGTTTCATTATATACTAGCAAAGTAAATGGAAAAAGAAAACAAATTAAAAGTAATGGGAAAAAGGGAAAAGCAAAGTGATGATAATAACGACAGGAGTATCTCTCCGTTACTCTTCTGATATAAGCAAAGAATAGATTGTCCTTGTATATAAGACCTAAAGGTTACAGGTAATTAATTAGTATGGATGGACAGAGATGATCGGACCTTTGAGTACTCAAGACGTTCATAATACATGCTTTCTAAATTTGGTAGTTAGTATGGAAGGACAGGGTCGATCGGACCTTTGAGTACTCAAGACGTACTAGAAACTAGGAAGCAATGCAAGAAGTAACGATGGGCATCAGACCTTGTCCCTTGCAGCAGTCTCATTGTATACAAGCAAAGTAAATCAAAAAATAAAAGAAAAAGAAAAAAATTAAAAGGGAAAGAAAAAAAAGGGAAAAGCAAAGTGATGATAGTAACGAAAGGAGTACCTCTCGCTTACTCTTCTGATAAGCAAAGAATAGATTTTCCTAGTATGAGCTAGAAGTGATAGGTAATTAATTGGTACTAAGGGCATGTTTGGAAGTTCACACCTGTAAACTTTCGTGCACAAGGAAACCCCCGAAATGCATAGTTTTTTTTACACCTGCAAATTGGTGTTTAGGTAAAGGAAATGAAGGCAGCGTGTTATACGAGCATAAAACAATAAACAACGTCTGCTCCATACCGCAGCTAGTTCTGAGTCACTATTCTTATTGTAACTAGTATTGTAGCCCGCCCGTTTGGGCGGCTAGGTTTGACATTCAACTTTAATATGGTTGTAGCGCTGCACCATTGCATGAATAATTATGTTCTTGAATATCTTACTTTTTATATATTATTATTATTATTATTATTATTATTATTATTATTATTATTATCTACAAATATTGTTCTGTTACGGTTAGATTGTCCAGTTTCGAACATAAGACCTCTTCTCCCGAAGTTCAGTTGTTTTGGTCCATATAAGGCCTTGTTCGTTTAGGCTCGTAACAACATGGATTGCGGTCGAAATCACATGTGATGGATTGATTAGGTGTGGTTTGAAATTTGGTCCGCCATGGAATGACCGTTCGGTTCGACATAGCATGGTTTAAAACTCAATCTAAATCGATCTTTTTCATGCCTACAACGCATGGAACAAAACTTAGCCTTTCCAGTCTGGGATTGAAACCACGACATGTATTGTTATTTTACATGGATTGAGTGATACATATAATTTCATTCAATCCATATCTTGTAACTAATACATGTGGATTTTATTCCACAACAAAGGAACAAGGCCCTCAGTGAATTTCAGTTGTTTCGGTCTTCCAATGACATCGGTACGTACCGGGAATATTCCTCATTCTATTTCGGTCTGGCCCAAGAAGCAATCAAAGTCTGCAGTTATCCCTGGCAGCCTTGGCCTGCATAGCTCGCACCCTCTTGACCCTACGTGCTCTAGAAGCGGCGTATAGTTTAGTTGCGACAACACTTAGTTCACGACTATGGCAGCGCTCAGAGGAGGTGCGGCTCTTTGCTGCATGGACAATTGCGCTCGTGTGTCTCTTGTGCTCTGCATATACGCGCTTTCCTACAAGCAACTCAACTCAACAGGTTGTAGGCAACCTCTAAGGCCTTGTTTGTTTAGGCTTGGAATGGCATGGATTGTAGCTCAAACCATAAGGATGGATCAGACATGGTTTGGAATTTAATCCGACATGGAACAGGCGTTCGGTTCGACCTGGCGTGGTATGAAACCTATCCCATTTCGGCATTTTCCATGCCTTCAACGCATGGAATAAACTAAGTCCTTGGAGTCCAGCTATGGCATGGTTTCGTTCTTTCACATGGACTGAGCGACAAATATGGCTTCACCCAATCCATGCCTTGGAACTAATACATGCGGATTTTGTTCCACAACAACCAAAGAAACCCTAAGACCTTGTTTGTTTTGGCTCGGAGCGACATGGATTACAGTAGGTGTGGTTTGAAATTTGATCCAGCATGAAATGATCGTTTGGTTCGGTCTAGTGTGGTTTGAAACCCAGTCCAAATTAAGCCGACCTTTTCCTTGTCTCCAACACATAGAACAAAACTTAGACTTCCGAGTCCATGAATGAATCCACGACATGGATTTGTTATTACATGGATTGAGTGACACATGTGGTTTCACTTAATCCATATCTTATATCTAATACGTGTGGATTTTATTTCACAACAACCAAACGAGACCTAAGCTAGCTAGCACAAAAATCAGTTAATATTGTCAGTTGTCAAACTACCCATTGTAAGACAGAATAGATTGGTATATTGATGGATGTATTACAATGAGTCTCTCGGCTGGTTATATGAGAGTACATGACTTGGATTGCAAGACACCTCTCGGGATACATGTGAAAGTCCTAGATACAATATTTAAAATATCAAATATACTCTAACATCCCCCGCAGTCACAGCGGAAGCACCACAGACGGTGAGACTGAAGAAAAAGCCGAAGTTAGAAGTCGACGGACTAACATCCCCCCTCCCCCAGCAGTCAAAGCATCGAGTTACGGATGCTACGACTAGAGAGAAAACCAGCAAGTACCTCATGTAGATAATAGCCACTTAATGCCGAAGTAGCCGAAGTCGAGGTGCATGTGGTCGTAACCGTGGAGAAGGACGTTGTTCAAAAATCATCTTGGCGAGCAGACGGATGCACACAAAATCAGATTTGTCCTACCAAAGAGAACTCGTCGAATGACTGGCCAATCACGCGATGGTGAGGGTGACAGGGAACTCGGACGTATCAACGAGCTGCAATCTACTTCAACCCATCTGCGGCATCTGTATTGGCGAAGTCCTGGAGGATGGCAAACGGCGCTAACTCGGACCATTAGTCATGTGACGAGACGGACTAGGCATAAGTGGCACCACCACCTAGGTAGGTGGCGATTGACAAAGATGGCTTGACCACGAGCGCTGTCGTTGCAGCTTGAAGAGCTAACAACAACAACAACCTCGTCTTTCAGGAGAATCAACATTTGAGCATTGACAAACGGGGATGTGACTCAAACCCAAATCAGTGATAGTGTAAAAAAAAAAAGAAAAACTATATACACAGCAGCCGTAGACTAAGAATCTCTTGTAGTTCATCGGGTGTGCAGTCCATCCTTCTCTTATTTTACCGTCGCCAACCATGGTACGCGGAGGGGAGAGAGAGAGAGACGGATGTGGTGCAGCCCGCACGCTTGCACCATGGAGATTAGCACGTGCAGACTTCGCGTGTCCTGGCTGCTGGCGAAGTCTCAGCGTTGTCGCGTCGGCCTGCGGCAGCTCACACTACTACAGAAAATATCATCAGTAGCAGTTCAAAACCTCACATCAGCAGTGGTTCTAGAAGCGCTGCTTATAAGGCGTTGCTGATAGTCGGCTTATCAGCAGCGGTTCGAACCGCTGCTAATGTGCACCTATCAGTAGTGGTTCAGCACAGTGAACGGCTGCTGATAGGTGGAGTATCAGCAACAGTTCAGAATAGTGAACCGCTGCGGATAGGTAGAGTATCAGCAGCGGTTCACTATTCTGAATCGCTGTTGATATGGATTTTTAGGGGAAAAAATTAATTCTCCTAGCTATTTTTAGTCTTAACAGAAATAATAGTCTCAATACATAAATCAACACATCAAGAAATAAGCATGCCATATAATAACACAAGTCATTTATTTCACGACACAAGAGAGATCATTGACATGTTTCCACAAAAGCTTTAGAACTATCATAGTTACATGCTTTATTCAATCAATGAATTATTGAGAACAACATGGGTGTCAGCAGCCTGCAGCATATTGAGAACATGGGCGTCAGAACATCTACCTTGACACAAAAGTGACACAAATTTTGCTTTGGCTGCGGAGGGGTGTATAGTACATGCGACAACATGCTAGAAAAAGTGAGCAAGTATCTTTGAGAAACCCAACCTGTTGGAATCCCCACGAAATGAGAATGCTTGCTCATCATGCCAGGGCAGAGGACATCGGGGCAGAGGGCACCGGCCACAGCGTGAGATGGCCTAGGGCAGGCGCGTGGGATAGGTGCCGAGCCAGGGTAGGGTCGCTGGAGTTGGCACGTCAGTGGAGGCGGGGCGGCACGTCAATGGAGGTGGACCGGTGCCTCCAGACCTTTGGGGGGAGAACACTTGCAAAAATGGTGGAAAAAATGATACTCGGATGCGCAGAAACAAAGAGGATGGAAGTTATATACGCAAACTATTTATCAGTAGCGGTTTTGAAAGTGAACCGCTGCTAATAATATATTATCAGTAGCGATTCATTTAATTGAACCGCTGCTGATAAGTAATGAACCACTGTTGATATATTATCAGCAGCGGTTCGGTGTGGCAGCAATTATTGGTTGGGGCTCATATTTTTTGAACCATTGCTGATAATCCTTTAGCAGCGGTTCCGGAGCAACCGCTGCTGATAGAGCGCTATTTATGACTATTTTTGTACTAGTGTCATGTAGCGCTGGCACAGCCTAGCGTAGTGCGTACCAACCGATTGTCATGATGTTTCCGTGGACTTCGCTTGTCTCATCTTGCGACGACGACGACCCGGAAGAACATCTGAGATCCAATCTTCTGTGTGTGATGACGCCAATTTTGCTTTAACTGTTTTCTTCATCTTCATCATTGAAGATTAGTTCCACGACCATGGATGACATTTTGTGCAAGGCTTGATTATGGTTCTCATAAATTAATGCCTGCAACATAATATTCACTTCATGTTTTGGTAGGGAAGAGTATAATAGGGAAGAGTAATTGACAATGTTACATTCATTCTGATAAAATTCCTCTCAAGACCATCGCAGGCATGTCCTATTACTGTACAGATTCCTATTACAGTGCAGGTAGTTCAAAAAGGGAAGGAGTTCAAAAGGTGAGTGATGTGAAATACATAATTTACAGCAAATATTCAACCATTTCTTACCGGCAAATATTCAAACACTTGTTCTAAACCAGAATGTAAAACGACAGTACCGAAAAAGGAAACTACAGTAAAATGGTTAATGTAAAAACTGTTTTATATACTCTAAGAGAACAGGTGGAAAAAACATTTATCAAGATTAGGATATGGAGAAAGGCTTGTGATTCAATGAATAAAAAATGGAAAAACAACTTATGGAACAAACTATAATAAACTGTAATAATTTATACATTCATATGGTGCTAGCATGCTGACATTATAGGTTGCCAAGAGCTACACAATCTCAAATGAGGACGATACATGGAGTGATTAAAAGGTATTTGCATTAAACCAAAAATGAGCAGTCTAGCATGCAAATGGTAGCAGATTCGTTTCTGAATAATGTAACAATGGAAATGCATGTACTCTTCTCAGAAAAGAAAGAACAAACAATCTGCTCTAACATTAATATTCTCATAATGTTCCCATGCAGTTTAAGGAACTAAGCTAAGACTGCTAAATGTAGCATCTAAAAACCCAATAAACCCTGAACGTGCTCATCATCTTTCTCGTCAAACATGCAGCTCCATTCCTCTTGCACCTGAGCAATTCCAATCTGCAGAAGGAATTGTGTGCAAACTACGTCAACAGTTGACAAAGATATTTGAATATTTCTTTTGGTCGCTGGAAAAACAAAGAAATTTAAGTAACAGACACTGAAGGACCAGTGGCATGTTCATCTGGACATATCTATCTCATACAAAGCCTTGAGAGCAAAACAAATGATCTATTGTGGTGATTTCTTTTATTTTCATCGATAAATAAAAATACTCTGCTTGCTTTCCTTACGATGGCTCTATGTATTCGTTGCTTAGAAGTGAAGGCAAAATATTTCATTCGTTCGTAGATTACAAAACTACTGTATTACGAATTTGGACAACAAATATTCTTATAATGAAAAGATAACCTGTATAATGTTCTAAAAACAAACGATGCCAAATTATTAACAAAGACCATATCAATAGGAAAACAAGTAAAACAACATAACTTGCATCAGCCATGATCAGAGGTAAAATTAAAGTATATATATCATCTGTGATTTAGGACTGCCAATATAAACGATTAACATGTTCAGGGAGAAGACTAACAGAGCTGAACCTAAGTATGCTTGAAGACAATAGAAGCAGGGGCCATATTCAATAGCACATGAATTTCTGGTGGAAAAATGAAAAACATCATAAAATGTTTTGAATCGAATAGCCACAAAGATCAATTATTATACTTGAAACAAAAGATGGTTTAGTACCTTCAGCCACATGATTTGTTGACTGAGCATAATGCACTGCTGCATGTATATAACATTGAGCAATTTATGTGCCTGTGACAGAAATATCGTTGTCAGCACTATATAAAAATTCCAAAAGGAAACTCATAATGGTTTATAACAGAGCAGTAAGCAGTCACATGTAACAGTACCTTTGAAATGTGGAAACATAGGAATCTCAGGTCTTCACTTCCTGACGAAGCCACTCAAGCATAACAGCCACGGAATTAGAACATAGATTAATCAGAGATGCAAAATTGGAAGAAAAAAAGGATTCATATCTACAGCAAGGAAGTTTCAATCTTTTTCTCCTTTTGCTACACCATAATTATATTCATGCCAGCGACAACAGTGTATCAGGAAGGCAAAATTTGTCCTGGTATGACATAATAGGGACTAAATTAGTTACTATAAGCGTCTAGGTAAATCGATTGGAACCAGATGAATTTTGGAATGAAAATCTGAGAAATTATGAGAGGGAGAACATTTACCCTACATGTACTGCTGTGGAGGCTGCAGCAGAGCGTAGGGAGATGTGCGAGAAGGTTCCAGTAGCCGCGATAATGACTGGACCGCCTCCTGCATCTTGTACCCAACATCCCTCGTGAGGTGGGCTTGACGAAGACGATGCCGAGGCAACAAATTGGACTTAACTTACACAGAAACAGCCATCGCGGCTAACCATGGCCTCAAACTCAAGGGAAGGAGAGGCAGCTGGGGCGAGACAGGGATGGTGGTAGCGGCGGCAAAGTCGAGGTGGAGAAGATCTGGTGACATGGTGATGCTCGCACTGAGTTGCGGGAGGAGGAAGATGAGAAGGAGGAGGAGGAGCAGGCGAGGCGGCGGTGCTCAGGCTAGGGGAGAGGTAGAGCGGGCTGAGGCCACGATGCTCGCGCAAGGGAGGAGGAAAGGAGCAGGGGAGGCGGCGGCGCTCGGGTTGTCCGATGAATGTGGTTGCAGCGATTTGGTCCAAAGATGCTGGTGAGCCCTCCGTATACGTGGAAGGCGTGGTGCAAGGAGCCTGGCTGAGGCAAGCAGGAGACCAGAGTTTTTGCCTGCGACAAATATCGGACGTCGGTGAAATATCTGACAGTTAAAATTACCAAATCACTGAGAGGGCAGGAATTTTTTCCGCGCTTGGGAAAGACATATAATTAACATGTTGATGTAAATTCTAAATGATTATGGCTCAATTTATATGTGACTTGTTGGAACGTTTCATTTCAACAATTAAACTGTACTGTCCACAGAAAAGAATTGTTTTGTGACTTTTATTTCATCTTAAAACATATATTTGGGTAAATATCTGCAAAGCTTAGCCAATAATAATCTACAAATTTAAATGCACAAATTTTGAATTATTTACATCAGGGATCGAGTTATGCACAGAATTGGAGTACCAAGTTTCAACCTGTTACTTGGGTATGTTTTTTTTTTTTTTCTGAGATTCTGTTACTTGGGTATGTTACGTAGAGAGGGAATGTGAAGTAGTGCAGGTGACGTGCCAAATCTAAGAGTTCAATAACGTGGGTAGCATATTTCGTTTTATATGGGCAATAGTGGGTAATTCTAAAAGCATTTATAGGGTTATTTTGGTCTAATTTTTTTATAATGACAGTAGTGGGTAATTATTTTTATCCGATTAGTATGATAATTTTTAAACCTTGAGAGCGAACATAATGGCTCTGCTTGTTGCTCAAATATACATATAATAATAGATAGATTCAGGCATAGCTGTTGTATTCACCAAATCTTCAGAACAAAAATCAACATAGGGTTCAAAATTGAAGAATTTCCAGAATGCATTCAGTGAAATTTCTTAACAATCATCTGCATAATTTCCAAACCGCAGGCCTCCCTTTCTTACCGAAACAAGCATACTAACGTTGTTTTGCCAAGTACACTAGCAGTATTAACAACTTAAATAATAGCATTCGTGGCCTATAAAGGGTTACAATTGTGACACCCCTTCCTGGAGGATCGAGGTCCTAACGGTGCTGATAATATAAACACTTGATAATATAACAGTGATTAAAATTTAATTCAAATTATTACATCATTGGGTAGTTAAAGTACAGCGGAATATTACAAGTTCATGAAAGTTTAAAAATAACGGAAGCAAATACGAATACTAATACGAGCTCTCGATGATACAACGGTCGTAATGACTCATGCCCGAGAATCACCACCCTAGCAGCACACAACATTACTACGGCGACAGTTCAGACTCCCAGAGGGCAGTCCAGCCTTCAGGGACTTGCATGTCCCACGGTAGTACATCAACAGACATTTCTATCTCTGGATTACCTAAAAATAACAGTGGCACAATGCCGAGTACTAATTACTCAGCAAGGCTTACCCGTCAAAAGATCTAGACATGCATTAGCTCTAATAGGATGACTGTTTAAAAGAAACTTGCACTAAGCAACCTATTAGTTCTATCAAATCTTATCTAGCCAAGTTAATTGGGTGAAGCAGAAATATAACTTTAGTGGACAATACAAGAATAGTAAAGCATAACATGAAATAAATATAATATAAGAATAGTAGCAATAATGATCATCATAAGCAACATAATCCATTTCATAGTATCATTCGATCTATGTGAAAGCGTAGTGAACAAGCGTACTCATTTCTATGAGCGACAACAATTGTAATTAATTTACAACAGCTAGTGAAACCCGAAATACACAACATATACGCATCACTTAAGGTTGTATATGGCAACCTTTTGCAAGAACATCAAAATAACTTGGTCCGGTGCCAGTCTCATCGAGTGGGCATGTCGTCCTGCCAGCAGTACCTCACGGTATGGACCATCCACTCCAGCAGCAGAAGGGTCAATGACCAATGTACTGGGTACCGTCCTTATTGTCGTGTTAATGCTATATCAGTTTACTAGTGCCCATAAACTAGCATGCATTCGGTACTATTCAATGCTTGAGCAAGGGGCCAACGACGAACGGGTCCTAGGTTCAACAAGGTAGGACTACCACAATCAACACCCATGTGTTGCTGCAAACCTACACATGCATCATCCTTGCCCAGTTATAACATCAAAAATAAATTTTATTCCATTAAGTTCATCTTTAGTGATCAAGTCATTCTCTTAGTAACAGTAACAGGACTACCGATAATATTCTATTACTAAGCATAATAATATAGTACCGAATCCTACCATGACTTGTTTAGCATTAGCATGGAACATTTGCATCATGTGCAAGTGGATTTCCAACCAACTCCTATTAACCTAATGCATCAATCAACATATACACAAGCTTTGATATATTGAAACTAGTAAAACTTTATAAAACGGCATATGCAAACCAGGGTATGCCTTGGTCAACACAAGTGTTAGCTAAGACAACTTCTTGCTCCTCGGTATTTTGATCCTGCTGAAAATTCGATTATGGCTCCTGATTCTCGTTACCTGAGTATGAGCAAGGTGTCAACGGTACCGAAATAATACCGTACATACAACAATACGACAAATGCAAAATGCATTGGTATTATAGTGACAACATTATTATTTATATGTTCTCGAAGCAATATACTTCAAAGAAACAAGTTCTAATCTTATTATTTTATGTGCAAAAATCATTTTAATAAGGTTAATATAACTTTGAGAAAAAATAATTCATTTAGTATAGTAAGAATGTGTTTCTAGATATGGGTGATTTATCATATATAGGGGTATGTGTAACCATCAGTTTCACCAAGTGGCAACTCTTGGTTTGTATTATTTTATTTACTAGCATTTTTATAAGAAAAAGTGCTAAATAAATCCTAGGGAAAAAAATAATGCATGTTTTATTTAACCAAAAATCAGGGCAGTAGATTAGCATAACATTACAGTGCATGCAAAAAGGTAGAATTAATTTTCATACCTAGAATTTATAATGATTTCTTTAGTTTGTAGCAAGATAATTAATTACTAAAACATACTTGTACATAGGCATATGTTTCTCATTTTTGTTTAATAGAGTATATCAAATGGAAACTAAAAAAGTTTATTTGGGCTTCATTGGATTTATATTCGATCTACTATGCTTTTTCAAAGTTATCAGCATTTTCTGGTTATTTTCCTGGTATTTCTAGTTTTAGTTTAATTTTGGCAATGCCACGTGGGCGACACATCAGGACCACATCGGAGCCACGCAGGTGCCACATAGGCTGCCAGTCGGCATGCCAACTGGCACCGCCGGAGCCACGGCAGGGCCTGGCGGAGGGCACGACGCCGGGCGTTCCGCGCGTCGGGAGCTCGCCGCGAGTAGGCTGGAAAGGTGCTCACGTCGAGGCGCGTCTACCGGAGTGGTTCGCGGGGACTGGGGCTCACCGGAACAGGGTCGTCGTCGAGCGGCGGCGGAATAAAGGGTTCATTGGCGGCGCGTTTACGGTACAGGGCACGACAGGTGTTGCGGTTGAGTGGTATAGCTCCGCGGCGGCATCACGAAGAACGGCGTCCTGTTGAATTGCATTGAGAAAGGCCAGGGCTTAGAGCTAGTCGTGGAGGTGGTGATGGCCGGGGGTCGACGTCGACGAAAACAGAACTTCTCTCCACGCACGCATAGAATGACAGGGACTTTGATTAAAACAGGTTCGTTCATTAGTGAAACATGTGTGTCCGCGATTAATTTTTGATTGGCTCACAGATGGGAGGGAATTTGGGGCTGGCGTCGATGGAGCTCGCCGGAAGGGATTTCACTGTCCTTGCCCAAATTAGGCTATTGCAACCGGGATTTCCATGAAACAAGAGTGCAGGAGGCAGCGGGGAGCGTGTGCGCGTTGGTTTGGTGCCTTGGTCTTGGTTCAGAATGCAGCAGAGCAGCACTGTGGCAAGCTTCTGGAGCTCTTGGTCATGGCGGGTGCAGGGGAGCAGGAAATAGGGCCGAGAAGTCGGTTTTATGGCCGAGGGGAACTTGGGTGGGTGTCGTTTGCGACCAGGGGGTTTTCGCGCGACGTCTGGTGGTCTCGGTCAAGGTCGGGAGCAGTTGGGCACGCAGGGCGGCAGCGTGCTCATGCTTCGGCAATGGCGCAGCGAGGGGGGAGGGGGGGGGGCAGAGCGTGGGTGCGGCAGAGGAGATGACGCGACGAGTGCAGCAGCTCAGCGTCGCGTTGGCGGGCGCGGGCGAAGCAGCGAGGGACGGGAAAATGGGGGATGCAGGGAAGCGGCGAAAAATGGGGCAGCGCGTGCGTGGTCGGCTGGCCTGACGCGGGAGGAAGAAGACTTCCGGAAATTCATTTAATTATTTCCGGAAATTTAAATGATTTGCATAACGGTCCTGCTCCTGTTTTAAATTCATTTAATTATTTCCCTAAGTCCAAATGAAATGGGATTTTAAACATGGGCCCTTGAAGATATTTCTTAGACTGGTGGGCTCCACTAGGTCAGAATAAGAATTAATTTAGAATAAAAGTTTGATTGAAAAAGTTTCCTAGACTTTATTTAATTAATCAAGGCACTTTAAAATGTTATAAAATTCTCATTTTTGGTCCAAAATTTTCTTTTATTATTCCCACCATGCCCATGTAATTATTTGCCATGGGCTGTATACATAAATTTAGAGTTGCTTCACACTTGATCCCTAGGGTTTTATTTGACCTAGCAACTTAAATTGAGTTAGGATTTTATTATTTCATGTGTTGCTTTAATTATACTTTTGATCTTAATGCACTTGCTAATTAAGGATTTAGCATTAATTAATTAAAGATTAGTCGTGGGGTGTCACAACAATGGTAGAAAACAAAATATATGGAGGAAGTAAAATGGATTACTCAAGAGGTAGAAAACAAAATATATGGAGGAAGTAAAATGGATTACTCAAGATTAGCATAAAGCAAATGGTATAACTATGGTGGTATGTTTCTTTACTTTTCTATTTTCATTACTTAGTCATGCTAATCTACATCGTTCCATACCTTTTTCAGCTACCACAATATTAAACTCAATTCAGAATACTATCTTTACTATTGCCTAAAAGAATGATGCATATAATGGTGGATTGCATGGAATGAGCAAAACAAGTCTCATTAGCTAATATTATCACAGATGCAGTCTCAATAGCTAATATTATGATACATGATCCTACGTATAGAAAAATAAGTTGACAAAGCCATTTCCCAAAAGAGCCACAAATAAGGCTCTGTTTGGATCCACAGAGATTTTAAGAATCTAGATTTTAGAATCTGGAAGACCTTCAAACATGACAGATTTTTTTTCGGATTCTAAAATCTAGGTCATAGATTTTAAGAATCTCATAATCTCCTTTACCCATGCTAAAACCGATTTTTATTTGGCTAATTACCACCTATCCTTTGTTAACTCCATGGAAATTACAAGTCTGCCACCGCCGCCGAGTTTATTGTCCAACTATGTGCGAGCCTTTCTCCCCATCTGTTCCCTCCCCATCTCCCGTTATCACGAGCGCAGGCAGCTTCGCCGCTGCCCGCCTGGCAGGGCTGCCGCAGGATGAGCCCCCGCTAGGCACCGCTGCTAGTACCCCCTCCCTCGCCCACACGCCGCAGGCATGGCGCATCCCTACGGTGAGCATGACGGCATCAGAATCAACTATCAATCCACCGACAGTCCTGTAAGTATCCATGGCCATGGATCTGGTGGGTACAATGGTCTTGATCTCAATTCCATTTTCTTGATGGATCTCCTGAATTCGTCGGGGCTGATGTGAACACGGAGCTTGGAGAGGAGCCTAAATTGGTGCCTCAAGTTCGTGGTCGTGGGGCTGCTCGAGGTGCAGGTGTTGCGCGTGGTGCTGGCCGTGGCCGTGGTGATGACAAAGGTTGGCATGGCGATGGATTGGAAGGCTCTATCCGTGGGCGTGAACCTGGCCCTATTATTGGTTTTGAGGAAGACAGGATAGGCCATGGCGTTGGTGCTGGTGGGCGTGGACGCGCTAGTGGTCGTGGTGCTGGCATTGGTCGCCCTCTTATTCCTCCATCATCCCTCCCGTACCATGCGCCACGATCTGTTGGAGGGCAGAATGGATATACCGATGCAAGTGAATTTGCTGAGCCCCATGGATCAAACACAAACAACCATTATGAAGGTGATGCTGATGATGTCCAAGGGAATGACCATGATGTAAGATTTCTTTTCATAAATTCTGATTATGCTCTAATTGTGCATCTGAGTAATCGGTGTTGTTTATTTTAATGTACATGTTCATCAGTGCAATGTAGTGACTTACTCTTGTAAATACTAAATGTAGTGATCATAAAAATATATTATTCTTTACAGTAGAATGAAGGCTGATTATGCTTGAGCTATCTGAGTAAAGGATTTGATAAGGCTGATTATGCTCTAATTTTGCCATTGCATTTACGTTTATTTATATAACAATTTTGAATTGATATTTTAGAATATATTATTTATTCATTTATTTTGCTGAGAATATTTATGTTTGAGCTATCCTTTTTATAATTTCTAATTATTTTAGTACATTTATTATTATGCCTATAATGCTTATTTAAGTATTTACCATCACCATCCATTATGCCTTAAGGTAATTAAGTAATGTGTAAGTTGCATTACATGAGCAAATGAAATAATACATAAGTTGCATTATTGGTGCTATAAGTTATTGCACCATTATGCACATTGGGATGGTTTCCGGTTGAATGGAACCAAAGGGAAGATTGATTCGAGATTGCACATTCTGGCCAAAGCTAATTATAATTATTGAGTTTTAGTGTTTTCAATTTTGTTTTTGGCCAAAACTGATGCAAAATTGACAACTATTGTGAACATGTACATATATAAGTTATATCATGATTAATTATCATTTGTTTTCTACCAAAAGGTGATGCAAATTGAGAATTTAGTTGTGTTTTTGTTTGTTATCTCTAATCGTGATGCAAATAGAAACTTAAGTGCATGTTATTAACCATTGCATGCTATATAAAGCATATCTTTTATTTGCACAATATATTGACTACAGCATTATTTTGGTTGTCATTTTTAGCTAGTAGTTTTGCAAACTACATGAAAACCATTAAGCCCTTTAATGGCATCGATTATCCTATATGAAAAGAGAGTGTGCAAGACATTCTTAGGTTTCTAGAACTTGACTATGTGTTACGGGAGGTTAAGCCTTTTCCTCCTACTTCAGACGTTGAAGATTATGATGAGAAGATGTATGCATATCACTGCAGATTTGATAAATAGGAGAATGATGATAGGTTTGCCAAAAGGATAATAAAGTTTTTTATCACTGATGGAATAGGGGGAGAATTTCTTGATGATGAGAACAAGACAGCTATGGAACTCATGTACTTGACTGAACTTGATCATATAGGAGTATGTGTAACATTCCTTATAAAAAGATTAACTATCTCGCGTTATGATGGGCAAAGTGGAATAGGAAAGGATGTGAGCAACATTTGGGACCTTGTTGATGAGCTTAAGGCACTTGGATTGTCAGTTCCACACTCATTTGCGAAGCATTTCATTATGGAATCTATGAGAGATACATAAAGCTAGGAGAGTAAATTATTAGATTAATTGATGGATATTAGTTGAAGTTCATGTTGTTGAGAACTTATTTCCGAATAGTTAGTTGATTCAACATTTAGCTCGATGGTATTCACCGTAACTTAGTGAAACTTTTGTTTCTATATACATTATGAGTATTTTTCTATTATTTAGGAAATTATCACTTGTGTTATCAAGTTTTAAGTGATCATTATTTTCTTGCTTCCTTACAATGAGATTTTGAGCTTATTTTGATTATGAAATTATATGATGAATACGTGAGATATTAGATAAGTTATATGATGAGACCTTGTCAAAATTGTGACATTAGCATTAAAACACATTTCAAAAGGGAGAATGGAATGTCTCATCAAGAATAAGAGATACTCCTAGTCATCATATTTCTAACTACACTGTTGTTGTTCTGCTACTTCTACATCGACATCTACTTCATCTATTGAGGAATCTATGGTGTCATCAAGCTTAGTTAAGCTACACCCTAATTATGAATTAGTGTGATGTGATAATGATTAGACTAAGTTATTTCAATCCTATGGTTTAGTAATGTTTAAGTGCCCACTAACATTTCAGGTTCTTTGGCAGCGACAAGCATGCTGCATCGCGGGGAAGCAGAAGAGATAAATCGAACGAGGGAAACAAAATGTTTTGTAGACTAGACCGAAGAGGCATACAACAAGGGTGTTGTCGTTGGAGACTGTACTGATGGCCATCAGTAGATTGTTGGATTTGTGATCATCAGACCAACATCTGGGGGATCATTATGGGAAAGGGATATTTACATTTCTTAATTATGCATTAATTATCCTACTAATTATGTCCTTAATTGTGATGTTAATCACGTACGCGCCTTGATCAGAGGCAAAACCAACCTCATTGGTTACGGTCCCGTTCTGCAGCAGCGCAATATAAAAGGGAGAGCCGGCTCCACTCGTGATCCAATGATTCACGAGTTGGTTTGCCTCTCCTGACATTCTAAACCCTAAACACGATCGTGAGGGTGCTGCTAACGAATCAAAGGTCGCCACCGCCGCCCCTGCAGAAAGGACAACGACCACCACCACGATAGTCGACGGGCAGTGTCACTGGCGCCCCGAAGGACGTCGCTACCCGAAGCGTAATGCCACCACGCCTGCATCACACAAGCACGGGACTTCGCTTGGCCTGATGGCTTCATCCAAGGATTGTAAGAGCCTAATCCCCTGTTTACTTACCCTAGGTAGTTAGATAAGAGACTAGCTAATGTTCACGACTAAATCATGATGATGCTCATGCAAATTATGTCCAGCATTTGGTATCAGTCGCCAAAGCCTCCTAGCTCTTTGGATGATCCCTAGGATCTGATTAGGTTCAATCCCTCATGATTAAGGTTACGATTAAGTATAATTAGGGTTAATTGTCATATTTTAGTCACTGTTGATGGTTTAATTAGCCCCTAATTACCAAATGTTTAAGAAACCGAACTGAACTTTTTTTTGCTTTCAGTTAAGCATGTAGATGGAGGGGATCGAATAAATGATGAACAAATTTTTAAAAATAATCCCCATTCAATCCCTTTCGTTTTTTCCCCAAATCCATTAAGAAACGGCAGAAATCAATTGAAAATGTTATAAGTTTTTACCTTATGATTATGCTGGATTTGGTCCTTGCGTTGTTGTCTTCATAGGCAGAACGACATCCAAATCCTGGTGGGCCCCAACCTCCTAACGCCTCAGCTGCACCGCACCGCTACTAGTTGCTTGCTGCCGCTCGGGATTCTTCACCTGCAACGCGCCACCGCTTTGCGACGCCACATTCAGCACCGGGTCACCATCGCAGCTATGCCACGCATGCCGCCGGTAAGAATCACCACCAAGGAACTCCTCGACAGAGCCGCGCGCAGCTTTTGCTGCACGCGTGCGCTAGCGAGAAGTCCCGAGGCGGCGCTGTCTGCTCGTTGATGTCGCACGTACCGTCGCGTGAGCTCGCCGCAGCGTGATCCATATTTTTCGGGGGCAAATGTGGATTAGGGTTAGGCTGGCCGCCGGTTTTGTTCGGCGTCAAAATCACGAGAGCCCTCAATCGGAGTCGACGGTTCAGATTAATGGGCTAGCTGGTGTTTCATGGGCCGCGCGCGGGGGGAGAACATGGGCCGAGCAGGTTTCGGACTGCCGTGCCCGCGCCTATGGGGCGCTTTTCTTTTATGTTGTTTCTACTAATGGGTCAGTTTTCTAATGGGCCGCAGTATGAGTTGTTTTAGGACCAAATTACGAGTTTTCTTATACTTTTAAATTCTAGTGTCATTTCATTTTATTAATGTTTTCTGCTTATGTAAATGCACTGCAAATTGCCTATTAACTGCATATATTTGTTTCCGCTGCGTAATGTAATTGTTCTCTGAATTAAATTGAACCAACGAGATTTTTTTTGAGAATATTATGATTATATTTTAATTTCATGACATCTAATTAATTCTGACCAACATTTATTTAATTATATGTCATATTTGATAAAATTATGTTTTTTTCACTACTGCCCCCCCCCCCGTGGTGAGAAAATATATTTTAATGTGCATTATTTAACCAAACCAACGCTAGGTTATTTCTTTATGCATATTAATATTTATGTTACACACTTAGGTTATATGTTTATTATTCAGCTACAAACATTTTTTCTATTGTTGCCAACATTGAGAAACTTCATGGAACCAACTTCCCTGCATGGAAGGATCAAGTTGATATTTCTCTTGGAGTTATTGAGCTTGATTATGCTTTAGAGCATGATGAACCTGTTCCTCCCACCGCTGGTGCGAAAAATTATGATGATGATCTTGCAAAATACAAGACAAATTCCTCTAATTGGGAGCGATCTAACCGGTTATCTCTTAAGATCAATAAGGGGTCCATTTCTGATGTGATCAAGGGAGCAATCCCTGATTCTGATAATGTGAGGACTTACATGGCCTCTATTGAAGAAAAGTTTAAGAGTAATGAGAAGTCATATGCTCTTACATTAATGCGCAAGCTTTTCAACACAAAGTTTGATGGTTTTGGTAGTGTGAGAGAGCACATTATGTTTTTAGGTGATATAAGTGCCAAGCTTAAGGCCCTGAAAATGGGTTTTGATGATGATTTTCTTGTTCACCTAGTTATTGTGTCACTTCCTGATGATTACAACTCTCTTGTTGTCTCCTACGATAACATGAAGAAAAAGTGGACTATTGATGAACTTATTTCTCATGTTGTCCAAGAAGAAGAAAGAATTAAGGTTTCCAAGAGAGATCATGTAAACCAACTTGGTTCTTGCAAGAGAAAGTTTCAAGGCAAATATGGTAAAGGTGATAATAATGCAAAGAAGATGAAGCCACAATTCTCTAACTCTAGGTTTGAGAAGGATGAATCTTCTCGCCCCAATCAAACCTCTAAGGGAAATGGTGAAGGTTGTCACTTTTGTGGTGATCCTACTCACTATAGGAAGAATTATGTTGGTTTTCTAAAGTGGCTTGCCAAGAAAGGTGATGATGTTATTACTTTTATTGATGAATCCCTTTATGCTAATTATTCACTTCATTCATGGTGGATTGACTCCGGTGCCACTATGCATGTCACTAATTCATTACAGGGATTCCTTATGAAGAGAAGCATAAGAAAGGGGGACCGAAGCCTAAAGGTCGCTAATGGCAAGGAGGCTGAAGTTCATGCCATTGGGTCATTGGAACTTCATTTAGAGAGCGGCTTTATGCTTCATCTAAATAATGTTTTATATGTTCCTACCATAAGTAGAAACTTGATTTTGGTTTCATTGTTGGATAATGATGGTTATGGTTGTTATTTTGAGAACAAGAAATGTTTGATTAAGTATAATGAGAGTGATGTTGGTCTTGACTTTCGACAAGACAAGCTTTCTTTGCTTTCCCTTAAAGATTCTTATGTGATGAATGTGTATAATGTTGATAATGATAAATGCAAGCGCCTTAATAAAAATGAGACTTCATCAAAATTATGGCATTGTCGCTTAGACCATATTTCGAGGGGGAGAATTGAGCATCTCATTAAAGAAAATATTCTTCACCCGCTTGATTTCTCTGCCTTTAACCAATGCATTGATTGTATGAAGGAAAAATTTGCTAAACAAATTAAGAAAGGCGCTATAAGAGGCGCAAGATTTTTAGAATTAATTCATACAGATATTTGTGGTCCTTTTCTTATAGCATCTGTGGATGGTTTTGATTCTTTCATAACATTCATAGATGATTTCTCAAGATATGGCTACATTTATCCAATAAAGAATTGATCTAAATCTCTTGATAAGTTTAAAATATTTAAGGCTGAAGTTGAAAATCAGCATAGTTTAAAGATTAAAGTTATAAGATCAGATCATGGAGCAGAATATTGTGGCAAATGTGCACCTTATGGCCAAATTCCCAGTCCTTTCACTAAGTACCTTTAGGAAAGTGGCATAGTAGCCCAATATTCCACACCAGATGAACCTCAACAGAGTAGCTGAACGGCGTAATCGTACACATATGGACATGGTTAAGAGCATGTTAAGCTACTCGGATTTGCCGATAAAATTATGGATGGAAGCACTAAAGACGACCGTACACATACTTAATCGGGTTCCTAGTAAATCTGTACCTAAGATGCCTTATGAATTATGGACGGGGAGAAAACCAAGCTTACGTCATCTACGTGTGTGGGGTTGTCCCGCTGAAGCTAAAGTCTTCAATCCATCTATTGGAAAATTAGACCCAAAGACTGTTAGTTGTCATTTCATTGGTTGTCCTGACAGATCAAAGGGCTACCAGTTTTATTGTCCAAATGGTTTCACTAAATTTGTGGAGACACGCCATGCTGTGTTCTTAGAGTATGGTTCCTAGGAAGATAGATCTTGAGGAGAAATAGGGCTATGTTCCATCCCCAATAATCCAAGAGATTGTTCCTTCTATGCCTTATTATGTTGCACCTTCAGTCAGTGTGCCTCATGTAGGTTCATCTTCTGAGCATGCCACCTCTATAGTTGCACCATCTGAGGATGCGGAAAAGATCCTTATGTTGATGCACCTCAATTGGAGGAACCTACTCATAATGACGAAGTACCTAATGATGAACAACAACAATCCGATGTTGTAAATAATGAACATAATAATGAGCCTATTAGGAGATCATAGCGAAATAGGAGATCAGCCATTTCTGATGATTATGTGGTCTATATGTTTGAAGATGTCAATGACATAGGAAAAGAGAGTGATCCTACATCTTATAAAGAGGCTATGAGGAGTAAACACTTGTCCATGTGGCTAGATGCTATGAAGGATGAATTGAAATCCATGAGCACAAATGATGTATGGGACTTAGCAGAAATTCCCTAAAGAGCCAAAACAGTGAGTTGTAAATGGGTCTACAAGACTAAACATGACTCCAAGGGAAATATCGAAAGGTTTAAAGCAAGACTGGTGGCAAAAGGCTTCACACATAGAGAAGGCATTGATTATAATCAAACCTTCTCTCCTGTGTCTAGCAAAGGCTCCCTTAGAATTATAATGGCGCTTGTTGCACATTTTGATTTAGAGTTGCATCAGATGGATGTTAAAAATCCATTCCTAAATCGTGACTTGCATGAAGATGTATACATGGCACAACCAGAAGGCTTTGCTATGGAAAGCAAGGAACATATGGGATGTGGACTTAAGAAGGCCCTTTATTGGTTAAAGCAAGCATCTAGACAATGGTACTTTAAGTTTGATGAAGTAATAAGAAGATTTGGCTTTAATGAAAATAAAATGGACAATTGCATTTATGTTAAGTTTAAAGGAAATGATTTTATCATTTTAGTTCTTTATGTTGATGACATTCTTTTGGCCAGTAGCAACAAGGATATGTTGTATGAGTCCAAAAGTTTTCTCTCGTCTAATTTTGATATGAAGGATCTTGGTGATGCCTCTTATGTCCTGGGCATAGAAATCCATGGAGACAGGTCCAAAGGAGTATTAGGATTATCACAAAAGACATACATAGACAGAGTACTTAAGAGATATAATATGCATATTTGCTCTGCTTCGCATGCTCCTGTTGTCAAGGGTGATGTTTTTGGTACATTTCAATGTCCAAAGAATCAATATGAATCTGATCAGATGAAGTCAGTCCCTTATGCTTCTGCTGTCGGACGTATTATGTATGCTATAGTATGCACACACCCTGACTTAGCTTTTATAACCGGGATACTTGACAGATATCAAAAGAGTCCAGGACCGGACCACTCGAAGGACGTTAAGAAAGCCTTGCGCTATATGCAAGACACTAAACATTTCATGCTGACATATAGAAAGTCTGATGAACTTGAAGTTGTGGGATATGCTGATTCAGACTTTGCGGGTGATGAATATAAGAAATCCACATCAGGTTATGTATTCACACTTGTTAGGAGAACTATCTCGTGAAAAAGCTCCAAACAAACCATCACTGCATCATCAACAATACAGGTTGAGTTTATAGCATGTTATGAGGCCTTAGGGCAGGCTCTATGGTTAAGGAAATTTATTCCCAAATTAAGGGTAATGGACAGCATTTTTCAGCCAATGACGATATATTGCAATAATCAATCGGCAGTTTTCTTTTAGAGTAACAACAAGTCAAGTGGTGCTGCCAAACATATTAATATTAAGTATCATGTTGTGAAAGATAGAGTCCAGGATCAGTCAATTAAGATTGAGCATATTAGCACTAATGTAATGCTTGCAGGTCCGCTAACTAAAGGCTTACCATCTCATATTTTTCGTAATCATGTAGCCGGCATGGGATTATTGGATAGCCTTTGATTTTAGAAATAATGGGTCAATTATGCAACCAACCTCTGTAAAGTATAATGTTTTCCATCTCAAAATAAGGGAAGTGCACTATAAGCATTGAAGTTTTAATGGCATTTTACTAACTGTTGCAATGCTTTACTTTGGTGTGCTAACTTTATCAAGAATGGGCTTATGATGTTTAGGCTAATGATCAACTGGGAGAATGTTGGATTTGTGATCATCAGACCAATGTCTGTGGGATCATTATTGGAAAGGGATATTTATGTTTCCTAATTATGCATTAATTATCCCGCTAATTATGTCATTAATTATGATATAATCACGTACGCGCCTTGATCGGAGGCAGAACCAACCTCATTGGTTGCAGCCCCGTTCCGCAGCAGCGCAATATAAAAGGGGGAGCCGGCTCCACTCGTGATCCAATGATCACGAGTTGGTTTGCCTCTCCTGACATTCTAAACCCTAAACATGATTGTGAGGGCGCTGGTAATGAATCGAAGACTGCTGCTGCCGCCCCTGCAGAAAGGATGATGATGACCACCACGCCAGTCGATGGGCAGTGTCGCTGGCGCCCCGAAGGACGTCGCTACCCCAAGCGTAACGCCACCATGCCTACATCACGCAAGCACGAGACTTTGCTTGGCCTGATGGCTTCGTCCAATGATTGTAAGAGCCTAATCCCTTGTTTACTTATCCTAGATGGTTAGATCAAAGACTAGTTAATGTTCACGATTATCTTGATTATGCTCATGCAAATTATGTCCAACATAGGTCCCCTCATCACTGGATACGGGATGTAGCGAGAGGTGGAAATCATAGACCCAGCGATGAGCCGATATGACGCAGAAGCAAGGGCTAGAGAGGACCGAGGCGACAGCGCCGTCGTCCAACCTGACGACCCATCGCCCATCTCAAACGCATATCGACTTGGATAACACGCAATGAGCCGCAGTGGCCTCACGCCATGGCTTGCAGATGGCGTGGAAGCAGTTGTAGTCTTTGTACGTGTGGAGGTGTTGGGAGACGTCGCGAAGCAGATCAGAGGGCAGGTCGGCCCAGCGTGATAAGGACGCCGCCTTAGCTTTAGGCATGGACGCATGGTCAGAATCAGATTGGTGGTGATAGGATGCGTCTGCGCGTTGTTGTGGGTGCGTTATCGAGTATTTGTAGGTGGACCATCTAAAAAAAAACAGTATTTGTAGGTGGAAAAGAAAATGGAGCCGAAGTTGTAATTAATTCCTACCTCGTTCCTTTCCTTCTTCAGAAAATCAAAGCCCGTAGTTGTCCTTTTGTTTATTTGGTGTTTAACGGCAGGAAGTACGTCAGCAACGCTCAAGCAAATCAAGTTTGCGGTAGATCATTAGGTCAGGGTAAACCATCAATGCACACTAGGTAATAGAATCCTACACTATGTAAAAATGGCCTTTTAGTGACACTTCATCACAGTCATTAGTAACATGTTTTTAGCACGTCACTAATGTAAAGTCATTAGTGATGCGGATTTTACGCGTCACTAATGACTCTTTCATTAGTGACATGTTTTTGTCCAGACGTGTCACTAATATCGGAGTCATTGATGACGCATTTTGCGCAAGACGCATCACTAGTGTGGGAGTCATTGGTGACGCGTTTTGCAATGAAGTAACTAAAAAATAAAAAACAAATACAGCAGAAAATGATATCCCTATGTTCAGTTAGCTGTGACATTTAGTTTCTGCTAAGAGAACTGTTAGTTAAACAGAAGTTTTCAACGAAATGGAATATGTGGCTTAAAGTGAAAAACTAACATTTGCAACGAGCAATTATTCAAGGAAGACTACTGTTAATGCCCCAGCTACATCAAAACTCATTATTTTTCTAGTACTCAACTGAAACAAAACAGATCTCAACAATCCATTGTACCTCAATTATAAGTACTTTGAATTTCTTGTTTTGGTCAACTAGTTATAGTTAACATGGTAATACAGGAATTCAAGAGCACCTCTCACAAAGGTGTAGGGGAACGGGTAGGCTACGATAGCATATAAAATTTCTACCGTTCAACCAGGAAACCTTGCAAGAGAGGATCATAGATCGTTACCACTAGACGCGCAGGCGGAGCGGAAGCGAATGTTGGAGCAGCTCGATCCAACGTAGTCGCGCGTCGGTGTAGAGGAAGTAGTCGATCACGTCAATCGTCTCCTTCTAGTCCAGCCGTCGGCACCGCAGCAGCAGCAGCGCCTCCTCGCGGTATCCACACGTACGGGGTTGGAGCACCGTGCGCGGCGTGCTAGCACCGGCAACACGGTTAGGGTTTTGTGGGCGAGAAAGAGGAGCACGGCGGCTAGGGTTAAGGACTGGTGAAATCACCTGCGCCTTAAGCCCCTCCTCCACTTAAATAGACCCTTCTAATGGGCCTCGACTAGTTGGCCCATTAGTGGACTAATTCCTCACACGGATCAATATCCGTATGACCCTCACATACGGATCAAATCCGTATTGTCTCTTGGGCATATCTCCAACAATCTCCCACTTGCACTAGAGACAATCACATAGGCAAGCGATGTTCCAACCCGTTAAGTGTGTGACCCATTAGGTTCACATGTACACGACAATGATGTGAAAACTATTTTTCAAATCATAAATCAATAGCGGCACCTAGCAGCACATACTAATTCTCGTGTACACATAAAGATCATATCGGCTGAACCTTTGACATACGCAGTCAGCGATCCCTTTGCCTCACGATATCAGTCAAGCTTAAGGCAAGATACGTGCCATCCCTATAATAGCTCGACCATTCACTCGAACGTCTAGTGGATTTATCATGACTAACTTTTAGTCATTATGATTAACTTTTAATCACATTGGCATGGCCATGCACTTCTAAATCCATCTAACTCGAGGGGCCCAGAGATATCTCTCCTGTTATTAGGAGGGGCAAATTCCATCTTGACCGCTCACACCCCACGACATGTTTCATAGCATACCCGAAAATTACCTTTATAACTACCCAGTTACGGAATAGCGTTTGGTAATCCCTAAATATGCTATTACACATTCTGGGAATCAATGACAATCTCAGGTCTAAGGATCCCAAAGGTACATCATACAAGACAACAATTGATGGCACAATAATAACATCTCAGCAAAGTCTATTAGTGGGTCAGTCCAACACTATGTTCTCCAACATATGTCCACATTATTGATTTGATATCTCCATATCAATGATCTGTGAAACACGATCATCAACCAATACATGTGCTAGTCCATGAATAATTATTGTCCAACACAATGATAAGGAACTAGGGATCATTTAGGATAATATTATAAAAGAACAATGAGTTTCATAAACAAGTCACGCACTTGTCAATCAATGCAATAATTATTATCCATAGAACAAAATAACACTTTATTCAATCATATATAAACATAGACATTACACAATCTCTCATACATTAATCATGCAGACATCTAATACCCATGGATCTCATATGTGCCTCATGCTTGGGCTGAGAGAGAGGTTTTGTCAACGGATCAGCGATGTTTGAGTCCGTGTGCACCTTGCATATCTTTACATCACCTCGAGCGACGATGTCCCGAATAAGATGATAACGCCGTAGTACGTGTTTGTTCTTTTGATGCGCTCTAGGCTCCTTGGCTTGCGCAATGGCACCACTATTATCACAATAGAGGTCCATTGGACTGGATGCACTAGGAACCACACCCAACTCAGAAACAAATTTTCTGATCCAAACAGCTTCCTTTGCAGCTTCTGAAGCGGCAAGGTACTCAGCCTCCGTTGTTGAGTCAGCAACCGTATCTTGCTTGGAACTCTTCCAGCTCATCGCGCCTCCATTGAGGCAAAACACATATCCAGATTGCGATCTCGAATCATCTTTGTCGGTTTGGAAGCTAGCATCAGTGTAACCATTTACAACGAGCTCTTCCTCACCTCCATAGACTAGGAACATACCCATAGTCCTTCTTAAGTACTTTAGGATATTCTTATTAGCTCCCCAATGAGCTTCTCCTGGATTTGACTGGTATCTGCTCACAGCACTAAGAGCGTAGGCTACATCTGGGCGAGTACTTATCATGGCATACATGATGGACCTAACAGCCGAAGCATATGGAATCGCTCTCATTTTCTCTTGCTCATCTGGTGTCGAGGGACACTGAGTCTTGCTAAGAGAAACCCCATGTGACATGGGCAAGAAACCTTTCTTGGAATCCTGCATATTGAACCGTTTCAATACCTTGTCAATGTACGTGTCTTGGCTTAATCCAATTAGCCTCTTTGATCTATCTCTATAGATCTTAATGCCCAAAATGTAAGCTGCCTCTCCTAAGTCCTTCATTGAGAAACTCTTTCTCAAAGAAGTCTTAACAGCTTCAAGCATTGGAATATCATTACCGATCAGCAATATGTCATCCACATAAAGGACCAGAAAGACAAGCGCGCTCCCACTAGCCCTTTTGTAAACACAAGGCTCTTCTTCGTTTTTAATGAAGCCAAACCCTTTGACTACCTCATCAAAGCGAAGATTCCAACTCCGAGATGCTTGCTTTAGTCCATAAATGGACTTTTGAAGCTTGCATATCTTCCTAGCATTTTGTGGATCGACAAAACCTTCAGGCTGTGTCATGTACACATCCTCACTTAGGTTTCCATTAAGGAAAGCCGTTTTGACATCCATTTGCCATATCTCATAATCATAAAATGCGGCAATTGCTAGAAGGATCCGTATAGACTTTAGCATAGCGACGGGCGAGAAAGTCTCATCATAATCAACCCCTTGAATTTGCTTAAAACCTTTCGCCACCAATCGTGCCTTATAGATGTGAACATTTCCATCCATGTCTATCTTTTTCTTAAAAACCCATTTACACTCAATGGTTTTTACACCATCAGGCGGATCTATCAAGTTCCAAACTTGATTTTCTCTCATGGATTCTAATTCGGATCTCATGGCTCCAAGCCATTTCTCAGAGTCCGGTCCCATCATTGCTTCACTGTAAGTCTTAGGCTCATCATTGTCTAACAATAATATGTCTCGCTGCCCCGTGGTTAGGAGCGTGAACTTTTCAGGAGCGCGACGTGCCCTTTCTGACCTACGCGGGGCTGGTGTTTCAACAATTGGTTCAACAACAATTTGTTCATCCAATTGTGGTATAGCGGAAGAAGAAACATTTTCTGGAGCTTCTTGAACTTCTTCAAGTTGCACCGTTCTCCCACTTACCCTTTTGGAGAGAAACTCTTTCTCTAGAAAAACACCATTACGAGCGACAAACACTTTGCCCTCTTCCCGGTTGTAGAAATAATAACCTTTGGTTTCCCTAGGGTATCCTACAAAGAAGCATTTATCAGACTTGGAAGAAAGCTTATCAGACGTCATACGTTTTACATAAGCCTCACATCCCCAAATCTTAAGAAAAGACAACCCGAGACGATTCCCAGTCCATATCTCATATGGTGTCCTTTCCACGGATTTAGATGGAACCCTATTAAGTGTGAAAGTGGCAGTTTCTAGAGCGTATCCCCAGAAGGACAATGGAAGATCACTTTGGCTCATCATAGACCTAACCATGTCTAACAAGGTTCGGTTCTTCCGTTCGGATACTCCATTCCATTGGGGCGTTCCTGGCGGAGTCCATTGTGGAACAATTCCACATTGCTTTAGATGTTCACCAAATTCATGGCTCAAATATTCACCACCACGATCAGATCGTAGGCGTTTAATAGTCTTGCCCAATTGATTTTGTACTTCATTTTGAAATTCTTTGAACTTTTCAAAGGATTCAGACTTATGCCTCATTAAGTAGATGTAACCATATCTACTAAAGTCGTCGGTAAAAGTTATGAAGTACTGAAAACCACCTCTGGCCGTGCAACTAATTGGTCCACATACATCCGTATGTACAAGTCCCAATAGTTCACTCGCCCTCTCACTATTTCCTGTGAAAGGCGACTTAGTCATTTTGCCAAGTAAACAAGATTCACATGTATCAATTGATTCAAAATCAAAAGAACTTAGAAGACCATCTGTATGGAGTTTCTTTATGCGCTTCTCATTTATATGACCTAAACGACAATGCCAAGTATACGTGGGATTCAAATCATTAGGCTTGAGCCTTTTCGCATCAATGTTATAAATAGGCTTATTCTCAAGATCTAAGTAATATAATCCATTCACCAATGGGCAATTACCATAGAGAATATTATTCAAATAAATGGAACAACACTTGTTCCTTATTATGACCTCATAACCATCATCTTCCTCCAAACATTTTGAAGAAATAATATTTTTTCCTAAGGCGGGAATATAATAACAATTATTTAACTCCAAAACTAATCCTGATGGTAATGAAAGTGGATAAGTTCCGACGGCCAACGCAGCAACCTTTGCACCATTGCCGACGCGAGCATCCACCTCGCCTTTTGCACATTTCCTTGCTTCTTTAAGCCCCTGCAACGATTTGCAAGTATGAATCATCGATCCGGTATCAAATACCCATGAATCATAAGGACATGTAGCAACAT
This sequence comes from Eleusine indica, assembly GCA_030378355.1. Taxonomy (NCBI): domain Eukaryota; kingdom Viridiplantae; phylum Streptophyta; class Magnoliopsida; order Poales; family Poaceae; genus Eleusine; species Eleusine indica. Next base: position 39,132,095 of record CM059501.1, on the reverse strand, counting down.
TATTAATTTCAATAACATTGATACCTGAATTAGAAGTGTCTCCACCCTTCTTCTTCAGCTCTTCCAGATAAAGCTTGCAATTCCTCTTCCAATGATCGGGTTTCTTGCAGTGAAAACAAGGATCACTACCCGCCGGTTTAGGCTTAGGAGCTGCTGCAGGCTTAGGCTTAGTGCTAGAGATCTGATCTGTAGCCTTAGCCTTAGTCTTGCGCTTTCGTTTCTTGCTATCCTTTTGAACCAAGTTAACTTGACTTGGACCAGATTTTTTGATGCTTGCCTCAGCTGTCTTAAGCATCCCATGCAACTCAGCCAATGTCTTCTCTAAGCTATTCATTTGAAAGTTCAAAATGAAAGGCTCATAGCTTGCAGGAAGCGACTGGAGAATCACATCTGTGGCCAAATCAGGGTGTAGAGCAGCACCAAGTTTCTCCAGATTCTCAATGTAACCAATCATCTTGATCACATGAGGACTGACAGAACCGTTTTCAGCTAGCCTGCACGCAAACAAGGACTTTGAGATGTTGTACCTCTCAGACCTTGCTTGGTTCTCAAACATGCCACGAAGTCCCTCAATCATATTGTGGGCATCCGCGTTCTCATATTGCTTCTGGAGCTCAGAGGACATAGTGGCAAGCATGAGACAGCTAACATCAACTGCATCATTGGTATGTTTCTCATACTCCCTTTTCTGAGTGGCAGTAGCATTTTCTGGCAGATCATCAGGATAGGGAAGCTCTAGAACATATTCCTTTTTCTCTTGCTTGAGAACAATTCTCAAGTTGCGATACCAATCAATAAAGTTTGTTCCACTAAGCTTTTCTTTTTCAAGAATTGAGCGCAAATTGAAAGTGTTACTAGCGGTTGGTGCCATGATCTACAACAGAAAATATGCAAATATAAGCACTATGTAAATATAAAACTCTTATAAACATTTTAACAAAAGTTCATTATTCCACTATATGCTTGGAATCGTTTTCCCTCAAAACGACATATAGTGGTTCAAGATCCATATTCAACTTAGATCCTAGTGAGCTTTGGCATCACCGCTAGAAATCTAGTGACATAGGTAAGCAATACTTTGCTAATCACATCCCTATGTGACTCTTGTTTGTTGGGTGGCATCACATGCCCCGGCGCCAACACCATGCCCCAAAGCCCAAAACCGTTTTGATAGCTTTGTTAATTAAACCAATACTATGCATATAAATGTCCGACATTTATCCTAATAATTAAGATAGTTGAGGTACTCTACTTTGGCAGACCTACCATACAACGATCATAATTTTAATAGGTGCAGCTATTGGAAGGGCATATAATTTAATTTTTCTTGAGGGAACCTATTCTAGCATGTTAATCATATCTAATATAAATAACACATGAAAGAATAGGATGATAGGAACATCATCACAGGCAATCATATTAACTGTGAAACAGTATGGCCCCTTTCAATTGGTGATCTCCATCTCCATTGTCATCGCCATGTCTCCCGTCCCTTCAACCATCATGCTTGAGGCCTCCATGAACTAACACTTAGCTACTACAACTAATAGCTAGTAATAAATTACATGAGAATATCAAGCATCACAGATCGACACGCAGGCCGTTATACAATAATATGACAGCCTCAACCCAGCTGTAATTAATCATGGCACGCAGGCCATGCAAATCACATATATACATCACATGCATCTTTTGGGCCATACCATTCACAACATTCTCTGCAAAAACAAGTTAGGCGAGAAGCGAATGCTAACATGTGGCCAAAAAGGGTTGTAACAATCTAGGCGTGTCCGTACGGCGGCGCCCTGAAACCTCACAGGATTTCACAAATCGTATCTATAAAATCACAATGGAAATCCTATCGGGAAAATCATATTTGCCCGATTTTGAGTCATTCACAATGGCTTAGTTTTCCATTAGGTTTTCATGAGTAGACTACGGTACATGATTATGATACTATTGGCTCCTCTACTGGCGCACGCAGTTAGTCCCGATGGTGACTCCAGCCGGTAGGGACAAGTCGCGCGCGCACGGAGAAGGAACACAAATAAATCAATGATGCATGTATTGCTATCCGCCCATTACCTTGTGAACCTCCCTATCATCATTGATCTAATCAATCCGAACACAAAACATGTAATAGATCTCATCTAGTACATCAACATATCGACTATATGCACAAGATCTAGATCACAAACTACACAAGGTCGGCTCTGATACCACTGTAGGGGAACGGGTAGGCTACGATAGCATATAAAATTTCTACCGTTCAACCAGGAAACCTTGCAAGAGAGGATCATAGATCGTTACCACTAGACGCGCAGGCGGAGCGGAAGCGAATGTTGGAGCAGCTCGATCCAACGTAGTCGCGCGTCGGTGTAGAGGAAGTAGTCGATCACGTCAATCGTCTCCTTCTAGTCCAGCCGTCGGCACCGCAGCAGCAGCAGCGCCTCCTCGCGGTATCCACACGTACGGGGTTGGAGCACCGTGCGCGGCGTGCTAGCACCGGCAACACGGTTAGGGTTTTGTGGGCGAGAAAGAGGAGCACGGCGGCTAGGGTTAAGGACTGGTGAAATCACCTGCGCCTTAAGCCCCTCCTCCACTTAAATAGACCCTTCTAATGGGCCTCGACTAGTTGGCCCATTAGTGGACTAATTCCTCACACGGATCAATATCCGTATGACCCTCACATACGGATCAAATCCGTATTGTGTGTGGAAATCTTTTGCTCGGTGCTTGCATCATTGCTATTGTCGGATTTATATCAGTGTTCAGGATAGTCACTCGGTGAAGCCCTTTATGCAAAATCACTAAGCAAAACAATTGTGTCTATTATACTATGTATGATAGAGCTGAAACTATCACAAAAACGTTCATTATCGATCAAAACAATGTCAGAGACTGGAACAACCTAAATTGGAATATCAGGGGCATTAATGATAACAAAAAGCATGAAGCTCTAAGAGACAAAATAGAGGAAAGCAATTGCTATGTTTTTTTTGCATCCAATAAACAAAGTAGGAAGTCTTTGATCACCCTTACATTCAAAAATTTGCACCAAGACGCTTTGATAAAGTTGAATATTCACCGTCCATTGGTAATTCTGGAGGCGTTCTAATGTCCTAGAACAACAGCTTTTACACATGGGAAATCGTTCACAACTTAAGATTGACTTCAAGGCACAACAACAAAAAGTGAATTCTTACAACACTATATGGACCAGGTCAGGGTCAGGAAAGGGTAGAATTCATCAAATGGCTTAATGGACTCCAGATTAATGACAACACAAAATGGATGTTTGTGGGTGACTTCAACTTCTAGCGGTCTAAGACAGAAACAAACCAGGTGGCAATATGAATGATATCATCATCTTCAATAAGGTTTTAAGAAATCTTTGATTACTTGAGATCCCAGATAAAGGAAGAAAATTCTCCTGGTGTAATATGCAGGATAATCCACTGTTGCAGCAGGTGGATTGGTGCTTCACCACACTAGGCTAGACCACTATATACCCTAACACTATGCTCATCACTTTTGCCAAAACTATTTCAGATTATGCTGCATGGAAAGTTCACATAAGTACTTCAATTCCAAAGGCTAAGATATTCAGATTTGAGAACTATTAGCTTGAGCAACCATGCTTCATGGAGTTAGTATAGGACATCTGGAGCAAGGAAGTTAGAGCAACAATCAGTGCAACACGCACAACAAGTAAATTTAAAAAATTGAAAAAGGCACTGAGAAAATGGAGTAAACCAACTACAAAACTGTTCAAAACTGAAGGACCAAGAAGGCGACTAGAGGGGGGCGGGGTGAATGAGAGCCAATTAAAATTCTCCAAGAGAACTTGGCCTATGTCCCGATTACAACCCAAGCCAACCTATAAACCAATCACCAAGGCCACACACACCAACTTGTGATGTGCTAACCCTAGGAGTGATCAACAACAGCAGCGGAACACAGCAGAAACAAAGGATAAATGAAAACACTCAAAACTGTGCAAATCTGGACTACCATCAGCAGTGCCAATCACAGCCATCGGCAGTGCCGGTTGGCACCATTGGCAGTGCCGGACACTCCTATCGGCAGTGCTGGTGTGGGGTTCTCAAAAGCAGCAGTCAGAGCGCATCGGCAGTGCTGGTCGTGGCTATCGGTAGTGCCGATTGACAGAAAAAGCAAAGCTACTGGAACACACAGACGAGACTCATCGGCAGTGCCGATGCGGGTTCAGACCCAGGCTACCGGCAGTGCCGGTCCAGCCATCGGCAGTGCCGATCAAGTGTTCTTCGGTGCACTGGCAGTGCCGGTTTAGAAATCGGCAGTGCCGATCGACACTTTCCAAAACCAAAACTGAAATCGCGACATGGTTGGAAAATTAGCAAAACCTAACCAAATGAACTCAAAAAATCATGAAACTTGGACAGAAGGTGTCTCATGGTAGGACGTTCCTTTTCCAAGTAGAATCACACGAAAAGCTCAAGAATTCATCACGAATTTCAGGATTTACCTAAAATTCTAGGGTTTGAATGTTCTTGAGGAAATCCACGAAATCGAAGGTGCTCTTGCCTAGGATTCAACTAAGGATCCATGGAGGAATGATTAGGCATGTCCTAGCACCAAGATCCCTCAAGAAACTCGTACCAAAAGCCACTAAAAAACGAGATAAAAAATCCTCATGAAAATAGCTCCGAAAATAGTGAAAAAGAGAAATTCGGTATTTAGGGACAGAGAATGATCTTGACCACGAAAATGAACCTCATATCATTGATTCAAAAATTCAAGATATATGACTACATGGCTTGGAAGCCACCCTCATCCTCCCACTATTTGAGAAGGGTAAGAGATGTCTGCCACTCCCACTACTCTCCTCTTTACAGTTAAAGCACTCTCCTAGCACATGAGAAGAAAACCTAGCAAGGCTAATAGCAAGAGAGGCACCTCTTCCATCTGCCCTACCTCTCCTTATATAGGCCTAGGGTTTATCCAAAAGACCATCCTACCCCTAACCTATAATACATGACCACCTACCACCAGGGGCACAACCATCCATCTTTTTTATCATGGCCCGAACACCCTCGGACCCTTCACGACTTTGCTTCCACTCGAAGCAAGCCCCGTGATGGTGCCACATGCACCACCAATCACCGCCATCGGTTTTGAGGCCCAAACCGGGAAACCACCTTGCATGCTTCTCAAAGCGCAACTTCATGCTCACTTCAACCGAAGCAAGACTTCACGATCTTGACGCGTGTCACCTCGTCCCGTGATCCTCCTCGCCGGCAAGTCTCTCTCGCCTTTGGTGCATTGAAAGCCTCTACTTGCACCGACACCTGATCATCTTTGACTTTGTCAAAACCCACCGTCTTGATCATCACCCACGGTTTTGAGGCTCAACCGTGAAACCGTCTGTGCTTCTTGCCTATCCACGTGTACGATATGGATCACCCTTGACTCCACCTGGCCTCCTGATCGTCTGGTCCCAAGTCTCCTACTTGTGCCCGATCCTCTCGCCGTTGACCGCCAAGTTGACTCTAGTGACCTACACATCATGAGACAAGCAAACACACTTCCAATCTCCTGCAACTTCTCCAACACCTCCACCAACTCCGGTTAGTCAAAACATCAACATGCACAGACCCATGCAATCCTCAAATCCCCGTATTTCAACTCAAACATCGAAACAACTCAAGTCAATTACTCATCACATATTGCAAACCATGGCACATCTCAACATGGTTTCTCAATCTCCCCCTTGATGAGTACATTGGCAATACCAAATGCACAAAGAATAGAATTGGGAAAAGAGTTTGAAATGCGAATTCAAACAAGCACATCCAAATGGCTCAAACCCAAAGAAAAGGTGAAAAGAAAGTCATCTAGCATAAGAAGGATCACAAAGGCCAAGAGTTGGCAAAGAAAGTGATTTGAGACACAAAGATGCTCATGGAATGCTCCCCTCAACTTGTGGTAGTTGACATGAATGCAAAATGGGCCATTTTAAGTTTCTTAGCATTATTTGTGCATGACCCAACAATTGCTCCCCTTAGGCACTTATTTCTCCCCCTTTGGCAATGAACTCATCAAAGAGGCAAAAGAGCAAACATGCAATTCATGAAAATGCACACCTAAAGAGCTTCAACAATTAGCCAACAAGCATTTAACTTTGCCAATCAGAAACATAGAGCTATGAAGTGTTAAAGCAATAGCTCACAATTATGCAGAGATCAAACACAGATAGCAACGCACAATCTCCAAGAGCTAGATAAGCTAAGCCGAAAGATTGACTAGCTTAGATAGAATCAAATTTTCTTATCATGAGAAAAGCTGCCACCACATGTATAAGTACTCCCATCCAAGAAAAAACAGGCATCAAGTGAATCAAAAGAAACTAGTCAGTCTCAATCTCAACTAGGGCAACAAGCATTCACAGAAAATGAGCTTTACAAATGCTCACATATGCAACAGAGACTCAATTAATCAAGTGATTATTGTTTATCCTCATGTGTCCTCTTATCCATGCAGAGGGTCGCACGACTAGGTACAACAAACACCCCGAGGCCTCAAGTCACAGTGTTTGGATTTAGCAATTTTGAATTATTTTGATCAAAGCACTTAGCAGATTTTTCATGATTTATTCACAAGACAAAAGAGCATGCCTTTGCGGCAAAAGGAACACACGTTCCCACAATGTTCCATCATGAGTTAAACATTTGCAAAGCCTTCCATTTCACAAACACAAGGTGCCAAAGCCAAGACATCTTCTAGACTAGCCCTAGTGCAAGTTTCAAAAGGATAAAAGCAATTATCCACATGGTGAACAAGGTTTGGCAAGATTAGTTCATAAGATTCACAAAAAGTCAAGTTTATCTTTAAGATTAGCAAGTTGCTCAACAAGAGTCTATATCAAGCGATCTAGACAATCTAAGCATGAGTGATTGCTTACACACCCACACAACCTAGCTCAAGCTCAACCATAGCAATGAGAAATACAATAAGGCATAAGAATCAAAGCTCATCTACAAATGCATATATTACAAATGAGATGCAATACGGAAAGGTAAGATACATATATACAAAAGCATCAACTGCAAGAGCAAAGAGCAACTCCCCCTCAAACAATGCCATAGGGATGGTAAATACCAAGTTCCCCCCGAAGAAAAGCAAATCTTGAAGCATCTAGAGGCATTGTCTCTCAGAAAGTGGAATCTCATATTTATGCGTTTGACCTTACCATGTTGGATTGGGTTTTTGGCTAAGCATATGGCACTGGAGTTATCACACATAAGTGAAACACTCTTGAAGTTTAACCCAAAGTCTCTCACGGTGGAAACCATCCATAGGATTTGTGAATAGCAACTAGAAGTAGCAACATACTCAGCTTCGGTTGTGGATTGGGCTACACTAGATTGCTTACGGGAAGACCAACAAACCAGAGAAGTACCTAAAAATTGACAAGTATCAGAAGTGCTCTTCCTATCAATTCTACACCCCACAAAGTCCGCATCCGAATACCCAATAAGATCAAGAGAAGAAGATGCAGAGTACCAATGATCGAACTCAAGGGTGTATTTGAGACACCTAAAGATGCGCTTGATAGCTTTGCGATGAGTCACTCTTGGGGAAGCTTGAAAGTGAGCACAAAGTCACACCGCAAAGTGAATGTCGGGTCTTGTCGCTGTTAGGTACAAGAGGGAGCCGATCATGCTTCTGTACTTCCTTTGGTCCATCGCTTCACAGTTCTCGTCGAGGTCAAGTACCGTTGTAGTGGACATTGGTGTTGACAGCGGCTTCATATTGACCATGTTGAACTTCTTTAGGAGGTCCTTCATGTACTTAGATTGATGTATGAAGGTACCTTTCTTGCATTGCTTGATTTGAAGTCCAAGGAAGAAGGTGACCTCGCCCATCATTGACATCTAAAATTCACTTTCCATGGCTTCCTGAAATCTCGACACAAGAGCATGAGAAGAACCACCAAAGATGATATCATCCACGTATATCTGAACCATTAGAAAGTCATCACCATGCTTTAGAGTGAACAAGGTTTTATCAACACACACCCCATGATATACCCCCGCTCTAGCAAGAAGCTCTTAAGCCTAGCATACCATGCCTTGGGTGCTTGATTTAGCTCCTACAAAGTCTTATGAAGCTTGTACACTCGGTTTGGATATTTGTGGTGCTCAAAGCCAGGTGGTTATTTGACATAAACCTCTTCTTCTATGTAGCCATTTAGGAAAGCACTCTTGACATCCATTTGATAAAGCTTGATGCTCTTAGAGGTAGCAAAGGCAAGCAAAATCCTAATGGCTTCTATGCGAGCAACTGGAGCAAAGGTTTCACCATAGTCTAAACCCTCCACTTGGGAGAAACCCTGGGCAACTAGCCTAGCCTTGTCTCTCACAACCTCACCATCCTCCCCATGCTTGTTTTTGAACACCCATTTGGTTCCTATGACATTAACACCGGTAGGAGGCTCTACAAGGGTCCAGACTTTGTTTGTCTTGAAGTTTTTCAACTTCTCATGCATGGCATTAACCCAATGATCATTAGAGAGTGCATGTCCAACATCTCGGGGTTCAAAGGTGGCAAAAAATAGAGAATTGGTAAAGCAGGCGAGATGTGCAGACCTTGACCTTGTTGTCCTCTCATAGAGGTTGCCGATCATATGTTGAGGTGGATACTGACACTGAATGTGATGAGGGGCCTCTCTTGCAGAGTGTACCTCCCCCTCAACCATAGCTAGAGCTGGCTTGACTGCAACCGAGGTTGATGTAGAAGCTCCTGGACCCTCTGCTGGAGTAGTGGATGCAAGAGGAATAGGCTCAAATGTAGGATGTGTTGACTCATCATCATTCAAGCCCTATAGGCCCTCTTCTACAAAGATGCTTTCCTCCATCTCCCTGTTACCTGCAGTCTCAGCCACATTGCTTGCACAAGAGTTTGACTCATCAAAGGTTACATCGCAGGATTCTATGATGGTGTTAGTCTCCAAATTCAAAACTCTATAGGAAAGGCCATGAAGAGTGTAATCAAGAAAGATGCCATCGGAAGATCTCGACTCAAACTTATCAAGATTACCATGCTTGAGGATAAAGCACTTGCAACCAAAGGCATGCAAATGAGAAACAGATGGCTTCCTCCCAAAGCTTAGCTCATAGGAAGTCACATTAAGAATTGAGCGCAAGAAAACCTGATTGGAAACATAGCAAGCAGAGCTAATGGCCTCAGCCCAGAACCGCCTCGGAGTCCTATGCTCATCGAGCATCGTCCAGGCCATTTCCACCAAGGTTCTGTTCTTTCTTTCGACCACACAATTCTGCTAAGGAACACGAGGTGCAAAGAATTGATGCTCAATACCATGCTCAAGATAGAAAGCATCAAAGGAGGAGTTCTTGAACTGGATGCCATTATCACTGCGGATTGCTCGTAATGCACCAGGGAGTTCATTGAACAACCTCAAAGTTAAGCTCCGAAAGTGATGAAATACTTCATCCTTGCTCTCAAGAAAGTAAACCCAAGAGTAGCGAGAAAAGTCGTCTACAATCACAAGAACATACCACTTCCCACCCGCCGAATGAACCCGAGAAGGACCAACAGTGTCCATATGAAGCAACTCTCTAGGGCGTTCAGTCATCACCAAATTAATTGGTGAATAAGAAGCGGCAACCATTTTCCCGTGAGGACAAGGAGCACAAATCAAATCTTTATCAAATTTGAGCTTAGGCAATCCTCAAATTAAACCTAGGCCACTCAAGTGACAAAGCAAGTCAAAACTCGTGTGACCCAGTCTCCTATGCCATTTCCAAAGCTCAGAAGAAGATTGAGCAAACAAGCACTTGTGAGAACTAGGTGAAACAGCAAAATTAGCCTGAAAAACTCTGCCAATGCGAGAAATCCCACAAACCAAAGACCCATTCGAGTCAAGAACACAAGAAGCATTTGTCTTAAAGCGTACTTCCAAACCAATATCAAGCAGCTGAGAGATAGAGAGAAGATCGTACTTGAGAAGCTCAACCAAACTAACATCCTTGAGTGTGAAAATGCCATTTACCTTTATCGCGCCTCTTCCCTTCACTCTCCCTCTCTTGTCATCTCCAAAGGTCATGTACTCTTGCCGCTTCAAGGGAGTGAGGCTGGAGAACCATTTTGCATTTTTGGTCATGTGGCACGAACACCCGAAATCCATCAACCACTTGTTCTCCAAGCCTCCACCTGCTGCCTACAAAGAACGAGAAGGAAAGATCGATGGCTCAGTGCTGGGGTTAGAGAGAAAACTTTTGGGAAGCAGCACTTTACCATACGACCATCAGAGGTAAAAACAGTTCTTTGCACATCACCATTCGGACGCATGGGACGAGAGCCACAATAGGGAAAACGTCGACCGTCAAATCGTCTCGAATCAAACCTTGTGTCACGAGGACAGAAACCATATGAGTGAAAACCATGTCCATGTGCGGGACTCTCACCACGATAGGGAAAACATGGGACGTCAAAGCGCTGTGGCTCAAAGCCTATGTTCCGTGAATCAAAGACATATAGGGAATGACCCTATCCATGATAGGTACGAGAAAAAGAGTGAGACTGAAAGTCAACAAAATCATCATGATGTGCATTTCTAGTTAACTCAGCTTGCATCCTCTCAATTCTCTTACGCCTATAACAGAATTCATCCAAATGGCCCTTGCGACCACAAAACATGCAAAATGTAGACATTCTTAGGATTTGGCTTGGTTTGCATAGCAGGCTTGGGTTTTGGCTTCTCTGCTTGTTTTGGGTTGAAGGAGGGTTTTGGATTGGGTGGATAGTATGTGTCAGTGGTTTTGATGAATTTCTCCTCATCCTTGTAGGGTTCTTTTGAGCCTCCTTGTCACACCTCTCCTTGTCACACCTCTCAAATCCCAAGCCCAAGTTATAGGTAGACCTAGAGGCACTTTCCTTCACTCTAGCCAAATCACTCTCAATATTTTCCTCACTCACTAGGGTTCTTTTGAGCCTAGAAATAAGATAGTCATTTTCTTGAACTTGGACTCTGTTTTCCTCCCTAGTGATTACTAGCTTGTACTTGAGAGAGACACACACTTGACATGGTGGTGGGAGATCTTTTGAGGGAGTCTTATTTTGCAACATGGACTCGAGCCCTTTGACTTTGAGGGACCGAGCTTCCAACTCACTAGTGAGCTTGGGGCACTTTTGACATGCACCCAAAAGAGTTGGCCTAGCTTTGAATTCTTCAAGCTCCTTGAGGGCACTCTCAAGCTGACTGGCAACTTGAGCATGCACACTCTCCCTCTGACTCAGCTCATTCATCACAACATGACAAGACTCAACATCAATGTTATCTCAAGCAAGCTTAGACCTAAGCGAAGCAATTTCATAATCAGCACTCTCCAACTTAGACTCTCACGAATAGCATTGTGAAGCTTATCATCTTGCATGCGCGCAAATGATCAAGTTTAGAAGAGAGCTTATCAAGAGTGGGAGGTACCTCGCTTGTGTCAGAGCCAGAGCCAGAGTTGGTGTCGTGATCATTCTTTGCCATGAAGCAAAGTCCGGTGAAGTCGTCCTTCCTCTTGACCCGTGGCTTCTCGATCTCCTCCTCTGAGCTTGTGAGGCCTTCGCTTGATGTGAGATCGACATCACTCAAGGTGACAACGCAGGCGCGTGTGACAGCCTTTGCAAACTTCTTGGAGTTCTTCTTGTGGAAGAGGTTCTTCTTCTTATTGAAGTCTTCATGGTTGTTGTCATGGTACCCGACCTTCTTCTTCTTCTTAGGGCAGTCAGCGATGACGTGTCCAGGGCCACCACACTCGAAGCAGGTCCGAGAGCCACTGCCTCTTCTCTCCTTGTGGTTGTCGTAGAACTTCCTGAACTTTCTTGTGAGCAATGATAGCTCCTTGTCAGGAATGCTCTCCATCTGTTCATTAGAGGCTGCAACAAGAGAAGACAAAGCGAACTCCAAAGAAGACTTGTCATGTGAGGGGTTAGTTTCATAAGGGGCACACCCATGACTACTCTTTTGAGAGCTAGAAAGTAAAGCCATACCCGAAGCTGGATTAGCATGATTAGGACGAGATTTCCTAGACAGTTCATGAGGTTTCAGCTTGCTATACAGTCGCTCACAATTCAGGGTATTGAAATCAGCAGCTTTCTCAAGGGCAGCAATCTTAACCCCCCAGGCATTTTCATCAAGAGAATACAACAATTATTTGGCCCTATCATTGTCATTGTACACTAGGTTACCACAAGCCCTCAGGTTGCATACAATGGCCTCAAACCTACGAAAAGTGTCATCTAGTTACTCGCCAGGTTTTTGTGCAAAGGTTTGGTACTGTCTATTGTAAGTGTCCTTACGCATAGACTTGACTTGATTGGTATCCTCAAGGTATGTGCAGAGTTTTGCCCAGATGGCATGTGTAGTGTCAAGGTGTGCAACATGATCATGTTCATTCCTACCTAGAGCAGACAGCAGGATATTGATAGCTTTGGAGTTATTTTCAAACTTGGTTAACTCACCTACCGCTGCAGTTTTGAGGTCTTTAGGTATGTTGTACTCCTGCTCGACGATGTCCCAGATAGCACGTCCTTGACTCAAGAGGTAAGCCTTGGTTCGCGATTTCCAATAGGGAAAGTCTTCCCCATTGAACATCCAAAGCTTGACTGCATGCTTCTCCATGTCACCTCCGGATCACAAAGTCGGTGAAGGTCAACTAGTGATCAAACCAGCTCTGATACCAATTAAAGGAACGAGAAGGCGACAAGAGGGGGGGGGTGATGGGAGCCAATTAAAATTCTCCAAGAGAACTTGGCCTATGTCCCGATTACAAGCCAAGCCAACCTCTAAACCAATCACCGAGGCCACACACATCAACTTGTGATGTGCTAACCCTAGGAGTGATCAACAACAACAGCGGAACATAGTGGAAACAAAGGACAACTAAAAACACTCAAAACCGTGCAAATCTGGACTACCATCGGCAGTGCCGATCATAGCCATCGGCAGTGCAGGTTGGCACCATCGGCAGTGTCGGTCACTCCTATCAGCAATGCCGGTGTGGGGTTCTCAAAAGCAGTAGTCAGAGCGCATCGGCAGTGCCGGTCGTGACTATCGGAAGTGCCGATTGACAGAAAAAAAGCAAAGCTACTAGAACACATAGACGAGACTCATCGGTAGTGCCGGTTGACTCATCGACAATGCCGATGCGGGTTCAGACCCAGGCTACTAGCAGTGCCGGTTCAGCCATCAGCAGTGCCGATCAGGGGTTCTTCCGCGCACCAGCAGTGCCGGTTCAGAAATCAGCAGTGCCGATCGACACTTTCCAGAACCAAAACTAAACTCACGACTTGGTTGGAAAATTAGCAAAACCTAAGTAAACAAACTCCAAAAATCATGAAACTTGGACAAAAGATGTCTCATGGTAGGACGTTCCTTTTCCAAGTGGAATCACACGAAAAGCTCAAGAATTCATCACGAATTTTAGGATTTACCTAAAACTCTAGGGTTTGAATGTTCTTGAGGAAATCCACAAAATCGAAGGTGCTCTTGCCTAGTATTCAACTAAGGATCCATGGAGGAATGATTAGGCATGTCCTAGCACCAAGATCCCTCAAGAAATTCGTACCAAAACCCACTCAAAAACGAGATCGAAAATCCTCATGAAAATAGCTCCGAAAATAGAGAAAAAGAGAAATTCGGGATTTAGGGAGAGAGTGTGATCTTGACCATGAAAATGAACCTCATATCATTGATTCAAGAATTCAAGATACATGATGACATGGTTAGGAAGCTACCCTCATCCTCCCAATATTTGAGAAGGGTAAGAGATGTCTGCCACACACCCACTACTGTCCTCTTTACAGTTAAAGCACTCACCTAACACATAAGAAGAAAACCTAGCAAGGCTAATGGCAAGAGAGGCACCTCTTCCACCAGCCCTACCTCTCCTTATATAGGCCTAGGGGTTATCCCAAAGACCATCCTACCCCTAACCTATAATACATGGCCACCTACCACCAGGGGCACAACCGTCCATCTTTTTTCTCATCGCCCGAACACCCTCGGGCCCTTCACGACTTTGCTTCCACTTGAAGCAAGCTCTGTGATGGTGCCATGTGCACCACCAATCACCACCACCAGTTTTGAGAGCCAAACCGGGAAATCGCCTAGCATGCTTCTCAAAGCATGACTTCATGCTCACTTCCACCGAAGCAAGACTTCACGATCTTGACGCGTGTCACCTTATCCCGTGATCCTCCTCGCCGGCAAGTCTCTCCCGTCTCCGATCCATTGGAAGCCTCTACTTGCATCGACACCCGATCACCTTTGACTTGGTCAAATCCCGCCGTCTTGATCATCACCCACGGTTTTGAGGCTCAACCGCGAAACCGTCCGTGCTTCTTGCCTCTCCACGTGTATGATATGGATCACCCTTGACTCCACCTGGCTTCCTGATCATCTGGCCCCAAGTCTTCTACTTGTGCGCGATCCTCTCGCTGTTGACCGCCAAGTTGACTCCAGTGACCTACACATCATGAGACAAGCAAACACACTTCCAATCTCCTGCAACTTCTCCAACACCTCCACCAACTCTGGTTAGTCAAAATATCATCATGCACAGACCCATGCAATCCTCAAATCCCCGCATTTTAACTCAAACACCAAAACTGCTTAAGTCAATTACTCATCACATATTGCAAACCATGGCACATCTTAACGTGGTTTCTCAAAAAAAAAAATAGCGGATTGCAACAAGGTTTTACTGGTGCTAGATAAATTGGAGGAGCGGAGAATACTTTTTCAACAAGAAAGTAATTTCAGGGACATTCTGAAGCAGCGCATATTGAAGTTGCTCTACTGGAAAAACTTATACTTGAAGCAAAGATATACTATCAGATGGACCAAACTAGGTGATCAATACCATCACCTCCTTGGAAAACGGTGAAGGAATTTCAGTTACAGAACATAATGATAAAGCATTTTTGTTATGGGCTTTTCATAGAACCCAAATGTTGTTTGATCTGCAAAATTTGATTCAATCCCATCCTAACCTAGAAGACCTGTCTACACCTTTCACAAGTGAAGAGATTGATAGGGTGATTAAAAACTTGCTAGCAGACAAAACACCTGGTCCTGACGGTTTTAATGCCATGTTCCTCAACAGATGCTAGCATATAATCAAAGAAAACTTCTACTTGTTGTGTGATGATTTCTTTCGGGGCACCTTATCCTTAGAATCAATCAACAACTATTTCATTAGTTTAATTCCAAAAGACAACAATCCTGTTACCCCAAATAATTTCAGGCCAATTTCACTACTAAACCACATTCTCAAGCTCCTAACAAAATTGATGGCTAATAGGTTGCAGAAAGTAATAATCCCAATCATCCATCAGAATCAGTATGGGTTCATTAAGGGGAGGACAATACAAGACAGTTTGGCTTGGGCCTTCGAATTTGTTCACCACTGTCAGCAATGAAGAAGGCCACATCGGTTATCCTCAAAATTGATTTTGCAAAAGTTTTTGATACAAATGAACATTCAACCATAATAAACATGTTACAATGTTTTGGATTTTACAAGAAGTGTATAGATTAGACAACCAAAATTCTCAGTTTAGGGTCTTCATAAATACTACTAAATGGAGTACCAGGCAGACTTTCAATTGCAAAAGGGGAGTTTTTCAAGGAGACCCCCTCTTTCCACTTCTATTTTTCCTCGCAGCCAAACTCTTGCAACACATCATCAAGTAGGCAATAGAGCATGGAGTTCTCACAAGACCAATTCCAGACCCCTCAACCATGGAATTCCCCATCATTCAATATGTTGATGATACCATGATCATACTAGAATCTTTCTAGAATCTTTCAATATCTCAAAGGGAACTCTTCTGCCTAAAAGCAATACTAGAATCTTTCTCAAAGTCTACCGGCCTCAAAATTAACCATGGTCAATCATTTATATTACCTCTGAATATCAATGAAGAGGAAGCTGGGCACCTAGCAGCACTCTTTGGATGTCAACTAGGGTCACTCCCTTTCACCTACCTTGGTTTGGCAATGGGCACAACCAAGCCAAGATTGGAGGATTTTGCCCCTTCATGAACAAACCGAAAGGAGGACGTCTGCAACTTCAAGGATGCCAAATCATGCTGGGAAACTTGAGTTGGTCAACTCAGTTCTCTCCTCAATGCCAACTAACACCATGTGTTCAGTGATCATACCAGTCGTTGGGCAGGAATATATAGAACGTGCTAGAAGACGTTGCATGTGGAATAATAAAGCGAAAATTCAACCCCAATCAAAACCACTAGTAGCTTGGAAGAAATGCACAAGACCAAAAAGCAAAGGTGGACTTGGAATAATCAATTTGAGGAGCCAAAACATAGTTGTACTTCTGAAACGCCTTGACAAATTCTACAACAAAAAGGATATTCCCTGCGTTAAGATCATTTGGGTAGTACACTACAATAATGGTCAAATCCCACAGAGAGAGGATCTTTCTGGTGGAAGGACATGGTGGAAGGACATCCTAAGGCTAAGTGAGCTATTCAGAGGAATACCCAAATGTAATATTGGTGATGGAACTACTATCGTCTTTTGGTCTGACATATGGAATGATCACCACCAGGAAACAAAATTTCCAAGATTAATTTCCTTTCCAAAGGACACCAAGATCTCGGTGGCCAAATTTCTTCAAGCAGAAGACCTGACCAGCCATTTTTTCACCCCATGTTAGAGGAAGCTTTTCAGGAATTCCAGAGCCTAAATCAGATTGTCCAGAACCAGCAAACATCTAATGAGAACAAGGACTAGTGGTCAACATCTGGGGCACTACCATCTACAGAGCCAAGACTTTCTATGAGCTACCATTCAGGAACTTTACTCCCCCAAAACCAATCTCTGGATTTGGAAGACCAAATGCAGCAACAAACTCAAAATCTTTGCATGGTTTTTGATAACGGATAGGCTAAACACAAGGAATCTGTTGAGATGGAAAAAGTTCAAATTAGACAATAATGACTATAGTTGTGTGCTCTGCAGGAGATGCGTAGAGGAAACAGCAATGCACCTATTCTTCAAGTGCAACTTTAGTAAGGAGTGCTGGAACTGGATTGGTATTCACTAAAATACACAGAATTCCTTCTTCGACATGATAAAGGAGGCCAAGCAATAATTCCACAAACCCTACTTGGAAATTGTCAACATGGCGGCTTGGCACATATGGAAACAAAGGAATGGGAAAATCTTCGATAACAAGAATTCATGCCTAAGTAACTGGAAGACAAAATTCAAAGATGGATGCAAACTCCAAACATACAGATTTAAAGAGATAGATAGGATTGACCTCCTGCACTGGATTGAGACTCTGTAATTTACTCGAGGGCTCTTTATCCATGTAAATATTGTTGTACAGTTGGTTCTTTTTCTTTTTAATAAAGTCACAGTGGGGTCTCCCTTGCTCTGTTTCCGGTTAAAAAAAAACTCTCATGTTTCAACCACTACACTGTGTGGAATAAATTTTTTGCACACTACAGTGCGTGCATATCTCCATTCTGTTGGGAGTTGTCCGAAGATCAGCCTCGGCCAACCACTACCCTTGCTGGTGCTGTTGCTGTTGAGAGTAACATGTGAACGCCAATCTGTTCTGGCTGTCCAAGTATATTAACTCATTCATTGTCTTCGTGGGAATCTTTTTTGGAAACTGTTTTTATTTTGGAATTCATAGAAATATGCTCTAATGGAGAAAAGGAATCTATCCTTTTATTTGGTGGGACGATCTTATAACATCATATCTAGTTTTTTTTTATTTTCTGCGGAATTATGTTCAGTGCCAGCAAAAAAATTTAAATGCCTTCTGTGCCACCGGCTACAGTTACTGACAGTGGCCCGTCATGTGTTTTTAGTTGAACCAGTGACATGAGGAATTTCTCCATTTTAACATGGAAACTTTTCTGAGTTTTATTATTATTATATGTAGTTTAAACCAGTGACATATGTGGAATTTCTCCTTTTTTAAGATGGAAAAACAACCTTTGATGGGACCATCTTATACACTGTTATTGTTTTTAATTTTCTTGTTAGGTACACTAGCAAATTAAAATGGAAAGAATACCGCATACGGCACCTTAAATCCTTCCGCAGTGCAGGGGCTGAGAGAAAACGAGGACCCGAGCATTCATTATTTCCAACGGCAACAATAATGCATGGTAGAGTTCGTTCTCTTTAAAAATCCAGTTGCAACCCACCTCCCGAGCTGCAAGCGGTTTGCTTGGTGAATCGATCAATCCTGCTTCGTGGCTTTCCGTCAGCTTTTTGGTTAGCTTAGGAACTTTTGGAAGCACACATGTGGAGGCTCAAGGTTGGCAAGGGCAGCGGCCCATGGCTATGGTCGACAAACAACTTCGTCGGCCGGGATGTGTGGGAATTCGATGCCAACCTCGGGACAATGGAGCAGCGTGCAGAGGTCGAGAAAGCGCGTCGGGCGTTCACCGAGCACCGCTTCGAGTTGATACATTCTGCTGACCTCTTAATGCGAATGCAGGTTCGTAGCTGGGGACTTATTCGAAAGAAACAATGTTTTAATGTTTTCCCTGCCTTGGTACAGATGAGACTGTAGGGCTTCCTCACTAAAACAAAGCTTCTCAAAAAGATTTAGAGGAACTCCGGCCTCAAAAGCTTATGTTCCTAATTTTTCTGAGTTCTTACTTTTAAATATATATGTTATTAATGAGGTTAATAATATCATACGTACATACACACTGTTGTTCATTATCTAAGCAAAACATACACATTGTTGTTGACCGGAAAGAAATAGTTTTATGAGTGAAAAAAAAAGAAACGATATAGTCTGCTCTTTAGTGTAAATCTATTCTCCTGAAGTCACTACGAAGCCAGAAGTGCATGGAAGTAACAATACTGAGTTCTTACATGTCCTATTGTGCAGTTTGCTGAATCAAACCCTGTTACGATGGACCTTAAAGCTACCAAGCTGGGAGAACGTGAAGATGTTACAGAGGAAGCCGTATTGTCCTCTTTGAAACAGTCAATTAGCCGTGTTTCAACTCTCCAGGCACATGATGGACATTGGCCCGGAGATTATGGGGGTCCGATGTTCCTTATGCCGGGCCTGGTACTTGCTATAACTTGAATAATTAAAAAAATGTTTTGTGCACCCACGAAAACGCACACATATATACTATCAGAACCTATACTTATCCCTTTGTTGCTATTAAAAATAGACAATTACCTTCTATTCATTTGATTTTAATATGGGAAAAGTCTATTTTACTCCCCTGAACAATCCACTTTATCCAATTTACTTCCCGAACAAAATATGGGCTCAATTTACTCCCTCAAACAATTCAAGTCGGTGCAATTTACTCCCTGTTGTAATTTTTCTTTGTTGTTTCTCTTTGTACAATTTGAATTTGATGCTCAAATTTTACATTATGAAGGATTATAACAATCACTACGTAAAAAATATATTTTTCTATTTTCTCGTTAATATTTTGTATATAATTTTAGAGCCCTATAGTTAAGATAATATTAAATATTATTAAACTATATGCCATATGCGTAAAATATATTTTATATTTTTTTAACCTAAGGTTCTATGAAAACTATCATTGTGAAAAATTTCAGCACTAATTCATATTGTACAAATAGAAACAAAAAAAGACAAACGACAGCGGGAGTAAATTATACCGATTTGAATTGTTTAAGGGAGTAAATTGAGCCAAAATTTTGTTCGGGATGTAAATTGGACAAAGTGAATTATTCGGGGGAGTAAAATGGACTTTTCCCTTTCAATATTGTCATGCATTATACACCACTATGCTGCATCCAAACTAAATAACTCGTCATAATGATTTTCTGATACACATTTCCCTCTTTCCAATAGATCAATATCTCTCTCCTCCTCATTTCTTATGAACTGCATGTTTTCTACCTCTCCTTAATTCTGTATCTGGAGCTAAAACAAGTAAATTAAGATGATAGGACTGCTTATTGTTTTATTAATTATGTGGACTTGAACATCCTGCTGTTTGCCATTGACCCATAATTTTATTATATGTAATCCATCTTGCAATGACGATTTTTGATTTGAGGGCAAGGAGTAATGACAGGATATGTGAGTCCTGATTTAGTTGATGGAGGTGTAAACTACGCATTAAGATGGAAACTAACAAGATAAACAGCTATACATCAATGATTTCTTGCAGATTTAACATAAGTAGTACAATGGAGAGAGAAAATCCAAAACCAATGGCACTGAAGAAGATGGCAAATAAGGGATAAATAATATAAGCTCTATTGGCATATAAGGAATTTTCTGTAATTTATATCAGAAGTGTATCTGGTTTCATCTCCTTTTCTTTTTGAGATTACATAATGAAAATATTAGGAATAAATCTTTTACTCTGTCCATTTCAACAAAAAGGAAAGTTAATTTGTTTGACAACTTTTTTTACACAGATTATAACATTATATGTCACTGGAGCACTGAATAGTGTTTTATCAGCGGAACATCAGAAGGAGATCCGTCGGTACTTCTACAATCATCAGGCAAGACTAGGCCGTGAACTTGAAATTATGCTGGGGTTGGTAAACTTTAACAATGGTACGATAGGCAAAAGCAGTTTCATTAGTTTTCTGAATGCATGCAGAATGAAGATGGAGGCTGGGGATTGCACATTGAGGGTCCCAGTACCATGTTTGTCTCAACTCTAACCTACATTAGTTTGCGATTACTTGGTGAAGGCCCTCATGGGGTTGATGGTGCTATAGACAAAGGTCGAAACTGGATTTTGCATAATGGAGGAGCAACATTTACAACATCATGGGGAAAATTTTGGCTATCGGTAGAAGATTAACACTCCTTTGTTCATTAAATTCTATCTGCTTTCTTAACAACCTAAAACAGTCCTGATACCACGCTACGTTCAAGGTACTCGGTGTATTTGACTGGTCAGGTAACAATCCAGTGCCGCCAGAAGTATGGTTGTTGCCATATTGCCTGCCATTTCATCCAGGTTCTTTTTGGTTCACTTAAAGCTTCTACCTATCCATTATATCTTAAATAATAAAGCTCAAGCCTTCTATTGTATGTCTAAGTGGTCATTATCTAATAAGAAAGATAACATATTTTGTGCTCCCAAACCTCTAGGTGCTCCTATCGCCCTCCCACTCTCAAAATACATCACAATAATATTTGATAATTTCAAGAAAATATATATTTAGGGTAGTGCATGTTGTAACCTACCAATACCTAAATTTTGAGATACATCAAATACTTGTGCAATACATAGTGAAAAGCAGAAAATTACCTTCAACAGTTATGAATTGTAATTATTCATTTTGGACCCACAACCCATTGAAATGCTGGGTTCTCTTTCTTTTCTTGTGTGTTGTATAAGTACGTGTCAGATGTCGAATTTATTGGACAATAGATTACAATATGAATTATCCTTACATATTTTATTGGAAGTTTTCGTGCTATTATCTTAGTGTACTCGAGCACGGGTGCATGAGAACACCTAATCACTGGATATGTTCTCATTATAAGCACATGAACACATATGACAACTATGTGTTTTGAATTTTGCATCCTTTGGGGCGCTTTATTCTAGCTGCAGTTTCCCGAAACCTGAGGTGATGGAATAAAAATGAAAACAGGAAAGGATATCTACCACTGGGAGAGGACTATAAAAATAACTCTTTGCACAAGCAGCAATATAAATAAACACAGATGGAAACCAGGAAAAGATATTATATTGCAGTATTTATGCAATATATTTGTTTTGAATCTGCGGGGAACAAACCAAAGAAAACATATTATCATTCTTTAAGTGTTTGGTAATTATCTAACACACAAATTTCCTTTCTATGTATGGAATCAAATAATATTTTAAGCACTCTCTTTGCCACAAAAATATGAACAGGTCAGGGTCATTGGTATAAAGTTCCTTTTTGGAAATATGTTTCTAATTTTAAGAACAGTTGTTAGTAAACTGAATTCAATTTTCATAAAGAACAATTTGAGTATTTTAATTTATTAAACGAATTCCGACAAATGCAATATCCACTACATTATATGAAAACATTTCTCATGGAGGAGATTATCACAAAAGAGTAGTTCTTTCATGACTTTTAAAGTGTCTTTCCTTAATAATTCTTTTGAAATAGACTTAGAAATTGACATCACCCAAGGTACAACAATAAATGATGATATTGTCTAGTCTTCCAGTGTCACATGTCCTCTATAACAATTTGAACGCCATTCATCAGAAATGTTTGGATAATGGCCTACTGCCATGCCATGGTAAATGTCTTTTCATAACAAAATTCTACCATGTAAGATGCAACTCATATTCTGATTGTGAAATAACAATAAATGTATATTCTCATCACTGTTTCTTAAGTTTATATTTAATTGAAACCTGTATAACAAAATAAAAAGGCATATTTTTATGGTTAAAATTTTATTCATACAAATATCACAATTATTTATTCTGTTTGATTTTTTTTGTGAATCTTTATTTAAAAAAAAGCACTACCCTGTTGCGAATGATCTCATGTCATCAATTTATGAGCACATTTCACCTCCCTCACTAAGTCAATTTTCAATACCATATTCCATTGTTAATAAAATTAGCCAACTATGTGCACATATCGTCTCCCTCCCTATGCCCTTCCATGCTAAAATGCTGTTACATTTCACTCAATATTTTAGGCAGATTATGGTGTCAATGTCGAATGGTCTATCTACCGATGTCTTACATTTACGGAAAGAGGTTTGTTGGTCAAATTACACAAGTTGTTTTCGAGTTGAGAAACGAACTCTACAACGAACCCTATGACAAGATTAATTGGGACAAGGCTCGCAATCAATGTGCTAAGGTTTGTTCAAAATTTTTGCATCATTATTCCAACTTAAAATTGAAAGTTTCCTTTAAATAAATTTACTCTGTGCCATTAAAAAAAATCAACACACTTAGCTGAAGAAACAAGCTCCTTTGACTACAAGAAATTTGGCCTATTGCAACAGGAAATATTATAAGAACCCAATACCGACGGTAATAGAATATTGCCCAACTAGAAATTTTGTGGCAATAGAGCAACACATTGCCTTGAATTTTAAGTGAAGTTAGTTACCTAATACTTCTTGGACCAGGATGACATTCGCTTGCGAAGGCAGGTACAAGCACCCTGGTGCACATGCCGTAAGGTCTAAACACAATTTGTCCATGCTAACTGCACAAACTTTGTTGGATTTTGCTTAAAATTATGTCAGTTTAAAGGTGTGGCACCGGGTGTTCGAGACTCTAACTTCACCACTCATGATATTTGTTGCAACACAAAATTAATTGTTTTGCCACACTGGGCTGTAAAGGAACTAGATATTTTCTTTCAGAAAAAATGTTAGCATTTAACTTTAGGAAATCTGGGTCCACTTATCTTATTAACCCAGACTTGGTCAACTCACATCTCCTTGTTCGATGGATCCGATGACAAGAGAGATTTCGACCACAATTTTATGTATGTCAGTTTGTAAGCGCTGGGTTGGACCCAAGAGGCCAAGAGCCATTGGATGCGCAGAGAACCATAATTAAGCACGATATCGTTAACCTGCTGGAGAAGAATCATCTGGTGAAAAAGCGAAACCTCTCGCCTTACACAATAGAAATGAATTTTCTGATGAGTTAAACGCCACTACACTGACCACAAAAAATGTGTTATTTATGTTGGTGAGCCTTCCACCGCCAAAACAAATTCAACAATATACATATATTTAGGGATCCACCAATCAAACCAACCAACTCCAGTCATTAGCAATTGCAATCAAGTTACTATTTGAGATTGGATGCGAGCTGCAACAGTCTCCTTGTGCCAACTTCATAGCCGACCCACCATATCCGATACCTGGCGGGTATGGAATTGTTTTTTAATCTCAATCTTCAAAACTCCATAACAATTGAACCGTAGCTTCAAATTTGAATCCATTTTATGCATATAGGCAGAACAAAATGAGATTCATAAAGGCTATTTTTTGGTAAACGACTTAGAAAGATAAGTTCAAATTTTTGTAGTTGCTATCATTTTAACTACAAGTTACAATGAGTTACATTTTAACTATAAGTTACAATGAGGTATAATCAAGTCATTCCGTGTTGCACTTAGAAATAATACAAGTTACTATCATTCGTAGTATGAGTTATAATAAGATTATAGCACAAGCATGCAACTCCGTGTGAGGTTACAATTACAACATTGAGATGTTGCAATCAAGGTTTGAATGTTGTTGATGTCCCATCGGACCTAATTTTGCCACAGATCCATAGCCCCATCCCAGCTTCAAGTCGCCGTCTGTCCTACTGTGGCCCTGCACCTTCAAATCCCTATGCCCTGCCTATAGAAAATGAGGCTTCACGTGCCTAGATTGGTTTACGGTTTTGTTTTTATACGGAGCCTGAATATCTCAACTTACGGTACAAGGCATACAACAACTCAACAGATAAACTCTATCTACCGCTGTACAACAAACTAACAAATGTATGTCCCAGATTCTATCTATTATAATCGACAGCATCCTAACTATTTCAATAGACCCCCCCCCCCTCAATCATAACTTATCTGAGATGAGATTGCGCTGAAATCAATGAAGTTTCTGGACAGTCAATGGCTTTGTGAATCCATCAGCAACTTGATAATCAGTAAATATAAATCGATTGTCTAGAAGATTGTTCGCTACCCTCTCTTGAACAAAGTGATAATCTATCTCAACATGTTACATTCTCGAATGAAACATAAGATTAGCACTTAACTATGCTTCAATACCCAGAAAATAACTCAACTTTCAAGGATAACTTCTCCGAATTAGAGAACTATGTTGACACAACCTTGCAATTTGTCATCCTAACTCTCTTGATAAGATCTAACACATACTTCTCTTGTGTCAACAAAATACTATTGTCCAAATCCTTCACCTCAATACCCAAAAAATAACTCAACTTCCCAAGAACCTTCAAACCAAAATCAGCCCTTAGATGTTCGAGAAGAGCATCTGCCTCCATAGAACAAGAAGAGGTGATAATTATTTCATCAACATACACCAGGAGAAACATAGACACACTACTCTTATTATTGTAGATGACCAGAGAAGTGGCAGCTTTGGAAACTGTAAACCCTAGTTGCAAGAACTTGGTGCTAAGTAAAAAAATACCGGGTGCGTGGTGAGTGCTCCAATCCATTAAGTGCTTTGTCAAGTTGACACATATAATGTGGTTGTGATGCATCTTCAAAACCAGGTGGCTGCCTTATATAAACATATTACTCTAGAACTCCATGAAGGAATCCATTCTAAACACATCTAGTTGACTAAGACACCAAATGTTGGACACAGCCATGGACAGTATGAGCCGAATGGAAGCTGGTTTGATTAGAGGACTAAATGTGTCCTAATAATCTATTCTATAATCCTACTTAAAGCCTTTAGATACTAATTGAGCCTTGTACTTGTCAATTGAGCCATCTGCCTTCTTCATAATCTTATACACCCACTTGTAGTCATCAATGTTCCAAGCATGTTGAGGATGAACTAGATGCCACACATTATTATTCAAGAGTGCTTCATATTCTTTTTCCATAGCTGCTTTCCAATTTTGATCTTTAAGAGCTTCATCTAGATTCTCTGGTTCTCGTTTTGAACAAATGAGACCATACACAACAGTACCATCTGTATACTGCTTCAATTGACGAATGTTACTCTGAAGTTAGTTTCATGGTCATAGAGAGTAGTTTCGGCAACTTGTCATGGTGAATGTGGAGCAATGGGAAGGGAATCAACAATGGTTCCACTACCGCCCGCACTGGATTCGTTTGGATTGGCAGTTCCAGCAACAGTAGATTTGTGGACCCTATGCTGACAGTTACCATTGGAGACAAGGGATATGAAGCTATAGAAGATCCACACCTAGGGAGTCACTGTGGTGTGGAGAGCCTAGTGGCGACTCCATAGTAGTCTGGCAAGGAGCATCGCCATGTTCGATTGGCGTAGGATCCCACCAAATCTATGCTTGATCCAAGGAAGAGACAGTAGGCAGAAGATCATGCTCGTGTCTAGTGTGATGATCTTTTGCATGTACAGGATCCCAACGATGCTATGCTTAGATAGTGTCATCGCTTGCTGTGGATGGGGCAGCGGAGGCTTGGCCATGCGATCCACCTATCGACAAAATCATCCGTGAAGAGACCCTGCTCATCATGTAGCTCAATAGAAGCATTAGCAGCATTAGTCATATTAGAATCAACTACTCTATCACTCCCTACCAGATTCCTCAAAGTGGGCTGAATGAGTAGGAACTCAGATGTAATTGAGCTCCATCATTTGACTGTAAATCGGCGAAGGGAAACACAATTTCATCAAATACAACATCACATAAGATGTAGACATGACCAGATGCCACATCCAAACATTGGTACCCCTTGTGTTGTCTGCTTTACCCTAAGAAACTACATTGTTATTATCTGAAGGGAAGTTTGTGTGTATTATATGGTCATAAATTAGGCCAGCATGCACATCCAAATGTGCGAAGAAATGAATAATCTAGGTTTTGACCAAAGAGTTTTACAACTAGGGTGCAAAAACCAATGACTCATGAAGGGAGTCGGTTGATAAGGAACATGGTCGTGAGATATACTTCATCTCAAAACTTAAGAGCATAGAAACCTGAAAAAGCAAGGCGAGTCAAGTGCGACTCTACATGTTTCCTCTCTGCAATCCATTCCGTTGATGTGTGTGAGGACATGAAACAAGTTGTGAGATGCCAATGCAAGAAAAAAGTATTTAAGCATTGATAATCACCACCTCAATTGGTTTGTAATGCAATAATTTAGCGGTTCAACAACTACTCAACATGCTGCCAAAAAATATGAAACTTTTGGATGAACTCAGACTTGTGTTTCAACAAATAAATCTATGTAAACTTACCGTAATCATCTATAAAGCTTACATAGTACTAGTTTCATCCAAAGGACCCTGGAGTGGGGCCCAAATCTAAGAAAACTAAGTTCGGTGGATCTTTCGACAAATTAAAATACTTGGGAAAGGGAAAATGGTGACTCTTAGCTTGTCCAGAATCATTGCCGACAACCTCTTTATTGGACTCTTTGAAATAAAGAAAAAACATAGTGTAGGACTCTTTGAATAATCACTAGCGACGGATTACTCAACCACCCTTGCCACTGATTCGATGATGGTTGGGTGACACTGAGTGAACACTTTGATGATGAATGCTCCAAGGAACGTAGAGAATAAATGCCACCCATACACTAGCCGCGCAACAATGTTGTCTTCGTGACATGGTCCTTAAGAAGGAAAAAGTAAGGATGGTATAACAAATAAACATTATAGTCACAAGTAAGGCGATGAATAAACATGAGATATTTATGAGAATTTGGAACATGAAGAACATTGTTTAATTGAATTTCATGAGTAGAGGTAGAAAGAGTAGCATTTCCGGTATGACAAATGTGCATACATGTACTATTCGCTCTGTGGATCTGATCTTGGCTGCCATATTTTTCATGAGTTGTGAGCCTATTTAACTCTCTCGTGATGTTGTTGGTGTCACCCATATTGGTGTACCACGCCGTGTTGATCCCATAAGATGCTATAGTAGGATTGCCAGCCTTTTCTTCTCCATTATAGTAGTGGTCGAATCGCTTCCAACAAGTGGATTGTAATATGCATCAAGGCCTGTTAACATGTAGTTGACCAAATCATCATCTTCAAGCGGCTTCCCAGCAGCCACCATTTCATTGGGGAAGCCTTTCATCCTACCGTGGTAGGCCGCCACCGCCTGGTCACCCTTGCGTGTGCTCGCAAGACACGAGTGATGTTGGACAACCCGTACCCTTGACTGCGATGTGAACCTGCCTTGGAATCCCACCCACGTAGCAGCAGCAGCAGCAGCGGTCTCCTTTGTAGCCACCTACCCCAGAATCTTGCATGAAAGAGAGTTCAGCAGGTAGGCCAAGACTTGTTGATCCTATGCCATCAAGAGCATGTATGCTGGGTTTTTTGACTCAACGCCCTTTTCATCCTTCACCATGGCCTCTAGTTTGACATTCGTCCCATCGAGGAAGCAATATAGTTGGGCTCCCTAAATGGTGGCGAGAACATGTGCCTTTCATAGGATGTAGTTGTCGCAGGTAAGTTTCTCTGCAACAACTTAGTTGCGGGAAGCTAGGGTCGATGAACTTGCCCTGGACTAGATGTGTTTTGAGGAAGAAGCTTCGATACCATATAGAAAATGAGACTTAACATGACAAGATAGATTCACGGTTCCATGTTTATATAGATCATGAAATAGCTCAACATGGAGTACAAGGCATACAACAACTCGAGATAAACAGTATCTACGGTTGTACAACAAACTATAACATACTTATCTCTTAGATTATATATGTTACAATCGACAGAATCCTTACTATTTCAACACTGCCATCTCTTGAGCCACAAGGGCCATCACAATCACTGCCAATTAGCTTCACGGCAGCATGTGCAGCTCTCACCGTGGGACTCAATGAGCCAGTGTGGGGAACTCCATTGGTAGAGGTGTGAGCATGAGCTAGTGAGTGAGAGAGAGAGAGAGAGAGAGAGAGAGATATGGTGATGATGATGATGAAATTTTGAATGTCCCACACTATAATAATTTTGTGTAATGTCACTGAAAATATTTTTTTTAGCATTGTACGAATCGGACTGTCCGATTCGTACCTGTCAACAGAAGCAGTCATTCCTGTTATCCATGAGGTGCCTAGGTAACCATAAGTTTGTAGTGTCCTCAAGAATAAAGTTATCGTCATCCAACTCTCTTGCTTGGCCTACATTGTAAAGTAACTGATTGTTTTGATACAATCGAAGTTAGAGAGAGGGACCACATCTGTTGATTAACCATTGTACATAAACTCTCTCTCTCTCTCTCTCAATCACACACACACACACACACACACACACACACACACAATTTCACGTAATTTCATCATCACCACATCTGTTGATTAATGTCCATACCATGCCATCTATCCTAGGTCGACCATATGGCTTGCAGCCCTTTTGCCCTCGCTAAGCACTAAACTCCACATGAGGTTTACCTGAGATAGGTTGGAGTACATCCACTGTAACAAAAATTGGGTTATGTGCAAGCATCCTTACAGCATCATGGCCTGAATAGCGCTTGCAATCTCAACAGAACGAGCTTTGATGGCTAAGTTACATAAAAATCAATGAATTCTATCGATATAAAATTTATCCAACAGTTCTATGGGATTAAAAGATAGATCTTTATCTCTAATATTCCCCCATAATAATAATAATAATAACCCTCCAAGGTTATAAGACTACACTTGAACTCTGCCAACTTTTGACAGAGACACAAATCTTTTAAAACCATCTGCTATTTGATAATCCACTTGGTTTCTTACAAAATGATAATCCACGTCTACATCAGTAGTTCTACCATGAATTACAATGGTGGAGGGAAGCAATGATGAAGCTCTATTTTCTTACAATATATTTGGTAGTTTACTACATGTATCATAGACAGCCATATCTATCAAGAGATATCTTTCCCTCAGATCTCTTGTAGTCTAATCATTATACAAAACCTACTATATTCTCTAACATGATATGACCCTCATGCCACAGTTGTGGAATAAGAGTTAGCTATAAATTTCCAAAAAGTTGCACATGTTATGACTCATCCTTGATCTCTATCTCTGACACCATATTAAGGTACTATGCATCGATAAATTGCACTCAGAATCTTAAGTTGATAGACATTGGTGGGCATTTCACTTGTACTTCAATACCTCCCCATACATCAAGATGGAGCCTCCCAGAGGCCTCGGACATATGAATGGAAATGTATACAATTTCTTTAATAAATCATGCAACCATGATTCTGAGTTCAGATCTCTGACTCTAGTACCATATTGAGCTATTATGAAACTACTAGGTGCATCTAAAATCTTAAGCTGATGGGAAAGAGTGAATAATTAATTTGTAATTTATAAAAATATCATGCAATAATTCGGAGCTAGATCCATTTCTACGCATGCTTTTGTTGGATGCTAGATATTGAAGCCTCTGTAACTAAAATAAAGCATCAACAATGACACAAAATAAAAACTTGAGAATATCAACAAAAAATATAAACATGAGTCTTGATATAAAAATGAATCATTGGTGCAATCTTTGGTACCTACAAAGTCCAAAGAAAAAAAAATAGTCCATGGCAGACGGTTTCCTTGTTTATAGTGATCCTGAATTATTTTATAAACTAAATTGTTCTTATCATATTCTTAATTGTATATTTGTGGCAGAAGTGATAATGATGCAAATACAAGTTTTACTGCCAATTATGTAGAATATAGGTGCGAAGGGAGTAGTGGGCATCAACGGTGCTTGGATGTTGAAGTTCCACATCGAATGCTAGGGGAGATGAGGTCAGATGTAAGTACCAGTCCATTGAGATTAGGCCCATAGTCACCCATGAGCACTTATGCGCATGAGGAGATGTGAATTTAGTACCACCTTGCTAGTCTAGTGGGACAAAGGCCAACATATAAACCTAGGTTGCCCACCACCATCAACGAGTTAGTCTTTTTATATGAAGTAAGGACGAAAGCGTAAACATGTTGATGGGTATGTGAGGTCCACTCAAAATGCGAGTCGGGCCAGCCGGGTGTGGACCCTTGGGTGTTACATGAGGTTTGGCCATCATAGTAATATCCTTGTGCTAAAGATCAGAGCACACATCAACGAAGCACGGAATGGGTAGTCCCACATAATCAACTCTACAACAATAACCAGAGATCGACTGGTTGCCTTGGACAAAGATGTAGAAGTGTGCATCGAGACCTAATGACCAAGTCTCATTGTACCCAATGAACTTTTGGTCCAAGCCCAACCATACGATGTGGGCTGTATGTGGCCCTTCTTCACGATTCATCACCACCTCCGGGGTGATCTTTCCATAGAGGTAAGAATGAACGGTGGTGTCCATTCACTTTTACGAGATGCCATTGGTAAGATTTTCGTTGGAGGAGACATGATCAACCAACACGTACTTTTAAATGGTGTTGAGAAAAAAGGCCACGCCAACAACTGTAGTGGGGTGATGTGAACTTAAGGACAATAGGCACCCAGCCCCTTGATGTTGAAAACCACAAGAACCATGAAGCTAGATTTTTATCCTGGTGCTCAGCCTCCTATCGCATGGTCTCCTAGACGAGCTGCATTGTGGTGCTCAGCCACATGGCAAGCAGCCTAGTATTGTTCAACTAGTGTGGATGAGGTGACCCAGTGCAGGAGTGTGTCACAAGTAACCTGCTTGGCTGTCACGTGCTTGGCTTCGTGTCCGACGGTAGTCAAGAGCATCACGAGGTAGCGGCAATGGCGACAGGATGTGGCGGTGCTGGTAGTGGTAGCGGCGTCGGCAACGGGATGTGGTGGTGCGGCTAGGGTTATAACTTATGCAGAAGCAGGTCACAGGAGGAACCTTACTGATACTATGATAATGATGCAAAGTAATACAAGTTGCATTGATCAATAGCAATCATGTACAATATATGGGTGAAAGAACCTCGGTTCTTTCCATATCAATCTATCAATCCAAACAGTTTATCGAAATAAGCATTGTGGAGATACGAAGGGATATATGATTGGTAGAATAAGAGGAAACGGAATACAAAACTGTCTAAGCTATCCAAAAGGGTAATAGAAATAAGCACTGGTCGTGGAGATACGAAGGGATATATGATCGTTAGAATAAAGGGAAAATTGTTTAACCAAGAAGGTCTAGAAAATAAAATAGTCTACCAATATTAGCTCTTCCCTGCTGCTGAGATGTGAGCACCACTCCATATATAACAGAAGCACTCACCATAGCAGTAAATTGTAAGGCCAACTCTCAATGCATACATTTATTTCACATTTTTCAACAATGTCCTGTTAGATTTACGTGCCAGCTATTTGTTATCTCCTACATCTTACCCAGTAATGATCCTTTTTATTGCACGGCACAAAATTAAACTCACTGATGCGTATTTTTTGCATGGCTCCTATCTACCAACGCCAGGAGGCTTATATATATAAGCAATATTGTTTATCTTTCTGTGTCTGGGAAATATCTTTTGAGGACATAGATTGTTCTGCTCTCCAGATAACTTTGAAGTGTTTGCACTGCAGGTAGATCTGTACTATCCGCATACATTTGTCCAGGATGTATGGGCCACTCTTCATAAGTTTGTTGAACCCGTTATGTTCCGGTGGCCTGGCTGCAAACTGAGGGAGAAAGCTTTATGCACGGCCATGCAGCACATTCACTGCGAAGACCAGAGCACGCGATACATCTGCATTGGTGCCGTGAACAAGGTAAACGAAAGACTACACAAAAGTCAACCCAATCCTTTGTCTTCAATCAAAACTATAAGGCAAATTTTACGTTACCTCAAAATGATTGTGACCGTCCATTTTAATTAGATCGATGAACTAATACGTCTAAAGAAGTAATAATCGGTCATAACTATTTTATTTATTTTTCAGATATTGGTCCACGATTGTAGGTAGATTTTCTCTTTAGTTGTTCACAAACTCTTTTATACTATCGTTATTTTGGTATGTATGTAACGTTTCTTAATTTTGGCATGATCGTCATTTCTTTGGCACATGTACGTTTTACGCTTTTTGCATGAACGTAATACACCGTATATTCTGGAAAAACTGTAGTTCCAAATAGAGTATTTGAGTTGTGGCTAGTACAAACCGGTTGTATTCCTGAATGGATGAGTAAGGTCCTGTTTAGATCTAACTCAGATTCATAAAATCTGATTTTTATCATGAGATTTAAAGAATCCGGATTCTAAACAAAATCTAGGTTA
Organism: Eleusine indica; assembly: GCA_030378355.1. NCBI lineage: Eukaryota > Viridiplantae > Streptophyta > Magnoliopsida > Poales > Poaceae > Eleusine > Eleusine indica. The sequence goes on along the minus strand of CM059501.1, from coordinate 39,099,148 downwards.
CGATGTTTGGATACATGATTTTTATCTTGAGATTCTTAAAATCTGAAAATATAGATTTTAGAATCCGGAAATATAGAGGCATCACAAATTCTAAAATCTGGATTCCAAACAGGACCTAATTGTTTTTTTTTTGGAACACACATGCGTGCTATGGCTTAGGTACTGTTTGTTTCAAGCCAGTTTCTAAAAAACTTGTTTCTTTTAAAAAAAGGTTAATTACAAAAGTCATCTCATAATTCACTTGGAGTTTGAGGTTCACACGAATAAGTCACTTTATTGCAAATCCCCACCCACCCAGTGAGTTTTGTTGCAAAAACATCTCAATATATACATGTTTAATTTATTCAACATATTTTTGTTTATTTAGATTAGCTAATGATGTTCTTATCAAATATACAAAAATTTGAAAGTATAATCTTTATATTTTTATGGAGAATGTGTAGCAAAAAGGTCAGTTAAAGTTCAATAGGATTTCAAAAAGTTTGAGATTTGAATACATTTTTCATGAAAATAAATAGAAACACACACTAAAAATCTTTAATAGTGTTAAACTTATTTAACTTAGTTTATTATTTGGGTTTATCTTTCGTAATTTTTTAGTACCCACCCATAAGTCTTTTATTACAAACCCCATCCAGCCATTGAGCTTTATTGCAAAAATCATCTCAATTTTCAGATGTTTAAACCATTCAATATGTTTTGTTTATTTGAAGTAGCCAATGATGTTCTTATCAAACATATAAAGTATGATCTTCTAATTTTTTTTATAGAAAATATAGTTAAAATATGAATTAAAGTTTTAACGGTGTTTCACAAAGTTTGAGGTTTGGATAATAAAAGGGATTAAACACACTAGTTTTTTAACATTGTTAAACTTATTTAAATTAGCTTTTTTAAAAAATTTATATTGATGAAAACAAATAAAATTAATTAAACATGTATCAACTGGGGTGGTTTTTACAACAAAACATATTGAGTGGGTGGAAATTTACAATAAAAAGATTTATGGGTGAGAATCTTAAATTCTAAGTGACTTATAAGGTGGTTTATGCAATTTTTCCTTTAAAAAACTAGGATATTTGGTGCCCAGTTTTTAGAAACTAGAAACCCTCTTTTTTGTTTGCTAATGACTTGTTTGCCATTTCTTTTTAAATTCAAACTTGTTGTGATCAGTACCCGCCATAATCAATCCGAGCAGCACTGGACTGTGTTTTTTTTCTTTTTTTTTTTTTAACCAAAGCACTGGACTGCTGCTACGTACGACATTATGATGCTTGGCCGTCTGCCAAAGCTAGCCCAAAAAAATATTAAAAAAAGGAAAACTAGACCCGTCAGATCAAGCCCAACCTGTCCAGCAGGGCTGACCCACCGCGGCCACCTTGCTGGACCCATCCCTGCTGTAGTGCTCGCCTGCCGATTTGCTGTCTCGCTAGCCCACCCCCATTGTGCTACCCGCACGCCTCAGACGGATCTGCTAGGCCCATGACCAGATTCGGCAACGAAAAGTCTAACGCGCGAGGGGTCACACGCGCGACCCTCCAATAACGGCCCGGCCCACAAGGAGCACGGCGGCGGGAGCGGGGCGAGGCAGGAGCATAGCGGCGGGAGCTCGGCGGAGTGCGGGGGCGGGGCAGGCGATGCGTCGTGACAGCGAGGGCACCGCCGCGACGCCGGTCGACGGATTCATGTGGGCGGTGGCGGCGGCGGAGCACGGGACAACGGCGGAGAACTAGACGACGACGGAGCGCGGGTGGGGTGCGAGCTGCGCGACGCGGCGGCGAGGGCTTCGCCGCGTTGTCGGTGGCAGTTTAACGCCGGCGGCTTAAGAGGGATGGATTGCCGGAGGCCTAAGCAAGCCAGCGAACATGGAAGATTCTGGGAGGCAACGACGCGGCGAGGTGGCGCCCCGCGCCGCCGAAGCCGCTGGCGGCAGGCGGGTGGCAGGCGGGACCGATGGCAAGGGAGGAGGATGCGGAAGCGGACGTGCAGCGCAGCGCAGTGGGCGGGCGCGGCGCGCGGCTGTCGATGGCGGACCGCGGCTGTCCGAACGCAGGAGCCCATTGTGCTACCCGCATAGCTCAGACGGATCTGCTAGGCCCATGACCAGATTCGGCGACCCACAGATCCGACTACCCACGGCGAAATTAGGAAATTAGGCGGTCTCATTGCATTGGGACGAGGCGGCACCATTGGAAGGAGGTGACACCTTTGGGGATGAGATGTTTTTGGAGAGGCTATAAAACTCATCGCTACTGCCTGTGCTGCTAGATGATAGCGTTGATATAATTTAGCACATCAAAATTATAAACCACAAGGAAGAATTTGCTCCACATCAAAGTGTACGAAGAATTTGCTCCGCATCAAGGAAGAATTCCAGTGCCAGATTTTAGCCTAATATAAAATAGGGGGCGTCTAATTTTCAGTCGGTTAAAAATTGAGGTTGCTTTTAATCACGGCTTTTGGCCCTTAGATCTAGATAGAAGATCCAAGGGATACAAAAAAACAACCTTTTTATAGTCTATATATAACATTAATTAATACGTATAATGCTATAAATAGATAAATAATAAAATGAATAAATAACAAAAGGAATAATATTTTTGACTGTCGACTGAAAGTTGTGCTCTTTTCAGTCGCCTGAAAAGAAGCGTTTCCGTATAAAATAAGTTTGATGACTCTAAAAACTCGAGTAGCTTTGGAACATTTTGCAAATCGACTCCTATATCTCTGTTTAGTCTTTGTTTTTGGAGAGCAAAAGACACGACGAAAAATAATCCCATTCCTCTAGCATCGAGTTATGCAATAGTATAAACTAAGTATGCTCCAAAATCATTGAATGAATTGACAATTGCATTCTGCACAGAACAAATTGAGGAGTATAAATCCGTACGTTCCACCAACAGAATAGCTACTTGTCCAATAAATATCTCGTAGTTAATATATAAACCTGATCTTAAAATGTTTCGAAAAAACTAGTTTTGAATGTAAGCTTTCCAATGCTACGTACAGAATTATAGTTCATAGTATCGCATCTGTTGTTGTGAATCATAAAATTATCTGCATGTTTAAATCATACAATTGTGCAAGAGTGGAATAAAAAGATTATGCAATAAATACTGTTGAGCACTTGAGAAGCATCATACATTCCTAGCTACAGAAAGGTGCGTGCATTTGAAATTAACAACGCAGTTGTTGTGAATAAATAAATAAGACACTATATATTCTCAATGCAGTATTTTATCCACGAATTGCATATGGGAAAACAGGGGAAATAGCTTCCCAGGTACAACCCTGTATTCTAATCAGGAAATAGATGCAGCTTCATGGCTCTAGACTAGAATATAAATCTACAAATAAGGTATACTATAAAAGATATTCAAATATAAAATCTTGTCATAAGATTGGAATTTTCTGGAGAACATCAGATTTATCTCCATGCCTAGTCTGTTGTTTAAACTTTAAATATTCAGATAACAAAATCAGCATATTTTTAGGTCCGTTCACAGAGACAACGGACAAAAAAAAGATTATAACTACATATAGGAGAAAAGTCGGGTTGTATGCAACCCTTGCAAAAGGACGGAACCATCTATTTCGTTTTCTAAGAAAAAATATATAAGAGAAAAGTGTTGAGATTATTATGATTTTACCCTTGATTTCAAGTATAATCAGAGGCGGATCTCCCAATAGGGCATGTTAGGGCGGCCGCCCTACCTAAACTCCTGGCCGAGTTCTCATATCCCTCACCTTCTCGAGCTCGAGCACCAGCTCCGGCAGCCGGCGTTTCTTTTCTGGCCGCCATGGCTAATGGGTGTTGACCGAAGGTGGAAGATGACTAGCTGCCTAGCCTTGGAAACGAAAGGGCATGGGCCATTCATCAATGGGCCTGGATGGTTGAATGATGACGCTCTGTTTATGGGCCATTCCGCCAATGGGTCTAGATGCCATAAACTAATTAGCTGCCTGTTGTTAGTACTAGTTCGTATTTTTTTTATTTAGTTTACTAAAAAATAGTTATAGCTCCAAACGTGTTGAAAGTAATTTCATTAGCTCTATATGATCATCAAATTTTTTATTAAAATATTTTCTCATGTGAAAACATCTCGAAAATTGATTTCATGTCAATATTTGATAATGTTTCCATGCTTTTATATAAATTGTTTGTGATTTGAAAATGTTCAAAAGTTTCAATGTTCTAGTATAATATTTTAGTAATGTTCCAATGTTCTAATGATATTTTGTGGGTGCTGTAAATGTTCAAATGTTCCAAAGTTCTTATACGAAATTTTGCAAATGTTCTGATGATTTTTTCTTTTGCTAGAACTATTAAAGTTCAAATGTTTCAATGTTCTACTATGAATTTTTACAAATGGTCCAATGTTCTTATATGGATTGGGAGTAGGGGCTCCGTCCATAGGTCTGGCAAGCATTAATTCTTGTACTTGCTCTTCATATATATGTGTGCTTGTGTGGTTTTATTTTGTCGTTCGTTGCGGCCTCGGCGCTCCGTCCTATCTAGTTTTCTTACGAGATCCGCCACTGAGTATAATTATGATTTTATCTCTGTTTTTCAACTTTGTAATTTTATCTTATGATTTAAAAACGAAGACAAAGATTATTTCTGTGACTTTATTGATTTTACCAAGTAGAGAGGTAATTTTATTTTTATTTTAAAATTACAGAGGTAAAATCATGAAGTTAAAAAATAAGATGTAAAATCATAAAAAGACATCAAACTAAGGGTAAAATCGCAATAGTCCGAAAGTGTTTTGTATTAAGAAATGAAGTACCTAATTATCTGGGGAAAAAGCCGTAGACTGCAGTGTTTCCTGACCATTGAATAAGTGAAGGAGATGAAGGGCAATCGAATAGATTAGACCATGGAATGAATTTGGGGATGGAATAAGGCAAGGGGATTAATTAGCAGAGGGCACCGCGGCGGGTGTCGACGCTTGGATGGGCCACGGAGAGGCGGTGCCTGCGCGGGCTGCAGCTTGGTATGGGAAGAGCAGAAGAGGGAGGCAGCATGTGCTGAAGGATAGAGAGAGTTCGTCTCGTCTGTCTGCGAGACATCACATGAGGTGCGAGCGGGGCGCAGCAGCGGAGCGTACCAGGCCAACCGGCAGGGCGGAGGACCGGAGGAGGGCTTAAGCGTCTTATGGCGAGGCAGCCGTGGCTGGCGACGGAACCTCTGTGGACGAGCTCGGGCGACGCCACTGGATTCTTCGAGAGGCCGCACAGGCGCATTAGAATGAAGTGACGGACGGAAGCCTGATCCAAAAATATCCTTTGAACAGTGTAACAGTAGCTAGCTATTGTAGCTGAATCCTCTTTGAACACGAAAAAGTTGAGTAGTTGACTTTCTTCGGAATTACATCGCTCGGCCCAAACATTCTTCTTCGAGTAACAGTCCACTTGGTTGTCCATAATGTCAGTCTTAATGCATATTTTTATTTTATTTTTTTTAAATAGATTTTTAGGTAAACGAGCCAATATCTTTTTATGTTGATGAAATATCTTTTTTATATGAGATGAAAGAAAAACTTTCTCTCTCTTCATAACTATCTTGTCGTATCAGTAAAAAATATTTATATGGCAATAACATTTAATGCTTTATAAAAAACTTCACTGAGACTTGTCTAATATCATCGTTTTCATCAGTTTCTGTACAAAGAGCCAATATAACACTATACACCAATATTAGAGGATTTGCAGTTATAATTAAGATATTTCTACTCCATTCATGATGTAAGTATCCCACAAAATGGATACAATAAATGCTTTCAGCAACACGTCTTGAGATGCCCGCTAATGAGGCATTTTGGCCTATTGGCACTATAAATCGTTTTAGTGTAGTAGTTGGGGTTGTATATTCTGGTCTGACTTCAGGTTCTCAGCTACCTGTTTTTGTTGTTTTTAGTTTCTTATTCACTTCTTCTGGTTTGTTTGTGTGGCACTTTTTGCACTGGATCCTTGTTTTCATTATTCTTGGGATATTTCACTATAACAAAAACGGTCAATGGCGGCGGACCTAAATCTACTGCAGCGGCGGGTAGGCTGGCCCGCCGCTGCATTTCCGTAGCTAGAAATAAAGGTTTGTAGCGGCGGCCGATCAGTGGTTAAAACCAACCGCGGCTAAAACACTATTAGTAGTGGCGGGTGACATCTTCACCCGCCGCTACCCATGAGCCCAAAAAAAAAAGAATGCTGGCCCGCTCGAAGCCCGCTTGGAGCCCCTGACGCCACGACCAAACGTGAGGGGCACCGCCGCCGCGCTGGGAAGGGGGGGGGGCAGGGGCGGCGCCGCCCCCGCTGGATCCACGCTGAGAAGGGAGGGGGAGGCGCCGCCGCCGCCGGATCCACGCCGAGAAGGGAGGGAGGGGCGCCGCCGCTGCCGGATCCGCACCGAGAAGGGAAGGAGGGGCGTCACCGCTGCCAGATCCGCCCCGAGAAGGGAGGGGGAGGCGTCGCTGCCGTCGGATCCATGCCGAGAAGGGAGGGAGGGGCGCTGCCACCGGATCTGCGTCGAGAAGGGAGGGAGGGGCATCGCCACCGCCGGATCCACACCGCCGCAGCTTGCAGAGGTCGCGAAGGAGGGTGTGGCCTCTCAGTCGCTCGCCCGCCGCGCCGGGAGCCGGGAGGAGAGGCAGTCGCCGAGCTGGGAGGAGAGGAAGTCATCGGAGCCAGGAGAGGAGGAGGTCACGACACCGGGAGGAGAGGAGGTCGCCGGGCCGGCTGCTCACCCACTGCGCCGGGAGAAGAGGAAGAGGAGGAGAGAAGAGGCGGCGGCTGGCAAAGAGAAGTGGAGAAGAGGACAGTGGATGGAGAGAAGACTAGGGTTTGTTTGTTTTTATAATGATGACTTATAGTGGGCTACGGTAGTGGGCTGAATGGGCCTCATTTTGTAGCTGCGGGTCACGATGTGATCCGCCCCTAAAAATTAATTTTTAGCGGCGGAACACATTATGGGCCACCGCTAAAAATAAAGCCCATTTGTAGCGGTGGGTTACAATATGATCCGCCGCTAAAAATTGATTTTTAGGGACGGATCACATTGTAGGCCGCCGCTAAAAATTGAAGGACTACAGTAGCGGTGGATTTCTTTTAAAACGCCGCTACGAAGGTTTTTCAAACGCCGCTATAGATCCGTGTTGTGGTAGTGTTTGCATCCATACCTTCACTTCTACTGTAGTTTTCATCTATAGAACCATAAGCTAGTCCTTGATAATGGGATGTTTTCTTATATATCATTCACTAAGCTGAAAAGTGTTGCTCGATTGCTGTTTACATAAATACTTCCACTTACCTCCTAAGAGGTAAGACAAAGTTTTGATCTGGACCATTGATTCTTAGGAGGGCCAAAGAAATGAAAAGGAAACTAGTTGATACCCCGCACGTTTTGCTGTGTCACTTCAAAATTGAGTTAATATACAATATGAAAAATGGACTCTAAATTAAACTTAACGTAAAGCAAGCAACACATAGGCCCTCTCACCTGTTTATGTTACCAACAGTTCAGTCTGTTTTCCCTATAAAAAGGAAGTTCAGTCAGTCGTGTATGGTTGTTAGGAGATTGTTTATCTGACACCTAATAGTAAGATATATGTGGCTTCATAACTATACTTTATGTTCAGGATCATATGAAAACATTAGACAACTTCAACTTTTTTTAGATAACGATTGGACAGCTTCTATTACTTGTTCTCATCCAACACAGTTCTACTGTTATCAAATTTGATACTAATGTTGAGAGAAATTAATGCAGCCTTATTTATTTGTTAATAACTTTGCTTCACTCATAAGCTAACCATGAAAAGCAAATACATAGTGAAGTTGGTGACAGGTAAACACTCAAAACTGACGGATGCTATTTGATAAATAAATAAATCAAGGCGGAAACTATATTTGTGGGTACTGTCATTATATTGTGGAAGAAAAATAACAGGCTATTTTAATTTGGTTGCTTGTCCAGGTCTCATGGACGATCTAGGGAGCATAGTATGAGACCAACTATTTGCATGACCAAGAAAAATAACATTAGACACTATTCAGAAGCATAGTATGAGACCAACTATTTGCATGACCATATTGTATCAGGAAAAATCATCGGCTACTGAAAGTACAAAGTAATTAAGCACGTCCCCGCTCCCGGGCATCAAGAAAAAAAATTCGTTGTTAGGACGCGTAAAACAAAAGAACACACATCAGTTTCTTGCTGAAGAGAACCAGTGAACAATTGTAGAATAACAACTATAGATTTGATAAATTTTGTTATCTGAATGACTAACAAAATACTGCAAAAAAGAAAAAGAATGACCAACGAAGGCCAAAGCTTTTGCTAAATCCAAAGGGGAATTCAAATACATATGTAGAGGGAACTAAAATTAGTTTACATGAACACCTGCAGAGGTATGGCAGGGTTTATAAGGGGCAATACATCGAACAGGTCATGCATAAAACAATGGCCAAGTCTAAAAACAGGTTAAAAGCATAAACGAATGGATATGTTTCAGCCGCAGAAAACTCAGGTGCAGCACCACTGAATAAATTATGTGAGAGATAAGAATGGTTTGCCAGATTCAACAAAAACTCCCAAATTACATGGGAACCAAATTACCTGTTCTCGCAAAGACTTCAGGCAAAAGACAGAGTTTGAGAGTTGTATATTTCTTGCAAAGACTGCAGGCAAAAGGCAGAGTTGTAGATTTCTTGCAAAGACTACAGGAAAAAGACAGAGTTGTAGATCAAATTGAGATCCTGGTTATCTCTTTGGGAGCAGAAAAGGTCACAGTTTATTGACGAGTGAAGGGAGCTGCAGGTATGGACTCATGCATCCCCAATAAAGTTAGGAGGAGTTCAAAGAAATGAGAAGGCAGAAACTGTGGTCGCACCGGGCGAGCAGTATATGTTCTTTTGCAGACAAACTGGAACTAGAAGTAACAAAACCAATAAAGAGGCAGGCTTGATTATGCTTAGTAGTGGCGACAGTTTTTGTAACAACCCAACCCAATTCACAGGAGGAGGAAGGCGTGGCATTGCCTGTGCAGCTGGTGGAGATGATGAGCAGCGATGGTTAGGATTTGATTTTCTATGGAGATCATACGGTGCAAAATAAAAGATGACGTGCCTAGCTGTGGATTGAGAGAAATAACAATTAAGGATTGTTAATAGGTTGCACTTTTAGAAGATACTAGATAAATTCCCCACGTGTTACCGCGGGGTTTTGGAACATATGTTTAAAAAATTCTATATAGTTTATGGATATATTAGCTTGGGAACCATACTATTATAAGATGTTAAGCAGAAAAAATATAATTAGCATGGTCACCGTATACCCAGTAATATTACTTTAGGTGTAGTCCCATGGTATTTAGCTCAATCAAAAATGACATATAGGAATAGATCGTCATTTTTATTGTGTACCACTTTTCTGTATAAAGTAGGAAGAGGAACAGTTTATATGGAATAAAAATATGAGCATAATCAATTTAGCATGGTGCATACATGCATGTTGTGGGAGCTGACTGGTCAGTTGGCAAAATTCCACGGTGGGAGGGAGCTGGCTAGAGTTCGAACCCTGGCACCTAGACATGGCCTCCAAAGACGGCTGGGGATGTTTGCCCCTTTAGAAAAAGAAACATAGATGCATGTTGTAATGTACTCTACAAAAGTAAATTTAATTCAGCCTTCAATTTACTGTTTAATAGAGATATATCGGAGCTACACAACTTGTGAGAATCAGCAACTTACATTCAAAATTCTGCAAATAATGAATATTGAGCGGGGGTCACTTTTTCCCATGTCCATTCCAGATCATTTTAATTGGTACTATCTTGAATACATAAATGGTGTTTGAGGAATGTACTTGGATGTTACAAAGAGAAGAATATATAAATGGTACTATTTAATTTTTAAAACATAATTATGTATATATTTTTTGACTTTATGCTCCATATATAGTGAGTCCCCTAAATAACGTTGGCAAAAAAGGTTTTGCCGTTAAACAGAAAATAACTTTCAAGAACATGGTGAACCTCCTATCAGACTGAAATAAATAATATTAAATAGAAAATAACTTTCAAGAACATGCGAACCCTTAATACTGGTCAGTGATGAACTATTTTAATCAGGTGACAGTTTAAACGATGTAGTCATATCTAGGAGCCTCTTTTCGTTGGAATATTAGTTCTTGAATTGTGTAGAACATGACGAACTTCATTAGAAGATCCATTGCACTGTATTGAGCATCAATTGAATCTCCATGAGACCCAGTAAGGAGGACCCTAAAAAAATCCTGCTAACAAATTGAACCAAATTAAGAGAGAGAGAAAGAGAGAGAGAGAGAGAGAGAGAGACTTCATACTTACTTCCACCGAAGCAAGACTTCACGATCTTGACGCGTGTCACCTTGTCCCGTGGTCCTCCTCGCCGGCAAGTCTCTCTCGTCTCCGATCCATTGAAAGCCTCTACTTGCATCGACACCCGATCACCTTTGACTTGGTCAAATCCCGCCGTCTTGATCATCACCCACGGTTTTGAGGCTCAACCGCGAAACCGTCCGTGCTTCTTACCTCTCCACGTGTACGATATGGATCACCCTTGACTCCACCTGGCTTCCTGATCATCTGGCCCCAAGTCTTCTACTTGTGCGCGATCCTCTCGCTGTTGACCGCCAAGTTGACTCCAGTGACCTACACATCATGAGACAAGCAAACACACTTCCAATCTCCTACAACTTCTCCAACACCTCCACCAACTCTGGTTAGTCAAAACATCATCATGCACAGACCCATGCAATCCTCAAATTCCCGCATTTTAACTCAAACACCAAAACTACTTAAGTCAATTACTCATCACATATTGCAAACCATGGCACATCTTAACGTGGTTTCTCAAAAAAAAAATAGCGGCATGCAATAAGGTTTTACTGGTGCTAGATAAATTGGAGGAGCGGAGAATACTTTTTCAACAAGAAAGTAATTTTAGGGACATTCTGAAGCAGCGCATATTGAAGTTGCTCTACTGGAAAAACTTATACTTGAAGCAAAGATATACTATCAGATGGACCAAACTAGGTGATCAATACCATCACCTCCTTGGAAAATGGTGAAGGAACAGGCCCCCCCTCCTCCTGCGCTGGCGCCGCCCTTCCTCCTCCTCCCACGCCGGCGCCGCCCGTTCCTCCTCCTCTCACGCCGACGCCGCCCGTTCTCCTCCCACGCCGGCAGAACAGGCCCCCCCTCGAGTGCGGGGGGCGGTGGATCCAGGCCGCCTTGAGGCGGGCGGTGGCAGATCCAGGCCCCCTTGGTGCGGGCGGCGGCAGATCCAAGCCCCCTCAGTGCGGGCGGCGGCGGATCCAGGCCCCTCGGGGCGGGCGATGGCAGATCCAGGCCCCTTTGGTGTGGGCGGCAGCGGATCCAGGCCCCTCGAGGCGAGCGGCAGCGGATCCAGGAACCTCGCGGGCGGGCGGCAGCGGATCCAGGCACCTCACGGGCGGGCGATGGTCGATCCAGGCCCCTCACGGCGGGGCGGCGGCGATGGATCCAGGCCCCCTCGACGGCCTCCACCTCCCTCGATGACGGCCTCCTCCTCCCGTGACAGCCCCCCTCCACGTTGTCCGCCTCCTGCGGCGGCGGATCTGCGACGGTGACGGTGGATCTGCGACGACGGCGGCAGGGCTGATGGCGGTGTTGGGCGAGGCCCACTATTTTTTTTATTTTTTCTGGTTTATGCGTAGCGGCGGGTGAAGATGTCACCCGCTGCTACTATTCCATTTGTAGCTGCGGTTCGTTCCACTTCCAGGACATCCGCCACTACAGTGTTCTATTTTCAGCTGCGTTTACTTAGCTGCAGCACAGTCAACCCGCCGTTATAGAGGTTTTTGACCCGCCGCTATAGGTTGATTTTGTTGTAGTGCAATGAGAGAATAACGTTTGGCTGGTGGACTGTTGGTGTTGATAATGGTAGTAATTGAGAAAAAAAACTGATGTTTTGTTAGTAACATAAACCGGTGTTTGTTTTTGAAATTCAAAAACTGGTATTTAATTTGATGCTCCTAAATGTTGTTGTAAAATGCTATCTTGAAAGAAAGAACAACTTGGTTGTAGCAATCGTGAGATGATGATGCGTCTAGACAAATGATCATCTGATGGTTAGGAAAGTTTAGAGATGCTGCTAATCCCTTACGCTACCAGTTTGGCTCAAGAGCAATCTAACGCTATATATTTAATTCTACAGTCATAACATGCACAATAAAAAATGTTAATAAATAACTACAACGATGGAGAGTAGTGCATGACTGACCATTTCGATGCTAATGAAGACCAATACACGTTCATTCGGTAGCTTAGAAAATGGTGCTACGGGTGGGAATATAGTAAGGGAGAATGAATGGCTAGATGGGACTCCAGGTCATGATCTGATGGTGGACATTTAGGAGATGATGTGGCAGCATGAGAGTTGAGAGAAATAGCAATTAAGGATTCTTAGTGGGTTGCATCTTCTAAAGATACTAGGTGATACCCCGCGCGTTGCTGCGGTAATTTTTAAGATTCATGGTAGTTAAATAGAAATGTATTATTAAAATTAAGAATAGTTGCATAATTATATAACAATACAGTGGATAAGTAATTTTCTGTCCCTACCTTCAAATTTACTACAAATGACCCAAGTACTTCTATGAGAACAGAATATGATACACAACACGATCACTTTTAAAATAGGAACACTTCAGTGAAATGTAGAAAAACTTTTGTAAAGCATTTAAAGTGCAGAAGGCGAAGAAAGAGCATATAAACATAGTGCACTATTCTATCACGTGGCAGTGTTGTTTCTCTTTTTAGGAGAAAAGAACTATTTTTTATCAGCAAGTGTTCTCGTAAGACATTAAAGTAGTGCTTTAATTTCGAGAATACCCAATGAGGTTGTAGAGAGTACCCAAGTAGTGCCGCAAAGTAGTGCTGTATAGTGCATAGGAGAATTTTGGATACTGATTGCACTAACCCGAAATGCCTTTCCACTTAAAGAGAAGAGTATTCTGTACCATCTGAGATTTATCAGTTGGGCTTTCGGCTGCCCAAATAAAAACGAATAGGAAATACTTGATAATAAGCATTGAATGACTAACTGAAATTGTTGAGTGTAGATAGAAGAAAATCGTAGTGTGCTTGCTTGGTTGGTCTGCAAGTCAAATGATGGTTCCAACCCAAAACTCCCTGATCACATAGCACTGATGGAAATTCTTGAAATCAATTGAAAGTATAAAGGTGAGGGAGGTATCATGATTTTTATTTATTCAAACTGGTGGAGAGCTAGTGCCCTACAGATTACGTATTAGATAATAAATAAAAGAGTATATTATAGGAAGAAACATATTAGAGAGAGTATACTATAAGTATCATGATTATTCTTGACAGCATGAAAACAATACATAACGTACTGGGCACGGAGCTGCAGCTATAGGACTGGAGCCGGCTGCTGGAATCGCAACCTGGAAAGATAGCACCAGACGTGGACTCGATCCATAATGTTGATGCACCGTCAGTCCAAAATATCCCTAGGAAGCCAGATGATCCTGAAAATACATAGCGGCATGAGAAACTCAGAAGCTGGATGTAGTGCCATATATATGTATGGTGGGTGTGATGAAGCTAGAGGAGGATCGGATGGCAGGAGAGAGGAGCCATGAATACTCACTGTGAAGGGTAATAAGAAATAAAATGCATTTAGTAACCCCTAACATACCACGGTAGTGTGAAAGATTTATTGCTTAGTGGCTATAAGTGGAGCTTGTGAAGGCAGCAGTTTCCTAACTCTGTAGTGGCCGGCCAGCGTGGACTTGAATGTCTTGATGCACGGACGGATAGATGGAACTGTAGCTCAAGATCAAATGGTTGATGATTTCTTGATGACGTGGTTGCACCACATGAGAGGAAAATAATAATTAATATTTTTTAGTGGGTTATATCTTCTAAAGATATATAGATATAGATGTAGATTATCCTATAATGAAGTGCATGCACCCGTAAAAAAAAGAAAAACAGAAATCGTGCATGCATCCAAGAAATAAATAGAAAGGGTAATCCGGGAGTTAAGTCTGGTGAGAGTTTTTTTTTTGAGCTTTATTGCTCTGACCATGCATGACAGTTCCAAATTAATTCCAAAAATAACATTGTGTTATAGATGTTGTCACGTTGTTATGGCAGATACAATGCTACACGTAGACGGTCTCATAGGTAGTCTCATGCATTGACACATAGGATTTTTTGATGATATGGAAGAGAGAGAGGGTGGTGAAAGAAAGAGGTGGTTGTTTCACGAAGCAACCACCTCATGCGCTAAAATTTAGGAGTGAGACGGCTCTCATACTATTATACCAGTTTTAGTGGTCTTTTAATATATAAATATTCCTTTTTGCATCCACAAATTAAGGAGTCATATAATTAATAAGAGAGAACCAAACAGTACACCCATTGTATAAGTTGCCTCATAATTCGTCTTAAGATTACGTGTCATGCATGAGACGACCTACGAGACCGCACCATTGTACTTGCCCTTAGTAGTCATGGCACATGTTAGGAAACAAAATCAATCACAAAAAATTGGGTAATCAGACCCTACTATTTGTGATCTATTTAATAGGTGCTAACAAATACACTAACTGACATTCCAAAAATGAGAAGCAAAATGCATATAGTATTTTTATGGTCTTTTACCTCCTAGGAAGTAATACACCATCTTATCCAATAGGATATTGTTAGATGGACGGTCCACAATCATTTGGGACTAACTTAAAATTTCTCACATAAAATTATTCATCTTCTTTTTTTTTGAGGGATAAAATTATTATCTTCTTGATACAATGACACAACTTGTTCTGCAAAGGAAAAAATACACCTTTCCTTCTAACAAGACATGTGTACGTATATGCTTACATTAAAACTACAGCCCATTGTCAGCTGTAGGGACATATAATCCTGCTAAATAAGACAATTAATTGATTACCCATCACATCTTATATTATCAGGTTCATTTTTTTTCTTTGTTTCACCTGAATAACTATGATCCACGTGTATTCCTCAGTCATGTTTCTTGAGGATTATTCGTCAATCATGTTAGACTGGTTGACAGCTATGTGTGACGTGTCCATGATCACAATCGATGTATGTTAAATTATTATTAGAACTCATAGTTTTTCGAACCTTTATCAACTTTTTCTTTATGTACCATTGCTGGCACGGTTCATTCGTGTTCCAAATGTTTGGTTCCACTCTTGGTGTTAGCAAGTGAATTTATACCAGCAGGGCATGATATACTATTATACTAGTATTATATTTTTCTTTTTATTGTTCCTCTAATTGCTGCATTTGTTCTTCTTAAAAAACTAAGCAGGCATTGAATATGCTTGCATGTTGGATTGAAGATCCAAACTCAGAAGCATTTAAACTCCATATTCCAAGGATTTATGATTACTTGTGGCTTGCTGAAGATGGCATGAAAATGCAGGTAAATATTTAGTATCAATACATCTTTATCATCCTTTACACCTACTACTGTCTCATTTGTTAATCAATGCCACAGTCTCAAATTAGTGGTTGGGATTATTCACATTAATCAATGCAAAGTCTCAAATCTCCCACAGAGATCGATGTCTGGCTAGTGACGAATTAGCACTCCTTGCTGCTTTAATCATAAGAGATTTCACCTTCTGTCCACTGCAGGGGTATAACGGCAGCCAGCTATGGGACACAGCCTACACAGTTCAAGCCATTTTGACCACCGACCTTATTGAAGAGTTTGGTCCAACTCTTAAACGAGCGCATGCCTTTGTTAAAAATTCACAGGTAGAAGCATGATACTGTGAGTCTCTAAAGTTTTATCTATAAACGATACTATTAGTTCAGTAAACCTGAAGACGGAATTTTTGTTAACAATGAAAGATTCTTGAAAACTCCCCTGGAGTGTACCGCGACATGTCCAAAGGTGGATGGCCATTTTCTACCGCTGATCATGGTTGGCCTTCACCGGACTCCACTGCTTTAGGACTAAAGGTGAATGTTGGGCCACCGACAGCATGTTTCATAGAAATATGGTTTACTTCCGCTCCTTGACTTTTTTTGTGCCAATATTTCAAGATTTGACAATATAATTGCAAGGTCATCATCATAACTAATAATAAAAACTTGTGAATTAAAATTCCTTAGTCGTTGTTCTTCTTTTACCTTCAGGTCTCCCTATTTTTATCAAGGATTTCTCCGGATATTGTTGGTGAGCCAATGGAAGCTGACAGACTCTATGATGCTGCCAATTGTCTGATTTCTTTAATGGTAAGCATATTCTAACTTTTTCCTTGTCTTCCACAAGTTGTTCTTCAATTAGTTGTTCTTAAAAGTGTTCGATTATAATGAAATGCATACATGAACAATATCAGAATAATTTATTTCAAACAACTTCAGTGTAGAGAAAAGCGATATTTCGCATAAAACAAAGACTCACCTGGAGCTAGATCTTCTAGTAAATCTAGGGCAGCACAGCCTGTCGACATCCTCGCTGCCTGTCCTGTCGGTGCCTTTGCGACATGCCGCGCTGTTGCGATGTTGTCCCATGACGCCGCAGCCAAGTCCCATAGCCTTGGTGATGCAGCCCACAACCCCGCGTAGCAACTCGGCTACAACCATGTGACGCCGCTACATGGTGACCTCACTGCGTCACCGACTATGGACCCCTCCTAGCGTACTGCCAAGCGCACCGTCCTGCAATGACGCAAGCTCATCACCATTGCGCAATTCCGAGGGGTCGGGGAGTTGTGGTTGTTGTTATTGATGCAGGTGCTACAAGATCTAGTGCCCATCAGCGGCATCAAGCTAGCAGAGGAGGAGGAGCACTAGAACAACCATCACTACAACAAATCAGGGTTGCAGTGGCGGTGCGAAACGTATTGTAGCAGCGGGCATGCATAACCGCCGCTACGAATTCGCTGCTAAAAATGAACATCGATAGCTGCGGATAATCCCATGTTAAAACAATCCGCCGTTAGAAAAACAATAGTAGCGGCGGGTGACATCTTCACCCGCCGCTACGCTTAGATCCAAAAAACAAAAAAAAAGCCCACCCAACCCACGCCAGGCGCGCCAAGCCAGATCCGCTGACAGCCCACCAAGCCCACTTGCATAACTATCGGATCTGGCGGTGCCCCAGCCAGATCTGCGCAAGGGCGGGAGGCGGGGAAGGGGAGGAGGCTCGCCGCCTCCACGCCGGATCTGTCCGTCACCGAGGAAGGGGAGGAGTTCCGCCTCCGAGTCGGATCCCCTAGTCTCCGGGTAGAAGGCGGGGAATGGAAGAGGCCCGCCGCGTCGCCATGGAGAGGGAGAGGCCTCCCGAGCCGCCTGCCGCCGGGCCTTGCGCGCACCGATGGGGGGGGGGTGCGCCGATCCGCTGCCACCTTGGAGTCGGGCCTTGCCGCGGGCCGATGGGGGCGGCTACGCCACGAGGGGAGGGGGGGGCGCCTGCTGATGGGGAGGACGTGGTCGTGGCCGCCGGGCGTCAACAGGGAGGGTGCGCAGGTCGGGGTGCTAGGGGAGAGAGGAGAGAGATTGAGAGAGAGAGAGAGAGAGGGTGGCGGCTGAGGGAGAGAGGAAGGGGGGGGGGGGGAGAATGACTTAGGGTTTGGAGAGGGGTGGATTTTATTGGAGGAGGCTGGGTCAATTGGGCTGAACTGATGGGCCTCAGATTTTTAGCGGCGGCTCACATTATGGTCCGCCTCTAAAAATTGATTTTTAGCAACGGGTCACAATATGAGCCGTCGCTAAAAATAGAGATGATTTTTAGCAATGGTTGAAGATGTGAACCGCCGCTAAAAATCACTTGACCACTGTAGCGGCGGTTTTCTTTTAATCCGCTGCTACGTGATTTTTAGTACCGCCGCTATAGAGCAGTTTTGTGGTAGTGCATGCAATGTAGCGGTGCCCTCCAAAAAGCCATAGCGGCAGGCCTGAAATACGGGAGGGGGCGTGGTTAGCATTGTCACCCGCCACTACACATGGGTCTCTTTGTAGCGATGGCCTTCATTGTTGACAACCGCTTCAAAGACACTAGTAGTGGTGGTTGACAATGTTGGTTGTTGAAGCTGACTTACTGTAAAAGAGCCCCTCACTCTGCTCGCCGCTTCACTCGAACAGTGGCAACCTAAAAATTTTAAGTCGAGGGGGCAAGGTTTTGGAGTTTATTTTCTTTCACGAGTTTATTCTCTAAGGTAAAGGGAAAGTATTTCATGTGTTTTTTTCTCTTGTTTTGAAATGAAGCGGAATTTTTGTGTTTTAAAGTTGTATGGTTTTCATCCAAATTTGGTAAAATCTGCTTGATTTGTGAAGTTTATGTGGTATTTCATCATGCATTTCAATCACCAACATAAAAAATGTGTGCTGTGGAGAAGGGGGCGGGGGGAGTTGGGGGAGATGCGGATTCGTGCCTCCCTACCTGGTTGACGTCTAGAACGGCTAGAGTAGAACTGCCTTGAGATGTGGAACAATGGAACGGTAAGGCTTAACATACACATGTCAATTCCTTGAAATGACATGTTATCCCTGGATCCTTATTCCGTGGGTTGGTTGGCGTCGGCAGTTTGACCCGACCCTGTCAGCTGCTCAAGGAAAGTTTGGCGAGTGTTGAGGAGAAGGAGCTAGACGATGGCGTAGAGGAAGGAGGACTAGTATAATCGTATTCCATCACTAATGTTATAGTCTCATGGAAAGATCGTTTGGGAACAAGACCATGTGATGTGACTCTAAGAGGCTCGATCTGTGGGTGGAGGGGAGATGATCGGGTCGGAGAATGTACCAGCCTAGCTGATTTCCACTGAGAGTCAATGATAGACTCAAGCTTGAACACGCAGGAAAAGAACTGAATCTAGAGTAAGCAGTGGGCTGGATGGGTGTTCACCACTGGATCTAGAAGAGGCGGATCTACAAAAACCAAACAGGACTTTCACTATTATTTAATCTACTAACCTAAAGTATCAAAATGATGTTTATGAAAAGCTAGAAACAAATAGAAACAAAGGTATTAGAGAGTTTAACAGGATTATAAAAGGATTCCCTCCTATGGTTCAGGTAACTAGCATGCAATTCACACTATTGGTTCAATTGATATGTCTAGTATTCTATAAGACATGGTGGTTCCACCCACTCTGGCCCTGTCATGACATGAGCTAATTGTTCCCCACTAGTTTCTTGCACTATGTGATCATCATAACATAGCCAAAGATTTAGCAATGCTAATAAGGTCATATATAAGATCATGCACAATCACATATGGAATAAGCACATCACATAGACTGGACACATCAAATAAATACACAGGTGTTGAGAGTTTACATGACTAGGTTTCCTTCCCTACAGAGGAGAATACGAGGAGTACTCACCAATCCTACTGAGATCCATGGGCATGGTTCAGTTGGATAAGGGAATACAACATGGAAAGAACTCGTGCCGATTGACATGACATTGTGCTTGTTGGCACAATCCTTCTTTCTGGTGGTGATGGCTGGTGTTCACCGTTGTCGCCACTGCAACCCTTGAAAACCCTCAGTCAGGAGTTTCTCGATCTAGTTCTAATTGCTCCCTTGTTTCCACCTTATATTATCATGTTCTAGGGTTGAGTTGCACCAACACCGACTCTGATTATGGCTTTGGGCTTCACCACCATCGAGTAGTGGGCTCTAGGTTTGGGCCTCGTCTTCTTGTGTCGATCGGCACAACCTTGTGATTCTTCTTTCTCAGCCTGTTTTGTTGCTCTTGGTCCATAAATTCTCTGTTTTCACCTATTTCCTTCATAATTCATAGAAAACAAGAAAACTATGAATATATACAATAATTGGGGTTAATTGTTAGCAATAATAACAAAATAAGGTATAAAACACCTCTTTTACTGCATGAAATGGGTACCTAGACAATGCCAATGGTGGTCAGGTTCTGATGATCAAAATTCATCTGGACATTAGGAAGCCGTTAATGCTAGGAGTGACTATATGTACTAGGGAGAAGGAGGAAAGAAGATGATGTCCGCTGACTATCTCCCAGATTTTTGTCTATGTGTGCGGTATCATTGGCCACACTGATAGAGCCTGCAAAATCAGATTGGGCAAGGGAGAATCAAAATAATATAGTGCTGATTTGAGTCACTGTATATAGAGGAGGAGAGGTGGAGGGGAGACGGCGTTTGGGAGAGGTAGTGGAGGTTGGAGGGGTCCTTTTCATGGAGGAAGGGGAGCG
Organism: Eleusine indica; assembly: GCA_030378355.1. Classification (NCBI taxonomy): domain Eukaryota; kingdom Viridiplantae; phylum Streptophyta; class Magnoliopsida; order Poales; family Poaceae; genus Eleusine; species Eleusine indica. The sequence goes on along the minus strand of CM059501.1, from coordinate 39,078,881 downwards.
AGAAGTATGGATCCCACATTCCCCTCATGTAGTGATGGCTTACCTTGGATGATGGAGGGGGAGAATGGAGGAGATCGAGGTGTATGGCAAAGTTGAGGAAAAGACGAGATCAATTCATCATCGTGAATCGAAAGGTCCAAAAAGGGTGGAGCATGTTCAGACCAAAGGCGAGAAGGAGGTAGGAGATTCTACACAAAACAAGGGAGCTGGAGTGGAAGCACATATGAACAGGACCACACATCCCATGCACATTGATGCATGTACTGGGAAAAGAAAGGAGGTGTGGGGGAAGGTTGAGAAAGGACAGCAAAAATTTAAGTGAGTGGCATGCAATGCTAAAAAGACAAGGGGAGGGGGAAGGATTTAGTACTCTTTCCAGGGAGAAAAGGTTGCATGAGGATGAGGAGATGGAAGATAGAAATAAGAAGATGAAAGGAGGAGAAGGGGAGACGAGTGCCACCACTAATGACGCGGGACTGTCAGGACTATTCTGCGAGGACCAATGAAGATCATAGCTTGGAACTGTCAGGGGTTGGGGAACGGCCGGGTAGTCCGTGGACTTCTAAATATTCAGAAGGCGGAGGACCCTAACATTCTGTTCTTGTCTAAGACCAAAATGGTCAAGAGGAGAATGGAAATTTTCTAGTCTAAATTAGAGATGATGAATTTGGCGGTGAAAGATTGCAAAGCGCAGAGTGGCAGACTTGTAGTCTTTTGGAATAATGGCATCAATTTTTAGCTTAGGGGTTTGTCATGGCCGTGTAGCGATGCGGATGTCGTGGAGAAGCAGGGTGGGTTTCTGTGGCTGTTCACAGGAGTTTATGGTGAACTGAAATCAGACCAATTGGAACCAACGTGGAGGGCACTAGGAACACTAAATGCTGCAAGAAGATCATGATTGTGCATGGGGGATTTCAACAAAATCCTACTAAGTTGTGAGAAGTAAGGTGGCCAGCCAAGGGTGCAAGGATGTATGGATTGGTTTCGGGAGGCTTTGGAGGATTGTGCTCTATCAAACATGGGGTTCATTGGCAGTCCTTCATGTGGCGCAATTGGAGTCATATGAACCTGGATTATATCAGGGAGAGGCCTGACTATGCTATGGCAGATGACGACTGGTATGCTCGTTTCCGGGTTATCGAGTTCTCAATGGTGAACCCCTGCACTCAGACCATTGGCCATTTATAGTGGTGACGGAGCTGGAGTAGCAGGAAGTGAGGTGCAGGAGCGAAACACACAATTTACAGTATGAAGCAAGCAGGGTCAAGGAAGAACAATGTGCTGCTATAGTTGAAAACGCTAGGAAGTTGACAATGGATGTTGGGCATGGATGTGTGGAGGAGGCGATATAGAATGTGGCTGCAGACCTTTAGGATTGGAGCACAAATGTGTTGGGTGACCTAGAGTATCAAACATGCTCGTAGTGCTCTTGAGGAATCCCGATAAAGGGCCAATCAATGCAAGCACAGAGGAGATTTTGAATGCAAGTTGCAAAAGCTCAAAGACCAGAAGATTTGTGTTGTTGACAGCAGGCACATGCAAACTGGTTACAAAACTAAGATCAAAACACTAAGTTTTTTCAAGAGTATGCTTCTAAGAGAAGAAGACGAAATCGGATTTGAACATTGAAAAACGTGAGTAGGGAGGTAGTGACAAATATCAATGGTATTCAAAACATTATTCAATATTACAATGTTTTATTTGAATCAAATATGGGTGATCTTTGTGAAGAATTTTTGCAACATGTCAATCATAGGGTATCACACGAGATGAATGAAAATCAACTCAAAGAGTATATGAATGCAGAAATAAAGTGCGCATATACATGGTACTGGGGATTTAAAAGCTTCGGTGTGGATGGGATGCCAACTCTTTTCTATAAACAACAGTAGAATGTTGTGGGAGAGGATGTAATACGGGAAGTCCGCCAATTTCTTATGGGCAGTTGTATGCAAACATGATGGAATAAAACTTGTGTCGTGCTGATTCCAAAAGTTCCCCAACCCGAAAGCATCAAAAATTTATGCCCAATCAGTCTATATAATGTTGTGTATAAAATAGCTTCAAAGGTTCTTTCAAATAGGCTGAAATCAGAGTGCGTCAGTTCCGGGGTGCCTTTATTACTGAACACGTCTTGCTTGCATATGAAATGATACATTTTATGCAGACAAAGAGAAGAGGGAAAGAGAGATATGCTGCAATAAAGCTTGATATGAGTAAAGCGTATGACCGTGTTGAGTGGGCCTTTTCAAAGAAAATGATGTGTAAAATGGGCTCTGCTACAATGTGGATTGAGGTGATTGTGAGGCGTGTCTCTACTGTGTCATGCAATATTAAGATAAATGGTGATTTAACAGAATAGATTATACCATCCAGAGGTCTTAGGCAGGGAGACCTGCTTTCACTATACCTTTTCTTGATTTGTGTGGAAGGCTTTTCATCATTATTGACTGCAGCAGTAGCTAGAGGAGAGTTGAGTGGAGTTAAAATTTGCCCACAAGCTCCAAGTGTAAACCATCTTTATTTGCAGAAGATTCACTGCTACTCCTCAAAATTGATGACGGAGTGCACATCATTTGCAGAATATTCTTACTTCGTATGAGCAATTGGGTGAAGCCTCAAAACCTGAATTGGGTGAATCTTTGGAGCCTGCCATGTACCCCAAAATTGAAGCAGTCCATGAGAAGATTAGGGCATAATAGTCTCCCTCTATGGAAAAATATAGAGAGAAGAGGTCTAGAGATTGATACTCTCTGCCCTATGTCTCATTAACTAGATGAGGATTGTGGGCATTGCTTCCTAAAGTGCAAACTGGTTAAGAAATATTGGCAGCAAATGAATATGCATAGGATTCGTCTAGAGCTACGTAAGCTACCACTACCGGAAAATGGCTAGATGCCGAGTGTGACCGAGTTTGCCGAGTGTCTTTCGTCAGGCACTCGGAAAATAGCATATTTGCTGAGTGCCCTTCCCCAGGTACTTGACAAATAGAGGAGAGTTTGCCGAGTGTCTATGCCAAGACACTCGAGAAGCATATAAAGCTTTGCCAAGAGCCGCGGCGGAGCACACGACAAAATACTTGAACCTTTGCCGAGAGCTGCCCTTAACACTCGGCAAAGCCTCCATCGCCATCAACTCCGTCATGTCTTCTTTTTTTTTTTTTTGCCAAGAGGCACCCCGACACTCGGTAATTTGTTTGTCGAGTGCCCGAGGAAGACACTCGGCAAACAAGGGTTTGCTAAGTAAATTTGTGCTGAGTGTTGTTTGCCGAGTGCAACACTCAGGCAAACTCTTTGCCGAGTGCTTCGGGCATTCAGCAACTGCCAGGTTTCCGATAGTGTACCATCAACAAGTGATGTAGTCTAAACTATCTTGAAGTTGGAAGAGATGACGATATTGCAGATCATAGTTCTTATGTGGGCTTCGTGGGACTCAAGGAATAAAGTTAATGCAGGGGAGAAGACGAGGATACCACAAGAAGTAATCTATATGGCGGTGAGTGCTGCTAGTGATGCCTCCTATATGAAACCTACTGCCACGAGGGTGCCAAAATTGAAGAAAAGATGGATGAGTTCACCAATAGAACTGTTGAAAATAAATATTGATGCATCCTTCTTTGCTGGTTCCAAATCTGGAAGTTTGGGTTTCATTTTTCATGATCATGATGGAGTTGCGATCATAGCTGGAGCAGGCAAGTTAAATGCAGTGCAGGATGTACTTTGTGCTGAAGCTCATGCTGGACTTATTGCACTAAAAATTGCAGCTGCAAATGGCATGCACAACAACAAAAAAGGCCTGTAGCGGCGGTTGGAAAGGCACTGTAGCGGCGGGCAGGCTACACCGCCGCTACGCAAACGCAGCTACAAATATGCGTTTGTAGCGGCGGGTGGTCTGTCACCTAAATAAACCGCCGCTACAGACACATTATTGCGGCGGTTGAAGATGTCAACCTCCGCTATTGTTAGGCATTAGTATTATCAACTGCCACTATTGTTGGCTATTAGTAGTGGCGGTTGACAACATCAACCGCCGCTACTTGTTATTTTCCAAAAAAAATAAATAAAATTTAGCAAATATACGGAAATCACAGATTCTGCATACACAAAAATTTATAAATCTCATCACAGATATTTATAACATCTCATCAAAGATATTTACAATCTTATCACAGATATTTACATCTCATCATAGAATATAAACAATATTATCATCAAAATGTTCAATCAAGCTTACAAAATGTTTTATATGAATCCTAATGCATAGTCATCATCTTTTTTCGACACATTAGGCTCATCATAGAATATATACAATGTTGCCGAATCAATGGCCTTCCAACGCTCTAAGATCCTTGACTCGTACAACAACATATATCCGATATCCTAGGATATGATCTATATCGCCACACTTGCCTCACTTAGCCTGCTTTCATCATTGAGCATGGATCGATTGCCTATGTAGAATAGATAAGTAGTACAGAGACACAAAAAGAAGAATAGAAAAATCAAAAGTTGCTCTCAGTGAGGGGTCGCCGAATCAACGGCCTTCTAACGCTCTAAGATCCATGACCTGTACAGCAGCATGTATCCAATATCCTAGGATATGGCCCATGTCGCTACACTAGCCTCACTTGGCCCCCTTTCATCATTGAGCATTGATCGTCTACGTAGAATAGATAAGTAGTACAGAGAGACAAGGAGAAGAATAGAATAGGAACATCGCATAGGTATCATAAGCAAATATATTAAAGGCCACAAGTAATATGACATATATATGGCCGTAAGTAATATGGCATATATATATCATCATATATATCATAGGTAGCAAGCATATGGAAACAAATTAAATATATGGCAGCAAAATGGCAGTGACAACAGCGGCAGTGCATATATATATAGCAGAAAAATGAACAACAGCAGATATCAACAACAGCAGCAAGCTAAAGATCGATAACAAGTATATGGCATATATATCATCATATATATTATAACAACAGCAGCAGTGCATATATATATAGTAGAAAAATGAACAACGACATTTGACAAGGATAAAACAGGAGCTGATGGATATACACCAAATTGCTAGAGCTACAATCAGGCAAAAGAAAAATTCTTTTTATTTACCAAGAGCAACAGATCAGTTATACACTAAGTACGAGCATGCAAGAGAGTACTCATAAAATATCAGATAAGAGATGTAGCATTAATCTTAAAATATCATACTAAGTATTACTTTTTATCTCTACTTGGTCACAGTTCCATGTCACAGAATAAGAAAAAAGGCAGGCAGAAAGGAAAACAATGGAGCATCATGATCTGAAGCATCGGTTCAGCACAGCAAATAAACAAAATACCACAGGCGGCAAATAAGCAACTATAGTGAGCATGACAGTGAGCAAGCATATAGGGCAGCTAGCACATTCAGATATGGCTGAAGTTACAGTGAGGTTTTTTACACACATTGCTGGTTTTTACCAATCTAACAAGTACTCCTCCATTCTCAATTGCTGTCATTAGGACAGTCGTTAGGATAGCACAGAGCACATGGTGATTTAGCACTGGAGGTGGTTCAGCACATAGCACAGAGCACAGAGCACATGAGCATAGAGCATAGAGCACAGAGCACAAAGCATGACTAAAGGGCGCACCTGGTCGTCGACGGGCAGGAGTGCGTCGGACAGGAGGGGAGAGGGGAGGAAGAAGAGGGTGCGGCGCTTACCAGAGAGAAGACGAAGGAGGGGGGAGTCCCTCGTGGTATTGGTCGTCGACGGGCAGGAGTGCGTCGGACAGGAGGGGAGAGGGGAGGTAGAAGAGGGTGCAGCGCTTACCAGAGAGAAGACGGAGGAGGGGAGTTCCTCGCGGTGATGGTCGGCGAGCTCGAGTAGGGAGGACACCGGCACGCGCGTTGTCGATGAGGAGGAGCCCACGGTGGTGATGCTCGGGGAACGTCGAGGGGGCCCGTGCGACGACCGTCGAGGCGGGGCTCGGGGACGAGGAGGGGGGCTGCAGCGGTGATGCTCGGAGAAGGACGAGGAGGCCCGCGTGGGGACCGTCGAGGCACTCGGGGAGGGGGCCGGCGGCGGCGGTGCTCGGGGACGAGGAGGGGGCCGCGCGGCGGAAGTGCTCGAGGATAGATGAGGGGGGCCCGTGGCGGTGGCGCTCGGGGAGGCGTCGGAGAGGGCACAAGGAGACGGAGGGCGGCGACGCTCGGAGATGGCGGCGGAATTGGGCAGCCTCACGGCGTACGAAAGCAAACTCTGGGATTAGGGTTAGGGGCCCGCTGCGCGTTGCTTATATAGGGGGAGTCCTTATTAGCGGCGGTTCACAAAGCACACCGCCGCTACAAAGGAATAGCGGCGGGTGGCTATGCAAACCGCCACTAAAAAGCAATGGTGTTTTTTCTTTTATATAACAAGGGAGTCCTTATTAGCGACGGTTCACAAAGCACACCGCCGCTACAAAGGAATAGTGGCGGGTGGCTATGCGAACCGCCGCTAAAAAGCCATGGTGTTTTTTCTTTTATACAACAGGGGAGTCCTTATTAGCGGCGGTTCACAAAGCACACCACCGCTACAAAGGAATAGCGGCAGGTGGCTATGCGAACCGCCGCTACAACCCTATTATTGATTTTCTAAAAATTGTACTATTGATTTTTTTTATAAATAATATCTTAGCCCTGTAATTTTACAAAAGAACCCCTGAGTTCATTATAATTAATTATATGTTTAGGTCCTAAACTTTTGCAGAAACAACCCTATATTTTTTATTAATTACATTTCAGTCCTAATACTTTTACACTTTAATTCTTGTCTTTTTATAAAATTACAAATAGGTCCCTAAACTCTTTTATATTTACCTTTTAGCCCCTATAACTTCAAACTATATGATGCTTATAAAAATAAGTTACACAATCTTTATATTCAAATAAACATAAGTTACACAATCTTTATAAGATACTTAACAAAATAAAGTTACATGATGCTTGAGTTATCCTTGAACGACTTTTCCTTGGCAGTGATCGGTGCGCATGTAGAGCATTCCGCCAGCAAAGGAGAGTCTTGCTTCCAAAACTTTAAAATTTTTCGGGTCTATGAAACATGGCACCTCGTCATATTGATTGTAGTCATCTCGATCCTCCACATTCTCCACTCCAACGATTCTTTCTTTACCTGGAACAACAATGTATTTCTTTTCGTCCTTTGGATCAAGTACATAAAACACATGTTCTACGGTCTTGGCAAGTATCCAAGGCTCATCTTTGTGACCAAAATTGTTAAGATCAACGATTGTGAAACCATATTCATCTATCTCGATGCCATTAGGGTGCTTCACCCATTCTCATTTAAATATGGGAACCTGTAAATTTGCACCGTAATCTAGCTCCCATATTTTCTCAATGTACCCGTAATACGAGGTCGTCTGGTCCTCTTCATCAATGGCTTCTACTCGTACACCGCTGTTTTGACACTTGCTCTTCTTATCCTTCTGTTGGGTTAGAAGGTAAAACCATTAATGTTGTATGCCTGAAAGGTAACCACGGTTCTTCTCGGGCGATTAGCTAACTTTCTCAACATTTTCTCTTCCACGGACTCGCCACTTGAAAGATCTAGGGAGCTAAACCATGATGTGAAAGAGCGCTTGCGCTCATCTATGATCCATTTATCCGTTGCATCCTTGTTGTTCTGGCGGAGCTCTAACAGATGCTTCTCAAAGTACGGTCCCACAATCTACGTCTGTTGCAATACGCTGAAATATGCTTGGTCCACTCGTTTGAAGTCATGGTTGATGAACGATCTACGTCCTTAATGTAGGTAGCGCTATCTTCATTAATGTAATGGTAGCGCTATCTTCTACGTCCACAATCTACCCTCATGATGAGACACGGGGAGACCAATTGATCTGCTACCATCATTAATGTAATCTGAGCAACATTCGATGATCTCCTCAATTGTATAGCCCTCGATCATAGAACCCTCTGGATGTGAACGAGTACGTACATAGCGTTATAATACATATATGAACCTCTCAAACGAAAACATCTGATGCAGGTAGACGGGGCCCAATGCAGAGATCTGGTCAACAATATGAATCATAAAGTGTTCCATCATATCGAAAAAGGATGGAGGGAATACCATCTCAAGTATGCACATTGTTTCCTTCATGTGGGTCCGTAGGTTATTTAACTCGTCTTTAGTTATGACCGTCTTCGATACCGCGTTAAAGAAGTAGCAAAGGCGAGTTACAGCCAACTTCAGCCATGGTGATTTAACAGCTCCAATAGCAATAGGGAGAAACACCGAAAGCATTATGTGGCAATCGTGAGTGTTGTACCCACTTATTTTTAACTCTTCCATGTTTACAAGATTCTTGATATTCGATGAGAAACCTGTCGGTACTTTAATCCCGCTAAGGCACTTACAGAATGTTGTTTTCTCCTGAATCGTAAGTGTGTAGGCTGCCGTGGGGGAGAAAGTACTTTCCATTTGCTCTTTCTTGCGGATGGAGCTCTGATCTTATTCCCATCACTACAAGATCTCTACATGTGTTGAGTCCACTACTACTGTCAAATACACCCTTCCCAATATGCATCCAGTCGAAGGCATGATTCACTTTCAATTCTTTCCAATAATTGAAATATACGAAGAAAATGGATTTCTTCTTAAACGGCGTGAGACCTTTTGCCTTTTTGGCTCCTTTCAACGGCTTTCCAAAAACAACACCGATATTTTTAACAAGGTCAAACACGACTCTGCCAGTACAACGTCGAGGTTCTGTGTTGTTCTCAACTTTCCCATCAAAGTGTCTAGCCATCGCGCGATACCTGTGTTTTACTGGTAAGAATTGGCGGCTTCGCATATACACTAGCTTCTGGGATGCTGGAAGGTACACATGGGATGTATCATCAACGCATATGAAACATGTCGCCTTTCCTTTGACCTATCCTGATAGCGTCCTTAGTGCCGGAGAATCACTTACCGTGCAAAAAATAATTGCTCTGAGCGTGAAGTACTCTCTTCGATACTCATCCCATATACGGACCCCCTCCAACCATAGTTTTTACAGGTCTTCGAACAATGGTACTAAGAACACGTCTATGTCATTACCAGGTTCTTTAGGCCCAGATATAAGAGTGGTTAGCAGTAGGTACTTACGCTTATGGCATAACCATGGTGGAATGTTGTACATTGCTAGTATCACTGGCTAAGTGCTATGCGGATTCCTCATTTGACCGAATGGGTTCATCCCGTCTGTACTCAATGCAAACCGTATGTTCCTTTCCTCATTAGAGAAGTCTCGATGATCCTCATCAAACTTTTTCCACTGTGTCCCATCTGCGGGATGCCTGAGCTTACCGTCCCCCTTGCGTGCATGCCATGTCATCATTGCCGCATCCCTAGGGTTGGCGAACAAGCGTCTGATGCGATCGACCACGGGTAAGTATCACATGACTAAGGCAGGAAACTTACTGTCATCACTGTCATTGACAATAGAACTTCTTTTCTTCTTTCTCCCCTTATTTGTATTCTTCACGCCACTATCGGCGTCACAATCATTGTTCCTCTTGTAACGACTACGTTTGCACCTTGGGCATCTCACAGCGTCCTGATGCTCCTTTCGATACAATATGCAATGATTTGGACACGCGTGAATTTTTTGCACGCCCAACGAAAGTGGAGAAATCAGCTTCTTAGCAAGGTATGTTGTCCTTGGCAACAAGTTGGGCTTCGGCAGCGCATCGGAAATAAGTTCCAACAAATCCGTGAAACTAGCATCCGACCAGCCATGCATGGCCTTCAACTTCATCAGCTCAAGTATAGAACGCAACACGGTGAACCCTTTACCACATCCCTTAGATTCATCATATAATGGATCCTTTGATGCTTTCTCTATTCTATGAAAATTATCAAGCTCTTTAGTTGTACCGGCATTGATCAACACCTGCGGCTCAATATGACACAACAACTCCTCAACATGAAAATCAGCTTTACCAGGTGAATCCATCGCATCCGCACCAGGCGAATTGACAACCTCGACTTCAACTTCAATATGCTCATCAAATTCCATATCGACCATACTATTCTCACCATGTTTTGTCCATCTCGTGTACCCCTCAACAAAACCCCTCCGCACCAAGTATGACTTTATTACTTCTATATCATTCCACAGCTTCTGATTTTTGCAATCAAAACACGGACAATATATATCAGTCGTCCGTTCGCGTCGAGCATGTTGTGCGGCCGCTTCGATGAATTTGGAAACTTCTCGTAAAAATATTGGACCCGATCTTGGTGCCTCGTACATCCAAGATCTATCCATCGCGAACGGCCTTGAACGGAAACCCAAAAATTATTAAAATTTAATAATTAAATATGTGTGACAAAAAATTTAAACATTCACTATATATATATATATATATATATTGAATATTACATGAAGTGAAAAATATTATGCAAGATAAAATAAAATAAACATCAAATTATTTTATATATTATTTAACTTTTATCACCATCTAGCCAAAAAATATTAGAAATTAATTAATTAACTATGTGTAACAAAAAATTAAAATATTAACTAAATATATAAACATTGAAAAATAATATACATGAAGTGAGAAATATTATGCAAGGTAAAATGAAACAACCATTAAATTATTTTTTATATTATTTAATTTTTATCAAGAGATAATAAAATAATTAACATCCCTCTTGCCCTAATACTACTTTCTCTCTCTTTTAAAAACCAAACTAGATCTAGATTCCCATTGACATAAAATAAACTAAATATAATAATTTTTTATGTAGTGATGAAAAGAGATGATGTATGCCTTCATAAACTTGATTTAGCTAAATATAATAACCAAGTAGAACCATCCAAATCAAACGAATTTAGCTAAAATTTGATGAAAACCTAACAAACTTAAAACCCAAAATTCTACTTGATTTTAAAATGAGAGCATAAAAAAACCAATGGGATGAGTTTCCCTTCCCTCAGAGAGCAAATTTCTGCAAAAAAAAAACGAACTCAAAACCTTCCCCTCTTGATTTTCGTGATTTGCCCAAATTTTTGGGCCGCCACTGTTCGAGTGAGGGCTGGAGCTGTCCAAACACGGCTTTTATAGCCTGGGCACTTTATAGCGGCGGTTGGCATTGTCAACCGCCGCTAGTATTCCCTACATAGTGGCGGTTGATATTATCGACCGCCACTATAAACCTGGACCATTTATAGCGGCGGTTGACAATATCAACCGCCGCTATAGGGGGTCTGTAGCGACGGCTCACACCGCGGCAGGCCCCCCTAGGCTCTATAGCAGCGGCTCACTTTGGGCCGCGCCGCTGCGCCCTTTGGGCTGCCGCCGCTACAGAGCCTATTTGTGGTAGTGATATCTCGCATTCAGTTGGAGATGGACTCGAACTATCTGGCGACAGCACTGACATCTACCAAATATGACCGCAGTGTAGGTAGCGCTATCTTCAAAGAAACAAGAGAGTATTTTCAATTACATTTTGATTATGTTCGTGTTATAGCTTCCCCTAGATCTTCTAATATAGTAGCTCATGAGCTAGCTCATTATAGTGTGGGCAGGGATTCTAATCAGGTAACGTTGTGTACTGATCCCCGCCCAGATTATGTGTTCAACTTTGTGGGCCACTGTCGGGGGGTAAATATCAACACTGCCACATGGCATGGGTGAGGCCGAGACTAAGTGACCTTCGAAGCCACGTCGCCTGACCCCCACGTGCGGGACTGATCACATCTCGACTAGACTGAACCCCGCGAGCAGGGTCGAGCAAACCCCATAAGGATCGATTCTCGCGAGAGAGGTCGAGCACATCTCGACTCACCCAACCCCAGCAAGCAAGGTCGAGTGAATCCCCCGTGGATCGACCCCATCGAGCAGGGTCGAACACGTCTCGACTCGCCTGACCCATGATGTAAGGGTCGAGCGGATTCACTTTGGGATAAGAACGTCCGCTCTACACTGCCCATGGTGATGTGTGCGCATATGCACACAGTACCATCGGCTACAGACGAAGTGCCCCGGTCAGTGGTCCACCACCCAACCTAGGGAAGCAAGACACTACAGCTTTGCTCCCCACAGGAGTGATGGAAGGGGGAAACTCGATTTGATAGTAATGATAGACCGGCTCCATCCCCTAACGATAACTTGCCATACACTAAATGACAACATACCAAACCCTCGGCTAGGGGTCGAGTCCCGCATGACCCGATCGACCATGTGCGACAGGGTCGAGCGAGATAGAAAGCCAACAATGCGGACAGGTCAAATTGCCCTGTAAGCCTACCCCTATTGCCATCATCACCCTACAACACATCATGATGGCCGTCGCCGTGCTGCGGCCCATGCTTTACGGGATTCACAGTAACGATTACGCCAAGCTGATGGACAATCCCGATGGGACATATCAATTCAGGAGTACACCGCGACGGTATTCTGGCATGTGTGGGGCCCACGGCAACCGACCATCACGCCATCAACCCCTTCCTCTATCAATTTCTCTGTCTCTCTCCCTCCCTCTATAAATGGGTCCAACTCCTTGAAGTATAAAAGAGGGGGTGGCTTTCTTCTTCCTTAGCATGTTCATGAAGATTCAGACACATTCACGGTCACTCACACTTATGCTCATACACTCGCGAACATGCGCACTTGCACACAGAGACTTGGAGCCTCGCCTCCTCTTTCGTCCTTGTTGTACCCTCCCCTGTACAACCCCGACGCAAGTAACACGAGTAGCCACAAACTGGACATAGGGGTTCTCCCCAATACATTATAATCCATTGTGTCCTCTTACATACCATCCGGACCTAAACGCGTAATACACGGAAATTTACTAGTCGGTGATTCAAAACACCGACAACCGTGATTTTCCTGATCCTAGTTTTGATGAATAAAGGATATGAGTGATGATAAAAAAAAAGAACACAACGCCATGAAACTCAAGGAAAAATATAATCTCGTCCTAAGTGCAGCGTAGCGTGTGCTTCGCTAGTTTTTTAGGCTACATGGTGAGGTTACATTGAAGGCTAAAAACCAACTCATTACGGGCATATAAGCTCTTTTTAAAGAAACTTTGTACTTATAATTTTTTAACTTACGCAATTTGATCCTAAATACAATGTCAATAAATTTCAACTTTAATAGTATAACAAAATGTTTCTGGGCAAGGGGCAATGTCTGATATGTTTGGACCGATGGAAAACAACAGAATGACAATGGTGGCTTTGGATCATATGAACGCACGAGGTCTTATGCATGGCTGGAGGTTAGCTATGAACTTTATGATCCTCCTTTTTTAATACTGTTGTTTTGCTTTCCGCGTTAATCGATTGCCATCAAGAAACAAAGGTGGATTCCACTTGTTGTGTATATCTCATGCAAAGATACTATAACTGTACTATAATTGCTATTTATCATTTCTTTTTGTAATACATGTTTCCTACAACTATATTTCATTCTAGATCTAATTAGTAACATATATTGCTTTTAAAATGAAATAAATAGTAATATATGTTTAAACTGTTCATATATATTAGTGGGGGTCAAAAGTTCAATTATTTGATCTTCATGAGCATTTTTATTTTGGATAACGGTTTACATTGACAAAAAATTATCATTTAAAGAGCGACATTCTACGGCTGGATGCAGCTGGTTGAAACTATCATCAGAATGCCACACTTGTGAACGCCTAGAAACTTGCATATGTTCATTCTTTACTTTCTTGATCTAGATCTCTCCTAAGTATAAATAAGACTGACCTTTTTCCACTTCGGCAGTTGTTGAGTTTGTGCTTCTACGTACATGGCTAGACCTGTACTGTTGTTTGTACTATGTTCGTTATTTTTTTATTTGAATTCCTTTCATTACTTCCTTAGGCCACATATAGAAAATTGAGTCCTGATTTCAAACGGCAAACACACCTCACGAAATTAGACTCCATGATACGATGTAGCTTATTCATAGAGATGGCTAATTTGAAATATATTTATGGGGGTATTTTTGGTAATTTTTTTAAAACGGTTGATTGGGTAATTTAGATGTTATTAGAAAAAAAATGGCCATCATTTATTGAGTATACAATTTGAGCCTACGATGTTTTTCTATTGTTATAATTTCTAGGATTTTCTTTTAATTAACATGGAGCCCACTAAAGGTGTCTCCAATTAGTAACTATAAGATATTGTTATATAGACAAAGAATAGTAGAATGCACGGCCGTCCTTTCGCAAAAAGAAGAAAGAATATAGGGTAAGACAGCAGGAACTGTTTTGTGGTGGAGATATGAGATATATGTGCTAGATATATAGAAAATAAAAGAAGCTTATCTGTAGTCTAGCTTGATGTGCATGGAAGGCTGGGTAACTAATCAACATAAACGAATGAGATGACCGTATCACAGGTAGAAGAAGGAATTTCCAATTGTGAATTATTCTTTTTGTAGTCAATGATTCCAAAATGCACAGGGATATGAAAAGCGCAAGATTGGAGTGCCCTTGCACCACAAATCCTAAGGAATGAAAGCCGGAGGAGAATTGCAAGAATGTCCATTTGGATGGTGCACAAGAAAAACATAGGAATTAGATCAGAGAGATAGAGACAGGAAATTTTCCATCAAATTAGAGCTCATGCTAGAAATCTTCCATAATTCCCATAAAACAAGCCATTCCATAGGAATTTCATGGCAACAGGAGATGCACGGTCCTTTGTTCAAAATGACACTTGTAGAAACTATTCCTAAGGATTGAAACTCGTATGAATATCCTACAACTCAAAGAAGCCCTAGATCAAGGGCATGCTAAATGGGTCCATCGATGTTTTAGTGGTGGAGCCATATATATAGTACAAATTTTCTTCTATCTCTGATTTAATGATTGCAATTTATTAGAAGGGTTCTTTCATGTTATTGTTGACTCTACATGTATTTTTGGAATATCCAGCTTTTAAATCCTTCAGAAACTTTCGGGGACATAATGATTGACTACCCGTAAGCTCCAGTAACTCTTGAAGATTCAATTCTTATTTGACTATGTCATATGAATAATAATATACAAAAATCATTTCGTAGGTATGTGGAATGTACATCGGAGGCAATTCAAAGTCTTGCGTTATTCAGAGAACTCTTCCCAACACATCGGTGGAAAGAGGTGGACAACTGTATCATCAAAGCAGCTAATTTTATTGAGAGCATACAAAGAAGTGATGGCTCATGGTTAGCATTTGAACTCCATGCATGACAAAACAATAGAAATATTAAATTCAGAGCATGATTTGCGCTATATATCAATTTAACTTTTCTACATTTATTTATTCCAAAAGGTATGGCTCTTGGGCTATTTGTTTCACCAACGGCATATGGCATGGAGTGATGGGATTAGTTTGTGCTGGTAAGACGTTCAAGAACAGTCTTGCGATACGAAAGGCGTGTGACTTTCTGTTGTCAAAAGAGCTTCCTTCTGGGGGTTGGGGAGAGAGCTATTTGTCATGTCAACACAACGTAAGTTCCATTACTCTATTGGTTGCTTTGAAATAACATACTTTTTTGCTACCGGTATTGTCAATATATTTGTGACCTTATATATTATAATCAGGTGTACACCAATCTTGGCAGCAGTAAACCTCATGCAGTGAACACTAGTTGGGCCATGCTGGCTTTGGTTGAAGCAGGACAGGTCTCTTTTTTTAATTATATATATTTGACACCGTGTGCACATTCACAAACGTTTGCTCTTCTCGGTACAGACTGAAAGGGATCTAATGCCTCTCCATCGAGCTGCGAAGATTTTGATCAACATGCAATTAGAGAATGGTGAATTTCCTCAACAAGTAAGTCATGATCGATACAATGAAAAAATAAGCACGAGTTAATGCTTTTGCCCATCTCATAACTTCTTGATTGAGTACGACCCAGTTGTAGCAGCTATTCTAAAACATAAAAAGCGGTACAATACCTAGGTGAACACAATGAGAGTAAAAGTATGGTTATCTAATAGAGATTATGTCAATGTCCTCTAGGGCCTTATATTTATAGTAAGGGGGGAGAAAAAGGGATACCTCTTCTATCCTCCAACAAAGGGAGAAGTCGAAAAGACCCTACTTTAAAAAAAGTATGGCCACTAAATAGAGACTATGTTGTGTCAAAGCATTTCTAAATGTTACGAACTTATGAACTATTGTCTCATGGTGTTTGCTATAAACAAGGGAACACCAATTTCACCTCATCAATGTTTTATGAATGTACCAAAACATGCAAATCTTACTTTAGATAGACAATTAGACAAGAGATTTGCAACAAGTATAAATAATAAGAAAAAGAAAATCAATAGAAGATTTATCTTCACTTTTCCAATATTTTCTGGTGTCTTTAATTTTCATGTGGTTATTTTACTGGAATGGTAATTCCGACTGTGATTAATACTTACCTTCTAATTTGTTGAAGAAATTTAGTATCATGTGTAACACAGGAGATCATTGGAGTCTTCAACAAAAATTGCATGATCAGTTACTCCCAGTACAGAAACATCTTCCCTATATGGGCTCTTGGAGAGTACCATTCTCGGGTCCTGATTCCATGCATGAAATTGGTAGCTTATGCTCAGTGCCGGTCCTGACATTTTGGGGGCCCAGGGGGGCCCAGGGTCATATTGGATATTGGGATAGGTCCAACCCAATTTCTCCAATCATTATTCAATCAAGAAAAAAATCATGTTAGCACGTAGGGTCAAAAATATTGCATGTGTCTTGATTGAACACTGGTTGGACGATTGAGTTATAACTACAACATTTTTCCTCAATATTAGCACTTACAGTACCTGAAATGTTTGTATTACCATTTCATTTTCTATAGTAGAACCCTACCTTTGTTTTATAAATTAAAGTAGATTGTTCCTCTATGGTAACTATCATAATCTCATCTAGTCGTCCAAAATATCTTATTATGTTGTAATATTCTTTGAATTTGCTTTGTGTAATAATACTCTTTAAAAGAAATTATCAGTACCTTTTTTGGGGATTTTGTTAACTCATTTGTTCTTTTCCCGTTTTCCTTTACCCACTACTAGATGTATGGTTTCTATCCTATGCAAAATTCAAACAATGAAGCAATAAGTATCAAATAAATAATTGTGTGCTCATAGCATTACCGCACAGTGCCATATATCTCGTTAAGCTCCTCTCGATAGACTCGAATAGATTAAATCAGATTAAGTTGCGGCCTTTGTTCGGACTGCGTGCACGATGTGGTATTGTATTGAAGGTGCTGTGAGCATCGGCGTCCTGGCGAATAGCGTTAATGATTCAGATGAGTGGTCATTGCAAATTGAGATCAGCAAAACTAGCAAATGGGTTACGTGCGGCACTGAGCGACAGGCGAGAGCGCCGCAACCGCGATAGCATTTCTCTACCACGCTATGACGCCGTAACTTGAAGAGACGGACGGACAGTAAGACTCAAGGCTAGCTTCATCCAGCGATTTATTTAGCCAAGTATATGGGCCATATACGTCTTTGAGAGGGGGGGCCCTCAGATTCAGGGGCCTAGGGCGGCTGCCCTTGTTGCTCACCCCCCCCCCCCCCCGTATGTATTGGGCTTGTCATGCTCGTTGCAAAAGTACAGCATTATACATGTGTCAGCCTAGAGCATCTTCAAAAACTCCTAAAAAATTAATCCTAAAAGAGTGTTTTTGGGAGCGGACCAAAAATTATTAGAGAGAAGTTTTCTTGCCTCCTCCAACAGTTCTTCTAAAAAATAGATCAAGGAAACTTTTGATTGGGCCACGTCAGCATCTAGGACCACAACAATATTAATTTTCTTCTAAATACAAGTATTGAGGTCCGTAATTTTTCCCTCATTTCTACAAATAAGGAGAATTTAGAGAGAGAATAAATCTGTGATTTGTTTAGGGGAGCTGTTAGAGATGATTTTTTAGACTAAACCCTATTATTTTAATTTAGGGAGAGTTTTTAGGAATCTTTTGGAGATGCTCTAAGAGCATCTCCAAAAGCTTCTCAATAAGTATCTCTAAATCAAATTATTAGGATTTATTATAAAAATTATTCTCCAACAGCTTCCCTAAACACCTCTCTATTTTTATCCTCTTCCTAAATTCACCTCAATTGTAGGTAAAACTAGGGAACGAATTGGGCTCCCCAATCCTGCTCCTCCCGCCTCGGCGACAACATTCGCTCCACGTCCATCGACCCGGGGAACTACTTCACGGGAAGCAACTTTGACGGCCTCGTCCGCGTGTAGTTCAAGCTGGAGCAACGCCGTCGTCGTCTGTCTCATCTGTCGCTGGAAGTTAAGTGACCTTGTCGAACATGATCTTCGTTCATTTCTTGTTCGTATCCCGTTGATCCCGTCATGATTCAGGCTGAGGAGGGAGAGACCGTGAAGATTAAAGTTCTCTGCCGATTCTGTTCTTTGACCTCCATCTCCCGTATAGTGTGGCTGTGAGAGTTCTGTTTCCTGTTCCTTTTCCTACATCTTTCTATTATTTTTTTGGAAAAATTTCAGATCAATCACTTGTGCAGATTTCTAGGAACGCGTACCATGCCACTCTCGATGGAAACAAGTGCAATGCTAAGCTAGCAACGTTGCTACTCGCCATGGACGCGTCGTCGATGAGCGACCTGCAGAACACGATCGACGTGTCCAGCATGATGAGCAACATGCAGCTGTAGCGCGGGCCTTGGTGAGGTTGTCTCTCATGGCTGATGATGGGGCGTTGTCGCCATCCCCACCGACGCCGGTGCCGCCTCTCGCATCAGGACCTCTGCCTCGATTGCGTTAATACGAAGCGGGCTGACGTACGCCACGAACTGCCGCTATCTCGTAGCGGTGTTGTGCGGGCATGCCACATCGGCCCGCGTGGCTCATGCGGCTGTTGCGGCGGCGGGGCGGGCAGCCGCATCCCGTCCCACTTTCATGCATAGCCACCAGCATGACGCGCTCTACGTCCATCCGCGAGACGGACTCGACGATCTACGTCGCGTACATCCCATCCGCGGCGAACTCCAGCGGTTTGAAGAACAGAGGGTCGTCTACCGTCTTGTTTCTCAGGCTGCTGATCATGCCCACGACACGGTCTCCGCCCCCACGCCATGCACCGGAGCGAACTGCACGGTGACCAGGACCTCGCAGTCCGGCGACGAACTGTTGATGAATCTTTGGCAGGCGACCATGCTCGATCTGGGTTAATTCAAAATGATTTTTAGTCCACTTTTAGGGGAATTGTTAGAGGAGAAGAGAAAATTTGTTTTTATTATTTTTTTGGGTTGCTTCTAAAAAGTGGTTTTTGGGAGTAAATTTTTGGGGAGCTCTTGGAGCTGCTCTAATCCCCTCGTTAGTACCTATTATTTGCTACAAACTGCGTACCATTATTTGTCATTTGCTACAATAGACTTAAATTTCATTATTCATGAGTGTAATTGTAATATGTACAAGTGTTGACCTTACATCATTACTACAAAAAAACATATTATAGTCGTGTTTGTCAAAAAAGGCCTAGTCACCGGAACAATAGCAAACTAGACTCCAAAAACACTCTTCACATAGACCATGACTAGAAATCAACTTTCAGTCGTGGGTCGTAAAATTGTCCCGCTACTAAGAAGTGCTCCATTTGGGGTTGACAGGCCTAGTAGGCAGTCGACCTATTTAAGGCCTATAAACCTTAGCCACTCTACCCATCCTTTCTTTATTCCTCCCATGTGCCGCCCTCCTTATCTCTCTCTCTCTCTCTCTCTCTCTAACTTTGAGATCCGGTGACCATGAGGCTCCATCCCTTTCTCTAACACCTCTGAGCACCACCACTCCCTTTGAGCGCTGCCCCTCCCCTCAGTGGGCACAACGAGAAGGCAAGTGGGTGTTATGAGGAGGCAGTGTGGATGCACCGTCCCCTTCTCCACCTTCTTTCTTGAACATACACCCCGATCTACAGTATGATGATCTGTATACTAATTTATTGTTGTTATGAGACAAACGATGTGTTCATACATGGTACTTTTAATCTTTTAATTACTAGATTTGGATATACCCTACAAAGATCTGAATTGAAAATTATTTTTATTAATTTATTGTTAATGTCTGTTGAAATTTCTCAAATAAGGGAGAAATCAATGGAAGATTCTGAGATCAATTTTGAATCCAAATCATCTAAAATGGTGCATGGTATCGAGATAACAGCTCTTGTTTTATGTTGTATTCCTTCTTATTTAAATTCATACATTAAAATGTTTTAGGTTAACAGAATAGGCTACCTATGGTGGATTGGGTGGTAGCATAGGGGGGGAGGATCTGTTTCCAGCTTCTTTTCATTTCAAATATGCTCAAGGTAAACTTGGGTAATGTGCCAATCTAATTGTTAGATGAATAGTTTCCTATTTTACTTACTTCTGATACCTGTTGTCTAATAAATTGATGAGTTCCACCATATGCGATATATGAATCAAATAAAACAATCTAAAAAAGGGGCAGTGAAATTCTATGGAGGATATGTCTATTGGCCCCATGAACTTTGTTTTTAAAGCTTACATGGCATTGATACCTCCGCAAGATATCTCATGGAACAGCAGTGTGGAAAGGGCACTCTAGATATTTTTTTGTTATATGTGGTACAATATTGCATTGATGTATAAACCATAACAAAACTATTTGCCATGCCTTTCCTTTTACTTGTAATAACTCCTGGCTCTATGCCCTAAAGTTCTTAAAAACTAACGTTGCATTTGTGCTCACTTTGACAATGCAAGTGTGATGTTGATGCATTTCTAAGCAAAGGTACCTTGAATCAAGAGATCCGGTAAGGGCTACGGATTTTATCCAAATTTTGACTCAACTAATTGCATTCGATCTGCTAAAGTATAAATCATTTTGTGAGCAACGTCCTACCACTTACTATCAGTTCTATTATATGACTTACAAAAATTCCTAAGTGTAATTCTTTTGAAAAATACTAGAAAAGCTCAATAATTATTTAGCTCACAAATATGTTAAGAGTTCAAAACATGATATATTTCTTCCTGTGGAATGGCAATATGCTCTAGTCCCAACCATAAAAGTGCAAGAATTTTTTTTTGGAAAGGACCAAATTTTTTTTTCTCCAACATGTTCGAGACGTATCATTACATTAACAAGATTGGAAAAACAGGTATAAGACACTGTACAAAACACCACACACACACACACACACACACACACACACACATATGACTGCTTGCTTTCTGATGGCATTAGCGCCTGTAAAAAATAAAGGTAACCCACACACCTCTTCCTAGCTTCATGGCTAGTGATGGAGGCAGTCAAGAATGCGATCTTCCATCGTGGTCGTTCTTCACTTGCAAGTGCAAGGAAGGACCAATTTCCCGAGGGCATAAAACGACAACAAAAGTAAAACTAATGGCTTTTGAGGGATACGTGATTTTACTATGGTACTTCTAGGGTTTATGTAATTTGTAGTGGCAAAAAAGATTTGTCACTAAAAAACAAGTACAAAGTCATCTACTGATTATAATATAGGAAAAGGACAAAATAAAACAGATCCTACTGTAAGATTGCTTTGTATGGACTCAAGAGATGATAAAATGGTTGAAGCACAAACATTTTTTTTATTTAGAACCAACATATTAGATAAGAAAATGAGCCTCCCTATAAATAGATTCTCCTTTTTTGTCAGTGTCATTTGTTCGGGGAAAATTAGAGCATCTCTTGAAGAAGGAAAAAGTTTCCCCTATATAATATTCTTCTTGTGCTTTCTGGAGAGCCCCCACGTCGCCTTCCACGGTGACAGGGGCGGCGATTGTGCCGCCACCACCAACCCCCACCGATCTTCTTTCCCTCTCTGCCACTGCCGGAGCTCAAGGCCGGCCAAAGCTTGTGCATCAGTAATGATGGCGGCGGCGGAGACTCCTCTCCTGTTCGTAGTTCATTATCGGTTTTGTCACGCCGCGACACCGGGATGTCTGGCCGTAGAGGTGATGGAGTGTGTGTGCAGGCCCTCACGGTGACTTGGATCTCTATCTTGCTCTTAATCTGATGACCATGGGAGCAGATCCGGACTTTCTGGATCAAGGAGCCAAGATGAGGAGGCCTTGGTGTGGAACTTGTCGAGGATGTGATGGAAGACGTCACGCCTTGATCTGCCAAGATTCCTGCCAAAGAGCGAGTGATATGCCGTGAACAGATGGCGGCGGCAACACATCATCGTTTTTTCGCCTGACTGGAGGGGCATGGTGGCGGAGCGTTCAGGGTCTCTGCACTGTCGCCTGACAGTCTGTGGCCAAACCCTAGCCGCTCCGCCACCACAGCCCCTCTTCTCGAGCCCTCTCTGCCCCACCTCTGTCGGAGCAGTCCCTGTCTCCTTGCACGTGCCCGTCATTGCAACAGTATCGGCGGTCGCGCCTTTCCCCATCGATGCGTGGCAGCAGGACCTCTCTCTCCTGGACATGTCTGTCGTCACGTCACTTCTGGTGGTCGCGCCTCCCCGCCAGTGTGATGGTGAGGACGGCGGCGGCAAGACAACCATGGAGTGTCTGTCGAAGGTGGTCGTGGCCTTCAATCCTTCGATCCTGATGGCAGCATCAAGTTCTTCTCCTTCGTGGATGTCGATCCAAACAGCAGCACCATCGGCATGCCGCCACAAGGCCTCTCCCCTCCCTCCATGTTGTGGAAGCAGGCTGCCGGCAACTGCGCAATAGGAACCTTTCCCTATTGCAGCCGGATCCTCATCGGCAACCTACTCGTGGGTGTGACACATGGCTGGACGACGGGCTCCGGCACGGGCGATCATCTATGCGGACAAAGGACAAATAGATTTATTCACAGACCTGTCATTGATTGGTGGCTAATGCTCATATCGGTGATCGGTTTCCTTTCATTCTTTTGGAAATTGCATCACAAAGGCATCACTAGTTCATCGTCATCATGACAGGATAGACATCGTATAGCGGTGTTGGTGATCGATCGCCCTCCCATACTTCAGCGGATTGGGTCACATTGTGGATTTATGCTTGGTTCTCCATTTGTCATGGTGTTGCATAGGTTCAACAATAAAACTTTATTGATGATCTCAATAAAGTTATAGGGAGGTTTTCTTTTTTATCATTAGATTAATTGTACACGTCTATTGATGGATGCTTGTATATGGTGGCTGTAACTCTCTGTCTTGAGAGCCAAAGCCGGGACTAATACAATCTTCCCATTATCTAAAAAAATCAAAATTATAGAGAAAGGAAGAAATAATTGTCTCCAACAGCTCTCCTAAAACAACCAAACCATTTAACAGCGCCTCCCCCCCCCCCCACCCCCAAAAAAAAAAAAAACAAGCCACACCTGGACTTGGCTCCGAATCCTTATTTTCTTTGGCATGTCAAGTGCTCCCTGCCAATATTTTGCGGTGGTGCCATACTTTTGCATGCGGCTAAGGTACAGACTCCATGGGAATCACCTCCAGGCACCACCTCAGATGATGGTGTCCAGGGGACCACTGCACTTCCTAAATGCCTCCTACTGTCAGTCGGTACGTATAGGAATTCAAGTCCTGAATTAGCAACTTACATTCAGTAGTAAACTGATAGAGATATATGGAAGAACAGGGCTTACCATTGATTCTGCTCGAGGAGAAAACAAAGCCGGCAGCACTCACACATTACCACAAGCAGGAGGAAAATTTATTTTGTAGTAGTCTGAGACCAGTGGCCCATACATCGATCTGCATCCACTTATAGCAGCCCTAGTGATCAGCACGAATTGGTTGTTGAAGTGAAGAAGAACATGCAACATGAGTTGTGAAAGAATTTTTTTTTTCAAAAACGCAGGAGAGTTGCGCTTCTTTGTATTAGAGAGAGAAATAAAGTCCCCTAACCCTTACATCTTCCTAATCTAATACGGGGACCAAATGTGAGACTCGGTTTAAGTTGTGCAAAGAATGGTTTGGCTCAATTTGATTCAAATTGATAAATATGAGCCTGCGGCTTAAATCAGCATTGTTGCTTTAGAAGTGATTGACCGAAAGTGTCAGGTTGCATTCCTAGTCCAAGGAGCACCAACACCTAGTGGTGTGTCAAGTTTTAATATTTTTAAGGGATGTGTTATCACTACTATAGAACAGACTTTTAGTGACGGTGATCTAGGGACTTTAGTGACGCAAAACACAACCATCTCAATTTTTGTGTCTCTAAATGTTGAGATATAGCGACGGGGTTAAAGCCATCTCTAAACATGAGCATATAATGACGTTTGATACAACCGACCATAGTAATATTCACAGACGGGTAGGTCCAACCGTCTTTAATATTTACAGATGATTTATACCACCGTGTAGGGGCGTAGGACAAAGCCATCCCTATTTTATGTAGCGATGGTTGACCCAAACCGTCATTGGTGTCTGTGTTCACGCTTTCGAAGCCCATCCCTATAAGTTTTATTAATGTTCCCTTTCCCCATCCCTATTATATTTGTAGGGACACCCCATCCCTGCTACCTTTACTGGAACACTTACCACCGCCCTGTATCTAAAGATATAGGGATGGTTTCTTGAACCCGTCCCTGCTAACTTTATAGGGACACTGTCTTGTGCCCTATCCCTGCTAAAGGTATAGGGACGGTTTCCCCTCGCCCATCCCTACTAAACTTATAGGGACGGTTTCGTGCCCCCATCCCTGCTACCTTAGGGGGATAGTTTCCTACCCCCCCCCCCTCGTCCCATTTATTTATAGAGACGGGGTTCCCGACTGTCATATTGGCCTCCATGTTATAGAACATGAAAACATCACAGAATATCACAGCCTCATAGAATACATATCAAGATCACAGAGCATCATATATTATTGCAGATATTTGTCTCATCATTGCTCATAATCTTAGTTCACACATCACAGGCAGCATAATGATAATTCACACATGACACATGAACCTCTCTAGTACTAACAGCTACTAGCGCACTATTGACGGTCGTTAACTACCATTTCTGGCCATCAACATTACTCAAAATAAAGAAGGAGTCAACATTCCCACCTTGCATTTTAGTTTAATTAATAAAGTTCCACTAGTACTTGGAGAAAGACTCACATAAAGGGAAAGTGCATAAAAGGAGTGAAGAAATGCTTCATGATCCGTGGAAATGAACTTCCTTCCAATCACAGCCAAGTACACGGATTGGAGGGCCCACATGCAGAAGCAAACCACCTCAACAACCGACCTCACCATGTCACTGGACACTAGGACCCACCTGGCAGGGCTCCCGAGGTAGAAAGACCCTAGTGGGCCCACCCCTTGTTCGGCCCAATAGGAGGCCAGCACACAGGGGCCCATCTTCGAATGGCGGTTCCCCACCGACTTCCTAAAGGCGGTTGTGAAAGGATCATAGTGATCGAAAGGGGGGGGGGGGATGAATCGGGAACTATCAATGTACCTAATTCGCTAATTCCTAAAAATGACCACTCAAAACAACTCCTACATAATTCTAGTGGTGATCACACTAACAACACAATCCTATGAGAGGAAAGACAACCTAAGCATACTAGTGGATCACCCAAGGAAAAGCAACTCCTATGCACTCTAGTGATAAAGAGACTCCTAAACATGCTAGTGATCAAATGCGGAAGCTTAAACACTACTAGCAAGCAAGAAGCCTATTCATGCAAGTCTACAAGTCAAATAGAGCAAGTCACACACACATGCATGAATAGCACGATATGTAAATGCGGAAAGTAAGGCATCAAAGTAAGGAGTAGAGTAAGAGATGGCTCATGATATTTTTTCTGAGGTCTCAGAAGGATGGCGTCTTCCCCTACTCCTCGTTGGCCAGTCACGCCGGAGTTCCGGTCCCTCCCGCCACCAAGTGGAGTTCTCACACATGAGCTCGCAATCACTCCTGGAGTGAAGACACGGTCGCATCACTACTGCCACCAACGCACAATCTCACCTCCCTCGAGAACTTGCCGGACTCCCGGAGCTGGTATGGGCGCTCACTAGCAATGCCCCTTTCAACGGTGGGCTCAAACCTTGTACGAACGTGTGACGACCTTCACAACCAATCACGATAGGCTCGATCACCGACACCTAACCGGTCTAGGTCTCACTATAGACCAAGAGTAACAATCTAGATCACACCCTCAAGGACATCCTAGCCTTATATATGGATAGATGCTCAAATTACTCTGTCTTGCGCTCTCAAGATATCCAATATCTCCTCCTCGTGCTCCTCTCTTTTCCTCTTTGCTCTTACCAAATGCTCCCAGCAATTCCACTGGCCAAGAGAGCAACAAACTTATATCGGCTTCCAACCTCCAACTAGCCATTGCTTCACGAGATCACCTTTCTAGACGCACTAACCGGACGGTCCGATCACTATCTAGACCGGACAGTCCAGTCTCCACCAGATGGCTCCTCCAGAGCCGTTGCTCTCTGTCCGCTGCTATCTCTATATAGACCGTATAGTCCGGTCCACAGACCGTATAGTCCGGTCTTCATCGCTGAAACTCCAAACAGAGCCGTTGCAACCACTTCCTCATCTGTTCCAGAAATATCTCTACAGACCGTACAGTCTGGTCTCTATAATTTTGCACCAACAAATTTCCTCGCGGCCAACTTCTCCTCTGTTGTTGACTCCTCCTGATGACCACACCATCCGGTCTCTAGAACCTCTTTGTACGGTCTCTATCTCTAGAAGCTGAAACTCCTCGTCTTTGCTTGACTTTGTTTCCTACCTTCTTCCAACAGCTCTTTGGCTTCTCCACTATCAGCTAGTGCCTGTGATTTCACCGAGCATCCACACACATCACCGACTAGCATGACCTACAGGGACATGACCTAGACCCTCTTGATAGTCTGGTTTTTCCTATAGACTCAAGGCCCTAACAACTAGACAAGTGTTCTCAACACTTGCTCCATAGTTTGTCCTTAGCCTTGATCCATCTCCATCAACCCTTGGACTCCATCAAGCTCATCAAGTTCCATGCTTGAGGTCATTGTCATCAACCGCCAAGGCAACCATCAACGATCATCATTAAGTAGAAGAGGTTTCCTAACAACTAGACAAGTGTTCCCAACGCACATCACTCGTGTAGTCACTAGTCACATTTCATGTTTGTCATTCATCACCAAAACATTCATACCTTAGGGTGACCTCAATGGTCATGACCCTTACAATCTCCCCCTTTTTGGTGATGGATGAAACCACTACTTATGATGATCCAAAATGAACGAGTCCCAAAAGAATAAGAATGAAGGGACAAAAGACTTGAATGAAAATGAGGAACCAAGAGAAAAAGAAAGGTTTGAAGATTACCTTGGTCCTTACCTTGGAAGTAGTATCCCCCTTGGAATGTGCTAGATGTGGAGGGAGAACTACCCAATTATGTAGCGCACTAGAAGTTGAGCTTGAGTTGAATTTTTGTTGCGCCCGTCATGGTGTTGTGGTAGGTGATCTTGTTGATGTAGACACGTACCATAGACGTAGATGTTCATGTCGGTGTATACGTGCACCATTGACTTGACTATCATCCTTTTGTCATCTCTCCTTAATGTGATCTTCACGTACTTCTCCCTCTTCATGTTCTTCTCTCCATCTTCTTTTGATCTTCATGTTCTTCTCCCCTTTGAGTATATCTTCATGTTCTTCTCTATCCATCTTCATGTTCCTTCTCCCCCTTTGTGCTATCGATCTAGACTTGGCTTTTGGATCTTCATGTTCTTCTCCGCCTTTGTCAACTATCACAAAAAACCACAAACCAAAGACAAAACACAAGAGAATCAAGGAGCAAATAATAAATAGCAAGAGTTAGGAAAACTCCGCCTTTCATTGTGCTCCTCCTTGGTCATGATGGTGTTCCACCATAGCTCCCCCTACACACATGACTCAATAAAACATTTTCTCAAGTATGCAATGGCTAGTCATTAGTGTGTTGGGAATGTATGAGTCACTTGTCTTTGAGCCGTGCGAGTAGATTTAACCTCGGAGCTCGTTTGATCATGACTCAATGGGCATGAAGGACAAAGATCACTATGTGGTCATCTAGAGGGTCATATACTTACATTATAAATAAGCAACTCCCCCTAGAAACATGCTTGGAAGCATGTTAGGTATCACTATGCAATAATGCATGAATGCAAAGGATGCAAATGCAACAAGTATATAAATGTATGATGCGATGCTAAAAGAAAGAGAGAGAAAGGCTACAAACCAAAGAGTCAACGATGAGTTGTTCCCTTCTCGAGCTTACTCACAATGGACCATTCATCAAAGCCTTGGGCACACCATGAACCACCTTCCCAAGCTTAACCCATATCCATAGCTATCTCAAGGAGATCCGAAGTTGACCTACAAGGAGAAAAGAAACAAGCACAAAACAAAGGCACAAACAACAAAACAAATAAACAAGGCTATACATATTTACACAAGACAAGCTTTAGGGTTACTCATGTGAAGTTTGAAAGGTGGAGAACATTGAGTTCTCTCATTAGCTTGTTGAAGGTCTTCTCGTCGAGGGGCTTGGTGAAGATATCCGCCAATTGTTCATGAGTTCGCACACTCACTAATTCAATGTCCTTCTTCTCAATATGGTCTCTTATGAAATGATGTTTGACTTGAATGTGCTTGGCATGACCATGATCTCTAGTTTTGTGAGCCATTTTGATTGCCACCTCACTATTACAATATAGTGGCATTTGGGTGAAGTTGAGGCCATAATCCGAGAGAGTTTGCCTCATATAGAGAAGTTGTGCACAACAAGCTCCGCTGCCATATACTCCGCTTCGGCCATAGATAGAGCCACCGAGTTTTGCTTCTTTGAGCTCCAAGATACAAGAGATCTCCCAAGAAATTGGCAACCTCCCGATGCGCTCTTCCTATTCACTTTGCATCGCACGAAGTCCGAGTCCGAATACCCAAGTAACTCAAAGATTGTTCCTCTAGGATACCATAATCCCATGATAGGTGTGTACTTGAGATATCGAAGTATCCTCTTCACGGCCTTCAAGCATGACTCTTTTGGGTTTGCTTGATAGTGTGCACACAAACACACACTAAACATGATATCTAGTCTTGAGGCGGTGAGATAGAGCAAAGAAACGAATCATTGATCTATAGAGCTTGGGGTTCATAGATTTTCCCTTCACATCCTCATCTAAGGGTTTGCTTGTTGCCATAGGTGTATACAAAGGCTTGCAATTTTCCATGTTGAATCTCTTGAGAAGGTCCTTGATGTACTTTTCTTGGTAGATGAGGTTTTCCTCTCTCAGTTGCTTGACTTGGAAACCAATGAACACATGGAACTCTCCAATCATTAACATTTGGATTTGCCTTGCCATCATCTTCCAAAATTCTTCATTGAATTTTTCATTGGTTGAACCATAGATGATATCATCCACATAGATTTGGCATACAAAGAGGTCCTTCGCAACATGTCCTGTGAACAAGGTGTTGTCAATGCTTCCAATTTTGAAGCCATTCTTGAGAAGGGAGTTCCTCAAATGTTCATACCATTCCCTTGGTGCTTACTTGAGGCCACAGAGAGGTTTCTTCAATTGGTATGCATGTCTTGGATGTTTGGGGTCCTCAAACCCAAGAGGTTGTTCCACATAGACTTTCTCATTGATCTTTCTATTCGAGAATGCACTCTTAGCATCCATTTGATAGAGCTTGAAGCCATTATGTGATGCATAGGCAAGCAAGATCCGAATTGCTTCAAGATGGGCCACGGGAGCAAATGTTTCTTCAAAGTCAATACCCGCCACTTGAGAATATCCCTTAGCCACTTGGTGAGCCTTATTTTTGACAATGGACCCTTTCTCATCTTGTTTGTTCTTGAAGACCCACTTGGTGCCAATAATATTATGATTCTTGGGTCTCTCAACAAGTTTCCACACTTTGCATGTCTTGAAGTTGTTCAACTCTTCTTGCATAGCAATCACCCACTTGTGATCATCCATAGCTTCATCAATGGTTGTGGGCTCAATCATAGAGACAAAAGAGGAGTTCTTAATTGCAACATTAGCCTCATCAAGATTTTATTCATTCACATAATTGGGCTTGTATTGATTTCTCCTGGTCCTGACTCCTTGAGATGGACTCCCAATGATCAAGTCACGAGAATGATCCTTGTTGATTGCTTTGGGTATAGGGAGAGGTTCTTCTTGAGTGAGGAGGGGTCTAGGTGAAGTATCTTGTGCATCATGGATTGCTTGCTCTCTTGTGATGTGAGTGTCTTAGATTCTTAGTGAGGTAGGAGAATCACTCATATGCTTTCTTGTTTTGGAACTAGAGCTTGGAGTGGATGAAGAAGTGTCATTTGAAGAGCTTGGAGAAGTAGCTTGGGGTGAAGTATGCGGGAAGTTTGTGACTCACTTCTCACTTGGGTTTCTTCTTGGTTAGGTGGGTTCACTCTCAATGAATCTTGGGAGGAGCTAGAAGGTGTGTTGGTGGCATCATGGGTTGGTTCTTGCACCTCTGCGGATGAGGTTGGTTGAGGTGGTGGAGTAGAGGGCTCACCAATATCATCATTATTGGCCTCATATGGTAAAACCTCGCCCACAGGCATGTTTCTCAAAGCTTCCCACATGGGTTCATCTCCAATGTTCACTTCATGAAATTCATCTCTCTTTTGAGAACCATTTAACTAATCAAATATGAAGCTATAGAATATGAAGCTCTCTTATAAGGTCTGCGCATTGCCATATCACTCGGCATTCAGCGCCCCAACATCTTTGGTGACTCGGCTCTGGTCATTAATCAGGTCACTAAGGATTGGAATTGTGTGGATAACAACATGGCTGCCCACTGCCAAGAAGAAAGGAAGATGGAGAACAAGTTCGATGGACTTAAGTTCACTCATGTTCTTCGCGACAACAACCAAGCTGCCGATGAGCTAGCCATGATAGGATCATCACGATCGATTGTCCCACCCGGTGTCTTCCTACACACCCTGAATACTCCCACTATTTCTCCTCGGTCAGACGTACTAATGACTAATGTTGCTAAACCAGCAATGGATGAGGATACGGAGACCGAATGGCATGACCCAATTGTCCAATTTCTGAGTAAGGGTACACTACCTACGGATCCATATGAGAAATAAAGGTTGAAGACCAAATGCCGAGGATATCTTATGGTGGATGACCTGCTCTATCGAAGAGGAGGATCGAATATCTTGATGTGCTGCATCTCTATTCCAGAAGGCAAAGACTTGATGGCAGAAATTCATGCAGGAGCGTGTGGTAATCATGTAGCTTCCAAAACTTTGGTCGGCAAGGCTTTCTGGCAAGGGTTCTATTGGCCCACGGTGGTCGAAGACGCACACCAAGTCATTCGGAAGTGTGAAGGCTATCAATTCTTCGCTCAGCAAATGTCTGTGCCTTCGTAGCAACTTCAGATGATACCTATGACTTGGTCTTTTGTAGTTTGGGGCCTTGATATTGTCGGTCCTTTCAAGATAGTGCCAGGCGGGTTTACTTATTTGTTTGTTGCCATTGACAACTTCAAAAAAGGTGGTCGAGTTTGTCAGAGAGGTCTTCACTTAGTTTGGAGTTTCTCAGGATATCATTACCGATAATGGTACTCAGTTTATATCTGAGGAGTTCCATGACTTTGCCGATGAGATTGGAATAAAAATCCACTTTACGTCAATGGCTCATCCCCAAAACAATGGGTAGGTCGAATGGGCCAACGATATGATTCTTCAGGGGTTGAAGCCCCGAATTTTTGACAGGCTAAAGCCTTATGCCGGTCGGTGAGTCCGAGAGTTAACTTCGGTTCTGTAGGGGCTGCACACTAATATCAGTCGGGCTACCAGTCAATCACCTTTCTTGTTGGTCTACGGCTCTGAAGGCATGTTACCGACCGAGGTAAACCTCGTTTCAGCACGAGTCAAGGGATATGACGAGAAGCTTTCTGAAGACAACCCAGAGATTGAGTTGATTGCGGCGGAGGAGATGCATGATCATGCTCTGTTTTGGTCAGCAGTTTACCAACAAGGTTTGCGACATTATTACGATAAGAATGTTTGAAGTCGTCAGTTTCATGTTGGAGAGCTGGTACTGCGCTTGGTGCAATAAACCAAGAATCAACACAAGTTATCCCCTAAATGGGAAGGACCTTATGTGGTCAAAGAAGTCACTCGGCCAGGGGCTTATTGACTGATGTATGAAGATGGCGACGACGTACCAAATTCCTAGAACATTAACCAGCTACGTCGCTTTTATACTTAGTCTTCTTTATTTGTATTCTCATATATTATTGAATGAAACCTCAGTCTTTTTGATGAAAGATGCTTTTGTTGATTTCATTCTTATTTGCCTCGATTCCTTAATTTATACATTTAACAATCGAGCCATGGGGCTAGTAATATTGTCCCACTAACTTCTTAACCTTGACAAACTCTTGTTTTGGATTTTATCAACCGAATTCTCATATTTTGACACGGTCTCATATTTTTGGTCTAATGCTGAAATATTATGTTCATACAATTTGTACTGCATAACAGACTACCACAATACTAAACCCAGAGCCAAATTGCGAGAGGTCATGTGTCGACTGGTCGACTCTTATTATTATGTACTTATGAGTTATGGCCTAATATGATAAGGCAGACCGATGCAACTTCTATTTTTTTTCTATAACGACTTATGGTAAAAAGGTTCAAGTACTAAAGCGTGAATAATGCAGCTAAGTGTTTTCTCGGACTACTACTAAGTAACAGGAGATTGCTCTTATGACTATTCAGTCGACTTTCAAACTTGTTTAGTAACTAAGTAAGTAGAAGAATAATTACTATTCACATAGGGACAATATTGTTTTCCTACTCAAATACTACTAATGTATTTAATTGCATATTATTTATAGCTCTGGTGAAGGAGAAGAGGCATCATCTTCTGTTTATGGAGAAGCTGGGCACGAGAGGTCTCCATCATTGAGTCCAGCAACAACTGGCATTGGTCGACCGTCATTTTAGGGTTAAATCCCTCCTTGACTTTGTCCAATGACAGTTGAGGAGCCCAAGGCTGGCAAATAGCTAGCACTTGACTCCCGGCCTCAGTTGCCACCGTCCTGGTATGATTGGCGATCGTCTCTGAAGCATGCTCCAGCAACTACTCCATGGGGTGCCCAGTCTGTTCAACTTGGTTGGCATGGATGTAGTCCAGAGCTTTCCGAGCTTTATAAGACAAGGCTGCATACCGACAACAGGATTAAAGGATGAAGCTTAAATGGAAGACAGACAAAGAAAACAAAGAAGGGCTTACTAGTCAAATTACATTTAAAGGATTGAGCACTCGACTTAGCTTTCTTCAGCTTCTCCTTGGTCTCTTCTAGCTTCTTCTTCATCTGAGTGATTTTAGTATCTCGCTCTACAAGTGACTCAGAGAGGTTGTTCTTCTCTACGGTCAGAGCTTCCAAGAACCTTCTCCAGTTCTGCAATTATTTCTTCATAAGACATGTGAAGGAATTATTGAAGATAGGAAGACTTACAAGTCTTTTAACTGCATGATCATGATGGCTCTGCTGCAAAGCAGTTGTGGCTAGAGCTTTTGTGGCGCCCGAGTCGTACGTTTAACCCTAGAGTCAACCAATAATTGAGGATCAACATCTTTGGCTTTTCTCTTGTTGCGGCTGTATGGAATCTTCTTGACAGCTTTAAATCCAGTGGGTCTCTAGGGAAAATATAATATGCATTAGAAGTATCATAAAATAACCCCACATGGCAATACTACGATATTGTGAAAAATACTGTCTCCATGTTACCTCTCTACGATATCGAGAGATGAGTATGTATACT
Organism: Eleusine indica; assembly: GCA_030378355.1. Taxonomy (NCBI): domain Eukaryota; kingdom Viridiplantae; phylum Streptophyta; class Magnoliopsida; order Poales; family Poaceae; genus Eleusine; species Eleusine indica. The sequence continues at coordinate 39,045,103 of CM059501.1, read as the reverse complement.
ATCAGTGTGTATAACCCATCGCCTACCTTCGAGGTCTATATACATATAGTGAGTATATATACTATATGTAGAAACAAAGATTAAAACCTATAGTATATATATAAGCTGGGGGATGAGTGTATATATACCATTGTAGTAGGGGGTTGTGAACATAGTAATAACAACACTTATTACTATGATCATATGTATACAATCATTAGTCAATGTGTTGTACTAACTAGAGCATGTACTACTATCGTATACTATATGACCGAAACATGAATATTGATAAACCCCAAATATAGAAAAAATACTGGTATTGTTCCAGATAATAGTACAATTATGAGAAGTAGTATATATACTAGTTGGTTGGGTGTACTATTGTAACACGTACATTTTTCATTGGAGCCACGGGGGATGACATCGGATCAGAAGGATGGGAGTCTGCTTCTACTGCAACAGAGTCACTGAAGACATGATCCTTTTCGAAGGTTTTAATTATGTGATCAATAAGATTTGTAGGATATATATACCCGGGATACCTCACAACTCAGATATACTGCCGAGTGGGCTGGGTCCATTGAAGATAAAGCCCATCATAACTTAGAGTAGGCGACAAGTTAGTATTAGAGATAGAAAGTTAGAGATAGAATCCCACTCGAATATCATGTAACCCTGCCCCCGGATATATAAGGCGGGCAGGGGGCTCTTGCATAAGAGACATATCTCTCCACCCTTCAACAATTAGGGTTTAGACACAATCAATGTAATACATCACAAAACACAGGATGTAGGGTTGTTATCCTTTGCGAGGCCCGAACCTGTATAAATCCTGTGTCTTGTATGTCCATCGACTCTCGGTCTCGTGCATGCCTTTACCGATAAATAAGGATCATAGGTAACCCTATGATCCACTGCCGATAATAGTATCGACATGATTCTTTTGATTGGCTAGATCATCTGGGAATAACTTTTCACTTTGGCCTAGTACAAAAATCGTGCAAGAGTAATGTTAAGTTGCATTAAAAATTGATAAGAGTGATGGTCTGGGTCTGGACTTCCATAACTACCTGGTAGGTGCAAAGAACAAATGTTATCAGCCATAGTCCTTCCCGAGATTGTAGTTCATAAGATCTGGTACAGCCTTTGGTGTCCCGTTCAGTTTCATATCCATCTTTCTCAAAATGTATTATGTTAGATAGCACTGAATAACCACAACTAACCTGCCCACTAGTTAATTCGTGTGTCTGCTGTCCACGTGCATCATTCTCTAGACTATGTTCTGCCTGAACATTTCCAGCTTCATCAAAATTGAGCATATTGTTCACAAACCATTAATCACCTTGTTCTTTATCGGTATCTGGACATGTGTTAATGGAATCTAAAAACTTTGTTGAATAACAGGGTTCAAACATATTGAAGATTGTTCTAATACAACTTCAACACAACTCAAGTACAACTTAGAAAAAAAATCCATAACTCATCACGTGAGGAATGTACTACCGAACAGCGACGACGTACACTTTTTTGGATAAAAAACAACTTGCAACTAACCATGGTGGGCATAATCACTATCAGGCACAAAAACCTTTTTGGATCCTTCTTCCGAGGGACAACACCCCTCTCAATTATTACCAGTTCAGGGGTGGTTGGATCCTTCTTCCGAGGGACAACACCCCTCTCAATTATTACCAGTTCAGGGGTGGCATTATCAAACAAATGTGCAATTGGATTCACAGTGGAAGTGTAAGTGGATACTACTACATATTGGTCGTCAACTGGAAAAAATATAGGGTGACAAAAAAGACAGACTATGGTAAAATTATATTTAGATACTTACCTTTGTCACCTATATGAGGAGTGTCATTGAGCACTTGATCAATTTTGTTTATTTGTTCCTCTTGATCAGTATGACCCCCAGTGTTGTCATCCTCCTTTGCTTCGTGCTCAACTTGGACAGTATGACCTCCAGTGCCTTAAAGAACAAGTGGACTAATTAACAAAACATGTAGTATATGTACTACTCACATATGGCTGCTGGCTATGGACATACAGTTTGAAATAATAGTAGATATAATACTAGACTGATTAACATGTAGTATATATGCGGACATGTAGTATATGTAGGTGTAGTCAATTGGCGCAATAGGAGTATATATACTATTGAAATATCACTCTACAAAATAAATAGTGCCCACTACAATCATGAGCGTGAAAATTAAATTGATGGTATATATATTATCATGGAAGCAGTATACTAACATGTAGTATATGTACTACAGGATGATGCAAAGTATAGTATATTGCCTATATATGCAATATACTACAGTGTATTGTGGGAAAGAGTATATGAACACTTACTACGTTCAATTGCAAGGGGCTCTTGACTAATGGCGTCACTTGCGGATGGATCTCTTCTCTGGTCTTGTGCATGGTTGGCTGTGCGAGTACAAAATTGATAGAACAAATAGGTTAACACTTTTACGTGCCATATCAAGGGATATAAAAAGGCTGGATTGTAAATAAACACAGAACTATGTAATTACTATTGCATGGAAAAGCACGCTGACATGCACTCATATGACTCATCTGATGTCTCCGCTTTAGAGTGAGGGTTGGATGGCTCAGGCGACAAGGCACGTTGGGCTTGCATCTCCAAAAGCTTCCCAATCTTGTCCATCAACTCAATTTGTTTCTTCTTTATTGCTCTTTGCACTGCAGCAATATTACTATTCTCGCGGCGTACGTCATCATCGTACTTCTGATGCTCAGCTTGAACTTGCTCTTGGACACTTGGATGGAGAGATCTTAGCTTTGGTTCAAGCATCTGACGAAGCCGGGGAGATCAATAACAGCACTACCACCATCCACTTCAGTAGTCCCAGCATCAGGGTCTCCCTCACTAAAAGGGGCATCATCACCCTCAGGATCATCATCAGATTCTTGATCTTCATCAGATTCCCTAACGTTGGGAGTATCAGATGTTCTCTTGATCTGTAACAAGGTAATATGGTTTTGATTTGTTGGCACCAACATTTGACCGGTCCCAGTGATCAGCCACGTAGAGTCGGAATCGGCTGAAGTTAGCGAAACTCAATAGCCGAAAGGAATGAAGTGGGCCTGATAGGGTTATGTTATCTCTTTCTGTGTTAGTTTAGAGTTTGTTTAGAAATAAATCGAGTCGGTTTGTTTAAGAGTCCTGACCGAATCGGGTCAGAACCCCTTGCATGGGGTTACAAATATGTAATAGGATCTATACGAGAAAAACAACACTTTTGTTCAATACAATTTGGCGCATCGCCAACCTTTCCTACTCGATGAAACCCTCATCTCGCGTGGGCTGCATCGGCTCTGATCTCGGCGAGAGACTTGGATTAGTCAACTTCGGTAATTCTATCAATCTCAACTAGTACTTTCTTATTGATTTGATATTCTAGTTGTTATTGTTAGAATTGCTAGTTATCCAGTAATTAGATCTTCATTATGCTTGTTCTATCGACTTTGGATTGCGATACTGCCTTGGTTGAGTCTGATCTATTGCAGTTTGAGTAGGTTTTATCGGTATAGTTTAGATCTATTATTCGAGTCGTTCTATCGATTTTATCTATAAATAGATTAAATCTAACTCTATTTTCCATATTTGAGTACTGTCTCGATTAAGTTCGATCTGTTCGAACCAGTAAGGATGCATCAACTTTGATCTCTTACTGAGTTGATAGGGTTTAGATTTGATTCTGTTTATAGACAGAGTCGATAGAGTTCTATCAGAATGTTTAGCCGATAGGTTATCACGGTTCAATCAACTTCTGATATATGCTTGATTTCTTATGTATTTTAGTAAGTCGATTGCCCCCTTATTGAGATAAGTTAGATCTGTGATTTAAGACATATTTCCAATACTAGCTATCAGATCTGTCGACCTAACACCATTAGTAGAATGAGTCTGCGTGTGTACCGTAGATTCATCGACTCTGTTCTATCGATTTGGATTTATCGACTAAACGAGTTTGGGCATGCTTATTATAATCTTATCGACTCTACTCATCCATCTTGTTTTCCTTATCGGCATTAACAACACTTAATGTTTTAACTGTTTAGTTCACCGTTAAGCCGATATAATTAGCTGAATAGTTTATTTTCTTTTATATTAATCATATGCTAGCATCGGCTGGTTTTCATGAATAGCGAATATCGGCTTTCTTTATCAGCCTGTCCTGAACTGGTGACCCGTGAAATTTGATCGTTGTTTCTTTGTCGATTTGCAGGGAAAATCGACTGGCACGGCTCGGTTTCCGTATTGAGCCTGCACTGGAGCTAAACAGATCTCCTAGGTCACGCGTGTAGAATTTTGTGTCAACATGCTTTTTGGCACGCCCGGTGGGACCAAGATTCAAGTTTCACATCATGTCTGGACTTGGAATGCCAAAAGACCCTGAAGCACCTCAGCCGAAGAATAATCTCAGTGCAGATCTAAAGAATGACCACATGTTGCCCCTTGACAAGGATGATCTGAGTGATGATATGAAGGCGCAGTTCAATGAAAGAGTTGCTCAGTTTGAGAATCTTTTGTTAGGAACTTTAAGCAAGACTCGACACGGCAAAATCATACAGAAAGGACAGCTGCCGGTACCTGCCGTAGTTGAAGAAGATGCTGAGAGGCAACCTGTTGACAAGCCAACGGAAGTCATTGATGAAGAGGCTTTGAACAATATGATTCATACAACCATACACCACGCGTTGATTAACCAGTCGCCTATATTAGTTAACACATTGAGGGCTTTAATCATTCAGACTATAGAGGGTTGTGTTTATGATGACCCGGCACGTGGGCCGATGTATTTCCGAGTATCTGGGAATATTCCTCGACCTACAATTGAAGCACCCAGTCCGCAACAGCCTAGTGCGAGCATGACAGATCCTGTTACGGGGTCAGCACTATCACCTTCCGAGGCTACTCCACCCCCGAAAAATACTAACAGTGGTACAGTAGGAAGGACACCTCGGAGAATAATATTACAGAGAACCACTCCACATATGCAGCCACAGCATTAAAGGCAAGAAACAGCAGAGCCAAATGTCACATATAGTACTGCGCCCAATGCTGAGCCAAGTCTGTTTGGAATGCCATCGTCGTCTCCTCTACCAGGGAAATTAGTAGGCCAACATACAGTTGTTAATTTTGGCCCATCGACGGTCCCACAAATGCCAGCATCTGGTCTGACATCGACTATCCCAAATGTCAATGTGTCGACTGATGACTAGGCTATGAAGATTGCTGAGGTGATGAGGGAACAGTTTGGACTAAAACCAAAACAACAGACGTACATGTATCGACCTCCGTATCCTCCGAGTTATGATTGATACCTATGTCAAGTCGATACAGGCCACCAGAATTTACCAAGTTTACTGGACATGATAACACTACCCTGTCGAGCATATCAGCTGATTTTCAGTATAATGTGGAGAAGCTGGAGATACTGAAGCATTGAAAATCAAGTTTTTTCCGTTGTCCTTATCTGAATTGGCATTTTCTTGGTTCACATCATTGCCCCCAAATTCAGTTATTACTTGGGCCGATCTTGAACAAAAATTCCACAAGTACTTCTTCGCTAAAACCAGGGAGTTAAGGTTGTCCGACTTGATTGCTATGAGGCAGAAGGCTGGGGAGTTTGTACATGATTATGTGGAGAGGTTCAGAGATGTGCGTAGCAAGTGTTTTAGCTTGCAATTGACTGATACTTAGATGGCAGAAATAGCATTTATCGTCCTAGTTGCACCTTTGAGGGAGAAGTTTCCTTTGACCGAATTCGAAAGCTTGTCTCAGTTAGTGCAGAAAGTGTCGATCTAGGAGAACCTGACTCAGAGGGCATGGTCAAGGCCGATGCAGGTCAACTATAATGATTATGGGTCTGAGTCTGATAAAGACGCTGAAGATGTTGACATGGCTGAGTGGACGAGGAAGAAGAATATCCTGTCGTGTCCTTGGGTGAAGCAGAACGAACCAGAAGAAAAGTACGATTTCAACATTACCAAGGCTAACAAGATATTTGATATGTTGCTGCAATAGAAGCATATTCAATTGCCACCAAATCATGTGATCCCGCCTGCTGAAGAGTTGAAGAAGAGGAGGTACTGCAAGTGGCATAACTTGCCGTCTCATTATACTAATGATTGCAAGGTTTTCAGGAGACAGATTCAGATGACGATTGAGCAGGACAAGATAAAATTCACCAAAGGTACTGTGAAGATCGATGGATATCCTTTCCCTACAAATGTCAACATGGCTGGTATCGATAATGTGGAAGCCTTTATTAAGCAATATCAGAAAAAGAGGGATAGAGAAGTAAAGGAATCACAGTTTCATCCATATTGGGAATGTCCTTTCTTTCAATATTGCTGGGATAACAACATGAAACTTTCGTCAATCGACAACTATCCTGGATGTAGTAGATGCGCGAATCAGATGTATAGAGAAGCTACAGCAGGTCATCAGCACCATCATCGTGCAAACGACTCTAAAGAATCGATGGTGGGTTCGGCCAATCGACATCATAGGGTCTCTACGTTTGATCGACTTGGAGCAAAGAAGACAGGTAAGGAAGCCAGGTTTGACAAGGAAGTCGATGAAGAGATGCAGGAGGAGCAAGAGCAAAGTGACCAGTGGTGTCCATCTGGCATCTTTTCTAGAAGTCAGAAATGCAGGGTACAGAGGATGCGATGCAGACAAATAAGGGCTAGTAAGTATTATTATGATGAAGAAGATGATCAGCCACCAAAGAAAGTCTGGAGGCCAAAGGTGAAATCACAAGTGCAGGCGCCAAGTGCTACAGTGAGTATGGTAATGATGTTGCCTCAAGAGTTCATGGCTTCGGAAGAAGAAGAAGTGTTTGCTGATGAAGGGAGTTCACTACAGCTGAGATTTTATGTATAGCAAGCAGTGTTTGATAAACCAGACGAGTCTAACCATCGGCATTTTTTAAAAGCTTTGTACTTAAAGGGATTCATCATTGGAATGCCGATAGGGAAGATGATGCTCGATGAGGGTGCTGCAGTAAACATTATGCCGATCACTACTGCTAGAAAGCTGGGCAAGACTGAAGATGATTTGATCGACACTAACATGATCCTGAGAGATTATGGTGGCCGCACTGCAGCAGCCAAAGGGGTATTGAATGTCGAGCTTACAATCGGCAGTAAGACATTGTCGGTTACTTTCTTTGTCATTGAAGGCAAGGGAACCTACAGCTTGTTGTTCGGTCGAGATTGGATACATGCTAACTGCTACATACCATCGAGTATGCATCAGTCTCTTATTCAGTGGGTTGGCGATCAAATTGAGGTTGTCCCGACCGATGAGACCGTCAATGTTGCATCGATCAATATGGTACCATGGCATGCGGATGATATGGAGTGTCTGTCTGGCAAAATTTGGGATGGAGACTATGTCAAGATTACTACTCAGGTTCTTGAAGTAGTGGATCAATCAAATTCAAAATTATTTCTCTCACAGGCACCCCAAAGGATACATGTCAGCCGATGAATTACAAGAAGTCGATATAGGGGATGGTGACAAGCCTAGGCCGACATTTATCAGTAAGAAGTTAGATGAAGATTTTAAAGTTGAATTAATAAAATTATTGAAAGAGTATCGGGATTGTTTTGCTTGGGATTATTCTGAAATGCTCGGCCTGAGCCGATCTATTGTTGAGCATCGGCTTCCTATCAAGCCTGGATATTGACTTTATAAGCAACCACCAAGAAGAATCGATCCAAACATTTATCAAGATGTCAGGGCTGAGCTTACCAGATTATATGATGCTAAGTTTATTAGGCCTTGCCGATACCCGGAGTGGGTTTCAAATATTGTGCCTGTATTTAAGAAGTGTGGAAAGTTGAGAGTTTGCATGGATTTCAAACCATTGAACAGGGCCACACCAAAAGATGACTACCCAATGCCGATAGTAGATCTTCTGGTTGATGCAGCAGCAGGTCATAAGATTGTTAGTTTCATGGATGGTAATGTTGGTTATAATCAGATTTTTATGGCAGAAGAAGATATACCGAAGACTACTTTCAGGTGTCCTGGGGCTCTTGGATTATATGAGTGGTCGTCATGACGTTTGGGTTGAAGAATGCTGGAGCCACATATCGGAGAGCCATGAATTATATATTCCATGATCTGATCGGCGGGTTAGTAGAGATTTATATTGATGATGTAGTGGTTAAATCCAGAAGAATAGAGGATCATATAGCCGATTTGCGGGAAGCACTCAAGAGGACTAGAAAGTATGGTTTAAAGATGAATCCAAAAAAGTGTGCTTTCGGCATATCGGTTGGCCAGTTTCTGGGGTTCATTGTTCATGAGAGAAGAATTGAGATTGGGCCGAAGAGTATGAAGGTTGTCAATGACATCGAGCCGCCGGTTAACAAGACAGAACTTCTGTCTTTGATTGACAAAGTAAATTTCATTAGAAGATTTATTTTGAACTTGTCAGGGAGGCTAGATGTGTTTACCCCATTATTAAAGCTGAAGGCCAATCAGAAATTTGTATGGGAGCCTGAGCATCAGAAAGCTCTGAATGATATCAAGAAGTATCTAATTGTGCCTCCTGTATTAGTACCACCAAGAGAAGGATTGCCCTTCAGGCTTTATCTTGCGGCTGACAAGAAGTCGATCGGATCGACTTTAATTCAAGAACAAGATGGCAAAGAAAGGGTTGTATTTTACTTAAGCTGAAGATTGATTGATGCTGAGACCAGGTACACTGAGATTGAAATGTTATGTTTATGTTTATATTTCTCATGTGTGAAGTTGAGGCATTATCTATTATCAACTGAGTGCATGTTAGTCTGCAAAGCCAATGTCATCAAATATATGCTATCGGCTCCAATTTTGAAGGTAAGAATTAGTAAGTGGATGCTTGCTCTAGCCGAATATGATCTGACTTATGAATCTGCCAAGGCGGTCAAAGGTCAAGTTCTAGCTTATTTAGTTGTTGAGCATTGTGGATCCAAGGTATCGATGGTAGAGCTAGTGCCATGGTTATTGTTTTTTTATGGTTCTGTTTGCAAGAGTGGGTGTGGTATCGGGCTCGTCATCATATCGCCTCGGGAGCAAGATTTGAGTTCGCATTTGCTGTGGAGATATTGACTAACAATCAAGTTGAATATAGAGTTGTCCTCAAAGGTTTGCAGATTTTGCGGGAGGCTGGAGTCCATTGTGTTGAAGTCGTTGGAGATTTGTTATTGGTGCTCGGGCAGCTGGCAGGAGAATTGGAGTGTAAAGACGATATATTAAGATTTTTTTATGCCGAGTGTCAGGATGTGCTGCAACACTTCAAAACAGTAAGGTTCAAGCATGTCCCTAGGGAACAAAATATGGAAGCAAATGATCTCACGCAGAAGGCACCGGGTTATCAATTGAATACTAGTGGAGTTATTGTTGATATAGCTGATGTCGATGAAGAAGATTGGAGATCCAAGATTGTCCAATACCTTAAGGATCTGACTCAATGAACTCCTCAGAAGATTCGATATATGGCATTGAGGCATGTTTTACTAGAAGAAAAGCTTTATTATCGGACGGTTGATGGTGTACTGATAAGGTGTTTAAATGAAGAAGAAGCCAAAGTTGTTATGTGCTAAGTCCACGATAGTATGGGTATCAAGTTGTTAAATTCATTGCGTTATTATGCTTAAGCCAATGGTCAAGCGGAGGCATCTAACAAGAGTTTGACCAAGTTGATTAGGAGGAATATAGATGAACAACCGAAGAAGTGGCATACAGCATTGGCCGAGTCATTATGGGCCTACAGGATGGCTTGTCATGGAACAATCAAGGTACCACCCTATCAGTTAGTATACGGGCATGAAGCAGTTTTGCCATGGGAAACGAATTTGGGGTCAATAAGAGTAGAGTTACAAGACTAGTTGTCAGCTGATGAGTATCGACATGCAATGCATGATGACTTAGAAGATGTCATGCAGCATTGGATGAAGGCCCTGGAAAAGATTCAAGAAAATAAAGCTCGTGTGTCCAGGTTTTATAATAAAAAGGTGGTGCCCAAGAGTTTTTCAGAAGGAGAACTTGTCTGGAAATTGATTATGCCCATCGGCTCTAGAGATAATTGTTTTGGAAAATGGTTGCCGACATGGGAAGGAACTTTTAAAGTGAGTTGATTTACGTCAGGTAATGCATATTTCTTACAAGGATTAGATGGAGAAGAGTTTGGGAGAGCAATCAATGGGAAATATTTGAAGAGATATCATCCAAGCGTTTGGATTGGCGCATGATTTTGAGTGCTTAAACGCGGCTAATATGAGGAATATTGTCCTTAGTAGAAAAAATATATATACAACCGATGAATGTTCATCAACTTTAGATGGCCGATATTGAGAATATCACTATTAGCATGCAAGACAAGAAAGATACATACATATGACCAAGGAGGTCTTCGTCTATTACAGATGGCCAATGTTAAAGGATGAAGACAAACCGATTACTCTCAGGTAATCTATTCAATAAAACCTATTCTTCTATGGCAGCTAGGGGATGAAGACGTAATTAATAATGTCCCAAGCACATGGAAAGAGGTACATCAAAGAGGGAAAAATGCACTAGTGCCATCTCCTGCTTCCCCTTCAAGAATGGCAGTGTCATCAGACATTACCCGCCGGACAAGGGGGAGAGAGGGCCACTCTGCCGATGTTATTCTAGACACCGGAAGGACCAGCAAATCGGCTTCTGGGCAGGAGGAGCTGCAAACTTTGGATTGAAAGGAGGACTCTGGGGGCAAGAGAAGAAAAAAGTATTCGCCATAATACATTTAGTAGATTTGGGGATAAATGGTACTTTTCTATCAAAGCTCTCAATAAGAGACCCATGGTTGAAGATAGTAAGCAGGATGAAAAAAGGAGGATGGTGGAAGGAGCTATTTATAGGACCTGGACTTAGCCTTTGGGGAATCCAAACGATGCTCTGAGATTGATCAAAGGAATAGGAAGTGATAAGGCTTGGGTGGAAACTCGAGGGAGAAAGATGAGCGTGAGGACAGTCAAAAAGTATGACCAACAGTCAAAATAGCACAGGAAATAGCAGGTCGCAATTAGAGAGCCATGAGTGGTTGGGTGGTGCACTAAAAGCACAAGCTGACGAGTGGGTGGCTCCTGACTGACTGCATTTACTAGGTCATGAAGCAGCAAAGCAGTAAAAGCGCGCGGTGAACTAAGAGATAAAATCCAGCGCACGAAGGATTTCGTACTCCGGACTCGGGGGGGGGGGGCATGTGTTGGCACCAAGATTTGATCGGTCCCAGTGGTCAGCCGCGTGGAGTCGGAATCAGCTGAAGTTAGCGAAATTCAATAGCCGAAAGGAATGAAGTGGGCCTGATAGGGTTATGTTATCTCTTTCTCTGTTAGTTTAGAGTTTGTTTAGAAACAAATCAAGTCAGTTTGTTTAAGAGTCCTAACCGAATCGGGTCAGAACCCCTTGCATGGGGTTATAAATATGTAACAGGATCTATACGAGAAAAACTACACTTTCATTCAATACAATTCGGTGCATCGCCAACCCTTCCTACTCGACGAAACCCTTGTCTCGCGTGGGCTGCATCGGCTCCGATCTCGGCGAGAGACTTAGATTAGTCAACTTTGGTAATTCTATCAATCTCAACTAGTACTTTCTCATTGATTTGATATTCTAGTTGTTATTGTTAGAATTGCTAGTTATTCGGTAATTAGATCTTCATTATGCTAGTTCTATCGCCTTTGAATTGCGATACTGCCTTGATTGAGTCCGATCTATTGCAGTTTGAGTAGGTTTTATGGGTATAGTTTAGATCTATTATTCGAGTCATTCTATCAATTTTATCTATAAATAGATTAAATCTAACTCTATTTTTTCATGTTTGAGCACTGTCTCGATTAAGTTTGATCTGTTCAAACCAGTAAGTGAAAGTGCCTAGAGGGGGGGTGAATAGGCAATAATCCCTGAAATTCACTTAATAATAAAAGTCAAATGCGCAGTGTCGGACTTGTCCGACGATTGTAGGGAAAGTCCGATGACTTGTCTGATGGCACAGGATAGAAAATTAGATCGATCGAGTAAATGTTAAAACTAGTGTAAGGCAAGCTAGGAGTAGGTGAATATAAGCAAGGAGAAACTGTAAAAATAAGGAGAGCAACTAGCAAGCAACCTACACAAGTTGATCTAAGGAATACGAAGCAAACCCTAACTAGCAAGTTTACGAGCAAGAACAAGTAAATGATACACGAGTAATTAAAAGCTCAAGCAAGGCACATGATTTGTTCACCGAAGTTCAGCTCCACAAAGAAGCCTACGTCTCCGTTGAGGGACCCACAAAGGACCGGGTCTCTTTCAACCCTAACCTCTCCAAGTGACCACAAAGATCAAACTTGGTTTTCCACTAGAAACTCCATAAAGGAGGGGTCAATACAAACTTCCCGAGGCGTCACCACACAAGTTTGGAGCTCTACGGGCACCTCTAACCATCTAGGGGAAGAATCCTTAAGAGTAACAAACACAAAAGTTGTCAGCGGTGAGGATGAACCAAGTGCTCAAGAGGATGAAAGCTTGGAGTCGATGGAGCACTTCAATCTTCTCTCGATCCCTTCACAAATCAAGAGCGGAATCAAGGGAGGAGAGTTGGGGAGAGCAAAGTGAACTTGAGAGTGATTTTGAGTGGAAATGAGTGACCAACCAGACACAGGGCGAAGAGGGGTTCTATTTATAGCCCAATGGGGAAAAGAGTCGTTGGAGATCCAATTTCTGAGATCTGTGTCGGACAAGTCCGATGGTCATCGGACATGTCCGATGAATCAAGGTGGCGCAGAAACTGGAATCCGACAAGCTTGCCCGATGCCTCGGATAAGTTTGCCACCGGACCTGTCCGATGGACTTGCTCGGACAAGTCTTGTCCATCGGACAAGTCCGATGGCCATCGGACACGTCCGATGAAAAAGGGTGACAGAGGAACTGTACTCCGATGAAAGTGTCTGATGCGTCGGACTTTCCTCTGGTCATCGGACAAGTCGGACATGTCCGACGACCCAGAGTGGCAGAGGTACTGGAGTCCGATGGACTTGTCCGATGGGTCGGACAAGTCCGATGATTTTGCCCTGGAAATTTTTGTATGGCCTAGAAATAGGAATTTTGCACTTAGTTCACCTTCGCTTCACACTTTTGTGTCCCTCTTAATAGTACAGCTTTTCCTATACTCAAGATTTAAAATAAAATACTATAAACTTCATTCTTGAGCATATTTTGAATTTCAACTTGAAGCACTTTGCCATCTTCTTTTCTCCCTTTCTGTTTCTATGCATTTAATCACCAAACTTTGTACCATAATCTACACACATGCTCATTAAAAGATTAGTCCGTTGTTAATTGTATTGACGCCAATCACCAAAATAAAATTAGGGGCCTAGATGCACCTTCAATCTCCCCCTTTTTGATGATTGATGACAATACAACTAAATTTCATAAAAATATGCAATGAAGGTTCAGTTTGTGATGAGGAGCTCCCCCTAAGTGTGTGCATGAGTGAGAGAATATGAGATAATAATAAGTGCACATATTAAAAGAAAATTATGAGAGCTCCCCCTAAAGCTGTGCATACATGTTAATTTGCACCAATTGATCATACAAGATAGACGAAATGCAAATAACAAGATGATCAACAAAGTACCAATACAATAAGCAAATAAAGTGCACAAACCAACCACATAGATAGCAAAAATAGAGTTTTACAAACCAAATAGTGCCATAAATAATTCAACTCCAAACTCACTCACAACTCACAAACTAAGATTAAAAAAACTGAGATAACTACACTTCTCCCCCTTTGGCATCAAGACACCCAAAAAGGAGAAAAGTGCAGGTAGAAGGTGATGAGAGCTCTAGTCGTCGGAGAACTCGTAGTCTTCATCATCATCATCGCCTTCTTCCTCTTCTTCCTCATCAATAGCCGGTTCTTTCCCTTTGCGTTGGCGAAGAGTATGGGCAGCTTCATCTTCACCACCTTCGCCATCATCATCCTCAAAGCGAATGTGTTGAGCACTCGAACCTGCGCCAGAAGAGGAAGGAGGAGGAGTCAGGTAGTACCCAAAGTAGTTCATCTCCTCGACGTTGAAGGCCGGGTCATCTTGAGGAGCGGGGTCATTATGAGTGGGAGGAGGTGAGCCTTCAGCTGGGGACGGTGGAGGAGGAGTCTCAATACCAAAATGGTCATAGAGACCCTTTTGATTTCTTTCAATGACGTCGAGCCTCTGATTAATGCTCCTGCATATGCTCATAAGGGATTTGAACATCTTCATAATCCCGCTTCTCTTGCCGCGAGGAGGTGGAGGCACATGAGAGGATCCAGTGCCCCGAGATGCAGCTCGGGGTGGCTGAGGTGGTGCAGCTAAAGAAGGAGGCTGAGCTGCTCCAAAGAACTGGCCAGAAGTGGAGTCAGGAGTCCAGTTAGAAGGAATCAGAGGTTTCAGGCTCAGATGCTTCATATCCTTGGTGAAGGTTAAGCCCGACACCTTCTCAATCATGAACATGATGTGAGGTGCGTATCCACAGCCACGCTTGGGAGAGATGGAGATGTCCCACATTTCCTGAAAGACATAGTCAAAGACATCAAATTTCCTGTTCCCATGTACCTAGTGTAGAATATCCCTCTGATAGGCAGGAATACGGTCAGAGTTGCCTCCCCTTGGAGCTAAAGTATTCCTGTAGATCCAAAACAAGACTGAGAAGAATGGTTTTAGTCCATTGGAGTTGGAAGGAGAGCAGTTGTCCGGGTCCACATACATGTACCTCATCTCACCAGCATCCATATGATTTCCCTTGTGAACCTTGTGCCTTTCCTTGCGTGTGTGCTTAAGTCCAATCATACCAGCAAACTGGTTCTGGGAGTAGGTATACTTGGTGCCATTCGTCATCCAGGACAGGGTTTTGGCATCCTCATCAAAATAGATAGTTGAATAAAATTGAGCTATGATTTCCCTATTCGAGGAGTACTGGAAAGTCAGGAAGGTCTTGAGACCATGATGCTCACAGGCAGCCAGCACTTGATCGAGTAATGGATGCTTCCTTGTCTTCATGTGATCTCAATCCAGCCACTTCATCTCAACCACTGCATTCTTCATGCGTAGATAGGTGGAACGGTACCAATCCGCATAAAAATATGCATGAAATTGGAAATCAAAAGCTTCTTTCTCACCATCATAGAAGTTAGTTAGCCTTGCCGCAGAGCAGGTCTAAGTGGAGGCATGAAGATAGTTCACCTTGTCACGGTCAGAGTTGCCCATTTCCGCCGGAGGATGCATGACACTGTCAACCTTATTTGTCTCTTCAGGCTCCTCTCTTCCGTTTGGTGTGGTGGATCCGCCCAGCAATGGTCTTCCTCCTCTTTGGGGGTTGGCTTTGGCCTTGGTCTTCGAAGGTCTTGGTTCTCTTGTCCCTCAAGGGGGATGCTTCCACGTCAGACATGCTGAGAAAATGTGGCGAGCAACAAGTTAGGAGGGAGTCAAAAAGAGGAATAGGGGTGAGGAGAATCAATGAAGAGTTCAGGTTTTTTGAGGAAACTTCAGGTCATCGGACATGTCCGATAATCACCCCCTTGTCTGATGACACACAGTTTTTCCAAAAAACCTGGATCCTTCACGAATCCACCTACCACAAGTACCCAAACTTCTTCTACTCCACTAACAACTAACTAGAGGCAACCTCCATGGATCAAATATGCAAGGGAACAAGATTTGGCACTAGCATTAATCAATAACCCTAACCCTAAGGGTGAAACCAAGAGAGAGGGGATTAGGGTTAAACCTTGCAAAAATGATGGGGGATCGGACTTGTTCGGTGGAGGAGGACCTCTTGATCTCCAAACTTGCTCCAATGGATGGTGGGAGAGGGAGATCTCCTTGGTGCCGCCAATGGGGGTGTTCTTGAGGAGAGAGAACGTGAGCGAGATGAATGAGGAAGGGTTGACTGAAGGGGTAAGTTGGGCTGGGTTAAATAGGGTCGAACCCTAGACCGTCAGACTTGTTTGATGCTAGTCGGACTTGTTCGACGCCATCGGACATGTCTGACAACTATCGTACTTGCCCGACGCCAGAATGACTTGAGAGATTAGAGCCCAGCCAGGAAAGAGTAGAGGATTTTTATTTTCTTTAAAAATAGTTTGATGGAAAGTCTTACCATCTTATGGTCAGCCAACAATCGACAAAACATAACAATGGCCATAATTTGTCAAGATTCGATCTAGTGATCAAAAACCAGCTTCAATAGCACAAATAATAGTTTTTTTGACATAAAATAATAAAAAAAATTTGTAATAACAAAACAATCACCATTTAGATGTGCACATTCTCTACAACACATTGCTAGAGTCAAGAATATTTAGTTCACTCCTAAGATAGCAAAATCTCTTCTCATCTAGGGGCTTGGTGAATATATCGGTTAGTTGTTCTTCGGTTCTCACATGGCTAACTTCGATATCCCCTTTGATGGAATGATCTCTCAAAAAGTGGTGGCGGGTATCTATATACTTTGTGCGTGAATGCTCAATGGGGTTATAAGCAAGCTTTATGGCACTCTCGTTGTCACATAGGAGTGGAACACGGTTCAACTTGTAACCGTAATCCCTTAGAGTTTGTCTCATCCAAAGTAGTTGTGCACAACAACTACCGGCTGCAACATACTCCGCTTCGGCCGTGGAAAGTGCAACGGAGTTTTGTTTCTTGGATGACCATGACACTAGGGACCTACCCAAGAATTGGCATGTCCCAGAGGTGCTCTTTCTATCTACCTTATCCCCGGCATAATCCGCATCAGAATCCTAATAGGTTGAACTTTGAGCCCTTGGGGTACCAAAGCCCTAGTTTGGGTGTGTGAACCAAATATCTCAATATTCTCTTAACAGCCACCATGTGACACTCCATAGGAGCGGCTTGAAAACGTGCACACATACACACACTAAGCATGATATCGGGCCTAGATGCACAAAGATAAAGCAAAGAGCCAATTATGGAGCGATATACCTTTTGATCAACGGGATCATCCTTTTTGTTGAGGTCGAGGTGACCATTTGTCGGCATGGGAGTTTTGATGGGCTTTGCCTTGTCCATGTCAAATTTCTTCAATAAGTCTTGTGTGTACTTTGCTTGACATATGAAGGTGCCCTCCTTGAGTTGCTTCACTTGGAAGCCTAGAAAGAATGTCCATTCTCCCATCATGGACATCTCGAACCTTTTGGTCATTATCTTGCTAAATTCATCACAAAAGGTTTGATTAGTAGAACCAAATATAATGTCATCGACATATATTTGGCATACAAAGATATCATCACCAAAACGCTTAGTGAAGAGGGTTGGATCGGCCTTGCCAATGACGAAACCCTTTTTAACAAGAAAGTCCCTAAGGCATTCATACGATGCTCTCGGGGCTTGCTTAAGCCCATAGAGCGCCTTATGGAGTTTGTAAACATGGTTAGGATACTTAGAGTCTTCAAAGCCCGGTGGTTGCTCCACATACACTTCTTCCTTGATTGGCCCGTTTAGGAATGCGCTTTTCACGTCCATTTGATACAACTTAAAATCATGGTGAGTAGCAAAAGCAAGTAATATTCTAATAGATTCAAGCCTTGCTACGGGGGCGTAAGTTTCATCAAAATCCAAACCTTCCACTTGTGAATACCCCTTTGCCACGAGCCTTGCCTTGTTTCTTGTCACAACACCATCTTCATTTTGTTTGTTGCGGAACACCCATTTGGTGCCCACAACATTCTTGTTCTTTGGCCTTTCCTCCAGTGTCCACACTTCATTTCTTGTGAAGTTGTTCAACTCTTCTTGCATGGCCATCACCTAGTCCGCATCCTCAAGTGCTTGCTCTACCCTAAATGGCTCCATAGAAGAGACAAAAGAGTAATGTTCACAAAAATTACTAACTCGAGATCTAGTGATTACTCCCTTGTCAATATCTCCAAGAATTTGCTCGACGGGGTGATCAAGTTGTACATTTTGATGTACTCTTGGATGCGGTGAGTGTGAGCTTTCTTGACCACCATCTTTATCAACCTCTTCATCATGTCTTTGAGAATCATTGCTTGATGCTTGTTCATGATTCCCAACATCTTGATCTTGACCACTTGCGTGATCTAATTCCTTATTCTCATTATGTTGGTTTTGTCTTGAGGGAGAGGGTTGATTTTCAATACTTGATGTTTCTTGTGGTCTTACATCACCAATGGCCATCCTTTTTATTACACTTCTAGGAGCTTCATCATCTACACCATCATTAACAATTTGCTCCCCTTGAGAGCCATTAGATTCATCGAATGTCACGTCACGTGAGATTTCAACACAACCGGTGGTTTTATTGAATACATGATAGGCATGAACATTCAACCCATAACCAAGCAAGAAACCTTCATCAACTTTTGGAGCAAACTTAGAAGTCTTGGGTTTCTTGTTTAGCATAAAGCATTTGCTCCCAAAAACACGAAAGTAGGAAATATTAGGCTTGTTACCGGTTAGTAGCTCATATGGTGTTTTCTTCAATAGTCGATGGAGATACAACCGGTTGGAGGCATGGCATGCGGTGTTGACGGCCTCGGCCCAAAAACGGTCGGACGTCTTGTATTCATCAAGCATTGTCCTTGCCATCTCAATGAGTGTGCGGTTCTTTTTTTCGGCTACCCCATTTTGTTGAGGGGATTAGGGTGCCGAAAATTCATGCTTGATGCCTTCTTCATCGAGATACTCTTCAACTTGAGTGTTCTTGAATTCGGTGCTGTTGTCACTCCTTATTTTCTTGATCTTGACTTCATATTCATTTTGTGCTCTTTTCATGAACGTCTTGAGCACATCTTTTACTTCACCTTTATCATGCAAGAAGAATACCCACGTGAAGCGAGAAAAATCATCAACAATTACTAGACCATATTTATTACCACCAATACTTATGTAGGAGACAGGGCCGAAGAGGTCCACGTGCAACATCTCCAATGGCCTTGTGGTGGTCATCACATTCTTGGCGGGATGTGATGCTCCAACTTGCTTTCCCGCTTGGCATGCACTACAAATTTTATCCTTCTCAAAGCAAACGTCGGTTAGTCCTATGATGTGACCGCCTTTTTGGAGTTTGTGAATATTTCTCATACCAACATGGGCTAGCCTTCTATGCCACAACCATCCCATGTTGGATTTTGCTAGTAAGCATGTACCAAGTCTAGCTTCACCCGTGGAGAAGTCCACAACATAAAGCTTTCCTTTAAGCACACCCTGAAAAGCAACCGAGCCATCACTCCTCTTGTAGACGGTCACACCACATTCGTTGAACAAACAATCATAGCCCATTTTACAAAATTGTGAAATGGACAAAAGATTGAAGTCAACGTGATCAACAAGCATAACCTTAGAGAGGGAATATGAAGGAGTGAGAGGGACTTTACCATAACCTAGTACTTGTCCCGTTCCATTGTCACCAAATGTGATGTACTCATTTTTTTCATGACTTGGCTTGAATGACTTGAACATCTTTTTGTCTCCGGTCATATGATTGGTGCATCCACTATCAATCACCCAACTTGATCCTCCGGAGACATAGTCCTACAAAACAAATTAAGCTTTGTTTTTAGGTACCCAAATTTGCTTGGGTCCTTTTACATTAGTCACAAGCACTTTGGACACCCACACACAAGCTTTTGGCCTCTTGTTGCGTGGCCCATCATATTTGGCAAACACACGTCCCTGCGTGTTTCTCATGAGCACATATGAAGCATCAAAATCATAAAAGAGTGCACAAGTAGCATTAGGCATATTAGCCTGAGGATCATTAACAAGAGAAATATGATTAATATTCTTGTTCTTGGCTTGCTTCTTTTGGTAAGATCCTTTCTTGGTGAACTTAAGGAATTCCTTCCCATTCTTGTTCTCCCGAGCATTATGCTTGGCACCCTCAACATAACCAATGTCATCCATGACATGTGGCATTCTAGTATATGTGTATGCACCTCTTGCATACTTTGCCTTCTCATCATCGACAACATCTTTCTCATGTTGTATTTTGCTTTCAAGAGCCTTTACTTGCTTGTTCAAATCATCAATCAATTTGATATTAGTAGCACAAGTCTCAACATCAATATTATAGCATCTATCACATCCTTTGTTAGTAGAGGCATGAGAGAAATTATTTGAGGAGGATGTGAAAGTTGAAAGAATCCTATATTGTTCTTCAAGAGACTTATGAGTCTTCTCCAAATCCTCATGCTTCTCTTGAAATTCATCTTTAATGCTCTTAACATTTTCACAAGTATTTTCAATCTTAGTGAGAGACATAGTTAAGTCATTATTTTTCTTTCTCTCTTCTTCTAGGAGCTTCTCTAGTTCAAGGTTTCTTTTCTTTTCAAGAACAAGCAAGTCTTCTTGTTTCTCAAGTAGCTCCTCTTGCCTATCATTTTCTTCCTTTTGTTTTTCAAGTAATTCCATGAATTCAAGAATTTTAGGAAGTGAAGCATTAACATCATCATCATCATCACTACTACTAGCATAAGAGGAACGCTTGGGTTTAGATTTTGTTACCTTTGATCCTCTTGCCATAAGGCACTTGTGAGAGGTATCGTCATCATCATCACTCAAGCTCCCAAATAGAGAAGTGTTGGTGGGAGTGACGCCAATGGCAAGTGTAGCAATGCCTCCTTCATCCGAGTTAGATTCAGAGGAGGAAGATGATGAAAAGGATGAATCATCAGAATTCCATTCTTGACCAATGTGAGCTTCACCCCTTCTATGCTTCTTGTACTTCTTGTCTTTCTTATGGTGCTTGTCTTTCCTTCTTTCATCTTTGTTC
Organism: Eleusine indica; assembly: GCA_030378355.1. Taxonomy (NCBI): domain Eukaryota; kingdom Viridiplantae; phylum Streptophyta; class Magnoliopsida; order Poales; family Poaceae; genus Eleusine; species Eleusine indica. Next base: position 39,024,264 of record CM059501.1, on the reverse strand, counting down.
TTCTTCTTTGGACATTCCGCAATGAAATGTCCTTCATCACCACATTTATAGCAAGTTCTTTTTGATCTTCTCACTTTGCCCTTGTCAAAGCTTTTCTTCTTGTAGCCATCTTTCTTGAGAAATGACTTGAATCTCCTCACAAGCAAGGTCATCTCATCATCACTATCCTCACTACTAGAATCAATCACTTTCTTTTTCTTCTCTTGTGTGGCTTTGAGTGCCATATCCTTTTTGTCACCATTTGCTCCCTAAATTTGCTTGATCAAGGCATTTATCTTGTTGGCTTGATCATTTTGTTGCTTTTAGGAAAGAAGCTTTCCAAGCACTTCATCGGTGGAGAAGGTTTTGAAGTTCTCCTTCTCTCTAATGTTTGAGCAAATGTTGCTGTCCCATGGTCTCAATGCTTGTAGTAGTCCCTTGTTGATATCTAAGTCGGTCATTTGGGCTCCTAGAGCTCTTCTTTGATTCACAATCCTCATGAGCCTATCATGAAATTCTTTTGGGCCTTCTCCCGGACCCATAATGAATAGGTTGAACTCATTTTGCAGTTCTTCAAGTCTTGCATCTTTGACGGAATCAATGCGCTCAGAGATAACCTCGAGCTTTCTCCATAGTTGGTTGGCATTCTTTATTCTGGCTACCTTGTCATACTTGATGGCACTAAGTGCGGAAACAATTGCACTAGCAGCCGCGGCGTTACGATGAATATTGATTTGATCCTTACGAGTTGGATTGTCTCTATTTTCCCACAAGAAACCATTCTCGGTTATATTTGCAACATGGGGACTCATGGATTCCAAATACAACATCATCTTGCATTTCCAATGATCATAAAATTGTCCATCAAAGTAGGGGAGTCTACCGGACCCTTGCCCAATGCGATCTTCTTTGAGATCATCATAATCAAACATAACATTGTTGTAGGCTTTTGGTAGCTCATCCTTATCAATATCTTCAATCCTTGGATTTTCTCCATGTGCATCACCCTCGAACCTTGCTTCGGACGATCCACTAGGCGGAATTTCTTTTCCCTTTGTCATCTTTATCTTCAAGCGGTTAAGCCTTCAAGAAGATCCTTGCTCTGATACCAATTGAAAGTGCCTAGAGGGGGGGTGAATAGGCAATAATCCCTGAAATTCACTTAATAATAAAAGTCAAATGCGCAGTGTCGGACTTGTCCGACGATTGTAGGGAGAGTCCGATGACTTGTCCGATGGCACAGGATAGAAAAGTAGATCGACCGAGTAAATGTTAAAACTAGTGTAAGGCAAGCTAGGAGTAGGTGAATATAAGCAAGGGGAAGCTGTAAAAATAAGGAGAGCAACTAGCAAGAAACCTACACAAGTTAATCTAAGGAATACGAAGCAAACCCTAACTAGCAAGTTTATGAACAAGAACAAGTAAATGATACACGAGTAACTAAAAGCTCAAGCAAGACACAAGATTTGTTCACCGAAGTTCAGCTCCACAAAGAAGCCTACGTCTCCGTTGAGGGATCCACAAAGGACCGGGTCTCTTTCAACCCTAACCTCTTCAAGTGACCACAAAGATCAAACTTGGTTTTCCACTAGAAACTCCACAAAGGAGGGGTCAATACAAACTTCCCGAGACGTCACCACACAAGTTGGGAGCTCTACGGGCACCTCTAACCGTCTAGGGGAAGAATCCCCAAGAGTAACAAACACAAAAGTTGTCGGCGGTGAGGATGAACCAAGTGCTCAAGAGGATCAAAGCTTGAAGTCGATGGAGCACTTCAATCTTCTCTCCATCCCTTCACAAATCAAGAGTGGAATCAAGGGAGGAGAGTTCGGGAGAGCAAAGTGAGCTTGAGAGTGATTTTGAGTGGAAATGAGTGACCAACCAGACACAGGGCGAAGAGGGGTTCTATTTATAGCCTAATGGGGAAAAGAGTCGTTGAAGACCCAATTTCTGAGATCTGTGTCGAACAAGTCCGATGGTCATCGGACACGTCCGATGAATCAAGATGGCGCAGAAACTGGAGTCCGACAAGCTTGCCCGATGCCTCGGACATGTCCGACGGCACTGGAGGGGCAGACGAACTGGAATCCGATGGACTTGTCCGATGGCTCGGACAAGTCTTGTCCTTCGGACAAGTCCGATGGCCATCGGACAAGTTCGATGAAAAAGGGTGGCAGGGGAACTGTACTCCGATGAAAGTGTCCGATGCGTTGGACTTTCCTCTGGTCATCGAACAAGTCCGATGACTGTCGGACATGTCCGACGACCCAGAGTGGCAGAGGTACTGGAGTCCGATGGACTTGTCCGATGGATCGGACAAGTCCGATGATTTTGCCCTGGAAATTTTTGTATGACCTAGAAATAGGAATTTTGCACTTAGTTCACCTCCGCTTCACACTTTTGTGTCCCTCTTAATAGTATAGCTTTTCCTATACTCAAGATTTAAAATGAAATATTATGAACTTCATTCTTGAGCATATTTTGAATTTCAACTTGAAGCACTTTGCCATCTTCTTTTCTCCCTTTCTATTTCTATGCATTTAATCACCAAACTTTGTACCATAATCTACACACATGCTCATTAAAAGATTAGTCCGTTGTTAATTGTATTGACGCCAATCACCAAAATAAAATTAGGGGCCTAGATGCACCTTCAGTAAGGTTGTATCAACTTTGATCTCTTACTGAGTTGATAGGGTTAGATTTGATTCTGTATATAGGCAGAGTCGATAGAGTTCTATTGAAACGTTTAGCCGATAGGTTATCACGGTTCAATCAATTCTGGTATATGCTTGATTTCTTATGTATTTTAGTAAGTCGATTGCCCCCTTATTGAGATAAGTTAGATCTGTGATTTAAGGCATATTTGCAATACCAGCTATCAGATCTATCAATCTAGCACCATTAGTAGAACGAGTCTGCGTGTGTACTATAGATTCATCGACCCTGTTCTATCGATTTGGCTCTATCGACTAATCGAGCTTGGGCATGCTTATTATAATCTTATTGACTTTGCTCAGCTAGCTTGTTTTCCTTATCGGCATTAAAATACTTAATGTTTCAACTGTTTAGTTCACCGATAAGCCGATATAATCAGCCGATTAGTTTATTTTCTTTTATATTAATCATATGCTAGCATCGGCTGGTTTTCACGAATAGTGAATATCGGCTTTCTTCATCGGCCTGTCCTTGGCCAGTCACCCGTGGAATTTGACCGTTGTTTCTTTGTCGATTTGCAGGGAAAATCGACTAGCACGCTTCGGTTTCCGTATTGAGCCTGTACTGGAGCTAAGAAGATCTCCCAGATCACGCATGTAGAATTTTGCGTCAACATGATTCTAACAAATAAACAAACCAAACAATATACGTTAAATAACATTGAATCCAGTGCCACCTGAAGGCTAGTAAAGGACAATTTACCTTCCGAGTCGGCATTCCTAGCATCATTAACGATATCTCTCACAATGTTCTTGGGGTAATATGCGGAGCGAGGTAGCATCCAAGATTTTTCCGATGTACTATGATGCACTAGAAGATCCAGGTAGAATATTTGTCCAACATATAAAAGATTAATATACTACTAAAAAATTACATAATATCAGGTTTCCTAAATACTATCACAACTTATATACTGTTGTAGAAGTAATATAGTGTAAACAATCATATATGTACTATCAGGTACCAGTGGACACGCACGTTACAAGGGTAGAAAAGTAAAGGGTCAAACAATATATGAACTATGCACATAGTTGAATAGTATATGTACTGCCATTATGCAGAGAGGGTATGTACTATATAGAAAGCATGTACTATGAAATGGAGAGCTGGAAAATTACATACTATCAGATAAGCAGACTGCTATCACTAGTTATGTACTATAATGGAGGTGGTATAATACAATGAGTAGTATACGTACTATCGGATGTTAATCGACACTATCATTGAAATGGTAATAATAGCTGGGTCAACGAGTATATAAACTGTGCACGTTGAACTATAGTTTATGTACTGTCAATATGCAATGAGTATATGTATTATAAAGATAGCATGTACTGTCCAACGGAGAGCTCTATAACTATATGACTTACGATTAAAAATAGAGAGCATCTAGTCAGGCTTTTGTTCGTGCTGCTGGACCTCTGTCAATCCCTTATGCTGTTTTGGAGCTGACGGAAAACAGCTCCGCAAATGTCGGTCTCACCAAGCGTTTGATAATGCTGAGAGAAGCAAATGTACTCCATTCCAATGTGGAACTTTGGTCGATAGAACAGCAGTCTGGCAGAGACGATCATAAAGAAACATCTGAGGCTCAGATCATCATTACGCTTGTCAACGATTTAGGCTAGACATCTGTCAACAGTTACGTTGGATGTCACGTGCAGTAAGCTCCTCATATGAACTAGTTCTTGAGATTGGTTCTTCACAATGTAGGATTTCATCTCAGCATCTCCACAAGGTAGACCGAAAACGGTGTTGAGGTCAATTGGTTTCATGTAAATCTTTCTGCCATCGTCAAGTAGGATGCACATTGCTTCAGCATCTATGCTATTCATCAGCCAGAATAGAATTTCTATAGGCATTCCAGGGCATCGGTGCGAAACTTCAATAAATCCTTCCACCCCAGCTTCTTGAGTTTAGTACGTTGCCCCCTGGATAACTTTTGTATAGTTTCATGAACCTTTTTGGGGATGCAACAGACGTTGGCCTTCCCCTTATCGATAGGCCCATCGTCTGCATCATTAGATTCCTGTCAAAATTTAAATGGAAAATCTCAAACTTGTAGTATAGTTCAAAAATAACATAGTATGAAAGTGAACACATAATATGGTACTACCACAAACACTATACTATCACAATCTATAATTGTAAGTATCATTACAATGGGTGTTCAAACTTGTCTCAACTGGAGTATATATGCTATTGAATAACCTCAATGTGCAGATAAAAAGCAAAAAAATAATATCCTATGTGTGATATACTATTTCCTGGATTGTATACTACCCTGTTTTGATTATACACTATCAGTTGTATATGTACCATCGAGGGAGGTTTACACTAAAAAAATGTGCAGTGTTGATGTCTCTCTGAAATTTAATTTTTTACCATGCTCTCAATTAACTAATAAATAGTATATATACTATCATGGAAACAATATGAGTATATATACTTCTATTACCATGCTCTGAATCAACGATTGTACGTGCAATCAATTGTCGCAATAGGAGTATATATACTATTGAAATATCAATCTACAAATAAATAGTGCTCACTACAATCATGTGCGTAAAAAATAAATTATGGTATATATACTATCATGGAAGCAGTATACTAACAACAATTGTATAAATGAATACGTATTGGTTGGTGTTGGAGTAGCTCTAAAATTTAATTACATACTGTCATGGGAGCAGTATACTAACAAACAAATGTATAAAAAAAGTATACTATCAATAATTATATGCTATCCTGATGTAGTAATATATATCGAAAACATGATGGAATTTTAACATTAAACGGCACCTGGACATAAACTATCATGGAAATATTCAGTGTATAATGAGTTTTAGTTGACAAGTTTCAGTAATATAGATACATACTACATTGTAACTGAAATACTCCATATATGGCCATCAAATAGTATATACTAGTATCAAATCATATATATACTACCATAACAAGTCTAGGAATGGTATATACTATCATCAAGTCGAATATATACTACCCAAATTTTATCTACTATAGGTGTGCCTTATATATACTACTGAAATTTGATAATACTGAATTTTGATACAACTCAAATAGTATATACTACTCGAATATATACTACTGAATTTTGATTATACACAATACATGATATATATACCATCGTAAAACATTATACTACAAAAATCATATGCAAAAATTAGTAGTGTTGGTGTCCCTTTGGAAATAATTACATACCACAGTGGAGTTAAATACATGTGTAGGAACTTGACGGAGTAGCAATTGGAATATTCATATACTATCATTAAATCCGTATACTATATTGGTAGTATATACTATGATCAATTCATATACTAACATGTAATAATTATATACTATTGTGGAATGCATATACTACCAGATACGGAGGTGAATAGTCTATAATATAAACAAGTCGTACATATACTACTGAAATTTGTCTTGTGGTATATGGAACAATACTACGATGGAATAATGAAGAGTGGGAATTAGGTGGGAAAAGGAGATTACTTGATCAATGTCGACAGTACGTGTGCATTGCGTCGTCGATGATCTGGCACCACGTCTTGATGACAACTATCACTTTGTTGGACGGCCTCTCACCAGATCCATGTCCCTCTGACTCCTCTTCCTCGACACTACAACTTTTCTCCTACTGCCAATGGGAGGGGAAGGTCTTCTTGGATTCTCTTCTAACTCTTCTTTGTCGGATTCCTGATCAATTGGTTTTGAAGCAGCAACAGTTAGTATCTGTGAATCTGTGATAGGGAAGCACAATTCACGACCAACCGATAGCACCATGGCTTCTTGACTGCTTGCAAATATAAGCTTGGTGGTGGGATCGGGGACATATTGCACCCTTCTCAACCTCTACAAAAAAACAATAAACACAAGAAATGGAGGGGGTGAGGAGGGCAACAGTAGATCCATTAGCCCTAGTGACTTGAGGTGTTGATCAATGCCGGTACAACTAACGGGCTTGATAATTTTCATAGAATAGAGACAGTATCAAAGGATCCATTATATGATGAATCTAAGGTATGTGGTAAAGAGTTCACCATGTTGTGTACTATACTTGAGCTGATGAAGCTGAAGGCCATACATGGCTGGTCGAACGCTAGTTTAACGGATTTGTTGGAACTTATTTTTGATGCGCTACCGAAGCCCAACTTGTTGCCAAGGACAACATACCTTGCTAAGAAGCTGATTTCCCCCACTTTTGTTGGGCGTGCAAAAAATTCACGCGTGTCCAAATCATTACATATTGTATCGAAAGGAGCATCAGGACGCTGTGAGATGCCCAAGGTGCAAACGCAGTCGTTATAAGAGGAACAACGATTGTGACACCGATGGTGGCGTGAAGAATACAACTAAGGGGAGAAAGAAAAAAGTAGTTCTATCATCGATGACAGTGATGACAGTAAGGTTCCTGCCTTAGTCATGTGGTACTTAACCGTGGTCGATCGTATCAGACGCTTATTCGCCAACCCTAGGGATGCGGCAATGATGACATGGCATGCACGCAAGGGGGACAGTAAGCTCAGGCATCCCGCAGACGGAACACAGTGAAAAAAGTTTGATGAGGATCATCGAGACTTCTCTAATAAGAAAAGGAACATACGGTTTGCATTAAGTACAGACGGGATGAACCCATTCGGTCAAATGAGGAATCCGCATAGCACTTGGCTAGTGATACTAGCAATGTACAACATTCCATCATGGTTATGTCATAAGCGTAAGTACCTACTGCTGACCACTCTTATATCGGGGCCTAAAGAACCTGGTAACGACATAGACGTGTTCTTAGTACCATTGTTCAAAGACCTGCAAAAACTATGGTTGGAGGGGATCTGTATATGGGATGAGTATCAAAGAATGTACTTCACGCTCAGAGCAATTATTTTTTGCACGGTAAGTGATTCCCCAGCACTAAGGGCGCTATCAGGACAGGTCAAAGGAAAGGCGGCATGTTTCATATGCGTTGATGATACATCCCATGTGTACCTTCTAGCATCCCAGAAGCTACTGTATACGCGAAACCGCTGATTCTTACCAGCAAAACACAGGTATCGCGTGATGGCTAGACACTTTGATGGCAAAGTTGAGAACGACACAAAACCTCGATGTTGTACTGGCAGGGTCGTGTTTGACCTTGTTAAAAATATCAGTGTTGTTTTTGGAAAGCCGGTGAAGGGAGCCAAAAAGGCAAAAGGTCTCACGCCGTTTAAGAAGAAATCCATTTTCTTCATATATTTCAATTATTGGAAAGAATTGGAAGTGAATCATGCCTTCGACTGGATCCATATTCAGAATAGTGTATTTGACAGTAGTAGCGCACTTATACTCGTCCAACCCGGTAAGACAAAGGATGGACTCAACGCACGTAGAGATCTTGTAGTGATGAGAAAAAGATCAGAGCTCCATCCACAAGAAAGAGCAAATGGAAAGTACTTTCTCCCCCCGGCAGCCTACACACTTACGATTGAGGAGAAAACAACATTCTGTAAGTGCCTCAGTGGGATTAAAGTATTGACGGGTTTCGCATCGAATATCAAGAACCTTGTAAACATGGAAGAGTTAAAGATAAGTGGGTACAACACTCACGATTGCCACATAATGCTTTCGGTGTTTCTCCCTATTGCTATCAGAGCTGTTAAATCACCATGGCTATAGTTGGCTGTAACTCGCCTTTGCTACTTCTTTAATGCAGTATCGAAGAAGGTCATAACTAAAGATGAGTTAAATGACCTACGGACCCACATGAAGGAAACAATGTGCACACTTGAGATGATATTCCCTCCATCCTTTTTCGATATGATGGAACACTTTATGATTCATATTGTTGACCAGATCTCTGCATTGGGCCCCGTCTACCTGCATCAGATGTTTTCGTTTGAGAGGTTCATATATGTATTGAAATGCTATGTACGTACTCGTTCACATCCAGAGGGTTCTATGATCGAGGGCTATACAACGGAGGAGATCATCGAATGTTGCTCAGAATAAATTAGTGATGGTAGCAGATCAATTGGTCTCCCCGTGTCTCGTCATGAGGGTAGATTATCTGGAAGAGGTACAAAAGGATGTAGATCGTTCATTGACCGTGACTTTAAACGAGTGGACCAAGCACATTTTAGCGTATTGCAACAGACGCAGATTGTGGGACCATACTTTGAGAAACATTTGTTAGAGCTCCGTCGAAACAACAAGGTTGCGACGGATAAACAGATCATAGACGAGCACAAGCTCTCTTTCACATCATGGTTTAGCTCCCTAGACCTTCCAAGTGGCGAGTCCGTGGAAGAGAAAATGTTGAGAAAGTTAGCTAACCGCCCGAGAAGAACCGTGGTCACCTTTTAGGCATACGACATCAATGGTTTTACCTTCTACACCCAATAGAAGGATAAGAAGAGCAAGTGTCAAAACAGCGGTGTACGAGTAGAAGCCATTGATGAAGAAGACCAGACGACCTCGTATTACGGGTACATTAAGGAAATATGGGAGCTAGACTACGGTGCAAATTTACAGGTTTCCATATTTAAATGCAAATGGGTGAAGCACCCTAATGGCATCGAGGTAGATGAATATGGTTTCACAATTGTTGATCTTAACAATGTTGGTCACAAAGATGAGCCTTGGATACTTGCCAAGACCGTGGAACAGGTATTTTATGTACTTGATCCAAAGAACGAAAAGAAATACATTATTGTTCCAGGTAAACAAAGAATCGTTGGAGTGGAGAATATGGAGGATCGAGATGACTACAATCAATATGACGAGGTGCCATGTTTCATAGATCCGAAAAATTTGAAAGTCTTAGAAGCAAGACTCTCCTTTGTCGGCGGAATGCCCTATATGCGCACCGATCACTGCCAAGGAATTTCGTTCAAGGATAACTGAAGCATCATGTAATTTTATTTTGTGAAGTATCTTGTATTATTCGAACCTTGCATTATGTTTTATGTAATTTATGTTTATTGGAGTATAAAGCAATAGTACATGTCCTAACAAACACGCGAATGCAATAATGGCTTAAAAGAGACTTACACGCTTGAGATGATATGATTTCTATAAAATGTAGGGGATAAAATGTAATTTTATGGGAAATGAGTAATACAATCTTCAAAAAACATATATAGGGGCATATTTGTAATTGTAGCAAGGTTCTAAGGACCTTTTTGTAATTTTGAAAAAATATATATGGACAGAAAATATAATTTTGTGAAAAGTATAGTGGTGTTTTTGCAAAAATCCAAGACCAAAATAGAATTTACATTACTTTATGGGCTTTTCTGCAAAAGAATAAGGCCTTTTAATTTATTTCCAGATGAATAATATATTTCTAAATGAATAATATATTTCTAAATGAATAATATATTTCTAAACGAATAATATATTTTTTAAAATATGTTATAATAGCGGCGGCTTACAAAGCCAACCGCCGCTACTGCTCTTTAGCGGCGGTTGGCTTTGTGAGCCGCCGCTATAGAGAGAAACCCTATATAACCAAGGGTGCGCGCGGGGCCCAAACCCTAACTCCCCAAAGGTCTTCTCCACGCCGTAAGGCTGCCCAAATCCGTCCTCGAGCGTTGCCGCCTCCTCGAGCTCGTCAACGGCCGCTGATCCTCCTCCTCCTCATCGACGACGCGCTTGCAGGCCCCTCCCCTTCCTCAAGCTCGCTGTGTGGGCCTCGTCTTCTCATCGGCCCTCCGTCAGCCGCCTCCTCCTCTCCTCGTCGACGGCCGTCACACAGGCCTCCTCCCCCTCTCCTCGTCGATGGCCGCTGTGCAGGCCTCCTCCCCTCTCCTCGTCGACGGCCGCCGCGTGGGCTCCAACCCCGACCACCACGTGGGCCTCCTCCCTCTCTCCTCGTTGACGGCCACCGTGCGGGCCCCTCCTTCCCGAGCTCCGCCGCCAGGGGCTCCCTCATCCGTCCCTGATCGACAACGCGCCTCATCGACAACGCGCGCTCCGGCTTCCTCCCCTTCCTCGAATTCGCTAACCATTGCCGCTAGGGCCTCCCCCTCTTCGACGGCCTCTGTCTTCTCTCTGGTAAGCGTTGCACCATCGTCTTCCTCCCTCTCCCCTCCTCTTCAACGCCCTCCTGCCCATCGACGACCAGGTGCACCCTTTTCCTCAACCCTCCTCCCTCCCTGTCTCGCCCTCTGTTCTTATTCGATGAAATGCGGCAATAGCTTACTGTGATCTTGTACTCTTGTGCTCATGTGCTCTGTGCTCTCTGCTGATATGCTCAATGTCATACTCACTATGCTCACTGTTATGGCCATTATATCTTGGATGTTTCCTTTGGTTATGCTCACTGTGATGCTAGGATTTGAGGAATGGTATTAGGGTAAACTTTTTTGTTTTGTGTGTAGGGTAAACTTGTTATTCTAGTTGTCCTTTGATGTACCAATGTTGCATGCCATAGTGGACTAACTTGTTTTGTGTCATAGGGCAGCGGAAAACAGTCAACCAACTTTCACAAGCCTCTTCTGAATATTTTCTTGAATATGACACATCATCTGATCCTTCACATAATCACTTTGGTGCTCTGACACCTGCGGCTGAAACTAATCCAACAGTTTCCTGGTGTCGTTTTTGGATTGATGATTTTAATGCTTTCATTGGCAGAATATTAGCTGGATAAATTGCTTAGTTTTAGTTCTTTTTTAGCCTCATTGGTAACTGTTTTGCCTATTTGGCAGATAGTATTCTGTTTTATTTGATATGTTTACTGTTAGATCTCCATCTTGTCCGTTGCCCTCACAGAAATTTGAAGGCATCAATGTACCACTCGAAGATGTGATGTAGCAATATCAAGGTCCATAGTAAAATTTAGTGAGATACATGATTGTGGTAGTGTACTTTTTTAATTATGGTGATCTCTTAACTGAGGGCATGCAAACATTGTTGGCTCCAACATGATTATGGTATTTTTTCTTTTGTTTGTTTTCCTTTTATGAAAACTATTCCACGACACATTTGGTTCTAAAATTTTCTCTCTAAAGTTTTTCCACCAAGCGCCTGCCCATCCATCACTCTTCCTATGAACAGTGTCAACACACATGGCTGATCTGCCCTAAAAAAAAACATGGCTGATCAGACCAATGGAGTGATTTTCAGTTTAAGAATTGATTTATTACTTCTGTAAAAATAATATGCTTAATTGCCTTTGCTACTCTATTTCTTATTCTTTGCAATTTGCAATATTTGCCACAATGAATGAAAAGACAATTTAAAAAATAATGTGAAGGAACAACCTGTGTTGCCCTTCCAAAGAGCTAAGCCAAGAAGAACCTGTGTCCAAAGTGTTAAGTATAGTATAATAAATTGCGTATTGCCTTCTTTTCCAACCCTATGGTTCTATAATAAATTATTTCTTCTTCTGGCTTATTGTGATGTTTCGCTTTAGACTGGTGGTGCCTTTTCAAACTTGCAAATCAGCAAACTATTATAGTCCTTTAGTTTTATTTTGTATTGTTAATTAGTACTAGTTGATGCTCACTGTTTGCTAGGATCTAAAAATGCTCACTTTATATATACTAAGATCTAAAAATGCTCATTGTTTGCTCACTCTTCGCTGCCATTTTTTGCTGCTATTTTTTTACTGCCATATGCTAGGATTTGAAAATGCTCAGTATCATGCTAGGATCATTTGCCATTTTTTGGCTGCCTTTTTTTTTGCTGCTTACTTCATGTTGATACTCATATACTTGCTGTCGTACTATAGATTCCATATATGCCATTTCTGAAATCCGTTGCATTATTTACTTATGGCCATATATATGCTATATTACTTGCTGCCCTATATTCCCTATGCTCACTGGGAGCAAATTTTGACTTTTCTATTCTTCTCCTTGTCTCTCTGTACTACTTATCTATTCTACGTAGGCGATCGATGCTCAAAGATGAAAGGGGGCCAAGTGAGGCTAGTGTAGCGACATGGACCATATCCTAGGATATTGGATACATGCTGCTGTACAAGTAAGGATCTTAGAGCGTTGGATGGCCGTTGATTCGGCAACCCGCACTGAGAGCAAATTTTGATTTTTCTATTCTTCTCCTTGTCTCTCCGTACTACTTATCTATTCTATATAGGCAATCGACCCATGCTCAATGATGAAAGCGGACTAAGTGAGGCTAGTGTGGTGACATAGATCATATCCTAGGATATCAAATATATGTTGTTGTACAAGTCAAGGATCATAGAGCATTGGAAGGCCGTTGATTCGACAACCCGCACTGAGAGCAAATTTTGATTTTTCTATTATTTTCTTTTGTTTTCTTGTCTCTATGCTCAATGATGATAGGTGTATACTCCTTGTTTTCTAAACTAGTCGTCATATCTAATATTAGTTGTCAAAGTCTTCTTGTCATGACAGACAATATGCCGTCTCAAGAGGAAGACGCCCTCAAGGCGCACTCACAAGCAAGGTCGTCTTCAGACAATGAAGGATCAAGCGAACACTAGGAAGAACCAGAAGATCCGCATCCTCCACTACCAAAGGACCGTCGATTGGGGAGCCCGGATCCTGATTTCATGCCTCAAGATGAGGTATCTTGTCAAAGATAATTCTCTCATTTGTTCAACTAATTTATAAACTAAAATCTACTACTTATATCCTAGGGACCTTGAGGAAGTGCCCGTCGGCTATTTGCAGCAGAGGCTGCGACAGATGAGGCCCTCGAGCAGCAAGTGGAAGAGGTGCCTGCCCAAGTGTCCACACACAAACGCAAGCGCGGTCAGCGCTCCGCGAACAAGGCAAAGGGCATCTACGAGGTTACTGCACTAGACCCCAAAGATGGAGAACTAATTGAACCCGCTAGTGTCAATGCCAAATGGCGGAACCCTTGCGGCAAAGTGGTGAGGGGCCATTGTAAAATCACATGGCAAGATTGGCGCCAAGTCCCGGATGGCAGAAAAGACGATATGTGGGCTGATGTCACGGCAACCATCCGGTTCCAGCTAGCAGATCTCGAGAGAGCCAAGAAGGCCACGATGTCCACTCTCAATCACATCTTTCGAGATTACAAGTCCAAGCTCAACTGCCAATACATTAAGAAAAATCGAACCCCATTCGACAAGCATGGAAATATTAGTCAGCAGGAATGGGATGAGTTTGTTGAGCAGAAGAAGAGCAGTGCTTTGAAGGAGCTCAGTGAAAAGATGGTTGAGCTCAACAAGCGGAACAAGTACAAGCCACGGTTAGGTCCGGGCGGATACAAAAAGAAGATTGCGATTTGGAGAGAGGAGGAAGCCAAGCTCCGCGCGAAAGAAAAATCTGATCCTTTGCCAAACACCAATGAGTGTACCAGGAATTGGGTATATGGTCGCTCTAAGTTAACCGATGAAGGAGAGATTATTGTGAAGGATCCCACGACAGTTGAGGTTGTGCAAGCCTTGAAAGGTCCAATCGACGACGTAGACGGAGGCTGGTCTGTTTACACCGGAGTATCACAAGGTTGAGCTAGCAAAGGCTATTGGGATCAAAGAACATGGTGGTCGGGTACGAGGAGTGTCATCATCGGCAACATGGAAAGAAGGTTTCTCTAAAACATCCTCACACCTCTACAAGAAGCATACATTGCACAAGAAAGAGCAAGAAGATAAAGCCAAGGAGGATTGGAGGTGGCAACTTCTTATGTTTGCTATCGACAAAGAAAGCGGTCGTTTGGACCCCAACCTGTAGGCTGCGATGGATGCCTTCTTACGTGGTTCGTCCACATCCACGCAGCCATCCATCTCTAGGCAACCATCCGTCTCCGGTCAACCATCAGTCCCTATGCAATCAGAAATAGAGAACATCACTGAGGATACTCCTTGCAAGTTGCATGTGCCATTTGGTTACAAGGGGAAACGATGAAGGTTGCATCCGGCACGGCATTTCCAGGAGAGACGCTCCATAACAGGGATATCCCCCCCAGGTTACGTGCATGTCACCATGTCAGAAATAGTACTTGGCTATGAGGACAACGAGATCGAATGCCCAATACCTAAGGCAGGTATAGAAACTCTCCAAGATGCCCTCGACTCTTTCATTATTTGGAAATGCCGTGATGTTGTCCTCTCACCACGAGTTTCTCCACCCCCGTTGTCTGGGCATGGGTCCTTTCATGTGAGTCAGCCAATCAATACAGGTGGACAGCCGTCTCCAATTTCTGCGGCAACCTCGGGAAACAAGTTCCAATCTTTTTATGCGGAAGCCGACTCGACTCATAGTACTATAATCTATAGTGACAACGAACCTCTTCTGCAGAGTGTTCAACTCGAGCCTTCTGCTGTTGTCGTCAAGGCTCCGCCAATTTAAGTCCAGTCTACGGCAATTCAAGTCGAGCCTCTGTCAACAGCTGTTGTGGCGGTTCAAGTTCAGGCTCCGGTAATCCAAGTCCAACCTGCACCAGTTGTCGTCAAGGCTTTGATAATCCCAAAGACGATTACCGGATTTGACAAAGAGCCAAAGGACCCAAAAGCAAAAAGTGATGTTGACAAGTACTTGGCTGAATTGAAAAAACGTCTTGCAAGCACCGGCAAGCTCGTCTTGCAAGTAGAAGATCCTCGGGATGTATTATTGTACGACGATCAAATTTTGGAGAATCCTGCGGACGATGTGGACTACCCGAAATTTATACTCGATAAACCCCTTATATCAAATAATTGTACAAGAACCTGCCATGAGAGATACAGAAGTTGCACGACTGGTACATGATGGCGTTGAAGGAAGGGGTCACCGAAATCACTTGTAGGATTCCAAAAGAGGTGTTCAACGAAGATGACGAACAAATCTTATACCTATTTTGAGAGGATGTCCACTCGATGTTTCGTCTAGACAAGATGGACGTCACCTTTATCACCTTGTGGTGCATGTAAGTGTCGTGTTCGATCTACTTCGTATTTCAAGCATAGTTTCATACATTATCTTATGCATTTTTTTGTAGCATGTACGCCTTTTTCCAAAGAAAGGAGACCAATAGAAAAGATTGGAGGGTGGCCTACATCAACCCAAGCCGGATCAACCAAAGCTCGATCAACCTAACGGTAAATTCAAAAAATTATCTGGATAAGACACCGATAGAGCTTGCTGAAATGAAGACGGTCTTGACAACAAAAGCAAGGACTTATGTTGCAAATTACTTGTACGACTGCTTCATGAGGTGGCAAGATAGAGAGTGCATTACGGCCCCTTACAACTTCAAGTAAGTTGGACAACTACTGCCTTCGTCATGTATCCTATGTTAAAATTAAATCCAATTATAATTAACTTGTTGATAACAAATATTGTTGTAGCAATCATTGGATCTGTCTGATGATATTTCCGAAAGAAGGGTACCTTCTATTGCTTAACAGCCTGGACTACAACAAGAACTTATATGACAACATTCTTGAAGTCAAAGATCGGTAAGAAATTGGTCTATATGTGTATGATTTGATGATATTAATATCATCTACTGATAAGCTTTTGTCAATCGCGCAGTGCTTACGAGAAATATGACGTAGCCGGCGGGGCATGTCATCCTACAAGGAAAAAGAAGATGTACTTCTGTCATAAGTTTTGGGTAAGACTTATATGCATCTTATACATGTTCTTATCGTACTATCCATTCATATAATTATCATAGGTGTAATGAACTTGTGTTCTCTAATTTATAGTGCAATAAGCAAATGCGAGGAAGTGTGCATTGTGGTTGCTACACTTGTGTGTTCTCGGCTGGCACTTCAACTTACCTGGACCATATCATTGAGGAGTCTCAACAAGAGGTAAGTTGATTTTATTTATGTCTATTTTACTTTACCTGGACCATATCATTGAGGGCTCTGCTGATGTGACACAGAAAGCCACAAGGACAAAGAGAGAATGGGCTGCAAAGATAAAAAGGAATGACGAGATCAAAAAAGATATAATTCCTGAATCACGCATTAACTTGAGTACAAATGCCATATATCTAGTTGTAGTTTCTCTTTGTTGTTTTATGTTGAGAGAGGTAATTAGTCCAGAAGGGAAGTGCTTTGACTCAAACAGTGAACTAGCATCAAAACATAGGTCCCTTTGTGAGTGAGCTGGTTCAAGAGCACCATATGAGCCTAATGTGACGAAAAAAGATGATGACTATGCATTAGGGTTCATATAAAATATTTTGTAAGCTCGATTGAATATTTTGATGATAATGTTATATATATTTTATGATGAGATATAAATATCTATGATGAGATTGTAAATACCTGTGATGAGATGTTGTAAATATCTGTAATGAGATTTGTAAATTTCTGTGTATGCAGAATCTGTGATTTCTGTATATTTGCTAAATTTTATTTTATTTTTTTGGAAAATAACAAGTAGCAGCGATTGATGTTGTCAACCGCCGCTACTAATAGCCAACAGTAGCGGCGGTTGAAGATGTCAACCGCCACTACTAATAGCTAACAATAGCGACGGTTGACATCATCAACCGCCGCTAATAATCTGTCTGTAGCGACGGTTTATTTAGGCGACAGACCACCCGCCGCTACAAATGCATATTTGTAGCTACGTTTGCGTAGCGGCGGGCTGGCCTGCCTGCCGCTATAGTGCCTTTCCAACTACCGCTACAGGCCATTTTTATTGTTGTGACAATAATTAGCTGCTAATAAAAAACGGTGACTAGCAGATAACCGGCCGAGGAAAACCAGGTTTGGTTTAATATAGACCGCGTGGGTGGCACGCTATCTGGTGCCACACAGGCACGATGGTGCTGACCTGGTACAGGGGAGTGATATAATATATCACACCCGAAGGACTGGCACGGCCAAACGGCCAAGCCGAGTTTGCATAGCGGCGGCGCCTTTGGCCATGCGCGGCGGCGCGGGCACAACGACGAACCAAGACGATGATGGGGACTTTGACCGACTCGGTGTGCTCTAGAAAGCCTGATCGGACGCGTGGCGCGCGGAAGAAGAAACGGTGGGTCACCCGATCACGTGCTTGACGTTGGGGCATGGATGGTGGCGGCGACGGTGGTCAACGACGGCGTTCTGGCAGGGAACCTGCACGAATGGGAGCCGAGTCGGCTTAGGTCGGTGCGCTGGGTGCAAAGTAGGTCCTTGGTGAGGGGAATCACACGAAGACTCACCTCGGAGGAGGGGGGGTCGATTTGCCGTGCGTGAAGAGGATTGGGGCGATGCCGGTCAGAAGGAAGCGAGAGGAGACCACTGCGGAGCCGTGGAAGAGGTCGGCCGGAGCAGGGAGGGGTCGCAGCGGACAGTGGGGATGGGGAGATTTTGGAGTGCGTGCGGACGAATGGGGAGAGCCAACCGGGTGAGGGAAGGGTGATTCGGGTTGTCCGAACGGTAGGTGGGGCTGTCGATCCGCTGGTGAGGCCGCTGCCCGCGGCGGCCACACAGCGTGCGTCGAACGGGGCAGGGCGGGCTGGCGGGGTGTGTTTGTTTGGAGACGCTGACAGGTGGGGTAGCCCAGTTTTGACTTTTGTTGGTTTTCCAAAAGCGTTGTTTCTATTTATTTAAATACCTTAAATTATAGAGCTCCATTTGGGAAACTAAAAATATGGGCATGTTTGTCAAGATGTGATCTAAATTATGAAAATGATAGGACTCAATGGTTGCCAACCGAATTTGAATAGGAATTTTTCAATGGGGGGGGGGGGGGCAGTTTTTGATCATTTGGGCATTTATTTGGGCCATTAAGGGGATAAATTCTGAAAAAATTCTCAACATTCTAATTTGTTCTAGTCTATGACATATATTTTTATTAGGCCTATGTTATATTGAGAAATCAAAACTTGTAGTTTTAATAGCATGCAAATTTGCTTGAATTCGATTTAAATTTGATCAATTTGCTGTTCAAACTTCTGTCCTAGGCCTTTCGCAGGTGATGAGGGTTCTAAGGTATTGTGCTAGAAAAATTTATGACACCCAAGGTGTCACAATACCAAGGTATGAATTGCACCTCATTGTAGATTGCACAACTCTTTCTTTGATGGAATGATGTTTTCTTAATTGTTTCGGATTGTACTAACTCTTTTTTTTACTAATTTGTAGAGTCATTCCACATGGAGGCAACCGAACATAAAACACTACAGCCTCCGAACTGAATAATGAAAATTGATGCTTCTATGTGGTTCGAACCACGACGAACGATGGGGAATAAAAAATGAATGTGAGGCGCGCTCCTAGGTAAGAGGGAGGAACGATTCTATCTGGAAGAAGAGTGGCACGGTTTTTCTGTTGAAAAGCTGGGTACCACGAATCCAAGTTCACGCTGGAGCAAGCGAATTGAGAAACTATTGTTGTCAGCATGATAGAATTTTCTCTAGTGAGGCAACTTTGTATATATACAAAGAAAAAGCTCGACAGCTCAGACTATATGTTTTCTTTTTTTTTCATCCCGGATCAAGATGAAATGGAAAGTTCAAAATCTCTCACCAAATCTAATGTTGAAGGTTCCCTTCAAAGCATTGAAGTCCAAAGTGAACTCCGCCCTTACCGGGCCAATCTTGACACCGAAGCCAAAAGATGTGCCCTGGCCAGCACGTTGGAAGAATGCTGTAGGGTTCCCTTTCACATCCTTGGAGCTCCCAAGGTCATTGCCATGCTCGGCAAATGCATACACCTGCGCATGATTGTTTTTCACAGTGACGGGTACGCTGAGCTCAATAGCCCCCTGCACAGGTGTTCAAAATAGATCATAAGAAAAGGAAAACCAAAGTTGTACTAACAATATGATAACAAGAGAAAAATATTGCAGAGCTGTCAAGGAAAAAAAAAAGTCCCAATCCCGTAGTGTATTTTACACACCTGAACCATGTTCCTGGCAGCACCCAGTTCCCCCATGTTGAAGCCCCTAACAGAATAAGGTCCACCAAGTGCAAAAGCATCATATGCCGGCAGATCTCCGATACAACCTGCATAACGGCCATGAAGGGCCAAAACAGCTGGTGGTGGTTTTCCAGCACCTTGCTCTTGTTTGTTAAGGTTAATGAACTTTGTTAGTGAAAGCTGGTGACGGTTGAAGACCGGGTTGTTGGTTCCGATGCCAAGACCTTGGTCACACTGCAAAGCATCAGATCAACAAAATCAAGTACAAGGATTTTACATTACTTCGGAGAACACTGCATAAATATGAGATGGTATCAAATAAGAACAAGATCATAAATTTATTAGCAAAGCATATGCATAGTATTATAGAGACATCTCTCAAGCAAAAGTGATTGAAATGACAACATTCATGAAAACATTCAATTTTAATTAGGTTCTTGGATACCATGAGACATAGTTTATTTATGTTTTGGGCACAATTGTGTGTAAATAACTTACGTGAAATATAGACCTGTCACCTATAGGTGTGCCATTTACAAACTCCGTAGTGTCCCGAGTAATATTCCCTTGTAGGAATGTCATTTGATCTACACCAGTCCCACTCAATGTTGTGGGGGGTCCATCCATGCTCAATGTGCCATTAGGCAATACTCGAGAACCATGTGTACATATCTTGTTCTTATCATCTAGTACTTTAATCTCCTCCACCACGAGGCCATATGTGCATGTGCTCTGCCTTGTGAAGCTCTGAAAAATATTCCGAAAACATAAATGCAATTCATCGTGTTACAGATGTTTCTTGAAACATTTTCTCACAAAAGGAAATGTATCTTCATAACTGTTCTGAAAATCAGATGTAAAAAAAGGTAACATCAACCTGTGCAGACCTCTGTTATATTGGCCTTAAATCCTCTTCTGTCAATCCAGATTGGTGGAGCTTCATCCATACGTGGACCAGCAATGAAGACAGGACTCAACTTCCTGCTGTTGAAGCAGCTAGCTTTGAAGGTGCGGTTTCTACTACGGTTCTCCACACCATCCATATAAGGATGAACATAGTCGAACTTAAATGAGACATCATCCTAATGCCCCATGAAAAAAGAAATCCAAACCGGCAAGTACATAAGCAATATTGAAAGTAACAGATCGCATGTGCATAGCTGCCCAAAAAGGTGTATAGTAACTTCATGCAAAGTTGGTTATCTCAAATTCGTATTTAACTTAAAAGAGGCAATATAATTTTTCCTAACTACACAATCGTGTTAGCAAGAATCTAGCAATGCTATATAGAAATCATAAAAGTACATTTATGCAATATTTCTTTGAAGCCATAAAACAGGTAATATTATACAAGCACAACGCTAATAAGAAACACATGTCTAAACCAGAACAGGGATTCAACTAATTCACCTTTGGGTTGAGCAAGTTGCTAGATGTAACAGAGCCAACAAGAGATCTGTTTAACCCAGCGATGTTGCGGTGTGCAAAGGACACGGTTCCTCCCGGTTTTAAGGCTGCCTGAAAGAAAAATTACACTAGATCTGAGTTTATGTACGCGTAGTCAACGAATTGTTGTTAGCCAATTATATATGTGGAGAATTAAATTGTCCCCCAAAAGCTGTCTGGCAATTCAAATGCAGATTCTACTAAATGAAAAAAAGGGATAAAAATTAGTGATACGTTACAAGAGATGGTAGCCCTTTTCTCCAGGGCACGATGCTCCAATCTGTATTTAGTTCAACAGATTTTGGTTCCGGCTCACTGAGCTTTACTTCAACCACGACACTCCTTCCTTCGTCTCATCGGGGCGTGGACTCAACTCAACATTGGAGAATAACCCGAGCGATTCGATATACTTGATTGCTTGATTACCCACCCCAGAGTTGTAGATTTGTCCAGGTAGAAGCTGTAATAACAGATTAAGACAGATGTCAACACAAGTCAAACCTTGTTTGGCTAATGCAGCCATGAATGACACAATTATGCACGTTAGGAAAATTGTATATACGATGAAAAACAAGTTTGAATTAATAAATCAAAGCAACTTATATTGCACATTGTTCAGCAAATCGTATTCACCTGAAATATAATATGTTATTCATTTATTTGGATAATGTAAAACGGACCCTGACTACTGGCATCCGTCCATGAACAGCTGCCAGGGCAAAGAATAAAGAAAGGCTATAGGATCACATGGCGACACATGACAATACTATAAGAACGGTCCTCTTTGTGTTTAAAATGTACATGGAGACTCCACAAAAGAAAGAAACAGTACATAGAGAAAGACACTACCACTATTGTTCACAAGCATGCATGTTAATAAATGGCTGTAACAACTTTTTACCAAATAGTTAAAAATAGTATATTAATAATTTAGAAGCAAACAGATGTGTTGTGTAGCCATCCAAGAGTGATGCCGGGGTCTTGAGCATCGCGGAATACCGTGGATCAAAAAACATTTTAATATCCGTACAGACGGGTTAGTGCAGAATGAGGTCTCAAAGATGACATGCATGCTGCTTGAAGACTAAGCAATGACAACAACGAAGCTTGCCCATGCTCCATACAAAGCTGACCCGATTTATTTTTCATTCTCTACCATTGCATAACAAACAGTGTACCTGCCACGGCAATTCTCGATCAATGACGGCAACGATTGTGTTTCCATCGACGATGTTGCCGAGCTTGTCCAGGAACCGGTACTCCACAGCGGTGATGTCCCCCTCGACCACTTCGCACGCGACCTCGCCGGACTCGGGTTTCCCGAAATTGACCACCTGCGCGCACACGAACCCCTCGTCGTGGTACCACTTCTGCACACGGTCGTTGATCCTCCTCAGCAGCCGGGGCGTCACCCTCCCCTGCTTCCTTACCATCGCCTGCAGCTCCTCGCGCACGGCCTCCGGCAAGATGCAGGGCTTCTCCTCCGCCACGAAGTCATCGTCATCGTAACGCTGCGCCTGATGATGATCGCCCACGTTGACGCAGCGGAACCGGTCGGCATTGCCGAGGACTCGCTCGGTGTACGAGACGGTGATGCCGAGCGTGCCACCGGGCTTGGGGCTCGTGTTGACGTCGATGTCCTCGAAGCTGCCCGTGTTGGCCATCGCCTGGAGCTCGCCCAGCAGCTGCGACCACGTGTACACGCCGCCAGCGCGTAACCTGCTGCTGGCGTTTCTGAACAGATGGTCGTTGTCGTTCTCGACATTGGCATCGGCGCCCGTGCGGCGGCGGTCGTGGAATCCGACCTCGGAGACCTTGTACCGCTTTCTCGCGTCGAGCTTGGACAGCGGCACTGGCTTGCCAGCGACGAGCCCGTGCGCTTTCCAGCGATCCTCCACAGGATTATTGTTCTGCAGGGCGAGCGGGGCGCCGGCGTTGGCATGGAACCACGGCAGGAACCACATCGCCGGGGTAGTGGCACCGCGGGTGAGGACGAGGATAAGGCGAGAGAATGGATAGGGGAAGAGCCCGACCAAGGGCGGCGGTATGTATCCCGCACGGCATTACTTAGTTGGTTTCCTTAATCTTATTAGGCATGTTAGCCCACGTCTCACGGATCTTGTGACAACCCTATTGTCATTAGGGTCCCAAGGGTGTCACCTAGGCAGCCTACAACCTTGACACCAAGCTTTGGTTCAAATTTAAAATTCAAATTCAATTGAATTCAAAACCCTTTTGAATGACCTTTGAACTGCAAGCCCCAAATTTTCAATAAGACTCACCTTTGCAAAAATTATATGTTGATGGTCTTAGCCAATTAGAATTTTGGGAATTTTATCAGAATTTTAGTCCCTCATTAAAGGCCTTAAATAATTGTTGGAGTGGTCAAAAACCAGCTCTGTTCATAAAATTTCTGAGGAAAACTCTGCAGGGACTGTCAGTAGTTAGTATTTTTGTAAAAACCAGCACATCATGGGGAGCCTACCATAATTCTGGTCTGATTTTATCAGCTCTGGATTAATTCCCACAATTTTTGCAAAGGCAGTCGGCTGAATGGGGTGGAAAAAGAAAACTGCCCGCGGGACCCACCTGTCAGCGACTCAGAGAAAGCACAACTCGGCCGAGGCCGCGCTGCCCCGCCCGTCGCGCGCCGCGTGGTCGCCGGCGTACGGCCAACGGCCGTTGCCGCGGATCGATGGGCCCACGCGCGCGTTCGGACATGCCTTTTGCCGACCGCCGCGCTGTCCGAGCCGCATTCACTCCCTCTCTCTCTCGCGCACTCTCCGCCTTCGCCTCTGCTTCCGCCGTCGCTGCTGCTCCGCGCCACCGCCGCCTCGCCGTCGCTTCCAGGAGCTCGTTGACGTCCACAGCCTCACCACGGCGTCTTCAAGCTCCACGCGAAGCCACCTTCCTCTTCCCGCATCGAGCCGCCGCGAATCGACCTCGTCCTCCCCGTCTCCGACCGCCGTCCCACCGCGTCGCCCGGCACCCACGGTGAGCCCCTGACCGATTCTTTGCTCGAGGAGCTTCACATCGTGTTCGCGCACGCGTTTGGGCTCGGGATGGTCAAAACCGACCACATTTTCCCTTAGTCCGTCGCTCGAGGCCGCCGCCGACCACCGCAATCCCCACCTCGCCGGTGAGACCACACCCCCGGCCTCCCTCTTTCCGGAGAAGCTCGGTGACCTTCCTCCCCGTGCTCCGGCAAGGCTCTCCGACCGGGTTCCGAGCCCTACCGCCCTTCCCCTGCCGCGCTAGCCGTCGACGACCTCTGCCCTGTTTCCGCCACCGTCGCTGGGCTGCGTCCGACCATCGCCGGCGGTGTCCGATAGCCTAGATGAGTGCGCGGGGTTGCGTAGATTATTTCTCCTTTAAAGACCGGCCCGAGCCAGTGGCCGTAGCGAGCTGCGGCGACCCCCCCCCCCTGCCGACGCCGCCGTGCTCCGGCGAGAGCACGCGCGCGCGCGCGCGCGTACTCGGCCCCGCTGGCCGCTGGGCCGCGAAGGCCAGTGGGCCTGGCCTCGCGCTCGGCCGAGCGCCCTCGCGCTCGCGCTCGCGCTGGGCCGCGGGCGAGTTCCAGCCCAGTGGGCTGCCTGTTTACGGCCCGCGGTGTTTAAAACGGATTTTCGTAATTTAATCATTTCCAGAAATAGGTTAAACTGGTAAAATGCATAGTAAATTGAATAATGGGAATTTTGTAGCAAAATAAATTTTGTTAGACTGGTGTGAACTTGCACTGCTGTAGAAAAATACTAATGCCCCATGTTTAGTAATTTTTATATCAGGATTAAAATAAATAGGATAAACACTAATAGAATTTTTATTAATTACAGAAAGTAGATAAAATATGAAAACTTGGCCTCCAGGGGGGATTTTCAGTTTTAGACTCCCTGGAAAAATTTCATATAGAAATTCTATGTTTATTAGCTGAAATTAATTTAATGCCTTTTTCCTTATGATAATTGAAAATTAATTTTTTTGGCTTAATATTTGCTAGGGAAACTTAATAATTAATCCTCTCCTGGTGTAACCTAATTATAACTAATCACCCCTGCCCTTTCGTAGACCCGAACCCTGTCGACCTATTAATTGCCGAGTGCAATTTTTACCCGTTCGCTAAAGGGTTCCGTTTTCAGGCAGTTCACGGGTAGTTGTACCTTGCGAAGGTTTTGCTCACACTAGTGCTATTTAGTGAGCACCTGCGAACCCTAGGCGGCACTTGCACAGTTCTGCCCCGGCACCCACCTACACACCGTACTCGGATGCGACGTCGTCGCGGTCAAGTACTGGAGTCCATGAAGGAAATACACGAAGTACCCTCGACCTGTGCCCCACTCCTTGAGTGATGCCCTCGAACGTCTCGACACACCGTTTAATTCCACTAACAACAGTGTGCATTAACGTATTTATTGAGGAAGTGCCATGAATCTTCCCTCACGGCTTTCCCTCTTGCATCATATAGATCCCGCCGTGAACCACGTGGAGGCAGGACCGGAGCAGGATCCCGAAGGAGCGGAAGGTGCCGTAGCCGACCAAGAGCAGAACCAAGGCAAGCCCCGGTGCATAACCCCGTTTTAAATTTTTATTCTATCACTAGCTATGGATGTAAGTTGTCTGTGCATTAAGTGATAGGAGTTGATTGAAACCCTAGCGTGCAGTAGGTCCCTCTTCCCGATTACTAGCCTCAGGACGATAGTCGCCCTGCTTAAAGTAAGACGACTGTTTATCGAGTGGTATGGAGACCACTCGTAGATAGGAATTATTATTATCACAAGGGAATGGGTTGGAATGAATGAAAGGGTGGATGGAATCACAATGAAGACCGGACGGGCAATTAGGTGGAAAGGGAAGGACAGCTTGTCTTCAAGGAGGTAACCCCGTCCGAGTCCCCCCCCCCTAAGGCTACGCCTCGTGTCCGGCCCATGGGATCAAGTTTGAACGTATTGTTTGCATGCTGGAGATATGGGCCCAGTAAACCGACGTAGCTACGACTACCGCTTGGTCTGAAGATAGCATTCTCCCTTCTTTGGTGGAACTGGGGCTGAGAGGAGGGAACAATCCACCCACGGATGGCGGCATGAGGCGCATCGCGATGGGGGACCCTTCTCGGGGGAGTCTGGACCCGGAAGACCCTGCGGTACCGTGAGCGAAAGGTTGCTCCATGCGGCTTCCAGGAAGCGCGTATGGGTCGTGCAAGCAGGTTTCTCCTGCAGGATGTACATCGATTCGAGTCGCTGCCCCTCACAGTAACGAGTACCACTTGATCACTGCTACGGAACAGTGCCGGAAGCCATTAAGCTGTTGTGTGGGATTAATACTGCTGTTTGAAATTATTAAGATTGTATTGCAACTATGATTGCTATAGCTCTAGTGCAAACTAAATTTATTATTCTGCATGACAACTCAACTTGATGCTAAAACTTGAAAAATAAGGATCCACATCTTAGGCGAGTTTTCTGGCAATTTAAAACCCTATCCCCAGCCTTTGCATGTCTAGGTGTCGGCTGTAGTTGGCCATTTGACGGGTCAGTCTTGCTGAGTAAATTAGTTACTCAGGGCGTAGCTCTATGTGGTTTTCAGATGACCAGGACGGAGAGTGCCACTGTGGAGGGAGATTTCCTTGGGAAGGCCAGCGCCCCGATTGCTGGAACATCGAGTGGGAGCTGTGCACAAATGAAGATGAGGATTAGGTCCTTGCTTGCCGGTACGGTGCTTGGGCAAGGCACCTTTTAAGGCCGGATGTTCCCCGTGTGTCGCCGTGAGAGGGCGAATGTATCTTAGTTATATCGTCGAACTGGTGAACCAGTGTTGAACTTTTCGCTTCCGCAACTTATTTCTGTTGAAATCCCGGTCTGTAATATAACTTCGGATTTATGTAAACTCTGTTTCTCCACCTATGTTCCTGTTGCAATTATTTTCTTTCTCTGTCATGTATTGTACTATTGGGCGCCACAGCGCGTGTCGCCACCCGAGGAAGATCCTGGAACGGAACCGTCTCCGTGGTAAGGCGGGTCCGCGACAGCGTGGTATCAGAGCCCTCTCGGGAATAGTACAATATTCAAGGACATATTTTCGAAAACCCCGTAACGAACGTGTGAGGACGTGCCCAATAGGTTATTAATAAGTTATGATTCAGGTGGCAAGGCTAACTGTAGGAGGTTGTTTGTTTAAATACTGTATCTACGGCATCGTCAACGCAGGTATGTGTCCCGCCCAGTGGACTGTAACATGGGAAGCTAGCACAATGGTGTGAACGCGGGCTGATTGCGTAAAACATCAGTGTCCTGCCCTAGGACAATAATAAGGGATTATTTTCGGCTCGTTTCTTTTGATTTGATGTAATGTTTCTGGAATGAATCTTCTGCAGGTACGCTAACCACGATTCTCGTAAGAAACGGGTAGTATACGACTAACTTGAGAGATCGTCTGCCACCGACTATACGAATGGTCCTATTCGTGACCAATTTCTTATTTGGTGAGGATGGGTAGGCCGAAATCATTTGCATATTTAAAAATGTTAAAAAGGCGCCGCAACGTTAATAAGAAACCAAAGTTGAGCAGTCTGTTTTCCGTACGAATCGACACCTCCTCGCTCGAGACTTTGAACTCTTAAACGAACTTTCTGACTCTAGCCGGA
Organism: Eleusine indica; assembly: GCA_030378355.1. NCBI lineage: Eukaryota > Viridiplantae > Streptophyta > Magnoliopsida > Poales > Poaceae > Eleusine > Eleusine indica. Next base: position 38,996,671 of record CM059501.1, on the reverse strand, counting down.
ATGTTGGTTTAAGAATCACCGGACACCACCAACGTGGTCTTCCGAGTCAGCGAGTCGAAATCAGGTTATTACAAATTTCGGGTGGTATGCCTGTCGCGCTAAATCCGTGAATCCTTGTCCCGCTCACCCTAGGGCTGTGGCTGTGTTTTCGGGGAAGCGGTTAAGGATTCTGCTCCGGTAGTGTTGGATTAGAGCCGGTATTTTACTCACTGCTTCAAATTGTTTATTTTGACCTGCACCCTCTGCGTCAGGAACTAGTACTCACTTTTGGGGTTTGTGTTCCAGATGGACGAGCACGGGTTTGAGCTGTTCCGGCACGACGGGTGGCGTTACACCACCGGTCTACACCACCGTGGCTTTCCCACCCTTCTGTGGGAGATGCTACGTGCCCTGGGCTACGAGGAGCAGCCTTCGTACCGCGGGCACGAGACCCGCCACCACGGTGTGCCTTTTGCAGAGGTGCACCTCAGTGTCTCCCCACACCCGCGCAACCCCGACTTGGCGGGTATGGAGAGCACCGTCACGGCTGGGAGCCTCCGGGAGGGCCTGGAGAGGGTCGCTCACCGGGCTCTCACTCACTTCTGTGGGCGCAACGTAGCAGCGCTCTCAGGGACGCCGTTCGAGATGATCCCCATCTGGCACCAGGCTGACCCAGTGTGGCAGAGGCGTGTGAGACGCGTCTCTCGTGACGACTACCCGGAGTACCACGCGGGGTACCACCGCATAGCCCACTACTCCGAGTATCTCCTCAACTTGGATGAGGAGTCTAGCCGCCGCAGCAGAGTCTTGCTGGCAGAGGCTGAGCAGGTGTGGCTGCAGAGGAACGACCTGCAGACACAGGTCGATGCGCAGCAGAGAGAGATTCAGCGGTTGACCGCTGCTCTTGAGGCGAGTGAGACTCGCGTGACGGAGATCACTGAGCAGCGGGACACCCTCGCACAGGAGGTGGACAGACGAGGTATAATTATGCAGCAGCGGGCGAACCATAACGAGCACTTGCAGCAGCAGCTGGCGAGTGCCCAGCAGGAGATGGACCTTATGGGGGAGGATCTGGAGACGCTGATCCATGAGAACCAGGACCTTCAGGCTCAGTTGGACGCGATCGCTGCAACGCAGGCAGCACCCGCAGAGGAGGAGCCCGAGGAGGATGCGGGCGAAGAGTCTGACGTGGACTATGAGCCACTCGTTCCGACCGGCGCAGACCGGCCAGGGCCCTCTGGCACCGCTGGTGTCCAGGCTTGGCAGTAGTAGTAGATGCGACTAGGTCGTGCTTGTAGGGCTGGATAGATGGATAGCTTTTGGGACACTCCACGCGTGGTTGTTGTATTTTGGGGATCACCCGCGTGATTGGCTTTTGCAGACTCGACGGTCACATATTCCGAGTTCTTGTAGAGTGGAACTGTGGATTTGTACTAGGATTATGTTAACATGGAAATTTCAGCTTCATCGAGATTATGTTGTGTACCACATTGTTGTTCCGCGTGCTGTGTCATTAACTTTGGTAACCTATATGCTCATGTTTGGATAAGTGACTAACTGGACCCTTGTTCTTGTATTTCAGAATGGTGCGCACCCGTAACACCAACGAGCTGCATGGTGAGCAGCCCGAAGGTTCCAGGGCTAGAGAGACCGACTCTCCGCTAGGAACTCCACCACCGCCGCCGCCATCTAACCCCATGCAGATGATGGCGCAGTTTTTCGCGTCGATGATGGAGAGCCAGCAACAGCAGGCGGAGTTCATGCGGGAGGTGGCACGGCAAAACCTAGCACCTCGTAATGCAAGGGGCCACCATGAGGGAGCGACCCAGAACAGCTCCTACTCCGACTTCCTCGCCACCAGGCCGCCCACATTCAGCTCAACCACCGAGCCCATGGAGGCAGAGAACTTCCTTCGCATGCTTGAGGCCAAATTTGGACTCCTTAACTGCACGCCGGTGCAGAAGACACTGTTCGCCGCGCAGCAACTGCATGGTGCGGCTGGGGCATGGTGGGCCAACCATGTCGTTTCTATGGGAACCGACCGACAGATTACGTGGGATGAATTCAAGGATGCGTTCCGCGCTCACTACATTCCTGCGGGGCTCGTCCGCAGGAAGGCGCGTGAATTCGCCGCTCTAAAGCAGGGCAACCGCAGTGTCGAGGAATACTGTGAAGAGTTCAACCGGTTGGCGCTGTACGCTCCGGAACAAGTGGACACCCCCGCCAAGCGTAAGGACCGTTTCTTGGAGGGGCTCAGTGCTGAGCTACAGGACCGCCTCAACCTTAACATGGGAGGCACCTTCGCTGAGTTTGTCAATAACGCGATCGTCGCGGAGGACGGATATCGCAGGGTGATGGCAGAACGGAAGCGCTCCGCAAGTGCTATGGGGCCATCCAATGGACCCCCGCAGAAGTTCCGCATGGTGTACACCACCCCGTCGGGACAGAGGTACCGCTCCGCCCCCGTGCCGGCACCTGCTGTGCGCCCGCCTCAGCTAGTACAGCAGCGACCCCCGGTACCGCGTCCGCAGCAGAGTCAAGGAGGATTTCGCCCCCCCCCAGCGGCCAAACCCTCAACCCGGACCCTTCCCCTGCTACAACTGCGGCCGCCCAGGGCATTTCTCAAGGGAGTGCCCACACCCCAAGAAAAGCACTGGTCAGAACCCGTCAAGGAGTAACAACACCAACAACAACCGCAACAACCGAGGACCAGTTCGTGTGGGGCGAGTGAACAACACTACCCTGGAGGAGATTCCGGAAAACAGTCCCATCCTTGCTGGTATGTTCTCTGTTCGAGACCACCCTGCACTAGTACTGTTTGACTCAGGAGCATCTCATAGCTTTGTCAGTGGGTTCCTTGTTGACAAGCACCGGCTGCCTCGTACCCTTATGAGAGCACGATACACCATTAAATCAGCTGGTGGACAAACCCCTGCTCTTTATGAAGTGGACAAACTTCCAATAACCCTAGGATCGAAGGTCTACCCTACTAAGTGCATAGTCTTAGATGGTTGCAGCATTGACGTCATCTTGGGCATGCCTTGGATGAGGCAGCATAAAGCCATGCTGGATATAGACACCTACACGGTGCACTTAAATTCTCCCACCCATGGTAGCGTAAGCTTCCGAGTACGACCACCCCGACTGGTCACACCAAGTGTTCACCACACCATAGCCGGGAAAGTAAAAGATATTCCAGTGGTTAGGGAATTTCCGGACGTATTCCCTGACGACCTTCCCGGACTTCCACCGGATCGGGATGTTGAGTTCAAGATTGAGCTTCAGCCAGGGACGGCACCCATATCCAAAAGACTATATAAAATGGCGCCCAAAGAACTAGCAGAGTTGAAGGAGCAACTTAAGGAACTACTGGATAAGGGATTCATTCGACCAAGCTCCTCGCCTTGGGGTTGTCCGGCATTGTTCGTGAAGAAGAAAGACGAGACCCTGAGGCTGTGTGTAGACTACCGACCCCTCAATGCGGTGACTGTCAAGAACAAATATCCACTGCCCCGTATTGACATCCTCTTCGACCAGTTAATAGGAGCTAGGGTGTTCTCCAAGATTGATCTCCGGTCGGGTTATCATCAGATTAAAATTCGTGCCGAGGACGTCCCCAAGACCGCCTTTTCTACCCGGTACGGTCTATACGAGTATTTAGTCATGTCGTTTGGATTGACAAATGCACCAGCACACTTCATGTATCTCATGAACTCAGTGTTCATGCCCGAGTTGGACAAGTTTGTGGTGGTTTTGCATTGACGACATTCTAGTCTACTCGAAGACGGAGGAGGAACATGCAGAGCATCTCCGTGTTGTCTTACAAAGGTTAAGGGAACACCAGCTGTATGCTAAGTTTAGCAAGTGCGAGTTTTGGTTGAAGCAAGTACTGTTTCTAGGCCACATTGTTTCGGAAGAAGGCATCGCGGTAGATCCCAGCAAGGTAAGAGATGTGCAGAACTGGAAGACACCGAAGACCGTATTCCATGTCCGCAGTTTTCTGGGATTAGCTGGCTACTACCGCCGTTTTATTCCCAATTTCTCCAAAATAGCGAAGCCCATTACAGAGCTACTTAAAAAGGATAAGAAATTCATTTGGGATGGGAGCTGCGAAAACGCTTTTCAAGCCTTGAAGAAGCACCTGACCACGGCCCCAGTTTTAGCTCAACCGGACCTGGGAAGGCCGTTCGATGTCTACTGTGACGCTTCGGGTATTGGATTGGGATGTGTGCTTATGCAAGACGGAAGAGTTATTGCTTATGGATCGAGGCAATTGAAGAAGCACGAGCAGAATTACCCCGTGCATGACCTGGAATTAGCAGCGGTGGTATTGGCCTTAAAAATGTGGAGACATTACCTCCTTGGAAATTTAGTTCGCATATACACTGACCACAAAAGCTTAAAGTATATTTTCACCCAAGACCACCTGAACATGAGACAGCGTCGTTGGTTGGAATTAATTAAGGATTACGAGTTGGAAGTCCATTACCACCCGGGAAAGGCGAATGTAGTGGCTGATGCCCTAAGCCGCAAAGCTCACTGTCACCATGTCTTAGTCGGGTCGCAAGTCCAAGATGGTCATTATGTCCAAGTAACACCCCACGGAACCCTGTACAACTTAGCATTAATCCCTACCTTACGGGAAGAAATAGTGTCGGCTCAGAAAAAGGATGAAGGCATAGCACATCTAAAAAGAAGGCTAAAGGAGGGTGATGATAAAGTGCAATGCTTTCGAGAAGATACCGAGGGTGTGTTATGGTTCAAGACTCGACTGGTAGTTCCTAAGGATCCAAAACTCCGCAAGGAAATTTTGGACGAGGCTCACATGGCAAAATACTCCATGCATCCGGGCAGCAACAAAATGTACCATGATTTGAGATCCAAATACTGGTGGACTCGTATGAAGAGGGAAATAGCACGTTATGTCGCAGAATGTGATACCTGCCGCAGAGTCAAGGCCGATCATCTAAGGAAGGCAGGCCTACTCCAACCCTTGAGTGTTCCAGCTTGGAAATGGGAAGATATCAGCATGGATTTTATCGTTGGTCTCCCGCTGACGGCACATAAACTCGACTCCATTTGGGTCATTGTGGACCGATTAACAAAGGTCGCCCACTTTATCCCTGTGTCGACACGGTTTAAAATGCAAAAGTATGCGCAACTCTACATTGAGCGAATCTTGTGTCTGCACGGAGTGCCCAAGACTATCGTGTCCGATCGAGGCTCCCAATTTGTGGGACGCTTTTGGGAGAAGCTACACGAGACACTGGGTACTCGGCTGATTAGAGGTTCCGCCTACCACCCCCAAACCGACGGTCAAACGGAAAGCGTTAACCAAATATTGGAAGACATGTTGAGGGCATATGTGCTGAATCACAACAAGAAGTGGGATGAGTACCTACCCTTGGCAGAATTCGCATACAACAACAGTTACCAGGAAAGCATCAAGATGGCACCATTCGAGGCCCTCTATGGGCACCGCTGTCGCACCCCAGTGAATTGGTCAGAATCAGGGGAGAGGTTAATCTTTGGTCCGGAGCTAGTGCAGCAAGCTGAACAGAAAGTACTTGAAATCCAATCCAACTTACGTGCGGCAAAGTCCAGGCAGAAGAGTTATGCAGACAAAAGGCGCCGCCCGTTGGAGTTCAGGGTTGGCGATATGGTCTACCTCCGAGTGTCACCCACCAAGGGTGTTCAACGGTTTGGAATTCGCGGGAAGTTAGCACCCCGTTATATTGGTCCCTACCCTATCATTGCTAGATGTGGGCCAGTGGCCTACCAGCTCCAACTGCCAGTGGAACTCGCTGGAGTGCATGACACGTTTCACGTGTCCCAACTCAAGAGGTGTTTGAAAACACCGGTGGACATACCACTGGAAGGCACCCAACCACTACAACCTGACCTGACATATGCCGAGCATCCGATAAAAGTTCTGGATGAGAAGGAGCGAGCGACACGTAAAAAGACGCTGAAGTTCTATAAAGTCCAATGGAGCAACCATACCGCCAGAGAAGCTACTTGGGAAACTGAAGAGTTCCTACGAAGCCACTACCCCGAGTTCGTACACCACCATTTAGGTAAACCTTCAACACCTCCCTAAATCTCGGGACGAGATTTTCTTAAGGGGGGAGGGCTGTGACAACCCTATTGTCATTAGGGTCCCAAGGGTGTCACCTAGGCAGCCTACAACCTTGACACCAAGCTTTGGTTCAAATTTAAAATTCAAATTCAATTGAATTCAAAACCCTTTTGAATGACCTTTGAACTGCAAGCCCCAAATTTTCAATAAGACTCACCTTTGCAAAAATTATATGTTGATGGTCTTAGCCAATTAGAATTTTGGGAATTTTATCAGAATTTTAGTCCCTCATTAAAGGCCTTAAATAATTGTTGGAGTGGTCAAAAACCAGCTCTGTTCATAAAATTTCTGAGGAAAACTCTGCAGGGACTGTCAGTAGTTAGTATTTTTGTAAAAACCAGCACATCATGGGGAGCCTACCATAATTCTGGTCTGATTTTATCAGCTCTGGATTAATTCCCACAATTTTTGCAAAGGCAGTCGGCTGAATGGGGTGGAAAAAGAAAAGGAAAAAGAAAACTGCCCGCGGGACCCACCTGTCAGCGACTCAGAGAAAGCACAACTCGGCCGAGGCCGCGCTGCCCCGCCCGTCGCGCGCCGCGTGGTCGCCGGCGTACGGCCAACGGCCGTTGCCGCGGATCGACGGGCCCACGCGCGCGTTCGGACATGCCTTTTGCCGACCGCCGCGCTGTCCGAGCCGCATTCACTCCCTCTCTCTCTCGCGCACTCTCCGCCTTCGCCTCTGCTTCCGCCGTCGCTGCTGCTCCGCGCCACCGCCGCCTCGCCGTCGCTTCCAGGAGCTCGTTGACGTCCACAGCCTGACCACGGCGTCTTCAAGCTCCACGCGAAGCCACCTTCCTCTTCCCGCATCGAGCCGCCGCGAATCGACCTCGTCCTCCCCGTCTCCGACCGCCGTCCCACCGCGTCGCCCGGCACCCACGGTGAGCCCCTGACCGATTCTTTGCTCGAGGAGCTTCACATCGTGTTCGCGCACGCGTTTGGGCTCGGGATGGTCAAAACCGACCACATTTTCCCTTAGTCCGTCGCTCGAGGCCGCCGCCGACCACCGCAATCCCCACCTCGCCGGTGAGACCACACCCCCGGCCTCCCTCTTTCCGGAGAAGCTCGGTGACCTTCCTCCCCGTGCTCCGGCAAGGCTTTCCGACCGGGTTCCGAGCCCTACCGCCCTTCCCCTGCCGCGCTAGCCGTCGACGACCTCTGCCCTGTTTCCGCCACCGTCGCTGGGCTGCGTCCGACCATCGCCGGCGGTGTCCGATAGCCTAGATGAGTGCGCGGGGTTGCGTAGATTATTTCTCCTTTAAAGACCGGCCCGAGCCAGTGGCCGTAGCGAGCTGCGGCGACCCCCCCCCCTGCCGACGCCGCCGTGCTCCGGCGAGAGCACGCGCGCGCGCGCGCGCGCGTACTCGGCCCCGCTGGCCGCTGGGCCGCGAAGGCCAGTGGGCCTGGCCTCGCGCTCGGCCGAGCGCCCTCGCGCTCGCGCTCGCGCTGGGCCGCGGGCGAGTTCCAGCCCAGTGGGCTGCCTGTTTACGGCCCGCGGTGTTTAAAACGGATTTTCGTAATTTAATCATTTCCAGAAATAGGTTAAACTGGTAAAATGCATAGTAAATTGAATAATGGGAATTTTGTAGCAAAATAAATTTTGTTAGACTGGTGTGAACTTGCACTGCTGTAGAAAAATACTAATGCCCCATGTTTAGTAATTTTTATATCAGGATTAAAATAAATAGGATAAACACTAATAGAATTTTTATTAATTACAGAAAGTAGATAAAATATGAAAAATTGGCCTCCAGGGGGGATTTTCAGTTTTAGACTCCCTGGAAAAATTTCATATAGAAATTCTATGTTTATTAGCTGAAATTAATTTAATGCCTTTTTCCTTATGATAATTGAAAATTAATTTTTTTGGCTTAATATTTGCTAGGGAAACTTAATAATTAATCCTCTCCTGGTGTAACCTAATTATAACTAATCACCCCTGCCCTTTCGTAGACCCGAACCCTGTCGACCTATTAATTGCCGAGTGCAATTTTTACCCGTTCGCTAAAGGGTTCCGTTTTCAGGCAGTTCACGGGTAGTTGTACCTTGCGAAGGTTTTGCTCACACTAGTGCTATTTAGTGAGCACCTGCGAACCCTAGGCGGCACTTGCACAGTTCTGCCCCGGCACCCACCTACACACCGTACTCGGATGCGACGTCGTCGCGGTCAAGTACTGGAGTCCATGAAGGAAATACACGAAGTACCCTCGACCTGTGCCCCACTCCTTGAGTGATGCCCTCGAACGTCTCGACACACCGTTTAATTCCACTAACAACAGTGTGCATTAACGTATTTATTGAGGAAGTGCCATGAATCTTCCCTCACGGCTTTCCCTCTTGCATCATATAGATCCCGCCGTGAACCACGTGGAGGCAGGACCGGAGCAGGATCCCGAAGGAGCGGAAGGTGCCGTAGCCGACCAAGAGCAGAACCAAGGCAAGCCCCGGTGCATAACCCCGTTTTAAATTTTTATTCTATCACTAGCTATGGATGTAAGTTGTCTGTGCATTAAGTGATAGGAGTTGATTGAAACCCTAGCGTGCAGTAGGTCCCTCTTCCCGATTACTAGCCTCAGGACGATAGTCGCCCTGCTTAAAGTAAGACGACTGTTTATCGAGTGGTATGGAGACCACTCGTAGATAGGAATTATTATTATCACAAGGGAATGGGTTGGAATGAAGGAAAGGGTGGATGGAGTCACAATGAAGACCGGACGGGCAATTAGGTGGAAAGGGAAGGACAGCTTGTCTTCAAGGAGGTAACCCCGTCCGAGTCCCCCCCCCCCCCTAAGGCTACGCCTCGTGTCCGGCCCATGGGATCAAGTTTGAACGTACTGTTTGCATGCTGGAGATATGGGCCCAGTAAACCGACGTAGCTACGACTACCGCTTGGTCTGAAGATAGCCTTCTCCCTTCTTTGGTGGAACTGGGGCTGAGAGGAGGGAACAATCCACCCACGGATGGCGGCATGAGGCGCATCGCGATGGGGGACCCTTCTCGGGGGAGTCTGGACCCGGAAGACCCTGCGGTACCGTGAGCGAAAGGTTGCTCCATGCGGCTTCCAGGAAGCGCGTATGGGTCGTGCAAGCAGGTTTCTCCTGCAGGATGTACATCGATTCGAGTCGCTGCCCCTCACAGTAACGAGTACCACTTGATCACTGCTACGGAACAGTGCCGGAAGCCATTAAGCTGTTGTGTGGGATTAATACTGCTGTTTGAAATTATTAAGATTGTATTGCAACTATGATTGCTATAGCTCTAGTGCAAACTAAATTTATTATTCTGCATGACAACTCAACTTGATGCTAAAACTTGAAAAATAGGGATCCACATATTAGGCGAGTTTTCTGGCAATTTAAAACCCTATCCCCAGCCTTTGCATGTCTAGGTGTCGGCTGTAGTTGGCCATTTGACGGGTCAGTCTTGCTGAGTAAATTAGTTACTCAGGGCGTAGCTCTATGTGGTTTTCAGATGACCAGGACGGAGAGTGCCACTGTGGAGGCAGATTTCCTTGGGAAGGCCAGCGCCCCGATTGCTGGAACATCGAGTGGGAGCTGTGCACAAATGAAGATGAGGATTAGGTCCTTGCTTGCCGGTACGGTGCTTGGGCAAGGCACCTTTTAAGGCCGGATGTTCCCCGTGTGTCGCCGTGAGAGGGCGAATGTATCTTAGTTATATCGTCGAACTGGTGAACCAGTGTTGAACTTTTCGCTTCCGCAACTTATTTCTGTTGAAACCCCGGTCTGTAATATAACTTCGGATTTATGTAAACTCTGTTTCTCCACCTATGTTCCTGTTGCAATTATTTTCTTTCTCTGTCATGTATTGTACTATTGGACGCCACAGCGCGTGTCGCCACCCGAGGAAGATCCTGGAACGGAACCGTCTCCGTGGTAAGGCGGGTCCGTGACAGATCTCTTGACTATAATCTCGTCCAATAAATTGAACATAATCCCAAGAGGATCATTGCGTTGGACAATTCTCTTTTCTTCATACTCTGTTTCATGGTCATCAGAGCCGCGATCTAAACGGTTGCGTTCACCATGTTTGGAACTCCACAATCCTCAACCACAAGCAACACAGCTTCCGCCGCTGCCCAAATCAGCAACATGCCAATGTGAAGTTAACACAGGAAAATTACGTGCTGTGGAAGACACAGATCTTACCCTTCTTGAGGAGCCAGGGCCTCCTTGGCTACGTTGATGGATCCATTCCACAACCATGCCAAACGATCCCTGCTGAACAAGAAGAAGGTGAAGCTCGGCGTCGCCTCATGGTCAACCCAGAGTACACGTACTGGTACAATCAGGACCAGTTTGTTTTGAGCCGCATCATCTCTTCCATCTATGAAGAAGTGCTCGGCAATCATGTCGGCATCAACACCTTGCGTGACGCCTGGCGTGAACTGGAGAAAATGTTCACGGCGGGCTCGCGTGCGCGCATTATGCAAATTCGCATGCAGCTCGCCACGACGCAGAAGAAGGACATGAACATCGCCGACTACTACCGCAAGATGAAGCGCCTCGCCAACACCCTTGCAGCCATCGTTAAGCCACTCGAAGATGAAGAGTTCATCGTGTACCTGCTGCGTGGGCTCGGCAGCGAGTACGATCCTCTGGTGACAAGCATCACCACGCGCACCGATCCGTACACCATCGCGACGTGTACGCCCGCATACTGAACCGCAAGATGCGCACCGATCAGAACGACCTCGACGTTAAAGTATCTGTCAATATGGCAAATAGGAACCAAACACGTAGTGGAGGTCGTGGCAGCTGAGGACGCGGCCGCAACAACAACAACAATCACGGACCACCACACCGCTCCAATCACGGTGTGCCGCCAAGCTCTAGTGCGCAAAACGTGCCTGCCAAGTCTACGGCAAGAAGGGACATGATGCCCTCCGATGCAGGTATCGGTTCGACCACAGCTACCAAGCTGATGATGCTGCCAAGTATGCCGCTGCGGCATCAAGCCAGTACAACGTCGACCCGAACTGGTATGCTGACACTGGCGCCACCAACCACATCACGCATGATTTGGAGCGCCTGACAACAAGAGAGCGCTACCATGGTGGAGATCAGATTCAAGTCGCCAATGGATCAGGTTAGAACATTATTCATGTTGGAAATTCACTTATTTCTGGTTCAACTAGACCTCTCTGCCTGAATCGTGTCTTACATGTGCACCTAAGATTAATAAGCATCTTCTTTCTATCCGTAGACTAGCCATAGATAATAATGCCTTTGTTGAATTTCATCCTAATTCATTCTCTGTAAAGGATCAAAGCACGAAGACAACCCTGCTGCAAGGAAGATCTAGAAACGGTCTCTACATGATTCCAAAGAAAAGACCTAGTTAGGCATTTCTTTCAGTCAAGATTTCTCAAGCTTTGTTTTCCTCCTAGATTTCCCAAGATCAGTGGCATAGAGCCATTCAGCTATCTCGGTCACACTTAGAATTTTACAGAAGAATAATCTTGATGTAGTTGTCAACAAAGAGACTCCCTTGATCTGTGATGCTTGTCAACAAGGGAAAGCTCATCAGCTACATTTTCATTTGTCTTCCAATGTAACTGTTGCTCCTCTAGAAATAATCCATACTGATGTTTGGGGACCAGCTCTCTCATCTGCAAACAACTCCAAATATTTTGTCTCCTTTATTGATGATTATAGCAAATTTGTAAGGATATATTTTAAGAAATGCAAATCTGAAATATGTTGAAACTCTGCGTAATTCCAAAATTCGCTGTGTTCAGTCTCATTGTGGGGGAGAATATCATCGACTTCTATTTTAGTCAAACAGGGATCACTCAGGTCGACGATAACCAGAGCAAGCTACCTCAAGTTGCCACAATCACAGTCAATTGGAGAAAGTCGTTCATTCAATATTTGGCACTTTACCGACTGACAAAGATGAAATTATCCGGATAATAAGAAAATCAAGACAGTACGGCATCATAGACCACAACTTATATCGGCAAAGATCGCGTTCGCATGGCATGTTATTGAAATGTATAGCAAGGGACGAAGGGATAGCAGTCCTCCGACAGAATCATGCTTGCCTTCTCCCAACTTTTTCAACATTGCACGGACACAAACTCATGATTTGGAATTCGGACAAGCTACAGACACGAGAAAGAAGAAGAGAGGTTTATATAGTCGCCGAACCGGTGGCGGTGCTCCTGACATCAGCACGCACCGCCACCATAGTCATGTAACAGTGGTGATGGATGATGATGTCATCTTCCACCTCCACCGCTTGGCCTTCCCAGTTGCGGTGGACTTGTGGAGCCTACTCTCCGGCATCCCAATGTCACTAAGTTCAACAGGGCTTGCGTTGCCACTAAGTTCAATAGGGCTTGCGTAATGCTAGTCATTCTATTTAGCGTTCGATGGATTGGTGTGATAATACTAAAATCTTTCCTTAGCATATGATACTCGTTCCGTAGTTTCCGTGTGGGAACATCTTGAGTGGGCCTCATGTCGGCAGGCGTGGACTTAGACTTGTCAAGTCTTTGTACGCTAGTACTATTGGAGTACTGAGTTATTTCAACTTGCATGTAGTTTCAAAAAAAAAAACCTTGCAAGTAGCTTAGTGCTGTTGTATATGTTGCTTCTGGAAAGACTAAGCTCAGAACACAGGGCAGCTCCAGTGGTACAAAAGATTAGTCATCACTAGCTTATCTTTATTTCCTGCAAATCGGTCAGCATGTAGGTCTCAGAAGCTTGTAGATGATTGCGACTGCAATAGGTAACTTTTCCCTGCAAACACTGCAAACGCCAGAACATTGTGGAGCGACTCAGTCCAAAGTCTTCTCCCTGCAGACTCTGACCAGCGCGAACATTGCAGATGGCCCAGTTCCAAGCACAAGCATCTTAAGCATCACAGGAGGTGCTGCTAATCGACCATGGACCGGGTGCTGTTTGAGGTCAGATACTATATTATCTCGCTGTTCTAGAGCATCGTTTTATTCATACGCGAGTTTGAAGTTACTTAATTTTCCTGGCGATGTAAACGTTCTTCCTGCGTGCAAGATGCGTCTTTTTTCTTTGATTACATTTGAACGGGCAGATCTTGCGAATTCACGTCATCAGCGAATCGCTCTCTCAGTATACTGCCCTCCGTATTCTTTTATGTCATGATATAATTTTCTAGTTTACCTGCACTTTTTTTTTGGTTTAAGCATATTGCATTCTCGCAGTACATAATACTTAGTAGCTATAATATTATAATATTATTTCTATCTTCGCAGTATCAGGTTCCCTGTCGCTACTAGATCTGAAGTCTTCGATATCTGGATCGAGTTGCCCGGTTGATAGCGCATCAAAATCAGCTGGTGATCACTGCTTATTTGAGTCCTGTCTCCGAAATTTGTACATCTTCATATGGCTAAATTCACCCACATAACAGTTGACAAGCTATTCTGTCCGTAGGCAGGTACGAGCAAAATTAAATTGATGTACCAACTACTAACACAGGATCAAATGAAGATGAAATACTAGTATACAGGGTCGGACGAATGGAAAAATAATTTACACTGGCTGAACCAATATCGTGAACATGTTAACGTCTAGAGGAAGCCACCTGCGCTGTTGTTATGCTGTGAACCGTGCAAGCCGGGGGCCACCAGATTAGAGATAATTTATTAGTTAGTTGGGCGTATTACTGTTCATGTAGTTACTGTAGTACATAAACCGCACGGTGGATTGCATTAATACTAGATGGTTGGTTAGGTAAGCGATAAGTTAGGCAGATTTAGTTAGAGATAAATTAGGAGATAAAAACCGGCTCTACATAAGGAGACTAGGCATATCACACTATAGCAAAACCTGCCTGTAACGGCGGTATAAAAATTTGTGTAGCGGCGATTTTAAAACAACCCGCCACTACAGTGGTAGAACAAGATTTAGCGGTGGTCCATGTTGTTAACCGCTCCTAAAAATCGATTTTTAGAGACGGATCACAACATGGGCCACCGCTATAAATTAGATCTATTTTTAGCGGCGGCTCATGTTGTGAACCACCCCTAAAAATCGATTTTTAGCAGCGGTTCACAACATGGGCCACCGCTAAAGCCCACTTCATAGCCCACCACAGCCCACTCCCTCTCTCCCATATAAAAATATCGAACCCTAACCGGCAAACCCCACTCCCTCCCTTCTCAACTCCTCAGCCACGCCGCCAGGTGTCTCTCTCGCCCTCCCCTGATCCCCCACCCCAGCGCTCGATCCCTCTCCCCCGATCCCACACCCCCGCTCTCTCTTTCTCCTCTCCTACCCCAGGCGGCGATGGCTGGGGCCCGCGGTGGCGAGAAGCGGTCGTGAGAGGTGCCCTCGATGGCTAGAGGCGGCCGCGACGGCTCGGACCCACGGTGGTTCGAGAGGCGACCGCTGTGGTCGAATCCGGCGCCGCCTCTATTGCCCCCCTGCGCTCGACCTCGCCCGACGACCTCCTCTTCTCTCGCCCCGTCGACCTCCTCTCCTCTCAGCCCGACGACCTCCTCTCCCCCCGGCTCCCAGCGACTGGCCCGGAGGGCAAGCGACCGGGCGGCCGGTGCCTCTCCATCCTCCCGGCGCAGCGGCGGGCGGATTCAGGCGCGGTGGTCGGGGCGGCGGCGGGATCGGGCCCCCTCGAGGCACGATGGCTGGCGGATCTAGGCCCCTCTCCAGGAGCGGCGGGCGGGGCAACCATCTTTGGTGAGCCTGGATCTACGGCGGCGCGTGGATCAGCGGCAGATCCAGAGTGGGCGGGCTTGGCAGATGGGCCAAGCCGTGTCTTTTTTTTAACTTTTTTCCTGGAAATCCGTAGCGGTGGGTGACAATGTCACCCGCCGCTATAATATGATTTTTACCGGCGGTTTGTTTCTCCTGTGGTTGAACCGCCGCAAATTTTTTTTATCTTTAGCTGCAGTTTCATAGCGGTGGGCTGGTTGACCCGCTGCTACAGTACCATTTAGCCCGCCGCTACAGGCCATACCTGTTATAGTGTCACTACACTTAATTAAAAGAGGTGAACACGTCCATACATGATGTTGCACGGTGTTGTACCCACCAATTTGTATCAAATACCAACTTCTAATATTGTACTTTCCTTCTTCGTATCATACAAGTAAAAATCTGCCCCCGAAAAAAAAAATCTGGCGCTCTCCAAGGCAAGTAAGATACACACGTTTAATGGAAGACAAAAAAAGTTTGATCAGAAACTATATCTCTTCTCTCTGCCTTCCTTGCCATCCGATTCCTTTAACATCGCTTACAATTAGGCCTAGGGGCTCAAGTTCGTTCTCTGCTCAGATTCATCACACGGCTCTATGTTCTCGATGATAAGCAGCCGAGGAGCAATCTTACGACCGTGCGGATGAGATCATCGCACAGGTTTTCGAGTTCAGAGGAGATAATCGCTCATGTTTGCCGCATCGTCCGGCCAACAAGCAGGACGGCAGCAGACGCATGCGTGCAAGGCTGCGAGGCTCCTACATGGTGGCGGCCTCATTTTTCAGTCAATTGGAACAAAATAATAAAGTTTGCTGCCCAATCCAAATCCTCACATTCTGCCTCGTTGTTTGCTTGCTTTTGGATTAGTTGATACGTGAATTTAGTTGCATTAATGGTTTGGTCATTGATAAATTGATGTAGGAGAGATGAATTCTCTTTTGCACAAATGAACGTGCTTTATGACTAAGCGTTTATTCTGGTTAGTAAATTTCTCAATAAAGTATTAATGGGAATACATTCCTTTCCCTGCATCATGGACAAAAAATTTGAAATAGTGATATATCCAATGAGTCTTTGCACATGCATATAGATATGTTTATTAGGTTAATCAATCTAAATGCTTATGCTACAATTAGTTTTTTTTGTACCCATAAAAATACACGGAAGCAAGTATCTATAGATGTACATAGTTTGTTATATTTACGAAAGTCTGTAGCAACACCCGGATATTTTGCTAGTCTTTTATAATCAAGCAAGAAATTGCTGGTTTTCTCCTGCTACCCCCTTGTACCCCTGAGATTCTCAGCACACGTGCTGTGCATTGCAGCACCAATGGTAACATCGTCAGCGACTACTGTGGCACTAATGTTAGTGGCATCTACTGTACAACAGGCTTCAGCTTCCCCTCCATCATCAGCAATGGTAGTAGCGGTGTCAGTGGATGCATGGTGACAGCATCCTCATGCCCAAAATTATGGCGTGCTTCACCTCCACGCGCCGGTCGCCGAGTTCCACATTCATCAGCACACCGCAGCTGTCGTCAGGGATATCGACTGGAGATCCTCCACACTAAGGGAACATCACCCTGTGCTGCCGCCAGTTTCAGACCTCTATGCACTGGGCCTCACGCCCTGCTTGTACTGCAAGCTCTACTATTGCAGTTCATCTTCATCCACAACAAAACGTCTCACCTGAGTTGTGTGCAGTCATCTGCTGCGTTCAGTTTGCCGCACTTTCAGCAGCATCAGCTCAGCGGCCAGCGCACCATGCTCATCATCATTCACTTTGCTACTGGACTGGTCACCTCCGCAAACTCTATTCCATGCAACGGGACGAAGCTAAGCTTTGCAGAGGTGTGCTGCATCCTGGCTGCTACTGTCAGCACCAACACTGACGGGCCTCTAGCATAGAGGCCGATGGGCCGTCGCCTGCGCAAGCCCAATGCGAGATATGCTGGAACCGAGTGGGCCAAAGAGTAGAAGACATGTGTGTGGCCTGAAGGCCTGTAATCGGAGGCTATAACTAGAAGGAAGAGGGGAGAGGAATCAACTATTATTGTAAGAAGAACAACACTCTTCTGTAATCAAGCCTCCCTCTGTTTTTCCCTAATTCCTTGATCTACTCCGATTCTCATCCTTCCTCACGTGAATCCCATTCAGCCACCAAATCCGCTGCTAACAAGTGGTATCAGAGACACTGATTCTCTGCAGATCTGGAGGAGCATGACCACTATAACAAAAGACAGAAGAAGATGGGCGCCATCAAACTCAACACGAGGTTGATCCTCGACGAGATCGCGAGTCTGCGGGGTGACATCGAGTCGCAGGACGCGAAGTGGGAGGTGCGAGTCAGCGCGCTCGAAGTAAAGTTGCCCACCAACGCGCAAGGCTCCTTCAATGTTCGGTGGAGATTGATGCAACAGCCACGACTATGAGGGTGGCCGCACTGTGGAGTCCGCGGCAGCAGCATTCAAGGCATGGTGGCCTTGTGTCGAGGCCTAGGTCATCGACGTCGAGCAATCGGTTGACACCATCAAGTTCGAAGTCAAAAAGCTCACCAAGTACTGGGACTGTA
This sequence comes from Eleusine indica, assembly GCA_030378355.1. Taxonomy (NCBI): domain Eukaryota; kingdom Viridiplantae; phylum Streptophyta; class Magnoliopsida; order Poales; family Poaceae; genus Eleusine; species Eleusine indica. Next base: position 38,979,262 of record CM059501.1, on the reverse strand, counting down.
AGATCTGGGATCAAGCGCCGACCAAGCCCGAGATCCCCATCTACCAGAGTAAAAGCCGATGGCCCTAATGGGCACTGCATCAATCATCACCATTGGGAGTCTGTCTGAGTCTGTCTTTGGGCATGTGTATGCCCAAACCCATCTCCCGCACAATGGTACGTTTGAGTTCTCACCAATCGATCAATCTCATATGTTTGGGTCGCCTCATGATACTTTTGGGGGTCGTAATGGTGGATCTCTGGGGAAACTGCCTAAAATGCATTTTCCTCAGTTTTATGGGGATAGCCCTAAGCTTTGGCAATCTAGATGTGAGGACTACTTTAACATGTATTCAGTGGACATGAGTATGTGGATTAAGTTCATATCAATGCATTTTAATGGGGCTGCTGCGCGCTGGTTGCAATCAATAAAGAATAAGCTAGTTAGGGCTTCTTGGCTAGAGGTTTGTATTCTGATCAAGGACAGGTTTGGCAAGAATGAGCATGAGCAATTGATTCGCCAACTATTTCACATTAGGCAATCTGGCACTATAGTGGATTATGTTGAAGCATTTGCTCAGCTAGTAGATCAGTGAAATGCGTACCAGTCAGTGTCTAACCCTCTATACTATACCATGAGGTTTCTAGATGGTCTTAAATATGATATTAAAGCAATTGTATTGGTTCAACATCCACAAGACCTCAATACTACCTTTGTGCTTGCTAAATTGCAGGAGGAAGTGGTGGACTCTTCGAAGAGAAAGGAGTACCAGAAGCCAGATGTTGGCTATCATTCCGGAGGTTATAGCAAAGGTCCTATGCCCTTTCCTGCCCCACCACAAGAAGCTAAGCAACCAATTCATATCAAGGCTGAAGAGAAGAAAGTTGTGAAAGCACCTAAGGGCCAAACAATGGAAGAAAAACGTGTAGCCTTATGTGCTTACTGCAAGGCGATGAACCTGCGTCATAAATGTGGTGCTAAGTGGTTTCGGGAACATAGATGTGATGAAACTGTGCAATTGCATGTGGTAGAGGAACTCTGGGAATTATTCTAGATGGAAGACCAGGATGAAAATTGCAATGATCTAGACGATGTTGAATTGCATTTGATGTCTTTTTCACAGATAGCCCTTGAGGGTACTGTGGCCCCAAAGACCATGAGATTCCTGGGTCACATTCAAGGAATTGATTTGTTGGTGTAGGTGGACTCTGGTTGTTCTCATTCATTTGTAAGTGCTGCAGTAGCTGCTAACCTGCAAGGGATTTCTTCCATGACAAGAAACATCTATGTTCGAGTGAGTGATGGGTCTGTTCTACAATCAAGTCAGGATATAATGGATGCAGAGTGGTGTCTGGATAGGCATAAGTTTTGCATGGATTGGCTTGAAGCATACAGCCCAATGAGAGTACAGTGGTCCGTGAAGTGGATGCAAATTCCTTATGACAACACCACAATAACATTGCAGGGGGTGAACCTGATGAAGTACCATGTTCCTTGATACAAGTGTGGAGTTTGGAAGAATTACTTGAATCAGACCAACAATTGATCAAGGAGTTGCCTTAACAGATCCAAGATACAGTGCACAAGTATATTCATATCGTTGAAGCACCAAAAGGGTTACCTCCTACAAGGGACTGTGACCATGTTATCCCACTAATTCCAGGAGCTAGACTAGTATAGATGAGACCTTATAGGTATGCCCTAGCTTTGAAGACTGAAATTGAAAGACGAGTAGCTGAGATGCTTGAGAGTGGAGTAATTCAGAGAAGCACTAGTGGGTTTTCTTCATCTGTCATACTGGTCAAAAAGAAAGATGAATCTTGGTGTTTCTATGTGGATTGCAGGCATTTGAATGCACTAACAGTCAAGACTAAATTTCCTATGCCAGTGATAGATGAATTCCTAGATGAACTAGCTAATGCCGCTTGGTTTTCTAACCTAGATCTGAGAGCAGGCTATGATTAGATAAGATTAGCACCAAAAGAGGAATATAAAACAGCATTTCAAACCCATCATCGGCATTTTGAATTTAGGGTAATGGCCTTTGGGTTGTCCATGGCGCCAGCAACCTTCCAAAGCGCCATGAACAAGACTTGCATCACTGTTGTGCAAATGTGTGCTTGTGTTCTTTGATGACATCTTGGTGTACAGTGAAACATGGGAAGATCATTTGCAACATCTACATCAGGTATTGCAACTTCTTCAGCAGGATAAGTGGCAACTGAAGCTGTCCAAGTGTTCCTTTGCCAAAAGGCAAATTGCTTACCAGGGACATATCATAAGCCAGGAAGGGGTTTCCACTAATCCTGCCAAGGTTCAAGCAGTGAGATCTTGGCCAACACCAGAGAATGTCAAGGAGCTTCGTAGCTTCTTGGGACTAGTAGGATACTATAGGAAATTTGTCAGGAACTATGGTATTATTTCCAAGCCTTTAACAAATCTTCTCAAGAAGCATGCTTTATTCATTTGGACTTCATAACATGATACTACTTTGACAAGTAATTTGCTATTGAGACTGATGGATCTGGTGCTAAGGTCGGGGCAATTTTAATGCAGGATGGGCATCCCTTAGCCTTTGTTAGCAAACCATTGGGAATCAGGAATAATAGGTTGTCAGCCTATGAAAAGGAGTACATGGGAATCCTGGTTGTTGTTGACCAATGGAGGTCCTACCTACAACATGCATAATTTCTGATATTCACATACCAGAGGAGCTTATCTCATTTGAATGAGCAGAAACTGAATACACCATGGCAGCAAAAGGTTTTCACTGAACTGCTGGGCTTCAATATAGACTTGTGTATAAGAAAGGAGCAGAAAATGGTGCAGCTGATGCTTTGTCAAGGCGCCCTCATGTTGAAGGTGAACTATGTGATGTGTCTGCTAGCACTCCCCAGTGACTCCTGGATATTATGGAAGGGTATCAACAGGATAGCAAAACCCTGCAGTTGTTGACAGAATTATCTGTGCAATCTTTCAATCAAGGCCACTTTACACTCCAATCTGGTATTATTAAGCATAAAGCCAGGATTTGGATTGGCAACAATTAGCAACTCCAAGTTCAGATCATTGTTGCTTTACATGACAGTGCAATTGGAGGGCACTCTGGGTTTCCTATGACCTAGAGGTGCATTAAACAACTTTTTTCTTGGCCTAGGATGAAGACAAGGGTCCAATAATATGGAGTTGAAGATGAGCTCAGCTTATCATCCGCAAACTGATGGTCAGACACAGAGAGTAAACCAGTGCTACATTACCTGCTAGTAACTCACAATTTCAGTTTCATGCCCCAATTCTATAACGTCGAGTGATCAAGCGTGGTGGAGCGGAAGTGTCACAAGTGCTGGTAAAAATGTCCCACCTTGATAAAGCTCTGGCATCTTGGGAGGATACTGAAGCCCTGTTCGCCAGGTTTCCAGCAGCGCCTGCTTAGGGTCAAGCAGCGTCTCAAGGAGGGTTGAATGTCAGCACCAACACTGACGGGCCTCCAGCAGAGAGGCTGATGGGCCATCGCCTGTGCAAGCCCAATCCGAGATATGTTGGAACCGAGTGGGCCAAAGAGTAGAAGGCGTGTGTTTGGCCTGAAGGCCTGTAATTGGAGGCAATAACTAGCAAGGAAGAGAGGGGAGGGGAATCAACTATTATTGTAAGAAGAACAACACTGTTCTGTAAGCAAGCCTCCCTCTGTTCTTCCCCAATTCCTCGATCGGCTCCGATTCTCCTCCTTCCTCGCGCGAATCCCATTCAGCCACCAAATCCGCTGCTAACAGCTATGTGCAAGTTCACAACCACGTTGCAAACTTATCTCATCTCAGGGTGGGCTCGTGTCTATCATTTGATATGCATGATGCTATCTCTCCAACTGGCGTCTTGGCATGCACCGCACAACATCAAGACTCCAGAACTGAACTCCATTGACAGCAGCCTGCTATGCAAACACTAGGGCATTGCATTCACTCTTTACTTCCCACCTTCGTTACTGCTTGGCCTACAGCTACGGCAACAACTACAGCTCGAGGTTGAGCTGTGTCTTGGGAGAGAATTCCTCTATGTCATTGAAAATTTACATGGTTTTTTACCATAAAAATATTTGAAGTTTCCTATTTACCGTCCATATAAATTGTCTGGTCTTAAGATTAATTTCCATAAAAGTGAAATCTTTTGTTTTGGTCAAGCAAGAGGCTTTCAACTACAATATGCACATTTATTTGGGTATCAACAGGGGTCATTTCCATTTAGGTATTTGGGGATACATATGCATACAAGAAAATTAGGTAATTCAGATTGGAAAATCATTGAGGAGCGAATTGAAAAGAAACTATGTAGCTGGAAAGGGAAGCATTTATCGGTGGGAGGACGGTTAGTACTTATCAACTCAGTGTTGACTAGCTTAACTATGTTTATGATTTCTTTTTTTGAAGTTCCTAAAGGAGTTCTCAAAAAAATAGAGTATTTCAGATCCCGATTCTTTTGGCAGAGTGACAGCCAAAAGAAAAAGTATAGGCTGACAAAATGGAGTATCATTTGTCAACCTAAAGAATAGGGGGTTTAAGAATTAAGAACATAGAGATCTAGAACCAATGTTTGTTAAGTAAATGTCTGTTCAAGTTAGTAAATGAGGATGGCTTGTGGCAAAGACTATTGCGTAATAAATATCTTAAAAACCAAACAATAGGTAAAGCGGTAAAGAAGCCAGGAGATTCTCATTTCTGGTCTGGGCTTATGAAAGTAAAGGAGTTATTCCTTCGATATGGCTCCTTCCAGTTAAATGATGGACAACAGATAAGATTTTGGGAGGACAAATGGATTGGTAACTTCTCTTTTAAACAACAATACCCGTCATTATATAAAATTGTAAGGAAAAAGAGTGACACGGTTGCTTCTGTCTTTAGTATAGTTCCACTAAATGTGTCTTTGCGCAGATTATTAGATGAGAGTAACCTCATATTATGGAACAAAGTAGTACGAAAGATAGTGCATATCCACCTAAATAATGATACCGACGTGTTTCGTTGGAACCTACACCAACATGGACAGTTTTCGGTACAATCTATGTATTTAGCGGTCATAAATAATGAATACAAGGCTTTGGAAATTAAAAATGCCGCTTAAAATAAAGATATTTATGTGGTACTTATATAAAGGGGTTGTACTAACAAAAGATAATCTAGCAAAGAGAAATTGGAATGGTAGTAAAAAATGCAGTTTCTGTTCAAAGGACGAGACTATCCATCATCTTTTCTTTGATTGCAAACATGCTAGATTTCTTTGGGGTTTAGTGCAAATTTGTTTTGGGTTACAACCACCACAAAACAAGGATCACATGTTCCGTGACTGGCTCAATGGAATAGAGAGTAAATTAAAACAACAACTACTTGTAGGAACTTCTGCTATGTGTTGGGCTATATGGCTTAGTAGAAATGATGTTGTTTTTGATAGGACTCCAATAAAATCTTATATGCAGGTACTTTACAGGGGCACTCATTGGATCCGCTTCTGGGTTCAGTTGCAGAGGCATGAAGAAGACAAGGAGAGAATAAAGGCTGCTTGTCAGAAGCTTGAGATGGTGGCCATGCAGATTTTCGTCAATCATGGATGGAGATTTAGCAATAGGATTTGCATTTAATATCTTATCATCCAAACCGATGTGATCATTTCTCATGTTTTATCCATGGTGGCAGACGGAGTTTCTGCCTGATTTGTAATAATGGCCGTAGCTCTTTTGGGCAAAGGCCGGAATAAAACCATTATCTAAAAAATATAAATTATAATTCCTGTAGTGCCATTTTTTGTTTTTAGTCCTCTAAACAGTATTAAATAACACGTCCAAAGATAAAATTGTCTATAGAATAATACACATGTTGTTTGAAGAAGATCATTCCATATAATTTCTGAAACAAAACAAAGATAAAATAAAGATGTCAGTGCACATATTAGCAATAAAGTGTGACAATATTCTTCTGAAAAACATAGTATGTCACCTCTTACTGCAATATACAAAAACTGACATGTTTCAGTGAAAAAAGCAAACAAAATTTGTTGAAAAGTGTCATTGGAGGCATCAAAAGTTAAACTGATGGCAAATAAGGAACTTCAAATATTTTTATGGCATAGAAGGAATTCTGTAGTGTCTTGGAGAGGCGGTGTAGTGTTGTGTTGTGGGTCCTGCTAGCCTGGGGCCACCAGATTAGAGATAATTCATTAGTTAGTTGCACGTATTACTATTCATACGGTTACTAGATGGTTGGTTAGGCAAGAGATAGGTTAGGCAGATTTAGTTCAAGATAAGAAGGATCGACTCTATATAAGGAGACTAGGCATATCATTTGTAATCAAGCAAGAAGAAACTAAAAGAAAGCAGTCAGAGCCTTCAAGGGAGGATGACTTGCTGGTTTCCTCTTGCTACCTCCTTGTACCCCTGTGATTCATATCAGCTGATCTGACTTTCCTCAACAAACCATCAGTGTTCTACCCCTGTTCTGCTTTCGCATAAGCCGACCTCCTCAGAATATCACAAACGCCTTAGGGAGCATCATAGTCACACATATCAGCACAACGACTGCCACAGAAACTGACATGTGCAGATTCCAGCAACGACATACTGTCAACAAAAGGAGCATGCTCGTCAGCTCCTTCTTCTCTCTCTCTCTCTCTCTCTCTCTCTCTCTCTCTCTCTCGCATGCGGGGCCACCAAGCCTGATGCGAGCACGGCGCCGCCCTCCTAGTCCATGCGCTTGGCGCCGCTCCCCCCCCCCTCCACCACGCCCGACCCCACCCTCCTCCCTCCCCTACGAGCACGGCGCCACCTCCTACCCTATGAGCATGGTGTCGCTGCTCCTCCTCCTCCTCCCCCATGGACATGGCGCCGCCCTGCTCCTCCCCCGCGCCCGGTGCCACCTCCTCACCCATGCAATGCATCGCGCCTCCTCCCCCACGCCTGGCGCTGCCCTCCTCCTCCCCAGCGCCCGGCACCGACGCGAGCCCGACACGCCTCCTCCTCCCTCGAGCGAGCCCACACCCTCCTCCCTTGAGCGAGCTTGTCACCCTGCCCACAGTTGCCGCCGGTCTGATCCGCTCTGGCTGACCTTCCGCACCTGGTTGATGGGGAGAGGAATCAGGAGGGGAAAGAAAAGAAACGAACCCTTACCTACATAACCAATGGCAATGCAGGTAATTTTTGGAAAGACACTCATTCCACAGCCGGTAAAAACAACCCGTGACGTGCTGATAAATTTGCCTTGAGAGAAAGCTGCTTTTCTCAAAGCACCTAGGAGAAACCCGGTCTATTTGGTTCAGCTTTTAACTATTTATAAAACCCAAACCAGATAAAAGCAGAACCAAACACACCCCGAGGCATGGTGGAGCCACGGGCTGACAGTCCGGTCCAGTACACTGTCCTTTCTACGTTATGTGACTCTCGGGCATCTTGTTTATGACTCTCGGGCGCAAATGTCTTGCTGGCCCCTCCCCGCTTTCTTGGTTGCCTTGAATTTTTGTTGCATCTCCGCACCATCACACTGAAAAGGCACGGCGCTAGCAGCCGTGGATGTTGAAAGTGGGCAAGGCTCTGGTGGCAACGGTCCAGTGGTTGGAACAGGCCAAATAGTGATGAGATATTAGGAACATACCTAATTAACCATATGGTTTGTATTTTAGGTAGGGTTTATTTCAGTTCCGTAATTGGTGGACCTCGAGATTTTAAGTTACGGGGACCACTAAAATGATTAGTCTTATTGTCGGATCTCATGGTTCTCGTTATAAGATATGAGCTTAGTATTTTACACCACATATGTGCATCATTGGAAATCGAATTTTGTGAAGACCATTTTCGAGTACCATAGTGAGAGGTGCCCGCCGCTATGGTGAAAAGCGCTATGTGTTGTGGGAACGGTTTTTGTAATAGTAAACTATCCGATTACTACCAAAATGAGGTAGGAGGGACATCAAAATTCATGTTGGCATGTTGGTGCGATTTTTTGACAAAAATGCAGGTAAAAGAACTAGTATTGCAAATCAATAGTTAATCATGTTGGCATACATGCAAGACTTTGGACCACACTTTTTTGTACCAGCCCTTCACTGGGTGATATATTTTATTAATAATATAAGGAAATCTGCTGATGAACCCCGCATCAACCGCAGCAACAGTAGGAGGCACCACTAATGACATGGCATATGCCATTGCCGTTAATCCCCCCAGCGGCGCACCTGGCACCACAAATATTAGAGTTGCAGTGACCCCATTTTACGCAGTGGTGGTCATCCAAGCCCGCTGACACCGACGCAGCGAGGAAAGCCATCACCAGCGACACCATGACTAAGACGAGAGCCTTCTTGGAGAAGGTAGCTGGCAGCGCCATTAGACCCTGATAAGTTTTTGTATGCGGAGACCAATGTTTTTAGGCACTCGTTCGTCTTCTGATGCTGGTTTATATAGAGCGAAACCTACTTGTTTAATCAATCCATATATTAAGGTAAAGAACTGAGGTGATAATATGTCTGTAGGTATTTTTAGCTACTAATAATGTGCAGCCAAAAATATCTTTTGGTAGATTTAGTTACTAATAATGTGCAGTCAAAATATCTTTAGGTAGATTTAGTTACCAATAATCTCTACTTAAACATATCTCTATGTAGATTTAGTTACTAATACTATGCCATCAAAAATATCTTTAGGTAGATTTAGTTAATATTAAAGTATTAGTCCATTTCAAAATTCTTATCATCATTGACTTTCTTAGTTATGCTTCATCATATGTCTTATTAATTTAATTGCCATATTTATTTAATTTTGGAAATTATCATATATTTTTTGGATGATCTAATTTATTAGTAAAAAAATTGAAACATAATTTATAATTTTGCATATTTAAATTATTATTTGAAATAAGACAAATGATCAAACATAACTAAAAAAGTGAACGCCCACATCAATTTAAGAACAGAGGGACTATTGTATAAAATTTTAGCTCAGCTAGCCATATCCCCAGGATACGGGATTAAATCGGTGAATTGATTGGGCTATCTTCTTATTCTTGTCACATGAATAAGATTCTGCTGCTGTTAATATTTCTACCACTTGATGTGGATCAAAAGATCTATATATCTACTCACCACTTCACATAAATAATCTTTGAATAATAAAAGTTCAGTAGTTGTCAATAAAATATTATTTTATCTTTGGTAGAATAAATTTGAGAAGTGTGTTTTATTTATTTTGTAGAATGTGATCAAGAACTGTATTTAGAATCAAAACTGAGAGAGAGTAATCAATAATGATTGTGTATCTTACATTGATATATTTAGTGTACATTTATATATGACCAACAGTCAAGAATGGTGTCTGATCGTTATGACGGTAACTGAACGGACACATCCCTTGGAGTGGTGCTTCCCTGAAACGATCACACATGTGATCATTTGATTATCTACTAATTACTTAATTAATTAATTCATTATTAATAGAATGTTTCATAGCACTCCTCCTTGATCAATTATATCTTCTAGTTTGTAGATAGTTGCTCCTTCAAAAACCCTATGGGGAAAAATATGAGGAGTATATGTTGGTGTGATATATGTTGTGAAAACTCCTGAAAAAACCCAATGGGAAAAATAAGGAGAAAATGATAGAACATATATTGTTATTGGCTCATTGATAAATTTATATGGGAAAACGTTTAAAAGGAAAAATCCAATAACGAGGTCACAGTGCAATGTACATGATCCGTTGATCATGATTCAAAACTAATCTCTCCCAAATTTGTTAGAAAAATGAGGATAAATATTTGATAATATTATATTAATGTGCCACTAAAAACTCCTTTAGAATCCGATGGAAAATAAGGAGAAAATTGATGTGGTACATATGTGTTATTGTCTCATCATAAGCTTATATGAGAAACCTTGAGAGGAAAAACTCATGAGTTTAGAGAACAATATTTCTATAATCTGTTGATCATAGTGAAAATTATCTCCCCTAAAATAGGTAAGGAAAAAGAGGAGAAATATTTGGTAAAATTCCTTCAAACCCTGTTGGGAAAATAAAGAGAACCAAAATGTAATATGTCATGAAAAACTCCTTTAAAACCCCATAAAGGGAAAAATACAAGGAGAAAAATGATATGAACAATGCTTGTATTAATATTGCCTCGTTAAAAATCTATATGTGAGAAACCTTGATAGGCAAAACTCACAAAGAAAAAGAGTGCAATAATTATGATCTGATGATCGTAGATAATTGAGTTATAATTAAGGATTGTCTCCCCCTAAGATTTACAAATGTTACCTTTATGTAGGTATCTCATACGAATTCTAGAATCATATGTCTAGAACAATGATTTTAGTAGAGAAATTGTGATTAAATCTGCAAGATTATCACACTATATACTTTGCAAAGCTTATATCTCGAGAGCAATATGTTACTAAATTTTGCTCTTTATATAACTTAAGATGCATTTCTTAATACAATAAAAATTATTTATATATATAATATATATGATTCAATTGAATCAATATCACATGCTTGTGATCTATCCTTCTGTGAAGCCAATATGCATTGTTTGAAACTTCATATAATGTAACTATATCTGAATAACTGGTAGATGTAGCTATAAAAGTTTATTTGATAACTTTTATGATATAGCTATTTTTCCATATAAAATACGCTTTATGTCTGTGATATGATAATATGGGGATCATATAAGATAGCCATTATCACTTTATCCTATTATGGTCTTATCTTGATTATATTTGTAAAATAAACCAAGATTCCTGTGTATCTTTGTGATATCTGAAAGATATTCTTAACTCCTACGACATATTGGAGTTGTGCTAGCTAGCAACCTTATTGCAAACATGAAATCGAGCCCGATATAATTTGTGTCACACCCCAAAATTTTATATTTTGGTATGCGACCTAAATTTCACTAAATTTTAAAACTTTTCAAAAAATAGATTAAAATTTAATTTTAATTAATTAGAGCATTAACATTTATTGTAGGCAAAAGAACTATTTTCTAAAAGTAATTAAACTAAATTATTATTATTATTTTTATAATTGGTTGTTGCATTCATGCCTATTAGATGCATTAGGTTTTTATTGTATGAAAAGGTGTTTGAAAATTCGCTTAGAAATCGATTTGTTTTGGGTTAGAAAATAGAGTAGAAGGGAAAGGGAAAAGGAAAACCCCTCGAGGGCCGAATTCAGCCCAACCCTCCCCCTCCTCTCTTCCCTCCACCTTTCATCCTGCCTGGCCTTGGGCCTAAATTCCCCACCCAACAGCCCATTCCCCTCTCCCTCTCTCCCTCTCCATTTCGGCCTGCTTGGCCCAACTCACCCGCATGCGCCAGTCCGCGTGCCTGCAGCTTCGGCCCAGTCCACCCCGCGCGTGCCAGCCCGCCTGCTCGGCCCGCTACCCCCACCCTGAAGCCTAGTGCCGCCGTTTCCCTCGACAGGCATGCCCTGACCGCCTAGAGGTCCATGCCCCATAAAAGGGGGACCCGCACGCCTGCGCGCCGCCATCGCCTCTCCCCATCGCGTGCCCGTGCCCCCATGCCGACGCTTCGCTTCCCATGTGCGCCGCTCGAGCTGGCCGCGCCGCCGCTGCCATGGCTGGATCTAGGAGAGCTCCGTGCCCGCCACGAGGACGCCGCCCCGAAGCTCGCTGACCCTGCACCGGTCTTCCCGAGGCCAAGCCGCCCTCGCTCGACCTCCCTACGGTGAGGATCAATGCCCGAGCCGCCTCCCTGGAGCCGCCGAACGTCGCCGCCGCCTCCACGCCGTCACGAAGCTCTCCTCGGCCTTCAATCTCCATGAGCGACACCCTAGGTGAGGCCCACGGCTCTCCCTCCCCCGTTTTAGCCGCTCCCAGCTGAGCTTCGGCCATTGGGGCTCCATCCCCGGCGAGCCCGTGCCTCTGTGCCGTCGCCAATGGCCGCCGGTCCATCATGGACCATGGACTGTTGGTCAACCACGGGTCCACGGGGTCATAGACCCGGTCCACGACTTTTAGGGTTAATTTAATTTATTTTAATTTCTGGTAATTGCGTAAATTGCATATAGGCCCTTGATCTTTATTGAAATTATATTTTTTAAGCCTCATTATTTCTTAGAACCTTTTTTTAATTTTGCTTTAGGCCCCTAAGTTAGTAATTAAATATTTTTCAGCATGGTATGTTTGTATAAAAGCCCTTAGTATTTTCTTAAATAATATTTTAGCTCTATAGTTTTGTAAAAACACCCCTTATACTTTTCTGAAATTACTTTTAGGTCCCTAAACTTGTCTGTTTTTACATTTTAGCCCTTGAAACTTTAAATCTCCGTAACTTTTCAACCGTAGCTCCGATCTAAGAAATTCTTGCGCCGATGCGATCGTAGGAATGATTATTATCTATTTGCACTCTTTATATTAGTTTTCCAATTTTACTATTTTAGCCCTATACCTTTAAACCTTTGTAACTTTTTACTCGTAACTCGGATTGTGCGATTCTTGCGCTCATGCACTAGTAGCTACGCGTACTTTTCCATGGTATTGCCTTTAATGTTGTTTTGTACTGTGTGGTGTATTGTTTCTTAGTTTGTTTGTATGCTTGTCTTTCTGGTGTGACGTTAAGTAGACGATCAACAGTTGAAGAACTTTCAGGACCTCCAGCTAGAAGACTTTGAGCAGCAGCAAGGGGAACCAGGCAAGTGTCCTTGATGCATTTTGAACCTATGTTTTACATTCCTCTCTATCTCTATGCATGCTTATTAATATTGAATCTCATGTGTCATTATCTTGTTCCATATTATTCCATGTCGCTTGGGTTATGGTGTAGTATATTAGTAAGGGTACGTCATGCTTAGTTATCTATGTCAGGAATTGGAAGTGTCTAATGTTAATCTGGACTAATGGTTCAGTTGAACATAATCATGAGGGATGGATAATCCTTTTTAGTAACATGGAACTAGGATGATCCAAGCAGGAGGATGATGATGATGATGGGGTATGCACGTGTACTCAGTATAGTACAGTGGTTTTGTGGTGGTACCTGCTTGAGATCATAAGAATAAGTTCGTGGAACGGCCACCCAGGAAAATAACGCAAAGCATAGGGCTGATATGGGTAGGCTTGGTGGAGTATCAAGATGTCTTTTTAGTTTTGCTAGCAGTCAAGGGATGAGGACAGAACGATTTTACTTTCAGCCTCAGGCGATGGACGGTTTTGGTCCTAGCCACAGGGCCAGAGGGGGCTTCTGTCTAACGGTTTTAATTCTGCAGCGGTGAAACCTTAGCGTGGGTTGCTTGCAACCTAGGAAGCTCTTTGAAAGACCTTGTGGTGATCTCCTGGATTCATACCTAAGGTAGTGTGGATTGGACAACATGGAGACTCTCTACTCATTGCATAGTGATGAAATGACCAACCCGTGGGTAAAGTTGTGCAACCTTTGTAGAGTGTAAAACTGTTATAACAGCCGTGCTCACGGTCATGAGCGGCCTGGATCCTCACACGATTAGAGGGGTTGATGATGGGTGGACTTGGTGGGTAGCCAAGTTTGGTTTGGGTGGTGTAACCCATGGTTTGCTACAGGCGGTATAACCTGTAGTGTGGTTTTTTATGGGTGGTTTAACCCATGGTTTGCTACAGGCGGTGTAACCTGCAGTGTTGGACAGATGTGGTAACTTGTGGGAACTTATCACCTAGTAAATAGGATTGCTTTTCAAATGGTCTTAGGTATAGATGCTCATTTATGTAAATGAACCATTATATTAGCCTTTCTATTAAGCTTGCATGTTATATTTTCCCCCACTTGCTGAGTACGGCATGTACTCACCCTTGCTATTTCCCTTTGTTGTTGTACTATAAACTGCTGCTCAGAAGATGAAAGAGAGATGGGCTACATTGATGAAGACTACTACTAGACGTGCATGCCCCCGGTTGATTGCCTATGGTGTTATGGTGTCTTCCGCTATTATTCTACGAGAGAGTCATTTTAGTCTTTAAAGACAATTGCTTATGTAATTATGGTATGTTTTAATAATGACATTGGTTATACTATTATTCACTTTGCTGTCGATATGTGTGAAACTTGTTCCTGGGCACACATATGATATGAACTTGGTTTTGTCCTTAAAACCGGGTGTGACAATTTGCAATGAGTATTAGCACATCAATGGTACTAAAATATGAAGCCATATTTTGTTAGATACATACTCCATTGTTTCATGGATGTAAGAAGACTAGTGTGTTGTATCCCCATGGGGAATGTACTAGGGCGAAAGCCTAATGGGATTTGGTTTAATCCAAATCATTCATCTCAATTCTGTCATTATAAACGATTGCATATTTATGTTCTATGTGTATTTTTAATGATGATGATGAGATCACCCACATACACAGAGATGATGCAAAATTCAATAAGGATTCCTTAATGTAATCATCACGAGGAGTAACCTTATGCTTATGGTTCTCTTAGTCGGTTGTACCATGTTTGTTCCGAACGCTTCAAGTCTTGTAGCGACTTTAAGCTTTACATGATATATGTTGTGATTTCAAATTGTATTCAGGATCATTGATTTCCGAATCAAGTGATACATAGAATATGTAATCACCATATCCAATTCAATTGTTCGACCAATAATATAAAGTATATATCGGAATGTTATTCCACTCATACCAATAAGGTATGTTTCATCATTATTGATGTTGGATCTCTACATGAATTCATTTGGCTACGAGCCTCACTTCTCATCATCTTTTCTTTTTTTTTAAGAATGAAATGTTGCTTCCATGTGGAAGATGTGTTCGAGGAGAACGTATTACTGTGGTAGATACCACTCATGCTTGAGTGAGTGCTATTCTTCCGTAATTGCTTTCTTCATATGAACCGATTCGAGTGGTTGATGCACCCCGCCTAGGTCTTTGGTTCTTTTGAAAATTTGAAATGTTATATATTATTTAACTTATATCATCGATTAATAAAAATTAATGTCCCTCATACCCTAACACTATATTTTGTCTCTTCAAAAAACCAAACTAGATCCTGATTCCCATTGACATAAAAAAAAGTTAGATATAGTAATTGTTTTGTGTAGTGATGTAAATAGATGATGTATGCCTTCATAAACTTCAACTATAACCCAATACAACCATCCAAATCAAAAGACTTTTGCTAAAATTTCATGAAAACCTAACAAACTTAAAACCCAAATTTCAACTTGATTTCAAAATGAGAGCACAAAAAAACCTAAGGGATGAGTTCACCTTACCTCAAAGAGCAAATTACTGCAAAAAAATGAACTCAAAATCTTCCCTCCTTGATTTTCATGATTTGCCCAAATTTTTCGACCGCCACTATTCGGGTGAGGGCCGGAGCTGTCCGAACGCGCTTTTATAGCCTGAGCACTTTATAATGGCGGTTGACATTATCAAACGCTGCTATTATGCCCTTAATAGTGGCGGTTGGCATCGTCAACCGCCACTATTGGGTGTTGTTCAGCGGCGGTTTGTATGGGGGCAGTGCCCATGGGCTCTATAGCGGCGGCTGACATTGGCTCACACCGCTACGATGGTTTGGCTACCACCGCTACAGGCCCTCTTCGTGGTAGTGTCAGCACACTGCAGCTGTCATCAGGGATATCGGCTCGAGATCCTCCACGCTAAGGGAACTTCACCTTGCGTTGCCGACAGTTTCAGAGCTCTATGCACTGCGCCTCATGCCCTGGTTGTACTGCAAGCTCTACTAGTGCAGAAAATCTTCATCCACTACCAAACGTCTCGCCTGAGTTGTGTGTAGCCATCTGACATGTTCTGTTTGCCGCATTTTCAGCAGCATCAGCTCAGCAGCCAGCGCACCATGCTCATCATCATCCACTTTGCTACTGGACTGGTCACCTCCGCAAACTCTGTTCTATGCAACTGGACGAAGCTAAGCATTGCATAGGTGTGCTGCATCCTGGCTGCTACTGTCAGCACCAACACTGACAGGCCTCCAGCAGAGAGGCGGATGGGCCGTTGCCTGCGCAAGCCCAATCTGAGATATGCTGGAACTGAGTGGGCCAAAGAGTAGAAGGCGTGTGTGTGTGGCCTGAAGGCCTATAATCGGAGGCTACAACTAGCAAGGACGAGAGGGGAGAGAAATCAACTATTATTGTAAGAAGAACAACACTCTTCTATATTGAAGCCTCCCTGTGTTCTTCCCCAATTCCTCGATCTGCTCTGATTCTCCTCCTTCCTCGCGCGAATCCCATTCGCCCACCAAATTCACTGCTAAGAAATGGTATGAGAGACACCAATTCTCGGTAGATCTGGGGGAGCACAACCACTATACCAGAAGATAGAAGAAGATGGGCGCCATCGAACCCAAAACGAAGTTGATCCTCGATGAGATCGCGAGTCTGCGGGGCGACATCGAGTCACTGGACACGAAGTGGGAGGTACGCGTCAGCGCGCTCGAGGTAAAGTTGCCCACCAACGCGGAAGGCTCCTTCGATGTCTAAGCGGAGATTGATGCAATGGTCACGGTGCATATGGAGTTGTTAGAGGCGGCAGCAGCTTACCATCTAGGGTCGCTCAGGTCGTGCACCATCGAGCGACTAGACTAGATTAGGTTGTCGACGTTGAGCAATCAGTTCACACCATCAAGTTCAAAGTCAAAAAGCTCACCGAGTACTAGGACCGAAAGATCCGGGATCAAGCACCGACCAAGCCCGGTATCCCCATCTGCCGGAGTAAAAGCCGATGGCCCTAATGGACACTACGTCGATCATCACCATTGAGAGTCTTCCTTTGGGCATGTGTATGCCCAAACCCGTCAACCACACAATGGTACGTTTGAGTCCTCACCCACCGATCAATCTCATATGTTTGGGTCGCCTCATGATACTTTTGGGGGTCGTGATGATGGATCTCTGGGGAAACTGCCTAAAATGCATTTTCCTCAGTTTTACGGGGATAACCCTAAGCTTTGGCAATCTAGATGTGAGGACTACTTTAACATGTATTCAGTGGACATGAGTATATGGATTAAGGTCGTATCAATGCATTTTAATGGGGCAGCTGCTCGCTGGTTGCAATCACTAAGACATAAGCTAGTTAGAGCTTCTTGAGTAGAGTTTTCTCTTCCAATCAAGGATAGGTTTGGCAAGAATGAGCATGAGCAATTGATTCGCCAACTATTTCACATTAGGCAATCTGCCACTATAGTGGATTATGTTGAAGCATTTGCTTAGCTAGTAGATCAGTTAGTGTCTAACCCTCTATACTATACCATGAGGTTCCTAGATGGTCTTAGGGATGATATTAAAGCAATTGTATCGGTTCATCATCCACAAGACCTCAATACAGCCTTCGTGCTTGCTAAATTGCAGGAGGAAGTGATGGACTCTTCAAAGAGGAAGGAGTACCAGAAGCCAGATGTTGGCTATCATTCCAGATGTTATAGCAAAGGTCCTATGCCCTTACCTGCCCCACCACAAGAAGCTAAGAAACCAATTCATGTCAAGGCTGAAGAGAAGAAGGTTGTGGAAGCACCTAAGGGCCAAACAATGGAAGAAAAACTTGTAGCCTTATGTGTCTACTGCAAGACGATGAACCTCTGACATAAATATGGTGCTAAGTGGTTTCAGGGACATAGATGTGCTGAAACTGTGCAATTGCTTGTGGTAGACGAACTCTGGGAATTATTGCAGATGGAAGACCAGGATGAAAATTGCAATGATCCAAACGATGCTGAATTGCATTTGATGTCTCTTTTACAGGTAGCTTTTGTAGGTACTGCGACCGCAAAGACCATGAGATTCCTGGGTCACGTTCAAGGAATTGATTTGCTAGTTTTGGTGGACTCTAGTAGTTCTTATTCATTTGTAAGTGCTGAAGTGGCTGCTAACCTGCAAGAGGTTTCTTTCATGACAAGAAACATCTTTGTCCGAGTGGCTAATGTGTCTGTTCTGCAATCAAGTTAGGAAATAATGAATGCAGAGTGGTGTCTGGATGGGCATAAATTTTGCTCAAACTTGAAGGTCCTTCCCTTGCTGGCTTATTACCTTATCATTGGCATGGATTGGCTTGAAGCATACAGCCCAATGAGAGCACAGTGGTCCTTGAAGTGGATGCAAATTCCTTATGACAACACCAGAGTAACATTGCAGGGGGTGAAACCTAATAAAGTACCTTGTTCCCTGATACAAGTGTGGAGTTTGGAAGAATTACCTGAATCAGACTAGCAGCTGATCAAGGAGTTGCCTCAACAGATCCAAGATATAGTGCACAAGTATATTCATATCTTTGAGAATGTCAGCACCAACACTGACGGGCCTCCAGCAGAGAGGCTAATGGGCCATCGCCTGTGCAAGGCCGATCCGAGATATGTTGGAACCGAGTGGGCCAACGAGTAGAAGGCGCGTGTGTGGCTTGAAGGCCTGTAATCGGAGGCAATAACTAGAAAGGAAGAGAGGGGAGAGAAATCAACTTACAGTGTAAGAAGAACAACACTCTTCTGTAATCAAGCCTCCCTATGTTCTTCCCCAATTCCTTGATCTGCTCTGATTCTTCTCCTTCCTCGCGTGAATCCCATTCAGCCACCAAATCCGCTACTAATAGCTACGTGCAAGTTCATAGCCACGTTGCAAACTTATCTCATCTCAGGGTGGACTCGTGTCTATCATTTGATATGCATGATGCTATCTCTCCAACTGGCGTCTTGGCAAGCACCGCACAACATCAAGACTCTAGAACTGAACTCCATCGATAGCGGACTGCTATGCAAACACTAGACATTGCTTTTGTTAGCAAATAATGCATAAACAAGGTCAAAGCATGACACAGATTTAACGTGGAAAACCCTTACGGAAAAAACCACGGGCGCCGACCGGCAATCTTCACTATTGAAGGAGAGTTACAATATAGGGGATACAATGATCTCTCTCTCTCAACTCTTCTCATGCAGTACAAGATGTATATATAAGGGTGGAAACTAGAGATAAACTCCCTAAACAATATGAACCATAACACGAAAGGACTCCGCCTCTTAAACCTCCTAGACGTCTCTAGCAAGGACTCTATAATTCGGATCATATTCCAACAGCTTTCACTGTTCAGTTCCCACCTTCGTTACTGCTTGGCCTACAGCTACGGCAACAACCACAGCTCGAGGACGAGCTGTGTCTTGGGAGAGAATTCCCTCTGTGCCATTGAAAATTTACATGGTTTCTTGCCATGAAAATATTTGAAGTTCCCTATTTACCATCCATATAAATTATGATTCCTCTAGTGCCATTTTTGTTAATTTAGTCCTCTAAATAGTATTAAATAACACATCCAAAGATAAAATTGTCTATAGAATAATACACATGTTATTTGGAGAAGATCATTACATACAACTCTCAAACAAAACAAAGACAAAATAAAGATGTCAGTGCAGATATTAGCAATAAAATGTGACAATATTCTTCCAAAAAAGATAGTATGTCACCTCTTACTGAGATATACAAAAACTGATATGTTTCAGTGAAAAAAGCAAACATAATTTGTTGAAATCTGTCATTGGAGGCATCAAAAGTTAAACAGATGGCAAATAAGGAACTTCAAATATTTTTATGGCAAATAAGGAACCAAGTAAATTTTTAATGGCATAGAAGGAATTCTCTCGTGTCTTGGAGAGGCAGTGTAGTGTTATGGTGTGGATCCTGCTAGCCTGGGGCCACCAGATTATAGATAATTCATTAGTTAGTTGCATGTATTACTGTTCATACGTTTACTAGATGGTTGGTTAGGCAAGAGATAGGTTAGGCGGATTTAGTTAGAGATAAGGACCGGCTCTATATAAGAAGACTAGACATATCATTTGTAATCAAGCAAGAAGAAAATAAAAGAAAGCAGTTAGAGCCTCTAAGGGAGGATGACTTGCTGGTTTCCTCTTGCTACACCCCTTGACCACTGCGATTCATATCAGCTGATCTGACTTTCCTCAACAAACCATCAGTGTTCTCCCACTCTTCTGCTTTCGCATAAGCCGACCTCCTCAGAATATCACAATCACCTTGGGGAGCCTCATAGTGACACATATCAGCACAATGACTGCCACAAAAACTGACATGTGCAGATTCCAGCAGCGACATACTGTCAACAAAAGGAGCCTGCTCGTCAGCTCCTTCTTCTTCACTCTCTCTCTCTCTCCCTCGCACGCGCATGCGGGGCCACCAAGTCCAACGCGAGCACGGCGCCGCCCTCCTAGTCCATGCGCCTGGCGCCGCTTTCACCTCCCCCATGCCCGGCCCTGCCCTCGTCCCTCTCCCATGAGCACGACGCCACCTCCTCACCTGTGAGCATGGTGCCGTGCTCCTCCTCCCCCGTGCCCGGTCCCACCTCCTCCCCCACGCAAGGTATCGCGCCTCCTCCACCACACCTGGCGCCGCCCTCCTCCTCCCCTGCGCCCGGCCCCGACGTGAGCCCGGCGCGCCACCTCCTCCCTCGAGCGAGCCCACCCCTCCTCCCTTGAGCGAGCTTGCCGCCCTGCCCACAGCCGCCGCCAGTCTGATTCGCTCCGGCTGACCCTGCGCGCCTGGCCGATAAGGAGAGGAATCGGGAGGGGAAAGAAACGAATCGAACCCTTACCTACATAACCAATGGCAATGCAGGTAATTTTTGGAAAGACACTCATCCCGTGAGGTGCTGATAAATTTGCCTTTTGAGAAAGCTGCTTTTCTCAAGGCACCTAGAAAAAACCTGGTCCATTTGGTTCAGCTTTTGACTATTTATAAAACCCAAACCAGCTAGATGCAGAACCAAACACACCCTGAGGCATGGTGGAGCCACGGACTGACAGTCCGGTCAAGTGCACTGTCCTTTCTATGTTATGTGACTTCCGGGCATCTTGGCATCTTGTTTGTGACTCTCGGGCGCAAATGTCTTGTTGGCCGCTCCCCGCCTTCTTGGTTGCCTTGAATTTTTGTTGGATCTCCGCGCCATCACACTGAAAAGGCATGGCGCTAGCAGCCGTAGATGTTGAAAGTGGGCAAGGCTCTGGTGGCGACGGTCCAGCGGTTGGAACAGGCCAAATACTTTTACTTTTATAGTGATGTGATATTAGGAACATACCTAATTAACGATATGGTTTGTATTTTAGGTAGGGTTTATTTCAATTCCGTAATTGGTGGACCTCAAGATTTTAAGTTACGTGGCCCACTAAAATGATTAGTCTTAGTGTCGAATCTGATGGTTCTCGTTATAAGATATGAGCTTAATATTTTAGACCACATATACGCATCATTGGAAATTGAATTTTGTGAAGACCATTTTCGAGTACCATAGTGAGAGGTGCCCACCGCTACGGTGAAAAGCGCTGTGTCGTGGGAACGGTTTTTGTAATAGTGAACTATCCAACTACTACCAAAATGAGGTAGGAGAGACATCAATATTCATGTTGGCATGTTGACGCGATTTTTTGACAAAAATGCAGGTAAAAGAACTAGTATTGCAACTCAATAGTTAGTCATGTTGGCATACATGCAAGACTTTGCACCACACTTTTTTGTACCAGCCCTTCACTGGGTGATATATTTTATTAATAAGATAAGGGAATCTGCTGATGAACCCCGCATCAACCGCAGCAACAGTAGGAGGCACCACTAATGACTTTGCATATGCCATTGCCGTTGATCCCCCCAGCGGCGCACCTGGCACCGCAAATATTCGAGTTGCAGTGACCCCATTTTACGCAGTGGTGGTCATCCAAGCCCGCTGACACCGACGCAGCGAGGAAAGCCATCACCAGCAACACCACGACTAAGAGGAGATCCTTCTTGGAGCATGTAGCTTGGAGCGCCATTAGACCGTGATAAGCTTTTGTATGCGGAGACCAATGTTTTTAGGCACTCCTTCGTCTTCTAGATGCTGGTTTATATAGAGCGAAGCCTACTTGTTTAATCAATCCATATATTAACGTAAAGAACTGAGGTGATAATATATCTGTAGGTATTTTTAGCTACTAATAATGTGCAGCCAAAAATATCTTTAGGTAGGTTTAGTTACTAATAATGTGCAGTCAAAAATATCTTTAGGTTCATTTAGTTACTAATAATCTGTACTAAAAAATATCTCTAGGTAGATTTAGTTACTAATACTATGCCATCAAAAATATCTTTAGGAAGATTTAGTTAATAATAAAGTATTAGTCCATTTCAAAATTATTATCACCATTGACTTTCTTAGTTACGTTTCATCATACATCTTATTTATTTAATTGTCTTATTTATTCAATTTTTGAAAATCATCATATGATTTTTGGATGATTTAATTTATTACATCAGAAAACTGAAACATAATTTATAACTTTGCATATTTAAATTATTTTTTTAAATAAGAAAATGATCAAACATAACAAAAAAGTGAACCCCCACACAAATTTAAGAACAGAGGGAGTATTGTATAAAATTTGAGCTCAGCTAGCCATATCCCCATGATACGGGATTAAATCAGTTAATTGATTGGCCTATCTTCTTATTCTTGTCACATGAATAGGATTCTGCTGCTGTTAATATTTGTACCACTTGATGTGGATCAAAAGATCTATATATCTACTCACCAGTTCACATAAATGATCTTTGAATAATAAAAGTTTAGTCATTTCCAATAAAATATCATTTTGTCTTTTGTTGAATAAATTTGAGAAGTGCGTTTTATTTATTATGTAGAATGTGATCAAGAACTGTGTTTAGAATGAAAACTGAGAGAGTAATCAAGAATGATTGTGTGTCTTACATTGATATATTTAGTGTACATTTATTTACGATTGACAGTCAGGAATGGTGTCTGTTCGCTATGACGGTAACTGAACGGAGACATTCGTTGGGGTGGTGGTTCCGTGAAACGATCACACATGTGGTCATTTGATTATCTACTAATTACTTAATTAACTAATTAATTCATTATTAACAGAATGTCTCATAACACTCCCTCTTGATCAATTATATCTTCTAATTTGTAGATAGTTGCTCCTTCAAAAATCCTATGGGGAAAAAAATATGAGGAGTATATGTAGGTGTGATATATGTTGTGAAAACTCCTTAAAAACCCAATGGGAAAAATAAGGAGAAAATGAAAGAATATATATTGTTGTTGCCTCATTGATAAACTCATATGGGAAAACCTTTAAAAGGAAAAACCCAATAACGAGTTCAGAGTGCAATGTACATGATCTGTTAATCATGATTCAAAACTAAATCTCTCCCAAATCTGTTAGAAAAATGAGGAGAAATATTTGATAATATTATATTGATGTGCGACTAAAAACTCCTTTAGAATCCGATGGAAAATAAAGAGAAAATTGATGTGTTACATATGTGTTATTGTCTCATCATAAGCTTATATGAGAAACCTTGAGGGGAAAAACTCATGAGTTTAAAGAACAATATTTCTATAATCTGTTGATCATAGTGAAAATTATCTCCCCTAAAATAGGTAAGGAAAAAGAGGAGAAATATTTGGTAAAATTCCTTCAAACCCTGTTGGGAAAATAAAGAGAACCAAAATGTAATATGTCATGAAAAACTCCTTTAAACCCCCGTAAAGGGAAAAATAATATGACATATCTCAATGCTTGTATTAATTATTGCCTCGTTAAAAATCTATATGTGAGAGACCTTGATATGAAAAACTCATAAAGAAAAAGAGTGCAATAATTATGATCTGATGATAATAGATAATTGAGTTATTACTAAGGATTTTCTCCCCCTAAGCTTTACAAATGTTACCTTTATGTAGGTATCTCATACCAATTCTAGAATCATATGTCTAGAACAATGATTTCAGTACTAAAATTGTGAATAAATCTGCAAGATTATCACACTTTGTACTTTGCAAAGCTTATATCTTAAGAGGAATATGTTACTAAATTTTGCTCTTTATATAACATAAGATGCATTTCTTAATACAAAAAAAAATATCTATATAGATAATATCTATGATTCAATCGAATCAATATCACATGTTTGTGATCTATCATTCTGTGAAGCCAATATGCATTATTTGAAACTTGATATAATGTAATTATGTCAGAATAACTGGTAGATGTAGCTATAGAAGTTTATTTGATAAACTTTTACGATATAGCTATTTTTCCACATAAAATATGCTTTATGTCTATGATATGACATTATGGGGATCGCCATTATCACCTTATCCTATTATGGTCTTATCTTGATTATATTTGTAAAATAAATCTAGATTCTTGTGTACCTTTGTGATGTCTGAAAGATATTCTTAACTCCTGTATAATGACATATTGGAGTTGTGCTAGCTAGCAACCTTATTGCAAACATGAAATTGGGCCCGACATAATTTGCAATGAGTATTAGCACATCAATGGTACTAAAATATGAAACCATATTTTGTTGGATACATACTCCATTGTTTCATGGATGTAAGAAGACTAGTGTGTTGTATCCCTGTGGGGAATGTACTAGGGCAAAAGCCTAATGTGATTTGGTTTAATCCAAATCATTCATCTCAATTCCGTCATTATAGATGATTGCAGATTTATGTTCTATGTGTATTTTTAATGATGATGATGAGATCACCCACATACACACAAATGATGCAAAATTCAATAAACATTTCTTAATGTAATCATCATGAAGAGTAACCTTATGCTCAAGGTTCTCTTAGTCGGTTGTACCATGTTTGTTCCGGCCACATTAAGTCATGTAGCGACTTTAAGCTTTACATGATATATGTTGTGGTTTCAAATTGTATTCGAGATCAGTGATATATAGATTAGGTAATCACCATATCCAATTCAATTCATCTACCAATAATATAAAGTATTTATCAGAAAGGTATTCCACTCATACCAACAAGGTATGTTTCGTCATTATTGATGTTGGATCTCTACATGAATCCACTTGGCTACAAGCCTCACTTCTCACCACCTTTTATTTTTTTTTTAAGAATGAAATGTTGCTTCCATGTGGAAGATGTGTTCGAGGAGTAGGTAGTACTGTGGTAAATACCAACCATGCTTGAGTGAGTGCTATTCTTCCTTAATTGCTTTCTTCATATGAACTGATCCGAGTGCTGATGCACCCCGCCTAGGTCATTGGTTGTTTTGAAAATTTGCAACTTGATGAAGAAGTATATATGTCAACATTTTTATAGTTTTATTATTATATGATTGTGATGAATCCATATGATGTGGAAATATAGTTACACCTTTAAACTCCTTGTGATTTCCCATAACAATGGAGTTGAGGTCTTCTGGTGTCCGAACATGTAATTTTATGTGCACATTTATGTTGGGAGTATGATCATCCATGTGATTTGGATTAAACATCCAACAGGTGTTTTTCAACTCAATGTTGAAGATCAACTTATTTGAAGTTCATTTGCATTTACTATTATGCAATTTAACTTCCAATGATTCCGCGGAGCCTCCGATGGAGCCATGTCTTTTATATTCATACTTCTCCCCCTCTTAATATTATTTGGGAGTTGAGTGGTTTTATTAGGTACCTTCACTCTTTCTGGTATATTAACGTGAGTATAAACGTTGACACCATAGTCAGTAAATGCATATGGCAGAATATTTGCAATATTTTGCAAATTTGTGATATTTTGAACATTTAGTTCAAAATTCTTTAGTACATGAAATAAGGACATAATATCAAAGATATTCTAATTTATTTCGTGCCATTATATTTGGTACTAGTTGTCTCCCCTTAATGCCTGGAAATGTCCTCAAATATATGAGCAACATACCAGGCTTTGAATTATCCCCTGACGGGGCTTATGATATTTCATGACTGACGAAATAGAACACCTCATTTGGATCCCCAATGGCCCATTGTTGTATGTTGTGCTGGTGAATATGTTAGGTATAACCATATGTTTTTGCAGATAGGAAATTCTTATTTGATTTCCACGCACTAGCTGCATGTGGGAAGCAATTGATTTGCAGCATTGAATTGGTCTAAATATGCGGCGTGTAAGACCACAAACTTTCAACAAGGTATTGGTAAATTTTAATTCCAATGTATTGGTCTTGCAAGTGTAACTCTCTCGTGAGAGAATTAGATACTCCATTTTTTTATTGTACATATGGTACATATTGTGTTGCATCGAGGTAATTACATTGCATCGTCCATATTCTGCTGGATTCTATCTTATGTCTAGGATAGTATGCTCATAATTTGATAATTTGAGCTTTGAACTTAGCAAATGCATAGTTCTTTTATGGACAATACATACTTTACACACAAACCATATGGTTGATGCATCAACCTTTTTTGAATTGTTTTCTTAATGGATAAGTATTACCACACTTGAATGCATTCAAGTTGTGATACTGGTATAATTTACACCTTAAGATAAGAGGTTCTTAAGAATAATTTCCATGCTACATATGAAATATGAGTATTTGTAGGAAATTTGCAATATATGACCTATAGAATTGTCAATAAATTTTCCTATCACCTATAAATTAGGTTAATAAAGACAATATTATCAATTCTTGATGTAATCTAGACTTGAAAATTTATTGTATGCAACATATGTTACGGATGTTGATGTATGTACATCACAATCCTTATGATTATGGAGAAATTTGCTCAAGCATTTGTTTGTGCTATATCTGTTCTATTATGATGAATAGATAATTCATCATTGCTGTCATGATATGTTTCAATATAAAACCAAAAGAACGGGTATATTCCAACTCAATAGATATGTGATGAATGATAATGCATGGGTGCATAATTAGTTACTCTTTGTGTTATTGTGGTTTGACCAAAAACCGATAATAAATGGATCACATTTGTGATTGCTATTATATTTCTTTTTCCTCATGTTGAGTATTTAGAAATATTTAATATCCAGAGTATGAATTTAGTACGGTAAAATCCTACTAACAAATTTCTTTCTCCTTTGGATTGTGTCCATAAGAATCTATATTGAGTAAATCATAATGTATTATGATTACTTAGACAATATAGAATAAATATTATTTAAGTATCAATGTATTAATACTATGTTATGACAACTTATTTACTTGAAACACAATAATATGACATTTACTTAACATGGGACATAGAGACTAATGTTTTTAAACATGTTATATTGAGTTTCAACAAACATGTTTTTATTGTCATCAAGTACATATCTTACGGTAGTAGGATCTTATGATGGTAACAGAAATGGCAACATATAGGTCGATGTTGAAGTGTTCTTCAATTTGTCCCATTAAACATATTTGTCATTAGCCAATTAAATCCATTTAACCAAATATTTTATAGTGTGGCATTTTATCATAATATCATCATTACGTCCACGACTTTGACATGCATGTATGTGTCAATAATTGTATCCTTATATAGTTGGCATCATAAAGGTCCATTCTCTCTAATTGTTGATGTTTGTTTGTAACAAACATTTAATATTCTGGACATTTGAATATAAGTCAAATATATGATGTTCCCAAAGGCACAAATAATGTCTCTTTGATAAGAAATCACAATGCAGAATAAATTTTGTTCTTAGATTTTTGATATAATTTCAGTGCCAATGCCATTTCTGATGCAATGCCACCTAATGAGAGAATTATGGATAAATTTTCATTATCGTTTTTGTGTGATATACAAGTTGACCAGAGAAGCAAAATCAACAATTGATTTTATGTATACAACAAAATTGTATTGTTCTATCACATTGATCATGTAGGTAAAGATGTAATCATTCACCATTTATAGTCAGCAACATGATGACCTTTTGTTGGTCATGAAAGCTTTTGAGTGTAACTCAAAATATAAGGATAACCTCCATTAGATACTCAGTGTTTTGAGATCCCGAGGAACCTATACCTTAATAAATACAAGGCAATATATTTGGTAGAATTTAGAATGGTTGGGCAATAAGATATGTTTCATTTATTTTAAAAAATGAAAGCTTTGAACCATGAAATGATTTTCAAGTCCATGCCCATATCATATAGTTGTTACCATATGATATTGTCTGTATTTTGTTCCACACTAGCTATGTATGTCATATATATCATGAGATAATTATGTGTTAAGTCAGTTTGTTACATAGATAATTTGACTTGAGTGTTGCAGTATATGCAAAATATTTGAATATAAGAGAATCTTGTTTCAAAGGTATATAGGCCACAAAAATGAGCAATGTAATTGCTACTAATATGTTGTAAAATTCCAGAGGGAATATACGATTTAACAACGCTAGTCATTATTTTGTGTAACTTTTGGATGTATGGTTTGTAAATTAATCATCATAGAAATGATGTGAACGTTTAATAATGGACCATAATCTACAAGATTATAGTATATGATTTGTTCCATTATTTTGTTGAGTCCAAAATTATTTAAATATACCTTTAAATATTTTGCATTTTATCTACTAAATTTTATAAAGTAGATCTTATAATAGCAGGAATCATATGTGTAATATGTAATTCTTGTATAAATTAAAAATGATATGGTTTATAAAAATATTTTTTATGTATAAATTATTGTTGTAATTAGCATATAATAACATCCTTTATTTACTAGATGCTAAAACAGGACCGCAGGGCCTAATCATAAGCTTTACACGAATATTTACATAATATTAACGTGTTTAGAATGAAAACTGAGAGAGTAATCAAGAATGATTGTGTCTTACATTGATATAATTAGTGTACATTTATGTACCACCAACAGTCAGGAATGGTGTCTGTTCGGTATGATAGTAACTGAACGGACACGTCCCTTGGGGTGGTGGTTCCCTGAAACAATCACACATGTGATTATTTGATTATCTACTAATTATGTAATTAACTAATTACTTTATCATTAACAGAATGTTTCATAACAAACTGAACATTTCAGCTTTAATAAAGAAAATAGTCCTCCCCTCTTTAGGACACTAGACCAAATGCCCAGGGAAAAGGCATCAAGAAACAAAACAGTACATTATTTTTGACCTAATTTAACACCCCAAATTATAATCTGCAAATGCATGGGTCAATTATAGCTTTTGTTTGAATTTTCTGGGATTTAATATGCAATTCACAAGGACCAACAAGAATTTTTGTTGAATTATAGTAAGTAACAGGGCTGGCACTAGCTTATAGGTTTATGGTAATCAGAGATTACAGAGGTTATTTCAATATCGATAACACATTTTTCATATATAGGAAATAACAACCAGGAGCAAGAGCACAATTTTCAAGAAGATACTAAATCCCAGGAGCAAGAAAGTGTAGTTGCTAACACTAGAGTTGATCGTGGCAAGCCCCGGTTTTCATAGGCCCTTTTTATAAAGTTTTGCTTGTTTTGATATATCACTGCTAGTGTGTCTATTGGATTGTTGCATTACGTTAATAGGAGTTGGTTGAAAAATCCACTTGCATGATACCCAAATAACCTATGTTACTGTTATATAAGTCTTGGTAGGATTCGGTACTATGATGCTACGCTTAGTAATTGAATAATGTAAATAGTTTTATTATTCATACTAAATGAATGAACTTGGTCACTAAATTTGAACTAAATGGAACTGAGTTAACTTATGATGTTGGGACCGGGTAGGGATGATGCATTGTGTAGGTTTGTAGCAACACAGGGTGTTGACTGTGGTAGCACTGCCTTGTCAGTTATGGACTGTCTCGATCTCGGCCGCTTGATCAAGTATTAAACAGTATCGAATGCATGATAGTTTATGGACACTAGTAAACCGATGTAGCATTAATATGACAATGAGGATGATGCATAGTATATTGGTCATTGACCCTTCTGCTGCTGGAGTGGGTGGTTCTTACCATGAAGTATTGTTATATCGGATTGCCCACTCGATGAGACCGGACCCGGACCAAGTTGTATGATGTTTTTGTGAAAGGTTGTCATGTACGACTGTAGGTGGTGTGTATGTATGATGTATTTCCCAGCTGATGTAAATCAATTGCAATTATTATCCCTCGCAGTAATGAGTACCACATATTGACTGAACCTTCACATGTCACTTGTTGATTATTATTGATGTTGCTATTATGATGTATTTATTACATGCCATGCTTTACTATTCATGATTTGCTACACTAAATTTATAATCCTACTCTATACAGTAAAACTTGGCTAAATAATTTGATAGAACTATTAAGATGCTCAGTGCAAGTCTTTGTAAAACAACCATCCTATTAGAACCAATGCATGTCTAGGTGTTTTTGACGGGTAAGTCTTGCTAGGTAATTAGTACTCATGCTTTGTGCTATTATTGTTTTGTTTCAGGTAATGCAGAGATAGAATTGCCTGTTGATGTGATGCCTTGGAACATGCAATTCCCTTATGGTTGGGCTGCTCACTAAGAGTTCGACCAGTCACCGCAGTGATGTTGTGTGTTTCTAGAGTGATGATTCTGTGGGCATGAATCAATACTACCGTTGTATCGTCGAGAGCTTTTACTACTTATTGTTATTTGCTCCTGCTTGTTTTCGAACTATCTTAAACTTATAATATTCCACTGCACTTTAACTACTCTGATGATGTAATAATATAACTTAAAATGGACAAATATTGTATTATCATGTGTCTATGCTATCAGCACCTTTGGGATACTGAATTCCTAGGGAGGGTTGCCTCAGGTGGTACTAGATTTGGATCCATGATAATACAACAAATAAATCATATGTTCAAAAACTACAACGTATTGCGAGTGAGGAATATGTTAGTATTATCAATATAAGGATGGTTAGAGTCTAGTGACAAAGCTAATCCTGGGTTATGTTTGTTTAAATACTGCATCCACAACATCTTCAATGAAGGTACGTGCGTGCTTAACCGACATGTGGGATATCGTTGTCTATGACCGCAGGCGGATACATGACCCTTTTGTCACACTCAATTTTAAGGCTAAAACTGAATGCAAAACTATATGTGTGCCAGGATCAAGTTTCACACATATAGGGAAAAAGTGAAATAAATAGTAAAATCAATGTCATTATTATTATTACCTTATATCATTATTACATAGCCTGAATTATATGAAAAAAATAAAAAACAACGGAAGACTCCATAACTCCACAGGCAGTCAATCGGGGTCGCTCTCCTAGTCATAGTAGACATCGTTGATGTAGTCTATCTTGCTATCATCTTGTGAGTAGCAGAATC
This sequence comes from Eleusine indica, assembly GCA_030378355.1. NCBI lineage: Eukaryota > Viridiplantae > Streptophyta > Magnoliopsida > Poales > Poaceae > Eleusine > Eleusine indica. Next base: position 38,948,157 of record CM059501.1, on the reverse strand, counting down.
ATAGCAGTAACAACACAAGAAAACTATAACACGTAAATACATAAAGTACTCAATAAGTGGGGAAAAGTAATGACATGCAAGCTAAAAACAAGAATATGCTTAACATGGGTTTACTACACTAAGCATCCTATTAACTAGGTGAAAAGTAGCCCAATAGGTTAACCACTTGTTCAACACTATCAGTTGCCCACCGATAGCAAACCTATGAGTTACCCACCCATACCAAAATACTACAAGATACCCACCTGCAGCACCTATGACTATACCACCCAAATTTGTTTACCCGTTGGTGACTAAAGTCTCCCTATTGCCAGTCATACTACCGTAGGTGTTAGGCCAGGATATCACCACATGGTCTTTCAAAGAGCTCCCTAGCTTGCAAAACGTGCACGCTAAGGTTTCACTGCTGCGGGATTAGACATTCCCATGGAAGTGCCCTCTAGCACCTTGGCGAGAAGTAATCTCTTCATCACTTGAGGCCAAAAGTGACCCTCTCATCTTCCTTCCTTGAACGCCCGCAAACTGAGAAGACATCTAATACCAAACCATGCCTACTCATCTCAACCTTGTGCTTTGTGCTATTTTCCTAGGTGGCCCTGTTGGTGTCACGAAGCACGAGCTTCGATGCCACGAACAAAAAAATGGTAAATGCAAGGTATCATGGAAAGTGCGAAGCAGGCGATAAGCCTACTTTCTATATTCCATTAACATTTGTCTCGTTATAAGTAAGCAGGATGTTCTATTTATAGACCCGTACTTAGGCCATATGCAACTGACCCTTATTCTACTAATATTCTGTACAAACCCGTCAACAATGGTAAACTGGTCATTTTGGCCTTCCTCATGCCCTTCCTTGCCCTGCGCGGCACCACGGGTTGCCGTTCCATGTGTCATCCACCGTGTAGTGTACCAAGGCTTGGTTTGGAAGTTGCTCTATCCTTTGAAGGCATGCTCGCGAAACTACTTGTCTTCAAAGAGGTTCACCTGCCTTTTCTTGAGTGGGGGACTCGAACCTTCTGGGATGTTTGTCGAGTACCTGTGCTTCGAAGACAATATTGACAAAAAGGCTCGATGATTGTTTTTGGACTGTTATGTAGCCCAAGTTTGATGGGCTTTGGGGGGTGTCCCACGAGGTTATCCCCCAACAGGCCCCTCCACGAACCGGTCCTTATGATCACAAGAAGGTACTACTAGCGTCCAAATAGTATATTACTCGTACCTGCGCATACCCACACCATCATCAACATCCTCCTGCTTGGGTCACCTAAATTCTATGTTGCTAAAAAGATTACCAACCCAAGTGATGATTATGTTTAAGTGATTATTTGGTTCAAAATTAACATTATTCATTTTTATACCCGCACCATCATTTAGGGCTCGGGCCCGGCCAGGCCGCCCGTTTGGACAGGTCTAGGTGTAGCCTATTTTATATGTTGATGAAACAAAATTTATTTTCATATATGAACTCGAATTTTAAATTGGAAAATAAATTGTTTGGTGTTGTCATTATTCTCACACCGGAACAATATATAGTAAATATTGCATAACGTATTATTATAACTTTAAATTTCTATATAGAACATAACAATTTGGAGGTGTAACATTGTCATTATTTTTCATAAACACATGCAAAAGTTAGGAGGTTCATAATATCTAGCAATACATGAAAAACTTAGTGACAAAAAACAGTTAAGTTATGACAAGTTACAGTTGGCATTAAGGACCTGTTTGGCATGGCTCTACTCCACAGCAGAGCAGCTCCACTCCAGAGCTGCTCTGCTGTGGAGCAGCAGTTGTCTATGCAGGTGTTTGGCTACATCACTGTTAGCAGCTTCAAAAAAGAGAGTTTTCATGAATTGTCATTCTTCTCCATAGTTGACTTGACTGTATTAGTTAGCATAATGACTAAAATAAAACTTTTTTCAGCAAATGAACTCAAGCGGTAAAACGAGAGCTTCCACCTTGTTGTGGACCTCAAACGGTAGGGGAAGGATGGAAGAAGAGGATGGCGGTCAATGTCGGGAACAGGCGGTCGGCAAGATGGGAGGGGGCACATCGGAGCAGGAGGTCGCCCGAGAGGGGGAGCGCGCACCGGAGCAGGAGTCACCGGGAAGGGGGAGCGCATGGTGGAGCAGGAATTGTCGGGAAGGGGGGAGCGCTGGAGTAGGAGGTCATCGGAGAGGGGGGTGCGTGCCATAGCAGGAGTCGTCGGGGAGGCCAGAAGGCGGTCGCCGAGGAGGGAGGGGGCACCGGAGCAGGAGGTCATCAGTGAGGGGGAGCGCGCATCGGAGCAGGAGTCATCGGGGAGGGGGAGCGCACGCCGAAGAGGGAGGGGGCATGCCAGAATAGGAGGTGGGCGCGCTGGAGGGGAGGGGGGAGGCAGGCGGGAGCAGCTCACCGGAGAGGGAAGCGAGATCTAGAGAGAGAAATGAACAGGAGCAGGGGTGGTGGATGGGGTAGCGACCGACAGCCAGAGAAGAGGAAAAAAATAACAATTCACTATGTAACCAGTAGCAAAGGTGGGTATAATTTTACCCCCAACTCCATGAGGACATACAACTCCACAACCCCTGGAATTGAAAAAGAGGTACTCCACCAGAATGAACTAGAGCTCCTCCAACTCCAGGTGGAGCTGTTGCTCCATTCAGTTTTGGAGCTGGAATGTTTGGCTAGCTTTAGGCAGCTCCTCCTTAGAGTTTTGGAGTGGAGCCATGACGAATATATTTCGTCGATATGATAATGGATGAATTTGTGACGATTTCGGGCTGTTTTTTATGGCACATGTGTAATCTTCGTCGCTAAAATGAATCGATCATCATAAACTAAATAGCTTAGTGATGTTTTAATCTATTATCATTATCAAATTGTCACCTATCATAAGATTTCTTGTAGTGAATTCTAATTTGCATAATAATTCATTTGCGGCCCTGATTGCATGGCTAGTTCTTGTTGGAAGTGGAAACGATCACCTGAGCTTTCATGGCTGGGCCTTTGACTAACTAGCAAATAGACATGTGACACCATATGTCTCATTTCTACTTAGAAATCATGATGATCATCAAAGTGTAGCTAAGTGAGCATAAAATGCAAACATTAGACCAAGTTTGAATTTAAATGCATTTAAATAAAAGCCCTGCTAAACCAAGATATGAAGTAAATTAAATATTATCTATATAACATATGACAAGTAATGGCATAAATATCAGGGGAACGGTAAGATAGAATTTCAGAAGAAAAATGAACAATTTATGTTTTTTGGAAGTACCCCAAATAATTATTTTAAGCCTAAAAACCTTTCAAATTGAAATATTAATTATAAAATATTTATAATCATCCTGAGCTAATGAACCCCACTAGAGCACTACAAATATGCCCACCCAATTGGATTAAGCTTGTTCCAGGGGAAATTAAGACATGCTGCGTCTTTTCCATCATTTATTTATAACGAGTACAGAATTGAGCTGAAACGGTTTTATATTACAACGTTCGTTGCATTATTGTCCCCTCTTTAGCACAGTATAGCACTATATCAAAAATATAAATCACTTTCAGTGACTAGCTGTAACTGTAACTAAGGACTTGATACCTTTCTTTAGTTATACTAAACAGAATACTTTGGCCACATAGTCTATATAACTGGAACTTTGGCATACTAGTGAAAATGGATACAGATTAGTCCCCTCTCTAGAAAAGCTTCAAACAAGGCCAGAAAATAAAGAAGCAGAAAACTACATGATCAGGAATACGTTCGGCTAAAACTCATGTAAGATGAGTCCCTGACAGCATGATTACTATTATTAAAAATACATTCAGCAATGGCCACTTATTACTATTATTAAAAAATCTTATTATGTCCTGCTTCCAAGAACCAGGCCTTAGAAACGTCTGACGATGAACCTAAGTAATATGGTCTCGAGCGAGCATCAAAACTCTTTTGTCTCCGACCTTTCTAACCAGGTAATACTGGGTCCAATATCAGTAGTCGTTGCTGTCATACTCATCGTCATCTGACCATGTCTCATAACCAGACACTGCAGCAAATAAATTCCAATAAATATTTGTGATCCGGAAGATTTAAATGGTTGATTTATAAACTATAGACTTAGACAATGCAGCTGTGCAGACTGCAGAAGGCATTGGTGATCAGCATCAGATAACTTACAACTAAGAGGAGAGAAATTCTGTTCAATGTTAATTTGTTCACGTTGTACTCCATAGTCCACAATGATGGTTATAAGCGCTTCAACGAGCGCATTTTGCTGCAGGCACTGTATCTCAACCACCTTTAGTTCATTGGACACTAAAGATTGCTCCATTGGACTGTAGTTGTCACCTCTGTTGACTACAGGATGTCTTGTCTGCAAACAATATATATTTCACTGAAATGAATAAACTGTAGCATGTAAAAATGAAGAGTAGGAGCATACCATATGGGCATCACTCATTAACTCCAAGGTTGTAGCGGCTGACAAACCTTCAAGAAGCATACTGCTCCCATTATTATTGCTACCACAGCAAATGCCACAACTAGGTAAGCTTTCGAGAAATGCCGCATTTCCACTGCTGTAGCAATCAAGCCAACTGTCATTGTGACCATGATGGGCACATTTATCCTCGTATAAACCCTCAAGCGTGACATTTGCAGTTACCAACTTCGACATCTGCTTTGGAATAAAAGGAGCCAGGCCATTGCACAGAGACAGTTCCAACGAGACGAGGTGAGGAGTGCAGATCGGGTGCGCTTATCTGCACTAAAATAGCATTCAGAGATGCTTAGATGCTTCAGTGACAAGGACAAGATTCTTTTCCCGTGAATCTTGCAACCATTCATCTTCAACTTCTTCAGTGCCAGGCACCTTGAAAAATCTACAAACTTGACATAGAAAGTCACATCATTGAGTTCTACCGTCCTCAGGGTCTCAGAGACGAAAGGCGTCTTGTCTAGGCACAAGCGTCTGTCGTCACGGAAGCAGACCCGGAGCGCCCGGGCCCGGCCGATCATCAGCGCGTGCCGGATCCACAGGCCGACGGTCTGGTTCGTCTCCTCGTACTTCATCCCGCCGGACTCCCCCCAGAGCTCCCCTCAGGCGATGTCACACACATCGAGAGGCGATCCGCCGCGGAGGAGCAGCAGGTGGTGAACGAAGATCCTCAGCGTCTGCGGCATCCATGGACCCCAAGTCCAAGTGCGGTGCGAGGCGTTAACGTCCTGGCTGCTCTTGCGTGGATAGATCCACAGGTGGCTCCAGCGCTTTGCCAGCACGCACGTGCGCACCGCGTCGTCCGAGGGCAGCGACGACAGTACGAGATGCAGAATGTCGTCTGGCAGCGCGCTGATGCGGTCTTCATCGCCGCTCTCCGCGGCCTCGCTCCATCTTGGCTCGCGTCTGTTCGGCATCTCGTGAAGTGGGGTGGGGAGGATGATAGATTGGTTTTGTGGCGGCGGTGAGGGCAATAAGATAATAGAACGATCGGTCCTTTTATACCCTGACGACCTGATGATGATGAGTGCTGTTTCCATTCTCTCTCTGCATGGAGAATACTACATACATACATGGGTTGAGATCACGAGCATTCCAAATCTGGGGCATAGAGAAGATTTGATTCCTTGGGTTGCATAGATCGCCACGCCGCGATCCATTATTACGAGCACACATGCCGCTTTAAACATATTTACTTCCAGCGATTGACGAATGAGCTTCATATAATAAAATTAAATAAAAATCCATGTTACCAAATTGTGTTTCTGAATTTGAAACCCATAATTTGTAGTAAATCTTTATCACAGATGGTTGTAGGATGGTATCCAGAAACTAGTACCACACAACATAAATAATTTGCACTGTAACGTGTGTCGCATCATGATGTGAAATTCCTACACCCTGCATGTTGCACACCGTACCAGTAAACACAGGTGTGTGCCGCCCGTGCAACACGTGCTCGAGTGCGGGAGAGGCTGGCGGCGGCTAGCTTGGAGAATTGAGGTCGCAATGTACGATCGATCCAACTACCTGGCTTTACAAGACCTCAGACCAAATGCTTTGTGTACTAATCTCAAATGGCAAGAATTGTCTTCTGTACAGACCTGAAAGGGCGATGAGTTTGATGTACAGAATGGATCGGTGAGAGTAGCTGTCGCTCTTATAGATCACGCTTCTCTTTTAACATGTCAAAACAAGTTTCTACACACACCAACTTAGTTTTTCTTTTGAGGAAACATACCCCAGCTTTAATTTCTATCCTGCAGTATTTGATAGTATCATTTAATTGCTTGAGATATTAAGTTTCAAAAATTATTTGTCAGCTCGTAGAGCAACCAGACTTATATGGGCACTTTCATATCTCAAGTCTTGTTCTATGGGCAGTCCACCAGTTAGCTACCAATTACTTCTATGGCTAAAATGAACAGATCTTGGTCTACCTTCCTGTTTTTTTATTTAAAACAATAGAGCCTTATGCCCCTGTCTTCATTGCAGGGAAATATATACGGCCCAAGGTCCGATCTCAGGGATCAAACTCGGGTGGATGCGTTCCCATCCAGAGCAGCAAACCTTCCTTGGTCCGCCTACCCAGATTTTGGTCAGCTGCCCCGGAATTTTTTATGCTGAGAACACCTTGCCTATGCCGCAAAGATTTGTTAAATGAGAAATTTAATGTCAGTCATATTCTTTCGTCTCTCTAGGGTGATTGTCCCCTTCTAGGGTTTCCCTTCCTCTAGCGGCGACGGCACCGCCAGGTCAAAATTTTAGGTCCTACCAATCTTCTTTCGTCTCTCTAGGGTAGTTGTCCCCTTCTAGGATTTCCCTTCCTCTGGCGGCGGCATCACCGCTAGAGTCAAAATTTTAGGTTCTACCAATCTTTGTTCTCTAGCCCAGGGCTAGATCACGTGATTCATCTCGCGAATCTCCTCTCCTAACCATGTGCACAGGTCCGCATGGCGGGTACTCAGGGAGAATCGGGTCCAATGGGATCTAACCAAAGCATCGAAGATAAACTAGAAGGGATCAATCTGATGGGCGAGGAAGAGGATGTCCTGGACTTTTCGGAGGAGATCGATGATCTGATCAAGGAAGTACGCTGGCTGGGGATTTTCAGGGTCCATACCACAACGCCGTTTAGTCATGTGGCGCTGTTCTCGGCGATGCGCATTGCATGGGCAGCGACAAAGGATGTAATGTTCAAGGTGCTGGAAGACAACCTTTTCCTAGTGCAGATGCAATATTTGGGGGACTGGAGTGTGACACCCATGGTGTCACCCTAGTGACTGAGTTAGATAAGAGAAGAAATAAGAAATAGAAAGGAAACATTTAAAGTTCCAATTTGAATTTAACTGAATGTGACTCAAATAGACCTCGAACTGGAAGTTTATAAATTTCAAAATAAGTGACCCAATTAAATTTCATAATCTTAGTACTTAACTCCAAATAGAATTTTAGAGAACTTTTTTGGTGATTTTATCTCTTGGTAAACTAGTCCAAATAATTCAAACTATGCTCAGAAATAGTGTCACTTTAAAAATTCCAATTATAAATTTTAAAAGAAACCACTAAACCAGATCATACTCATAAGTAAGATCCAATCTTTAGGAGAAACATATATTTTTGGCTTGATTTTTTTACAAAGAACTATTACTTTTGGAATTTTTGCTAAATAACACTTTTCTGGACAGAATTCAACCTTAGCAACTAAGCAACATTGAAATTAAATAAGTCCTATAACAATTTATCTCCCAGAATTTCATCTTCAACTTTTAGCAACTCCAAGCATTGCTCTTCATGTATTTGGAACTCTTTTTAATTTAGAACCAAATTGATTCCCCAATTGTTTTTTACAAAATGCTTTGGAGTTAAGATTTCTAGGCAGGAAAATTTTTGTAAGTGTTTGTGGCCTTGATTACATTTTCAAAATGCAATATCTTGCAGATAAATTGACCTCTCCTTGTGCATGTCACAAATTTTAGACTTCAAGCAATGTTCTACAAGGTTATGCAAAAATATTTGTTTTCGGACTAATTCAATGCTCCAAAATTATGGTTGAAATCACCTAAACATTTCTGTTTTCGGGTAATTTAAAATCGAGTGGGCCTCGCATGTCGTCCTCACCCCGCGCGAGGGCACTATGTGCCATCTGCAGCGCCGAGCCGGCGCACGCCGCGTGAGCATCGACCACCGGCCGAAGACCCCCTTCCACCGGGTCTTGGTCCGTAAATGCCCAGTCCGAAGTCCTTATCCTCCCCTCTCTTGCTCACTCCTCCTCTGTCCCTCTCTCTCTCTCTTGCCATTTCGCCTCTCCTATTGCCACAGTGAGCAGCGCATCGGCACCGAGCCACCTTGCCGCCTCCGGCTGTCAACCGTCCCACCTTGAGCTCGGGGACCCCCTCCTCTACCGGTCTGCGTGAGCCCGCCGCCTCTTCCACAAAGAGCCGAGCCAATCGGCCCCCTTCTTCTCCGACGTTGACCACCGCCTCGCCGCCGTGTTAGCCCTCCATGGTAAGCCCCCTCCTAATTGTTTTCACCGGCGAGCTCCTTTTCCAGCCGCGAAACCGTGTGACCCCTCTCAGCTCGGATGTTTGCAGCCCCCCGCCGGGAATGCCATCGCCCTCGCCGCCGTCCACCTCCGCTCGTCGGCGTCGCGCCTAGGTGAGCCTCGTCCTCGTTTCCCTCTCTCAGCAAGCCCGCCTAGAGTTCTCAGTCCCTCGCGTCCGCGTGGTCGGGGTTACCGTACCGGTTTCCTCCGTCGTGGCCTCGCCACCGCCGGCGCCCACGCGGTCGACTTGGCCAGCGACGGCCTGGCCGTTGGCTTGGACCGAGGTGGCCTTGAGCCACCTTTGCACCTGGGCCAAATCTGGCCCAGGGAGCCCCCGCCTCGCCCCGCCTCTCTGCTGGGCCGAGGTGGATGTGGCCCGCTGTTCAAAATAACTCTATTATTTAATTTCTCAAACCAATAAATGCATAGAACTTCAAAAATGTGCCCACAAATTATCATTGGGAATAAAAAAGCACAAAAATACTTTTTGTACCCTCTGTAGTATTTAATATTTTATAAAAATATCAGGTCACTTCGAAAGCACATATTTCTTTATATATGTATTAAATGGTTAAAACCAAAATAAAATCATAATTAATTTTTAATACACTATTTAATTATCAGATTTTGCATGCATGACCATTTCATCATTTTCAGACAATTCACCAAGTGTCATATTTAAATTTCTAGTATTTATTCTGTGTTGATTATTTTAGAGTTTGCACCATTGTAATTAAAATAAATTATTGGTGCATCACCTTGCCACCACATTTGGTACAAAAATCTTGAATAATGTCCCCAAACACCTTTATTTTTCTCACTGGTATTTATACTTCAGACCCATGATTTATAATAATAAGCTGTATTTTATCTCTAGTAATGGCACTTTAGTAATTAATAGTAACATGAACACATGTGTTGGCATGCAAACCATTAAATGTTTTACTCTCTACATTGAAAAATTAATTAGGTTATGTTGCCTCTGATCATGTGGTTATGGTCATCTAGTCAGGTTAAATGTGATTAGTCTTTGCACGGTCACCACTAGAGAGCTTGCTTGTATTATATAAAATTAAAAGAAAGTAAAAATGAGAAACCTCCATGTCCTTCTCCAATGCACACTCGTACTTTTATACATGCATCATATCATAGCATGCATTTGTTGAGAAAGTGCCATGAATCCTCACTATCCTTGCTTGCATTGCATTTCATCCATTAGGACTCAACGACGGGAACGTGGAGGTGGAGATAGTTCCGGAGGAGCCCGGAGCTGAGGCAACTATTCCTGAGAGTGCTAACAATGATCTGAACCAAGGCAAGCCCCGGTGCACTCCTATGTTTTGAAATTTTTATTTTTGTCACATGTATGTGTGTCAAGTATTGTGCATTACGTATAGGGATTTGATTGAAGCCTAGTTGCATGTAGCACACCAAATCCTATGGGTATGGGTTTAGTTTATACAAGCCCCGTTAGAAATGCTAAGATTAATTTGTGAGTCTCGGTAGCGAGCATCGAGTAGTCCGGGGATTACGCGGTACATGGTAGTTGATCACTATTACCCCTCTTATGATGAGAAAGAAATTAAATAGAGGCTGAACGGGGAAGTACATGTATAGGTCAAGGTGACAAGGTTGGACCTTGTTTGCCATAGCCCCATTTGTGTTGATTAAGAACCCCTTCGTACGGACCCGTGACCAAGTTTGAGCAGTACCAAGTACATACCTTTATATGGGAACTGGAAAACTGACATAGCTTGATTATCGTAGTGCTGGACGGCAACCCGACCTCTCTTTTGGTGATGAAGAAGGATATGGTGGAATTGGGGTATATGTCGGAAGGGAGAGTGCATGGGCTACCCATGGATGGCTCCGATGGGAGCATTGCATGGGGTGACCTGTACTCGGGACAGGTGGCCCTGGACCGGCTCTACAGTGTCTCGTGAAAGGTGTCCGTACGTGACGCTTTTTGAGTGTGTGTGCGTTGTGTGCTTGGGTTTCTCCTGCAGGATGTAAATCGATTCGAGTCGTCGTCCCTCGCGGTTATTGAGTACCACTTGTGAGATCGCTGCCATTTCGAAGTAAAACAAGTGAGATGATAATGATGATGTTGTATTTCTATAAATTGTATTGCAACCATGTTTGCTGTAATATAGATGCACAATATTTATTTTATGCAAAAACTCTATTAACTTGGCTAAAATTTGAAAATAAGGATAAATCATTAGTGCTGTTTTTGTTTTCAATTATTTCCACAACCTTTGGTCAGCCCCCTACACGCTAGGTGTTGGCCTTAGCGTGCCATTGATGGGTAAGTCTTGCTGAGTATTAGTTGCTCAGGGTTTGTTGTTGAAGTTTTTGTATAGGTATGTCACATGTTGTGTACATCGAGAGTGGCAATCATGTGGAGTGGGATGGTGAACCCCCGAAGGGATGGACCATGGAATGGGTTCCCGTTTCCCCTACTCCAGAGGATCATGATGAATGATTCATGGTTATGGGCTGCCATGAGTTATTGTAAGATATGTATCGTCGAGATTATTCGCTTCCGCTAAGACTTTGTTTTCGAACTTCAAACTCTTTTATGTATCCTAAATTTGAACCCAACTTGTAATAACTTAAATTTGACATTGCACTTTATTTTCTATGTTCATGCTTCGTCAAGTGTCATCCGAGTATCGATCCTTGACTAACCCCTCGTTTCGAGGTGGAGACGTCACATGGAGTAGAATGATAGAAGGAGGTCCATGGCTGTTCTGAGGGGCCCCGGTGGTCATTGAGGAATATGATGGCTTCACGAATGTGAGGGAGTATAAACTCAATAGAATCCCAGCCTAGGCGAGGATTCATGGTGTTCCTGATGGTCTGATGAAGAAAAAGGAATTAGCAGAGAAGGTAGCGGGGAAGGTAGGAGAACCACCATTCACGGTGGTGGTGAACGAAGGTAGAATCAATCATTCTACTTATCTTAGGGCTCGAGTCTTCTTGGATCTTGAGAAGCCCTTGGTGAGGGTTGTTCCAATTATGCTGAGAGAGATGAAGAGGTACTTAGTCGAGTATGAGAAGCTGCCCACATTTTGTCTAGTGTGTGGAATTATAGGGCATGGCATGACTGAATGCGGGGATGGAGCTCACGATGCTAGTTCATGCCAGTGGGGAGATTGACTCCTAGTAAAATTTACTGCCCCTCAGGGGGGTAGGAGAGCAGGAAGAGGCGGTACGTGAAGCGAACCCGCAGGTCATGGGAGAGGTCGAGGAAGGGGTATAAGTTCCATGGAAGCTAATGAAGAGATGGAGGATCCATGAGTGGAGGAAGATGATCTGATGAGTGAGAATGAGATGTCTAGGAGGAGGGGAAAAGGGCGTGGCTCAAGGGGGATGGTTGGGGATAGCTCCAAGTCCCAGAAACCAAGTCACATAGCGAACACGGTGTATTTACTGGAGAATAGTGCTAGACCGGGGCAGGCTTCTAGCCCCTAGAATGAGCATGAAAAAAAGCGACCTCGGAAGGATATATAGGATTCTAGGGTGGTGAAACAACTGAATATATCGGCGCCCTCTGGGTCAAAGGGTGACCGGGCGCAATGAAACTCCTAGCTTGGAACTGCTGCGGGCTCGAAAGTGCCTGGGCAATGCGTGCCCTTCTGGATGTCCAGAAGTGCACAAAACCGGATGTGATCTTCCTGTCTGAATTACATCTGGATAAGACTAAGGCAGAGAAAGTAAAGAGAAGAGGGGGATTCGATCATTCTCTGATTCATGAGAGTGAGGGTCGAAGTGGGGGCCTACTCCTCATGTGGAGGAGGGGGCTCCATGTTCAGCTGAATGATGTAAATCAAAATTACATTGATGTTATTATCAGCGATGGGGAGACCTGGAGATTGATGGGGTTGTACGGGGAGCCTAGTTGGGATCGTAAAGAGGTGACGTGGGAGGTTCTGCGCTCCCTTTATGGGCGAATGAGTTTACCATGGCTTGTTTTCAGAGATTTTAATGTGATTTTATATAATCATGAGAAAGAAGGTGGGCGCTCGCGTCCACAACAACATCTCCAAGAGTTCCAGGATGCGTTGGATGACTGTGGACTGTCAGACATGGGCTATGTTGGGGATGTCTTCACCTGGCAGAGGGGAAAGATCAGTGAGCGCTTGGATAGGGGAGTCTCAAACGTCGGATGGAAAATGTTGTTCCCTGATGCTCGCCTGGTTAATTGTGAAATGACAGTCGGATCATCGGCCGATTCTGGTGGAAACGGAGGGATGTTCCCCTGCTCACATGTTAGAGGTGAGGAAAGGAAAACGATTTGAGGTCCGCTGGCCACAGGAGGAAACAGTAGATGAGATAGTCAAGGCTGCATGGGCGCAGGCTAAGGCCTGAAAGGAGGGAACCATGTTCATGCAGAAGGCTCATGAAGTGTATGAGGATCTACACACATGGGACAAGGAGGTATTAAAATCCCATGCGAAGCGACTAAGGAAACTAGAGAAAGAGTTGGAGAAGCTGCGAAGGGGTGCGATGTCCGATGAAAGCCTTGCAACACAAAAATAGATCTTACTGAAAATTGAGCTTATGCTAGAACAAGAAGAGATTATGTGGGTTCAAAGAGCACGAGCAAATTGGTTAAAACATGGTGAGCGAAACACAAGTTTTTTCCATCATTATGCAAGTTTTCGGAGGAAGAGGAATTACATTAAAAGCTTGCTGGACGACAATGGGGTGAAGTATGAAAGCAGGGAGGACATGAATATGCTAGTAAAAGACTACTTCTCCAAGCTTTTTACTTTGAAAGTACAGGAGGTCACTCCAGAGGCTTTGAATGATGTGCATAGAAGAGTGACAGATGAGATGAATTGTGACTTGCTAGCACCATATATCCCTGAAGAAGTGAAGAAGGCGCTATTTAGCATAGGCGACCTAAAGGCGCCAGGACCGGATGGACTCCATACATTTTTTTATAAAAGACTCTGGTGCATGCTAGGGAACGATCTAGTAGCAGAGGTTCTAGGAGGGTGGAACGACATGACGATAGTGCTAATCCCGAAAGTCGACAACCCAGAAAACGTATCTCAATTCCGCCCTATTAGTCTGTGCAATGTTGTTTGTAAAGTTATATCTAAGATGCTAGCAAACTACCTCAAGTCAATCCTACCTGAAGTCATTAGCATGAACCAGAGTGCTTTTGTTCCCAGAAGATTAATTTCAGATAATATCCGTATTGCTTATGAAAGCATTCATGCCATAAAGAGGAAGAAGGGGAAGAAGGGCCTGTGTGCGGTGAAACTTGATATGCATAAGGCCTACGACAGGGTTGAGTGGTCCTATCTGAAAAAGATTATGGTGAAGTTGGGGTTTTCTCGGCAATGGGTTTCTCTCATTATGGCTTGTGTTGGTTTGGTGAACTATAATGTTAGATTTAACTCAGCCGAGACTGATGTCTTTACACCCTCGAGGGGTCTTAGGCAGAGGGATCTGCTATCCCCCTACTTATTTCTCCTGGTAGCAGAAGGCCTCTCAAGTATGTTGAGAGGGGCGGAGGAAAGGGGAGAATTGAAGGGGGCGAAAGTATGTAGGGGAGCCCTGGTGATCTCGCACCTCCTGTTTGCAGATGACTTGCTCATTCTGATGCAAGTCGACAGACCTAATGCTAAAAAACTAAAAGAGATATTGGATAAGTATTGTGTCAGCTCGGGCCAAAAACTGAGCGTCGATAAATCTAGTATCTACTTTAGTGGGAACACTATTGTTGAAGTGAGAGAGGAGGTTTGTGGAATTCTAAATATTGTGACAGAGTCACTCAGTGATAAATATCTAGGGCTGCTGGCGCTGGTGGGAGCAGACATGAGTGATTTCTTTAAACTCCTAGTTGATCGGGTTCGAGCTTGGATGAATGGCTGGAAGGAAAAGCTACTGAGTATGGGGGAGCAAAGAAATTCTCATCAAGACAATTGCTCAAGCAGTACCGGTTTATGCCATGATGGTATTCAAGATTCCACAAAAAGTATGCAACGGAATTTCAGATGCCATCGTGCAATCCTGGTGGGGTGATGAGCAGAACCAGAGGAGAATGCACTAGAAAGAGTGGTGGAAACTATCCCGAAACAAAGAGGAGGGATGGGATTCAGGGACCTGCAGAGATTCAATATGGCTATGTTAGCGAAGCAGGTTTGGAGACTGTTATGTGAGCCAGACTTGCTTTGTGCTTGGGTCTTAAGAGCAAAGTATTATCCGGATGGTGAACTTCTAGAGGCAAAACCGAAGAGCGGCAGTTCTTTCACCTGGCAGAGTATTTTGGCAGGATTGGGATGCTTCAAGCGTGGGTGTATCTGGCGGGTGGGAGATGGAACCCAAATTAACATCTAGGAAGATAGCTGGACTCCATCATGTCACAACCTAAAGGTACAGACACCGAGAGGCCACACGCTGGTTAAGACAGTGAATGAACTGATAAACCCCACAGATGGGAAGTGGGACGAAGATTTTTTACACAGTTTGTTGTGGCCCGTTGATGTCCAACGTATCCTCAAGATTCTCTTGACCACAGGAAGGGAAGATTTGGTTGTATGGCATCATAACCGTGATGGCATGTTCACGGTTAGATCGGCCTATCACATACAATGGATCCAAAGATACATCAGCAGGGGTAACCAAGGCGCAGGGGACACAGGAAACAACCAGGTCTGGAACAGGTTATGGAAGGTTATGGTTCCGGCAAAAATCAAGATCTTTGGATGGAGACTACTAAACGGGGTTGTCCCGTGCCAGACGATTTTGGTGAATAGACATGTTGGAAACAAGGGTGGATGCCCTGTCTGCCCCTCAGGTTGTGAAGACATGAAACATATGTTGTTTACTTGTGATCGGGCTACGGAAGTCTGGAGGGCTTTGGAGTATGGAATCAAATAGAGAATATGCTGCAAATTGATCGCTCGGGCTCGGTTATCCTAGAAGAAATTTTGAGACTGGGAGGTGAAGCAGAATTGATCCTCACGGGGGGCTGGTACATTTGGTGGGAGCGAAGGCAGATATTGCATGGGGAGAGTGTACAGAGGCCATCTCGTTCTGCTCTGTCCATTCTAACTTCAACACACAACTATCGTAATGCCACAAAAAAAAAACAGTGCAAGCAAGGGAAGGATGGACAAAATCCCTAGAAGGAAAAGTTATGGTAAATGTAGATGCAGCCTTTAGTGCAGACTCGGGGAGCGGGAGCACCGGCGCAGTCATCAGAGATTCAGGGGGAGGATTTGTTGGAGCGACATGTATGTTTCTTCCACAAGTGGTGGATGCAGCGATGGGCGAAGCTTATGCACTCGGAGAAGGACTCTTACTAACACAACAACTGGAGTACAACCGATGTATCTTTCAGTCGGATTGTATACAGGTGGTGGAGACTATGAGGAATGAGGGGTTCTCGGCTACGGCAGCAGCGGCAATATATGATGAATGTGACATTTTGTGGTGAGGATTTGACCAAATTAGCATTGAACATTGTCCTAGGGAGGCTAATCAGGTAGCTCACGAACTTGCTAGAGGATGTTTCTCTTCTCAAACCTCCCACCTGTGGGAGGATGAGCCACCTAGTTTCCTTTATTGCCACCATGGCCAAAGATGTAACCATTTTATCATACGAATAAAGAAGGCCGATTGGCTTTCCCTCAAAAAAAAAAAAAAGATTTGTTAAATGAGAAGTGTGATCTGTAACGGGAAAGCATATAACAGCAAGCAAAAACATTCAGTGGCCATATGAACCCTTAGTCAAGTGTAAATTGTAAGATGAACTAAAGGTATATATGAAGCAGAACTTATTATATGGTCCCGCCTCCTGTTAATAGCAACACAAGCGTAGCTACTTTGATGAACCAGTCTGATATAAGCTCCTAGCAGACAAATGATGGCAAAATTCTGCAATTCAACTGTAGTACACATGGGTATACTGGATCCTTCACCAGTAGTCCTCTGAATCCGTTGACTCGTAATAGTCGCATGCAGTAAACAAACATATAAAATATAATAAATAACAGAGTCAGGCAGATAAAGCCAATAAAACTTGATCCAATCATTAGAACTCAAAACTAGAAGCATGTGCTTTCATATGATATATATGATGGAGCTCGTTTACTATTTACCTGTTTTGGGTATGATCCTCTTATGTACTTGATGTGCAAAGACAAACTAACCTGGCGTTGTTTGTTTCAGCTTTTGTAGAATTTTCAGTTGTTAAAGCCAAAGCTAAAAACAATGAGGTTTCAAGAAAAGCTGACTTTTGAAACATTGAATGGCCCACTTTTGAAAAAAAAGTAAAAGTTGAAATACTGACGCTTTTTCGGAATTTGCTGTATAGGGAAGGTAAAAATATATTACAAAAGCCAACAGCTAAAACGCCAACAACTAATTTTTCAACTAGCCAACAGATAGTTTTACGAATGCTCAAAACCTATAGTGCAAACAAGCATGCCCTAAATAACGATTTAAATGAATCCGACACATAATTTGAAAATGGATAGTAAAATTAGCAATATTTTCCCTATTTAACTTCCACACCAAGAGCTGGATTTCGCCAGTTACACACACAGTGGTACCACTTAAGATCCTAGAGAAAAGACAGCATCTAGTACTCTTGTTAACATACAGGAGGAAAGTCTTACCACTCCGCTGCCCCATCATTATTTTTCCTTGTTGTAGCCATTACTAATAACAAATGAGACCCCTAACTCAGCATAACTATTTCCGACTGGTAAAAGTGAAAAAACTCAGACTCTGATGAACAATATATATTCAATTAACTATTATAGTTGGTTTCAGAATCAATCTATTATTATGTCGTCAATGTTAATGGTTATAGTGGTATTATTAATGGACAATGTTTGACTTGATGAAGCAGAGAAACTATTTGTGAATATAGTTCATACAATCTCTTATTTTAACGGAATGACAGGCAATTCATCTCCCTGTTCAAGAATCGCAGACTAGTCTACACTTCAACCACCAAAAGAAGTCTGAGAATGACGGAGGCACTTTTTGTCCAAAGAATTGATCCATCCTTTTGGTACCAAACCACACAACAGCAAAACCATTATGGTATGTTTTTTGTTTTGCTTTATTTACATTTACAGTACATGTCTCGTGTTTAGTAAACACAAATTCCAAAAACGATAAGGAGTACAGCCTCACTCCTTTTTCATCCTCATAAAAGATAGGTTTGCTAAGTGAATTTGTTGCATTACACCAATGCAAATTGTATATCAGGACCAAATACTTTTTCCACATAAATGTTTTTACTTAGTTAAATTTTAAACTAAAATGCAAATAGCAGAAACAAAGGAAATGGTACAACGTGTTAGATACACTTAGAATCAGCAGGAGAGAAGTTTGGCTCAATGATAATTTTCTCTGGAGGTATTCCGTATGTACTCAGGACCATTGAAACTCTTGCAACAAGCTTATTATTCTTACGACACTTTATCTGGACGACCTTGAGTTGTTTGGTCCTGTTACTTCCTTTTACTTTAGCAACAGCATGCTTGCTCTATATCAAACCGAATTATTGACATAAGTTAGTCAGCAAGATATGGTGAGCAAAACACCAAATTCATCTTATTTGGACAACATATCTATACCTGAAAATATTCGAGTTGAATGACGAGCCTTTCTAGAATAGGAGAGTAGGAGAAAGTAACCTAACACCACGAAGTTGGGCACCATACACCACATGTTGAGCACCAGAGCTTTTAGGTTGCCAAACGTAGTAGAGAACCTACAGTCCTTTCTCAAAATAAACTGGACAAATAGACACGAAGAGCAGTATATGTATCATATCCAACAATACTTGATTAAGAAAATGCATAATCCATACAAAACAAATATTTTGGACAAAGGTGCAATATGTTCATAAAAACTATATATATTGAATATATTCAGATAACTTCCAACAATAATTGTAGCTACGTTGCTTACTACCTATGCATGTCTATTTGCTTGTTATATATTATTGTTTATGCGCCATCTCAAATGCTTTCACCACATCAACACATAGGGTTGATGGGAATAATACAGCCGACCCTAAGAGCTTCCTTGACTCAAATGACCAAGCTGAAAGCATTATAGTAACCGCCTACTATATCGAAAATGACAAATTAAGACGAGGTCTAATCTTCACGAACCCACTATACTGAACAATATGAAAGGTACACATGCAGAAGGCAAAACTGATGAACAAAACGTGGAGAAAGCATGCATACCACACGAGGTTCACTTCTTAACTCCAAACGCACGGCATCCGACAAACCTTCAAGAACCACGCTGCTTCCATCACTGCTCCCACGGCAACCGTCACAACTCTGACGACCACATTGAGCCTCGTGAACATCATTATTATCACACATATCAGAACAAAGCTCACCGCCAATCACGACATGCGCTGCTTCCAGGGACGGCATGCTCTCAATGGAAGGAGCCCGGCCGGAACCCATAGACAGCTGCAATGAGACGACGCATGGAGCGGAGATACGTGTGCGGGCTGTCGAGTGGAAGCTGCATTTGGTGATGCTTAGGCGTCTCACGGACCGGAACGAGATTCTGCCGACACGGATCCTGCACATGCTAATTTCCTGGTCCCCCAACGCCGGGCACATGGAGAAATCAAGCAGCGGAGATGTGAAAGTGGTAAACGAGAATACCGCCTTTGTCAGCTGGTTGGAGACGAAAGGCACGTCGTCGATGCAACGGCGGCGCTTTCGGTAGAAGGAGATGTTGAGCGCCCTGGCACCGCAGAGGGACAGGGCATGGCGGATGCACATGCGGGCGGACCAGGAGAGGTCCTCGGCCTCTGCAATGTCGCGAGCGCTGGGCCACTCGAGATCGTAGTCGTGGTCGCAGTAGCTGCTGTCGTTGTAGCAGGTGTCGGCGTGTAACTCGCCACAGCTGCTCTCGAGCTCGTCAATGGGCGAGCCGGCGGCGCGGAGGAGGAGCAGGTGGTTCACGAAGTTGGTCAGCGAGCGCGGCGTCCAGTTCCTCCAGTCACGGTCGCGGCGGGTGATGCGCAGAGTGCTCCCGGATCTCCACAGGTGGCGCCAGTGCTGAGCGAGCACGCACGTGCGCACAGCGTCGTCTGTGGGAAGCGAGGACAGAACGAGATGCAGGACGTCGTCCGGGAGCGAGCTGATGCGGTCCTCCCCGCTAGCCGCCGCCTTGCGGCGTCTGTTCTCCGGTATCTTTGGCATTCCGTCGAACAGGTGCCCTGCTTCTCGGCGCGCGCGTCTAGTGAGGAGAGGATGGCAAGGAGAGTCGAGGTTGCAACTGCGGCGGAGTCGGTTTGTAAAATCGATCGCTCGATTTCTTTCGTTGGCCAAGGAGCTCTTGCTGGCATTATGAGGGTGGGGACGAGAGGAGGCTGCTTGTGGCGGCGGTACCTGGAAAAATGATCCTTCCTTGTATCGTGATTGCCAGAGGAGTAAGTAATTAACATGGTCTCTCTTAATAAAGAGAGGAATAGCCTGACTGCTCCGTTTCGATCCTCCGTCCAGGCAGCAAACATGGGCTGATATCACGAGCGTTCCAAAATAAGGGAACATGGAAGATCAGATTCCCTGGGTTAACGCGGATCAGATCATTCCACCACCATCATCATGGTTAATACATGCCATTTTAACAAGTTTATTTGTTTCTATGCGGTGAACCAATCAGTGGGAACAAAGTCTCTCCGCACATACCATTCATGATTAGCATAAATCATGTTCCATAAACACAAACAGCTACATCACCAACAGTCCAATATAAACAGTTACTGTACGGGTACAGTAGTACTCACAATCTGCCGTACAAACCTCATGTAGTGACTCTAAATTTTATCAGTTAAGAGCATCTTCAAAAGCTCTCTTAAAACTCTCTCTAAATCAAATTGGGGCCAATTGCATGGTTGTCTCTGGTTTGTACTCCAATTATGAATCTACCCCCGCTTTCCCATCTTTGCATGGTTGCCCCTACTATTTGAAATTAAATCCTCCGTTTGCCCTGGTCTGTTAGTGGGAGTTAACTGTGTTAAATCAGACTATAAAAGACAAACATACCGTTGCACTATTGCCCCTGTTTTTCTCATCAGTTTGCACCGTCACAAATTCTCAAATGTGTTTAATTACGACAAAAGATTGAATTATGTCGATTTGAAAAAGAAATTTGTGACCAAAATTCAATTAATATTTTTTTTAAAAATTGTAATAATTTTAACAACATTTTTCCTTTGTTTTCAAGCATTATGATTGAACTTGGGCAATAATTTGACATCACACATCATTTTGGCAGCACAAATTATACGAGGACATTATAGTACGAATATGATATATTACATCCATCACATAGTAGAAGACAAGTCCAACAAAATAAGGTGCAAGGTCTGACAAAGTATCATTTCTACAAAAACAGCTTACAAGTCGAACTAGATAAGCAACATAGATGCCATCACACAGAAGCATCAAACCATGAAGCTAGCCTCCCTGAACCTCTTCTTCCCCTTCCCCTTCCTCTTCTCCTTCCTCTTGCACTTGGCGGCTTTTCTCCTCCCATGTCATTTGCATTTGTACTTCCACTTCCACTTGCACTAGCGCCTCCATCTCCACTTCCATTTGCACTTCATGCACAAGTGAAGTAAATACTCAGCAATGATATTTCAGATTTAATATTACAAAAATAAGTCCTTATTATGAATGTAATGCATGACTTACTTTAATGTGGATGCACCACTTGGGTCATTGCTGCCATCTACTGAAGATAGCCTCCTCCTTTGACTAGCTGTAGGACCTCCTTAATAATATTTTGTAGTATGTCCTAAATCACCACATTCATTGTATTTTCTTTTCTTTCTTGTTCCAACCTCATCAGATGCCTTTATCCTAGAAATCCTTGGCCTCCCAGGCTTCCTTCTCAACTTAGGCTTATTGATTTTGTAGCCTAACTCAACACGTGGCCATTGATGTTTGGATGTCATTGGATTGAAGACACCTGCATAAGCTTTTCTAAACCTCTCAACAAAATAGTAGTCATGCACAATATCCTCCATTTGTACCTCCCTACTAAGCTTTCCAACAACAGCTAATCCATGGTTGCATGGCTTTCCAGTCACCTGCCACACCCTACAAGTCATATACTCCATATTGACTGCATGCCTGATGGTGGAGATAGTTACTTCAGCTGTATTGCCTCCACATAGTAAAACTTCATGGTCTTTGATTGCCTTGCTTTTAGCATTAAGAACCTTGATAATATCCAGGATTATTAGACCTTCCATTTTTCCAGCAATCTTACTTCTCAACTGGAACTTCTCTATGATCATTTGCCTTATCTTGTCATGCATGTCAACAACTTGCATGTCCTTAGTTTTTGATACCCAACTGTTGAAAGATTCAAAGAGGTTATTATTGATGTAATCCACCTTGCTATCATCAGAGAATTTTCTTCTAGACCATATATATGGGTGATTTTCATCCAACCACTCTTGTGTTGCAGGACACTTCTCATCTATCTTTGCTATATGGTAGTTATACTTCTCAATCGTGAAACTCTTGGCAGCTGCCCACATATTTTGAGAAAATAAAGGACCATAAAACCTCTTCTTCATGTTCTTCCAAAAGTGTCTCATACATTCTCTATGCTCCACCCCTGGGTACACATCAGATACAGCCTTGCCTATCCCCTTACCTGCATCAGTACTTATAACCAATCCAACAGGCGTTCCAATAGCTTGCTTCAAGTTCTGGATAAACCATATCCAGCTTTCTTTAGACTCTGTTTCAATCACTCCATATGCCACAGGAAATAGCCAATTGTGCCCATCCACTGCAACAACTGCTGCTAACTGTCCTCTTGATCGCCCTGTCAAATGAGTGTTGTCCATAGCAATGTAGGGTCTGCAGCCGGTGAGAAAACCATCAATACATGGTTTTAGTGCTACAAAGAACCTTCTGAAACACTCAGCTCCATTATGCTCCTCTATGTCCAACTCAGCAATACTCCCAGGACATGATTTTAGCAGTTCAACTCTATAAGTGGGCAGCAAATCATAACTGTCATCCCACTTCCCATATATAATATCAAGTTCTTTCTCTTTGCCTCTAAACACCCTAGAATATGGAACATCAATTTTGTAAGTCTTCTTCAACTCAACATGTAAATCGTTAGATCTCTTTGTAGGACAGTCCCTAAGTGTGTCAACCACTCTGTCGGCTACCCATTTATTAGAGGCCATTGCGTCCCCACTCTTATTCACTGAACCACAAGTGTGCTTTGGTCTAGAGGTCTTAACCTGCACAAAAAAGAAGCACAAAAAGACATGGTAAGTCAAGTAAACACAAATGAAGTAAAGTAAATGAAACAAGTAAAGTAAACACATAATTCACCTTGCAACCAAGGTACTTCTTGCTTGTAGAAGCAAAAAACAACCACTTGCAACCCTCACTTGCTCTAACACAATTTGCTCTAAATCTTTCTTTGTCTTTCTTGATGGTATGGTAAGCATGATTATTCACAACACACCAATGATGCACTGCTGACTGACATTGATCCGCATCTTGGAACACCACACCAACTTCAATACATGGATCATCAACATCATAAGAAAAAATATGAACATCATCAACATCATCATCATCAACAATTTCAGCATCAGGATCATACTCAAAGTAAGAGTAATCAGAGTCAGAAGAAGCAGCCATATCAGTATCATAACTGCTATCACTGAATGCCACTAGCGAGTCTGTGTCAGAGTACATGCCCTCTTCATCAACTCCATCCGGATCCTCATCATGTGCACATTTCCTTTTCAGCTTCTTACCTTTCTCTGTGGGTTTCTTATGGATGCATTTTCATTTGCCTTCTCAGCTTGGATTGATGGGGCTGACACAACAGCAAGAGTTTGGGTCATTTTATTTCTCACCAAAGGATGTAACCTACGTTTGGTAGGGGAAAATTGCAAGTCACCCTCGGAATCATTTATTTGAGCATCAATGCACACTTCTCCCTTGTCTATGTTCAGTTCAAACCAATCAAGCAAATTTTCATCACTTTTTATCTGAACACATGAGTCGCCATCAGAAGTACGTCATAGTGTTATGTATTATTTACTGCCCCAAATCCGATGTTTAGCTATGTCATTCACTAGCTGCAACAAATCATAAGTGCCTGTGTCAACTAACCAAGGTGGCAAGCGTTCCCTCTTGCAATATTGCTTTGGCCCCCCATCTGGCTTGCTGAAATAGGATCGAACTTTAACAACAATTTGCAGTTTCTTGTGATTTGCCCTACAAATCACAACCCAAATCAATTTCTTCTGACCTAAATCGGCCTACAAATTGAAACCAATTCGTCCTACAAAGAAAATCAGTTGACTGATGACACAAACTACCTAACTTCTTCTTTGACAATTGCCAGCTCCATGGACTCCAAACTGCAGCTGCTCCAGCGCCCTCGACTGCACAGGCGACCTCAGCTCCTCTCCCGCAGCCTAGACGGCCGCACGCAGCTCCACTCACGCCTCCTCCAGTGGGGCAGGTGGGCGCGCACAGCTCCTCTCATGCTTCCTCCCACAGCGCAAGCGACCGCGCCAAGCAAGCCCAACACACCGAGCCGCTACTATGTTGCGCGCCCATCGAGTCGCCTTTGCTGTGTGCTCCTGGCTTCTCCCTGCCTCGAGTCGCCCTCGCCGAATTTCAAACCTAGGGTTAGGGTGACGTGGCCGGGTCTGTTCGGTTCATGTCGCTGGTTGGTCACGAAGGAGAAAAGAGCCATCAGGGGTAGTGGAGTCATTTCCCTTTTTCCAGCTAATTTTCTATATTACTTTAATCCAGTCAATATGTTTCTAACTAACGGTAGTCAAAACCAGGGGCAAACGGAGGATTCAATTTGAAACAGTAGGGGGAACAACGCAAAGATGGGAAAGCGGGGGTAAATTCATAATTGGAGTACAAACCAGGGGCAACCATACAATTGGTCCATCAAATTAATAGGGTTTAGTCTAGAAAACCATCTCCAACAGCTATCCTAAACAATTTATAGATTTATTCTCTCTCTAAATTCTCCTCATTTGTAGCTAGAAGTGAGAGAAAAATTGGGGATCCCAATACTTGTATTTAGAAGGAAATTAATATTGTTGTGGTTCCAAATACTAACGTGGCCCAATCAAAAGTTTTTCTGATCTATTTTTAGGGAGAACTATTGGAGGAGACAAGAAAACTTCTCACTAATAATTTTTAGGTTGCTCCCAAAAACACTATTTTAGGATCACTTTTTTGGGAAGCTTTTAGAGATGCTCTAACCATGTCATTAATTAAGGAGGGAAGATAATATTATAATGGAAAGGAAAAGGTGAATATGGGCCAAATTCTCTCCCGCCTTCCTCCATAACCTGATACTTGTCGGCGACCTGGTGACATACGAGAACTACATCTGTTTTCTCTGGTATGTAACGTGAACTACGTACCTCATTCTTCAGGTAGGTAACATCAAGTGTGGATTTGGCTAGTATGAGGATCTTTCACCAGGTAGAATCTTTTTGACGGATATTAGTTTTTATAGACAAAATAAATAATCTCTTCGGAGGGCAGCAGACAACAATGATATCTCTAGTGCAAGTTGTGGACTAACGATGAATGAAAAAGACTCCTTACGATGGCTATACTACTTTAACGCTTCAAGTAATACAATGATAATTCAACCGTTTATTTAGAAGGACATACTTGTAATTGACTAGCTTAACTTATTATTTACACTATTTGCCACCACAGGACAATAATATCATTTGCCTTTGTCATCCAAATGGTATCGATCAAACAAACAAAGCAAAAGACATAGCTGCCGCCGGTTCATCACAGGACTTCCACTGCTGCCGAAGCCGGATCCTAGCAGCGTCGGCACGAAATGACCCACGCCTCAGCAGGCCTTTCGTCGACGTCCATGTTAGACTTGGTCTCCAAGTTAGGTTAGGTTTAGACTCTTGCCTATATATGTAAACCCTTATTGATCAATACAACCATTGCGCATTATATCGCTCTCATGGTATCATTGAGGGTCTCCTAGGACACGCTTCTGCTAACCCTACTCCAGCCGCCACCTCCCTTTTGTGGCACCACTGATCGCCGCTGCCCGTCGGCCTCCTCCTTGCCCGGGCTCTGTTGTCGATCCGTG
This sequence comes from Eleusine indica, assembly GCA_030378355.1. NCBI lineage: Eukaryota > Viridiplantae > Streptophyta > Magnoliopsida > Poales > Poaceae > Eleusine > Eleusine indica. The sequence continues at coordinate 38,922,465 of CM059501.1, read as the reverse complement.
TACCCTCCCCCCCGGCCTGCTGCATCCCGTACTCACCGTCCACTCCACCGCCCCCCTGGCGTCGCTCTCCTTCTCCACCTCTACGCCGCCACCCCTAAAACCCTAATCTCCTACCTCCACCCTGTGCCCTATGCCTGCTGAGCTCAAGGCCGCCAAGGCCAAGGTCGATGCCAATGCCGCCGCCACCAAGGTTGAGGAGAATCGTCACGCCTATGTCATGGCGCAGGCCAAGGCCGCCCTCTTTGTGCTTCACGCCCAAGCCGTCGTTGTCTCCAACATCAAGGCCTTCGTTCCTGTGACCTTGGATTGCCGCACCGAACTACACCAAGTGAAAGGGCTTCTTCCTCACCATCCTTGGCAAGTATGAGCTGACCAACCCTGTCCTCTTGGATGTGGATGAGGCCATCGCGGCGGACTCTAACTGGAAGTGCAAGGACTGCACCGTTCGCTCCTGGCTTCTCACCACCATCTCACCGAATTTAGCAGAGATTGTCATGATCGACCCCCCACCTCTCACTCCTTGATGCTGAGTTTTGCACCTTCAAGCAAGACGACCTCTCCATCTCGGATTGCTGCCGCAAGCTCAAGTCCATGGCAGACTCCCTCGGTGACCTAGGCGAGCCGATACTCGATCGCAACTTGGTTCTCTTGGTGCTCCGTGGACTCAGCCCCAAGTTCTCCCACTTGGCGGCGATCATTCGGTGCTAGAAGCCTCTGCCCTGCTACTTTGACTTGCGTGCCGACCTCTAGGTTGAGGAATGCCTCATGGTCGATAAGGCTTCTCATCCCACCACCCTTGCTGCAACCACGATGTAGGCTCCACCTAGCACCGGTGCCGCCCAGCCCAGATCCAACTCCAGCGCTCCCTCTGGCGGCACTGCTCCAACTAGTTTCTCGTCCTTCGGCAACCGCCACAACAACAAGAGGAAAGGCGACCGGAACAAGAACAACGACAGCGGGTGTCCTCTCTATGACCCCTGAACCGGAACTTTCCTGGTCTTGTGGGGTTACCCCACCAATATGCCTAGTCTGCCCGGGTCTCGGCCTCGCCTGCCCAGCCCCGGACCTTGACAGCCGGCGCAACCCCACACCACCGATAGCACGCACTAGCGGCTTTTGGTGCACCCCATACTCTGCATAGCTTCCCTGGCGCTCAACACTTTAGTGCTTCACCGGCTCCCTTCCTGGCGTATGGCGGCTACCCGCCTCCTCCTCCCAGTGCCGTTTGGGATCAGTCGGGTCTTGCTAATGCTTTTGAGACAATGACTGTGACTCCTCCCCCCGTAGCCAAGTGGTACTTTGACACCGGCGCCAACGCCCACATGACCTCATCTTTCGATACTCTATTCTCTACCCAACCCTCCTCTTCTACTCCGTCCCACATCATTGTCAGTAACTATCACACCCATGTGTCATGGAGTTCTGAAACCACACTATAGAACCCTTCCACACAAGCATGAGAATCTAGAACAAAAGTTTGAACTGAATTTGATCAAATATCAAATGAATTCAAGCACATTTGAATGTGGCATGAACTACAAGTTAAAAATTTTCAATATAACTCATACCCTCCAAAAATATATGTTATAGCTGATGGTTAAATAGAATTCTGAGCCAATTCCCAGATTCTTATCCCATGATCTAGTGTCCCAAATAAATGCACTGGAGTGCAAAAACTAGCACACTTTGTAAAATTCCTCTTAAAAATCTATTTCAGTCCAGAGCTTAAACTCATTTTCTATATTAATAGCCAATCATGTTTAACACGTCCATACTTTTTGTTTTCTCAATGGTATTCCAGAATTGAAGATATGAAAATATTAAGAGATTGAAGTTTAGAAAATGAGCGAAAAAGATAAACAACACGGGCCCCACCTGTCATCCTCCATGAGAAAGCACACTTCAGTACCGCCCATTCCGCCCGAGCTGCCGGCCGCCGCGTGGTCGTCGTCGATCGGTCGGGACACCTCCTGGTCGGATCGAGTGTCCCACCCATGAGGCCCCCATCACTTCCCCTGGTCTCCTCTCCCTTTCTCCCTCTCATTCTTGCTCTTCGTTCTTCTCTCGTCGGCCAAGCGCCATGGCCAGGAGCGAGCAAACCTCATCGTCCCACTGCTGCAGCCCCTTCCGCCTCCGTCCAGCTCCGACTAGAGCTCCGCCTCGATCCTATTCCCTCACCGCACGCGCGCATTCCCCCTCCCTCACTGCGACGGGCTCGAATCGGCCCTCACCTTCCTCGGCTCGGCCCATCGCTCTTCGTTCGATTCCCGTCGCCATGGCCGCTCGAGGTTACCCGAGCTCACCCGGTCGCCCTGGCCCCTCTGTTCCTTGGCCGAGCTGCCCCGCGGCTACGTCAGCACCTTATCCCCAGCTCTACGCCCAGGCCCCTCCCCACTTGCACCGTCGGCCACAAATCGTGGCGTTCTTCCCCGACAATGGTGAAGCTGCCCACTGTAGTTCATCACGGATTTCTTTCATCTCTGTGAGCCCCCATGCAATTCGTTTCTCCGACGCACTATCTCCATTCTTTCGCGTCCCTTTGACCTTTCTTGGCATCATGCATGGCAACCCAGGCGCCGGAACGCCTCCTCGCCCGCTGATGACCGCTCTGCTCCACCCGTCGTTCGCCTTCGCCCTTCGCGCCGTGATGTCAGTCCACCTCACTGCCTCTTCCCGCACGCCGCGCTGCCACCGAGGTCCACCGGTGCCACCTATGGAGGCTAGAACGCCGGTGTCCTCGCCCCTCCTCGCCATGGCCTAGCCATGCCGGCGCTAAGCGCGCGTCACACGCTGGCCATGGGCCTATGGCCATGGCTGGCCAGTCCGCCTAGGCCGGTTTTTGGTCGCAGGCCACATCGATACCTAGCCTGGATCTGGCCCAGGGTGGTCTTTCCCCTACGATAGGCCCTGATGGGCCGAGCTACTTTCGGCCCGAAGATCAGGTAATTCCTGGAGTGTTTAAAATATGTCAAAACCTTATTTCTAGATTCAAAAATTGATACATAAGTAATTACTTGGAAGAAAAATAAAAATAAATACTTTTAGAACTCCTAGGAATATTTAATATTTTAATCAAATCGTAAAACACCCTAAAAACACCCATTTATTTATGAATGCGTTTAATGAGCAAAGATAGAAATAAATTCATAGCTATTGTTTAAAACTTGATTAAATTATAAATTCTTTCATGCATGTTTCTTATGTTACGTGTATATGAAATGTGAATTTTGTCGGTCATTCTATAGTTCAAAATTTAGAGTTCACAAATTATCCTTCCTCAAAACCATTTAAATGCTAGAGAAATACCTATGCATGCTTAGTTATGATGCCTCCGCATTTTATGCAATTTAATTATGAATATTCTAGCATGTCCACTAAAATAAAGTTATAGTTTCATGTTTGTCCTCATTTGTTATTAGTAACTCAAATAGAAAAATTAAGATGACATGCTCTGTAGTCTAGTGAGGTCTTGCACGTTGCCATAAAGAAAATGACAAAATTTATAAGTAATAGAAACACCCCTAAATTCTTATATAAATCTTTGTAACTGAAAAATTCATGACGCATGGCACATGTTCATGTTCGTCCACTCCTAACCACCTCATAAAGCCACACATTTCAATTTTCACTATTCAACACAACTAATTATTTAGCATTCACATTAAGTTAATTATATAAAATAATTTGTTTCATGCATGCCACCAAAACTTGATCCAGAATCACCCTGATGTGTTCTACGTGTAGTAATTTGATCTTAGACATATGTCGTTCAGAACCATGATCAGTTAATTATTTTGTCCATAAGCATAGTTATACACTCGGTAAATAGTCAACCTCTTAGGTCTATTCATATCCAATCAAATCATGCCTACCAGCCTTGTAAGCACTTTGAAATATTGGTTAGCTACTTATCTTCGGACCCTATCTCATATACACTCTCTTAGCTCAAATCTACGCATGCCCGCTTTATTTGAATATGCAATCATTAACGAAATGAAATCGATGAGGTAAATACACAATGTGAACTGACACTAATATACAAAGTGAACCTGATTACCACTTGATGTGAACAAGGGTTTCGATCTTCCAAAAGGTTCTGGTAAGTTGATTTGGTCGGAGGCAACACACAAATCGATCCGGCTTCAGAACAGCACGTTCTAAACCCCGTAATTACAGCATGATGTCTCCTCTGGTTATCAACCGTCCAAAAAGAATTGACCTTGCCGAGAAGGCTACTCCCTGCCTACGAATCAAGAACACAAGCAAGAACAAAGAAGAATGCAACACAATTGCAGATGTATTATGAATCTCACGAAGTTGAGGTCTTACAAACCGAAGTGACGGTAAAACTTTTATGAACAGAATAATCTAAGCAAAACCCACACCCTAATAGTGTGGAGGCGGCTGTATATGAAGACCCTAGGGTCATATAAGACCCTTTGGACGTGCCCCTAATTGGGCTCAACTGGATACAAAGCCCAAAGGCCAAAAACAGGCAATGTAGCACCGACAAAGATTCTCTCCCTGTCTTATTTCGACGATTCCTGATGACTCCGGATGAATTTTTACATGAGGCCGGCGGAATTAGAAAGGTCTTCTACTTATGTTTCCCTGCATACGTAGAACTTCCAAATTCGAGTCAGCATGCGTCCTGGGCGTCTATTTTAATGCAGACTAGTCCTGGGCCCCGAAACAGACTCGAAGTCGGTTTTGATTGGGTCTCCACCTTGTCTTCCAAGCCCTTTTTGGTCCTCCACATTCTCAAGTCCTTCTCCCATCATCTCCTTGTCCTCTCCATGGTTCCTAATCATAAAATAATCATTAGGTAGCAAACCATTCTCAAAAGTAACATATAGCGAAGAACGTAGGAGCGAGCTCACCTCTAAATTTAGTTGTCGTGCACGAGCTCTAGTCATTGGACCTTGTAAATCTAGAATTGGAGGAGTGTTGTTTGTATCCACGAGGTCACCACTGGTGGTAGCGACATCCTCCTCCTCATCCTCCACATCGGAGGTGCTCATGTAACCGCCATCATCTGTTGCCACATCTGCCCGCCTACTTAGGCAATCTTTCTGCACATGACCAAGTCCATGGCAGCGGTGACACTGAATCCCTATAGTGCGTCCCGTCGAAGAAATAGAGGAGGCACTAGTAGCTGGTACCTGCATAGAAGTTTTACCTGAGCGCATAGAAGGTGCAGGGGCTGATCTTGGTGCTACAGAAACAACACTGGTTCCCTTGGCAGCTACTGGTAGGGGCAGCAGGAAAGATGGCTTGGGCAGCCCCGAAGTCTCCGTCGGCCATGGTGGGTAGAAGGTCCTGGACTTGATGTACTCCTCAAAAGCCTAGAAAAGTCCCTGCGATTCTTTCTCTGCAAGCATAGCATATTGGAAACACTGGTTGAGGGTATAAAATTCTTTATAATCAAGGATGTCTTGAATTTCTTTTCTTAAACTAGAATAAAAGCAGCAAATTTGATCCTCTACTTTTGAACTACAGCACAACAAATCAAACCCTTCTGAAGCTCACTAAAGTACTGCTGAACAGTTTTGTCTCCTCGATCTAAGCGCTGCAGTTTATTACGAATCTCTCTATAAAAAGGAGGAATAAAACAATCACGCATTGCTACCTTAAGTTCTTCCCAAATAGTAGGCAAATCAGTTTTAGCAGCTAAACCACTCCACCAAACAATAGCAAAGTCCTTAAACTCACTAGTGGCTTGTCTAACTCTTTGTTGTTCAGGAACAAGGTGGCCATTAAAATTTTCATCTACAGTCATCTCCCAATCAAGATACGCATCACTATCATACTGACCCGAAAACAAAGGAATTGAAAACTTAATTTTAGCATATAGATCATCTGGAGCATGGTTACCTTGTGGGCGATGGTTGTGGTTGTGGAAACCACCCATACCTTGAGTGTTACGTTGCAAACGACGTCATAATCTTATGGTCCTTGTAGCTAACCTATCCATGGTGCCATCAGCCTTATACACCGTGTCTTCATCATGGTCGTCTTCAACGTCGTTGGTGTTGGTATTGGTGTTGGTGTTGGTGTTTGTGTTGATGGTCTTGTGAGCGGTCTCCAATTCAACAACCTGATCGGCTAACTTAGAGAATCTCTTATCCAACCGCTCAATGCTTTCTCCCAGGTGAAACTTGGTGACAGCGTCGGTGACGGCCCTGATGATCGTCTCTGCCAAATCACTCTGAACCGCCTGCAAAGCCTTCTGTAGCTGACCTTGGCTCACGCACTCATCAAATTTTGAGGGTGAAGTACCCTCTCCATCGCTTCCTGATATCAGAAACACCAAAACAGGAAACAAACATTGAAGGTTATCCCTACAAAACTACTAAGCAGTGGTGCCTCTCAACACAGCAAAAGGAAGCTTCTTGCAAAGCTCTTACAAAGTCCTGAAAAGCAAAGCAAAGGATACCAGAGAAGTGTGTTCCATGATTGCAAGGGTTACAAAATAACCTATGCGCTGTCCAGAAGAAATATGTAGAGCTAGTAAGGCCAATTATATATGTGAGTGGCACACAAATAAAAAACAGATAGTAAAGTTGAATAAGCGCCCAAGTAACTTGCCCCTAGTTGCTGGTCTAACTATGTCCTAGAATAGTAGTGATAAACAAGAAGACAAAGGCACACAACCGATAACAGGAGGCTAAAGTAAAACAGCCAAACCTAGAAATTCCAAGGGGCTAGATAGAGCACTAGTTGAAATCCCAAATTTCTTTTTCTTGATTTTATTTTTTTGATATTTTTCTCAAACTCACTAACAAAAGGGGAGAATTCACAAAAAAAAATTTCAAGAAAACATCGGGTTTCAACTAGAATGAATTTTTTCAGAAAACATCGGATGTGGCCTATAAAAATTCTTGAATTTTCAGAAAACATCGGGTTTCAACTAGAATGAATTTTTTCTTTATATTTTCAATGTTTTTTTATTTTTTTGAGAAGGGCAAATGGCCTTTGGGATGATCCCTTTTCAAGTCACGAAGCTTTTGTAAAAATTTCAGCTAAAACGGACAACCGAGCGAAAAGTTATGTCCGTTTTACTAAATGTGTGTCGAAGCCGGTTTTCCAGAAACCCGAGGCGAAACCCGAGTCGGGTTTGGGGTCGGGTTTGGAATCAGGTAGGAATTTTTATGGCAGGATGGATGCAGCGGAAAGTGGAATTTGTAGAGATTAGTTCGAGGTGTTGAGGATGGGTTTAGGGTATAATTAGGGTGGGCATGTTGATCAATCAACCCTAGCAAACAAAGCCGAACAAAACAGAGGGTGGTGAAGGGGATGGCTGCTAGGGTTGCAAGGAAAATAGTACTGATGATAAAAACACAAACTGAACCAGCGACTAAACAAGAACTAAGGCACAAACTCAACACTACGAACTCTGAAATTAAAATATGCAAAAGGCTAACACGTGGCTATGGGCAGGGAGAAATAAAAATTTGGGCTTTTCTGTGGGCGATAGGACGAAGACAAAAACAAAATTAACTAAGGGTAGTGCGAACCTGATGGTGCACCTGAAGCTCTGATTACCACTTGATGTGAACAAGGATTCTCAATCTTCCGAAATGTTCTGGATAAGTTGATTTGGTCGGAGACGATACACAAATCGATCTGGCTTCAGAACAACACGTTCTAAACCCGTAATCACAGCACGACGTCTCCTCTGGTTATCAACCGTCCTAAAATGATTGACCTCACCGAGAAGGCTAATCTCTACCTGCAAATCAAGAACACAAGCAAGAACAAAGAAGAGTGCAACATAATTGCAGATGTATTATGAATCTCATGAAGATGGGGTCTCACAAACCGTAGTGACAGCGAAACTGTTATGAACAGAATAATCTAAGCAAAACCCAAACCCTAATAGTGTGGCAGCAGCTGTATATGATGACCTTAGGATCATATAAGATCTTTTGGACGTGGCCCTAACTAGGCTCAACTGGATACAAAGCCTAAAGGCTAAAAACAGGCGATGCAGCACCGACACAGATTTTGGACCCTCTCTTGTTTTGATAATTCCCGGTTATTACGGATGAATTTTGATATGAGGCTGGCGGCATTGGAAAGGTCTTCTCCTTGTATTTTCGTGCATATGTAGAACATCCAAATCTGAGTCCGTATGCGTCCTGAGCGTCTGTTTTAGTGCAGACTGGTCCTGAGCCCCAAAACAGACTCGAAGTCGGTTTTAATTGGGCCTCCACCTTGGCTTCCAAGCTCTTGCTGGTCCTCCATGTTCCCAAGTCCTTCTCCCATCATCTCCTGATTCTCTCCATGGTTCCTAATCATAAAATAATCATTAGGTAGCAAACCATTCTCAAAAGTAACATATAGCGAAGAACATAGGAGCGAGATCACCTCTAAATTTAGTCGTCATGCACGAGCTCTAGTCATTGGACCTTGCAAGTTCAGAACTTAAGGAGTGTTGTGTGTATCCATAGGTGTGTTGTCCTCATCACGCTTTATCTCAATATGCAATCATTCACAAAATGAAATCGATGAGGTAAATATACAAAGTGAACTGACACTAATATAGAAAGTGAACTTGATTTTTTTTATGCATTATATAAAAACAACACACATTGTAATTTCTATACAAAATTACCACGTTTAATTACTGGAGCCATGAAGGAAATACACTAAATGTGCTCAACCTATGCCTCTACTTCATACATTATATTCACTGGACTAATCGAACCTCCTCCCCCCCCCCTACTCATCATACCGGTCCATCTTATTTAAGTAGACTGTCATGAATCTTCTCTCACGCACAACATCACATTTGCATCATGTAGATACCGAGGTGAACCACGTGGAGGCGGGACAGGAGCAGGAGCCAGAAGGACAAGGTGGTGACCCCGCTAACCAGGATCAGGCTCAAGGCAAGCCCCGGTGCATCCCACCCATTTTACATTTTTGTTTTCACACTAGTTAGGGATGTAGGCTTGTCTGTGCATTAAGTTTATAGGAGTTGTTTGAAAACCTAGTATTACAGTAAGTTCCCTTTACTCGGGATTAGCCTTAGGACGGTAGTCGCTCTGCTTAATGTAGGACGACTATTCGTTGAGTGGTATGGAGACCACTCGTAGACTAGAAAACATTATCATCGGGGAATGATATCGACTGAACAAAAGTTTGGATGGGATAACAATGAAGACCAGACGGGCAACTAGGTGGAAAGGAAAGGACAACTTGTCTTCAAGGAGGTAGCCCCGTTCGAGTCACCTAAGGCTACGCCTCGTGTCCGGCCCATGGGGTCAAGTTTGAACGTATTGTTTGCATGCTGGAGTTTTGAGCCCAGTAAACTGATGTAGCTATGACTACTGCCTGGTCGGAAGATAGCCTTCTCCCTTATTTGGTGGAACTGGGGCTGAGAGGAGGGAGCAATCTACCCATGGATAGCGGCACAGGGCACATCACGTTGGAGGACCCTTCTCGGGGGAGTCTGGACCCGGAAGACCTTACGGTACCATAGCAAAATGTTGCTCCATGCGGCTTCCATGAAGCACGTGTGGATTGTGCAAGCAGGTTTCTCCTGCAGGATGTAAATCGATTTGAGTCGCTACCCCACACAGTAACGAGTACCACTTGATAACTCCGTTGGAACGTTGTTGGAAGCCATTAATATGATAAATGGGTTCAATATTGTTGTATGGAATTATTTTTAATTGTATTGCAACCATGATTTTTATAGTTATAGTGCAAACTAAATTTATTATTTTGCATGTCAACTTAACCTGCTGCTAAAACTTGAAAAATTAAGGATCCACTCTTAGGCTGGCTTTTTGGTGACATAAACCCTACCCTTAGCCTGTGCATGTCTAGGAGTTGGTTGTAGATAGCCATTTTGACAGGTCAGTCTTGCTGAGTAGTAGTTGCTCAGGGCATAGCTCTTTGTTGTTTTTCAGATGATCAGGGTGGCCAGTTTCTTGACTTTTGGAACGTTGAGTGGGAACCCTGTAGTTCATAGAAGGAGTACTTTGTTGCTTGCCGATACAGTGTCGTTGGCATGACATTGATCAAGATCGGATCTACTTCTATGTATCGTCATGAGAGGATAGTTGTATCTTAAGTATTTCGTCAAACCATTTCATTTGTTGTTGAACTATTTTGCTTCCGCACTTTTAAAACTCTGATTTGTAGTTTACATTCGGATTTATGTGAAAATCTCTACTCTACCTATATTCTTGTTGCAACTATATTATTTTTGTCAAGTGTTGTGCTATTGGGCGTCACAACGCGTGCTGCCACCCGAGAAAGATCTTGGAACAGAATTGTCTCCGTGGTAAGGCGCTTCTATTATAGCGTGGTATTAGAGCAATTTCGGGAATAGTGCAATAGTCAAAGACATATATTTGAAAACCCCGTCATGAACGTGTTAGGATGTGCCCATAGAGATATTATTAGTTATGATTCAGGTGGCAAAGCTAACTATAGGAGGTTGTTTGTTTAAATACCTGCATCTATGGCCTCATCAACGAAGGTATGTGTCCCGTCCTATGGACAGTAACATGGGAAGCTAGCCAGGTGTGAATGCGGGCTGATTGTGGCAAATATCAGTGCCCTACCCTAGAGCAATAATAAGGATTATTTTTGGCTCGTTTCTTTTCTATTTAATATATTATTTCTGAAATGAATCTTCTGGAGGTACGCTAACCACGAATCGAGTAAGAAACGGGTAGTATACGACTAACTTGAGAGATCGTCTGCCACCCACTAAACGTATGGTTCTATTCGTGGCCAAATTTTTATTTTGTGAGGACGTATAGCCCGAAAGCATATGCATTCATGTAAATGTTGAAGCATCAAGTCATTAAGAAAATCTGAAATTTCAGTAAACATGTTACTCACATAAAAATCTAGATCTTCTCACTCGAAATCCAAAGTCATGCAAATAAATATTTATTGAAATCATGAACAAACTCTCTGTACATCCAGCAAGAATTTTTGCTTTAAATATTTCCGGGCAATACCAATATGGTCCGTCCGAGTCAGCACGTCGGTTTGGTGTCAATCTGAAATTCAGATTCCTGACCTACCTTGTAAAATCCATAACTATTTGCTCAGACCACATCCAGGGCTGTATGAGCACTTTTTGGTAGTTTAAGTTTTCAGGTTTGGGACATAGAAAGCCTAGCTATGAGCAAATATTCAGAATGGCCCAGTTCTGTCCAGAAAATCAGTTCAGAAAATTGACCAGCAGTAAAAATTCCGTATCTCGAGGCGTGCAAATATGCGTTACAAAGATGTTGAAATTCTCCATAATGTTGATAATTTACTTCTATGGGTAACAGCACAGGACTTTAGATTTCAGACCCATTTTCAGAACGAACTCTGTTCTGTTGATAGCAGATTTTTAGAGATTGTTTGCTGACTTGAAAAATTGATATCTCCTGAATCCCTTAGTGGATGAAGCTGTATAAATATTCCCTGGAAAGGTTAGAAAGCCCTCTACAACTTTGGTATGAATCTGAAAGACTAGTTTTGCAACTGACGGTCAACTTAGAAAATTCATATCTCCTGAACATTTTATTGGCTTTGGGTGTATAAATACTCGTTGGAAAGATATTAAAACTGTCTGCAAGCTTGGTATTTATTAGTTTCACTGATTCTGCACTTAAGACCATCATTTTGGCGTCTTAGTAGATGTTGTACATAGCGGGCAGAACTGAGCATGTTACGAAACTTTTGAACAAGTATACTTTTCGAAAGTGTAATAGCCTGGATAGCTACCCACCATCATTTTGTTTTTCCTTGCTGAGCTACACTTTTCTATTTGAGGAGCACGTTGAACCTATTTGCGACTTTCTTGTTTTGTAGAGTGTTCTCCATAATATCACTATAACGTCTCTTGCCGTCAAAACCTTGATGATCCTTCACCTTGAGCAAATTGTTCCTATACTATTTTTTTCTCAGTGTTGCCATATTCTTACTCAAGCAACTAAAATTTTGAATGCATGAACCATGTGCATAGTGAATATGCATCATGAGCATATTAAAAATTTGTGTGCAATACAACATCACATATTTGCATTGCACCATCCGCCACGGGCAACGCGAGCATCCATGAAACATCATGTGCACCATAATGCAATTATTCATATGTGCACCATGACATGAACATTTTGAACATGCACCAAAAATGCTCATGTATGCATCAAGACATATGCACCGTCACACGTCATCCATATGTAACATGTCATTATGCAAGTGCATCATTGCATATGCACCATGAAAAACTCATCATGCTATATGCATCATGACACATGTGACATTTCATATGCATATACCGGTACATCATATGACCTATGCACCATCAAGCACCACGTCATCCATGCGCTACATGTAACTATGCAAGTGCGTCCGTGCACATGCATTAGCATCCATATGCACAATATCACATAAGAATGTCAAGCACGTGTATTGCGCCATAACATTTGGGTTATCATTGGGTGCATTTGGGTACCTATTAACGGACAATATGCAGCAATAATTAATAATGAGCAAGAATATAATCTTTGACTATCCTTGTTGCTGAACCAAAATTTTGTTGTTTGCTCCAAAACAATCGTTGCCATTAAGGAGCAACCAAGATACCTATGCCTTGATAAGCTATTTTGTTTTGACCCCCACTTGAACTCAGACCTCCTTGAATTATTGATGTCTTGTATGCTAGAATAAATTATCAATAACATTGATTTCCTTGTTGTTGGTCTTGTAGAGTAGCACGTCGTGATTCCCGTTGGATAACCTATTGGCCTCAAGTAATTATGGAATTGTACCACACCTCTATCTTTGTCGTTTCAAGTCACCGATTTATTGTCGTCCAGGTTTTTGTCCTTCATCAATAGGTTTGATCATGGTCCAAGTTTTCGATCGTATTATCTGTTGCTATGTTAAACTTTTCTACCATGTCATAATCCATTTTCCCCACTATCTTCTAGACTTCAAGACATTCCGGGCAGCAAAATTTAGACGAAAGAGTTACGTGAACAAAAGACATCATCCACTCGAGAATAAGATTGACGGTCTCGTATACCTTCATGTCACCCACCAAAGGTATACAATGAATTACAGTTAGAAGAAAGCTAACACCATGCTACACTCGTCCATAACCGATCACTACAAGATGTGGATGTGTAGCTTACAAGCTCCAATTGCCCATCAAACTATCTAGTGTGTATGGCACATTCCATGTGTCACAACTCTAGAAATGTCTAAAGCCATCAGCGAACATCATCTTGGAAGATACGGCACAACTACAACCAGATCTAACTTACGCGGAATATCCTACCGGAGTGCTCGATGAAAAGGAGCGAGTTTCCAACAGAAGACATCAAGTTCTTCAAAACTCAACGGAGCAACCTGACCGAAGAGAAATCTACTTGGAATTCAGAAGAATTTCTATAAAACCATTATTTAGAGTTCCTAGACCAAACTAAACCTTTTTCACCCTTCCTTAAATCTCGAGACGAGATTTCTTTAAGGGGGGAGGGCTGTGACACTCTGGTGTCATGGAGTTCCGAAAACCACACTGTAGAACCCTTCCACATAAGCATGAGAATTTAGAACAAAAGTTTGAACTGAATTTGATCAAATATGAAATGAATTCAAGCAAATTTGAATGTCGCATGAACTACAAGTTAAAAATTTTCAATATAACTCATACCCACCAAAAATATATGTTATACCTGATGAGAATTCTGAGCCAATTCTCATATTTTTATCCCATGATCTAGTGTCCCAAATAAATGCACCGGAGTGCAAAAACTAGCACACTTTGAAAAATTCCTCTTAAAAATCTATTTCAGTCCAGAGCTTAATCTCATTTTCTAAATTAATAGCCAATCATGCTTAACACGTCCATACTTTTCATTTACTCAATGGTCACGCGCTGGCCATGGGCCTATGGCCATGGCTGACCAGTCCGCCTAGGCCGGTTTTTGGCTATGGGCCACGCCGATACGTAGGCCGAATCTGGCCCAGGGTGGTCTTTCGCCATCGATAGGCCCTGATGGGCCGAGCTACTTTCGGTCCGAAGATTAGGTAATTCCTGGAGTGTTTAAAATATATCAAAACCTTACTTTCGGCTGAGCTACTGTTGTCTATTGCGACAATGTCAGTGTTGTTTCTCTCTCGACCAACCCGGTGCAACATCAACGCACCAAACATATTGAGATTGACTTGCACTTAGTCCATGAGTTGGTAGCCACTGGGGCTGTACTCGTTCTCCATGTTCCAACGACGTCTCAATATGCTGATGTATTTACTAAGGGGTTACCTTCTTCACTTTTTGTAGAATTTTACTCCAGTTTGAATGTCTGTAGTTCCGACGTTCAAACTACGGGGGTGTGTTAGACTTAGTCTCCAAGTTTTGGTTAGGTTTAGACTCGTTCCTATATATGTAACCCCTTATTGATCAATACAATCATTACGCATTATGTCCCACTCAGTCCAATCCTTGCAGTGGCGGCACCACCGCTGGATCCTCGCAGCACCAGCATCGCCGCCGCTGGTGCCACCGCAATACTCGTTGCCGGAGTTTCGATTGAGAGAAGAGTAAGAACACGGGGAGAAGAACAAAGAACATGGGTGAAGAGGAAGAATCGAACAAAGAAAATGATAGGTTTTTTAATTTTGCTTTAAGCATTACTATTCCAAACTATCTTAAAAGATCAATGCAATTAGGATCTGCCATTAACTTTTCTTCCAATAATATCCATACTATTGCATACTTCATTTATATACTACGTCATACTACTTAAAGGTTCAATATAGTATAATTACATCTAAACTGTTAGATCAGCAGAAATGAAAGGCTCATATTAATCCTAGCTCATTGTAAAGGTGCTCATGAAAAAAATCTACAGTCGTCAGGAATCAACATTTCACGAACAAAATTTTTAGCACAAATGAGAGTTCGATGAGCTGCAAAGGTAGCCTGAAGTGAAAGAAAAAGCAGAGTAGTGCCTCATCAGATATTGTTCATTCATTTGTTCCTTAAGTTCTGTCAGTTTGCATTGCAATATAGTTTCAGATTTGATATCGATGTTCATATAGCGTTAGTTTGACAGATATAAGCACACATGAAGTATGTGTGTGATGCAACCTTTTCACTATTACATCTGTTTTTAATACGCAAGTTTATGAGTCTTGCAACATAGTAAGGCCTAAATATATTCGGCGCCAAGTTTGGGCCAATGTTTCATACGTCCGGAGATCATCCCTTGTTAGTTAACCACGTGGTTAATGGATAAAAATCAAAGCCATTAAATAAGGTTTAGACTGTAGATTGCGAGTGCTACTGTACATGTACAGTAACACCTCTCCAACAGGGGACCCACGTCCACACAAGGGATAGTGTCACAAAACCAATGATGAGCCCCGTGTATTTGATCTGTTGGCCAGTAGTTAGTCAATCGATCAGATATTGTCCGTCCGTTTTTACCATTAGAGGTAAGCCATAGCCATGACTGCAGTGGCCGGTGCAGGTCTGATCGTGGACTATCTCAGTGGAGTCAATAGCGTATAAGTATGACTTAGTCCGCAGATATCAGTAATCACTACTTCATATAAGGCACAATTAAATTGACATGGAGAACGTCACTGGCAAATGGCAATTAATTGCTACCATACACTCACCAAAAGCTGGATATATTCACAACCCCTTGTTCCAAAAGTGTTATCATTGCTGACTTTTTTGCTATGATTAACCATTCATCGTATTTTTATTTCAAAAACAAATTATCATATCTTTTTATGATTTATTTTATCATTTAAGAAAAATGAAACATAACTTATAATTTTACATATTTGAATTAATATTTCAAATAAGATAAAAGGTTTAATAATAACTTAAAAAGTCAACAAAGATAAATAATTCTAGAATGGAGAAAGTATAAAAGTAAAATGGAAAAAAGAAAGCACACATGAGCATGACTTATCATCTCCAAATTCGAGGCAAATGACAATCTTTGAACAAGCTCGCTGCTTCCATGAAGCTACCATGCCAACCATGGTAGCTTTTTATTTATTTATGAATTTGCACATTACACATGCAGAGTCTTACATAAACAGTTGCAAGCATAAGTACTCTCGCGTATAAAGACACGCACGCACACCCTACATCGTGTGCACTTCTGAAAGATATGGTTCGCTTGATTTTGCGATTGAAGTCACCACGTACGTTTCATGAATAATTAGTGATAAATATAATACCATATTAAATCTGAGATTTAAATCCGGTAGGTTCATTGTGCCATAGTGTACCTGACCATATGAGCTATGCTCAGTTTGCGGTAGTCATGACAACTTTAATGGCCACATTTACCATATTGATCATTGTGGAATACTTATCTTATAGGTTTTTATAGCTATGCTAAAGTTGGAGGGCAATAAGATAGCCCACACTAAGAGGAACCGACCGAGTCGGCTTAACGCGCAAGGAACTTAAAGATAAACTTGGTGTATTGTGTCTTGTAGATTACGATTAGGACTCTTGTATACCCCTCAGTGGGGACACACGAACATAGGCGGAGACATCAATAAAAAGATCAATACGATACCACATACAAGACGTAGGGTTATTACTCTCGTCGAGAGAGCCCGAACCTGTCTAAGTCATTTTGTGTGCTAACCATCAAGCTCTTGGTTTTATGTGTAGCCCTATAAATATATTGTGAGAGAAAGTCTCGATAGTTGGCGTGTCAGATAGGGGTCAAGGCACGCCGGAATTCTTCGTCAATCTTGATGACTGAGATTTCAAACATCTAGTACTCATCGGATTTCAAGATTTCCTTCAGTTCGCTCAACTTGACAGTCAACGCCACCAGAGCTCTAGGCCTAGAGAAGAGATCCGATACGACCGTTGCCTACTCTATGGCGTGATCATTGGATTCGACAGATCCACTTCCACAGCTGATACCACTCAGACTTGACAAGACAGACCAGCCCATCGGGCGCGACTCCAAATCGGTCTAGTCCTCAGAAGAGGATTCAGACGGTTCTTCCTGTCCATACCCCCAAGCCGTGTACATGGTAGAGCCATAACACACTCCTCCAACGGCAAACGATGCTGAAGCGAGCAAAGACGACGCTCAATCGAGGGACCTCCAATGGGGCCGACCGGGGTGATCAAGTTGACCCCGTAGTGTCGCTCGAGAACTAAACCTCGGTGACCTAGAAATCGACATCGATGGTGAGAAGGTCTATACCACCCTGTAGAACAACATCACCGGGGCAAGAACGATCCTTCACTGCATGATGGCCGATGAGGCTTTTCAGACCCCTACGGTGAAAAAGGTTGTGGCTATGCTTAACGCATCCGCACTTCAAGATCAGGCTAGGGCTCAGCCGGCTCCATTGGTCACCAAGTCTTGGCGTTCAGGGCATCCTAAGCACTGAGGGTCTCAAGATCTGAGAAATTCTTTCAGTGTCCACGATGGCCGCCAAAGCATCCGCTCCCATCATGAGGAGCTGGCAGGTGACAACCAACACCGCAACGAGGATAACCGACGACGCCGCCACGACGATGACATTGGACTTCGACATCGGTACCACACACCTCTTCCCTCACCTTCGCCTAACCATCGGCTCCAGTTGACCACACCTGATGATGAAGTGTTTGATAGGATCAAAGCCTTCGTCCTGTAACTGTGCATCTACAAGTGGAAGGAGCTTCAATCTGGGTCGTATCGAGAAGTACGATGGTTAGACCAATCCTCAGGAGTGGTTATAGATCTATAGCACTGCTATTCGATCAGCAGAGGGAGATACTTTTGCGATGGCCAATTATCTGTCGGTCTGCCTTGAACCAGCCATTCGGATTTGGCTCACATCTCTCTGAGAAAAGTTGATCACATCTTGAGGAGATCTTAGCAAAAAGTTCATTGAGAACTTCCAAGCTACCTATAATAAACCAGGCAATCACTTCGACCAGACTCGAATCAAGCAGAAGTTGGACGAGTCCCTTTAGAAGTACATCAAGCGCTTCTATGCCAAGAAGACTGAGATGCCCAATGTCTCGGATCAACAAATCATTGCCGCCTTCGAAGGAGGTTTGTAGAACGGTGAGTTGGATCGGGAGATCGGTCGGTGGAACGATAATGTGGACCTGAACCGCTCGTGAGTGCTTTGATATCGCTGACAAGCATGCTTCGAGGGAGTCCACTCTGTATGACATGCGAGGCAAGGGGACGGAGAAGCCACGCCAAGACATGCCGGAGTCCTCCAAGAAGGACAAGAAGCAGAAGAACGACAATTTGGTGGGTGTTGTAGACTGAACCAATAAGAATCCTCAGATCAACTAGCAGTTCATGGATGACTTGTTGGATGGTCCATGCCTGTGGCACCCAAAGGGAAATCGTAAGGCAAAAGGTTTTTACCAGCCAAAGGGTTTTTTTTTTTGCCACTACCGCGCTCAAAGTAGCCAAGTCACCGCCTAGACGGAACGACCCCTCGCATGACAAACCCGACGACGACGAGAAGGAAGTGGGAGGCGAATTCCAGGAAGCCCGCAAGGAGGTGAACTTCATCTTTGGAGGACCAGACGCCGACTCATCCAAGAGAAAATAGAAGCTGGAACTACGTGAGATAAATTCTGTGGAACCCACTGATCCTGAGTACATGAGGTGGTCTAAAATACCAATTACCTTTGATCGGTTGGATCACCCTAGGCACCTGCCCAAGCCAGGACGCTATCCACTTGTACTCGCTGCAACAATTCAGAAGGTCAAGTTCAATTGGGTACTCATTGACGGAGGAAGCAGACTTGACTTGATCTTCACTAAGACCCTCAAGGAACTAGGCCTATTGGTCTATGACCTCAAGCCTAGTACTTCACCCTTCCATGGGATTGTACCGGGCAAGGGCTCTGTTCCAGTAGGTCAAGTCACACCTTGGGCATCTGGTTTTTTCGTGGATCCTCAATATTAATTCGGCCAAGAGCCTATTGCATAGCTGAATATGAGGGATTTCAAAGGATAGATAGGGCTATCAACACCTGCTACCTACCCTAAGAAATCTGTGGGCTACATGACAAATAATGCATTCTATTGATCTAAGCACCATGCTTACATCTCCAGAACAATACTCCTAATCCCTTGGCAATGGATCAGAAAAGGAGTAATCACATTTAAGTGAACACTTAGCACATGGAAATGATCCAAGTTAGACATTAGTCATGTATTGGTATAATGATAAAAATAAAGAATATAGTAAGGGCCTGTGTCTAACATGGTAGTATAGCATAATTACACTACTAACATGTAAGCATAATAACCACAAATATAAATAGATCACATAATCAAACAAGAAACATATTACTCCAAGCACAACTATATAGAAAGACTAAGTATATTAAATAGAACAAAGTCTTACAAAAGGAGAAAGATACAAGAGTCATACCACATCTCTAAGGAAGGCATAGGAATTGAAGAAGACTCTATTCTAACCCCAACTCCACTAAAACTAGAGAGAAACTCAAAATACAAAGAGAGTGATGCTTCTAAGTGTGTGTTGGTTAGTCGTAGTTATGCACCCACTTATATACCGTAAGAAGACGGTGTATAGTTGTAGCATATTTCCCCCTAGAGTATTCCAAGGTTTAATTGAATCCATAGAGACTAGTGGGAATCAAGCAAAGTAACAAATAAAAGATCTAATTAAACTTCTAAAGGTGAGGTCGTTTTGTGCTGATCGGTGCACAGAGCATGCCGATCAACATGAAGGCTTTTAATGAGAAGTCTGTTTTTGTTTGCTAAGAAACATAAAGGAAACATGTTTAGTGAGTTTAACCTGATAATCTAACAGTTGAGTTCGTAACCATGAAGCATAATATAGTAGCATCATAAACAAAATTACTTGGTAAAAGAAGCAATAGATGAGTGGTGAAGAGACTTTTCCAAGTGTCTCCTGTCATGAGCAGTCCCCGTAATCGGTCTACAACTTCTCCTCTACACGTACCTCCTACCATGCATAAGTAGTTATACGTGTAAATCTGATTCATTACAAGATCCTAAGTACTACCATAATCACCACAATTAAGATAGAATCTAAGTACTTGGCCAATGTATTAAGCAGGGATTAAGCATATGCAAGAATCATCAGACCCTGGGAAGTCGAGTATCCAAAACATTCATTAACATGCTAGATATTACTTCAATATTATACATAGTACAACATTCATCACCATCTAATAGGCCTACCTTGATGGATCACCTCAAGCATCAGTGGTTCTTGGAAATCCAGGCCTATGACCTTGCAATCATCGACTTGGCTAGGTTAGCCAAGCTAAACCTAGAAACTAGAGATGAGAAGAACAAGACAAAGCCTCGATAGTTCTAAACTCACGAGATCTATTGTCCCTCGACGGTGTCCCCCTCATGATTTTTGAGTTTACAACTATTTATATAGGCATGACCCAAGATAGAGTCGGTTTCTTTCAAAAAGGGCCACGTGCCGATTGGTATGACGGGCGTGCCGATCAGCAGACTCCGTGTTTGGTCCGAGTTCTCTTCTAAGTTTGTTCCCAAGTATTCTATAGCTTCCATGCGGGCCTGCTCATCAGATTCTTCGAAGTAAAGTCTTGTATTGCATGTTTGAGATCTTAAAATTTCCTTTTATCTCTTCACCAAGCATATGTCCAAGATTTGTGTGAATACTTTCCTTCTAAAAGGTCCTGAGGAGTCGGCCACCCTTGATCAGCCCAGATCATCCCTGTGCCGATCGGCACGCAAGCCGTGTCGGTCGGCACCCGGGCCTTTTCTGCTACAATTTACCTCTTAAAGGTCCAAGTCCACTGGAGACATGGCAAATTGTCGTCCTTTCACCTATTTTTGTAATAAATCTAACAACAATTATATGAATATTCCACCATTTTTAGGGGTTAATGGCTTGTGATAATGATATTTAAGCTCTAAACAGGGCGCTTTTGATGCATAAAATGGCACACTATCTAGCATCGATAGTGTTGAGGAGTGAAACCACACCCTTCTATTTATATGGGTCCAAAGGCAGTTCCAAAGTCAGTAACTCTTGCCCTAAGGGGGACAACCGCCTTCGAAGAGTCGGTGGAAACCGCATGTTGACGATCATTAACTACCATTTCCGACCATCAATATTACTCAAAATAAAGGAGGGTTCAACATTCCCACCATGCGTGTTAGTTATAAATAATAATATTCCACTTGTGCTTGGAGAAATACTCACATTCAGGGAATATGCACAAAAGGAGTGATTAAATGCCTCATGATCCATGGAAATATACTTCAAGCCAATCACATCAAAGCACACAGATTTAATGGCCCACTTATAGAATCAAACTGCCTTAACAACCGACCTAAGGGTGACACTAGACAAGAGGACCCACCTGTCAGGGGACCAGAGAAAGGAGGGCACATGGGGACTCCCCCCTTGTTCGGTCGAACACCCCTGTTCGGCCAAATAGGGAGTGGCCACCCTCGTGCATAGTTGCCACGTGCTGGCTCCTAGTGGCTTCCCAATGGCGGTTGTGTGCGTTAGGCGGTGGTTACCAACTCTAGGAACCGACTTTGGGCCCTATAAATAAAGAGGAGAGGCTTCACTCCAAAACACACATTTGGAAGCATCACTCTCTTTGTATGTCGAGTAACTCTCTAGTTTTAGTGGAGTTAGGGTCAGAATAGAGTCTTCTTTAGTTCCCCAGTCTTCTTCGGAGTTATGGTATGGCTCTTGTATCTTTCTCCTTTTATAAGACTTCGTTCTATTTAATATATTTAGTCTTTTTATATAGTTGTGCTTAGGTTATTTGTTTCTTGTTTGATTATGTGATCCATTCATGTATATGGTTAGTATGCTTACATGTTAGTAGTGTAATTATATTATACTACCATGTTAGACATAGGCCCTTACTATAGTCTTTATTTATATTATTATAGTGATGCATGACTAATGTCTGACTTAGATCATTTCCACATGCTTAGTATTCACTTAAATGTGATTACTCATGTCCTGATCCATCATTAGGGGATTAGGGGTATTGTTCTGGAGATGTAAGCATGGTGCTTAGATCAATAGAATGCATTATTTGTCGTGTAGCCCATAGATTGCTAGGGGTAGGCAGTAGGTAGTGACGACCCTATCTGTCCTTTGAAATCCCCCATGTTCAGCTATGCAAATGGTGCTTGGCCAGAATCGTATTGTGGATGCAGGGGAAAACTAGATGCCTAGGGTATGATGATCTGATTGTTATGCATTGTTTATGTATCTATATAATAGTATATAATGTAGACTATGCAACTGTATAAAAGAATATAGGAACTTAGCTCTTTCTTTATCCTTCTCCACTAGAGTAGTTTTACTTATCTTGAGTGTGCTATCTGTGTGTCCACTACCCATGATTATCTTTATCCTTATCCATGTGAGGACTTTGCCTTATAATCTATTATGCATGTCTAGAACATGGTAACCATCTTGATCAATCCCCCTCCTTCCTTTGGTATAAAATAAATACAATACTTTAAATACTTCTAGGTGAAATGCTACAACGGTATTCTCCATGTGCTTGAGGATTACCTGCATTCGTTAAAAATACTAACACCGTCATAGGAAGATGGGATCCATTGGGCCCACTCTAGCATGTTTGGTCGAACAGGGGTGGAGCCTAGTGGTCCCCTGACATTTTGGGAACACGGTGGCCCCCCTTGACTCCTTCATGGCTTAGATCTTTTTTTATGTCGATTTGGTGCTGCAGGTGGGTCATTTGATCCGTGACAATCCGTATTGGCGAACTCTTATTGGTGGAAGTTGTGTTTCTTAACCACATAGGTGTGTTTCATCCTTTATTTCTTTATATCTCCTTCATGTCAACCTTTCTCAAGGTACAAGTGGTATTTTATTCATTCTAACTAACATGCATGGTGGAAATCTTGACTCCTTCTTTTGTTTTTTATTAATATTGATGGTCAGAAATGATAGTTAACAACCATCAACACAGTCATAGTAGGAGCAGCCATTTCTTCTTTAGAGCCCACCGTGGACACCATCGCCTCACGCTCTTCAGCACCGAACGCTTAGATTTCTTGTCGTTCTGCTTTGTCCTATTTGGTCCTTGATGCAAAAGTGGTAGAGAGTTAGAGAGAGGCCTATAGGGCTTAGAGTGGAGAGAGACTTTTGATCAAGAGAGTGCTAGACCTTGTATAGGTTTTTTGTGAGATACAATGGTTTGTGGTTGGTACATTTAGTGGTTTCTTTAAAGATTTCATCGCATTTTCTGATCAGTAAAGAGTTGTGCTTTCTTTTGTTGTTTTAATTCATCATTGATGTACTTGATTTATTTACATTTCTACTATTTTTCTGTTGGATTATTCTTAGGAATGTATGTATGGTCCACTAATATGTGTTTTGCATACTTATTATATTCTAGTGCACTATTTCCTTGATGATGTATGTTTTGTAGGATATATCCTATGTACATCGATATATTGTGGTTGGCGTGTGATTTTTGCTCTCTTATATCTTATACATGCCACCACACAACACCCGCCATCTTGAGCAAATATTTTTCCTCTTGTCATATATTGCTCTTGATGTCTTGATCTTGAGGTATGCACTTACTTTTAGTTTTTCCTTCCTCTCGATCATGTTGTTGTTTCACATAAGTAGTGTTGTCATCAACCACCAAAAAGGGGGAGATTGTATGCTTCATGACCATTTCATTGTGTCATCCATAAAGGTATGAATGTTTTGGTGATGAGTACAACCACAAAATGTGTACTAATGTCTAGATCTAGTTTTGTGGTATAGAAAAAATCTATTAACTCAAACAACCGACACGGTTAATGGTCACCTTGGTAATCAATATGGACTCGATGGATTGCCATGATGATCTTGATGGAGAGTTGTGGTGATGAACTAGGATCAAGGCTTGGGACAGCTAGGTCCACTTGGCTAGTGTGTAGGCTTGAGTCCATACGAAAAACCGGACTATCAAGAGGGCATGAGTCCACTTGGCTAGTGTTGGGATGCTCATATGAGGATGTTGGACACTAGAAGTGGCAGTGGAGAAGGATTGACCAAGGTTGGAAGCGATGAAATAAAATCAGGGAGAACAAGGAGTTTTAGCTTCAGGCCAAGTCACCTTAATATACAACAACGTCAATGTAAGGTATGATGACTGTATTGGAACCGAGGATCGACAAATGATCAAACAAAATACGAGACATGGTGGTTTGCCGGGTGATGAACGCCCGCCGGGCGACGGACGCCCCCAACAACGAACGCTGGCCTTTTTTCTCTGTGTATTTCACTCGGCTCAGCAACAAACAATGAGTTACACAGCCTTTATAGACCCAGGCGACACAACGCCATACAACAGACTCCAGCGACTATCTCGCCCATGATCCGCATGACTCGCACGCTCTCCGTCCGTTGCGCAACAGAAGCCACGCATCCTCTATTCCTCATCTCATGCAAGTAGCTAACTAAACTGACGCCTAATTGTACTTGGCACACGATGGACTAACCAGAACGTGCATGACAAACACGTAACACCTAATCGACTGACTCAAAACTAATCTAAGTCAGGATTATCCCAACAATCTCTTCCTAATCTTGACTTGCCTTCTCGCTGCACTACCACAGTGGCACAGTAGACACGGCTCGTCGCTGGGAGCTGCCATCCTCCACTTCTGAGCTCCTGCACGCTCCACATGCCGGAGCAGAAGATGCTGCTGCTACCGATGTCGCCATAGCCGCTGCTACGGCGTCCCAAACTGACGCAACCACCACTGCATGCCTCACCTCCGCACGAACGCTGCTGCCGCTGTCTTCTTCCTCGACGACACACGCCATCGTTGCCGTCGCGCTCGAAAGCAGATCGGCAGACGCCTCCTCCTCATTGCTGCAAGGATCGCCACACGATTCCTTGCCGTGGAGCCACACGCCATGACCTGTTGACCAGCGCACGATCCGAGCGACGAACGCCCTCTGGCGACAAATGCCGTTTCTTCTCTGGCAGCACACGCCGGTGAGCACACCCTGTCCGGCAGGACCGACAAACGATCCGCTACCGGAGCGCCTGGCCTCTTCCATGCACGAGCCGACGCACGGCCCGGCAACCTCGATGAGCGGCCGCCACTGAACGCCTTCACGCACCGGCCACCACCAGCACGCCTCCGACAACGGGAACGAATCCTGGCTCTGATACCAATTGTTGGAACCGAGGATCGACGAATGATCAAACAAAATACGAGACATGGTGGTTTGCCGAGCGACGAACGCCCCCAGCGACGAATGCTTGCCTTTTTTCTCTATGTATTTCACTCGGCTCAGCAACAAGCAATGAGTTACACAGCCTTTATAGACCCAGGCAACACAACGCCATGCAACAGACTCCAGCGACTATCTCGCCCATGATCCGCATGACTTGCACGCTCTCCGTCCGTTGCGTAACAGAAGCCACGCATCCCCTATTCCTCATCTCATGCAAGTAGCTAACTAAACTGACGCCTAATTCTACTTGGCACATGATGGACTAACCAGAACGTGCATGACAAACACGCAACACCTAATCAACTGACTCAAAACTAATCTGAGTCAGGATTATCCCAACAGGCTGGACGATAGAGTCGACGTAAGGTACAGAGAGGTTGTCATAAAATACATTGAACAAAGAAGAAATAGTATAGAGAAGAGTTGGTCTCTGTATTGATTTTAGAGATTGCAGTAACGTAAAGGAAGAGGTCGCCGTAACATACGGAGACCTAGAGGAGAAGCAGCTGGTCGGGACTCTGAAGTTTCTGTTGAAGCTATGGCGAGGTTGTTATATGCTATGGCGAGTCAGAAGCATGGAGTGGCCAGGAACATGCTCTCTGTATAAGTTACGGCGAGGTTGCCCTAATGTATCATGATTAATGAAGGTTTCGTGTAGAGAGGTACTCAACATCTGTGATCTCTGTATGAAGGCATGGGAGGTCACCGTAATGAATGGTGACCGTTTCTTGTAGTCGTCGTAATGTATGGGGGTGCTTTCATTGATTTGATCTACATGTTCGCAGCTTTTTAAAAATGGCTAGTCGAGTGGTTGTAGCCTATATATAGCTGTTGATTGGGTCTTGGAGACCTCTTTTATCCATTTAGATTGTTGATCAAACCTGTAGAGAGCCAAGAGGATAAGAGGAGACACTTGGGCAAAGATTAGTGTTGTTACTCCTAGTCTATGGCATAAGCTAGACCGGTTAGGTGTCGGTGATCAAGCCTATCAAGTGTGATTGGTTGTGAGGGTCATCACACGTTTGTACAAGATTGGAGCTTGCCTTTGAAAGAGCATAAAAAAGAGAGCACTCATGTGTGCACTCTTTGGGGGAGGCAAGCTCATGTTCGAGGAACAACATTCCACAATTGTGTCATCACTCTAGGAGTGATGTGAGCTTGTGCACGAGGACTCCACCATTGAGTGGTGGGAGGGATCAATACTCCAGCGGGAGTCGATCCAATAAAGACTAGGGGGAAGACGCCATCCTTCTGATACCTCGAGCTAAACATCATGAGCATTCTCTAAACCAACTTTTTACTTATCGTCTTTAATTTTGCACTTGTGTGTAAGTAAAGAAAGGACTGCCATGGGCTTGCAAGCTTGTTGATTGGCTTGGCACCTTATGCATTGCATCATACAACTAGTATTGCTAGGGTCTTGGCTCAGTAGAACTACATAGGTCATTAGAAGTTGTGTAGATTTGGCTAAGTGAAGTTTGAGGTGACAATCCATATAATCGGTCCAATTCACCCCCCCCCTCTTGGTACTCCTTGATGCTTACACATGGCTTTGTTTATTTGCTCTCAACTCCACGGGCTATGTGGTAGATAGTTAGGTGCTAAGAGCACCGAGCTATCCTCTGAAGTCCAACATATTCAAGTTGGGCTTGTAGGGTTTAAGAGTAGTCTGCCCCGAGGTCCCTTCTCATCCCTTTCTGCACCTCGAACCACTATGCCCAGAAGTGAATAGTGGTGAATGCACATTTGAACCCATAGTTCATAGAACAAAAGAGATTATATGAAGGACTTCGACAACCATTTTTTGATTTATATTTTTACCTGGTAGTGCTCAACCTAGTGCTGGCTTGGCTCATGTATTTAGGAGAAACCCAAAATAGGAACCCAAGACTCGACTCGTTGTCCTCCTCTCACATTCATAGGTGTGAAATTCTCCTTGTGTGTGAACCCCCACCATATCAATTATACCTTTTGGCCGACTTTAGTTTTGCTTGCGTTTTAGTTAATAGACATGACCTTGTTATTGCGTTTTGTGTGCTTGCGAATTTTACTCTTAAGTGTGTAAGAAACGCCAACAATGATGATCTTAGTGGATGGGCAATGGTGGCGCTCATCATGCAGAGAAAAGGAGAGCTACAGCTCGCTTATGGTAAGTAAGTTGAAGCTGTAATCTATTCAATTTGTTCATCTATGATTTAGGTTTGAATATCACTTTGTTCCTAGATGTGAAAAGGTTGGAGACTAGAAGCTAGTATATAGGGTTTGCGTGTGCAATCCATGTACAAATTAAGGCCAATTCTTTATGTATTTGACATTGTAGGCCATAGTGACGATGTGTTTTCAATTAAGATTCATCAAGGTCGAAAGTTCGTTGGTCAAGGTGTAAATCGAGCATATATACATGGACAGATTGATTGGTTTGATTATTACGAGACTGATAGTTCCACTGCATTGTGTTAGAAGATTTTTCTTGTCAATTGGGGTATGAGAATTGCACAAATTTGAAGACTTATTTGTTACAATTGGGAAAGACACTTGCTAACAGGCTTAGGATTATGGGTTGTGATGCCGACACAATAATATGGGCCAAATTGTGGAGAAGGTGATAAACTTTTGTCTTGTATTTTGATCACGATGACAACAATTTATGCATTTATTGTGATGACATTGTAGCAAACCCAGTTGCCATCTTGACACAGCTTAAGCCCAAAAAAGGCACATATTGTTGAGAAGAATGCTGGTAAGAAGCTTCGTATGAAGAGATACGTACCTGTTGTGCATCACTTAGGAAGAATAAGTACACATAACTATAAAATTATAGGTCATAGACCTCAATCACACAAGGGAAAATAGTTCATGTACCTACAACACATGTCACTCTGGTTGCAATTTTTTAAAAGTCTGTAGCAATGCATGGGTATTGTTCTTGTCATGCTATAATATTGTATTATGAAATCAAAGTACATAAATAGGGGAGACAACAGCAAGCCCTAGTACATGGGCGCATGGTACATGCATGGGCCCAAAGCAGAACTCATTCCATGGTTAAGCATAATCAAGCACAATTAATAATTGTCTAACACTAACCTTTGTAATCTTCTTGACAATTGGACTATAGAAATCCCAAAGGCATGAATGTTTTGATGATTGAGTACCAACATGCGCCAACATCTACATCTAGTGTTGTGAATATTAAAACAAACTTATTATCTTCACATGATCTCGGTGATTAGTCCGCATTAGTGACTGATGTGGACTCAAAGGATTCCCATGAAGATCTTGATGCGGAGTCGTGGTGATGGATATGGATATGGATCAAGGCTAAGGACAACTAGGCTCAAGCATGTTGTCATCACTTGACTAGATTGTAGGCTTGAGTCCATAGGAAAATCTTGACTATCAAGAGGGCACGAGTCATTCTCTTATGTCTCAATAGTGTTAGAAGTGTTGGGTTGCTTAGTGAATCTCTTGGACACTAGAAGAAGCAATGGAGAGAAGGAATGACCAAGGATTGGAAGCTAGGAAATGAAGTCAAGAGGACAAGGGAGTTTCAACTTCAGGACAGGTCGCAGTAAGACACAACGCAGTCACCATAGGATACGGTGAAGGCTGCATGGAGTTACTTAGAGAAAGAGTTAGGTAACAGAGGTTTCCATATGGTCAAGGATAGGTCATTGTAAGGTATAGTGATTGCAGGAGATGACGACTAGGAGAGATGGACTCTCTGTACACCAGGTATGTGGGTGTCACTGTATGATAAGGAGGTTAAGTCATCGTATGTTATGGTGGGTGCCAATGTTTTGTACAGAGGTGCTACAAGTCTCTAGACAGGAGCATAAAGGTCACCGTATGGAATGGTGAGCCGAGAGCAGAAGAAGTTTAGAAATCCATATTTCTGTGTGAAAGGGATGGTAGGGTCACTGTAAGGTGCGATGACTAAGAGAGAAGAAGAGAGACATAATGTGGGATGGTTCTGTGAAGATCACGACACTATTGTTGTAAAGTACGGTGGACCGGAGGAACATTATACAAAAAGGAAGTTCCTCTGTATAGATTTTTAGGGGTCATCGTATGGAGAAGAAGTGAGTCATCACCATAAGGTACTGTGACCTAGCCATTCAACGGCTAGTGCTGAAGTTTGAATACTTCGAGGTCATCATATATTACGAAGATAGGTCATTGCATGATATGGTGGGTGATTCCGCAATGGTCTAGCTCGTGGAAAGCTCTCTAGGCTGTTTGGATTGCTAGAGGAATCAGTACAGAGTCAAGAGGAGAAAAGAGGATATTTGTGCAATCATTTGAGAGTTGTCTTTGAGTGTCGAAGAGAGTAGCAAGAACATCCCTTCATCTCTAGCCTCGCGAGATTGTAGAGCGTGATTAGTGTAGTTACTCTTGGTCTATGGCAAGAAAAAGACCGGTTAGATGTCAGTGATCGAGCCTATCGTCACTTGTTACAAAGGTCGTCACATGTTTGTATAAGGTTGGAGCTCATCTTTAAAAGGAGCATCAAGAGAGAGCGCTTGTATGTGCACTTGGAGAGTACAACAAGTCCTTGAGGGAGGCAACCTTGTGTCTTAGAGGCCGCTGTTACACGACTGTGTCTTCGCTTAGAGTAAGGTGGGCCTGTGTGCAAGAACTTCATCCTTAAGTGGCAGGAGGAATCGATACTCCGGCAGGAGTTGATCCAATGAAGAGTTAGGAAAGGCGCTATCCACCTGACACCTCGGGCTAAAAATCCACGAACATTCTCTAAACCCTTCTCTTTACTTAGCGTCTTTAATTCCACACTAGTTTGTAATTAAGTAGATATAGGATTGTCATGAGCTTGCATGCTTGTTGATTGGCTTGGCACCACTTGCATTGCATTGTTCTACTAGCATGGTTAGAATATTCTTTAGTAGAATTGCATAGGACTCACTATTAGAAGCTAGTGCTGAATTGGTTAGTGGAGTTTGAGTTGACGATCCATCTAGGTCTGATTCAACCCCCCCCCCCCCCCCCCCCCCAAATCCCCCTAGGTATTCCTCGACCCTTACAACCTTGCAGCCATGCACCAGAAAAATATTATTTAAATGTAGATCAGCAGACATAATAACAGTATATTAATGCAGAAATCAGCCAGTAAGACAGGAAATGTTTGCTGGAAATCCACTATTGTATGGAGTTATTAGAGTTCAGTAGCTTCTATCATGATATGATCCATATGATCTTTATTTCCAAATCGAAATTCATATCCCCGATGACAATGAGATAAGCATTACTTAATCTTTCACACTGTTTTCTCCTTGCTAGACTTTATCCTCCAAATTCCTGAAATTTCAGATAACTTGTAACAACTACAGAACAATAGTGTACAACTCTGACATTGTAGGTCTATTTTTCTTTTAACAGACAGTGTAGTATTGTAAAACCAATGCCAAACAAATAGGACAGGGTGTTCCTAACAGATCTTTGGATTTGCTGAAACATGGTTGCATCATATCAATAAAACATTAACGCCTGTGCGCGTCTCAAAATTCATGATGTGTTTAACGTGTAAAATATAAAATTATACTAGTATTTGCTTTAGTGATATGCTTTTCTAATGATAGAGGCAATGTTATAAAATTAAGTGAACAGATAGATTCAAGGGTCTATACCTCGTCAAAGATTTTTACAGACTTCCCATTGAGTCCATCAATAATGTCGACTATGCTGGGCCTGTTTTTCCGATCAACCTCCACACACTTTAACCCAATCAAGATGCATGCTCGTACTTGGTTGTAGCCATTCATTTCTAGTGATGGATACTTGTCTGTAATGTGGCCAGGTTTCTTCCAGTTGTTTTGTATCTGCAGAATTGTATTAGAATTGGTATATCGATTCACGATAAGCTGCTCAAAAGGACATTGAACCGTTTAGCAGAATAAGAAAATAGTGCTGACATACATTTTCAACAAATTTCCTTGATGCCTTGTCTGCAGGAGTTGGCAAATATTTCTGTCCTGTCGTGGTCTCAAGAATTATCATGCCTAAACTGTATATGTCTGACATGGTGGAGATTTCACCTCTGTACAAATATTCTGGAGCCATATATCCACTGGAAGCGTTTCACAAGAGCCATTAAACAACATTTACATTACGGATAATGAGCAGAATTAGACCCATATTTTACAGTTGGTTTCACTTACATTTGCCCCTTAACATTCATCGTATGCTTCCGGGTCTGTTCATGGCCAAAGAGTCTACTGTGACCAAAGTCTGTAATCTTTGGTAACCAGTTATCATCTAACCAAATAGACATGGGCACAAGGTTCATATGAATAAGTGGCCCGTCAAATTCGTTGTGAAGGAAGTGTATACCCTGGCAAATCCCCTTAATTATTTGGAATCGGGTATTCCAGTCTACTATGCTTGTTTTATCTGAAGAGAAAAAAGGCATGGAAATTTTGTGTATTAGTTTTCTTCCGAGATATCACTATCAATACACTTTTTTCTTGTCAAGAGTTTCCTCTGGTAACTAATTATGACCCTGAAAAAGATCAAGGCAAAACGAATTTGTGGAATCATATATGACGTACCATAAATATACTTGTCAATAGTTCCTTTCGGTAGATACTCGTAGCAGAGACAAAGTTCAGTTACGTCTACAATCACATATCTTCCATTGTGTTCCACCAAACTCTGTTCTTTTTCATGACAGAATGCAACTAGCTTTACTATATTTGGGTGATTTAGGTTCATATGATTTTTAACCTCGTTGTCAAATACGCTGAAATGTTGCACGATGGAGTCTTGAGCAAGCCTCTTCACAGCAATGGAACCCCCACCTGGCAGATTTCCCTGTTTAATAACATCCCATATATTGACCTTTAATTAGTAGAACGGCTTTATGTGGTAGAATCCATGTATGTAATATAATGTCACGGTATAACCATACCTCATAAATTGTACCAAAGACAGATTGTCCACGTATATTCTGAGGAGAGAAATTATTTGTAATGTCTTTCAAAACCTTGGCCGGTAATTTCTGTGGAACTGTACTTGTGGTATTGTGTTGTCTTGCATTAGGCTTTTCTCCACTAGCATCAGTGGCCATATCTGTGCATTTGTAGATAGCACATGTCAAGTATGCAGAAGATAATTTGCCTAACAAAATGCAAGGAACACGAGGACCATTACACCACACAGCACTTGTAGGTAGTACTTGCCAGTTTTTGGTAGCGTTACTATTAGGGCTAGACAGTACTCCCTCCATCTCATATTAGAGCATCTCCAAGCGCTCTTTCATATTAATCTTATCTCTGAATTTAAAGACTTTCACAAAAAAAAAGTCATAGAACGGATCTTTTTGTCTGCCACTATTTTTCTAGATCACTATAGTTCTTGTAGCGAGGGAGCTTTCCTAGATATACACATGAGGCAGCCGGGAAACTCGTGCATGTGAGAAGAAAAAACAACACTGCTGACATAATTGCATACAAATTTGATTTCAAAACTAAAAATTACGATAACTCCTATGCCAAATGTCTATGTTGAAAACAGATTTCACTGTTGTATTTGTAGTGACGAGAGCTTCGAAACTAGACCCCACTCACCTACATTTCACTGTTTTCTCTCAAAGCAAAAAAATGTTGATATAATGTAAATGGATATTTACTCCGTGTTGCAATGAATGCGTGAAGCTTTATCTAGTGTTCTCTAGGAGATGTCATCGGTGTTTGAGGGAAGAAAAAGGATTGGAACTATCGACATAGAGGTGTTTTGAATATGGAGAGACAATATTATTGGGTGAGTTGTTGGGTTACTCCATCTTTTTACGGTTTTTTTATTTTACATATGAGGTAAAATTTGTAAGCTATAATTATAACTAGTCTGTTGGAGAAGCTCATACTTGTTATCCTACACTCATCTAGTTTTTCCAAATTGATTGTCATCATCGCATCTCAATGCATCTTTCACTCTGTCCAATACACCTTCCCAACTATTTGGCATTCCCACTAGTATGACTACGCACCCGTTGCACACTAGAGCTATGGGATCAGCAGTCAATCGACAACTACTACACTCATGTTGACTCCATCTACAGAGTGGTACATGGATTCTAGTTCAGGCAGTCACATGACTTCTT
Source organism: Eleusine indica (assembly GCA_030378355.1). NCBI lineage: Eukaryota > Viridiplantae > Streptophyta > Magnoliopsida > Poales > Poaceae > Eleusine > Eleusine indica. Next base: position 38,889,092 of record CM059501.1, on the reverse strand, counting down.
CCCTTGACAACATTCTTTCTTCCCAACCCCCTCTCATTCAGTCATACTCTATTGTTGTCGGTAATGGGTCATACTTCCACTCCTTCATTTAACCATCTATTGACTTGCGTCGTGTCCTAGATTCAGATGAATTGAACCCTTATGGTCGTTCTATGAAGGTTTTGCAAACTAGGAACATGATCATCAGATGCAATAGCTCTTGGCTAGCTTTACCCCATCGACTTGCCAGCCTCACATGCACTGCTTGGTACCTCCACTACCTCCAACCTTTTGGTCGATTGGATGACTTATGTTTTGAGGTTGTGTCCAGATTTGTTCCTCCATGTAATAATCGTGATCCTGAACCATTGTGTCATGCATGTCAAATTGATTGTGATTTTTAGGCTCCATTTAGGTTCTCGTGCTGTTCAATTTCACGGCATACTCTCGTGCTGTTCACGGCATACCTTGTTTGAGGCAAATAGGAAAAGTCCACAAATATCAAGAGCGATGCTGCATTGGGTTGCATCGAGGCCCATCATAGACCTTTTAATTAGTCAGATTTAGTGGACTCAGGCCATGTTGAAGTCTGATTAGGCTATATCCTTGTGAGCACGTAAAGTTCACATAAATGAGTTTGTAGCTCTAGCATTGCTCGGTCTTCATACTGTCACATATTTGCTTAGTTTAGACCCTACCAAAATGCTAAATTTTGCTATGTCACACTTTTCTATCTTTGGCACTCATCCATACTATTCTCATCTGCACACTTTTGGCTGTAAATGCTATCCAAGTTTTCTTGCTACAGCTGCTCATAAGCTTGCTCATCGATTTGTTCTTTGTGTCTCATTTTCGGAACAAATAGTATCTTCACATTTGATGAAACATTCTTTCCATTTGCTCCTCTCTTAGATACACCTTCATCCCACTTCAATTTTCTATATGATGATACCAGCACAACATTGCCAGTTGGTAACAGGCTGTTTACAGCTCTCCCCGATGCTGCTGCCCATATAGGCTTGCCACTACATGTTGCTTGCAGTTGCAATGAATTACCCTTGGTTTGCCAGGGCATAGCCCTTGTTGATGCTTTATCATATTACAGGTTATTACAGGCATCCCAGGCATGCCTGCACAACAACTAGGACATTATACTGGTTTCAGTTAGTCCACTCGAGTGACTCCTACTATCTTGGCTACACCGGGCAACTCTGCATCAGCCCACGATGGCCCATTTTTTCTTTGACTTTGGGTCAGCCCCATTCGGCCTCTCTAGCTCGCACGTGTTGTGTTGGGCCACCATGTCTGGACTCGTGTGCTACACCAACATAGGCCATCACTGGGCTGCACCTGGTCAGTCCCCGGCAACTAGGCTACACCTGGATGGTTCACCTATTACTTCTTGATTGTCACGCTTAGTCCAACACGCCTCGCCTTTAACTTGGGTATCTGGCGCCTTGATAATTGCGGCACCACGTGTGTCCTCCTACTGTCGCCTGCATTGATCCGGTGGACTATGTCCATATTACGTGAATGAGCCATAATTGAGTTTCGACTTCTAGTTCAGCGTCTTGATATCTCAGCATCCACATGGTCTTCGTTGCCGAAGACTTATAGGGGTTGCTGAGATGCTAACTGGCACAATGCTATGAGTGTAGCGTATACAGCTCTTCTCATCAGTAATATCTGGGACATAGTACCACGCCCTGCTAGAGGTAATGTTGTGACTAACCAGTGGGTTTTCCACCATCAACTTGTCCTGAATTGCTCTATTTATCGGTACAAGTCTCTTTGGGTTTCTTTTGGTTTTACAGAGCAACCAGCTGTTGATTTTGGTTAAACTTTCATCCCTGTGATGGGGCCTTCTACTATTCCCACAGTTCATTCTGTTGCTCTCTGTCATAATCGACCTATTCATCAACTTCATGTGAAGAACGATTTTCTACTTGGCACTTTGACTAAGACAGTTTATTGTGAGCAAGCATCTAGGTTTGTGTTACTGCTGGTCGAGATGTTGTGTGTCATCTCAATAGGTCATTATATGGCTGAAGCAAGCTCCTCGTGCATCATATACTAGATTAGCTTCTTACATTCTTTCACATATAAAGTAGAACATCAACTAAAAGAAGGAAATGAGTTGAGTTATTTTTTCTTCCATCTTATATTTGTCTTCTAGAGTTATATACAGAATACCCGCTGCAATGCGCGGGGATGTCAACTAGTTTTATTAATGCACACGCTCAAAATCTAGACTTTATAGAACAAATGGCATAATATAAGAATCACGGTACAATAAATTTGTGAATGTGCATGCTTGGTCACTAAAATCTAGTTAAATAGATATTGTACAGTTATGATCTGTAAAATCACTAACCTGGAGATGAAATCTTTGTTGATGCGACCTGTAAGGAAATGGATAACCAAAATAATTAATTGAGATTTCAAAACGAACCATTTGTGCTAGATGTCCAAATTCAAGCAAAACCACCATTTTCTACCGTGGCAGAATTGAAAGGCAGAAGACCAGCCCCTGGAAAGCACTAAACTTTGTGATCTATAATCATACATCGACTGTGAGGTTATCTCATCTCTATTGCAACCGAGGAATTGAATTAGGATCTGGCCCTTCAGTCATTTACTTTCACCAAGTTAGTCTTGTACTATTTCACAACGGAGGCAGCACCTTTTAATATCACTGGTTATGTGACCATTGTTTATTGTGAAGTTCTCTGATGCTACAACTTTTTGTAAAGAAACATTTAACGATCTACAGGTTGTTTAGTTGCTAATTCCATCAACAAAGCACTTTTCATCCAATTTAGAAGTATGGATGAAGGAATACGGTGTAAATGTGTAATCACATTCCAGCCACGCTATTGTTTTAGTGTTAGAAAATACATATCCTTCGCCCATGAACCTAATATCTGCTCAAGAAAGTCCGTACCTCATTTGCCTTGTATGCTGAACTATTCTTTACTTTTTCTATCTCATTCAGCTGGTCAACGATGTACCCAATGTTTGGCCTTCTAGATTTTTTCTCTTGTCTGCATTTGAGTGCTATCTCAATGCATTTTTTCACTTGGTGGCATTCAACATTCAGTAACGTATATCCTCGTAGTGACTGTAACCTTTCTTCCCATTTGGTGTATACCTCCAAAATTGAAACATGAAGCTTTGTGTTAGTCATGTCCTGACCACATTGCAGTATTTTTTAGATTCATCGCTAACATTCACTCATACATACCAGTACATATTGATTAGATTCATCTGACTCCATATCACAGAGAGCTGAGTAGCCCTTTGCTCCTATCATTATCTTTAAAATAATGACACCCAAACTGTAAATATCAAACTCTTTGGAGGTTATTTGATACATAATAAATTCTGGGGGTAAGTATCCTCTGTACGAAAAGATTGATACATGGAATTAGTACGAGATTTTTATCGTAATAAGGGGGTGACAAAAGGAAGTACAGTATGGCACAAGCTTACAGCGATCCTGTAGTACTAAGTGTCTTTATGGTGTTCTTTTCACCAACAAGCTTGGATAAACCAAAATCAGCAATTTTTGGTATCATATTTTTATCTAGCAATATATTTCCGGGTTTTAGGTCCAAATGCTTCATTGGTTCTTCCAGCCCCATATGAAGGTATTTCAGACCCTCGCAGATTCCTTTAATTATTTCAAATTGTTTTTGCCAAACAAATACGTCATCTGTAAAATAAAATAGAGGGTAGTCCTAAAGCACTTGTTTAAATAATTTGATGATAATGAATTACATACTTGATATAACAGAAATTGTACCAGATATGTATTTTTCAAGGCTTCCATTTTCCATATACTCAAAGCAGAGCGCTCTGTGCCTCTTGAGAGCAACAACGAGTTGTCCATTGTATTCTTTAAGAAGTTCCTCCTCTTCACTGCAGAAGCCGACTAACCGGATAATATTAGGATGATTCAGCTTACGGAGGTTTTTAAACTCTCTGAGAAATTCTTTGTCTTCAATATCTGTGGTAAGCAGAACCTTTACAGCTATCCGATGTCCATCTTTGTCCTCCCCCTGTTGCCGATATATATTTCAAACATATAATATATGCCAGACATATTAATATTTTTATTTTTTTCATGTCGGAACAATATTCAAAAATTAAAGTAAAACAGACATGTATACAGCTCGGGGCTCACCCGGCCGGCTTTCAATACGCAAACATTTTAAAATAAAATACTAAAAGTTTGCTCTTAACGTACCCTATAAACCGCCCCAAATGCACCACGTCCAAGCAGGCGCTCTTTAGAGTAACCATCTGTTAGATCTTCCAACAATTTGTGTGATATATGGTTTGGCTCCGTAGTATCCATCTTCTGCCTTAAGAAAATTTGGTTAGAATCCATAGTATCCTTATTTTTGTAAATTGTTGTATAGTTCGACCGTAGGAACACAAGAGTACCTAACCCAGTGCTCGATATGTTCTCAGAGGTTTTATGTGCGGTGAATGTATATATGCAACTGCTGTTTGATCGATGCTTCATGAATTGTTAGAAAAATACATCAAGTCATCCTACCGCTGACTATATAGAGTACTCATGCTTGCTCCCTTCAAGAATTATTAGCGGCAGGCTAAAAATTACTCGTTCAAGCTACTCCTGCTGTCCTGCAGTTGCCGAGAGGCCCGAGGACGCTGGCTCCTTCAACCAGAGATGGCTCCATCGTAAATCTAATACAAAAAGTCTCTGGATCTGTACGTTAAGTTATCGCTAGCTGAATGCATTATACTACATGCCATTTGGGAACAAGCATAAAAATACCTCTAGTAAAGTTATGAAAAGCAAGATAAACATTTATGCAAGATTGTTCTAGTTATTCAGCTACCACCGTATCAACTATCAACAAACACATCTTGAGATGCTATTGCAAATGGAAAAGTGCTAAATGCGAAGGGAAAAAACTAAAACTGTGGTGACAATACTGCACATGAACGAGCCATATAGCAGCCATGACAAGATCAACGGCCCGAGATCAGGTAGGAATTAAACAGAAATCACTGCTGATCAAACGCATTTATGCATTACGGTAAACAATAAGACGAATTGGATCTTGATAACTAACCTTAAGGATGAGTTGCAGCAGATGGTCCCGTGATCTGAAATGTCGCTGCCAAATGAGATGGTTTATATGGAACTACTACTGGTACTGACGCGGTGCACGAGACAGGCATCTTAGGCCAGACTCTCGATGAATCTTTTATTAGCATTAAATGAGATATTACATCAGCAAAAAAGATGACATAATAAAACAGTTAATTTGAAATAGAGTAAATGGATTTGATGAGATTGAACTCATTTGACACTGCTTCACATGTATGAAACTCCACTGAAAACCTTCCTTAAGAGCATGAAGTTTCATTCTAATATGCCTTGACCAGTGTCAATACAACAATTTAATTCATGTCTTGTCTATTGGACTGTGAGATGAACTATGCATTGAGAATAATCATTTCAATCATCAAATTAAATCTCTAAATGTGATGTGACACTCTAGGAAACTGTGAGATAAAACTATGTATTGAGGTTGGGTGAAAAGGTTAATGGACTTTAATAACGGTGACACTACCAATCAGCATCTATAATAGTTTAGTTCATTTGATACCAATTGGAAACAATAATATTTAGAGCCGTGTAGGGAATCAATTGCATACAGGCTGTTACCAGCTATGCTGTGAATAATATATTTTTTTTCGTTATGGGGACCAGATAATAGCGTGCCCAATCTGGCCACATATTTTATCAAAAAACAAAAATAAAATCTAGTGACATATAGCGTGCTATATTACTTTTTTTTTCGAACTAGGCTGCCCTGTTATCGATGACAATACCAAGCCGCAGCATACCATGTTCACTATAAATATATTAAAACAAAACTTGAACAATTCAAAATTAAAACTTTTAATATACCGCTGGTTGATCCCGTGTTTTGAAACGATATCGTCAAACGTGGGTTGCGGGATTCCCGGGATTGAAATAAGGTATTACTACTCAATGTCAGTTGTCTGCGAGTACAAAACAAGTCCATCCCGGACCATGCACCTGGCTCTGGCTGGCGGTAGCCGGAAGTGGGGGAAGGACGACGGACTATTCCACACCTCGAACTTGTTATCGTACTCCCGCCACCGCCGTGATCTGAGTGCGAGAGTTATTGTCTTGTCTGCAGCTGCCATTATAACGGTATTTTATTGCCGATGCCTCCCACTCGCCATAACAATCAAGGATAAGTTATACGAGTCTCAATGCATACTTTTATTTTATATATTTTTTAAAAATATCATGTTATAATTTGTTATATTAAAAATGGTCAAAATATATTGACACGAAAGTTTTAGTTTTTAATGGAGGTTTCAATAAACTTTCATGAAACCATATCAAATATCTTTCATTCTAATAAAAGATATTTATCTATTAATTTGATCTTAAATAATATACCGTGTCATCTATTTTACCAGGATGTCACACTCTCACCCTCTTAGAAGACCAAAATACTCGTCGATCGAACCAAAGTTAGGAATGTCACCTCTTGGCCACGTCCGTCTGCCTAGTGCCAGCGGATGTGTCATGTTGTGTGACAACTCCGGATCCACACCAGCCATGCACATTATGTCTACGCAACTGTGATCTCATGTGCTCGTGAAATCGTGAGGGTCGGCTCTGATACCAATTGTAATGTTCCGCCCCTCCGAGATCAGACCTGCTTACACATGGCCGCTCTTTAGGACCTCAAGACTAAACTCACACACCAATACATGTCTTTTCTGCGCACGTTGTACTCACTCATGTGCATCCAAGAAGAACTTTCCGGTCGGTCACCCATCGCTATAGGCCAAACACGCTTAACCTTGGACTTCATTAGAGATGATCTTTTCGAAAAAAAGTTGTAACTTGTTGACATGAGTATTCTATCAAATCCTACTAACCCTTTGGTCAAGATGTCACAAAAGGCACATTAAGACTAGCCTTAGCAACTATCTCCGTTTTAAAATATATTACTCCATTCTAAAACTATTGTCGTTAATGACTTTTTTAGTAATGTTTCATCATTGGTCATATTCAAAATATTTATTCAAATATAAAATTTATAAATTATATTTAAATTTTATCTAGTGACAAAATAAATCATAAGAAAATAGATAATAAATTTTTGAAAATATTTGAATAAAATGAATGATCAGAAGTAATGAAAAAATTAATGGCGGCAACAATTTTGAAATGGAGAGAGAAGATATTATATTTGACATATTAAAATAAATCATATTTTTTATAAAAAATTTAGGGTCTAGACTCCCTGTCTATGCACTGATGTTTAATTAAACCAGGTCAATCAATCAACCAGAATTGAAAGTAAAAAACTGCACATAGTATATATAAGACATTGATACACCAAGGAACCCCAACCCCCCTCCCCCCTTTCCAGGCACGTGTTTTCATGCTAATTAGAAAAGGAAATGCATTTATTTCTATATCTATATCGACTGATACATGTAACAAAGGAGTCTTACAAGCAATGAAACAAAAGCAATGCTACACCATGAAATTGAAAACACACAGTTATGTTCCATTATTTTCAAACTAGAACATTATTCTCTTTGAGAAACGTCACCCATTTCTAGTGAGGATCTTCATAACCACAGTTTCAAGCAATCTGCAAGTCGTCTTCGTCCATAGGTGTTCCTTCTCCTTCAAAAGCAGGGACAAACACTGAATCAAGGAAGTCCCACCGAAAGATAACCTGTAAGAAAGAAGGCATCAAAGTCTTGTCAAAGACCATATCATTATGACTCAACCAAAGAGCCCAGCATGTGCCTGCTACCCCACTCTAAATGAGGTTTTTATGTTTGGGTTCCATCCCCCCCCCCCCCCAATTAATCAGAAAATATATGATAGAAGTTATTTGGAGGCGCAATGCTGGAAGTACAGAACATAACCAGCCACAAAAAGCGAGCTAAGACACAATCAAAAAAAATGTTGAATAGTCTCACTTAGATCACAAAAACAACATTTAGTACTCGCATTCCAGTTTCTTCTTGCTAAATTATCTTTTATAAGCGTAATGCCTTTGAATACATACCATATGAATACTTTGATCTTAAGTGGAATATTAATCTTCCATAGATTCATAGTAAATTTTAAAGCGAGGGACGTTGATAGTGCTATGTACATTGATTTCACGGAGAAATATCCATTTTGATGTAACACCCATCTAAAGAAGACATTGTGGTCTGACAAGTTTACATTAGCAATCGAAGACACTAACTGGTGCCAGGACACTAAATTTTGGCCAACTAGCACCCTTCTAAATGAGACATAGAGGGGGTACGACAATAAAACTGATTGTACTTTTGCGTGTTTTCTTCTAACTATATTATAAAGATTGGGAAAATGGTCCATGAGGCTATGACTTCCTGACCAAACATCGACTCAAAACCTTATTTGTGATCCATGACCCAGATGGAAGTTCCCAAACCTAAGAAAATCTTTTTTGATGCCTAAACTGCTAGACTAGAAATGTGAATCTCCCGGGGCATGCTCTACCAGTGACAAAGTCTTAGAAGTCAAATATTTTTGTCTCAAGATACTTTGCCAAGTACCATCACTATTAAACAATATATACAATCATTTAATAAGTAAGCACTTGTTTTGTGTGTCTAGGTTTAGGATCCTCATACCCCCTTGGTCTTTGGGGGTAAATAAAATATCCCACTTTGTTAGACGGTATTTCTTTCTATGCCCTTCATTCTACCAAAAAAACCTAGACCTATAACAGTCTAATTTTTCAACACACCTTTCAGGACCTCAAAAAGAGAAAACATAAACCTGGCCCAGCTACTCAGAACAGAATTAATTAGGGTGCACCCCCCCCCCTAGTGAGAGCATGTTACTTTTTCAACAACTTAATCTTTTTTGGAGTCTTTCCTCAATATGATTCCAATCAGCATTTGCTAACCTTCAATGATGCATTGGTATCCCTATGTAACGAAAAGGAAGAGCACCTACCTCACAAGAAAATAATAGGGAGTACTCCTGATCATAATCAGCAGCTTGTCCATAAAAAAAAAGTTCACTTTGATGAAAATTTATATCGAGGCCTGAGATTTGTTCAAAAGCTCATAGCAAGAGTCTCAACTTCCTAGCTTCCTTGATGTCGTGCTCTAAAAGAATGATCATGTCATCTGCATATTGCAGAATTGATAAACCACCCTCTACAAGTTGTGAATAAACCCATTAAAATGGCCCTACAGTTTCGCTCGATCGACTAAGATCGAAAGAAAATCCAGTGCTAAATTTAACAGCGTCAGGGAGACAAGGTCCCCTTGCCTAACCCCCTTATTATCTTGAAATAACTGGCCTAGGTCATCATAAGTTTAACAATCACGCATTCTTTCTCCATCACTTTTCTAATCCAGCCACACCACTTAGGTGAAAACCCTTTAAACCTAAGGGTTTACTATAGGAAGGGCCACTTAACCTTATCATAAGTCTTCCCAAGGTCTAGTTTAAGGAGCACCGCACTAGTCTTTTTCTGATGGATCTCATGTAAGGCCTCATGCAACGTTACCACTTCTTCCAAGATTAAGCGCCTGAAATAAAAGCATATTGTTAGGATGAAATCACTCTATCGACTACATGGGCAAGTCTATTATTTAGAACTTTTGTGAAAGTGTTGAAGCTGACATTTAGAATGAAGATGGGTTGGTGTTGTTGGATGCACATAGCATCAGATTTTTTTTTGGGTAAAAGAGTGATCCTTCCAAACTTCAGGCTGTGAATAGGATATTGTCCATAGTGAAATGCGTTAAACAGATTCACTAAGTCATGCTTCATCATGTCCTAGAAAAATTGATAAAAACCTACCTTAAACCCATCCGGTCCACGTGCCTTATTATGTTCCCTTTGGAAGACCACTTCTCTGATCTCTCCTTCTGCAAAAGGGGCAATAAGAGACTCCTCCTCCTGCTCTGAGACCTAGGGAAAATCATCTCTGCAATCCTCACTAATTTCAAACTCATTGATCTTGTGAGGACCAAACATATGTTTGTAAAACTTGGTTATATAATTCGTAATATTTTCATGGCCTACTATATGACCCCTTCCTCTTGTTCTAACTGGAAAATTTGACTTTTCCTATGTCTCCCACTAGCCAAGAGCCAAAAAAATTTAGTATTATTATCTCCTTGCAACAACTTAGTTGCTTTGGATCACTGGAGCCAGTATAACTCCTCTTCTCTAAGCAGTTTAGTATATTCATTTTCAAATTGATCCTGATCTCAGATTTAGATGGCAAGTGCACTACGCATTCAGCCTTTCTATCCAACACGTCTAACTATGAGATAGCTCTTAACCCTCCTAATTTTCTTTTGCCACTTAGACAAAGTAGTAGCACCAATATTTTTAGAAAGCCAAACTTTTGCTACCTGCTCATAGAAACCTTCTTTTAGGAACCAGTTCATTTTGAATCTAAATAGTCTAGCATTGCTCCTATGGTTATGCATTCCGGAGGTCAGCAACAAAAGTGCATGATTTGAAATTTCTCTAAATAGAGCTTGCACGGCAGCAACGGGAATATTTCATTTCCCACTAGCTTGCTCACTAAGATACGGTATAATTTTTTATATGTTGGGACATCCACATAGTTGGCCCACGTAAATTTTGTTCCTGATAAATCTAATTCTCTAAGATTAAAGTTGTCAATAATGGCATTAAAAAGGTTGGGCGAATGACTTTGAAACCCGTTGTTTTTTTTTGAAGGCACTTTTAATGGTGTTGAAATCTCCTCCCACACAGAGTGGAAGATTTTTATCTCCACAAGTTCGAACTAATTCAGTTAGGAACTATAAGCTTCATGACCATTGATGATTGGATCCCCAAGGTATGGATGTTTTGGTGATAGATGACAACTATGAAATTATGGGCTAATATCTACACGAGTGTTGTCTATGTAGAAATCATCTCTAAACTCTACTATAAATCAAATGGATGATGGTTGCCTTGGCGATTATTGACAATGACCACAAGCATGGATGTTTGTAAGCTTGATGGAGTCCAAGGGTTGATGGAGATGGATGAAGGCTAACGGCAAGCTATGGACCAAGTGTTGGAAACACTTGTCTAGTTGTTAGGGCTTTGAGTCTATAGGAAAAACTAGACTATCAAGGGGGTTTAGGTCATTTCTCTTAGGTGATGTCTAGTCGGTGATGTGCATGGATGCTCAGTGAAATCACAGGCACTAGGTGACAGTGGTGAAGCCAAGGAGCTGTTCGGAGAAGCCAGAAAACGATGTCAAGCGAGGACGAGGAGTTTCAGCTTCTGCACATAGTGACCGGACAGAGGGATCAGTGGAGACCGTACTGTATGATCACTAGGAGAACAGGAAATCCAGAGAAGAAAACTCAACAAGGAATCTGCCTGTGCTGGAGCTGTAGAGACCGGACGGTCCGATCTGTACAAGTGAACTCAGGGAAGAGAGGAAGTGAGCTCTGGAATGTTTCTAGAGTGGAGAGAAAAACGGACTGAACAATCCGGTCAGTATGGAGATCAGCAGTGGGTAGAGCCGTTAGAGCAGGATCTGTAGTGACCGGACGGTCTGGTTAGGCAGTGACCGGACAGTCTGGTTAGTACGCCCAGAAAGCTGATTTCATGGAGCAACGGCTAGTTGGAGGTTGGAAGCCTATATAACTTCGTTGCTGGGGTCTTGGAGACCTCTCTTGGCCAGTAGAATTGCTTGGAGCATTTGGTGAGAGCCAAGAGAAAAAGAGGAGAGCACTAGGAGGAGATGTTGCATATCTTGAGTGTGCTAGTGAGAGTAACTTGAGCATTGATGCACATCTATGGCTAGGGTGTCCGTGAGAGTGTGATCTAGGTTGTTACTCTTGGTCTATGGTGAGATCTAGACCAGTTAGGTGTCGGTGATCGAGCCTATCGTGATCGGTTGTGAAGGCCATCACATGTTTGTACTCGGTTTGAGCCCGCTGGTGAAAGGGGCATTGCTAGTGAGCACCCGTGTTGGCTCGGGGAGTCCAACAAGTTCTCAAGGAAGGCGAGCTTGTGCCTTGGTGGCAGCGGTGACGCACACAATGTCTTCACTCCGGGAGTGATTGCGAGCTCATGGGCGAGAACTCCACATTGGTGGCGGGAGGGATCGGAACTCCAGCAGGAGTGGTCCAACAAGGAGTAGGGGAAGGCACCATCCTTCCGAGACGTCGGGAAAAAAATCATGAGCATTCCTTGACCCCCTCTTTACTATTCTGTAATTGTGTGCTCTAGTAACTAGATTGAATTGTGGCTTACACAGGCTAGTGTGTTTTGCTTCCGCGCTTGCTTTCATCATGAACACTAGCATATGTAGGGTCTTGGCCTAATAGAATTGTTAGGTTGTAACGACTACTAGATTCTATGGTGTGAACTAGTAGCATTCGGATTTGTGGTCGTCTTACCGATTCACCCCCCCCCCCTCCTTTAGTATGCCTTTAGTCCTCACAAGTGGTATCAGAGCCAAGTTCTCATCTTTGATGCTTCACCGCCTTGAGTAAGGATGTCGGGACAGGTGGGGAGTGTTCCCATGTTCGACGGGGAGGACTACGGGTATTGGAAGGCTCGTATGCAAGCTTACTTGGAGTTCCTTGATCTAGAGATATGGATGCTGACCCATGAGTCTGATGCAGATGTGAACCTGCTTGAACCTAATTTCATTAAGAACAATGCTAAGGCCAGGAATGCTCTATTTGCATGCATATCTAAGATGTTTATGCTAGATTGGATGCAAGTTCAATAGCACATGGTATCTGGACTGAGATTAAGGGTCTCCATGAGGGTACTAGTGATGTCAAAGAGGAAAGATACTATGTGCTGAAGAACAAGTATGATAACTTTACTAGATTGCCACATGAGAGAGCTAACAGTGTTTATTCTCGCTTTCATGTGATCTAGGCTGTTACTCTTGATCTATGGTGAGACCTAGACCGGTTAGGTGTCGGTGATCGAGCCTATTGTGATTGGTTGTGAAGGTCATCACAAGTTTGTATCCGATTTGAGCCCACAGATGAAAGGGGCATCAATAGTGAGCGCCCGTGTCGGCTCGGGGAGTTTGGCAAGTTCTCGAAGGAGGCGAGCTTGTGCCATAATGGCAGCGGTGACGCGCACCGTGTCTTCACTCTAGGAGTGATTGCGGGCTCATGGGCAAGAACTCCACATCGGTGGCGGGAGGGACTGGGACTTCGGCGGGAGTGGTCCAACGAGAAGTAGGGGAAGACACCATCCTTTCGAGACCTCGGGAAAAAATTATGAGTATTTCTTGACCTCCTCTTTACTATTCCGCAATTGTGTGCTCTAGTAATTAGGTAAATTGTGGCTTGCATAGGCTAGTGTGTTTGGCTTCCACTCTTGCTTTCATCATGAACACTAGCATGTGTAGGATCTTGGCCTACTAGAATTGTTTAGGTTGCAACGCTTATTAGACTCAAGTAGTGTAAACTGAAGTATTTGGATTCATGAGCGGCTTACCAATTCACCCCCCTCCCTCTCGGTACGCCTTCAGGCCTTACAAGTGGTATCAAAGCCAAGTGCTCATTTTTGAGGCTTCACCGCCTTGAGTAAGAATGCCGGGACAGGTGGGTAGTGTTCCCATATTCAATAGGGAGGACTACGGGTATTGCAAGGCTCGCATGCAAGCCTACCTGGAGTCCCTTGATCCATAGATATGGATGGTCACTCACGAGACTGATGCGGATGTGAACTTGCTTGAGCCTGATTTTATTAAGTGCAATGCTAAGGCCAAGAATGCTCTGTTTGCTTGCATATCTAAGGATGTCTTTGCTAGATTGGATGCCAGTTCTACAAGACATGATATCTGGACTGAGATTCAGAGTCTCTATGAGGGTACCAGTGATGTCAAAGAGGAAAGATACTATGTGCTAAAGAACAAGTATGATAACTTCACTAGATAGCCACATGAGAGAGCTAACACTGTTTATTCTTGCTTTCATGTACTAGTGGAGGAGATCAATGCTCTCGGGGATGACTTCAAGCGTAAGCCTGTCGAGGTGATAAGAAGATTTTTGAGGCTATTCAAAGACCCCAAGTATAAGTCCATCATCACCTTCACCTTGCAAGGTGACCTCAAGACCAAGACCATGAAGGATGTGCTTGGCAAGATCACTGCCTTCGAGCGCTACCAGCTGGGTTTGGATGATCCTCAACCATCCAACCTTGATCTTCAATCTGAGAAGCAACGATCTAGCAAGAGCAAGAAGAGCAAGAAGAAGGTGGTGATTGAAGATGATGAAGATGATGATGAATATGACCTGAGTGAGGACTTGGCTCTTTTCATGAAGAAGATGAGGACTTTCAAGGACAAGTTTGCTTCCAAGTTCAAGGGCAAGTGCTTCAACTATGGATCCAAGAATCACTTTGTTCGAGATTGCCCCAAGCCAAAGAAAGAAGCTTTCAAGTCCCAAGACTCAAGTGATGATGCAGAAGAAGAAGAAGAAGAAGAAGAAGAAGAAGAAGACACCAAAGTCAAGCAAAAGAAGAAGAAGTTTTTCAACAAGGATAAGATTAAGGCAAATGCAAAGCTCAAGACTACAAGAAAAGGTTCTCACGCAAGGCTCTTGTTGGAGAGTGGACAAGTGACACATCCTCTTCCTCGAGCGATGATGAAGAAGTGGCCGGCCTAGCCATGATCAGGACCACACTTCCACGAGCTCTTCCTCCACCTCCCACGTGCCTCATGGCCACAAGCCAACTTGGGGAGAGTGAGGATGAGAGCAGTGATGACAGCGATGATGAGGAGCTCTCATGTGTCGAGATTTGGAGTATGCTTGAGAAAGCGCGCAACATCGCTGTCAAGAAATCCAAAATGTTGAATGTGGTAAGAAAAGAATGTAAGTTGGCTAAGGACAGTGTTGGTGAGATTGACAGTGAGCTCAAGGACCTTGTTGTTGACACTTCTTAACGTCACATCAAGAATATCTCTATTCCTGGTACGGTGCCAGAAATGATTGTTGGCGTTTGTTATGCTTTAAGAATAAAATGAATTAATCTACAAGTGCACGAAACACCATTGTACCATTTCACCCAGGAGTATTCCAAGGTATCGTATTTATTTTCCTCAGGGAAGCTAGGTGTAACATTATCTTAGTTTAACAAAGATATAACTACAAGAGTTATACCAACTGACCAAAGACGAGGGTAAGGATGTTGAACAATAAAAGTGGGGTAGTAACACAGGATAAATCCACACAAAGATAAATAAAGAGATCAGTTAAGCTAGTCAGGAGGACAACGAGTCTAAGTCTAAGATTCCTAAAAATATATCTTCCTAATATATCTAAGTCAAGCATCAAATCCTAGTTACTCGGGTTGAGTGCTTACACCAATTTCTTGGTACAGCCTCGAGTCTTT
This sequence comes from Eleusine indica, assembly GCA_030378355.1. Lineage (NCBI taxonomy): Eukaryota > Viridiplantae > Streptophyta > Magnoliopsida > Poales > Poaceae > Eleusine > Eleusine indica. The sequence continues at coordinate 38,873,668 of CM059501.1, read as the reverse complement.
CACCTGTTAGCTCACTTTGGTGCACGAACACGTTCCACTAATATGGGTCGATAACTAACCTCTGTACTAGTGGTTACGCTATCGCTAGACAATCCTGCTTGAGACTTCCCGAACGTGGTGGATTACTAAAGGGACGGACAGTGCTGTCACCACCTGCCGCCTACCACATTGCCCGTGGGGACGAATGCAAATCCAGCTAGCGTTGACTTAGGCACCGCAACAACGCCTTCACTAGATATTCTTCCATTGGCCTAGCGAAAGAATAGCCGAGATATAACCAAGTCTAAGTTCGGAAAGAACTAAACTTAATTAAATCCTAGCCGGAAAACCAATGAACTACGCAACAACGTTTTTCCTGATAATTGTAACTTGAGGGAATGACTAAATTAAAATAAATACTTGACAAGATATAAAAGAAAAGATATTTATATTGATAAAGGATAAGTCTTACAAAAGGAGAAAAGATACAAGAGAGCTCATACCAAGAAGACAATTTCGAAATCCCGAGTGATGCTCATGACTAGACTCTAACTCCGGCTAATTAACCTACTCTACTAAGTAGCACAAGTAGTGGAAAATGTACTCCTTGATGTGTTTCTTGCTTCATGATTCTTTTCTGCCAAATTCCCCCTCTATTTATCGGTGGCAATGGGCAGGGGGGTACTTGTAGGTGAAGAAGAGTCAGCAGGCAAAAGTTGATCCGTCGGGCGGCGGGCAAGGCCGGGCGGCCACGTGTGCCGGGCGGCATGCATCACCGAGCGGCAGCCTAGGCCGAGCGATCGTAGGATCGTGTCGGTTCGCGACCGACTTCTTTTCGTTGGCTTGGATCTTGTCTCGCTAGCGGTTATTTGGTCGGTTTGTACCTCTCCATTTTGGGGTCAGTAGGCCTATTGGGCTTCATGGGCTGGCAATCCAGGCCGGGTGGCAAGCCAGGCCGGGCGGCAGCCTAGGCTCGGTGCCGACCCCCTCCGGGTCGCCCCTTGCCTTCTCCCGGTTAGGCCACTTGTTGGCCTTCTTTTCCTTAGCCATATCTTATCATTTTTTAATCCGGGAGGAGAAAACGGCATCACGGTAAAGTGTTCTTGCAAAACCAGCCGGGTCGAATGATCAGTCTGAAAAACAACTCCGATTAATCAGCCGGGTGGCTGATTTCAGCCGTATATGACCCTGTCGGCCGGTTCCTGATTTCAGCCTAAAAACGACCCTATCGGCCGGTGAAAACGGCTGTTTCACAGTCGTGATTGGCCGACGGGGTGTTTCTTCATGTTTTTGCATATTTTGGCTCTCTAATACCTGCAAACACATAGTTCACTAAAACTCGTGGAACTTTATTTGTTTAAACAATTATTTATGAAACTTTAGTCTTTACCTTGCATTTCCCGACCGGTTGGTGGCCGATTATGGGTTTTACCGGCCGCCAACACTTGTCACATCTCACGAGGCCCTAAACAAAAGTTATGACAAACTCAAGGGTGATCATGTAGAGCTACATGAGAAGTATGAGGCCCTTGAAATTACTTTCGGGGCCATCAATGTGGATGATCTTGCCTCTCCCTCCTCTAGTTCATCTAAGAGTGATGCTTCTACTATGTGTGATGAACTAACCACCTCAGTTGAGGTTTCTTCTCTTGAGCCATTTGTTTTGGAGGAATATCACAAGCTCAAGGAAGAGAGGAAGATGGTGATGGACGGCTTCGAGAGGCTCACATGTGGTATGTGACAACCTGATTTTACCAAAAGGTAAAACCGAGCCGTTTGTACCTCAAAGCCACTCCCAGGAAGGTAGCATGTACATCCATTCACAAGTAATATCATAAAACCATAAAAAGAACAAGACATAAAGATAAGAGAGATCATCGTAGCATCACCTCCATAAGTTAAGCATCATCATACGGATACATGGACATGGCACGCAGGCCAAGGAAGATGAACATGACATTTAGCAGAAGCGAAATGACATAGGTGGAAGCGAAATCTACAGCGGAAGTCTTCATGGGTGATCCATCTCCACAGGCAACTCGAGTGTAGGCAAGAGACCGATCTACTCCTCCTCATCCACGTCGTCAAAGTTGTAGTCCGGTACGCTGACTTCTCCATCTTCTGAAAGTGAGAAAGGGGGCAGCCCTGAGTACATGTCATACTCAACAAGTCGATCAACCCCGAGTACGTGCCGTACTCAACGAGTCGTTCTAACCTAGCAAGGTATGATATGCATGCAGGTATTTCAAGGAGGGGTTAAGGCTGAGTGCGAAAAGCTAGGTTCACAAACATTTTCTTTTAAAACATTTCAAATCATTTAAATCATCAGGTTTTATTATCTTGCCCAATTGGGATTAACACGTCCCAACAAGGTTCAAATTTTAATCCCAGCTACTATCCTCCCACTGGGCTACAGCTCTAGGCCGGATGCAAAACAAGAGAGGGGGAAAGGAAGAGTAAAACAAATCTAATCACTATAAAGCTCTCAACTGATGTCCAGGACTGAGGACGCGGCTATATATATAGATCATTACTCTGCAGAGTGATACACCTGTATCCACATGATGTGGCCCCGTACAGAGACTATGGTCGTAGCCTAAGCATAGAAAGCACACACGAAATCCTTACTAAAGCATCGACCAGCGTCTCCCGCACCTTCAAAACTGAGCTCTCAGAGCCTCGCAAGACTAAGGGTCCTGAAGATGTGACGGGCCTACCACTGATCAGGTGGGGTATCCCTCTCGTGGTGCCGGGTCGCAACCAACGGGAACCACTAACACTACCTCGTACTCCTACGGCCAGAACACCAGTCCTCCGAAAGTATCAAGATTCTGCCACTGCCCACACAGGGTCGATGTGGTGTGTAAATAATAACCTGGAGACATGTGTCACATGAATGTACCTAAAAGGGTAGCCGGGACAGGATTCTCCATCCCCCTCCTTCTGTCCAAACCTCAACAGCCAAAACCACAACAGAGACCCATAGCCCATGTCTCTACTCAACTGTGTCCGCCACAAACACTCTCCCAATGGGGGTTGCCCAATCTACCCCCTGGCACCTAGTATCACCTACGCCCGTCCCCGCTAAATCGAGTTTTGTGGAATTATTTGCAAACACACACACAGCACATTTTAAATCATTTACACAAATTCATTTTATAGTGTCCAGATGAGAGTTGAAATTATGCGACTAAGCAGACTAAGCATTGTCATAGTAGCAAAACATTTCTATGGCTTAATAGTAGAAAGGTAAGCATGTAGGGGCTTAGGTATGATCTAACGATATTTTAAACAGTTGGCATGCAAAACGGTTGCAAACAAATCATTCGGTTTTGAAAACTGAGTAAACAATAGTGATCAAGGAAGGCGGCTTGCCTTCTTGCTCATGGACCCTCAAGGGTCCATGTCCTCGTGCAGATCGTGTTGGTTCTTCTTAGTCACAAGCATGATCGGAATCTGATCGAGAACAAAGTGAGATAAAATAACACGAGATCAAATACAGAACTTTAATTGAAGAGGGATTCTAGCGTCGAATAGGTCTCGGAATATTTTCAAACTAATCTTGATGACATGACAAAATTAATGAGACAAGAAACACATTGATCTGTGGTCGTAAGAATTATCTACGAAATTCCAAAGATAGCCGGATTAACTAGATTTTCTGGGAAAGGAATACGAATGCTCCTTTGGGGTTACACGGCAGCTGGTCCTTTAGTTTGGTTTGACTCATGCAGATTTGGGTGCACGCAGCAACAAGAGAAAGTAATTGGGCAAGGCAGTGGTCAAATACCAAATGGCTGCCGATTCCAACGAGCGCTGGCATTCCCCAATGCACACATTCCTCTCAGTGCTAGTTCATCTTCTAAGACAGCCATAGCGCATTACAGCAGCTCCATGGGTGATAGAAAGAGGTCACCAAATAGCAAATTCTGAACCAAGTATTCCCCGTGAGGCTCTATTGCAGTCTACTGTAGCAAGAACAACACAGTTCCAATTCCACGTACTTCACCCATCCAAGGCAGAGGCAGGAAGTACTCAGCTCATGGAGCTCATAGCAATTTTTTCACGAATCACCAGGATTACACTGATCCTATCTAAGTAAAACAGCAGAACAAACCTTCCCAAGAACCTATCCAGAACATGCAGACCTCAACCATGGCGTCAATAGCAGACTAAAACAGTGTACGCATCAATTCGTCGAGCAGCTCGTGGGCAGCAGTAAAACTCGTCCTAGGAGCAGGAGATAGAAGGCACAGAATGAGGCTTTGAGCTCACCACAAGGCTTACACGGAGATCAGCGACGGGGACGTCGAGGATGCAGAACAGCTCTGCGCACAACCATGGCAGCGACCATGTTCTTTCTCTTCCACCAGGGCATCCACACGTTCCCAGAAAACTAAAGCATGAGGTGATCTGAGTTCAGGCAAGCACTAGGAGTACGCAATGAAAGGAAGGAAGGAAGGAACCAACGGCATGGTGACGGGCTCACCAGAGTGCGAGACGAGAAGAACGAGGTCGAGATTGCTGAACCGGAGGTAGGCACCAACGGGGTTGCCTTGGACTGCTTCATCTCATGTACTAGGTTCTTCATCCAGTGGCAACGTAAGCGTTCTAGAAAACCTGTGCAAGGGATTGACCCAAAACTCAGCAAAAACAAGCCGCACGCAATGGAGAACGATGAACGAAGGTGGGGTCTGGCGGAAACTCACCAAAACTGGGGAAATAGCGGCGAGATGCGGCGGCTTGGCAACTTCGGCTCATGATCCTAGTGGCAACCACGTCGTTGTCGGCAAGGTCTGTTCCGGCTGATCTGCAGGGGATCCCGATCTTGATCTAAGAGCTAAGTGAGGGGGCGAGTTGGAAGTAGCAGAACGGCAGATAAGCTGCGCATCGGCTTACCAGAGACGAAGCAGTTGGTGGCGAGGAAGATCATGGCGGCGGTCTTGAGCTCCATGCTATCGACCTTCCTCTGCCCGGAACTCCACGAGACCAGCGCAAATCGTCGCAGCGAGGCAAGGCGAACACGACAGCGAAGTCCCAGGGCGGCGCTTGCTGCTGGCATCACCACCATCACCGACGACGAGCAGGAAGGGGAGGGGCGGCGCTAGGGTTCCATACGGCCTGGTGGCGCAACAAGGGGGAGCCAGAGAGTGCGGCGGCGGCTCTGGGGTTCTTATACGCGATCTCGGCTTGGGTTCGGGGGCGCAGACGAGCGGGATGGCGACGCGTGGCTTTTTGGCGTCCGTGCACGGCGTCCTGCGGCTTCGATCGGCGCCAGGAAAACGACAGGTAGCAGGGAGCGGGGTTCTAGGCCAGATGGGCTACTTCTTTGCTGGGCTTGGTCGCATGCTGGGCTTTTGCCTCGGTGCAGAGAGATGAGTGAGTTGGATTGGTGCGTTGAGGAGAAAAAGAGAATGGGTCCAGTCCTCTGGTACTTTTGAGAGAATTCCTTTGACAATTATATTTGTAGAAGGGAATTAACACTTGGTAACAGCATGAGTTCCGAGGTTGACACAGCATGTTAATCCAAGTTTAAATTGCAAAATCTCGGGCTGTTATATGATAGAGCCATCCACAAGGAGATTCATGGGAGAAACCTTGTGAACAATGTCTTCCACTGGTTACTTAGCTCATATCCCACTGCCATCGATATCATCGGGACGAGTGACTCCTTCCCCGCATGGGTCAAGCCCCTACTCGCCGATGACTACTATTGCGAGAGATGTTGCAAGGATGGTCACACCATCAAGGATTACCCTATGATGAGAAGTTCCATTGTTTTGCCTAACGCTAACTTGTTTCATAAGAACACACATTTCAAGATTTTTAGGAACAAGGATGGCAAGATGAAGGCAAAGGCTTTGGGACCTCCGAACAAGAAGAGAAAGGTCAAGAGCATATGGGTGCCTAGGTGCATTGCTGATCTTGAGTGGTCAATGAAGTACAAGTGGGTGCCCAGGAACAACACCTAGAAGACGGTGGTGGTGGTGGAACGAGAGCTTTCTTGAAGATCAAGTGAAGTCCACCACAAGTAACATGGATCTCAACGATATATCTATTCGTGAGGGAGGTACCCATGTTTGTTCTTGGTAGTTGTAGTGTATTCTTTCTTTTCTTGCATTGCATGTTAATTAGGACTCCTTTGTGACTAGTATGCTTTGCATCCATGCATGTGTAAATAACAAAGAAAAATACATAAAAATTAGTCAATGTCTAACCCACTCAAGATAGCTATAAGCAAGGAGGGAGTGCTTGAGATGGTGGTTTGGCTTCTCTCAAGGCAAGGGTATGGCTTTTAGTGAGTAAGCTTGAGAGGGGTTCAAATTTGACATTGTTAGGGTACCTTTGTGTCTCATTTAATATTTCTTGCATTCACATGGAATGTTTACTTTCTATGCATATGTAAAATTCTTGTTGCATGTATCATATAGGAAACACAAAGGAGATTTGTCACATTTAGAGATATTTGTGCCTCATGATCTATATGAGGTTACACCTCCACAAGTATGACCAAAGAAAAGGATTGTGCTTCATGCCCATTGAGCAAGCTCTTATGAACTTCGAGGTTAAACCCACTCGCGCGGTTCATGGACTAATGGTCATACATACCCATTTGGTTCTTAACTGCATTGGTTCTTATTTGCTCGATTCTTCATTTGACATTTACAAAAATTATAAGGCCATAAAGAGCCACTATTTGACAAGGAATGTTTGAGAGTTCCCTTGATCTTCAAAGTGTAGTGTTTATTTGAGTGTTTAGTGAGGGCACTTGGAAAAATAGCGAAATTCCTTGATTCAGCAAAATCGTGGAAGTGACCGTACGGTCTGGTCATTAGACCGTACAGTCCGGTCTGTGCAGTAATGCACAATGCTTCGGGGAGACAGGAACTGGAGACCGGACAAACTATCTCTAAAGATCGGATTGTCCGGCCTATACTCATTCCGTTCACCTAGGACCTAGGTTTCCAAAATCCCTGAAGTGACCGGACGGTACGGTGATATGAGCGGACCGTTCGGTCACCTCATTTGATCGCGTGATGCTTTTCAGATCTTGACCATTGATCGCATTAGTGTGTGATCTCAGCCTTCCATCTAGTTTTGACCTAGGTCAAAATCAAATTCGGTTGTATCCCTGTTCTCTCGACCGAAGCTGAGAACTCGCCCTTGCCTCGTCGTTTTCACCGACATCGCCGCGCCGCTCCTTCCTCCGTCGCTCCAAGCTCGCCGCACGCGCGTGCTGCAGCTCCCGCACTCACTGCCGTCTACGCCACCGCTCGCCCCTCACCGTGCCTACGTGCGCAGCCGCACCCCACGTCTCCTCCACCGAGCGAAGCCGCCGCTGTTCAGTGCCACCGCCATTCGCCACCTCCTCGCCGTCACATGCCCATCCGCCGTCGGCCCCCTGTAGCAACACCTCTGCCTCCACGCGCGCGCGCGCCCGCTGAACCGATCTCCACCACCAATTAGGGCATGTTTCCCCAAGTTTCCCTCAACCTCCATAGCCGGCAACCCCAAAGCCTCCACTTTTTGGCGATTGGTTGTGTTCTTCGGTGTTTGACTTCGTTCTTCTCCTAGGGTATTGTACTACTTCCTCCAATTCATCGATTCATGCCCTAAATTCAAGCAATTGGCTTTAATTGATGCAATTAGAAGTAAATGCCTACTCTCTTAGTTGCATTAATTAGTTAATTAGCTCAACCTAGGTTGCAATTAATTCCATGCATATCTGTTAATTGCATATCTAGGGTTGTCTCCCATTTAGTCTGCAGTTAGATTTATTGCCTATTATTTAAATGCACACTAGATGACTTGCACCAGCCACTTATAGTCGATGATCACTGTTGTTACTTTGCTTCATTGGTCTAGTGATCATGACCTTCATTCTATGCTAGGATTTCTATTGTGCATTCTTTCCTAGCGATGCTTTGCTTGTAGATTTATATAGGGTCTATGCTCATCCTGTCTATACCTACGTGCGTGCAGTGACTTTTCAGCAGCAGAGATGGCAGGATCAAGTCAGGATAAGGGCAAGGGAAAGATGCCAGAGAAGCCCAAGAGCAAGAAGAGGACCAGGCTGACCCGAAGTCAAAGAGAGCCTTGAGGGTTGCTCAGCACCTCGAGGCTATGGAGACAGCATGCAGGACTCCTAGGGCATGGTTGATCATTAGGGAGCCAGTTAGTGAGCCACAGGTAAATATGGCAACGGGTACCCGTTACCCACGTGCCCACGGGCAAATACCCGAACGGGCGTGGATTCAGGTGCCATTCTATGGCCGCGGGCACGGGCGCGGGCAGCACTTAGTACCAAATGAGCAAACGTTATCGGGCACAGAATGACGCCCGAATCCGCACCCGTATCCATCTGCCCGCATACCCGCTCTATTCTCCGGTGACATGTGGCCCCTATATGTGTGTTATAGAAATTAATGTGTAGTAGTTTTCTTTGTAGGGATTATTTTTTTATTCCAATCTTCATCCATCGACCACCAAAATAAATAGATTCAATCGGTCCATTCAACACATACGAGGAGGCCCGCGGGAGTCAACAAGACCGTGCCTCAGATCTCGACGGCGATGAGGCTGCGACCACCACTCTGTCGTTCTCCCTTCTCGCGGGCATGGCCTATGGTGTCACCATGCCTCGACCTCACGAGTCGCGTGTGGTGTCCCTTGTTGCTGATGTGCTGCATGCGTCTCTCGTTGCACCTCCCCTCGCCATTGGGCATCCTCGTCTTGGCCGCCGGAAGACTCCCGTCGACTGCGGAGTGCCTCCCTCATCGCTAGGTGTCCTTGTTCTGGCTGCAGGACACCTACACTTCTCCTCAATGGCAGAGCCCCTCCGGCCCTCCCTCATCGCGCCGCGCCGCACCCCCGCCAAGCAAACGGGCACGCCCGTGGGCATCCAGCATCCACGAGCATCGGGCGGGCACGGACACGGGCAAAGTATTTGGAACACGGGCACGGGCATAGGGCGGCGCTTTCTGCGGACAATTTGCCCATTGCCATCTTTAGTCACAGGGGCTGAGGAGGAGTACTAGATATAGGACTACAATTCAGGGGTTGGCCAAAGGAGTTGTTCTACCACCATGGTCGTAGGGTACTTCGGCTTCTCGTCAGGAGAGGTCAGTGAGACCTGCGGAGCAGGGATCCTCCAGGTAGCAGGAGGAGTCCGAGGAGGAGGAGAGCTCAGAGTCAGAGTCAGAGTGTGAGGAGTTTGAGGAGGAGGAGACTGAGCAGCTAGCGCAGTCTATACCACAGAGGACAGCTCACCAGGCAGGAGACCTGTAGTGCACCTTTGAGGTGTGCACCAGGAGGCTACAGAGACTCGTAGCATTAGTCGGAGAGGGAGACATACTTAAGGTTCCTATCAAGGACCTTAAGGCGAGTCGCCTTGTCCCCTTTGAGCAGTGGGTTCTGGTCCCCAGGAACCCTACTGTAGGTGAGAGGTACTGTACAAGGCTCCAGAGGAGGATAGGAGAGGGCTTGAGACGCTATCTTGCCAGGAAGGGCAAGACTGGACTGTTTGTGCTGCAGCAGTACACGACTTACAAGGCCATGAGGAGGGCCACATGCACGGACATGGAGCAGTACTTCATGTACTTGCCTGGACTAGCAGAGTTAGTCACTACTTCATACAGATACAGAGAGGATATCATGCTGGAGTTCTACACTACACTTTGGGTAGCCAGAGATCATTGCGAGATCTGGTTTTTGTACAGAGGAGAGCCCCAGTGCCTGATCAGGGAGGACCTCATAGCTGCACTAGGGCTCCTTGCTTCATATTTACAGCTCTACAGGAGTGCCTATGGGACTTTTGCTCCACCCTATAGACCACAGGGCGGGATGCTACCTTCAGATGAAATGTTGTCAGTCTCCTTTCCACCATCATACACCCCAGGTTTTGACAGAGGCCCAGCGAGACTCACCGCAGAGGCGAAGGTGGTCAGAGCGATGGTCACAAGGATAATCATTCCGAGGTCAGGGTACAAAGAGGAGTTCACGCTCTTATACCAGTGGGCAGTGTCAGCTATTCTAAGGAGGTAGCAGTTTGACCTGGTAGACTTTGAAGAACCGAGAAGGCGACCAGAGGGAGGGGGTGAATGGGAGCCAATTGAAATTCTTCAATAGAACTTGGCCTATGTCCTAATTTCAACCTGAGCCAACCTCAAAATGGATCACCAAGATTACACAAATCAACTTGTGATGTGCTAACCCTAGGAGTGATGAACAACAGCAGCGGAACACAGCGGAAACAAAATAGAACAACAAAGACTCGAAATGGTCAAGAATTGGACTAAAAATAGAAGGATCTGGACTCCCATCAGTAGTGCCAATCACAGGCATCGGCAGTGCTGATAGGTACCATCGGCAGTGTCGATAAGGTGCAACGGGAGTGCCGATTGATAGACAGAAGGCTTCGGTGATCAGCAAAGAAAGCTAATCGGCAGTGCCGGTCGGGGCAGTAGGCAGTGCCGGTGCGGGTTTAGACTCAAGCCACCGGCAGTGCCGATTGTGGCATCGGCAGTGCCAATCCAAGTTCAGACCCACCGGCAGTGCCGGTGTTGGTCATCGGCAGTGTTGATCGACCCCCGACAGAACAGAAAACTGTCATGATTTTTCCCAAGATCTCTCCAAAACTCAACCAAATGATCTCCAAATCGTGCGATTTTTGGACCAGACAATACTCAACACATCAAGACCCTAATATTAGAAGATCCACTCAATTGGCTTAAGGAATCATCACGAATTTCAGATCTTGAGCCAAGAACACCAAAAAGGGGAAACTTGAGAAATCCTTCAAATCGAAGGTGCTAGAGCTCTTATTTCATTCAAGGACCCATAAAGGATTGTTCTAGCTCATCATAGCACTAAGATCCCTAAGAAATCCGCCCCAAAAACTCACTCAAAAATGAGATAAAAATTCCCACGAAAATAGCTCCAAAAATAGGGAAAAAGAGAAATTCTGGATTTAGGGAGAAGAGAAGATCTTGAGCATGAATTTGAATCTCATATCATTGATCCATCAAGTCAAGATATATGGATACATGGCTAGAAAGCCACCCTCTTCCTCCCACTATTTGGAAGAGCAAGAGATATCTCTCACACCCTCTCCTCTCCTCTATTACATGAAGACCTCTCCTAGCACTTGAATGAAGACCTAAGGCAAGGGTAAGGGAAAGAGAGGCACCTCTTCCACTAGCCCTACCTCTTCTTATATAGGCCTAGGGATTGTCCTAAAGACCATCCTACCCCTCACCTACAATACAGTGCCACCTACCACCAGGGGCACAACCGTCCATCTTTTTCCTCGTCGCCCGAGCGCCATCGAGCCCTTCACAACTTTGCTTTGCCTCAACGCAAGCTTCGCGATAGTGCCATGTGCACCTCCAATCGCCGCCACCGGTTTTGATGCCCAAACCGGGAAACCGCCTTGCACGCTTCTCAAAGCGTGACTTCTTGATCTTGACGCGTGTCACCTCGTCCCGTGATCCTCCTCGTCAGCAAGTCTCTCCCGTCTTTGGTCCATTGGAAGCCTCTACTTGCACCGACGCCCGATCACCTTTGACTTGGTCAACACCGCCGTCTTGATCACCACCCATGGTTTTGAGGCTCAACCATGAAACCGTCCGTTCTTTTTACCTCTCCATGTATACAGTGTGGATCACCCTTGACTTCACCCGGCTTTCCGATCATTCGGCCCCAAGTCTCCTACTTGTGCGCGATCCTCTCATCGTTGACCGCCAAGTTGACTCCAGTGACCTACACATCATGAGACAAGCAAACACATTTCCCATCTCCTACAACACTCCAACATCTTCACCAACTCCGGTTAGTCATAACCATGACATGCACAAACTCGTGCAATCCCCAAATTCCATATTTCAACTCAAACACCGAACTCAACCAATGTCAATTACTCATCACATATTGCAAACCATGGCACATATCCACATGGTTTCTAAATCTCCCGCTTGCTGAGTACATTGACAACATCAAATGCACAAAGCTTAGAGATTTGAAATATGAAACCAAATAAGCACATCCAAATGGCCAAACCCAAAGAAAAAATGAAAAGTAGCCATCTAGCATAAGAGGGATCACAAAACCAAGAGTTGACAAAGAAAGCCATTCAAGAATGCAAAGATTGTGAAAAGCGCATGAAAAACGCTCAAGGACATGATATGCTCCCGCTCAACTTGTGGTAGGTGTAATGTAATGCAAAATGGATCATTTTAAGTTTCTTAGCCTTATTTGTGCATGACCCACTATTTTCTCCCCCTTTGGCAATGAACTCATCAAAGAAGCAAAAGAACAAGCAAACATGCAAGGCATGAAAATGCAAACCTAAGGAGCTTCAACAATTATGCAAACAAGCATTTAACCTTGCTAATCACAAGTATAGAGCTATGAAGTGTAAAAGCAGTAGCTCACACTCATACAAAGATAAAAAATAGATAGCAAGGCATAAACACCAAGAGCTATACAGGCTAAGCTAAAAGATTGACTAGCTTAGATAGAATTAAATTTACTCCTCATAAGAAAAGCTGCCACCACATGTGTCAGTAGTCCCATCCAAGGCAAAACAAGCATCAAGTAAATCATAAGAATCTAGACAGTGTCAATCTCAACCAAGGCAACAATTCGTAGAAAATAAGCTCTACAAACGGTCACATATGCAATAGAGACTCATGTATCTTCTAATCCGTGCGGAGGGTCGCACGACTGGGTACGGCAAACAACCCAAGGCTTCAAAGTACAGTGTTTGGATTTAGCATTTTTATGTTACTTCTAATCCATGCAGAGGGTCGCACGACTAGGTACGGCAAATACCCTGAGGCTTCGAAGCACAGTCAACTTATTTTGCAAATTAGAAGCATAAGGATGAGCATGCCTTTACGGCAAAAGGAACAAACATTCCCACAATGTTTCATCATGAGCTAAACATTTGCAAAGCCACATTTCGCAAACACAAGGTGTCATGGCCAAGATATCCTCTAGACTAGCCTCAATGGAAGTTTCAACAAGGATAAAAGTAATTATACAAATGGTGAGCAAGTTTTAGTAAGATTAGTTCATAAGGTTCACAAAAAGCTATGTTTACCTTTAAGATTAGCAAGTTGCTCAAGAGAGTCTATAACAAGCCATCTAGAAAATCTGAGCATGAGACGTTACTATCACATCCATAAAACTTAGCTCAAGCTTAATCATAGCAAAGAGAAATGCAAGAAAGCATAAGAATCAAAGCTCATCTACCAATGCATATATCATATATGAGATGCAATGTGAAAAGATAAGATACATATATACAAGAGAACACAAACTCCCCTTTAAATGATGCCATAAGGATGGCAAACACTAAGCTCCCCTCAGAAGAAAAGCGAATTGTGAAGCATCTAGGGGCTTGGTAAGGATATCAGCCAATTGGTTTTTGGTGTCGATATATTTGAGCTCAACATCTCCCTTCTCAACATTATCTCTCAGGAAGTGGAATCGCACATTAATGTGTTTGACCTTACCATGTTGGATTGGGTTCTTGGCAAAGCATATGGCACTGGAGTTATCACATATGAGTGAAACACTCTTAAAGGTTAACCCATAGTCTCTCATGGTGGATACTATCCATAGGATTTGAGAGCAGCAGCTACATACTCAGCCTCTAAGGTGGATTGGGCTATACTCGATTGCTTACGAAAAGACCAACAAATCAAAGAAGTACCCAAGAAATATCAAGTACCAGAAGTGCTCTTCCTGTCAATTCTACTCCCAGCAAAGTCCCGCATCCGAATACCTAATGAGATCAAGAGATGAAGATGCAGAGTACCAAAGGCTAAAGTCAAGGTTGTATTTGAGATACCTGAAAATGTGCTTGATAGCCTTGCGATGAGTCACCCTTGGGGAAGCTTGAAAGCGAGCACAAAGACATGCCGCAAAGTGTATGTCGGGTCTTATCGCCGTCAGGTACAAGAGGGAGCCGATCATGCTCCTGTACTCCCTTTTGTCCACCGCTTCACAGCCTTCGTCAGGGTCAAGTGCCATTGTAGTGGACATTGGTGTTGGCAACGACTTCACATTGACCACGTCAAACTTCTTGAAAGTGCATCTAGGCCCCTAATTTTGTTTTGGTGATTGGCGTCAATACAATTAAGAATGGACTAATGTTTTTATTTAACATGTGTGTAGATGACTATCTCAAATTGATGAATGAACGATATTGAAACAAAAAGGGAAAAGGAGATGGACATTTATCTCTAATTGAAAGTCCAAAATCTACCAAGAATGAAGATCATGGAGTTTTAATTTTTATTTCTTGAGTATAGGTAAACCATACTATCAAGAGGGGTATAATTCACAAATGTGGTAAAGTCAAATGCTCAAATTTCCCATAAAAACCACCTCTATCGCCCTCTGTTTTTGCCTTCATTGGCAGTGCCGGTGGCCTCCACCAGCAGTGCCGATCCCCCTTTCTAGAGGCGCTGTCAGGCCCAGTCACTTCTCTGGCTTCTGTCTTGCCAGCATCGGCAGTGCCGATGGCTCCATCGGCAGTGCCGGTCTCTCCTTCTAGAGAAGGATGTTCTATCTGGCTTTCTGGCTATTGCTCATCGGCAGTGTCGATCACCCTGATCGGCAGTGCCGGTCGGTCCTCCCAGAAAGTCACTCTCTGGCTCTGGCTGTAGCTCATCGGCAGTACCGGTCTTTTGATTGGCAGATCCGGTCCCCTCCTACAGAGACTAGTTTTCCTTGGGCTCTCTGGTTGACTGCGATCAGCAGTGCCGGTCAAGGTATCTAGAGACCACTTGTCTTCTCTGTGGCTGCCTCACCGGCAGTGCCGATGTCTTGATCGGCAGTGCCGGTGCGGGCCCATTCCTTGTCTAGGATCTATGACAGTGCGTTAGAAACCCTACCGGCAGTACCGATGGCTCGATCGGCAGTGCTGGTGCGGGGCGTCCAGTCAGATCAACGGCTCTTTTTTAGCCCCTTGTATAAAAAGGCTTTCACCCCACTTCGTGCCATCTCTCTCCAACCCGAAAATCATTTGGCACTTTTGAGCTTCACTCTCCTCACTCTCCCTCTCCAAGTCAAAGCTTCATTCTTTGAGCTAGGGTTTGAGTGAGCCATTGTTTCTTAGTGAAAAGAGCACCATTCCACTCTTGAGCATTCGATTTAATTATCTTTGCGACTTGTGCTTATTACTCTTAGAGCTTTGCTCCTAGATGGTTAGCGGTGCCCGTAGAGCTCCCAACTTGTGTGGTGACACCTCGGGAAGTTTGTATCACCCTCCCGCAAGGGAATTGATAGTGGAGAACTTGAGCTCGACCTTTGTGGTCGCTTGAGTGAGAATAGGGTTGAAATAGACCCGATCCTTTGTGGACTTTTTAACGGAGACGTAGGGTTCTTTATGAGCCTGAAGTTTGGTAACAAATCTTGCGTCTGCATGTGCTCCTTATTTTACTTGTTGTTTACTTATTCATACTCTAGGATTTGCTCTTGTATTTACTTAAATTACTAGATCTACTTGTGTAGCCTTTGTTTAGTTGTCTCTTATTGTTGTATGGCTTCCTTTCTATCATTGTTGTAGTCAAATATCACTTAGTAACTGCGAAACCACTTAAACCTAGTTTTCACTCGACTGTCTACTCATCCAACAGCACTACCGATCACCCATCGGCAGTGGCCATCGGCACTGCCGATACCCATCACCCACACTACCGGTCAGACTGATAAATTTGTTTAAGTCCAATTTTGTAGAAATTTTAGATTTGCCTATTCAACCCCCCTCTAGGCAATTTTCAATTGGTATCAGACCGGGATCTTCTTGAATGCTTAACTGCTTGAAGACTATACCACAGGGTAACAAGAAATTTTAGATTTGCCTATTCAAACATCTGGTTCTGGGACCGAGGGTAACAAGGATAACTCGGAAGTTAGATACAACAATGTCCAATTCAACTATGGCGAACTCAAAAATGAGTATATTGGTAGTGGATTCGGAAAACTACCACACTTTGATAGCACGTTCTATGATCATTGGAAACATAGAATGGAACTATACTTGGGGTCTATGGGAAGACCAATCTTGAAAATTGTGAAGCATGGTTTTGAGTTGGAAGATGAAGAAAACCCAACCACTAATGATGAGATCAAGCTCAATCACAACGATCAAGCCACATCCGCCATTGTTTCCGCCCTATCACCAAAAGTGTATGAAAAGGTGATGGGGATCAAGAAAGCTCATGACATTTGGAAGAAGCTTAAAGTCATCTATGAAGGGACCGAGGGTGTGAGAGAGGCAAGAGAAGACATCCTAAGAGGGAAATACAACTTGTTCATTAAGAAGGCCGGTGAAGGGCCACAAGAAGTTCATGATAGGCTTATGGAAATTGTGAACAAGAGAAGAGCTCTAGGAATCAAACGTGACACCATTGAGGTCAACAAGAGGTTGCTTCTTGCTTTGCAACCATGGAATCAAAATGCTTGTGACTTTGTTAGAGAGAAAGAAAACTTCAAGAACTTTAGTACGGATGAAGTACTAGGGAGATTGCTCACTTACAAGGAAAGATATGAAGAAGCAAAAAGAGTGAACACCTTGTTGGGACAAGGTGAAGAGGTGAAGAAAGAAATATCTCTCAAGGCCTCTCATGAGACTAATGAAAAGAAGGATGATAACTTTTCGATTTAACACCTCCTCCGCAAGATCCCCACAAAGGTGACCAAGCGGGGAAGCCACTACAAGTACCAACGGTGCCTTCCGTGCATGGACACCTCGTTGGACCAGGCTATATATCTTCTTTCTTCTATTTGCTCCCAAGAAATTAATCATTGTGTTAAGAAAAAAATGGCAGTCAAAAGATATCAAGTTGAACTAATTTGTTTCCTTTTTCATTCTGGTGTTCATGATTTTGTGACAAGAAACTGGCAAGATCATATGCAAATGGATTATAATTTATTATACTTATAAGTAACTGATATATATACAAATAGTAAAAAATTGCTGAAACATATAAATAGTTGGCTATACGTGTTTGTTGTATCTATTTCAATATATCGATCTTGTTTTGCGCCCTCTCCTAAGTAAAATTCTTGGCTTTACTAACCAATGGACTTTCACAGACGTAGTAGAGCATGTAGATTCAACAAAGAGAGTCTCATTAGCACACTTCCAATTCTAACTCGAGAATAAGAGATTTCCTTACAGTTGCAATTTTCGTGCAGGCTCCATGAATGTTTTTCACCTAGGGAGGAGGGGAGGAGGAAGGGAGGGCACTGCCCATGTTGGCCATAACCAACCACAAAGTTATCAACCACCAGATCATGGAGGCATAAATGCGGCCACCACTCGACGCACCTGGTCCCTTCATTGCTTCAGCCATTCCTCTCTGTTTCCCCCATTCCTCATTCTCCAATAGTGAACTGCTCCAATCCTCCAACGCCAAGATCTAGCTATATTTTTTAATAGAAATCTTTCGGGCAACGATCGACACTAAGTTGGAAATATGAATTAAATCTCAGATTTAATGAACAGGTAATGGACCTTCTGTGAACTAGTGCACAATTGATTCCTTAAAATAGATTTAGATCCTTCAAGGCTGCTACCACATGTGAGTTGGTAATAAAGTATTATCCTGCTGATTTTTTCCAACAAGATATGTATGGCTCATAGCAGTAACTGAACCATTTTGTTGTGGATGCTTCCAGCAGTAGCGATTTGAAACATATTATAACAGAACCGCCTTACCACGGAGACGATTCCGTTCCAGGATCTTTCTTGGGTGGTGACGCGTGCTGTGATGCCTAATAGTATAACACATGACAGAAATAATATAGTTGCAACAAGAACATAGATAGAGTACAGAGTTTTACATAAATCTGAATTTAAATTACAAATCAGAGTTTAAAAGTGTGGAAGCAGAATAGTTTGATAGTAGATAAAATAGTTTGATGAAAAACTTAAGATATAATCATTCTCTCATGATGATACATAGAAGTAGACCTGGTCTTGATAAGTGTCATGCCCATGACACTTTACCCGCACGCAACAAGGTGCACCTCTTATGGACTGCAAGGTTCCCACTCGACGTCCCAAAAGTCGGGGAACTGGACGCCTTTATCATCTGAAAACCACAAAGAGCTACGCCCTAAGCAACTAATACTCAGCAAGACTGACCCGTCAAAATGGCCAACTACAACCGACACCTAGGCATGCACAGGATAAGGGTAGGGTTTATGTCACCAAAAAGGCAGCCTATGAGTGGATCCTTATTTTTCAAGTTTTAGCGTCAATTTAAGTTGTCATGCAAAATAATAAATTTAGTTTGTACTATAGCTACAACAATCACGGTTGTAATATAAATATTAATAATTTCAAACAGCAACATTGAACCCTTTCATCTTATTAAGCTTCCAACTATGTTTCGGCGGAGTTATCAAGTGATACTCATTACTATGAGGGGCAGCGACATGAATCAATTTACATCCTGTAGGAGAAACCTGTTTGCACGATCCATACACGCTTCATCAAAGCCGCATGGAGCAAATTTTCACATATGGTACCGCAAGGTCTTTCAGATCCAGACTCCTCCGAGAAGGGTCCCCTAATGCGATGCGTCCCGTACCACCATCCGTGGGTAGATTGCTCCCTCCTCTCAGCCCCAGTTCCACAAAAGAAGGGAGAAGGCTATCTTCTGACCAGGCAGTAGTTGTAGCTACGTCAGTTTACTGGGCCCATAACTCCAACATGCAAACAGTACGTTCAAACTTGATCTCATGCGCCGGACACATGGAAGAGCATTAAATGACTCAGACGGGGCTACCTCGTTGAAGACAAACTATCATTCCCTTTCCACGTAGTTACCCATCCGGTCTTCATTTGTTATCCCATTTCCACTTTTCTTCATCTGACATGATTCCCAAGTAATAATATGTCCTGAACTATGAGCAGTCTCCATACCACTCAACGAATTTCCATCCTAAATTAAGCAGAGCGACTACTGTCCTCAGGCTATCATCAGGTAGAAGGGAATCTACTGCAATACTAGGTTTTCAAACAACTCCTATAACTTAATGCACAGACAAGCCTACATCCCTAATTAGTGATAAAATAAAAATTTAAAAATGGTGGGATGCATTGGGGCTTGCCATGAGCCTGTTCATGGTTAACGGGATCACTTCCTCCTTTTGGCTCCTGTGCCTGTCCCGCCTCCACGTGCTTCACCTCATCGTCCATATGATGCGAATGATGATGAATGTAAGAGAAGATGGTAGTAATGTGATACGTAAAATTGAAGGGTTGTATGTGTACTTATGATCGAGCAACTTTAGCGGTGTATTAACCGTCTTATCAAGCAAGAGTAGGCATAAATAAGATAAACCCGAAATTGCACTACCGGGTATTTAGAAAATTTGAATTCTATGAAACAGTTAAATGATTTAACATGATTTTGTAGTTAATTGCCCATGGGTCATCTACGGTAAATAGAACATACCAGGAGTGATTCCTAGATCAGGTTTCATTTGCATGCATTGCTCGCTTGATTTCTAATATTTAAAACAATGTACAAGGGCAATTAAATATTTCGACAAGGTTATGTTTGTCAATTGTGCATGGGTGATTTACTGTAAATAGAGCATGCAACGGGTGAATTATGGGCCAAGTTTCATTTGCACGCATAGAGTCAATTATTTTAAATAGTTATTTTAGTGTAAATGCTAAGTAATTAATTATGATAAAAATAAATGTAACCAAAATGTGATATTTTACATGGCGACCAGGGATGGGGCTGGGGTCCAACAAACCAAGTTTTAGGGTTATAGCAATTACAGAGACTCCAAAATGATATTATTTCTGTTTTGCTATTTATTTTAGTTCTATTAAAACTATACACATGCATGAAGTGCTAGCATTTTCTAAAAATAGTACAATGTCAGGAGAGTCCAGGAAAATTTGGTTTGTCCCAAAACTCCCAACAACTTTAGAGCCTTTTCCTAAGATTTATTAAACCAAAAGAAAAGAATAAAAGGCCTAGGCCACAAGATCTGGGCCGCACAGCAGCCCACATGGCTGCGTATGCAGCAGATCAGGGCCGAGCTCGGCCAGGGCCGAGCGCGACACGCGCGCTCGGGCGTTCGCATGCCAGCAAGGCCACGACGGCCTGACAAGGCAACGGCAAGGTCGCCACCATGGCGGGGAGGGACCAGAGGGCCTTGTGCTAGGCGTCGGACAAGGTGGCAGGTGGTAAGACTCACCGGAGCTAGGTCGCGAAGAACTCGTGGTGGGCGGCGGCGGACGGTCGCGAGACACACCAGAGGGACCGGATTTCACACCGGCGGTGACATGCAAGCCGAATGGGACCTCGTTGGAGAGATATCAAAATCCGTCGCGTACAGACGGTGAGTCAAGAGCAGTTACCCGAAGAGGTTTCGGACGTTGAGGCGAGGCTCCGGATCAGTAAGGTGAAGCTGGGGAGGCGGCGGAGCGGCCGGACGCTGGGGTTCAGTTCCTGGCATCAATGGCGGGCAAAGTCGGATGAGCAAGGTCAGAGAGGGAGTGCCAACGAATGGGAGAAAGAGGGAGAGTGGGGTGCAGCAAAACAGGAGAGTTGACCCCGGTTTCGGTGTCCAGGTGCCGATCTGGAGGGAGGCGGGGCTCGACATTGGCTGGGCGAGCGGCGGCCGGCCATGGCGCCCAATGGGCGGGGAGGAAGGCCAGACAGGGAGGCTGACACGTGGGCCCCATAGGTGTTTATTCTTTTCAAAAATTTCAAACTCCAGGTTTTTGTTATTTTCATAGGATTAAACTTATTGCTAATTAGTAGAAACCAAAGACATGGATAGGCTCCCAAGATGTGTAGACAATTTGGAAAAAACCAGTTTGATCATTGGATCAGGTCAAAAATTAAATGGGAAATTTCCAATGTGTAACTGTTTTTAGTCATTTGGGCAATTATTTGAGCTAGTAGATGAAGGGGTAAAAATCCGAGAAATTCCTACAAACTCTATTTCAACATTACCTATAACATAGAATTTTGAAGGGCCCATGTTATGTTGGAAAAATTCAACTTGTAGTTCAAATGTGGTTCAAATTTGGCCAAATTTCATGTCAATCGAATTCCAAGTAAGCTCCAATTTTTAGTTTATGTTCCTAATCCTGTTAGAGTTGTTCCTGTGGTGTTGTACTTGCAAGTCGGACACCAGGGGTGTCACAGCCCTCCCCCCTTGAAGAAATTTTGTCTCAAGATTAAAGAAAGTTATGATGGTTTACCTAGGTGTTGGTTTAGGAACTCTGGGTAGTGACTTCATAGGAATTCTTCTATCTCCAAAGTATCCTCTTTCTCGGTGTGATTGCTCCATTAAACCTTGTAGAACTTAGAGCATCTTCTTGCAGGTAACCCGCTCCTTTTCATCTAGCACTTTCACCGGGCACTCTGAGCATGCCAAGTTGGGTTGTAGTTGTTCGGTGCTCTCCAAGGGGACGTCTACCGGTGTCTTCAGACATTTCTTGAGTTGGAACACATGGAGTGTCTCATGCACACCAGCGACTTCCATAGGCAGTTGGAGCTTGTAGGCTACAGGTCCACATTTTGTAAGTATTGGATATGGGCCAATGTAACGAGGTGCTAGTTTTCCACGGATTCCAAATTCTTGCACACCTTTGGTTTGTGACACACGGAGGTAGACCAAATCACCAGCCTTGAATTCAAGCGGGCGACGTCTTTTATCCACGTAGCTCTTTTGTCTGGATTTTGCAGCTCGTAGATTTGATTGAATTTCCAATACTTTCTCCTCTGCCTGCTGCACTAGTTCTAGTCCAAACACCACTCTCTCTCAAGGGTGTGCGACAATAGTGACCATATAGAGCTTCAAATGGTGCCATCTTGATGCTTTCTTGATAACTATTGTTGTACGTAAATTTTGCAAGGGGTAAGCATTTGTCCCACTTTTTGCTATGATTCAATACATAGGCTCCCAACATGCTTCTAGTATTTGATTAACTCTTTCTGTCGGACCGTCTGTTTGAGGGTGATATGCAGAACCTCTAATCAGTCTCGTACCCAACGACGCGTGTAGTTGTTCCCAGAAGCGTCCAACGAACCGTGAGCTCCTATCAGATACGATGGTCTTAGGCACACCATGCAAGCAAAGAATCCACTTGAGGTATAGCTATGCATATTGCTGCATTCTAAATCATGTGGAGATGGGTATAAAGTGTGCGACCTTGGTCAATCGGTCAACAATAACCCAAATAGAGTTGAATTTGCGCGTTGTCTATGGCAAGCTGACAATGAAATCCATGTTGATATCATCCCATTTCTAGGCTGGAACACTCAAAGGTTGTAGTGGACCAGCTATCTTTAGATGATCGGCCTTGACTCTTTAACATGTATCACACTCTGTGACATATCACGCTATTTCCCGCTTCATACGAGTCCACCAATATTTGGATCTCAAATCATGGTACATCTTGTTGCTTCCTGGGTGCATGGAGTACATTGCGATATGGGCTTCGTCCAAGATCTTATGGCGAAGTTCCATATCCTTGGGCACTACTAGGCGATCCTTGAACCATCAAACACCCTCTTCATCTTCCAGAAAACATGGAACCTTACCGTCACCCTCTTTTAGTCGTCTTTTGAGATGTGCCATGCCAGTATCGGTCTTCTGGGCTTCCACTATTTCATCTCTCAAGGTGGGCATTAGAGCCAAATTGTAGAGAGCTCTGTGGGGTGTTACTTGGATGTAATGACCATCTTGAACTTGTGGGCTGATCAGGATGTGATGGCATTGGGCCTTGCGACTTAGTGCGTCAACCACGACATTAGCTTTTCTAGGGTGGTAGTGCACTTCCAATTCATAGTCCTTGATTAATTCCTACCAACGACGTTGTTTAGGTGGTCCTAGGGGAAGATGTACTTTAAGCTCTTGTGGTCAGTGTAGATACGGACTAGATTACCAAGGAGATAATGTCTTCACATTTTCAATGCTAGCACTACCGCTGCCAATTCCAGATCGTGGGTTGGGTAGTTCTATTAAGCTTCCTTAGTTGCCTGGATCCGTAAGCAATGACTCGTCCATCCTCAATGAGGACACATCCCAACCCGATGCCCGAAGCATCACAATATACATCAAACGGCTTCCCCCGGTCTGGTTGAGCTAATTCTAGGGCAGTCATAAGGTGCTTCTTCAGGGTCTGGAAAGAGATTTCACAATCTTGGTCCCATACGAATTTCTTTTCCTTCTTGAGTAGCTCAGTCATGGGTTTCGCAATCTTGGAGAAATTTGGGATGAAATGGCGGTAGTAACCAGCCAATCCAAGGAAACTGCACAGATGGAAGACAGTTTTCAGCGTCTTCTAATTTAGTACATCTCTTACTTTGCTGGGGTCTACCGCTATGCCTTCTTCAGATATAATGGTACTTGTTTCAACCAAAACTCGCATTTGCTGAACTTAATGTATAGTTGATGTTCCCTTAACCATTGCAGTACCATGCTAAGATGCTCTGTGTGATCTTCTTCTGACTTGGAATAGACAAGAATATCATCAATGAACAACACTACAAACTTGTCTAGCTCTCGCATAAATACCGATTTCATGAGATACATGATGTGTGTCGGTGCGTTTGTCAATCCAAAAGACATCACTAAATACTCAGAAAGTCTGTATCAAGTAAAGAACGCTGTCTTGGGGATATCTTTGGTACGGATCTTGATTTTGTGGTATCCAGAACGCAGATCAATCTTGGCAAAAACTTTAGCTCTAATTAACTAATCAAAGAGAATGTCGATGCATGGTAGTGGATACTTATTCTTGATAGTCATGGCATTGAGTGGTCGATAATCTACACATAGCCTCAAGGTCTCATCCTTTTTCTTCACGAACAATGCCAGACAACCCCAAGGAGACAAACTTGGTCGCATGAATCCATTATCTAGCAACTCTTTCAACTGCTCTTTTAGTTCCGCTAGTTCTTTGGGTGCCATTTTGTACGACCTCTTGGATATGGGTGCAGTGCCTGGCTGAAGCTCAATCTTGAATTTTACATCTCGATCAGGAGGCAGTCCAGGAAGATCATCAGGAAACACATCCGAAAATTCACTAACCACTGAAATATCCTCTATCTGCTCGGCTGTGGTATGGTGAACCCTAGGTGCAGCAAGTTGTGGAGGCACTACTCGGAAGCGCACACTACCATGGGTGGGAGAGTTTAGGTATATGGTGCAGGCGTCCATGTCCAACACAGCCTTATGTTGTCTCATCCAAGGCATGCCCAGAATAATGCCAATGTTGCTCTCGTCTAAAACCATGCACTTGGTAGAGTAGACTTTTGTTCCTAGGGTTATTGGGGGTTTCTCAATTTCATAGAGCAGGGGTTTACCCACCAGCTGATTTAATGGTGTATCATGATTCCTTAAGGGTACGGGGTAGCTGATGTTTATCAATGAAAAACCTACTAACAAAACTATGTGATGCCCCCGAATCAAATAGAACAAGCCCGGGGTGGCCTCGAACGGAGAACATACCAGCAAGGATGGGGTTGTTCTCCAGAATCTCCTCCAAAGTGGTGTTTTTCACACGACCAGTGCGAACGGATCCCTTGTTGTTGTTGCTGTTGTTGCTCCCCGGTGGGTTCTCGCCAGCATTCTTCTTGGGATGGGGGCACTCCCAAGAAAAGTGTCCCACACGGCCACAATTGTAGCAGAGGTAGGATCCTGTCGGGGTGTTCTGCTGCTGCGGCGGACGGTATCCTCCTTGGTTTTGCTGCTGACGTGGTGCCTGAGGTCGCTGCTATGCTTGTTAAGGCCGACGTGGAAATGGTGCAGTCACTCGTGTGGAGCGATACTTCTGGCCCGACAGATCTATGTACACCATGTGACACTTCTGTGGGGTCCACTGGATGGCTCTATAGCACTAACAGATCTCTTCCGCTCTGCCATCACTTTAGGGTATCCATCTTCTGTGATGATAGCATTATTAACGAACTCAGCGAATGTGCCACCTATGTTAAGGTTGCGGCGGTCTTGTAACTCTACAGTCAATCCTTCCAAGAAGCGATCCTTCTGCTTGGCGGTGGTGTCCACCTGTTCAGGAGCATAGAGTGCCAAGCGGTTGAATTCCTCGCAATACTCTTTGACGTTGCGGTTGCCTCGTTTCAGTGCCGCAAACTCTTGTGCCTTCCTACGAATGAGCCCTGCAGGAATGTAGTGGACACGGAATGCCATCTTGAACTCATTCCAAGTAATCTATTGGTTTTCTCCAACTAAAACGACATGGTTGGCCCACCATGCCCTAGCGGCTCCATGCAGCTGCTATGCTGCATACAAGGTCTTCTGTGCGGGCGTGCAGTTGAGGAGACCAAACTTGGACTCAAGCATGCGAAGGAAATTTTCAGCTTCCATGGGCTCTATGGTGGAGCTGAACGTGGGTGGCCTGGTGGCGGGGAAATCAGCATATGTACTGTTCTGCTGTGCATCATCATTGTTGCTCCCAGCATTTCTGTATGCGGTATTCTACTGCATCCACTCCCGTGTGAAATCCCCCTGCTGCTGCTGGTTTTCCATCATCGTGGCGAAGAACTATGCCATCATCTGCATGGGTTTGGGTGGGTGGTTGTTTCCACCACCCGCATTGGAAGTCTCCAGCTGCTCCCCATGAAGCTCATTCGTGTTACGAGTATGAGCCATTCTGAAATGCAAGCATTAGTGTACCATTAGTTTATTATCCAACAAGATCATGAGGCAACACAAATTCAAGGGCAAGTAGGATACTCTCAATGTAGGAAAGTGCAGTTCAGCAAGGAGAAACAAATATACTGGCTGTGATTACTTATCCAAGTGATTCTAACATCAACAAATAGACTTCTGCAAATTCTTTTCAGAACGTGTTCAGTTCTGCCCTATCGGTACAGCAGCTACTAAATCGTAAAAACGGCCATCTTAAGTGCAGAAGCAGTGGTACAAACGAATATCAATCTTGTAGACCATTTTAACACCTTTCCAACGAGTATTTATAATCCCATCAAAGGTTCAAGAGATATGTATTTTCTAAGTTGCAGGTCAATATCTGAAAATCTGCTATTAACAGCATAGAGTTCATTTTGAAAATGGGTCTGAAATCTAAAGTCCTGTGCTGTTACCCATATAAGTAAATTATCAACATTATAGAGAATTTCAACATCTTTCTAGCGCATATTTTCACGCCTCCAAGTAATTCTTAGAACTCGCGATATGGAATTTATACTACCGGTCAATTTTCTGAACCGATTTTCCGGACAGATCTGGGTTACTCTGAAGATTTGCTCATAGCTCTACCTTCCATGTCCCAAACCCAAAAACATAAACTACCAAAGATGTAGGGTGTTTCTAAAACTTGCAGGAAGTGCTCATACAACCCTAGAGGTGGTCTGAGCAAAAAGTTATAGATTTTACAAGATAGGTCAGAAATCTGAATTTCAGATTGATACCAAATCGACGTGCTGACTCGGACGGACCAAAAATGGTATTGTCCGGAAATTTTTAAAGCAAAAACTTCTTGCTGGATGTACAGAGGGTTTGTTCATGATTTCAATAAATATTTATTTGCATGATTTTGACTTTCGAGTGAGGAGATATAGATTTTTGTGTGAGCAACATGTTTGCTGAAATTTGAGATTCGCATAATAGATTGATGCTTCAACATTTACATGAATGCATATGCTTTTCGACCTACACGTCCTCACAATATAAAATTTGGTCACGAATAGGACCATACGTATAGTCGGTGCAGGCGATCTCTCAAGTTAGTCGTATGCTACATGTTTCATACACGATTCATGGTTAGCGTACCTGTAGAAGATTCATTTTAGAAACAATACATCAAATAGAAAAGAAATAAGCCGAAAATAATCTCTTATTATTGCCCTAGGCAGGACACTGATGTTTACCACAATCAGTCCGCATTCACACCTTTGTGCTAGCTTCCCATGCTATTGTCCATATGGCAGGACACATACCTTCGTTGACGATGCTGTAAATGCAAGTATTTAAACAAACAACCTCCTACAGTTAGCTTTGCCACCTGAATCATAACTAATAATATTCTTATGGGCACGTCCTCACACATTCGTAATGGGGTTTTTGAAAATATGTTTTTAAATGTTGTACTATTATCGAGATAGCTCTGATACCATGCTATAACTGAATAACAAACCACGGAGACAATTCCGTTCCAGGATCTTTCTCAGGTGGCGACACGCGCTGTGACGCCCAATAGTATAACACATGATAGAAATAATATAGTTGCAACAAGAATATAGATAAAGTACAGAGTTTTACATAAATCTGAATTTAAATTACAAATCAGAGTTTAAAAGTGCCGAAGCGGAATAGTTCCACAGTAGATAAAATAGTTCGATGAAAAACTTAAGATACAATCGTTCTATCACGATGATACATAGAAGTAGACCGGTCTTGATAAGTGTCATGCCTACGACACTGTACGGACAAGCAATAAGGTGCACCTCTTATGGACTGCAAGGTTCCCAATTGACGTACCAAAAGTCAGGGAATTGGACGTCCTGATCATCTGAAAACCACGAAGAGCTACACCCTGAGCAACTAATACACAGCAAGACTGATCCGTCAAAATGGCCAACTACAGCTGACACCTAGACATGCACAGGCTAAGGGTAAGTTTTATGTTGCCAAAAAGCCAGCCTATGAGTGGATCTTTATTTTTCAAGTTAAGTTGTCATGTAAAATAATAAATTTAGTTTGCACTATATCTACAACAATCATGGTTGCAATACAAATATGAATAATTTCAAACAGCAACATTGAACCCATTCATCTTATTAAGCTTCCAACTATGTTTCGTCGGAGTTATCAAGTGGTACTCGTTACTGTGAGGGGTAGCGACTCGAATCGATTTACATCCTGCAGGAGAAACCTGTTTGCATGATCCATACACGCTTCCTGGAAGCCGCATGGAGCAATTTTTCACATACGGTACCGTAAGGTCTTCCGGGCCCAGTTACGCCCGAGAAGGGTCCCCCAACGCAATGCGTCCCGTACCGCCATCTGTGGGTAGATTGTTCCCTCCTCTTAGCCCCAGTTGCACCAAAGAAGGGAGAATGCTATATTTCGACCAGGAAGTAGTCGTAGCTATGTCAGTTTACTGGGCCCATAACTCCAACATGCAAACAGTATGTTCAAACTTGATCCCATGGGCCGGACACATGGCAGAGCCTTAAGTGACTCGGACGGGGCTACCTCCTTAAAGACAAACTAGTTACCCATCCGGTCTTCATTTGTTATCCTATTTGAATTTTTCTTCATCTAACATCATTCCCAAGTGATAATATGTCCTAACCTATGAGCGGTCTCCATACCACTCAACGAATTTCTGTCCTAAATTAAGAAGCGCGACTACTGTTCTGAGGCTATCATCGGGTAGAAGGAAACCTACTGTAATACTAGGTTTTCAAACAACTCCTATGACTTAATGCAGACAAGCCTACATCCCTAACTAGTGATAAAATAAAAATGTAAAAATGGTGGGATGCACCAGGGCTTGCCTTGAGCCTGTTCCTAGTTAGCGGGATCACTTCCTCCTTCTGGCTCCTGTGCCTGTCCCGTGTCCACGTGGTTCACCTCGTGGTCTATATGATGCGAATGATGATGAATATAAGAGAAGATTCATGACACTTCCTCAACAAATATGTTATTGTAGTAATGTGATATGTAAAATTGAAGGGTTGTTGTATACTTATGATCGAGCAACTTTAGCGGTGTGTTGATCGTGTTATCAAACAACAGGAGGCATAAATGGGATAAACCCGAAATTGCACTATCGGGTATTTAGGAAACATTAATTCTATGAAATAGTTAAATGATTTAACATGATTTTGTAGTTAATTGCCCATGTGTCATCTACTGTAAATAGAACATACCAGGAGTGATTCCTAGGTCAGGTTTCATTTGCATGCATTGCTCGCTTGATTTCTAATAATTAAAACAATATACAAGGGCAATTCATTATTTCGACAAGGTTCTGTTTGTCAATTGTGCATGGGTGATTTACTGTAAATAGAGCATGCAAGGGGTGAAATATGGGCCAAGTTTCATTTGCATGCATAGAGTCAATTATTTTAAATAGTTAATTTAGTGTAAATGCTAAGTAATTAATTATGATAAAAATAAATGAAACCAAAATGTAAGATTTTACATGGCGACCAGGGATGGGGCTGGGATCCAACAAACCAAGTTTCAGGGTTATAGCAATTACTAAGGCCCCAAAATGATATTATTTGTGTTTTGCTATTTATTTTAGTTCTATTAAAACTATACACATGCATGAAGTGCTAGCATTTTCTAAAAATAGTACAATATTAGGGGATTCCGGAAAAATTTGGTTTGTCCCAAAACTCCCAAAAAATTATTTACTGATGGATTTAACAACTTTAGAGCCTTTTCCTAAGATTAATTAAACCAAAACAAAAGAATAAAAGGCCTGGGCCACAAGATCTGGGCCGCACAGCAGCCCACATGGCTGCGTAGGCAGCGGATCAGGGCCGAGCTTGGCCAGGGCCAGGTGCGACACGCGCGCACAGGTGCTCGCACGCCGGCGGCGAGGTCGTGTCATGACCCATAGACTTATGTTATGTACTATTTTATTTTGTCGTATGTGTGTAAGGGTGGGCGTGAGTTAGCTAAGTGGCGCACACCGCGCGGGAATATGGGTGTCCTGCGTGAGCCAGGGGGAATTATCCAATTATTGTAAAAACACATTGCTCTCCTCGTTGGAGGGACAAACCCGACTCAATATACATCCGAGATCCCCCCAAATTCCCTGATTCCTCTTGATTTCTTGATTCGATCGATCCTGATCGTGACAATTGGTATCAGAGCCAACAATCCTTAGCGATTAACTCAGCGAAGAAATCGGTTTTGGCGATGGTTGCGCAACTAGTTTGCGTGTAAAATCCCAGGAGCTTCAGCCGATTTGGATTCGCGGTGGCGTTGGCGATGGATTAGTCTCGATTTCGGGTTGCGCGGCTTGTTCGTGTGTAAAATCCCTTGGATCGGCCTATAATCCAGGCGGCGATGGAAGTGCTGAGCGGACTGAGTGGGGAGGAACTCATTCCGAACTGATCTGCTCGAGAAGGAGAGGAGGTGCCCTACATCCCGTGGCGCGATCTGGAGCGGGGCTAGTGAATTCCGAGCTGCATCCAGAGGAGGTGCCGGCTGCTAGAACCAAAGGCACAAGTGGGGAGCAGATCCAGGAAGAAGTGCTCGATCTTAAGTCTCGTGTTGGCAACGTGGAACATCACTTATCTAATATGCAAGGGCAGTTGGATTCTATCCAGTCGATGCTGAAGCTAATGATCCCTAAGCAAGAGGTGGAAGACCCCATGGATGATCTGCTGATTCCAAGAGGAGTCGTGAGGGCCGACCCAGGGATCAAGGTCATGGTCACCAATCCAAACTCTGAGAGGGATGGGAAGAAAATTGCTGAAGCAGGAGCGACTAGTGAAGGTAAAAATTACACCCAACCCTCCCAACCCTATGGCCAGGTTTTTACTACACTGCCTCTGAATTCACATGATGGCTTACCATCCCCAACCTCCAACACTGGTAGAACTTCTACTTATGTTCACCCTAATGCCCGAGCCTATGATAGTAAGCCTCCCCAACCAACGAACCAGGATAGATGGAATTTTAAGCAACATGACTCTTCATTCAGCTTATCAATCTCTAAACCCAAACTAGATTTTCCTACATTTACTGGTGATAATCTTACAGGTTGGACAAGGCAATGTGAGAAATATTTTGAATTAGCTTTTGTACCTGGTGAATTATGGGTTTCAATGGCAACCCAACATTGTTATGGGCAAGCTGAACACTGGTGGGCTGGTCTGAGGATGTCGGCTAAGCACATGAGATGGACACAGTTTGTATCTCTGGTTTGCAACAGGTTCTCTGAGCACAGCATGTTTGATGTGGTTAAGATCTTTCACTCGGTTTCCCAAGTGAATTCTGTTACCAATTACATCAACAAGTTTGAGGAATTGATGGGACACATGTAGTGGCAACACCCTAGGTTGTTGGAAGATTATTATGTCAGATGTTTTGTCAAGGGACTCAAAGATCCTATCAAATACCTGCTCAAACCTTATAAACCAACAACATTGGGAGAAGCTTACAACATTGCAAGGGAACTCGAAAAATACGTCCTACAGTCCAAACCATCTACCCATTCACATTCCTCTACCAAATATACTTCCACTCCAAGTGCTGCTCCTCGCACTCCTTCCCAGACAACCCCACCAAGGTCTGACATCCCTAGTAAACAAGACAAGTTACCAAACATTGCTGTCAATGCCAAAGAACCTAGTGCCTGCTGGAAGTGTTCTGAACCTTACACTCCCAAACATAGACAGAAATGCAAATTTTACCAAGCTGCTGCTCATGCCATGTCTGTTGACCCAGAAGAAACCATTGTGATCAATGTGGGGATCAACCTCCTGACCCTACCTCCTCTGATGACAAGAGCACCGACTTACCCTCTCCACCATCAGTGTATCAAATCTCTCGAACAGCTGCTTCAGGTACTAGATCTATGGCTACATTTTGCTTGGTCATTACCATTAATGGGAAGAGAGGTCTTGCCCTAGTGGACAGTGGCAGTACTCATAGCTTCATTGATGCTACATTTGCCAACAAGGCCTCCTGCCTCATTGCTGCTACAGATCTGTAAACAGTCAAGATTGTTGGTGGAGGTGAACTGTATTCTGGTGGTATTGTTAAGCATTGTTCTTATAAACTGGAGAAAGAAAATTTCTCCAACCAGCTTCAATTGCTAGAATTGCAAACTTATGATGTCATCTTGGGTTGTGATTGGATTTTTCAGCACGGTCCCATTGGAATAGACTTAAAAACAAGATCACTCACCATCACTAAGGATGGCAAGCATATAATCCACTTCACAGACTATACTAAGATAGGTGCCAAATGTACTATCGATGAGTCCAAGCTGAACAAAATGCTGTAGAAAGGAGTGTTGGGCTATGCTTTACAGATCAAATTGATCTCTGACCAGCCTTCTATCCAAAGCAACTCTGAAGTTGTCCAAGACATTCTTGATGAATATTCTGCAGTATTCTAGGAACCTTCAGGCACTCCTCCTAAGAGAGCTTGTGACCATTCCATACCACTAAAACCAGGATCCTCTCCTCCAAACATCAGGCCTTATCGAATGCCTCGACACCAGAAGGATGAAGTGGAAAAACTCATCACTGAAATGCTCAATACTGGTATTATTCAACCCAGTGAAAGCCCTTATAGCTCACTTGGCATGCTGGTTCAAAAGAAAGACAATTCCTGGCGCTTCTGTGTCAACTGCAGAGAACTGAATGACCAGACAATTAAGAACAAGTTTCCAATTCCTATCATTGAAGATCTCTTTGATGAGCTGTATGGTGCCAATTGGTTCTCTAGCCTTGATTTGACATCTGGCTTTCACCAAGTGAGGGTTAATGAAGCTGATATCCACAAGACAGCATTTAGCACCCATTTTGGCCACTTTGAGTTTCTGGTAATGCCATTCGGGCTTACCACCGCTCCTGCAATATTTCAATCACTGATGAATGTTATCTTTGCACCTTATTTAAGGAAATTCATTCTGGTTTTGTTTGACGACATCTTAATCTACAGCAAATCCCTTGAAGAACATAGACACCATATTACTATAGCGCTTCAAACTTTGGCTGATAACAAGTTATATGCCAAACATAAGAAATGTGTCTTTGCAGTGAAGCAGATTCAATACTTGGGACATGTGATTTCTGGTAATGGAGTCACTACTAAACCCTCCAAAATTGAAGTTGTGAAGGAATGGCCCATTCCTAAGGATGTCTCACAACTCATGAGCTTTGTTGGTCTGGCTGGCTACTACAGGCGATTTGTTCAACACTTTGGTATTATTTGCAGGCCACTTCATGACATGCTCAAAAAGAATTCATTTGACTGGGGTGATGAACAAACTGCTGCCTTCGAGAAGATTAAGGAGAAGCTTATCTCTGCTCTAGTGCTAGCTTTGCCAAACTTCTCCTTACCCTTCATTCTTGAAACTGATGCTTGTGGTTATGGAATTGGTGCTGTCCTAATGCAACAAGGAAGGCCTTTGGCTTATTTCAGTAAAGCCCTCAGCCCAACTGCTCAATCTCAGTCTACTTATGACAAAGAGGCCTTGGCTATCCTGGAATCATTAAAGAAGTGGAGACATTATTTCCTGGGTTCTAAAGTGATCATCAGGACAGACCAAAGGAGTTTAAAATACATTGTTGAACAGAAATTATCAGAAGGCATACAACATAAACTCATGCTTAGGCCCATGCAGTTTGATTACTCAGTTGAGTACAAAAAGGGATAGGACAACATTGCTGTTGATGCCCTCTCCAGGAGGCCTATGACATGTTCAGCAATTTCCACTGTTACTCCACTATGGGTTAAAGAAGTGTTGAAGAGCTATGAAGCTGATGACCTATGCCAATAGTTACTTGCTCAGCTGGCCCTTGCCCCAGATCCCACATCCAAATATACCTTTCACTTCGGGATTCTGCGTTATAACCATAGAATTTATGTGGGCAACTGTATCTCCACACAACAATCGATTATTTCTGCTCTTCACTCTTCTATAGTGGGTGGTCACAGACAGGTCACCACCATGGCGGGGAGGGACCAGAGGGCCCTGTGCTAGGCGTCGGACAAGGTGACAGGCGGTAAGACTCACCGGAGCTAGGTCGCGAAGAACTCGTGGTCGGCGGCGGCGGACGGTCACGAGACACACCGGATGGACCGGATTTCACACCGGCGGTGACATGCAAGCCGAAAGGGACCTCGTCGGAGAGGTCTCCAAATCCGCCGCGTACGGACGGTGAGTCAAGCAGCGGTTACCCGGAGAGGTTTTGGACGTTGAGGCGAGGCTTCGGAGCAGTACGGTGAAGCTGGGGAGGCGGCGGAGCGGCCGGGCGCTGGGGTTCAGTCCATGGCGTCCATGGCGGGCAGAGTCGGATGAGCAAGAGCAGAGAGGGAGTGAGAACGAATAGGAGAGAGAGGGAGAGTGGGCTGCGGCAAAACGGGAGGGTTGACCCTGGTTTGGGTGTCCAGGCGCCGCCCAGGAGTGAGGCGGGGCTCGACATTGGCTGGGTGAGCGGCGGCCGGCCATGGCACCCAATGGGCGGGGAGGAAGGCCAGACAGGGAGGCTAACACTCGGATCCCACAGGTGTTTATTCATTTCAAAAATTTCAAACTCTAGGTTTTTGTTATTTTCATAGGATTAAATTTTTTGCTGGTCAGTCGAAACCAGAGACATGGATAGGCTCCCCAAGATGTGTAGAAAATTAGGAAAACCTGTTTGATCATTGGATCAGGTCAAAAATTAAATGGGAAATTTCCAAAGTGTGACTGTTTTTAGTCCTTTGGGAAATTATTTGGGCTAGTAAATGAAGGGGTAAAAATCCGAGAAATTCCTACAAACTCTATTTCAACATTACCTACAACATAAATTTTTGAAAGGCCCAAGTTATGTTGGAAAAATTCAACTTGTAGTTCAAATGTGGTTCAAATTTGGCCAAATTTCATGTGAATCGAATTCCAAGTAAGCTCCAATTTTTAGTTTATGTTCCTAATCCTGTTAAAGTTGTTCCTATGGTGTTGTACTTGCAAGTTGGACACCAGGGGTGTCTCACATATCACAACCTTAACTAAGCTTTGCCGACACCTTGCCGAGACAAAATGAGATGACATCTATAATATGATTGATAGATTGCTTCATTTGCCTGTCACTCTCCCAGTTTCAACGGCTAGAGCAGAGCGTGCATTTTCTACTTAGAAGATTATTAAGACAAGTCTGTGTAACAAACTGTGTAACAAAATGAAAGATGAACATCTTGCCAACAATTTGCTAGTGAATATAGAGAGGGAACTTGCAGATAAGTGGAGCTATGATGATATCATTGCAGAATTCAAGAAACAAAAAAGTCGTTGAGCTGATCTGTAGTGGGAAATTCATCATTTAAGTTGTACTTTGGTATAGTTTACTTTTGCACAGCAAGGCCTATATAGTTATATAGTCTATTATATAGGAAGCCTTATATACTATAATCTATATATAATTATGGCCTATATATTACAGCTAAACGTGCTATATTGTAATGCTA
Source organism: Eleusine indica (assembly GCA_030378355.1). NCBI lineage: Eukaryota > Viridiplantae > Streptophyta > Magnoliopsida > Poales > Poaceae > Eleusine > Eleusine indica. The sequence continues at coordinate 38,838,499 of CM059501.1, read as the reverse complement.
TGTTGCTTGGCAAGCTTATCAACATAGTGATTTCACTTTAAAAATTTTTTATGGTCTTTTTGTTCTTGTGTGTCTGCCTGGCTGGCCCCCCCTGATGTTTGGTTCAAGCTCCATCACTGCTAACCTGGCGAGCGAGGTCCTGGGTTTGGAGGTAACGGGGAAGGGCCCCCTAAGAAGGGCAGGGGAGCTGCATTGCTACTCGGGATTGAAGATGTTGGTTCAACTCTAGGTGATTGCAGCGCGTTCGATGGAAGGAGAAGAATAGTACATCCATAATAATAAGTATGTTATACAAGGTCCATCTGAATTGTGATGTCTTTATCAACGTGTGTAGTTTAATTTGAACGATATATACAATGGATTCTCAATAAAAATCAATATAATACATATAAGCCCTAACGGAAGGGGAAGCCTAGCCGGGGGCTCGCATGGGCGACATGGAAACGATCCAATCCGTTGCCACCAAACCTCCACCCCCTTCCTCATAATATGCCGTGGTCAGAGCCGTAGCCACCAGCACAACCCGTGTAGCCGGCAAGGAAGGCACTCTTGCAGAAGCACATGTACTTGAGGAATCCATCAGAAAAGTTTTCTTATTAGGATCATAACCGTCTACTATATGAAACTTTAATAAAACATATAAATTATTTGTATCAAAGTAAAACATCAATCTTCAGCACACAGAGATGGACAAAGCACATCCAACTTTGGACGAACATCAGTTCAGACGTCAGAGTTTAGCATTGTGAGTTTGAGACTGAATTCTGTCAACGTATACATAAAGATAATTTCCAAATTTTAGGATCATGTAAATACCAAAAAACCTATGGTTATAAGAAACAGACTGATACAAGATCATCCCAACAAATAGGCACGAAAATTCAGTTGCTGCAGAGTTTAGTTAATCAAGAGAGACTCCATTTACCAATCGTAATCTGAACCTGACTTCTCGTAACCAACTGTCAACAAAAAACACAAAAAACAAACATTAGATAAGCCTAAGAGAAACAAATCGAAACAGAAATTATAGCTGCTTTGTATACAGGGATTATTCAATAAGATCAAATCACGAAAATAAGTTGCACCTTAGTTTCCTTCTGAAAGCTATAACACGGACATTTCACCATATATGTTGTTTACTATAAGTAATTGCCAAATTTTCATTATTGATGTTTTTCATACAATTACATGCAAGCTACAGAAAACGAATAAGATAACAAGTGATAAATAACGTACTATCAGGAGGATAATTTTTTTTTTTTTTTGTTGTTGATGTTTTTCGTACAATCACATGGCAAAGTATGGAACATAGATGATGACGTGTGATAAATAACTTACTGCCAGGGGGATAAAAATTTTCTTTGATGCTGATCTTCTCGGGTTGTACTCCATAGGCCCTCAGGAAAAGTAATAGTTTTTCAACCAGCTTATTTTCTTCAAGACACGTGATTTTGACTACCTCGAGTTGTTTTGATGCCAAGAACTGCCCTGTTGGACTACAGTTTCTATCTGTTACAGCCACAGCCTGTTGTTCCTGTGGCAAAAATTTGATATTTTAGACAAGTCGATCGTGCATGGTAAGTTCAACTAAACCAAAGTAAATATATTGTATTCGGACAACGTATGTATACCTCACTGTATTCAAGTTGAAGTGTGAGCTTCTTTAGAACAGGTGAATACCGGAGAAAGCACTCTAGTCCCCCAAACTCAGCACCCATGCACCAATCATTGAGCACCAATGTTTTTAGACTGCTAAATACAGTGGAAAACTTGCAGCCCCTCGTGAAAATATACTGAACCAAACATAGAAACAGAAACAGTCAGTAGTTTCAATTCACTAAACTAGCATAGGGTGGAAAAATATCACATTACTGTTGACTGTACGAACAGTAGAGCTTGGTAGCAGTATCGAATCGAAAAAGATTTCCAGGGAATATAGTTCCTTATAGACCCATTACATATTACTTCCACCATGTGGACAAAAGATTGATGCTACAGTATTAAGTTGTCGTTATAAAGAAATGATGGAAGAAGAGTTCCCGCGACCTGAATGACAATGCTAAAGCCGGCAGCGTCCTATCGCGTGTTGATGACTAAAATTAAATCCACCAAATATGCTACAAAATCTATCTTTTAAATAAACTAAAAGGTGGACTTTTTATGGAGTGAAATTACAACTATTGTAGCTCTTGCAAACCGCGAGGAGCTCGTCTAACTTTTCACAGAGGACGAAAAACATTCTAAGCGATGATGAGGATAGGAAACAATAGTAGTGAGTAGTGACCAGGATGTCAAACATATGTAAGGTTAAGCATAAGAAGGTCAAGCACTACGTATGAAAATAAACCAAGTGAGATCAAGATGAGTCAAACACAAACAAAAGAAAACCATGATCCATCAAAATCCACGAACATCGAATAACTCCATCAAAATAAGATCCAAATGTGTCTATCTCCCAAACCAATATACACGAATGCTCCCCTTAGATACAAGCTACCCTCGAACGCACAGGATCACACTCCAATTCCCCCTAGACCTATGACAACTTCTCCCCCTTTGGCAACAAGCACCAAAAAGCAAAAAAGTGAACATCTACATGCTCGTGGTCGAAGGAAGTGGTGCAACGACGTCCTCTGAGGGCTCTGCTCCTGGCTGCTCCTGTGCTGGATCCTGCTGTGCTCTCTGAGCCTGTGCCGCCTGAGCATTCGTCTGCTCGAAGAAGTCAAGCTCTACAGATGACTCAGACCCTCTGTCCGGCTCTGCGGGTGTGACTGTGGTAGTCTCCTGAGCAGCTGACGCCTGGAGAAGTGCGAGATCCGCCACATCCTGCTATGTGAAACCTCCGTGGACCAGATCCTCTGCTACCTGAGGTGTAAGAATGCTGACTGTAGCAGTCGTGGAGCTGTAGCTGTCTCTGGGGCTGGCTGGGAATCTGCACGAGTGGTGTGCACTATGTCTGAGAATAGACTCCTAACCGGTAAGTGCTGAGTGGTGGAGGGTCCTGCCATCTGTGAGGTCGAAGAGTGTATCGGTGAAGTGAACAAAGCAGACACTGAAAAGGCGGACACGAGGGAGAGCTGAGTCACTGGAGAGAAAGTCTGCCCTACTCCCCCTATCGGTAACACCCCTAAGTGTAACAGCCCGCTGGACTGAGCTATCATCAAAGCTGTGAAGGGTCCTAGGTGTGTCGGCAGCTGCTGAAACTATGGAAGTGAAACTTATGCCTTGTGCTGACTGGCCTGCCTCTGAGTCATCTCTGCCATCTAAGCCATCAAGGTGGTCATCATCATCATCTGCTGTCGCTGGAGCTCTACCTGACCCCCGATAACCTCCATCATCTAACGTCTATCCTCAGTTGTGCTCTGAATGAACTCACTCAGGCGTCCTGCTAGTGCTGCCACTATGATAGCGTCCTCTGACTGTGATCCCGTAGGCTGGGGAGGTGCTCCAGTGCTAGCTGACTCAGGAACCACCATCTCTGGACGAGCTGCCTGCTCGTGAACGACCGGTGGCGACTCTTGCTCCTCCTCTCCCGTCTGATGACTAGAGGCGGACTACGATCCCCTGGGGACTCGAGGTGCGTAGCTGGTGGTCACCTCAAGGAATGCGTTGTACTGCTCCTCTGTCACTAGTCCCATCCTCCTCAGAAGATAGCAAATGTAGGGAGCATAGACCAAGTGACGTCCTCCAACTCTCTCAGAAATAACCTCCTCCATCTCTCCAATCAGTAAGTCAGCAAAGTCAAATGGCTATCTCCTCAGAATAGTTGCTACTGCCCACTCGTGGAGTAGTCTAAACTCCTCTCTATAGCCAGACCTAGGAATGATAGTCCTGGTGACTATCGCTCTAACCACCTTGGCCTCTACGGTGAGTCTCGCAGGGCCTCTCTCAAAGCCTGGGGTGTGTGGTGGTGGAAAAGTAATAGACACCATGTCGTTTGAAGATAGCTTCCCTCCCTATAGTCTGTGAGGTGGCTCGAGGGTCCTATAAGCACTCCTGTAGAGCTGAAAGTCTGAAGCAAGGAAACCAAAGCTGGCTATGAGATCCCCCCTGGTCACACGATGTGGCTGCCCTCTGAACAAGAACCAGAACTTTGAGCAGTCTCTAGCAACCCACAGTGTCACGTAGAACTCTAAGACAATGTCCTCTCTGCACCTGAAGGACTCTGTGACCAGCTTTGCATGACCAGGCAAGTATGTGAAATACTGCTTCATGTCTGTCCCGATGGCCCTCCTCATGGCCTGGTAGGTAGTATACTATTGTGGCACAAACACCTTATCCTTGCCCTTCAGGGAGAGGTAGCGTCTCAAACCCTCTCCGATCCTCCTCTGGAGGCCTGTCCAGTACCTCTCTCCTACAGCGGGGTCCCTGAGAACTGGAACCCACTGCTTGAAGGAGACAAGACGAAGAGCCTTAAGGTCTTTTGCAGGAACCTTAAGTATGTTTGTCTTCCTGGCTGCCTGAACCAGTCTCTACAGCCTCCTAGTGCACACTGCACTGGTACACTGTGGGTCTCCTGCCCGGTGAGCTGACCTCTGGATTCCTGTCTGCTCTGGCTGTGCTGGCTCCTCAGTCTCCTCAACCTCCTCCTCGACTCCTCAGACTTTGAGGTCTCCTCCTCCTCTGACTCCTCCTGTTGCCTAGAGGATCCCTGCTCAGTAGGTCTCGATGACCTCCACTGACGGGAAGTCGGAGTGCCCTGCGCCCACGGTGGCAACCTTATCCTTGTGTACAGCTCTGGCCATGTGGTCCTCTACCTGGTGCTCCTCTTACGACCCTGGTTGTCTGTCTAAGTACCTATGATCCACAGTGATCCAGGCATCCTGCGTGAAGCCTCCATAGCTGCTAAGTGTTGTGCAACTCTCCTAGCCCTCTCTGACTCTTTGTCCAGCCTTGTCCTCTTCTTGCTCTTTGGCTTTTCTGGCATCTTACCCTTGCCCTTGTCCTGACCTAAACCTGTCATCTCTGCTGCTGACTACTGTCACTGCACGCACGTAGGTATGGACAGGATAAGCATAGAATCTATGTATAAATCTACCAGCAAATCATCGCTAGGTAAGAATGCGCAATAGAAATCCTAGCTCTGAATGAAGGACACGATCACTAGACAATTATGCAAAGTAACAACTATGCTCATCGATTATAGGTGGCTGGTGCGAGTCATCTAGTGTACAGTCAAATAATAGGCAATAAATCAAACTGTAGACTAGATGCGAGACAAACCCTAGAATTTACAATTAACAGACATGCATGGTAGTAATTGCAATCTAGGTTGAGCTAATTAGCAATTAATGCAACTAATTATGAGCAGTTAATCTAATTGCATGAATTAAACTAATTACTCGAATTCCAGGGCATAATTGATGAAATTGAGAAAGTAGCACAATACCCTAAGGGAGGAGAGGCCAAATACCACTACAATCTCGAGACCGATCACCAGGAACGCCGATGAACAGTCGTCAGCAGTGGAAGAAGGAGGGAAAAGAGGCAACTTTGCCCAACTTCTGATGGAACTCGGCTTAGTGGGCTCTGGTGTGTGCGCGCGAGCAGGAGGGGGGAGGCAACGATGGTCGGCGGTGGGTCGACGGCAAGCGGCGGCAGCGGAGAGCGGCACGGCGATAGCTGGGCAGCAGCAGCAGCTGGGTTTCGCGCGCGCGTTCACTACATGCGAGGGCGAGCGGGGGTGAGCGGCGGTGCTGCTGGACTGGGGTAGGGAGGCGCGGTGTCTCGCCGGAGGGGGCTCGGGTCAGCGGGGTCGGGAGGAGGCGACGACGCTCTGGACGTTGTCTCCGCGTCGGAAGCGAACGGGGAAGAAAACAATCGTCTCTTGACATATTTTGACCTAGGTCAATTTTCCACAAACAGCCGAGATCTCTCAAGGATAGATCAAACGGTCACAGATTGAAGAGGCATCGCGTTTTCAATCATAGTGACCAGATGATACGGTCTGTAGACCGGACTGTCCGATCAGTTTAGGGTCTGCTGGTCTTTGAGCAGACCGGACGGTACGGTCTCTAGGACCTTTCTGTCTGGTCTCTATGACTAGACTCCCCCTAGGCACTATGCACAGGGCCACTGACTGGACTGTATGGTCCAATGCTCGGATTGTACGGTCACTACTGAAAATTCACTGAGTCAAGGAATTTCTCCATTTTCCAAGTGCCCTCGCTAAACACACAAACAAACACTACACTTGGAATATGAAGGGAACTCTTAAACACTCCTTTTCAAATAGTGTCACTTTATGGCCTTATAATTTTCGCAAATGCCAAATAAAAGATCGATCAAATAAGAACCAAGGCAATAAAGAACCAAAAGGGTATGTATGAGCCTTAGTCCATGAACCGCGCGAGTAGATTTAACCTCAGAGTTCATAAGAGCTTGCTCAATGGGCATACTGGGCATGAAGCACAATCCTTTCCTTTGATCACACTTGTGGAGATGTAATCTCATATAGAGCATGAGGCACAAATATCTCCAAGTGAGACAAGCCTCCTTTGTGTTTCCTATGTGATGCATGCAACAAGCATTTTACATATGCAATGAAAATAAACATGCCATGTAAATGCAAGCAAAGTTAAACAATACAGAAAGAAAATCTAACATTGTCAACTTTGAACCCCTCCCAAGTTTACTCAGTATAAGCCATACCCTTGTCTTGAGAGAAGCCAAACCACCATCTCAAGCACTCCCCCTTGTTTATAGCTATCTTGGATCGGTTAGACATTAACTAATTTTTATATGTTTTTCCTTTTAGTTATTTACACAAGCATGGATGCAAAGCATACTAGTCACAAACAAGTCCTATTTACCATGCAATGCAAGAGAAGGAAAAACACACTACAACTACCAAGAACAAACACGGTTACCTCACTCATGAGTAGAAATGACGTTGAGGTCCATGTCACTTGTGGTGGACTTCACTTGATCTTCAAGTAAGCTCATGGTTAACCACCACCACCACCTTCTAGGTCTTCTTCTTGGGCACCCACTTGTACTTCGTTGACCTCTCAAGATCAACAATGCACTTAGGCACCCATATGCTCTTGACCTTTCTCTTCTTGTTTGGTGGTCCCAAAGCCTTAGCATTCACCTTGCCATCTTTGTTCCTAAAAAGCTTGAAATGTGTGTTCTCATGGAACAAGTTAGCGTTAGGCAAAACACTGGAAATTCTCACCATAGGGCAATCCTTGATGGTGTGACCATCCTTGCAACACCTCTCGCAATAGTAGTCGTCGGCGAGTAGGGGTTTGATCCATGCGGGGATGGAATCACTCGTCCCGTTGATGTTGATGGCAGCGGGATATGAGCTAAGTCCTCGATGGGAGACATTGTTCACAAGGTTTCTCCCAAGAATCTCCTTGTGGATGGCTCTACCACGTGTGAGCCTCTTAAAGCCATCCATCACCATCTTCCTCTCTTCCTTGAGCTTGTGATATTCCTCCAAAACAAATGGCTCAAGAGAAGAAACCTCGATCGAGGTGGTTAGTTCATCACACATAGTGGAAGCATCACTCTTAGATGAACTAGAGGAGGGAGAGGCAAGGTTATCAACATTGATGGCCTCAAAAGTAAGTTCAAGGGACTTGTACTTCTCACGTAGCTCTACATGATCACCCTTGAGTTTGTTATAACTCTTGTTTAGGGCTTCATGAGATGTAACAAGGTCCTTGAGCTCACTCTCAAGCTCACTAACATAGTCCTTAACCAACTTACACTCTTTTCTTACCACATCCAACATTTTGGATTTCTTGACGGTGATGTCGCGGGCTTGCTCAAGCATACTCCAAAGCTCAGCACATGTGAGCTCCTCATCATCGCTGTCATCGCTGCTCTCATCCTCACTCTCCCAAAGTTGGCTCGCGGCCATGAGGCACGTGGGAGGTGGAGGAAGAGCTCGTGAAAGTGTGGTCTTGATCATGGCTAGGTCGGCCACTTCTTCATCATCACTTGAGGAAGAGGATATGTCACTCGAGTTGTCACTTATCCACTCTCCAACAAGGGCCTTGCGTGAGAACTTCTTCATGTGGTCTTGAGCTTTGCCTTTGCCTTTGTTGAAGTACTTCTTCTTCTTTTGCTTAGCTTTGGGGTCTTCTTCTTCTTCTTCACTTGAGTCTTGTGACTTGAAAGCTTCTTTCTTTGGCTTGGGGCGTTCTCGAACAAAGTGGTTTTGGGATCCACAATTGAAGCACTTGCCCCTAGACTTGAAGGCAAACTTGTTCTTGAAGGTCTTCATCTTCTTCATGAGAAGAGCCAAGTCCTCGGTCAAGTCATCTTCATCATCATCATCTTCTTCTTCTTCAACTTATGCCTTCTTCTTGCTTTTCTTGCTCTTGATAGGCTCTTGCTTCTCGGCTTGAAGAGCAAGGTTGGATGGTTGTGGATCATCCAAACCTAGCTGGTAGCTCTCGAATGCTATGATTTTGCCAAGTACATCCTTCATGGTCTTGGTCTTGAGGTCACCTTGCAAGGTGAAGGTGATGATGGACTTATACTTGTGGTCTTTGAATAGCCTCAAGAATCTTCTTATCACCTCAACAGGCTTCAGCTTGAAGTCATCCCCAAGAGCATTGATCTCCTCCAATAGTACATGAAAGTGAGAATAAACAGTGTTAGCTCTCTCATGTGGCTATCTAGTAAAGTTATCATACTTGTTCTTTAGCACATAGTATCTTTCCTCTTTGACATTACTGGTACCCTCATAGAGACTCTGAATCTTAGTCCAGATATCATGTGTTGTAGAATTGGCATCCAATCTAGCAAAGACATCCTTAGATATGCAAGCAAACAGGCATTCTTGGCCTTAGCATTGCACTTAATAAAATCAGGCTCAAGCAAGTTCACATCCGCATCAGTCTCGTGAGTGACCATCCATATCTATGGATCAAGGGACTCCAGGTAGGCTTGCATGTGAGCCTTCCAATACCCGTAGGCCTCCTTATTGAATATGGGAACACTACCCACCTGTCCCGGCATTCTTACTCAAGGCGGTGAAGCCTCAAAGATGAGCACTTGGCTCTGATACCACTTGTAAGGACTGAAGGCGTACCGAGAGGGAGGGGGTGAATTGGTAAGCCGCTCATGAATTCAAATACTTCAGTTTACACTACTTGAGTCTAATAAGCGTTGCAACCTAAACAATTCTAGTAGGCCAAGATCCTACACATGCTAGTGTTCATGATGAAAGCAAGAGTGGAAGCCAAACACACTAGCCTATGCAAGCCACAATTCAACCTAATTACTAGAGCACACAATTGCGGAATAGTAAAGAGGAGGTCAAGAAATACTCATGATTTTTTTCCCGAGGTCTCGAAAGGATGGCGCCTTCCCCTACTCCTCGTTGGACCACTTCCGCCAGAGTCCCAGTCCCTCCCGCCACCGATGTGGAGTTCTTGCCCACAAGCTCGTAATCACTCCCAGAGTGAAGACATGGTGCGCGTCACCGCTGCCATTATGGCACAAGCTCGCCTCCTTCGAGAACTTGCCGGACTCCCCGAGTCGACACGGGCGCTCACTATTGATGCCCCTTTCACCGGTGGGCTCAAATCGGATACAAACTTGTGACGGCCTTCACAACCAATCACGATAGGCTCGATCACCGACACCTAAACGGTCTAGGTCTTACCATAGACCAAGAGTAACAGCCTAGATCACACCCTCAAAGACACCCTAGCTGATGTGGACAAGGGTTCTCGATCTTCCGATAGGTTCTGATAATCTTGATTAAGGCGGAGGCGATACACAAATCGATCCGGCTTCTGAACGACACGTTCTGAACCCCGCGATCGCAGCACAACGTCTCCTCTGGTTATCAACCATTCAAGAACGATTGACCTCACCGAGAAGGCTTATCCTTGCCTACAAATCAAGAACACAAGCAAGAACAAAGAAGAATGCAACCAAATTTGCAAGTATACGATGAATCTCACAAGTTGGGGTCTCATAAACCGATCAAACGGTGAAACTGTTATCAACAGAATAATCTAAGCAAAACCCAAACCCTAATGAAGAGGCGGCGGCTGTATATGAGGAACCTAGGGTCGTGCAAGACCCCCTGGACGCAGCCCTAAGTGGGCTCAACTCGATAAATGGCCCAAAGACCGATTACGGTGTCGCAGCACCAGGACAGATTCTGGAAGTCGAATTGTTTTGGCGATTGCCGACGGCTCGAGACGAATTTTGACATGTGACCAGTTGGGTTGGAAAGGTCTTTTCGTTATGTTTCCATCCATATATAGAACGTACAAATCCGAGTCCGTATGCATCCTGGGCGTCCGTTTTAGTGCAGACTGGTCCTGGGCTCCGAAACAGACTCGAAGTCGGTTTTGATTGGGCCTCCACCTTGGTTTGGACGTCCTTGCTGGCCCATCACGTCTCCAATCACCTCCCCAGCTATCTCATCATCATCTCCATGGTTTCTAACAATAATTAATTCATTAGGTAGCAATCTATTCTCAAAATCACATAAAGGAATCATTAGAAACAAGCTCACCCGTAAATTCAGTTGTCGCGCATGAACTTGCATTTTGGTTGACGGAGTGCTGGGTGTATCCATAAGGGTGATGTTCTCATCATTCTCCCCCTTTTGAATTAGAGTCGTCCTCGACTCGAGCTCATCTCTTTCTCCCATGTATGGTCTCAAATCTGAAATATTAATTGTGAAACTATTCCCAAACTTGGGATACAACTCATATTTATATGCATTATAAAATTTATCATCATAATATGAAACTACAATAGAACGCATGCCATGCAAATTAATGACCTCTATGAAAACTTGCTCAGCAATATAAACATCATTCTCCCTCTTATGACAAGATAGAAAATGTGTGATCTTAAAAACACTAGAAAAACATGACATGACATGGTAATTGTTATTGCAGTTTTCTAGTTCATCATTTGGTTGTACAACACAAGAAGTATTCATGTTTGGGCAAATATAAATTTTATGCACCATAAATACACCTCTATGATCATAGTTTCCTATAGCATAAAATTCGTTTCTTGTTAGTAAAGGCAATTCAGTTTGAGAAAAGATTTCCTTCTCCACGGTATTTAGATCACAAAGAACATCAAATTCAATATAACCCAAAGTATTTAGAGAAGACAATAATTTATGCTCATCCTTTTCACATGTTATTAAAATCAAATGTTTTATTTCAGCACTAGTAGGTGAATCATAAGCAAAAACATCAAGCTTATTCATTTGTTGTGGCAAAGGTATAAGTGAAGCAGTGGCACACAACTCCTCTTTATCATAAGGATCAGTAGATAAATCAACTTGTGGCAAAGGCAAATCAAAACAAGGTTCCAATACAACAAGATTGTTGGAACAATTCATCACATCAAGAAAGCTCTTACCTGAAGCAACAACATGTTCTTCATCTTTCTCACTATCCTCTTCTTTGTGTAGAACCTGAAATATATTAGTTGCAACAAGAGGCACGGAAATATGTTCATCATCTAATTTAGATTTTGATGTAAGTGTTGCAATATTTGAAACAGTCCATTCTTTCCTAAACGGTTCATTCTTTCTCTTTTCAAGCCTTTGTTGATCCTCTTCTAAAATTTCAGCAACGGTCATAGGTTTAAGAGTAACTCTTCTATCATTGTATTTAAATGAGTAGCTATTTATAATGGCATTGTGCGAAGCATTATTTGTAATAATCCAAGGTTTACTCAATAACAAATGACATGCTTGCATAGGTACTATATCAAATTCTGCACTATCCTTATAAGAACCAATAAAAAATTCAATGCGTGTAATTTTATCTACCTTTATCTTACCAAAAGAATTTACCCATTGGATGTAGTATGGACATGGGTGTGGCTGTGTTGTCAATCCAAGATTCTCTACTAATTCCAAGCTTGTGATGTTGTTGCTACTCTCTCCATCAATGATGACACGACAACGTCGATCCTTCACAACAAAGTGAGTCTGAAACAAGTTGTTCATTTGATTTTGCTCTACCTTCTCCATTTGAGAACTAAACACTCGTTGTGCTACAACACTTGTATCAACCTCATTTGACACCATCGACTCATCACCATCGGTGTTGTAACCTGTCATTGTTAATAGAAAACAAGAAAACACACAAGAGTATATTATCCTATCACTACTGTTTGATCGCGATGGAAACTCTCAACAAGCAAATAACAGCACCTAACTGAGTTCTTACAAGATTCTTAGTAGCAAAACAGAGGATACCTTGGAGAGTGTGATCCGACGATTGCGAGGGTCCAAAGTTCTGTGCCTATTCAGAAGGATATATATGGAGCTAGGTAGGTAATTTATAGTAGCAAGAATTAACAAAATTTCAATTCAGAAATTACAAAACTGAATAACAGTCCCAAGCTAGTCTATGTCACTGGCCTAAACTTGTCTCGGACTTAGTTCAAGCAAGCAAGCAAATGGCTCAACAAAGGACACAAAGGCTGCAAGCAATTCTGAATTTTTTTTCTCTTCTCCTTTCATTTTTTTCTTTTGTTATAGGTGCGGCTTTTTCTTCTAATTTTTTTTCAGCACATCTTTGCCTTTTACTTCTTTCATGATTTTTTTGACATAGAACTGCAGCAAGAGTTGCGAACTTTATAGCACAAAGGAAAAACCTAACCTTCCTTTTTTGCACTCTTTACGTAAGGAATAGATGTACATGTAGAACTGAACCGACAATTCTCATATGCAACATCGTGCAGCAATCTCTTGACTCAAGGAACAACGTGCAATAGAAAACACTCTAAGTTTCTTTTGCACACAAAAAGTAGAAGGCTAGATGTTAAATAAATATTTCTGAACAAAGAACAAAGAACAAGGAACAAAAAGTAGAAGGCTAGATGTACTATCATTGATAGTGCAATAGAAAACACTCTAAGTTTCTTTTGCACACTCAAGGAACAAAAAGTAGAAGGCCAGATGTACAAATAATAGTACTGCTAGAATTGTTTGCAGCACAACGTCTTCTCTGATTATCAACCGTTCAAGAACGATTGACCTCGCCGAGAAGGCTTATCCTTGCCTACAAATCAAGAACACAAGCAAGAACAAAGAAGAATGCAACCAAATTTGCAAGTATACAATGAATCTCACAAGTTGGAGTCTCACAAACCGATCAAACGGCAAAACTGTTATTAACAGAATAATCTAAGCAAAACCCAAACCCTAATAAAGAGGCGGCGGCTTTATATGAGGGCCCTAGGGTCATGCAAGACCCCATGGACGCAGCCCTAAGTGGGCTCAACTCGATACATGGCCCAAAGACCGATTACGGTGTCGCAGCACCAGGATAGATTATAGAAGTTGAATTGTTTTGGCGATTCCCGACGGCTCGAGACGACTTTTGACATGGGACCAGTTGGGTTGGAAAGGTATTTTCGTTATCTTTCCAGGCATATATAGAACGTACAAATCCGAGTATGTATGCGTCCTGGGCATCTGTTTTAGTGCAGACTGGTCCTGGGCTCCGAAACAGACTCGAAGTCGGTTTTGATTGGGCCTCCACCTTGGTTTGGACGTCCTTGCTGGCCCATCACGTCTCCAATCACCTCTCCAGCTATCTCATCATCATCTCCATGGTTTCTAACAACAATTAATTCATTAGGTAGCAATCTATTCTTAAAATCACATAAAGCAATCATTAGGAACAAGCTCACCCGTAAATTCAGTTGTCGCGCATGAACTTGCATTTTGGTTGGCGGAGTGCTGGGTGTATCCATAAGGGTGATGTTCTCATCACTAGCCTTATATGTGCAAGATGCTCTAGTTACTCTCCTCTAGCACTCTCAAGATATGCAATATCTCCTCCTAGTGCTCTCCTCTCTTCTTCTTGGACCTTACCAAATGCTGTTAGGTATTCCGCTGGCCAAGAGTTATGTCCAAGACCCCAGCAACCAAGTTATATAGGCTTCCAACCTCCAACTAGCCGTTGCTTCATGAAATCAGCTTTCTGGGCCTAGTGACCGGAATGTCCGGTCACTGCCTGACCAGACCGTCCGGTCACTGCAATTCTCTGTGCAAATGGCTCTGCCCCTGCTGATCTCCTACTGACCGGACCGTACGGTCAGCTGACCGGACCGTCCGATCCATTTCTCTCTCCTGTCCAGAAACATTTCACGCGCTACTTCCTCACTGCCCAAGTCTCAGACCTACTGACCGGACCGTCTGGTCACTAGACTGGACCGTCCGGTCTCTAGGTCTTTTAGACTTGATAGTTTCCTCGCTTCTTCTCTGTAAGTTCCAGACATCTTTTCCTAGTGACCATATAGTCCGATCACCATTGACCCCTCTGTCTGGTCAGTATGTCTAGAAGTTGAAACTTGTCGTCTTCGCTTGACTTCATTTCCCGGCTTCTCCAAACAGCTCCTTGGCTTCACCACTATCATCTAGTGCTTGTGATTTCACCGAGCAACCTTGCACATCACCGACTAGGCATGACCTAAGAGAAATGACCTAGACCCCCTTGATAGTCCGGTTTTTCCTATAGACTCAAAGCCCTAATAACTAGACAAGTGTTTCCAATACTTGCTCCATAGCTTGTCCTCAGCTTTGATCCATCTCCATCAACCCTTGGACTCAATCAAGCTCACAAGCCTCCATGCTTGCAGTCATTGTCATCAATCGTCAAGGCAACCATCATTCATAGGATTTGAAGTAGAGTTTAGAGATAATTTCTACATGGACAACACTCATGTAGATATTAGCCCATACTTTTATAGTTATCATCTATCACCAAAATATTCATACCTTGAGGATCCTATCAATGGTCATGAAGCTTACAACCAGCCCAGTTCATAGGCCCATGCGCCTGGTCCACAAAATTTCCTATACGAAAACAATTCTAGAAAAAATCCAACAAATATTAGAACCATACACATTTGCATCTAGCACCCTGAGCTCTAGCCTAATTTTGTTTTAGCCCAAATCTTTTTACAAAAAGACCATGAGACTTTCGGTAAATATATTTTAGCCCCTGCCATTTTACGACCGAGCCCCAAAACTTACTGATAATTGTGGAAAGGTCCCTGAAACTTTCCAAAATTAGAGAAAAGTCCCAGAGCCTTTGAAAAGCCAAAACATTTAAACCGTAAGCCGGATCTGAGCGATTCTTGCGCCCGCGGTTTCGTCTCTATGAGTAGTACCTAGAGGTACTACCCACAATATTATCCCTAGAACATAAAGCAGTCACTAGCCCATACCTTTTCAACCGTAGCTCCGTTTCGAGCGATTCTTGTGCTCACGCTATCGTCCCGACACGAGGAGCCTTTTGCCACCAACCATATTTCCGTCTCTTGTCATGATATTTTCCCCTTGTCCCCGTTAACACCACATCTTTGCCGCTCGACCTCTGATTTTACCGAGTCTTCCACCGTCAGCCTTCTAAGACCCAACCTACCTATCATCCCGCTTGTATACACTGAACCACCTCAAATAACCTATCTGGAATTTTAATCGGAGTGATGTTTGTTTCTTATTTATTTTATTTTTTTATTTTCTTCATGCTAGTGTGACGTACCATAGCACGCGAAGAACCTGAGGAGCCCGATGCTGCAGACGAAGCCCGAAGGCCCAAGTCTCGAGATGGAATCCGGCATCATTATGCGAAGCGACATAAACCATGACGTTTAAGGATAGCATTACCAGGCAAGCTCTAATATCCCCTTGATCATATTACTCCTATCACAGTAATCTAGAAAACCTACTTAGAGCCTACTTCATATTGCATGCTCTCTTGAGTGCTATCGTGTGACTTGCTTGCATGATGCTACCTACTTGAGTATCGGTAATTCCATTGTTATTACCACAACCCCTCCTTGTATGTCTTACCCTACCACCCTATAAGCTCCACATACACTGACATTAGATGCCTAATGTACGAAACGCTGCCATGCTTAGAAGCGCTTAGGAACCCTGCGATAAGGTTCATCGCAACATCTTATCACATACTTCTATTTTGAAAATGGGTGAAAATGTGTTTGGTGGTGTGCGTGTAAGTACGGTGTGGATGGGTGATAAATAAACTGAGTGAACGTAAAGTTGGGTGGGAGTGACTTGGTCGAGGGTGAGACTCCTTAATCCTGGTGCAGAGTACTTGGTAATGGTGTCTTTAGTGTAGATCCACCTATCGTGGATGAGTGCTTGCCCGGACGCTCAAGAACGATAGTGAGACCTCAACTTGGTGGTATTTCAGTATGACCACAGAACCTATATGGGTAGGACTAACGCAGATCCTGGGTAACGCAGCAAGGAAGTATCACCCGGTGAAGTAGGAACAGACTCAGGGATCGGTGCTGTGAAATGGTGATAAGTCCAGTACTTGGCAAAATTGTGGCTATGTGCCTTGTTGTGATACGACTAAATGTCATGATGGCTGAATCCCTGAGCTTCATGGTGGACTTGTGGGCGTGCCCGGGTGAAGTGAGAGCGTTTTGCACTTACTTGCAAAGAGTGCATAGCCTATGGGTACAGCGTACTAAGCTCTACAGAGTTAACCCTAAATCATTCGGATGTCCGTTGTCATTGGTCATGGCATACCAATCATTGGGCTCTCGTTGATTAGCCAATCTCCTTAACATATGAGTGGGTGATGTGATACCCGTGTTTTGGAAGTGCAAGGTTTGGATATGGAGATCCATTCCTTTTAAAACTATGGGAACTGGTGGGAATGGTTTACACTCCCTCTAGGGCCAACCTACTATAATATCGACAGGTCCCCTCTTTCCTTGAAATCTACTCTTAGCGAATCCCGCTTGCTTAGCTGCTAGTGCAAATATTAAACCCTTTGCCTACATCCTTGCTACAGCCTCAATACATAATTTTACCCTTGAGTAGTGCTAGTGCTTGCTGGGTATCTTATGTACTCACGGTTTGTTATTTGTGGTTTTTAGTGAATGAACTACAGAGGAGTAACAGCATTAGGGTTTTGTCGTATGCTCAAGTCTGCCTATGGATAGAAGTGATGTGATCAATTGAAGCGAACCAGTCTTCCATGCCCAAATTTCTACTGCATTGTAACTTAGCAATGTTTGGTAAGTCAATCGTATTTTCTCATATTTTAGTACTATATGGATTTGAGATAATCTGATTGTGCATACCAACTAGTGATCCAGGGATTGGTACAGGATGCATAGGACGCCCCGGAGGTGGGGTGTTACATGAAGAAAGCTCTATTCTAAGCCTAACTCCACTAAAACTAAAGAGAATCACGAAATGGTAACGAGAGTAATGCTTCTTGGTATGTGCTTTGGAGTGAGGCCTCTCTCTTCTACTTATACTGCCCAAAGTCAGTTCCTAGAGTCGGTAACCGCCGCCAAACATGCACAATCGTCATTAGGAGTCACCAGGAGCCAACACATGGCAGCCATGCACCAGGGGGGGCCACTCCCTGTTCGGCTGAACAGAGGGGGAGTCCTCTCAGGTGATGTCACTTCTGGTGGCTTGTCATGTGAGTCCCACTTCCTAGTGACATTGTAAGGTCAGTTGTTAAGTCGATTTGCTTCTGTAAGTGGGCCAGTCAATCCGTGGGAGTCCCAGTTGGTGAGCTCTGATTGGTGGAAGTTATGTTTCTTTGCCACATGGGTGTGTTTCCTCCTCCATTTTGTTATTTCTCCTGCATGTCAATGTTCCTCCAAGCTATAGCTGAAATTTATTAATTTTAACTAATATGCATGGCGGGAATGTTGAATCCTCCTTTATTTCGAGTTATATTGATGGTCGGAGATGGTATTTAACGACGGTCAACAGCATGAATATGCGTGTCTGCTCCTACGGGAGGGTTGAGCGATAAGCGGACTTTGGATGCGGGGCATTATAGTATCGGGTCTTTAACCGGGCCATCCACTACTCCTCCGTGAGAAGCATATGTCCCTCGTTGTCCTTCTACAACTTTGGTTTCCGGTGTTGTTTGACGGCCCACAGGTGGCCGACCACTTCTTCAATTGACGTGTGGTCGAGGTTGAGCAGCATCTCGATGGAGATCCACCTGCTCCAGTTTATCAGGGACAACATGAAGCATCTTCTTGATGACCTCCTTCTTAGTGATGTCATCGTCACCGATGACGCGCAGCTGGTTGGCCAGGTTATCGATGCGCACTTGGAAATCTTCCACCATCTCGCCAGTCTTGAAGCTGATATCATTGAACTCTTGGTGCAGTCGCTCTATGTTGGCCTCCTTGACCCGGTCAGCACTGACCTGCATTCTGCGGATCACACCCGAGGCCTCATGAGCCATGGCCTTGAACGCCAGCCCAGCCTGCATGTCCATTGGCACCGCACGAAGCAAACATCAATATGTGCTCTAACTAAGTGATGGACACGTCGTTGCTCGCCACTAATTTGGGTGGAACCGATTAGTGACGGGTCGTAATGATGATCCGCCACTAAGTTTCGCTACCATCTATAAAACAAAGGAGGGGGGGGAGTGCAACCCTATCTGCTCCACTTTCGGCCCTTCTTTTCCGCTGCCATCCACTCCCATGGCCTCGCTACGCCACCTCGTCAACATCCTCGGTCGGTTATGCCACATCTGGGTGCAGCGCCACCACCGTCTCAATATGGAGGAGGCCCACGCAAAGAAGCAGAAGGCTGGGTTATGGCCCTCAGATGGGTGTCAGCCATCCACATGCCATGGTGGCCGCCACGAGGAGGACAGTCGCGGTGGCGTCGACGCCATCCTTGCCTCCTCTTCCTCCTCCTCCCGCCCCCTTCCGCGATGGATCTGAGGGAGGGGATGGTGGCCGGCATGGCGGACGTGATGATCATGGTCTCCAAGGCCACCACCAACATTGAGGGGTCAGTGGCTAGATCGACAACTATGGCTGGCAACGTCGTCCACATCACGGTGGAGGTGCTCGTCAACCTCCCAGACGACTCGGAGCAGGTGGGGATTGTCCTCCGCCTCACCATGCACGTTGGAGCAGCTGTGTAATAGGTGGCCATGGAGACGAGGGAGAGGATGGCGGTCATGGTGGGGACAGTGACGGTGGGATACGCCATCGAGACCTAGGGTTAGGGTTTGGAAGCGGGGCCAAACACTATTTGGTGTGGGTCTTTTTTGAGTCGGCTGATAGGGCAGAGTGACTTACCATACTTTTTTATTGTTGCTAATGACGATCTTAATTTTGCTAATGACGATCAGTTCAGGGCTGGCTCCGCCACTGCACAGGAGTACTTAACCCTTTGATTCTCTTTATATCTATATACTCTTTGTTTTTTGTCACAGGCCACAACATTTTACAAACCGAGGAGTATTTGACCAAGACGTTCAGTATACGTGAGCTGAGGGAGTGTATTGTAAGAGTCCAAAGATCTTTTTACTTTCCTTAGTATAGTACACTAAAAAACTAAAGACTCTTTTCATCCAAAAAAGGGATAATTGTATGAACTATCTCATAAGTCACTTACAGTTTAAGATTCCCACACATAATCTTTTTTGTGTCAAATCCCCATGCACCCAATGTATTTTTCTATAAAAACCACCCTATTTGACACATGTTTAATTGGTTTCATATGATTTCATCGATATAAATTTAAAATAAAGCTAAGTTTAATAATGTCAGAGATTGTTAGTGTGTTTAATTTTCTCTTATTTTCATAATGAATGTATCCAAAATTTAAACTTTATTGTTGGACACCGTTCAAATTTTAATTGATATTTTTTCTACATATTCTCTATAAAAAATTATGAAGAATATACTTTCAAAATTTTGTATTTTTTATAATAAAATCATTGGCTACTTCAAATAAACAAAAATATGTTGAATAAATTAAACATGTGTAAATTGGAATGATTTTTGCAACAGAACTCAATGGATGGGTGTGGATTTATAACAAAATAATTTATTAGTGGAAGTCTCAAACTCTAACTGACTTATGTGATGGTTTTTACAATTAACCAAAAAAAACTGAAGAGCCGACATCTTATGAGCGGAAAATATGCATCCATGTTTTGCTTAGGAATTCTTAGGATCCGAACCACTTCATGTGAAATCAAATATACAAGCACGTGACAGGCTTCGTAGACTCCTACGCTAGTTAAGGTTTTTGTTTTCCTGCAGCTAGCTTTACTTGGTTAGCAAGGGACACAAGATGGCCTCCAAGGTACGAAACAAAATAGTACATATATTAATAAGATCAGTTTCCATGCTACTGTACCAACCGCAAACTGCCAGATGATCAGTTGTAACGGCCTCGGCTTTTGACATATTGAGTTTGAACATTATAAAAAATGTTGAACTTTGAATTCAGCGAGAAAGACCTTTGTACTTGCTGGTCCAAATGGAACCTTCTACTGAGGATCCGTATGATTTCACAGATGAGCAAAGAAGGATGTGAAGAAGTTAATTTTGTTGGTGGTTTAACTGGAGCGTCTGTCCAAGCAATATATACAGTTTACTTAGAACTTAAAGACACTGAGCTACCATAAGCATTTGCATCGATTTAGACGCACGTATCCAATAAAAAGATCTTGCTTGTAGAGGACGTGTCAGTGTGGCACATCTATAAGGCTTCGGCTCGTTTGGAATAATATCGTAAGAGCATCTCTAATTATTATATAAAAAATTACTCCCTAAACATAGGATCTAGGAGGTTTCTAAATCTATTGGAAGTAAAAATAAAGCACGTCCTCCAACAGTTCTTAATAATTCATTTTTAAAAAATAAAATCATATCATATATGGCCTAATAATCTGTTGGAAGTAAAAAAACTATAAGAATCTAGATTTAGGGAGTTCCAATCAGGTTGCTAAATATGGAGAGTCATGAACCTTATTTTGGGAGTTGATATGTTTAGGGGCCTCATTTAGATAACGGTTGGAGGTTTTTTTTTAATAACTTCCTAAATTTTAGTTTAGTAACCTCATTTAGAAATGGTTGGAGATGCTCTAACCCCTGCTTTCGGCTGTTCCATGTGGGCATGGCTCAGTCCACTCATCTGGGACTGATGCAGGTACAAAGATTGGATCGGAGAGAGATAATTACTCGTGCCTAATATTATTTTCCTTAAAAATATTACTATTATTAGCAAAGTGCCCGTGCGTTACGATGCGCTTATGAAAACTAAAACGCTCTATATGGTTTAAATAAAAAATTTATTTATATAATATATTTATTAAATATATATATTATTAATAATATTTTTATATGAAAGATCATATTTATATTACTATTGATGCTTCTTAGTGTACCATTTTATATATAGAAGCAATTATTTTCTCACTATTTTCCATCATATACCCATAATAAATATGTTCTTTTATCTTTAATATTAACGATTTTGACATGTAGTGTTGTTTGAAATGTTGCAGAATTAGGTGAAATAAAACTAAAAAGGTTTAAAAATGAGAAGTAGCGATATGAAGACCGACTCTGGGTTTCTCACAAGCCCATGACACCTACAAGATACCTTTGTACATACATGAAATCTAACATGTAAGCCCAAGGTCGCGACCCAATGACTAAAGATTTCTAGAAGGTTTATCCAAAAGAAAAAAACAATTTACGCAGTCCAGAAATAGCACTATATTTTGTCATGGTTTTGGATCTCATCGAGAGCTTTCTGGAACATATATGCATCATATTATTTGGACTCCGGAGCTATGAGATATAGGCCCTGCAAGGAGACGTGTGTAGACGAATCCGAATCAGAACAAATATTTTTGCATTGTATATTTGGATATAAAGACTTCCAAATCTATGAATCCATGAATACCAAAGTTGTAAAACTTTTTGAGAGCTACGAGATAGAGTCCAAGTTTGTTTCATTTGGACTCCGGACGTGAGAGTTATTATTTTTAAAAATCGGTGCTTAATATGAAAGGTATAAAACTAACTTGGATTTAATCTCTAACTTTGTGCAAACGAAGTGGATGATCGTACCTCAATTAATAAGTTTATTACTATTATAATGGTTTCATTCATGTGCCATTCTTACAATAATAGCCACAGGAACTGCATCGATTCCCTTAATACCGAATGAAAATTCTTGCAATATTGGTGACTGAATCTCAAAACTCAAACCCAAGAATAAGAACAACGTTTCCTCGAAAAAAACACACTTCTTGACACCTTTTGTCACATATCTACACATATCATTGCGTAATTTAATAGAGAACTATACTTCTTATACATTTTAACATCTAAATGTCAAGATCTAAAAAAAAAATCTCGATGTCAATAGAAGGGGAAGAAAGACCACGAACCAGTACTAAATAGGCAAATTTTGGTTTAGGGCTTACCCGTTTGGATTGACATCCGTGCGTCCATAACAGAACATACTATTTTTATAGCATCTGTTCTGGCACTAGAAGTAGTGCAATAGCAAAAGGGCTTAGCGCTGGCCCGGGTCATAGTTCTAAGGAATAGGCTCGCCACTCATGTGAAGTTGGGCATCCAGAATTGCACTTGCACATGACAGAGAGCAAAGATAATATTATTAGCCAAGCAGGAGATTGGGTGTGAAGACGTGTAAGTATATTCTGCTTCCACTGGCAGTACCATTCTACATGGAGATCATCATCATTATGACTTGGAGCATTTGGGTAACAAGAAATAGATGGATCTTTAACAATGAGGACCCGCTGGTATCTCAATGCAAGCGAACCTTTATCAAGGAGATGACACTAGTTGGTTGCAGAATCAAAGCAAGATTTTTGGAGCAGTTACAGGTATGGATCCAGGAGCACCTTTGATTTCTTTTTTGCTCTTTTTCTCTCCTTTGTTGTTAACGTAGCTTGGTTTCTTAAGGAGGGCTTTTATGAATTAGTGACTACGATCTGGCAAGGGGAGAACAAAGGCTCCACCCCTCTAGCGAGATGGCAAAATAAAATTAGAAGGTTACAACAATATTTAAGAGGATGGGCAAAAAATATGATGTCACAAAATAGATCAAAGAAACGTGATTTACTAGCCAAATTAGATGAGTTGGATAGGAAAGCAAAGATCTCTGTGCTCTCCACACAAGAAAATGACCAACGGTGTGTTTTAAAAAAACAGCTCACAAACCTCTTAAGGGAAGAGGAGATTTACTGGATTCAACGGTCCAAAGCTACTAGGATTTTGCAAGGGGATGAGAATACTAAGTACTTCCAGCTTCTGGCAAATGAAAAGCATAGAAAAACCCAGATTTTTCAATTGGAACAGGAAGAAGGAATAGTAGTAGGTAATCAAAATCTAAAACAATATATTACAAATTATTACAAAAATCTATTTGGGCCACATTCGGAGAATTTTTTCTCTCTCGCTGAGGAAATGAGGGTTGATATACCACAGGTGACGAAGCAAGAGAATGAGCTTCTCACTGCTGCCTTCACGGAAAAAGAAATTAGAGAGGCCGTGTTCCAAATGGAACACAACAAAGCCCCGGGTCCAGATGGCTTCCCGGCAGAGTTTTACCAAGTATTTTGGGATATAATTAAGTAGGATCTCATTGATATGTTCAATGACTTTCATAAAGGTAGCCTGCCAATACATAGTCTAAATTTTGAGATAATTACTTTAATTCCTAAAAAAATAGATGCTACTAACATCCAGCAATACCGTCCAATTTGTCTTCTAAATGTCAGTTTTAAGATTTTTACTAAAGTTTTGAATAATAGAATTACAACTGTGGCAGATCGATATATTTCTCTAACGCAATCTGCTTTCTTACCTGGTCGTTTTATTCTAGATGGTGTAGCAACTTTGCATGAGACTTTACACGAGATTCATAAGAAAAATCTAAACGCGGTGGTTTTGAAATTAGATTTTGATAAAGCTTATGACAAGGTGAGATGGACTTTTTTACAACAAGCTCTTCGTATCAAAGGATTCTCACCTATGTGGTGTGAATGGATCCAAAGAGTTATGTCAAAAGGAAGTATAGCGGTTAAAGTGAATGACGAAATAGGACACTACTTTCAGACAAAGAAGGGGGTCAGACAGGGTGACCCATTATCACCTATTCTTTTCAACCTAGCAGTAGATATTTTAGCAATACTTATCTCCCGTGCAAAGAGGGAGGGCCAATTGTCATGATTCATCCTGCACCTAGTGGAGGATGGTTTGTCCATTCTCCAATATGCGGATGACACAATTCTCCTTATGGATAAAAATTTAGATGAAGCTAGGAATTTAAAATTAATTTTGTGTGCGTTTGAACAACTGTTAGGACTTAAAATTAACTTCCACAAAAGTGAGATGTTTTGCTATGGTGAAACAAATAATTTCCAATTAGAATATTCTTAGATATTTGGATGTGAGCTTGGTGCTCTACCATTTCGATATCTAGGAATTCCTATGCATCATAAACATTTGGTCAATGCAGACTGGAAACATGTAGAAGAACGCTTCCAGAAATGCCTCAGCTCTTGGAAAAGTAAGATGTTATCTGTAGGGGGGAGACTAACTTTAATCAATTCAATAGTAGTCTTCCCATGTATATGTTCTCATTTTTTGAAGTCCCAAAAGGAGTGTTAGAAAAATTGGATTATTATAGATCTCGGTTTTTCTGGCAAAATGAGGGACACAAAAAGAAATATCATCTTACAAAATAGGGAATCTTATGTTTGCCAAAAGACCAAGGAGGATTGGATATCCTTAATTTAGAGGTTCAAAACAAATGCTTATTGAGCAAGTGGCTCTTTAGGCTTCTTAATTCAGAGGGACAATGGCAAATAATAGTACACCGTAAATACTTAAGAAATAAGACACTCTCTCAAGTACAACATACAGCTGGGGACTCTTATTTCTGGAGTAGTTTAATTCGAGTCAAGAATGACTTTTTGCAACTAGGATTTTTTCAACTAGGTTGTGGTTCACAAATTAGTTTTTGGGAGGATTGTTGGCTAGGTAACCAATGTTTCAAAGATAGGTTTCCTAGTTTATATAATATTATAAGAAGAAAACATGCAACAGTACGATCAGTCCTATCTTCTTCTCCTTTGAATATAACGCTTAGAAGAGCTCTTATAGGTAAAAACCTTGTCCGGTGGAGACAAATTGTCAACCTTACTACAAATATAACTCTTTCGGATCAAAAAGACTCTTTTAGATGGGCGTTACACCAAAATGGATCCTACTCTGTGAAGTCCATGTATAGAGCCCAATTATTAATACAGCATTTGCCCTATAATATAAATATTTGGAAAATAAAAGTTCCACTAAAGATCAAGGCTTTTATGTGGTACCTATATAAGGGAGTAACATTAACAATGGATAATCTTGTTAAACGTAGCTGGCAGGGATGTGATAAATGTTGTTTCTGTAATCTGAGTGAAACTATTCAACATTATTTTTTGATTGTCAGTTAGCAAGGTTTTTATGGCGTATCATTCATGTTTCATTTGGCATTAGTCCTCCTACCAGCTTTCAGCATATGTTTGCTGACTGGTTGGGAGCAACTGAAAAACTGTTAAAGAATTTAATCTGGAGTGGTGTATGCGCTCTATGTTGGGCAATTTGACTGTATCGTAATAATATGGTGTTTGACAAAGTAACTGTACCGTCTTTTATGCAGGTAATCTTCAGAGGGACATATTGGGCCCGTATGTGGTCACTTTTGCTAAAAGAGATGGACCGTACATTGATGAAGATGGCATGCAGACTAATTGAATCTGCCACTATGAAGATCTTTGTAAATAATGGATGGCGCTTCTCAAATCGTATTACCAGTTAAACTCTATTTAGAATAATTCTTGTTAGTCATCGTGATGGATCAAACTTTTATCTTTGTGATTCCTTGGCCTCTCCATTCGAGCGAGAGTTTGTAATATTGAACGGCTCCATGTATCAAATGATACAGTGGCTGGAATTTTAATATATATTTCCTTTTCTAAAAAAGACTTGTACATTACTGGTTTATTAATATAATTAATCTGTAGGGGGCTTGCCCCTCCAGTTCATTCAAAAAAAAATCTGCTTCCACGCCCGGCTTCAACAACCAACGCAAAATGGTTCTCGCCACTCTGCGCGTCGATCGCCCGGATTGAATATGGACTCACTTACGGACGACAGACGCCGACCCAACAGCATTCGTTTCGTCATTCTTCATTCTCAGCTGCTGTGTGGTGCGCGGCTTAACTTGTCTTGAACTTGAAGTAGGGCCTAGCGATTCGGTTGTGGTTTAAATTTGGACCCTTTTAAAAACAAAACATATTTGGAAGAAATAAAACATGTGCAAAATATATTCTTAAGAACCTCGTGTTCCGTTGGAAAATTTTGCAACATCAAACACCAATTTTTTTTAAGCCAGTCGGGCCAAACTTCTCTGCTTCTATGCAACTGCAGGTCAGGTCAATTTAAATTCAAGGAAACTTCACGAGAAGGCAACTCGCATGTATTGTTTGCAAGGTTAATATGCAAAATTTTGTGGTTGCCGATTGGACCGTTTCTGTTCAGTTCCTTGAACAGCAGGCAGTTTGGCACTTTCTGATTAGTCTTTGTTACAGAAGACTAGTGGATCGAGTTATCCTAGAACAGGTAGTGTTCTTGTGGAAGCCCACTAGCCTAGCCCTTGTTGGCCACGCTCTACCCAATTGTATTCAGCTTTGAATTAGTTGCTAGCGACTTAGCAACACTTTTTAGTTTAATCTTCAATGTTGATTCCAAGAAGTGCGCGTTGAAATTTTGGCTGAATTATATAACTGCGCACTAAATGTGCAGCCAAAAATTCAAGAACTAAAACCTTGGTTACGATTTCAAGTACATTTTCAAACTTGCGCAGCTGAAATTTTGGCTGAACCACATAACTGTACGTTGTGATACTTTACCAGCATAGTATATCAAAGCTTGGCACAAAGTCACCAGCAGCCAAATATGCCTACACTGGTAGCAGTTTAAAAGCAACGGGCTTGTGAACACGCTGGACAACATGAACTTCTTCCAATCACTTGAAAAGTTCCTTGTGAATCTTCGAAGGAACTGTGTGGCTTTTCATTGACATGTTTCCTCCGCTTCTGTGCATGTTAGGTTAATCTACAGTCGTAGGGAAACCAATCGGAAATGAGAGGTCGAAACATGAACTTGCGATATGAGTTGTCCCGGCTGCTTAGGCAGCACGTGGGCCAAAGTGTCATCGACTGGGCATGGACAAACAGCACACCTGAGCCGGATTAGTTCGTGTCAAGTGTCAACTGTGTGTCACCTTGCGGAAGCTTAGCCAAGATATTGGGCGCTGATGTTCGTGCTTAGCTGCAGCGATTTGGGCTGTGAGCATCACTCCAAACTAAATTTAAAAGCACAGCTTGTCTACAACTAGATTCTGCATTAGTTAGGGGGTTGGAATATTGAAAACTGACAAGGATCGATTGGATATATTATGATAAATTCTACGGATACCAAGAACATGTATTTGGGTTTCTTTCCTAGAGTTTGCTAGGGACTGATCGACGTCTTGATTTTCGTTTTGTAAGCAATGATCAAGTAAGGACCATGCGAGATGGGAGGGAGAACATCAGGACCGGATAAAAGTAAGATGGCACTATAGTAAAGTATTTGATTTTTTATTATTATAGATCCATAATAATAATAACAATAATCAAATACCCTTCATATGGAAAATGTAAGAGGCATTTTCATGTATTTTGTTTTTGTATTATCATGTATTTTGTATTTCCTTTATACTTACATACATATTATGGTGTATAAGACAGATAATCTAGTTTACTAAAAAAAGACAGATAATATAGTTTTACGGGTTCATGATCCAATGGTCCTAAATAAAGATTATTTATTCATTTAATTCGAATACATAACAAAGTGGTCAAATACAAGCTCTAAATGGCGCTTGATTTTCGTTTTGGTATTGTCATGTATTTTGTACTTTCATTATATTTAGACCCTCGATCTCTCTAGTTTTTAAAAAGACTAGTTTTTTTATTTTACAAAAGACTTGTTGGCCTCTAAAAGTTTATAGAAATTACCTATGTACAGGACATATAATTTAGTTTTACGGTTCCTGATCTAATGGTCCTAAATAAAGGTTATTTATTCACTAAAGTTGAACTAGTTTTTTGCACGTGGGACACCCACGTTGCTATTATTTTACTACGCAATCATGTGCTTAAAGGAAACTTGTATTAAAGACATATCATCTAAGAACAAATAAATAATACAAAAATGCAATATTTTTTCAGAAAAGGGTCGAGCAAAAAGTTGCGAGAACTCCTTTGTGAGCTCCTGGTACAATGCAAATATTGATAGATGTCATTAGAAACTCAACAAGATGAACTATATCATGACGTGCTTATCACCTCATGACTGTCAAACATTGTCGCTGTTATGGCTATATCATAGAGTTGTTTTTGCTGTGCCTCCTCCCAAACTTTCCGCATAAGTTTCATCATTTGGTCACTTGGTCCGGACAGAGGCGAAAACATACTACTGTGTTTGTCAAAAGTATCATCTAGAATGGATAGCACAAATAGTAAAATTCTTGACTGTTCATAATGAGTTATCTTTTATGTAACAGATTTTCTTAAAAAAAATGAGTTTGTTATCAAATTCTATTTCAGTGGAGTCTAAATCATCTTGTGGATCAGCACCATCTGCACCGTCATTGAACTGCATATGCCAGATCATAGAAAAAACATGAGTGAACTGCAACCTCTATGTATTTACTTTATGAAAAAAATAAACTGATGCAGCTCATTGTGTCTAAGGCATAATATACTGATTTGACACATTTAATCAGCAAACACTAAATAAGTGAGGTACCGTTATATAAGTTAAAAAGGGAAATCTAGAATAAATCACTAACCTCACCATTAATCCCCTCTAATTTGTAAGATACATGATCATTTATGCAGTGTGATAATTGATATAGTAATTTAACTGTTCCTATGATTCAGTATTGGGCCCGTTCTATTTTTGCAAGATCAAATAGTATACCGCATAAGCCATGAATTGGATTTATTTTAAAAATGCACTCACTTTATTGGCAAGTTGAAAGCCCAGTTTATCAATTACTTCGGCTGAATTGATAGATATATATGATAACAATAGTTTGAATTTATTGGTAAGATGAATATATTATAATAGATATAAATTATGAAATTTGAGTTTAGACAAAGATACAATACCAATAAATTTAAATCCAGGGAATGTTCTTTTATGTTTAGGTATAAATTGTTTATCATAATTTGACTAAATATTTGATAAAGTTTAATGCCTGTATGGACAAAGTAAAAAAGTTGAATCAATAGGGAGTGACTTTCCTCCTAGATTCCCTTGTACTATATATATCATATAGCAATCACAGCATGAGTCAAGACTCAATGGATATTAACATCTCACGAGGGACATTCTTACAACAGGGCCAAACAACCTGACGGGGTTTTTGCAGGTCATGGTTGTCATTGGTGGAGTTTGTATCTTTGTCTAAATAGTATTTTGTATATTAACAATTTTTTCAACCTCAACATATCAAACCAAATTCCTTTCTTATAGTCGTTTTTTCATAACATGACCACACATGTGAAGATCTCTACTCGTAGCTGCTAGGGATACAATCTCAGTGCATTTTTCTAGATCTAAAAAGAAAGTTGTAGGCAACTGAGTAATCACAATCCACAAAGATCTCAATTGATATGGGAAGAATTTTACCTGAATCTTCATTTCCCGTTGAGCACCACCACCAATAGTCAAAGACCTTCGTTCTATCCTCCAGTCAATCTGCAACAAAACATAGAATGCAAGCGTTACTCGGCATAATAAATTATCTGCTGAAAAACCAATGAGATTCATCACATTCATCCATATGCAACCACATACATTATATTCTTTTTGAGTAAAAGGGCACAATGGTTGTTATAGAGTAGAGAGAAGAGAGAAAAAATGCAGAGCAAAAAAAAGGATCAGAAAGAGTATAATGTTAAAAATAGAGCAGCAGTAGTCTCACCTCCGGACTCCCAAATCATGTGGCTTGCGACCGGAATAGAACTCTTTCTCGTCAATCATACTTCATTTGTGCTAGTAATCCAATAAATCACACTGACGAGCAACACCCGCCTTGATGGGTATCAGTCTCCTTGATCCTTAAAAATGGCCTTCAACGATTCATGCAAAAGGTATTATCAATTTCCGCAAATATATGGGAACAAGTGGAAATAAACAACCACACAAGCAGGAGTCATATTGTTTCATAGAAAAAAAAATATCAATCAAGACGGAGTCAAATGAGCATACATGCACTGTTGTTCAACCTGGTAGAACCCTTTCTTTGTTAAAGCCCAGTATATTTTTGCCTGCCTGCCCTGTCAGCAAAATAGATATACATTATATCAGTTGTGTTGAATTTTTTTCTCCACTCAGACGCATATTTGCATGCACACATGTGGATCACATGGTTATATTAGTGACAGGTTAAATGATATAAACTTTTTCAAATAGATTGTACTACATCAATGCCTCTAGATGATCAAGTGAAATGCTAAATTATGCCATTGCATTTATTTAGACTTGAGCAGCTGAGGACATGCTTGAACGAAATAGCTATTTGGCATAAATGCAATGTAAGGCGATATTAATCAAATGCAGAGGCAAGGTACCTTGTTAATATTACCTTGCATTTTGAGTTCCTCACTGTAGAGATGAAAGTACTATATATGCACTGTCGATTGTGTACAAATATTAGGCATGGCTAACACGAGGATCTGCACCAGCCTGATGGAAGCCGATAAACATAGGGAGCACAAAATAGACTCCATGTGATAGAAAATTACATAAGAAAATCACAATAATCCAAGGCTATTTCCCTTTCTTCTCATCCACTTGCCAGCCTGAGGACACATACATATGATCAGAATAAAGAAAGCACATGTAAGGCAAGAGTTTTGAGCAAACATAAATAAACACTAATTACTCATTTAGGGTCAATTAAGTGATTTAAAGCAATCACATCATTTCAAAATTTCTTAACATAGTTCTGGAAGGAGACAAAACATATGGATCTCTAGGACACTGGAAACATCATGAATGAATGTTACATCAAAATTTAGTCGCAAAATATGTACATATAAATTATGAAAATTACAGCAATGCAGAGCAATGAAAATGCCATTACTGCTACAATACAAGGAAATAACTTATCAAACTTTGTGAGTGGTTCAACAATTCTATGGCATGAATTTGTGCCAACTTTCTTGAATTTTGCACAAGCAGAATCGCAGATCTTAATTTATTACTGTGTTACTTCCTCTGATTTAATCACAGAAGTATGAATGGAACACATCAAACCTTTTTTTACCATTAGATAGATATCGGCTCAAGGATTCTAGAGAAATTTATTTCACATTTTTGTTCCAAGTATTCGATTTGATATTAATTTTTGAAGTTGCAATGGTTTGTCACCAAAAACTAAATTCCAGAAAAAGAAAAAGGTGTGTGGCCTGTAGAGCCCTGCCGCACAGATCGACCAAAGGTTGATTGCCATTGCGGCCAAGCTTGCTGGAGGAGGAGGAGGCGGGGAGGAGATCAAAATCCGATAGCTATAACTGAGGATATAATCCCGGAATGATTCAAACAGGTGCGCAAGATATCGAGCTAGCTATCCACAAGATTAATTGGAGGATGGCTCACCATGGAGGGAGTATTTGGCCGTACCTGGAGAAGACGGTTCGATTCTCCCTCAATAGCTTGGAGAACGACTTATGGCAGCCCTGACGGATGCAGGGGATTGAGGCGCAGCTGCTGGTGAGGGAACTGGACCGGTGTAGGCACTGCATCGACAGAGAGACGGCCTCAAGTACGAGCTTGGCTGCAACCATGGAAAATTTCTTGTAGTTGAGAAGCAGACGACAGATCCTCATCCTCCGATGCCGCCGCCATCATAGTGGAGCACCTACGCGAGTCCTCCTTCACCTCCTCGCTGTCGCGCGTCCTCTGCCGTGATGACCAGCATATTTGGGCCACGGGAGGGAGCTGACAGGGTAACGCTCGCCCCGCGCAGCTGCCGCCACCACTGCGCGGGCCGCCCCACCTCGCCCACGGGCAGCCGCCGCCTAGCCTAAGCACAGGAGCAGATCTCCATCTTGATGACGTCTGGATTGTTTTTGATGGCGGTGGGAGAGAAAGTAAAGAGACCAGGGTACGATGCGGAAGGAGGAGCGAGGTTGCCGGAGAAAACGCGTGGGTACCGGTGGAGGCTAGCTCTGGATGGGTGAGAAAAAATGGTTGCAGGAGAGTGGCGGGGTATAGTGTCCAAGCTGTTTGTGCGGCGGGGTCATCGGCAATCACGCCAGAACGCCGGGGTGGGGAGCGATGGACGGGAGACCTCTGCCATTTGGAAAGAAACCCCGCTGAGTACGTGCAATGATACGCTATTTGGAAACTGCCCCGATGATTACGTGCTTGCAGTTTAAGCCAACGATGGTAGTGCGGGGTATCTTTGATCGCGTGACAAAAAACAGGGAAAAAGTGGCAGAGGAGGGGAGTTTTTCATGTTAGAGTTTGTCATGTCATATCTGACAATGAGATCGAAATTGATTACATGGCTATAATTCAAAGGGAAGTAGAATCAAAGGTCTAGATTTGTTATGTAGATAGGTAGAGATGGATTGAAGTTTAATCTTTATAATATAGATACACAGTATAGTACAAATATAAGCCCTAAAAGACACTTATTTGGGTGTCCAACCATTTTTTTAAAAAAAACCCTACAAAACCTATTCTATTGGCTATTTCTACTATTATTTGAAGTGCTAATTATGTTATATCTCGTATGCTATACATCACATATTTTTATTGATAAGCTGACAATATGAAGCTTGTAGTAGGGTTAAATTTGCAGTCATAATTAAAAATGAAACCTTACTTTATTTGATGAAACTTTTCTTTTTTCATACAAATATTGCTTAGACAACTTTATACTCTAAAATAGGTCAAATACAACTTTGTTATTCCCGAACAAATTATTTAACAAGTTGCAAAGTTTTTAACTTTTGCCTACTCAGATCTTAGTTTAACTAATTTGTGAGGGACAAATATTTCAAACACAAATTAAGGAATGACTTTACTATCACGAGCAAATATCGACCTTAGCCAAATAAACCCGCACCACCCTTGTCCCGGAACGAAGCTCAGTACTACTCCCTCCGTCTCATAGATAGTAGCATTCTCGTATTGTGAGGGACAAAATAGCATGGAGTGGAAAAATACATGCAGGCCCCTATTTATTGCTACTTTTTGGAGAGAGAAGCAACATATGTATTCGTCACCAGCACCCACCAGCATGCACCTTTATAGCATAAAAGTCAAAAACACAGTACCCACAATCATTAGTTCATTCATCCACCCTAAGCCAATTCGCCAAATAATGGTGGCGTCAAAGCAAATATCAAAAGTTTAGCGTCAAGTTCAAACATTCAAATTTTTTTGTCTTACGGTGCCTTTTAAGTGCATCACGCTTGGCCAAGAAGCCAAAGCTATCAAGACACATGAAACATAAACCATGGTTGTAGGAGTGGACCTAAACTGGCTACCAGTGGAGGGAGAGGAATATGGCTTGTCAGATGTCAATCAAGCACCAAAAGATGACCACCAGGAACATGAGAGACCAACAACAAGTCAGAGTTGATATTAATGGAGAAGGATGTCAAGAAAACTTTCCCTTTGATCTCAACTTTCTTCAACCTGAACAAGAAGAACATATGGACACAGGTGAGAACTGTGCTTATACATGGTTGAGTTAATAGTAGTTTATGTTCTAGTTTTAGTTTACATCTAGATTAGTATTTGATGCACATGGAAATATTCATTTTCCTTCAACCTGTTCATTCCTTCTTTAATTGTATAAGCATCTTACATGCACACATGAATACAAATAAAAACATATGCAGGACAGGATTATCATACATATATAAAAATAATTTTATTTAGATCTTGGCAAGGTAATTTAAGTTAGGATACTTATCTGTTTTTGTAGATGTTGACATTAGCTTCGACAATGAGCTGCCGGTAGATTTAAATACCATGGTGCAGGAGATGGAAGACTATAGGGTCTATGATCATGCTGTTGATGTTGATTTTGATGTAGAATAGTTATCAGACTCAGATGGCAGTGCAGATGAAAATCAAAATAAAAATCAGAATGAAAATCAGTCAAATCCATATAAGAATACAACAAATAGGTAAAGGCAAGACATATATGAGACACTGCTTGAAAGAAATCATCATGGAAAGTTAAAAAAGACAAGCACAAGAGAGGTAGCATAATTATTTCCAGTCAGCCAACGCACAGTGCAATGCATATGGGATATAGCAAAACAATGTCGTCTGGAGGGCCGATCAGTTGATGTTTCCTCAAAGAAGTCAAAAAATGGTCAAAAGAAAAATCAAAGTTAACCTATCAAGGGTCGCTACTATTGTCTTGCACAAGAGGAGCACTATAAGAAAATTAGCAAAAGCACTAGAGGTATCAAAAAGCTCGTTGCATAGGTGGTTCAAACAGGGACTTCTACAATGCCATTCTAATTCCCTAAAGCCTTATTTGAAGGAAGCAAACATGAAAGAACGACTTCAAGTCCATGACCTCCTCAAATTGAGTCTCAGGACGACTTCATCGTCATCACCATCATGAACTCCAAGTGCATTGACCACCTTGGCAGTGGAGTCAATGCCAAGAATGTCCTGTGAGTCTGTCTGTTGAACAAATACAATATCATTAGCATCGGAGATGATCCAGCCGCTTGGAGCTTCCTGTGGCTGCAGCTGGGCGCAGTGGCGGGGATGGACGGGGGCACATGGATTTCCGTCAGAGACGAACAGATCCCACCGCTGCTGCCATGGATGGACCACCCCACCAACCCTTTTGTACAGCTCGTTGCTCTGGCGCCCCGGGTTAAGGCTCCAACACGCAGCTTCGACCGATCTATGTAGCCCTCCTCATGTCCCACTCCGTCGTCGGCAAGGATCCAAGCCGCCTCGCCCATGCGGCTACTCTCGCCACACACATCGATCTCGCGCAGGTCGCGCAAATCTCACGCCCAAACTGCATCAGAACTGGGTGCTGACACTGGAGGGATGGAGGTGGAGATGGGGTTGGAGCTGCTCCAAAGGTCTTCTCCCTTCTCCTCATTGATTCGAGCCATGGATTTTATGGAGGAAGTCGATAGGAAAGAAGGGGGCAGTAGGGATGGAGGAGGGGGCTCAAAGGAGGAGACGAGTGTGGGGGATTTACCTTTTTTTTTTTGGTCTACAACCACGTGAGACAGGAAAAACGTTGTCCACTTACTCTGTGTTGTGCTGCAGTCCTATAGACTGTATGGGCTACTACTTTAAAATGATATTATCATCGGAACTTTTTTTAAAATACAGAACGTCACTATATGTAGATGGAGGGAGTAGTAGCATAGCTAGACACCAGCAGCTTGCG
This sequence comes from Eleusine indica, assembly GCA_030378355.1. Classification (NCBI taxonomy): domain Eukaryota; kingdom Viridiplantae; phylum Streptophyta; class Magnoliopsida; order Poales; family Poaceae; genus Eleusine; species Eleusine indica. The sequence continues at coordinate 38,803,161 of CM059501.1, read as the reverse complement.
CTGGGGCATAGCAGAGCTGAAGAACTTTCTGACTTCTTTCCGCCTCAGCACACAGGATAAACTAATCCAAACATCCAAACAAACCAATAAAAAAGGAAACCCCCTAATTAATCCCTTGTTCACCGCATCCCTTGTCCATCATTTCGCCACAATCCTGGTCCCACAACAGCGTGTCCCACGCATCAGCGAAAGTGGCAGAAAACCAGCAGAGTCGGCGCCCACGGATCTTAATCAAATCCAATGGAATTCTGACGTCCGCAAGGACAAAGTCGCAGCGATTTCTCTCTCTCTCCTGGTTTGCTTGATTTTCTCTCTCCTCCTCCTCGTCTTCGCGGCTTCGCCTCTTTGGTTCGTCTCCACAGAGCCGAGCCGAACCGAACCACACCCAAATCCCATCGCCGGATAACGGATTTTTTAATCTCCTTCTCTTCTCGATTTTGCGGCGCTGGTAACTCCGAGCTCCCGCGGGGGGCGGCGGCCCTGAGACCTACCTAAAACCGGAGGCTGGCGGCGCTCGCTGTTGGGGCGACGCGGCTACTCCCTCCTCGCCCAGTGCCGGCGGCCGAACGGCGGTGCAGCGCGATTCGAGCTCCGGATCGCCGGATTCCGTGCTCCGTCGCGAGTCACCCGGTGCTTGCGGCGGTAAGTGTTCGTGGAGCTCGTGTGGCGTGGCGGATGTGTATCGTGCTCGTGGGGGCGTCGCGCGAGATGGGTGCCGCTTAATTATGCTCGGCGGGGCGTGAATTTGCTTGTTCGCGGGCGTTGTGTGTGCGAGCGACGGGCTGCTGGAATTTTGTTGGTTCTAGTTCGTGGGTGGAGTTCGTGAGCGGATTTGATGTGCTGCTTCGCTTTGTCGCGGGCGTGTTTGAGGAGGAGAAGTTGGCTTTTGCAGCCTTTCTTTCAGTGTTTCCCCCAATTAGTTTTGGTGTGGGATGGTTCTTTTTGCAGATTTGTGTGCGGGCTAGTTAATGGCGTAGATCCCACACTCGCGCTGCTAACTTGCAATCTCTGCTACTTTTCAGGGGACGCTCGGCTACTCCCGGCGGATCTCGCTGTCGTGCGGGGGGGGGGGGGGGGGGGGGGGTAAAGCGATGGCGAGTTGAGCGGAACACGTGCAGTGTTCTAGCGGTTGGTCAGGATGGTGCCATCAGGGCCGCCTAACCCAATGGGGCCAGGGCAGCCGGCGGCGTCGCTGCTCCGGACAAACTCCAGCTTGCTCAATGGTGGCCAGCAGGGGATGAGCGGCGGTGGCAGCATGCTTTCTTCGCAGTCGCCCTTCTCATCCCTCGTCTCGCCACGAACACAGTTTGGCGGCAACGGCCTGCCCGGTGGCGCAGCGAATGTCTCTGCGCTGCTCAACCGGCAGTCATTTGGGAATGGAGTCCCAATGCCAGGGCAGGGGTCGATGCCAGGTGGTGTTATGCCGATGAGCACGCTGCAGCAGAGAGGGGGGCTTGATGGTTCTGGTGATTTCGGTGGTGGGGGAGGGGCTGATCCTCTCTCGTTTCCGTCGTCCTCACATGTTAGCATGGTCAACCAATTGGGTTCAGGTAACCTGCAGGCGACTTCCCAGCAGCTTGATGTTATGCAGCAACAGCAGCAGCTACCAATGTCTTACAATCAGCAGCAGCTGCCACCACAACCACCGCAGCAACTTCAGCGGCCGCAGGCTACGGTGAAAATGGAGAATGGAGGCAGCATGGTTGGCGTCAAGGTGGAACAGCAGATGGGACAACCTGACCAGAATGGTTCAGCCCAGATGATGCGGAACGCTGGCGGTGTAAAATCTGAGCCACAGCAGCTGCAAGCCCAGATGATGAGGAGTTTGAGCGGAGTAAAGATGGAGCAACCTAGCTCGGACTCATCAGCGTTCCTGCAGCAGCAGCAACAGCAACATTTGTTGCAGCTGACAAAGCAGATTCGAAATTCACCTGACCTTGTATCAATGGGTGGGCCAAACGCAATTACTAACCCTCAAGCTGCTGCGGCTGCCCAACTGAGTCTCTTGCAACAGCAGCGGCTCCTGCTTATGCAGCAGCAGCAGCAACAACAACAACAGATTCTAAAGAACTTGCCTTTACAGAGAAATCAGTTGCAACAACAGCAGCAGCAACAACAGCAGTTACTTTGTCAACAAAGTCTAAACATGAGAACTCCAGGAAAGTCAGCTCCTTATGAGCCAGGGACCTGTGCAAAGAGATTGACCCACTACATGTATCATCAACAAAACAGACCGCAAGTAAGGTTTCTTTTGGGTGCCTTGTTTAAAGGTGTAAATTTGTGCTCCAAGTAAAAAAGCACAGATCATAATTAAGGTTATATACTTTTGTTTCTTCATTGCAGGATAACAATATTGAATACTGGAGAAACTTTGTCAATGAGTATTTCGCTCCGAATGCTAAGAAGAGGTGGTGTGTATCTCTGTACGGAAGTGGTCGTCAAACTACTGGAGTTTTCCCTCAGGTCTAGTGCGCCATCACCATGGAATACACACTATTAACCTGGATACAACATCTACTTTATTTTACCTGTTTAATTCTATGCCTAGATTTTCATACATTGTTTCATTTGCAGGATGTATGGCATTGTGAAATTTGCAATCGGAAGCCTGGTCGTGGCTTTGGTAAGCATCATCTTTACTTCAGTCTATTTTATTCGCTCGTGCTCATGTTTTCATTGAGTTCTATGTTTCTTTCTTTTCAGAGACAACAGTTGAGGTATTGCCTCGATTATGCCAAATCAAATACGCAAGCGGTACATTGGAAGAGCTTTTGTACATCGATATGCCACGTGAGTCCCAGAATGCATCTGGTCAGATTATTTTGGACTACACAAAAGCGATTCAGGAAAGTGTATTTGAGCAACTGCGTGTGGTACGTGAGGGGCATCTAAGGATAGTTTTTAATCAAGACCTCAAGGTATTGTGATGCAGCTTTTCACTCTTTTTTTTACCTTCTTTACATTGCTCCACATTGGTGCATTTTGTGCTAAGATAAGGTTGTGTGCTACATTGTTTTCTCAAGATTGCATCTTGGGAGTTTTGTGCTAGGCGTCACGAGGAACTCATTCCAAGAAGATCTATAATACCACAGGTATGAGGTATTGTCAGTATGTAGACAATTTGACTTTCAGGTCACAGACCTGGTTTATTGATACGGTGTCATCCATGATGTTAAATGCAGGTTAGTAATCTCGGTTCGGTTGTACAAAAGTACCAAACTACAGTTCAAAATTCAGCAAACTTGTCAACTCAGGACATGCAGAATAATTGCAACTCGTAAGGAGATTGACCCTGATCTGCTCCATACTTTCATCTCATTTCTTTGCCATCATAAAATGCTTTGTTCTCCTTACATTCACTATGTGATATTGTGAAAGTAGTATCAGTCCTGGTAAAGAAACTATCTTTATGGTGGTCCTACTTCTCTTGTGTGTGTAGCTCTAGATGCATTGGCCTAACAGAAATCTTGATACAAGTATGACATGTTTAATGCTTTAAAAGTCAGTAGTGAGGGGCAATTCATTTCTGCTGTGAACTTGTAGAATTTTAGTTGTTTGACACTAAGATATCATCAGAAACAATAACTGTGTTCTTTACTATGGGTCTGTTTGGTAGGGCTTCAGCTCACACAAAAAACTGTTTTAGCTTTGGATTATCAGTCAAAAGCAGTTTTTTGGCTTATTCTGGCTTATGCAGCTTATCCAGTCAAACCGTTTGGCAAAACAGCTTATCCTATATTTTCAGAAACAGATTCTACATGTGAAATGACTACCATACCCCTAGGATTAAAGACAAGTATAGTCATACGTTTTAGGTGATTTTCAATGCAGTATTGAAATAAATCAAATAAGAAAAATAATTAGATGAAAGAAGAAGACATTAGTGTTATAGATATACATATATCAAGTTCTGCATGATCCAATAAACACAATCATCAAAATACATCAAAAGATACATGTTCATCTTGATCGAGAAAGATGAATTGCCTTAGCAATGTCATCACATATCCTATCCACCACCTCGCCCACCTCCTTGGCCTCTTGGCCGGTCTGTCTCTCCGGTTGCCAGACCGTCCATGTCCTCGTCCACGGTGAGCAGAAGTTGCATGAACCGGAATTGGCACCTCATCTTCTGAATTAGGCGCATCCCCATATGCGCAACTAGTGTTGAACCCGCCGTATTGCGGATTGGAGAACGAAAAATCGGGATTCAGACTTGCTGCGGCACAACTCGCCCACCAATCTGCTGGCCACGTCGCGGAGCTACTCCTAGGCGGCGAACCGAAGAATGGGTCGGCAAGGGGGCGCGCTCCCATGGCTGCCATACCGTGCCAGGCGCCGGCGGGCGGGCATCCATTCCACCCGCCGCCGTGGGCAGCAGGATTCCCACCCACAGCCGCGACCGCTGCCATGCTTGCGCCAACGCCCAGGCTGGCTGCCGCCGTCCCCTCACCTAATCCACCATGCGCGGCGGCGCCCAGACACGCGGCCCCGCCTACGCCTGCCCCAGCCGTCACGACGCTTGGCTGAGCTCCATCGCCGGATCTCCCTTCTTGCCCTCCATTCGCCCTTCCATCCCATGTCGATGGCTGCGGATTCATGGAGATTTGAGGAGTATTCGGCGGAGGAGGAGAATGAGAGAGAGGGAGAGAAACAGAGAAGGCGCTCGGTTATGGGAGAGAATGAGAGAGAGACTACGGGAGAGAACGAGAGAGAGACGGTGCGGGGAGAACGAATCGTTTTTCCCTTTTTTTTTGGAGGGATATCGAAGGGAAGCCGCCGCGTGAGCGGGGAGAAGCAGGTTTTCGCCGCTTCGCCCACCGAGTGCAAAATGGAAATGCGCTCACAGCTGCTTCTTCGGGTAAGCTGTTTTTCAACTCTTGTCTTTGGTACAGCTTTAGCTGAAAACAGCTCATGAAGCTGGTATATAATCCCTACCAAAGGGACCCTAATATGTAATGCCGGTGTTGTGGTTCACCAGTGTTGTAGGATAAATAAAGCTGGGTGTCTGAGAACTAGAGGGAGAAAAGTCAAAGAACAAATGGAAAAGAGTGGCTGTTGGAAATACAAATGGTGCCTATTTTGAAGAATGTGTTTTTGACCACATGTATCAGTATGCTATTCACAGTCATAGTTATTAGATGTTCGTCAGCTGGATGTTTCAACAGAAGAAAACATGAACCACAGACCCTGCCTATCCATACTACAGAAATGGATTTCAGCAGTTTGTGAGTTTGAGCAAAGAAACCAGGCTGAATTGGGCATTTTGTCTTGAGTCTATCATGTAGAACGAGAATGACCCAGTTATTCTGCAATTGATTAGCTAAACATGACATTACGAGGGTTTGAACTCTAGGTCCCACTGGCCAAAATCAAGTAATATAGTTGTTATGTGCAAACTTGGGAGAGGGAGGGGAGGAGGAGGCCGGCAGCCAGCTGGCCGGCGGCGGCGCCGTGCTGTGGTGGTGGCGGCGGCTAGGGCAGGGGCAGCGGCTAGGGCAGAGAGTGAGAGAGAGAGAGAGAGAGCTGAGAGGTAAAAGGGATTAAACCCTAATTCCTTTCTTGTCTTGATCTGATTACAATCCCCTCATTATATAGAGGGGGCTAACTTGGCTGCTAAGAAACCTATTACAATTTATAGAAAATATCTAAATTACTTAATGCCAAAGGAACCTAGGCGGGGCGGTTGATACAGTAACCGCGTGACACTGTTCACGCGCGTGAACAGTGCCCCGTGGGCCCCCTTGTTGCTCTCTAGGCGGCCCATTTGGTAGCTTGCCGGTCTGGGCCCTTTGGCCCATAACACTTTCGCCTGCGTCGAGAACCAGCACGTCCTCGTGCTAGGACGTGCTAGGGAATCTCCTGTCCATGGCCGGAGATGGGAAGGGAAACTGAGGGTGGTTGATGCAGCTTGACGGTGACGCTCCAGTCGAAGATGAAGATGACGACGAAGCTCTGGTAGGTGTTGTTGACGTCGAAGGAGATGAGCCCGTCCCGCGGCTCGAGGTCGTTGGAGACATCATCGCGAAGCGTGTTGTAGAGGCCGGAATCCCCCTGGAGGATTGTGACGATGTCCATGACGCGGCGAGGGCAACCCATAACGGCGATTACTGCCTCAACAAGTGCGGTCGTCGCCCGAAGTGGCGTAAGCTCAGGTGGCGGCTGGGGATGGAGGATCGAGCCCTTATCGACGAGGAGTACGTGCCGCCCGTCGATGAAGAAGGACACGCACAAAGTTGTGAAATCCACCATGACAGGCCCTAGAGATTCCAGCAGTGGAGTGCCGAGGAAGGTGTCACGGTTGATGACGATCGGTAGCTTGGGGCAGATGATCCTACTCGTGACCTGGTCCCCGAATGCAAGGGTTAGGGTGAGTAGAGCACGACGAAGTGGCAGCCGCATGTCGTTGGCGACGGTGACGTCCATGAAGCCGTGCGTGACGCTGGAGTTGAGGACATCATCGATGTGGAGGGCGTCATCCATGATAGCCACGAAGTCATGCTCATCGTGTGGGGCTTGCCATGGTCTGTCCACCCAAGGCTCATAGGGTGTGAATAATGCGCCCCTTGTGACGAGAATGGCCAACCGAGCCGTGAAGGGCGGTGTGCCTTCGTCCATGTTGTGGAGCACCAAGTGGCCATCATGGGTGAAGGAGGACTTGGGCAGAAGCAGGAGCACCAGATAGTAAGAAACAAACATCCAACTAATAAATGTGAAATGCTTACTGTTGGTTGTTCCTATTGTCCATTCCTTCAGAGTGTCGGTGCTGATCAGTGGCAGCGGAACCGACGTCCCAAGGGCAACAGATTTTGGCCTGTCCAGCCACTACAATGGCACAATGCCCATAACTCGAGTCCGACTCATCGCTTTCTCCATGTCCGTTGGTTTTGCAAGCTCCACTTCAATTTTGAGGGGCTCTCGAAGGCCGTCTGTGTAGAGGTTGACTTGTTGCTGCCCTTGGAGATAGCCGATGAAGATGAGGCCAAGGACATAGGTGATGAAGAGGCGTAGATGGTCGATGACGTGCATCAGGTAGGTGAAGGCGAGGATCCCCATGAAGCTAGTGGTGATGAAGTCGTGCAAAGGAGGGCGAAAACGTTCCTTCGAAGCTGTAGGTGACTTCATGGTGCCGACGAAGTCCGACCGTATGTGCCTGCCCGACTCAAAATTCCCTGGTGGCAGAGGCATGACCAAAGCACCAAGGATGACGTCGATCAAGGGGTGGCTAATGTTGTTGGGGGTGGTGTCCAAGGACACAATGGCGCCCTTGTTGATGTCATTGGTCCAAGTTACCTCCTCTATAGCAACAAGAGTTGCCGTGGTAGCTAGTGCCTCCATGTTGGAGTTGTTGTCGACAAAGGCGGGGATGATCTCCACGGTGATCAGGGCATCCACCTTGGGGAAGATGATCATGGCGGTCTCCTCCATGGCATCCAGAACTCCTGACGCGAAGACCTCGGTCGACGGAGTTGAAATGACAGTCTCCACAGTAGAGATGGCACCATCACGGTTGTCGGAGTTGATGGCCCGTGCAGCTGGTGGGGCGGAAGCTGCTAAAGTTGCAGGGGTGTGGACGATCTCCAGAGTGATAGGTATCACTCTGTCTTCCTTTGTGGCTGGATCAGCCTTGATGACCAGATCTGCTGCCTGAACAGTAGTACCCTCATAGTCGACGGGGTTGATGACCGGAGAGGTTGCCGGCGCAGGAACCGTTGCGTGAACCGTAACGGGGGTACTATTCACGCCATAAACAGTACCGTGAACAGTAACAGGGGTACTGCTTTACAGCAACATGGTTGGGGCTGATGTCGGTGATGGTTGTCTCCTCCTTGGGCGCTGCTGATATGCTGGACATTAGAGAAGGTCCGTTCTAGTTGGAGGACCCATTCTCGCAACTCGTTGCGGTACTCGTCGAGGGAAGCCATGGAAGCGGTGGTGGAAGATGATGGGGAAGATATGGTGGTGGCGGCGAGGATCAGAGTGGCTCTGATACCAAGTGTTATGTGCAAACTTGGGAGAGGGAGGGGAGGAGGAGGCCGGCGGCGGCGTGCTGTGGTGGCGGTGGCGGCTAGGGCAGAGAGAGAGAGAGAGAGAGAGAGCTGAGAGATAAAAGGGATTAAACCCTAATTCCTTTCTTGCCTTGATCTGATTACAATCCCCTCATTATATAGAGGGGGCTAACTTGGCTGCTAAGAAACCTATTACAATTTATAGAAAATATCTAAATTACTTAATGCCAAAGGAACCTAGGCGAGGCGGTTGATACAGTAACCGCGTGTCACTGTTCACGCGCGTGAACAGTGCCCCGTGGGCCTCCTTGTTGATTTCTAGCCGGCCCATTTGGTAGCTTGCTGGTCTGGGCCCTTTGGCCCATAACAATAGTCGAATATAGGATTTAGATGTCAGCTAAGAATCACTGATACGGCGATACGGATACGACGATACGATACGCGGATACGTGGATACGATGACCAGCCAAAAACACTGATACTCCGATATGTAGGGTATATTTAAAATAATAATTTAAATATCAGAAATAACAAAAAATTCAACACAACGAATATTTCAAATTATGATGAGTGCATTACAGAAACATAATAAGGATGCAAGGCCTAAGGCCAAATTACGATGAGTGCATTACAGAACATACTAAGGGTACAAGGCATAAGGCCAAATTAAGATGAGTGCATTACAAAACAAGGATATAAGAGGCACAAGGCCAATCCAATTTTTCACTCAGCAGATGCTGCTTCATCTTCAATCATCATCACCTCAAATTCAGGCTCATCCAATGTAAATTCAGCTCCTTGAAGGACACTAAGACCATCAAATGTCTCATGTTCATCTGCCCCGACATCCCACATTTTAGATGGGCCAGTTAGATAATCATCTGTGCACCTGGAAAGAAGACGCAAGTTGTTGTGCACATACACCAAGTCCTCACCATGTTCTGGAGTTAACTTATTTCTTCTCAGACTATGAATGAAACCATAGGTGCTCCAGTTTCTTTCACAACATGAGGAAGAAGCAGGCTGTCCAAGTAGCTTAAATGCTAATTCTTTCAGCTCCGGTGTCCTAGCTCCGTAAATGCCCCACCACTGAAGTGGGTCAAAGTGAGCTCTATCCTCAATTGCATCAGGGGTAGCAAAGACTCCCCTATCTTCTACTGATCTACAAATTAAGACATGCAAAGAACAAGCTAAAACCAGAATCGCCATGCTCTAAAGTAACACCATGCTCTAACGTAACAGGAGGAAAACAAGAGAGCATAAGGGAGAGAATCGCCATGTTCAGTACCTTGTCAATGATGCCGGTTGCCGGCAGCCTCGGTTCGAGGTGGTGCCGTGGTGGCGTAGTGCCATGGCAGTCGGCGGCACCAGCACCAACACCCGATGGCGACGGCAGTCGGCACTCGGCAAGCGATGATCCGATGGGGACTGGGGAGAGAACTGAGAGGAGAGCTCGTGAGTTGCAGCGGTGTGATATGGGGAGATGCGGCGGCATGAGATGCTGAGAGAAGGAACTGATGTGTTGTTAGGGTTTGCGTTGAGAATAATGGACCAACGCCTCTATATTTTTCTTCGGCAGCCCAAAATGTATCGACGCCGGTATCGCCGAGTATCGACGAACGTATCCAGAATTCATCTTTATTTCTAAATTCGAATCAACCGATACTCACTGATACACGTATCGTAGCCGTGTCCCGCCGTATCCCGTATCCCGCCGTATCGGATATGGGTATGTTGCCCTCCACCACGTATCGGTGATTCCGAGGATGTCAGCCTATTAGCACCACATAAGTTCTAAAACTGCTACTGGATGCCCAGTCTATTCTCAGAAGAATAAATCAGTTTGAGGACCAAATCACCTAAAAGGTCATGTTGTTGGGTGAATACTAGTAATTTAGTTATGTCAATGGCTACTGTCTTATTCTCTAGAGAAAAGGGAGGCCAACACTTCATCACAAATTGTGCATCCCATTTTTGTAGCTTGGTTTCCATACGTGATTCAAGATATGGTATTTATATATGCTGTAATGGATTAGGTCCGATTCTTTGGGGATCTGGATCTAGGACACTGAACAAATAGATAAAAATGAGACTGAAACAAAGAGGAAAGATGGTGTTACCTCAGTAATGATTGTATTTTAGTTTTGCAGGAGATTTGCATGCAGAGTGCTAATTGATACTACATGTTAGCAAAATATTTATGATACAATCTTTATCTTATACGCACCATCGCTTTGAACTGTTGCTTATTTGATTGTTAGGAACATTATTTTTTGCTTGGATGATCTTAACTTTTGTGTCCGTAAAGAAATTGATTCTGATAGAGCTATCTATACTTCTTAGCGTAGCACATAGATCACATCCACACTTCTCTTGCTGACTGGTATCTTGCACCAACTCATAAATTGTTTTGCACCTTTTTCAATCTATACAAAAATTTTTAGAAACCTATCTTATGTTGTAGGTTTGTTGCATGTGCCCGTCAATTGGCTAAAGCGCTGGAGGTGCCTTTGGTAAATGATTTAGGATACACAAAACGTTATGTCCGATGCCTTCAGGTAACCTGTTATCTAACGCAGCTTATATTTGTATGTTCTGATCTTTGAGCCATTAAAGCTATCATGTCATCTTAATGCTGATAAATCCGTGTTACATGTGAATAACTTGATATGTCCTATAGCCCATTATCTATTGCTGACTACTTTTTGTATCATCTGAATGCTGATTCTTCCAGATTGCGGAAGTGGTAAATTGTATGAAGGATCTGATTGATCACAGCAGGCAGACTGGATCTGGACCAATTGGTATGGCATTCTAACAGCTATTTTTGTTGGGTCAATGGCATCATATACTGTTTTAGGTATGTTTGGGTTGTAGCCTCATCATATTGGACTTCAGGTCAGGAAATATGAACGAGTACGGCGTCATCTTAGTTTACAGCGTCATTTCTGCCTGGATTTCTTTTGTTAGAACCTGGTCCTACACGCCTGCCATTTTATATAGATAATAGGACAAACAATGTGAAATCTTTCTTCTCTACCTTTCCCCAGCCTTATTCCTTGCTGTCTGCTTCCACTCACTTTGGTGTTCTCTCCTTCAGCAATTCTACTTTAAATACATGGTTGTAATTCAAGGCTGGTTGAATATTATCAGGCGTTTTTTCGGCCTGGGCGTCGCACTCGCCTTACTAGGATGGGCTATGGCGTCCGCCTCACGCTATTGAGCGTCGATTAGGCGGGGTTGGGCGTCGGCGGACGTCGAAGCGAGCGAATCAGACGCTATGTCAACGCAAGCGGCAAAAAAATCGACCGAGCGGCGGGAAATCGTGAGCAGCAAAGCGCGCGCGCGCGAATGAAAATCAGCCGCGTTACTTACCCGCGTGCTCCATGCTGCACTTACTCGAGAACTCGAGACATACACACACACATAGAGAGAGAGAGAGAGGGAGAGAGAGGGAGGGAGGGAGAGAGAGAGAGAGAGAGAGAGGAGGCGGCACCTGGAACGGCGGCGGCGCGCCTGCATCTCCCTTCTTCTCCGGCGGATCTGCATCCCCTCCCTCCTCTCGACTTCCCTGTCGACCCATCCCCTACTTCATCCAACGCGTGTATGTTGCTCCGTCCACCACAAGTCTGGCCGCCATTGGAGTGTGCTTGAGGTTTCTTTGCCTGCGTGGAGTGCGGTGAAGGAGAACAGAAAGGCATGGGCCTGGGTTGGAGTAAAGGCCAAATGGGCCTAGTGTGCTGCTGCGATGTGGTAACATTTTTTTGCTTATTTTTCCTAAATAGTCCCTGTGGATGCTTAATTTTTTTATTTTGATGAATTTTGAATATTATTGTAGGGCTAATTATTCAATGTTTGTGTAGCTCCCAGTACTTCCCTGGTTGATTTGTTGATATTGAGCACCTTTGTTCTACCTCTGAAATCAGTAGAAATACATAAGTGACTGCATAATTTTGGTCTAATTTCGCCTTAGGACCTGAGGTAAGGCGTTGCCTCGCCATGCGCCTTAAGTGCCTAGGCGGCTGGAAGGGGGTCCAACGCCGCGCCTCGCCTTACCGCCTTAAAAACATAGATCATATCAGATGATACCAAATACCAAACATTCTTTCATAGAATACAAATTTGCACTGAAGTATCAAATTGTATTAACCTTTTCATTAGTCTTGATGATCTGAACCGTTCCCCATGACAACAAAGTAACTATGTTCTAATTTGTAATATTACTTATGCTTTTTATTTGGTGTTATATGGTTCCTTTTTCCTCTCTTTTTTAACATACATTGTTATTTTTTGTTCAGAAAGCTTGCGTAATTTTCCTCGGAGGACTCCTTCAGGGGCCAACCCCCTTCAATCTCAACAGCAACAACATGAGGAGCAACAACCTGTTCCTCAGAGCTCAAATCATAGCGGTCAAAGTTCTGCTCCTATGACTGCTGTGCAGGCTTCTGCCTCTGCCAATGGTGATGCAACATCACATAATTCTCTCAATTGCACACCTTCTACATCTGCTCCTTCACCCTCTGTTGTTGGGCTCTTGCCAAATTCAATAAACTCTATGCAAGATCATCCAATAAGCAACAGTAATGGCAGTCGATATAACAGTGGAGGCAATGCAGCTATTCCCAAGGTGAGCTCAACAAGCTCACTGCAGTCGAATCCGTCTACCTCTTTTCCTTCCCCAATACCCACAACATCCAACAACAATATGATGCTTGCCCCTCAAAACATGAATGAACTAAGCTCCCCTACTACATCATCAAGCATACCTCCAATACAGCCACCTACTACCCAACTTCAGGAGCCTGAACCAAGTGAGTCCCAAAGCTCTGTTCAGAAAATTTTGGAGGATTTGATGATGTCTGAAAGCTCTGTCCCACCGATGAATGGTGTTGGCCAGTCAGGGAATGATGTGAAGAAACCAAATGGGCTAACTCCTGGTATTAATGGGGTTAACTTCTTAGCTGGCAATGCTGTCACAAATAACTCGGGAATGGGGGGAATGGGTTTCGGGGCCATAGGCAGGCTTGGTCATGGTATGAGAACGGTAATGGCAAACAATGCTATGGCAGTGGGTGGAAGGATAGGAATGAATTACAGTTCCCATGATTTATCACAGCTGGGCCAACTACATCAGCAGCAACAACAACAACATGACATTGGAAACCAGCTATTGGGTGGACTTAGATCAACAAATAGCTTCAATAACTTTCAATATGACTGGAAACCCTCACAGTAGAGTTATCACAAACCAAAAAATTCGAATGTGATGATGCATCTGCCCTCACAGTTAATTGCCTATGGAGCATCAGTTATGGTGCCATAGCTTTCCTTGGATCAATTCTGGATAGAATTTCCGATTTGGCGCTATGCTGCCACAAAAGGTTACATTGTGGCAAGAAGCATCCGAGATGGTAAATGTCTGTAACTGGCCTTTTAGCTGTTTCATTGAGTGTTACTTCTCAGATTTAAAATGCTTGTCAGTTTACTGGGCCCTGCTTTAATGTTGTGAAAATGGTCAGATAGTAGCTTGTTACTGAGAGCGGCATGCATGGTCATATCTTGATTACTCTTACATTTAATGCTTCCTTAGTCCATGCTCACGGTGAGAAATGGAAAGTATGGTGGAACGGAGACATTGGTAGGAATGACAATTGGAATCCACCGTCAGAGCTGGGTGACCATTGCTGCTTGCTTCAGTCTGCTGTCAATAGATGCTGTTAAAAGGATTAGAGCCTGCTTGCACCTGCTAACCATCGTGATGGTATTTCTTACCTGGGAAAGATGTTTTTATCTTTTTTTTCTCCTTGTTAGATGACATGTAACATTCCATCTCACTGTATTTACCATCTGTCGAGCCTTAGGAAGCCACTTCTGCTGATAACCTCTTCTCTTTGCCTGAGGAACTCTATTTAGACTTACTGTCCTTTGTATAATTGCCATACCTGCTAGTGGAGAAAGTACCATGAATGTTGACTTATACTTTGCCTGAGAACTCTATAAAGACTCGCTGCACGCAATACATTTTTAATGCTGAAGTACCACAGTTGATTTCCAGTGGTAAACATGAGTACTTGTATTGGGATGTTCATTAATCATGACATACATTAGTAACAAAGTAGCGTTGAACTAGAACCATTTTCCTAGAATGTAAACAGTAAAAGGGAAAATGGAATAGTGGAATGGACAGTTCTTTTTATTGATGAACAGTGTTTACAATTTATAGGGGGAGAAAAGGGTATGGGCCACGGAAGTCCCATTCCTGGGAGGCGTTTGTTCGTACGGACGTATCCCAGGGATGTGGGTGTAAAGCACCACGTGCGTGGGATGGTGGTGATGACCAAACGGTCACCCTAATTCTTAACATTCCTCCTTCGATTAATCATCATCATGCATCAACGAAGATCTCCTCCTCTAAAAATACTATGGAAAAAATAAAGAAGATAGTATAGTATGTTGTGAAAAACTCCTTAAACTTAGTGGGAGAAAAGGAGAAACCATTATAGCATATAGTCTTTGACACCTCCTTCGAAAAACCCTCATAAGAAAAAATCAGAAGATAGACATAGACTTTGTGTTGATATTGTCTCATTAAAAATCTAACATGAGAAATCTTTAAGTAAAACCTATATAGAAAAAAAATGTAATATGATGTTTGATAACAGTTAAGGAGGATTCTCCCTCTGAACCTTGCAAGTCCTTAAGTCTTCGTATACCAATTTCATTGAACAAGTTTACTAAAAATGGAATATGGTAGAGACTTAGTAAATAAATTCGCAAGATTATCACAAGATTTGACCTGTAAGATATGAACCTACTCGCTTTCTTGAAGCTCATAAGAATAAAATAATTTAGGAGCAATATGCTTAGTGTGGTTGCTCTTTATGTAACTTGTTTGCATCTGTGTAATACAAGCAACATTATCTTTATAGATAATGGTTGGCGATCCAATTGGACCAGCACCACATGATTGTTGTATGTGGTTAATCATTCTGCGAAGCCAAACACATTCACACGATGCCTCATACAATGCAATGATTTCAGATTAATTCGTGGACGTAGCTATCAGAGTCTGCTTCAAAGGCTTCCATAAAATAGTTGTCCCACCATGTGGAAATACAAAATTTGTCTACGATCTGGTATTATGGAGATCAGATAAATAGCCAGCATCAGTGTATCCAATCAAACTTGGATCCTGATTTTTTCTGAAGAAAAGATCTAGATCCTTGGTGCCTTGGAGATATCAAAAGATATTCTTAACTCCATTCCAATGATGTTTGGTAGGAGTTGCGCTATGTCTAGCTAATAAATTCACAGCAAATACAATATCAGGCATGGTGCAATTCAAGATACATTAGCGTTACAATGGCACTGAGATATGATATGAAACCTCTGGACCCAACACTTGTTCCCCATCCTCCCTTGGTTTGAATTCATCTTGATCCATTTCTAGAAACTAAACGACCATAGGAGTTTTAACTGGATATGCTTTATCCATATTGAATTTCTCCAATATTTTCTGGATATAGGCAGACTATGAACAAGAATTCCTGTAGGAAGGTGTTCGAGTTGCAAACCCAAACAAAATTTGGTTTTACCCAAATCCTTCGTCTCAAACTCCGTCTTCAGATGATAGCGCGTTTTTTCTATATCTTGTGTATTGCCAATGATGTTAAGATCATCAACATACACTGACATAATACAAAATCCTATAGTAGATTGCTTTATGAATACGCATGGGCAATCATCATTATTTAATTATCCTTTATTCAAAAGGTTCAATTGGTTGTACCACATTCTTCCTGACTGCTTCAAACCATACAAAGACTTGTTCAATTTTACGCAATACATGTTGCGGTTTGTATTCGGATTCAATACAAAGATTCCATCAAGAACCTTTATGTATATCTCAGAATTTAGTGACCCATAAAGATATGCAGTCACTATATTCATCAATTGCAAAGATAGATGCTTTTGAACTGCCAGTGATATCAAATATCAAAACATTATTCCACTCATTACTGGAGAATATGTTTCATTGAAATCAATGCCTGGTCTATGCGTGAACTCTTGTGCGACTAGCCTCGCCTTGTATCTTACCACCTCATTATTTTCATTCCACTTTAAGATGAAAACCCATTTGAATCCCACAGGGAAGATTCGACGAGGAGTAGGTAATACTGATGAGAATACTTCTCTTTTCTTAAGGGAGGCTATCTCTGCCTTGATTGCTTCCTTCCACTAATTCCAGTCCGAGCGTCGTCGACACTCTGCCATGGTCGACGGAGATTGATATCCCACATAGATCCCCAACTTTCTTTGTGGGTCCATAGTTGTACGCTGCGGTGGTGAGATCGATGTGTACACAGCACAACCGAACTTACGCAGATGGGAAATACTTCGAGGATTTCCACGTATAAGTTGCAGCGGGGAGGCCCTGTGATATGCAGTTGGACGCAATTGAATCAATTCAGCAGCATGTAATATTGCTTGACCCCAACACGAAGTTATTAAATTGCAAGTATGTAGCATCGGTCTTGCTATAAGTTTGATTCTCTTAATGAGAGATTCTGCCAAATGTTGAACTTGAATTCTCTGAGTCATACAATAATCATTGAAGGCTCTCGAGAAAAATTCTGCACCATTGTTCATTCGGATTGATTGAATCTGATGTTCAGGAAAACTTGCTTTCAACTTAATGATCTGAGCAATGAGTTTTGCAAAAGCATGGTTACATGTCGATAAAAGACACACATGAGACCATCTCGTAGATGCATCTATTCAAAACATGAAACTGAACGGTCTGGATAATGATTATATTGGACCACATATGTCTCCATGAATTCTTTCAAGAAACTTGAGTGGCTCTGGATTAACCTTAAGATAAGATGGTTTTAAGATCAACTTTTCTGTTGCATATGCGGTGCATAAAAATAAGAAGATTACAGGAATTTGGCATCATTTAAATCTTGACCAATGCAATTGCCTATAATTTTCCTCATCATCCCAACTCCGGGATGGCCAAGACGATCATGCCAAGTCTGGAATGTTTTAACATTCTGGAAAATTACCTTGTATGCAACATGCGATACGGATTTAATATATATGTAGTACAATCTCAAAGGTAAGGAAGGAATTCTTTCTAAAATATCTTTGCCATATCCATTATCCTTCGTAATGAGGAGTAATTCCTCATTGTTGTCTTCATGGGTTTCAACATGTAACCCATTTTTTCGGATATCTCTATAACTCAGCAGGGAATGAGTTGAGTCGGGAGACAATAATGCATCCTCAGTTGTTACTTGTGTTCCCGTGGGAAGCGTGATAGTTGCTCGTCCAGAGCCTACTATCATCGCATAGCGCTCCGTGATTGTTAAAACATTTTCTATCCTCTTTGTCATAGTGTGGAAATATTTAGTTTCCCTAAGTATAGAGTTTGTGGTACAAGAATCCACAAGGCACAATTCTTCCTCCATCAGATTGACTCCCGTAAGATCTGTATAAATAAGAATTTCCATAAATTCTCAATCATTATATAGAAATACATATAAACTTTATTCATTAATAAGTATTATAGTACTGATACAATATAGGAAGACAACTAATAATTACAACAACATTGATCTAGGGACGTAGACATATTAATATCTATGGAGATTATGGATCCTAGTTGAGATCTCCAAACATATCATTCGAAGCAAAGTCGATGATCATGTTCTCCGTGTCCGCATAGTCATCGGTCATCAAGGGAGGCTTGTTGTGACTTGGTTCCATTGGAACCTGCTGGTCCTCTAGACTTGCTTTTACCCAGGGACTTCTGGTATAGATCAATCAAGTGACGGGGGGGGGGGGGGGGGGGGGGGTTGTGACATTGTTTAGCCATCCACACTTGTACCATTTCCTATCACTTTTAGACTTTGAAATGCCACAACCTAAACCTTTGCTTGTGACCTAACCCTCTTCATGTTGTGTTTGCCTTTAGATTTACCATTAAAGTTTGGTGCTTGGACTTTAGATCCTTCAAACTTGTTGCTACTCCTTGCATTATGATGAACTTCTGGCAGAGGAGCAGATCCAACAGGACGTTGGCGATGAGTTCTCATACTGAGTTCATCATGCTTTTCTGCGTGAAGTAAATTATGAATGAGGTCATAGTAGCGTTGGTAATTCCTACCACGATATTGCTGTTATAAGACCCTGTCAGATGGAAGCATAGAGGTAATAGTTTTCTCTATCTTCTCTTCCTCTGAAGGTTCTTTCTCACAGAAACGCAACTTGGCACATATCTTATGAACATCATGGTTATACTCTCCAATGGTTTTAAAATCCTGAAGACATATTTGAGACCATTCATGACTAGCCTCAGGCAGGATGACCGCCTTATGCCGTTCATATCTGTTCTTCAGGGATTACCATAAAGCACTTGATTCCTCTTCCATCACATACTCCGCTTTGAGATCGCGATGTATGTGGTGCCTTATAATGTATAAGGCATTATACTTAAATTGATACCTCCGCTCTCTCCTCAGGAGGAGTCAGAGCTGCCAGAATTCCTTTGAAGGCCAAGTTGATCTTGATGTCCACCGCCATATAGGATAATTCTGGCCATCAACAGCAAGTTCATCAAACTCTGGAGCCATGAGACCTACATAGGTGCAACCAGAGATTTAGTTAAAAATCCATCATGGTTGTGTTGTTGTAACAACGCAAATTAACAAAGATTTTGCATATAGTTTGATGTGAATGAAACTCCAGTGTGCAAGAGACAGCAATCTCCATTACACATATAACATTTGCAAGAAATAAAAAATCTCAAATGCGAATAAGAGTGTTGTAATCTCAATTTAATGTGTATCATTTAATTATACATGAATTAAATATGATTTACAAGAAATATGCATCTCCATTACAAAATCAGGTATTGTATAGTGTTGTTGTGCTTACGATTCAATTCTTCTCAAAATAAGCACACATAAGCTAATGAGGTTGGATTGACATTTGCAAGAAATATAAATATCTCCATTGCAGCTATGGTAAACACTATATTATGTCATTACATCAAACATATTTAGCATAATATACTTCCAATCCTAACATATAGATTGGGAGCTAAACTACAATACAACACAATACTAAACACAAATACAGTAAAGAACAGGGGCTAAACTGAGTATTTACAACACTAAAAAAGTAAAAACTAAACTAGCTGTAATACACAAAAACCAAAAGGTCTTTAGTGCAAAATAGCTTGATACAAGGCTGCTCAGCTGAATGAGCCAAGCAAACCTAGGAGCCAAGCAAACCTGGGAGCCGGCCCCGTTGCCTTTTGGCCCATCTGTGTCACGCCTGCCCACGCGCATAGGGCGGTGGCAGCCCAGTCTAGCCATCGACAGGGGGCGGTGCAGCCCAGCCCAGCCACCAGGGGTGGTTGCCCGTATAAAAGGGGACAGTTAGGGTTTCCAAAACTAACCACCTCACCAGCTGCCGTCGTCGCCAACAGGCGCCTCTACCGCTCGTAGGCGCCGCCTCCACCACCCGCAGGCGTTGCCGCTGGCGCCACCAACCGCTGTCACCGCCACCTTACCAGTCGTTGCTACTAACCGCTATCACCAGCCGCCTCTGGCCACCATCCGCTGCCATCGCGTCGCCCACGCCCGGCGACCCCGTGAGGCCGCACCTTCGGCGAGCCTCACGCGCCTCAGACGAGTCGCACCCGCATTGGGAGGCAGAGCCCCGTGCCTCGGCGAGCGGCGCCGCCTCTGATGCGCCGATCGCCTCTCCCACAAGCCCGCACGCCGGTGAGCCTGCTCGCAAGCAATCCGCCTCCCGCCCCTCTTCTATGAGCTCGCATGCCGGCGAGCCCGCTCGATCTGGTGAGCCCATCCCTCGGTGAGCCCGCCTACCCTCTGTGTGCCCCTTAGCGGTTTGGCGAGTCCTCCTCATGGAGGACGCCAATCCTATGGGACTCCACCTTCGTCGTCGCAGCCCATGCGCCGGCCTCCCGTCCGGGGCGGCGTGGTGGGGTACCAGCAAGGCAGGCATGGCGATGGAGGAGACGTCCTCCGTTGGGCGTGTGCGGTGATGTCGTCTTCAAGGGCCCGAACCCAAAGGAGCCTAGTGCAGAGGCGCCCGCCGTCTCCGCCCTGGTGAGGACGGAGAACTCCGGTGAGCGTGGCGGAGTCATCATCGCCTGCTCCACCATGCGTGACGCCAGCCTGCCGCTCGGCCTTCCTCGACCTCCCACTCGCATCCGTGCACCACGACATGGGGGTTGAGTTGGTGGCTGCAGCGGCGGCACAATGGCGTGGATCTCCCTCGGCTCGTCATCATCAATGGTGTCGCCCGGAATCGGCACCGAGATGGTGATGGAGAACGGCTCCACACTGCTCTGAGGCACGGATCCAGATCCCATCGCTGCTGAGGAGGAGGAGGGCATGGTGGTGCCGAGGGCCGCCAGTGATGTGAACGACGTCGTTGTAGGTCCACCACCTGCATCTCTTCCAAACCCGGCCAATCCTAGACGAGTCAGGGTGTTCAGGGAGCAAAACATATGGAGTAGTTCTGCAGGCGGCATTGGTATTGGGAGGCGTGGCGGAGATGCAGGCGGCGGCGCTGTACTTGGTCCTGCCCCTGGGTCACCACCAGAACGGCGTTCCTCATCCGACATCGGCGTTAGCAGGCGCGCCTCTCTCGGAGCATCGATGGGAACCGGAGGACTCCACCGCTGGGCTGGGTTCCACAGAGCGGTTACGGCATTCACCGTTGGCCATGCCGCTCTGGTGCTTGGTCCAGCCCCTTGATCTCCTCCAGGCCGGAGGTTGGGACTGGGCCACTTCTAGGACGGCTAAAAATCCGGTGCCCATTTGGCCCTGGACGGAGGCGGCGACCATGAAAAAGATGGTGGCCGCGGTGGTTCCTCCGGCGCCGTTGGAGGCCGTGCAGAAGGGCAAGAAACAGAGCAATGGTGGTGGTGAGTGCTTGGATAGGCATCTTCTCTAACCTGTCTGATCTCTACGAGTTCTTCTTTTCCAACGAGTTTTCTCTTTGTTCTTAGTGGTTGAGCGAGTGCGTGATAACGTGTAAACAGTAAAAGGAACAATGGAATAGTGGAGTGAACAATTCTCTTTATTGATAAACAATGTTTACAATTTATGGGGGGAGAAAAGGGTATGGGCCACGGAAGTCCCATTCCTGGGAGGCGCCGGACGTGGGTGTAAAACCCCACTTGCGTGGGATGGTGATGATGACCAAACGGTCACCCCAATTCTTAACATAGTAAAAGGACTTTTTTTTTTCTAAAAAAAAGGTTGAAGTAATACCATGTATCGTGTTTTGTACTACTCTTGAAAGACTGAAAAACAGGAGGTGCAAAATACAGAGCATTTGCATTTTCTGTTGTATCTGTGTCGTTGAAATCATTGAATGCTTAATCAACTTTATATTTCGAGTATTTGTTTTTTGAGCAAATTCTTTTTGCGTCATCAAAACTTATACCAATTTCTTATAATTATGAACCATCCAAAATTATATCTTTTCTTTCATACCATCATTTTAAATTTTTCATTTCCTATGTACCACTTTTGTTACTTTATCTATTAGATAGCTGTTACATGACATACCAGCATACCTACAGCTACAGAACTTCGCCCTGGTTGGAATAACAGTTGCTTGTGCACTTAAATTTCGTCGTTCCCGTATCAACTTGTCCTGTATGGCGTCCTACATGGCGTCTCAAGCTTCAGGAGACCACCTGCATCACGCAGACGGAGCATTGTAGTTTATATGCAATGTTCCTCTTTATACTATCATATATGTATGTTGTTCCACTGGTCTTGAGCAGAGAGCTCATCTAGATAGAGTTCTTGTGTTGGAATCTGTAGTTCTGTTCGTGTTCGAGTACAATCTTAGCGGCCTAGCGCTATGTTGCATTTGTACCTGTCGACGTGGACTTGCTATCCGGCCTCTACTGACCTCATGCGTACGAGAGTTCAAACTGGAATTTTTTTTTATTAATAACCGATAGACCTGTCGCTCATTGGTCAGGCAACTGGGCCACCAGACACAAATATCGTCCATCGACAGGTCCCTGTCGCCCGATGGTCGGGCGATTGGGCTATTATCTTTGTTAAAATTTAAATCCCGCTGTTAGTAATATTAAATAATTTTAAAAATCAGTTATTAATAAAAAAAACTGATCAGCTAATGGGCTGGACGAATGCTAATGGGCTGATGGAAAGTAAAATGCGGATGATTCATGGATCGCGTCCTCCTGAGCCCCTAACCTCCGCTAGGCAGCCGCGCCGTGGTGGAATTTTTATAATTTGATCATTTTAAAAAACAATATTTACATCTAAACCCTCTGAGAAAGTTATCTAAAAATATAGACCCGTCGCTTGGACGCTAGGGCGTGTGGCTCTGGTTGAGCTGGCTGTTAGAGCGCCGTACCCTGGCTTCATACGCCTCTAATCAAGCCACAATGAACTTTGGTGTCATGCCTGATACTAATTAACACATCGGTCTCTTCTTTTTCTCCCTCTCTCTGCTCACCTTTCCTCCTCTCGAAGCGCGCGCCGGGGGGGGGGGGGGGGGGGGGGGACTGGAATCTTTTGAGAATTTTGAGGGATAGGAGGAAGCTGCCATGACTTAGCTACGAAGATTCTAATAAAATTTTTTTTCAATTTTGAAAAGGAGAGGGGCCTCCTCGGCCGGAACGGTGCATACATGATTTTTGACAAACTCTTGCGGATTGTGACATGCACGATCTTGGTTTTGTTAGGGATGTGTTTGCATGGAGGAACCAACACCACCGAGCAAGCAGTTATGAGAAAAAGAGGCTGGATAGAGCGCTGACAAGTAGTGAGTGTAGAATGAGATTCCCTCTTGTCAAAGTGGTGAACGAGGAAGCATTCGAACAACCAGCCGGTCATCATGGACACGGGCGGTGGGTTAGGGGGGGGGGGGGGGAGGAGTGGAACTAGCTGATGGAAGTGATGAAGAAATTTAAGGCTCGGTGGTTAGAGGAGTGTGTGGCAAGGGTAGAGGAGGCATGGAGCAATGCTCTGGAGCTAGGTGATATTGGCTTGATGGCTATCCAAAGAAGCCTGCAGGCTATTAAGAAGGTTTATTAGCAAATGTTTTAATGAATGCATGATTTGGGCCTGTTCGAGATCATGTAACAAAGTGTTGTGCATTCAGGTTCAGGAGTGTTCATGACCCAAGTCCCCGAATTTGTAACCGACTTGGTATCGGGCAAGATATGCCTGGAGCCTGTGGTTTAATGGAAGCTTTGCTTTTTTTTTTTAAAGAACAGAGGTCGCCGCCCTCTCTACCCACCTGCCCCCCACCCCTCCCTTCATATCCGTGCAATGTACTTGGTTTCCTGCAAAAATTTTAAGGAATCAGCTCTTGAAGGTAAACTCCCTACCTTCCCAAAGTTTCTTGCAAAACAATTGCTGGATTTGTTTGAATTTTGTGGTTTAGGCTAAGCTAGGGTTAGGTTAGTAGGTAGTTGATTTTGGTGATCAGTATTGTTATTTTGCAACGTATGACTGGTGGGTGTAGGATAGGTTTATTTGTAAGCAATAGATACTGCAAGCAACTGAGCAGCTTCCAGCAAACCAACCCCACGTTCTTCGTTTGCAATAGTTGCAATATCTGGCAAATTCTTTGAACAACAGCTGTTGAGAAACACAATGTAGAATCCACCCTGTAGTTGCTTCCCAAGAGAGAATCTCATCATTGCTGCCTGTACATCTCAATCAAGAAAGAGTCAGTTTCAGGATATACTTTGTCTGTGAAGTGCAAGATATTTTTGGGTTTCACTTGAAACCTTGTGTCTTGTGGCATTGGGGATATACAATAATAAGATTTCTAGCTCATCATCACATCGTGAATCTTCCAACTCTTGTATCACATTTGCAAACTTGAAATGAAAAGAACTTACATAGGTGAATTTTCTTTACCTGGAGCACTTCTGCGATCAGAGGGACTGAACCGAATAGAAGAAGATGCGAGTCCCTCTGACACGTACATCTCAAAGGTATATATATTCTCTTGAATCTTGATTTGTATCCTTGCAAAAATTTTCCTGATGCAACAAGTTCTGAAATCTTTGGTTCTGTATTTTATTATCTTGCAGCAGAGTTTGTAACCAGGACAATAAGTGTTTTATACCACTTCGGGGAGTAAAGGGCAGCTGTGAGCTTGATATCAGTTTCTACCTACGGGCATCCTTGGATTTCTTGAGTTCAGCAACACAAACTAATGGGAGATCCTGGGACAAAAGGAACTGAAGGATTGATAAGAGTCGTGAAGGAGCAAATAAAGAAGCTTGTTAGGTGCCCTACTTATTAGAGATATTAGTGGAGAGTTAATAGCCTATGATACATCACTACCTGCTAACATATATGCACGACCTATAGATGGAATAGTATCTCTGATAGTACTAGTCCATCTAGTCATTTCTCTTGAATTGATTTTTTGGTGAAGAAATGTATTTGTCAGATTTCAGATGGTGAAGTCTGTTCATGTAAAAATGCTGTACGAAAGTATGCAATTTTCAGATTTAGAGGACCAAGACTATTCAAATATTGTATACAAAGATATGTTTTTTTGCTCATCGTGTTTAATGGAGTATTTCTGGAGTTTTTTTTTTTTGCTAGTACAAGAAGAGAATATGTAGCGATTTAGGGTGCGTTGCTCTGTGTACACTTGGAAGCACTAATTTAACTTAAGTTGGTAATTTACTTGACTTAGATTAAGCATTGTCCTATCTTGACTAATTATTAATTAATAGAGAGCGTAGGCATGCCAAACTTCAAACAAATGGAGATGCATGCACCGAACCAGCCAAATGAGTCGGAGAATGATGCTACCTTAGAGCATCTCCAATAGCAATCCTATAATGGATTGCTATCCCTAAAATCCAACACAAATCCTAAAATGTAGCAAAAAATCAGCTCCAGCAGCATTCCTATCTGGATTGCTATCCCTAAAACGTTTAGGATATATCCTATTTTTCTCTCTCCAAAACCCAAAGATAGCAATCCAAGTGGTGGAATCCTAAAACTAGAGAGGAAGTGGCGAGAGAGCAAACCGTCGGTTTCGGACATTTCCGTCTCTGGGGCGAGCTCGGTGGAGGAGGGCGAACTCGCGGGGCAATGCGGGAGAAGAGGACAGCGCAAGAGTAGAGGACGGCGGCGAGGCGAGTTCGCGTCGGGGTAAGAGGAGGGCGACGAGACGGGGGAGGAGGATGGCGCGAGGGCAGATGACGGCGGTGAGCTGAACTCGCGTTGGGGGAGGAGGACGGCGACGCGATGGGGGAGGAGGACGGCGCGACGGTGATGAGCTGAACACACGTCAGGGGAGGGGGACGGCGATGAGCTGAACTCACGTCGGGGGAGGAGGACGGCGACGCGACGAGGGAGGAGGACAGCGGCGAGCCGAACTCGCGTCGGAGGAGGACGGATGGAGGAAATGGCGGCACTCCGCACGCCTCACGCGTCGGGGTGGATAAGGCTGTGGCCATTTTGTAGAAAAGCCCTTTGGGAAAGTTGTAATTTTTCATATTTTTTCTGTGTCTTGAAATGTTTATGAAAAACTCCTTAAAGTTGAGAATATTTTTAAAGAGATTTATAGGGTTCCAGTTTTAGCAATTCTGCTGGAAATGAGCATGTTAGTAATTGCTATAATCTTCTCTCTCCTATCCCTAAAACTAGTTTTAGGATTTCACTTTTAGGAATGCTATTGGAGATGCTCTTACCAGTAAGCGCAAGGCACGCAACGGCGCCAGACCTTCCCGCTATACTGCAGACCTGCAGTTACACGGCGCCAAGGTGTGTGGCGCCATGCTAGCCAGGTCATCATTGCAACATACTATAGCTCTTATCCTACGTGGAAGTATAGGGCGTCAAATATTGTTGCCCCGTGCAATGTATCAACGGCGCCCAGTGTGCTGGTGTTTGCAAGCTTGCTTGGCCATGAGTGTGCAGTGTGCTGCTGCCAGGTCACTATACCATTAAGCTGACGATTCAGCAGCTTCAACACCATGTCGAGGGCAGGCTGGGTGTTCCCATTACGGTTTTCAGACGACATCTGCAGCCTGTATTCATCGGCTCCATGGAGGCATGCTGTACTGCATATGGAGACTTGAGGATTGACGAACAGGACGGGTATCCCTTCTTGGATTGGACCTCTCAAAGGCCATAGTGACAAGTCAACTCCTTGGGAACAATAAAATAACAAAATTGAAGTCGTCCTGAAATTCTAGAAGCTGACCGCAACACAATCACAGCACAAACTTCACTTCAAGGAACATCATTGACAAGATCACAAAATTAACATAACAGGGGCAGCTAAAGCTTTGAAGAATTCATTATCTAGTTGCTTGGTGGAATTCATCTAAACTGCATATTTCAACTGCCAAATTGAGCCTATAACTGCCAGGGCAGATTTACAACCAAAGTACACTCAACAGAATTAATAGACTTTGCACAAAGAGAAATAGAAAAGTAATAATTCACCCATAAACTAGATCCATGGCACATTTATAACCAAAGTACACCCAACATAAGCTCAACTCATCATTTGTATAATTATGGTTATGCCTGGGCCATCCTGTGCTATGTCATCTTACAATGATGAAACAAGTATACATTGAAGCGGATACAATGGACAGGATAATGGCGAAAAAACCAATCATCTTTAGGGAGAAGGGCTAACGGCCAACTTATAGAATCTAACTACACTTTCAAATCACTCCAACCAAAACAAATTCTCAATGGAAGGACCAACGGACATAACTTCATCCACCCTCAGATTCACATTGAGCCTAGCAAGGGTAAATAATGCCACACCACCACGAGTAATTTTGACACAGCCATTCATATGCAGAACTTCTAGCCGTGAACAACCATCACCGAGGGCAAGCAAACCTTGATCACAGATATTTCGACAACGGTTCACATGCAAAACTCTCAGACTGTTGCAATACAAACCAATTGAAGACCAACCAGGCAAATGGACCCCATGGCAGACAGCAAGGCTCCACTCCTCAATCAGTGGGCACCCACTAGCAATGGCCATCACAGAACTATCAGTAAGATAGCGACACATCCTGAGATTCAGAAAGCGCAGGTATTTTGCAAAACAAAGGCTACCCAGGCCATCCAGCCCACATAAGCTTCCTAACTTGTGCAGATTCAGGTACTCAAGTCTACTATTGCTCGCTACATCCAACAAGCCATCCGGAGAAAGCATACAAGACTCTGCTTCTAGGTAACGAAGTGTACTTGGACACCCTCTGAATCCAGAACCAGAAACACGCCTGCAACTCGTTATGATTATTGTGCAAATGTTTGAGCAATTACTAAAGACTGCAGATATCCCTCGATCTGAAATTTCCATGCAAGAAGCAACGTTTAGACTCTTCAAAGCATGACAACCCTTAGAAAGACTTTCCAGACCAGAATCCGTGATATTAAAGCAGGTCTGAAGTTCAACGATCACCAAATTAGGGCATCCAATTGCCACCTGTGCCAGACCAGCATCTGTCATACCCGAACAGCAATACAACGAAAGGGATCGCAGAGATGATCCAGACATTGCCAAATTGTCAGGTAGCTCTCTGAGCCCAGCAAGGGATATCCTCTTAAGATAAGGACAGCGAGCCAGTATGTTTGGAAGACACTTGGAATTCTCCCGATCTACTGTGGGGTTGAAAGAACAATGGAATGTCAGTGATTTCCTACCAATATTCCGGATCTTGAACCAATTCTTACAGGTCAATGCAAAAGAATTCCTGTCTGACTCACATTCAAGCTTGTTAAATATAGAAAGCAGACAATCCTCAGATAGGTAGCTAATGCAGTTTTCTGAGATGACATCCATTGTCCCTCTTTCAATGCAGACTATTGAGTTCCGTCTGAAGGGCGGAGAGATTGGATCTTTATTAAATACTTCTGGGATGTACCAGAGGAGGATGAATTTGCTGGATCAAAGCTACACAAAACAGCTGGTTCACCATATCCATAGCCAATAGACAAACCACATTTTCGGCAAAGAAGCTTTGTTTTAGGCCGATAACTACGCCAGGTGAGGGGAAAGCAGGATATCTCGTCCACCTGAGTAAATCGGCTGAGATCAACAGAAACAAATGAAATCAGACCTTTCTTCAAAGACTTTTGGTATGAAGAGCCAACTTCAGATGTGCTTCGATCAGAAGATGAAAGGTTTAGGGGATATCCACAAGATCCACAGCTGTCAGTGACACATCATTATCGTCAAAAACTACAGCAGACAAAAAAAAAGGCAGAGTACCTAGCAGCATATATGCATTATAAGTTAAAAAAAGATTGAATTACACTAAAAATGGATGGACCAATTGAGATGATACTTAGCAGTCAATAACCAGAATTACAATCCCAATGCACATAGTGTTGGCTTGAAAGGCTTCCACAATTAGTCAATAGATTTTGTCTCATTAATGTTGTTATTACTATTACTAAAAGAGAAAAAGATGTAACTAGATAATTTCTTGAGGTCATCTTGTTAATTGTTACAAACCAATATTACACATAATATATCACTATCTTTTTTGTATACGACACTACATCAGCCATAATGGTATTTTTTTTATTCAAATGTTTCATGTGGCTGCAATCTAGAAGGTTCTGTAAGAGCGACCCAATAGAATTTAGCTGTGGAGAATACATTAACTGATTGACTATACTTGCAAATACATGAATACGGGTACCACCAGAAACAATGGGATAGAAGAAGAAAAAATGTTCTTTTGCATAACTAGACATCGCATCTCATTAAAGCACTTATCAGAACAAAAATCTGAACACCATTAAGAATCATAATGAGACATCTATAGCTGGAGTCAAATGTTCTAGTATGAATAATCTCACCTCATACAATTTCTAGCAGCTATTAAGCCTCAACATTGTTATACCAAAAATGTTCAACTGCAGCATGATAAATTCAATACCAAATTGTACAAGGAAAGGGCAGAAAAGGTAAGATAGCTTAAATATTTGAATCGATTGGTCAGCTATCTATGTCACAGCTATGATTGAGGAACATGAGGCAAGACAAGTAACGCCAAAAGAAAAATCATACACTCGCCTGTTACTACGTGGCAAAATTTGATTAGCTAACTGTTTCCCAGATAATGATGACACCTTTGTTACTATTGTAGCTCATATTTTGCCGCTTCAATGACCAAACTACACGACAATACAAAAGTTTCCAGTTTTGTTTGGTCACACGTACGCGTTAAATGTCCACTTGGCTTTCCATAAAACAGAATCTTCAAAGGTGAATCCTCACAAAGTTTTGCAATGCACAGAATAGTTGCATGGCACATTACCACAACTAGACAAACCACTCTTGCTACAAAATGTACAGAAAATTCTACCATGGAAAGAAAAGGCCACAAGTATTCTTTATAGCATTGAGATGACAACCATGCTAAACATTTCTAACAATAAATCATGTACACAAAAAACAGTCTATTCTTTGATTTTATTTTTGAAAGACCAGTCTATTCTTTGATTCTTTTTTTGAAAGACCAGTCTATTCTTTGATTCAGCATGGACTCCATCAGATATGCGTTATAGAGTAACCAGATAAGTCAATCATACATGAATCAACTAACATAGGGTGAGACATTCTATATTCTTGGTTCCAAAACTAACAAGAGTACAAGACACAGATTCCCACTCCAAAAGCAACCAATCCTTGGCAAGCCACCATCAGAGCAAAAGGATCCCACCATCTACGAGCATATCCATGACCCATCCCTACTCGCCCTTTTAAGAATCTGCCCCGAAGTCCCCGCCTCCGGTGCCAAGACGAAACAATAGAATTAACGGAGAAATCGAGGACGACCGACAAATCACCTGTAGACGACGTCGCTCTGGGACATCCTCGTGCGGCGGCAAGATCGTATTTTGGCGCCGGAAGTCTCATGGATCGGGTTGAGGCAGCGGCGAGCTGGGTGACTCAGGAGGAGGCGGCGGCGGCCATGGCTTGTGTACGCGGAGAGGGGAAAAGAGTTGGGGACGATTCGGCAAATTTTGGCCGCTTTGGTCCGGAAGGACGGACGGCCGGCAGACGTGTACGCGACTCGGCAATTGTTTGACTCTTGTGCGTTGTCGTTGCGAGTTGGATGATGCGTGCAACCAATTTATGTAAGGATTTAAGAAAGCGACTTGCTAATTTTCAGCTGATTAAAAGTTTAGGTAATTTTTAATTATTTTTTAAATCATTAGATTTAGATTTAATAATTTATATTTATTATATAAATAATTTTATAAAATAAAAATTAAAACACAAATTAACAAACCATTGACCGAAAGTTTTTAGGTGATTGAAAGGTACTCCCTCCATCCTAAAATATTTAACACTATAGTCAACTCTATTTGTCCTAAAATAATTGTTATTCTCACTTCCTGATGCAACTTTCTCTATTTCTAATACATCACTATCTCTATCTCTCTCCTCCTCATTTTGTGTGCACCTATCTTTTACACTTCTTCTTAAATCCTGTGCCCAGAGCCAAAACGTCAATTATTTTGAGACGAAGAGAGTAGAAAATATGTTTAACAAAACTTTTACTTTTCCTACCCGGAGTTGATATGGCCTCTTAATGAAAAGGTCTCACTGTCATAGTCGGTCTAATGTGTGAGGATTTAGGATTGAAAGATGAGGGATGAAAACTACAACCAGGATTTACATATCCAACAGAAATCAACCGGTTAATTCGGTTAACTAAAAAATCGGTTTAACTAGGTTTCACCTTAACTGAAAAACCAAACATATGTATTATAGTGCAATGGTTAACTGATAGTTTTCGTAGTTAACCGGCTGTTTTTTCACTGGTTCATAACCGGTCGGGGTTTCACTGGTTCATAACCGGTCGGTTTTTTGGTTATATGAACCCTGAGCAAAGAGTTCAAAAAAGTTAGTAAGAATATTGCATCAAATTGCATTTGATTTGCGTATTCTCTCTCTTCTAGATATGGAGACCAGTATGGATGAAGATCTAACTAAAAAAAAGTAAAGGAGATGCTAATTTTAGTCGACTGAAAGATGGATTCCTTAATTAAGATAATTGGATCCACATTGGATGGTTGTGTGGATTGTAGTTGTTATTTATACTTGCTCATTTTATTGACTCTGCCAAACAAATCTCTACTATCTATTAAATTTGTTTTGTCTGTGCAGTCTGTTTAATCGTGTGATTCTGCTAATCTAGTTGGAATCATAATTGGACTCTAACCAACATAAGATTCTCCTGGTGGTTTAACCGAGTCTGGTGGTATCTCTTCGACGTCTCTCGCTATTGTTGCTGCTTTTTTTTTTTCATAGGACATGAACGAGGACGCGCCGATGCGGCTTCACACCACGTCCGCTAGTGCCAATAGCAGAGAGCAAGAATTGGGGCCACCCCTCCCTCCATCAAGCACGCCTAGCCCTTCATCGTCGCGGAAAATCCCTCTCTTGCATAGATGTGCAGCAGCGCTAGCGGGTGCTCCCGGATGCGTAGCGGGAGTTGTCAGTATGTTCTGTTGTTGCCATTAGTGACCGCCATTCTTTTCGTCGTACATCTCGAGCCTGATGAAATGGAGGTTGGACTTTGGATGTGGCCTCACAGGTGCCGGTGAACATGAATATCTTTAAATTCATCGAGCAGCAACAACACTGTCGTGGCAAAGCTTGATCTCTATAGCAAGTATAATGCCAAGGTGCGTTCTTGATTGATTGTCGTGATGCTCCCTGACTTCTTAGGTGCGATAGGATCTTGAGCCGTTGTCCTATGCTGGTTGCAAATGTTGCTCTCTGTGTTTGATATGGTCTAAGAGGCAGCAGGACAATTAGCACTTTGTGGTGGCGGCATCATGCGGAAGCCGCTTGGAGAGCAAGTTAGCCACTAATAATTGTGGCAGAGCTTGTTAGATTTGGCAGTGTGTTGATTTCGTATGCTCTGTCACTTTTTCATGTTAATTGTTTTTAAACCAACCAGTTCTATCAATTTTGGTTGTCTTGGTGTGCAGGCAAGTGGCAACAAGTAGGGACTAATTAGCTTATCATGTTCAACCGGTCAAGTAATAAGAGGGATTTTATTTGAACTTGCACTTATATTAAAGAGAGATTTTTTCAGTTCTATGTGGAATATGATCGAAGCGGCACTTATATTGAAGTTCAGTTATAGGTGAAATACAATTTATAATTATCTTGGTAATTGAGAAAGTGGAGGTGATGACTCTGATGAGCTGCATCTTTAAGGCAATGAATCACATATTCATGGCATTTACCAAGAGGAAAAAATTGAAGTAGTTGCAATTATGATGTTAGAAACGGTTACTCTATGTTGTAGTGACACAAATGTTACTTCTTGTATAATTCTGAAAATATTCTATTGGAATAGTGATATTAGTATTTGCAATGTATGGTTGTAGTCTACTTCCCTCTTGAAGCACACAAAGATTGGTGAAACGATGATTACAACAATATGTTCAAACTGAATCGAGGCTGTAGGAGGTGGCGAAGCTAGAGGCATAAACCAGCATTTGGTAATTATTGCTTAACAAAGCACACATGTCGAGTTTATTAAAAAGATTTGGTTAACTTAACCGTTTGATTCTGGTCACCTATGATGTTATATATGTGAAAAACTTAGTAACCATGTATGTTTTCATGGGACACTATCGAGGAGTAATTTTGTTATGTTTAGCAGGTGAAATCAAGAAATGGATGGTGATAAGAGAGTAAATTGTGGGATAACGAATAGGTGAAGTGAAACCAATGAATAAAAAAAAAAGCTGAATAAAGTTGCTGTTTGGAGCACTTTACACCTTAATTTCAATGGAAGTTGCTGAGAAGCTATCCCAAATTACTCTATTTTAAGAAAATAATTTATCTTTCGACGATGGCCCCCTCGTCTCCTCCGCCCCCTCCCCTCCCCGGCGCTCCCCCTCCCACCAGCTGCCCCACATGGGCACCGACGGCCACCACAACTCCCCTGCTCTCCACCCCAGCGCCGGCCCCAACTCCTTCTTCACCCCGCACCGTCGACGTCGCCCCGCCGGTTGGCCGCTCCAAGGCGGAGCGATGGAACGATGCTTCGCCCTCCTCCGTAGGAGACAGCACCTGCTCGGTGACGCATGTTTCGGCCTCTACGGCCTGTGCAGAAGGCAGCACCGGCTCGGCGACGCACGTATCGGCAACTCCAGCGTTCTCCACGGCAGCTTCCTATCACGATGTTGCAGCTTCACCGGCGGCCGTGCCAAAGAAGATAATCTCGTCCTCGTTTGCCACCCCAGCACCGAGGGTTGTTCTCCACTCGGAGATCCACGTTCCACGCAAGGAAGGGCCAGACGTAGACGGATGGCAAGAAGTCAAGCGGAGGCGTGCGCGTCAGCCGTTTCACCGCCCACCTCGCCGGCCGCGCCGGGAGGTTTCCGAGGACCTTCGCGGGCGGTGCTTCAACTGTTTAGCCCGCTCGCATCGCGTAGCTACGTGTCGCCGGGAGACCTGCTGCTTCACCTGTCGCCGGCTCGAGCATCGCTCCTTCCACTGTCCTCGCCAGCAGCCGCACCGAGCTTCGGTTTGGCGACGTATTTCGGCTGCTCCCGCTATGGAGGCGACACAAGCTATGGCCCATGCTGGGGCGCAGGAGGCCGGTCAGGAGGGCCAACGCAAGCGTCCACGCCGACGCGTTCGCAAGCGGCGCTCTGGTGATGGCGCGCGCGTTCTCGAGCCTTCTCCGAGCGTGCACGACGACGAGGCTGCCCCCCTGCCTCCAAGCCAGAAGAGACCGTGGCAGTTGATGGCGCCGGTGTGCGGCCACCTGCCCGGCCCCAATGCATCATCGATCGATCGGCCAATATCGTCAGCATGGAGCTTGAGCTCCGGCGTGGCCTGATCATGACGGTGGTCTATGACGGACCCATCACCCCGGTGGACAACCTAAAGAAGAGATCGCCATGCGTTTCAACGTCGCGGCAGATAGCCTGACTTTCCACCAAACTTCGCCGTCGGACTTTATCCTCTTGCTACCCAATGAGGTAGCTGCTGAAGTGGTCTACAATGATGGTCGCCCATTCCGAGCTTCCTCCGGCCTGTTGCATTTCAAGCGGTGGAGTCGGCTGGCAAACTCCACCGGAGCGGTCCTGCCCTCTCTGATCGACGTCGAGTTGCGGGGTGTGCCCGCGCACGCCTGGGAGGAGGCCACAGCGAGGCAACTCCTCAACGGCTACTGCTGGGTCTGCGAGGTCCATCCAGACACCTTGTCTCGCCGGGGCATGTCCTCGTTCAGGCTGACGGCTTGGTGCTCCCAACCTGGCTTAATCCCTCCGAAGATTGATCTCCTAATCGTCGAGCCGCCAACGGCGGTGGTGGAGTGGCCGCCGGTGAAGCGGGCGCTCTCTTACCCTGTCTCGGTCGCGACTGCTCTGTGTACCCCTCGCCGGCCTGAGGGTAACCCACCTCCTCCTCCTGGCGGCGACCAGGATCCGAGGCCGCGACATCGCCGACAGCGTTCCCCTTCCGCAGACTCGCCGCGCCGAAGCCCGACAGTCGGCGGCAACTAGGGCGGCCGCGCCACTAGGGTTCCCGTGCATGCACGGCTGGGCCCCCTACCCACCGGCACGCGCCACGTGGATTCTCTAGAGCGGCCGCTGGGCGGCGACGCGTTGGAAACACGCGCATGCATTGATCGCCCAGCCAATGGTCCCGCTGATTTGGAAGTCGCGCCTGCTGCTGCTGCCTTGTCGAGAGACGAGGCGATCCTGGACTTCAAGTCCCATGTGACCGAAGCAGATCCTCGTGTCCCGGCCCCGACGGACCTGCTGCCCACGCCTCAAGATCTGGAGGCCGAAACGGAAGATTTGGTGGCCCCATCTGCTACTTCGCCGTTTGAAACTGTGGTTGATGGGCCTCCTGGGCTCTCCCCTCTCAACGGCGATGCTTGCCTTGGGCCGTTTGAGGAATCGCCTGCTACGGAGCTGGTCGACAGGCCACATCCGGTGGTCTCCCCTCTGATAGGCCCAGTTTTCATGCCGCATTCAGAGAGTGCAGCGACGCCACCTGAAAAAGCTGAAGCAGAGATGCCTCTCGCCCAGACGACGGCGGCATCACTTGAAGATACCTCGACTTCATCAGCCGTACCGCAAACAGAAACAAAGGATACTAGCCTAATGTCACTGCTGGTACCCCAGGCTGTCTCAGCCGCGCTCCCAGTTCTGCCTGGTGCCACGGCTCCGACTGAAGCAGAGGGTGCAGCGCCCCCGAGCCCCGCGATCATGGAAGACACCGGGGGTTCACCTCCGCGCAGGCCTCGTTTTGGAGTAACCTACTCAAGACGCCCAAGAACGCCTCAGGTACCAGATGCTGCCTCTCCAGCACGACATCCTCGGGTACAGCAGCTGACTAAGCCAGTGGACTGCCTCCTTCCGCAACCGGCAATCCACAAGAGACGAGTCAAAGCATCTGCTCCTAACTCGGTACCGCGCCGTAGCAGGCGAGTGGCCGGAGCAGACCCCTGTTCGCCTGGACCGATCCTAACTGATGCTCAACGACGGCTCATCAGAAGTCTAGGTTTTTCAGAAAACACTGAGAAGATTGACAAGCAGGCCCAGGACAACTACAGCAAGCTTTTCGAACAACCTCTTTCTGAAGCTCATATCCTAGCATTGACAGCACTGTTCGGTTGGCGTGAAGACGTTGATCTGCAAGTCTGCGCAGTGAGCTCGCTCCCCGGACAATGCTGATCCTGTTTTATCCGCCAGGTCGTCTTTGTCTGTTTTTAATGGATCCACAATCCTTCTTAGTTTGGAATGTGCGCGGCCTCAACAAACCAGACCGCCGCAACTCTGTTCGTGATGTAATTCTGTCCTCCAACGCTGACATAGTGTGTCTCCAAGAAACAAAGGTGGAAGTTCTCAGCCAGCGGCTTTTCCTTGCAGTGTTTGGTTCTAACTATGACAAGCATGTAGCTTTACCAGCCAATGGCACTAGGGGGGGGGGGGCATAGTGATTGCATGGAAGTCTACAGCCTGCCAGGTCGTGTGCACTCGAACGGACTCGTTTTCTATGTCCATCCAAGTGGCTGAACAAGAAGGTCGAAATTGGTGGTTTACCGGCGTCTATGGGCCACAAAGTGATGAGGATAAGGTGTCATTTCTTCAGGAGCTGCGGGATGTGCGGGCTCTCTGCTCGGGTCCGTGGCTGGTCAGTGGTGATTTTAACCTTATATATCAAGCTGAGGACAAAAACAACGACAACCTGAACAGGGCAATGATGGGCTGTTTCAGAAGGTTCCTTGACGACATGGAACTCAAAGAAATCCCACTCCTCGGGGGCAAGTACACCTGGTCAAACGAGAGATCCTCACCCACTCTTGTAAGACTAGATAGAGCTTTCTGCTGTTCAGACTGGGATGATATCTTTCCGGACGCCATACTCCAAAGCACAGCTTCTGTTGTCTCTGACCACTGCCCGCTGTTGCTAGGAGTGAAGGTCAATACAAATGGGAAAAGAAGGTTTCACTTTGAGAATTTCTGGCCAAAGCTTCCGGGTTTCATAGAGGCAGTGCAGCTGAACTGGAACGCACCTGTTGCCTCATCCTGTCCCGTCGAGCAGTTGTTCATCAAGCTCCAGCGGCTGTCCAAGGGCCTACAAGGGTGGCGCCAAAGGAAAACTGGCAACGTTAAGGTACAGCTCAGCATGGCAAAGGAAGTACTCCATCGCCTAGAAATTGCCAGGGACTCCAGGGCGCTTTCAGCTAAGGAGGAGTGGCTGCGGAAAAAACTCAAACAACACTGCCTGGGGTTGGCCTCCCTCGAGCGCACCATCGCTCGGAAGCGCTCCCGTGTCCTCTACCTGAAGGAAGGAGATGCAAACACCGGGTTTTTTCACCAACAAGCCAGATATCGCAAGAAGAAGAATTTCATTGGAAAGCTGCAAGTGGACGATCAGGTGGTTACAGGACAGGAAGAGAAGTATGAAGCCATCTACAACTACTATGAGAGCTTACTAGGGACAGCCTTGGAGAGAGACTTCTCCCTAGACCTCCCAGTTTTTCATAGTACACGACATGATCTTACTGCTCTTGATGCGCCATTCACGGAAGAGGAAGTGTGGGAGAAAATCAAACACATGCCACAAGACAAGGCACCAGGGCCGGATGGCTTCACCGGCCGCTTCTACAGAGCTTGCTGGGCGGTTATCAAGTCAGATATCATGAAGGCGCTTGAGGCGGTTCAGCGTGGTCACATATTCAAGTTCAGACTACTTAACACAACATTCATCACCCTTCTTCCAAAGAAGTTGGACGCAACACAAGTAAAGGATTATCGGCCGATAAGCCTAATACACAGTTTCGCTAAGCTAGTGGCGAAGTTGATGGCAAATTGCTTGGCACCTTTGCTGCCACAAATGGTGGTCGTTAACCAGAGTGCTTTCATCAAGGGCAGGAACATCCATGATAATTTCTTATTGGTTCAGCAGCTGGCCAAGTGCTTACACCGGCAGAGGGAGCCCTATGTGTTGTTAAAATTGGACATATCTAAAGCATTTGATTCGGTGTCTTGGTCATTTCTCATTGAGGTCTTGCAACAGCTTGGTTTCGGTACGAAATGGTGCAACCTCCTCAGTTTGCTGCTATCCACATCCTCCACACAAGTACTACTGAATGGACAGCCCGGAGAGCTAATTCATCATCACCGGGGCCTCAGACAAGGGGACCCCTTATCCCCTGTGTTGTTCATACTGGTGATGGACGTGCTGAATTCCTTAGTCATGAAAGCAACATAAGACGGTCTCCTCTAGCACATTGTGGTACAACGAGTCCGGCACCAAATCTTCTTCTATGCAGACGATGTGGTCATGTTCCTCCGTCCGGCAACTAATGATCTAACAATCATCCAGCAGCTACTGGACATTTTTGGCCACGCCTGTGGTCTCTGCACCAACATTACTAAAAGCTCAGTGACCCCCATCCGGTGCAGTGATGATGATATCGTGACAATCTCTGAGGCTCTTCCTTGTGAGGTTAAACATTTCCCTTACATGTACCTCGGACTCCCACTCTCGGTCCACAGGCTCACCAAGGGTGATATCCTCCCCTTAGTTGACAAGGTAGCAGATCACCTCCCCAGCTGGAAGGCATCCCTGATGAACCGAGCTGGCCGGCTTGTAACGGTAAAAACTGTCCTTTCTGCAGTCCCTATTTACTCCATGATCGTCCTAGATCTACCAAAGTGGGCAATCAAAGCAATAAACAAATGGCAGAGAGGTTTCTTGTAGAAAGGGCAGGAAAAGGTTATTGGAGGTAGCTGTCTTGTTTCCTGGAACAGGGTTCAGCGACCACTGAAATATGGTGGGCTTGGCATTCATGACCTGGAGATACAAGGTTGGGCCCTTCGCATCCGCTGGCTTTGGTTGCAAAAAACTGATGCCTCCCGACCTTGGGAGGGCTTGTCAATTGATGTTCCCTGAAATGCTCAAGCTATGTTTGCAGTGGCCGTGACCACCCTCATGGCGATGGCCAGGCGACTAAGTTTTGGACGGACCGGTGGATTCAGGGTAAGACCATACAAGAAATTGCTCTGTGCACCTGTACAACATCATTCCAAAGCACTTGATGAAACAAAGGACAGTGGCTCAGGGCCTTAACAACAGAACTTGGGTGCGAGACATTCGAGGAGCACTAAATATTCAGATTATAATTGAGTATCTTGCACTATGGGATTTAGTGGACACACTCGCTTTACAACAAGGAGTACAGGATCAGCATGTGTGGCGTTTCACACGATCTGGTACCTACACCAGCAAATCTGCGTATGAAGCATTCTTCCTTGGGACCATCAGGTTTGCGCCATGGAAGAGGGTTTGGAAGTCCTGGGCGCCCCCTCATTGTAAGTTCTTCATGTGGTTAGCCATCAACAACCACTGCTGGACAGCTGATCGTCTCACCAAGCGGAACCTGCCACATTTAGCTGCCTGCCCTCTCTATGATCAAGCCGAGGAAACTATTGAGCATCTTCTGGTGTCTTGTGTCTTCTCAAGAGAAGTCTGGACCGCGGTATTCTTGAAATTGAGTCTTCTCCACCTTGCGCCTCAACCGTCGGTCGTTTCTCTAGCTGGTGGAGTAAGGTGAGGTATGAGGTCCCAAAAGAGTGGAGGAGGGGCTTAAACTCCCTTATCATTTTGATCGCGTGGGAAATCTAGAAGCACAGAAACAATTGTGTGTTCAATGGAGGACAGCCCAGTATCCCCTCTCTATTGCAAACCATTGCAAATGAAGCTGTAATATGGTGCCTTGCTGGTGCTTCCCAGCTGCAAGGACTCCTACTTTGGTCGTTATCTTAGGGTCAACTAAGTGTTGTAGTTGGGTTTTTTCTATCTTAGCTTTGTGGCGCGCCGAGCAGTCGGTGTTTGTAACAAATGCTCTCCCTAACGAGAGTGCACGCTTTGTAACTCTTTTCTTCTTATTGAAATGATGTGTAACTCTCCTACGCATTCGAGAAAAAAAATATAAAAAAATATAAAAAATTGGACCAAAGTCTTGCTGTTTCCTATGATGAATTGACCCCTAACATGCGACCATTTGTTCAACTGCACCCTCTTATTGATGCATTCACGTGTACAAATATGCCTCCATCAATGGGGCATGAAAATTTTAATGAATGGCATAAAGAGGATTTCGATGTTTTTTATGGCATAGAGGGAGCCAGATCAATTTTCAGTGACATTGACAGAATTCACTCTGTTTTCTATGACCAAGACCAACATGAAATAAATGGACAAATTTAGAGAAGAGAATACCCAGCTCGATATCTTTGGCTTCAGGAACGGGATATATGAGTTAGGACAAAGGATATTCTGGTGGCCTTGTTTGGTGCTTGCACGCTATATATAAAAAAATTTGGAGGTGTGTGAAAGATGCCTCATGCCACGACGTATCATGGATGCATCACTAAAAGGGTAACGGAAATGTTGTTAATGTGGGCACTTAAATGACGGAGGTTTGGGGGTCGCGGATGGATGGATCCGAAAATCACGGAACCGCTGCTCCTGGGGACACTGAAGGCGATCGTGTTTCCCCCTGTCTAGACCTGATCTCCAGTGAGATTAGGCTCACTACAAGAAATATGGTCTTCTATAATGAATTCTCATGACAATATACTGTTTTATTATAAGTTTAATACTCCCTCCATCCTATTTTATTTGACGTTTTAGACAATTACACGATAAACAAGGCAAGGGAGTGGAGTACACTGGCAAGCGAAAGTTTTACCCTGCTACCCGTATTAAACGACGAGAGGAATTGGTGGGCTTTGCAATCAATGCATTCCATCCTTCAATCTCTCGCTGCTTTGCTTCTTGTGCTACGATGGTGGAGGACCGCACCAAGAAGATCTGCTAGCCCAGGGCCATAGAAGTCGGACGTGCCTCCGTCGGATAGGAACTAGGACGCGGGAGAGCGCCGGGATCTTGGCCGCTCCACTCATCGTCCAGCAAGAGCGAGCCTCACCCTGCTGCCATGAATCTACGTCATCTTCTTCTTCCCCAATCCTCCCCATCTTTGCCTTGCGCCAACGAATCAGGGGCTCCAGGGAGGGAGGGCGCCGATGTTGATGGAGCTTGGAGGAGCTGAAGTGTCTGCCAAACGCGCGCGGGGGCAAGGGCGCATTGGCGGCAGGCTGCCAGCGGCGAGGAGCCGCGGTGGCTATTGGGCGCGCGCGGGGCCAAGGGGGCCTGCAGTGGCAGGCTGCCGCCGGTGCGGAGCCGAGGTGGCTGCTGGGCGCGCGCGGAGGCACAGGTGCATCGGGTGCCAAGAGAGAAGTGGAACGGGGTGGGGTGGGGGTGGGGTGGGGGGGGGGGGGGATGCGAAACTGAGTGCACATGGGCTTGTCGGCCACATCGAGGAAGGACATTGTGGGTAGTTCGTAACTTCTGATTGCATGGAAAATCAAGAACGTCAAGTAATTTGGGATTTCTGTATGGGTGTAGAATGCCATTTATTCTAGGACCGAGGGGGTATGTTTTATGATATTTTTAAGAAATGTCTTGATTTATAACAAAAATAAGATTCATCACTAATTTTAGCCATAAAATCGCCATAAATAAAGACACATGCATTATGACGAATGGAAACATTATAGTTTCTAAATAATAAACGTCACAATAAACACTCACAGATCCGCATATCATTTTTTATTTAAAAAATGAAAGCAAAACATAATTTATGATAATGCGAATTATTGTTAATATTTTTTATATCATGCACACGTGACAATAAAGTTTAATATTTCATTACTGAAACTCTAAAGTTCCAACTGAAAATTATCTCCACTCCTTAAAATAGCGAGTGGAACTTTTTTTACAGTCACCCAACTAATTATACCCAATTAAGGTTCTAAGCCTGTGTCTAAACTAAGTGCACTCCACTAATTATACACAAGAGTCCTGTTTTTATAAATCTAA
This sequence comes from Eleusine indica, assembly GCA_030378355.1. NCBI lineage: Eukaryota > Viridiplantae > Streptophyta > Magnoliopsida > Poales > Poaceae > Eleusine > Eleusine indica. The sequence goes on along the minus strand of CM059501.1, from coordinate 38,761,657 downwards.
TTGTCAACAATTTACTTCACATTGCAGATCTCCCCCACATGGCTTCCCCGCCCACCCCCCGCGCACAAGCAACCTCCACCACACACGCCGCCCATCGTCTCGTCTTCTTTTCTTCTACGCCGGAAAAGAAACCCCCCCCCTCCCCATTCAACCTTGCCGACCATCACACTGCCATGGATCACCGACGCATGCAGCTAATGATCGAAAAGGCGTCACTCTAGAATCGCACCCCCACCGCCGCTGCACGCCGTCGCTGTGGCGGATCGCCAAAAAGCAACATGTCATCACGGACTGCCCTGGATCGACGCCTAACTGCAGCCCATTGCAGTCGTGGAGCAGCCGGGAGCGGCACGCTGTGTTGTGGCGACGCCGACGAGCGGCACGCCGTCACGTGCTGCTATGGCACCAAGGTGAATCGCAGCGGAGCCACACACCGCGGGCTGCCGTGGATTGCAGAGTAGCAGCGCGTCGCTGCCGTCAAGCATCCAGGTGTAGAGGCCCTTCCCTGACACAACTACCTTTTATCTTCTATTCGAGGAACGGAGGAACGAGGGGAACTGCTACTCCGTCTCAGTTCGTCTTAGCGATCCAAACAACAAAACAGGTGCGGTTCTTTCCAATCAATTAATAGGTTACACGCTAACCAGAATTACTCCCTAATGACGGTGTCGTGCTTTGCTGGACCAGCGCAGTTACTGCGAGTTAATTCATCGGTTCATTATTGCTTCAAACCTTGTAACTCATCTGTTTATCCTTAGAAATTCGATTTCAGTTGCTTGCTGTGAGTTCTCTTTCAGATCAAAATCTTATCTCATCAAAGTGAAGTGAAAATTCTCAACAAAGTTATTTGGGATCCATTTGATTCTCATACATGTAGATCAAGGTCAAGGCTCATGCGAGACAAATTTTGCACTCAGATCCAATATTCAGAGGGAAACTTGGAACTAAGTAATCAAAAAGCAACACCATACATTCGCCTATGGTGGATTCTTGTCGTAGCTTTGGGCTTCAGGTGTATGCATTGTATGGGATAAAAACTGAAAATTAATCATTTTGTTTCATATAAATCTATGGATGAGAAAAAAATGCTTCCATCCAGTGTTCTTGTGTATCATGTCGATATCATGATTTATTGGTGTCAAATATTATTTGATTTCTTATTAGCAGGATTAAAGCAAAACATGCAAAGATGATAAGATGGGTCAGCATGGAAGAAACTCTTGGTTATGCATCATACCACGAGAAGAGCAACACGGGAAATAATTGGATATCAGAGTATCAGATGAGGCAATGGATGTGCAAAGTTAAACTAAGGACATACAGTTCCTTACCTGCCTTGAAACATGCATCTTATATGCCATTCTTGTTCATGCATCAGACCGTGAGAAGAGCAACTGAGGGAAATACCTGGATATTCAGCTAAGCCAATGGATGGGCAAATCTAAAATAAGAACATCCCTGCTGCCTTGAAACATCCATCTTAAATATCATTTTGTGCCCACAAGATGATCTGTTTTTGTTTCATTATTTGATTCTTGTTGCTAGGACTATAGTGAAACCAACAGATGTAGGACGAACTAGAAAAGAATGAACAAGTTGGCGATGCATCAGAGCACATGAAAAGCAACAAAAGGTGCTAATTGTTGTCATGAGGAAGGGGATGACCAAATCTTGGATATCTTCCATTTTTCTTAATAGTCCTCAATTTGATAGCCTGCTTCTGTACCAGTTACTTCTTTGTATTATGGACATATAGAAAATTCTAGGATTTATCTATGTTGCGTCTTGTACTCAGATTCAACAACAACCTTCATGTATAAGACTATAGGAAAGAATGCGATGTGGGAAGTGGTGGGATTTTGGATTCAAGGTGTTAGTTTGATACACAGTAGTAGTCAACATACATTGTGCATATTCTCTCTATTCTTTGGAAAACGAGCTTGTACATGGGAGGGGCCAAGAGATGGCTTGACAAATTTAGCTCTTCTTGTAGGTCTACCATTTAGTTCATATAGTGACAAACTGGTAGTAGCCAATAGAGACTGAGTGAATGTTGTACATGCTCCACCCAAATATAATAGTTCTTGATTGATTAACTATTTTATTTCTTAATTATTCTGGTAATGATCCTTCTCAGTATTTGTTTTTTAGGTTGCTAGCATCACCAACAACTACAAATGCTTTCTCTGGCAGCTTGCGTATGAAGATTGAATGAATGTGAGGAAAATGGATAGGAAGCAAAACATTTATCACCAAATGAGGTACAAGCTGCTACTTTGATTGATATTCAAGATAAAGTTTCATGTATTATTGTCAGATGCCAACTATTGACAATGTCTTCTTTTTTCTTATGTTTGTAGGAGCGATCTTCATTGATGACAGGTTGGTCCTACATTGGCTTCCTCTGGAATCAAATGATCCAGTTCCTGTGTTGAAGAACATGCCACACCGTGAGCTATTAGATTTGTACTACAAAGAGGCATGCAATTCAATGATCATCTTAAAAATGTGTTTATCTAGGTCTTACACCATTCTTTGTTTGCTTGCTTACTGCTATTTTTGTTTCCCTGCATTGTCCAAAAGCGATAAATTCAGTACTGAGCCATGATTATAATGAGAATAGTCATTAAGCTCTAAAATAATATGATCAATGCTTTGGAATTGATTTGAATCCATATATGTAAACACGCTCAGTGTGATTGCCTCAACCTGAGGTTGAGATGGCTAAGTAGTGCCTTTTTGTTTGCATTACATTATTCTGAAACTAGTGGATCACTAATAGCTATACTAATACAACTATTTTTAATCTAATGTGGTAGCTGCAGATACTTGTATTTAGAAGAAAGATGATTGGACTTAGAAAAGTTGTGACGCATGACCTGTTGTACTACTTAACTATTATGTTTTCTAATAGTTCTTTTCATATGTTTTTTCTGTTATTGCCATGTTCATTAGATGGAGGGTGGTGCAGCACAATTCACTTCGTGGATGGACCTGTTCATCGATTCTTGACTGATCCTAGCCTTTTGGCCATGGGGACTGCTGCTGCTCCTACACGAGTGTAATGGCCACTAGCACCAAGAACTACACCAATTAGATGAGTTAAAGATTAAGTTCAATAATAGTTTAAGAAATTTCTCGCTGAGTATAATCATATGATGCATTAATACGTATATGATGCATTTTATTATGTTAGGTTATTGTACTATTTTTTTTATTACCGTAGCGTTAGCATGGACAATATACTAGTCTAAAGAAAAATACATTAGAAAAAAAGTCAACTAACTGCTACCGTCATAACAACAAAAAAGGCCGGTAGCGGCGGTTGGAAAGGCACTATAGCGGCGGGCAGGCCACGCCGCCGCCACGCAAACGCAGCTACAAATATGCATTTGTAGCGGCGGGTGGTCTGTCGCCTAAATAAACCGCCGCTACACACATTAGTAGCGGCGGTTGACATCATCAACCACCGCTACTGTTGGCTATTAGTAGCGGCGGTTGACAACATCAACCGCCGCTACTTGTTATTTTCCAAAAAAAAATAAAATTTATCAAATATACAGAAATCACAGATTCTACATACACAGAAATTTACAAATCTCATCACAGATATTTACAACATCTCATCAAAGATATTTATAATCTCATCACAGATATTTACATCTCATCATAGAATATACAATATTGTCATCAAAATGTTCAATCCCCGAATGCATAGTCATCATCTTTTTTCGATACATTAGGCTCATATGGTGCTCTTGAACCAGCCCACTCACAAAGGGACCTATATTTTGTAGCTAGTTCACTATTTGAGTCAAAGCACTTTCCTTCTAGACTAATTATCTCTCTCAACATAAAACGACAAAGCGAAGCTACAACTAGATACATGGCATTTGTACTCAAGTGAACACGTGATTCAAGAATTATACCCTTTTTGATCGCGTCATTCCTTTTCATCTTTGCAGCCCATTCTCTCTTTGACCTTGTGGCTTTCTGTGTCATATGATCAGAGTCCTCAATGATATGGTCCAGGTAAAGTAAAATGGACAAAAACAAAATTAACTTACCTCTTGTTGAGACTCCTTAATGTTATGGTCTAGGTAAGTTGAAGTGCCAGCCGAGAACACACAAGTGTAGTAACCATAATGCACACTTCCTCGTATTTGCTTATTGCACTATAAAGTAGATAACACAAGTTCATTACACCTACGATAATTATATGAATGGATAGTACGATAAGAACATGTAAAGTCATACCCAAAACTTATGATGGAAGTACATCTTCTTTTTCCTTGTAGGATGACATGCCCCACCGGCTATGACATATTTCTCAGAAGCACTGCGCGATCGACAAAAGCTTATCAGTAGATGATATTAACATCATCAAACCATACAGACGTAGACTAATTTCTCACCAATCTATGACTTCCAGAATGTCATCGTATAAGTTCTTGTCGTAGTCCAAGCTATCGAGCGATAGAAGGTACCCTTCTTTCGGAAATATCATCAGACAGATCTAATGATCGCTACAACAATATTTGTTATCAACAAGTTAATTACGATTGGATTTAATTTTAACATAGGATACATGACGAAGGCAGTAGTTGTCCAACTTACTTGAAGTTGTAAGGGGCCATAATGCACTCTCTATCTTGCCACCTCATAAAGCAGTTGTACAAGTAATTTGCAACATAAGTCCTTGCTTCTATTGTCAAGACTGTCTTCATTGCAGCAAGCTCTGTCGGTGTCTTATCCGGATAATTTTTTGGATTTACCGTGGGGTTGATCGAGCTTTGGTTGATCCGGCTTGGGTTGACGTAGGCCACCCTCCAATCTTTTCTATTGGTCTCCTTTCTTTCAAAAAAGGAGTTCATACTACAAAAAAAAAGCATTAGATCATATATGGAATTATGCTTGAAATACGAAGTAGATCAAACACGACACTTACATGCACCACAGGGTGATGAAGGTGACGTCCATTTGGTCTAGACGAAACATCAAGTGGACATCCTCCCAAAAAAGGTATAAGATTTGTTCGTCATCTTTGTTGAACACCTCTTTTGAAATCCTACAAGTGATTTCAGTGACCCCTTTCTTTGATGCCATCATGTACCAGTCGTGCAACTTCCGCATCTCCCATGGCAGGTTCTTGTACATGTTATTTGATATAAGGGGTTTACCGAGTATAAATTTCAGGTAGTCCACATCGTCCGCAGGATTCTCCAAAATTTGATCATCATACGATAATACATCCTAAGGATCTTCTTCTTGCAGGACGAGCTTGACGGTGCTTGCTAGACGTTTTTTCAATGCAGCCAAGTACTTATCAACATCACTTTTTTCTTTTGGGTCCTTTGGCTCTTTGTCAAATCCGGCAATCGTCTTTGGGATTACTGATGCCTTGACGACAACTGGTGCAGGCTGGACTTGGATTACCGGAGCCTGAACTTGAACACTCTGCGGAAGAGGCTCGTTGTCACTATAGATTATAGGACTATGAGTCGAGTCCGCTTCCGCATGAGGAGATAGGAGCTTGTTTCCCGAGGCTGCCGCAGGCATAGGAGACGGCTATCCACCTGTATTGATTGGCTGGCTCACATGAAAGGACCCGTGCCTAGACAACGGGGGTGGAGAAACTCATGGTGAGAGGACAACATCACGACGTTTCCAAATAATGAAAGAGCCGAGGGCATCTTGGATAGTTTCTATACCTGCCTCAGATATCGGGTATTTGATCTCATTGTCCTCATAGCCAGGTACTATTTCTGACACGGTGACACGCACGTAACCTGGGGGGATATCCCTGTTATGAAGCATCTCTCCTGGAAGTGCCGTGCCGGATGCAACCTTCATCGTCTTCCCCTTGTAACCAAATGGCACATGCAACTCGCAAGGAGTATCCTCAGTGATGTTCTCTGTTTCTGACTGCATAGGGACTGATGGTTGACTGGAGATGGATGGTTGCGTGGAGACGGATGGTTGCGTGGATGTGGACGAACCACGTAAGAAGGCATCCATCGCAGCCTGCAGGTTGGGGTCCAAACGACCGCTTTCTTTGTCGATAGCAAACATAAGAAGTTGCCGCCTCCAATCCTCCTTGACTTTATCTTCTCGCTCTTTCCTGCTCAATGTATGCTTCTTGTAGAGGTGTGAGGATGTATCAGAGAAACCTTCTTTCCATGTTGCCGATGATGACACTCCTCGTACCCGACCACCATGTTCTTTGGTTCCAATAGCCTTCGCTAGCTCATCCTTGTGATACTGCGATATAAACAGACCAGCCTCCATCTACGTCACGATGGGATCTTTCAAGGCTTGCACGACCTCAACTGTCGCGGGATCCTTCACAATAATCTCAACAAATCCATGAAACTAGCATCCGACCAGCCATGCATGGGCTTCAACTTTATCAGCTCACTTACAGTACGCCACATGGTGAACTCTTTACCACATCCCTTAGATTCATCATATAATGGATCATTTGATGCTTTCTCTATTCTATGAAAATTATCAAGCCCTTTACTTGTACTGGCATTGATCAACACCTGCGGCTCAATGTGACACAACAACTCCTCAACATCAAAATCAGCTTCACTAGGTGAATCCATCGCATCCGCACCAGGCGAATTGACAACCTCGACTTCAACTTTAATATGC